>OY728156.1:1849588369-1854588369 GCA_963277665.1 Viscum album
ATAATTCCTCCACAGTTTTTTAAGAGATAGAAATATCCAATAAAATATAGAATTATGAAATAATATAATTATGGATAAGTTATTTTATAAAATCATATTAAAATAATTAACAGATTGAATCTTGATTGAAAAGAATTGATTTGGTCAGCTCCAATTATAAGAATCCTTTTAGATGAATTGTGAACCAAAGAGAGGTGAGATAGAAAGGAGACATGCAAAAGAAAATAATAATTAAGTGAGAATAAAATATATTAATTTTTTGGGAAAGTATACATAATTTCGATTGATTGTTTTTTTCAAGAAAATTATTCACATCAAAGTTAGTTTAGAATATAAATTCTAACAGCTTTGGTATATTGGAATCAAAAACCCTTAAAAATATAACATTATATGGATTTAAAAATAATTTTAATTATATGAAAAAATGATAAACTAAATGCGGAATAATATACCCAATGAAAACTAATAAAAGGGGTGAATATAGATCAAATCTCAATGAATAAAAATTGAGACATGAAATGATTACCTAACACTTTTTCTTGGTTAGAAGTTTTGTAAACAACTTTATAAGAAATTTAGATATATTAGACATATGTATAATAAAATTACTATAATTTATTCTTAGTATAATTAATTTATTATTAGGATAACATAAATATTAATTTTTTTTGTTGAAATTTATATTCAAGTGTTAAATATTTTGTTTTACCAAGACTTCTTTTTTTTTACAGATTTAGTCCTTTTAATTTGATCATGGGTTCATCACTGCCATAATTTTCATGACTCTTTTTATTTGTTTTAGATATAGTATGGAGTCCTATTGTAATTTTATAGAACATGTAGTGATGGTTCTTATATAATTCTTAAAAATATCTTTTTGAGTGATTATTTAATTAACAAAAAAATTGTATTTATCTGTGAACATACTTTGGAATAATACCACCCTATAATTGAAAAAACATATAAAATATTTCATTATATATAATATTATAATTATATGTATTTTACTATTCATTCCTGATGTGAAAATTATAAAATCACTTGTGAACATGTTAAAACTCACTAAAACAACAAAATTATATAATGTCTAAATGAGTAATAACTTGTAATTTTTTAGTAATGATATAAATTTTATAGAAGTATAATAATTTAAATTTATTATTTAAGTTATAAATTATAATTAAATAATGTTGTTTAAAGAAGATGTTGGTTAATGATTAATTCATGAATGAAGATACCTTTAATAGTGAAATACTATATAAAACCCCACTTAGAAATGAGGTGTTTTAGAACCCCTATAAATAGAGGTTCCCTAAAATTTGATATATTTTTTGGAAGATAATTTTCGTTGGGATTTAAGGGAATCTCACGGAAATATTTGAGTTGAGGTCCCTTTCTAATGGTTATTGAGTGAAATTTTAACTAATACTCATTCCTTAATGAATACCAATTGTAGTTTTTCATAAAGAGTGGATCCAAAGTGATAAAAAATTTGATATATGATCAAGTAAGGGATATAATTACCTTATAAATTTATTTTGATATAAAATTTTGTGATATTTTAGAACATGACCCTTTAAAGCAACCCTTTATTGTGGTAACTCACCTTTTACCTTAGTAACTTATACTGATACATAAAAAATATATTTTCCATATGGAATAATTTTTACATTTTGATTCCAAATATTAAATATAATATATTAGACTTTGTTTATTATTTTTATAAAAAATAAAATTTATTTATGAATTCCCAACCCATAGAAATAAATTTTAATAAAAAAATATTATTAATCATTAATAATAATTTTATCATATTAATTTAAAACTAATAATATTTATATGGATGTTAAATTATTTTATATAATACATATACCATACATTTAATTAACATAATTATTTATCTGTGATAATTTGAATTTATAAAAATAAAACATATATGGAAACACAATTCTTTAAAAAATATTTCTTTCAAAATTAAATGATTTTATTTTTTTTAAAGATTCCATGAATACATTAAATTGATATAAATATTTCAATGAGGAAAAATATTCAATATATAAAGAAAATTGGGGGGGTGGAAAGATCCCAAAAAATATAAATAGGAAGCAAACCTTTGTACTTGGTAATGGTTTGCTGCTACTTATAGAACTTCTGTAAAAAATCAAGGAGTACCCTTATACATGGAATTATTTTATATCTAGTACATAGTAAAAGGAAATTTTTACTGATGATTAATGCACTCTATTTAACATTTTCAAATATTGTTTGAAGGATCTAGTTATTTAACACATTTATATATGTGATTGAAATTGTAAAAAAATGTATAGAATATTTTGAATCCATCCATAAATTTTAGAGATTGAAGAATGGGGTATTCATTGAAAAAGAAAATACTTTGGATGATGATTGAAGAAGGATGAGTTGATGAAGCAATTATGGTGGATGTTTGGTATCATTAAATACAAAAGGATATGTTTTTAAATAATGTAAGACTATGGAGTTAATGAAAAAGTGGTTTGAAATTATTCTGATAATTTACAAATTTATATAAAGTTGTCCTATATAGTTTTTGAATGATTTTATATAACTTAAGTAGGTTTTAATAAGAAATGTTTTAATTTAGGTGTGTTTTTTAGATTGTAAATTAGTGGAAATTAGCTATGTCTAGAATGTTTATGAGTCAACTCTATTATACATAAGAGTAATTCCATCCCTAGAGTATATGAATTGAAAAGGAATGAAAGATGAAAGAGTAAAACTATATAAATTAATAAATATTTTACAATGGGTTGGAAGATGGTTGATTATGTAAGAGTCATATGGGGGAAATTTAAGAGTCATTTGACACATATAGGAAAATATTTTTCTTTGGTGGAAACTAGAAACTCAATAAAGGAACTAGGAATCATTGATAAATATAAAATTAATTTAACTTGAATGAAAATACCATTTACAGAAATGTAGGAGTCATTTATTCTTACAAAAGTGTTATTTTATTAAAACCTAGAAATGTTGACGGAATTACAGGGTTTCATAAAAATTAAATTGATATTATATAAAAGTAAACAAATGAAATGTGAGACTATATTGTTTTAAATAATATTAGAATATTGAGAATATTAGTAAAATAAATTAAATAATTAATTCAAAATATTCTATAGATTTTCATTAGTGAATTGTAATTCAATTTTATAAATAGTTCAGTATTTCAGTGAATTTTTAGATCTTTTCATGATGTTGAGCAAAGTATTCATATTCAAGCAAATGATAATTCTATAAAATCTCTGTCACATATTCCATGATCAGATGCGACACTACAAAGTCCAATGTATGCAAACATGATTTCCACTATTGACTAAATAACCATATATTCTATAGAAAAGATGATATCAACATATTTCTAAATATCACAAAGAGTATTAAAAAGTTGAGTCATATAGATCAGTTTTAATGGGAATTAAATGAAAATATTGAATGTTGAAAGTCATGAAGGATTATATTTTCAAATTTCGAAATATATAATGATGATATTTTTTGCATGTAAGAATATATGAAAAAGAAAATGGGGACAAAAAGTTATAGTAATTAATAATTATAATGACTCTGCTTTTCTATCAATTTTTTTTATAATTTAATTAGAAAAATTAAGAGACAAGGTGTTGATATGATGTGTGATTCCAAGGACCGGTATACCTAGAATGATTCATCAATTAATGTTAATTATTTAATAAATTGTGTATTTAATGTTTCATTTAAATTGGAATAACTTATAAACGGGTGCCCAGATCAAAAATCATAGGGTACCATTTCATTTTCAATAGCAACTTTACATTAGGCAGGGCCCATCCTTGACCAGCGTGGATTGAGGGATAATGTTTGATTTTGGAAAAATACATCATTAAAATATTTCTAATAAAAATATTGTGTTTTAAGACATGGATATTATCATTTTAATAAAGAATTTTCATAAATACAGTGTTATTTTAATAACCCTAGAGTTTCTGTGAGGTAAATAAAGAATAAGGATCTCCCAATGTTTTGTTGAATTTGATCAGATCATGGTGAATCGACGAACATCAGCAGATCAAGGATCGATGTTGAAAGAGACTTCTATTCTTTTTCAGTGACTGATCCAACCTCGAGGTATGATGTTGATCTCGTTCAGATTTCTAAGTTTCCCATTTGTGATTTCTATGATGAATGTGGACTAAACCACAAAGAGATTATCCCATGGATTGACCATACATTATGAGAGAGAATATATTATAGGTTAGTGGGATTAGATTTAATACTTTATGACCCAAATTCCCTAAATATAGATAGTTGGCCAAAAAAACTTATACAATGATGTTAAACCTTTTCTTTGTGCATTTATCCCTCCATTCAACATGTTCTTCGCTATTGGAACCCTACAGTTTCTGGATTGACATTTTCGGGTGGTTCAGAGCATGATCAGACCCCCATAGCAATGGAATGCCATATCAATCCCGAAGTAGTGATGATTGGGAACTAAGGATAGTGGATATGATTTTTTTTGAAAAAAAATAACATCAATTCCACGGGGGTGACCCACAGAACCAGGGCTGCTAGCACATGGTAGTACCCAATGGCACATAGTGGTGGCCCAATCTGGTGCGGTGGAGGATTAAAGTCACCCCAGCGGGGACCACCGAAAAAAGTGGTGGTGTCCAAACCATGCAGGTGGCAAGGTTGGACCTCTTAGGGCCCACAGTAGCATAGGTCATCGGAGGAGACTAAGGTCCACAGAAGGAGGGCATGGTGGCTGTAACAAGTACGTGGCCCATTGGGGTAGCATGGGAGGAGCAACCCATGGAAACGGTCATGGGGTAGGTGATGTAGAAGCCATCCACGTTGACCAGGGGATCCGGCATACCATGCAGTCTGGTGAATGTGTGTACTAGAGGGATGAATCTATGGTGGGCCACATCTCATGGAGAATGTTCAGCACGCACGACATGGTCTAGACTAGAGAATTGGGCTGCATCAGTGACTTCGCGGGCTGCGGTTCGGTAACCCATCAGGCCTGGCCAATTTGGGCCAGCCCCTACTGAACGATTCGGGCACACCCAGACTAACGGGATTAGGTTGGGTCATGGAAACCGGGTTTGGTCGGGCGAACTGGGTCAGGTCGGGTCGGGTCGGGCCCCTGACCCAGTCGAACCCTTTTTATTAAATTGGCCATCTCTTGCAAACAGTAGGTTCATTTGATGATCCGTCTTTGGAATTATAATCCTTGAGATGAGATGGTCCTTTTGAGGTACTCTAAGTTACTTTTTAGGAAGTTGGCATGTCACCTAATGGTTTGTGGAGTAGGTTCTCTCAGAACAAGCATGCAATGAGTGGAATCTTATGGATGGTTGTGACATTGTGATCTTGGTGACTATGTGACTTAGGGAAGATATGACCCACTGATTCTCGATGCACCATCGATGATCCATGTTCCACTGATTCTTCATGAACCATCTATGCTCTATGTCCCGATGATGATCAGTGCACCACCGACACCCCTGTGCACCATCGATTCCCCAAGCGATATCGCCACGCCAGGCACCACCAACACTCTGTGCACTATTGACACTCCATGTTCAATTAATGCCCTATGTGAAAATGAAATTCCATGTGACATCAATTCTATGTGTGTAATCAATACTTCTAGTGTCATGGAGACTGAGATATTTTTCTACTAAAACTATTAATCATTCTCCCCTTGTTTTAGACTTATACCTATGTGATCTGGTCATTTTTTATTTTACTTCCTTTGTTTTTGTTTGTGGTGTACTTTATATGTTTCCTCTATGCCATACTTCATGTATTTCTTAGTGGTATGACCATTTTGGTTTCAGGGTTTCCTAATGAGTAATTTTTTATCCATACATGGATGGTATTTTCCTACACATGTCATGCCTTGTGCAAACGATCGATGCTTTTAAATATTCCTAGTTAGACAAGGACCCGATGGTGATTAGAGTGATCAGATAGGCAAGTTTGTGTCCTATAACTTTAGACAATTGTACTACACCTACCCTTTAGGCAGGGTTTTTGTTGTGGATGAGTTTCAGGGGCCTGTACTTTTACTATTTGGGGGTTTGTATTATGGCTCTATTTACTTTCCATTTTTCCTGCTATCATACTCTGTGTTGGTATCATATGGGTATACATTCTTGTATACATAGTGATTTTTTTTACATTTCAGTATTTTAGGCTTGGATATGTGTGCATGTGTACAGTTACATTGGAAAATGCCTCTCATGCCTCGGATATACCTACTCAGTGCTATTCAACATCCTTTGTCCTATAGTATGTGGTCTTGGTGTAGTTATGGAACGGACCCATTTGGGACAGTATGTGACAATGTGATATCAAAGGAGGTTAGTTCTACATAACGAACTAAGAGTCTGGGAGGTTAGTTTGGGAAAATAGTGTCGAGTCTTTTGTGCTTGGGATTCATGCTAAGGAATCCAGTGTTGGTGGGGTAGCCGATGTATCTACACACCAAGACTCTGAATTATTCTTTGTATATTAGTATAGTAAAACAATTTTTTTAAGTAAAATAATGAAACATGAATCATATAATATTGAGTGTGTTCTCATGTCCTTCTTGAGTCAGTGTTAGCTCTCCATGTATACTCTATTGACTATGGTACATTTTGATCTATTTCAGAATGCCTCCATGAGGAAAGCCATCCAAGATTATGATATGTTATAATGAGGATGATAAACCTAGAAATGAGGCCTAAGTATAGAAACTAGTACTATATATAGCACCCTTGGGTAGTTTACTAGTGATACCACAACCCAAAGAGTAGCAATTACTACCAGCATTACTAGTAGAGGATGCACTTAGGCTGAGTCAATTTCATGAGCTCCAAAGGTAGTGACCTCCTAGTTTCATGGGTGAGATAGACCCCCAGGTATATAAGGATTGGATGGAGGTAGTTACATGTGTATTCCACCTAGTGAAGAGACCTCTCGACTAGGCTATAGTCTTATCCGCGAGTCCTTTTCTGAGATCAGGGTGGAGATGATGGAGAGTAGTGATCAAGATTCATGAGGATATGACACTCACTTGGATTGAATTTTAGAATCTATTAAGGGAGGAGTTTTTTCTGGAAATTTAATGCTCAGTCTGTATATAAGAGCTACTAAATTTTTAACAGGGCATTCTAGTTGTAGCAGAGTACTCGATGAGGTTTACAGGTCTTTCTTGCTAATCCATGTATATGGTGTGGGACTCATTCTTCATGTATCATACCTTTGAGTAGGGGATTCACCAGGTGATCTGGATATCCATGATATCCATTAGAATTCTAACATATGTTGGGGTACTGGAGCGATATCTGGTCATGGAGATATTTCCGGGGGAGCATATGCCGGCTGTGGGAGCTACCAGCAGGCACCGCATAGACGAGTCTTCAACTATAGGTAACTGACTGCAGAACCAGGGAACCTAGTAGGTAAATCCCTCTAAGGGATGACCCCAGTATATGGTGTCAGTAGTGTGGGGAACCTAGGGAAGAGAAATTAAGACAAAGGACAGGTTTTGTTACATATGTGGTAATCGGGGATACAGGGCTCAATATTTCCCGACTCATCATAGAGATGATCAACATATGGATTAGGGATAGCTTATTTATAGGAGGAGTTATGATTAGGGTGGTGTATAGGGAAGAGTACATAGAATATGAGTAGTGAGAGCAGTAGGAGGTGGGCGGAGGCGGGCGGAGGTTCGACGTACAACCACCACCTCCACCAGGTGGTCTACTATGGGCTTAGGGAGCTGGTGGATAGGGGTGTGGCCAGCTTCAAGGAATAGAGTCTTATGACCCTAATGTTATAGAGATGATTAGAGGTATCATCTATTTCTTTACCACCATATATATAGTTTTGATAGACACAGATTTCATTCACTCTTTCTCACCATGACCCTTGTTTAAGACTCGTATATTTGAATGGAACCATTGACTCGATTCCTATGCATAGAGACTCCTATGGAGGAGATTATATATATCACACACAGGTTCCAATAGAGTTTCCTTACTCTTGGGGGTGAGAATTTCAGTTAGGATATCTTGGTGGGAGCATTGAGGCACTACGAAGTCATTCTCAGTATGGATAGTTTATCTACACTTCATGCCCCAATTGACAGTTTTAAGTGTATAGTGTGGTTTGTACATGGAGATGGATCTAGGTTTTCATTTTTTGATGAAAAGTAAATCTATGCACCCTAGTATGGACTCACATAATGGAGGGTGTATCCAATCACACACCAATTGGATATCATGACCCTCAGTGCAGTGGATGAGATGTGTCCTCAATTTTCTACCATGATGGATTAGTATGAGGAAGTATTTATAGAATGTGTCCTAGGATTAACTCCACACTTGGAGTTAGAATGTTGCATTGAAATATACCCCGGAATGGAACTAATATATACACCTACATATCATATGGCTCCCACAGATCTTTGTTAATTTGGTGTACAACTTGAGGACTTACAAAGGAAGGGCTTCATGAGACCCAGTGTTTCACCTTGGGCATCCCAAGTTTTGTTTTCCAAGAGGTCAGATGAGAGATTGGAATTATTTTTGGACATCCACACATGAACCATGTGACCATGAATAATAGGTATCCCCAAACGTGGATTGAAGACCTCTTTGATCATCAGAAGAGAGATAGGTGGTTCTCGAAGATAGACCTCAAATCTGGAATTCACTAGCTTCATGTACGAGATGAGGACATCTGGAAGATAGCCTTAAGTTGTCCGTATGGCCACTATGAGTACTTATTAATGTCATTTCACCTGAAAAATTCTCTAGAAGTTTTCATGGGACTCCAAAATAAGATATTCATGCCTTACTTAGACTGGTATGTCATGGTCTACATTGATGATATCCTGATGTACACGGTGTTCAAGGAAGAACATTCAATACACTTGAGGATGGTTCTAGACACATTTTGAGTGAACCAAATTTATGGGAAGCTCTCAATGTTTCAGTTCTAGATTTTGGTGGACCAATTTCTGGAAAACTTCATTTAAGAGGCTGGAGTTGTAGTACATCTGGTTAATATTGAAGCAGTACTTGCTTGGGAGCCACCTAGGAGTATTACCATGGTGCGGAGTTTCCTGGGTTAGTCTGGGTAATATAAAAGGATTATAACTAACATATCTAGAGCATCAACAACCTTTAAATCCTTGAAATGGAAAGATAATCCTTTTATGTGGATAGAGAGGATCCATCAGTGATTTCTAGTGCTGATCCATATATTAAAGAGTACCCTCATCTTTATATTAATGGAGGAGGGTGTTGGTAAATAGTTTTTTGTGATGCATCAGTGATCGGGCTTGGTTGTTCTCTGATGAGGGTGTAATCGGTGGTATAATATGGTTCTCACCATCTAAATAAGCATGTGAATAACTATGTGACCCATGATCTTGATCTTGATGTGGCATTCCTTGCATTAATGATGTGGTGACACCTGAAGTATGAGCGGTTTACCGTCTACTATTACCATAAGAATATCTAGTATATATTCTCTTAAATGGATATAAACATGAAATAGAGACGGTGGACAGATTTCCTTTAGGAATATGACATTGATATTGTCTATACTCCTGGGAAGGAAAATGTAGTGTTGGATGATCTCAATAGGAGATCCTGTATTTAGTTGCTATGTGAAGCATCAAAGTAGTTAGCCTCATTACAGATATCCTGTGAGGATGAATATGGATTATCTTATCTCTAGTTAATGGTATTTACCCATCCACTCTTATAGAGAGTTTGGGAGAAAAAACTTAGATACACCAACAGTGAGACATTACATGCTTAGATATCCACTAGGCATGCCCTTGATGGATATTCGAATGTTGGGGAGCACGTTGTTCTCTTCAGAGGATGCACAGTAGTACCAATGACATTGAGGGAGGAGTTCTTGATGGTATTCCATACTTCCCATTTGGTGTTACATCATGGAGTGTAAAAGATGTTCCAGAACCTCTAATATCAGTTTTGGAGGCCAAGGATAAAGAAGGTAGTGGAAGATTTCATTTCTAGATGCCTCACTTGTCAGCATGTGAAGGTCAAGCACCAAGTTTGAGTGGGATTGAACCAACCTCTTAAGGTGCCAGAGTGGAAGTGGGATGGATATCAATGGACTTCATGACCGGTTTGTGATACACTTCCAGGTGGTATGATACCTTATGGGTGATCATAGACCAACTAAACAAGTCATTCCACTTCCTACCAATCTATTTGTAGATCTCAGTAGAGATCTTGGGATGAATCTACATTTATGAGATTGTATGAATCAATGTATTCCCATCGATTATTGTCTTGTATCATGATGCTCACACTACATCCTAGTTGTGGAAGGGATTTTAGGAGGTATTTGGGACTTATTTGCGCTTGAGCACATCGTTTCATCCCCAGACAAATGGACAAACATAGTGGACCATCCATGTTCAAGAGGACATTCTATGGGATTACATCCTGGACTTTGTCCATAGTTTGGAGGATCATCTACTTCTAGTGGAGTAGGCATAAAGAATAGCTACCACTCTACCATCAGTATTGAAATGTTTGAGGCATTTTATGGGAGGCACTTGAGGTTTCCATTTTTCATGACAAACCCAGGAGAGTTAGAACTCATGTTCTCAAAGTTGGTGAAGGAATCTATAAAGAAGGTAGAGGTCATCTAGGAGGTTTTAAACACAGAACATAGCCATCAGAAGTACTACGTATAAAGGTGTCATAGTCTATTGGAGTTTTAGGAGGGAGACTATGTTTTCCATTGGGTCTCACCTAAAAGGGGGTTATATATATTTAACCTATTCGGAAAGTAATATCCAAGATAAATATTCCCGTTTCATATTCTGAGTAGAATTGGTGAGCTAGTATACACCTATATCTACCCCCACAGTTGCATCTGGTGCATGATGTCTTCCACGTGTCGTAGCTGAGGATGTGCATGCCTGATCCCTCGCATGTCATCGACTGGAATGAGTTATACATTGATGAAGGGGAGACTATTGTAGAGTACCTTGTAGAGATTGAGGATTGACAATAGTAGATCCTTTGTTGGTGTTCAATTCATCTAGTGTGCATTCTGTGGTAGAACAATAACCTCCAGGAGAGCACTTGAGAGTGAGAGGCTTAGATTCATGCTCAGTACCTTCATCTTTTGGTTGATTAGCCCTCGTTTTGGATTTTGGGGACAAAAAATCCCAAAGGTGGGTAAAATTTAATGACTCAAATTTTCTTTAGTTCTATTTTAATAAATTAATTGGAAAAATTCCAAGACTAGGAATTGAGATGGTGTGAGATTATATGGCCCTGTAAGCTCAGAATGATTCATCAAAAATTTTATGTTTTTAAAAAAGTTCATGTGCGGTTTTTCTTTAAAATGGGAATAACATCTAAAATGGTTCTTGGATAAAAAATATGAGGGCACTGTTGAATTCAAAATAGTGAAGTTACCATCAAAAGGACCTTACCTCAACCTACATGGGGTTGAGGGTGAAATTTAGATTTTGGACGTAGACGTCATTAAAATATTTTTAATAAAAATATTTTGTTTCACGAAGTGGAGATTCTATTTTAATCACTCCTTGTCAGAAAGTCAAGGTTATCTCCATAAAATGATAGTTTCCCTATGGTAGAGAAAGAAGAAGGCTCTCCCATAATTTTGGCGGATCTAATCAGAGCACAAAGGATCGATGAACACCAGTGGATCAAGGATCGACGATGACATAGACTTCCGTTCTTCATCAATGAATGATCCAACCTTGAGGTAGGATGTCGATCTATTTGTGATTTCCTCTTTTACCAAACTTTATTTATATGATGAACATAGACTAATCCACAAATTTATTAGCCCATAGATGATCCATATGTTGTGGGAGGTCATATGTTGCAGGTTAGTTGGATTAGATCTAATCTGTTCTTAACCAAATTCCCCAAATTTAGATCATTGGCCAAGAACTCATGGACAATGACATTAAACCTTTGCTATGTGGATTTCTAACACTATTGTACATATTCTTCTCGATTGGAAACCTATGGTTCCTGGATCAATGTTTCTGGGTGGTTCTGATCACGATTGGACCCTCGGAGTGTTGGAAATCCCGATCAACCCAAAGTAGTGAAGATCAAAACTTGAGGATCACGGATATGATTTCGTTTAGAGAAATCGAGCACTGGACCGATGGGGGTGACCTACAGAAACAGGGCCACCGGAGGCCAATTCATGGGGTCATGAGGTGGAGACCACATTTGAGTGTGGATGATGATGAATGTAGCCCAAGAAGTGACCATGGGAGCAGGTAGTGGCGGCTTGACCACGTAGCGCGTGCAGCAGCAGAGGCTGTAAATAGTGATCAGGGGCCACGGTATGATGTTGTGGTCACAATCGGAAGGACACAAACTAAGGGGCATCATGGGGGTGGAACCCACAGCAACAACTATGGGGTAGGCGACACGGTGGCCAACCGTGTTTACCTGGGGAGCTAGCTGGACACTTTGTTAGGTGACCGTGTCGACCAAAGGGATGCAGCTCAGGTGGATTGAATCCAGTGGAGCAAGGTTGTCCTGTGTGATATGGGTCAAGTTGGAGAACCGAGATGCTCCAATGGCCCATTAATCCATTGTCCATTGGCCTATCAGGCTGGGCCAGTCTGGGTTGGACCAAACTGACCAATTCAGGTTGGGTCAGGTCAGACATGGACCAAGTTAGGTGGGACCGACCCCTTCTTACAAAATTTTCCATATCATCCCAACAGGAAGCCCATTTGATTAATCATCTATGGAGTTAAGACCCTTATTATGAGATGTTCCTTTTAGGATAATCTAAGTGATTTTTTATTGAATTTTACATGCAAACTAAGGGATTGAGGAGTAGTTTCTCCCAAAACAAGTGTGCAATGAGTGGAATCTATTGGTTGGATGCGACTTTGTAATCCTAGTGACTATGTGACTTGGGGTTATATAAACCATTTATTCTCTGTACGAAATTGACTCTCCTTGAACCATCAATTCTCTAGGATCTATTGACTATCCGAGAACCACATACGCTCTAGGAACCATTGACTCTCCATCTGCCATCACTGCTTTGGGTGCCACCAGTGCCCCATGTCCTAGTGATGCTCTCTATGCCATCAATGCTATGTGATCCACTGATGCTCTGTGATCCATTAACACTCCATGTTCTCCTGATTCTCCATGCACCATTGACAATTATAGTGTCATGGAGACTAAAAGATCTGTGGACTACAACTGTAAATCCTTCTCTTTGTGCTTTAGACATAAATCTGTTGGAGATGATCATATATTACTGTACTTCGGGTGTTTCCTTGGTGGTGTACTTCAATATTTTCCTTTATGGTATACTTCATGTATTTCATAGTGGTTTTCCCATTATGGTTTTTGGGGTTCTTACTAATTATTTCTTTACTCACCCCTTCACATGATTTTCCTGAATGTGTTGTGTCTGGTGCAGACAATCGACGCTTTGACCAAGTCTTAGGTGGACCAAGACCAGGTTGTTATTAGAGTTATCAAAATAGGGAGCCATTATCCAACATATCTATATTGATTTTCTACACATACCCTCTAGGTAGGGTTTTTTGAAAATGATTTGTAGGAGCTTGTACTTTTACTTTTGCTGAGATTGTATTCTGGCCCTTTTTACTTTCCATTTTTCCTACTGTCATACATTGTTATTGGTATCTTAGTGGTATTCATTCTTATTTACATAGTGTTTTTTTACATTTTATAATTTTGGTCTTCGAGATTTGTTTTTTTGTACATGTACTCTAGAAAATTCCTACCATTTGTGGGATATTCCTACTAAGTGTTATTCTCCAGCCTTTGGCCTATTAGAGGCAGGCTTGGGGTAGTCACAGCACGAGCCCCTCTAGGACAGGTCCTGAAAATACTCTTATATTATATTTCCTTGAGAAATTAATTATGATTCAATAGAATAATCTGAAATCATTTTTAAGGAAATATCTTATGCATCAAGGTAGTAAAATAAAGGGAAGTATAATCAGGCTTAAATTCATACCATAGGATATTGATATATTATAGAATATGAGGAAGTGTAGAATATGTTTTATGATTTCGATTCTATTTAAATGATAATAAATAATTTATAAGTTATAATAATGTCTTTACATATGATATATTTAGTTCATAAGTAGAATAGATTAAGAATAAGTATGATTTTAATTTTTTGTTGTAAATATATTTTGCAGTCAAACACCTATTAATTGATGTAGAATATCTTATTTTTATGATGTTGTAAGATCTATTGCGAAATGAAGACTTTTTACAAGATATTTTTATGAGTATCATGAATTACTATAGTAATACATTATAGTAGTACCTCTATTATTCAGGAGTCTTATGATATATTTGGAGAAAATAGCTATTGAAATACAAATACTCACAGATATACACTTTAGTTATCTTGTAATTTCCTATAAATATATCCTATAATTTAGGATAAACACTTACCTCCTAAAATTATGTTAAATTTCATTATATATTGGATACCTATGTCTTAGACACTACTCAAACTCAATAAGGACTAGGTTTCCACACTAGGACCAAATCATGTAAATGTCTCTTTATACATTTCTTTTATAATATTTTCCATATATTTAGTAAGAATAAATTTAAATAAATCATAATTAGATATATATATTATATTAATAGAGAACATAAGTGTTAATATCATGTGAGTATAATAAAAATTTAAAGTTAAATTTTTTAAAATAGGTTAACAATGAATCATCCCCCCACAATATTTTTACATGATCCATTGTTCACTTCAATTAGATTTAGAGTTAACCAGGTTACCTATAATTTGATAAACAATCACATATGTTGTTTTATATATACATGAAGTGAATATTTAAAGAGTGTTAAAAAGTACATTCAATATAAAATTATTTCCCCCTCCTCTTACTAAAAAACATATCTCTTTCACAAAAAAACCTAATAATTGAATGAAAATAGAAGAAAATAAGTTGAAGAAGAGTTCAAAGGGGTTTGAGTGTTCACAACTTCAATAAGGTAATAAAAGTGGAATATATTCAGATTAATTTTTTAAGATTAATCCTTTTGAATAATAGATTACAGATAGTAAAGATAATGAACCTACTATATTATTTGAAAATCGACACTTTGAGGTTAAGGATTATGTTAATAATATCAAGGTTAATGTCTTCACCTATATATTTGAGTATAGTTTTTACCTATATGATGACATATCATATCTAGTAAAATATGAAGAAGAAATGAAAAAATAATTATGAAATAAGTTGCATGATTTTATGACTTTCCTTAATGATGTAAATCCCATATAAAAATATTTAATGATTCGTAGAGAAAAATTATCTATATTTTTTGAATCACAATATTTTATCATTGATGAAAAATTTAAGGATACCAAAATCCAATTAATAATGAGCCCATATTTTGAAGAGACTCATAAAGTTTATATTTGTGTCAAGGACTCCCAATTATAGATAATATCTAAAAATAACAAGAACCTAGATAATTATTTACAAAAAATTGAAAGCTACATTAAGATCATATTATGAAGATGAAAATGGAATATAAAGATAGGGTGAAATAATGTTAAGATTAGAATAACATTTTACATATGAAATATCTTGAGTTAGTGCTAATGTTGAGAACCTATAAACACGAGGTCAAAATAATTAAATAAATTTATAACATAAATAATAGAAAAAGTTTTTTAAAAAAGGTTAATTTCTCTAAATTAAATCATCATAATAGTTTTCATATGGACTTATGATCATCAAATGATCCACGCACTATAAAATATTGAAAAATGAATCCCATTTCACATAAAAAAATTATATACTACTGTATTTCTACTTCTTATTACATATTTCATATCAAGATTTGGGTAAAATTTGGTGGATAAAAATATTTTTAAACCCAAAAAATCTTCAAAGTTGTATTTAATCATTTTCAATAAGAGAATCTCCCCAATAAGAGACCAAACTATTTTTATTTAATTTCTAAAATTTTATGTGTCTCAACAAGGCTAGATATGATATGAGATTCGGACATTGGTAGTGTTTTTGGTTCTCTCTCCATGGTCTTTAAAATTATAAATTTTTTGAGAGATCTATTAGTGAATCATATGTCACACATATCATCATTTATTAGTGTGTTCTTATAGGCCTCTATGTTCTAGATCCAATATCCTTTTTTTCACATCACATGTCATTCTTTGGAAATAACCCTCTCTTTTTTTGTTTTTTATACCTTGATTGAATCTTATTTTCTTGGAGCCTTAACTTCCCTTCGATCCTACTTCTTTTTAAATGTCCTTGTCTTAGTATTATTTGTTTTAATTAATTCAGGTTTATAATTGTGTTGGTGTATCATATGGTGACGGACATCACCTTATGGTTGTCCCTCTGATATCTTTTCCAAGATCCTATAGTGGTTTTTTGATGGTGGTTCCTCCTTCAATGTTTCTAAAATTTCTAATGATTTTTGGATTCTTCCTCACTTTTCTAAGACTCTCTAAGGTTTCAGTGTCTACCTTAATTCTTATAGTTTTTTTCAATAATCAATTATTTCATTATTTACAAGGGTGATTGTCGGCATTTCTAGAGGTGTCAATATCAGTGTCACTGCATCCTATGTGATGATGAGGCTTTGAAATATACTAGTGTTAGTCATCTTCATTGTAGTAGTTTTTTAAGGGTGGAAAAATATATTCTATGAACTACCTAATGGCTCTAGGGGTGGGGTGAGGCTTTGGGTTAGTGGATTCACCCATATTTTTTTCCACCACATTTCCTTTTTTTGTGTTCACTCATCACATTCTAGGTTTCTCCCCCAACCCAACATTAATGTGTGTGCATGCAGGTTTCTTATACCATTTCAATAGAGAATCATGTGGTCCCCCCACCTTGTTTAAAAAGGTACAATTTTCAAATAAAAAAATAGATTAAAGAATATTTATTTTTCATTGTTAGTGTAGTTATAAATCTAGGAATAGGAACATTAATCATCCTATTAATTTTTAAATTACTGATGTTCATAGTTGTCTAATGTTAGTATAAGGTAGATCTAAAATAAAGAAAAGTCTAGCTACGTTTAAAAATATTTTATATAAGAAGGTGAATTTTTCTACGAATATAATTTTCAATTGACTTGATAATATCTAGGATAATATATATCGGAGTGGACATGATGATTATGAGTCTGATCACAGAGTTTAATGAAGATTCATATCTCCTAAAACTACCATTTTATTGTAAATTCATGTAGAGAAGACCCTCATTAGACTTGTTCAATATGTTCTTTTTCATATCCTAGGACTTGTAGGATATGGAAGCTGTCATTTTTCAGTATAAAAAAACATTATCATTCTCTTTTCATATGATTTGGACCTGATAAAATCTTGGTCTAGTGATCCCAACAGCTGCAACTGGTCTAGTCAGTACCTATTCAGATGTAAATATGACATCCACATAAATCATGACTCTATTTCAATGGTGAAATGGGTGAGTTTCACTAACCTACCTTTATTGTTTCAAGATCCTTCTATTTTTAAGATTCTTGGGAACCTCATGGGTAGGTATGTGTGTTTCGATAGCATAAG
This sequence comes from Viscum album, assembly GCA_963277665.1. Taxonomy (NCBI): domain Eukaryota; kingdom Viridiplantae; phylum Streptophyta; class Magnoliopsida; order Santalales; family Viscaceae; genus Viscum; species Viscum album. The sequence continues at coordinate 1,849,606,040 of OY728156.1, forward strand.
TAAATTTTTGTTTCATCCTAAAAACCCTCAAGTCTGTGTGGAATTTGATGCCTTAATATTTCCTTTTAATTTTGTTTGTATTACAATAGGTGAATAGTTTCATTGTATCTAGTAGGTTGTTTTTGAATAATTTGTTGAGTATTTTTCCACTTGTAAGAGAATGGGTCACTCATTAGTGGAATGTAATTGTGGATCTAGATAGTTAGTTAAGAAAAAGAGTGTGGGCATATAATGAATTGGAAAAGCGACTATGCACAACTCAATGGATAATACCTATGGTTAGGGGAATGTTGGTGTGGAGGCTACGGAAAAGGTAGTATATAGTGAATTACAGGGAGGAAATCATTTGGTGGAAGATATCTTCAGCTAGTAGAGAAATTACCAAGATGATCCTCATCCTTCTGTTTCATTAGAAAAAAATGATTATGTAGGTGGAAAAGAATTTTAGAGCTTTGGATCCTCTTTCTCTTGGGATTCCTCAGGGTGTCAATGGGCATAATTTTGAAATGGATCCTCTAATATTGAATGATGGTGGTGAAAAGACTACCATGGTTGTGTCGCATGTTGAGGTGGTATACACAAGTAGTGGTATCAAATATTTCTAGGTAGGGGTTTATTTGGAACCCAAGGAGGTTAATACTTAATATTGAAATGTCTTGACTCGTGATTTAGGGGATGAGGCATTGATCAGGACAGGTCCTAGAAGGTATGTGGTGGTTCTTGACATGGGAAATCACATTGAACGATTTGATAATGATGATCTAGTTTAGGAAGTTAAATATATTTTTAGGACCTCCACGGATGGGGAGATGTCCCTGGGAATGATTCCAGTGATGACTATTCTAGCAATTTCACTATTGATATCGTGGATGATGTTCAGGGTGGAATGATTTTAAGCCTAGGTTGATGAAATATAAGAAGGGAAACTGTAAAGAGAGAAATGATTTCTCTTATTTTCCACTTCCAATGGAGACTCAGTCAGTAAAGAAGTTGACGGGAATGATAATGTAAAATGATATCCACCATCCATTAAAGGATTCATTCTAATTGTAGAAGTCATGTGAGGTTCTTGATCAATCCTTAGAATTTCTTATGATCTCAGAAAAATATGGCTGAATAAGTTATTTTAATTAATGATACTAATGAAGATTCCACAATAAAAATTGGAAGGGAATTAAGGGTGGATCTCAATGAGGAGAAGATTACATGGATTTAAAATAATGACATTATATTAGTAAGGGGATTTAATAATGGGAATATTGGTGTAAAGGATTATATTTAGTCTGAAAAAATTGGTGTTTTAGTTCTAACTTCTTTTCATGGATAAAATAAATATTGAAGCAAGAACTATTTCTTGGAAATTAATTAGGGTGTTTAAATCTGGTCTCCTTAAACATTCATTTAATGGATCTGTTATTTCATTTTGTGGTTGAACTCGTGGTTTCAATCTTTTTCCTTAAATGTGTTTGAATAATAAAAATTTAGTTTTCAATCACTCATGAGATGATGTCAAAAAGGATAGCCCAATAGTTATTGAGAATATATGGGTGAGTTTTAATCAAACTAGGCACATTTCAAAAGATTGTTTGATCATACTACTATACGAAGATCAAATTCTAATGAAGATAAAGTTACCCCAAATAATATATGTTCTTTATTATCAAAGGAATAAATAAAATTTCACATATTGAAGCTTGATGTTCCCTTATATTGATGTTGTATTTTTTCCAATTATAATTGTTTTCACTAACAATGTAATCTTTAAAACGTGATATCTTGTGTGATGTATTTACTATCCACCCAATCCATGAAGTAGTGAATAGATTTTCTATTATGGTGAATACGTGAAAAAGAATATTATATAAGATTATTGGAGATTTTTTATTTATTAAATATAAATGTATTGTGGTCTAGAGTACTATCTACAATAGTTTAGTAAGTGTTTGGAAGAATCTAACTAGTGGGGATATTGAACTGTACTCATTCATGGAAGAAGGCTAGATGAAGTTGTTGAGAAATCACCCATGGAGTAATATATATAAACTCAAAAAATATTTCAGTATTATTGTGACACCCCAAAACTAATCTCTCATGTAATAGTAATATGATGCTTTTATTTTCATGTTATCCGAAGAAATTTGCAAACTATAAATACCAGAGATTTCATTTAAATAAAACACCAAAGTGATTACATTACAAAAATTTCAAAGGAAGACCATACTAACCAAAAATACATATTAAAAAACATATTAGAATTATAGGAAGAGCACCCAAAACAACAAAAACCCCAAGAAGATAATTTGGGTCCTTCATATTCATCATAATTAACATTAGTATGGATAGAGTCACTGCAACAGCACTGAGCATAAATTGATTAATATGCACCACCTTTTTTAGTTGTATTGAGTTTAGGACACCCAAATGATTGGTTTTATAAAGAATCTACCCAATTGTTACCCCTTGGGTGACCATTGGAGATGCTTGTGGATTTTGACTTCTAATAGCTATAATTATATGTGTTGGTCTTTTGGTGGATTAATTAAAAATATTTAAGTATAATTTAGTTTTCCAAAATATTACGTTATGAATTTAAATTATAATAAAACCTATTATTATGATATTTAAAAGGACAATGGTTTAATATTTTGAACTACACTTAGTGTGATTTTAAAATGAGGTGAGGATTTCAAACACCTTTTAAATATTTCAAATAGCTTTTAAATGTTTTCATTTTTAATACTTAAACAAGGTCTCTGATGATACTAGAATAGTTTTCATATAGAAATTTTACATTTTATGTTATAACTTTGTGTTCAAAGGGAGGTATTATTTTTATCACTAAATTTCGAAACATGCTTGTAAATAATTTTAGTAATACCCTTTGTCAAGGAAAATTATAATTTAATTAGTGTTACTTAATCTTTTAATGTTTAAAATGAAAATATGATTTATAAAAGCTAATATATTCTCTTTATAGTTAAAATGAATATATTTAATTTTATATGATTATAGGGTTAATTTTGTGAGTTGGCTCTTTATAAAAATATAAACCCACCTGGGGCCAGCCCTCTAGTCGGGCCAAGGGAGGAAGCATGTGTTAGGTGACTGATCATAGCCCTCAGCCTCAGTACAGGCTAGCCCGAACGGGGGGCATAGCTTCCCTGAAGGGCACACAAAAGCCCAAAAGTGAATAAGAGGAACCGTCATGCAGGGTGGCATGGAGGCATGGGCGGGCGCAAGAGTGTGCCCGCAGAACCTGGTACGAGGTTATACCAAGAGGGGGAGGTGTAATCTGGAATAATGTTGAGAGCTCTATGATTATAAAGGTCCATAAAACCACCCTCTGATTCAATGTGGGGTGAGGTAAATTGTCCAAGATCGAACCCAGGTTGTTGGATCACGTTGCTCATGATCTGGACCGTCTAATTTGATCCAGTACTCGACTCCTAGATGTTGTAGAATCCTCTTAATTTTTGGTGCACCGTTTGATCCAACATAGATCTAATCTCGGGAATCTGAGATTTTTTAAAACACCACATTGAATCTAAGACATATGATCTGTTTTGATCTAATCTGAGTCGTCCATCCTTATAAATGTTGTGGATACACCCCAATCGTCAGATCAAGGCTATATTGAATTCTGGTTGTCCATTATTTTTTGGGTTCTTCCCTTCCTACGACATCTTCTTCTTCTCTTTGTTCACCAAACCAATAGAACTTCTTCGTAATTTACATTTTTTTCCACACCTATGACTCCTCCCATCACTGTTTGAGGCCTCATTTTCCCTCTTTTTTCAACAAAATATTCCCCCTATCATTTAATATACTGAATAGGCCTCGGTTTTCCAACTGTAGCATTACATATTCTGTTTATTTTATGAATTTTTTCAGTTTATTTACTATCTTTTTCACCATTCCCTTGGTTTTCCCCCCTCTCCTCAAACCTCCAGTAAGCTCCCACGAGTCTCTCCACCTCCGCAAACCAATGTAAGGGATGTATGTTGCCTTTTCATTATTGTTGGAGGGTATATAAATATTTATGTATACTCATAAAAATATATATATAAACCTATGTTTCATTTAAAATCATCTCTTATACTGATCCTAAGTCTTCTGTAAATTTGAGTCCAAGAAGTATTATGAACACAGGGGTTTACATTATACATAAAAAGTTAATTTTGTACCACATATATGTATGATTATTTGTATATTCAGTTTGTGAATATATAAATCAATACATGTACGATCATATGGTTTTTGGTAAAACACTTTTATACCCTGTTTGAAGACTTCAATTCCTTGAGTGTCAAATTTAAGTAGAGTTTAAAAAAATATGGAATTATGTGTTGGAAAAAATGTATATATATAAATATATATATATTTGTATACACGGTCATGTATAATTATATAGTTTGTATAAATTTCCTTCTATACTATTTTTAAGTCACTCAACATTGGACTTCAATGATATATTGACATTTTTATAAATATGTATGTGTTGATTTATTTTTGTGTAAGACCCTTAGGTATACCTGATTATTCATACAAGTTATATGTGTGATCTAGGTTTACATCTTTATAAATTTTTTTAATAAATAAACCATTTGAATTTAATATTATTATTACCCATTTACAGACTTTTGTTAATCAATGTGACTAAAATATTAAAGTCATATGGGTGTCAATGGATTTTTGTTTAAACATTTTAATATATAATGTGCATTGAGATATGTGAATATATTTGTATGAAAATAAACTTTGGATCTTCAATTTTACATACAATTTTCCAAGGATTAATAAGAAAGAATAAAACATGTGTTTTCAAAATATTCTTTTGTTTAAAACACTACTCTTTATATACACCCTACTTTATGAACAATTTATACATACCCTAATTTTGAATATTCCAAATATTATACATAGGATGTGTTTAGTAATTTTGGGGTGTTTGTGAGTATAAGATTTGGGGTTTGTAACTTTAATATTCATTTGTATGAATTACTTATTTATATATATATATATATATTTAATGGTGTAAGTTATGGTTGAATCTCATGCTTTCCATTTTTAACATTATGTATACCATTGTGATTTTTTATACAGAATAATTTCAGTAATAATTGTAAGAGAATATATCAATTTAATACCCCACATGATATATTTTCTTTATCTTTTTAATTGATTATGAATCCAGGTAAAACTCCAATTGGTATTTATTAATAAAGTCTTAGAATATTAGGGTTATCATTTTATGTAACAAAACGTCTTTCTCTTTTAGTGCATTAGTTTTCATAACATATTCCATAATCATCTCATCATACTCATAAGTCAATAACATATCCATGTAGTTTATAGTTATGTAATTAATTCTTATATGTATGATTCACTATATATATGTAAATGCTAATGGATGTAATTAAAACTATTATGACCTTTTATGGAATTATGAATTAAATTATTCAATGTGGTATGCGACATATTGAATATACAACCCTATTTTGCATATTAAGAATGAAATAGACTCTGTATAACAAGTTGGGGACTGGTTAATGAAATCCCTTCGTTGCATCCACATTTATCATGAGGTAATCAGGTCATGGAACAAAGCCATTGATATTTTAGAGTACTGACACGAGGTCTTGAAAGGTTCTGATATTATACATTACCTCATTATGTTTATGATAATTAATTAACTAAGTGGAAATTCGACTAGTAGAATATCCATGGTTAAGATCCAGTGCTTATGAGTATCAAAAAAATTTAATGCTTATGGCATGACATTTATTTGTTACTCAGTGATTTTAATAACCATTGTATGTTTTACAGTAGTAGTTTATGAAATTAATGTTATTACCTTTATGTGAAACTCTAATTATGTATTACACTTAGTTATTAAACTTTTACTTGCATATTCATAAGTCATACGTATTTTGAATTTATTTTACTTGTTACTCTGAATGAGCATGCTTATATTTGAATAATGTCCCATTATAATTCTATTAGTTTTCATTCAACTACGAACTTTTATTTCTTGGACAATTATTATGATATGTGACATGTGTTACAACATTTCTTAAGAATTTTTTTTTATAAAAATATTTAAAATAATTTCTCAAAATGATATATTAGTATATTATGTTATTTTAAAACCCCTTATTGGGCATTCGTATGCTCACCCAACATTTTTAAACAAATTTTTCAAGTATCAGTTTTTAGCCAAAGAATCATGTCAGAAGAAGCTTGTTTCCCATAACCTGAACTGAATCGATCCTCTGTAGGCGACATGATGTGTATAAATATCAGTGCATGTTTTTTTTTGAAAAATTACACATCATGTTTCAAGGCATCATCTATGGGTATTCTAGAGTCGGGTTGTCAGAGTTGGTAATAGAGGATTTGTTATAGCTAACTCTAGAAAACTAGAACATAATGAAGGAAAAATTTACTTAAGCAATACTAATTATAATGTTTTCATAATTTTCAGATGGAAAATGAAAATATCAGTCTTTTTATCTTCCTATTGAGGCCCTAGAAACCATAATTTCGATAGCCATCCAAGATAACTTGGTAAAATATTCCCATATTTGTATGACATGCAAACACCTCTACGATGTGTCAAACTCTCCTCGTGTACTTCAACTCCACCGAGGAGTGGGTTTGGACTACCTCTTTATGATGCAAACCCTATATACATCCTACGCATGTTGGGGAAAGTACTACGAGGGATTTTTAGATACTTCACCATAGTGGAAGGCATCCAGTCCCTTATGGATTTCCAAGAAGCTATAGAAGCGGGAGACCTACGAGTAGCATATATGTGCCATGTGTTTTCCTATGGCCATTATGGTCATGTAATGGACTTTAAAATCCTTTAATTTTAAGCCTCCGGTTCTATGTATAAACATCAATTACATACTGATGTATCTTGGCAATACACCCCTCATGTCACACTCTGGAGACACCATAAGTGCACCCATGAAATTGAACCAGACTACATGGGTTTCATTTGGTTCAAGGAGATTGATAATTTTAAAAAAAATTATGGGATTTATGTAATTGGGAACTATGGAAACCATTAGTTTTGGCAGTATTGTACCAGTTGTTTTATGAAAATACAATTTTTGGTTTCTTCTTTCTTCTATCATTTTCTTACTTTTTTTTCCTGAATGGAATTTAATGAAAAATTTCTATTTTCAGATGGTAGGACAGACCCATATCATATCTCTTCCCATTGAGTTACTAGAGACCATTATGGTCAGAACCTGTGTAGAAGAGTACCTTCCATTCACAAACCTATGAACAAAGTGCAAACATCTTTACGGGATATCGAACAGTCGAGACATTCTCCACTCCTACCAAGGGAATTCCTACATCTACCACCGCATAGCCACTTCCCAACTCACTGAGTATAGGAGCATGGGAAATTACCTTGAAGGTCTTTTCCTATGTTTCACAATTTCCCAAAACTTCACAGCCAGGGTAAGGTTTCAAGAGGTTGCCTTGGAGGGGAACCACTGCATAGCTTACATGCACCAAATCACGAGATTCAGTTTATATGAACATGTCTATGACCTTGACATCCTCAGACAATAGACATCCTGATGCGTCAATAGAGTGTTTGTCCATTCAGACATCATTGAACTCTGTACCATTCGAGCTTCCCTCTAGAAGCCCTAGTGTACACTACATGAGTTTAACCCATTTTATACAAGGTGTTTTTGGGCCTAGGAAGCAGAAGAATTGAACACCAACATGGGTATTCAGCTGGACACACCTGAGGATCCTCCACGATGGGCGATGTGGTGAAGAATGTCAGAGAGTTACTTTCTAGATGGGTTGTTTGAAATGAATTATTAGTACACAATTATTTGTAAGGGGAATAATGTGATGCCCCAAAACTAATCTCTCATGTAATATTAATATTATGTTTTTATTTCCATATTATCCAAACAAATTTTAAACCAATGAATACCATACATTTCATTTAAATAAAACATTGAAGTGTTTACATTACAACAAGGTCAAAGAAATACCATACTAACCAAAATACCTATTAAAAGACCTATTAGAATTACAGGGAGAACACCCAAAACAAGGAAAACCCAACGAAGATAATATGTCTCCTTTGGATCTGTCATAATGAACATTAGTATATCTAGAGCCACTAAAGTATCATTGAGAATTAGTAGAATAATTTTCACCATCTTCTTCAATTCTCTTGAGTTTAGAAAACCATACTATTTGGTTTTATAAAGCATCTACCACACTGTTACCCCATGGGTGACCGTTGGAGATGCTAGTGGTCGTTGAGTTCTAATTTCTATAATTATAGTCATTGGTCTTTTGGTGTATTAATTAAAAATATCTAATTATAATTTAATTTTCCCAAATATTTAGGTTATGAATTTAATTTATAATAAAACAATGTATTAAGAGATTTAAAAGGACAATGGTTTATTATTTTTAACTACAGTTAGTGTGTTTTTAAAATGAGATGAGGATTTCAAACACCTTTCAAATATTTCAAATATCTTGTAAATGTATTCATTATTAACAATTAATCAAGGTATCTGGTCACACCCAAATTTACCCTACAGGTATGTGGTCGTTGTAGTATAGGTAGGGTTCAAATCCACTGGGACCGAAGAAGAAACCGAGAGACACTATGATTTTGGAAGGATTTGGCTATGGAGTGGCCAACTATTTGGATTGATTTGATTTTAATAAATACTGATTTAAACTAAATAAAATAAATTAAAAAATCCAATTACTGAGTCTAAAACAATTAATGGGGATGAGTTGATCCTATGTTGTTACTAGGGTTAGATTGGATGCATTTATTTTCTTATAAGATTCGTTTCACTAATTCGAGATGTATCCAAAAAAATGATATAATTATCAACATCATTAACCAATTTAATCCCTACATCATTCCAAGGATAATGACAAATTCACTTAGAGGATCAATTTAATGATCTCTCCATGGAATTGGATCACACTAGCACTCGAAATGTGTCCTTGTTAAAGTTGGCGAAGACGAAAAAGAAAATAAATCATTAAATTGAAATCTTAAAATAATGAAATGATTACAGAAATTAAGATCATAAAATAACATCCAATATTCACCATGCAACTCCCTAGTATCCAACCATAAGGGTTTAGCCCTCCATTGATTCTACAATTTCAAAGGAAACGGAAAGTAGACTCATAGGGGCGGAATTGAAGAAGCAAAAACAAAAAACAACAAAAATGATCACTCCACCGTGGTGTGAATAAATTCACAAGTGCTGGTGTGAATAAATCCAGACCATAAAGTAATGGTATCAAAGTGATACGAATAAGAAAAAAAAAGAGGAAATGAAGAACTTTTATTAAGAACTAATGTGATTCAAACAACTTACATGAGAATGAAAAACGATTACAACATCAAATGGACAACATAACATTATAATGAAACTAAGCATCTAAGATCCATAAATCCTCCAACACTATTGCCTTAAATAGGAAAAAATGAATCCTTGGCTGAGCCCACAACATCCCATGTGCCTTTAATTAATTGTGTTGGGGAATGGTGGGTGGAACATTCATGTAGAGATACTTTTCCACTTCTTGCCCCGAAGTTGCATCCAGCTTGCATCCACCGGAAAGATGCCCTGAAAGGACCTTATAGAAGGTAGAATATGAGTGGGATATAGAAGACCTAAATGAATCCCTGGATGTTCCCTAACAGCCTGTAAAATTTGAGCCCAAAATAATAATCCGTTCGAGATAAATAGTATAAATAGTGGGATGTTTTTCAGGGCCGCAGAATCTGGTCCAGAATTGAATCTTCAACCTGGGCCGCCTACATCACCACCATTTAGGACGAATTAGCACTAGATCCAGCCAAATTATTTGTTCCTATATATGTTTTCTAGTCGATTATGAATGGTGGGATTCATTGGGCCTGAATTGTGGGCCTCACATTCTCATCAGTGTATCCAATCTGCCTTCTCCAGAATTGTTTTCTTTCATCGCTATATATCCCCATCATCCTTTATGAATCCTACCTTTATACCTAAACAAAAAATGTTCATATTTATGTTTATATCCATTTCCCAAAATATCAAATTAAAATATAAATAATTACATTCTTTAAAATCATATGAAACATTGGGCCTAAATTGGTACATATTAGGTAGGAAGTGCACAAATGATGAAAATGGATGTTCAAAATTAAAATCCAATAACTCAGGCCCATAAGATCAAAAGTGAACATTTGTTACCCTTACAATGTAATCAAAATATGTGTTTTTATTGGATAATCACACCCCCAACTTGTGTTTTTCTAGTCGAGAGAAAAATATATCTCACAAATATAATATTCATATGACCTTTTCCAAAAACATTTTAATACACATTTCTCACCCAAAGATCTCATACCAAACAATTCTGAAACCCATCAAAATCATTTAAAATAAAGAAATTTCCATAGGCATATCTCATGCCCAAGCCCATTCCGTTGTTCAAATTCATCTCCATATTTCATCCAAATTTAATTAAGCATAATGAAGTGTCGTGCGTCACAATAGACATGGGGGTTCATTTTCATTCGAGGGAGAAAATATGGAAGCTCTAGTTGAAACAACATTTTAATAATAAGATGAGTACTCATTTTTTATTTTATTTGTTTATTTTTTTTATTATTATTATTTTGCAATTTTTTCATGGTAATTGAAATTGAACTCAATCGAGTCAACCCATGTAGCAAGAATTTGCCGATGACTCCCAGGCTCAAAGACCTTAGGGAACCAAGTGAAGCTCACATACTCGGGCATCATCTCATGTTAACTCAATCAAAAACAAATTCAAATTACCAAAAATAGAGATAAAATTCCCAACTCTGGGCTAGACAACTATGGAGTCATGATCCCAAAGTGTCGAAAGCCACACATTAGGTCAATTCATTGCTCTACGCGCAATTGATTTTTTTTAATACTCATGTTATAATTAAAATGATCGCCAATCCTATGAAATTTATTATGGGTCCCCAAGAACTCAAACTAAAACCCCACAATCTATAGGAGCAAATAATTCTTCTAGAGCCAGTGCTAATTCGTCCTAAATGGTGGTGATTAATGCATCCCAAGTTGAAGATTCAATTCTGGGCCAGATTTTGCGGCCTAGAAAAACATCCCACTATTTATATCATATCTCTCGAACAGATTATTATTTTGGGTATACATTTCACAGGATGTTAGGGGACATCCTGTGCTTCATTTAAGTATTCTAGGGCCCACTCAAATTCATCCTTCTAGATGGTCCTTTCGGTTTGTCTTTCCGATGGATGAAAGATGGTTGCAACATCAAGGAAAGAAGTGGAAAAGTCTCTCTAATTTAATATTCCACCCACCTTTTCCCAACACAATTAATTAAAGGCACATGGGATGTTGGGGGCTCGGCCAAGGCTTCATTTTTTCCTATTTAAGGTAGTAGTGGTGGAGGATTTAGGGATCTTGGAGATTTATTTTGATTGTAATTTCATCTGATTGGATATTTTTGGGAAATTGATATAAACATAAATATGAACATTTTTCATTCAGAGATCAATGGAGGATTCATAAAGGATGATGGAGATATTTGGCAATGAAAGGAGAAAATTCTGGAGAAGGAAGATTGGATATCATCCCACTGATGGGAATGTGGGGCCCAAAATACAGGCCTAATGAAGCCCAAAATTCATGGGAGGCTATAAGACATATAGAGGAAAAAATAATTCTTCTAGAGCCAGTTTTAATTCGTCTTAAATGGTGGTGATTAATGCGGCCCAAGTTGGAGATTCAATTCTGGGCCAGATTCTGTCGCCCAAAAAAACAGCCCACTATTTATATCATATCTCTCGAACGAATTATTATTTTGGGATCAAATTTTACAGGATATTAGGGGACATCCGGGGATTCATTTAATTCTTATAAGGACCACTCAAATTTGGCATTCTAGAAGGTCCTTTCGGAACATCTTTCCGGTGGATGCAAGGTGGCTGCAACTTTGGGGCAAGAAGTGGAAAAGTCTCTCTACATTAATGTTCCACCCACCTTTCCCCAACACATTTAATTAAAGGCACATGGGATGTTGGGGGATCAGACAAGGCTTCATTTTTGTTTATTTAAGGCAGTGGTGGTGGAGGATTTAGGGATTTGGATCTTTGTTTTGATTGTAATGTCATTATGCCAAATTGTGTTTGTAGCATTTTTCCTTCCCATGAAAGTTTTTAGAATAACCATAGTTTTTAGTAAAAGTTCTTATCTTATCTTGATATGTTATTATTCATATCACCTTGATACTGTTTACTCATGTTGTGAAATTTTTCACACCAAACCTTGTGATTTTATTTATACAGCGGTGGAGTGATCTTTATTTTTGTTGTTTTTACTTCTTCAATTCCACCCTCGTAAGTATACATTACGCTTCCATAGAGAACTTTTCATCAATGGAGGTCTAGATCTTTTATGAGTTGATCCAAGGGAGTATCAAGGGGCTAGATTGAATGTTTTTTTCTCAATCTCTAAATGTTATTATTTTTTTTATTGAGTTTATTTCATTCAATGATTTTTATTTTTCCTCTTCCTTATTGAATTTATTCACCCCACCTTGATGTGATAATTATATCCTTTACCTTGGAGTGCTCATGAAAATCATCCTACAAGTGTATTAGTGATTATAATGTGTTCTTAAGGTGTTTAATTAGTAAGTTATGAGGTTAGATTGAATTCATTGCATGAATCCTTCTCAAGTTAATGAAATTAAAATCATAAGAAAAGGAATTCATTCAATCCACCCCATGCAATAACCTAGGATCAACTCGTTTTCTCATAATTTGAATTCACATAGATCTTTTAGTGCTCTTTTAAAACCATCTAAAATCAACCCAAGTTAGCCACTTCATATACAAAAATCCATCTCTATTTATTGAGTGTCTAAAGGTTCTTCTTAGGTCTCTGAGGATTCGACAACCCAAGCTACACTGCAAACGACCGCTTGACCCTTAATACTTGGGTAAATTTGGGGGAAACAAAATTTTGGCACCGTTACCAGGGACCAAGTAAGATCCTTAGAAAAAAACCTTTTTTCCTCGCCCCCATTATTCTATTCTCACCCAATATCTCTTATATTTTCCCTTTCTCGCTTTTTTTCTTTTGGCGCATGTCCGTCTACACCCGCGATAACTCAAACAGACTAGTTAGGGTGGAAAGTCATAGGATAGGGGAGTTAAGTACACCATTGGATCTTGATCTTCTTAATACCCCAGAGTTAAAGATTGAGTCAATTTCAATGGAGGGTCTTCAAAGAAACCAACTCATAATCCCGAGTTGGAACCAAAATGGAAATCCAAATGAGGCAGCCCCAAATTTGGGGAATGCAGTCGATCAAACCATGAATGACTACCATACACATACCTAGACTAATTCACCCTCTTGCATTAGTCATGCTACCATAAGAGAAGCCCACTCTGTCTTTAAACCTCATATCCTAAACCACCTTCCATCCTTCCATGGGATGGAGTCATAAATTCCTTACCTTCATGTCAAGGAGTTCAATGACATTGTTGAAACCATGTGCTCACCACATCAAATTGAGTCAGCTAAGATTAGGCTCCTTCATTTCTCACTTAATGATCAAGAAGAGAACTGGTTAAATAATCTGAGACCTTCATCAATCCATACTTGGAACCAACTGCAAATAGAATTTTACAAAAAATACTTCCCCCATCACAAAACCATTGCACTAAAAAAGAGCATCCAAAACATTTTTGAAAAATAGGTAGAGTCATTTTATGAAAGATGAGACAGGTTAAAAGACACCCTAAACATGGTTCCACACCATGGTTTTTCTATTCCTAAACTAGTAATAATTTTCTATGAAGGTTTGAGTCCGGGGAACAAACAATTCATTAACATGATGCGTAATGGGACCTTTAAAAACAAATCCCCAAATGATGCTTACGAGTATCTAGAAATCCTTGCTGAACAAAACCAAACATGGGGAACATCTCCTTATTTTGAAAAGCCTCAAAGAACTGCTGGAATGGATACACTTAGAGAAGAGGAAATCCTTAGGTTGAAAATTGCAGCACTCTCTAGGAAGGTTGAAGAGATAGACCATAGGACAATCCATGAAATCCAAACTGTAGACCCTGTTTGCAAAATCTGTGAAAAACATGACCACAAAACAGACAACAGCCCAACCATTCCATCCATCAAGGATGTTCTTTTAGGAGGACCACCTGCTGAAGTCAATGACCTAAACTTTCAAAAGCCCCAATACCCAAACACATTCAACCCAAGGTATAATGACCACCCAGTCTTTCGATGGAAGGATAACCAACAACCTAGCCAACCATAAGAACCAAACCCCTACCCTACAGAAAATTTTAAAAACCATAACTAATTCCAACATCCTCTAGTACAATACCAACAACCCATCCAATAACTAAATTATCCCCTTGGGATAACCCAACCAACACAAACCCGTTCGCAATCTGTCCCTCTCCCAATCCTTGAACAACTGTGCAAACAAATGGAAAGGATGAACTCAGAAGTCTCTTACCTAAAACAATAACTTCAAACCATCAAAACTGGAAAGGCACCCATGCCCACACAGGCCATTCCACAACAAACATCAAGGGGAGATACATGTTTCACTCAAACAACTCATGAACAACTAAAAGCTGTGACAGTTTTGAGAAGTGGGAAATCAATTGACAAACCTGAAAAAAATAGTTCAAAACCCACCTGAAGATTCAAACTCTAATGAATATTCAAATTAAACACACGAACAAACTGAAGATACTAATAAAAGTGTGAAATAAACAACTCTTCAAAAAACAACCCCCAACCTTCCCCATTTCCTCAACGCATGAGGGGGAAAACCAAGTAGGAATTTAGTGAAAAATTGAGGGAAATATTCTCACAAGTAAAGTTGAACATTCCACTCCTTGATGCCATTCAAACCATTCCTACATACTCAAAATACCTTAAGGGCCTCTGCAAATTTAAATGGAAATTCTCACATAAGAACCAAGTCCTTCTGGCAGCAGATGTTAGCACAACAATCCAAGGAACCCTTCCTCCAAAGATGTAAAACCCAGGATGACCTTACATAAATGTTGAACTAGGAGAGAACAAAGTTATCAAATCCTTGTGTGATCTAGGATCCAGTGTGAACCTCATTCCTTATGCTATGTATTGTCAGTTAGGGATCGAATAACTCCAACCCATATCTGTCACTCTTCAACTTGTTGATCGTAGTATTTGAGTTCCAAAGGGGATCTTAAAGGATGTTTTGGTGAAAGTTGAAATTTTCATTTACCCATCTGACTTCATTGTTCAAGAAAATCACCCAATATTAGGTCCTAGGGATCAAAGCCCAATCATCCTTGTTCGTACCTTCCTTTCAACAATCAACACTGTTATCCATGTCCGAAATGGGAACATGACCATCACCTTTGGAAACATGAGTCTAGACTTGAACATCTACAATGAAAACTATCAAATTGAGGATGATGAAGAGATCCATGAGGTTAATTGGATAGGTAGTTTTGATAGTGAACTCATGGAACATCAAGGAATTACCGAAGGATGTTTAAGTCAAGAAGAGATTGATTTTCTTTGTTCACATGAGGGAAATTTGTCTCCGTGGCTTGAATCTCTTTCAGATAACTCTATTGAGGATTTTTTTAGAATCACCAATCAATGACACCATGGGTGAAATCAATAAAATCGAGTACATACCCATTCATGAAACTACTCTAGCTAATTTATTGGATGAAAATTCATTTCACAAGGAATCAATTTTGTCAAGAAATATGAACAAAGAAACCGAGTTCAATAAAAAGTCTAATACTTTCTTGGAAAATGATAACCGCTCTGATCTTGAATTTAAGGTTTTACCTTCATCACTCAAGTATGCTTTCTTAGGGGACAATCAATCCTTTACTATTTTCATTTCTTCCTCTCTTGAAGCCGATCATGAGAGTATGCTTCTAGATGTCCTTAGGAGACACAATAAAGCCATTGGATGGACCCTATCTGATATTCCTGGGATTAGCCCACTTATCAGGACTCATAGAATTGTTTTAGAATTTGATTCAAAGCCATGTCGTCAACCTCAATGGCGAATCAATCCTAATCTCATGGAAGTAGTGAGAAAAGAACTTTTGAAATTGTTAAAAGCCGGTATCATCTATCTTATAGCTAAGAGTGAGTGGGTTATCCCAATCCATGTGGTTCCAAAGAAGGCTGGAATCACAGTAATAACCAATAAGGATAGAGAGATGCTTCCAACAAGGGTTATTAGTGGATGGAGAGTCTGTATTGACTATAGGAAGCTCAACTCTTGTACCAAGAAAGACCATTTCCCCTTACCCTTTATACATCAAGTCCTCGAGCGAGTGGCGAGTCATCAACTATACTGCTTCCTAGATGGATTCTCAGGGTATAATAAAATCGATGTCTCCTTAGAGGATCAAGGAAAAACAACCATCACTTTTCCATTCATCACTTTTTCCTTCAAGTGCATGCCCTTTGGGTTATGTAATTCCCCGGGTACCTTCCAGTGGTGCATGATGGGAATCATCTCGGACATGGTGGGGGATTGTTTTGAGGTCTTCATGGATCATTTATACATCTTTGGGGATACTTTTGAGGGCTTCCTTCTAAATGTTGAAAAGGTTTTTTCAAGGTGTGAGGATAAGAATCTCATACTAAATTGGAGAAAATATCATTTCATGGTAAGGGAAGGACGTGTTCTAGGTCATCTGGTATCTAGTAGAGGGATTCAATTTGAGAAAGCTAAGGTTGACATCATTCGTCACCTTCCCTCTCCTAAATCTATTAAGAAAGTGAGGTCCTTCTTAGGACATGCTGGTTTTTATAGAAGGATCATTATGAATTTCAGCTCTATTTCTCAACCACTTTGTGCTCTATTGGTAAAAGATGCTGAATTTTTATGGACAGAAAGATGTGAAGAATCATTCTCTACACTCAAGTCAACTCTTATATCTCCACCTATCATGCAATCTACAAATTGGAAACTTCCTTTCGAGCTCATGTGTGATGCAAGTGACTTCGCTGTAGGAGCAGTCTTAGGACAATGGTGTGAGAAAACTCCATGTGTTATTTCTTATGCAAGAAAATCTTTAAATGATGCACAAATAAACTACACCACCACTAAGATAGAGTTTCTTGCTGTTGTCCTTTCCATAGAGAAATTCAGGTCTTATCTCTTAGGATCACCCATCATTTTCTTCACTAACCATTCATCCCTAAAATACCTTTTTCAAAAACAAGATTCCAAGCCTAGATTAATTAGGTGGGTCCTTATTCTTAAAGAGTTCGATTTAACCATTAAGGATAAAAAGGGTGTTGAAAATGTTATAGCTGATCACCTCTCTATGATGGAATTCAAAGACAACTCACACCACCTCTCTATGTCTGATTCATTTCCCGATGAGCACCTCTATTCAGTGAGTGATTTCCCTTGGTATGCTGACATATCAATCCATTTGGTGATGGGTGACATTCCAAAATTCTGGGGGACCAAGGCTAAGAGTAAATTCCTTTCTGATGTCAAACACTATGTGTTTGGTGATCCTTACCTCTTTATGTTCTGTCCAGATCAAATCATCAAGAGATGTGTTCTTAAGTCTTAACAAGAGTCCATTCTAAAATTTTGTCATGGAGAGGCATGTGGAGGCCACTTTTCTACAAAGAAAACCACTGCAAAGGTCCTCCAAATTGGTTTCTACTAGCCAAATCTCACTAAGGATTCCTTCCAATTCTGCAAGATTTGTCCTCAGTGTCAGCAATTAGGATCCATTTCCAAAAGGAATCAAATACCCCTCACTCCCATTCTTGTCCTTGAAATCCATGATTGTTGGGGAATTGATTTCATGGGACCCTTTCCAAACACTAAGGGATACCTCTACATCCTCTTTGTGTTGATTATGTCTCAAAATGGGTTGAAGCCATTCCCACCAAGTCCAATGACCAACATGTTGTGGTCCAATTTCTGAAAGAGCATATATTTTCTCAATTTGGAATTCCTAGGGCTATAACTAGTCATCGAGGAACCCATTTCTGTAATCTCCCATT
Organism: Viscum album; assembly: GCA_963277665.1. Lineage (NCBI taxonomy): Eukaryota > Viridiplantae > Streptophyta > Magnoliopsida > Santalales > Viscaceae > Viscum > Viscum album. The sequence continues at coordinate 1,849,624,171 of OY728156.1, forward strand.
CTCTTCACTCATGTCTAAGTATTGAATTTCTCATAAAGTTTCCACTGCATACCATTATCAAACCAACGGTCAAGATGAGTTAGCAAATAGGTAGATAAAGAAAATTCTTGAAAAACTATCAACCCCTCTAAGAAAGATTGGTCTGAGAAACTCTTGGATGCTCTTTGGGCATATCTTATAGCATTCAAAACCATCCTAGGAATATCACCATATAGGTTGGTTTATTGAAAAGCATGCCATTTAACTGTTGAAATTGAGCATAAGGCATTTTGGGAAATCAAAAAAATGAATTTCGACATTTCTTTAGCTGAATAAAAGAGGAAATTAGATCTTAATAAGCTTGAGGAACTTAGAATGGATGCTTATGAAAATTCAAGGATAAATAAAGCTAGAGTTCAAGCCTACCAATCTATGAATATCAAAGTTAAACAATTTGAACTGGCAAAACCTTTGCTCTTGTATGGTTCAAAACATCATTTACACCCCGGAAAGTTAAGGTCTAGATGGTCAAGTCCATTCATATTGCATCATGTGTACCCCCATGGGGCAGTAGAGATTCAGGATCCCACAAGTGGTAACATTTTTAAGTTCAATGGTCATATTTTAAAACCATTCATTGAATCATTCAATAAACAGGAAATAGAGGTAGAGTTACAAGAGCCAACCTATGAACAAGGAAAAAATTGATAGATTTGGAATCCATGTCGGGGTAACAACGTTAAACAAAACTGCTGCACAGGAGGCAACCTGTGGTTTTCATGTTTTTAATCTTTTTGAATCATCTTTTGTTTCCGTCTTCTTCATTTTTTTATTTTAAAAAAAAATATAGACTGTTAACATGTTCTTCTTCTATGAGTAAGGATGGGTATGAAAGGGGAGCACTGTATTCATCTGTGTCACGCGGTGTGATCCTTGAGTATTACCTTACCCAGAAAATATAAATAAGACAATGTATGATCAGTTTATTTTTATTTTATTTTTTTGTAGGTATTTAAAGAAATATAGACTATTGACATGTTCTTATTTTATGAGTAAGGACGGGTATGAAAGGGGAGCACTGTATTCATCCGTGTCACGCGGTTTGATCCTTGAGTAATACCCTACCCATAAAATATTATGAAGACAATGTATCATCAGTTTATTCTTATTTTATGTTTTTGTAAGTATTTAAAAAAATAGATTGTTGACCTGTTCTTCATTTATGAGTAAGGATGGGTATAAAATGGGAGCACTGTATTCATCCATGTCACGTGGTGTGATACTTGAGTAATACCTTACCCAGAAATTTAAGATAAGACAATGTATCATCAGTTTATGTTATTTTTACGTTTTTTAGGTTAACAAAATATACAATATATATATATATATATATATATAATTTAAAGGCATGTCATAGGTCATTGGGAAAATCTGGTTACAACCGTCTAAGCCATTGGGAGACAAACCAGAACTGAAGGTAGATAGGAGAATATATTTTCAACATCAACCACTAAGTAACTTCATTCCATAATTTTCATTTTCAAAGTCTTCATTGAACTTTTATCCTTCCCCTTCTATGTTTCAATTCTTTAAACACTAGGGAAAATGTTATTCTAAGTTGGGGGGAGATTAAAATGTGTGGAAGGAAAAATTTCATTAACCTTGAACAAGATAACACACATTCCAAACTCTGAAATTGGATATCGAATAATTTTGCATTCCTTGATTCTGATTTTAATGCAAGTTTATGTTCATGTGAATAGATATTGGAATGTGCAGTTGTCCGATGTGATTTTTCACTGTTATATTTTCATCCATTTAACAAAAATACTCAATGCACATCCTCTAGATTGTGGGGTTTTAGTTTGAGTTCTTGGGGACCCATAATAAACAGCATAGGATTGGTGATCATTTTAATTTTAAAAGAAATTAATAACATTTATAGAGTGAGAAATAACATTAAATGCATCCCCTTTCTAATCCCTTGGATGAACACATAAAAGAGCTAGCCCTCCATTGATGAGAAGTTCTCAATGGAAGTGGAAAGTAGACTTACGAGGGTGGAATTGAAGAAGTAAAAACAACAAAAATAATGATCACACGACCGTTGTGTGAAAAAAATCACAAGGTTTGGTGTGAAAAAGATCACACCTTGAGGAAACAGTATCAAGGTGATATGAATAAGAATATATCAAGATAAGAGAAAAAAATTTATAAAAAAATAAGGTGATTTGAACAACTTACATGGGAATGAAAAATGCTACAAAGACAATTTGGCATAATGACATTACAATTAAAAAAAAGCTCCAAGATCCCTAAATCCTCCACCTCTACTACCTTAAATATGAAAAAATGAAGCCTTGGATGATCCCCCAACATCATATGTGACATTAATTAATTGTGTTGGGGAAAGGTGGGTGGAACATTAATGTAAATAGACTTTTCCAAATCTTTCCCCGAAGTTGCAGCCAGCTTGTATCCACCAGAAATATGTGCCGAAAGGACCATCTAGAAGGATTAATTTGAGTGGGCCCTAGAAGACTTAAATGAATCCCAGGATGTCCCCTAACAAAATAAAAAATTTCATCCCAAAATAATATTCCGTTTGAGAGATATGATATAAATAGTGGACTGTTCTTCTCGGCCGCAGAATCTATCCCAGAATTGAATCTTCAACTTGGGCCACATTAATCACCACCATTTAGGAGGAATTAGCACTGGATCTAGAAGAATTATTTGTTCCTCTATATTGTGGGTGAGAAATGTGTATTAAAATGTTTTTTGGAAAAGGTCATTCGAATTTCATTTTTGTGAGATATATATTGCTCGGGACTAGAAAAACTCAAGTTGAGGTGTGTGATTAGCTAATAAAAACAAATATTTTGATTTGATTTTAAGGGTATTAAATGTTCATTTTTGATCATATGGGCCTGAGTTAGTGGATTTTAATTTTTAACATCCATTCTCATCATTTGTGCACGTCATGCCTAATATGCACCAATTTAGGCCCAATGTTTCATCTGATTTTAAAGAATATAATTATCCATATTTTAATTTGATATTTCGGTAAATTTATATAAACATAAATATGAATATTTTTCATTCAGATATCAAAGGTGTATTCATAAATTATGATGGGGATATTTGGCGATGAAAGGAAACAATTCTGGAGAAGGAAAATTGGGTATCATCCCACTGATGGGAATGTGGGTCCCACAATACAGGCCAAATGATACCCAACATTCTTGGGAGGCTAGAATACATATATATAAACAAATAATTCTTCTGTAGATAGTGCTAATTCGTCCTAAATGGTGGTGATTAGTGCGGACCAAGTTGAAGATTTAATTCTGGGCCAGATTCTGTGGCCCAGAAAAACAGCCCACTATTTATATCATATCTCTCTAACAGAATATTATTTTGGGTTGAACATTTACAGGTTGTTAGTGGACATCTGGTGATTCATTTAAGTCTTATAGGGACCACTCAAATTCATCATTCTGGAAGGCCCTTTCATCGCGTCTTTTCGGTGGATGCAAGTTGGCTGCAACTTCGTGGAAAGAAGTGGAAAAGTCTCTCTACATTAATGTTACACCCACCTTTCCCAAACACAATCAATTAAAAACACATGGGATGTTGGGGGCTCATCCAAGGATTCATTTTTTTCTTATTTAAGGAAGTAGTGGTAGAGGATTTAGAGATCTTGGAGCTTTGTTTTGATTGTAATGTTATTATGACAAATTGTCTTTGTAGCAGTCCTTCTCTTATCTTGTTCTGTTCTTATTCATATCACCTTGATACCGTTGCCTCAAGGTTTGAACTTTTTTACACCAAACCTTGTGATTTTTTTCACACAACGGTGGAGTGATTGTTATTTTTTTTGTTTTTACTTCTTCAATTCCACCCTCGTAATTCTAATTTCCACTTCCGTTGAGAACTTGTCATCAATGGAGGGCTAGCTCTTTTATGAGTTGATCCAAGTAAGTAGTAAGGGGCTTGATTGAATGTTATTTCTCACTATCTAAATGTTATTAATTTCTTTTAATTGAGTTTCTTTCATTCAATGATTTTTATTCTTACTCTTCCTTATTGAATTTATTAAACCCACTTTCATGTGATAATTATATCCTTTTCCTTGGAGTGCTGATGAAAATGATCATACAAGTGTATTGGTGACTAGAATGTGTTGTGAAGGAGTTTAATCAGTAAGTGATGAGGTTAGTTTGAAGTCATTACAAGAATCCTTCTCGAGTTAATGAAATTAAAATCATAAAAAAAAGAATTAATTCAATCCACTCCGATCAATAACCTAGGATAAACTCATTTTCTCATAATTCGAATTCACGTAGATATTTTAGTGCCCTTTTAAAACCATCTAAAATCAACCCACGTTGGCCACTTCATAGCCAAAAATCCATCTCTTTTTATTATGTGTCTAAAGGTTCTTCTTAGGTATCTGAGGATTCGACAGCCCAAGATAGACTGGAAGCAACCGCTTGACCAATAAATAGGAAACAATGAAGCCTTATCTAAGCCCCCAACATTCCATGTGCCTTTAATTAATTTTGTTGGGGAAAGGTTAGTGGAAGATTTATGTAGAGAGACTTTTCCACTTCTTGCTCCGAAGTTGCAGCCAGCTTGCATCCACCGGAAAGACACGCCGAAAGGAACTTCTAGAAGGCGGAATTTTAGTGGGCCCTAGAAGACTTAAATTAATCCCCTGATGTCCCATAACATCCATGAAAAATATCATCCCAAAATAATAATCCGTTCACGATATATGATATAAATAGTGAGCTGTTTTTCCGGGCCGCAGAATCTCGCCCAGAATTGAATCTTCAACTTGGGCCGCCTTCATCACCACCATTTAGGATGAATTAGCACTAGATACAGGGGAATTATTTGTTCCTATATATGTATTCTATCCTCCCATGAAATTTGGGCTTCATTGGGCATGAATTGTGGGGCCCACATTCCCATTAGTGGGATGATATCTAATCTGCTTTCTCCAGAATTGTTTCCTTTCATTTCCAAATATCCCCATCATCCTTTATGAATACTACATTGATCCCTGAACTAAAAATGTTAATATATATGTTTATATACGTTTCCAAAAATATAAAATTAAAATATGGATAATTACATTCTTTAAAATCAGATGAAACATTGGGCCTAAATTGGTACATATTAGGCATGAAGTGCACAAATGATGAGAATGGATGTTGAAAATTAAATCCACTAACTCAGCCCCATAAGATAAAAAGTGAACATGTAATACCCTTAAAATGTAATCAAAGTATGCGTTTTTATTGGATAATCACACCCCCCCCCCCAACTTGAGTTTTTCTAGTCCCAAGAAAAATATATCTCACGAAAATGAAATTCAAATGAAGATTTCCAAAATCATTTTAATACACATTTCTCACCCAAAGTTCTCATACCAAACAATTATGAAACCCATCAAAATCATTTAAAAACAAGATATGTCCATAGGCATATCTCAAGCACAATCCCATTATTTTGTTCAAATTCATCGCCATATTTTATCCAAATTCAATTATGCATGATGAAGTGTTGTGTGTCACAATATACATGGGGGTTCATTTTCATTCGAGGGAGAAAAGATGGAAGTGCCAGGAGAAATAAAATTTTAATAATAAGATGAGTACTCTTTTTTTTTGTTTTTTTTTTTTGCAATTTTTCTAGGGTAATTGAAATTGAACTCAATCGAGTCATCCCAGGTAGCAAGACTTTTCCAATTACTCCCAGGCTCAAAGACCTTAGGGAACCAAGTGAAGCTCACATACTCGGGCATCATCTTGAGTTAAATTAATCAAAAACAAATTCAAATTACCACAAATAGAGATAAAATTCCCAACTTTGGGCCAGAAAACTATAGAGTCACAATCCCCAAGTGCCGAAAGCCGCACATTAGGTCATTTCATTTCTCTACGTGTAATTGATTTTTTTGAATACTCATGTTAAAATTAAAATGATCACCAATCCTATGATATTTATTATGGGTACCCAAGAACTCAAACTAAAACCCTACAATCTAGAGGACGTGCATTGTGTTTTGTTTAAAAAATTGGATGAAAATATAAACGGTGAAAAATCACATCGGACAACCGAACTTTCAAAATCTATGCACATGAACATAAAATTGCATTAAAATCATAATCAAGGCATGCAAAATTATTTGATATTCTATTTAAGAGTTTGGAATGTGTGTTATCATGTTCAAGGTTAATGCCATTTTTCCTTCCACACATTTTCATCTCTCCCCCAACTTAGAATAACATTATCCGCAGTGTTTAATGAATTGAAACATTGAAGGTGTAGGATAGAAGTTCAACGAAGACATTGAAAATGAAAATTATGGAATGAAGTCACCTAGTGGTTGATGTTGAAAATGCATTACCATGACTCCCTTCAGTTCTAGTTTGTCTCCCAATGTCTTGGACGGTTGTGACCAGATTTTCCAAATGACCTATGACATGCCTTTAATTTTTTTTTAGTATAAATATTTTTTTTTTGTATTTTTTTTAAACCTAAAAAAACATAAAAATAATATACACTGATGATACATTGTCTTATCTTAAATTTCTGGTTAATGTATTACTCAGGTATCACACCGCGTGACATGGATGAATACAGTGGTCCCATTTTATACCCATCCTTACTCATAAAATAAGAACAGGTCAACAGTCTATATTTTTTTAAATACATACAAAAACATAAAATTAAATTAAATTGATGATACATTATCTTCTTTATATTTTCTAGGTAAGGTATTACTCAGGGATCACACAGCGTGACACGGATGAATACGGTACTCCCCTTTCAAACCCATCCATACTCATAAAAGAAGAATAGGTCAATAGTCTAAGGTAGAATAAAATTATATCAAATTGATCCACTAATCTTATTTGAAATATAAAGTTGATTAAAACAATAAAATAATTGGAAACATGAAAACCACGGGTTTCCTCCCATGCAACGCTTAATTTAACGTCTTTAGCTCGACTTGAACCCCCCAACATAGCCAATTCCAACTTTAAAAATTTTAATGACCTCATCTTTCTCCACCTCAACATGATTGAGAATGTGTATCCCTTGTGGTTGGTAAGAAGATTTAGAATTTGATTCATGAATAATCCTATTTTCTAAAATGAATGAGAACATCCAAGGAATATCAGAAATGGTTGATCTTTTTTCTTCTTTAGTATTTCCTAATAAATCAATGATCAACCCCCCTTTTTGGGTTTCATGAGATGAATTAATGAAACCCCCAAGATCTTTCTTAACACAAATGATAGGGTACTCGAGTGGGGAAGTAAGGAAAATGATTTTGAGCTCGTTTTGGATAGGACATTTAGTCTCAGGTTGAGAATTTGAATCCAACTCAGTTTCATTTTCCAAATTTCTTGACAAAATTGTTTCATTTTGAACAGAAGATTCAACCAAAAAATTGGAATGAATAGTGTTAGGAATGGGCATGGAATCAATGTTTTATATTTATCTCAGTGGTTTAGTGATTGGTATTTTTGAAAAATCATCAACAGAGTTACACTTAGGAGACTCAATCCATGATGTCAAATTCCACCCTTGTGAATACATGAAATCAATTTCCATATGATTTAAAGACCCTTCAACAATTTCTTGATTCCCTTCCCCTACCCCAAATCCAAAGGTTGGTTCTTCAATTAATTCATGAGAGGTTTGTGGGAAACTAGACACTCCACATAATGTTTTGAAAGGTACAATTGGTGTATGGATGACTTCCTTAGAATTATTAATGCGTTGTAGATCTAATCTCAAAGATGATACCTCCGAACTCATTATATCCATTTTATTACACAATGTTTCTTGTAATGATTGAGGAATATATAGGATGGGATGTTGAACATTATGTAATTCACTAATATTAGACTCTTCAATCATCCTTGAGAGAGAAGGAAACCGATCATTTAAACATTCATTATCCCAATTATTGTACGTCTCATCGGGTTTGGGGTAATCATTCAAGGGTTGATCAAAGAAATTTTCTAATTTAGGGGCTTCCCAATATTTAATTTCCATTTGATTCCATCATGAGTTTCTGACATGGTGATTTTGAATATAATCCATTGGGGAAGACAGAAAGTTAGATTCTAGATTCTCAGGATACACACAAAAAGAAAGGGGGAAAAGATAAGAGAGATGGGGGTCATAATAGAGAAAGTGGGGTGAGAAAAGGATGATAGTGTCTAAGGTAACTTACTTCGGTCCCCGGAAACAGTGCCAAAATTTGGTTGCGCCCAATTTTACCCTATAGGTATGTGGTCATTGTAGTATAGGTAGGGGTCGAATCCACAGCTACCGAAGAAGAAACCGAGAGACACAATGATTTTGGAAGGATTTGGCTATGGAGTGGCCAACTATTTGGATTGATTTGATTTTAATAACTAATGATTTAAACTAAAGAAAATAAATTAAAACATACAATTACTTAGTATTAAACAATTAAGGGAGATGAGTTGATTCTATGTTGTTACTAGGGTTAGATTAGATGCATTTATTTTCTTATAACATTCGTTTCAATAATTCGAGATGTATCCAAAAAAATGATATAATTCCTCAAAATAATTCACCAATTTAATCCCTAAACCATTAAAAGGCTAATCAATAATTCACTTAAATGATCAATTTAATGATCTCTCCATGGAATTGGATCGTACTAGCACTCTAAATGTGTCATTGTTAAAGTTGGCGAAGATGAAGCAGAAAATAAATCATCAAATAGAAATCGTAAAATAATGAAATGATTACAAAAATTAAGATCATAAAATAACATCTAATATTCCCCATGAAACTCCCTAGGACCAAACCATAAGGTTTCGGCCCTCCATTGATTCTATCATCTCAATGGAAGCGGAAAGTAGACTCATAGGGGCAGAATTGAAGACGCAAAAACAAAATCAAAAAATTGATCACTCCACCATTGTGTGAATAAATTCACAAGTTCTGGTGTGAATAAATTCACATCTTAAAGCAATGGTATATATGGGATAATAAGAATAAAATAAAAAGATTAAATGAAGAACTTTTATTAAGAACTAATGTGATTCAAACAACATACATGAGAATGAAGAACGATTACAACATCAAATGGACAACATAACATTATAATGAAACAAAGCACCCAATATCTCTAAATCCTACACCACTACTAACTTAAATAGGAAAAAATGAATCCTTGGCCGACCCCTCAAAATCCCATGTGCCTTTAATTAATTGTGTTGGGTAAAGGTGGGTGTAACATTAATGTAGAGAGACTTTTCCACTCCTTGCCCCGAAGTTGCATCCAGCTTGCATCCACCAGAAATACGCGCCGAAGAGACCTTCTAGAATGCCTAATTTTAGTGGGCCCTAGAAGACTTAAATTAATCCCCGGATGTCCCCTTACTGACTGTAAATGTTCAGCCCAAAATAGTAATCCTTTATCGAGATATGCTTTAAATAGTGGGCTGTTTTTCTGGGTCGTAGAATCTGGCCCAGAATTGAATCTTCAACTTGAGCCACCTTCATCACCACCATTAAGACGAATTAACACTAGATCCAGAAGAATTATTTGACAATATATATTTATTATAGTCTCCCATCAAATTTGGGCTTCATTGGGCATGAATTGTGGGCCCCACATTCCAATCAGTGGGATGATATCCAATCTGCCTTCTCCAGAATTGTTTCCTTTCATCGCCTAATATCTCCATCATCATTTATGAATCCTACATTAATCCCTGAATGAAACATGTTAATATTTATGTTTATATCCATTTTATAAAGTATAAAATTAAAATATGGATAATTAAATTCTTTAAAATAAGATGAATCATTGGGCCTAAATTGGTACATATTTGGCATGAAGTGCACAAATGATGAGAATGGATGTTCAAAATTAAAATCCACTAACTCAGGCCCATAAGATCAAAAGTGAAAATTTAATACCCTCAAAATGTAATAAAAATATGTGTTTTTATGGGATAATCATCATCTGAAAATACTATAATAGTTTTCATATAAAAAATTAAATTTTAAGTTTTAACTTTGTGTTTAAATGGAGGTATGCTTTTTATCTCTGAATTTGGAAAATTGTTTATAAATAATTTTAGTAATAACCTTAGTCAAGGAAAAGTATAATTTAATTAGTGTACCTTGATATTTTAATGTTTGAAATGAAAATCATGTTTTATAAAAGGTAATATATTCTCTTTATAGTTAAAATGATTTTATTTATTTTTTTATGGTTCTATGGTTAATTTTGTGAGTTTGCTATTTCTAAAAAATATATACCCACCAGGGACCAGCCCTCTAGCCTGGCTGAGGGAGGCAGCACGCGCTAGGCAGCTGAGCCTATCCCTTAGCCTCATCACAGACCATCCCTAGTGGGGGTATATCTACCCCAAAGGGAACATAGGTGTGCATAAGGGAACCAGAGGAACCGCTGAGCGGGGCGGCATGAAGGAATGGGTGGGCACAAGGGCATGCCCGCAGAACCATGTACAGGGTGGTACCGATAGGGGGAGGGGTAATATGGCATAAGCCCAAGAGATATGTGCTAATAAAGTTCCACAAAACCTCCCTCTGATTTGATATGGGATGAAAGAAAATGGTCGGGATCGAATCCAAGCCATTGGATCGCATCACTCGCGATCTGGGCTATCAAGTTCGATCCAGTGCTCGATTCCTAGAAGCCTCAGAATCCACTGTGTTTTTTTGAAAAGTTTGATCCCACATCGATCTAATATTAGCCATCTGAGATTTTATAAAAAACCACGTTGAATCTAAGCCATCATATCTAACACAATCTAATCTGAGTCGTCCATCCTTTTAAATATCACAGACACACCCCAACTATCAGATCAAGTCCAAATCAAATCCATCCTGTCAATTCTTTTTTCAGTTCTTCTCTTCCCACGACATCTTCTGCTTCTTTGCATGCACCTCACTAGTAGTTATTCTTCCCACTTCACTATTTTTTCCCTACCCATGACTCCTCACATCACCATCTGAAGCCTCCCATTCCCAATTTTTTTCACAAAAACATCCACCATTAATTTAATATAATGAATAGGCCTTGGTTTTCCAATAGTGTCATTAAATATTCTATATATTTTATGAAATTTATATGCATTTTTTCATCTTATATTATATATGTTACACCATTCCCTTAGTTTCCCCCCCTCTCCTCAATCCTCCAGCAAGCTCTCACTATTTTACCATGAGCCTCTCCTCCTCCTCAAACCAATGTAAGGGATTTATGTTTCCTTGTCTTTTTTGTTTGAGGGTATATACATATTTATTTATACACATAAAAAAATATATAACACTATGGTTTAGTTAAAATCTTCTCTTATACTGATCCTAAGTCTTATAGAAATTTGAGTCCAAGAAGTATTATAAACACAAGGGTTTGCATTATACATACAGAACTTATTTATGTACCTTATATATACAGTTATTTGTATATTTGGTTTATGAATATATAAATAAATACATGTGTGATCATATAGTTTTGGGTAAAACTCTTTTATACCCGATTTTAAGTCATCTAAACCTTCAGTGTCAAATTTAAGTACAGTCTAAAAACTTAAGGAATTATGTTTTAGAAAAAACTTATATATATATATATATATATATATATTTGTATACAGGGTCATGTATAATTATATAGTTTGTATAACTCACTTTCTGGACCAGTTTTAAGTATCTCAACATTGGACTTCAATGATTTATTGTCACTTTTATAAACATGTATGTGTCAATTGATTTTTGTGTAAGACCCTTAGGTATACCAAATTATTCATATAATTTATATGTGTGGTCGAGGTTTACATCTTTATAAATTTTATTAATAAATAAAACTTTTTAATTTTATATTATGATTTAAAATTTTGGGGCTTTTGTTAATCAATGTGACTAAAATATTAAAGTAATATGGGTATCAATGGATTTTTGGTTTAAACCGTTTAATACATAATGTGCATTCAAATATGTGAATATATGTGTATTCAAATAAACATTGGATCCTCAATTTTACTTAGAATTTTCCAAGGATTACTAAGAAAGATTAAAACAAGTGTTTTAAGAATACGTTTTTGTTTAAAACACTACTCTTTATATACACTTGTGGTATGAAAAATTTATACAAACCCTAATCGTGGATATTCCAATTATTATACTTATGATGTGTTTAGTAATTGTGGAGAGTTCATGAGTGTAATACTTGGGGTTTTCAACCTTTGTATTCATTTTTATGAATTACTTATTTAAATATATATATATATATTAAATGGTGTTAGTTTGGGTGGAATATCATGATTTCCATTTTAGCATTATATATACAATTGTGATGTGTTATAAAAAAGAATTTCAGTAATAAATATAAGACCATCTATCAGTTTAACAACCCCACCTAAAATATTTGCTGAATCTTTTTAATTGATTATGCATCTAGGTGAAACTCCAACTTGTATTGATTAATAGAGTCTTAAAATTTTAGGTTTATCATTTTATGTAACAAAACATGTATCTCTTTTAGTGCATTAGTTGTCATCACATATGCCATAATCAGCTTATCATACTCAGCAGTCAATGACATAGGCATGTAGTTGATAGTTATGTAATTAATACTTATATGACTGATTCACTATATATATGTAAATGCTAATGAATGTAATTAAAACTCTTATGAATTTTTTTGCAATTATGAACTAAATTATTCAAAGTAGTATGGGAAATTTTTAATATATGACCATGTTTAGTATATGAGGAATGTAATAGACTTGGTATAATGGGTTGGGGACCGGTTAATGAAATCCCTATGATGCATAGATAGTTCTCATGGGAGTATCAGGTCATGGAACAAGGACATTGACATTTTAGTGTCTTGAAACGAGGTCTTAAGAGGGTCTACTATTATACATTCCCTCATTATGTTTATGGTAATTAATTGACTAAGTGGATATTAAACTAGTTGAATTTCCATTGTTAAGAGACAGTTCATAAGAGTAATAGAAATTTTAAATGCTTATGGTATGATGTTTATTTGGAACTTAGTGATTTTAGTAACTATTGTATGTTTCATAGTATTAGTGTATGAAATTGAAGTTATTACCTTTATGCGCAACTCCACCTCCAAATTAAATTTTTTATTAAAGCAATGCCATTTTAAGGGAAAATAGTAAACTATTTTTCTACAAAAGGAAATAACTTGGTACTAAAGAAAGTTACAAAATAATTAAACACCAGGATAAGATTACTTGACCCATGTACTCGATAAATCTCCTATTACAAGATGCTAACCTAGGTTTTTGGATCCTCTCTGATTAGCTCTTAAAGGCGAGTGATCATCCATTCCATTGTCTAAATAAACTCCTCTATGTTTATTTTACTCTGATTGAATCCGTAGGCCAGCATATGATCTTGTTTATCAATCCACACTTTTTTCTCCTCATTAGCATCAACTTGAAACTGACATTCATAAATTATTTTAATCTCTTCTTTGATGTCATTGGGCTGATGACTTGTTTATAGAATTTATTCCTTGGAGTGCAGGACAATTTTCAAGCACTCCCCAACTTCCTCTTCCCAATCTCTTGTATTTCTGCTTGATTCTTCACTTTCCCCTTCCATGCATCTTTACCTTCCTTTTTCCTGTCGTTCATGGCTGAACAAGTCTCCATTTGTTTTGGAATGTATGAGTAGTCCTTGTGTCCCTTTGATTTTTTCCCCTGAACCACAATGCATTTCCCCGAGTCTCGCATGCCTTTTTCCCAGAGTGGTGCAACTCTGATTATGTATTACTCTTCATTATTAAACATGCACATCGATATTAATAATTCATACTTATTTAGAATATATTTTACTTGTTACTCAGAATGAGAATGCTTATAATTCAATCATGTTCCCTTATAATTCTGTTAGTCTGCGTTTAATTGTGCACTTTTATTTCCGGGAAAATTGTTATGATATGTTACATGTGTTACAAAATTTCTTAAGAAAAACATTTTATGAAAAGTTTTAAAATAATGTTTTCAAATGTTATATTAGAATATTATGTTATTTTAAAACCCCTTACTGAGCATTAGTATGCTCACCCTATGTTTTTGAAATAAATTTTCAGGTATCATTTTTTAGTTGAAGATGCATGTTAGAAGAAGTTGGTTTCCCAAAACTAGAACTGAATTGATCCTCATTTGCGAAATGATGTGTATAAAAATCAGTGCATGTTTTTTTAAAAATTACACATCATGTTTTAGGGAACCAGATCCAGGTATTCTGGTGTCGGGTTGTCATAATTATCACATTTGGATTAAGTATTTATTGGATTTTAGATTGATTTATATGATTTTAAGAGGCCCTAAACCAATTTTATTATTGTCTGGAAAATATGGTCAAGTGATGGAATATGCATAAGAATCATCTCCTAGTAATGTGTTACCATCATCTAGTACTACTTAGTGGAAACATGGAAAGGTATTGTGCTCCATAATCAACCTATAATAGTCTATGTAAACATGATTTGTATCCACAGTCATGAATCCATGCCAATATAAATATCATTCCTGAAGTAGAAAAAACATCATCTTACACTACATAACCATGATATGTATCCTATGTTACCATCTTGAAGAGTTGAAAATAGTATACATGTAGATGTAATATAGAATAATTATGTGTAACCATTATATCTCTACTATGTAACAATACAATTCATATACATCATGCTCATAATAATAATTTTTTCCTCTGGATAAGAATCATCTTTTTACAAATCATTCTTTATAGGGATGATGTATGTCTGCAAAACCATCCAGACTTTGTGAAAATATGGAATTCTCTAGATTGAGAAACTATTCATCGAAAAATAATTTTTTTTAGTAATAAAAATAAATATCATTATTTTAAATATGATCTTTATGGTCCTCAAAATTATAAAAACAGAGTTTCTAAAATAATTATTTGTGTGTTGTGTGGATTACCACCTCCATAAAGCGAAATATTCCATTTTTTCACCTCTACCTCACTTCACTGTTAATAAGGATGAAATTAAAATAAAAAATGTGAAATATATAATATAATTATTATAAATTATAATTCTTTTTCATTACAACTCATTCATCAAGAAATGAAATCATTAATTGGGAGTTATGCGGACTACCGCTTCTACAAATTAACGTATCTCATTGTTCATTATTTAACTTATTATTTATTAAAATCACTTAGAATGCTTTTCTAGACCTTAATATTATCTATACAATATCATTGTTAATCTGTAGTAATGATATTATACCAAAATAAACTACTTTCATAATCATAACCAGAGATTAATTATAGTATGTTCATGTCTGTGTTAGTCTGATGAACTACATGAATAACGCTATAGGATAATTTCATGGATGAATATGAGAATATAATTAATGATTATATATGACATAAATATGTAAATAATGACATTATTTTTGTTCAATAATGGTAAAATTAAAAATAATCTCATTAATTAAGATACCATCATTCATTTTTTAAAGAACACCAATACGTGGTTGTTTCCAATTTCATCTAAAAAACTATGACTAAAACTCTCAAAGAATAAAATTGTAACAATGATAAAAATTATTGAAAATTAATAAGCTCATTTTTTATGATATATTAATAATTAATTTTGAGAGAAAAAGAATAACAACATCACTATTATGAAACTAGTTTAAAATGATCAAGATTAATCACATAAGATATCAAAAATAGATAATTAGTAACTAAAATACATGTAGAGAATAATTATAAATGAATTTTATAAAATATTATATATATAAATAAGGTTATAAAATAGATGATTAGGACTATAATTTTTATTATACAAGAGATTCATGAACTTTAGTACATGTCAAGAATTTAGGAAAGGGTTTCATATCTAAAATGTTTTACCCTTGAGACATATTTATTATTATCCAACATGATTTAACCTTTAATATTTTGTATCAATATACTCTCATTTTTTACAGTATTTATTTTTTCATATTAAATCATATCCTTCAATGGAATTTCACATGAAATATTATAAGGTTTTAAGGGGTTCTCTATCATATATTTAATTTCTTGAGAAATATTTCTTATTGTACAACATGAAATATTTGATATGGGGTTATTACTACCAAATAAATTAATTCATACATATTCTTCTAATTCATGGTTTTTGAGGTTCTATAACATGATATTTATTTAAAATCAAATAAATTTAAATTATATTAAGATAGGAATTCTATTTTTTAACTTAACTCCCTTCATTCAGTTAATATGCTTTTTTTTAAACATATTTATTCCATGATTGATTTCTTCCACTCTAATATTCAATTTCATTGACTGTTATCTTCAAATATATAGTAAAATTACTTTTAAAATATATTATTACCTTGATAAATTTCTCTCTCAAAATGTATATCATCATAAAAAATAGTTCACATCCTCTTTAACTATAGTTTATCCTCCATATCCATGATTTCCTTTCTTTTCAATAGATACAATAATATTTTTAAACCTAATTATGTTATATTAAATATAGCTTTAATATTTCCCCTCCCTTATATTCAACAGTAAGTTTTATTAAATTTTTTCCATAGTTTTCCATCAATTTTATTGCCATATATATGTCAATCCTTTCATAATCAAATGGTTTATCTTCAATTCAACATCTCTTTTGGTAGCCCTCATGTTATTTAAAGGATCTATTATTGAAGTTTATTTTTCAAAATTAAGTGTTTTATAAATATTTTACTTCGTAATTTTTAAAAATTTAGGTATTTTTCAAGTCTCTATTATTGATGTTTCATTTTAAAAAATAATAGTTTTCATAAAAAAATCATTTTTCCTTTTTAAATCCTTTTTTTCTTTCCATGGATTCATTTTTGATATTTCATTCAAAATATTGATTTTAAAAATAAATTCTTTTAAATTTATAAAGAGTGACCATTCCTAAATTTTTTTTCAAAGTTATTTAATCTTTATCTTTATCCCAAAGATAAAATCAATTACTAAAAATTATATTTATGATTTCAATACCAATTTATCTTAATCTTTAAATTCTTTATTTCCTTGGAAGTCATTTTTCATGAATCAACCTCTAAATTTTATTATAAAATAATATTTTGGGGTCATTGAGTTATGGTTATCATCCATTAACACTATTGAGGTCAATTTTGGTGATACCATCTTGAAATGATTCAAAATACATTCTTCTTTATATGGGTTCTTTTTATTGTATTTAAAGAATCCCATTTTCCATCATGGGTTTTCATGATATCTTGAATGATTGTTATCTCATGACATATATATATATATATATGGTTTTTCATTAAGTGATTTCATTCCTTATATATAACTCTAGTGCATTGGGTAAATATTTGTATCTTATTAGATAATTGGAAAAAATTTGTGATTCCTGATATACCAAGGGAAATGGTTGAGTGATGCCTGATCTAGTAATGAAAACAGGTGATTCAAGTCTGATCTACTAAAGGAAACATGTTATAATTCATAATCCACTATTTTATTATTTTTATTCTTATGTTTTTTCAATATTAAAATGTTTTGAAATATAATAATGTTATATTTTCTCATGTATTACTCTCCATGTTTTATCTAGGAATGTTTTGAAAATGCTTTGTTTATTGTAAAACCCTGAACTTTTACTCCAAATTTGGTTCTAAAAACATAATATTCACAATTATGGATTTTATTACAAATAAATTGACCCAATTTTAGTCTTTCAAAACATATACCATCAAATGAAAAAAAATTAATCACTTGCATACCAAAAGACCTTTTATGTTTTGAATTTTAGAGAATTAGGAAAAGATATTACATAACAATACCCATGTATTTGAGTGTGCATGTTTTCAACTATGCCAATCATTTCCTTTCCCACATTATGTCTTCTTTATTGTTCCACATCATCCTTAATCCCTATGAAAAAAATTTGATAATATGGTATAATTATAAAAAAACTCGGTAAGGTATATTCAAGAAAGTAAACTCATTAGTACATTTTAAAACCATGATTACATAAAAGATATAATACCTTTAATATAATAAGATTAAATTAAATAATAATTTACATATACATTAAATCATATTTTTTCCCAATGTTTTTCATTTGAAACTTTATAATAAAACATAATGGTAAAATCATAATTATGACAGATTCATTAAAAACATGAGAACCCATGAAAGAAATTTCTTAAAAACATGCCTTCTATACTAAAAGGGAATAATTATTTTATTAAAACCAAAGATAATTGAATTACCATTTCAAAAAAATTATTTCAATAAAAACCATTATAAATAATTTAAAAGTCATTTAGGTTCCATAGGACATCATCTTTATAGAAAACTTATAATAACCCTTATAAATGTAATATCCTATATGGTCAACTTCCAACATTATTATCTAGTGAACATAATAATTACCCTATTAATTAGAGAGATATACTAGTATAAACTAATAATAAATAATTTATATGGACCATAACATGTATAAAACACATATAATATTTCATTTCCCTCACCAAACTCATAAAAATATTCTTTTGAACCCATAAAAAATCATTTTCTGATATTGATATATCCATTTCCATTATAACCCACTTTTCAAAACTAATATACCATGAAAAAATGGACACAGTTTTTTTCTTTGAAGAAAAAATGGATTCTTATAAATTAATTCCGACAGAAAATAATTTTTAGAGTTTCTGGAAAATTCATCAACAATGTATATGATAAAAATAGAATATCTGTTTCGACTTTTATAAAGAATTTAAATATGTTCCAATAAAATATGTAATAATATTACTTTTGAAAAAAAATTGAAATAAATAAAAATTCACCTTAAAATGTCCTTTATAATTCATTTAGGTTTATAAAAATACATCTATATAATAAACATAAGAATGTTTAAATGGAATAAAAATATTATGAAACTAAATCATCCAAATATTTTAAATGAAATTTTTAGACAATGGTTCAATTATGAATTAATAATGTTTGGACCAATAAAACATTCAATTAATGTAATTTGAATTTATTTATGTGAATGATAAAATAAATCCAAATTTTAGTGTTATACACCACATAAAATAAAACATTTAGTGAAAATAGATTAATTCCTAATGAAATATAATTGAGTCTAGAAATCCCTTACCTTTATCCCATATATCATTATACATTCATTAATTACAAAATATTGAAATTATTTTAGTTATTTAATTTATTAATAAAATTTTTTATTTTCATTAAATTATCATTATCCATTTTATATCGTATTTACCATGTTTTATTTAATTACCTCATCGGTAAATTGTACATCAGATATTTTGAGGGTGTACAGTTCATAATCCAAAAATGGATTGGGTAGGATCACCACGTTAAAGCTGGTAATTATTAAATAAAATCAATATAATAATTATCATATAATTATAATTTTTATACATTAATGTTACTTTTAAAACCAACAATGAAATATTTTTATGAAAAATGAATTATGTTACAATCATGGATACAGTGAGTCGTACATACTCATGAGTAAAATTTCCTTTTACCCATAAAAAATGGGAAATATTTTAAGTATAATATTACGTTTACATATTAATTATTATATCATAAATATCATATTATATATTTAAATAAAAATATATATATCATCTATGTGATTCAGTGTTGAAAAACGATGCACACCGCTTTGTGGAGGTGGTAATCCACATGTACCCTTGAAGTACATTTTCATTTTTTTAGTGGATTGAATAGTAATAAAATATATGAAATGTTATATTTAAAAAATGATAATTATTTAATTAATAAAATATATATTAAATACATCATTATAACACTCTATTAGTGGTTGGTATGGTAAACTAAACACATCAATTTAGGAGGCGGTAGTCCTCCATACAGACAAAAAGGGGTTTGATTTCCCATTTTATGGAGGAATAAGGTGTATTATGGTTAAAATATTATTATAATAACCTGAATAACCAAATTTCCTTCTTTATTTATGGATTTTTTATAAACCCCATTTCAAGGGATGAGGGGGATCCCTTAAAAGACCCGTAGTCTTAGAGATTACATGGCATGTATGTTTATGAGACATTACATGACGAGAAGGTCTTAAGGAGTTCAACTAGACTAAAACTATAAAGAACCTAACTTCCCTATAATTTTCATTATTATGGGAGCTATCCACCTTTGCATGGTTTTTCGTCCAGGCTTCCCGTGGAATCACATGCTAGTCCCAATGGCATTGGCATACCCTCTCATTCTTCCAAATCTGTTGGTTTTTCTCAGGTGGGTGCACCTGCTCTGAATCCTCTTATGGGATGATCCTTTTTTCTAGATTCTGTCTAGGGAAACTACATTGATCATGTGTCTTGAATTCCTTAAGGTGGCCTCAAATCCTTGTGGTGGCCCGAAATCCTTATTAGTCGGAAAGCCTTGGGTGGACCAAAGGCCTTGATGTACTTGAAGACCAAACCAATGACCCGAAGGCCCAAATGGGTGAAAAGTTCCAGATACTATACTAATAAATAATAATTGTTATATTAAACACTACAATACTTCTATAGTAGCCCAGGAAATTACCCATCCACTTGGTTTTTGATCTCGGGTCTCTTAGATGCACTTATCGAGTCCTAACCAACGGGGCTGAGGTACTTGAGAAAAATATTATTATAATAACATATCATTATATTTTATATACTTATTTTATTATGTCATAATTTTTATAAGAGTTTTGATATAAGTAGAATAAGAAATATAACTAAAACATTCAGTTAAAATTTATACCTCTTCTTCAGACAACCTTTATTGATTTATCACTTAAGCCCTATAAGGATGGAATTATTTCCAAAATAAGAATTATGATATGGGGGGATAGATTTTTGGATTTTTTCTAGGTTTTTCTTTTTTAACTATATTTTTAAAAAGGTTTAAGTGAGAGAGGAGAGGAGGTTCCATTTTATAAGAGAGGGGAGGGGCACTTTGGTAAAATTTCAAAAACATGAAAATATTTTAAATTCATATTCATATACATTAGGTTCTGAAATTTGATTATTATTGAATTTATTTGGATATTTTATCTATTTGAACTAATAGAATATGATTTAGAGCAGTTTTTTGGTCATTTTAACCCTTATCTATTTAGTTTAACCCCGCTTTGCGCCTTTTTATCCTTAACCACGGTTACAAAATCTTAAATCATTAAGGCTTATAAATTTAAATATAATTTAAAAATTGGTTCATAAATGGTCCAAGAATGAACTTTTATACCATTTGAAATTACACTTGTACTATATCAATGTATTTTTTATTTTTAAATCATTTAAAAATTAATATATAACTTAAAATTTCATTAATTTCATTTTAAGATCTATTCACATATTTTGACTTTAAAAACATAAAAATAGGTATGAAATTAAAATATATACTATTTTAAATTAAATTATATTTTAATATTAACCATATAATTCATTTCAAACCAAAATAAACTCAAAAAAGTTTATTTTTTATGTTTTTAAAATCATTTAATTTATTTTTTATGTTGTGTGCACAAGCATTGTATCTGCATTGTATAAGAATTTATGTTCATTGTATAATAACTAAAAATTATAATAAAATTATCATCATAAAAATAATTTCATTGTGATTAAAATTTATTTTAATATTCACTCAAATATTATATTTATCTCTATGTGAACACACAAGGGAATGTTAAAAATAAAAGAGTGACCATTTGTTTTTTTCAATACATAAAATATTATGAAGATCATTATGAAATAAAAGGATCCAATTTGATAATAAATTAGAAAATTATATGAATATTAATGAACTCAAATAATCTAATAGGTTAAGGGCATTTTTTAGGAATATTTAATATCCTTCCCATATAAATTTTAAAATTAATTAACTAGTTTTACACTTTAATGTGGTTAAAAATATTTACCATAGATGTTATTTATTATGACCTAAATTAAGTTAAACATATTATCTAATATTTATTATGGTCATAAAAAATAAGGAATCTATTTTATCAAATTTAATTCATATAATTTTTATAATTTATTCTAAAATTAAACCAACAAAATACAATGAAAATCAATTTTCTAGAAATTTATCATCTTAAGTATAAATAAATTATACCAAATTCATGAATAAAAATAATTCAATGAGCTTAGTTGGATGTTTCATGATATAAATAAACTTATTTTACTTTAAAACCATTTAAAAAACGTTAAATATTTAAATTCTTGAAAAAATACACTTTTCAATAAAAATTATTATTGTTCAATATTAATCTAAAAAGATAAAATTTCATAAAATTCTCAAAAAATGGCTCTATGATATTTTTTAACTGATAATTTAAAATTTTAAGTTTCTTTTTTCAAATAAATTTTTTATTAATGGGAAATTAATTATAATATTTTCTCAAAAAAATTAATAACCCCAATTTTGAAGAAAAATGTATATTTGGAGCATAATATTACATTACTAAAAATTGAATTATTATTTCTTAATAATTAATCACTACATTTATATTTATTATGGACATTATACAAATATTACCTAATTTGGTTATTCATATTCATACCCTCAAATTTCAGAGCTATATTATAATTGTAATATTTAAATAGTAAAATTTTCTAGTTTTTTAAGATCGGTATTACATTTCAGGTAAGCTATCAAACAAAATATTATATTTCAAGATATTATGGTATTAAATAATCCCCCTAGAATAAAATCATTCCACAAAATTTTATCTTGAACTTGGTAATAAAGTTATTAAAATTTAAAAATACCTTTTTTGAAAACCTAAATCACCAAAATGGTTAACAAAACCTAATTTTAAAAAGTGGGAAAAGGTAAGTATAAAAATCCTCTGGAATAATGCATAGACAGGTTTCAAAATATTACAACATTAGTATGAAATGAAAATAAAACGTGGAGGAAAAATTAATTTCTAATTGATGATAGGGAGTGACAAAGAACATTTATAACACGAAATTGAATTATTATTATAATATTAATTACCATAAAACCATAAACCAAAATGGTTAGAACAAAGTAATATAATACCCAAAATGAATGAACATCATTTTAAAAAATAATATATTTATATCCAAAATTTTCACAATAACACCAAAGGTAAAACATAGATCATTACATAAATATATAACTTTTATCCCTATTTAAAACAATAACCTCAACATAAAATAATTTTTTAATTTCAAAATTGATCTCATAACTTTATTATTATATTTCCAAAAAATTAATTCCATTATTACCAAATAATCTTTCATATTAAATATAATGATTACATTGACCACAACCAAACAAATAATATCCCAAGATCTAATTAATCACCTCAAAATCTCATCACTTAATATCTCAAAAGGTTTTCCTATGGATTTGAACTTATGATTTACAATAAATTTATAAATGAATGATGGTATCAATAAATATTAAATAAACCTCTCATGAAAACATCCTAATCTCTAATGTTATCTATACCATACTCTAATACCAACTTGTACAAACCCAAACCCATAATCCCAAATCTGATTCTAAAAATAAAATATTTATATTTTGGGAGTTGATATATATGAAAATAATTAAATTTTAGTTATCCAAAAAATAAAATATAAAACAAAAATTTTGGACTGATTATATTACCCAAGGACCATTTATTTTTATATTTTCTTTGATTTAGGAAAAACATTAATGAAAATACTGATGTATTTGTGTGAGTAGTTTTTTCATTATACCAATATTTTATTTTCCATATTAATTTTCCTTAAATATTCCAATTCATCCTTTAACCTAGTGAAAAAAAACATTTTAAAATTTGGGGTGAGATATAGAAAAAATTGAACTAGTTAGTTCATTTCAAACCCATGAGATCATAGAAGATAGTTTTCTTTTAAAATAATAAAAATGGGATTAAAAAATATTCTTTTAACATGAAATAAGTTATAACATCCAATGTTATCATTAAAAAATCTATAATATATCATAAATAAAAAATAATCATCATGTGTTTTTCAAAGAAAACATGAGAACCCATGAAAAAAATTCCTTAAAACATATATTTCTACCCTAAAAATAATAACCAACTTATTAAAAATATATCATTAGATTAAATTTTAAAATTAAATTTTTATATAAAAAATATTTTTAAATCTTAGAAAATTCATAAATGTTCCATGTGAAATAATTTCCAAATAACCCTTACGAGAACCCTTAGATGTGGAATAGTATATATGAAGAACTTCCAACATAATTATCTAAATAACATAATCTTTATCCAATACATTGGAGATATATACCTATGGAAAAAATAATAAATCATTTAAAAGGACCCTATAATGTATAAAATATATATAAGTTTTTATTTCCATCATCAAACTCATAAAAATATACTTTTCAACCAATAAGAAAAACATTTTTAGATATTGACATATCTCATTACTTTAAAACACAATTTTCAAAACTAAATTACCAAAAACAATGGTAATGGGAGTTTTTATTTTAAAAACATTGAAGATTATACTGAAATTAAAACCTAAAATAATGTTTATAGTGGGGTAAAGTCCATCGATGTTTTTTTTATTAAAAATAAAACTTTTCTTTTCTACATTTGAATATAATGGCAAAAAAATCCATCAATATATGTAAAAAATATTTCTTTTGAAAACCTCTTTAAATAAAGTCAAAAGAAAAAGAAAATATATTTTTTAATTTAGTTATTTATATAAAATTACATCAAAAAAATAATTTTGATAATACATATATAGAAGAAATGTATTTGGATAAAAAATCGTTATAAATTTTAAAAGGTTTTTAGATAAAGTATACATTATAAATTGATAACTATTTAACCAATAAAACATATAAGGAAGGAAATTTAAATTTATTTTCAATATTGATTATAAAAATCCATAATGAAGTATTATACATCACATGAAAGAAATATTATGTTGGATATAACCTGAGACTCAAAGAAGGTGAATTGTGACTACAAATACCTTACCTTAGAAACCATCAAATGGTGTACGTTCATTAATTAAAAAATAACAAAATTATATTTATTAATAAACTTTTAAATTTTTATTCCATCATAATTATATCATTTTTATCATTTATGACCATATTTTATTTAGTTAATTCATCTGTTATGTTTATATTGGATGTTTTGAGGACATTCAGTTTATATTCCCAAAATAGCTTCGGTATGATGGACGCGGTCAATGATTTCATTATTTAAAACTTTATAGAATAACAATAATTACATAATTATCATTTTTATATATTAATTATTCCATTAAATCCAACCATGAATTAAGGTTATTAAAAATTAACTACATTACAATCCTGGAGATGATAGGTCGTACGTATGCATTAGTAATGTTTCTATTTTTCATTAAAAATAAGTGAAATAATGTAAGTGTTATTTTAAAATTTAATAAATATTATTTTAACATAAATATCATATTATGATTTTAAATAGACTTAAAATATAATCCATGTGAGTTGGTGATGAAAAATGAATCGCATTGCTTCATGGAGGTGTCAATCCACACACTAGCATGAAGGACGTTATCATCTTTAAATGGATGGAATTGTGCGAAAATATAATATTTCATACATTTATTTAAGGATAATTATATAATTTATATCTTATTTATATATAAATCCATCATTATAACAATCCATTAGTATTTTTTATGCAAAAGAAGGTACATTAGTTTGTAATGCAGTAGTCCACCGTACACACAAATGATGATTTAATTTTTCCATTTGATAGAATAAGTAGATGTATGAAGGATAAAATATAACATAATAACATTATATTATATTAAATATTATTTTTTACTATATAAAAATAGTCATATTACTTTTTAAGGATGTGTAAGAATAAATAAAATGAAACCATTTGGTAAAAATCTATTCCTTTGTTCGGACAACCTCCCTTATTTTACACCTTAATCCCTATAAGGTTGGTATTATTCTGAAAATATTCATATATAATGTGGGTTTTTATTTTTTAAGGTATTTGGGTTGTTATTTTCTGAAATATAGTGCCCAAAATGTGTTAGGAAGAGAGGATAAGTGGTTCCCTTTTATAAGTGAGGGAAACGACACATTTGTAATTTTTGAAAACCTTAATATATTATAATGTCACATTCACAGAAAAGTGGTTAAAATTTTGATTAATATAGAATTAAATGTGATATAGTATCAAAATAAACATATCCAGTATGATTTAGACATGTTTTTAGGAATCTTAAACCCTTATCTCACTAGTTTATCCCCTTATTGTCCCTTTTTATCCTTGAATGTGGTAACACATTTTTCAATCATTAATGGTTATGAATTTACTTATAAGGTAAAAAATTGTTAATAAATGGTTTGTGGATGAAATTTTAGACCATTTTCCATTCTCATTGTCCTATTAAAATATTTTTACGAATTTCAAATCATTTAATAAAATATTATATAATAAAAAATATCATTAATTTTATTTTAAGAACTATTCACATATTTTGAATTTTAAAATAGAAGTACATATATAAAATTTTAATAAAAACTAAACCATAAATTATAAAATATTATTGACCATACTTTTTTTGTTAAACTATAATACATCCAGAAAAACATTTTTGTTGTTTTTAAAATCAATTATTTTGTTTTTTTGCTTCATGTACAAGATTTTTATCATGATTGTATAACTATTTTAGATGATTATATAATCAATAAAAATTATAAATAAATTAACATAACAAAAATAATTTTACATTTCCCAAAATAACCTTTAATATTAATTTAAAACCTCTTCTTATCTTTATTTGAACATAAAAGTGAAATTTAAAAGAAAGTGAGAGGTATTATGTATTTTTCATAGGATAAAATTTTTTAGAAGTCATTATAAAAGAAAAATTATCCTTATTACCACAAATTAAAATATTTGTTGATTATGTATGAACTAAACTAATAAAATTAAGTAAAAAAAGTTGTTAATTATATTTTAAATTACTTTCATATTAGTTTTATCTTAATTAAACTTTTTTCCCACTATTTTGTGTAATAACTATTTGCTGTAGTTACTGTTCATTATGACCAAAATTTTTGTTGAACATATTATCTAATATTATTTATGATAATTTATAATATGGAATCCCTTTTATAAATTTCAATTCATATAAGTTTCATAGGTAAATTTAAATTTAAATCTATAAAACGTGATGAAAAACAATTCTCCAGAAATATAAGTATAAAATGTTTTAATCCCAAAATCAAGCATCAAAATTATTCCAATTAAATTAATTAGATTATTCACAATATAAATAAATTAATTTTACTTTGGAAAATTTTTAAAACAAAATAAAACATTGTGAATTTTTGAAATAAAAAGACTGTTTTCGGTAGAAATCAATATTTTTCAGTATTCATTGAAAAATAAAACTTTTTTAAAAATTCCCAGAAAAAATATAAGATACTTTAAGAATTATTATTTCAAAAAAAATTCATTTTTTAAATTAAAATTTATAAAATTGGTATAAATTAGATATAATATTTTCTCAAAAAAATTAATAATAACAATTTTTGAGGAAAATGAATTCCTGAAGAACAAAATGACATTACTAAAAATTGAATACTTATTTATTAATTAATAATCAATAACTTCATATTTATTAGGACTAATATACATATATTTTATAATTAGTATATTCTTATTCATACCAACAAATTTAATGGGTATGTTGTACCAGTTACATATAAATAATAATATTTTTTTTGATGTTTGAGCTTGGTATTGTGTGTCATGTATGGTATCAAACATATTTTTATATTTTTATAATATCAAGTTATTAAATTCATGGATCATTATTATTATCTCATACCAATATAATTACAATTTTATCACATAATATCATCATGGGTTATCTCTTATGATTCACTTACTCAACACCGAAGCTCACCCATTTCTTATGTTTTCTTTTCCAAGGATACCATGATGGGTATTAAATGTGAGAATTTTAGAAGTGAGTTTATATTTGAGAAACAATTAAGAAATTTTCAATTGTGTTATAAAATATGTTTTTGATGGAGATAGTCTTTCAATACACAAAACAGATTATTTTCCTAGTTGTGTGGCTATTTATGAGATGGAATGATTATTCATATAAAATAATGAAATATGTGTATTTCTTTAACATGGGTCTTTTGAGTTGGTATCAAAGGAGGGTATATTTATTTTGGGGATTATGTTAGAGAAATTTAGTAAAAACCCAAGGGAGAATTCTAAGGAATATATCTAATTATATTATAACAACCCAATATTTTTTTATAGTAAAGATTGTGTAGATTTCCTAGAAATAGCATCCCATTCTAGGAACATAAAGTAAAGGTAGTCTCTAGAACAAATGTACCATGGGTAATAACCCTAAAAAAATTTGTTTATTTTTAACTAAATCATCACCAAATGCATGACTAAAAGGCCTAACTGTTCCCCTGGTTTGATACT
Source organism: Viscum album (assembly GCA_963277665.1). Lineage (NCBI taxonomy): Eukaryota > Viridiplantae > Streptophyta > Magnoliopsida > Santalales > Viscaceae > Viscum > Viscum album. The sequence goes on from OY728156.1 coordinate 1,849,652,759, forward strand.
CTTCGGCAATATTCTTTGGTTAATCATATTCTATTTACAAAAAATTATGGGTAATTTATTTAATAATTACATTAAGTGATTAGGTTATGATATATGAGATAAGATAATTTAAAGTAACTTATGTTTAACCAAGAGATTTAAATGATGAACAATGTAATATATGGTGTCAATGGTTTAAATTAATGTTTAATTGAAGAAGACATCTTTTGATTGGGCCTTCATATCCATATACACTGATTATTTTGAATACTATCATAACCATTTTTGTTTTAGAATTTGTTTGAAACATAATCATTAAAATGAATTCGGTTAATGTATGTATCTATAAACCACAATGTATTATTTCCAAATAAGTTATTATTCTGAAATTGTTGATAATTTCAGTGTGTTTCTATTATGATGGAAAATGTGATTTCTCTAGTATAATTTTGCGTAGTGAAGTATATATCAAAATATAAATTAAATTTTTATATTCATTGATATTTTAATTTGTGATTAATATTTATCAATTATATTATGTTATATATAAATAGTGTGGGGATTATGTTAATCATATAAGGATTGTTCTTCATTAGTTTTGTTTTAATAGTTTGTAAACATATATTAAAGGTTATAGATAAACATGAAAATTTATTTCATAAGAATGATATATTTTCAGGATAACTATTTATGAACACATGATTAAGGGATAGATAATTTCTAGGTTTAAAATATTCTTTATGTTGAGCTAATAATGATTTGGTTGTTTTTTGAAAAAAAATTCAAAGAAAATATTGGTTACCATGAGATTTAAAATTGATTCATGATATTTTTGGTGAACTTAATATCATTTTTTATATTACGGTCAATATTATCTGTAGATTGATTTTGTAACCTACAAATTAATATAATATTAGGGTTAAATATAGTGTTAATTTCTAAAAGAATATATTGTTTCTCTATAGTTTAATGTCTTGTAGACATATATATTATTCGGAAAGGTATATTTTTTAGAATTCAGGATTAGGGTAAATAATTACTTGAGTATTTAATCGAAAAAAATATGAATATTTTTTTAAGAAATATTAATAACATAATATAACCTAAAAGAGTCAGGTTGGTTTCATATTATATGTTATACTCCAAATGATTAAAATGTTAATAATACCCTCACCTACATTTATTAGTGATTAATAATTAATATTATCATGAATAAATTTATTTAAGGTGTTTTTTACATAGGGACCATTATAACAATGAAAAGTAAATGGATAGATTGAGACTGGGCCTCAGGAACACCTCCATAAACACAAGAGGATAACAAGTAATAATAAGGGTCTAAGGTAGTGTTATGGGGAGACTATACCCCCATATTAGAGTTTATAATCTCAAGAAAATAATCAAATATCATCCAAAGGAATTGTAAGAGTAAACAACACAAAATAAATTAAGATATTCCCTATCAAATTGAAATTCAGAATACTGACTCAAACGAACCTACCAGAGTACAAGTTCAACTATACTATAGGCTAATAACATATAAAAAAAATTACAAGAGGCTCCATGGATAACTCTGAGCCATACCTCAAACCCATCCAACAATATCTTCTCAACTGCTCTAGCCTGATCCTCAAACCTCACCTAAGTGATCCTAAGTAGCCATGGAAGAGTAGTCCTTTACCCTAAATAACATGAAACTTTTTCTAAAATAGAAATAATACATATGGTATTCTTGATCACCAAAATACTCATATAGGGAGTGATATAATAATTTCCAATAGGAAACACTCAACGAGAAAGCTATAATCAATTTTTATAAATTCATGCTCATGAAATAGGTCTAGTCTAGTCGATACATATTAGAACTAGAACAAAAATAATAAAAACTCTATTTATCCTTAGGTAGATGACCCCAATCGACCATACCAACTTCAGTCAATTCCATATTATCTCTGATCATATCATGATGATCATGACAACCATAATTAAAACACAAATGTATTTCAACCTAGTATATAGTATAACAATCCATGGTAAAATCATTCATTGGTATACATTGACAATGAAATGGGTAATGCTTAATCCTGGAATGAAAACCCAATAAATGATTCATACCAATATAAAATGGTTTCTGGAAGATGGGATCTAGCTGTCCAGAATGCTCGACTACAGCCACCTAAGATACCATAAGCCCTTGGTAGGTGTGGCATGAAATGTACAACCTTCTATGTTTGAAACCAATAATCCCAGCTCCAAAATTATGGTTTCTCTAGGACTAGTGTTAATACATCCACACTATTTTATTTTTATTTATTTTTATAAAACTCTTTATAAGGGGATTTCATATTAGTATCATAGCCTCCTTGATGTAATTTTTTAGGGCCTCCCCATAAGGGGTTTTCAAGACCACCCAAAAGAGTATTATCTTAGAAAAAGACACCACTTACGTTGTCTTCATTATATCATACCACACAAACATAAGGTCATTTTATATACAAATCATAATTTCCATGTGGGTGCATGCCATATAATTTCAAATTGACCTCAAAGGTATATACAATCAGGGTCACAACAGACCTATAGTGATGTCTCTATATCATTTATAAAAATAAATCTAAATAAGGGTTGGTAAATTACCAACCCCATCATCACTATAAAAAATTCATCAACTTTTTTTCAATATATGGTTTCAATGGTGACACTACTAACCATCTCTTCCCATGGACAATGCACCTGCTCAGTGTTGATCTATCACTTGAGAACCAATTGGGCTCCCTTAAGGTAATATAAAAGTAGATTCAACTCACTATGAGTCATTATTATTCAAAAAATAACATATTTTATAACCTATAAATTTATGTCACACTCTTTAGTGGAATCACGTACATTTAATGGTCATATGGTTCTCAAGGGGCATGTGCTATTGGAAAGATCCTAACGGAATGGCTCAGGACCCATATCTCATCTCAAGTCATCACACCTAGACCTATGTTTATAAGAACTCACACCAAACCAAAATTTCATATAATAGAAAAAAACATTGTATCACTATTCAACGAGTGATCCAAGGGTCCATACACAAATGTTCTCTAAGGCCTACAAGACCCAATCCATTCTATGAAATCACACACCTCTACTCATAGGTTTCTAAGGCTCCTAAAATATGGACACAATGTTCCATCATATATATAACTACAAAGGTCCTTGTAAATCTCTCATATCAAGACATAAACTATTCTCATAGAACTTACATGAGTCTGAATCCACATCTCCCTCAATAGTGATCTTGATTCATCATTTTGAGAAAAAAAACTACGTACTATAACTCTCCAACACTGAATCATCATTAAAAGGGACCCAAAATCAATAAGTGGACCTATAAATAACATTTTATAGGAAATGGTACAGATAATGGACACCTATTATGTTTGCTTCTATCTCAATGGTGTGAAATCACTTATAACATGTCAATGTGATAGTACATGCAATGATCCCCTAGGTACATGATGTGTACCCTCAAAGCGACTCCCAGGTGTCTACCACATCTAAAATTGGTACGTAAAACCGAAGTACATTTTTTGTCTCAGTGGTGCATGAAATTTAACACATATGGGGTACCTAAAAGTGCACCTCACATTTTCTATATCCATATACTTCTTCTGCATTCTATCCATGTACTACAAATGGGGTATGGTTGTGTACCCTACATTACCATGTACCCCCACACAGGGTGTTTAGTCGAGTACCAGACTACCCCAAGTCAACCTACACATTGTTTAAATAAGGGATACATGACATGTTGTCATAATATTCAACCCTCATCCAAAATAATGAACATGTATAGTGTGTTCTTGAAAACCACATGCAGTGTCATCAGGTATCTCAAATGACCCCCTTGTGGTCTCCTAAAACCCTAGTGTATCCCCAAAACAATTGTAGATCCACTCCCAAGGGGTAAACAACAACTCACATTGTACATTAAAATAAAATAACAAAAAAATAAAATGTAAAATAATATAAAACTCAAATATGTCCTACTTTAGGTGAAATTATCAATAGTTTTAATCTAATATGTGTTTTTTAGTGGTAGTATATTGATTCAGATCCCCCAGAGCTATGTGGTGGCACCTACCATAATTCTACCTCCCTTACTCTCTCTATATTAATCTAACTAACCACTATCATAAATGATAAGAATAATCCCCTGGGGATTTTTTATAAGGAAAAAAAGTTATGGGAGAAAAAGAAAATATAAAGGAAAATGAGAAAAAAAAACGAAAAAAAGAAAAGGAGAGGGGGCCTAACCTCAACTCCAGTGCGTGCAATAGTTTTATTCTTCTCCTACAAAATAACCAATTACAACCTTAATTGGAGATTCATAATTCAAATCTATGACTCTAGTGTCAAAATATCACCAATGAAATATCCACATATAATTCTTATTTAATTAATTGAATATTAAATATTCTTTGAAAATTCAATCAACTCATAATTCCAACAAACTCTTTTATTTTGCTAAACACCCAATTTATGGACCCATAGGGTGGTAATAAAAATTATCTAAGAACATATCCTAGGGGGAAATGGACATTTTTTCAGCACAAGCATTTGAAACCAAAAATTCAAATTTCATCTTAATTCACTACCCATAAAAATATAGGTAATTACAATCTCCCCACCCTAAAACTTATCATACTCAAAAAGCCTCAATTATATTCCAACCACACATCCCATCCTACCTTGGGTGTCAATTCAACATCAACTCATCATGTCCTGCTCCAAAATTCCAAGTAATATTCTGTTTTGAAACTCCTAACATGAGGCAGACTATTCATCAAAAAAACAATCCACCCACTCATAACCATTAGTAAACTAGATGATTGGGTTTGGTATTCCTTTTCAAATTTGAGTTCAAAAATGAGATATAAATTAATTTTCCATTCCTAAATTATGGAAATGATATCCTCTAAAATCTCCACAATTTTAATACTATTAAGGGCCAAACCCTCAAGTGGTCATCGGTGATATTATCACCATATGGATTCACTTGTACTAATCTGAGAGAATAACCTCAATGGGTCTCATAATAAAAATACACATGTTATTTCTCCCAACCCATGATCACTCACTATCAACCCCTGACATCATGTCATTCATTTGGTCCTTGTTATAGTAATTACATCATCATTCTATTCATCAAAAACACTAAGATTCTAGGCTAAAAAGTATCTCATCATACCCATTAGCCTCCATCCCTATCATAATCATCACAAATTTAAAATTCAATTGGAATCATCAGTAACCAAGATATTACATTGATTTTATCTAAACCAATAGTTCACATGCTCCCATGTGACATATTACGACACCCATCTCACGATTTAGCGATTCAGACATCATTGAAACCAAAATGACTATGCTCTATGAAATGATAAATAAATTAAACATGATCACCATTATCCATAAAATTTAGAATCAATACATCACATGTACCCCATAATTTATTAGGTGGTCTCCTACTACCCAAAATCATTGAAATTCTAAGAGTTTTACCCACACACTCATCTCGCTTCTATGGTTCACCCACAACGAACATAATTATTTTCTAATGAAACAATAATTCATTAGCATTCCAATACCAGAAACATGATTCAACATTTCATTTATTGATCTTCAACATGAACATATTACCACACGCCATGACAATAAAAGAATCATGAACCTAGGCTAACCTATCTTTCCAGTTTCTTGGACATCTCACATCTCATTAAAATACCAAAAATACGAGTAACATCTCAAAGTTCCCTAGGGTATCACACCAAGAGCATTGATCAGGTCTGACATAGGTCCCATCCCACATAGCATCATTGATACACCCACCTCAAATATCATTGTACTCCCACTCCAATCTTCCCACTATATGGCCTGACATATATAAACATCAGGTATCACATTCTAAACTATCGACCTATAAGGGTTATAATCTTCATCCCACTAGGAAAATGATTCTCCGAAAGTATCTTCATATTGATATACCCCCTTGATAATCAAAATATAATCCATGCACATATGTATAGGTAATGACACCTTCCCATTATGATCTTCGTAGAGGGTACCATAGTGTATGGTTCAATTGAATATAATGTCATTATAAGATATTTAGGAAATCCACAAAAGGTTATTACTTATTTTTCATGTGACAAAAACGAATGATAACCACCACCAAGGGGGTTCATCAGAAGGCATAAAATATATGTGCCGACCAACTATAGTCACTACATGTCCCCTTCCAGAGGGACTATATCTCAATCATCATCATAGATCATCTCACCAAAGAATATAGATGACCTCTATTCAGAAAAAAAATGAATATACAATTTGGTTTCAATGTTTGTAATTCCACCAATATCATATATGAGAGAACAACATATGAATTTTTTTCAAACACTTTAGATAACTAAACCTCTATCATCAAAGATAATTATCACACAAGAAACCATATATTTCATGTGAATCCCAATGTTTTGAGAATTATACATGAGGTGCCTCTTTTCTCAATTTTCCAATAACCAAAATCAATAATAAAACATGAACCTAACAAATCCATTTTCATTACATGAGGTGAAAGTAAGCAACTATAACATTTGAAAACCAAGAATGGAAATCTTAATCCCTTAGTTAACTACACTTATTATTGTGAAAGGTGTTCATGATTCACAAGTATGATATACATCACAATATATGACCTATTACTATATTTCCTATCTACCATATCAAAAATATAAAAATAAAATAAAACAAAGCCTCTGATACCACATTTTCACATCCCAACACAGTTCACTATGAACAGTAATTAGATCGAGGGTGAATGGACCTCATATACCCATCCCCATATGTTATAGTCTTCTAACTACAAATGAGGTTCATGTTTTTTACAATGGGGAGACTATACCCTAATATTAGATTCAATAATCATAGAAAAATAAAAAAAAACATCCACAATAGCCATCTAATTCCACAAGTTAAACGAAATGAATATAGGTCATATAATACAAAATCAAATGTTTACTCCATAGTATAAGTCTGAACCACTATTGGGATGATAACATATATAGAAAAAATGACTTAAAATAAAATAAAAGTTACTCCAATACTAACATCTATCTATTCCTCAAATCCAGCTTTTAATATCCTTTGAGATTTATAATCCCAATCCTTAGATATAATATGAGTTATCCTGCTTGATCAAGAAACACTAGGTCTTGACCCTATCCATTGTGCATCTTGTTATAAAATTAAAATATGACATAAGGTCTAAAAAGTACCAAAGTTCACGTACACTGGATAGAAAAATAATTCTCCATAGTCCCCCCTAATGGTGAACCTATATTATGCTATCATAAAATCATGCTCATACAATATGTCCATCCAAGTTAATACATATCAAAATTGGTATACAAATAATACCCACTATCAATCCTCATGTCTATGACCCTGATTGACCATAACTACTTTATCAAATTACATAGTGTCTATGAGCACATCGTGATGACCATTCATACCATAATAACAACTCAGTGGTATTTCAACCAAGTATACAGTATAATGACCCTGGGGATATACTCACCTAGATATATAGTGATGATAAACTAGGGAATTCTTCATCCTAGAATGATGACCCCATAATACTCTAACCTAGATTATAATGGTTCCTAAGATCTAGTCCCTAGTAGTCTAGAAAGGATAATTATTCCCACCAAATACCCTATAATCCCTAGGAAGGTAGAACATGGCAAGAACACCATCTTCTAACCAAAACCAATAATACCAGCTCCAAATCTATGGTATATCCACAAAACATGTCAGGACCTCACTACTAGGGGAGCTTTATTTAGTATCTCAGTGCACTATACAAGTGGTATTTTCATTAGTATCACAACCTCCCTAGAGGATTTTTTCATGATCTCTCCATTTAGAGTTTCCATAACCACCTATAAGGGCATGTTTTTAATAATGATTGCCTCATAGGGTATTATCCTTATATTATACCACACCACCACAAGTGAGTTGTTTATAAAAAGCATACCCACCCTATGGGAGTATTCTATATAATATCATAACCACATCAAAGATATATACAGTCATTTTCATTAATATCCCAAATCTAAAATTCAATATCCTTTATAAAAATGTAAACATGGGTTGGTAGAATTCTCATACCATCCATATCTATCTACAACACATCCACTTATATGAAATCTATGAGTTATAATGTGATTCTTGTAACCATCTCTACCCAAGTATAACAAACCTACAAAGGTTCGGTCAATCATTGGTGAACATCATAGGTCCCCTAGGGTATTGCAAAAGTATATCCACCCTAGTGATAGTCCTACATCTTGAAAAAAACACTGGGGTCATAACACATGTCATAGAGGAAGTCATTCTCATCTTTAGAATCATAGAAATACAGCATGACCTCATTGTCCTCAATTGATAAACCCTATTGGAAACAATCTAAATATATGAATCATTTACAATATTATACTTCAGTTCATCACTCCTCAACCAAAGGATATAAGGTATCACACAAATCAAAAATGGGCTACTAGTTCCAAATAATACAAATACATCACCTTGCTATACAAGGAGGGATCCAACAGTAGAATCCCTCTAGTGTTTATCCACAAATGATCCTTTGAACTCTGAATGATTTCAATTTATATCATGGTGCTAGCATGGCATAACATTTTTCATGAATTGTTAGTGTTAATCAGTTTATGATCATTTGATCTTGAAGGAGTTATTTTCTATAACTTCTCATTCATGAGAGGTAGATAGGAGGAATAATTTGAGAGAGAAGTTTTTTCTGCAAAATGATTCCCAAATCTCAATTAACCCAACAAAATAGTATTAAAAACTATTTATAGAGCAGTGGTTTATGATAATATTTTATTTAATTGTGTATTAGTCATTAAATAATATTTTAATTTTTTAACAGAACTCGGGTCATATAATAAAAAAATTATTATTAGTATTTTATGTGTGTGGTAACTAGTGTGATGATAAATATTATTTTACCATCATATAAATTGATATTCAACTTTTGATGTGATATTGGTCCACTCAAACTCCTCTACATTAATTCAATACCCAAATAAATATTTTTATTCAAAGATAAATAGTTTATTCAAAATCCATGAAATAAATATTTATTAAATTTTACAATAAATTATATAAATACTTTTATTCACAATATAGTGAATAAATATTTATTATATATTAATATAATTAAATAACTTGTGTATTAATCAACAAATATTATTTTATACCTTTTAAATATTAGGGACTTGTAAGAAATAGAAAAAATTATTCATTATTCTTGGGAATAATATTTATCACATTAATTAAATTCAAAAAGAATTCAATCAATATCAATTGAAAAACCTAGTGTGTGAAACTCTAGAATTATATCTCATTATTATTAGGTGGTCTTCCCTGAAGTACAATATTATTGTCTAATAATGGGTCAAAAAATGCAAGAGAAAGGACATAATTTCACAATGAATACAACCACATATGAATGTTCACTATGTAACATAATCCCTTTGTCTCAATATCCCATCAATCAGTTTTCACATCCATTTCATCAACTAATATTCTTGATATTTCATTCCTTGACAATCTAAAATAAATTTCATTACACCAGGGACATGGAATTTATGCAACATTTATTTTTCAATCAAAGGGATATGATATTAAATTCTATAAAGATCATAGGGAAATATCCTTCCTTAACATATCCATTAATTACTTTCCATTTGTTATGCACCCAAAATACCCTACTTCCAGCCACCATAAGGGGTGATTTTTTGTCAGAAAATCTATGTGAATGAGTCATTAGATGAATTATAAATAATCGTAAAGTCTATGGACCATTTCAATAATTCATAAATAGGAATATATAATGACACCCAAACAAGTGTAATTCCTATTAGTGGTTCTCTTCTCATAATCTCTCATCCAAGATATTATCATGTTAGAACATCATGAGAAGAATCTTCCTATATTTATGATTAATTGAAAATAAAAATCTAAATACTATGTACCCTATCATAGTATGTTATCCAATTATAGAACTATATTTAAGAGATATCATCATAACATCTCAAGTTACTCATCATAGTCTGGAACTGTTATAACCTTATCAGTGTGATATATACTATAGGACATCATCACATAAATGTTATGCATAATAACAATCAATATGTGACAAGATATTTATATTAATATCCACTTATTTAAATATTCATGTAATCCAAAGTAAAAAAAATTGGTTGGTTCAAGGGAACCAAATCCAAAAAAACTCCCCCTTTCGCTAGATCAAACTACAAATGAAAGTTTAGTACTCACATGTTAAATATGTCTCTATTGAGTATCGCTACAGTTTATAGGCCTACAAAATTTCCTTGGATAGGGTTTTTAAAACAAAATTTCTAGGCAGAAAATATATTTACTACAACTTTTCTATCTTAAAAAAATACCCCATGTTATGATATAATAGAGTATCCACCTCTAATTCCCATATTAGAATCCTGACACCCTAACGAAATCAATAGTTAAAAATTTCTATGAAAAAATAAATCTATTTCTTTCCTTATAACCCAAAATCAAGACAGGACATTCCTAACCAAGTTCTTAAGTCACATAAAAAGCTAAATATTACCCAGATATTATAGATATGGATACCCCTAATTATAAAATGTTCTTCTTGAATACTACTATAGCACAACAAGTGACACTATATCAAATCCAAATAAATGATGATAAGTTTTAAAACCCCTTGATCACTATAATTCCCACTTCTCTATACATCATTAACTCATTGAGTTCTAATATTTCATGTATAATTGGAGAGTTGTAAGATAAAGTATTTGAAATTATGTTTAGTCTGTTTGATATTCAACTGTTTTACATTATTCATCAGTAATATCAGACATCATTATATATCTTAGCACATAAGATGAATTCATAACACTGAATCTTTTTAAATTCATTTAATCTCCATAATAACTTCCTATGCCAATTTATGTTCTATTAGAATGATTATATGCCAACAAAAACTCAATATTGAGTTGTCTCAACTTATATTTTTCAATAATTTATTAATATATATACTATGGTTATATTTAATAAATCTATGGATATATTTTTTATATCTTGTTCCCTAGAACAAGGTTTCTACTTTAATTCGTACTTATTGAAATATTACACATTAGTCTTACCAAACATGTAAGACATAAAAAATATTTTCATATTTTATCAACATTTTAATTTTGGTGGTTTATATAACTCCCACTAACCAGTTATAGACACATGTCCCTCATTGTTTTCCAAATTAATATTCCGTGATCAATAGGTATGATTTCATCATAAATGAAATTATGTAATCTGCATATCTTATTGATATTTATTTATGTCACCAAAACTTTTTAGTGATTCCATTAAGACATATAACATAGGGTATACTTTTTCACATCATATACACAAATTCCACTAGGATTACTCTAAATGAAGTGTCCTAGAAAATAAATAGCCCAATATAATGATCAAAGAAATATTCTTTGAAATATAGAATTTAAAAAATATTTTAGTCATGATGAGAGATGAATAAGTTTTTTTTATAATAAATATTCAATAATCTATCATGGTGTATGGGTATCATCTTATATCATCCATGTCCATTTACTCTTGAATACTCAGTAGCATTATCAAGCCTTAGAAAAAATTAAAAATACAGAATCCCTGAATCTTGATACATGGAGTCCATTACTTGAATTTATACATAATTTTCAACCTTAACATATTACCATTTATAGTTTCATTTGAGGACTTTATATTCTGAATTAATAATCTATGTATCACTCACCATGGTTAAAATAATCCACCTCTTTGGTTATATATATTCCTATGAGTAGGTCTCTCTATAACTACTCCTCCCTCTAAGATCAGTGGTGTCTAGTATTCTTATGAAAACATATGCTAATGTAGAGACATAACCCAAATATATTATGTTTTCTCTCACTATACTTAAAGATATAGACTTCTTTTATGGAAATATAGTCCATTTTGACTAGATGTTAATATTCTTAGTTTCTATATAATCATTAATATAGATACACCTTAGAGATTTTAAAGATCAATTATATATAAAACTGTGTTTTAATAAATAGTTTTCAAGAAACACTTGTGGTAGTTTCCTAATATATTTTTATTATATTGTAATTGAAATGATATCTATTATACAATATAGTTGGAATATGGTTAGTCATTTCACTTCAATTTTCAAAATATGCCTTATAAAGAATAACCGAATATTTTTAATATATATAAGAATAATCATTGATCTTCCTTTTACTACCATCATGAAGTTGATTTATATAATAAAATTGAGTTTTAAATAACTATTACTCTACATATATGATCAATAATTAGTTGAATAATATGTTCTATGGTAAACTTACATAGAGATTCATCAATATCTTCCAAGTTCACTCATTTACTTCACTGAGAAATTCATAATTTTCATTCAGGAATGTCATGAAGAATATGAAGTTACCTTTATATTTTGAATAGTTTTCATGACCATGTTAAACTAAATTTAAAATTTTTGTGATGTACCTTTATTTAAAAGGGTCATTTATCTAAAATAATATATGTAGTTTGTTTTTATATCTATTTTCTTAGATAAATTAATACTAAAACACTTATATTTGTATATACAGGTTAACATCTTTTAGTTTTATTTTTAATGAATTATCTTTCACAATCAATTAAGAGCCTTATATTTTAGATTCATCAATCACATCAATTTATGTTTGTGATTTAAGAGTTACTAAACCATTAGTTTAGTATTAAAGTACCATAACAACATTTGTTATGAAATAAAATAATGTCTTTTTTTCTAGATAGACACGGATATTAATATTTTGGTAACTCTTATTTGAAACCTTAGTCAATTAAATCTGGATATGATTAATAGTGAGCTCTCCTTAGTTGACATATGAATCACCCTTTATCAAATCATTTTGAGTTCACTGTATAACCTTTCAATTCTTCCTCATTTTCTATATTTAAATAAATGTATTTTGTAAGAATATTTTATTTAATACACATGTTATGAATTTAAACAACATGAATATACTTGAAGTTCATGTAAGTGATTTCTTATTCAATTATTTGTAATTTCATTTCCAGTGTCCATTATTTCCACAAAAGAAGAAAATATCCTCATGTTAATTATTCAACCTTTTTATATTTCATTTCTTTGAAAGACATAATAATGGATCTTTTTTATTTAGTTAGTTGAGTGGTACCCACTGGTTTTACCCCTCGCTCTCTGTGGGAACTGGCCTAGTCTCGAGTCCCACCACACTCAGACACTGTGTGTATAATGCACAAAAAGTGTCAAAGCCATTTTCCTAGCTGGGGAACGTGTGGCCTACTCTTGGGCCTGGAGGGGCCCCTTAGTGAGAGTCAATTGTTAACCATACACATGTTTTTTCCATGTGGTGTTAGCCGAGTGGTACCCACTGGTTGTACCCCTTGCTCTCCATGGGAACTGTCCTAGGCTCGAGTCTCGCCAGACTCAGAAATTGTGCATATTATGAATAGGGCAATTCAAATACATTTGCCTAGATGGGGAATGTTCTTCATGCTCTAGGGCCTGGTGAGGCCCCCTCAGTGAGATTAGAGCATTAACCATACACACATTTTTCACATGAGCCTCATCCCAGTTGGTGATGACTCGAAAAATTCATCCAGGAGACTTGAGATCAAATCTGGGTGGAGACATATTCCCAGGGGCACTGTAGTAGTACTGTAGCAGTACTGTAGTAGGCCCAGTAGCATGTACTGTTTGGTGCTGTAGCAGTAGAAATATTTATCCATCTGGGCCTCCAGGTCACAGGTTTGGGCCTCGGGTCCTGTAAGGCCTTCAGGCCACCCAAGGCCTTTGGGCCAGTTGTCTCTCAAGGCCTTCAGTCCACCTTAAGGCATTTGGACAACCCAAAGGCCTTCAGGGTATCTGATTATGTAGACGTACCAGTCAGAATACAAGGGACAAGGCTCCATATGAGGGTTCAGGCCAGGCACATTCACTAGAGCAGAGCTAACCATAATTAGAAGAACAAGAGGGTATGGTCTTTCCATTGGTATCGGGCCTATACAACGTTGCATAGGACAAATAGCCGACCAGACCTGTAAAGGATGAGTTCTGATCATCATGACATATGATGGGGAGGAGCAGTTCCAAGTTGTCTTGTTTGGTTAATTCCCCCCAATACCTACGAGTCATGTAATTTTCTCTAAGCCTTCAGGCCTTGTAAGGGTTCCACCTCATCCCTTGAAAGGTGGATTTTTAAAATAAAATAAATAAAGGCCTTCGGGCCACATTACCCCTAGCATGTATGCCCATAAGACAAGGGTTTTTTACTAGCAGCGGGGTGCGATGGTAAAATAGTGGGGAGACTATACTTACATTTCAGTGTAGACAGTGGATGAAACAACAATATATAGTAGAAAAGTGATAACCAAGCAGAATGATATAATAAACAGATACAAAAAAATTGAATACTGAATAACTGAAAAACATAGAAAAGGCCACATAGGTAGTGTTTGATACAACATGTATGCATGAAATGATAATAAAAAATGGAATAGGGAACACACATCATATACAAATACAAATGCAAAAAATAGAACAAAATTCAAAATCTTCTCCATAGAAACTCGAGCATAAACTCGGTCCTCAAATCCTAAACTCCAACTAATCAACTAGAATCAACGACCAAAATAATGATGCTTTCCTTAATCCATACCTTTAAGAAAACAGTCTTCTCTGGTTCCAAAGATGAACTAAGTAGGTTATGAGATTAGTAGGGAACCACCAATGTTTTCTATATGTAATCTGATTAGGCACCCACAAGTAAACAGTTTGCAGTTAACAGTATGAAAGAAAAATAATGCTACATAAATATATAACCTCCCACTTAGGTTCCTAAAGGATACCTAGTGGGACTACCTTCTTCAAATAAAATTTTTTATATTTAAACAATTCACTATGTATATATATAGGGTTTATCATTGGCACGAGGTAAGCATGCCTATCGTTCATTCAAATATCTTGATAGGTTATCACTGGCATGAGGTAAACATGACTCTCGTCCCTGAATGTATATCATTGCTGGAATGTGGCAAGAATGCCTCACACCCATGAGGATATTATAACTAGAATAGGGTAATAATTCCTATTATCCATACTTATATAGAGTTTATAACCGGAATGAGGTAAGAATGCCTCTCACCCACAAATACATATCAAAACTGGTGTGGGGTGTGAATTCCTCCCACCCATAAATTTACAAGATCACAAGAATAACATTGGAAGAAAAATTCATATCATACAATGTAAGGGAAAATAGTCTTATGTAATTTCAATTCAAAACATTAATCAAGAAAAGGTAACATGTTCCACACAACGAATAGAGAAATCTCTCTCATGCCTAACCTTATCCATTTCCAATTCTAATTATATAATTTCAATTAACATATACAATTGATTAAAACATAGGCTTAAGGCATGGGTTCAATCAACCAATACATATAAATTTTATTTGTTTCATTTCAAGGGTATTCATTCATTACATGTGAACCCATTAATCAAGACAACTCATTCACTTTTTCTAACATGGAAAACCCAATTAAAAGAGCACGAGCCTTCATAATGACAATATCAAATAGTTACATGGTCAGTTTGGAAACTCCAAGAATAAGAGATCCAAACACCCATGTGGTATCTTGGGTTCATCAAAATACACATTGTACAGTGGTCAATTAAACTTAAAAACAAATCAAGGTTTACAGACCACAATATTTCATTTTGGGAAATTGGCCTAAAATGGCCAATTTGGTTGGCACACCCTTTGGGTGTGCATATAGAGAAAGGGTGATCTATAAACCCTTATCAAAAACCCAACTCAACAATATAAATTCTCTTCTGTAATTTAGACATGATGGAACCAACATAATTAGGAAACTTAGTAAAGGCCTACATAGTGAACAATTGGAATAAATACTAAATGGACAAAACTCAAATGGAAAACTGCATGACCACCTACCTTTGAGGTGTAGATTAAGCCTCACTTGATATAACCCACAGATTCAATGAATATTGAAAGAGATCTAAGTTTCAGTCCAATTACCATAAAATTGGTTATATGTGCTTAAAATTAAATAGTTCTATATATGGAAAGAAGAACAGGAACATGAGTATAGAGACTAGGGAGCCTTACCATAGGGGTTCCAATTCCACTAACGGACTAAAGATTAGATATCGGACGGAGAAGTTATCAAGGATACAAGGAGGTGGAGGGTTTGATATTAAAGGATAATAATAAAGGAAGTTTAATCCACTAGAGGTTTAGGAAAAGATAAATATTTACTTAAGTTATAGGGAGGGTAAAATAGTCATTTTTCCCAAAACTAGGCTCACGCGGTTTATGCGTGTGGTTAGCCAAACCATGGGAAAACCGTACTCTATGCATATATCCACCATCTAAAGCAGGACGCAAATCTGTGCAGACTTGTAGGTTCCCTTTTCTATATATACATGGTTTATCCAAACTATTTATCCTGGATTTCATCATTTACCATAACTGTGTGGCCCAACTTACAGCCCACATTTATGGACCTCTGGGCTTCAAACTAGCCCCAGAAGCTTCTCGGGCCTTCCCTAGGATGTAGCATAATTTTAAAATGTTTAAAGGAAACATTCAAAACAAAAATAACTATGATCCGTACATTGGTCAGAGTTTGGATCATTACATCCTAGGCATGGAAAATAAATATTCCCCAATAGAGAGTTAAACATAAATAATATCGAAAAATAATGAAATTGTGAAATAAACCTGCACCACTTGGGTATCTTTTGAATCATATTCCCCATAAATGAAATAACTTAAAATGAAACATTAAATTCCATGCAGGAAAATTTATTCATCATATAATTTATCTATGAGGTATTATATTCAACACACAAAAGAAATAAGTGGTGAAAATGGAATATGTCCCATAAAAGTAAAAGTGATATGAGAAGCCCTTACCTCACCCTTCTATATAACATGATTTAACCTCCTATAAAATAGTTTTAAACAAGTTACTAATTTATACCATAACCTTATTCATATTTATAATATCACATATCATCTTACTATATCATATTATTACCCTTTTGTTAATAATATTCTATTATTTCTCGTGTTTTGGGTGCAAACTGGTTTATTTTCCCACACATTTTTTGTCATGTAAGTTCTGGTCCTCACACTTTTATAATTATCCCATCATATACATAATATTATTTATGGTGTAAATATCATATATATTTAGTATATAGATATTTATATTCATCCATTAATATCTATATAAATATATAGATAAATTAATTACATTGTTCATTTAGACGGTAGGTCATACATACGCATAAATACTGTTTTCACTTTTTGATCGATGGAAATAAATTCTATTAAATAATAATGATCATTTATAGAATAATTATTATTTCATATTTATAATCTATATTAATTATTTTCATATTTATATCCATATAATTAAATTAGTGATGAAAAATGAATTACACTGCCATGTGGAGACGGTAAGTCATACATATCTGTGCATGATGCTTTCGTTTTCCATGAGATGGATGAAAAGTAGAATATTGTTTTCCCAAAATCATAATAAAATATATGTATATATATGATACTTGATTTATTAATTTAGTATAGAAACAACAAATGAAGAGGATATAGAGTACAATATAAACATGAAAGAGTTGGTAAAGACGATTATCTTTTCTTTAGTGGACTTATATTAGATCTCTTCTTAAGGGATCTAGGGTTGGGCTTTTGGAAAGGAAAAAACCTCTAGAAATTTTATGATAAATTTTTTATGATAAATTTAAAATTTTTGTTGAGATATATATCTTAATTTAGTGTACGGAAGTTATGTAATGGGTGCCCTTTTATAATTGAGATGAGGGGAAATTTTTGAATTTCTCAAAAGATTAAAAGATAATAAGACTATTCTAGATCAGAATACTTCCAAATGGACTATAAATACTTAGGGTATGAACATTTTTACCATATATTATCCCCTTTGTTCCTATTTAATAATTTTATGATTTTAAAATAATTTAATAAAATATTAACCACATAAAATATCATTATTCCCAATTTTGATAATATTTATTACTTTAACATTAAAAACATCAAGAAAACAAGTAAAATTCAAAAAAAAATTATTATATATTAAAAACGTAACAGTAATATATATAAATCATGGAAAAACAAAAAATATCTCCAATTATGCTAATTTTAATATTTTTAATAACATTTCATTCATTATTCCATTAATTAAATAATTACAGCAGCAACATTGTGTAAGAGTATAAGTTGATTATTTATTCAGTAAAAATTTAAAAAAAATACCATGATGTTGATAAATATTTATATTTATAAATACTATTTGTATTCAAACATATCCTATAGATAAAATTATATTAAAAATATTACACTTATTAAAAACAAGAGTGTGGCATATTCGATGTTTCATTAAACAAAATAATTTTGAAGCTCATAATCTTATCCAAGTGGCCCCAAAAGGTAATAAATTATACAATTGGATGATTATGTTTGATATATAGTTATAAAATTATACTTTGGTAAGATTTTGAGTCATCTAATGGTTCTTATCATTTTATTTTCAACCTAAACTACCAAAATTACTATTTATTGTTGTAATAAAATTACAAAGTTTACAATTCATATTGAAAACAAATGAAAATAACCTATTTAATAAATTTTTAACCATTAACTAAAAATATGGAATCCATTTTAAAGAAATAAAAAAACAAAATTTCCATAATTAAATTAAAAATTAATCCCAAAAAATACAATGCAAAATAGTTTTTCATAAAAATGTTTTTTTATCCCAAAAATGTATTTATAAAAAATAAGATATAATGACAACGAAAATATAATTTATTATATTATATATAAATAATGGGTAATTAATATAATCTTATATAAAATTAAAATCATAAAGGTTCTTTTTAATGTACATAAAATGATAGTTTTATAAAAATCTATATTTTTCATTATTCACTAAAAATTACTATTTTCAAAACAACCAAAAAAACATCCTATGATAATTTTGATATGATGAATACAAAAATTAAATTAATTTTTTAAAAAACAAATTTTATAAAACTTTTATAAAATAATTATAATATACATTCATAAAAACGAAGAAAGATATTTTTAAAGAATAAAAATTCATTTCTAAAAATTTGAGTTCTTATTTTCCAAGAATTAATAAATTAGAAATGTTTTTAACCATTATATATTAAAAAATGTTTCTAATAATATTCATTATATCTTATTAATTACTAGGTTACAATGAATACCTTTAAAATAATATTTCAAAATTCCTTGAAGCTTAGTATTTTGTGTTGTATACGCTATAAAATGTAATGTTATTTAAAAGTCTCCTGGATGTTTGAACTGGAAGAAATCAAATATATTTTATTTGTTTAAAAAAAATATATCCTAAAATATTGGGGTTTTACATTGTTTCTAAAAAATATGATTTCTTTGAAATATTTTATTAGGATGATAACCTAGATCTTTAAATTAATATCATTAGTGATGATGAAGTGAGTCATCCACATAAAGAATTGATTTTAAAACCTCAAAATATAATATAGGTTATAGAGTATTCATTAATGGTTTATAAAATTAATCAAATAAATTTTTAACACATTTTTTTAAATGGAAAAAATATTTTGGTTGTAGATGCTCTTTATATGTTTTATTACATCACTTTTATTCTTTTATAATGTCATAATATATACCATATATTTATATTTTATTTTATTTTTAACTAATAATTTGATTATCTGAGAAATTATGAAAAATTAACTATTCTATATTTTAGACATACTAATTAAAAAATAATACAAAACTTATCAAAATTATTCTTTAAATATTAAAATTTAAATTTTAAATCCAAAATCCCTATTTATTTAAAAATACAGATTTTTACAATGTTAATATTTTCAAACCCTTATAAAAAATATATTTGAGTTCATAAAATTATATTATAATTTATATTTAAATAAATATTTTTTAATAAAATATTATATTAAAATATAATTAACCTAAAAAATTTCATGAATTCATCAAAAAGATTGTCGTGATTGAAACTAGATCTTTACCAAAAATAAAATTTTTGTTTCATCATATAAAAATAATTTTTTATAAAAATCATTCTTTAATAATTTCTAATATAATAATAATAATAATAAAGAAATATAATAATTATTTGATTAAAAATAAAACTATAAAAAATCATACGGTTATGGTCTAGACACATAAACCCATATTCCACCATCATATTCCTTATGGGTAAAGTGTGTGATGGTGGTTCTTTCCTTGGGTGGTTCAACAAATATGGTTTGGTTCATGATATCAATAAGAATGAACTTATCCCCTAAAATATTTCAGTCACGCTTCTGTAGATTAATTTCAACTTGAGTTTAATTAAGGTAAAATCCTAGTGATTCAAACTCCCTCAGAAACTCTGATATATGGGATTTATAAGGTATAACCTTCCATGTAGAGTTCATGTCTTCTTCCATCTGTGAAAAATGGATTTTATCACAACTCTTAATATATAATAATCATAATGGAATCTATAAAAGGGTATATTATCGATGGTAATGATTTTGGATGGTCAATTAAATATGACATGACATAACATATAATGGTCCAAAATAACCAAATTAGTGCAACTATTTTCTATAACTTTATTACTTAATGAATAATGTATTCATTTGAAAAAGGAACTTCATTCATAATACTTTAGGACATTATAAAATAGTCCCATCATAATATAGGGAAAAATCTAAAATAATAAACCCATCAAAACATAATACATCATTCACATATCATAAAACCCCTTTTTCAAAATCACTAATTTCCCATAAATACATTGAGTCCCATTTACTAAAAGAACACATTAGAAAAAAAAAATTAATTAAAACACCCAAATTATTTTGAAACCCAAATGGACTCACTTTGCAGATTATTACAAGTTTATAGTCCAATTAATTGATAAAATATTTCTTGATTCTCACTTTAAACATGTTCACATCCTTTTGAAAAACCAACCAAAATTCACCAAAATAACTTCTATTTTACAAAAAAAAATTCATGAACTCCCTATTCAAAATTTTCCACTTTTCAAAACCCCTTATAATAAAATATAAAATAATCATTTTCAAATAATCTCCCAAAACTATTTTGAGAGATAATTTTTAATGAAATTACCCCTTTCTATCCCAAGCCAAACCTCACTAAATGATCACAATAAACAAAACATCAAAATTAAAATCTAAATTTTAATTAAAAATTCTAAGTGTATCATAGGTCCAAACATGATCCTTTTCCCAATATTGGGATTCATGAATAAAGAGGTATAAATAAAAAAACTATTAAAATTGAATAATCATGATTGACTCAGCCGCATAGTTTTATTGAATATGTAAAAATCGTGTAAAAATTCCTAGAACATTTATGAATAAATAATTTGTTTGGTTCACAGTTTATTGGACCACGAATACCAACCCCAAGACACCAATCCGTGTTATATTTTCATCTTAAAATCAAATAAAAACACCCCAAGGAAACTCTTCCTGCCAATTGGAATCAATATATTATAATTGATGACTAAAATGAAATCATAAACAGAAAATTCAAATCCAAACAACCTTGGGAAACTCAAGCATTGTAATGATAGGTAGTGATCAAGAAACCACTCAAAACCAACCTCTGAAGTATAAACGACAATTCTAACCTCATGATATGCTAACTCACCCCAAATATCATAGTGGAATTCAAGAAATAAGGCTCTTATTGAGAAAGTAATGTATAATCTAATACAATTTTTAATGAATTGGTCAGAACTCCCACTAAAAACATCACCTGAATCAGCTTTCCACGAGGTCATAAGGGTTTTCCTGATATCCATGGGCTTGAAACTAGTTCCTATGAAAAAAATAGAACTATTTAAAATGGTTTTAATGCATTATCTAAATGAAAAATAAATATCTATTTATTGAATAATTGATAAAATAAATAAACTCCACTAAAATAACCAACACAAACAATTTAATGTTAGTAAACAAACATTACATGTACAATAAACTATATAATAAAAACAAACCAACTCCAATTAACTGACTCTTTATGACCACAACCATGATTTACTATCCAATCCAAATAACACAAATAACCATAGCATTCCCAAAAAAACAAAGATGAAAGATGAGGATTACAAAAGGAAAACATGAGAGATTTTATACACTGATTGGTGTATACTCGGTGTTAGAAAACAATACCCAATAGAATTTTTCCAAAGTGGGTGGTAAATCCATCTCTGAATAAATTCCATTTAATATAGTTTTGAATATAGTATAAAATAGGTTTTTCATAAGTTTATACATAAAGATAAGTCAATTTCACTTTTTTATATTTTATATAAACCATTACCAAAATTTTCATTTTAAATATATAAAATAATGTAAAAACAATTATTTTGAATTGAAACATTCCATGCAGGGTAATTAAACTATTCACTTTAAAAATACTTTCATACCCATTTTCAAAAACCTTTAGAAAAATAACTGACACGGTATAAATAAAAGTGAAATATGAAGGCTTCATACCATCAATGAAACTAATAAAATAAAAAAATGTAATAGACTGATGTTCTACACACACACATCATACTAACTAGGGATATTAGAATAAACTAAGGGGATCCTCCAAATACAACCATCAACCAAAGAAGATGTTTTGGGGTCTTCACCCTTGGTACTGAAGTAATAAAACCCTAGATTTTACCAAAAACATACAAAATTTATGACCTACGATACATCCTAACACAGTCCACTTGACAAATAATACACCCAACATTGTTGAGGGAACAACCTATCAAGTATTATTTCATAAGAGATGGTAAAAAAGGTCTGTAACTATCATGTTTAACATAATTCTAGGCCTCCCACTTTGATACCCATGTTCCCATGACCAAAACATAGTGTAGGTGAGAAAACAAAATTGTCATGACCCGTGCCTCTGGGCCCGTGCTGTGACTACCCCAAGCTCACCTTTCATAGGCTAAGGGTTGGAAACTATCACCAAAGGCGTAATTTCCTATCCTAGGAAGGCATTGCCTTTATAACCTGTAAACACTCACAACCAAGTACACATCCAGATACCAACACAAGTAAATTTTATAACAAAAAGAGTGATGAAAAGTAAAAGGGGATAGAATACAAGCCCAACAGTAAAGGTACAAGGAACTGGAAGTATAGGTACAACTGAGGAAAAAAGAAAAAATAACTATTGGGTCATCCTCTGAGCTTCCTACCAGAAGGTTAGGTATAGATCACCTCCTCGACACTCCTCATTCATCCTTCTCCTCTGTGTATCGACTCGTCGTAAGGCCCACCTCCAGGTACCATCTAGTCTTGGTACTCTCAGCCTCAGTCAACGTTGTCTGTCATCTGCATCCAATACAACAAGGTGTGGGAATAGCTTATGTAGGGGTGAGTATAACGACACAGTAGGGACTCGAGACCCTCATGTTCTCACAAAATCCATCAAGGATAAAACACAAATAAAGAAATCAACAGATAACCCTACTTAAGAATATGCCCATACATATACCTAAGTTATCAAGTGATACATCTCAATCATGAGGAAAACACAAAAAAAAACTGACTCAGCTCAAAACAGTATTTTATTCTAGGGGTAGTATCAAGTAATATCCCTAGTCACACTGTCGAAACCTCGGGTGCTTGAGAACTCCTCCTCTATCGAGTACAGTGGGTCTACCGTGACTCCAAGCGCGCTTCCCAATAACCATGGACTGCTGAGGTACTCCTCCTGTCAAGTACTGTTGATCTGCCATGTCACCAAGCGTGCTCCCCACCGGGGGTCTGCTGCGTCACCAAGCGTGTTCCCCCATGTAGTATGCTAAGGTACTCCTCCTATAGATTACTGTGGATCTGCCGCGTCACCAAGCGCACTCCCCATTGTGGGTCTGCTGCGACACCAAGGTGCTCCCCACTGGACTAGTCGAGTCACTCCAAGTCGTAATGGTTAGCAGTAATCAGGTCTCAGCCAGCTACAATGTCCCCACACTATACTCGCTCATCTTCAGCAGGATCCGCTCCACGAGCTACTGTTCTATACTCCAACTATCACTAAGTCCAATCAAGAAGTATCTCAAAGGTCTGCCACATCGTAGGGGTCTCAACGCAATTCACAGCGCATCAAACGGATCCTCGGTCTGTGATTTATTATCCTTTTTGTCCTAGGGGCCTGATTGGATTTTTGCTCTATCCAACAGTGCATCGTGGGGGCGCGGGCCAGAACAGCTGGGGAACCGGGAGGGTGCGAACTGGTTTGGCTGGAGCACCGCACGGGCGCCGGCCAGTTCGGCTGGGAAGGCGTAGCATCGTGGGGGTGGCGTGGGTCGCGGTGGTTGTGAGTGGATGTGTCATTGCCTTCGTCTCCTTCGTCTTATTCATCGCCTTTCTCTATTTCTAAGAGTACACCAAAGAACAACGACGGAGGGGTCGGGCCATGTTGGTTTGGCCTACTCCCTCCGCGTTTAGGGTAGTATCATTTGGCTCAACAAGAAATAAGAACGATGAACTTTAAATTTTTTACATCTTCCACAATTTTTCTTTCCCAAACCGTAAACAATTCAAGGAAAGTATTATCAAACAAATAAACCCCCTACCTTGGGATGATACGTCGACGGAGTCGCGGGGAAGAAGATGAAGTTTTCATCGTTCGACACATCTGCCACACACCTCCAATATTGAGCCCGTGCATCGGTTCTTCGTAGATGAGGACATCCCACATTGGGAGAAGTCTTGAGGAAGAAAGTTGAATGAGGTTAGCACTCTTCATTGGGGAGCGCATTCTTCGTTGGAGAATGCGTTCTTCATTGGAGAGCATAATCCTCCAAGTGATGGGTGTCGCATCACTTTACCATCACTTCGTCACTTGTTGAAGCTATCACAAATCCTCCTCCCAAGCTTCATATATATAGGAGAGTGGAATAGGTACGTAACGATCACGGAGTTTATGATGGTTCATTTATTAGGAACCATCCTAAATTCCAACAACGTTGTTACTTAATTTAAAAAGGGGGCATGCCAATTTACTAAATCGGCACAATTAAAGGTATGTGCATTGGCACAATTAATGTGGAGGAAGTCAAGAGGCTCTTCCACATTAATGAGGGGTGTTGAGAGTTTCTCTCAATTAAAGGCGGGTTTAGTCCTGGGTGGTTCCCACCACCATAACCTCTCATGGGAGGTTATGGTTCGGGTGTTCCCCACCACCATAACCTCCCATGAGAGGTTAAGGTCTGGTGGTCCTCAGACCTCAACTTCCACTTCGAGTTTTAGTTCCCATGGATCCCACCTCACACCACCCACATGGGTGTTTCAAATAAAAATAAAAATGTCATATACTTTTATTTTTATTTTATTCTTACATGAAAAACTCAATAACTAACTTTCACCCTCGACCAACTGTCGTCGAGGAGAAATTATTCGTAATAGAATATTGGCGCTACGAGTTCAACGGTGCCCTTGGATTTAAATTCCAAGCACCAGTTCAAAAGTTAGAAAAAACCACTCACACGTTTACTAAACGTACCCGAAATAATGTTCAGAAATTCATTCCAGGCACTCTGGTCATCGGAATCATGATTCGTCAATTTTCACAGACTTGAAAAATTCCAATATATTTAAAAACATTATAAGGAAATTTTGTGTCTTTACATTTTCCCCACCTCAGGCTTTACGTCCCTATAATCCACAACTCAAACTAAGGGAACAAGTGGGGGGTACTGAGCACACATCTGAGCCTCCCACTCCCATGTGCTCTCCTGGAGGTTCCTATGCTACTAGCGAATGCGCACCAAAGGTATCGACCATCCATAAATTACCCGCTCTTATCCATCCTAAATCTCTATTGAAAACTTCGTAATAGTTTCCCCATCGTCAACGTCCTTCTCTCCAAGGTCGATGATGTGAGAAGGGTCGTGTATGTATCTCCTCAGTTGGGATATGTGAAAGACATCATTCACCCGGTGCAACTAAGGCAGAAGAGCTAAGTGGTATGCCAACTCACCAACTCTGCTGAGGACCTGAAAAGGTCCGATGATCCCTAGAGATAACTTTCTTCCTTGTCCAAATCTCCACAAACCTCATCGAGGTGAGACCCGTATAAATACATGGCCACCATCCTCAAACTATAGAGGTCATCATCTCCTGTCATCATATGACTTCTGCCTGCTTTTTATAGTCTTCATCCGCTCCTAGATGGCCTTCACCTTCTCTGTGGTATCCCATACCATCTCTAGTCCCACTAGTTCTGACTCCCCTGGTTCATTCCAGCACAAGGGTGATCTGTAAGGTCGCGTGTATAACACCTGAAAAGGTGCCATCCCAATGGTGGAGTGATAGCTATTGTTGTACATAAACTCCACGAAAGGCAAGTGATCCTCCCAACTGTGACCGAAGTCGAGGACATAAGCATGCAGCATATCGTTAAGGTTTTGAATGGTCTGCTCAGTCTGACCATCCATCTGAGGATGGAAGGCGGTGCTAAAACAAAGCTACGTCCCAAAATCCTCCTGCAACTGCTTCCATAGTTGGGAATTAAAATCTATATCACGATTGAAGACAATCGTCGTGGGTACTCTATGTAGCTGAAAAATCTCATTCACATAGAGGCATCCTAAGCTCTCTACTAAAACCTTCTCTATGATCGATAGGAAGTGGTCCGACTTGGAGATCCAGTCGATGATCATTTAAATCAAGTCATGTCCTCTAGATGTACGTGGAAGACCTGTCACAAAGTCCATGGATATCCCATCCCACTTCCACTCTGGGACCTCTAATGTCTAAACCAAGCCTGCTGGTACCTGATGCTCTGCCTTCCCTTTCTGACAAGTGAGGCATCAAGAAAAAAATTCTATAACTGCTTTCTTCATTCTCATCCACCCATGCTATCGTTAGAGGACCTAGTACAACTTCTCCACTCTTGTATGCACTGCTAGAGTGGATGTGTGGAAATACCTCAATAATTCCTCCTGAAGTGTCATATGAACCGTGATACATCTTCTTAAAAGGATGATGTGCTCCCCACCTTTAGAAAATCCATCGGATGTATGTCATATGGATATCTGAGCACATCATGTCTCGCAGTCAGCATCCCCACGTTGTGCCTCCCTGACTCACTGAAGAAGTGGAAGAGTGACTATATGTGACTAAAGAAATGATTCTCCATCTCTATCCACAAAGGATATCTACAAAGCGGTCAGCTGCTCTGTCACCTCACCTAGCAGTTGTATACCGGATCTCCTGCTGAGTGAATATGCAACAACATTCCCCTTCCCAGAAGTATAGACTATCTCGAATTCATAGTCCTAGACGAACTCAAGCCAACATCGATGTCTCAGGGTCAGGTCCTTCTCAGAGAACATATACCTAAGACTCTTGTGATCAAAGTACACAGTAAAATTCTCACCAATTAGATAGTTTCACCACATCTTCAAGGCGAATACCACTGCTGCTAACTCTAAGTCATGGGTATCATAGTTATTCTCGTGATCTCTCATCTATCGAAAACCATAATCGATCACTAATTGATCCTACATCTGGACACATCTGATTCCATTCATTGATGTGTGGCAGTAGACTATGTACTATACGCCTTCCACTGGAAGCCTCAAGATGAGGGCACTAGTGTGCCTCTGACTTAGCTTTTGAAATAACTGATAGCATCTCTCCTACCACACAAAGTGTTTCACCTTCTTCATCAAGGATGATAGTGGTTCTACAACTCTGGAGAAATCTGGCACAAATCTCCGATAGTATTCAGCCAAACCCAGGAAACTCTATACCTCTGTCACACTCCTGGGTAGATCCTAAGAAAGTACCGCCTAAATATTTTCTAGATCCACTACAAATCCAGCCTCCGAGATGACATTCCCTAGAAATTGAACCTCTAGGATCCAAAACTGGAACATAAATATTGTTTATACTCATGGGAAGGGGAATGTTGTTTTAGATGCACTCAGCAGAAGATCTGGTATATAGCTGCTAGGTGAGGCAACATAGAATATGGCCAGTTTACATATATCCTTTGTGGATAGATATGGAGAATATTTTATTCAGTCTCTTACAGTCACTCCTCCACTTCTTTAGAATGTCAAGGAGGCGCAGCATGGAAACTGTGACTACAAGAAACGACTTACTCAGATATCCATAGGACATGAACCCGGTGAATTTTCTAATGGTGGGGAGAATGTCATCCTCTTCAGAGAATGTACCATAGTACCAGTGGAAATTCAGGAGGAAGTATTGAAAGAGTTCCCCACATCCCCTCTATAGGTACTTCTAGGAGTGGCGAAGATGTACCAGGACCTATGACAATAGCATTGGTGGTCGGGAATGAAGAAAGTAGTTGTAGAATTTGTTTCTCGATGCCTCACTTTTTAGCAAGTGAAGGTGGAGCATCAGGTACCAGCAGGCTTGGTTCAGCCTTTAGAGGTCCCAGAGTGGAAGTGGGATGGGATATCCATGGGGCTTCGTGACGGGTCTTCCACGTACGTCCATGAGACATGACTCGATTTGGGTGATCGTCGATAGACTCACCAAGTCATCCCACTTTTTATCGATCAAATAGCAGGGTTCGGTAGAGATCTTGGGATGCCTCTATGTGCAGAAGATTGTGCGGCTACATGGAGTACCAATGATGATTGTCTCTAATCGTGATACACATTTTACTTCCCATCTATGGAAGGGGATGCAAGAGACTTTTGGGACACAGCCTTGTTTGAGCACCACCTTCAATCCTCAGACATATGTTCAGACTATGCATACCATTCAGACCCTCTAGGACATTATGTGTGCTTGTTTCCTTGACTTCAGTTGCAGCTGGGAGGATCACTTTCCTTTAGTATAGTTTGTGTACAATAACAGCTATCACTCCACCATTGGGATGGTAATTTTTGAGGCATTATATGGGAGACCTTGCAGATCACCCTTGGGCTTGACTAACCTAGGGGAGTTAGCACTAGTGGGACCAGAGATGGTACGGGCTACCATAGAAAAGGTGCAGTTCATCCAAGAGCGGATGAAGACTTCACAATGGAAAAAAACAGGTACCGGTTCATCCTATGAGGTTCTTACCTGATGTGTAGGTACAGATCACCTCCTCAGCACTCCTCATTCATCTGTCTCCTCCGTGTACCAACTCGTCTTAAGGTCCACCTCTGGGTACCGTTCAGTCCGGGTACTCTCAGCCTCAGTCAGTGTTGTCCATCGTATGCATCCAACACAAAAAGGTGCGGGAATAACCCGTGTAGGGGTAAGTATAACGATACTCGTTAGGGACCCCGAGACCCTCAATGTATCACAAAATCCACCAAGGATAATCCAAAAAGAAAGAAATCAATATATAACCCTACATAGGTACATGCCAATAAATATACCTAAGTTATCAAGTGATCCATCTCAATCATAAGGAAAACACAGAAAAAGTGACTAAGATCAAACTAGGATTTTATTCTAGGGGTAGTATCCAGTAACATCCCCAGTCACATTGTCGAAACCTCGGATACTGGAGAACTCCTCCTCTATTGAGTATAGTGGGCCTACCGCGACACCAAGCGCGCTTCCCACTAACCTTGGATTGCTGAGGTACTCCTCCTGTCGATTATTGTGGATCTGTCACATCACTAAGTGCGCTCCCCATCATATCCTGTTGAGGTACTCCTCTTGTTGATTACCATGGATAGACCATGTCACAAAGAGCGCTCCCCACTTTGTGTCTACCGCGACACCAAGGCACTCCCCACCGGACTAGTCGAGTCACTCCAAGTAGTAACGGTCTGCAGTCGTCGGGTCTCAGCTAGCTTCTAGCTCTTCGCACTATGCTCGCTCGTCTCCAAGAGGATCCGCTACACAAGCTACTGGTCGCTACACCAACTTTCATGAATTCACATGAAGAATTATCTCAAATGTTTGCCATGTCATTGGGGTCACAACGCAATAGACGGTGTGTCAATGGGATGCCCAGTTTGTGAGTTATTAGCCTTTTATTCTCGGGGGCCTGCTTGGATTCATGCTTGATCCAACCTGACTATTTCCCATATCAATTCAAAACTCTAGTGGAGTATACTCAAAGGGACTGTCTCGCTCCACTATTTCCAGCGCCGCAAACGGTTTGTTAAATGGATGTCTGGTGCCAATGTTATGGCCAAAAGAGCGTAAAGGGTCGTAGTGGGCCTGGGTCCGGTCTGACCCTGTCTGACCTAACCGGCCTGACCTGGCATGGTTCAACACAGCTCAGGTCAACCTGGCCTTACCGTCTGGGTCTGGCCCGACACATGATGCAGCCCAGTCCACTGGAAGTTCTGGCAGGCCGCGAGGGCTACTAGGGGCCGTGGAGCCCGCAAGGGTCACGGGGCGGCTCAGCTGTGGGGGTGTCGTGAGGGTGCAGGGTTACATTGGTCGGGGCACCACGAGGGGAATGGTCCATTTTAGTCGGGGAACCACGGGGGTGAGGGCCGGTTCGGCCGGGGAGCAGGCCGGTTCGACCAGGGCTCCAAGGGGGCGTGGGCCGGTTCGGCCAGGGCACCGTGGGGGTGCGGGCCGATTCGGATTGGGTGCCACGGGGTTGTGGGCCGGTTCGACTAGGGCACATGGGGGTGCGGACCGGTTCGGCTGGGGCACCATGGGGTCATAGGTCAGTTTGACCGGGGTGTCGTAGGGGCACGGGCGGGTTCGGCCGGGGCGCTGTGAGGGCGTGGGCTAGTTTGTCCGGTGCGCCGCGCGGGCACGGGCTAATACGACTAGGGTGTCGTGAGGGCATGAGCCGGTTTGGCCAGGGCACTACGCTGGAACGGGCCAGTTCGACCAGAAAGGTGGAGTGCTGTGGTGGAGGCGCAGGTAGCGGTGGTCGTGGGTGGTGGAGTTGTTGCCTTCATCACCTTCATAGTCTTCATCACCTTCCTCCATTTAAAAGAGTACACTAAAGAAGAACGGTAGAGGGGTTGGTCCATGTTTGTTTGGCCTGCACCCTCTGTGTTTAGGGTGGTAGCATTTGTCTCAACAAGAAAGAAGAACTATGAACTTCAATTTTTTTAAAACAACCACAATGATTCTTTCCCAAACCAGAAACAATTCAAGGAAAGTATTTTAACACAAATAAACCCCCAACCTCGGGTTGATACGTCGATGGAGTTACAGGGAAGAAGTCAAAGTTGTTTTTGTTTATCGTGTATGCCTCACACCTCCAATCCAGAGCTCGGGCGTCATTTCTTCATAGATGAGGATGTCCCACATCGGAAGAATTCCCAAGGAAGAAAGTTGAAGGAGGTCGGCGTTCTTCATTGGGGAGCATGTTCTTTATTGGAGAACGTGTTATTCATTGTAGAGCGTAATCCTCCAAGTGTTGGGCATCGCGTCACTTTACCAGCACTTTGTCGCTTGGTGAAGCCATCCCAAATCCTCCTCTCATGCTCCATATATATAAGAGAGGGGGTAGGTAGGTAACTATCATGGAATTTATGATAGTTCATTTATTTGGAACCTTTCTAAATAACAATGACACAGTTAATTTAAAATGGGGGTATGCTAATTAACTTAGTTGGAATAAATAAAGGTATGTGCATTGCCACAATTAATGTGGAAGAAGTCAAGAGGATCTTCCACATTAATGAGTGGGGTTGAGAGTTTCTCTCAATTAAAGGGGGGTTTAGTCTTGGGTGGTCCCCACCACCATAACCTCTCATGAGAGGTTAAGGTCTGGTGGTCCCCACACCTCAACTTCCACATGGAGATTTAGTTCCAGTGGAACCCACCTCCCAACACCCACATGGGTGTTGCAAATAAAAATAAAAATGTCATACACTTTTATTTTTATTTTATTCTTACATGAAAAACCCAAAAACTAACTTTCACCCTCAACCAACTGTCATCGAGATGAAAGTCTTCTTAAGTGAATATCAGTGCTATGAGTTAAACAGTTCCCCCGGATTTCAATTCTAAGCACCGGTTCAAAATTTAGAAAAACCATCTCACACGATTACTGAACGTACCCAAAATAAATTTTAGAAATTCATTTTGGGCACTCCATGCCTCAGAATCACACTTCGCCAATTTTCATAGACTCATAAAATTCCCATATATTTAAAAAAAATCATGCAAATTCTGGGTGTTTAGAAAATTAATCACACATTAATTATAAAACATTTACAATAATATTAAACTTATCTCAACCTACCTTATAAGAAACAACCCCTAAGATCCATCACTCAATCTCCACATACAACAATCACCACCCATTATATGGAAAAAAGTATCAAGGATCAAATAGGGTTTTGAAAAATTATTAATTTAAAAAAACATTTAAATGTGTCAAACTTGCCTTCCCAAAATCTAAACAGGATGATGAGTCTTTTTACATAAATTTTATGTTCTTTTGTAAAATAATTATCAAAATATTGTATTTCAATTAACCCTAGAAATCTATTCAAGTCTTCATCTATACGTTTTATAAAACCTCCATAAATGATTAAAAAAATTATTTTAACACAACCTATGACCAAAATAGGTTTAAAACATTTCTAAACCTCACATTATATTCAAAAAAATCTTTAAAATAGTTATTAATAGTTGTAATTACATGTTTAACATAACATTACAAGTAAACATTGGATCTGATTGAGAAATTCACTTCAAAACCATTTTTAATACCCATTATAACATTAGTTTATAAATATAATTTTGAAAAATAACATTTTGAAACCTCAAGAACAGAATGAAATTATTAATAAAATATGTGCACAAAAACACCAATCATACGAAATTAGAAATGAATTCAAAAAAATCAAAATACATATCCTTTGTAGAAAAATTCATGAACGAGGTTGAAAGATTCCATATAAATTTAAACCACAAAAATAATCACATTATAACCATCTCCAAACCCTAATCCCACCATATAATCTCTCTAATGTTTTAGAAGGAAGTGTAATTGAGAAAAAAGAAAGAAAGAATGTATTGGAAGAGTAGTAAGGGTAATTTCCTAAAAAAAATCCGTAAGAAAATGAGGGAATAAGTCTTGGAATTAGAGAATAAGGGAGGGTGGTATCTCCATAGGTGTG
Organism: Viscum album; assembly: GCA_963277665.1. Taxonomy (NCBI): domain Eukaryota; kingdom Viridiplantae; phylum Streptophyta; class Magnoliopsida; order Santalales; family Viscaceae; genus Viscum; species Viscum album. Next base: position 1,849,686,119 of record OY728156.1, read on the forward strand.
ACATAATTAGGTAAAATATAATAAGAGAAAGGATGGGTGCAAACCCCTAAAAATATATCTTATGGTATTTTTGGAAACCCAAAAAATTATATCTGGGAAACTCATTAAGTTTGGACAAAAAGTTTGGTAAACTGTACCACAACTAAGAGAAATACCTATGAACCCATATGTAGCACCACCATACACTTTATTTATGATTTACCATATTATAAGCTAACCATTCACCTATGCCCCATAACCAAATTGTCTCACATAGTTTCTCGAGTAACTCAAATGGTTTCATCCAAACCATTCACTTCCCATGTAGGGCAACCTATTCAAGGAAAAATGAACTGAAAAGGATCATTCTTTCCGCACATTTTATGGTTTCCCCCAATCCAATGAATAAAAATTTGGGAGCAGAATGAAAATTTAAAAAAACTAAAAAACTTAGCTTAAACCCTCTAAAAATTAAGAATACCCAAAAAATAACACTAACTAAATAACCCAATAGTTTAATAGAGTGTTAAAATATTGATAGTGGTTACACTATCTAAATTAATATTTATGAATGATAATCCACTATGAATTTCTTATGGAAATAGAAATACTTTATTCATTACAACAAAATGGTTTAACCTTCCTAACAATTTAATGAGTTTGTTGCATATATTTCTGGTAGGCAACTTGAAATAGAGATAGGTGTGACGAAAACCATCATATGGTCCTCCCACACATGTCAATTTAGGCTGGAGGGGAGATTTTCTATGTTGTATTTTACCAGTGCAGCACAACATCCTAGTTGGGGGAACACATCATCTTCAACTAATTTTACTGTTTCATTGTCTAGTAGGTAGAGACTAGACTTTTTCTTTTGATTGTCCTTATGAATGATTCCATTTTAACACTTGGGACTATGTTAGTACCTTTGGGTATTGTTTCTTTAATAATTTTGTTCCTTCGATCCATGTATTGGGTTCCCTCTTTACCAAACATTCAAAATGTTTTTTCTTTTTTACATAAAATAAAGGGGGCTTGATCCTCAACCTGTTCAAAAAAATTAAAAAAAATGGAGGATGAAGGTGTTGTGAAACTACATTTTATTAGTACAAAGGAAAAAGTTATAGGTATTTTCAATAAATAATTTCTAAATAATAGTTTATATTTGTTAAGGATGAAACTTCAATTTAATCCTACCCCTATCATATAAAATTTTTTATAAACAAATACCCCATAAGGTTTTGGAAAATATTGACAAAAGGGTAGAAAGAGTGACACAAATCCTTATTCACGATTGATGTAATTCCTTAAAAAAGTAGATGTTTTCACTATTTTTTGTCTTTATAGTTGTGGATATTTTTTAATGTGGGTATTTTTCAATGTGGGTGAAGGGGGTGAAATATAGATGTCTACATTAAGTGTGCATTATTTAAGTCACCTAGACACATTTTCTTGACATTGAGTGATGAAATTCTCTCCAAAATGTTACCTTACGCAATAGTGCAGAGCAATATATGATATTGGTATTTTTTTATGATTCTCTAGATATATGAGAATTTAGAGGTTGAATGAGTTAAATGGAAATTCCAAAAAATCTAAAAGGGGAGATTAAAGTCCCCTAGGGATTATTAAAGGGATTCATTTTTTGTCAATTCGATCTTGAGAATCATTTGAGGTAGTTGAAATATTTATTGAAAATTGAAATATTATTTTTTATATTGTAATAAAATATCTTAGTTGAGTTAAATAAGTTCTATTATTGTTTTAAAATAATATAGAATTCTATGAGAGGCTGATTTTTAGATAAATCATTTCTGCATAGGGGTCACTTTTATTTTTCTTAGGAGTCATGTTGGGATATGTAGGAGTTATAATGGGAAACATATGTGTGTTTTTGTCTCTATGTAAGTGTGTTATAGACACTAGAAAAGTTCAATTAGTTTTCTACTTCACATACTATGTATGAGTCAATGAAAACCAACATATGATTCATGAGGCTGGATTTTTGGAAAAATCATTTTTGGGTAAGTGTCATCTGAGTAGTGAATTTGTGTTAAAACACATTGAAAAATATAAAAATTTGAAGGATGAAATATTTTTAGAAAATTAATCCATTATATTATAGATCTAATCCTTGGTTCATATAATATAAAAAATAATTTATTATTTGATAAAAAATTCCATGATTCCCATATCATGAATAATTGGATATTTCAATAGACCAAATTAATAAGGTAAAATAAAAAATTCATGTATTCTATTTATAATGGATAATGAAGATGTTAATGGGATAGTGATTCAATATTATTCAATTTCTGAAGACACTTATAAATCATTCAGTGATTCTAGAAATGTTTTTTGATAATCAGATATGTTCTTAAGATGAGTTTTAAAGTCAGTTTCACTATGAGGAATAGCTTCATGCTATAAGCAACTAAGATATTCAGTGTAGATTCGTTATAAGTGTTTACTCCATTCCACAATATAGTTGAAAAAAATAAAGTAGTGGTTACTAAGACACTCCGTCTTTCTATGATAAGGTTTTAAATAAATATCAACTGAGTCTGATCTAATTTAATAAGAAAATGTTTAATGTTGTTGCTTTCCCAATGAAGAATGTAGGGCTAGTTGTGGTATTTTAATGTGAACATTGAAGATTCATACACTGGAATGGTTGTATATGTTTTCATGAATATCATGTTTGGCTAAAAAGGTACTATATTGATGATAAATTATTCTGAAATTCTTGATATATATTGATAAACTCGTTTTGGGTAAGCTAAAAATCATAAAGATGTTAATGAGATACCTATAAAAAATTAAATTAAAAGTTAATTCCTAGTTGTTAAAAAATACAAAAGAATAAATATTGACTATGTTCATGATGGAACGAGGAATAAAAAGTAAGGAGTTCCTGGAGTTATGGTAGTGTTTATATGAAAAAAAGTTTCACCTAAGATAGCATTATTGGTCTTAATATAATAAAAAGAATTAGATCCTTAAAGGGTTTTACGTAAAAATAGTTTAGCAAAACAATAATTTTATATTATATTTACTAAGTATTTTTAAATTGGATTCTACTAAATTGATTGAGCTATGTTTTCTAGACATTATCCTACTAGCTCAAGAGTTTGTTCTTTAATCTTATATAAAGAAACCTGAATAAAAAAGGAGTCCTTTCTCACATATTGTGGTTTCGATTGTTGATTCTTTTTTTTGGGGATAGTCAAACCTATGGGAATATTGTACATATTGGGATTCATGGGCCTAATATATTTATTGACCCAAACTACCTATATTGATAACAAGATATTAGTGTAAAATTTGTTGTTGTCCATAAAACTACTACAATATGGTGTAGGCTTATATATTATGGTCACAAATTTTAAAAAAATATCATGTACCTTGTTATTTATTTATTTAATTTAATTTTGGTGATTTTAAGTTATCATACTTTAGAGATTCTTGTTCCAACCAACCACAATGGTTTATTTTAAATAAATAAATTTCAAAAATAACGTTTCAATGATTCACCCTCCCCACTAATGTAGTTATTTAGTCTACTGGGACCTTTAATATTGATATGGATGGGTGTTTCTGATCACTATCTTGGTGTTTGATGATGGTGATGATTGGGGTTCTTGAGAAAAAAATTGGTATATGAGAGTGTGAATTAAAAAATTGAGGTGAAATAATTTCAACAAGATAATGTTGATTATGGTTTTACCTGAGAGACATGGTATGGGAATGGTGTCCCACAGTTTTGATGATTCTAGGAAGAGTTCAATCTATAATAATAAAAAAATAGAGATCTACTAGACTATTATGGTATGGTTTATCCAATGTTGGTCTTTGATAGGTGTTTCTGAGGATGGGATAATCATGGATCAGGAATAGTTGTATGCATATATTGATGGATTTTATCAAGAGTAGTGATCGAGGAACAACATAAGAGAAGTCATATGATGGGGATAAAACCATTTTTTATTTATTTATGTAACCTTCAATGCATATAAATTTTTCTTTAAACTGATGAAGACATTCATGTAATCCTAGGATGGGTAACAATAGATGTTTCATATTGGTGATTATGCATTAGGGGTGTAGTCACATCTAGTAATTGAAATCAGTAATAGACCTCACATGGGTTTTAGATATTAGTAGTTTTGGTTCAGTCGTTTGAAAATAAGGATACTCCTATTATTAGGATAATTGAATCGATCATTGATTCCTGAACCATTTATTGGAAGTTTTAGGAATGTGGTGGGACAGTTGATGGATTGTTGAGATAACACCAAAACTATAGTGATAAGATAGATTGAATTTATCTAAGTCCATGGTGAATACCTAGTTTGGGATTTAAATGTTGTTTCAAACAACTTTTGAGTGTTGGTATTGGTTTTAGGATATAATTTTTTGTAAATCAATATTATTTTGGATCAATGAATTTTGGTAATCATGGGTGAAGAAAAATATGGGTTTTATTTTATTGATTTCCAATAATAGAATAACATCAAGTTTTAGTTTTGACTTCAGTGTGGGAATTAGGCTTATTATATGATGCCTCCAAGAATTTATACATCCTGATCAGGATATCTGGTTATGTGTTAGTAGATGAGGTCGATCATTTCTAGGAAAAGTTTTCAATAGAAGGACCAATTTGTGTTTTTTCATGGAATTAGATCTTGTGAGGTGAAAACCACATCAAGATAATTTTTTGGGATATAGATTATGTATTTCTAGGATCAATCATAAATGTATGACAAAATAATGGTGTAGTTAAGTTCACTTTATTGGTAGTTGATCTTTATATGCTCTAGTTTATAATTGAGAATATAAATTGGTATTAAATTTTTAGTTTATGTATGTAATATTGATAAATTTTATTAGGTGCTTCATAGATATGTTATATTTTATGGTGTATAGTTTGTAATGACCATAAAATTTTTGATTCATCATTTTCAGGGTAAATTTGAATTTGTGGTCTTGGGGTATGGTATACTTTTTGAATTGGGTCTTAGGATTTAGCCAAGTTAATGGAGTAAAAAATTGAAATTAGAATAATCTTGGAGGTTAATTTGGTTTCAAAAATTTATAGGTTAAAATTCTAGATTTATTGGAGAAGGCTAGGTTGATTTTTTAGAATTTTGAGTTCTGGGTATTTTTTGTTGAAAATTTTGTTATGTCCCTATATGTAAGAGTAAATAAGGTAAAAAATTACTCCTATTTTTGGGTTTTTTTATTCATAAGGATCATGGTGTTTTGAAAAGTTTCTAAATAATCATGTTTAATTGCTTTCATGTTTAATGGTCTCAATAATTAGGAGACATTCTAGATTTTCCCATTCACATAAAAGTAAATATACATTAATTGAAATATATAAGAGTAATTAATATTTTTAAAAGAGTATGCATATGATCTGAAATCGGTTATGTATCATAGGCCTTTTGATATATAAGTGTACATCTAAAGATATGTAAAGTTTATCCCCTTGTTCACAAATTCCTCTGTGTTGGGACACCTAATGATATGTAAAAGTAAAGTCTAATATGATAGAGTGTTCTTGAGTCCAAAAATTTGACTAAGTGTTATGATACCCTAAAATAGATTTGGATTCATCCCCTTTTAAAACAATTATATAATTATTGAAAATCCCATGTGATAAAGAAAGGTCATCCTATTCAAAAATAGTGATATATAAGGGTCACCCTGCATTAAAACAATGATAAGTAAAGGCCATAGTAGAGAAGAAAAATTTTAAAGTGTTGGATGTGTAAGGGTCTCCTTACTAATACACAGGGGTCCCCCTATTTTAAAAAATTGACTATGTATGGGAGTTACCCTATGATATGTAAGGATCACCATGTGAAAAAATAGTGATATGTAAGGGTCCTCCAATTATCTACAAATGGGATAAGTGTTGGATGCACAGGAGTGTATTCTTACAAATGGTTACCCTCATACATAATATATAATATTTTTTAAAAAATGGTAAATTAATGATTTTAATGTCTTACTGTTATATAGTAGTATCCAAATATGTAATGGTTTTTAACTTTTTAAAAAATATTTATGTATGACCGTTAACATGTGATAAGTAAGAATATTTAGGGTTAATATTTAAGGGCCTCAATGTTTTCCCAAAATCAAATGTGATATGTTTTTTATATATTTTCAAAAATATTAATAAAATTCTTAAATGAAATATGAAAAGGGGGTTTAGTCCATTTTTTCAAAATATAGTTAACATGCACATGATTGTTCTCTATTTCCCCTCTTTATCCCAATGGGTTTTCTTTTCCAATTATTATTAGATATTTGGGAAATATATTATAGATATTTATCATGATTAATGATAGTTTACATATGATATTTATTTCTATTTTATTTTTATTTTTTTGTTTTATCTATCAGTTGTTCCCAAAATTAGATTATTTTTTGTGATTATCATATTTCTTCCAATTAGAGCTTCTCCATACATGGTTTCTGAGTGATTTTATTTATGGTAAAAATAAATGATACCCATGAACATTATATTAATAAATATATTCTAAATTTGGTGATTTTATGGTCATATTATATCACTATAAATATTATTATCATATTTTAATAACTAGATGATCTAAACCCAAAAATCTGTATAGGATCTCGTTGGCCTAATAGTCCAAAAAAATTGTATAGATTGATAAATGTTGTTTTGGTGGTTCCTTGGTAAATTAAGTTTTAATAGACCTATTTATGGAATAGTTAGTGGTTTTTTTGGTTTCTCATGATAAATATGATTTCATTTTAAATGGTAATTTAAAAAAGGTTTTTTTATAATAAAAAAATGTTATTCCATAAATAGATGGTTTCAAATGAAATTTAAAGTTGAATGGGATTATTTAATTCTTTTGTTTTAAAATTGTATTATTAAATGATGTATGTTTTTATAAAAAAAATGTTTCATCTGTATTTTATCCATGGTCCTCGAATGAGTACTAATAGAATGTGATGCCTTTTCAAAATGGTAGATAAGTACTATTTGTCTTGGTTTTAAAAGGAATGTTAGAAGGGTTTATTTGATATTTTTTTTGTCCGATTAACCTTATGTGGGACACCCCTATTTTTAAATATTTAATCCTTTTCTATTCTTAATTATGGTTTCATTTTATAATATTATTTTTTAATGATAATTCATAATTATATGGGAATTCCTTATCATGTTAAAGAATTTATGTGATATTTATTATACTATTGTGCATGTAGATGTGTGAATGGGCCTGGTAGTGTTATGATTTGGATTTCAAAATGGGTAGGTGTATCCTAATAAACTAAATTTAACCCTTAGAGGGTAACCATGGATAAATGTCTTGGGTTCTATGCAACCATGCCAAATACCATAATGTAAAGTAGGCTTTTCCTCTGGGACAAAATTATCATAGAGTGATCTATTTTGGATCAGTTAAGTATTGGATGATTTTATTAATTGTAATATTGGTTTGGGTGATTAATCCTTCACTATATAAGGTTTTAGGTACATTAACATGACATATCTGTGAATCTAAGGGGGGTTGGTTTGGGAAAATTTTGTGGACTATCCTTGTGGTATTTTGTGCTTTGGATATTCTAGTAGGTTGGTGGTTGGCCTTTTAACATGGGTAGATTATTTGATGTTCCTTATGGTTGTTTATTTTTATGTTTATGTGTGGTTTATACCCTACCCCAAGTTATAGGGCAGTGGATTATGATTAATGACCTCCCATGAAAGATATGGGATGGTCCAAAGTGATTTTTAAAGCTCATACCAAGTTAGAGGGCGGTGGATTATAATGTGGAATCTCACCTTGAGTGATATTAATGTGGTAGAGATATGAGGTGGTACCTCACCTTGAGTGACATGGTGGTGGCTGAGGTGTGGTATGGGGCCTCAACCTAAGTGATGGGTTAATGGTTTAGATGTGGTATAGGACCCTTCAATGAGAAGATAGAGGTTTGGACATGATATTCCATGGACTAGAAATGTTAAAAATATCATGTGATAGGTTTTCGATGTGGTTAAGACTAGATATCATATTCCTTTTCCATGATTTTATTCTTTATTATGTGGTTACAATATAATTTTTACTAATATTATTTTAATCAAGTGGGGGTAAAAGGTCATGGTGGCCTAGTTTGCATGTGATGACCTAGCATGTATACATGAATGTGAACAATGTTTTATGATTCTAGGATGGTGTGTTTCATGAGAGCAATATACACTATATATATTTCATTCTTGCACATATACTTGATCAAAAAACATTCAATGTATTGAGGTTATTTAGAGTCTTATTGGGATGCTGAACTCACACGTGCCTATATACATGACATGGGTTTAAATGTATATGAGTAGATATTTATGTTTTGATCTTAGGTATTGGAATAGTTTAGAGTAGGACACATGTCTTGGTTTAATAATATTTTCATGGATAATAATTTGATGGGGTGATTATGTGAGTTTGGCCAGGGGCCAGTATAGTTTACCATTAAGTTATTTTTTGGTATATGTATCGACTAGTGTGTCATAGAAGTATATATATGGTGATGTAGGTTATACATATATATCTTATATTTCTACTATATGGTGTTTTGATGCATCATATAGACCATTTTGATGAATCTATATTTTATATTATAGGGACCCTATTGGTTCTTTATTTATGTCTATAGGTTTTTGGAATGATTGTAATATGAATGGGTCATTATGATCTTAAGGTAGTTATGGGCATGACCCTAGGGAATTATTTTTTATGTTATAGTCTCCCCATGATTTTTATAATCTCTTACTTAAATTAAGTAGCCTAAAATGTACATGGAGGAATACCCAAGGTCTTGTATTGTGCCAATTTATGTGTCATTCAGGTGATCATGGAAGGTAATTACACTAGAGTTTTTTGTGGTAATATTTTCCTTGATAATATTTTGGAATTATATATATAGAGGTAAGTGTGACATATAGATATATATATATTGAACAAAAGTCCATAAATTATATGTTCATATTGAATTATATGCACATATAAGAAGATGTTAAGTTATAGTTAGGAATTAGAATTCATAATAGATAACAATCCTAATAAGGAAAACAAGTTGGATGATGCTATCATTAGAAAGGATCAAACTATCTTATACATTGTGGGGATTTTAAGCAATCCAATCAACTATTAGATAAAAATGATAGTCATTAAAATCCTAATGAAAGTTTATTACCATTATAAAATAATTTTTAATAATCTTCTAATGTAATGATGAAGGAAGCATAGAATGATGATATGAAGCATCAATAATGGTTGACAATATTCCAGAGTTAATCCTTGATATAGATGGAGTTACCTTATTATGAACAAAATTATTTTCTTAATTTATTTAAAATTAAATAAGGAGTTTTAGAATGATTCACATAACATATCTTTCCATGTTCAGCTATAATGTACATATCTAAGATTACATCCATTGGAAAAACATGAAGAGGGAGATTAAAGAGCATACATCATGGTGCTTAGTCTTCCATAAAGTTAAATGAGACTACTAGAATTCAAAGGGTATGATGAATCAATTACCTTAACTAGATGGAAATAAGCGAACATCATGAATTTCTATATTGATCTTTTTTATGTTCTCTAAATGGAAAAATTATATTTGGTCTTACGTTAGTTTTCTTATAAATTCCCCTTAATTATTTGGTATTTGAGGGAATTTACCACTCAATCATCTTTTCATGATATAAATAATTAAATTAATATTGATACATGGAATTTTACATTCAATTATATATTATCATGAACTAAGGATATCCTCATATTATTTTAGTGGTCCTTGATAACCATTGAATTTATAACTTCAATTTATCATTATTTATAATACTCAAACCGATGGTAAATCAGGATGGACTATTAATTCATTTGATGATATTATTATATGATATATGATGGATTTAATATATTCCTAGGATCTATATATTCAACTCATATATTTCTCATATAAAAATAATTTCCACTCAAGTATTCAAATGGAACCATATGTGTCATTGTATGGCAAGAGATACAGATTTCCAACATATTCAAATGATCATAAATACTGAATGTAAATGGGGATAGTTATTTATTAATAAATTAAATAAAATATTTAAACCATTTAGTAAAAATTTAAATTAGTTTATATTCAACATAATATCTATGATAAAAAAATGAAGTGATTTGGAGTTCATTAAAATAGAATGTGTATTACTTTAAATATCTCCATGTAATAGGTTCGTGAGTTTTAAGATTAAGGAAAGTTAATATTTAGGTGTATTTTCATCTTTGATATTCTTTATTATATTTGAATAATATCTTGTCAACTACTTTATCCAAAATACCTCTCATAAGTACACAACAATCCATGTGTGTCACTTCTAAGAATGAATATACCCAACCCATCACACGTACTAAATATAGAGGTTATATAATTTAAGAATGATCTCTCTTTTGAGGACAAACTAATGTTCATCAGGTATTATAATGATTGTGTAATTTGAAATAAGACCAAATTCATTGTTACTTTCATATTATGTAATCAAAAATATGAGGAGTAAATGTGGAAACCTAAGGATGTATTGAAAAATAATGTATCCTTCATTTTTTTCATTTGAGTAATGGATTTATAAGGTTTTAATTTTTTTAAGGGTACATATTTTAGCAGTCAAAATTTTATTATAGATTATTCTCCTACAACTTCCATGTGAATAATAATTGAATAACATGATTCTAATTTAATAGTTTTCTCTATGAACATATTTTTATGTAATTAAGTTATAATTTTACAACACGAAAAGAAATAAACTTTATTAAATTGATAAATAACAAGAAATAGATATAGAGAATAATTATTAATACAAATAAAATATAATAAATAGAATTAAATAAAAAATATTTATATCTTGAAATATTATTTCTCAGGGTCGCTCATGAAAGTTATATCACAAAGAATAATTTAAAAAAAACATAAAAAATAAAAAAAAATAGAAAATTAGCGTTAGAAATAAAAATGATGTTAATGATTTTTTTAGAAGAATTATTTCAATATATGAAAATGAAAAATGGTAAAGTGACTATTAGAAATCATTGAGTATATATCGTCATTGTGTGAGAATACAGTCAATGGGTATAATAATGTATTTATAATTTCCACCTAATACGTATGTATAAGTTACTAATTCATTAGAAATATTATATTTTTCATGTATAAATAATTAATTAACATCCATTGAGTAACTAATAAATTATGAAAAAAAAATTAATTATTTATCCAATAAATAGTATTTATTATAAATAAAAATCTATTAATAACTTATTTATTTAAAATTTAATTTTATCATGTTTATATTTTGATTTTAGTAAAATTAATTTCATATTTATGATAATCATAAAAGAAATTAGGTATTATAATGCATATCAATTTTTATTGAAAAATAATCAATTATGTTGAATATTTAAAATACACCTTTATATTTAAAAATTATTATATATATTATAAAAATGATTTATAAGATAATGAAAATATATAAAAATATAATGAGAAGTGTTTGTGTTGAGAATGCTTTGTGATTTTGTTTTATTTATTTTTATTGATTACACTGTTGGAAAGTTGTGATATTGAATTGTATTTAAGGAGTAATATCATGGAAGGTAATAGGAAGTTCCCATTCTTGTGAAAGATACTGTTTGGTATTTCATATGTTGATATCTTTAAAGGAGAATTATTGGAAGAAGAGATTATTCAACTAAGTGATGTGAATAGTGAATTATATATCTCTATGAAGTTCTTGATATGGTTTAAGAAGAGTTCAAGATACCAATAATTCATCAAAATTAGTTAAATAAGTTCCATGGATTCTTGAAGTCAATTGAGATAATTTTGAGAAGTTGAGAAATATAGTAAGGTAATGATAGAATATAGGATCTCTATAAGGGTGATATACCTATTTTTAGGGATGTATAAAGGTATGATAATACTTTTTTAAGGTATTTTGGGAGTTTCATTCACGCAAAAAGGTAACTATAAAAAAACAACAGTCGGTGTAAATGTTATACCTCATATACATAAATGTATTCAGTGATACAAGTAATTCATAAAGGTAGCCTCTTGGTGAGATAACCTAAATAAGTGTCATTAAACATTTCGAATCTGTTTATGGGTTCCAATAAGAATCTAAGTACATGTTCAGTTCACATGTTATCTAATTAAGGTAAATGCATCTATTTGAGATGAACCCATGTCATAAATAGTAGTTTTACGCTATAATCTAATGTAGTAAAATAAATATTTGGAGAAAATTTAACCTTGGTGATAACTGTAGTGTGTTAAAAAACTACATTGTAGAAATTGTGAGACACAACCACATCATAATCTATATTATAGTGATTATTTGTTTTTAGAATTAATTCACTCTAAAAAATAATAAATAAATGTGAATATTCTACATATCGACCATCAAATATCAAAATACTATGATGTCTGTGTGGGTTTTCATTGTTCAAGTATAGGATAATAATTTGATAATTAAAATGAGTTGAATTCTTCAGGAAGATGACTAAAAATATTGGTGTGTGGAAAAGGAATATTTTTTGAATGTGTGTAGGTATGTGTCATTGCAAAAATTATGTGTATGTGTATTTCAAGAACTAACATAAGTGAAATTCTTTAGGATAGTGTATGTGTCATTCTAAGAAACATATGATTCATTATCTGAGACATAAGGAATTACATAATTAAAAAATAATTCAATCATAGAGATAGTGAAATTGGAAGATGAGGGTTTCTCCACGCTATATTGGATTCTATGGTGTATGTAAAATGGGACACTATTTGAGATTATGTCATAGAGGATCTTGTGGTGATAGTAAATCAAAGGTACAAGCATATTTCTTTGAATAATAATATGAATTCAAAGGGGATTGCATGTCTATGATCATATAACATATTTTTATATGAGGAAATAAAATTGAAAATGCATGAGGGTATTACTTTAAAAGTCATACGATGAACTTATAAACACTGGTTCATGTGATGAATGGGGGAAAATGAGAGAATATTGGCCACATAATTATCAATTTCATAATGATTTACAAATATTCATAGAGATTCTTATGTTTCTAATAAAGGATCCCAGATTGCGCCTATTGATTTATGCACTCATGTAGGTATGAAGGTATTATTCCATATAGATTTCATAGAGTTTTGGTGGAATAAAATAATGAAAATATGGAAATGGTATTTTTAAAAATCATAAAGAAAAATTTTGAGTTTTCATCTTGATTTATAGTTGAGTTTGAATAAGATTATGACTAAAATACAAGTCTTAAAACTGTAAGATTTTATGAAATATTTGAATGATGAATTTTGGAGAAACATATAATAGAGGATTTTGAGATAATGATAATTATGTTATTTTGAGGATTGAATATTGTTGAAAATAATATTCACATAATAAAGTAATAAATATTCTACTTAAAAGAAGAGGAAATTATGAGAGAGTGGTCAATTATATCCATTGACATTCTCCAAGATAAAATAAAGGAAGAAAAAAAAGGAGAGTTAATATTGCACCTTTTTAAGAATTTAGGTATTATGGAAAGAGATGTAGATCAATTTAGTGCTGCATGAAGAGAAGTTTCCATTTTCATTGAAAAGAAGAAAAAGAAGTTATCTAGAGAAACATACAAAAGATCCTTCCTATATTCTAAATAAGAATGAAATAATGAAGTGTGATCAGCTATAATTAATCAAATTACACCCTAGATAAGAAGGGGATATGGATAGCCTACAACGCGAATATAAAGAAAACAATTGAGGGAAACTGAGGAAGCCCATTGGATTGTTAAAACTAAGGAATAAGGTCAAATCTATACTATCCAGGAGGGACACAAGCTTTACATTTTTTGATTTGATTCAAAATATGTATGTATAATATTGCACTCTATAACGAGTTACAAACTAGAAAAATATTACATTATTTATACTAGATCAATTCCAAAGAAATGTTTTCATTTTTTAGACCCTTGAGCGTTAATTATTTTTTAGTAATATGGAAGTTGTGGATGTGAGATAATAACACCAATGTACCATGTATGTAGTCATCCTTATAGAGGTAAAACTTATTAGAAAAAATATAGTGTTATACAATATTTATTTACATTTTAATATCTATATTCTGACTAAAGAAAATAAAAAAATGAGATATCTACTTAATGAATAAGTGAAGTGGTGAAAAGAGACAAAAGAAAAATTGGAAAAATATTATACCGCTACAGATTCACTCTGCCCATGTTCTAGATATATCTATGTGTCATACAAAAACTTTGGAAGAAATATTTCTAACCCACCTTCCTTTTTCACCTTTTAGGAGTCACTTTTTAAACAAAATTATTCTCATTAAATTTTAAATAATGATTATTTTCTAAAATTTTAAACAAATTATATTAAAAATGTATCTTCCTCCACTCATACAATGAAATACATAAATATCAATTTTATCAACAAACTCAAAAAAACAATATTTCCCTAAAATATTTTTATATTTCCAATAACCCCTAGTAAGAAAAAAAACTCCAATGGCTTAAAAATAATAATTCTCCCTTAGTAAGAATTCAATATTTTCAAATTATTTAACACTTTATACTTGATATATTTATTTTATCTTCTAATTTAAACAATTAAAAAAATTGTTTCAATATATAGTAATATAAAATTAATTTAATTATAATTATATAAAATTAAATAATAATTAAATAATTTCCATGAAATATTAATTAGTTCTTTATAGAAAGTTATTTTTTGGAAGCATTACCATATATATGAGAAATATTCTTCTACATCCACCATTATCAAGATGGGAAATTAACAAAACATAAATAATGCATATAAATTATTTTTAAAATTATTATAAGTTATTTTTATAATCTATATTCCTAATAATAAAAATAATATTAATTAATTATAGACCCTTTATAGTTAATAAATTCACCCAAAATGAATGAATTAGGGATTTATTAATTGCAAACGGTACCTATGTGATACATATAATAAAGATGAAACATTATAATTTTTTATAAAAGAAATCATTATAATGCAGGTAATACACTATATATGATCAAATCAAGATAAATTATTGAGGATTAAGACCATTTTCGTGAAAAAGGCATGTAATAATTTGAATTATGACAATTCAATGATAAATGTGAACAATTATTGAATAATAAATAATTAATAATTAAATATAAATGATTAATTTTCACTAAAATAAATGTAAATAAAGTTATTTTTTATATATTTCATGAACACTGTGTCAATTAAATTATTTATAGAACATACACACATAAATATATAAATTTGATGGATGGTGGAAGGCCCTAACACTTGCAATGTTTCTTAAATATTGTTGATTATAGAGGGAGTTAGTATACATTAGGGAAAATTTGGAGTTGATTTAAGGTGGTTTAACTTGACATAAATTCTTTTTTAATATTCTTTATATCTCATAATGTTTCGCTTAATTTTCCTATAAATTATATAATAGTCACCTCATTATATATTAATTGAAAATTTTGATGTATTGAAATAAGTATTTTTTTATTTTATTAATTTTTTATATTTAGTTTATATCTTTAATTGTTTTTAGTGGGAACCATTCTTGATCCCCTGTTATATATGAACATTATATTATATATCCATGTCCTTTTATTCATAAATACATCATTTTAAAGAAATATATGATACCAATCCCTCTAATTTAATATATGTTTTGTAACTATTTCTATTTATTTTTTCTTAATTATGTATTTTGAAGAGGAATTCTCTTTAATTAACTTTAGGTTATAAAACTGGTCCCTCTTCCACCACTTCATTTTATTTTATTTATATCATTTCTGTCATTTATTTTATATGACGTGTTATTTAAATAATGTTAACTTTATTCCACTTTAATGTCATGACCCGTCCCCTGGGGCCTGTGTTGTGACTACCCCAAGCCCGCCTTCTATAGGTCAGGGGAAGGAGGCTAGCACCTAAGGCGTATTCCCTAAAACTAGGAAGGCATTGCCTTTATAGCCTGTAACACACACAACCAAGCACATAGTAATATATGAAATAAAGTAAACGGAATAGAAAACAGAGTGAGTATAGTAAGTAAAAGGGGTCTGAATACAAGACTAGCTGGAAAGTACAAGGAAACTGAAAGTACAAGTGAACTAGAATAGCTCCTGGATCGTCCACCATGAATCCAACCTGAAGGGTAGGTACATGTCACGAATGGTCATCTCTGTGGTTCACCTCGTCTAATTTCCACCTTCGAGCTACCTCCAGTCCTGGTACTCTCATCCTCAGTCATCGTTGTCTGTCATCTGCACTAAACACAATAGGATGTGGGCATAGCCCCTGTAGGGTTGAGTACAACGATACTCAGTAGGGACCCCGAGACCATCAAGGTCTCACAAAATCCACCAAGGATAAACCACATAGTATGGAATCAACTAAAAACCCTATTTAGGTATATTCCCATACATATACCTAAGTTATCAAGTAAACCCATCTCAAAAATGAGTAAAACACAGAGTCCAACTCAAATCCCAAAGCTCAACATTTCCCCAAAGGAAGGAATACTGCGAAGGTATGTACCACACAGGTACTCCACACAGAAGAATACCACCAAGGTATTACCAAGAAGGAAAGTACCACAAGGTACAGACTCAACTCACACCGGGTACTTCTTAGGTACATAAATAGAGATGATCATATGTAACTACTAAATCATTTTACTTGGTTAAGAGGCTCTGCTACTGACCCACACAGGATAGCTCGGTGCTGATCCCCATAGGATCTCTCGGTGTTGACTCACATAGAATCAATTGGTGTTGACCCACACAGGATCGCTTTGTTTTGACCCACACAGTATCGCTCGGTGCTAATCCACATTGGATCGATCGGTGCTAACCCACATAGGATCACACAGTACTAACCCACACAGGATCTATATTCATTATTCACCTCACAGCCATCTACTGGGTTCCCGCACTAAGCTTTCTTGTCTTCGTGAGAGTTTTATACTCAAGCCACTGGTTTATTTTCTAAATACCACTAAGTCCCATGAAGAAGTATCTCAATGGACCGCCACATCATAGGGGTCTTAATGCAATAGACGGTGCGTCAATCGGATGCTCGGTCTGTAAGTTATTATCCTTTTAGTCCCGAGGGCCCGATAGGATTCATGCGTGATCCAACCTGACCGTACTCCAACATTATCCAAATCTTCAGTGGTTTATACTCAAAGGGACCGTCTCACTCAAAGGTTTCTAGCGCCGTAGACGGTTTGTCAAATGGATGCCCGGTGACAAAGTTATTACCAATAGAGAGAAAAGATTGAAGCTGGTTTGGGTCTTGTCATACACGGTCGGACCAACCCGGCCCGACCCGGCCTAGACCAACCCAACCTGGTTTGGGTCGACCTAGCCCGCTGGGTCCGGAATGGCCTATGCTGGGTGGTGTAGGGGATGCGGAGTGGCGCGAGGTCGTGAGGGCGGTGCGGAGGCCTTGAAGGCCGCAAGGCCGCAAGGGTTGTGGAGTGTCGTGGGGCGATGAAGGCCGCAGAGGGCTGGTGGGTGGCGAGGCCATAGGGGTTGCGAAGGGCCGTGAGTAGCATCAGGCTAGGGGTGGTGGAGTCCACAGGCGGTGCAAGGGTATGGGTGGCGTGAGGTCATGGTGTGGCGGAGGCTGCGGGGTGGCGGATGGTGCCAGTGGCACTAGGCCATGGGGTGGCGGAGGCTGCAGATAGTAGAGGGAGTGAGGAGGTGGTGGTCATGGAAGGCGGAGGCCGTGGTGTGGCACTGGCTGTGGGATGGCGGTGGCCGCAGGATGATGAGGTTGTGGGTGGCGGAGGCCGTAGACAGTGGAGGCCGCATGGCGGTGAGGTCGCGGGGTGGCAGTGGTCGTGGGCGGCGGAGGCCGCGAGGGGCATGGTGGCAACAGGGCGGCATCGTTGCATTGTCAACTTCACCGTGGTCGGTGATGGTGTTGGCTTCCATTCTCGTGCCCCACCAAGGTTGGTTGTCATCCTCCTTCATCACGAAGAACAAAACAATTAAACACAAGATTTGCATAGAGGTCGGGCCATGTTTGTTTGGCCCGCACTCTCCGTGTTAGAGTGGTAGCAAGTGGTAACAATCTCTTCCTATTTTTTATGATGATTTATCAAGAAAGGGTAAGGGGTAGAAATTCAAATGAACACCCTACCTTGGATATTTTTTGACAGACGTTATGAAAAAAGAGACGAAGTCATTGAGGAATGATGGACGTCAGTGACATCGACATTTCCTCGATCATCGGTTCGTTTTCATTATTGACGTTCCTTGTTAACGTGAGTGTTCTTCATTGGGGACAGTGTTCTTCGTTGGAGAGAGTAATCCTCCCAAAGGTTCTCCACTCCCAAATCCACCAAAATGAAAAGTATCCAACATAATATAATATGTTTTTTAATTTAATATTGTAAAAAAATTGGTTGTCTTAATTAATTAAATGAGATTTGGATTAATTAATTAAAGGAGAGTTGGCCTAATTAAAGTAGGGAGTTGAGAGGTTTTTCTCCCATAATGAGGGGTTCGAGAGGTTCCCACCCCCAAGATTTGAATTTGGAATTTTACTAGCTCAGGTGGTCCCCACCACCGAGCATTCATGTTGGGAGGTTTTAACCCCTCATGGTCCCCACCTCCATAGCCTTCACATGGGAGGATTATTAGAAATAAAATATATTTTTATTTTATTTTATTTTTCATTCCCACAGAATACCCCAAAAACTATATTTCACCCTCAACCTCCTACAGTCGAGGTGAAGGTCTCCTTAAGTGAATATTTGCACTGCGAGTTCAGCAGTGTCCTCGGATTTAAATTCCGAGCACCATTTCAAAAGTTACAAAAACCCACTCGTATGTTAACTGAACGTACCTATAAAAAAGTACAGAAATTCATTCTGGGAACATCGGGCCTCGGAATCATGCACCTTCAGTTTTTGAGGACTCGTAAAATTCTCATATATTAAAATAAATTCATGAAATTTCTGGGTCTTTAAATTATCTACACCTCATAACATTGCATCTATGTAATCCATAACTCAAAATAAGGGAACAAATGGGGGTACTGAGCACGTATCTGAGAATCACGCTCCCATGTGCTCTCTTGGAGGTTCTCGTGCTGTCAATGAACGCGCAATAGAGGTATCGACCACCCACGGAGGACCCGCTCCTGTAGATCCTCAATCTCAACTGGAACCTTTGTAAAAGTACCCCCATCATCGACATCCAGCTCTCTGTATTCGATGACGTGGGAAGGGTCGTGCACATATCTCCTCAGCAAGGATATGTGTAAGATATCGTGCACCCGGTGCAGCTGAGGTGGAAGAGATAAGTGGTATGCCACCTCACAACTCTACTGAGGACCTAAAAAAGTTTGATGAACCTCAAAGACAACGTGATGCCTCAACCAAATCTCCATAAACCTCATCAGGGTGACACCCATAGAAAGACGTAGAATCTATCCTCGAACTCTAGAGGTCATTGTCTCCTATCATCATAAGACTTCTACCTACTATGTGCAGTCTTCATCCGCTCTTGAATGATCTTCACCTTCTCTGTGGTATCCCAAACTATCTCTGGTCCCACGAGTGCTGACTCCCCTGGGTCATTCCAACACAAAATTGATCTACAAGGTAGCATGTACAATGCCTCAAAAGGTTCTATCCCAATGGTGGAGTGATAGTTGTTATTGTATGAAAAATCCACCAAAGGCAGTTGATCCTCCCAACTATGATTGATGTCAAGGACGCAAGCATGTAGCATGTCCCCGAGGGTCTAGATGGTCTACTCAGTGTGACCATCCGTTTGAGGATGGAAGGCAGGGCTCAAATAAAGCTTTATCCCTAAAGCCTCCTGAAACCCCTTACATATCCGGGAAGTAAAACATGCATCACAATTGGAGACAATCGTTGAGGGTACTCTAGGTATCCACACAATCTTCTGTACATAGAGGCATCCCAATATCTCTACTGAACCCTGATATATGATCGGTAGGAAGTGGGCCGACTTGGTGTGTCGGTCAATGATCACCTAGATAGAATTAATACATCTAGATGTATGTGGAAGTCCTATCATGAATTCCATGTATATCCCATCCCACTTCCACTCTGGGACCACTAAAAGATGAACAAAGTCAGTTGGTACCTAACGCTTCACCATCACTTGCTGAAAAATGAGACACCAAGAGACAAACTCTGCTACTGCTTTACTCATTCCTGTCTACCAGTGTTGTTGTCGAAGATCCTGGTACATCTTCACCACTCATATATGTACCGCTTGAGGGGATGTGTGGAACTCTCTCAACACTTTCTCCTAAAGTGACACTGGTACCATGGTACGTCCTCTAAAGAGGATGAAGTGATCCATACCTTTAGAAAATCCTTCAGGTGCCTATCCTGTGGATATCTGAGCACGTCGAGCCTCACAGTTAGTGTCCCCTTGCTGTACCTCCCTGACTCACTGAAGAAGTGAGGGAGTGACTGTAAGACACTAAAGGAAAGATGCTCCATCTCAATCCACAAAGGATATCTTCATAGTGGCTAGCTGCTCTATCACCTCACCTAAAAGCTACATACCATATCTCATAAAGAGTGCATCT
Source organism: Viscum album (assembly GCA_963277665.1). Taxonomy (NCBI): domain Eukaryota; kingdom Viridiplantae; phylum Streptophyta; class Magnoliopsida; order Santalales; family Viscaceae; genus Viscum; species Viscum album. The sequence goes on from OY728156.1 coordinate 1,849,706,816, forward strand.
GCTACAACATTCCACTTCCCTAGAGTATATACTATCTCGAAGTCATAGTTCTGGAGGAACTCAATCCAGCATCACTATCTCAGGTTTAGGTCCTTCTGAGAGAAGTTATACCTGAGACTCTGTTGATAAGTGTACACTGTAAAATGATTTCCTATCAAGTAATGTCACCACATCTTCAATGCGAAGACCACTACGTCTAACTCCATTTCATGGGTACCGTAGTTATACTCATGTTGTCTCAGTTGCCGAGAACCATATTGTTAGGTTCTGGGGTCCGCAGCGGAAGCCAGTGGGCTGGAGATTTTAAAATTTTTCATCAGCAGGATGACGAAACTTGTCGTCGCTGACGGTCCAAGCCCCAGAGAGATCCTAGGATCTCACATAAATTGTAATGATCACAAAACTAAAATGAAAAAATGTACCCATTTCAAATCTGAATACATGGTCGACTGTAACTATTCGATGGCGATCTTCACCTGAAGGATCAAAAGCAGGAGCCCTCTAGATCATCCACACACACTCCAAAAATCTTCCTGAATGTCGATCATTGAATTCTGGGTGCTAGTGCATTGATCTGATGAAGCTTTTGTCCTCCTGATGATCACCACATCAAGATATCTTCGATGCTTGAGAAAGAACTTGATCTGAACTTTGGATCATCAGCTTCTCTCTCTAGGAAGCAGGAGGAGAGAGAGGCTCTCCATTTTCATTCCATGTAAATGAATGAATAGTGAATTGCACAGCATAAGAGAGATCCTCCTTTTATATTTATAGTGATGTTGATAAATACCCGGTAGGGTTCCTCATCCCCCGTTTATTTCAGTGTTCACTAAATAAAACATTTTGATGATCTTAAATGTGACAATATTATTTATTATTTTATCACATACATGAAATATATATAAAATATATTACATAATAAAATCGAGTCATTTAACTCTACTCATTGTCCCACTTAATATTAAATGAACCTTGAATATTAAAATAATATTTGTTTGATTAATATTTTCCCGTATTTACTAAACAAGTTAATACATTAAATAAACTCTATCCCAATTATTCATGACTTGAAAAATAATGAAATTATTTAATTCATCGGTGATTGATAATTTGGACAACACGCGGACCCCGTAGTAGGGCCCACTATGTCCATATACCTATTCGATTGAATAGGGTGGATTCTTGAATACATTATTGTGTATAACCCTCTAGGACCTTACCTCTATAGCAGTGAATAAAATCCATAGACTAGGAGTAGAGTCTAGCAACCCATCATGGCCCCTAAAGAGATAAGGATAGTCATAGCAAAGACTACCATCTTACAAACACTAACTATGTATTATAATCTCTTCATCATAAAATATCTCATAAAGTAGGACACAATCTTGTGTCTTCTTCCTTATCTTGATTTATTATTTTTTAATCTATCCAGATGGATTTTCCGTTCTACTGCTTTGGCCAAAGACTTATGAAGGCAGTACCATCCTGATCAACTAGGCCTGAGATATACAACTTCCTGAACATGGAAGTGACAAATCCTTTCTTGACCATTCAACAAACGTCATACCACCAACGATGCACCCAACACAACTACCTCTCCATGACATCACTACCATGGTTTTCATCTTGCATAAAAGTATATAATCAAATGATATACATTGGTAACGGTCTCAAGTCAAGAGACCAATACACATGTCCGTAGATAGGAACGACCAATGACACCCAAAACATGTGGTGTTCCTATTTGCAGGTATGTACTCATCATCTCACTACTAGAGATCTCCAAGTGAGAACTTCATGAGAAGAAGTATCAATGCTTATGAGCCCCCAGCACCTGATAGTCATACATCTACTATATCAAGTCAGTAAGATGTATCTAGACTATAGAACATATATTTAAGATCAATGTAATTGTATATTGAGGTTCTCATTATAGCCTGGGATCTGTTATAACCTCTCGACATGAAAATTAACCTTTGGAAATTACCATTATTGTAGTGGACATAGAAAAGTCTTCACTATAATTGTAAGATAACATCATGCATAGATAACTGTACACATGTTATGGTAATCAAAATTACTGCATAGTTGGGTCTAGGGAACCCACTATTTCAACACTCCAAATTGCACTAGAGCCATCTTTCTAACAAAATTTGCTAGCTACTCACATTATAAATACCATGATTTTGTTGGGTAATGGATTTAACTACTGGGTCTGCCACATTTTCACTACATAGCATATCATCTATACACGAACTCATCGTCTTGGGTAAAACTTCTCAAGATAAGGTATCTTTGAGTATATTACTTTTTTCCATTTTCATAACATGACAACTTGGCTAGTAATAATATCATAATTCTCATTATGATAATACTTTTCTCACTAGGTGATAATCCAATAATTGGAACAAATCATTGTGATTTATAACTGCTTCTTAGCTACCTTAGAAGCTGCAATGTACTCAGTACTTGTAGGTATGGATACCACTAGCTTTTATGATCTTGAATCGCTCATATCCTTTCCTTAACTACAATACAAGATCAAATTGATCTAAGGATTTATATTTTGTGTCCCACAAAAACTAGTATTCCTTCTTCTCCATATTCTAGGTACATATCATTTGTACTTCCCAAAGTACAAGATGATAGTTCTAACTGCATCACTTGCAGTGCTCCGGGATATAATTGATTTTTTCCAATAAAAATTATATCCTAGAAGTACCAATTATTGAACATATTATGGAATATGTGATTGATCCATCACTGAGGCGCATGGTACTCAACTCACAACTTTAATCTCTTCCTATGTTCTGAACATGTTAACCTGAAGAGATTAAGCCATGTGACATAGGCAATAATTCATCTCTTGAATTGTTCTAACTTGTATTTTTCAATACAATGTCACCATATGTATGAGATTTCCTAGGAACAAGCAACCTATGGGTCAACCTCAGTAGATCCTATTCCCTAGAACATAGGTTTCTACTTTAATACAGTCATTGGAGAATTTATTTTAACCAGATATTATCTAATTGTAAGTCCAAAATCTATTTTCCAAATATTTTAGAACATATTTCACTTGGATAACGTTGGTACTCCCACTATCCTTTGGTAGAAACAAGGTAAATTTTAATTTATAATGAATTTTCTAAGATCGTTTCAATTAATTTAATCCAAAACTGGATTTCAGTAACTTTCCACCCTTATTGGCATAATTTGATGTCATCATCTCTTTCTGGTTGCATCGTATAGACACCTTCCACGAAAGATGATCTTGACATCCAATGAGAAACAAAAATATCTTAGAAGATTAACTATGACAAGTAAAATTCTTACGGATATAGGCGTACTGACATGGTACAACCAAACGAGCTTTATTGGTACCGAGCTTATACCATCCATGTATCTTATCATTTGAATACCCACCGTAGTATTCAATTTATAAGCCCCTTTGCAATTTGATACAATGAATCAATTATTTAATTTAAATTGATCTTGTCAATATTAGAAAATTTCCATATACTTCATACTTGTAGGATTTATTATTTTCATTGAATAATATATCACTGACCATGGTGAATATAAAACCATCACCATGTTTTCATTCTTCCCACGCAGTATGTGTCACTAGAACATGCCTATTCCACATGTACATGTGGAACTTGTTCCTATGTCAACCATGTGTGCATCTCGAGCATTGACTAAGTCCAAATAAATTTTTCTCCCACTATCTCTAATAGAGATGTGCACCCCTATATAGAAATGTATTATAATACTTGACTACATCTTTTCTATCTTAGGGATTTAGGTAATATCTAAAAAACTGTTAGGATAATCACCTTAGATGCACAACGTGTTTAGATTGATGCATGTTTGTTTTTAACAAACTCCTTTCATCCTAACACTTGATCTATGGAATAATGGATTTTCATCATACTATGACTCGGATGATATCCATTTGTCATTTTAGTTGGCATATTGTTTATGGGTTTATTCCGTTATTTTCATTAAACATCTTTAAATATAATGGAAGTTTCTGCTGGTTGTAACATTGATACAACTTACATCATAACTTTGATGTATAAAATGTGCGTTTAGGAATTTCTCCACACTACATTTTGTTGATCAATGTTAATATGTAAGACTCATCATTGATCCTCTTTATTAACATCAATATAGTGATGTAGATAAGGTAACATGCATTTAGGAATTACTCCATGCTATATTATCAGGATCGATGATTGTTTGGTCAAAATTATATTAGACATGCTGATCTCAAGAAAATCATATCTCATTACCACAATTATACATCACTGATACATTCCATAATGAATTAAAGGAATTTTATGAAGTATCTTTACCTCTATCTCTCCTTTGGAATAGTTCACACTCTCTTGTTAAACTAATCCTCGGATGCTTTGTGGCGTACCTTTATTTATAAATGTTTATTTTTCCAAACTAAGGATGTCAATAATACCAAATTTGTATAGCTATACTGAGCCTAAATACTATACTTGACATCCACTTTTAGTTTTACTTGACAACGAATCATATTTCCAAAACTAGGTAGGTCGTACAATTTTATATTCATCATCTATTGCCTTTGGTTCAAGTAACAGTGAACTATTTGTTGAGTATGTTACCAGAGTCAAAATTCATTCCAAAAACATGGAATGATGTCTCATCATGTCCAAAATAGGCACATTATATAAATGTTATTGGTTACACTTATCAACTTGTTCAATTTGAGTCAATCACTTGGCAATTTGAAGTTATGTGTTTCTCATCACTGACTTAGGAATCGCCCTTTCTCTGCTGCTTGGAGAATACCCATTACTCCTAGTAATGTTTCTCTACTTACATGGTTACTTTATTTAAATACCTATATGTGAAAACCATGTTGTATTTTAATACCTAAGAAGTATGTGAAAAAACAATACTTTTATTGGAAGAATATAAACTTAATGAGAAGCGAGTACTTGCTTCTTATATTTCAGTTTTTAAACACCCATGAATTAATTTTATTATGTGATCCAAATAACCTCTTGTTAAATAAACAACCAATTTTCATTGAAGGATGTGAAGAAGGTTCCTTTGGCATAACATTCCATAAGAATTTTCTCCTTTTCATTCAATGTATTCTCCATAAGAATAATAGATGGTGTTATCTCCAATATTCTTATTACTTGGAAAATGTTACCTTAAAGGAAATTAAGTGCTTACTCTATCTTGTTAATTTGTATCCTTAAACAAAACAAGGTTAATTTGGTGTAAAATTTATAATAATGGTATGACGTGAAAGATTGTGAACTGTCTTTCACTTTACACAAACTGAGTTTAATCACCACATTCAAATCTTGCTTCACTTTCTCCTCGAAAGGATCTTGGAGATGAGACTACAGGTGATCATCATCCAAGTCTTGATGTTGATACCACAACTAACACCAAACATTGATGATAGCATTATTACATATCCATCATATGCTTGATTCATGAGTCTCCTGTAAGCAGTTTTACACCCTCAATTCTTGAGGTAGCTTAACAAGTTCGGACACAAGCACTTTGAAATTATGATATATTAGTAATGTGCGCAAGTGACTCTACTACACTTGGAATTTCATGCTTGTTTGTAAATTAACTTTTTCTAATAATTATCACAATTTTATTGTGGTATTTCTTGTCATTATCTACAAATATAATTTAGCATATTGTACTTTTATGTGATTACCTAATGTGACATTACTGATTATTTAATCATTAAATGTCTCCCACTAATTTTTCAAATTCTTGTAACCCTCTGTACTAGAATCAGAATACTCATGATTATTCTAGTGGCAAGGATCCCTGAACCTCCCTCATAGTCTACAAGTTATGGCTACGCCACTACTAGGAGGGTCTAAGGTAGGCTTTAGGCTGGCCAACCACATTAACTCAGGGTTCCTTGATCTGTTGAGTGAAGTTCCATCTTCAAAAATCATTTACTGATCTACTCAATGCTTACCTCTAAAATTACAAAAAACTAGCTATGGATATTTCTTTTCGTCAATTTTTGTTAAGTCAGCCCACCACATGAATGAGAACTCCCCGATAGTAAGAGGCACCCTCCACTAAGGCATGACCGGCACCTCGAACACCCGGTTTTTTTCAAACTTTTATGATGGAAGGTTGTTTGAGACTTAATATTTTCTTTGAGGGTTTTATTTTTTTTTTGTCTCGATGAATGTAATCTATTTCTATTAAACTTTTTCATCTATGTTGTCGTGTACACAACAGAACTTTAATAGAAAAAACACATGATGCTTCTTTATGCATTTTATTATCAATTATTTTATGTATATTCCCACTGTTCTAAAACACATAAAATAATAAATATATTCATAAAGGTAAACTATTACCCAACTGGTTTTGAGCATCTAAACGACCTAAGCACATCGAACCTGAGTCGGATATTGACTCTTAATGCAGCTTGCCCTTGTCTTGTATGTCCGCTTTTATAATCTGGAGTATCGCCCTATCTTGGTGGGGTCCACGTCACTTCTTGGAGTACTTCCTCATCTGGACAAGGTCCATGTGTCATCTTGCATCATCTTGATCAACGTGCACTACCTCATCTTGGCAGGGTCAATGTCATTCATCATCTTCATCTGAAATACAAAATTACTCGCGCGCAGGTGAGGGGAACTCGGGTATAAATGTACATCATATGAATTGGGCATGCAGGTCCTTATACATTTTAACCGAAAAATAAATATGATGTGCAGACCATCTTTTTAATTAATTACAATCTTCCCACAAAATTAAAATAATTAATTAAATAAAATGCAACATACACGGGTCGATGCTCAAGACCAGCAGGCAGGTAAAATAAAGCGCGATAAAATTAACAATGTATTAATTAATTACGAGGGTTTATTTAATTAAATTAAATGAATTAAATTATTAAAATAATTTAATTAATTATCGGTCCGTTAATTAATTTAATTTTTATGCGAAAATTAAATTAATTTAAATTAATTCAATTTAATACTTAAATTAAATTATTTTTAATTGGGTATTAAAATTATTATTACTTAAACCATAAATTAATATTTTAATTAATTAATTAATTATATTAATTATGGAAAAATCCAATCCCCACAACACTGAGTAGGCCCAAAGCGGGTCACGCTAAACCCGCACAAACCCATTTTTTGCCATGAAATGCCTACGCTTGGCATTTCATGGAGCGATTCAAGTCTGCTCAAATTCATTTTGAGTTTGACCAAACCATCCATGACTTTTATGGGCTAAAACATGTTGAGTCGTTTATGGGTTCCTGGCTGTAGGGGGTGTGGGGCTGCACCGGAACTGCCGAGGGTGGCTTCGGGGAGACTAGCGCCTGCAGCGGGTGCGTGACAGTAGGGAGATGCCAGGACTGAGCAGTTGGTGATGTGACTTGTCTAGAGAGGGGTTTTGCTGGTAGTAAGGGGAAGTTTTGGTAGTATAGAGTGAGTTTGGAATGTTTGGACAGTGTCTTCGGAAAAGTGTGCGATGCAACTCCGGCGACACACACAAGGGGCGTGCGAAACACTGGCAGAGGGCAGCTGGTTTGGGTGACCAGGCATCATACTGGCTTCAGATCAGTAGGAGGGTGGTGTTAGGCAGTGCGGAGGTTGGGTGGAGACCTGCCAGGGTAGCCAGGAATAGGTCTAGGACCATGGGTGGTCGGGGTGGCATCCGGTGTAGTGTGCGCCATGGAAGGGAACCGGGGCAGAGGGGTGCGGTGGGTACAGCTCGCAGTGGTCGGGATATGGTGACCTGCTGTGTGCGATAGGAGGCCTGGGAGGAAGGGTAAGCGATGTCACCTTAGCTTTAGAGGGAGCCAACCGGGATGAAGATTCCACTCAGGCGGGCAGCGGCAGCTCGGGTTGGTGGCCTTAGGGTTGCGCCGTTCTGGAGGAGGGGTCCAAGAGGACCCCTACAATTCTCTCTTTTTTCTCTTTTTCATGCTTGACCCGTCACTCCCCCCCTTTTAAAAAAAATCTCAATTTTTTCTTTTCTAGCCCACCTCCCTTTTTTTATTTAAATAAATACTTCTTTTGAAGTCTTCTTCTACCCAACATTTTTTTCTAAAGGCTATTCAATTATCCTTTAAAATTAATAATAATAAAATTATTATCCTAAAATAGTATTTTATTATTATTACACTATTTTAATAATAGAATAATTATTATGACAATAATAATAAAATTATTATGCAAATCATAAAATAAAATTTTAACTTGCACAAAATTTTATTTTTTATAGGATTAACTAAATCAATTCAAAATAAACGTGATTAGTTCTTTTGTATGGAAAAGATAAATACCCGAGATCAAAAATGCACATTAGATCCAATCTGGAAAATTAAATTGTTCGTATCTTGGCCATTAGAGATCGGATCGGAAATCAGTTTGAACTGCTGGGACCATTTTTGGAACCCTATACTTAATTTTATGCAAATTAATTATCTAGGCTTAGAAAATTTATGCGATCTCTCTGATACCAATTTTAGGTTCTGAGGCCTGTAATGAAAGCTGGTGGGTAGGGGATTTTAAAATATTTCATCGGCAGGATGACCAAATTTTTCATCGATGATTGCTCGAGCCCCAGAGAGGTTCGAGGATCTCAAATAAATTGTAAAGAGCATAAAACTAAAATGAAAAACATACTCGTTTCAAATCTGAAGTCCCAGTCGACTACAACTAGTCAATGGTGATCATCACTTGAAGGATCCAGAGCATCATCCCTCTAGATCTTTCAAATGCACTCCAAAAATCTGTTGTAATGTTGATCATCGAATTCAGGGTGCTAGCACGCCGATCTGACGATGCTTTCGATGTCTCAATGATCACCACATCATGATCTCATCGATGCTTAGGGAAAATCTTGATCTGAACTCTTGTATCATCAGCTTCTCTCTCTAGGAAGCGGTAGGAGAGAGAGGCTATCCATTTTCATTTCATGAAAATGAATGTATAGTGAATTTCACAACATAATAGAGAGCCTCCTCTTATATTTATAATGATGTTGATAGATACCCGGTAGGGTTCCCCGACCCACGTTTATTTCAACCTTCACTAAATAAATAATTTTGACAAACTTAACTATGCCAATATTATTTATTTTTTATCACATACTTGTAATATATAAAAAATATATTATGTGATAAAATCGAGTCATTTAACTCGACTCATTGTCCCGCTTAATATTAAACAAACCTTGAATATTAAAATAATATTAGTTAAATTAATATTTTCCCGTATTTACTAATATTGTCAATATATTAAATATATTCAATCCAAATTATTCATAACTTGAATAATAATGAATATATTTAATTCATTAGTGATCGATAACTTGGACAACGCTCGGAACCCGTAGAGGGTCCCACTATGTTCATATACTTATTCGACTGAGTAGGGCAGATTCTTGAATACAATATTGTGTGGAACCCTCAGGGCCCTTACTTCGATAGTAGTGAATAAAATCCACAGAACAATAGTGGAGTCTAGCAACACATCATGGCCCCTAAAGAGATAAGGATAGTCATAGAAATGACTACCATCTAATAATCACTGACTGTGTACTATAATCTCATTGTCTTTAAATATCTCATAAAGCAGGATGCACTCTTGTGTCATCGCTCTTATCTTGATTTATTATTTGTTGATCTATCTGGATGGATTTTCCTTTCTACTAATTTGGCCAAAGACATATGTAGGCGGCACCCTCCTGATCAACCAAGCCTAAGATATACAAGGTTCTAAACTTGGAAGCGAAAAATCCTTTCTTGACCATTCTGCCAACATCATACCACCAACGACGCACCCAACACAAACTACCTCTCCACGACATCACAACCATGGTTTTCGTCTTGCATCAAAGTACGTAATCAATTGATATACATTGGTAATGGTCTCAAGTAAGGAGACCAATACACATGTTCATAGATAAGAATGACCAAGACACCCAAAACATGTGGTGTTCTTATTTGCAGGTCTGTCCTCATGATCTCCCTACTAGAGATCACCAAGTGTGAGCTTCATGAGAAGAAGTATCAATGCTTATAAGATCCTATCACCTGATAGTCAGACATCTACTGTGTCTAGTCAGTAAAATGTATCTAGACTATATAACATATATTTAAGATCAATTACATTGTATCTCGAGGTTCTCATTACAGCATGAGATTTGATATAACCTCCCTGCATGACAATTAACCATTGGACATTACCATTATTATAGTGGATGCAAAAAATTCTTCACTATAATGGTAAGATAACATCATGCATAGCTAACTGTATGCATGATATGGTAATCAAAATTACTACATGGTTGGGTCTAGAGCACCCACTATTTCAACACATATGTGATCACTTCTCACTCCTATATTAAGACACATCCGAGTCCGGTCCTTGATGAGTCGCAGTAGACTAAATACCCTACGCCCTCCTCTGGTAGCCTCAAGATGGGGGGCACTAGTCAGCCTTAGCCTCAGCTCCTAAAAACTCTGCTGGAATCTCTCCAACCACACAAAGGGTTGCCTCTTATTCATCAACACTAATAGAGGTGTTGCAACTCTAGAAAAATCTGGCACAAATCACCTATAGTATCCAGCCAAACCCAGGAAACTTCTTACCTCCATAACAATTCTGGGTGGCTCCCAAGCAAGTACCACCCCAATCTTTTTCTAGATCTACTGAAACTCCAGCCTCTGATATGACATGTCTCAAAAAGTGAACCTCTCATATCCAGAACTGGCACTTTGAGATCTTACCATAAATTTGGTGCTCTCGGCGTGTGTCCAGTGCTACCCGCAAATGATAAGCATGATCCTCCTTAGTAGTCGAGTAGATCAAAATGTCATCGATGAAGACTACTACAAAGCGATCAAGGTATGGCTAAAAGATCCTATTATTGACTCCCATGAACACTGTTCTGGCATTGGTCACGCCAAATGGCATAACAAGAACTCATAATTGTCATACCAACATCTGAAATCCATCTTCTGCACATCCTCGTCTCGTACTCTGAGCTGGTGATAGCCTGATTTGAGGTCTCTCTTCTAGAACCACCATGCTCCTTTTAGCTGATCAAAGTGGTCGTCAGTCCCCAGAAGTGGGTACTTTTTCTTCATGGTTACCTTGTTCAGGCGCCGATAGTCAACATAAAGCCCCAATCTCCCATTCGCCTTCTTTTAATCAGGGCTGCCTAAGGAGAAACACTTGGATGAATGAATCCCTTCCACTTCAAGTCCTCTTGTTTTACCCATAGCTCACGAAGCTCCATGGGATCCATTCGATATGCTTGTGTAGATATCAGTGTCGTCTTGGGGTACAAGTCAATGTAAAATTCCACCTCTATGTGAGGAGATAGACCCAGAAAATCATCAAGGAATACATCCGTGTACTGTTCTACCACTAAAGGATAAATCGGACTCTCCACATCCATAGATCAAAGGGTAAGGCTAGCCAACTCATGAGTGATTGGTTGCACTCTCCTCTGGGTAAGTCCATCTTATGATACAAAGGCTCCCTTCTTATCGGTGAAGGTAAACATGGTCCCATCCATGCGGATACACCGCACTCTGCACCTAATACAGTCAATATGAGCATGGACTATAGATAACTAGTCCATACCCAAGATAATGTCGTAAATCCTCGATGATGCTACTAAAAGATCCCAGCCTAAGCTCTCACCTCATTGAGTAAGCTCACACTGCCGGCACCAGTGCGTAATCATCGAATCCACTCCCATAGGAGTCACTAGCCATAAGGATCAAGCTAATGGCTCTATCAGGATCTCCGATCTCCAAACGAGGGTAGTGGAAATAAAATAATAACTGGAACCTGTGTCTATAAGTATGGAAGCTAATGTGGAGTAGACACAGATCGTACCTCGTATCATCTCTGGGGTTCCGTGATCGTATGCCTCATCTACTTGGAGCCGAGCTCACCCATGTCCTCCTGCTTCCTATAGTCGTGGTGAACCACCTGGTGGTGGTGGTGGTAACATCTCGAATTGTCTCCCATCGTCAGCTGCATGACCATCTCCTCTGCCACATCCACCTCCACCCTGTGGACCTCATCAGTCGAACCTATGTCTCTGCTTGGGTGGTCCTTCGACCACTTACTGATCATCTGTACGGCGGGTCAGACAGTCACGAGCCATGTGACCCTACCCACCACATGCATAACATTGTCTGTTCCTGGAATGACTGGCTCTACCTCGGGTGGCCCGCACAACCGACCTTTAATCCTGCAGTCGTCCACCTGTAGGACTTGTCCTCCTGGACCTCTTTGACATATTTCTGCTTCCAGCTGTAGAAGACTCTTCTATATGACATCTGGTGGTGGTTCTCGCTATTGGTGACTTCTCAACAAGAAAACTCACCACTAAGAGGGCTCACTCTAACACCCCCGCCTGTGTCGGGATACTGAGTGAAATCATCGAAGCACTAATCTCCCACCCGATCCCCTGCTCAAAGGTCTGGGCCCTGAAGAATGGGTATCGCACTATATCAGTGGGGTAGTGTGAGAGGTCGGTGAACCTTGCTGAGTACTGAGCCATAGTAATGCTACCCTGTTGCATATGAAGAAGCTCATGTATGCACATTGCGCGAAGAGTCGCTGGGAAAAACACTACCCAAAATAGGCTATTGAAGTCTGCCCAAAGAAGCATCACGTCATCGTGAACCTGGAGCATCAAGCCCCACCATCTACCTGTTACATTCTGTAGAAGGCTGGCAACAAGGATCACCAAGAGATCAGCTGGTGTCCCTACCAGTCGGAAAACTCTTACCACATCCTCCCGCCAATCCTCAGTCGCCTATGGGTCCATCTCTCCCCTGAACCTAGGTGGCCTCTGGTATTGGAACTTGTGAAATGCGCTCAAGTGGCATGCACCCTCTTCTTCTAGGGCTGGTGGCATTGGTGGCCCAATGGGTAATGGTACCGTTGGTGCCTCCGTTGGTGCCTCTAATAGAAGAGGGTCCTACACCAAGGCCTCATCGCTCAGTGTACTAACAGTGCATACTATATCCAGCACCCTAACTAGCTGTCTGCATAGAGGCATCCTGAAAAGAAACAGGTACTCCACGGTTAAAAATTTATACCTGGTGAGGTGACTCAAATAGATCGCAAAGAAAACTCTTCAAAACACACATGCATTCAGTGATTTCGTGCACTGAGTCATAAATCAGAAGTCATGATCTAGGTGTATGGATGTGTTGGCTGCTACACCAACACTGGATTCCCTAAACTAATAACCTTACTCACTAGACTTAACACTATTGTCATTAAAAAGAATGATCAAAGTCATGTGTTCTATGGTATAATTGACTCTTATGATTCCAATTTGTCAGGACCCGTCTCCCGGGGCCCGTGCCGTGACTAACCCAAGTCTGCCATCCATAGGCTAGGGGCTAGTAACTAGCACTGAAGGCGTATTCCCTAAAATTGGGAAGGTATTTACTTTATAATATGTAACACATAAAACCAAGAACACAGCAAGATACGAACTCAAGTAAACTGAATAGTAAATAGAGTGATTACAGTAAGTAAAAGGGGCCAGAATAAAATCCCAAGAGGAAATTATAAGGAAACTAAAAGTACAAGTGAACTGGAAGAGCTCTTATATCATTCCCCATGAATCCTACCTGAAGGTTAGGTATAGCTCATGAACGGTCATCTCTGCAATTCACGTCATCTAACATCCACCTCCAAGCTACCTCTAGTCCTGGTACTCTCGTCCTCAGTCAGTACTATTTGTCTTCTTCACCAAACATAATAGGGTGTGGGCATAGCCCGTGAAGGGGTGAGTATAACGATACTCATTAGAGACCCCAAGACCCTCAAGGTATCACAATATCCACCAAGGATAAACCACACAAAATGGAATCAACTGACAACCCTACTTAGGTATATTCCCATACATATACCTAAGTTATCAAGTAAACCCATCTCAAACATGAGGAAATCACAGAGTCCAACTCAAAGCCCAAAGCTCAACTGTTCCACAAAGGATGGAATACCACGAAGGTAAGTACCACATAGGTATGCCACACAGAAGATAACCACCAAGGTATTACCATGAAGAAAAGTACCACAAGGTACATACTCAACTCACACCAGGTATTTCTTAGGTATAGAAGTATAGATGATTAGATGTAACTACTGAATCATCTCACTCTATTAAGAGGCTCTACTGCTGACTCACAAAGGATTTCACAGTGCTAACCCCCACAGGATTGCTTGGTGCTGACCCACATAGGATCGCTTGGTACTGACCCACACAGGATCACTAGGTGCTGACCCAAATAGGATCGCTTAGTGCTATCCCAGATAAGATCGCTAGGTGCGGACCCACACAGGATTGCTCAGTACTGACCCACATAAGATCGCTATTCATTCTTCACATCACATCCGGTTACTGGGTTCCCACACTAAGCTTGATCATCTCCAAGAGATTCCTCTCCTCAAGCCACTATTTGATACTCCAACATCCTTGAAGTCCCAGGACGAAATGTCTCAAAGTATCTCCACGTCATAGGGGTATCAACACAAAAGATGGTGCGTCAATCAGACGACCGGTCTGTATATTATTATCCTTTTAGTCTCCAGGGCCCGGTTGGATTTTTGCTCGATCTAACCCGACTATACTCTAACATTATCCAAACATCCAGTGGGGTATACTCAAAGGTACCATCTCACTCAAAGGTTTCCAACACCGCTGATGGTTTGTCAAACGGACGCCCGGTGCCAAAGTTATGGCTGATAAAGTGAAACGTTCGATGCTAGTCTGGGTCCTGTCCGACTCGGTCAGACTGACCTGACCTTGGCCGACCTGACCCAGTTTCAGTCGACCCGACCCGTGGGGTCCGGCCCGGCCCATGCTGGAAGGAGTGGGGGCCACTGATCACCGCGAGGACACAAGGGAGACACAGAGGCTGTAAGGGCTGCAGGATAGCAAGTCGGCAAGGGCTGTGAGGCGGAAAAGGCCACGATGGGCCGTAGAGGGCCGCAGGACGGCTAGACTGCGGGGGCCGCGGAGGACCATAGGGCAGCGGAGGACGCGGTTGGAATGAGATCGCGGGCGGAGCGAGGCTGCGGGGCGGTGGAGGCCGCAAGCACCATAAGGCTGTGGGCAGCAGAGGCCGTGGGCGGCGGTGGCCGCAGGGCGGCACTGGCCAAGAGATGGCGAAGCTGCGGGCAGTGGATGCCATAGATGGAAGAGTTTTTGGGGTAATGAGGCCCTGAGGCAGTGGTGACCGCGGGTTTCGGAGGCTGCGGGCGGCGTGGCGGCCACAGGGCGGCATCGTTTCGTTATCGCCTTCATCGCGACCGGTGGTGGTTCCAGCCTTCATTCTCATTCCCCACCGAGGTTGGTTTCTATCATCCTCCATCGCAAATAACACAACAATTAAACACAAGATTTGTGGAGAGGTCAGGACACGTTTGTTTTTCCCAAACTCTCTGGGTTAGAGCGGTAGCAAGAAGCTATAATCTCTTCCAAAATTTTTTACGATGAATTATCAAGAATGGGTAAGGGGAGAAATTCAAAAAACCACCCTACCTCAGTGATTTTTCAACAGAGGTCATGAGGAAAGAGACGAAGTATTTATGGATAGACGGACGTCGGTGACGTCGCCATTTCCTTGATTATTGGTTCATTTTTATTGAAGACGTTCCTCGTCGGTGTGAGTGTTCTTTGTTGAGGAGCACGTTCTTTATTAGAGAACTCATTTTTCATTAGAGAGAGTATTCCTCCCAAAGTTTCTCCTCTCCCAAATCCACAAAAATGAAAAGTAGCCAACATAATAGAATATGTTGGTTAATTTAATATTGGTACAAAATAGGTTGGCTTAGTTAATTAATGGAGAGTTGGATTAATTAATTAAAGGAGAGATGGCATAATTAAAGTAAGCAGTAGAAAGGTTTTCCCCCCTTTATGAGGGGTTCGGGTGGTCCCCACCACCAAGCTTTGAATTGGGGGTTTTACTAGCTCGGGTGGTCCCCACCACCGAGCATTCATGTAGGGAGGTTTTAACCCCTCATGGTCCCCACCTCCATAGCCTTCACATGGGAGGTTTATTAAAAATAAATTAAAAGTTTATTTTATTTTATTTTTTATTCACACAAAAATCCCCAAAAACTATCTTTCACCCTCTACCTACTGCGGTCAAGGTTAAGGTCTCTTTAAGAGAATATTGGCACTGCAAGTTCAACGGTGTCCTAGGACTTCAATTCTGAGCACTGGTTCTAATTTTACAAAAACCTTCTCATATGTTAAGAAAATGTACCATAAAAAAAGTTCAGAAATTTATTCTATGCACATCGGGCCTCAGAATCACGTGACGTCAGTTTTCGCGGACTCGTAAATTTACCATATATTAAAACAAATTACATGGAATATCTGAGTCATTACATTTAAATTAAATCCATTCATAAATATTTTACCTATTCATAAAAAACTAATTACATTATTTCAACTTAATTTTTATTCAAATTACACTTTTCATTTTAATGAATTACCTTCTTTTTCTTTTAAAAATAATTTTTTTTTATTTTTTTATGATTTTATTGGAATTTTTCTTACTCTTATAAATTTTTAAATTTCATTAGATGATGTGTTGAAACTAATGATTACCTCACACCTCTCTTTGTTTTTAACTACATATAAATATAACTAAATTGATAAAGAAATTTATTTGGTACTTTGTTAAAAAAAATCATCCTATGGAAGATTTATTATATATTAAAATACTTTAGTATCACCCTTTAAAAATTATGTTGTATTTTCTATATTTCTATATGGATTTATATTAATCGTATCAAAAACATTTTTATTTTGGATGAATTTAATAACTTGTAAAAAATTTAATTCATCACCTTATTGATTCATTTATTAATCACTGTATAACTTTGATAGATCAAATTTTTTTTATTTTCATCTGTTACAATTATGTATAGATATTTTTTTGAAGAGTGTGAATAAAAATTTATATCCATTAAAATAATTGGGTAATGATTATATCTCATTATATTATTATGTATCAAATATTGGTAGTGAGATTTGTCCATTATGTTGTGATTCCATGATAGATACACTTGAATTATTTTTCTAATATCCTATGATTATACATGTTTTATATCCCTATATCATAATTAATATTTATGATTCAATTGTTCATTGTAATTTCGTTTTTTCCATATTATAATGGATTTTACTTTATTTATCAAATAATATATACGTCTCTTCCATATGAATATTTCTTTATGATATTATTTACAGTTACTCTAGAATCTTTGGTTTATCAGCCATATGATTTTACCATTAATCGACAATTATTTTTTCCCGTTATTTATGTTTATTAATAAGGTTTTCATAATAATGTTATCTAAATGAGATACTCCTATGTAAAACATATTATGTAAGAAAGGAAATTTTTTGGTATAAAAATATATAATATGTGATAATCTCTAAAGGTACAAAACCTTAATATTTTATTTTTTATTATAATCTTTAGTCAATATGTATAATTAGGTAAAATGGTGTTAATTCCATGTATATGTATTATGGGTCATTATATAACGTCTACCACTATGTCATTACCACTTTTATCAAGGTCCCTAGGGGCAAGGAATATCCCTCAACTAGCCTCATCCTTAACACACAACACCAATGGTCCAAATGGGAAATAATATTTATAATATGGTAAATGTTGACACGATAATTATCATTATTAAGGAATAAGAGGCTATGACTATGTCCAAGGAGATTCTGGTTTATGTAAGTTACTAAGATAAATTATGATATCCAAATTCTAAATATTATATTACAAATTAAATTCTCTATATAAAGGAGATGAATATTTTCACTAGTGCCCACACATATGTCCCAAACATGGTAACCGAAAAAGGTGACATCTTATCTAAAAAATATTATGTTAAAGAAAACTATTTTTATTTCCTTAAATAATAGAATATATCTATGCCAAAATATTTTGAATCACCTTGTACATAGTCATATCCTCTTATTAGGTCATTGGGCTAATAAGCTTAATTTGTGAGTGTGTCTCTCGGTAAAATGATAACTTAAAATGACACACCCTTAACTCCATTTCTTCCTAAAAGTTGGTTTATTAATAAAACACATTCGTAAACCTGACTCTAATATATTGTGAACCAAAATTACATAATATGATGTCTAATAGAATATAATTCTTTTATATACTAAGTGAAAATAAATGAAATTCCATTTGGGAAAGACCATAAAAAAATCTCAAGAAACAAAAGATAGATCTTTATCAAAAAAGTAAATAGTTCACCATTGTATTTTAGCTCCCAGTAACAATATAAAAATCAATTTTATCCAATTTTCATCCATCACTAAAATCAAATGTATGGTATTATTCAAGTATTTCAACAAAAAAGTTATCTCCTAATATGAAATAGTTTCTCTAAATTTTGAAAAAAAAATTTCCCTTGAACTCCTATAACATTTTCTTCCATATCACACTAACTTATAGATTATTCCTCCATTTAAACATCTAAATATCATTTTTCTCCACATTCAATTGAACTATAACATGAAATGAATAATATTTAATATCTAATTTAAATAAAAATAATCCATTAAACCATTAAAATGTAAATATTTTTACTTCTAATAAAATCATCCTTTTCATAATGATAAATATCAATTGACATGTGAAGTCATCAATTTCTAATGTTCTATGATTTATATTCACCCTAATACTATTCTCAATAAATAATAAATAGTGATATTGAGAGTGAATCCTAAATCCTAGCTCCAATATGATATGGAGTGGAAACAAACAGAAAGTATATTTAAATCACTTTATGGGATTCATTTTACTTTTCATATGAAAACCCGCTTGCAATCAACATATCAAAACTCTAACACCTAACAAAACTACCTGACAAATATGTCTATCTAAGAACATGTATGTTATCCAACAAAAAATATGACAAAATAATCCATGTAGCTAAACAACTCAAGGTCTAACATACCAGTGTACCAAAAAATAATATGAAATTAATTAGAACTCATCTTACTCACATTTACCACTATAAACTATGAACTGATACAATTCATCACCACCTATGAAACTATCTTAAAAATCAATAAATGATAAATTACTGGTGAGTATCCACTATACCTATAAATGTTTCCCTTTTTAATTGTAATTTGGAAGTATGTTTGAGGAATACATATGGTCCATTGATTGAAAAAGAAAATTATGATTCTGCATATCCATCCAAAGAAGGGTAGATAAATATCATATCTCACCACAATTTCAACTTCATAACATAATAGGTATATATATATACATATTAAAAATAAATAAAATAAAATTTTTAAAGGCCCCACATATTATGTTTCCCTTTGAATACTTCTCTATAGTGAATACGATATCTCTAAGGGAATAAAACATCCCATGTTTTTTATTAGTTTTTGTGTGTTCATACATATATATATATATATATATATATTAAAAAATATGATGTGAGTACAACATCATATATGAGCTAAATAAGAGGTATACAAGGAAATATCCCTAACTTGATTTCATGGAATAGTCATCGAAGTTGATTTTTCACAAGACCTTTGGTGAACCTCCTTATTTGGTTGAGGATGTTAACAAGTATCTAGGTTGAATTTGTAATTTATGGAGACTATACCCTCTTAATAACATAATAGAAAATGGTAGAAGAACAAATAGTTGTAAAATATCATCACAATGTAACAAATAATATATATATATATATTATATATAATCCAACCATAAAGAAACAACGGCCATATATTATATCAAATTGAACAACTTTAATTTCATACGAGTCATATAATGTAAGAAGGGTCACTCTATTAGTTTATCAAGCATAAAGATATATGAATACAAAAATAATGGATACAACATCAAAGATTTGTTTTTGAGGCTCTGCCTAGAACTGTATCACAATCCATATATGAAACACCTGCTCATCCATCAATTATATGGACCTTTCCATTACATGTATCCCTAACCATAAAATCTTCATGCACAATAATATTCTCGTGAAAGGTGTGAGTAAAAATCAATAATCCACCAAAAAAATTCTCCCAATGAAAATCCACATTATATAAATACATTTTTATGTAACATGGTAATATAAAAAACAATAATAAATAAATCATTACAACCTTTTGTTCTAAACAAGTCTATATGATTGACCATGCCATTTTCAACAAGTGTAATATTCAAGTTTGATCATGTCATGAAATATATATAGGGTCAGTATGATTTCCACTCATAAAAACACATCAACAACCCAATGGAAATAGTTTTCATGTCCCCAATATTGTAACCATTAAAGTGATAGGTTGTAAGTACACCAATATCATATAGGAATGATATCATATTTTGCATTACATGTAAGACAATTCTTTTATGAGTAATATTTGGAAAGAAAACCAACCATGATGACTTCCAATACTCGGGATGGAATCACACCCAACCAACCAATATGGATATCAAACATTATTATTACATCCAAATTATATCACATAAATAACCCAAAAATATCATTGTGCTAAACTATATATTAAGGATATCAAAGGATGGAATTACATCGAACCTGCTTGAAAATAATACCATAGTTAGAAATACACCAGACCAGTATAACATAAATTAACATTTTTGTACTACGCCCAAGCTTACATGACCCCAAGAACTATATTTTACCATTATACACAACTAAAAACGTGAATTATGTGGTTATAAGTACACCCAAATCACATCACCAGAATATCCATTCTTTATATTACACCAACCCACTTAATAAGAATATTCCTAGATGGAATTTCACCCAACAACATTATAACAATATAATAGTTTTGAATTATACCCAATATCACACTAAACTACATCAATATAAAATATACTAAGAAGTTATAGCTATGTTATATTGTATAACATTAAATAATTAAAAAATTGTTAATATAAATTTCATATAAATAAAATAATAAATTTCATTGAAATATTAAGATGTGTCGTAGTTTCATCAAAATCTTGTTGAAACTTTATATTATGTTGTATCTCCTCCACACAACTTATTTTGTTTATTTACTACTCCACCGGGGCTATCACTAATTTTATAATGTTGTTTCAGGAGTATTCTATCACAAAGGAATACTATATAGTGCCTAAAAAGACCACTACATCATAATATGACCAAGAATACCCCTCTTGGGTTCCTATATAACATTCCGATAACACTTTAGTTTAGGAACATGGCCATTGGTGACTATATAATCAAATTATGACATTTGAAATCCCTATTACAATAAAATTAAGTATTAATAATCTCTTATATATGAAGAAAATGTGTTCGGATTCAATTTATTACATTCTATGAAGGCTAACAATACCTTCACTTTATAATATACATGAAACTAATATAAATAGATGATAAAGCTTTAGGACAACTTACCACATCATAGTAGAATATTCCACATTGAAAATGATCTAATGATTTAGTATTGATTGATAGGAATTTCAAAATTTCACATAAACCCCTATATTTTATATTTAAAGAAAATAATAATGAAATAGTGAGAAACAAAAATATTAAATGGAAGGGGATTGTTAGACATACGTATAGTGCTCCATTGGGATAGAATGTTCATCGTTCTAGGATCAAATTAAATAGATCCATACATCAGAGGGAAGGAGTTAAGAGGACAATGATTGGTGGTGTGTGGCTTGGAAGGGGGATGAGGGGAACCAAATTTATCCGAAAAATAAAAATTTAAATAATTATTTATAAATTTTAAAAACAAACAAGGTAGGGGTTCATTAGGTACTAGATCCCCTATAATTTGTATTCAGTACCCACTAGTTTCTCACCCTTGGAATAAAAGGTGATAAATGGCCCTCCAAACTCTGACTAGTTATGCCTATTTTAATGATATAAACTTTTATGTATATATTTTTCTTTCTAAATATACCTGATTTTTATATTTAGTAAAATGGTATAGTATAAAATACATGCACGACAAAAAAAATACTAATTTATTTTATTAATTTACAAAAATACATATTGAAAATTAATATTCCATAATATTTGAAGTAGTTCAATGGGATAAATAACACAAAAAATAATATAAATAGAATTTTATTTTTCTAGAACATCATGGACCCCATGAAAGGTCGTGAACAGCGCTGTAAAAAAACAAAACATTAGTAATATAATCATAATTATGAAAATAATGAATATATAACCTTAATTTGAATTTAATTAAATGATTATTGATAGAAATACAAAGTATTTATAGTAACTATAAAATTGATAAGACTATTGGAATAGTATCATATCTATTAGGAATAGTAACCAGACTATTAAGCATAGTTACATGAATATTATAATAGTTACTTTTTCACTATAATATTAAAATAACTTCAAAATAATATTTAATATGGATAATGTAAGTAAATATAAATTCAATCATGCTATCAAATAAAGACTCAAATTTGAAAACATGAAATAAATTATAATTTAATTTTTAATGATATCTATTTTTACATATTTTGAAAAAATATAATATTAATATTAAATATTAATATAAAATATGTTATAAAAATAATTTAAGAAAAAAAATCATTTTTTAATCATCCTTCCAATATTTTCCTTGTTTGATTGATTGATGTTTTTAGAAAATCTTGAATTTTTAGGTTAATAGTAAAATATCACTTTTTCAAATACAATATGTTTTAAGATATAATAATGATATAATAATGACCTAATAAATTATATATACCCAAATATGATTTAATAAGATAAATTATTCATTTAAAACTTATAAAAACTTATTTACAAATCTAAAAAATTATTTCAAAATTATACAAAGTTACATTATATAATTAAAAAATATATTTCATTTTTTTCTTACATTATTTAGAACAGGAAAATAAATTGGATTCATAAGGGGTTAATAAGTGAAAAATATATTTAATTTTAATCAAATATAATGAATCATTTCAAAAATAACTATACAGAATTTTTTACTTTGTAAATGATAATATATTAGTATTTTAACCAAAAAAATATTACTCCACTCAAGAATAAATATCCCTACCTCCCAATGGAAAAACAATTTTTTATCACTTATTTTAGCCCATTATATTTCAAAATCCCTTACCATAATCCTTCTATAATCCTTTGAAAAGATACAGTATCATCCAACCCTAATCCCTCAAGGATTAAGTTCTAAACAAATGTAGTAAGAATCAAGAAATTGGTTACCTCACAATCATATTTTTTCATTTTTTTCCATTCTACATTACTATTTTTTCTATCATTATAGAATATAAATATCATAGTTATACAAAATATTTCTGTTATTACAATATTAAATTCCTATTTTAAAAAATTGGAAAAATTTATACACTCTCCCTTCCCTTTTTGACACATCTTATTATTGGTTGATTTTTTCCACCTATGGGGATGTTGGAAATTATTTAATTATCTCCTCATCTATGGATGGCTAGTGTGGATAATAATATAGATACACACATACACACGCATGCACATATATATGTATGAATGTATGTATGTATGTATGAATGTATTACGTATGTAGGTATGTATGTATGTATGTATGTATGTATGTATGTATGTATGTATGTATGTATGTATGTATGTATGTATGTATGTATGTAGGTATGTATGTATGTATGTATGTATGTATGTACGTATGTATGTATGAATGTATGTACGTACGTACGTACATATGTATGTATGTATGTATGTATGTATGTATGTATGTATGTATGTATGTATGTATGTATGTATGTATGTATGTATGTATGTATGTATGTATGTATGTATGTATGTATGTATGTATGTATGTATGTATGTATGTATGTATCTATGTATGTATGTATGTATGTATGTATGTATGTATGTATGTATGTATGTATGTAAGTATGTATGTACGTATGTATGTATGTATGTATGTATGTATGTATGTATGTATGTATGTATGTATGTATGTATGTATGTATGTATGTATGTATGTATGTATGTATGTATGTATGTATGTATGTATGTATGTATGTATGTATGTATGTATGTATGTATGTATGTATGTATGTATGTATGTATGTATGTATGTATGTATGTATGTATGTATGTATGTATGTATGTAGATATGTATGTATGTATGTATGTATGTATGTATGTATGTATGTATGTATGTATGTATGTATGTATGTATGTGTGTGTGTGTGTGTGTGTGTGTGTCTGTATGTATGTTTGTATGTATGTATGTATGTATGTATGTATGTATGTATGTATGTATGTATGTATGTTTATCTTTTTTAGTATGTATGTATGTATGTATGTGTGTGTGTGTGTGTGTGTGTGTGTGTATGTATGTATGTTTGTATGTATGTATGTATGTATGTATGTATGTATGTATGTATGTATGTATGTATGTATGTATGTATGTATGTATGTATGTATGTATGTATGTATGTATGTATGTATGTATGTATGTATGTATGTATGTATGTATGTATGTATGTATGTCTGTATGTCTGTATGTATGTGTGAATGTATGTATGTATGTATGTATGTATGTATGTATGTATTCATGTATGTATGTATGTATGTATGTATGTTTATCTATTTTAATTCTTCTATAGTTAATTTTACTACTTTATATATATAAAAGAATAAATACCAACAAATCAAAAACTAAGGGGCACAATAAAAATAAGCATCTCATTAATCCATTATTTTTTAAAATAAATCCTAATAATTGAATTTAAATTTTTATAGTTGATAAATAATAAAAACATGACAATAATGTAGTTTTGTATTTATTTTTTAATAAAATGGGTTTATTATACTCGATGCATAAACATGAAAACATAAAACTTGACATAAGGTAAGGGGACTCTCGTATCCAACATTTTCCTTTTGGGTTTATCATATCCTTCTATATTATTTCGTCATGATTCTTATCAATAAATATTAAATTAATTTTACTTCTAATTACTTTTTTCTTTGGAGGATATACTTGTTTATACTTCACTTATATGAATTATAAGACACCATCGTGATTTTTGATAAGGGCCTTTTCTATAAAACTCTCTTAGATTCTTCTTAAATTTATTCTTGTCCATTTGATGAAATTTTATTTTAAAATTATTTCCCTAAAAATTAAAAAATTTATCTTCCCTTGTTCATTTAGGGAACCATAATGTTTAATTCATTGATATATTTTTTATAACACCATTTGAAACCCCATTATTTTCTCATGAGTTTATTTTATGTTTATATTTTAAAAATGTTCTCTTTGTATAAGGGGTTCATGATTATAATAATTTTATGATATTACTAGTAGACCCGTAACTATAAAGTCCTCCAATGTATTGTGTGAAGTTATTTATATCATGATATTATATATGGTTTCATGAATGTGATGTTAGCTTTGTTAAAATTCTATAAAGTGTGTTTTGTACACATATGTTATGTGTGAACATAATTCTAGTCATATTCATATTCTATGTCCGGTATTTATCATAAAAATTTATGATGTTTCATTATTATGAACATGCCACATTATATGCCTCCTTTAAATGATTTCCACGTGTCTATGATGATAATATTATGCTTACGATATGATGATGATTATTCTGATCAACCATGAAATATAATGATTGATATCTCATTTTCCTTTCATATTATCCATTAACTTACTTGGATTTTATCTTATACATTATTTTATGAATTTCATTCAGTTATTATATATAATAAAAAATTATCAATTATTGTAAGAGGAATATGGATATGGATTTAAAAATTTCATAAAATATCATTTGTATTCAAGTTTTATAAATTCCATTGAAACGAAACATTTTTATTCTAGAATGTATTATAATTATGTTGTTTATCTTAAAAATTATTTAATAATCATGTAAGAAATATTTGGGTCTCCATAGTTGGTGTTATATTTATTTTGATATATTTTAGGATGTAAGTTAGAAAAATTAATAAAGGATAAACTTTGGGATACCATAAGTTATTAATTTTGAATTGATTTATGAATGTTAATAAGTTATTAATGATGATTTATCTCTTTATATTTTATTTTAACTTTTTTTATTTTAGAAAATGTTTTGATCCAATAAAAATAAATCCAACAATCCATATGATTGAAAATGAAATAATTGTCTTAATGAAATTCCAAATACTTTGGGAGGTGAAATTAAAATTTTCATTATGGTACTTAACAACTTCTCTATGGTTATTAATAATAATGTGAATGATGTGTAATGTCATCCTTATACCAAGAGTTATAAATTATCCATCAAATCTTTTATATAGTAATTACTACTAATAATTAGTCGATCATATGATCCAATAATTATTAAATAATGTATCAAATCCATGGAAAATATATTTTTCATGCTCTATTGTTAAAATAAATAGAAATTTGATTTGGTCATATACCATTAAAAAGTACAATCATATTAATAGTGTAAATTGTAAAATAATAAATATATGAAGGATGAAATTGATGCAATAGAGTTAGAAAACCTTATAACAAGTATTTCCATATTCTTAACATGATAAAGATGGAATTTAGGGAGCTTAAGAATAAGTGTAATGAGTCTACTAAAATATAAAATATTAAACTTACATTGATTTTAAGGTACTCTTACAGTTTTTTATCAATAATGACAAAAAAATAACAAGGTGATTTAGTGTTTTAAATCCATATCTCCAAAAATCTATTGTAATATTAGACTTTGGAAGTTATGAAAGTTTAGTTTTTATGAACTCAATATAGTTATATATTTTCTACACTTGTCCCATTTAAATGGAGATAATAAATTAAGGTTGGAGTTTTAATAATAATGATCTAATGATATAGGTTTCAAGACAATCCAACCACCCACATGTTAAACAAGTGAAAAGAAAAACCTTGGGAATTTATAAATTAGACAAGGAAAATATTGAAGTGTGAAAAAGTATTGAATTAGGATAATAAATGTAAAATGTAATTAAATAATCTAATTAATATGATTAGGGAATAAATTCACTACCCAAAGTGTCAACCATGATCCAATGATTCAAATTAAAGGAAGATGGAATCCATGCTAGCTAGTGCACCAAACCAAGGCTCATTGAGGGTAATCAATATCCACAACCATTTAAGATAATGGAGAAATAGAAATCATGTTCCATCACCAATATTGTGGGGGAAAAATAAATAGAAGTTGTGAAAGGTATACATATTATTCACTAAATAATGTTAAACCTTTTATTTGATTATTTTTCTACAC
This sequence comes from Viscum album, assembly GCA_963277665.1. NCBI lineage: Eukaryota > Viridiplantae > Streptophyta > Magnoliopsida > Santalales > Viscaceae > Viscum > Viscum album. Next base: position 1,849,734,198 of record OY728156.1, read on the forward strand.
ATTCCTTTATATCCTTGAAGTTCTCCAAAACTATTAAATTACATCCTTGATACCCTGAATTAGAGAAGTCTATAAAAACATCTAGTGGTTCAATAATTCTTCCCCAAGTGTTGGAATCTTACCTTATTATCTTTTGTGGGAACATTCTAAATTTAAATATCATTATCATGTAATTCATAGAATTTCATTTTATATGGGGAATGGATGGCCTCCCATTCTGTAGAGCTCCCATCAACATCCAAGAAAATAAGGTATCTTTCAATATCCCAAACCTTCCCTTGCTTATATATAAATTAAATAAATATTATGAATATCTATTAGAAACCCATTTAAATTTATGGCTTCTAATACCCAATCAAGCAACGTATATTTATTAAATGATTGAGATTAAGGAATACATAAACCTTGAGAAAATTTTTATTATGAGATAATGTATAAATTTATCCCCTGATGAATTTCTAGGAATTTCCCTAAATCATGAGGTGGAGTTTTTAATCCAACATACAACCATTACAACACCTATAAAAAATATTCTTTATAGTATTTACTTGATACAATAAAAGGATTTCAATAAAAAATTACAATAGTAATTGGATAAAGGATTCATTTTCCCTACTGTATCATCCTGGGGTACATCAATGCGCTTTTTCATAAATATGGATGGATCAATTTTTTGGCACATTGATTATTGAGATCTTAATAAGATCATAGTAGTAAAAAAGTATCCATTACTACATATTTATGACTTGTTTTATCAACTTCAAGGAAATCAATAGTTTTCAAAAATAAACCTCCACTATGGATATCATAATTCGAACATAAAGAGAGAATATATTCAAAAGATAGCCATTTGAATAAAATATCAGCACCTTGAGTTCATATTTATTCCATTTTGAGAAAAAAAGTACCCACTAATTTTATTAAATTGGTTAATAAAGTCTTTAAATATTACCTTGAACAATTTGAGGTGGTATTTCTTGATGATATTCTCAAATAATCCATGTTTAAGGAAGAATATATCAAGAATCTAAGGATTCTGTATCAGCTTTTTATGATGGATAATTTGTATACTAAATTTTTCCTTTGTGACTATTTGATGAATCAAGTCACAATCTTGGGGAATGTGATCGTATGTGAATGGATTTTTTGGACCCTTCAAAGATAAAGGAAATTAAAAAATGGTCCAAACCCACATGTATCATTAAGATATATAGTTTTCTTGTATTATCTATGTACTAAAAATATATTGTGTTAAATTTATCATAATTTTTTAGAATAATATCCTTGTTAAAACTAAAGGTGTTAAAGTATATTTGGATGTAATAATTTAAAGGGAGAATTAGGGTGTTCAAGAATATGAAAATCACTGAATATACCCTCATGCTCATCCCAAGTCTATACAGGATTTGGATATACAATGATTCAACAAAGAAATTATTACTTTTCATACTCTAGAAAATTATAATTTGAAGGCCATAACTCATGAAAAATTATTATCAATATTCCAAACTTCTTGATAAATTATTTGGAGTTAGTATTTGTGAAATTTTCATTGAATATTTAAATGAATTACTTCTATATATACAAGTGTAATCTATATATTGATCATAATAGTTTAAAGTATATATTCACCCAAAATGAGATAATCATTTTTCAGTGAAGATATATGGATATAATAATGGTATATGATTTCTCAACACACTACCATCACGGAAAATAAAACAATAGAGATTATTCACATAGTAGAAATGAAATTTCCACTCAATTTATGATGATAATTGAAAAAGAAATTATTTTCATGGACATGAAATTTGGGGAATTAAGAAATAATAAATGTAGGTAATCTATAAAAACTTTTCTGAATGATTACCCAACTATCCATCCATGAGAAAATAAAGGAGGCATGGAGGGATGATTTATATATTAAAAATAAGCTAAGATAAATAAAGGGATAGAATCTTCGTGAATTAAACATTGAAAAAGGTAGAGTTTTTTTCTTTTGGAATTAGATACAGTGTTCTATAATTGAATGAGATAAAGAAAGAGTGATTGGATAATGTAAATTTCTCTTCTATTTTCATCCAGCCTGGAAGTACCAAGATATTTTAGAGCACATTATATGGAATGACATGAAGAAGGATATTACTAGGTACACCTGAATGTGCCTAGTATTTTATAATGATAAGGAATATAATTATATGAATAAATAAATTATGAAATAATATCTGATAATATCATGAAAAAAATATCACAATAGACTTTATCATGGTTTATCTCAAGACATCTAAATGAAACTAATTTATATGGGTTATTATTTATTAACCCACCATGACTATTCACCCCATATACATTAAATATTGTTGATCTCTTGACTAAATTTACATGTTATATTTCAATAAATTGGTGTGGCTACATGGGGAACCACTTTCGATCATTTATGATAAACACCAATGTTTCACTTCTAGGTATTGTAAGAGTCTTCAAAATTCCCTACATAATGAGTTAAACATCAATAAAACCTATTAACCCAATACTTATGGTCAATACAAAAGGAACAATAAAACTATCAAAGGTATGCTAATAGCATACTTAATAGACTTTAAAGGAGTTTGGGATCAACAACTTCCCCTAGTTTGGATCTCATAAAATAATAGTTTCGACTAAAGTATTTAGATATCCTCTTATGAAGATCTCTATGGGAATATATGATGAATGTAAAAATGTTATGATGAAGTTAGAGAAGAGAATATTCTTGGTCCTATACCTTTTTAATAAATTTCAAAAAAGTTTCAACCGATTCAATAACACATTAAATATTTATACAATTGATAGAAGAGATATGATGATAATAATAAAAGAGTCTTAGATTTTTGTGTTTCTAAAAACGAAATCCTTCAAATATCACCTAAAAAGATATCCCTGAGCCTTATAAAGAATTAAAATCTTAAAACTAGGTACAATAATACTTTTGAGATCCTTTATTACACTAGATTTATTTCATATCAGTTGAAACATCCAGCAAACCTATATTAAGTGAATGATGTATTCCGCACATCATTTATAATGATGTACATGCATGATCCCTCACATGTATGGAATTCAGAAGTGCTAAAACTGGAGGATAGCCTATCCTATGAGAATAAATTTGTGAATATATTGGACCATAGAGACAATACTCTATACAACATTAACACCCACCATGTGAAAGTAAACACCATAAGTATAAAGAGGAATGATGGTAACATTATGATGAAAAACAATTACACTCATATATTCTAAAATAAGTCTGTGAGATGATATTTTGAGATTAAAATTGCCAAAATAGAAAGAATGTAATTACCTAGACTTTTATATATTGAATTTACCTTCTAAATATACATTTGTGTCATATTTAGAAACATGGTATGATATAAAACAAACATACTAGATAATAAAATTCAACACTAATTCATTACAAAAAAATTAGAAAATTATATTTTGAGAATAAATATACTCTATAAAATTGAATTTAGTACAATGTAATAATAAAAATAAAAAAATAACAAAACTATAATTTTATATGCTTAAACAGCACGATCCATTTGAATTATCATGGTGATAAAAAACACTATAAAAAAGGATCAAACTATTATTAATGTAATAAATTTTTTGAAACTAATGGATATAAAACATTCAAAGGAATTAAAGTGAATAATGAATGAAGTATTATTAATTTATGGGGATTATAAAACCAATATGATCATTGGAATAAAAACTTTACCTCTAGGAATTGAAACCTAATCGTTAGAAATAGTAACCTGACCATTAAGATTGTAACTTGACTATTAAAATAGTATAATGAAATGTAAATAATATTAATTGTGAATAAAATAAGTAAATATAAATGATATAGTTCTATTAAATAAATTTTCAAGTATGAAAACTCAAAATAATGTTTATGATTATTTTTAATAAAGTGTATTTTTACCTATTTTACAAAACCATAATTTTGATATTAAATTTTATATTTTCATAAAGTTAAAATTTATTTTCATAAATTAAATATAATTTTTGGAATCATAATATTGAAATTTTATCGAGGATAGTTTTTTATAATATTATGAAGAACATTAATTTTTTTGGTGAATAGTAAAAGAAATAGGTTTTTAAAGTACAACATGTCTAATGACATAATAACTATGTAATTATTATATAATAAATTATTTAATTTTTTTTTCAATTGAAAAACGACTTAATAAGATAATTTTTTTATTTAAATAAAAAAAATGATTTATAATCCTAAAAATAAATTTTTAAGTTATAAAAAGATGAAGAATACCATTAAAAATAAAATTTTAATTATTTATTCTTTTTTGTGTAAAAAAATAAATTCAATGTTACATGGGTTTCATAATCATAAAATAAATCATCTAAAAAATATTATTCATGATCTCATTAAAACTATTATTGATTATTTTATTATAAAAAAGAGTTTATTTAATATTTTAACCCAACAATTTCCCTCCCCTTGAGTAGGAATACCCCTTCTCTCTTCCCATAGAAATAACTTCTCAATCACTTATCACAGCACATGATCTACCTAATATAAAATTTCCTAAGCTCCAAACATTAACTAACTATTTTTTGGTTCCATCTAGAAACAAATACTCAAGGATTTAGTTCTTTTGAAAGGTAGTCAGCATAAATGAAGGGGTCACTTCACAATCCACTTATTTTAAAAAATTTCTTTATACTATCCTAATATATATAATATTTTACTCATCCTAAATCAATTTATTTTATATGTATGAAAACCATATCTGCTATTAGGATATTTTATAACTATTTTATACCATTCATAATATATCCTCTCCCCCTCTTTTCAACATGCCTTATTAATTTTCAATTTTTCCACCATAGAAGAAATTTTAAATTTACTAATTATCATCCCTTTGATTCATGGTTAGTGCATATACTACATATCACATAATTATTTAAATTTATTAATTTATTTCCATTGGAGATAATTTTACTAATTGATATAAAAAAATAATTAAAACTATTAAATTGAAAAATAAATGGTAAAGTTAAAATAAACATGTCATAATGTCATTCCCTATTTTATGAAGTACTACTAAATAAAATTAATTTATTATAATTAATTTATATTTAAAAAAATGTATAAATACACTCTTGGGTTAATTTTTTAATCAACATGAGTTTATTATATTGGTAATGTAAATATGGAGAAACAAATTAGGACATAATTTAAGGGGACCATAATACCCAATTAATTCCTTCTAGTTTTACCACATTTATCAATTTGTTCAACATGATTCTTATATATCCCTTCTAAATGTATTTTACTTTTGTTTAATTTTTACTTATAGGGATATACATGTTCTCAAATTGTTGGGATGGATAATAAGATACCTTCTATGTCTTTTTCCAAGATTGTTTTTCCAAAAACTGTCTTCAATTCATCATATGTTTATTCATCTCCTATCAATGAAATATGTTGTTTTATTAATTAATTATAGCAATAAATATACAAAATTATTTCTTACATTCTTATTTTTGGGAAAATCTCTGTTTCATTAATTAATATATGCCTTATGAAATTATTGTGAAAAATATTATTTTTTCTAGTGTTTATTTCATATTTATGAATGATATATGTTCAATTTCAAAGTGGAATTAATTTATATGATCATTTTATGATGTGATGGGAGGGATTAAAAATATATATCCCTATAATGATATAGGTAAAGTGATATATATCATGGCATTATATATGTAACGTATAAACATGTTGATTTCTTTTTTCATATTCTATATATTATTCTTTATATAAATTTGTTTTATGGATCACAATATTTTAGTTTATGCCTTAAAAATATATAAAGGGAAAAATTTTAAGGCATTTTTATTATTTTAGAACAACATAATACTACATATTCATATCACTTGATCATGATAAAGTACTGTTCCCTCCTTTATAAAGCCTCTCATTGGAAAACCAATGTCGTGGTTGTGTCGTGATTATGATTTTTATCCTATGGGTGATATAATATATGTTTTCATATGTTTCCTTGAGGTTGGAACATCAAGGGTGGAATTAATTAATTAAATCAATCAATTTATTAATTAATTGGTCATATCCACAAAACCCTATGAATCTATTCATAATTCTCGATAAACAATTTTTCTAGGATTAACCACCATACAACCTGTCTTAAGAGAGAGGAATAGAGATAAAAATATATATCTTAAAATACAGTGAATAGTTTCCTCAATGTAGATTTTTAACAATACTTATACACATATAATCTTCTACAATGATCAAACCTAAATCGATGTATGAAAATTTCTTTTATTATCACTCTATTATCTATGATTTTAATTTGAAATTCCATCTATATTTATATTATTTCAATTTATTTGAATAATTTCATGTCATTTAAAATTTATATTTATTTTTTCACCAATATAAATTGGCATCCTTGTATTCTTCTTCATTAGTGAATCCATGCCTAGTGCTTGGGGATCAGGCTTTGTGTAGGAATCTAATAATTTCATCTATGATCATTCCCCCGTTGTTTCCCATTTATTTATATATGTGATTATCAGTGGTCTTCAAAATGGGTGTTAGTTTTGTAATTCATTACTCATGATCAACAAACAATCGGTATTTGGGAATATGAGTAATTAACTTGGGAAAGAAAGTGAACAACATACCATGTGAGAGGATCGATGAGTGACAATTGTTCTTTTAGAGGTGTGTCGATGTAAGATCATAGTGGTAATAGGGTCTTGTGGTGTTGAGTTTACATGGAAATATATTCTTGAGCATTTTTTATAAATGAATGCAAGAAAATGACCACCGAACAAGCAATAATAATGGGTTGGGAATTTGAAAGTATTTTAGGCATGATCATGAGAGAGAACAACAATAGAGACATGATTACATGAATTTTGAAAACAAACTTCACTTAAATATGTGATCAAAAAGCATGTGATCTAAATACATAAGTCATGTATTTCCTAGTAAGTGGTATATATGGTTCAATTTGGGTTATGTATTACCTATTTTGTACCCTTAGTATGCACTTTTGGGATTTAGATTGATGATAACATCATAAACATAGTACAATAAAATATATAAAAAAATTATTAATATTTAAAAATATCTATATGTTTCAAATGAAAAAAATAAAGAATAATAATTGTGTGCATCTTAACTTATCAAAATGGAGCATCTAAGAATTATAGAAGCATATGAACAAGATATATAAGATATAGTACAATGTATCCTTCCATTGAAGGTATCCAAGGATCATGGGAACTACCTAATGTAGGATAGAAATGATGAATGTAGATGCTCAATATACAAGAGCGGTGAATTGTATCCATTAAAAATTCCTTTAGAACTTTTAAAGTTGATATAAAACATTATATGTTTAACAAAGATAAAAAATGTAAATTCACAAGACCACTTAGTTCTACAAACTTTCTTGGTTTTAGAAATTTTATTCCGGAAATGAAACTTAATAAAAGTTTACAAGGAAAAAGATTCTTCCTTAAAGCATATAGAATCTTACTAATCAGAGTATATAAGTACAAAAAAGTATAAGATAGTTAAAGTTTCCTTATTAAAAAAAATGTAGCAGAAAATGAACTTGAAAAAATACAAGTAACAATTATGAAATCTTTTAACCCAAATAGTAGGGTATCTAACAACCTTGGATAAAATTCCCTTTATTTATAATTTCAAAAATGTTTGTCTTACCCACACCAGCGTAAGCTCTCGATAAGAATATCGGAGCCTGTATTGCTATCCTCACAAGCCCTCAAACTTCAAGGTAGTCAACACCTATGTCTTCATTATCAAGGAAGTCCTCAAACATTAAGGTAGTCAGAACATCTATCTTCTTATCCCTATAAGTCATCAGTGGTACACAGCAATAATCGGAGTCGTAGAAAGAAAGCTGAACAAGATGATCAGTACGCACTTGGCATGAGAGTCTCCCTCTCTAGAAATCACTTCAGTAGCATGTAATATCTATATTGATCAGTGAATTCATAAAAAAATTGAAGCTGGTTGAAATGAAATCCTATTTATAGGAACTTCTCCAACGGTCGACTCCCTCCACCAACAGTCATATTTTTCCTTGAATCTCATAGGGACATATACACATGTCACTCAAATAACGGTTAGTTAGAAATAGATTACATGACATTGTTTCATCACTATAACAATGGTAAGAAAAATATGGTTTCTTAACCAAATCCAATTTTCGGAGTCTAGGAAGATAAAGTTCGGATTCTAAGAAAATGATCATTTGGATTCTATATTAAATGGATATACGGATTCTATTTTTTAAGGAATTCATAATCAGAATTTTATAGACTTCAAAGTCTGAATACTAATGAATTCAGAATCAGAATTCTATAGAATTTGGAGTCTGAATTCTAAGGAATTTAGAACCTTAATTCTAAGTAATTCATAACCTGAATTCTAAGGAATTCGAAGCCTTAATTTCAGAGAATTCGAAATCTAAATTTTAGAGAATTCAGAATCTGAATTTCAGAGAATTCAGAATCTGAATTTCAGATAATTCAGAATCATAATAAATAGAATTCGGATTCTCTATTTAGAACCTGAAAATAGAATACTATATATCTAAGTATTTATAGGATTCCAAGGATTTAGATATGAAACTGATTTTTAATCTTTTAAAAATAAAATGATTTATAAAAAGAGAAACCAAATCATGAACAATGAAAACAAAGATAAGGAGAAAAGATCCTTGGGAAAGAAAATTTCTTTATTAAGATAAAACTTTGGGGAAATAAAATTTTCCTTCAAATAGAGTGTTTGTGATTTTCAAAACATAATGTAATAGAAAAGTCAAAAGGAAACCATATGGACTCAACAACCTCCCCCTTATTGGAAATCACAAACATCCTTATGAAAAAGAATCTAAAGACTTAGAAATTTTATGGACTTGGAAATAAAATCTTATCTCCTATTACTTATGGATCAAAGTGAATATGAATAACTTCCCCTTAGGATTTTAAAACACTAAGGGTTTTATTCTTGATTTCCTGAATGAGATTTTACATTATCTTTCAGATGAAATAAATCATTGATAAGAAATTTCCCCTAGATGAACTCCCCCTTACATAGGGAAATATCTCCTTTACTTTTTATTTTTTAAATCATCCCTTTATCCCCCTTTGTGATTTTCAAAAAGGAATAAATAGAATGGAAAAAAAATTGGTACCTGAAAAATTAATACTAAACAACCACAAACAAATTATATAAAGAACAACCAAAATTTCATTAATGTTGAAAGAATTTGTACAAGGAAAAATTACAACAAAAGATTGGAATGGAAATAAATTAGCCTTCTATCTTTTTTGGAATCAGATTATTCAAAATCGGCATTAGCTACTTGAGCTACTCGTGATCCTCTTTTTCACACTTTAGCAACTGATCCTAATCTTCACTTTTCTTCTCTAAGGCTTAAATTTTTTCATCCGGAGCCTTAAGAATGTCTACCTGAGCTTTTGACACTTCTTTTTGTTTAGAAAGCTTCTCTTTATTCCCTAGTGTAGAAAGTTTTGAGGATTTGTCTTGGGAAGTCTGGATTTACAATTTTATAGATGGACTTTCCTTGTCATGGTAATCTTCAATTTAAGTTATTATTTATTCTAAATCACCACTGCCTTATTCTTCTTCTTCAACTTCTACTTCTTCAACTATTTCTTCTTCATGATGTGATTTTGGAATCACTACTTTCTTTCATGGATTCTCTGGTAATGGTTCTAAAAAAATGATTCTGGTACTATAATTTGTTTTGATGCTTTCTCAGCAACCTTGAGAAGATATTGCACTATATCATCCTCATGCATCTTTTTCCTTTTCTTCTTCTCTTTCTATTTCTTCTCAATATCTTTAGCAGCCTTTTTTCTTAAAGAATTTTCTTCAGTAGGGTCTAAGATGAACGTAGAATCCACTTCCTTTCTGTTCTTCTAATACTATCTTCACTTAGCCACTACTTCATTAGGATACATTTTTTTATTCATTGGCTTCAGTGGTGCTGACTAAATTTCCTTGGACATAGGGGTTTTTGTTTTCTCTTCTAGTCTATTATCATTTCTCTTCATTCCGCCTTTCTTAGAGGTTTCAGTCACATTAGAATTCTTTAAAAATGCTTCTACCTCTTCTTCATATAGATCGTAATATTCTCTAGGCTCATTAGAGAATTCATCCTTCATCCTCCTTAGGGTATCATCACTCAAAAAGATTAACTTTTAATTTCTCAGCTTGGAACTGCATGGAATACTTAAAGATTCTAAACAAAGAACTATAATCTTTAAGAGAATAGTCAGATACATAATGATTTGAGATTTCAGATTTCCATTCTTGATATTCTCAATCGTCACCAAGATATACTTAACCACGTTAATCATCCTGAGGTTCAAAAAGAAATCAAATATGTAGATATCACTCTTCTTTAGAGTATCCTTATCCCCTTTCATTGGAATTATAAATCCTTGAACCCATAATTCAAGAATCATATAGTTCATAGACATATGAACAATCTTCGGAGTCTTCACTCCTATCAAGACAAGATATTCAATGGACATTTCCTTATCAATGGATCTTGATACATCATGTAATTTGGGAGTACGTAATTCTACTTCTCCATTGTAAGGAATTCTAATAAGGCTTGTTGCCTTGTTGTATGAAAGAGAGTATTTCTTCCCATAACACTTAAAGGATCACTTTTCTCTGCATTCTTCCTTAAATAAACTTGTTGCCTCATAGAACTCAATCAAAAAGTCCGGATAGACCGAATCTTGTGCCTTCGGTTTTGAAATACAAAGACTCTCCCACCCATTCAGCTTAACATTATTGAAAATTAAAGAATCATAATTGTTGAGGAATTTCTGATCAAATAACCTTTCTCTAAAAATCTACAATTCAAATATTTCCATAACAGTCGATATATCGTTATGAGGATAAGATTCAATAGACATTCAAGAACTATGGATACGTTTGAAGATTTCGAACGGCCCTAAGTACAAAGGTAGAGCTTCAGCACAAGAAACCATAAAAACCCGATGTGGGACAACCATCGATGAGGCTTTATATAGGAAATTTAGTTGACTAATCAACTTAAAAAGTGGATCCAATGGTTGAAAATTCTTTGATCAAATTTGATAGTTGAGATGATTACTGATGAAGGATGTTGATAGGTTCTGATCTTTTGAGGTTTTTAAGAAAAACATTCAGATTTAAGAAAAAGTGAATTTAAAAATTTTAAAATAGAATGAAAATACCAACAAGTAAAAATATTATTACCAAAACATAAAAAAGGAAACATACCTTTCAGATTGATTAGGGAAAATTATTCGTGATGAGGAAAATACTTCTTGAAGAACTTCAAATTCCATAAAAAAAACTACGAAAAGGTTCTAGAAATGAAAAAAATAATAAATATGAAATTTTAGATTATGAAATTTATTTACTCTGAAAATATAGATTACAAAATTTTAGATTATGAAAATTTTTTACTACGAAATGTTTAGACTAATAGAAAAATATACCCCCTCCTATGAAAAAGAGTTTTTTACTATAAGGAGATAGATTTCATTAGAAAGTTAAAAAGGTGAATTACCTTAAGGTTATCATTCCTAACATCCATTTATATATTCACATCTATTATAGGGTAAAGATTATGTGAAAATATTAGAATGTTGAGCTTGAATTCCGATAAATTGAAGAATAATATCTCCTTTTTGTGTGTGATCCCTAAGAAAGTGATGCCCAATGTCTATGTGTTTTGCACAAGAGTGAGGTATGGGGGTTTTACTTAAGTAAATGGCACAAGTATTACCACAGATTATTAGTGTTTTTTTAAAACTCATACCATATTCTGTGAGTGTGTGTTGCATCCACAAAATATGAGGACAACAACTTCTAGCTGCTACATATTCATCTTCAGGAGTGGATAGTGATACAGATTGTTTCCTTTTTCATGACCACGTAACTAATGAATCTTCTAAGAAATTAAAAGTTCCGAATTTACTTTTCATATCCATTCTACACCCACCAAAGTCATCATCCGAAAAACATTTTTTAAAAAAATCATTTCCTGAAGTATAAAAGAGTCCCAAATTCATGGTTCCCTTTATGTTGAAAAAAATATTTTTCACTTGCTTTAAATGAGATTAATTAGGATTGGATTGATATCATGAACATAAGCATACTGAAAACATTAAGTCTAGATGACTAGCTATAAAGTAAAGTAGACTTCCTGTCATTCCTCTAAATGATGTTTGATCTACTAGCTTCCCACCTTCATCAAGATAAAATGAATTTGAGGTACAAATGGGAGTACTTATACTCTTGGTGTTGTCATATCCATAATTTTTAAGAAGATATTTAATATAATTATGTTGGGATATATAAAATCCTTCTGGTTTTTGAGAAATTTGAAAACTAAGGAAAAATGTTAACTCACCCATTATACTCATTTCAAACTCAAATTTCATTAGATTTGCAATGGAATCAGTTAAAGATTGCTGATTTGAACCAAATATAATGTCATCAACATAAATTTTAACAATCAAAACATTTTTCATATCTTTATTTATAAAAAGATTTGGATCAACATTTCCCTTAACATAATATATTTGAAGCAAGAACCCTGTAAGTCTATCATACCATGCTCTAGGGGCTTGTTTAAGTCCATATAAAGCTTTGGTAATTTTGAAAACATGTTTAGGATGTTTTGTATCTTCAAAACTAGGAGGTTGTTCTAAAAAAACTTCTTACTGAACATAATCATTAATGAAAGCACATTTAACATCCATTTGAAAAAGTTTGAAGTTAAAGAATGCTGCAAAGGCAAGTAAAATATGAATAGAGTCAAGTCTAGTTACTAGAGTATAAGTTTCTACATTGTCCATTACTTCTTGTTGATTATAGCCTTTATCAACCAATCACGATTAATTTCTTAATATTATTCCATTTTCATCACACTTATTTATGAAGACCCATTTTACTCCAATAACAGAAGTTTCCTTAGGTCTTTCAACCAATGTCCAGACTTTATTCCTTTCAAATTCATTTAGCTCATCATGCACCGCTTTTATCCAATCATCATCACCAAAAGCTTCATCAGTGCTTTTTTGTTCTAATTGGTAAAGGAATGATAGATGTTTTACTTCATTTCTTAAAGAAATTATAGTCCATCCAGTTTGATTTACATCACCAATGATACTATCCCTAGGATGATTCTTAAGAAACAAATGATTTGGGTTTTGTGAAACTTGTTCATCAACATACGGTAGGAAATCTTCAGGGTTAAATTCCTTAGTAATATTTTCTTAGACATTTTCCTTATCATAAGGATCTTCTATCAAGGGTTGATAATCAGTTTTTAAAAACACATATGAAGATGTAGGTTGAGGGTGTTTAAAAAATGGGATTGGTTTCATCAAATTTAACATGTATTGTTTCTTTAAAAAAACAAGTATTTTTATTAAAAACCCAATATGCCTTAGATGTTGTTGAGTAGCCTAAGAAAATTCCATCATATGATTTGGATGTGAATTTATGTAAATTATCATTAGTATTCAGAATGAATACTTTGCAACCAAATACCTTAAAGTAGGAACATCTAGGTTTTCTACCATTCCCTAACTCATAAGGGGTTTTGTTAAGAAAATGCCTAATCAAAATTTGATTTATATTATAATAAGTAGTACTTACAACTTCAGCCCAAAAATGTTTTTCTATCAATTATTCACTCAATATTGTTCTAGTTATCTCTTAAAGAACTCAATTACTTCTTTCAAAAACACCATTTTTTTAGGAGTTCTTGGTGATGTGAAGTTATGAGTAATTCATTTTACTACAAAAAGTTTTAAAATCAAAATATTGAAATTCTCCTCCATGATCACTATGAATAGTTATCAAAGGAAGATTTTTCACATATTTAACTTGGGATATAAAAATATTGAATTAAGAAAAATCTTCAAATTTCATTTCTAAAAAATAGACCCATGTAAATCTAGTTTAATCATCAACTAAGACAAATACATAATATATTTCTTCCAATACTTCCAGTTTTTGTTGGACCATCCATATGCACCAACTGTATTGCATCAGTAGTTGAGACTCCACCGACTGATTTAAAACTTAATTTATGTTGTTATCCATATTGAAAAGGATCACAAACTTTTGAATAATAAAATCTGAGCTCCGATAGATACTTTAATAATAATTTTTTTTAATGTTTGGGGTCGAAGCCTCATTTTTATTAATGAAGCAAAGTAAAGACCTCTTTTAACTAGGTAGAGGGAGACCCATTACATATCCCAAAGGCCTAGTGGGCTTGTAGCCCATTACATATCCCGTAGGCCCATATTTTTGGCTGAATTCCCATTCTGTGAATAGTTACCCAGCTGCTAGAGTACCCGCACAGTACAGCAGCCGCTACAGTGCCCTTGCGCCACTACAGTACCTACCGATAAACAGTGTCGTCGCTGCTACAGTACCGCTACAGTACTGCTATAGTAACCTGCACCCAATGGGTTTTGAACCCCCATTTTTCATGTAGTATTACGGGGTTCTTACCACTAAGACAAACCCCACTTATCTAGTCTTTTCGTAGAGAGTTTTCATAGGTTCATAAGTTTACAGTGTCCTAACCTTCTATTTCATAATCAAGAATGATCTTCCACTACACTAAGACAAGGTAGATCTTGGATCCTAATTTCTTCTATGTTTAGTGTGTATACATTCTCTTGCCTATGAGCAGAGAGAATAAACACTTCCTTGGAATTGTGTATTAAACATTTATCATTCCTAAAATTCACAAGGTAACCTTCATCACATAACTGAATTATGCTAATAAGGTTTTGTTTAAGACCCTTAAAAAATAAAACATTCGAAATCAATGTTTTTTCAAGAAGAACAATGTTACCTATACCCATAATTTCTCACTTAGAATTACCTTCGAATGATACTTTCCCTCATTTCATCTTGATAGACTTTTCAACGATTTTTTTTGTTACCAGTAATGTGCTAGAAAAATCCACTATCCATGTACCATGTATTGATGTTGGTATTATCTTTACTTTCCTGAAAATAAGAGTGTTAGAATTTCATAATCCAAACTTTCATGGATTCGGAAACTTTATAAATAAAAATGTTAGGAATCCACATTTTCTTAGAAAAATAAGCTTTATGAAAACCTAAAGAATGAGATTTGTTTAAGGAATTTTTTTCCCAATGCCCACCACACTAACATTTAGTGCATAATAGAGCACATTAAGGAACAAATTAATTATTACAAAAAATTTGTTTTGAATGAGTATAAACAAATACAGAATTATTCCTTAGAGGTCGAACTTGGAAATATATCTTATCTAATTTTTCCTTACCTAAGGTAATGATTGAAAAACACTTCCTCAAGGAAAAATATTTCTGACTTCATTTTAATAACTAAGTTTTTATCCTCAAAAACATCAGTTTTAGCACTATAGTTTTTCTCTAAAATGATTTTCTTAAAAATTACTTTTTTAGGTCCTTAGAAAGTTTATCTTTCTCAGAATTAACTTCCTTGATGGTTTTTGAAATAAATTAAAAATCATAAATTTTATTATCAGGATCTTTAGAAATATCTGATATTTTTTTAATAATTAGTAAAAGTTATAACTTCCTTATCATAAATCATGTCCACTCCATTATTAATAAAAAAAGTCTTCATATGATCTTTCTAATATTCATAATCATTCTCATCAAATATAAGTGGTATATTATGATTAAGATTTTCAATCAAACCAACATTCATTCCTGTTATCTAAAAGAAAATATCTTTCCACAAAAACTTTTTAATAGTAAAATTTTATAAACCTGGATAAAAATCCTAAGCAAGAAAATATAGAACAAAGCAAATTGAGAAAGAAAAATTATGTGTCTATATAAGTATTTTAGATACCTTCACTGATACCAATTTTAGGGTAATAATTTTCAATGTAGATGCTCTATATACAAGAGGGGTGGTTAATTGTATCCTTTAAAAATTACTTTGAAACATTTAATGTTGATGTAAAACGTTCAATGTTTATCAAATTTAGAGAATGTAAATTTACAAGACCTCTTAGTTCTACAAACTTTCTAGGTTCTAGAAATATGGTTCGGTAAAAGAGACTTAAGAAAAGTTTACAAGGACAAAGATTCTACCTCAAAGCATATAGAATCTTTCTAATCGAAGTATACAAGTACTAGAAAGTTTAAGATAGTTAAAATTTCTTTATTAATCAGAATGTAGCAGAAAATAAACTTGAAACAATACCAGTAACAAGTATGAAATTTTTTATCCCAAAAGTAGGGTATCCAACAACCTTAGATAAAGGTCCCTTTATTTATACTTTCAAGAAATTCAGTCTTACCCACACCGGGGTAAGTCCTTGATAAGAATATCGGTGTCTATCATGTTTTCCTCGCAAGCCTTCGAACTTCAAGGTAGTCGACACCTTTGTCTTCTTATCCCCAGAAGTTCTCAATTGTATATAACAACAATTGAAGTCAGATGAAGAAAGCTAAACCAAATGTTTAGTATGTACTAGGCATGAGAGTCTCTCTCTAGAAATCACTTTAGCAGCATGTAATCTCTAGATTGATCAACCAATTCATCAAAAGTTTTGAGCCCGTTCAAATGAGCTCCTATTTATAGGCACTTCTCCAATGGTTAGATCCCTCCTCCAATAGTCATATTTTTTCTTGAATCTCAAAGGGACCTGTACACATGTCACTCAAACAATGGTTAGTTATAAATATATTGAACAACATCATTTTATTACTATAACAAGGGTAAGAAAAATATGAATCCTTAACCAAATCCTATTTTCAGAGTCTAGGAAAATAAAGTTCCGAGACTAAGAAAATAAACATTCGGAGTCTATATTACATGGATATACACATTCTATTTTTCAAGGAATTCAGATTCAGAATTCTATAGACTTCATAGTTTGAATACTAAATAATTCAGAATCATAATGCTATAGACTTCAACTTCTGAATTATAAGGAATTCAGAACCTAAATTCTATGGAATTCAGAACCTGAATTCAATGGAATTAAGAACCCGAATTCTTAGGAATTAGGAACCTAAATTCTAAGGAATTTTGAGTTTCAATTTTAGATAATTCAGAATCTTAATTTTAGAGAATTCGGAATCTGAATTTTAGAGATTTCAGAATCTGAATTCTAAAAATTCTGAATCTGAATCTAGTACACGAAAACTGAATACTCTATATATAAGTATTTATTGGATTATGATGTTTTATATATGATACCAATTGTTACACTTTTAGAAATAAAATTATTTAGAAAAAGAGAAACAAAATCATGAATAATGAAAACAAAGATAAAGAAAAAATTTCATTGGGAAATAAATTTTCCTTATTAAGATAAATCTTTGGGGAAATAAAATTTTCATTGACATAGAGTGTTTGTGATTTTCAAAACATAACGAAATGAAAAATTCATAAGGAAACATTATTTACTCAACACCTAATGCCCAAGTAGGATATCTCTCAACACCAAAGTATATTAGATCCTTATTTAATAGTGGGAGAGAATGAGATAAAATAGTGGATTAGTTTTAAACGCTCTTATGATTCCACCTATCATGTAATAAAATTGAACTAATTAAAATTGATCTCCATGAACCAAATTATCATCTACATATAGATTATACATTTCAAAAAAATATCTAACATTTAAAATCCCATAAAACATTAAATTTAACCCTATTATGAAATTTTTATCATTTAAACATTATTTTTACGCACATAAACTCATCACAATCGTCATCCAATGATGAAAAAACCAATCATGATATCATTTGGATATGATTAAGGTTGATTCACGTGACATCAAAAAAAATCAATAATCCCATGTAATAACCACCATGGAATAATATCTCAAACTATGTTTTGTTTCACTAAAGGATAGACACTAAGATGTTCAAAACCCCATGACATGGTGGTTCTTTTAGTTCATAGATCTATCAATATCCCACTTTCACTGAATCCATGTAGACATTTCAACCTTTCCCCTTATGTAAAATAACATGAAAAAATTGTGACACTGTATCAAAAAATTGATTTTTTTATATCTAAAACTACATTTTTAAAACCTATTATCAATTTTCTTTGTATTCCATAACATGAAATAAACTATGAATATTTAACTATAACATATTCTAGATACCCTCCAAAATCTTTTTTGGGGTATCTTTCCATCACTTAAAACATGATCCTCACTCAAATGACCAGAAAGTTTTGCCACACATGAATTTTTATAATTGAAAACAACTATAAACTCCTTAATCAAAAATGTAATCAAGTAGAATCCTATACCAAATAATTAGAGGTGCTCTAACTATAAAGTAATTTTTTTTTATCACCATCAAGAAAATGTACCTCTATATGTGTGTCCACCTGGCTAATCATGTGAAATTTTGTAATTTTATATGATCCATTTTTTTCAAAACATCATGTAAATAAGGGGGAAAGTTTTTTTTACTCCGCATATCTTATGCATATGTTCTTGGTTATATGAGTATATACTTACTAGTTCGATGAAAAAATCACATTTTATTCACCAGTATTGGTGACCACATCACATTCCACTCATCCAAATATATAATAACATCATTGGTACAATCTAGATATGATTGTACACTCCATTAGTCTACCAAAATAGAGTAATCAAATGAAATAATCATTATATGAGAGAAAAATACAGTCTTGGTTAAGTTCAAACCAATTAAATGATCAATAACAAACCAAAAGACCCTTGATTTTCTAAGTCTCAATGCTTTCATAAGAAAGGTATCAATGTATCAATGTTCTAAATATGGGTATTTTTCTAACCACGGGTATCATAAAATATCAATATAAAATGAGGACCCCAATTATAAAAAATAGAATGTGTATCACTCCCCATATGGTATATACTTATGGGGTCATTCGGTGCAAAAAAACTCATTTTGTGCCTTATAAAAATATTTATTATGTCTTTATGAAATTTGAAATATGTTATCCTTAACATTACATTCCAACATATGAAACTATATGAAAAACATTAGTTAGAGATAACTCAATGTCATACTTTGAGAGGTTAATTAACATTTCTCTTTATGGAATATATATATCTAATGCGAAGGGTAGTAATGTGGAATTTTCAATTTTTATAACAAGATACAATTTATAAAAATTAACAATTACAAGAATATTAAAAAAATATAAATAAATTTATGACTAATAATGTCACATTTGATATACCACTATATGATCCTCATTATTTCTATGATTTTAAATTTTTATTATACAATTAACATCTCTACATAATTCCTACCACATCTCTATATAACCATCAAATGAAACGCGCCCAGAAAAATATTTTATCGAGTAACATCTACAAACTAATTAAATTTGAATAATAATATGACTTAGGAATCATACTCCTAATGTTTAACTTTTTTAACATAGAAATATTATGGTCTTAATCAATTTTTTGTCGACTTAGAACTCTTTCTTGGAATATCATCGTTTTCATTCTTGGAATAATTCCATCCAAATTTTTCTTAGAGATCATTTCGATAAAGAATGTTACTCATTGCATTATATCATTACTTACAAATACTAAAATATATTAGGATATAAAGTCACTTTTTACTTTATTAATATAAATAAATATAAATATTTACATTTTTATTTATAGTTATACCCTAAAACATTTTAGGATATTGAGTTATATTAACTTTTATTATTTACCGACATAATATTTTATTTGTTAACTTTGAACTTCTCTTAGTCCAATAAATACTCCCACAATCCTTATTCAAACTATATTCCTTCCATATTATCATAATAATACACACAAACACTTTTTTGTTAGGAAATAGTGCTTATTTTCTTTAATGTAAAATTTTAACAAATAAACTATTATATCCATAACAGATATGGTATTCTATGTGATTTTATCATTATTAATAAATGAATAATTTATTCCAAAAAACATGCCACTGATGGCGTATAATATCTCAAAAACGTATTTTTTACAAAATGTCTTAGATAAACTTTTTATCTTAAATAAAACTCCTTTTATAACTATCTTCTTCTCAATCATCATAAATTATCCAATAAACCATAATCAATGTGTATTAAAAGAATCATCTCACGTTTTTCATAAGTAATATTAGATAGAATATAATTTCTATTATTATTTAATATAAATGAGATACAAATCATTTCATTATATCTATATAAGTTTGATATTATTTCTTTTTATTAAAATAAACAATTCAAAGACCTTCTGTTTTATAATTTTAATACAAACTATAATCTTCATCAATATTTTCATTCATTTTGAACTCCTATTTTAAAGACCCATAAACTTCAAGGAATTTTTTTTTTAAAATACTTTATAATTTTACGAGTTTGTGGCTTCTGACGGCACTTAATTCCAAGGCCCGATGTGCCCGAAATGAATTTTCGAAGTTTAGCTCGAGTACGTTCAGTGAACAAACGAGCAGGTTTTTCTAACATTTGAACCGGTGCTCAGAATTAAAATCTGAGGTCAATGATGAAATCATAGCACCGGTAATTGCTTAAGGGGACACTTAACATAGTATCATTCGTAAAGGAGGAGAAGTTAATTTTTGGGGGTTTATTTAAGAAGTAAATAAAAATTATCGGAACAATTTTTATTTCATGAGGAGGTTTTTCCCTCCCATGGGTAGTTAAGGGTGGGGCCCATAGCCACTTGACTACCCAAGTGTGGGTATTAGAGAGGTGGGGCCCACACGAGTCCCACCATTTAATTCCCTCTAAATCTCATTAATAAACCCCATTAATTTGACAATCCTCCACTAAATGTCACCTCAATCCATTAAATTGTGTCAACCCATAATTTAATGTGGAACCTTCCTCGTTTTCCCTTTTATTTAACTGCCAACGCGTTTAATAATGGGGAACCATCTCTCTCCATTGTTTAATTAATTGTCAACACATTTTATTTAATGTGGTGAATTA
Source organism: Viscum album (assembly GCA_963277665.1). Taxonomy (NCBI): domain Eukaryota; kingdom Viridiplantae; phylum Streptophyta; class Magnoliopsida; order Santalales; family Viscaceae; genus Viscum; species Viscum album. The sequence goes on from OY728156.1 coordinate 1,849,755,305, forward strand.
ATTATGGGAGGGTTACCCTGCGGGTGCAATTAAATAATAGGTGGAACCTATTATTTTGTTATTAAGTAGGAGAGCTTCGTTGTGCGACGAAGAATGTCGGCCTCTGATAAAGAACGAAAGAGAATTCCGGTTCCTCAGAAAACAATGATGCACCACACTACCTCTCCTCTGTGGTAATAGAAGAGACGCCACTTCCTCCTCGATGTTCCCCAATGATGCCTACGATCCTCTTCTCCGCGACGTCATCTACCGTGATGCCGATGATCTTCTTCCTTGTTGAGGTAGGGGAAAATTTGTATATTCTTTCATTATGAGAAATATTACCCTCGTGCTTGGTAATTAATTAGTTGGGTGATGTTTATAACCACTAATGCAGTGGGTGCTGACTAACGAACAAGTCCGAGCCGACCACTGTTTTGTTCTTGATGTGAGAATATTTGACGATGATGAAGCTGGACCGTTTGGGAGATTGGAGGCCTTCGCAGTGATGTACGGGTCCCGAGACGACCGCATGCATAGACGGGAGCGAAATCGGACCACTGGAATGACTCCGGTGGCCCGCGGACGTCACCGGCGGCACCCTAGCGGGCCGCTGGCAGGAGCCCACCGTGGATTCAGCCGTAGTGGTGAGAGGCCGGATCCTGCGGCCGTGTGGGATCCGGGGGGAAGACACAACATCGGTCGTCGTGTCGTCGGAACAAAGGGGGGTCCATGTCCCCCCCTGCATGGTACGCTGGTCGAGCCAGCGCACCCCCCGGTTGGGCCGGGGCGGGTTGCGCGGATAGGGCCACGCCACACCGCACCCTACCAGGCCAGACCCGGACCCGGGTTGGGTCGACCTGGTTTGAGCCGATCCAGGGGGGTTGGTCCGGGTCGGGCCGAGCCCAGACGCCCCACTTCGGACCATTTTCGTTGTTTTGCCCATAACCTGAGATACAGAAATCCGATCGATGTACTGTCAATTGTGTAGAAACTCTTGGATTGAGCCGGTCGTTTCGGTATATTACACTTGAGGTTTTTGAAAATTTTGGTTACGTCCGGGTTGGTTCGAACTCAAAACCAACCGGGCCCTTGAAGCGGAAACACTTATAAATTAAGGACCAGACGTCCGATTGACGTGATGTCAATTGCGTTCAGATCCTTTTGTTTAGATATTCATTTTGTATTACTCCACTTGAGGTTTGGACATAGCTAGAGTATGGTTGGGTCGGTTTTAGCTTAAAAACCAACCGGGCCCCTGGAACGGAAAAGCCAATAACTCTCAGACCGGGCATCCGATTGACGCACTGTTTGTCTCGTTGGGTTTCTTTTGTCGAGATGGAACTTTCGAATACATCAACTCAGGATTTCATGAAAGTTGATGTATCGACTCTTTTTCTTAAGGAGAGGACCCTCCCGGAATCGAGCATGCTATGTACGGGAACCCTAGAGCTGGCTGTGACTGCGACGATGACGACTGCACTTGGATCCTCTGTGGGTTCGGCAGCAAGGATGACTGTACTTGGATCCTCCGTGGGTTCGGCAGTGACGAAGAACATACTGGAATCCTTCATGGGTTCGACGGTGATTACTAATGTTCTTGTATCCTATGTGGGTCCGGCAGTATTGACATATGTACTTGTATCATGTGTGGGTCCGGTAGAGTAGCTTGTCTTGTATCCTTTGTGGGTCCGACAGCTTAGCTGGTCCTATATCCTTTGTGGGTCCGACAGATTAAGTGAATCAATTGCTACATATAATCATCTATATCGCCTTACAAAGTGTATACCTGTGTGAGGTGAGTCTTGAATTCAATCATTATAATCAATGTGATTGACTTGCTTTCCTGTGTGGACTGGGTTGTGTTTTTCTTGTGTGGACTGAGTTGTGCTATCCTTTGTGGACTGGGTTGTGCTTTCCTTTGTGGATTGGGTTGTGTTTGAGCTCAAGTGCTGAATTCGAACTATAACTAATGACTTAGGTATATGTATGGGAATATACCTAAGTGGATTTGTTTGATACTTCATGGTTGTATCTTTCCTTTGTGGTTTATCCTTTGTGGATTCTGAGAGACCTTTGGGGGTCTCGGGGTCCCTAATGAGTATCGTATACTCACCCCTGCATGGGCTATGCCCGCACTACGTTGTGTTGGATGTAGACGAGAGACATCACTAATCGAGGTGGAGGCTTGTGGAGTTAGATGGTACCCGGAGGTGAACCACTTGGCGGGGCGTACACGCAGCGGACAGCCGGACCTGAGGAGCTCAAGAGACTATCTGTACCCACCATTCAGGTGGGATTTTTGGAGGACGACTCGGTGTTACTATTTTACTTACTGTTGTTGTACTTTCCTTTCAGTTGTACTGTACTTTCATTTGGTTTTGTATACTATCACATTTACTTTCACCATTTACCTTGTACCCAGTTTTACTTGTGCTTACTTCACTTGCATACTCTATTGTGTATGTTACTTCATAAAGGAAATGCCTTACCTTATTTTGGGATTTACGCCTTTGGTGCTAGTCGCCAGCCCCTAGCCTATGGAAGGTGGGCTTGGGGTAGTCACAGCATGGGCCCCGAGGATGAGTCCTGACAAATTGGTATCAGAGGGAGGTTCTAACGCAGAACTCAGGACTCTGATAATTTCTTCTCTATGAAGCAATAATGTTTAGAGTAATGAGTGTGGTTATCAGTCTAGGGAGTCCAGTTTTGGTGCGGTGACTGAAGTATCCATACACTAGGACCTTGAATTCTGATTTACGACTCAGTGCATGAAAACATAGATTGAATGTGTGTTTCAAAAGTATTCTTTGTGATTACTTTGTGTCAACTCATAAGGTATATTTTATTAGCTGTGGCACACCTGTTTCTTTTCAGGATGGCCCCACGATTGAAGCCAGCTAAGGTTCTGAGCTTTGTACGAGATGGCATCCCACCGAGTGATGAGGCCTCGGTGTAGGGCCCCATTACAGCGGAGGCACCGGCGGTACCTCTACCCGCCGAGCAACCAATTCTACCAGCCCCAGCAGCGAAGAGTGCACGCCGCCTGAGCTTGTTTCACAAGTTTCAGAGGAAGAGGCTGCCCAGGTTCCGTAGAGAGATGAATTCTCAGGAAGCTGAGGATTGGCTGGAGGCTGTCATCAGAGTCTTCAGATTGGTAGGGACACTGGTAGACCTCATGTTGATCCTTGTCGCGAGTCTCCTGCACACAGCAGCAGGTAGATGGTGGAGTCTGATGATACAGGTGAATGACGAGGCATCTCTACTCTGGACAGACTTTGAGAGCCTCTTCCGCTCGGAGTTTGTTCCAGCCACCCTCCTTGCGGTGCGCATCCAGGAGTTACTACAACTATGGTAGGGAAGCATGTCAGTAGCCCAGTACTCAGCAAGATTTATCGACCTCTCGCACTACTCCACGGACATGGTACAAGACCCATTCATCCAGGCCCGGACCTTCAAGCAGAGGTTGAGGCATGAGATCAGAGATTCGACGATTCTCCTCAGCATTCTGACGCAGGAAGGGGTGCTGGTGCGAGCCCTGCTAGTGGAAAGATTTCTCACCAAGCAGCCATCAGAAGCGAAACCCACCGTAGGATGGCACAGAGTGGAGTCTTCTACAGCTGGCAGTTGACAGATGACGCAGGGGTCCAAGCGAACCAGGCTGGCAGGTGGGCGACCTCAGGACATGGGTTCGGCTGTGTGGGGCACGCGGTGTAGAGCCAGCCTTACGAGGAGCAGACAGTGTTATGCATGCCGCGGGCAGGGCCACATGGCTCATGACTGCCCGACCTGCCATGCTGACGAGCAGTAGACAGTGGAGGGACCTCCCAGGCAGAGGCATAGGTTTGACCATGGCAGTCTGCAGGGAGCAGGCGGACGAGGCAGAGGAGCTGGCCGAGCAGTGGGTGGTGGACGACGCTTTGAGGCTCTATCAACACCACCCCCAAGAGGTCCACCCCAACCATAAGGAGATGGAGGGCAGAGGCAGTCTTAGCTCCAAGCAACATAGGCTTACGACCATGGTGCACCCGAGATGATTCGAGGAACTATCTGTGTCTACTCCACCCTAGTTGTAGTTCTTATAGACACAGGTATGAGTCATTCTTTCATTTCCACTGCCCTTGTTCGGAGTACGAATATTCCGATGGATCTGTTGGCTCGATCCTTGCGGCTAGATACTTCTACAAGAGTATAATCGATGATTACACACTAGTTCCGATAGTGTGAGCTTACTCTAGGAGGTGAGAGCTTCGGCTGGGATCTTCTTGTAGCGGTGTCGAGGCCTTACGACGTCATCTTGGGTATGGACTGGTTATCTACAGTCCATGCTCAGATCGACTATATTAGGCGCAAGGTGTGGTGTGTCCACACAGATGGGACAAGTTTCACCTTCACCGGTGAGAAGGGAACCTTCTCAGAACAGGATGGACTCACGCAGAGGAGAAGGTAGCCGATCACACACCAGTTGGCTAGTCTCATCCTCGGAGCAGTTGATGTGAAAAATCTGAGTTTTCCAGTAGTGGTGGATCAGTATGTGAACGTTTTTCCTGATGATGTTTTAGGAATACCTCCTCACAGGGAGGTAGATTTATACATTGACTTGTACCTTAGGACAGCCCCGATATCTACTCCAGCATATCAGATGGCTCCCACTGAGCTTCGTGAGCTGCGGGTACAGCTGGAGGACTTGCATGGCAAGGGATTCATTTGACCCAGTGTTTCACCTTGTGCTTCTCTGATTCTATTCGCCAATATGGTGGATGGGAGCTTGAAACTGTGTGTCGACTACCGTCGCCTGAACCAGGTGACCTGAGGAACAAGTATCCGCTTCTGTGGATTGAAGACCACTTTGATCAGCTTAAGAGAGCACGATGGTTCTCGAAGATAGACCTCAGGTCAGGCTATCAACAGCTCAGAGATCGAGATGAGGATGTGCAGAAGATGGCCTTCAGGTGTCAGTATAGCCACTATGAGTTCTTGGTTATGCCCTTCGGTGTGTCCAACACTCCAGCAGTGTTCATTAGTCTCTTGAATAGGATCTTACTGCCCTACCTCGATTGGTTTTTCATAGTCTTCATTGACGACATGCTGATTTACTCGACCACCGAGGAGGAGCACGCCTACCACATACAGGTTGTACTGGATACACTCCGAGAGCACCAGCTTTATGGTAAGCTCTTGAAGTGCTAGTTCTGACTTCAATAGGTCCACTTTTTGGGGCACGTCATCTCAGAGATGGTAGTTTTAGTGGATCCCGCGATGGTTGAGGAGGTACTTTCTTGGGATCCACCCAGGAGCATGACAGAGGTGCGGAGTTTCCTTGGTCTGGATGGGTACTATCAGAGATTTGTGCCAGTCTTCTCCAGAGTTACAGAACCACTTACAGCTTTGAAAAAGAAGGGGAAACCCTTCGTGTGGTTAGAAATATATCAGAAGATCTTTCAGGAGCTGAGGCATAGATTGACCAGTGTGCCCATCTTGAGGCTACCGGAGGAGGGCGTAGGGTATGTAGATTACTGCGATGCTTCAGGGACAGGACTCAGGTGTATCCTGATGCAGGAGTGAGTAGTTATCACTTATGGTTCACAACAGTTGAGGCCTCACAAGCAGAACTACACTACCCATGACCTAGAGTTAGCAGTAGTGGCCTTCGCCCTGAAGATGTGGCGACACTATCTCATGGGCGAGCGCTTTACAGTCTACTATGACCACCAACGTCTCAGGTACATTTTCTCGCAGAAGGACCTGAATCTGAGATAGCGGCAATTTCTCAAGTTCCTCCAAGAGTATTACTTTGATATTTTCTATACTTCTGGGATGGGGAACATTGTGGCTGATGCTCTCAGCAGGAGATCGGGCATTCAGCTACTTGGAGAGGCGACGGAGCAGTTAGCCTCTTTGTAGATATCCTTCATGGATAGGGATGGGGCAGCCTATCTATACTCCCTCATAGTAAATCCTCCACTTCTTCAGCGGGTCAGAGAGGCACAGTGTGGGGACATTGACTGTGAGGCGTGACGTGCTCAGATATCCTCAGGGCTAGCACCCGATGGATTTTCTGAAGGTGGGGAGCACGTCATCCTCTTCAGGGGACGTACCATGGTACTAGTTACACTACAGGAGGAGGAGCTGAGGGAGTTCCACTCTTCCCCTCTAGCGGTACATCCTGGAGTAGAGAAGATGTATCAGGACCTCAGACAATAGTACTGGTGGCTGGGTATGAAGAAGGTTGTGGCAGAGTTCGTTTCTCGATGCCTCACTTTTCAGCAAGTGAAGGTAGAGCACCAGGTACCTGTATGCTTGGTATAACCCTTAGAGGTCCCTAAGTGGATGTGGGATGGGATATCCATGGATTTTGTTATGGTGCTTCCATGTACTTCCAGAGGACACGATACCATCTGGGTGATCATAGACCAACTCACCAAGTTGGCCCACTTCCTACAGATCATAGAGCAGGGCTCAGTAGAGATCTTGGGTTGCCTATACATTCAGAAGATCATACGGCTTCATGGTGTGCCATCGTCTATCGTCTCCGATCGAGTCGCACTCTTTACTTCCCACCTTTGGAAGGGGTTACAGGAGGCTTTTGGGATGCACCTGCACCTGAGCACTTCTTTTCACCCTCAGACGGATGGCCAGATGGAGAGGACCATTCAGACACTCGAGGACTGCTTCGTGCATTTGTCCTTGACTTTGGTCGCAACTGGGAGGACCACCCACCCTTGGTGGAGTTTGTGTACAACAGCAGCTACCACTCCACTATCGGGATGGGACCTTACGGGGCACTATATGGCCGACCTTGCAGATCACCTCTGTGCTGGACTGGCCCTAGGGAGTCAGCACTCGTAGGACCAAAAATGGTTCAGGCAACGACGGAGATGGTGAAGATCATCCAGGAGCGGATTTGGACTATACAGAGCATACAGAAGTCCTATGCTGATAGGAGGTGGAGACCACTGGAGTTCGAGGATGGTGACCACGTTTTCCTACAGGTCTCACCTTGACGTGGGTTACAGAGATTTGGAAGGTCGGAATGTTATCACCATGCTTCATTGGGCCTTTTTAGGTCCTTAGAAAGGTAGGAGAGGTGGCTTACCACCTGGCCCTTCCACCTCAGTTGTACCAGGGGCATGACGTCTTCCATGTATCTCAGCTGAGGAGGTACGTGCATGACCCGATGCATATCATCGACCACGGGGAGCTGGACATTGATGATGGGGTGACTTTTTTAGAGATCCCAGTGGAGATCGAGGATCGACAAGAGCGGGTCCTATGTGGATGGTTTATTCCTCTGGTGCGCATTCGTTGGAAGCACGGGAACCTCCAGGAGAGCACATGGGAGCGGGAGGCTCATATGCATGCTCAGTACACTCATTTGTTCCCCTAGTTTATTTTGTAGCTTTACGGGGATGTAAAGCCCTGAGGTGGGAGTAATTTGAAGACCTGGAAATTTCAAGGAATTGTTTTTAAAATACTTTGGAATTTTACAAGTCTGTGGCTTCTGAAGGTGCTTGATTCCGAGGCCCGGTGTACCCGGAATCAATTTTCGAAGTTTAGCTCAGGTATGTTCAGTGAACGAATGAGCAGGTTCTTCTAACTTTTGAACTGGTGCTCAGAATTAAAATCCTAGGGCACCGATGAACTCGCAGCGCCGGTAGTTGCTTTAGGGGACACTTATCGTGGTTGCATTCGTAAAGCAGGAGAAGTTAATTTTTTTGTGGTTTATTTAAGTAGTAAATAAAAATTGTCGGAACAATTTTTATTTCATGAGGAGGTTTTTCCCTCCCATGGGTAGTTAAGGGTGGGGCCCACAGCCACTTAACAACCCAAGTGTGGATATTAGAGAGGTGGGACCCACACGAGTCCCACCATTTAATTCCCTCTAAATCTCATTAAGAACCCCCATTAATTTTACAAACCTCCACTAAATGTCACCTCAATCCATTAAATTATGTCAACCCATAATTTAATGAAGAACCTTCCTCTCTTTCCCTTTTATTTAACTGCCAATGCATTTAACAATGGGGAACCATCTCTCTCCCTTATTTAATTAATTGGTAACACATTTTATTCAATGTGGTGAATTAATTATGGGAGAGTTACCTTGCGGGTACAATTAAATAATAGATGGAACCTATTATTTTGTTATTAAGGAGGAGAGATTCGTTGTGCGATGAAGAATGCCGGCCTCTGACAAAGAATGATGAAGAACGCCGACCTCTAATGAAGAACGATGAAGAATGATGGTTCCTTGTAGATAAACGATGCGCCTCCCTATCTCTTCTCCACTGAAATAGAGGAGATGCGGCTTCCTCCTTGGCGCGCCCCAACGACGCCTACAATCCTCTTCTCCGCGACGCCGTCTACCACGACGCCGATGAATGTCTTCCTTGTTGAGGTAGGGGAAAATTTGTATATTATTTCTTTATGAGAAATATTACCATCATGCTTGGTAATTAATTTTTTGGGTGAATTTTAGAACCACTAACACGGTGGGTGTGGACTAACGAACAAGTCTGAGCCCACCGCTGTTTTGTTCTTGATTTGTGGATATTTGGCGATGACGAAGCGGGACTGTTTGGGTGATTGGAGGCCTTCGTAGTGATGTATGGGTCCCGAGACGACAACAGGCACAGACAGGAGTGAAATAGGACCACCTGAATGAGTCCGGTGGCCCGCGGACATCACTGGCAGCGCCCCGGCGCGCCGCCGGCAGGAGCCCGCCGCGGCGGCGAGGGGCCGGATCCCGTGGCCACGCAGGATCCAGGGGGGAAGACGCGGTGCCGATCGCCGCGTCTGCGGAACAAAGGGGAGACCGCATCCCCCCCCCCCCCCTCGGATGGGCCGGGCCGTGCCATACCGGGCCGGACCCGATTCGGGCCGACCCAGGGGGGTTGGGCTGGGTCGGGCCGGGCCCAGACCCCCCACTTCGGACCATTTTCCTTCTTTTGCCCATAACATGAGCTACAAACCTCATATCGACACACCATCAGTTGTGTAGGAATCCTTGGAGCGAGATGGTCATTTTGGCATATTACACTTGAGGTTTCGGCAATGTTTGGGTATGGTCGGGTTGGTTTGAACTCAAAACCAACCAGGCCCTTGGAGCGGAAACGCTTATAATTTACGGACCGGACATCAGATTGATGTGATTTCAATTGCGTTGGGATAATTATGTTGAGACAGTCCTTTTTTCTTACTCCTATTGAGATTTGGATGTAGTTGGAGTATGGTCAAGTTGGTTTAAGCTTAAAAACCAATAGGACCCATGGAACGGAAAAGCCAATAACTCTCAGACCGGGCATCCGATTGACGCACCGTCTGTCATGTTGGGTTTATTTTGTCAAGAAAGAACTTTGAGATACATAAGCTCTAGACTTCATGACAGTTGATGTATCGACTCTTTTTCTCAAGGAGCGGACCCTCCCGGAATCGAGCATGCTATGTGCGGGAACCCTAGAGCTGGTTGTGACTGCGACGATGACGACTGCACTTGGATCCTTCGTGGGTTCAGAAGCGAGGACTATGGTACTTGGATCCTCCTTGGGTTCGGCTGTGATGATGACCGTACTGTAATCCTCTGTGGGTTTGAAGGCGATGAATACTGTTCTTGTATCCTATGTGGGTCTGGCAGTATTGATCTCTGTACTTGTATCCTGTGTGGGTCCGACAGAGTAGCTGGTCTTTTATCTTTTGTGGGTCAGACAGCTTAGATGTTCTTGTATCCTTTGTAGGTCCGAAAGATTAGATGAATCAATGGCTACATCTGATCATCTCTACCACCTTACAAGATGTATACTTGTGTGAGCTGATTCTTGACTTCAATCATTATCTTCGATGTGATTGACTTGATTTCCTGTGTGGACTGGGCTGTGTTTTTCTTGTGTGGACTGAGTTGTACTATTCTTTGTGGACTGGGTTGTGCTTTCCTTTATGTACTAGGTTGTGTTTGAGCTCGAGATCTGGATCCGAACTGTAACTGATGACTTAGGTATATATATGGGCATATACCAAAGTGGAGTTGTCTGATACTTCATGGTTGTATCTTTCCTTTTTGGTTTATCCTTCGTGGATTCTGAGAGACCTTTGGGGGTCTCGGGGTCCCTACTGAGTATCGTATACTCACCCTTGCACGGGCTTTGCCCGCACTACGTTGTGTTTGATGCAGACGATAGAAAGCACTAATCTAGGTGGAGGCTTATGGAGTTGGACGGTACCCAGAGGTAGACCACTTAGCGGGGCGTACACGGACCGGATGGTCAGACCTGAGGAGCCGAGGAGACTATCTATACCCACCCTTCAGGTGGGATTTCCGGAGGACGACTCGGTGTTTCTGTTTTACTTACTGTTGTTGTACATTCCTTTCAGTTGTACTATACATTCAGTTGGTTTTGTATACTAGCCCATTTACTTTCAGCATTTAGCTTGTACCCAGTTTTACTTATGCTTACTTCACTTGTGTGCTCTGTTGTGTATGTTACTTCATAAAGGAAATGGCTTCCCTTATTTTGGGATTTACGCCTTTGGTGCTAGTTTCCAGCCCCTGGCCTATGGAAGGCGGGCTTGGAGTAGTCACATCACGGGCCACGAGGATGGGTCATGACACCTATATATCAAAAAAAATTGTAAATTATATATTCGGAATCATCTAACATTGAAAATAAAATAATTTTATTTCTATAATATCAATACCATACATAAATATTTCACTAAGTTTCATAAACTTATTTTTATATTCTAGTTGATACTATCACATTTAATAATTTTCAATCATTCTTGAAATCACCTTTAGGTTTCAATATTCTTTACTTGATACTTAGGAAAATATTTTCTGACTTTCCAAGTAATGTTTCTTCTTCTAGTTTGAACTTTTACACACTTGTATTATTAATGTAGAACTAAAACCTAGATATCACATCATGAGTTCATCTATTATCAATAGTTTGAGAAAATATAGAAATTTTTTATGATTTTATTTAAATTTTTGTGAAATTTATAATTATGAAAATAGAATCAATTTCATAACTGTAATAACAATTATGTGAAGCCTTCAGTCTCACTAAGTCATTATCACGGTCAATTATAATGATTATGTGAGTGGAAACTAAATCTCCTTAGGTAATTTTTAATATAATTACTTTCAAAGTTCATGTGAATCACTTTATTATTCTCATAATAATCTAGATTTAGTTTTTTAACTCTGTTAAATTTTTATTAAATTGGGAGGGATATTTCTTAACCCATATAATTTTCTATTCATACTTGTGAACATTTTCATCATTTTATACTAATCTGGGAAGTTTATTACATTTAGATTTTCTAACTCTATGTTTTAACTCGAAGTCTATTTTGATGGTGATGATTCAATTTATATATATATATAACAATATAAAAAATTAAATGAGTATCATGTTTTTCATTCAATTAAAAAGTAATTTCATTAAATTATCTCTTACAAAAATTATGATTCCATTCAAACTCATTTCACAAGTGAGATGAGAATAATATCTAATAATTACTTACACTAGTTATCATATAAATATTTCTTGAATATATTTAGTATAAAAACATGTCAGTAATATCATAAATGACTCTTATAAGGTTGATAGAATAACTCTTTATCCAGTCCATTATATGGAAAATCTCAATATTATTCTTCTTTTTTCCCTCATAAGTTTTTCCTAAAATATTGAATCTCAAAGCATACACGAATAAAAATAACATAATAATTAGGTTCATATCATTAAATATTTTCCATACATAAGATAATCTAGGGAATAATAGATTTTTCATAGGCTACCTCATTTAATAATCATGGTCTTGACAAGTTTCAAATTATAAGGAATCTGAAACATAATATTTTAAAGTGGATTTAATATCACTATATTAACTCATGTATTACATTTATAATTATGCATGCTTTAAGTGATTTAGATCGGTATCCTAGTGCTTCTACAAAATCAATATATTTAAACCATTCTGATATGTAACCCTTTACACATCTTATAGCATATGTTGCAAAGAAAAATTAAATTTTAGCTATATTTATACATATCAAAATGAATATTATTAATATGGTGCATGAAACATTTTCCTGTTAATGATTATAATTGTATGAAGAAAATAACCTTAACATGAGTAATATTTTATCTATAGATATTCAACCCTCACATTTCAAGAGAAGGAAATAGCCTTCGTTCTAATGAGTTGTCTGACCCAAAGTCCCTCTACCAAGGGATACCTTACCCATGAAATATTTCTTTTTAATCACCATTATACCACCAAATTTATATAATCTATTATTAAATTCTTATTTAAACTTCATATCCTAATAAAATGCAAAGTCAAAGTAAAATAAAACTAAATTCATTATCATGCCAGTATATAACTTTTAATATGCTTTTATGATAGTTTAGAAATAGTTTTACTCATTAAACTAAATAACTCCTTAGATGAAAGTATCATACATGAACAACAAATATACCTAGATATTCCGGGGCCTAATGATGATGTTTTTAGATACTTTACCTCCCCTACGAATATGGGGGGACATCCTTGCTCTTTTCTGGACCTATATCACTTTTGTATTCCTTTCAGTTGTCCATATTCTCTACCACCCTTCCTTCACATAAAGATATATCCTAAGGTATCATTATTAAATAAGGTATTTCCCAAGGACTCTTTCTATATATTAGATTCCATTGATGCATCAACATTACTCAATCACTCCTTGGTGGCATAATTTAACCATAATTGACCATCAATAGATTCATTCAACTAATTTGCCTCTAAATCATGGGTTTTAAAGGAACACACAATCATTGGTATTTTGGATCCTCATCATCTTCATATCAATTTTTTAATGATAAAGATATTTCTTTCCTTGGTCTTTCATCATGAGATCTATTAAGGGATTTTGATTATCACTTTTTTTGTGTTCTTTTGAATTCTATTTGAACTGGGATCCAATGACCAAGACCTTTGGGGTTTTATTCTTTGGTTACCTATACAATTCAAAAAACCCCTTCTATCCTCAAAATGGTATGTAACATGGTTGAATGTATTTTTTTCATATAGACAGTTGGTATCTCTTTGTGAACCCCATTTCTCTTAGATTTTTTTTAATAAATGTCTAGAAACCACTTGTGTAATAATTTTGGATGAATGTTTAGAATGAATACTTGAATAAGAAAGTAAAGGACATTAATTATTGGTTGGGTATTTTAAAAAATTTAAAAATGACATTTTCAACCACAAAAGTCTTGTAGGAATGAATTAGTGGGACATTGAAGTGTTAAATATGCTCCTATCTATAATGGTGAGTCAACAAAACATATCAAATATGATAGAATGGATATTATTTCTTCTCCTAATAGTAATTTTGTCTCTACTAGTTACCTGGATAGGTATATGGAATTTAATAATGAATATATATATTTAAATCAATTATGATAAAATTTTATGAGGGCCTAAGGAACAATTCTCAACCTGCACTTCCCTCTTTAAGCCTTGATTCTCATTAGTTCAAGTCTTATAAATCTCCATTGGAAACTACCTCAGGTATATAGAAATATCCCATTAAGATAGATGAGAATAGATGTAGTAAAAATCCATTATAGGTGATCATAGAGAAGTATGAATAGGTTTGTGTAAGATTCATTAATGGTGATTATACCCATGGGAAAACTGATTTATAGTGGTTATAATGGATTTAATATGAGTGTTTCATCTAGAGTATACAATTGATAAGTAAGAGTATATCCCAAAATAATACAAAGATTTTGGTTTCATAGATGATTTATTATTTTCATGATTATTTAAGAACTCCCTAGGTTTCAACTATGTCATAGTGGGGCCAACATTCCCTACAAGATTCTGGAAATCCCTCCTGCTCTTTGTCTTCTTGAGAATGAGGGTTTGAGGGTGGTGATATGAAGAAGTGAACATGAATCCAATATAGGTGCTCTCCCCATCTTAATGGGTATATTTATTTGTGTCAAATAATATATAGCGGTTAATCTGTATAAAAATTCATGGTGAGAGTAAAATAAGTTTCTCGTATAAGTGGGATGGAAATTTGTTAGGAAAATTTTCAAGAAGGAACAATCTGGATGAATGAACCATGGGGTTGGACATGTGTGCTAGTTTCAATGTGTTGGAATTAATGAAGATTATAATAAAGAGGGGTATGATAATTCTCTATGTTCCTCTTAATATAAATATTATTTGAAAGATATTTATCTTTTATATTTACGTATAAATAATGTAATGAATCGAAGTTTTAATTTGAGGGTAATATTCTATTAAAAATGAAGGAATAATAGAACCTAAAAATATTATTCAAACATCCCTAAACCAATGAACTTTAGATCAGTGGGAAAATATATTGGTTCTAATGAGCACTCCATTTCTTGCAACATATGGACAGTTACAGTTAATGTGATTATAGGTCAACTATAACTAAAAAGTGAAGTGAGGATAGAAATGGAGAATAAAACATCAATTGAATTAGTAAATTTGATTATATATAATGACCCACTATAAATTATACTTTATATTCAATAAAATAGGGGAGAAGAGAATAAGAAAGAATAAGTGGTTGATTATAAATTTACCATGTACCTATTTGTTCAATCTAAGGAGGAGATGATGTCATATGATTTTGTCATCAAAGACACATAAAAGTGTTGAATCTCATAGTTTAGGTGATTTAATGATCACAAGAACTCTTATGTTTCTTTAACATGTTTCATGTTATTTAATGTGTGTTTTCAGGTAATCTGTTGAGTTCTTTCTATAGGGAAATAACAATCATAATGAAGTGTTTAATGTGGGATTATAGTAAATCTTCATAGTATAATACTATATTTAAGTAATAGCCTGTCTGTAAGAATGCACTTATTAGTCAGAAAATCAAATAGAATCTCTGATAGCAAGTATCAGTCCCATGACTACCTAGTTTAAATGCACTATATAGCTAGTGGGAGTTTGAGAGTTGATTTTCTATTAACTTTCACATTATCTAGTTAGTGGAATAAGTTTCCAGGCCTTGTTTGAAACACCATAAATTTATTGGTGAATTTATTATCAAATTAAATTGATTTACTCTACTCTTTATATCTTGGATCGACCATGGAAAACCTTGTCATCCATTATGTCTATTAATAGAGGACAATGGAGTCCTGTATCATCATCTGAATAAAGTACCCATTCATTGAAATGATATAAAATCGTAAATAGTCAAATAATCCTATCCAATATTCAAATATCTTAAAAGTTCTATTATTTATCATTCAATTCAAATTAAGATCAAGTTATCATCATCAATGGAAATTTAGAACACCAATGGGATCCATTCAAAGGCCATAACTGCATCGAAAATCATTAGGTTCCATCAAGCTTCTTTGTTCTCTCTTTCATTGTGCCTTAATTACTAATTCCTTTTAAGACTTTCTACTTTCTTATATAACCACTTGTATATATCTCTATATCTCTGTATTATATTCTCTCTCTATAACCTTATTTCATCTTCTTGTGTTTTAGTGAGATATGAGATGACATTGTAATGGGTTTTCCAAACAAAAAATCCTCTATTTTATTCCTATTTCCTCTATTTAGTTTCATATTTTTTTTATTCAAAAGTAAGGATTGTTTTGGTTTTGTTATTTCAATAAAATCCTAGAGTTATTTGTTTCTTGATTTCTCTATTCAAATGGAAGGGAATATTTTGGTTCTTGGGTTTTTGTAAAAACCAAGGGACATTTTCTTTTTGGTTCTTGGATATTTGTTAAAAATAAGGGGTTACATAACCCTCTAAACACTACTTAAGAGAAGGATACATAAGGTAACCTTTTGTAATATTGTCAAACTCTATTATAAATGTATTCCTTATTCTTTTAATTTCCTCTATTTACTTTTCCACTCACTCAATATTTTAATCCATACTATGATTTGATAATTTCTAATGATTTCATGATATCTCTGTATCTTTTATAACATCATTTTGAAATAATTTTATTTTAAATTTTCCATTTTCATTAATCATTTTAATTTTTTTAAAAGAAAATTCAACCCCCTCTTTCCATCTACTCCGACCAACAATTGATATCAAAGGAGATCTTTATATTTGATTCAGAAATACTTGTTTTTATAAATTTTATTTTAATTTTTCAAAAAGGTAATTAGTTTCAAATTTTTTTCTTTTTATAATGGAATATTATTCTCAATCTCCTATTTTCATTAGCCCCAATTATTCCTAATGTAAAAATCACCTGTCAAATTTTATTAGAAGCCTTAGTTATCATTGATAGAAAATTATTATACATCAATATATTCCTACTAAAAAACTAGAAGATAAATGGACTCCCTAATATATTTCATCTTTTGAACTTGATTAAAAATCCATGAATTCTCTTCATTTTGGGCTTGACCAAAATGAATTTAACCATATTTTTTCTTGTACAGCTAAACATGAAATATTGAAATTTTTTAAATAATTCATGATGGAATATAAAAATTTAAAGACACTATATTGGATATGTATTAGAAATATTTAGAATTTTGTAGGTATATCCAATTGAATCCAAAAAATGTATTTTTACTTGGTTTACTAACATTTGTCATGGTAGAAAATATCTCAATGATGGTTTTCCTACATAAATTCAAGTGAATAAAATACTTTTGTTTTTATCTATTCTACGGGATACTAAGGTGATGATGATCCAAGAATCTATGATCATAAAAAATTTGGTGGTTGATGAAATAATAATATCTGTAATAACATATAAGATCATTGTGATATTATAAGAGGTAAAAGAAGAAATAGAATCCAAGGAAACCAATAGTAACGTATATTTTAATATTATTAAAGATGATGATTATTTGTAAATTGACACTGATGATAAATGTGATTTTGAAAAATGTGAAAAAACATTTTAAGAAGAAGAAATCTCTGTGACATTGAAAAAAAACATATTGAAGTACCATAGGTGAAATGATATGAGTACAAAAAAAGGGAATATTAAACCAAAACATCATATCCATAAAAAGAAGTTGAATGAAAATAAGAAAAGAAATAAATCTCTCCAAGTTCTAACTTTCATTGCTTCAACCTCCTTAAGAGACTCAATTCCAAAATTCCTCAATAATATAACAAATCAACCTATAGTACCATGTAAATTGATATCCAAGCTAATTTTACACTAGCGTGAAGTGTGTTATTTATCCAAAAAAACTATTGATAAGTACTCAATAACTAAGAAACTATTATTGGTACTGATTTCTCCCCAAAAAACAATCAAAGTACTCAGAAAAAAAATTCATAAATAAATAAATAAAATCATATCAGATACATGGAGACTATACAAAACAAAATGTAAAACATAACTACCAAAACTCATCAACTAGTGGCCCACAACCGCAAAACATGTACCAAACCACCCACTCTTGTTCAACCAAGAATGAACCCTGTAATGAATATGGTGAGAACATGAGAACCAACTATAAGAATATAAAGGTTGTAAACACCAAATGGTATAAGTAGGGGGTGATCCAAATACTAGTAAATTTCCTCAAAGATTCTATAAAGTTTCTTCAAAATTTAATTCAAAAGTGCTAAAATATTGTATAATAAGAGAGAGTGGGGATTTTCATTTCAAAATAGAAAACTAAGTCCATCAAGATAATTTTATAACAATATGTTGTTCTAAAATCATAAACATAAACATTTTAAATAATTTATAAAACCCAAAACTAGAAATATACCTTTTTATCATTTAAAAACCAAAAATTTTCATGAAAATATTTGAAAACAAATTCAATAGATAAAGTCAGATAAAACATAAAAAGGTAATAATATACGCCAGATATCAACAATCTAAACATGGTTCAGTAATACATATTCATGTTGTAACGTCTATATTGTAAGACTGGTGTAAAATAAAAATCATTAAAGAAGAAAACTCCAATGCCAAGTAGAGATAATGAATGTTTTCCTGTATTAATATTAATTATGATCATGTCATGGGAATGACCTTAATATAATAGTGACTCCACTGTATTAAATCTAATCAATAAATCATTAAGATTGATTATTGGGAAAATTATAGTATCATTGGTCTCAAGAAGACCAAGTCATAAACACTCGCTTCCTTGGTCACATGTTTCTTGTTGAAATATATCATGTTATCTATAGATCCACTTGACATAGTGTGATTCAACTAGAAAAACATTTATCTATACCATATCATCATACTTATAGATTCCCATGACTAGTCAAAGAAGATATGGGAGAAGGTCTGGTTTTGAGGATTACTAAAGAAATCCACAATGGTATCAATATTTACCCATTTCCTAAACATTTTAATTAATTCATAGTTAACATATCACCATCACCCCCAAGCTCAATCAATGTGAAAAATACCTTTATTAATACCCATAAGTAGGAGACGCAAGAATAAAGTAAGTAATAATAAGTTATTATCATAATATAGGATCATTACAAGGTGCCAATTGGGTTTTCAAACATCATTAATTTCAAATCAAGAATCTAATTTCAAATCAACATTAAAAAGGGTAATCATACCCACTTCTTTCATATGTCATTTTCAAAATTCCAAATTTCCTTTGAACCAAATAATTCTTTCTCAACAACCCTAAGACATTCAAATTAATTTTTACAACTTAAAAGGCTTGAATTCACATTAAAACATGATTCAATTACTTTTCCTACATGAATAAATAATTTCTTAAAAATAAACCAAGGATGCCTATTTTATAAACAAGGGAAATAATCAATAAGGGATCGTATTAATATCAAAATTATATTATTAAAACCCATTTGGAAAACATTTCATAATTTATTCTTTTTTATTTAGATCAAATAATTTCACTTTAGATTTTAAAATCTAGACTAATCCCTCACTTTTACGAAATAAACTGTTAAAATATATTTAAATATTAAATTAATCAAAAGTGGAATCCATATATATATATATATATAATAGTGAGAGGGAGTAGATATCTTAAAAAATAAAAATCTATATCATAATAATTTTTCCATACTATGCTCAATCCATATAGGTGATAAAAAAACATCCATATAGTATTTCAATGTCAAACTTTATAAAATATTTATTAGAAATTAAAAAATAAATTTTTATGGTAACCTACTAGAATATTTAACTCACACCTTTCTTGTACCACTTGGAGTTTTTAGCCTTTATTATCTTATAGAATGTTCTCATGCTTTTTTCATATTCTTTTATGGTTTCATTCTTGGTTAGATAAGGGTATGTGACTCAAGTTATGGTGGGTGGTTGTGGACCACCAAGAGAAGGGTTTTGGAATATTTATTATACTTTCAGTATTGTATCATCTCTTTATAACCTAGTATATTAGTATTGATTTATTTATATGATGATGATTTTATAGTTCTATTTTATTTTATTTTTTCTTATCTTTTGGATGTGATCATTCCCAAAGGATGTTTTTGGAATCCTAGGAAGATTACTCTTACACATGGGGATCGGGAACACTCTTCGAGTTAGTGGTGAATCAGCTCGGATGTTAGTTCAGATGGAACTCTGGGTTAGTTTTCTACAAGTAAGCATCTCAAGGAAGGTCGTGTTGTTAAGTCTCATATTTATCACTCTCCTTATCATTAATCTTCTTCCCATTCCACTATATTTTCTTAGTTCTCTTCTTCTATTTCAATTACCCTAATAAAAAAGGCCCTAAATACAATTGTGGTCAACTCAAAAAAAATTTAAAGAGCTTTTTTATTTATATATGGCTCCCAATAAAAAATATAAACATGCTATAAATGAAAAATATCATCTTTATAAATGAAAATATCATTTTATTTTCAAATTAAAAAAATTGAATGCTAAGGTTTTAAAATATAAAATCAAGGATCTCATAACATCTCATTCTAAATCAAAACAAGATGAATAAAGTATTAACATGATCCTTGGTTTTTAATGGGTTAAAATAAATAATCATCATTTTGGTTATTCAAATAATCCTAGCTCTTCAAAAAAATACTAATTTATGAAATGTTTTTTCCAAAAATAAATTTTGAAAATAAAAGTATTTAATTTATAACTGTGATTTTAAAAATGATAGAAATGGGTGACCTAATGTTGTGCTACTACCTTACACACTTTCTTGCTGATGGAATTGGGCAGTAAGATGGTAGAACCATTCCAAAACATTATGAATACATTTTTATATTATTACCAAAATTGAATTGGATATTTATGGAATTGGACTCCCTTGGAAGCACCTAACCCCCTATAAGTCTATAAATAGAGTATAAGGGAGGCTTGTATAATCATCTTAATGAAGTAAGTGTCCAAGAAAACACTCCCTCATCTCCAATGATCAAGGATTCCTCTCTAATCCTAAAATAGCTTAAAAGTTCCATTATTTCTCATCCATTTCCAATTAATATAAAGTCAAAATCATTAGTGGGAATTGAGTACACCAATTATCACCATTGAAAGGTGTGATCTTCATTAGCAATCATCAAAAGATGTTGATGTTATTTGATTTATATTTTTTTGTTCTTTTTTGTTCTCTTTTTCTCTGAAGACTTTGTAATATATTATATAACCCCTTTTCTATATCTCTATATTGTAAATTATCTCTCTCACGCACCTTTTTTCATCTTATTATCTTTTATTAAAAGATTGGATGAAATTATAGTGAGCCTCACCAAAGTAAAACCATTTATTTTATTCCTCTTTATTTTATTTTGTTTCACTATTTTTCAATTCAAAAGCAAGGGTCATTTTAGTTCTTAGATTTCCATTAAAACTAAGGGTTCTTGGTTTCATAATTTATCTATTCAAAATAAATGGACCATTTTGTTTTTTGGGTTTCTATTAAAATCAAGGAACATTATCTTTTTGTTTCATGGATCTTCATTAAAACCAAAGGGTTATATAACCCTCTCAACCATTATTGAGGGGAGGGTATATTTGGGAACCATTTTCCATTATTTAACTCTATTATCAATGTGTTTATTGTCATTTTACTTTTCTATATATTATTTTTCATTACTAAAAATTTTATTTTCGACTATGCTATACTTTGATAATATTTAATGCTTTCATGATATTGGCATATCTTTTATCACATCATCTTGAAATATTTTCATCTTTAATTTTTAATTTTCTTTATTTTATTTTTATAAAACTAAATTCACCCCCTATTTCCATACACTTAGACTAACACAGATTATGGTAATAAAATATATAAAATATATATTTTATATCTTCATTGATGAGGAATAATTGAACATTATGAACACCAAATATCCAAAAATGATATATGGATTCAATGAAGGGGAGATAAGTTTTTAGGTTCATCTCATGTACCTAGACATGATGGAATCCTTCTTTTAGGAGCTCATATAAGAATAAATAGAGAAAAGAAATCATGAAATATACTAGATCTTGAAAAGGTTGCAAGTTTTTAACATGTTTAAAATCATTTAGAATACTTCACTGACATCAATTTTATTCAATATTTTGTAGTGGGTGTTTATTCTTTCAGGTTCTCATTTAACCAATAAAAATAATTATTCTACAATAGAAAAAAAATACATATATTAATAATGAGATAAAAAATATATAAAAAATTCAAAAAAAAAATAAAAAAAATTATTTTTAGGCATGGATAAACTTGAACTTTTATCAAATATAAATAGTTCATGTATTCATTTATATGGATTTAATATGAACTATTTTATATTAAATAATGTGAGATGTTTTTATGAAAACATTGTTATTATAATATAATAATGATTTCATTTTTATGTAAACTATATACATAAATTTAATATCTAACATTGAATTTTATTTAAACAAATGATCTTGTCATCCAAAACTCCATTCAAAATGGATTAATATTTTTTTCAAAAAGACCTTAATATAATCATTTTATATTTATATTTCTCAACTATTCATATATAAATATAAAAACATTAAAATTTTACCTTATTTTAATTTATAAAAATTATAAAAATTATTGAATAATGTAAATCGACTTTAAATTTTGAGACCACAAACATTTTTGTGACTATTCTAGTCCCTCTATTTTGGTTGATGTTTTAGAGAGGGTATCCATATTGTGTTAGGTATAGTAATAATATTTATAAGAAACTTATAGAACATTAATTTGTCATATATATCTACCACATATTATAAATTGGATTCTTGATAACATCAATCTCACATAGTGGTTGTCATCATAGGATTAAATTCATGATCGTGGTGGTCATGACTTATGATAAATATCCTGTGTAATATTATACCCAACATTTTAATACTAGTATAAGTGTAATACCATCCTTTCTAGTACTTCATACGGATAAAATGGAAAACACTATGGCATAAGTTAAGTAATAATTGGTCCATAAAAATTCCATGTGTTGTGATAATTATGGAAGACACATATGGTACTATGTCAGATTAATATCTATAATAAGAATGATTGAATATATACAATAATAAATCACTTAAGGACTTAATATGTCCCAAAATTATATATATATATATTCAATGGTGATTCCTCATATTAGAGATCAATTTCAGAACTGAAACTCCCCAGACCACTTTATATAGGACCAGCATATGATGATATATTTTCAATGATTCTCATCATTGCATGTAACATTTATTTTCTTTGGACTGTGTCACAACGTGTTAGACTAAAGAACTAAAATACACATTTTTTTAGTAAATTTTTCATGGTATTAAATGTTAAATAACCAAAATGGGATTTTTATCTTTGGTTTTTCCAACGAACCGAGGAAACCAATTTTTTAGTTTCATCATTTATTCAACATTCAAACAAAAAAAATATATTTTTTATTGATACAATTTTTGGGTTTCTAAGTGATTTATAACATCCTAAATAAATTATAAGAACATATAAAAAACTTTATTAATCCAGAAATAAATCAATATATTTAGAATTAACAATTATATAAATTACTAGGATGGTGTAGATTTCACCTTGTTGATACAACTTTTTGAATCCTTACACAGGTGTTTGATCAAAATCACTAAGAATAAACCAAAGGAATACCTCCTTCATGGGTATCCATGGATAATTGTAACCATATGATGTTTGGGAAGGACCACTCTTAACACCATATTCTATTAGAACCTTGTCTAATTGGGGGAAAATTAGATTAGGGAGATAATTACCAGGAGAGTTCTAATTATTACAACTATTCGGGAAAAAGATTCAACTTATTTATATAGGACTATATAGACGAAATGTTTGACCATATATTTATTGTATTCTTCACTAAACCTTCAAATATTTTACCTCCCATTAAATATTTTATTTAATTGCTATATTGAATGTTTAACATTTAAAATTTCATCTGTAGAAGACTCGTCCTAAACATACATATATATTACATCATTTTACATGAATATTCATTATATAACGCAATAAATAAATACATGAAACCTATATGATTAGTGAATTTTAAGACTTAATACATAAATAACATATTATACAAATATTCATCTATATCACCCTAAAATACTCTTCTCACGTGATTCCATTCTAACCACACCATATATAATACTCTTTTTTAATACATGAGGAGTGGAAAAATAAAAAATTCATGAGCTCATTTTTTCAGTAACAAGTGAACATAATACAGATAAATTAAGGATCATAATTGAACCTGAGATGAATATGTGAGTTAGAGAACAAAATTAAAGTACTAAAACACAAATAAGAAAATCATACACAATCAAAATACAACATAAATCATGAATTATGATTCAACTTCCTTTGAACAAGCATGTGTAGGGGGAAATAGGAATATGGGATATAAATAATCATAGATAATTATTTTTCATATCGATTCTCGCTATTAGGTAAATCATCACATTGGTGATATAGTACCTTAGGGTTTTGGGTTCAATACTTATTCACGTAATCATAGTGTATGGAGTAACTTTGGGATTTTTTTAACTCTCCTTTCCCAAAAACATGTTGAACATACTCCCATAAATTTTTGGCATTTCTTCATATTCTCATAAACAAAGTAGACAGAGTACCTTGTAGATTTTGATTCACTACCTATTCCCAAAAACATATCTGACACAGTCCATTAGCATTTGGTATTCACTCTATATTCTCTATCTTACCGTGAGATATAAGTATTTACCCAATTCATTGGATGGTTATATAATTCTTATCCCACAAATAACAAAATAAAAAACCATACATTTTTCTTCCACATGAACATGATCAAATTCCAATATAATTTATATGATACATAACTAATGAGAAATAAATGAATTTAATGAAAATTTATACAATAAAGGAATATAAGTCATCCTGTGAAATATTGTGGATGGTATTATTAGATAATATCTCTATTGAATCACAATAATCATTTATGTAAGCTGATATAGAAAAAAAAACTTTATATGGGAATTAGAAAATTACATGGAAAAATATAAAGAAATAACCTTAAAAGTTTTATAACTTTTATTTTAAAAGAATATAAAAAATTAAAAATAGTGGGAAAATAAATAAAAATTACTTTTTAAATGTTGTAAAACTTTTAAAGGAATCATGTCTATAAAAATCGTAAACAATAATTTAAAAAATAAACCATGTATGAAATGTTAAAAATGATTTCATTCACACTTTTGTGACAGATAGAAAGATCCAACAGAATTTTAAAATATAAAATCATATATTTAGGGATAATTTATTTCCTAGAATCATATTAAATTCATTAATATTTAGGATAATGAATCCCAATTTAAAATAAGAGAAAAATTTGGATATACTTGGAATAATCCTTTCGGTTGAACTGTGAACCAAGTGTTGGTGAGATATAGAGGAGGCATGTAAAACCCAAAAATAATTAGAGGAGAAGAAAATAAATTTCTTTTTGAGAAATTATTAAATATTTCCCTTAATTTATTTTTAATCATAAATAATATTTATTTCAATTTGATATTAGAAATGAATCCCTCGAGTCTTTGGTAACTTCGAATCAAAAACACTGAAAAGAGTGAACATTAGATGGATTTATAAATCTATTTAATTCGATAAATAAAATGATAAAATATATTCATGTGGTCAAATATAAACCATAAAAATGAAAATAAATGGTAAATAAAGATCACATCTCAATGAATAGAAATTGAGAAAAGAAATGCTTACCTAACACTTTTGCAAGGCCAGACATTTTTATAAGAATTTTAGTTCTATACACATATGAATAATAACCTTATTATTATTTATTTTTATTAATATCATTAATTTATGTTTCATTATATCTCTATTATTAATTTTTTATTTTCTAAATTTAAATTTGAGTGTTTACTATTTTTTACCATGGATGCTTTGGCTTGACAGTTTTGGTCAATTATTTTTGATCATGGGTTCGTCACCACCAGAATTTTCATGAAGATTTTTTATATGTGTTTGATATAGTTCTAGAGTCCCGTATTTATATTATGGAACATATAGTGATGGTTTTCATGGAATTCATAATAAACTTCTTTTTATCAATTATTTAATAAAAAAACTATTTTGAATTTATTTCTGAATATTATTTTGAAAAATTATACTTTAGAATTATGAAATCATATAAATTTTTTACTATTTATAATATTACAAGTATATTTTTTTTTATTAATTATTTATGTAAACTTTATAACATCACTCATGTACACGGTAAAACTGACCCAAACAAAAACAAGTTATAAAGACAATATAAGTAAGAACATGTTATTGTATTGTAAAAATATAAATTTTACAGAAGCATAATAATTTCAATATTTTATTAAAGTGATAATTTAGATTTAATAATATTTTGATAAAGAAGATAATGAATAATTATTAAGTAATTAATTAAAATTACATTGGATACTCAAATATTCTCTTAATCAACCTGTTATAATTGATAGATTTTAGACCCATTGTGATTAGAGGTTACAAAAAATGTGATAGATTGTTGGGTAAATACGTTTTATATTGATTTAGGAGGAAACTGATGGAAAGGTTTGAGTTGTGGTGGGAATATTTGCAGACCCTTTTGAAGTGATATTGAGTATAATTTTAACAAATACCCATTCCTTAATGAATTTCAAATCTAATTACTCATGAAGAGTGGATCCAAAGTAAGAAAATATTGGATATATGATAAGTTAAGGGAGATAATTACCTTATAAATATATTTTTAGATAATATTTTATGATATTTTTGAACATAACCCCTTAATGTAAATATATAATTTGGTAACTCACCTTTTACCTTGGTAAATTATTCTAATGATTAAAACAAAGATTTTCATTATTACATAATTTTTTAATTTTGATTAAAAATATTAAATCTAATTTATTGGGTTTGATTTATTCAGTTTATAAAGATTTAAAATTATATATGAACACATAACATTTAGAAAAATATATTTTATAAAAATATATTTTTAAGCATAAAATTTAATTTAATCATATTAATTTTAAAATAATAATCTTTAGATTGATTTTATATTATTTGATACAATAAATAAAAAATATATTTAATTTAAATAATTATATATTAATGATAATTTTAATTTACAATAATACACAATATATAATGACATTTACTTAATAATTACATAATCTTGAGTTTAAGTCAATAGTTTTACATTCCTTCACATTGAGGATCTTTTCAGGTTTAGAGTTTTCTTGAATTAGGTCATAACTCATACACAAAAAAACCGTAAAATACAATGTTGGCACTTTGAATCAGTATTCATTTTTTCCATAAAATAAAAATTATATAATAATTCATGATTTATTTTCCTGGAAATCTCTACAACATCCAACTTGACTTCTTTCTTTCCCTTACCCATCCTTAAACCCTATAAAAATATTTTAAAAACATGATATGAGTAAAAAATCTCAATAAGAGATATAAAGAGATAGAAAGTTGTTAGTTTAGTAAAAACATGAAACCACATCTAATGTTTTTCCTTTATCTTCAAAGATATAGAGAGTATGGAATAAAAAAACACATAAGAAATCAGCACAATTTTTCTTAATGAGAAAAAATTAAAACACATAGCAAGCAATTAAACCTTCTTTGTTGAATTAGATTATCATATTCATAAAACCCTTTCAAACCCCTTTTAATTATAATATTTATAATTCCAACTTCAAAAAATTTCATTACCCAATTCATTGGAGGTCTATAATGAAGAATCACCCTTCATATAATAAATATTAGGCTCACCCTTGATATATAATGGGGCTTAAACAATCATATAACCTATATCGGTATCACCCATTTCACATGACCTATAATAGGGGTCACCATTTTGTATAAGTTATGTCAGGTTCACACATGATCTATAATGGGGGGATCATCCCTTAGAATAAGCTATATTAGGATCACTCATTTCTCACAAGCTATAATGAGACTCAACCCATCTTATAATCTATATTAGGCTCACCAATGAGCTATAATGGGGTTAAACCTATTGTGTAATATATATAATTCTCACTCTTTTCATATAATGCTCAAGTACAATTTCATGAATAAAATAATTTCATCATAAAATTTATATAAACATTTATTATTCATTTATAACTTGATAAATCCATGGAAAATAAACGTTTTAATGTCAACCTATTTGAAACATGATTAAACCGCAGAAAGAAAATGGGTTCCTTTAAAATCTATTTAAAATATGGTTAACCCATTGAAAATAAATGAGTTATAAAAAATATATATTTTAAAAAATATTAATCTATATAGAGAAATAACAAGGATGGTATAAATATGAAATATCCACATGGGATAATAATTAACAACAAGGGTTTTTTATATTGATTAATGGAAATTCCATTAAAAGTTCATTAAGAACATTCTTGAGGAAGATAATCATTAAACATTCCAAAGTGTCCCATAGCACTTTGAAACATTTGATCATTATCCCCATGAAAGAATAACATTTATCATAACACTAAATAAAATGGGAATAAATAAATTTATCATATGATATTCCAAAGGGAATATATATAAACCATATAAAATAAGGTGGGTGTATAACATCAAAAACAATTCCTCAATGAAAGGATATTAAGAAAAAGTCCCTTACCTTAAGTCGGAATTATCACATGTGTCTTTTTCTTCATAAATAATAAATTTATATTAATTATTTAATTACTTGGAAAACTTTTTTCAATTTTATCAAAACTTTAATTTCACTTATTAAAATGTTTTAGATAACTACTAAAATAATTAATTCTATATCAAGTGTTTGGATCATATTTTGTTTGTGTGTCAAAACGATTATGCTTAGTTGAATATGGCCAAGGAGTACATTATATAAAAATATAAAGATTAATAATCATTATATAATTATCATATTTATATATCAATTATGATTTTAAAACAAATCATGAAATAAGGTTATGAAAAATTAACCAATGTTACAACCATGGAGATGGTAGGTCGTACGTATGCATGAGTAACACTCCCAGTTTTCAATGACCATTATGGGAAGAAGGTGACGAAAATTTATCATTAAAAAATGATAAATATATCAAAAATACCATATTATTAAATAATATATAATTATATTTATAATTATTGTTATTTAAAAGGAATCACATTGCCTTCAGGAGGTGGTATTCCACACATCCATGAACAACGTTTTCACTTTTTCAGTGTTTGAAAATGTAATAAAGAAAATGATATATTATGTTTTTAGAAAGGAAATTATTTCATGAATATCATATATAGGTAATTTAATTCACATGTTTTTATTAAAATCATCCTTAAAACATTCCATGTAAAGCATGAACGTATCACATTTCTTTGATGTGGTAGTAGTCCACACATCTACAAACGATGTTATTGTATTCCCACAAAATGGAAAGCTTGAAAGTATGTATTTTATAATAATTCCAGAAGTATCAAGACATTATATATTTCATATATATATAATATAAAAATATTATGTCTATTATAATTCTCATCAATAAAAGTTGTTAAAGGAAAAACAAACGACATCATTTCAGGAGGTAGTAGTCGTCCGTACACACGAACGGTGATTTCATTACCCATTTTAGGAAATTGAGTGTAGGTTATGGTCAAAAACATAACATAAAAAATATAAGTATATTTCTTATTTTGAATTTATTATATAATCTTGGAATAATAAAAATTTACGGGGTGGAGAAAAAAATAAAACAAAAGTCCTCATTAAAAAATGTTACCTCCTTTTCGGGTAACTCCTTTTGGTTTTCACCAAGGGTACTCCTTCATTTTCTTTATTCAAAAAGTGAGTCTTATAAGATGATAGGAGGTATGTTATGGTATTATTTATTTACATTTTATATGATCCAAAAGGATTGAGATGTATGAATAATGTGGGAGAGTGTGACTTTTATAGTGGAGGAGGAGTGGCTTTCCTATAAATAAATATTGGTAAGCACTATTGGGATGTCTTACTTAATTTTCCTCCAGTAATGAATAGAATTCAATAATATTAGGGATATGGTAGAAATATTTAAATCAAATTGGTTTTGGAGATGTTTCTAGGTAATTTTTCTCATTAAGATTACATTCTAACAACAAAGTAAACTTATTTTTACTTTAATAACTGCAATTAATTTTAATTAGTTTCACTAATATTTTTTTAAAAAAAAATTAATTAGACATTAATAAAAAATATAAATTTTTATAAATCAAGATAATTAATCCATTTTTCTAAATTCAAATCACAGAAGTGAAAGAATTTAATTTAAAAATTAATCTTTCTACCCGAACGAGAAAGCAGGTTTTTGATGTAAAAACGTCAAAAGATTGAAATGTTTTTATATTCAATTTCAATGTGAAATTGATTAAAATTACATATATTATTTTAAAGGATATAAAATTAATATAATAATTATTTAAAAACAATTAAAAATATAACTTATCAGTATAAATTATATAGATGAAAAAACATTTTCATTTAAAATTTATTATTTTTCACTATTCATGAAAATGTAGAAATTATCAGAAAAATAAAAAAAATCCTCCCCAATAAAATATTTATACTATGATTCCAAAAATTAATTTTATTTTTAAAATATAATTTATTAAAATTTCAAATTTTATTTTTCAAAAATGTGTTCCATTAAAAGTCGATAAAACTACCTTTTAAAAAAATACAGCTTTTTATACTTAAAATTGGATTTATTTTTATCTTAATCCAATAAAACATATTGGATTAATTTAAAATAATTTTATTAAATATATAAATTTTAAATTTTATTAATATATTCCACTAATATTTCTTAATTTAATTTATTAAGATAAAATTCTATTCTCACTAAAATAGATTTCCATAAAAACATATCCTTTATATTCAATTGGTATTTATTTCTATTTATAATTAATTAGGAACCAATGAATTCATCTTATAAATATGTGTAAACTATAATCTCATAATTTATTTAATCTTGTTCACTCTCACCATTTCCATTTCTATATGATAACTATCATAATAATATTAACAGTATCTTATTATCCGATGAGACGCAGGCTTGTGTGTTACATAATTCATCAAAGAAACAAGATATTGAATGCAACACAAGATAAAATCAGAGTTTTCTATGATAAAAGATAAAATATTTATTTCATAAAATGCAATAAATTAATTTAAAATTATCTAAAAGAATATATTTCATAAAATCTTGGAGTGTTACATCCTACCCCCTTAAAATGAATTTCTCCCACAATATTCTTATTGGTTATCAAATGATTAACATTTATATAATTGTTTTATTGAAAACCATATCATAAAAATGGTTAATAAAACATACTATTAAAAATGGAATGTGGGAAACATAAAGGTCTTCATAATTTACACATAACTATGATTCCACATAGGGAGAACATTAAAGAGAAATTAAAAGGATGGATTTGTAAGGGAAGACTAATTACTAGGGACTAATAGAGAGTGATATATAACATGGTTATAATTTATTGACCCTAGTTACCAAGATTATGTTCATTATTTTAATACATTGGCATGATTACAAGGAATCACATCCCAAAGGACCGATTAGATTAGCAGTCTTGGAAAATATATAACATATATGAACGTTATATTATAATTTTGATTATAAAACACAACCAAAATAATCATTTGAGAATTCCATTATTCCCATAGCTTAACACTACATATCAATCATAATACACTTCTTCACATCCTAGGAAAAATAAAAAATAATGGGTGAGCCCAGATTCTTAGTAAGGATAACAATATAGCAGAAACTATCATAAATAAGCATAAACATTTAAGGAAATGTAAAATACTAAAAAAATACTTTTAAACTTAAACATCATCATAATATGGAAATTAATAATCAAATAATTTTATTTAATTATTCACATAGACATTCTACTAGTTGGATAATCACATGTAATATCCATAGCTAATTTCATAATGATGGAATACATAATGTCGGACATCATAACCACATAGTCAAGGCCTCGTGCCAAGACTAAAAAAATCAAGGCCTTGTGCCAAGACACTAATTTGTCTCATGATACCTACCGATTCATCGAGGATCTATAGTAGGATCCACCCATCACTTACTATGTCCAATGCATTCCTCATATGAAAATGTAGAAACATAACATAAACATTCGTATTAAAACTAGCATATATAATGTCAATACATTAACCATAAACCAGAAATGGTATAAAAATATCACATCCACATTCGAAAATAATAATAACTAATTAAATAAAATATTGAAGCTTTTATTATAATAAATCAACCTCAATCAAGAATAATATCTAGTAAAGGATGTTGACATAGTTGAAAATTATCAGTAAAACTCTTTTTTGAGAAATATCCCTTTTGTGAAATAATTTAAAAGTCATGTATTTTTAAAGGAACTCATTAAAAATATAGTTTTGACTCAAAGTGTCCCATAACACTTTGAAACTTTTTAAATGAATTAACATTTTAAAACAATCATGTCCATATAAATAAATCCTTAAAATATTTTTTAAAACATGGATATTAATTAAAACGATTTTGAAAAATAAATCATTAAAACATTTAAAATAATGATCTTACCAAAGAGTCCCTTACACAAATCCTTAAAATATAAATTATTAAGACTTTTTTATAAAACATGGACATGGATGATAAAAATGTCCTAGTAAATACTTACACATAAATAATCTCAGATAATAATGAGATTGAGGAATTAACCCATACCTTCTACTTTCCTTTAGTCGAGGGTATATTTAAACTCATGTATAGTGACCATAGTATGTTATTAAATTACACCATAACCATATTAATATTCATTATATCATATATTATTCATTTATTACATTATACTACCCATTTAATAAAAATTTCCATGTTAAAATAACATTTTGGGTAATAATCCCTTTCTTTATTGTACATGTTTTAGCATGTTATTCTTGATCGTATCATGTAGATCATGATTTACATACTTCTAGAATATAATAAATTATTTATATATCATATATATCCCAAATATAAATACTTATACTAGATATTTATATATATATATATGTGTGTGAAATAGAAACACTGTTTATAGAGATAGTAGTCCGTACGTACGCATGAACATTGTTTCTGTTTTCTTATCATATACTATGGAAGTAGGTAAAATATATATATTTATCTGCATAAATATATATTATTATAGTTGCAATATTATTTCATATACATCGTAATTAATCAATGTATTTATTTTTATAAAAAATATTGAAGGGTGATCGTTGAAGATGAATCTCATCGCGTTGTGGAGACGGTAAGCCATACGTACGCACGAGCGATAATATCATTATATTAATGGTGAAATGGTGTTTAATTGGATGGTATATGACATATAAATAATCCTTAAAATGTTGTATTCACTATTTAACTTAATTATTCTCATTATTATACTCATCCCAACAATGTAGTGTTGAATAACAAACTACACCACGACGTGGAGACGGTATGTTGTACGT
This sequence comes from Viscum album, assembly GCA_963277665.1. NCBI lineage: Eukaryota > Viridiplantae > Streptophyta > Magnoliopsida > Santalales > Viscaceae > Viscum > Viscum album. The sequence continues at coordinate 1,849,788,324 of OY728156.1, forward strand.
ACACACGTATGGTGACTTTGTCATTCATAGGATGGATAGAATAATGAATATGGTTGTAAATTATCTATAATAACATCACTATATATATAGGGTACATGATTTATTATTTTGGTATGTAAATAATAAAGAAAGAGGAAGTGTAAAAAGAAAATAACCTTAAAAGAGGTGATGAAATAATTACCTCTTCTTCAAGTGTTTCCTTTTGATTTGTACAAAAGGTCTCTTTATATTGGATTTACAGTCAAATTAAAGACTATAGGTTTAATTTAGGATAGTTTGGAGAATATTTTAGTAGGGTTTTGCTGAGCCAAATGGATTTGGAGGTGTGAAATTAAGAGAAGGGGAAGTACCTTTTTATAAGAGAGGTGAGGGTCACTTTAGGAAAAGCTTGAAATATTATTTTATTATAAAATAAATTTTGGTTTATAGTGGATAAAAATGAATTTATTTCTATGATAAGGTGGGGATGGGTCTAAATCCTCTCATCCAATAGGTTTTTGACAAGTTTAGGTCACCATATTAACATTATCTTTTAGATTTAACCATTAGTTAAATAGTTTAACTTTTACCAGGTCTTCTTGTATTATTATAATAAATGGTCAATAAACAAACTATAAAATTCCAAGAGAACCTAAAGTGGTTCATTAATAACATATATATCATTATATAATTCCTTTTTCTGAACCTTATATTTTTAATAATGTTATATCATTTAATAATATAGTATTTTTTTTTAAAAACATATTATGTCAATTTTGACACTATTTTGTAATTGATTTTTTAAAGTCATAGAAACTTTATGAATTCAAAATAATACATTGAATCTTCGCTAATATATCATATTCACCTAGAAAATTACTGTATGTCTTTAAAAGTTTCAATTTTCATTTATTTTAATATTTATAATATCAATTATTTTAATATTTTATTAAGAAGGTAATTATTGCATCATCATTATGTCATAAAGAAAGTTAATTATTTTTTGTCTAAAATTTATAAATAAAAGTCCATGATGTAGGAAATATTTTTATTTTTATAATGAATATTTATAGTCAAATTTATCTTATGTTTAACCCTATATTTAAAATGGTTTAGTTATTAAACATTAAATTTAACACTTTTAACGCTTCTTTAAATAAAATATAATAAATGTACTAATCTAACCCAAATGTATAAAAAGGATCATAGTATTTTCGTATAGTTTATTTGGGTCTAAACACACTTATAAAATAGAATTAGGATGTGTTTTGGGGTAATTTTAATATTATTTTTACCTTTAGTTACCTTATTTACTTTTTACCGTGGTAAATAAAATTCAAAAGTTACTATTCACCAGAAATTATTTTCATCCTATTAAACAATATTTTACTTACGGATTTCAACTGTGTCTCTCAGATTTTTGAAATTCAATTCACAGAAGCAGTAAAATTACGTTTTATGGAAATTTTCAAATGTTCCTAGAAGGTGAGTAAAAGATGTAAAAAAAAAGTTCAATAAAATTTTATATGTCTAATATTATTATGAAATGACTCAAATGAATTAAATTAGACTAATATATGTATTATGTATCTATTTTTACTTTAAGATAAATTTTTAATTAAAAATAATTATTTAAATGAAAATTTCTGTTTTTATATATAACGCAGTGTTTTCACTATTCATCAAAAATTGAATGTTTTCATAAAAATAACAAAAAATAACCCAAATATAATTTTTATATTCCAAATTAAAAAATTATTTATATTTTAAAAAATTCAGAACATATAAGTTTCACTAATTAATTTAAAATTAATTCTCATTGTCAAAACCAGAAAGCGGGTTTTTAAGAAGTAAAAACTATCAAAAGATTGACATGTGTTTATGTCCAATTTAAATTCTAAATTACATACAATAACATATATTATATTAAATTATTAAAATATAATCAAATTATACTTTAAAATCAAACAAATTTATAATTTAACACTTTAAATTATTATGATTAAAAAAGTTGTTTTCAATTAATAATATTTTTTTTATTATTCATCAAAATATGAAAGTTCTCAGAAAAGTACAAAAAATTTATCCAAACTAAATTATTATGTCCTGATTCTAAAAAAGAATTTAATTTCATTAAATTGAATATATAAAAGTTTCAAATATTGGATACAAAAGGGTTTTCCATTAAAAAGTGGTAAAATTGAATTCATTGAAAAATACTTCTTTTATCTGAAAAATTGATTTTTTTTCTTATATTATGCCAAAGAGACAGATAATATGGATGTCAAAATTATATGTAGTATATAAAATTCAAAATCCAATTAATATTATTCATAACCTCTTTTTGAACAGCTAGTTTGGTAAGTCATGGTGTGCTCAAACTCGGTTTTGTGTTTAACGCAATCTATAGAATTGTTTTAAAGAGATAACTTATTATGAAATCTTGGGGTGTTACAATGGTCATGAAGAAGTTGATGAAGAAAAAAATAGAATCCAAATAGGGGGAAAAAAGTTTATTGATATCATCAGAAAATAAGGTAATAAGGTAAAATTTTATCTCAATATTATTTTCCTACAGTTGAAGGATTATTTTACCATCTATACAATAATCATAAGGAAATATAATTACTTGATGAGGAGATATTCATCCTTTAATCAATTTCCACAATATACTCATATATTTATCAAAAAATGTGTATACAATGTGTATTTTGATGCTTGAAGCACTAGAATTAACTTCTAATAGATCACATCATCCTCATAAGGATACTACAATATTCCTCATATCTTTAGATATTAACCCAAACTAAAATGGTTAGAATATATTAATATAATTAAAATATTTATGTGATGAGATAATAAAATAATCTATAAAGTTAAATAGTAATACCAAAAGTTACAACTAAATTATTCCATAGATATATTACCATAATGGTCACCAATACCATTAAACTTATGTTCACACAAGTAGTGGTATTATTCCTCAAATAACTTTTTATTATATACCTTATATATTTAGAAAAACAAAATAAATTTCTCCCATGGTATTTCCATTATTTAAAATAATAAAAGAGGGGTCCAAAAGACATTGGGATATGGATTAACCTTCAACAAATAATGAGATCCCTAGATATGTTACCACTTCAGTAGATGGCCCAAAATCAACTGTAGAAGTAACAAATTCTTTTTTTTATACCGTTTTTGCTTCTAATCATATTGATTTCTATACTGATTAAGTTTCTTCGGACAAACATTAGCATAATTACTCAACTAATTATAGTAGAATCATCTTATTTTTGAATAGATATATTTTATCTCATTGTTGGATTTTTTTGGACTCTTTTTCTTGTGTTCATGAACCTCAGGACCAATCATACCACATTGGTAACACTTTCTATATCCTAAAATACATTCCCTAAAATGTGTTTTACCACTCCTGGAACAAGTTTTAGGCTTACCTTCAAATATTTTAGTTCGTTTCTTCTCTATATCTTACCAACTCGATCATTTCTTACTCTTTTCATCTTGTGGAACATATGTTTTAGAAAATCCATTTAAAATTTCTCAGCACAAAAAACCCCTCTTTCATAATATTTAAATTCTCAAGAGGCCAAATCTCTTCGTAGACTTGGTTTCAATCTTAATTAAAATCTATTAATTTTACTGTCATTCTCTCCAATAAAATTTGGAGCATACCTAGCTAATCTTGTGATTTTTTCTTCATACACATACATTTAATTGTTATCATTTGACTTTAATTCTAATAATTGTTTCTCCATCCAACCCAGAACAAACATTGGGAAGTATTTATAAAATAAAATATTCTTTAATTTTTCTTATTCTATGGAATCAAGATCATATTTCTCTATAGTATTCTTAACCAAATACCATCATCGATCTGTTTTACCTTCAAAATGATAAATGTGAAGAGTTTCCTTTTGATGTTTTAATTATCCCATGACATGAATGGGGAATTTCTCCATGTAATTGTCCACTATAGATATGTTCTTTTTTGGTAAATTGCGTTCCTATTGAGCAAGGATACCACCACCATTTGTAGATTTTGTCAACTAATACATCACTAAAACAAACTATTTTTTTCTAATACCAATCATCTTAGGATACTGATTTGGAATGATGTTTTCTTTTCATTTCATTGTCACTACATCTTTCTTGTTTCCTCTATGAAAAACCATTCAAAAGATACATAGTTTAAATGAAGCAAAATTGAAATCTTAAAATTCTATATCATTTCAAATTAACTACATTGTAAAATTTTATAATATAATGTTATTAACACTCTCTTAACCTATAAATTTTTCTAAACCTTTATTTTTATACCAATTATAAGGACCAATCCTTAAAAATTTCATAATCTTGAGTTTAATTCAAGAATTTTACTTTATTTCACATTGGGGATCATTTTAGGATTAGAGTTTTTAAGAATTAAGCCATAACTCATATAAAACAAAACCATGGAATAAAAGGTGGAAACGTATAATCAGTATCCATTTTTGTCATAATATAAAGATTTTAAAATAAATCATGAATTTATATCGTGGATAATCTCCAGGAATTTCAACTAGACTTCTTTTGTTAACTTACCCTTCCTTAAACCCTCTAAAAACATTTTTAAAACATAAGATGAGCACAAAATATCATTTGGAGATATAAAACAAAAAGAAACTAATAGTTCTATAAAAACAAAAAACTCATATAATGTTTACCTTTATCCAGTAAATTCTTGAGAATACTATATAAAACTTTTCACACAAAAAAATAAAGTTACATTTTTCTCAAATAAAAATCTTTAAAACCCATAGAAAAAAATTAAACTTATTTTAGTGACATAGACAATCATATTCATAAAACCCATTCAATTGAAATAACCAAAAGTTATACTTCCAAAGTTATCATTACCCATTGAATTTCAGATTTATAATGTGGATCACCCTTCATATAAGCTATATCTAGCCCACCCATGAGATATAATGGGGATCGACCCTTTGTATAATCTATATAGGTCTCACCTATTTCTCATGATCTATAATGTGGATCAACCTTCTTTAGAAGATGTATTATGCTCATCTATGAGATATAATTTGGGATTAGACATTTCTATAATATATATAAGTCTCACCCATTTTTTATGAGGTATAATAGTTTATAACCCTTCATATAAAAAATATCAGGCTCACTCGTCTCATAAAATGTTCATGTACCATTTAATGAATAAAAATATATATAAAAATTTAATAAAAACATTCATTATTCATTTAAAACTTAATAAACCCATGGAAAATAAATGGGTTTATTTTCAGTCTCTTTGAAACAAGATTATCTTGTATAAAATAAATTGGTTCCTTAACAATATCTTTGAAACGTGGTTAACTTGTTGAAAAGAAACGAGTTCCATAACAATATCTTTGAAACAATCATACTCTATATAAAAAAAGAACAAGGATGGTATAAATATGAAACATGTACAATTGAGGATAATAATAAACATGGTTTATTTATATTTATTAATTTAAATACCATTAAAATATCATTAAGAATATTCTTGAAGAAGATCATCTTTAAACATCTGAGAGTGTCCTATGCCACATTGAAACATTTAAATCATAAGACCCATTATGGAATAAAATTTCAAAAACTATAAATAACTTGAGAATAAATAAATTTATTATATGATATTTCAATGGGTTTTTATATACACTATATAAAATAAGTTGGGTGTATAACTCCAAAAAACAATTCCTTGATGAAAGGATATTACGATGAAGTCCCTTATCTTGAGTCTGACTTGTCACATATGTCTTTGTATTCATGAATACTAAACTTATATTAATTATTTATTTTATTCAGAACCTTCTTAAATTATATAATTATTTTTATTTCACTCATTACTACTTTTTATACAACTAATTAAAAACTTTAAGTCTACGTCGGGTGTTTTGACCATATTCAATTTATGTGTCAAAACAAATAAGTTTGTATGACTATAGTTAAGGATGTCATTATATAAACATATCCAGATTAATAATAATGATATAATTATAATATTTATACATTAATTATACTTTTAAAACCAATAAATAAATATGCTTATGAAAAATAAACCAATGTTACAATCATGGAGACGGTAGGTTGTACGTACGCATGATGAACATTCCCATCTTTCAATGATCATTACGGAAAGAAGTTGAGTTAAGTTTATCTTTATATAATTTAATTTATATTATAAATCCCATATTATTTAATCATATATACTAAAATATATAATTCTAATTATATAAATGGAATCATATCTGTTTGAGGAGGCGTTAGTCCACAGGTCCACGAAAGGTGTTATCACTTTTTCAGTGTGTAAAAAGGTAATAAATAAATTGATATATTGTATTTAAAAAATTTTAATTATGTCATTAATATCATATATATTTCATTAATATCAAATATTTTTGTTAAATACATTTTTAATACATTCTATGAAAAGTGTGAAAGTATCACATCACTTTAAGGAGGCGGTAGAAAACATTTTCTACAAACAATGATTTCGTATTTCCAAAAAATGGATAAAATGAGCGTATGTCTTATATATTAATTCTAGAATTATTAATACATTATAAATATCATTTATATCATATAAAAACATTATTTCCATCATAATTTCCAACTATAATAAGTGGTAATGAAAATTTGAATGACATCATTTTGTGAGGTGGTGTCGTACACATGAACGGTGATTTTGTTACCCATTTGATGGAAGTGTGCATATGTGTATGTACAAACATTACCATAAAAAACATCTTGGTATATTTAATAAAATTATTTTGTTATATAATATGGTAAAAATAATAATTTAAGGGGTGTAGATATAAATAAAAAAAATGTCCCCATTGAAGAATGTTACCTCTTTTTTTGGGTGACTTCTTTTGGTTTACACCAAAGTTATTCAATGGATTTCTTTCTGACAATGTTAAGGCTTATAGTATGATATGAGGGATTTGGGAATCTTATTTTGGTATTTTATTGATGAGATAAAATTCTTTATAAGTGTGAATAATGAGTGAGAGTGAGTACCTTTATATAGTGGAGGAGGAGTGACATTCTTGTTTGTATAAAATGGTAAACACTATTGGAGGTCTCCCTTACATAATATGCCTAAAATAATGAAAAAATATATATAAAGTAGATATATGTTCAAAATATGTAAAACTAATGGGTTTTGGAAAAAAATTAGGTCATTTGTCCTAATAAGATTAATGTTTAACCACCAAGTAAACTCATTTTTATCTTAATCACTATAATTGATTTTAATTTATTTCAAAACTATTTGTAGTCAAAATTATGTTTACATTACTATAAATTCTAAATTAATCTTATTCCAAATATGGAATTCATTTTTTCAATTCCAAACACACAAGTGTCAAAAATTATTTTAAAATTAATCACACATATGGAATAACAAAGTGGGTTTTTAAAGTAAAAAGTACAAAAGTTTGAAATGCTTTTAAATCCAATATCAATTTTAAATTGATTCAAATGACCTATATTGTATTAAATGATATAAAATTTATCTAATTATAGTTTAAACCCAATTAAAAATATAATTTTACATTATAAATTATTTAGATGAAAAAGCTATTTTCAATTTAAATTATGTATTATTTATTATTCATCATGGTATGAAATTCTTATAAAAATAAAAAAAAATTAGTAAAAGTAAATTTTTATATTAAAATTTCAAAAATGCAGTTTATTTTTTCAGATATAATTTATGAAATTTTCCAAATTCATTTTTAAAATAATCGCACCATTACAAGGTGGTAAAACGGCCTTTTAAAATTATATTTCTCTTACGATTAAAATTAGATTTGTATATATATTAAAACTATAAAACTTATTAAATTATTTTCAAAAAAAAATTATTAAATAAATAATATATAGATTTCCTTAAAAAAATTTCACTAATAGTGATTATTTAAACTTATTAAGATAAAATTTTATTTTGGTTACAAGAAATATTTTTCAAAAAAACACATCCATTATATTGAATTGGTTTTTATTGTCATTTATAATTAAACGGTAACCAACTAATTAATTTTATAAACATTCATAAACTATAAATTTTATAATTCATTTAATATTATTCATTATTGTTATTCAAATGGCTATGTGATAACTATCATAATAACATTAATAATATATTGTGATCTGGCGAGGCTTGGGACTGTGTGTAACGTAAGTCATCAATGAAAATTGATGTTGTGTGCAAGCAAGATAAACATTGTGTTGTGTTTGATTCAGGATAAAATATATATACAGATAACGTAATTTATCAATTTAAATTAATTTTGAATAATATATTTCATAATGTCTTGGGATATTTCACAATATATAGAAACACAATTCCTTAAAAAATAGGTCTTTTAAAATTAAATGATTTTACCAGAAATGAAGGTGCCAATTGTATTGTCATTATGAGATGTAATTTTTATAAATATGTAAATAAAGAAGAAGTGAATATATGAATAATTTGGGTGATGGGGGTGGATCCTGAAAAATATAATGAGGAAGGTAACCTTTTTATATGCAATTGGTTTGATTTTACTTAGAGAACTGGTGTTAAAATATAGGATAATCCTTATACATGTCATTATTGTAGATATAATTTGTAAAGAATCAAATAAATGTTTTATTGATGATAAATTCACTGTCTATAACATTTTCAAATATTGTTTTAAGGATCTATCTAATGAATAGATTGATAAATATGATAAAAATAGTCAAAAGTTACCTAGAATATTAAGAATTCACCTATATAGTTTAGTGATTGAATGCTTATGTATTCATTGAAAAAATACATGTGATGATTCTTGAAGAAGGATGAGATGATGTTGAATTTTTTGAGATAATGTGTAATCTTGAAATACTTAAGGATGGGTAGTCAAATAATGTAAGACTTTAGAATTAACATTAAAGAGGTTTGGAATTATTCTAATAATTTATAAAGTTATTTAAAGTTGTTCTATAGTGTTTTTTAATGATTAGAGAGACCTTAAGAAAGTTTGAATAATATATGTTTTACTTTAATTGTGTTTTTGAAATTTTAGATCAGTGGAAATTATCTAAGTCTAGAATGCGTATGAGTCAGTCCTCTATTCATAAGAGTAATTACATCACTATAGTGTAAATTTTTAAATTTGAATTAGAAATGAAAGAGTAACACTATACAGATTAATTAATATATAACAAATGGTTGGAAGCTAGCTCATTATATGAGATTCATCTAGATGAAACATAAGATTCATTAGAATCATATGTAAAATTTTCTTATTGTTATTGAGATTATAAATTTTATAAATGAACTGAAAAATAGTGAGAAATATAAGATTCATTTAAATGGGATGTAAAAGTATTTTAGAGAAACATAAGAGTCATTTACTCTTACAAAAGTGTTAATGTATGAAAACCTAGAAATGGTAATGGACATTCATTTTTTCATAAAAATTACTTTATCATATATAAAATTAAACAAATTAAATTTAAGATTATATTATATTACATAATATGATAATATTTAGAATATTTGGAACATACATCAAATAAATAAATCAAAATATGCATGATATTTTCATTAGTGAATGGAAAAAAAATTATGTTAAAAACCTATAATTTAATCTGAGAAAATGATCAGTCATTCTGTGGGTTTTAATATCATTTCATGAATATCAGATAATTATAAAGAATCATGCTAATTATAATTCTATGAAATGAGTGTCATATATTCCAGGAATATATTCCACATTTAAAAGTCATATGTATGCAAATATGTGTACCACTATGGACTAAACAGCCATATATTTTATGTAGAATATGATATCATCATATTTCTAAATATCACATAAAGTATTAAAATACTAATTCATTTAAATTAATTTGAATTATAATTAAATTAGAATATTTCATTATAGAAAATCAAGGCAGTTTATATATTCAAATTTAGAAGGATATAACAATGATATTTTGTGTAGGTAAAAATATATAAAAAGGAAAAAGCAGAATAAAATTTGTAGTTGTTGATAATCCTATACTATGTTTCCTAAAAAAAATTATTAATGCATCGAAGAAATAATTTTAAATCTTTCTTAAAGAAATATCTTATGTGTTGAGGTAGAAAAATAAAGAAAGGATAAGTATGATTAAATCCCCACCTCATGCTATTGATATATCATTGAGTATTATGAAGAGTAGAATATGTTTGATGCTTCAACTACTGTGTTGAGGATAAAAAAATAGAAAAAATTTAGAAAAATTTCATTCCTTTTGATATCTTTATATCATAAGTACAATATATTAACAATAATGATGTTTTATATGTTGTTTTATAGATATATTTTGGTAGTAAACAACCTGTTCGTTGAGGAAGAAGATCTTTTTTCTATGATTTGGTGACATCTATTAAAAAAGAATATCTTTCTCAAAATATTACAAGGAGGAAATTGTAATACTGAAGTAATATATTATATTTTTATCTCTACTAGTCATGTTCCTTAAAAGATATTGGGAGATACAAACTATTTAAATACAAAGGCTTGTAGATTTACAGCTACATTATCTTGTAATTTCCTAGAAATATTTCCTAGAGTTAAGGATAAACACTTTAATCTTCTAATTATATTAACTTTCATTATATAGTAGATACTTATGTCTCAAAATCCACTCAAATGAAAAAAGTACTAGGTGCCCACACTATGACCAAACCATGTAAACATCTCTCTATACTTTTCTTTCTTACTTTTATTCATATATTTAATGAGAATTAATTTAAATAAATAATCAGTTGATCTATATAATAACATAAATTATAACATAAGTGTGAATATAATGATGGTATAATTAAAATTTAACGTGAAATTTAGTAAAATAGGTTAATATTGATTCATCAACCCTCTGAGTATATCTATGTGATCCACTGGGCACTTCAATTAGTATTAGAGCAGACTAGGTTACCTCCAATTTGATAAATATTTATTTCTTGTCTGTTTTTTATTAGATATACATGAAGTGAAGATTTAAAGTGTGTCCAAAATTACCTATGATTTAAAATTATTTCCCCCTCCTCTTAATAAGACATATAGGTTCCATCCAAAAATATAAAAAATAGAAAGAAAATAGTGGAATATAACTTGAATAAGATTTCAGGTGTAATTACAGTACACCACTACTTAAAGGTAGTTAAAGTGGAATCTGTTCTAATAAATTTAATAAGAATCAACCTTTAGATGAATTGAGTTCATATAGTAAAGAGAATTAATCTACCAAATTAGTTTAAAACCACTAATATGAGGTTATGTATAACATAAATAATACCCATGTTGATATTTTCACCTATATATTTCATTTTATCTAGGACCCATATAATGGTAATTCATATCTGGTAAAATTTGTAGAAGTAGTGAAAAAATAATTGAGAAAGAATATGCAAGAGTATATATCTCTCATCAATAAAATAAATTCCATAGAACTATATTTAATTATTATTAGAGAAAAATTATCTTCATTTTAAGAATAACTATATTTTATCATTGATGAGAATTTTATGGCTATTAGGATCCAATTAAGAAAGATCACATATTTTTAAGAGACTCATAAAGTCTCAATTAGTGTCAAGGATTCCCAATTCGATATCAAATCCAAAAATATCACGAACCTTGATAATTATCTTCAAAAAAAATAAAAATACATTAATATCATTTATATGAGATGAAAATGGAATGTGAAGATTTGGTGAAATCACATAAAACCAGAAGAACATTTTAAATATGAAATTTCTTGAGTTAGAGTTAAAGTTTAGAATTTAGAAAACACTCAATCAAAATCATTACAAAAATAATAGGAATATAAATACTACAGGAATTGTTTTTGAAATGGGTCATTCCTCAAAAAAAGAACCATAACATTAGTAATAGGTTTTTGAGATCATGAAATGATCAATACGCTGTAAGATGTTAGGAAAAGGAGACTCACATCCAAGAAAATGTTTTATTTTCTAATGTTGTTTTACTTAATAGTACATAATTAATATCAAAATTTAGATAAAACCAGGTGGAGAAAAATTTTATTGACCCACTATATCTTCAAAGGTGTATTTAAGATTCTTTAATATGATAATCTCCCTAGGAAGATCCCAAAATCATTGTGGTTCTATTCCAAAATATCAAGTGTCTCAAACTTACTAGGTATGTGATTGGTCCTTATTTAGTGTTATTGGATATCAAACCTTGATCTTATAGACTATAAATTTTTCAATAGATCTATCAATGAGGAATTGATCATAGTCATCCTCCATCATTAGTGTGTTATTACAGGCCATTTTATTCTGGATCCAGTCTCCTCCTCTACTCTTCACTTGTCCTACTCTAGAAGTGACTCTCCTTCTATTCAATTTTTCTTATTCCTAGATTGGATCTCCTTTTCCTTAATCCCTTTTTCCCTTTTTTCCTTATTATATGAAAATTACCCAATCCTAGTCTTTTTTTGGAATTAATGAATGTTTCAGATTGTTTTTGTGTCTCATATGGTGACATACCTAGCCTTAAAGTTGTCCCCCTAATATCTCTTCTAAGATCATATCATGGTTTTTAATGATGGTTCATCCTTCGATGTGCCTACAGTGTCTAATTCATGGTGTCTTCTTTCCCACTTTTCCAATCCTTCAAATTGTTTCCATTTTTCCCTTGGTTCTTTTGGTTTCCTTTCAATCGTTGACTCTCTTGTTCTTCATAGGGGTTATTTGAAGAATTTCCAAATGTTTTGGAATATGTTTCACTATATCCCATGTGATGATGATTCTCTAACATAGACTAGTGTTGGGGTTCAGCATTATAATATTTATTTCCAGGTGTGGAACACAACATTATATTAATTACCTAGTAGTTCATGGGGGGTGAGGGTTTGGGTTAGTGGCTCAACAAATATTTTTTCAGCCCACCTCGCTACTTTTTGTTTGGGTTCATTCTTCACATTCATTTTTTCTCCACCATCCCATCATTATGGTGTGTTCATGTGGGTTTTTTCTATCCTTTCAATAAAAATTCATGCCATCCCCCCAAATAGTTTAAAAAGCTCCTATTTGAAAATAAAAAACAAATTTATTAAAAAAAATTGATTGGAAATTATTAGTGTTGTTATAGATTTGGGAATAGATATATTAATAGTCATCTTAATTTTTAAATTATTTTAGTTGATAGTTGGATTGAATTAAGGTGGGGTATATTTAAATTAATATATGAACAACTATGTAGAAAACAAGTTCATACAAGAAAGATAATTTGTCTACCAACAACATATTCAAATGTCTTGATAATTTCTATGATAATTGTAGTAAAAGTTATAGTGATGATTATCAGTGTTTTTTTAAGCCTACCAATCCCATTTCATGTGTTTATAAGAAGATAAGGCCACAAAATATGAAGAAAAAAACAAACTAGAAAAGATGAGGAGCATACCTTCGTATAAAATAAAATGAAAAATATTGACAAAATTGTGTCGTGTATGGTTATTTAAAAGGATGGAAAACTAAGAAAGAATATATTCTTATAATATTTTAGAAAGGGAAACATCATATATCAATTTAAACATGCCAATATGTTGAATAAAAATGGAATAATTTTAGATCTTAGAAGATAATTTCATGATATGATGTCTAAAAAAAGTAAGCCAATAGTTATTGAGAATATATATGAGTGGTTTAAGTAATAGGGACACATTTCAAAGGATTTATTAATTGTCCTACCATCCCAAGATCAAATGTTAAATAATATAATGTTATCACTAAAATATCTAAGTGATTTTTTAGAAAAAATGTAATATAGAAAATTTCACACAAAAAAGCTTGAAGTTCCCTTGGGTTGACGTTGTATTTTTTATCAATTAAAATTGTTTTCATTGCCACTGTAATCATGAATATATGAAATGTTGGGAGATGGATTTATTATTCACCTATTTCATAAAGTATAGAACTTATTTTTTATTATAGTGAATACATGTAAATGGATATTGGATTAGATTATTTGAGAGTTGTGCTTTGTGTCATGTAACAGTACTATGGTCTAGCATATTTTCAACAATACCTTAGTTAGTGTTTGGAAGAAGATAACTAGTGTGGATATTGAAGTGTACTCATTAAAGTAATAATGCTAGATGAAGCTATTAAAAAACATTCCAAAGAGTAATATATATATAAATTATAAATAATTTTGAGTATTATAACACATATATAGAGTTTTTATAAAATTTTAGATGACTAGAGAGGATTTGAAGAGTCATTAAACCTATTTTCATGATGTATAAAAATATGATCATGTTATGGAATATGTGTAAGAATTATCTCCTCGTCATGTGTAACCATAATCCAGTGCAGTTGAGTGGAAACATAATATGGTCTTGTGGTCCAAAAGAATCATCAAGGAATCTATGTAAACATCATCTGGATGCATAATCATGAATCCTTTTCTATATAAACAACATTCCCTATGTATCATAAACATCATCTTACATTGCATAAACATGATTTCTATCCTTTATAACCATTGGGAAGAGCTATATAAACACAATACATTTTTATGTAATACTGAAAGATTCTGGGTAACCATGCCTTGTACACTCTGTAACCATAATCTTCAAATAACTCATCTTTATAAGAATAATATGAATCTCTTAATAAGTATCATATATGTACACATCATTGTATATAGGGATAATTTATGTCTTTATAACTATCAAGACTTTGTGAATATATGGAATTATCTAGATTGAGAAACTGAGTTTCCAAAATAATTATTTAGAGGAATCAAAACAAATATAATAATGCCAAAGATAATCTTTGTCATCCTAAACATACTAAAGATATAAAAAGTTATATAATCAAAGTCTTAGTGTTAATAGGAGATTATCTTCTATTCATTTAGAAGAATATCAATGCAAAAAAAGAATTTGGGAGACCTTAATGGTTAAAATATTGAGTTCTTAAATTTTTAATTTGAATGTAAATAACATCTTAACATTCAAAATTTGAGTTTCAATTTTAGAGTATCAGGATTTTATTTATTTCTATTATATAACAAATGTTTGATTATTATTATTTTTCTTGATAATGAAAATGAAAACTCACAGGCTTTCAAGAATAAGTTATATATAACTGAGTTGAACCTTGAGCATTTCATCATTAATTAAATCATTAATAATGTAATATGATTGAGTGAGAAGTTTAAATTCATGATATAGACAAAGAAGATAAAGATGAGGTATACATATGGGAATTTACCCAAGACTAAAATGAGAAACTTATAGATTTTAGTGAATATGGAAATGAAAAATATGTCAATGAAATTGTTGTGTTGTCAAAGATTAAATATTAAAAGACTAGTTTTGAACATTATTATGGATGAAAGAGTAGATTATAAGTGTATTTGTATATATAATCAAGTCTATATCTATAATTGTTTCTGAAAAATGTTCTCTCATTATATGATGAATCTTACACAATACAAGTTGTATAACTGTATGATTATAATATACCTATAAATATTTAAGTAAATAGATCAAATAGATTTTATTTTTAAAAAATAGTGTTGAGACTACTGGAGAATATAACATAAATATATTGATTTATTTGATATTAAAATAATATTGTTATTCATATAATATCCTTTTATGTGAAAATGAATATTGTAGAGAAATTGATGTTGGTATTTTATAATGGTTCTTTCAGCTTAAAGAAATAAATTATTCATGTTATTCTATTTTTTAGATATTATAACGGGAGGAGAAATGTAATAATTTTTCCCATGCACGTGATAAGATGATAATATTTAGTAGTACGAAAATAAAAATGGATTACGTGAATCTTCTTGAAAGGATGTTGATATTTGGGAGACAAGAAAATATAAACTCTCAAGGAAGACTAAGTAGGATTTCATTCATGTTGTACTAGGGAATAATAAAAGAAAATTGAGATTGTATTTCATTGATATATTTATTTTTGGGTTGTAAAGAAAGATATGAATAAGATATTGACCTTTATTACTAGATGTTTATAATTAGGAATAAGAAAAAATAAGGAGAAGTTCTTTATTTAAAGATTGGGTGATCTATAATAAACTTTTATACCAAATATTTTAGTATTTGTGAGTCTGAGTTGGCCATAAATCTATTTCAAGAGATATTCTGAGATATGGGTGTTGAAAATTTTTGGACTTTCATGAGAAATGATTGAAGTCATTCAATAAATTATAAATACTCTATGTTAATAAAGTAGTACGTTGTTTGTGGGTAAAGAGTAATCCTTGAATAACTTTAGAGTTCTACTTCTAGAGGTAGAGTAATGATAACAAAAATAACAAGTGAGATGTTATCTTGAAGAGTGGAAATATGTGATGAAAAATATAATCACTTGTGTTATCTAGTGATCATGAACCAATGAAATATGGTATGCTTTGTTAGGAAAAAATTTCCCACACCATACCTGTATTGATAATAATATTTAAGTAGAGAAAATGTGACATAGACATCCCAAGAATAGAAAAGAGTAAGATTCTCATGATAAGTTTAACCATATAAAAATAATTATTCAATTTAATACATTTATTTATTTATAAATTTTTATTCTAAGATAAAAAAAATAAGATCAAGTAGTCTAAAATGACATTATATTTTCATGTACAAAGATGTTTTTAAGTTTTACTAAACAAAATAAAATGTAGTAAAATTGGGAAACACCTAATTCACCTCTCCTCTCATGTATATTTTCATGGTATAATGGGGATTAAAATTGGAATCATATGATAGTTTCCCTCTAATTAGTTATATTTTAGACTATCACATTTCTATATAAAAAATGGATTATCTCTGATTGAATATTAATTTTTATGTCCCATTTCTTACATGATATACATGAAGTGTATATCTGAAGTATTTGATATAGACTGTCGGATATAAATATTAGTTTCTATCCCTTTTGAGAGATATATAGATGTTTTAAAAAAGACAATGAAAAAACTAGAAGAATAAATAGAAAAATCATCTTAAAATGAGTTTAATAAAGTTATAATAATTTCAACTAGTTGAGGTTGTTCAGAGTGGTAATGAAGTTGTAAGACTTTTGGTAATGATACCTCATATAAATAAAGTACAATATATGATAATTGATACATTGAATTTTATAAATTCATATATCTTGATGTCAAAGATTATCCTAATAATCTTTTTATTTAGGTATTAAGTCATATATTCAGATTCATCAAGGGACTTCATGATGATATGTCATAGCAAGAAGTGACGGTTCATGTACTGCAAGAATCAATGGTAATGAAGATGAGTTATTGAAATTCCCTCATATATATTATGAAATCAAAATTAGAATTTTTAAAACATTATAATGTAATATTTTCTTTAGTAATTCAAGAATTTAAAATAATTCTTTGTGGGAAAGAGTTTTTTGAGAATTTTTCACGGAAGTGATCGATGATTTTCAAAAATTCCATAAATTATTATTGGATTTAAAAACTACTCAACTAAAAATCAATGATAACATGGTGAAAGAGTATGAAAATTAGTTACAAGAGGCTAATTAAATGCATGAGAGTTAGTTAAAATGTTTGAGGGATATTATGAAGAAATTTTGGAAACAATTAAAGATCATAAATCCATTCTTGATATGAAGTGTCTTAATTTTGAGGTAAATTAAGATATTTGGAAACCACCCAAGACAAAACATTATAGTCTGTTGAGAAAATGTGTGTTTCCATAAAAATATGAAAAAAAACTAATATATAAAAAAACTCAAATTGGTGGATAAAGGATCTTGTGATCATTTATATAGGACTTTATCTCAAGCACATTGAAAAAGTTATCCCATAACACATATAAATAAACTTATAAAATATATATCTCAATTTCATGTGTAGATTAGAATTTAAAACTTATGTATATATAAGGGACTAAAAATAATATAAAACCCACCAATAATTCATGTTTTTCTGAAATAATTTCCAAGAAAAATTTCCATTCAAAACAGTCCAAAAATATTTATATTCCATCCAATAGACATAAAGGTATACAACCTAAAGAATCTGGACATATAACACCTAAAGTTAAAAAAATGAAACAAATTAATTAGGAGATATTGATACTGTTGGATTCATTTGAATATGGATACATATTCTAAGAATAAAATTTTAACATGTACAGGTGTTAGAATCCCTAAATATAGGGTATGAAAGTTTAAATAAGGAGATAACCACCAGGAAGAAAATTAACCTAATAGAAAAATAAAATTTTGTCAATGAGAAGCAAAAATTAATGTTTTCATAAATTTTATAAGTATTAAATGATAATTTGAAACTATTATGGGGATTTTTTGTATAATCCAACCCAAACTACTATTTTACTAATGATAAGAGAAGTCCACAACTATGGGTTGAGAACTAAAGGAAAAAACATTTTGTCCTCTTATGAGGATTAAATCAATAAATAAAACTGTTAAACTAATTATTCCTAAAAATTTATTGATGAATAATGGGGATAATATCAACATAGTAATAATATGATTCTACTATGGAAAGAGGTTCTATATCATATACCATTTTAATATAGACATGAAACACAAGAAGTAAAGGAGAAATCCAAATTTTAAAAGGTAATCTAACCAAGTTAGATACATACATATTAGTATAGTTTTGACACTCCTAGTGAAGAGGTTAAAAGGGTACCTAAAAAGGTAACTCAAAAGGATGACAAAGAGGAATGTTGGTTGTCCAAGAAGACATTACATGAAGCTATAAAATTTATAAAGGATTTTCAAACATAAATTAAGAACAAGGTAAAAGAACCAATTAATCTAATAGATTATAAATCTACTATGAAATGGGAGTGAAAATATAAAAAGGAGTTAGATCATGATTCTAAATATATATTAATCATTCATTTAGATTATCTATAAGAGTCTAGGATATTGGAGGTAGTTGAAAACAATCAAACTTTTATAGTTGTTAGTTTAATGATTCCAATTATAAATAGGATATAATATGAGAAAAAAGTATCTTATTCTATAAAAAATAATCAGGTACAACCGTGAAAGCGGCACACGACGCAAGTAAGAAAATTACATTAAATTGCAAGCCCAGGGACTTAACCCTGCGACCTGCCCCTCACCCCCCCAAACCAGTTACCACCCCACCACCAACCGTGGGGCTATGTTATTTTATAAAAATATGAAAAGAGTTATAAAGTCAATAATACGCTTATATTAAATAGGTTTATACACTTTGTAACATCAAATAAATGAGTTACTTGGATCATAAATATGTCTCAACCCCATTGAATTTTTTTTGGATCTAATGAAAATATATTGAATTACTATATATGTATGGTTTTTTATAAGTAAAATAAATTAAAGGTGAAGAAGTTTGGATATTATCCCTTGAAGGGTAATTTCAATAGAGACAAGGTTCACTGAGATTTTCCAATTTCTTAATATTATATAATTTTTTATAACTCTTACAAAAGTGAAAATATGAGGTATTACTTTCATTCTCTAATATTCATTTTAACTCGTATTTATTATGTCTTTCAAGGGTGAGTTATTATCTTACAAAAAGGTGATAAAAACCTTTACTTGAGATGTTTTTTTGTTTGTTCAATTGATTGTGGGTTTGGGAATATTTCCCAAAACACTGTCTAAACTGACACCAATAAAAGAAAAAGAGAAGTGATACCACACAAAATATAACTTATGGATATATCTATTTATAAACATTACTCTCTTGTTTTCTATAGAGGTTTATCTCATAAATAATTATTTTTTATGAGTTAATGGAATATTGTTAAGAAAATGTAGTACCAACTTCTCTCATGGAATTAATTGAGAAATTATATGTTTTAATGTTAATAAATGGGAAGAAGTAAATTTCCAAAGCTACTCTATAATTTCAAAATGGGGGAGAAAATGTATTCCCTCTCTTAACATTTATTGTCAATTAATGGGAGAATAATTATATTTATCAATATAGAAAAATTTTAATTGATAATATATCTAAAGGGGGTATTGAGGTTCCCTTAGGTTGAGGTTTTATTTTTTTCAATCACATTTGTTTAAATTTTTAACATAATTATGAAAATGTGATACCTTTTTTGATTGATTAAGTATACACCCAATGTATATAGTTGATAAGGGATTAGATTCCATAGTGAGAACATTATATGGGATATTTAATGGAATTATTCGAGATATATTCTTTATGTAAAATACAAGTACTAAGGCCTAAATTACATTTAACTACATTTTATTGTTTTTTTAGAATAATCCAGGTTGTATGGAGATTACAATGTTCTCATTGAATTAATAAAGTTAGATTAAGATGTTGAGAAACCATCCAAGAAGTAGTACGTTTGAATTCTGGTAAATTTTGAGTTTATAAAATTTATATTAGGTTTTGAAAATATTAGAGATGCCTAAAAGATTATTTAAAGAGAACCTGGAACTATTTTTTTGATGTTTGGAAATTATGTCCACGTGATAGTCTGTGTAAGCATCATATCTCTATCCTATGTAACCATCATCTAGTGTAGCTAAGTAGAAACAAGGAAAAAACTTTTTCTTATCTAATAATAATCCAAAAAATTGTATAAAATCATTTGGATATGCATGCCTAAATAATTTTCTATAGAAAAATCATTCCCATAGCTACATAAACATCATATTGCACTGCATAACGATGATGTTTGTCTTGAATTTCCACCACACAGAGTTATAAAAATATAACAACCCAATATTTTACATCCTTTAAATTAATACAATATTTGATAGATTATGTCAAATGAAAAGTTGAACTAAGGAAACATACAACTAAAATGAACTATGATATATTAAAATTAAATGAATAATATAATAATTGGTAAATAAAAAGATAAATTTCAATTAAAATAATTACTTGTTATTATTTTTATTTGATTTAAAATGGATTAATTTTGAAGAATTGTAATACTTTATATTAATTTGATCATGGAAAAAATTTTATTATATGTAACATTTATATTTATAATCTAATATGACAACATTAAATTATTTATAAATTTATATCAAAGTCACATGGTGTTATAAAAGGTCAATTTTCTTACACAAGTTATTTTTTATTTATATTTTTTATATTCATTTAAAAGAAAATTTTATTAATTTTTGAATTTTAAATTTCTAAAATAAATTTCATTTATGGATTTATTATTTCAATTTTATCATGAGATTAATTTTTTATATTCTTTGAAATATTTAATTTTTTGTGAATAGAGAAAAATAATTTTTTACTCAAATTTTAGTTCTTTTGACTAAAAAACATGTAACATAAAAAAATTAAAAAAAACCTCATGATCACTGATTTATTAATGAGTAAAACCATACTTTTCTAAATACTATTATGAATTCAAAAAACATATTTTTACCAACATTGGTAATATTTTTAAATAAAGTAATTTTTTTATAATTTATATTATTTGAATATTTTTTGTAAAATTCCGTGTTAGATTTATTTTAAGTCCACATAATTTTTTTATAATAACCCAGTCTATTCCATGAAAATAAAATACAATGAAATTTATCTTACACGGAAATTTAAATCATAAAAATTCACTTTTTCTATAAATGGGTTTTTACGTGTTACGTGTGCTAATGTTAAAATTAATTTTCTTACACATATAAATTTTATCTAATAAAATGGATTTCATATTTGGAATTTTTATGTCCAAATATTTTATTTGGTACTAGTTTATTTTTAGTCATTTAAAGAAAACTATTAGGTGAAAATTAGTTACCTTGGTAAAATAAAAAATGGTAAAGGTGAATATTATAAGAGTAGATTGTATAAAAACATGTTTAAAACATGTGTTAAAATGAATGGTTGAGTTATTATCAACCTTATATAATTAACAACTCTATTATTATCCATTTTTTAGTCTTCTTAACATGTTAAACTTTTGATATCTGTGTATTATGTTGAAATATTTACAAAAAATCCATTCACACAACTAATAAAAGGGGTCTCTCACCACAAATAAAAGATGAATAAAATAATTTAGTTTATTTTTTAAAATATACCATTATTAATTACCATAAAATCCTACTCATTTATATTGATCCTATGGTCACAATATATTGTCTTAAGATATCCATATCTGATGAATCTTATGAGGAAAACACAGAGATTACAATACGATTATTGATTTTTTCGTAACTTTTTTTCTTTTAGATTTAAACTTTTCAATTATAATTTAATAATTACTATAAAATTAAATCATTATTTCTTAAAACTAGATATTATTGTTCTAATGTAATATCTATTAACCACTTTTTCTATTAATAAAAACGAAACGTTCATTCAAGCGTTTTCTGGACTTCCACTTCTATTAAGAGACATCTTTTGTTTTTCACCACCATCTCTCTTTAGTTGTTATAAGGATTGAATTGAAGAATAAATATTAAGTATATAATATAAATATGATTATTAGGATATAAATTTTAATCATCCTTATTTCTCTCTCATTCATTGAAAAATGAAATCATTAACTTTTCACTGTACGGACTACCGCCTCCACGAAGTAATATATCTCATTTTTCATATATTTTATTTATTATTTATTAAACACTTTTAGAATATGATTAAAAACATTAAAATTATATTTTTAATTTAATTTTTACTCTATAATAATTATATTGTACTAAAATAAACTACTTTCATATTCATAATCATACATTAATTATTGTATGCTCATGTTTTAGTCGGTATGACCACCTACTTGGACAATACTATAATATAATATCACGGATGACTATACATATATAATTAATGATTATACATTACATAAATATTTAAATAATGATTTAATTTTGTCTTATTACTGGTAATAGTGATATTAAACTAATTTATTAAGATACCATCATACTCTTATTAAAGATCACCAAAACCTACTTGTCGAAAATTTCATCTAGAATAATCATCACTAAAAAATAAAATAATTAAATTATAACATTATAACATTATAAATAATAATATAAAATTAATTAAAGTTTCATTTATTATCTAGGAATAATTAACTCTAGTATAAAAATGAATAACAACATTAATATTATGGAACTAGTTCAAAATGACCAAGGTTACTCACACCTGATATCAAAAATAGAAAATAAGTAACTATGATACATGCATATAATAATTATAAATAAAGTTTATAAACCTTTATATATATATATAAATTATCAAATACATTATTAAGATAATTTTTTGATTATACAAGCTATCAAAGTTATTTAGTGGAATTCTGGATTTAGGTAAGGGTTCCATATCTCAAAATTTTCACCACTTGAGACATATTTCTTATTATACACAATTATTTATTTGGATTAGTGTATCTGTTGAACCTTTAATTTTTTTATCATGATCCTATCAATATTCATGGTATTTAATTTTTCATTTGAAATCTTATCCTTCAAAGGGTTTTTACTTGATATATTCTAGGGTTATAAGGGGTTCTTTATCATATATTTAATTTCTTGAGACATATTTGTTATTGTAAATCATGAAATATTTGATATAGTGTGATTACTACCTAATTAATTCTTTTTAAAATATTAATGTAACTAATGGGGGCTAAGGATCCAAAAATATAGTATTTATTTAAATAAAAATCAATTTAAAGGATACCAAGATCATGATATTCATTGATAACTCAACTCCTTTTATTGAGTCAAAATTATTATTCTAAGACTTCATTATTACATGAATTATTTCTTCCCTAATAAAATTCTATTTCATTTTACTTTATCTTCATATATGAAGAAAAATTACTTTTATATATAAGTCTTTTTAATTAATGAATTTCTTTCAAAAAAAGTATATAAATGTTAATAATAATTTGTATCCTCTTTAATGATGGTTTCTCCTATATATACATGTTTTCCCTTCCATAAAATATTATCAATTATATTTTTAAACTGAATTATGTTTTATTTCATGTGAACTAATCTTTCCCTTGTATTGTATTCAAAATTCTATTTTCTTAAATTTTTTAATATAGGTTTCCATCAAATGAATTTCAAAATATTTTTCCATATTCTCAAAATAAAACGTTTTATCTTTAACTCCAAATTTATTTTGGTAACCTTAATGTTATTGTAAGGATATATTATTGAATTTTTTTAAATATTAATTGTTTTATACAGATTTTACTTCATATTTCTGAAAATTTTATTCATTTTTTAGGGCTCCTTTACTGAAGTTTCTTTTTAAAAAAAAGTTTTCAAATAAAATTCTCTTAAACATTTTGAATCCTTTATGTATTTTCATGGATTCATTATTGAGTTCATTTCCATTATTGATTTTTAAAATCCATTTTTCTAATTTCTAAAAATTTACCTTTCCAAAAATGACTTCTCAATGTGATTGTATCTTTATCTTTTTCACTAAAGATAAAATAATTTTCTAAAAGCTATTTTATGATTTTTGTCTTTATCTATAAATTATTTATTTACTTTTAAGTAATTTTTTATGAATCATTCTCTAAATTTTCTTATAAAATATTATTTTGGGGTGATTGGGTTGCGGTTATCAACCATTTACATTCTTAAGGTAGATTTTTATGATACCATCTTGAAATGTTTCCAAATTCATTCTTCATTCCATGGTATATTTATGTTGTAATGAATAAAGCCCATTTTTTCTCATGGATTTTCATTATATTTTGAATGATTTATATCTTATGATACACATATGTATTTTTTTCATTAATTAATGTTTTCACCTTTTTATCACTCCAATGAATTGGGAAAATTCTTTATATCACGTCAGATAATGGGAAGCAAGTTGTAATGTTTGGTCCACCAAGGGAAACTGTTGAGTGAAGTGTAATTCACTAAGGGAAATAGGTGAGTAAATCCTGATCCACTAAGGGGAACATGTTTTAATGGATGACTAAAAATTAAATTTTTATTGAAATATAAATTCATACAAAAAAGGTAACCAAAAACACACCAATAGATCGAAAAGATGTAAAAAAGTCATGGAGGCATGTAATGATTCAAACCCTGACCATATCCTTTGATAAAATGTTTTCGTTCAACTAGTAAAGTACCAACAGTATTATAGATAATAAGATATTTATCCACTCTAACATCATGAGATAGCCCATCCGCCACAAAATTCCACTCTATCCACACATTCCAAATAGAACATGGTTGACTGTTAAGTACTTTTCACTTACTAACATAGTACTCCAACTCCCATGGTGTGTATACTTTCCCATAGATGATTTGAACTAGTGATTCATAGTCCGATTAAATTTCATCAACCACAAAGTGGAATCTTTCTCAAAGAATAATACCAGTGAGAATGGCTCTATCCTCTGCACCCATGGAGATTCCTGGGCCGTAAAAAGTGATGAATCCAATAGAAACCAAACTTATTCTCTAACTCACTAGCCCACCTCCCCTCATCATTTCAGTCATGAAGGATCCATCAACATTTAATTTTAAACCCCTCTTGGGTGAATTATATAAAACACATCAACCCAACATAGATTGAGAACCCCCTGTTTTTGTTGAAAATATGTGAATATGTCTGGGAATAAGAATATATTTACACCCTCCTTCGATAAGGGGATCAAATTCCATAGTAATTACCTTCATATGGATCATAAAGTATCTTGAGGAGCATCAATATCCCTCCCTTGCTACATTTCAGGCTTCCCAATGGCACTAGAAGATAATCACTAACAGTAGGTCGTGCACCCAAATTCTCAATTACTACAAACCTGCTCTTGGGATCAATTATGTTATGAAAACATGTATAGTTTCCCCCTCACCAAGCTTATGAATACCCCAATATATTCCATATATATCTTTCCCATTCCTTCTGAAAAATAAGAGCCTCATGGATTCTCTCTATGGGCTATTGTAGTAGAAGCATCGAGATATCTGATTCATACCTTTGCACTGCATGTTGTTGTCTATGGGGACATCTTGGTGTAATGTCCTGGCCTTAATCAGGTAAAAAATGTTTTTAATTTATTGTAGTCTAATTAATTAAGCGACTAGGGAGCGCACTTGCACACCTCATTACAGGTCTCAGACATCTTTCTAATTAATTTAATTAACTACAACCATTTAATGAAAAATGCAATGTCACACCTTAGTGCGATGTTTAGGTTTAAATAATTAATTAAAGATTGAAAAATAATAATAATATATTTAACTAATTTTTAAAACAAATCCATAATGGATGAAATGAAATTTTGAAATAAAATATAAAGTGGGTTACAGTAAAAATAAAAAAAATTACAATGGGGCTTTTCCATTTTTAATTATTTTTATCTTTTATTTCCCTTCCATCCTTTTATTTTATTTTATTCTTTTCTTTTATTTATATTTTTTTATGTTTTATTTTTATTTGTTTTTTTTCTTTATTTTATTTTTTTCTCCTCTCCTCTCTCCCTCTCCCTACACTCACATCTCACCCCTCCTCTCCCCTAGGTGGCGCACCAACCAGCAGGCCCTTCAGAAGGTCTCTTATCCTCCATTAGACGTTTGATTCTTTTTTCATTATGTGTGCAGTAAACCTTAGGTAATTTCTAGGATTTCACATCTGTAATCAAGTTTTTTCTTTAAGTAATCTGTACATAGTTCGTCGTGGAATATTTTTACCTTGTTTTTATTGTTTTTCTAAAATCCTTCGTTTTCATCCATTTTAGGTCAAATAAAAGACTATCGTGGATCTTAGAGTCATCTACGACTATAGGGTAGAGTTCCTACTCACTTTCCCTCCGTTTCTTTATGATTTATAAAAAACGCACCATTGTGTCGTTAGTCGGTGCCTACCAGCTTTGTAAAATCTTACCCAATTTTATTCTTTTAATTGTTTTGCCTAGTTGTTGTAGCCTTAATCATCTTAAATTAAATTGTTTTTTTTTTCAATAAGGTCGGGCACCCCTTTGGGTATGCCGACATGGTTGGTGTATTTATCCATCAGTCCGGTTTATAAATTAATCAACAATGGGTATTGCACATCCCCTTTATATTGTTCTGAAATTAACCTAATAGTTGTTTGAATTGTTACAACACAGTCGGACACCCCTTTGGGCATGCCAACATGGTTGGTGTATTTTTCTGTTAGCTGGGTTTATATTTTAATTAACTACAGGTATAGCGCATCCCTCTTTATTGATATTAAATTAAATAAATAGTTGCTTGAAAATGAACTTAAATTGTTTGACCATTGGTACTTGTTTGATGAATTGTTTCTTTATTTAAAAATATACTATCTACTAATGTTGATACAGTATATTGCCTTATTAAGTTACCATGTTGTAAATGTTAAATTTTTGCCTTGTGATGCATGGGTGTATCTGGTTAGTTTTTAAGCTAAGATTTTATATGCTGATTATGGCATATCTGTTGCTGTGAAAACATTAATTAAATTCAATGCTGGGAAAGGAGTTGGGTCCCATATTAGGGTACATGCTTAGATCCTCCATTTTTTGATGGGTTAGCTCTATGTGCTAGGGGGTGGTGTCATTAGTTTTGTCATACCAAGACTTCCTTAGGATTTTTAATAGTTTTGAGTGATACCGCTTCCAAAAGGGCCCATCGGGACAGATCTATTAGCGATGTGGCTAAGCCATCCACAGATGACACCCGACCCCTTTTTTTGAGATCGGGATGGACTCATTATAAAGTTATGCCTCGGGAGATACTTGGTCTTTCGAAATATTGCCTTAGACGGGTTCAGTGGTATTGGATAAATTGAAGGATGTTCCATAGTGATACTTTTGGGATGGGATCAGACTCCAACTCCCAACATGAACATTAAATAATGATGCACTTAACGTTTATGTTATTTCTATTTGAATCTCTTGAGATTTGAGATGTTCCTCTGATATGTGGAAGTGTACCTGGTTGACATTAGACTTAGACCCCAAGTTAAAACACAAGCTTGGGGTATATTTTTTTCCCTTGTTTCACCTTGATTTCTGGGTTTTATATATGTGTGTGTGTGTGTTATTGCATTCTACTGATAGGTACCCTTTCAGATTACTCGCTTTGGGTGAATCAGGTGACTAGGCATGGGTGTTTTTTGGGACCCTAGCTGACTCATTTATTTCATTGCACTTAAATTAATATATTTGAAATGGTTATGTAATGTCCCACTGTATTTTTATTTTTCATGAAATTGAATGTTTTAGACATCGTGGGTACTAGCCTGTTGGGATTTTATCTCACACCCTTATTGGGCATCTTTGAAAACCGAGTAGATTATATAATCACTGGTATTGACAAGGGGTTTTGTGCTACCTCCTATGCTTGATTGTTCTTTACAGATTAGGATAGAGACTAGGTGTAATGTCCCAGATCAGGAATCCACACAACGGGTGCCGCAAACCTGGTTGGTCACATGACCTCAAGCACATTTCCCCAAATGCCAGAGGCTTCCGACTAGCAGCAAGGGCCCAGGTTTGATAGTGGGGAAACCATGCCTACATTTTTCAAAATGTAGCGTAGAAGAAAAGATAAATAACATACAACAGTGGAAGAAGTAAACAATATGCAACTAAAATGGGAAACTGAATTAAAAGGGAACTAGAAGTCATATGTATAAATATGTAGCATGTTAATAATTCTATGAAAGCAGCCAGAACAGGATACACTGCAATACATTACAATACAACTCATAGTACAAGGTACAACCAACAAAACTAAGTAGAGTAAACGGAATGCAGCAGCATTGCAAGCCTAATCTCGATCCCATGCTCTCCTACTCCTCTGCCACAATCATGTACCTGTATTGGGACCCTTTCCCATATCGACACCTGCATAAATGTAATTTTTTTGGGCCGAAGACATGACCCAAACAGGGTGTGAGAAATAAATCATAGTAGGCAACCACCAAAGGCTTGTGCCCAACTGTCAGTGAAAATGTGCAACAGTAGTGTGCAGTAGTAAAATGTAATAAACTAAGAAGTACTCAAAAGTAACTAACTCTACTAGTTATATTTCCATTTTAATATTCATTTAACCATGTCAAGCCTGTTCTTTAACTTGGAAGGTATAACATATTAAAATCACCACGGTGAATATTCATGATAACACTGTCCTTAGACATACAATCTTTACCCTCAGGTAATTAGAATAGAAACCCACAGGTGTCTGCCCATAGGCATAATGAATATTTCCTATAGGCGTATGAGGTGTAACCCAAAGGAACAAAAACTACTGCCCACGGGCATAAAAACCACTGCCCACAGGCTTGAGAATGGTTGTTCGCAGGCTAAACAAAACACTGCCCTTATGCTATATAAGTAGTCGGTCCAAGCCCAACACATAAGAAGGTAATTATATACAATTCCTCTTAAGGCAATTCAAAACATGCTAAAATTCATGGTATACCCACAGGTATTCTTGCCAAATAGCTAAACAGAGGAAGGCACCCCGGGGGTGGTCCTGGATCCAAGAAATGATCCCAAACAGTAGTTTTAACTTATCATAAGTTTATCTATAAAATTCTACATATCTTTCAGCAAAGGCCACAACCATAAGACACCCCAAACATGGGTTCGTAGCACAACAGTACACAAAATCAACTCAACAGTAGGAAATAAACACTGGACCACCTACCTCGATCGTCTCTAATCGGTATATGTGAACGATGCCTCTTGAATCATCCAAAAACAACATAGATTTGGGATAAACATTCACTCAATCAAACTCAAAAAACCTTCACTCAGGAAAGAATTGGTAAGAAAGGCTCTAGGATAAGTAAAGTCTTAACCGTACAGCACCAACGTGGTCGACGGAGGCAGAATCAGATTCCTGGTGTGATATCGGGTGATCCACCAATGTTCGGTCGTCCTCCCGAGCTCCAAAACGAACTCAAATCCTCCTCTACCAAATGAGGAGGCTACTGCCTGTTTTAAGAGAAAAAAACAAACTACACGGTGTGTACTCTCAAGTACACGTCATGTAATTTCCATTTTTTAATTATTCCTCAATTGGATTCTTTCCACTGTGGCACTGTTCATCTGTCGACATATATTCCTGATTACACAGCGTGTACTATCGCTCCCCTAGCAGCTGTCTTTACCACCATACTGTTCACCTGCTGACTGATTACATGGTGGGTAAATACTAAGTACACAGAGTGTAGTTAGTTTTTCCACCCTTTATCATCGACATGCCTACATGCCCTGTGTACTCCTCCCACATGGCCAAAGTACACAGCGTGTGGAAAATGACATGGTGTGTACCCTCAAAATTTAGGATTTTTCCCCATTTACCTTATTTTCTCAAAAATACATAAGGAAAAAAAGAAAACGAAGAAACTCATACCACAGGAATACGAACCGGGTTCTTACACTGGGGTAGAGGATTGGGCCTTGCTCGGGATGCAGATTTTTCTTTGTGCCTTTTTCATTTAGTTGAATCTGTGTTCGAGTTCTTTTTTTCATACATCTAGTTTAGACATACATCATGGGATGAAATCGTTTATGAGGTTCAGCACATTATTATTATTTTAGTTTGATTACTTACATTTCTTCTAATGTAGTTTATTTATTTATATGCTTCTGTTATTTGTTTTTTGTTTTTTTTTACTTCCATTGTGATATTATCTATTACCTATGAGGGCATAGTTTCCCCCATGAACACAAAAAGGTCCCTTGATGCTAGTCGACATCCTCTAGTGATCGAAGAGATGTGCTTGAGGTTATGTGAATCACCGGTCTGGCCACCGTCTTAGAATTGAACCGGGTCAGGATGTTACAAAGTTGTATTAAAGGTGGTTTTTCCTTTTTTTCTTACTATTTGGGTTAGATAAAAGACTAGGATATAGGGATTAGGGATAAACTATGTTCTTGGACATAGCTAACCCAAGAGAAAACTCAAATTCCTGGGTTGGGATTGCAGTTATTGATTATGTGAGTTACTATTGATATGATTTCCCCTTTGGTGACTCACTTGTATTTTGTTGTTATTGTGATGGTATTATTAAAATAATGGTTTTACCATTAAAGCCCGATGATACAAGGGGAAAACATCCCATGAATCATAATAGGCACTATAGGATTTAAATTTCAAGCCTATTGACATGCTATATCAACTTTCAACATTCATTTGACTATGGCATGTGATTGTTGTTGTGCCTAGTGGTAAAATTTTGAAATACTTTTGTTACAGATAAAGTTGTGATATTCTGTTAGATTTTAGCCTGAATTAACCTAGGAATGTACTCTAGAACTGTTTAATAATCCTTTTTAGTTGTCTCTTCCATTTTGAAACCCAGCCTTTGAGTCAGGTTTTCTATTGTTTAGTGCTTAGAGGCAAGCAATGTATCTAGCCTCTTTTTCACCTTACTTGTTTTTTTAACATTCTATAATCCTTGTCTAAAGGTGTGTGTTTGGATTTTATAGAAAAAAATTTCCCTGACGTCTTTGTGTTGTGCCTCAGGAGAGTGGCAATGAGCGCATTCCCGAGATGGTGCGTCCTGAACCACTAGTTGTTCCTCTCATAGAGCCTCTTGTGGCACTACCTCCTGTCAATATTCTGAGGGACCCTGATGCTCAGTTCAAGGATGGTCTCCTCAGGATTATGAAGTCGGTTCAGAATATCCCCAGACCTACCCCATCTATTGCAGACCTTACGTAGTAATTTCTGTAGCAGCACCCTCTCACCTTCTCAGGGAGTGGCACCCTCATGCTGCAGAGTCATGGATAGAAGCTATAATGCCTATCTTCAACCACCTTATGATGCTTCTAGAGTAAAGGGTGAAGCTTGAATTCTACATGCTCCATGACTCCACCAAGTGTTGGTGGGATGTTATTTCTTAGGCTGAGCAGACCAGTGTCATGGCTTGGGATGATTTCCAAGAAGCCTTATACAATCACTTTTTCCCACATACACTAAGAGATGATCATTTGTGGGAGTTCCTACATCTTTATCAAGGCTCTATTACTATGTTAGAGTGTTCTACTCATTTCATAGAACTTTAGTGTTTTTCCCCATCTCTTACTGGTGATGCGCAGACTACTGCAAGGTGTTTTGAGGATTGACTTCAGTATATTATCCGCTCATAGGTGAACATCTTCCATTTGACCACTATTACGGAGATCATGAACCAAGCTCTAATCTCGTAGAGAAATGTTTGGGAAGATATACCAGTTAACAAGGGTGGTTTTGTTCTAAGAAAGGGTGATGGCTCTTCAGGAAGCAGGAAATTCCATTCTGAAAGTAAACGTGGGGGAAATCATAGCCAAACTGTACGTCTTGATAGCTCTGTCACATGTTATCAGTGAGGTAGGGATGGTCACAAGAAGCCACAGTGCACGAAGAATTCGATGGAGTGCCGAACTTGTGGTAGGATAGGTCACCATCAGCCTTTCTACCATTCCATTTCTTCAGCTTCCAGTGGTAGAGGATCTGCACCTGCACCTCCGTCAGGTATGGGATCTATGACTCAATAGAAGGTTGGAAGTTCTTTTTCCACTAGTCGACCGGGAAAAGGTAATGGTGGAATTCATGGTTAAGGAAATCAAGTTTCAGATTATCAGCATCAGCAGAGTGAACCTGCTCAGGCCAACCAGGCAGCGTATCAGGGTCGTGGATCAGGTTTCATGTATGTAGTACAATCAGCACTAGAAGAGTACAATGTAGGGCCATCTACAATGAGAGGTACTATCCTAGTAGCCTCTACTTTAGTTTCTTCTCTTTATGATATCAGTTCATCACACTCTTTTATATCTGATTCTGTTGTTGAGAGTCTTGACTTTCCAATTGAGTATCATTATAGTGTCATGTCTCTTGACACTCCACTTGGGGTCAGGAAAGTGGGCATACTCAAATTCTAAGAGTTCCCCTTGAGATAGGCGGGTACCATTTTTTTTGGAATTTCTATATCCTTGATATGTTTAGCATCGAAGTCATTCATGGTATTAATGGATTTCTCCTTATCGTGCTCAAGTGGATTGGTATCACCATTGGGTGTCCTTCATATCCCCAGAGGGAAACACATATCTTTACAAGGGAGAATGTGATATGCATGCAGACCAATCTAAGCCTAAATATGAAAGGTTGGGAAGAGTGACAGCTCAGTTGGAAAGTCTCTTCATGAGAGATTAGGGAACACACCTAGTTGAATTTTCTATAGTGGTGGACCTTTATAGGGACTTCTTCCTTGATGATTTCTCTAGCTTACCTCCTGTGAGAGACATGGAGTTCACTATCGAGCTCATGCCAGGTGTGGAACCTGTGTCTATTCCTCCCTATAGGATGGCACTAACAGAGCTACAACAACTCAAAAATATTCTTGAAGACCTTAAGGATAAGGGTTTCATTAGACCTAGCACATCATCGTGGGTTTTACCTATCATTTTTTCCAAGAAGGCAGACAGTTCCCTAAGGTTATGTTTGGATTATCGTCGAATCAACCAGCTCACGGTAAAGAATCAAAATCCATTGCCTCATATAGATGATCTCTTTGGCCAGCTTCAGGGAGAAACTATTTTATCCTATATTAATCTGAGGTCGGGATATCACCAGGTGCATGTGTGATCATCTGATATACCACGTATGGCTTTTCGAAGTAGGTACGGCTATCAGGAGTATCTGGTTATGTCGTCTGGCCTCACTAATGCACCAGAAATATTCATGGATCTGATGAATCGGGTTTTTCATCTGTATCTTGATTCTTTTGTGGTAGTCTTTGTGGAAGACATCTTAGTGTATTTATATTCCAGACACGATCATGAAACCCATATTGAGATTGTATTGAGTACACTGAGAAAGTAACATCTATACACTAAGCTCAGTAAATGCCACTTTTGGATTGATAAAGTACACTTCTTGGGTCATATTATATCTGAAGCAGGGGTATCATTTGACCCAGAAAAAGTGTGTTTCATGGTTTCATGGGAGCATCCCAAGAGTGTCTTTGACATCAACACTTTCTTAACTCTTGCTGGCTATAATAGGTGATTCATATAGGATTTCTCTTGCTTAGAAGCACCTCTTACGGGCCTAACTAAGAATGTTGTACAGTTAATCTGGTCAGAAGCTTGTGGAAAGACTTTTCTGGAATTAAAGGAAGACTAACCTCAGCCCCAATCCTGATTCTTCTAGAACCTGGTAAGATCTATACAGATTTTTGTGATGCTTAAGAATTGGACTGGGTGCAGTCTTGATGCAAGGTGATCAAGTCATGGCTTAGGGATCCTACCAGATAAGACCTCACAAGAGGAATTATTCTACACATGACCTTGAGTTGGCAGTTGTAGTTTATGATCTATGTTTTTGTAGAAACTATTTGTTGGGTGAGAGATTCATTGTTTACACGGATCATAAAATCTTGAAATATATCTTCACTCAAGCAGACATGAACTTAAGGCAACGAAGGTGGGTCGAATACATGCAGTCATCCAAAATTGATCTCGCTTATACCCCTAGTAAAGGTAATGTTATGGCAGATGATTTAATCTGTAAGACATGGACTTAGGCCTTGTAGGTAGCTAGTAATGAGTGGCAGATGATGGACTTGTTTTTAGAGATGCATCTGGAGGTTCAAGAGCAAAGTGAAAATTAGGTTCTAGTAGATCTCATAGTGACGTTATCTTTTCTAGAGTGAGTCCTCAATAAATAGTTGACTGATCATGAGGGGCTCATTTTGAGGGAAATCATTACCAGAGGGAACCCACCTCTTGGTTGGGTTGTTGATGGCAGTGAAACTCTTCATTATTATGGCTGTGTATGGGTACCTTCAGTTATACGAGAAGAGATAATGAAGGAATCCCACACCTTCATTTGGGAAATTCACCCTAGCTTAACCAATATGTATAGAGACATGTGTAGATAGTATTGGTGGCCTGGTATGAAAAAGCAGATAGCAGGTTTCATCACTCAGTACTCCACCTGCCAACAGGTGAAGGCAGAGCACCAATGACTTGCGAGACTCCTACAGCCTCTATCCATTCCTGAATGGAAATGGGATGAAATTACCATGGATTTCATTATGGGATTTCCAAGATCTCCTTGAGGAAGTGATTCAGTATGGGTGGTTGTCGATAAGTTGTCCAATGTTCAACACTTTTTGTTTATCTGAGAGACCTTAACTATTGATGAGTTTGGAAGGCTGTATATCCAGGAGATTGTGTGACTTCAT
This sequence comes from Viscum album, assembly GCA_963277665.1. Classification (NCBI taxonomy): domain Eukaryota; kingdom Viridiplantae; phylum Streptophyta; class Magnoliopsida; order Santalales; family Viscaceae; genus Viscum; species Viscum album. Next base: position 1,849,823,549 of record OY728156.1, read on the forward strand.
GGTGTACCTTATTCTATTGTCTCATATAGGTATTCCCACTTTACGTCACAGTTCTTGAAAGGGTTTCAAAAGGATTTGGGCTCATAGGTACTTCTGAGTACTACATAACACCCTCAGACCGATGGGAAGTCTGAGAGAACTATACGAGTGTTAAAGGATATGTTACATGCATGTATCCTTGATTTTGGAGGTTTCTGGGAAAATCATTTACCTATTTTTGAGTTTACCTATAATAACTTTTTCCAGGCGACAATTAAAATGGCTCTGTATGAGGCTCTCTATGGTAGACTGCGTTGTTCACCTTTATGATTGCTCGAAGAAGGTGCGGCAGCTCTATTGGGTCCTCCTCTCGTTCAGGAAACTTCTGAGAAAGTTCAAATGATTCAGAATCATATGCCTACAACTCAGTCCAAGAAAAAGTCTTATACTGATCATCAGTGTAGACCTCTAATGTTCAATGTGGTACATCAATTCTTTCAATGTGTTTCTCTGAGGTTGGGTCACAGGCGGATCAGGAGGAAGGGGAATTTATCACCCAGATACATTGGCTCATTCAATATATTGGAGAGAGTTGGGCCGGTATCCTATCGGTTACTGCTACCTCATAGTTATTGTTCTATGCATGAAATTTTCCATGTATCTCATCTCCGAAAATATCATACAAACTCGTCTCATTCTTTTGACCACAAAGACATCGAACTTGACACTGATGCATCCTTTTTGGAGCATCTGATCTGTATCATCGACAGTATCATGAAATTCCTCCGAGGAAAGTCAGCCCCACTAGTTCGAGTGTTGTGGAAACTTGGACATGTTTAGAATGAGACCTAGGAGCAAGAGATGGATGTACAAGTGCATTGGCGAGAACTTTTCTCTGGTGACATTCCACCACCCTCGGAAGGGTAACTCAGGGACGAGTTGTCTTAAGGAGGGGAGGTTGTAACATCTCGGTCTTAATCAGGTACGAACCATTTTTAATTAATTTTAGTCTAATTAATTAATCATCTAGGATGCATACATGTACACCTTATTGTGAATCTCATATAGCTTTCTAATTAATTTAGTTAAATGTATCAATTTAATGAAAAATGCAATGTCGCACCATAGCGTGATGTTCGGGATTAAATAATTAAATAAAGATTGAATAATAATATTAAGATATTTAATGAAGATTTAAAAGAAAGAAATAAAGGAAGAAAAGAAATTTTGAAATAAAATTGAAAGGGGCTACGAGAAAAATAAAAAAATTAAAATGTGGTATTTCTATTTTTAAATATTTTTATCTTTTATTTACCTTCCATATTTATATTTTATTTTATTCTTTTCTTTTTTTTATTTATTCCTTATATTTTATTTTTCTCTTATTTTTCTTTCTTTTCTTTTTCTTTCTTTTATTTCTTTTTTCTCCTCTCCTCTCTCCATTTCCCTTCAATCACGTTGCACCCCACCTCTCCCCTAGGTGGAACACCAACTATTAGGCCCTTCGGAAGGTTATTGCTCCTGCGTCTGAGGATTGATTCTTTCATCATCAAATGCACAGTAAACCATAGGGAAAGGCTAATGTTGTGCATTTGGAATCATACATTTTCATTGAGTAATATACATGCAGTTCATCGTAGAAGATTTTTACCCAATTTTGGGGTTTTATTGAAATTCATCATTTTCATCTGTTTTAGGCCAAATCAAAGCCTACCGCGGATTTATATTCATCTACCACTACATGGAAGGGTGACTAATTGATTTACCTCCATTTAATTTTTCTTTATAAAAATGAACCATTGTACCGTTAGTCAGTGCCAACTGGCTTTGTGAAATCTTACACAATTTAATTCTATTAATTATTCTGCCTAGTTGTTGTAGCCTTAATCATATTCAATTAAATTGTTTGATTTTTTCAACAAGATCATACAAACCTTTGGGAATGCCGACATGGTCGGTATATTTATCCATTAGTCGGGTTTATAAATTAATCAACTGTAGCCATTGCATAACCGCTTTGTATTATTCTTAAATTAAATAAATAGTTTGTTGAATTGTTGCAACAAGGTCAGACACCCCTTTGGGCATGCTGACATGGTTGGTGTATTTTCTCATTCGCCTAGTTTATAATTTAATTAACTACAGTTATATGTCATCCCTATTTATTGATATTAAATCAAATAAATAGTTTCATTAACAAGTGCATAAATTATTGGACCATTTGTACTTGTTTATTGAACTGTTTGTTTATTTAAAAGTACACTATCTGATGATTTTGATACAGTATATTTCTTTATTAAGTTTTCATGTTATAAATATTAAATTTAATCCTTTTGATGCATGGGAGTATCTGGATAGCTTTCAAATTGTGATTTTATATGTTGATTATGTCATATCTACTACTGTGAAAACTTTAATTAAATTTAGGGTGGGGAAAGGAGGTGGGTCATGTATTAAGGGCCATGATCAGATCATTTGTTCCCAATGAGTTACCTCTATGTGACCTCTATGTGATGGGGGTGTCATTGATTTTTCCAGAACGAGACTTCCATGGGATTTCTATTACTTTTGAGTGATACTGATTCCAAAAGGTCCCATATGGACGGATCTATTGGCAAAGTGGCTAAGCCAGCCTCGGATGACACCAGACCCCTTTTTGTGAGATCGGGATGGAATCAGGGTAAAGTCATGCCTTGGAGATACATGGTCTATAGAAATATTGCCTTGGATAGACTCGGTGGTATTGGATAAATTGAACGATGTTTCATAGTGATAACTTTTTGATGGGATCAGACTCCAACTCTCAACTTGAACCATAAATAATGATGCACTTTACATTTATATTATTCCTATTTGAGACTCTTGAGATTTTAAATATTTCTATTATATGTTGAAGTGCACTCGGTTGACACTGGACTTAGACACCAAGTTAAATCACGTGATTGGGGTATATTGTTTCCTTGTTTTAACTTTCTTTCTGGGTTTTATATGTGTGTGTGTGTGTGTATTCTACTGATAGGTACCCTTCCAGACTAATATCTTAGGCTGAAGACGGTGGCAAAGAAAGGGTGTTGTTTGGTACTTGGGTCGACTCATTTATTTCATTGAACTGAAATTAATTTATTGGAAATGGTTATGTAATGGAACACTGAATTTTTATTTTTACACAAAATGGAAAGTTTTAGGCATCGTGGGTGCCATCCTACTGGGATTTTATCTCAAACCCTTCTCGGGCATCGTTGACACCCGAGTAGATTACATGCTCGCAGGTATTGACAAGGGGAAGCATGCTGCCTACAGTGCTTAATTATTTTTTACTACTTAGGATGGGGACTCAGGTATAGGATCGGGCCTTGCTCGTGATACAGCTATTACTTTTGCCTTTTTCTTTTAGTTGATTGTGTGTTTGAGTTCTGTTTTCCATACTTCTAGTCTAGATGTACATCATGGCATGAAATCATTTTTAAGCTTCAAAACATTATTATTTTTTTGTTGGATTACTTAAATTTCTTCTGATGTAGTTTATTTATTTATTTGCTTCCTATATTTGTTATTTGTTGTTGTTTACTTCCATTTTGATATTATCTATTACCTAAAAGGGAATATTATCCCCCACGAACACAAAAAGGGCCCTCGTTGCTAGTGGGTAGCCTTTGGAATTTGGGGAGATGCACTTGAGGTTATATGACCCACCAGTCCAGCAACCATCTTAGAGGTGATCTGGGTTGGGACGTTTCACTTGGTTTCTCATGCATCAAATGAGAATGTTTATTTTTTTTAGTTCCTTGCACTATATCTTCCAATCCCAGATATTTGGAATGTTTTTATCATTATAATTGTCTATATATACATGAGTATAGAATGTTCCAATCCCTAATTCACAATTTTATGATTCTTATAATCATGTTTGTTTCATATTATTATGTTGTAAAATGTTCCTATGTTGTAATTTTTCATGTATTATTCTCAATTATTTATCTTGATATGTTTTCCTAATGATATTTTTGTTTTAATAACCTTGAACATGTACTTCCAAATTTGGTGTTGAAAACATAATCTTCAGATTTCTAGATTTGATACCAATGAAAATTACCCAATTTTAGTGATATAAAATTTAAAATATTAAATATAAATATTGGATCACTTACATAACAAAGGAACTTTTAGGTTTATAGTTTTAGATAGTTAGTACAAGATCTTACGTAATAATACCCATGCCTTTCAGTGATCATTTTTTCCACTATACCAAGCTTGTATTTTCCCATATTAAGCCTTCTTTATTATTCAACCTCAACTTTAAACCTTATGAATTTTTTTTAAAATATTTAATGGGAACAAAAATCTTGGTAAGGGATATAAAAGAAATGTAACTCATTAGTCAATTTCAAAATTATAAGATCATAAAAGAGTGTTTTCCTTTAATATAATAAACTTGAACTTAAATAATCATTTATATACACATGAAATCATATTTTCTACCAATTTTTTTCATAAAACACATTATAAGAAAACATAAACTAAAAATCATAATCATGAGGGTTTCATAGAAAACATGATATCCCATGAAAATCGTTTTATTAAAAATATACCTTTTACCCTGAAAGTGAATAATCATTTTATTGAAAGAAAAGATAATTAGATTACCCAGGGAAAAAATAATTTCCCTAAAAATTCATTATAAATAATAGAAATTTTTTATATTCATTGGGATATCAACTTCATAAAACCATTACAAGAACCCTTACAAGTGGAATAGCATGTATGGTCAACTTATAACATAATAATTACCAAATTTATTAGAGAGATACACCAAGATCACCCAAACATAAATAATTTTTAAGGGCCATAACATTAATAAAACAAACATAATCTTTAATTTACATTATAAAAATCATTAAAATATTCTTTTGAACTAATAAGAAAAACATTTTCAGATATTGATATATCTCTTCCGTTTAAAATCCAATTTTCAAAACTAAAATGCCATGAAAAACTGGAAGGAGGTTTATTATTTGAAAATAAAATATTTTTCTATAAATTAATTAAAACATAAAATAATTTTAAAGTATAAGGATGTTTTTGATTTCATATATATTAAAAATATAACATCTCTTTCTCCATTTATAAAGAAAGTAAAAATGTTCCATAGAAAATGTGTAAAGATATTCCTTTTGAAAAAACATTTAAATACATTAAAAAGGGTCATAAATGTCATTTATAATTCATTATTGTACATAAAAATACATCTATATGATAATTTTAAAAATATGGACATGGAAGAAAAAAATAAATATTTAAATCATTTAAAATGATATTTTTCGATAAATTATCCATTATGAAATAACAAAATTTAAACTAATAAAAAAATTAAAGAGATAAATTTTAATGTGTTATTAATGATGATATAATTAATCCATTATTTATTATTATACACCATACAACATAAAATATGTGGTTAAAATAGCTTAAGTCCCAAATAAAGGGAAGTAAGACTAGAAATCCATTACTTTAAAACCATTTAGAATCATACTTTATTTAATTACTAAATAATAAAATTATATTAGTTTTTTAATTGATTATTAACATTTTTTATGTTCATTGAATTTTAATTTTAAATTTTATATCATTTTTACCTTGTTTTATTTAGTTACTTCATCAGTTAATTTTACATCAGACATTTTGAGGGCATTCAGTTCATAATCCAAAAACAGCTTTGGTATGATGAACATGGTAAAAGTGGTCATTATTGAATCATATAAATAATAATCATCATCATCATATAACTATAATTTTTAAAAATTAATTATATTTTTAAAAATAACCCTAAAATATGGTTATGGAAAATTAATTAAGTTACAATCCTGGAGACGGTGATTCGTACGTACACATGATTAATGTTTCCATTTTTCAATGAAAAAAGGGGAAAGAAGGAAAGTATTATTTTATATTTACATAATTATTATTATATAATAAATATTATGTTATATCTTTAAATTAACTTATATATAACATCCATGTGATGTTGTGATGATAAATGAATCGCATCGCTTCGTGAAGGTGGTAATCCACACATACGAATGAAGGACATTGTCATTTTTCAATGGATGGAATAGTAATAAAATATAAAACATATTATTTTTAAATAATGATAATAATTTCATGAGTATAATATATAAATATATATAATCCACAATTATAATTATCCATTAGAGTTTGTGATGGAAAATGAATTACATCAGCCCGTGAGGTGGTAGTCTTTCGTACACACAAACGATTGTTTTGTTTCCCATTTGAAAAAAGAAGAAGGTGTATTAAGGTTAATCAATTAATATAATAAAATGTAATTTTCTTTTATAGGCTAATTTCATTATATCGCAATGTTTATAAGAGTTTTTAATGAGTAGAACAAAAAATAAAAATAAAACATTCGGTTAAAAGCTATACCTCTTCTTCAGAAAACCTTCTTTGATATACAACTTATTCCCTCTAAGATTGTTATTATTTCCAAACTAATAATTATAAGATTTAGGTATTTATTTAAGGAAGTTAATTGGGTATCCATTTTCCAAACTACATATCTCAAAAGGTGTAAGTAAGAGAGGACAGGAGGTTCCCCTTTATAAGTGAGGGGAGGGGCACACTTGTAATTTTAAAAAAAACATTAAAATATTTTAAATTCACATTCATGGCCAAGTGGTTCCAAAATTGGATTAATTTTTAATTTAAGGGGATATAGTATGAAACTAATATAATAAGAATTAGATAGGTTTTTAGGTCATTTAGACCCTTTTCTCCTTTGTTCAACCCCTTGTTTCCCATTTTTATCCTTAACTTTGGTTAAACATTTTTCGATCATTAAGGGTTCCAAATTTACTTATAGGGTGAAAATTGGTTCATAAATGTTCCATAAATGAAATTTTATATCATTTAATATTACACTGATCCTATTTCTGTATAATTTTGATTTTAAAATCATTTAATAAGATATTATATAACATAAAATTTCATTAATCTCATTTCAAGAACTTTTATTATATTTTTTCTTTAAAAACATCAAGACAGGTATGAAATTAGTATATAAACTCTCTAAACATCAATTATACATTATTATTAACAATAATATTCATTTTAAACCCTAATACTTCAAAAAAATATTAATTTTTATTTTTTAAAATGATTTACTTTGATTTTTATATTGCATACACACCCATTGTATCACCATTCTATAAAGGTTTAAAGTAATTATATAATAACTAAAAATTAGAAATAAATTATCATCATAAAAATAATTTCATTTTTCTCAAAATAAAATCTATGATACATTCAAATATTATTTTTATCCCTATGTAAAAAATATAAGAGAAATATAAAATTAAGAGAGTGACATTTTGTATTTTTCATTACATAAAATATTATATAGGACATTATCAAAGAATATAATCCAAGTGACTATAAATTAGACAATTATATGAGTATATATGAACTGAAATAATCCAATAGTTTAAAGGAAGGTGTTAGGAAATTTTTATATCATTTCCACATTAGTTTTAAAATTAATTAACTTATTTTAACCTTTACTATGGTTATAAATATTTATCATAGTTGTTATTCATTATGAATAATAATTAAGTTCACCATATTATATAATATTAATTATAAAGATTCAGAAGAAGGAATCTGTTCTATAAAATTCAATTCATATAATTGTTATAATTTAATTTAAAATTAAACTAGAAAAACATGATGAAAAGAAAATTTCAAATTAAATATCATCTTAAGTATTAAATGGTTTTACACCAAAATCAAGCATAAAATTTATTTGTTGAAATTAATTAGGTTTTTTTGATAAAAATAAAACAATTTTATTTATAATCCATTTAAAAAACATTAACTTTTTAGATTCTTTAAAAAAGGCAGTTTTCAAAAAAAATTATTATTTTTTACAATTCATTGAAAAATCAAAATTTTAATAAATTTATAAAAAATTTGCACTAAGATATTTTTAAAAGATAATATAAAAAATTAAGTTCAAATTTTCAAATAAATTTTCTAAATGTGGGAGGAATTAAATATAATATTTTCTCACAAAAAGTAATGAAAACTATTTTTGAAGAAAAATGTTTCTTTAGATAATAAAATGACTTTATTAAAAATTAAATACTTTTTATAAAAAATTAATAATTGATTTTTTATTGATTAGGACCCTTATAAATATATTTCATTATTTGGTAATTCCTTTTCATGTCCTTAAATTTAATAGCTAGGTTATAATGGTCATATTTAAATAATCATATTGTGTGGTTATTTAAGATTAGTATTACCACCTCGTGGTTGGATGGGGTGGTAAGGGTGGGGATGGGTTTGGGTCATGGTCACAGGGTCAAGTCCCCGGGCTAGTGGGTTTATCTGTATTTTCTTCCTTACATTTGTGCCACTTTTGTTATTATGCCAAAAAAATTTAATATCAGTATTACATTTCATGTATTCAATCAAACATAGTGTTGTTTTTTCAAATATCAAGTTATTGAATTCTCCCCCCTTCAGTAAATTGTGTCCTTATAGTTTTATCTTGAGCATAGTAATCAAGAGCTTATCATTTAACAGTACCTTTGTTGAAAACCCACATCACAAAAAGGGTTAATAAAACCTATTTTAATAAAGAGGGAAAGGGAAATATAAAAATCATTTGGAATAATGCATAACTAGGTTTCTAAATATGAGAGAATTAATTGTATGTGAAAATATATACCTGGAGGAAAAATTAATGTCTAAATAATGATGGAGAGTGACAAATAACATTGATAACAAGAAATTTAATGATCATGAGAAACTTAATAACCAAAAACCATAAACCAAAATTATTATCACAAGTTAAGATAATTCCATAAATTAATTAACCTTCACATGAAAAAGTAATACATTTGACTCCAAGATTTCCACAATTACACAAAAGGATAAACATAGATCATTCCACAAATATCTATCTTTTTATCCTTATTAAAATTAATAACCTCAACATTAAATAATTTTTTAACCTCAAAAGTGATCTTTTACCTTTATTCTTATATCCCTAAAACATTAATTTTATTCTTCCCAAATAATCCTTCATCTTAAATATAGGTATTACATATACCTCAACCCATTAGAAAATATTTCTGGATATCATTAATCACTTCAATATCCCATCACTTAATTCCTAAAAAGAGTTATCTATGACTTTAAACTTATGATTAAACTTAAATTTATAAAACCATGATGGTATACACAAGTAAAAAAGTTAACCTCATAAGAAAACATTATAATCGATAAATTTTTCTAAACCCTGCTCTGATAACAACTATAATAACCCAGAACCCATAATCCTAAATCTGTTGCTAAAATTATAAGCTTTCAATTTTCAGATTTGATATAGATGAGCATAACCTAATTTTAGTCATCAAAAACATATAACATCAAATAGAAATTTTTTATTTCTTACATACCCAAGGACATTTTAGGTTAATATTTTTAGATAATTAGGAAAAACTCTTATATAATAATACCTATATCTTTGAGTTATTGTCTTTTGAACTATACCCAACTTTTCTTTTTCCATATTAATTACTCTTTATTATTCTGGATCATCCACAAAACCTAGTGAATTTTTTTTTTAAATTTGGGATGATTACAATAAGCTCAGTAGGAGATATATAAGAAAACATACTTGTTAGTCTATTTCAAAACCATGAGATAATTAATGGTATTTTTCTTTAACATAGTAATATTTGTATTAAATTATATTTTACTTAAATGTGAAATCCCCTTTACCACCCAATGTTTTTCATAAAAAAACATTATAATAAATCATAAATGTAAAATAATTATTATTATTTTTTCATAGAAAACATGAGAACCTGTGAAAAAAAAACTTAAAAAAATATAACTTTTTACCCTAAAAGTGAATAATATTATTATTAAACAAAAATATCATTATATTACATTTTGAAATAAAATATTTACATAAAAATATATATCAATAATATAAAATTAATTTAGGTTTATTAAACATAATCTTTAAAAAATCCCTTATAAGAACACTTACAAGTAGAATAACTTGTACGAAAAATTTCCAAAATAATTCTACAAATGTCACGACCCGCCCTCGGGGTCCGTGCCGTGACTACCCCAAGCCCGCCTTCCATAGGCCAGGGGTTGGCGACTAGCACCAAGGCGTAAATCCCGATAAAAAGGGAAGGCATTGCCTTTGAAAAGTAAACAAACACCACAGAGTAAGAAAGAGGAAAGTAAACACTAAACAAAAGCAGAGTACAACTGAAAGTGCGGAAAATGGGCCAGTATACAAACCCAAACAGAAAGTAAAGTACAACTCGAAAGGGAAAACAGCAACTGAAAGGTAAAAGCCGCTACACCGAGCTGTCCACTGGAAATCCCACCTGAAGGGTGGGTACAGATAGCTCCTCTGCTCCACGGGTCCCGTCGTCCGCTCCATGCATTTCCCGCCCAGTGGTCCACCTCCGGGTACTGTCCCGCTCTGCAAGACTCAGCTAAGGTCAACATTGTCCGTCGTCTGCAACCAACACAACGTAGTGCGGGCAAAGCCCGTGCAGGGGTGAGTACAAGCTACTCAGTAGGGACCCCGAGACCCCTGAAGGTCTCTCAAATCATCAAAAGATAAACCACGAAGAAAGGTACAATCACGAAGTAACAACCGACACTGCTTAGGTATATGCCCATACATATACCTAAGTCATCAATTCAAATACGCTCCAACCTCCGAGCCCAAGTACAACTCAGTCCACACAGAAAAGTAAACGTATTCCACACAGGAAAGCAAAACGTAATCCACATAGGATAGCACAACACAATCCACAGAGGAAAGAAACAGGATTTAGCTCACACAGGTATACTTCTTCAAAGGACGATAAAGATGATCATTGATCCATCTAAGTCGTCGGACCCACGAAGGATCGATAGGTAACTAACCCCCGCAAAGACCCACACAGGATCGGGCCCACACAGGACCTGTAGGCGCTGGTTCACACAGGACCGCTGACCGCAAGGACCCACACAGGATCGGACCCACACAGGATCGGGCCCACACAGGACCTGTAGCACTGATCCACGTAGGATCGCTGAGTGCTGTAGTCGTCGTCGTCGAATCCACATAGGATCTCTGTACTGTCGTCATCGCAGTCACAGTAGCAGTAGTAGCAGTAGTAGTCACAGTAACAGTCGCAGCCAGCACTAGGGTTCCCGCACACAGCAAGCTCGTTCGGAGGGTCCGCTCCACGAGCCGAGAGGCTGATACATCAACTGTCACACAGACCAGAGTTGATGTATCCAAAAGTTCCGTATCGTCAACAGGAACTCAACGCAACAGACGGCGCGTCGATCGGACGCCCGGTCTGAGAGTTATTGGCATTTTCGTCCCCGGGGCCCGATTGGTTTTTAAGGCAAAACCAACCCGACCGTACTCCACCTGCGTCCAAACCTCGGGCGGAGTATGTCAAAAGATCCGTCTCACTAAGAGGAACATAACACAGCTGACGGCACGTCAATCGGACGTCCGTAGCTCAAGATATGAGCGTTTCCGCTCCGAAGGCCCGGTTGGTTTCGTGAACGAACCAACCCGGCCGAACTCAAAGTAATCCGAAACCTTGAGTGCAATATACCGAAACGACCGTCTCGATCCAAGGATCGCGTTTCCACAGACGGTTCTTCGATCGGAGGTCTGTGTCTCAAGTTATGGCCAAAAGACCGTAAACGATTCGAAACGGGGGGTCCGGGTCCGGGTCGACCCGGCCCGACCCCCCCTGGGTCGGCCCGAACCGGGTCGACCCGACCCGGGTCCGACCCGGCCCGACCGGCTGGCGGCGCGGCGGCCCGGCAATGGCGGGGCGGCCCGGCGGTGGCGCGGCGGCCCGGCGGTGGCGCGGCGGCCCGGCGGTGGCGCGGCGGCCCGGCGGTGGCGCGGCGGCCCGGCGGTGGCGCGGCGGCCCGGCGGTGGCGCGGCGGCCCGGCGGTGGCGCGGCGGCCCGGCGGTGGCGCGGCGGCCTGGCGGCGCGCACGGAGGCGGCATGCGGGGGGCAAAGCCCCCGCTTTCTTGGAAAGTCGGCGCGGCTAAATGTCGCGCCCCTTGATTAAAAACGGCCCCCACGTGGGGGCCGTTTGAAGTAAAAACCGGGGGGCTGCTGCCCCCCCCCTTCATGGAAACCGCCCCCCTCATAATGAGGGGGGTTTTATGCGCTGGCCGGGGGATTATTTTCCCCCGGTTTAACTCCATCCGGCCGGCCAGCTGGCCGGCCGGTTTTCTCCAACGGGACCGGAAAATCCGGTCCCCTCTTCGGCTTCCGACGCCGGCGGCCCGGCCGCCGGTCTTCTCAATTTGCCGCGGCCCGGAACCGGCCGCGGTATTCGTCATCCGGCACGGTGCGACGGCACCGCGCCCCTCCGCCGCACCTCGATTTCTTTCAACGCGGCGCGACGGCATCGCGTTCTTGATGTTTCTTTCATGGTGCGCGCGCGACGACGTCGCGTTCTTGATTGGGCGATTAACCGCGTGGTGCGACGGCACCACGCCACCTTGATTCATCCACAAATTTAAACACCAAGAACGGAGGAGGGGGTTCGGCCGTGTTCATGCGGTCCGGCCCCCTCACGTTAAAACACTACTTAAAGTATTCAAAAGCCACACGTTAGACATGCTAGTTCCACGATCAAGAATGGAATAATTAAACAACAAAACAACAACCCCTACCTTGGGTATAAGTTCGTAGATTTGACAACATTCCGCGGAAGACAACGTCGCGGAGGTCGGGCGTCGCGGTCGTCGTTCGTCAAATCCGATGACGAAGAGGTGCGTCCGATGTGATACGTCGTTGGCGAAACTTTGTATGCCGACGAAGGGAATCCGAGGAGGAAGCGGCGTTCCCTCTCGTTGACACGGAAGACGAAGAAGGGCGGAGCGGCGTTCTTCGTCGGAACTTGAGCGTTCTTCGTCAAGTTCGAAGGTTCTTCGTGTTCTTCGTCAGAGTTGAAGAAGAAGAAGAAAAGCTCCCCAAAAGCTCTCAAGGTGGCCAAAGTGTTCTAACCCAACCAAATAAAATAAGAGCTTATTTTATTTAAAAACCTAACATAAGAAATTCAAAGGTTTGAATTTCAAAAAGATTAACTCCAAAATTAAGTAACTCAAGTCATTTAAAGTGGGGGTTAAGGGAGTTGGGAGAAGATGAAAGGTTGGGAGCTTAGTGTGGGCCCCACCACACTTAATCCTCCCAAGGGAGGTTAAGTGGATGTGGGTCCCACTTCCAACTCCCTTTGGTAGGATTTAACATGTTAAAATAAAATTTGTTCTTCACAAATTTTATTTAACTTAAACCTAAAACCCAAAAGCTAACTTTCAACCCGCAACAAACGCAACTTCCGAAAAGGTCTCTTTAAGCGAATATCTGCACTGCGAGTTCATCGGTGCCCTCGGATTTCAATTCCGAGCACCGGATCAAAAGTTAGGAATTTCCACTCGTTCGTTCACTGAACGTACCCGAGCCAAACTTCGGAAATTGATTCCGGGCACTCCGGGCCTCGGAATCAGGTGCCGTCAGAAACCGCGCTCTTGTAAAATTATAAAGAAAATTAAGAAAAAAAAAATTTCCCTTGAATTTTACGGGTCTTTACATTACTCCCACCTCAGGGCTTTACGTCCCCGTAAAGATACATCAAAAACTAGGGAAACAAATGAGGGTACTGAGCACGCATCTGAGCCTCCCGCTCCCAAGTGCTCTCCTGGAGATTCCCGTGCTGCCATCTGATGCGCACAAGAGGAATCGATCGCCCACGCAGGACCCGCTCCTGTCGATCCTCTATCTCTACTGGAACCTCTGTGAAGGTCGCCCCATCGTCAACGTCAAGCTCCCCATGGTCAATGACGTGCGTCGGGTCGTGCACGTATCTCCTCAGCTGAGACACGTGGAAGACGTCGTGCACCCGGTGCAACTGAGGTGGTAGAGCCAGGCGATAAGCCACCTCGCCAACCCTACTGAGGACCTGGAAGGGTCCGATGAAGCGCGGAGATAACTTGCCGCCTCGGCCAAATCTCTGAATACCACGTCGAGGTGTGACCCGCAAGAAGACGTGGTCTCCATCCTCGAACTCTAGTGGCCTCCGCCTCCTGTCAGCATATGACTTTTGCCGGCTCTGAGCTGTCCTCATCCACTCCTGGATGACCTGAACCTTCTCTGTCGTGGCCTGGACCATCTCCGGTCCCACCAGTGCTGACTCTCTAGGGTCTGTCCAACACAAAGGAGATCTACAAGGTCGGCCGTACAACGCCTCGTACGGTGCCATCCCGATGGTGGATTGGTAGCTGTTGTTGTACGCAAACTCCACCAAGGGTAGGTGGTCCTCCCAGCTACGACCAAAGTCGAGGACACATGCGCGGAGCATGTCCTCGAGAGTCTGAATGGTCCTCTCCGTCTGACCATCCGTCTGAGGGTGAAAGGCTGTGCTCAGACGTAGCTGCGTCCCGAACGCCTCCTGTAACCCCTTCCAAAGCCGGGAAGTAAAGCGAGCATCTCGATCGGAGACGATAGATGATGGCACGCCGTGGAGCCGTACAATCTCCTGAACGTAGAGACGTCCCAAGCTCTCTACTGAGACCTGCTCTCTGATGGGTAAGAAGTGTGCCGACTTGGTGAGTCGGTCAACAATCACCCAGATGGAGTCGTGACCTCTGGAAGTGCGTGAAAGTCCAGTCACGAAGTCCATAGATATGCCGTCCCATTTCCACTCCGGAAACTCCAAGGGCTGTACCAAGCCCGCTGGTACCTGATGCTCTGCCTTCACCTGCTGGCAGGTGAGGCATCGAGAAACGAACTCCGCTACAGCCTTCGTCATGCCCGGCCACCAGTGCTATCGTCTGAGGCCCTGGTACATCTTCGCCACTCCAGGATGTACCGCCAAAGGAGAAGTGTGAAACTCTCTCAGCACCTCCTCTCGCAAAGCGACTGGTACCATGGTACGTCCTCTAAAAAGGATGCCGTGCTCTGCTCCAAGGGAGAAACCATCAGGTGCCTGTCCCGAGGATATCTGTGCACGCCATGTCTCACAGTCAGCGTCCTCACGCTGTGCCTCCCTGACCCGCTGCAGTAGTGGAGGAGTGACTGTGAGAGACTGAAGGAAGGCTGCTCCATCTCTATCCACGAAGGATATCTGCAAAGAGGCTAGCTGCTCCGTCGCCTCCTCAAGTAGCTGAATGCCTGTCCTCCTGCTGAGGGCATCGGCTACTACGTTCCCCTTCCCAGGAGTATAGACTATCACAAAGTCATAGTCCTGGAGGAACTTGAGCCATCGTCGCTGTCTCAGGTTTAGGTCCTTCTGTGAGAAGATATACCTGAGACTCTGATGATCGGAAAAGACTGTAAAGCGCTCGCCCATCAGATAGTGTCGCCATGTCTTCAGAGCGAAGACCACTGCTGCTAACTCCAGGTCATGGGTAGCGTAGTTCTGCTCATGCGGCCTCAACTGACGTGATCCATAGGCGATCACTGCCCGCTCCTACATCAGAACACATCCGAGACCGGTCCTTGATGCATCACAGTAGACTACGTACCCTACTCCCTCCTCAGGAAACCTCAAGATAGGTGCGCTAGTCAATCTCTGTCTCAGCTCCTGGAAGCTCTGCTGACATCTGTCTGACCACACGAAGGGTTTCCCCTTCTTCGTCAAAGCTGTGAGTGATGCTGCAACTCTAGAGAATTCTGGCACGAATCTCTGATAGTATCCAGCTAGTCCCAAGAAACTTCGAACCTCAGTCACGCTCCTGGGTGTCTCCCAAGCTAACACAGCCTCAATCTTCGCGGGATCCACTGCAACTCCCACCTCAGAGATAACGTGACCCAAGAAGTGGACCTCACGTATCCAGAACTGGCACTTCGAGAGCTTACCATAAAGCTGGTGCTCTCGGAGTGTGTCTAGTACAACTCGCAAGTGATAGGCGTGCTCCTCCTCTGTCGTAGAGTAAATCAGAATGTCGTCGATGAAGACCACGACAAACCGATCGAGGTATGGCTGAAAGATCCTGTTCATGAGAGCCATGAATTCTGCTGGAGCATTGGTTACACCGAAAGGCATAACCAAGAACTCATAGTGGCCATACCGACATCTGAAGGCTGTCTTCTACACATCCTCGTCTCTGACTCTGAGCTGATGATAGCCAGACCTGAGGTCTATCTTCGAGAACCATCGTGCTCCCTTGAGCTGATCAAAGAGGTCATCAATCCTCGGTAGCGGATACTTGTTCCTCACTGTCACCTGGTTCAGGCGACGATAGTCAACACAAAGTCTCAAGCTTCCGTCCGCCTTCTTGGCAAACAAAATCGGGGAAGCCCAGGGTGAAACACTAGGTCGGATGAACCCCTTGCCCTGCAAGTCCTCTAACTATACCCATAGCTCTCGAAGCTCGGCGGGGGCCATCCGATATGCTGGAGTGGATATCGGGGATGTCCCGGGGTACAAGTCAATATAAAAGTCTACCTCTCTGTGAGGAGGTAGCCCTGGAACATCGTCGGGAAAAACGTTCGCAAACTGATCCACCACTGCAGGAAAACCAGGACTCCGCACGTCAACTGCTCCAAGGATAAGGCTAGCCAACTGATGAGTGATGGGCTGTCCTCTCCTCCGCGGAAGTCCATCCTGTGCTGCTAAGGCTCCCTTCTCGCCGGTGAAGGTGAACCTGCTCCCGTCGGTGCGTACACATCGCACCTTGCGCCTAAAACAGTCAACCTGTGCATGGACCGTAGATAGCCAATCCATGCCCAAGATGACGTCGTAAGGCCTCGACGCTGCTACAAGAAGATCCCAGCCGAGGCTCTCGCCTCCTAGAGTAAGCTCACACTACCGGAACCAGTGCGTAATCGTCGAGTCTGCTCCCGTAGGAGTCTCTAGCCGTAAGGATCGAGCCAACGGCTCTATCGGAATCTCTGAGCTCCGAACAAGGGCAGCGGCTATGAAAGAGTGACTCGCTCCTGTGTCTATAAGAACTGCAGCAAGGGTGGAATAGACACAGATAGTACCTCGAATCATCTCGGGTGCGCCGTGGTCGTAGGCCTCTGCTGCCTGCAGCTGTGCCTATCGCTGCCCGCCAGCTCCCTGTGGTCGGGGTGGACCTCCTGGTGGTGGTGGTGGCAGAGCCTCAAAGCGTCGCCCACCACCGGCTGCTCGTCCAGCTCCTCTGCCTCGTCTGCCTCCTCCCTACGGACCGCCACGGTCGACCCTCTGCCTCTGCCTCGGTGGTCCATCAACTGACTGCTGCTCCTCGGCACGGCGGGTCGGGCAATCGCGATCCATGTGGCCCTACCCGCCGCACGAGTAGCACTGTCTGCCTCTCGAATGACTGGCTCCTCGCTGTGTGCCCCGCACTGCTGAGCCAGTGCCCTAAGATCGTCTGCCCGAAGGTCTGGTCTGTCTGGACCCCTGAGTCATATGTCGACTGCCTGCTGCAGATGACTCTGCCACGTGCCGCCCTGCGGTGGGTCTCTGTGCTGGTGTAGACTCAGCAAGGAAGCTCTCGATCAGAAGGGCCCGCTCCAGTACTCCTGTCTGAGTCGGTATGCTGAGGGAAATCAGCGATGCCCTGATCTCGTGTCTCAAACCATGCTCGAAGGTCCGGGCCCGGAAGAATGGGTCTCGTACCATGTTGGTCGAGTAGCGCGAGAGATCGGTAAATCTCGCCGAGTACTGAGCGACCGTCATGCTGCCCTGCCGCAGCTGTAGAAGCTCCTGGATACGCACCGCACGAAGGGTGGCTGGGACGAACTCCGAGCGGAAGAGGCTCTCAAAGTCCGTCCAAAGTAGGGATGCCTCATCGTGCACCTGGATCATCAAGCTCCACCATCGTCCTGCTGCTGCGTGTAGTAGGCTCGCAGCGAGGATCACCATGAGGTCTGCTGGTGTCCTCACTAGCCTAAACACTCGTACCACTGCCTCCAGCCAGTCCTCTGCTGCCTGGGGATCCGTCTCCCCGTGAAACCTGGGCGGTCGCTGGCGCTGAAACTCATGCAGTGCGCTGAGGCGACGTGCATCGTCAGCGGCTGCTGCTGGAAGCATCGGGGGCTCGGCGGGTAGAGCTAGCGCCGGTGCCACTGTTGACAAAGGTCCCTGCACCGAGGCCTCGTCGCTCGGTGGGCTGTCGTCATGCTCGACTCTCGGAACCCTAGCTGGCTGCCGTCGTGGGGCCATCCTGAAAAGGAAACAGGTGCGCCACGGTCAGAACAGTATACCTGGTGAGCTGATATAAGTAATCACAAATAAAACTTTGAAACACACACGCAATCAATGTTTTTTTGCATTAAGTCGGAAATCAGAAGTCAGGGTCCTGGTGTACGGATACGTCGGCCGCCGCACCAACACTGGACTCCCTGGACTGATAACCACACTCAATACGCTAAACATTATTGCTTCACATAGAAAAGATCAGAGTTCGCGGTAGAACCGAACTCCTCTGATACCAATTTGTCACGACCCGCCCTCGGGGTCCGTGCCGTGACTACCCCAAGCCCGCCTTCCATAGGCCAGGGGTTGGCGACTAGCACCAAGGCGTAAATCCCGATAAAAAGGGAAGGAATTGCCTTTGAAAAGTAAACAAACACCACAAAGTAAGCAAGCGGAAAGTAAACACTAAACAAAAGCAGAGTACAACTGAAAGTGCGGAAAATGGGCCAGTATACAAACCCAAACTGAAAGTAAAGTACAACTCGAAAGGGAAAAAAGCAACTGAAAGGTAAAAGCCGCTACACTGAGCTGTCCACTGGAAATCCCACCTGAAGGGTGGGTACAGATAGCTCCTCTGCTCCACGGTTCCCGCCGTCCGCTCCGTGCACGTCCCGCCCAGTGGTCCACCTCCGGGTACCGTCCCGCTCTGCAAGCCTCAGCTAAGGTCAACGCTGTCCTTCGTCTGCAACCAACACAACGTAGTGCGGGCAAAGCCCGTGCAGGGGTGAGTATAAGCTACTCAGTAGGGACCCCGAGACCCCTGAAGGTCTCTAAAATCCGCAAAGGATAAATCACGAAGAAAGGTACAATCACGAAGTAACAACCGACACTGCTTAGGTATATGCCCATACATATACCTAAGTCATCAATTCAAATACGCTCCAACCTCCGAGCCCAAGTACAACTCAGTCCACACAGGAAAGTAAACGTATTCCACACAGGAAAGCAAAACGTAATCCACATAGGATAGCACAACACAATCCACACAGGAAAGCAACAGGATTCAGCTCACACAGGTATACTTTTTCAAAGGACGATAAAGATGATCACTGATCCATCTAAGTCGTCGGACCCACGAAGGATCGATAGGTATCTGACCCCCGCAAAGACCCACACAGGATCGGGCCCACACAGGACCTGTAGGCGCTGGTTCACACAGGACCGCTGAGCGCAAGGACCCACACAGGATCGGACCCACACAGGATCGGGCCCACACAGGACCTGTAGCACTGATCCACGTAGGATCACTGAGTGCTGTAGTCGTCGTCGTCGAATCCACACAGGATCTCTGTACTGTCGTCGTCGCAGTCACAGTAGCAGTAGTAGCAGTAGTAGTCACAGTAACAGTCGCAGCCAGCACTAGGGTTCCCGCACACAGCAAGCTCGTTCGGAGGGTCCGCTCCACGAGCCGAGAGGCTGATACATCAACTGTCACATAGACCAGAGTTGATATATCCAAAAGTTCCGTATCGTCAACAGGAACTCAACGCAACAGACGGCGCGTCGATCGGACGCCCGGTCTGAGAGTTATTGGCATTTTCGTCCCCGGGGCCCGGTTGGTTTTTAAGGCAAGACCAACCCGACCGTACTCCACCTGCGTCCAAACATCGGGCAGAGTATTCCAAAAGATCCGTCTCACTAAGAGGAACACAACACAGCTGACGGCACGTCAATCGGACGTCCGTAGCTCAAGATATGAGCGTTTCCGCTCCGAAGGCCCGGTTGGTTTCGTGAACGAACCAACCCGGCCGAACTCAAAGTAATCTGAAACCTTGAGTGCGATATACCAAAACGACCGTCTCGATCCAAAGATCGCGTTTCCGCAGACGGTTCGTCGATTGGATGTCCGTGGCTCATGTTATGGCCAAAAGACCGTAAACGATTCGAAACGGGGGGTCCGGGTCCGGGTCGACCCGGCCCGACCCCCCCCTGGGTCGGCCCAAACCGGGTCGGCCCGAACCGGGTCGACCCGAACCGGGTCGACCCGACCCGGGTCCGACCCGGCCCGACCGGCTGGCGGCGCGGCGGCCCGGCGGTGGCGCGGCGGCCCGGCGGTGGCGCGGCGGCCCGGCGGTGGCGCGACGGCCTGGCGGCGCGCACGGAGGCGGCATGCGGGGGGCAAAGCCCCCGCTTTCTTGGAAAGTCGGCGCGGCTAAATGCCGCACCCCTTGATTAAAAACGGCCCCCACGTGGGGGCCGGTTGAAGTAAAAACCGGGGGGCTGCTGCCCCCCCGCCCTTCATGGAAACCGCCCCCCTCATAATGAGGGGGGTTTTATGCGCTGGCTGGGGGATTATTTTCCCCCGGTTTAACTCCATCCGGCCGGCCAGCTGGCCGGCCGGTTTTCTCCAACGGGACCGGAAAATCTGGTCCCCTCTTCGGCTTCCGACGCCGGCGGCCCGGCCGCCGGTCTTCTCAATTCGCCGCGGCCCGGAACCGGCCGCGGTATTCGTCATCCGGCACGGTGCGACGGCACCGCGCCCCTCCGCCGCACCTCGATTTCTTTCAACGCGGCGCGACGACGTCGCGTTCTTGATGTTTTTTTCATGGTGCGCGCGCGACGGCGTCGCGTTCTTGATTGGGCGATTAGCCGCATGGTGCGACGGCACCATGCCACCTTGATTCATCCACAAATTTAAACACCAAGAACGGACGAGGGGGTTCGGCCGTGTTCATGCGGTCCGGCCCCCTCACGTTAAAACACTACTTAAAGTATTCAAAAGCCACACGTTAGACATGCTAGTTCCACGATCAAGAATGGAATAATTAAACAATAAAACAACAACCCCTACCTTGGGTATAAGTTCGTAGATTTGACAACGTTCCGCGGAAGACAACGTCGCGGAGGTCGGGCGTCGCGGTCGTCGTTCGTCAAATCCGATGACGAAGAGGTGCGTCCGATGTGATACGTCGTTGGAGAAACTTTGTATGCCGACGAAGGGAATCCGAGGAGGAAGCGGCGTTCCCTCTCGTTGACACGGAAGACGAAGAAGGTCGGAGCGGCGTTCTTCGTCGGAACTTGAGCGTTCTTCGTCAAGTTCGAAGGTTCTTCGTGTTCTTCGTCAGAGTTGAAGAAGAAGAAGAAAAGCTCCCCAAAAGCTCTCAAGGTGGCCAAAGTGTTCTAACCCAACCAAATAAAATAAGAGCTTATTTTATTTACAAACCTAACATAAGAAATTCAAAGGTTTGAATTTCAAAAAGATTAACTCCAAAATTAAGTAACTCAAGTCATTTAAAGTGGGGGTTAAGGGAGTTGGGAGAAGATGAAAGGTTGGGAGCTTCGTGTGGGCCCCACCACACTTAATCCTCCCAAGGGAGGTTAAGTGGATGTGGGTCCCACTTCCAACTCCCTTTGGTAGGATTTAACAAGTTAAAATAAAATTTGTTCTTCACAAATTTTATTTAACTTAAACCTAAAACCCAAAAGCTAACTTTCAACCCGCAACAAACGCAACTTCCGAAAAGGTCTCTTTAAGAGAATATCGGCGCTGCGAGTTCATCGGTGCCCTCGGATTTCAATTCCGAGCACTGGATCAAAAGTTAGGAATTTCCGCTCGTTCGTTCACTGAACGTACCCGAGCCAAACTTTGGAAATTGATTCCGGGCACTCCGGGCCTCAGAATCAGGTGCCGTCAGAAACCGCGCTCTTGTAAAATTCTAAATAAAATTAAGAAAAAAAAATTTCCCTTTAATTTTACGGTTCTTTACAACAAAGAACACAATCATTACCTATTTAATTAGAGAGATATAATAATAACAAAAAATAATAAATCTTAATCAAGGACTGTTTATGTATAAAATATATAAAACTTTTTATTTTTATAATCAAACTAAAAATTTTCTTTTTGAACCCATAAGAAAAACATTTTTAGATATTGATATATCTCTTTCCTTTGAAACTCAATTTCTAAAACTCAAATACATATAATTAAGTTAAGTAGGGTCTTTATATGCATAAAACATGAAATATTATAATGAAATTAAAACACCTAATAATGGTTACAGAGATGGGAAAGGTCATCGATGTCGTATATGTTAAAAATAGAACATCCCTTTTCTATTTGTAAATAAAGTTAGAACATTTCATATAAATATGTAAAACAATATTTTAAAAAAATTAATGAAAGTAAAAAAAGTGACATAATATTCCATTTATAATTCAATTATTTCCTTAAAAATACATCCAAAAAATAATTTCAATAATATATATATGGAATAAAACGATTTTGAAAATTAATCATTAAAACATTTAAAATGATTTTTTAGAGAAAGTATTTCTTATGAATTAAAAACTATTGAACCAATAAAACATTGAAGGAGGGAAATTAGAATTTTTATGATCAAAAAATAAGATTTAGATGCTTAATTACAAGAATAGTGAACTTTAATTTTAGAAACATTTATTTCTAACATTAATGAAACATTGTTTAACAATGTTAAAAAAGTATTCACAAAACCCTATACTATATTTAACAGAGATATAGAAAGGGCCCAAAGTCTTAATAAATAAATATTATAAATAAATAATCATATAGGTATTATTATGTAATATTCTACCTTAAAGTGTATAGAATATTGAATTAGAGTTAATACAATAGAGAAAGTTTCAGGAAGTTCCACTTTCTATCTTTAACAAAAATGAAGTGGAATTTAAAAAAAGTTTTAACTAAACAAGTAATACAAGAGTAATGAAATATTTTACCCCAAAGAGAAGGTTATCCAACAAAACTTGGATGAAGGCCCCCTAATTTATATTTCAAGATAGTATGTCTTACACATGCCAGGATAAGCCCTTGATACGAATATCAGAATCTGTCTTGTTTTCTTCACAAGACCTCAATCTGTAAGGTGATCAGCACCTATGTCTTCCTTCAACTTAGAAGACCTTAATTAAGTAATTGGAACCTCTGTCTTCCATCAGTTTTAAATCCCTAAATTATATATAAAAATAAAAATATTCAAACAAGGTAGAACAAATATTATTTAAGATTTATGTATGTGGAACAAGTTGTTCACAACATAAACTCTTTAAGGATTTAACACATAGATAATCTAGCAGAGCTCTCATAGAGTATCAGTTCTCCAAAAAATTTACATCCATGAAAACATTTAAATTTTTGGGTATTTATAGGTGAGATCTCCAATGGTCACATTTTCATCCAATGATAATATTTTTCTTGAAATTTCAGAGGGACTTGGACAGATGGAATTTATAATGGTCGTATTGTAACTGAAACAATGACACCGTTTAGATAACAAAAACTATCATAAGTAATATTAGATTTCCAATAATATGGGAAAATTTGAATATAATAAACATTACATTAAGTAAATAGAGTAACTTTAAGAAGTTTGTGAAATTGTAACATTAGGGAAATATAAAAACCTTAAGAAAAGATATAAAATCATATCACATATAAGAAACTATGAAAAAAGGATTCAAAAATTATTGGGAATCGAAAACTAAGAAACATGGTAAATAAAATTTTATTTTCCTATATATTCATTATATAATAAATGTGATAATTAAGATTCAAAAATTTAAGAGAATCGGAAATTAACAAATATTGTTATTCAGAATCAGTTTTAATTAGCGATTCAGAATCAAAGAAATAGTGTTATTCAGAATTGGTTTTTATGAGCGATTCAAAATCTAAGAAACATGGAGATTTAGAATCAGTTTTTCATAGTGACTCAGAATCTGAGAAGTTGGGTGATTTGGAAATTGTTTTTATAATTTATTTGGAATGAAATAAATATGGTGATTTGGAATTGAGAAAATGAATGATTCTATGTTTTATTAAGGATCTTAATTATTCTAGTAACTATTATGACTTAAAAAATAATGTTAGACTTAATTATAAAATTAAAATTCATATAAATTTTATTATTGAAATATGTTTACCATAAATTTCATTATATATAATAATTAATAATGAAATGTGTTTGTGATTTCCAAAACATAAATTAATGGAAAAAGTCATAAGGAATCTTTTGATTTAACAATATCCCCATTTTTGTAAAGCAAAAATGATCAATTTAATAAAAAAATATTAAGATAGTAAGACTTCATATCTTATTTTAAAATAAATACTTATGTCCCCTTTTTTATTACTTAGAGTGAATATGAATAACTCCCCCTTAGGTTATGAAACCTCTCAAGGATCGTATTCTTCACATTATAAAATTTTCAACTTTTCTTAAAGAAAAAACTCCCCCTTTTCATAAGGATATATTATTTAAGTAATCTCCCCATTACATAGACATTATCTTCCTTAGATATATATTCTTTTTATAAAATCTTCTCTATTCACCCCCTTTTTTATTTTCAAAAATGAATGGAGGGAATTATAAGGTATCATAAAAGGTGAGGAAACATACAATACAAAATAATGGATAAAAACATTTTTATATTGAAAATGTTTTGTATAAAAAAGAACAAAATTAAAGGAAATTATTCATCCATCTATGGGAAATTTTTTTGAGCATAGCCTTCCACTTTTTCATATCCCTGTAATCATATTGGAACATCATGTTATGCTCTTCTTGATCATTAATTTTGTTTTTTGAAAAAACTTAATCTTTTCTTGTGGACTTCAAATCCTCTCATCCTATGATTTAATCATTTCATCAACTTCATCTCTGTAATAGTTTATTCTTTTAACTTCAAAGTAATAGAGTTGAGTTTCCCATTCAGATCTCTAACTTAATGAAGCTAGATACTTTTCTCTTCCTTCATCTTCTCTAAGAAACTATTTGAAAGATATTTAATATTATCCTTGTATACTATTAAATCTCTGTTGACTATCGCAAACCAATCATCAAAGACCATAAAATCGTGGTTGAATTTAATTGAACAATTTTTCATTTATTTACATGAATTCATATGAAAATAATAATTCAGAACAAAGGTTTTAAAATCACATTTATTATTTACCATTTTCTCCATGAAAAGAGTTAGAGATTCCATCTTCTGGTTTACTAATTATTGAATAATCTAGACCCTATAATCAAGGTTTGGAAAAAAAGGAATCGAGTTCACCAGCTTATTTAATGATTGAACAAAAAATTCTTCTCCTTGGTAGGAGGAAAAATGTTCCGATTCCGATGCAACTTCCTTAGATTTCCCAAAATCTACTTTCATTCATTAATTTTTCTTAGTAATTAGATTTTATGTTTTCTAAATTATTTTCCTTTATTAATAAATTTGAATAATCATGTCACCATCATTATAATCATCATAATATTTACTACCAATATTATATTGACCATCATTGTCTTCTTTATCAACATTATCTACATTAACATCATCATAATCCGATGGGATTTTATTCCATATATAGGTTTTAAAAACATACTCTTATTATTGAATAGAATTTTGAACTGATTTTCTTTCTAATTTAAGCTTAGAAGAGGAGGATTGGGATGTTCTTATTGATAAATTGTCTGATTGAATTTTTCTTTGAGTTTCATCAATTTTTCTAATCTCATCATCACTTTCTTTCACTTCATTATTCACTTATTCTTCTTAAACTTGGAAATTTGGTACTAATACTAAGAAAAAAAAATTCCATTAATTAATAACGGATTTACTACAACCATTTCATGTGAATTTTGAGGAGGTTTGATTTCATGGAGAAATGATTCCAAAACATTAATTTATTATATGTTCCTTTCTATATCTATTATAAAGTCCTAAATTATCTCTTATTCTAAAAGATTTTTCTTAAGATTATTTTCCGTATCCTACCTCTCATGTTCTTTAGTAGAATGAATTTTTAATGCCTTCACTTTAGATGGGTTTATCCCAAACATTTTACCTCATTATTTTATTTTTTTATATCTTCACTTCACTTAGAAACAACTTCATCATAGTAAGATTTTTGTTTCATAGACTTCATGGGTTTATAAACATGATTTTTTTGTGGTTCTGACACTTGATCTTTTCTTTTCTTTGGTTCTGATTTGAAACATTCCCCAACTTGTCTAGTTTTTATCGTAAGAACAAAAAACTCATTCTTCTTATCACATAAGTAGTGTTTCATTCTTTTCAAAGTTTCATCACTTAACATGATGATATTAAACTTCCTAGGAATTTAGATTAAAGTAAAATTTAAAAAATCTAAATAACTCATGATGAGATTTGACAAAGTTTCTTGGAACATAAGAATTTATGACTTGATTGTCTCATCCTTTATCTTACTAATAAAAAGAAATATAAACTTCACCATGTCAATATTCCTTATATTAATCATAAAATATAATATGAATATATCTATGGTTTTTAAGGTGTAATTATCTCTATTCCTTGGTATTAAGAAGCCTTGTAACCATAAGGTGAAAATCCAGAAGTTAGCTAAATGATAATAAGGTTTTGTATTCTTGACTCCCTTTAGGCCTAAGGATTCAATAAATTTATCTCTATTAAAAGTACCTTCAAAATTTGGCATCTTATGAGAAGTAAAATATGTTTATCCATCATAAGGTATCTAAATAATGTTATCAACATTCTTATATGGCATCAAATAAGTCTTTCTATAATTCTTAAAATTAAGTTTCACTTTTCCACCTTCCCAGAAAAATTCTACTAACTAATAGAATTCGATAACCAAATATACATACACAGGATCTTGTTCTCCCTTATTCCCTAAGATAAAAACATTCCTCTGGCCTTGAAACTTAATGACTTTTGTAATAAATGAATCATATTAGAGAAAGAAGTATTAATTTACAAACCTTTCTATGAATATCGCCCAATCATTATGTTTCTTATGAGCAGGGATTTAAGTATGGGAAGATATCTCCAGAGACATTTGAAACATTAAGGAATATGAGATGGAAAATGTAATGGAGGTTTTTAAAGGAAGAAGATTTTTGATTAGAAACCTGTGGAAACTGATGTGGGACACGAAGAAAGGTCCCCTTTATATAGACCTCATGGTGATGATTCATATTCCAGACTATGTTAAATGGTTTTTATTAATCTAATTTGATTCGATGGTTTAAATTGAACTAATAAAGATTTATTGGTTTTGATCTTTTGTGGTTTTACAGAAATAAAATGGTTTTAAGTAAAATATGTTAAGTTTTAAAAAAATTGAAATACCAATAACAAAGGTGTAAGATAAATATAATAAGTAAGGAAGATGTACCTTTTGGAGTTGTTAGAAGATTTTTTCGTATTAGATAATATTATTCTTAGATATATTTGATTCTAAAAAAAATTTCAGATTATGAAAACTTTATTAGGTTCCAAAAATTTGTGTTAAGGTTATGAAAACTTTTGGTAAGGTTCTGAATAACAAATGTTTCACAAAAAAACATTATTAGGTTTCAAAAATAACTTTATTAGTGAAATAAAATGTACTCCCCATATGAAAATGATTATCTTAATGTTAAAATATTGTTTAAATAAAAATTGGATATGAATTATTACCTTATGATTATCATTCCAAACATTTTTTTAAAATATTAAAATCTATCGAACGGTGATGATTTTGTGAAAATATCAAAAAAAAATTCATGTGTTCTGATGAATTGTTAAATAAAATATCTTTTTAGTGTGTGATCCCTAAGAAATTGATGCCTAATATCAATTTGTTTTGTACCAGAGTGAGGTATAGGGTTTTTCCATAAGGAGGTAGCACTAGTGTTATCACATTGTTTCTGAGTTTTAGTAAAACTCATGCCATAATCTATGAGTGTGTGTTGCATCCACAACACTTGATCACAACAACATCCAACTGCTGTATATTCAGCTTCAGTAGTGGAAAGTGCTACATAGTGTTTTTTCTTACAAGACCAAGAAACTAATGAATCTTCTAAGAAATGAAAAGTCCTATATGTACTTTTCCTATCCATTATACAACCACAAAAGTTATAATCCAAAAAAAATTAAAACAAATTCATTTCCATAAGAATAGAAAAGTGTTAAGTCCATAGTTCCCTTTAAGTAATGAAACATTCTTCTCAAAACTTTAAAATGGGATTATTTTGGATTATATTGATGTCTTTCACATAAGAATACTGAAAACAATAAGTCTAGATAACTAGATGTTAATTATAGTAAGCCTTTTATCATACCTCTATAAGATTTTTGATCTACTAGTTTCCTAGCTTCATCAAGATCAAGAGTATTCGAGGTACCGATTAAAGTACTTATAGTATTATTGTTTTCATATCCATACTTTTTAAAAAGATCTTTAATATACTTATGTTGATAAAAATAAATTCCTTATAGTTTTTGACAAATTTGAAAACCAAGGAAAAATGTCAACTCACCCATCATACTCATTTTAAACTTATATTTCATAATATTTTAAGATGAATCACTTAAGGATTTCTGAGTTGATCTGAATATAATGTCATCAACATATGTTTGGATAATTAAATATTTTTCTTTTCTTTCTTTTCAAAAAGTGTTGGATCAGTAGTTCCCATAACATAATTTTTTTTTACCAAAAATCATGTAAGTCTATCATACCAGGATATAGGGGATTATTTAGGACCATATGAATCTCTTGTAAGTTTAAAAACATGTTTAGGATGTTTTGTTTCTTCAAAACTAAGAGTTTGTCCAACATAAAATTCCTCTTGAATATATCCATTATGGAAATCACACTTCACATCCATTTGAAATTTTTTGATGTTAAATAATTCTATAAAGGATAATAGAATTCAAATAGATTCAAGTCTAGCTACTAGATCATTGGTTTCTTCATAGTATATTCCTTCTTTTTGATTATATACTTTAGAAATTAATATTCCATTTTTCATACTATGATTCCATTTATCATTAAAATTATTTATGGAGGCCCATTTTACTTTAATTATAGAAGTTTATTTAGGTATTTCAACCAAGGTCGAGACTTTTTTCCTTTAAAATTCATTTAGTTCATCTTGCATAACTTTAACCCAATATTCATCACCTAACACCCCATCAGTACTTTTAGGTTCTAATTGGGAATGAAATTCTACATTATCTATTTCATTCCTTAAGGAAATTCTGGAAGTTATTAGTTGATATACATTACCAATGATACTATTACTGGGATGATTCTTTAAAAACCACTGAATTGGGTTTTATAAAAACTATTCATAAATACAGGGTAAAAAATATTCTTGACTAAATACTTAAAAACATTTTCTTGAGTATTCTCTTGATTAGAAGAATATTTTGTCAAATCTTGATAGTCAATTTTCAAAAACCCATCCAAAGATATAGGTTGGTTTGTTTAAAAACAAAAGGATCAATTTCATCAAATTTAACATGTACTTTTTCCTCAATATTAAAAAAATATATTTATTAAAAACTCTATAAGACTTAGAAGTTGTAGAGTATCATAAGAAGATTCATTCATTGGATTTAGATGCAAATTTGTGTAAGTTATAAATAGTAATTAAAATGAATACTTTTCATCCAAAATTGCTAAAATATGAAACTTTAGGTTTTTATCCTATCCATAACTCATAAAGAATTTTATTACGAAATGGCCTTATTAAAACTCAATTTATAGTACAACAAGCATTACTTATAGCTTCAACCCAAAAAATTTTAGCAATTGAGTATTCATTCAAAATGGTTCTTGTTATTTCTTGAAAATTTTGGTTTTTTCTTTCTAAAACACCATTTTTTTGAGTTCTTAGGGATGAGAAGTTATGAGTAATGCCTTTCTTACAACAAAAAGTTTCAAAATATAAATTTTCAAATTCTCCTTCATAATCATTATGAATAGTTATGAATTAAAAGTTTTTCTCATTTTTAATATTGGCTGATAAATATTTAAAATAAGAAAAGGATTTATATTTCCTTGCTAAAAAATAGACCCTTGTAAATCTTGTGTAATCCTCAACTAGAAAAAATACATAGTATTTTCCTCCAATACTTCCAGTTGGTTGTGGAAAAAACATCCATGTGCACAATCTATAATGAATCAAAGGTTAACACTTCACTAATATACGTAAATCTCAACTTATGTTTCTTTCCATATTGACAATAATCACAAACTTTTAATGAATCAAATCTAAGATCTAGTAGATCCTTAAAAAGTGTTTTCTTATATAGTTTACATAAGTTCCTAAGGTTACAATGTTCTGGTCTTCTGTTATATAACCAAGATTGTTCTTCCATTTCAATATTGAAAGTTACGTCTTGGATCCTAGGTTCTTCTATGTTAACTGTATAAACATCCTTATTCTGATGGGAATAAAGAATGAACTCATCCATGGAATTGTGTACTAAACATTTATTATTCTGAAAATTCCTAAGGTAAGCTTCATCACATAATTGTTTTATGATTTTGTAGTAGTTCATAATAACTTTTTCAAATAAGATATTTGAAATTAAGGCTTTTCCAAGAAGAAAAATGTTACTTATACCAACAATTTCTTTTTGAGAATTGTCTCTGAAAGTGACTCGTCTACCTTTTATCTTAATAATATTTTCAAATAGTTTTTTTACCTATCATGTGTTGGGATATACCACTTTCCATGTGTCATATATTCTTATCATTACATATTTTATTTTCCTGAAAATAAAATAGTTAGACTTTCATAATCCAAAATTTATTGGATCCAGAATTGTTAGAAAATAAAATCTTAGGTATCCATATTTTCTTTGAAAAGTGGGATTTATGAAAACATAAGCATTGAGTTTTATTTAAAAAACAAATTTTCCCCCAAATTTCCACCACATTGACACTCAGTTCAAAAAAGGACACATTAGGGGATAAAATAATTGTTACTAAAAATAAGTTTTGAATAAGAATAAACAAATCCAAAACTATTCCAAAGAGGACGAATTTTTGAATACATCTCATCAAAATTATATTTACCATAAGTAATGTTTGATAAAATTTTATTTTATGAAAATATATCATATTTTAGTCTAATGACTAAATTATTATCCTCATATTCATTAGTCTTAGAATTTTAGTTTGTCTCTAAAACATTTTTCTTAGAAATAACATTTTCTAAATCCTTTGAAAGTTTATATTTTTCATAATTAACTTTCTCAAAGGTTTTTTAAAAAGAAATAATTTCAAAATACTTTTCATCAAGATTTTTGGAATGATCTAATACTTATTTTGTTAAAATATTGATTCTAGAATTTTCTTTATCATGTTTCTTATTAATCTTGCAATTTTCATTATCAAGTAACTTGGAAAACTTAGAGACATCTTCAAAAGAAGGTAAAGAATTACCTTCTGATAAGGAATATTCTTTATCTAATGATTCATAATTTTCTTCATTAGGATAATTATCACCTAGATATATATTGGATCAAGATTTAGCAATGTGTGCCTTAGCCATGAAACATTGGTTTTCAATAGGTATTATAGTGATAAGACAAATATTCTTCTATTTAGAAGATTCATTATCCGAAGATTCATCAGATGAGTCTCCACCATTTTCACTCCAAGAATCATTTTTGTTCAAGAATTTATTTCCATTGGGCTTGTAAAATCATTTTTTATTTCTCTCAAAATGTCTACCTTTTTGGTCTTTTCTTTTAAGTCTTGGAAAATTAGTTCTGACATGTCCTGATTTCATTAATTCATAACATGTGACTTCAGAATCATTCTTATCCTTAATTTCCTTTTTCTTATATTTTTATTGAAAGATGTTCTGGAAAATAATCTTTTTCATCCTTTAAAAATATTGGTTAAATCATTCTCTAACTGTTTAGATTCACTTGAGTGTGACTGAATTATAACATTTTTAGACGTTGTTGTCTTAAATACTTTCTCATGAGCCTTGGTTTTAATATTTTTTGAAGTCATAGTAAAAGAAACAATCCCCTTATTTTTTCTTTATATTATCAACATCATTCTTCAATCTATTCTCATTTTGTAAGAGAGTCCCAAATAACTCATCAAGAGTATTAGTTGTAACTTTCATTGACTCATCAAGTGAAGTTCTATTTGATTCCCATTCATTAAGAGTCATGTCAATAATCTTTTCTACAAGAATTTCATCATCTAATCATATTTATCCCATAGACTATAATATATTTACAATAAACCCTGATAATATCTTCTAAGTATAGCTCTTCATGTTTCTATAACTTTCGATGTACAAAAATGTGTAACTTCAAGTTTCTTCCAATTTTTGTTAGTTGATTCACAAGAAGATATTTGGATAGAAATATTCTTAGTCAAGAAAAAACCAATGTATTGTGTACTTTATAACTAAGTTGATATTCTTGTTTTTCTTGATTATTAAAAGTTTGACTTCCTTGTTAGGTATCCTATAATCACCAGTAAGTATAAAAAAATTCAACTCCAGTGTTAATAACAAAAGTATTTATTTTATCACTCTAATATTCATAATAATTCCCATTAAACATTTTTGGTCTTGTAGGGTTCATATTATCTAAGGATCCGGCATTCATTCCTTCCATTTTTCAAAACAAGAACTTTTCCACTCCACACATTAGAGAAGTATGTATTTATAAACATAGAGTTTATAAAAGTAAAAACTTGTATAATTAAACAATAAGTAAGAAAAACAAGGATAAAATATTTCATCTGATACTAAGTATAAGTATCAGTATCTCAGATACATCCTATTATAACAATAGTAGGATTGAAATATAAGATGTAGATGCTCAATTACAAGAGTTGGTGAATTGTAAGTCTAAAAACATTTGATTTTATCCTTAAGGAAACTTTGTTTAACAATTTTAAACAAACAAGATCTCCAAAACCCTCTACTATCTTTAACAAAGAGATCAGAAGGGCCCAAGGTCTGAATACAAAGATATTATAAAGAAATAAGCACACAGGTATATTTAATTAAGATTCTACCTTAAAGTGTATAGAATCTTGAATCATAGTTAATGCAATAGAGAAAGTGTAATAAAGTTTCACTTACTATATTTAAAATAAATGAAGTCAAATTTAATGAAATTATAATTAAAAAAGTTTTAAAAGAGTAATGAAATATTTTAATTCAATGAGAAGGGTATCCAACAACCTTGGATAAAAGTTCCTTGATTAATACTTTCAATAAATTTTGACTAACCGAAACTGGCATAATCCCTCAATACGAAGATTGGAATCTATCTTGATATCTATAAAAGACCTCAATAATCCCTCAATTGAAAAGGCAATCAGAACCTCTATCTTCCTTCAACTTGAAAGACCTCACTTGTATACAACAGTAATCAGAATCACACAAGGTAGAACAAATATTATTAATGATTTAAGTATGTGGAACAAGATATTCATAACTTAAACTCTTCAAGGATTTCGCACGAAGCAAATCTGGAAGTGCTCTTGCAATGTATGAATTCTCACAAAATTGTATATCCCAAAAAACGTTCAAATGAATGGGTATTTATAGGTGAGATATCCAACGGTCACATTTTCTACCAATGGTCATATTTTTTCAAAAGTTTTGGAGGGACTTGGATAGGTGGTATTTGTAACGGTCATATTTTAACTAAAACAACGATATTGTTTAGTTAATAAAAACCATCACAAGTAACATTAACTTTGCAATAATATGTAAGAATATAAATTTAAGAAACATTATAAATGGAAATAGATTAACTTTAAGAGGGTTATGAAATCATAACATTAGTGAAATATACATAGAAACATTAAGAAATATATAAAATCAGAACACATATAATTAAATATGAAAAATAGATCTAAATTTTTTTGGGAATTATAATCTACGAAACATGGTAAATCGGGTTAGATTTTTTGAGAGGTTCGGTATATAAGTAATGCCCTAATTCAGATTCAAAATTTTAAGCTAATCAGAATTTAAGAAATATCATGATTTGGAATCAAATTTTATTATCAATTCAGAATCTAAGATATAAATCCATTCAGAATGTTTTTCTGAGTGATTCAAAATATATGAAATATAGTGATTTAGAATTGGTTTTTTCAAAGTGATTCAGAATCTAATAAATTGGGTGATTCGGAATCAGTTTTTCTGGGTGATTCAGAATCTAAAAAACAAGGTTATTTTGAATTGGTAAAATCAAATATTCCAAGTTTTATTAAGGATTTGATTTATTCCAGTAACTATTCTTACTTAATAAAAACAATTTTATACTAAACAATAAAAATAACATGCATATAAATTTTCTTAAATAAATATGTTTCATATAAATTTCTTTATAGATAGAAAGAATTAAAAAGAAAATGTGTTTGTGATTTTCAAAACATAGAGGTATGGAAAAATTCATAAAGAAACTTCTAACTTAACAGAATGGATTTTTAAGAATGATAAAATATATAAATAAGAAATTATTATGCACCACATTAAATAAATCAGGTGATGAAAATAACTTAAGTCTCAAAAAAAGGGAATTGAGACTAGAAATTCCTTACCTTAAAAACCATCTAATATCATAAATTCTTTAATTTGTGAATAATAAAATTATATTAGTTATTTACTTTCACAAGAATTTTTTAATTTTCATTCCATTATCATTATCACTTTTTATCATTTATTACCATGTTTTATTTGGTTAATCCATTAGTTAAGTTTACATTAGATGTTTGGAAGAAATTTAGTCTATATTCCCAAAACAGCTTCAATATGATGAACATGGTAAAAGTTTTCATTATTTCATCATATATAGAATAAAAATAATGAAATTATTATAATTTTTATAAATTTATTATACTTTTAATACCAAGTATTAATGATAGTTATTAAAAATTAAATACATTATAATCTTGGAGATGGTAGGTCATACGTACGCTTAAGCAACGTTTCCATTTTTCAATAAACATAAGGAATATATAGTAAGTATTATTTAAACTTTTTAGAACTATTATTAAAAAAAATATCATAATATATATTAATATAAAATTAATATACCATCCAAGTGATTTGGTGATAAAAAATAAATCACATTGCTTCATGGATGTGCTAATCCACACATACACATAAAAGATGTTATCTTTTTTAGAAGGATATAATGGTAAGAAAATATATGATATATTATATTTATATAATTATAATTATTTTATTTATATAATTAATATAAATATATTAAATTCATCATTAAAATCTTCCATTATGGGTTTTTATGGGAAATAAAGTATATCGGTTCACAAGGCGGTATTTCGTCGTACACATGAATGATGGATTCATTTCCCATTTAATAGAAAAATGAGTTGGATTAAGTTTAAATAATTAACATAATAACCTATTATTATATGAAATATACATATGATATTATACCAAAATTGTTAGAATATTTTTTATTGATGTGGAAAAATAAATAAAACTAAATTATTTGGATGAAATCTATTCCTCAGCTTCAAACAACCTTATTTGTTTTACGCATTAATACATATAATGTTTGTATTCTATAAAAAATTATAGGTTGTTTTATGTGTTCTACGAAGGGATTTGGGTAGGTATTTTCTGAAATAGAGTGTTCAAATATTTTGATCAAGAGAGAATAGGAGGTTCCCTTTTATATGTTAGGGGAGGGGCACTCTTAAAAATTTTCAAAACTATAAAATATTATAAATTCACATTCATGGAAAAGTGGTTAAACTTTTAATTAATTTATAATTTAATAAGATAAATGATCTAAATAAAAATATAAAATATGATTTAGACAAGTTTTTAGTTCATTTATACCATTATCTCTTTAGTTTAACCCCTTCTTACCTTTTTTATCCTTAATTGTGGTAACACATTTTTCAATAATTAGGGTTTATAAATTTACTTATAAGGTAACATTTGGTTCATAAATGGTACATGGGTGATATTTTAGACCTCTTCTAATTCCACTTATCCTCTTAAAATATTTTAATGAATTTTAAATCATTTAATATGATATTATATAACATAAAATATTATTAATTTCATTTTAGGAACTATTCACATATTTTGAATTTGAAAGCATAAATAAAGGTATAAAATTTGATTATAAACTTGTCAATAAATTATAAAATATTATTTACCATAATTTTTGTGTGAATCCATAATACATCTAAAAAGTATTGTTTTTTAAATCATTTATTTTAATTTTTCTACTGCTTGTACAAGTGTCGTATCAACATTGTATAAGAGTTTAAGATAATTACATAGTCACTAAAAATTAAAAATAAATTACCTTAACAAAAATAATTTAAATTTTCTCAAAATAATAATTAATATTAATTCAAAACCAATACTTATCCCTCTACCAATATATAAGAAAAATTTAAAAGAAAGAGAGTGGTATTTTGTAAGTTTCTTTACTTAAAATATTATATAAATCATTATCCAAGAAAGGGTATCCATGTGACTATAAATTAAAAATTTATATGATTATGGATGAACTCTACTCATTAAATAGACTAAATTAAAGTGTTAAGAATATTTTAAAGAACTTTTAAATTAACTTTAACTTTAATTAACCTATTTTACCCTTTATAATGGTTATAATTATTTACCATAGTTACTATTTATTATGAACAAAAATTAAGTTGACCTTATTTACTAATATTAATTATTATTATTATAAATATTTAATCTATTATATCAAATTAAATTAACATAAGTTTACAAATTAAATTTAAATTTAAATCAATAAAGCATGATTAAGTGTGATTTTCCATAAAAATTTCTTCTTAAGTATAAAAAGTTTTTATACTAAAATCAAGCATAAAATTGATTCCAATGAAATTAATTAGATTATTCATGTTAAAAATAAACTAATTTTACTTTGAAACTTTTTAAAAACAAAATATAACTCTGTAAAGTTTTGAAATAAAAAAGTCGGTTTTCAATAAAAATCATTATTCTTCATTATTCATAAAAAATCATACTTTTCAAAAAATTCCAAATAAAGTTGATATAAGATAATTTTTACATGAAAATTTCAAAAATAAATTTTATTTTTTAAAATAAATTTTCTAAAAGTGTAGAAATTAGTTGTAATATTATCTCACAAAAATAAATAATAACCATTTTTAAGGAAACATGTATTTTTGAAGAATATTTTTTTAAGTTAGGTCCAAACACTCTTTATTATGGAAAAAATAAAGGAACTATTTTTTTAGTAGAGTAACACCATTATATGTTGTAAAGTTCCACTTTACATTAAATCCCATTATACAGCCCTAAAGGCACATATGTTTTGTGCCAAAGGCCTTCCAGTGAATAATATTGTGTGGTTGTTTAATCTTGGTATTGCATGTCATGTATGCTATCCAACATATTATTGTTTTTTAAAATCTCAAGGTATTAAATTCAGGGGTCATTATTATTCTCTCATACCCTTATAATTACCTTCTTCTTATATTTACCAAACTGAGCATCTGAGCTCATCACTTTATTGTGTTTTGTTTTCCTATGATATGAAAATGGGTATCACATGTGAGATATTTATAAGATACTTTAGATTTTAGAGGCTATGAAAAAAGATTTAAGAGTGTTGTAAAATAAGTTTTTTATGAAGTGAATCTTCCAAGGCACTAAACCTTTGGTGTAACGACCTGAAATTTTGAATAAATCTTGTTTCCTAATTTTATGTGTTATTTTATTTTATTTTTGTACTCAACAAAAATGTTTCATTTGATAACATGAGTATAATTAAAATGAGACTGTTGGGTTTTGACCATTATTTGACCATTGGTCAATATGACCACTGTAAACTAAACGTTTCGATTATTGTCTCTAAATACAAGTAATCTTGGTTAATTAATATAGAAAGAAGATTTGATGGCCTCACCCAGTAGTCTTGGACCGATCGAAGATCATCTAACAGAACTTGGGAAGGAGGTAGCACCACTGGGCTTTGCTCTGGACCAAACCCTAGCTGAACTTCATCGTATAAAGCTAGAATGAGATCGCCTTCATGAGAAGTTCAAACTGATAGAAATTACTACTCGTGCGATGTTGGCCGAGCCTCCTTCGGATTCTCTAACCTTAGCACACCTTACACTTAGGTCCTATGATGGTGTGATAAGGGGCTATGTAAGGAGACCGTAACTGTCTTGTGTAATCCTTTGTTTTAAATAAAAATTTCGATTTCTTTTATGAATTTTCAAATGACCGGATAAATATAGTATGCATATTTTTTATGAATTTTAGAAAAAGGATATTTTAAAAATGTGTATGTAAACCTTAAATAATTAAAAATGTGTAATGATTTTCAAAAAATGGTCTTCTACAATTATGTTCAGAACGAAATTTAGAGTCTAATAAGATCAACTTGATTTTTGATTAATAGTAAATTATGAATAGTGATTTTATGATTAGGATTAAAAATGTGTCCAAATGGATTAGTAATCTCACTTAAAGAAAGTATTAAAATAATCTAGGCACTTTGATTAAGTAATGTGATTCAATAAAATGGTTAAATAACGGTTTCATAAATTATTATTCAAGTATTGGTTTTTTCGAATGAATAGTGTTTTTTAATTAAAATTTTATTTAAAAATATTTAGAAAATTATTTTTATAAAATGGACTTCATTTTTGAACTCAGAGCATCAATATTATGTTAAGGTAATTTTTGGGGATTTTTCTGAAAAAAATAAATTTTCGATGAATAGT
Source organism: Viscum album (assembly GCA_963277665.1). Classification (NCBI taxonomy): domain Eukaryota; kingdom Viridiplantae; phylum Streptophyta; class Magnoliopsida; order Santalales; family Viscaceae; genus Viscum; species Viscum album. The sequence continues at coordinate 1,849,862,319 of OY728156.1, forward strand.
GTTTTTAATTAAAAATTTAATTAAAAATATTTAGAAAATTATTTTTATAAAATGGATTTAATTTTTGAAATCAGAGCATTGATATTTGGTTAAGGTGAAATTTTGGGATTATTCTGAGAAAGTTGAATTTTCGATGAATAGTGAAAATACAGTTTTTAAGTTACGGGTGTTTAATGACATCATTAAATGATGTATTAAGTATGTAATCAATATGGTCGAATTATGAATAGTAATATAACATATGAGGTGTCCCAAGTGGCCAATACCATGGGCAAATACCATGGTCAAGCCCATGGTTTTTCCAAAACCACTAATGAGGTGTCCCTTGGCCATTAATGCCTTGTCCCCTCACTTTCCGTATAAATACCAAGCCATCCTCTCATCCATTCGACTCCCCACTCTCCCCCAACGAAGTTCTGGTCTCTTTACCTCTCAAGGAGTCCTCCCAAGGAGCCCCCAAGCCCTCAAGGTCCAAACCTTTGAGTTTTAAGAGTTACGTTTTAAGGTAAGGGATCCGACCTCTCTCTTTCTTTTCAAGAAATCTCTTTTATATAAGTTCTTTTATGATCCATGTTCTTATTTTAAAGGATGTTATTTTATACTCATATTACTTCCCTTTTCATGTTCATATAATGAGAGATCCCCTCTTTCTCTCATTATTTCGTTTTATGAAGTTTTAAGTGGCGCCGTTAGGCTACCGAAATTTTTGTAACGGATTATTTCTCCCTTCTCATTTTTCAAGATCTATTATCATGTAAAGTATTTCAAGTTACTTTTTATTATGTTGGGGTATGATCTCTAAATTTATCATACTGATCTTTTATGATCATATTATGAGATAACCCATTTGATCTCTTCAATTCAGTATTTTGAAGTTTTTAGTGGCGTCGTTAGGCTGCCGAAATTTTTGTAACGAATTCTTTCTCCCTTCTCATTTTTCAAGATCTATTATTATGTAAAGTATGTCAAGTTCCTTTTTATTATGTTGGGTTATGAACTCTAAATTTATCATACTGATCTTTTATGATCATATGATGAGAGACCCCATTTGATCTCTTCAATTCAGTATTTTGACGTTTTAAGTGGCGTCGTTAGGCTGCCGAATTTTTAAGTGGTTCTTCACCCTTCTCATTTTGAAGTTCTACTTTCATGTCAATTCTTTAAAGTTCCTTTTTGTTATGTTGGGGTATGATCTCTATCTCTATCATACTGTACTCTTATGTTCATATGATGAGAGACCCCATTTGATCATTTCAATTCAGTATTTTGATGTTTTAAGTGGCGTCGTTAGGCTACCGAATTTTTAAGTGGTTCTTCGCCCTTCTCGTTTTGAAGTTCTACTTTCATGTCAATTCTTTCAAGTTCCTTTTTGTTATGTTGTGGTATTATCTCTATATCTATCACATTGGACTCTTATGTTCATATGATGAGAGACCCCATTTAATCTCTTCAATTCAGTATTTTTAAGTTTTAAGTTGCGCCGTTAGGCTGTCGAATTTTTAAGGGATTCTTTCACCCTTCTCCTTTTCAAAGTTCTAATTCCATGTCAAGTCTTGCAAGTTCATTTTTATTATGTTGGGGTATGATCTCTATATCTATAATACTGATATTTTATGTTCATATTATGAGAGACCCTATTTGACATCATCAATTTATTTTTGGTTGAAGTTTATGTAACGCTATTAGGCTGCCGAATTTTCATAAGAGAAATCTTATTTTTGTCTTCCTTTCATGTTCTTCATTTCATATGGTATATTTTCAAATTTCATTACCATGTTCTTAAATACCTTATATTCTGTCCCTCTACTATTTTATGGGTCATTTATGATTGTTTGACCCATTTCCCCTCTCTTTTCAACGTTTTCTAAAACCCTGTAGCGTAGCCGTTGTGCTGCAGAATTTTCGTCTCAAAATGCCCCTCTCTTTTTCTCAAAATTACTTCATGTTGTTAAGTGAATACTCAAAGATATTATTTCTACAGGGTTATTCACATATATACAAAAATGTTCTATTTTAAATTCTGGGTTTTACATACATAAAACCCACTCTCCCCTTCCGTGGGTTTAAAGTGACGTAAAGATCATATCTTTAAAGCAGTTTTTAAAACGTTATGATTATGAAACGAAACCAATTTATTTTATTCTATATGGGTTATTTATGAAATGTTTGATGATGATATATGTGGATCACATGATAATAAAGTCAAATTTAAGGGTGCGCCCTGATAGCGCTCCAATGCATTGGGTAAAGACTTAATCTCTACAGATGACCATTTTTAACGACGCCTTGGTGAATAACCTTGGTAATTTTTAACGACGCCTTGGTGAATAACCTTGGTAATTTTTAACAACGCCTTGGTGAATAACCTTGGTAATTTTTAACGACACCTTGGGGATGGACCTTGGTGAAACGAAACTATTGTCAATATTAAATGTTGCAGCCACATCTTCAAGTTATGAAAAAGTTTTATTTTTATTATGATATGCCTCATGATTTCATTTTCATGCCTTAAAGTTCTTTTCATAACTTTATTGATGTATCTCAAGTTCATATGTAAAATGTTTCACTTGTTTCCCTTGTTGGGCCTTCTGCTCACCCTTTCTTTTGATGTATGTCCCCGGGTTATGAGATGCAGTAATGAGCCTAGGGTGAACATGAGGATAAGCCTTTAAAGTGTTTAAGAAGAATGTTTTTTTTGTTTCATCTTTTATGTTCCTTGTTTCCAAGACACTAAACCTTAAATATCCTCAGTTCCGTGTAATGGAATGAATGTTATGTTATAAAAATACGGGATGCTATAGTTGGTATCAAAGGATGGTTTAGTTATTTGTGGAAATTAGGATATGAAAACATTAGGAAGAAACCTATAGAAAAGGTTAAATATAAGAAGTCTTCCTAGTAGTTTGGTGAGTATTGAGTAAGAGGTTGTCAAGAAAATACATCCCTGTCTAGATACGAACAGGTAGAGGTGGCTCTGGAACAGATGTACATAGGGGTAAAACCTGAAAACACCGCTTTGAGCTAGACTCGAACGGGAACTGGTACACGACAACGGGCCTTGCTGCACTCTTGGTTACGACACTCCCGGTGGATATGCTTTGGTAAATTCATAAGCTTAGTATGAACCATTGTTAAAGGAACAAAGATAAAATAAAATAAAGATTCACATAAGAATATATGATCATGGATAACCTAGATGGGAACCTAGGGGATCACAAGTTAGGGTATACTATTCTTCTACAAGTTATCCTTATATGCATTAAGTTCCTTTTCATGATTATTGGTTAAGTATTTAAGCCTCTAATTATATTTCTCTTCTTAGTTAATGGTGGGAAATGGAATAACGTGTCCCAAAAACCAATGTGATAGGAAATGTGAGGATTTCCGTATTAATATGACAGATATTATTTGGGGATTAAAAGATGATTATTATTTTGGAAGACGTTCACTATTTTGGGGACCCTATATGATCGAGGTAAATAAATTACTATATTATTTTGATTGAGGAGTAAGGTTGAATTATATTTTGAATAATTGATGAATTTAAGGTGGACTTATAGTAATTTAGGTAACTAATGGGAATGATTAACCTATCTTGGGTAAAATATGTTTAGGTTAGCTACTTTTGTTATAAGATCTTAGGAGTGGTTGATGTAACACCCCAAGATTTTATAGTGTGTTATTTCTTCAAAATAATTCAATAACTTTAATTACACGCAACACCGATTTCAATTACACCATGACTTACCAAACAAGCCATTCAAAAGAGTTTATGAATAGTATTAGATAAATTTTAAAGTTTATGTAATCCTTATAATTTTAGAATCCATATTATGAGTTTCTTAGATATAATGCAAGAACAAATTCATTTTCAGTATTGCACTTTTATCAACTTTTAATAGTGAACCATTTTTAAATACTATATTTTAAACTTTTTGACTAAATGGGGACATCAAAAATTTAAAATGAAACATCCCAAGCTTCCACGGTATGCTTTCCTTTGAATAAAATAGTAGCGTGTGTTGTACGCAACCTTGAGTTTTAACACACGCCACAACCAATCAAACTAGCCATTATGAATAGTAATACCTAAATTTTGAAATTAAATATATTTTATATTTGAAAATGGACTTCATCTTTGGATTCAGAATATCTAATTTAGCCTAAGGTGAAATTTTGGTACATTTCGGATAACTTTCATATTTTGATGAATAGTGAAAATTACTATGTTTTAATTAAAAACAACTTTTTTAATCAAAATAATTAATAGTGATAAATTATGAATTTGAGGGGTTTTAAAGTATATTTAGAATATATTTTTACCATTTAATATAATGTTGGTCATTGGACATAATTTTACAATTAAACCGAACATAAACGAGTGTCAATCTTTTGATAGTTATTATCTCTTAAAAACACGCTTTTTGTTTTGACAGCGGGAATTAATTTTAAATTAATTTCTGCCACTTCTGTGTTTTGAATTTAGGAAAATGGATTCCATATTTGGAATCAGGATGTTCAAATTGTGTAAATAGGTAACTTTTATTTTTAGACATTTTGAATAATTACTGCGGTAAATATTTTATTTACCATGGTTAAGGGTAAATCCGGTAAATAAGGGTTAAACAATAATATTATAATAATACTAAATTACCCTAAAACGTGTCTTAACCCTATTGGTTGATACATGGTCGACCATGGGCATCTTTGTGTCAATTTTGGGACCCCATGGATCCACTTGTAAGTGATAATGACACTTTATTTTAATTAAGTCAAAATGAATACAAAAATGACACAAGCATATATCGTTTAGAAAAACAATTGTTACATAGGGTTATATATGTTGGATTTTAGATTATAAATATTCATTAGAAAGATAAAAAGATTTCCTACATAATTATTATTTATTTATAATTTTTAGACATTAAATAATTTATTTTATTTATGACACAATGATGATGCAGTAATTACTATAATAGTGAAAAATCAAAATAATTGATATTAAAAATACCCAAATAAATATAATATGAAACTTTTAATGAATTAAACTAATTTTATAGGATAATATGATATATTAGGATTGATTTAATTGACTTTGTTCTAAGTAATCAATCTGTTATGAGTTTCACAAAAATCAACTATTGAATAGTGTCAAAATTGAAATAAAAGAGTTCTTAAAACAAATATTATATTATTAATTGATATTAAATTCCTAAAAATCTAAGGTTCGGCCAAGAGACTTATATCATGATAGGTTCATCATTAATGGACCACTTGGGGGTCTCTTGGATGCATGTAGTAAGTTTATTAACCATATTATATAAAAATACAAAGAGACATTGTAAAAGTGAAACTAATTAACTTAAAGTTAATACTTAAAGATAAGGTTAATATAAGTACACAAACCTGTCTAAATTCTATTGGTTGAGTTTTTTTCGACCCATCCCCACCTTAACCTTTGAATAGTCAACTTTGGAGCCATTGGAAACCGATTATGAATTTATTATAAACTAATATCTCTAGCTTTTCCAAAGGTGCCCCTCACCCCTCTTATAAAAGTGCACTCCTCCTTCCCATTTCTTCACACCTTCAAAGCCTTTTGGTTCGGCCAAACTCTGCCCAAATACTCTCCCAACTTCCCTCACTACAACCTAGAGGCCTTAGTTTGATCAGAAAGCCAACCTAAGGAGCCCTTTTGATCAAATCAAAAGGAAGAACCCGAAGAAGAGGTAATGTTTTCACCACCCTTTTCAAGTTCCATTCTTCTTCCACTTCTTCTTCCTTTGTTGTTACCATTCTAAAATAATAAATCCAGTATCATATATATACTGTGATGTTATTATAAATATGGTACAACCATATTCAGTATTCTATCCACCCTTTGAATAACATGTCACCATACGTGCGTACGTACGGCTTACCGTCTCCACGTCGTGGTGTAATTGTTATTCAATATAATATTATTTGGATGGGTATAATAATGATGTGTAACTCATGTAAATAATAAATATAACATGTTAATGATTCTGTATATATGATATACCATCCATTTATATATTATTTTAATATCAAAAGAATGATATTGCCGCTCGTGCGTACGTACGGACTACCGTCTCCACGAACGCGATGAGATTCATTCTCCATCGTATCCATTCAAGTATAATTATCATTTGATGATTTAAAAATGATGTTTAAGGACTTGATATCATTCTTATTATGAATAAGATATAATCTATCCATTACAAACATGTCTTACGTAACCAAACATTTAAGAAGAACGAATCGATTATCACCCGAAACGACGATAATACTAAGATATTATTAATAAAGCAATGTTAAAAGATCATATATGATATCATATTAATGTATATGATTCTTGTATAATTTAATAACAATTATTTCACCATTATACAGGAGGTTAACCTACCCCAACCAAAGAAAAGTACAAGGTAAGGGTTATTTCACAATCTCTTCATTATCCGTGGTTGTATTATACGTAATAATCTACTGGGATCTCTTTATCATCCACATCCATGTTTCTTCGAAATGTATTTCAAAACATTTTTACTATTTACAATAATATGGTTTAAAGTCATTTATACCCTTGTTTGAATTTTTATAAGAGGTTTATAAAGGAATCTTTCCATCGTTTTCCAAACAAGGTGATTTTTAACCTTTTCGACAAAATTAAGGTAAGAATGTTCTTTTAACTTATACGGCGGATGCGGCTATTTACCGCCGTTATAAAATTTTAAAAGCTTCCCTTACAATCTTACAAGGATATTTTCAAAGTAAATGTTTTATTTTATAATTATGTGACTTTTAAATTATTTCAAAATGAATATTTTAAGAATTTTGGAAGGGAACTCTTTATCAAAATCAGAATTTTAAATGTTTTAAAGATTTATCTTTCTAAATATTTTTAATTAATGTCCATGTCTTCAAAATGGTTTTTAAGGATTTATTTATATGGACATGAATGTTTTTAAAATGTTAATTCCTTTCAAAAGTTTCAAAGTGGTATGGGACACTTTTATTTAAAATTCTCTTTTTAATTACTTCCTTTATAAATGTGTGACTTTTAAATGATTTCAAAAAAAGAGATATTTCTCTCAAATAGTTTTGATTTCATCTATGGCAACATCCTTTTATGGATTTTACTCTTATTTGAAGTTGATTTATTATGATACAAAACGTCTATATTGTATTGAAGGTTTTGTGATATGTTTGACTGTGGATGTGCTATTTTTATACCATTCATAGTTTATGGTGAAATTATTGACATTTCGTATGCTAGTTTTAATACGAATGTTTATGTTATGTTTAAACCTTTTCATATGGGAATGAATTGGACTTAATAAGTGACGGGTGGAGCCCGCTATAGCTCCTCGATGCATCGGTAGGTCTCATGAGACAAACTAGTGTCTTGGCACAAGGCCTTGGCAAAATCTTATTTGTAGTCTTGGCACGAGGCCTTGGCTATGTGGTTATGATAGTCTGGCATTATGCATTCCAACATTATAAAAGTGGTTATTGATATTGCATGTGATTATTCGATTAGTAGAATATACATGTGAATAAGTAAATGGCATTATTTCATTTTACTTTTGCCATACTATGTTGAAGTTCAATTTTAAAAGGCTTTTGTTTTAGTAATTCATTGCCTTAAATGTTTATGCTTATTTTGAATGTTCCGCTATATTGTTATCCTTACTGGGCATTTGAGCTCACCCCTTTTCTACGTTTTATTTTTCCCAGGTAGTGAAGAAGTAAATTATGAATGACTTGCAAGGATATTATGAGGGGTTAATAGTGTGGATATGAAGACTTTGTTGTTGTAGTAGTTTTTCACTTTGAATTGTAATGTAAAACTTTATGATTATATCTAGTGTTTCCAAGGCTACTAAACCAATCGGTCTTTCGAGATTTGATCTTTCTTGTGATCATGCCAATGTTATGTAATTAATGCACCGACTCTGGGTAACTGGGGTCGGGGCGTTACAGTTGGTATCAGAGGAAGTTTAGTACAAACCTTGGATGCTAGATTTAGATAAACTCTGATTAGAGCACGTAGAACTAAGATGAACTTTGAGGATTATTATAGAAGAACTTCCTAGAATTTTGGTATTATAGAGATTTTGTGAGTTTTCCGAGCAATACATCCCTGTCTGGATACGATCAGGTAGAGGCGGCTCTGGCACAGATGTACCTAGGGGTAAAACCCGAAAACACCGCTTTGAGCTAGACTCGAACGGGAACTGGTGCACGACAACGGGCCTTGCTGCACTCTTGGTTACGACACTCCTGGGGGATATGCTTAGGATAATTCTCATTTTCTTTACAAACCATTATGAAGGGTTTATGATTATATACATCCTCAAAGGAGACATTTTTATATGGATTATATCCATAAATAGTTCAATTTATGTTAAGTGTTTTATAAGTATGGGATTATGTATTTTGATTCATAAACTGATCTAGTGTATTCCATTGTTTAGAAATGGCGCCCAGTAGAAAGAATGAGAACTCCAGAAATGCACATGATCCAAAGAGAAGGAAGGATCATATCTTTCATGGTCTTAAGCTAGAATTTATAAGAGAAATAGTCTCCCATGTATTATCATCATATGAAGAAATAATATCATGTGTTGATAAGATAAGTAAAGAGTTTACTGAGTCCTATGGCTTTGAAGGGAATCAAGAGAAGAAAAGGATGGAATAGAGAAAGATGGATAAAGGGAAGAGGGAAAAGAATAATTTTCCCATATGTGGTAACTGTGGAAAGAAACACCCTGGAACTTGCCTGAAAGGAATGGGAGTTTGTTATAAGTGTAGAGGAAAAGGGCACAAAGTACGTGACTGCAAGGGTAAGAAAATGGTTTCAAATGTACAATGCTTCATTTGCAAGGAGTTTGGACACTATGCGAACCTATGTCCCAGTCATCAGAATATGTCGCAAATGATGTTATTGGATAATAATCAAGTTATGATACTACCACAGATGAAGAGGAATGATTAAAGTTCTTATGTTGATTATGTCAATTGAGTGTTGTATCAACAATGTACTTGTTATAATAATTATGGAGTATATAAGGATTGTACTGCAGTACTATTTCATTAAGGACTTGAGATTGTGTGGAACAAAGAAAGGTGACTCAATAGCAGGATAAATTTTTTTGGAAAATATATGGTTGAGAGAATGATAAACCATAATATAGTTCTGATACCGAGTTAGTGATTTTGGAATAATACATGATTGTTTTGGATAAATTATATTGGATATTCTTGACTACCTTGGAACTGATTAATGATCTGTATATTCCATTATTGTTGGGGTTTAAAACATTTTTGGATTGATGAGGTATATCCATCATTCTATATGGAATAAGGGAGCATGAATGTAATCAATAAGGGATATAGTAATTCAGGATGTTTCAGTGTATTAAAAGAATACATGATGAAGGTATTCATATGCTATTACGTGGTAAAAAGGATCTACATTATATTTACCTTCCTTATAAATGTTGGACTGTGAGTTTGGACATAAGTATTTTGGATAGTTCTAGTTTGTATTATTTTGGATTGCCATAAAAGGACAACCCGAAAGTCGGGCGGCAACCCGTAGCGTCCGGCAAGGCTGTGAGACTTGAACCCGCAACCGAAGGGCGACAAGGGTGTATCACCTACCACTGGCCCACGAGATGTCCTGGATTAAATAATGTAGTTTTTATTAAAGGATCTTTTAGATGAATTATAAATTCGTTTATTTTGGAACCCTATACGAATAGTGTAAATAGAATTTTTTTTTACATTCTATTATCTTTTAGAGTGAAAGATGAGTTTTTGGTAGAAATTTATTAATGGATAAAACTCTAATTATAAAGTAATTATATCTCCTTATGATCTTATCCAATCTCATAAATAAATTCTACAACATTAAGAAAAGGAACTTAGAACAAAAATGGTGTCCTAGATGGTACCTTAAATCATCACTAATTTATGGCTTTGGGATTGTTGGCCTTTTCATATCCATGTTCTCTACCACTCTCCATCAGAAAATTGATGGTTAGATTTCTCCTCCATATCCATATTTTCCTACATGGAACCCTAGTATGTGTTATTTTCGGTAATCTTCATACTTTCCACTCTTTATTTTAAATAGAGGCCTCATTAATTCATTTTTCGATGTGGGATTTCAACTAAGATATTTTGAAACGTCAAAAATGTGTTATCCCAATAACCTATATTTTGTTGAACCGATGGTACTTCAAATCATCATAGATTGATGAGTTTAAGGACCTCAATTTTATACTTTTTTGTGATTGATGACCTCAATCACTACCTATAAATATTTACATTTTTCCTCCAATTATATGTCTCTAATTTCCACCAATGTTCTCCTAATCGAGATCATAATTTGGTGGCGACCCTTTCATTTCTCTTTTCCTCATATTAAGACTAAATTTTAGTAACCCAATTTCCGATGTGGGTTTTCCCACAAATATATTTTCTATTTTCAACCTTTTATTTTCGAAGAACAATTTCAAATTGCGAGGACTCAATTTATTGAAGGAGGGGAGAATGTAACACCCCAAGATTTTATAGTGTGTTATTTCTTCAAAATAATTCAATAACTTTAATTACACGCAACACCGATTTCAATTACACCATGACTTACCAAACAAGCCATTCAAAAGAGTTTATGAATAGTATTAGATAAATTTTAAAGTTTATGTAATCCTTATAATTTTAGAATCCATATTATGAGTTTCTTAGATATAATGCAAGAACAAATTCATTTTCAGTATTGCACTTTTATCAACTTTTAATAGTGAACCACTTTTAAATACTATATTTTAAACTTTTTGACTAAATGGGGACATCAAAAATTTAAAATGAAACATCCCAAGCTTCCACGGTACGCTTTCCTTTGAATAAAATAGTAGCGTGTGTTGTACGCAACCTTGAGTTTTAACACACGCCACAACCAATCAAACTAGCCATTATGAATAGTAATACCTAAATTTTGAAATTATATATATTTTATATTTGAAAATGGACTTCATTTTTGGATTCGGAATATCGAATTTAGCCTAAGGTGAAATTTTGGTACATTTCGGATAACTTTCGTATTTTGATGAATAGTGAAAATTACTAAGTTTTAATTAAAAACAACTTTTTTAATCAAAATAATTAATAGTGATAAATTATGAATTTGAGGGGTTTTAAAGTATATTTAGAATATATTTTTACCATTTAATATAATGTTGGTCATTGGACATAATTTTACAATTAAACCGAACATAAACGAGTGTCAATCTTTTGATAGTTATTATCTCTTAAAAACACGCTTTTTGTTTTGACAGTGGGAATTAATTTTAAATTAATTTCTGCCACTTCTGTGTTTTGAATTTAGGAAAATTGATTCCATATTTGAATCAGGATGTTCGAATTGTGTAAATATGTAACTTTTATTTTTATACATTTTGAATAATTACTGCGGTAAATATTTTATTTACCATGGTTAAGGGTAAATCCGGTAAATAAGGGTTAAAAAATAATATTATAATAATACTAAATTACCCTAAAACGTGTCTTAACCCTATTGGTTGATACATGGTAGACCATGGGCATCTTTGTGTCAATTTTGGGACCCCATGGATCCACTTGTAAGTGATAATGACACTTTATTTTAATTAAGTCAAAATGAATACAAAAATGACACAAGCATATATCTTTTAGCAAAACAATTGTTACATAGGGTTATATATGTTGGATTTGAGATTATAAATATTAATTAGAAATATACAAAGATTTCCTACATAATGATATTTTATTTATAATTTTTAGACATTAAATAATTTATTTTATTTATGACACAATGATGATGCAGTAATTACTATAATAGTGAAAAATCAAAATAATTGATATTAAAAATACCCAAATAAATATAATATGAAACTTTTAATGAATTAAACTAATTTTATAGGATAATATGATATATTAGGATTGATTTAATTGACTTTTTTCGAAGTAATAAATCTGTTATGAGTTTCACAAAAATCAACTATTGAATAGTGTCAAAATTGACATAAAAGAGTTCTTAAAACAAATATTATATTATTAATTGATATTAAATTCCTAAAAATCTAAGGTTCGGCAAAGAGACTTATATCATGATAGGTTCATCATTAATGGACCACTTGGGGGTCGCTTGGATGCATGTAGTAAGTTTATTAACCATATTATATAAAAATACAAAGAGACATTGTAAAAGTGAAACTAATTAACTTAAAGTTAATACTTAAAGATAAGGTTAATATAAGTACACAAACCTGTCTAAATTCTATTGGTTGAGTTGTTTTCGACCCATCCCCACCTTAACCTTTGAATAGTCAACTTTGGAGCCATTGGAAACCGATTATGAATTTATTATAAACTAATATCTCTAGCTTTTCCAAAGGTGCCCCTCACCCCTCTTATAAAAGTGCACTCCTCCTTCCCATTTCTTCACACCTTCAAAGCCTTTTGGTTCGGCCAAACTCTGCCCAAATACTCTCCCAACTTCCCTCACTACAACCTAGAGGCCTTAGTTTGATCATAAAGCCAACCTAAGGAGCCCTTTTGATCAAATCAAAAGGAAGAACCCGAAGAAGAGGTAATGTTTTCACCACCCTTTTCAAGTTCCATTCTTCTTCCACTTCTTCTTCCTTTGTTGTTACCATTCTAAAATAATAAATCCAGTATCATATATATACTGTGATGTTATTATAAATATGGTACAACCATATTCAGTATTCTATCCACCCTTTGAATAACATGTCACCATACGTGCGTACGTACGGCTTACCGTCTCCACGTCGTGGTGTAATTGTTATTCAATATAATATTATTTGGATGGGTATAATAATGATGTGTAACTCATGTAAATAATAAATATAACATGTTAATGATTCTGTATATATGATATACCATCCATTTATATATTATTTTAATATCAAAAGAATGATATTGTCGCTCGTGCGTACGTACGGACTACCGTCTCCACGAACGCGATGAGATTCATTCTCCATCGTATCCATTCAAGTATAATTATCATTTGATGATTTAAAAATGATGTTTAAGGACTTGATATCATTCTGATTATGAATAAGATATAATCTATCTATTACAAACATGTCTTACGTTACCAAACATTTAAGAAGAACGAATCGATTATCACCCGAAACGACGATAATACTAAGATATTATTAATAAAGCAATGTTAAAAGATCATATATGATATCATATTAATGTATATGATTCTTGTATAATTTAATAACAATTATTTCACCATTATACATGAGGTTAACCTACCCCAACCAAAGAAAAGTACAAGGTAAGGGTTATTTCACAATCTCTTCATTATCCGAGGTTGTATTATACGTAATAATCGACTAGGATCTCTTTATCATCCACATCCATGTTTCTTCGAAATGTATTTCAAAACATTTTTACTATTTACAAGAATATGGGTTAAAGTCATTTATACCCTTGTTTGAATTTTTATAAGAGGTTTATAAAGGAATCTTTCCATCGTTTTCCAAACAAGGTGATTTTTAACCTTTTCGACAAAATTAAGGTAAGAATGTTCTTTTAACTTATACGGAGGATGCGGCTATTTACCGCCGTTATAAAATTTTAAAAGCTTCCCTTACAATCTTACAAGGATATTTTCAAAGTAAATGTTTTATTTTATAATTATGTGACTTTTAAATTATTTCAAAATGAATATTTTAAGAATTTTGGAAGGGAACTCTTTATCAAAATAAGAATTTTAAATGTTTTAAAGATTTATCTTTCTAAATATTTTTAATTAATGTCCATGTCTTCAAAATGGTTTTTAAGGATTTATTTATATGGACATGAATGTTTTTAAAATTTTAATTCCTTTCAAAAGTTTCAAAGTGGTATGGGACACTTTTATTTAAAATTCTCTTTTTAATTACTTCCTTTATAAATGTGTGACTTTTAAATGATTTCAAAAAAAAGAGATATTTCTCTCAAATAGTTTTGATTTCATCTATGGCAACATCCTTTTATGGATTTTACTCTTATTTGAAGTTGATTTATTATGATACAAAACTTCTATATTGTATTGAAGGTTTTGTGATATGTTTGACTGTGGATGTGCTATTTTTATACCATTCATAGTTTATGGTGAAATTATTGACATTTCGTATGCTAGTTTTAATACGAATGTTTATGTTATGTTTAAACCTTTTCATATGGGAATGCATTGGACTTAATAAGTGACGGGTGGAGCCCGCTATAGCTCCTCGATGCATCGGTAGGTCTCATGAGACAAACTAGTGTCTTGGCACAAGGCCTTGCCAAATCTTATTTGTAGTCTTGGCACGAGGCCTTGGCTATGTGGTTATGATAGTCTGGCATTATGCATTCCAACATTATGAAAGTGGTTATTGATATTGCATGTGATTATTCGATTAGTAGAATATCCATGTGAATAAGTAAATGGCATTATTTCATTTTACTTTTGCCATACTATGTTGAACTTCAATTTTAAAAGGCTTTTGTTTTAGTAATTCATTGCCTTAAATGTTTATGCTTATTTTGAATGTTCCGCTATATTGTTATCCTTACTGGGCATTTGAGCTCACCCCTTTTCTATGTTTTATTTTTCCCAGGTAGTGAAGAAGTAAATTATGAATGACTTGAAGGGATATTATGAGGGGTTAATAGTGTGGATATGAAGACTTTGTTGTTGTAGTAGTTTTTCACTTTGAATTGTAATGTAAAACTTTATGATTATATCTAGTGTTTCCAAGGCTACTAAACCAATCGGTCTTTCGAGATTTGATCTTTTTTGTGATCATGCCAATGTTATGTAATTAATGCACCGACTCTGGGTAACTGGGGTCGGGGCGTTACAGTTGATGTTGTCTAGAGATGAACAATGAAGTTGTTTTGGAAGACTATGTTATCAAATCCTTCTTGTATTTGGGTTTCAATCTTAGATTGGTTTATTTTGAGGAATTTTAAGGACCATTATTTATGGAATGGTATATGTTGAACTTTGGGTAGTACCATGGAACTTTGAAGATTTAAAAGTAGTTTCCCTTCTTATGGGATTCTTTCTTTTTGAAGAGTTGTTTTACCTTAAACTTTATGTTTTTGGGATAATGTTTAAAGATAGAAGAAATAGATAGTTAATCTTTTGTGGATTATGTGATTCTTTAGAAGATGATTCCTGTGCTTTTTATGAGAACAAGTGTTCTTGGATTCTCATCATTTGGAGAAAAGATTAGTTTTGGTAGAGACTTATTAAAGGATGAAACTCTACTTGAAGATAGGTATATTTTCTTATGTTTTTGTTCTATGTAGTAAATTAATTCCTAAAAATTATGAAAAGGAACGTAAAACAAAAACGTTGTTGGTTTACGTTTCCTACTAGGTATTCAAAGACCGTTTACACACATCGTAAGTTTGGGATTTTCTTATGGTTAACTTTCTCCTAATCATGTTTTCTATCAATCTCCCTCAGAACTTGACCCTTTGTTTTTCTTCCATGTCCATGTTTTCCTACATGGAATCTTAGTGTGGGTTATCTCGGGTGGCCTTTGCACTTCCCTTTCTTTATTTTATAGTAATAATTTTACTGACTCCTTTTCCGATGTGGGACTTTCAATGAAATTTCAAAACCCAATTTTAAAAATTGCGAGGATGCAATTTCTTAAGGGGGGAAGATTGTAACGACCCGAAATTTTGAATGAATCTTGTTTCCTTATGTGTTATTTTATTTTATTTTTGTACTCAAAAAAAATGTTTCATTTGATAACATGAGTATAATTAAAATGAGACTTTTGGGTTTTGACCATTATTTGACCATTGGTCAATATGACCGCTGTAAACTAAATGTTTCGATTATTGTCTCTAAATACAAGTAATCTTGGTTAATTAATATAGAAAGAAGATTCGATGGCCTCACCCAGTAGTCTTGGACCGATCGAAGCTCATCTAACAGAACTTGGGAAGGAGGTAGCACCACTGGGCTTTGCTCTGGACCAAACCCAAGATGAACTTTATCGTATAAAGCTAGAATGGGATCGCCTTCACGAGAAGTTCAAACTGATTGAAATTACTACTCGTGCGATGTTGGCCGAGCCTCCCTCGGATTCTCTAACATTAGCACACCTTACACTTAGGTCCTATGCTGGTGTGGGAAGGGGCTATGTAAGGAGACCGTAACTGTCTTGTGTAATCCTATGTTTTAAATAAAAATTTCGATTTCTTTTATGAATTTTCAAATGACCGGATAAATATAGTATGCATATTTTTGATGAATTTTAGAAAAAGGATATTTTAAAAATGTTTATGTAAACCTTAAATAATTAAAAATGTGTAATGATTTTCGAAAAATGGTCTTCTACAATTATGTTCAGTACGAAATTTAGAGTCTAATAAGATCAACTTGATTTTTGATGAATAGTAAATTATGAATATTGATTTTATGATTAGGATTAAAAATGTGTCCAAATGGATTAGTAATCTCACTTAAAGAAAGTATTAAAATAAGCTAGGAACTTTGATTAAGTAATGTGATTCAATAAATTGGTTAAATAACAGTTTCATAAATTATTATTCAAGTATTGGTTTTTTCGAATGAATAGTGTTTTTTAATTAAAATTTTATTTAAAAATATTTAGAAAATTATTTTTATAAAATGGACTTCATTTTTGAACTCAGAGTATCGATATTATGTTAAGGTAATTTTTGGGGATTTTTCTGAAAAAAATAAATTTTCGATGAATAGTGTTTTTAATTAAAAATTTAATTAAAAATATTTAGAAAATTATTTTTATAAAATGGAATTCATTTTTGAAATCAGAGCATTGATATTTGGTTAAGGTGAAATTTTGGGATTATTCTGAGAAAGTTGAATTTTCGATGAATAGTGAAAATACAGTTTTTAAGTTACGGGTGTTTAATGACATCATTAAATGATGTATTAAGTATGTAATCAATATGGTCGACTTATGAATAGTAATATAAGGTATGAGTTGTCCCAAGTGGCCAATACCATGGGACAATACCATGGGCAAGCCCATGGTTTTGCCAAAACCACTAATGAGGTGTCCCTTGGCCATTAATGTCTTGTCCCCTCACTTTCCCTATAAATACCAAGTCATCCTCTCATCCATTCGACTCCCCACTCTCCCCCAACGAATTTCGGGTCTCTTTACCTCCCAAGGAGTCCTCTCAAGATGCCCCCAAGCCCGCAAGGTCCAAACCATTGAGTTTTAAGAGTTACGTTTTAAGGTAAGGGATTCGACCTCTCTCTTTCTTTTCAAGAAATCTCTTTTATATAATTTCTTTTATGCTCCATGTTCTTATGTTAAAGGATGTTATTTTATACTCCTATTACTTCCCTTTTCATGTTAATATAATGATAGATCCCCTATTGCTCTCATTATTTCGTTTTATGAAGTTTTAAGTGGCGTCGTTAGGCTGCCAAAATTTTTGTAACGGATTCTTTCTCCCTTCTCATTTTTCAAGATCTATTATCATGTAAAGTATTTCAAGTTCCTTTTTATTATGTTGGGGTATGATCTCTAAATTTATCATACTAATATTTTATGATCATATGATGAGAGACCCCATTTGATCTCTTCAATTCATTATTTTGATGTTTTAAGTGGCGTCGTTAGGCTGCTGAACTTTTTGTAACGGATTCTTTCTCCCTTCTCATTTTTCAAGATCTATTATCATGTAAAGTATTTCAAGTTCCTTTTTATTATGTTGGGGTATGATCTATAAATTTATCATACTGATCTTTTATGATCATATGATGAGAGACCCCATTTTATCTCTTCAATTCAGTATTTTTAAGTTTTAAGTGGCGTCGTTAGGCTGCCGAATTTTTAAGTGGTTCTTCACCCTTCTCGTTTTGAAGTTCTACTTTCATGTCAATTCTTCCAAGTTCCTTTTTGTTATGTTGGGGTATTATATCTATATCTATCATACTGGACTCTTATTTTCATATGATGATAGACCCCATTTGATGTTTTCAATTCAGTATTTTTAAGTTTTAAGTGGCGCTGTTAGGCTACCGAATTTTTAAGTGGTTCTTCACCCTTCTCGTTTTGAAGTTCTACTTTCATGTCAATTCTTTCAAGTTCCTTTTTGTTATGTTAGGGTATTATCTCTATATCTATCATACTGGAATCTTATGTTCATATGATTAGAGACCCCATTTGATCTCTTCAATTCAGTATTTTGAAGTTTTAAGTGGCGTCGTTAGGCTGCCGAATTTTTAAGGGATTCTTTCACCCTTCTCCTTTTCAAAGTTCTAATTCCATGTCAAGTCTTGCAAGTTCCTTTTTATTATGTTGGGGTATGATATATATATCTATCATACTGATATTTTATGTTCATATGATTAGAGAACCTATTTTACATCATCAATTCATTTTTTGTTGAAGTTTATGTAACGCTATTAGGCTGGCGAATTTTCACAAGAGAAATCTTATTTTTGTCTTCCTTTCATGTTCTTCATTTCATATGTTATATTTTCAAATTGCATTACCATGTTCTTAAATCCCTTATATTCTGTACCTCTACTATTTTATGGGTCATTTATGATTGTTTGACCCATGTCCCTTCTCTTTTCAACGTTTTCTAAAACCCTTTAACGTAGCCATTGTGCTGCAGAATTTTCGTCTCAAAATGCCCCTCTCTTTTTCTCAAAATTACTTCATGTTGTTAAGTGAA
This sequence comes from Viscum album, assembly GCA_963277665.1. Classification (NCBI taxonomy): domain Eukaryota; kingdom Viridiplantae; phylum Streptophyta; class Magnoliopsida; order Santalales; family Viscaceae; genus Viscum; species Viscum album. Next base: position 1,849,881,090 of record OY728156.1, read on the forward strand.
TAATCAAAGATCTTATTTCTACAGGTTTATTCACATATATACAAAAATGTTCTATTTTAAATTCTGGGATTTACATACATAAAACCCACTCTCTCCTTCCGTGGGTTTAAAGTGACGTAAAGATCTTGTCTTTAAAGCAGTTTTTAAAACGTTATGATTATGAAATGAAACCCATTTATTTTATGCTATATGGGTTATTTATGAAATGTTTGATGATGATATATGTGGCTCACATGATAATAAAGGAAAATTTAAGGGTGCGCCCTGATAGCTCTCCAATGCATTGGGTAAAGACTTAATCTCTAGAGATGATCATTTTTAACGATGCCTTGGTGAATAACCTTGGTAATTTTTAACGACGACTTGGTGAATAACCTTGGTACTTTTTAACGACGCCTTGGTGAATAACCTTGGTAATTTTTAATGACACCTTGGGGATGGACCTTGGTGAAACGAAACGTTTGTCAATATTAAATGTTGCAGCCACATCTTCAAGTTATGAAAAAGTTTTATTTTTATTATGATATGCCTCATGATTTCATTTTCATGCCTTAAAGTTCTTTTCATGACTTTATTGATGTATCTCAAGTTCATATGTAAAATGTTTCACTTGTTTCCCTTGTTGGGCCTTCTGCTGACCCTTTCTTTTGATGTATGTCCCCAGGTTATGAGATACAGTAATGAGCCTAGGGTGAACATGAGGATAAGCCTTTCAAGTGTTTAAGAAGAATGTTTTTTTTTTGTTTCATGTTTTATGTTCCTTGTTTCCAAGACACTAAACCTTAAAGATCCTTAGTTCCATGTAATGGAATGAAAGTTCTGTTATAAAAAGATGGGATGCTATATTTGGCTCTCCTATTGGTATTACTATTATTAAGATGGAATGATTATTAATGTAAAATAATGAAATAAATGAGGGTCTAGGGTAGTACTATTCATATACTATACCCCTATATTAGAGTAAATAATCACAATAAAAGAAACAATATATCATCTGTGGAAACTATCAAAGTACATAAGAAAAAAAAGACGATATGCCATATCAATATGAAATTCAGCATACATAATCAAATGATCAAGTTGGAGTACAAATTCAACTACCCAATAGTCTGATCAAATATACAAATAAAAATATAAGATCTCTACTTAAAAATGTATGCCATACCATAAACCCATCATCTTATACTTTTTGAGTTGCACCATCCAGATCCTCAGACATCACCGGAGTGATCCTACTCAACCATGCAACACTATTCCTCTTCCATATCCATTGTAAATCTTGTTATCTACTTGAAAAAAGACCTAAGGTCTACTTGAGAACTTAAATACCAATATTGGGGATGAGAAAATAATTCTCAATTGGCCAACCCCAATGGTGGACCTATAATTTATTGTCATAAGTAGAAGTTAATTAAATATTTCTATCCAATTTGATACATATATTAATATATAAATAATAACAATAACTCCATTGATCCTAAGTTCTATGACCCTCATTGACCATACCAACTACATTCAGTTATAGATTTTATCTAAGCATGTCATGATGACCATTCCAACCATAATAATGACCCACTAGTATTTTAACCTAATATATAGTATAACAACACAAGGGATACACTCACCTTGGTAAACATTGATAACGACCTTGATAATGATACATCCCAAAATGAAAACCCAAAAACTGATTCATACTAGTGTAAAATTGTTCCTAGAAGTTGAGCCCTGATAGTCTATAAGGCTCTACCACACCCACCAAAGACTCCACAATCCCTTGGAAGTTGGAACAAGGAATGAATGACCTCTTTTGTATGAAACCAATAATCCCAACTCCAAATTTATGGTATCTCCATGAACTATGTCAAGACCACCACACTAGGGTAGTTTTTATTAACATCATAGAACTACTTAAAAAAGGAGTTTACTTTAGTATCACAACCTCCATGAAGGAATTTTTCATAACCTCCATATAATATGTATTCATGACCACCCATAATGGCGTTTTCTTAGTAATAACCACCTCTTAGTTTGTTTTATTTATATCATAACAAACATACTTAAGGTCATTTTCTATAAAAAAACATAACTTCCATGTGGGAATATTTTATATCATGTCATAACAGCCTTCAGGGTGTATAAAGTCAGTGTCATGACTACCCCAAATGGAATTTTCTATATCATTTCTAAAAAATAATGGTAAATTAGGGTTGGTTAAATTTCCAAACCCATCATAGCTTTATACAAGCCATTGACTTACATATATGGTATGGGTTTTAATGTGACATTCATAACTATCTCTTACCATGGTCAATGCACCAGATTATGGTCAATTTATCACTAGAGCCTCAATTGGGCCCCCTTAAGTTAATATAAAAGAAGATTAAACTCACTAGGATTCCTTGATCTTGATAAAAAAACTTTTTTCATAACCTTTCACTCAGATTATTTCACACTCCTTCGTAGAATCACAGACATAGTATGCCCTCATGGTCCCTAAAAGGAAATCCATATAGGAAACAGCCTAATGGAATGCCTCATGACCAATCTCTCATCTCAGGACACCACACCTATCCCTAAGGGTATAAGACATCACACCAAACCAAAATTAATTATAAGGGCCAAACAATACTAATACATCACATAATTATAAAAGGATGGATCCAAGGTCCTTATACGAAGGTCCTTGAAGTCCTACTAAGGAAAAGGAATGCTAAGAAACCACACACCTCTCTTTAGAGGTGTACAAGGCTCCTACACTAGGACTACTATGTTCCTTATTCTATGTTTCTACCAAGCTCCTTGGAATTATCTCCTATAAATCCATTAATTATTCTCAAAACCCTCAGATGGGTCTCAATCCACATCTTCATGAGTGATCTTGATTCCTCTTTTGAAGATAAAGACTCTCTATTATAACTCACCAATTTTGAATCATCATTCAAAAGACCCCAAAATAACCAAGAGGTCTTATTAATCACAATTTACATGAAAAAATACATATTATGGGGTACTCTTATGTTCTATTCTATCTTTGAGGTGTGAATTCACTCGAAACCCCTTAAGGGAATAGTACACGGTGTCCACCCACTAAGTATATGGAATATACCCTCAAAGCCTCATGCGGGTGTGTATCTCAGCTGAAATTGGAATTTAAAACCAATGTAAATAGTTTGAATCAGTTTTAAATGACATGTAACCCATATAGGGTACCTATATGTGCACCCCTGAAACATTCTATCCAAACACTACACATGGATTCTAGACTTGTAATACACATGGGTAATGGTTGTGTAACCTACATGACCATGTACCCTCACACAGGGTGTCTAACCGAACACCCGACCACACCCCAAGTCAACCTACACAATGTGTTCACAAGGGATACATTCTATAAAGTCGTGATATTCCACCCTCACCCAAAATAAAGAACACATAGAGTATGTTATTGAAAACCACAGGCAATATAGTTGGGTTTCTCAAATAGAAACTCCCTTATGTTCTCCAAAAATCCCAGTTTCTCTAAAAAAACCATAGAACCACCCCCATGGGGTCGACAACAACTCACATAGGACTTTAAAATATGAAAAATGATATTAAAAGAAAAAATGGTGGGAAACTAAAATACATCCTACCATATGTGAAATTCATTATATCTTTAATCTGATTCGTTCTCTACAGTTCTAGTAGCATGAATAATCTCCTCTCAAGATCTACGATGGTACCTCCCATATTTGTCTATCCCTCACTCTATCTCTCTCTCTATCTGTCTTACTCTACCTATCCTCTCTCAGTCATAAAATTTATAATCCCTAGGGATGATTGTGTGAGAAGTAAAAAACGGTACCATTGGAAAAGGAAAAGTAGAGGGTGCTCGACCCCAACCCGAGTGTGTGTCATGGGTTTACGCCTCACCTAAGAAACCCCCATTGAAACTCAATAATAGATTGAAAATTCCAATATAAGACTCCATCCAAAAAAATATCACCAAATAATTCTTCAGAAGTAATTAATATTTAATTAAATAAATATTAAAGATTATCTAAAAATTCAAACCACTCATAATTCTACTGAACAAATTTCCTTGGGTAAACACCCTATTTCAGGACCAATAGGCTGGTATGAAAAATTATCTGAGATCATATTCTAGGGTAAAATGTTCATTTTTTAACTAAAATTATTTGAAACCAAAAATTCAAATTTCCTCTAAATTCACAGCCCCTAAAAAAGGTCTTTGCAGCCTCTCCATCATAACACTTATCATACTGAAAAATTTTCATTGGTCTTCCAACCACAAATAATAACCTACCTTTTTTGTCAATTCATAATCAACTCATCACTTAATACTCCAAAATGCCATGTAAGATTTTTTTTGTGAAACTCCTAACATAAGGCATGTAATTCATCAAAAACTAGGTCACGCACTCATCAGCATCACTAAACGATATGAATGGGTGTAGCCTTTCGACTCAAATATGAGTTCTGAAATGAGATATCAATTAATTTTTTACTCCCGAATTATGAAAATTAAGTCCTCAATAATTTCAAAAATTCAATTTCTATTCAGGGTAACACCCTCAAGTGTTCAATGGTACACTCCTCACTATATGTATTCAACTATAATACTCCAAGAGCGTAACCTAAATGGATATCATCATACATTTTTACATTTTTCTTCTCCAAAGACATGATCACTCATTATCAACTGCTGAAATCACATCATTCATGGGGTCCATGTAATTATAACAACAACAATGCCCTATTCATCAATAAATTTAGACTACTAGTCCTTCAATCATCTCATCAAACCCATTTTTCCCCATCCCACTCATAGTCATCATAAATTTTAAATTCAATAGGCCACATGAGTAACCAATGCATTACCTTAATCATATATAAAATGATTATTCACATTCTACCTTGTGTCCGATTACATCACCTGACTCGCAATTTCATGATTCACATGTCATTAAAACCAAAATGAATATTCTCTATGACACATTGAATCAATTAATCATAGTCACCCTTATCCATCCTCTTCAGAATTAGTACTTCACTCGTGCCATAATTTATCATCTAGTCTCTTGCCACCCAAAATCATTCAGATACCATTTTCATTACCTACACTCTCAAGATTCTCTTAAGGTACATCCATAAACAATAGAGTGATTTTATTATGAAAAACAAATTCATTATGACGAAAATACCAAACACTCAATAGAATCTTTCGTTCATTAATCTCAAACTTGAACACATACCCATGATCTATTCCTCTAGGGAACACATAAGTTTAGGATAACCCCACTTCCATGTTACCTACAAATTTCACATCTTTCTAACATACCATAATTATGAGTCGCATCTCAAACGTAACTAGGGGTTTACACCAATCCCATAGACAAGGTCTCATATAGTTCACAGCCAGCATAGCATCATCCATGCACCCAACACAAATATCACTAGAACTCATGTGTTAAACTTCCCACTATATGGCCTCATATATGTAAACATCAGGCATTACATTCTAAACTATCCACCTACTAGTGATACATACTCATCCCACTAAGTAACTGATTCTCACCAACAATCCTCATATAGTTGTATTCCCTCAAGAATCATGATCTTTCCCATAAACATAAGTATATGTAACAACACTATCCCATGATGATCTAAAAAGAGTGTTCTATAGTCTAATGTTTTATTTGAGCATAATTTGATTCCAATATATATCAAAATACACCATATAGGTCGTTACTAACATTTTAAGTAATCAAAACTAATGAATAACCACCCCTAAGGGGGTTTATCAAAAGGTATAAAATACCTATGTCTCTCTACTATGGTCACTACATGTCCCCTTCCAAAAGTATTGTATTATCGTCATCATATTTGATCATATCACCATAAAATCCACATGAACTATCATCAAAAGAAAATTTATATACGTGTTGGTCCATCTGAATAGAATTACACCAAGAACATACACAATATAACACCATGTGAGTTTTTTCTGACACATTAAATAATTAATCCTCTATCATCAGTGGTAATTATCACACAAGAAATAATATATATCATGTTAATACCTATATGTCAAGAATAGTACATGATATTCCTCTTTCCACTATATTCAAAGAGCCAAAATCCATAATAAATAATAAACCTCAAAAATCCAAGTGTGTCACATGAGCTGAAGATCAAGAAACTATAACATCAAAAACCAAGAATAGTAAGCTTAATCCTATAGTAAACTTGACTTCTTACCCAGAAATATGTTCATGATGCCACATTATAATATCCATCACAATATCTGATGCACTACTATATCTCCTTTCTACTATATCCAAAACAGTAAAACAAAATAAAAAAATATCTAATCTAACTTTGACACATCCCAACCTAGATCACTATGAATAGTAACTGGATTGAGGGTGAATGGACCTCATGGACACCTCCTGATATGTCATAGTCTTCCATGTAGAAATAAGGGTCTAGGTTTATACCATGGAGAGACAGTATCCACATATTAGTGTTTGTAATCATAAGTAAATAAACAAAACATCATCCACAACAACCATTAGAGTATACAAGATAAAAGAAATTAATATAAGTCGTATCAAATAGAAATGAAGTATATAAACTCAAATGGGCATGCTAGAGTACAAGTATGGACACCCACTAGTCTGATCACATATAAATAAAAAATAACATAAAATAAAATACAAGAAGATCCACTAAAAAATTTTATCCTTACCTCAAATATGACCTCTAATATCCTTTGAGTTTCACTATCCTAATCCTCAGACATCACCCGAGTGATCCTACTATATCATGAAACACAGGGTCTCCACCCTATTAACTATTCTTGTTGTTCCCATCCTAAAAAAATATAAAAGATATGTACATGCACCAAATTTCCCTTACAAAAAATATATTTCAATAAGCCACACCTAATGTTGAACCTATAATCTTTTATCATGAATTCATGCTCATAAAATATGTCCAACCTAGTTAATACATATCTAAACTAGTATACAAATAAAAGACACCATAAATCCTTAGTTTTGTGACCCTGATAAACCATACCTACTTTGATCAATGCAAGAGTGTCTCTGAGCACTTCGGGATGACCATGTCATCTATAATAAGTACTCGGGGGGTATTTCACCCCATTATATAATATAATGACCAAGAGGATATACTCACCCTAATATACAGTGATGATGACCTGGGGAATTCTTCATCCTAGAATGATGACCTAGAAATTCCCCAGCCAAGAATGATGACCCGGGAATTCTCCATCCCAGAATATAATGGTTCTTAAAATTTAATCCCCAATAGTCAAGAAGGCTTGGCCATTCGCACCAAAGACCCCACAATCCCTCAATAGGTAGAACATGGTAAGAACACCCTAATCTAACAAAAAAACAAATAATCACATCTCAAAATCCATGGTCGACCCACAAAAATTGTCAATACCTCACCAATAGGGGAGTTTTATTTAGTATCCAAAATATATATACAAGTGTATTTTTATTTAGTATCACAACCTCCCTGAAGGATGTTTTCATGATATCCCTATATGGGGTTTTTATGACCCCCAATAAGGGTGTTTCGTTAGTAACAATCAACTAATAGGGTATTTTCTTTATATCAACCATACTACCCCAAGTGAGTTTTTTATAAAAATCATATCTTCCATATGGGATTATTCCACCTCATATCTTAAACAACTCCAATAAATATAAAATCAGTTTTATGAACATCTGAAATGGAATTTGATATATCATTTATAAAAAACAAATGGAAACATGGGTTGGTAGAATGTCCAAACCCATCATACTTATCTAGAATCCATTGGCTTACATGAAAGGTATGAGTTCTAAATTGAATCCTATAACCATATATACCCAAGTCCAACACCCCAATCGGGTTCATTTAGTCATTTTGGAACAAACTAGGGTCCCCTAGGGTAATACAAAAGCAAATTCACTCCAATAATAGTTCTTTTTATTGAATAAAACACTCAGGTCATAACCCATCACATAGTGGTAGTCAGGATCCTTATCAGAATCATAGACATAACATAACCTCATGGGCCTCAAGTGGAAAACCCAACTAGAAACAACCTAATTATATGGCTCATAGACTATATCAAATGTCATTTAATCACACCCAGACCAAAGGATATAAGGAATCAATCCAATCCAAAATGGGCTACAAGGTCTAAAAAATAAAAATACATCACATCCTTATAAAAAGTGGGATCCAGGGCTCCCTATACTATGTTCCTCTACAGGTTACTTTGGCTAATCCATGAAAATAAATCATGCACCTTTACTCAGAGGGGTCCAAGGATCATACACTAGTTCCACCTTGTTCATTCCTCTAATACTCAACCAGGTCCCATAGAACTATATAAAACAAATCCATTAATTCTTGACATAACCCTCACACATGTCTTATTACACATCTCCCTTGATATCACTCTAGATTAACCATTTTGAGTAAAATCCTCTCCATAAAAACTCATTATCCCTGAATCATCCTTAAAAAGACCTAAAATCACTAATAGTTACTCACCATCACACTCAATATGAAAAAATTCTCATAATGGACTCCTCTTATATCAAATTCTAGATCTGTTGTGTGAAACCACTCAAAATACCTCAAGGGAATAGTATATATGGTGCACCACCTAGGGAAATAGAATGTACTATAAAAGCCTCACCTAGCTAGAAATAAGAAATGGGTGCGGTGGGGTGGGTCGGGCCAAGCCTTAACCCATGTGGGATAGACCAGAAAAATCCCACATGAAAAACGATTGGATTTATCAAGCCCACCCTGCCCTGTGAGGTGTTTGGCCAAGCACCTGACCACGCATCAATTAAACTTATATAAAAAGTATACAAGGACTACATAAAATGTATCCATAATATTTAATCCTCGCCCAAAATTAATAACATTTATCATGTTTTCTTGAAAACCATGCATCGTGTAGTTAAATTTCCCAAAATGAAACCCGCTTATGATCTCCTGAAACCTCTGTTTCTCCCCAAAATAATCATGGTTCTTCTTCTAAGAAGTCCAAAAAACTCATATTGGTATTTAAAATCGGAAAACAATAGATTAATATAGAAAATATAATAAAATTATAATACTACCTACCTTGATTGGAATTCATTATAGCTTCGTTCTCTCCAACCGTAGTAGCTTATTTTATCTCCACTCGACCTTTGCAAGGACACCTCTATACATCTCTCCCTCCCTCCCTCTATCCATATCACTCTCCTCTCTAATACACAATAATATTAATACCCATGGGATAATGTGTGATAAGGAACCAAAATTGATGGGAGTAAAAGACAATAAAAAAGGAAAATGAGAAAAAAAATGGAAAAGCAGAAAGGGAACGCTCCTAACTTTGGAACACATAATGAGTTTATGCCTCACCTAGGAAAATAATCTATTTAGAACACAATGATATATTTATAATTCCAAATTGTGTATCTTTTTTAAAAATATCACCAAATTAATGTTTGAGAATAAATAATTTTTAATCAATTAAATATTAAATATTCTGCAAAAAAATCAAATAACTCAAAAGTCCAACAAACTCTTATATTAGGGTAAACACTATATATTGGGACCACAATACTCGTAAAAAATTACATGATCATATTCATGGGTAAAATAACTATTTTATCCAACATGAACATTTGAAACCCAAAATTGAAATTTCCTCTAAATTCATAGCTCAGAGAAACATAGGTCTTTACTGGGGTAAAATATAAGGACAAGAGATTTAGATCCTTTAAATTGATACTATATTTGATAGATTATGTCACATGAAACACTAAACTAATGTGATAACAGACTAAAATGAACCATAATATATTAAACATACAAGAATAATATAATAACTAATAAATAAAAAGATAATGGTCAATTAAAATAGTTACATATTTTAATTTTTCATTTTTTTAAATGGTTTTATTTTGAAGAACCATAGTATTTTTCCTTAATTTTTTCATAGTTAAAGGTTTATTATAGTTAATATCTATATTTATTAGTTAATATGTCAACATTTAATTATTTATAAATTTCTATTAAAGATTTTTTATTTTAAAAAAATTCATTTTTTTAGAAAATCAATTTTTCTTTATATTTTGCATTTTTATCAAAAAGGAAAATTTATTATTTTTATAATTTAAAATGGTTGAACTAAAATAAATATATGTATTGATAATGTCAATATTATCTTAATATGACATTTTCAAATTTTCTAAAATAGTTTATTTTAGGTGAATAATGAAAAATAAGTTTTTACTCAAATCGTAGCGTTTATGTCTATATCAAGAATTAAGTTTAACTTAAAAACTTATAAATGAAATTTAATGATCAGTTATGTTTTAAGAAATAAAAAATATACCTTTATAAATTCATTTATGAATTTATAAAACCTATTTTTAACAACATAATTAATATTTTCCTGCAAACTAAATTGTTTTTGACTTTTCTTTTAGTTAAATATTACTCCTGTAAAAATATTTTTCGTCTTTATTTTGAGAACAAAAAACATTTATATTTAATAATAAACCCATTTATATCATTAAAATAAAATACATTGATAATTTTACCCTACACATAAATTTTAAGTGTAAAAACAAACCACTTCTAAAAAATTGGTTTTTACATGTCACATGTTCTAATGTTAGAATTAATTTTTATATATATAGATTTTATCTAATAAAATGGATTTGATATTTTTAGTTTTTATTTAGAAATTATATAATAAGTTAAATTTTATTTGTAGGCATTTAATGTAAATTTATTAGGTAAAAATTAGTTACCGTTGTAAAACCAAAAATGGAAAAGGTAAGAAATTTATGAGTAAAAGAATAAGAAACTTAAATAAATCATGTGTTAAAATAATATTTTGATTCATTACAGAAATTATATCATAATTCACTAAATTTTTCTCCATTTTGGGGTATTTTAATCATTTAAAACATGATCTATATTTAAATTAAGTTGAACTTCTCACAAAAAAACATTATCACAACTTATAAGAGGGGCCTCCCACCACCCCTTCAGGACCACAAAAATAATCCATTTTCCTGTTAAAAAAATATAATTATTACATTAACAAGAATACTATTAATATTAATTGATCCTATTATCATAATATATTGTATTAAAACCTCCATATTTTAGGAATCCACTTAGGAAAATGCAAAAATTACAACATGAGTACTCATTTTTTTAAACTCTTTTTCCTTTCTATCATACATTTTTTAATATAATTTTCAAATTAATATATAATGATCTTATTATTTTTTAAATTACTTTTAATACTATAATGGGATAACTATAAACCACCTATTTCACTTTTCTATTAAGAAAACTGAAACCATTGTTCGTGCGTTGTGCAGACTACCGCCTCTATAAAGCAACACCTTCTCTTTTTCACCACCACCTATTTTCACTTGTTAAAAGAATGAAATTAAATAATAAATGTAAAATATATAATATAACTATTATAATTAAGAGAAAATTCAAAATTGTTTTTATTTCCTTATCGTTCATTGAGAAATGAAAATGTTAATCGTTCATTGTGTGGACTAAGCTTCCATAAAATAATGTATCTTATTTTTTATCTAATTTCTATGTTATTTATTATAAAAATAAAATAATGTTAAAAACATTAAAATTATATATAATATCATTATTATAATATAATAATATTATTATTCTAAAAGAAACCACTTTCATTATCATAATCATCTATTAATTATGGTATGTTCATGTTTAGGTTTATCTGACCACCTACTTGAAAAATGATATAAAATAATATCATGGATCCTAATTATAACTTAATTAATGAAAATATATGATATATATAACAATATAAATATTTTATTTTTTTCATTAATTTTAACATTAATATTTAACTCAGTAATTAATTTACCATTGTTCTTTTGTTAAAATCATTGAAACATGATTGTCGCCATTTTCATCTACAAAAACTGTAAACAAAACTCTCATAGAATTAAATTATAAAATTATAAAAAATTATAAAGAATAAATTGAAGTATCTTTTATGTAATGATAATGGTTAAATTTCTAAAAATCACTACAAAAAACATTTTTATTATGAAACAAGTTTAAAACGATCAATGTTACTCACTAACGATATCAAAAATAGATAATAACTAAAAAATACTTATAGGGAATAATTTTTAATGACTTTATAAAATATAATATATATTAACAAAAATATATGATTACTTTTTTTATTTCTTATGCCAGATATTCCAGTGGTTTAGTAGAATTCAAGAATTAAAGTAAGGTTATCATGTCTTAAGTATTTATCCCTTAAGAAAAATTCATTATTATAAAACTTGTTTTATTTGAAATGGTTAATCTATTTACTATTTAATATTTTTTATCATTTTAATCTCATTAGTTATGGTTTTTAATATTTCATTTTAATTCACTTGCATTACTGGGTTTTTACTTGAAAGATTCTAAAGTGATAATGGGGTTCTTTGTCAAATATTTTATATCTTGAGACATTATTCTTATTATGTACCATGACATATTAGATAAGGTTTAATTAATTTTTAATGAATTCCTTTTAATATTTTCATGTAACCAATGGTGTTTTAATATCCATGTCATGTTTTTCTTTAAATTTATTTCAATTCAAAGGATTCAATGGTTGTAATATTCTTTTTCATCTTGGCTCCATTCATTGAGTTAAAATTCTTCCTCTTGAACTTACTTATTCTAGTATTGATTTATTCTACATTAATATTCTATTTTATAGAACTTACACAACATATCTATAAGAAAATTAATTTTAAATACAATGATTTTACTATAATTAATTTCTTTCTCAAAAATTATATTATCATTAAGAATAATTCAAATTCTCTTTGACAATGTTTTCCCCACCATGTCCATGTCTTCTCATCCTACTAGTGTTCTAATTTATATTTTGAGACCTAAATATGTGTTATGTCATTCAAACCTCAAATTTATCCTATACTAAAAATTATGTTTTGCTAAAAATTTTCTAATGTGGGTTTCTTAAAAAGTTATTTCAAAATATTTTTCCTTCCATTAAAAAATAAATGTTTTATCTTAAACTAAAAATTTCTTATCATACCCATTATATAATTTAAATGATATATTATTTAAGTTATTTTTTAAAATTTTAATAATTTATAATGCAATCACTCCACCTTTTTGAAACATTTTGGAATTTTTTATGGATCCTTTATTGAAGATTCTTTTATAAAAGTAAAATTTTTCAAATTTATTTTACTTCACCTTTTTTAAACCTTTATTTCTTTTAAATGATTTATTATTGAGACTTATTTAAAAAATATTATTTTAAAAATGACTTATTTTAAATTTCTAGAAGTTTAACATTCTACAAATAAATTTTCAAGGTGACTGTAACTTAATATTTTTTGCAAAAGATAAAATAATTTTCTAAGAACTCTTTTATTGATTTTTCTACCACTTCATTTTAATCTATAAAGGATTTATTTACATGAATGTTATTTTTAATTAATCCACATATAAATGTTCTTATAAATTACTCTTTTAGGGATGTTGAGTTTTGAGTATCAACTGTCTACATTATTGAGGTTAATTTTGGTGAATCCATCTAGAAATGGTGTGAAACCAGTTTTTATTTTCATGGGTTATTTATGATATTATGAATGAACCTAGTTTTTATAATGAATTTAAATTATATTTTTAATTGTTGATATCATATGGAACACATATTTATACTTTTTCATTAAGTGGTGGTTGGGCCCTATATGCCCCTCAATAAAATTTGGCAATGCTTTATATCTCATGAGATAATTGGAAACAACTTGTGATGCTCGATTCATCAAGGTAAATGTGTGAGTGAATCCTAAACCACTAAGGTAAATGGGTTAGTGAAGCTTGATCCACTAAGTTAAATAGGTGAGTGAATCTTGATCCACTAAGGGAAACTGGTAGTGATTACGGCTCCACTATGTTTTGATTCTTATGCTCGTGTGTTTTTTTCATATTCTTAGGTTTTTAATCGTACATATTTTATGACTACTCATATATTATGATCCATGTTTTATCTTTGTATGTTTTTATAATGTTATGTTCATGGATATTGATTATGATATCATACCTATATATATAATTTTTTATCACTTATGATTATCATTGGTTATATCTTATGTTTCCCATACTAGAATCTGATCTCACAACTTTATTATGTTTTATTTCACAATGATATGAAGATGGGTATTACATGAGAGATGTTTAAAATAGGATTTATATTTTATAGGTTATAAATAAATACTGATGAGTGTTTTAAAATAAATTTTTTATATAACTAGTCTTCCAAGACACTAAACCATTAGTTCTTTGGTTTTTTTGACTATTTCTGATATGGAATGATTATTCATGAAAAATAGTGAACTAAATTTGTTTACATAGCTTGGATCACATTAGTAATCATGATAAATGTCTTTTCAATAATGAATGGGTGTAGATAACCCTGATCTTTATACTGCTTAACCATCATATACATATACATCTTCTCTATAAGAATCATTTTAGAAATTGTGTTAGAATCATTTAGGTATATATTAGTATATGTAGGAATGGTTTCTATCTACATAACCATAAATATGTGGTGAATATTTTGAATTTGTTAGACTAATAAAATGGGTTTCTGAAAAAATTATACAAAGGAATAAAAATAAATATAATTATGAAAAATATAATATTAATGGTCCTAAAAATCTAAAACTCCACAAATAGTGTGTAATGAAAGCCTGAGAGTAAATAATAACTTATCATTATTCCATAGATAATAACATCAATTTAAGAGGATAATTTGAGAGACTTTCTTAAAGTATTATATTTTACTGTACCAAAATTATTAATTCTGATGGAAATCACATTTCAAGGTTTTGAGGATAAGTTTCAAGTTATGAAAATCATGTTTCTATTTATACCTATGATAAAATAAAGCTTTAACGAGGTTCATTATTCTTGATAATCAAATGAGGAATACATTTGTATTAAAGAAAAATACATATTTAAATGAGTTGACACTTGATATTTTCCTCCCTTCCTAAATAATTAATAATCCTAAATGATTGATTTAGATATTGATATTTATGATATAGATAAAGGGGATCCATCTAGTGTAAAAGGTTGAGAATATTCCCAAGACTAAAATGAATGACTTCCATATTTAAATGAATCTATAATTTAAAAATATATTGATTTAAGTGTTTTAATCTCAATTATTAAATATAAAAAGCTATGTTTTAATTCAATCTGTTGATAAAGGAGTAAGAGACAAAGTGGATTCTATTTATAGACTCAATTTGTGATATGTATAAGTTTTCATGGAATCTATAAAGTTGAATGATGAGTGTGCCACGCCAAAATCTATGTAGTTGTATGACTTTAATTTTTTTGTGATGACTGGAGTAAAGATATCATGGTGATTTTTTTAGAATATGAAGTTGAGATTGTTGTATAAAAAAAATTTATCCTTGTGTGATGCATTTAGTAAGGTTATTATTTAAATTTACCTTGAGTTAAAATGAGATTTTAGAGATATCAAAGTGTTAATTTTATAATGGTTATTTTAGATGGAATCAAGAAATTATTCACATTATTAATTTATGGATATTGAAAAGATGGGTGAAATTTAATACATTCGCTCATGAATGTGTGAATAGGGAAATTTTGAGGATGAAAAAATTAAAAATTGAGAAGGAATCACTACTAGAAAGGATGAATAATATGATAAGTTTATAGAATTGAGAATATTGAGGTAGAAAGTTTTTGATGATTTATTTCATGTTGTAAAAAGGTAAAAAAAATATGTAGAATTGATCATGCGATGCACGAAGAAATATTTTTTGTCACACCTGGTTTTTCATGTCTTTGTTTTGATCTGGTTTGTTAGAAATAACAATCCTTTTTTGGGGGGGTTTTGGGTGAGATTAATGATGAGTTTTTAAGTTAAATATATTTACAATCATCCTACTTTGGGTTCCCCCTTTATTGTTTTGATGTTTTTTGAGAAAGGGTGGTTACTTTATGATTTGGGACAAACAATGAGCTCATATCCAGATTTAAAAACAAATTTTGTTTCTATTATAAATCCTTTTTAATCATCATTTTTCACCCATTAAACTTTTCATTTGTCCTCCCTTAACATATTTAAACCACCATATCATTTTTTACCCCATAAGAATTCATAAGCATGGTGATTTGGTGTTATTGATTCAGGTATTGGGCCAGCCAGTGGGCCAATTTCCAGTTTTAAAAAAAATTCTTTTATATATTACGAAATTTTTAATAATTTTTTGTGATTAATCCTCCCAATTGAGACCTAGAAACCTATGTGCACACCCCATGTTCTATTTTCCCTCTTTGGAGATCATATTCATCATGGATTAGGGATAAACTTATCAATGTTTCTCAAAACTTCCAGATTTTCCAAAGGTAAATTGTATCATTAAAAAAATCATTAAATTAGTACTATTTTTCCCCAAATATTCTTTAAATGTTTCTTCCAGAACATATGTCAATCTCCAAGAATATTAAATCCATTTCCTTTCCTCTATGGTTGTATAACTAAGGGAATACGAAGACTTTTCTAGTTTCCAAGGTGAGATTTCTTCTCCTTTCCCCTCCATCTTCCTCCTCCTTCCACTATTTCATGGTTATTTATTATCACCTGGTAATTTAATTCCTAGGTTTATGTTTTGGAATTATTTTTTATGGTGTTATATTCATTTATGTATGTTCTTCTTAGTTTTTGGGTTTATAAACCCACGATAGGAGATTTCGGTTATGTGTTTCCATTACGCCAAGGATTTGAGGTAGGTTTCCCATTATACATGACCTTTTTATTTAAAATACATATATTTAATGATTTTTTAATCTTCCTCATACTCTTAAAATTTTAATTTATTCTTTGGATAATTTTTTGGTGGGCCAAGTAGCGGTTAAAACCATGTTTTTGGTAAAGTGGTGTAGTTTTGTTAAAATGGTGCACACCACATGTTTGTTCAAATTATTTCTTAACTTCGGCACATGGTTTAGTTTCTTGAATAAATATATGTCATTCAATTTATTTTTTATTCCTTTTCATGTTCTTAAAATTAATTTTTTTGTTAAAATAATTCATGCCATGTGTTCGGTAAGTTTCCCAATTGGATTTTATGTGTTGAGTGTGGTTTAAAATGATTGATTTGGATTTATAATCATATTTTAAGCAGAGAAAGAAAAAAAAAATTGGTTATTTATGTGGATTACAATAAATATTTGGTTTTTAAAAAGAAGGCGTATTCATTTTAAATTATTTTGACATTTATTGCTAATAGAAGGCATGTTTGGAACTTTTATAAAAAAGGTTGTATAATCGATAATTAATCTGAATATTTTCAAGGTGGTTAACAATGTTTTGAATCTTAAATTGGTGGGTTCTAACATCCTTATTAAATGTGGTATTTTTGGCTTTCAAAAAACTCAGTTTGTAAAAAAAATTAAAGGCTCATTTGGCCTTTCCTAAAAATAAAGAATGAGTGTTTCACATGTATATACCATGTTACGTCAATTGGAACTATTTTATGGTCCATGAAATGATTTTATTAAATGTTTTCAGGTCTTCCAAATATGTTTTGGTACGGTTTTTTTGTGATTTTATCCCTAAAATAGTGTTTTTGAAAGAGTTTTGCGTGCAAAGCCTCATTACATTCTTTGAAATTATTTTATGAAAATTTTAAGTGGTTTATTGATCTGTGAAAGAAATGTGAAGCATGATTGTGTATTGTTTGTGTGATTATGGTTTTGAAATTTAATTTTCATTTGGAAATTTTATTTGATAATATGTGTAACTTTATTGAGTGCTAAAGGGAATCCTGGGTATCTAGGTGGGTGGATGTGTACTAGTATGTTAGTGATCCCATGGGGTTTGGCCCGTGTTTTACGTAGCAAGTTTTACGATAACAACACTAACTAAACTATTATTATGATATTGTTAAAGGACCTCTATGTTATGGGTATTCTATTTAATAGTGTTGTGTGTGCACGAGAATAGATATTTATTATAGTTACCTTCTCTGAGATACGAGCTACCTGGGGCTCACAACAAACTAGTGCCTAAGGGTGTTCTTATGACCTGTGCACATTAAATATTTTGTACTCACCATCACTATACGGTGTGTTTGGATAGTAAATTCAGTTGTGTGTGTGATTTATTTAAAATTTTACATTCTTTAAAGCATCCCTCATGAAAACTATTCTCATTTTGAAGTTGCACCTCTTTTAAAATTGTTACTATCATTCTTATTTATTAAACATGAAAGTTTTAGTTTGATAATTTTTATAAAATGGAACCTCATTTGAAAAACATAATTTTATATCATGTATTTAAAACATGAAATTTATGTTTCTTTTATTTTAAATTAATTGAATTGGGAATCGAATATTAGGCTAACCTACTGTGTTTTAATAACCACGTTTATAGTCTTCTTCTTTTTTTAGCCCTTGTGTATGTTTCAGATTGAGTTAGATTTCCTTTGGAGACGTGTGATACTTGTGTTGGAGAGTGAAAAAAGGGGTCAGATGGAGTTATTTTATTATTAGGTTTGGTTAGTTGAGTTGTTGGTTTATTTGTACTTTTAGTTTCTTGTACAAATAATGTTCAGTTCAATTTTTATGTAAATGTATTTTGGGATGTCCTTTTTTATTCTATTTTTTGATTATTTATATTTGAGAAAAATCATTCCCTTGTGTACTCTATTGATTCCCTCAGTGCATTTTTTCATCTCAGGAGGATCGAAAACCCCTCATGGGACTTTTCACTGGCTGGCCTGGGTGACCAATTTAGGGTCGACTCAGGCCGGTTTTTGACAAAATGGTATCAAAGGAGGTCATCTCTTAGTGGAACAAGTTTTTTAGAGAGCCCTTGTTATTTGAGGGATGTCGAGGTAGATGGATTAGTATTTTTTGGACATTAGGGGTAAGTGAGGGAAGATAATTGTGAACTCTTCCTCATTCTGGTCATCGGGTTTCCATGGGAAGTATAGTTTCATTAGTGTCCTTTATTCTTGTTGATTGATTTGTGTTGGTATATGACAAGGAAAGTCTGACTAATGGCCTCTATAAGATCGCAAGGCCCAAAAATCCATGTGGATCTAGATAAAGGTCCTAATATGTCTCTTTGTGTTTGTGTTGTGTTTTACATATGGTCTCCAACTATATTGTCAAGTCACCCACCGACACTAGTTCCCTTTTGTGGGTCTCTTGGACTTTTCTTGAATTCTGAACTTTTGTTTTGAAAATCATTATGTGAGAATTGTGGAAATGAGTTTTAAAGGAAGGATTGAATTTTTAAAAGTGGAAAAAGTCGTTTTCAAATATTAAATATAAGATTAGTTTTGTAAGGTCGTGTTTTTGTGAAACAAATTTTTGGGAGGAAGTGGAAATGGTTTAATGGGATTGGATTTTCCTAAATCTAAACTTGAGGTTTGATGAAATAAAATTATTTAAAAGTGTGAGTCATTTTATGGTGATTATGAATCATTGTTTTAAATTTGGTGTTTTGGAATTTTTAAAAGTGTTTTAATCTAATTAATTTGTTTTGGAAAATGGTTTTGAGTGGTTTTTGTTTTCCTAGAGAGGTTATTTGTCTCAATGGCCATTGTATTTTAATAATATACCTTTATGAATTTTAGAAAATGGTAAGGGGTTTTTTGGAGTATCTTGGTTCTCTTAAAAGTTTTTAAAAATTAAAATGGGTAGGTTTTTAAGCAAATTTTTATTGATTAATTATGGTTTGTTTGGTGAAATCTAAAAAAGGTTTTGACTTGGTGGTTAGTGTTCCTTTGGAAGGTATATGATTTTTGGAATGTTGTTGTTATGTTTTAGACTTTTGTGTTTTCATGGGTGCTCACATGCATGGTTTTATTGATATATGGAAGGATGTCCTTTATGGAATGGTGGTTGGGTGCCTAGGGTGGCATTTAAATGTGCATGTGAGTGAGACTTGATGAAAAACCATTGGAAAATGTGGAAATCAACCAAGTTAGTTTGTTTTTAAAAAGCATTTTGAGCTAAAAAATTATGTCATTTGTTTATAAACCAATTGTTATGTGGCTTGTTTTTTTCTATTTATTAGAGGAGTTGTTTATTCCGTATGATTCCTTGTGATATGAAATTCATACTCTTATTATGTCTTGAGATTGGATCTTTTTGGTGCCTCATTTTTAGAGTAATGTTTAGTGGGTTTCTAAAGATGTGTTGGATGTTTTTATGTGGCCATAGATAGTTCTCTGTTTGCAATATTTCTAGTTGATCAACCTAAGGATTATTTCTCTCGTTTCATAAGATATATCCACCAATTAAAATAATTCCTTATCACAGTTATTTAAATAGAGATATGTTTGGGATCGATTTATATTACCTTCCTATTATGATTATTCTCTCAGTTATAGCAGTTGTGTTTGGTGATTCTTGGTGTGTTTCACTATGTTTCTTATTCATTTCACTCCTCATTCTATGTAAGTTAGAATGGTGGTGTGTGTCCCTCAGTCTCTATTGGGTATTGGTGTATTGTTTGAGCTAGTGAATTTCATGATATAATTTTATTCGTAGCTCATGAATGTGATGCATTAGATGCTTCAAACATCAGGGCTTTAGCCATAGGCCTCGGATTGAAGCTTTTCACGCAGTCATGAAATTTCTAGAGGTGTGGAGAACCCAACTAGGATCCCCCCCCCCCCCCGTTTTGGTAAGTGAGTTTCTATGTCTATATTTTTGTTCCTCGTCACTATGAATTTCCAGTTGTCACAACGATCATGGTGGACTTACCCCTCACACAGTGTCTATGGTTATGTTTTCATAGATGTGGATTTCTGATCAATGTCACTATGTAGACCGTATGTGTAAATCGGGTGTGGTATTAGTGTTACCTATTCGTAGGTGGATAATTTTGGGTAGCTCCTTTTTTTCTTTTGTGGTTTTATTTGACTAATGATTGGGTCCCATCCCCTCCCCTACCCAAGTGGTGGGGGTCTGGATTCATGCAGAAAGTGTTAGCCCAGTTCTTGTCCCCTCGATTCAATATTGGTTGGTTTAAATGTTCATGTTATAACCCTCTGAACTTGGATGGGTAGGTTTTTGTGGTAATTTTTTGGTTGACTTGTTCAAGTGAGTCCCAATTCTATTTAATGTTGAATTCTTGTTTGTTCGTTGCTAGTTGGGTTCTAAGGGTGGGGAGACCCACCAGAGGTCTCGTTGACTTTTCCTCCAAAGAACTTGTCTACTGCTAGTTGTTTCTTAATGGTGGGGATTCCATTTTGTAATACCCAAGAATATTTGGTTTTAGTGAGTTCTCTTTGTTTTGGGTGATTATTGGGATCATTCAGAGAAGTCCAAACAATCAGGTTCATGGCTTGGTTGTGGAGGTGGTTGCTTGATCTTTCAATTGATTCTCTGAAGTGGTTGTGAGTTGGTGTTTTTTTTGAGATAGATGATTAACATACATTAATGGTGGATGATATTTCCTTGTATTGAGAGTTTGGAACATTCTGATAGGGAATCCTTAGGTGTTCATCTTTCTTTTGGAAAGTGTTATGGATTCCCGGTGGCGGAAAGCTTTATGGTGGGGAGAATTGTCACACCCTGTTTTTCATGACTCTATTTTGATTTGGTTCGTTAGAAATACAGATACTTTTATTTCGTTTTGGGTGATATTAATGAATATTTTCTAAGTTCCAAATATTTTTAATCATCCTACTTTGGGTTCCCCCTTACCTATTTTGAAGTTTTTTGAGAAAGGGTGGTTACTTCATGATTTGGGTCAAACTGTGAGCCCATATCCAGATTTAAAAACAAATTTTGTTTCTATTATAAATACTTTATTTTTAAAAAACTTTCACCCATTAAAAATACCAATTGGCCTCCCTTAACATATTCAAACCACAATATCCTTATAGACCCCTTATGAATTCATAAGCATGGTGATTTTGGGTTATTGATTCAGTTATTGGGCCAGCCCGTGGGGACAATTCTAGTTTTCAAAAAAATAATTTTTTCTTTTATATATTATTCAATTTTTAATAATTTTCGGTTATTACACCTCCCATTAGAAACTAAGATACCTAGTCACACCCCCATGTTCCATTTTCCCTCTTTGGAGCTCATATTCATCACGGATTAGGGAAAAGCTTCTCAATGTTTCACAAATCATCTAGATCATCCAAATGTAATTTGTCTCATTCACAAATCATTCAATTCATTCTCATTTTCCCCCAAATTTTCTTTAAATAGTTTCTACAGACCTTATGAGCCTCTAAAAGAAGTTTCAATCCATTACCATTCCTCTATGTGTATATATCTAAGAGAATACGAATAGTTTTCTAGCTTCTAAGGTGAGATTTCTTCTCTTTTCTCCATCCTCTTCCTCCTCCTTCCATTATTTCATGGTTATTTATTATCTCCTGGTCATGCATGACCTAGGGTTATGTTTTGGAATTATTTTTTATGGGGGTTATTTTCATTTAGGGATGTTCTTAATAGTTTTAGGGTTTATAAACATGTGGCGGGTGATTTCGATTACGTGTTTCCGTTCCGCTAAGGATTTGAGGAAGGTTTCCCATTGAACTTTACCTTTTTATTTAAGATACATATATTTAATTTTTTTTAATCTTCATCATACTCTGAAAATTGTATTTTATTCTTTGGATAATTTTTTTGGTGTGCCAAGTAGAGGTTAAAACATTATTTTTTGGTAAGTGGTGTAGTTTTGTTAAAATGGTGTGCACCTCAAGTTTGTTCAAATGATTTCTTAGCATCCACACATGGTTTGTGTTATTTTGAACATGTTTCAATAGCTTGAATAAAATTATGTCATGAAATTTATTTTTTATTCCTTTTCAAGTGCTTAAAATTAATTATTTTGTTAAAAAAATGTATGCCATGTGTTCGGTAAGTTTCCCAATTATCTTTTATGTGTTGAGTGTGATTTAAAATGATTCTTTTGGCTTAATAATCATAATGGAAGTAGGGAAGGAAAAAAATTTGGGTTCCTTATCTGTATCCTAAGAAGTTTTTGGTTTTTATAAAGAATGTGTATTGGTTTTAAGTTATTTTGAAATGTGTTGGTAATGGAAGTCCCATTTGGAACTTTTATAAAAAGGGTTTTATAAAATCTGAATATTTTCAAGGTTTTTACCAATGTTTGAATCTTAAAATTGTGGGTTCTCGCATCCTTATTAAATGTGGAATTTTTGGTTTTGAAACTTTTCAGTTTGGTAAAAAAGTTTAAAGGCCCATTTGGCCTTTCTTAAAAATGAATAATTAGTTTTTTACATGTATATACCATGTTGCGTCAATTGGGATTGTTTTATAGTCAATGAAATGATTTTATTAAATGTTTTTTGGGATTACAAATATTTTTGGGTATGTTTTTGTTGTGTTTTTATCCTTAAAATAGTTTTTTTGAATTATTTTTATGTGCAAAGCCTCATTACACTCTTTGAAATTATTTTATGAAAATTTTAAGTGTTTTATTGATCCATGAAAGAACTGTGAAGCATGATTTTGAGATTTTTGTGTGTTTATTGTGTGGGAATTGAATTTTCATTTGGAAATTTTACTTTATAATATGTGTAACTTGAATGGGAACTAAAGGTAATCTCGGGTATCTAGGAGGGCAGACGTGTACTAATATGTTAGTGATCTCATCGGGTTTGGCCCCTATTTCACGTAGTAAGTTTAAAGATGACAACACTAACTAAAATATGATGATGTTGTTATTGGAGTACCACTAGGTTATGGGTAGTCTCCCTACTAGTAGATCATGTTCATGAGAACCGGTATTTATTATGGTTGCATTCACTGAGATATGAGGAACTTGGGGCTCACAACTAACTAGTTCCTAGGGGTTCTCCCTTGACTTTTTCTCATTGGCTATTTTGTAATCACTATGGGCATAAAGTGTGTTTGGTTGGTAAATTCAGTTGTGTGTGTGATTTATTTAAAAATGTGCATTCTTTAAAGCATCCCTCTTGAAAACTATTTTCATTCTGAATTTGTACCACTTTGAAAATTGTTACTAGCATTCTTATTTATAAAACATGCAAGTTTATGTTTGGTAAATTTTATACCACGGAACCTCATTTGGAAAAATTACTTTTATATCATTTATTTAAAACACGAAATTGATTTGTCTTTTATTTTAAAGGATATTCATTGGGAATAGAATATCAGGATAACCTACTGAGTTTTAATACTCATTCCTATAGTCTTCTTTTGTTTTTAGCCCTTGCATATGTTTTAGCTTGAGTTTGATTGCATTTGGAGACATGTGATCATTGTGTAGGATAGTGACCATCAAGGTCACATGGAGTTAGTTTTTTATTAGGTTTGTTCAGTTGAGTTTTTGGTTTATTTGTACTTTCAGTTTCTTGTGCAAATAATGTTCAGTTCAATTTTTATGTAAATTTATTTTGGGATGTCCATCTATTTCCAATGTTTGTTTAATTATTTTTATTTGGGAGAAATCATTCCTTTCTGTACTCTATTGATGTCCTCAGTTCCTTTCACCATCCCTGGAGGATCGGGAAACCCTCTCTGGACTTGTCACTAGCTGGCCTAGGAGACCGGTTCAGGGTCGACTTGGGCCGGTTCCTAAAATTTTTAGGTTTTGAAGAAATAAATAATAATAGATCAACATGAATTACTATTTTGTTATATTTTATGAAGAATAAAGATGAATTATAAGTGGTTGAAATTGAGGTTTTTTGAGTTGTGATAAACTTTTATACCTAATCTTTCAGTGTTTCTGAGTAAACCAATAATCTGTTTCAATAGAGACTTTGGAAGTTTGGGGGTGAATATAGGACAAGTTTCATGAAATGTATTTGAATACATTTAGGTAGTTCAAGATAATCTATTAAATAATAAGATTATTATTTTTGTGTGAATAATCAACCATGAACATTGTTATAGATCTACTTCAATAGGAGGAGGATATCTAAAAAAATATCTAGTGGTTTTCTAGATTAAAGTGGGATGTTTTGGAATGTAAAATTAGATCAATTTTTTAATATAGTTATCACAAAAATATGTAAAATTTTTCTTGTGGATTAGGATCAAAACAAGATATGATCCAATTATATTGATTAAATTATTTTAGTGGGAAATCTTAGAATTAGACATCATATGAATAACAAGGAGTATGATTCATGGGGGGTCATGTCTTTTAAAAAACATAAAACATTTACTATGGTTTTTACCTTTCATATTGGTGTAGGCTATGTTAAATAAAACAAGATCTATTAGTTCTAACCTAAATTAGAAATGCAATTCCAAAGGGGTTTTTATGTTGTAAAGAACAGATTAGAATTTTGTTAAATTGGACATCACTTGAATCTCCCCATATTAGGTGAGTTTTCCGAATATAATGGGATATACAAATATATTTGAAGATAAAATAAATAATACTACCCAAATAGAACACTTACTTTAAAAATTGGAAAAGGTATAATGAAGGGTTCTCTAAAAGGTTCTCAAAGGAAAGGGGTATCATGGTTAGGAATCCACACTCATCCTTATTTCACTTAGTAAGGAGGAATGTAAATCCACTATATTACTATTCATTTGTTTTATTTAGTCCTTATGAAGGTAATTTAATGTGAAGCATAAAAAGGAAGAAATAAATGCTATGATAGTAATACAACATGATTGACCAGCCATCATATATTTTTTTAATTACTGTATTTTTATAAAATTTCAATTTTTTAGCTCAAATAATATGAATGGAGTTTACTTTGAAAAAGATCAACCATGATGAATAACTAATGGAATGTATACCTCAAGGGAAAGTATAAAATAGGAGAATCTTCTAGATGAAATTAAATCATGTGAATTTGGAAATCTAGATTGTTCTTTCAAAAATATGACTTTGAGGTAGGACAATCACTTCCCTATCCTAATTTTAATTATATCAAATTTGATTCATTAGATGGGTTTTCTTAGTATACTAAAATTTTTCTTTATACTGGTATTAATCTACTAAAAAAATAGAACGTTTTTTATGTTTTTTTAAGATATAAGGAGGTTAATAAATTTATTGAAAAATATATTTTAATTATGAATATAAATATTAGCTGAGATTGGTAAGGGGTAAGATTTTATTTAAATCATGGATAAAATATAAAGATTAAATAAATTTTTTCCTTACAAGAAAACCATTTAATTTATTTTTGATAATAAAGAGAAAATTGTTGAATTTAAATAAAAAATGGGTATTAATAACAAATACAAAGGGATATATTGAAGATCCTATTTGGATAGTGATTAACAAAATTATTGGTTTTGTTTTTTTTCTCTAATATATCAATGAAGAATGAAGATTCAAAATATAATGAAGTTTTTTATAGAGGAAGAACACAATAAAGATGAAGAGAAATATTCCCTCAATATAGGGAAATTATTTGATGCTATATAGAGATATTATATAAATGGGATCAAGGAGAAACCTTACACATATTATGATTATAGATCTATTATGTACGTAATTAAGGAAAAGTTATATTAGTGATTATTTTACAGTCTATAATAGTTTCAAATGGAGTTTGAAGGAGAAGGCTATTGAACAGCTTGAGATATATTCATGAAAGAAAACAAATTTTCCAACATTTAGAGAATCTATCTATGGGATTTTGATATATAAGACTATGGTGTTTAGTTGAAAATATTTGTAACACACTAATATTTTACAGTATGACTCTTCTAAAATAAATTTATTTTCTTCGATAGTATATGTTTCACACAACTCTAAACCTAAAGAATCATGATATATTAGTAAATATTATTATATTAACATTATACATTAATTTGGAGATTATGAATAAGATTTAATAAATTATAAAAATATATTTTACACACTTTCATAAAATTAATTCAATGGAAATTAAAATAAAAATCAATTGAATATAAATGATGTGTTTTTATTAAAAAAACGTTTTTTATGACCATAATAATATTTTATCATAATAAATTAAATTAATCACTACTGGTAAAATATTTTCATGAAATATTTATTTTCTATATTCAAAAAAATTAAATCCATATAATAAGTATATTAGACTTTTGATGATAATAAAACAAATTTTAAGCATAAAAGGCTAAATTTTTTTAATTGAAGTTTTGATGCCTTTTGATGGCGTAATTATTTTAAATAAATTTTTAAAACTTTTATAAATTCTATTTGAAAAACATAACATATTATTTTAATTATTAGTATAAAAATATTCTTTTGTTTGTTGTATTCGTTATTTTTCTAACAAGTTTAATGTTATGATGAATAGTGAAAAAATATTGCATTTTAATTGTAAATAATTTTTTCATCTAAATAATTTATAGTGTTAACATATATTTTAGATTGTTTTTAAAGTATAATTGGATAAATGTTTTATAATTTAATTAATTTAGGTCATTATAATAATTTTCACATTGAATATATATATAAAAACATTTCAATCTTCTGGATGTTTTTACTTTAAAAATTTGTTTTCTCGTTCTTCCAACGGGGTAATTTTTAAATAAATTTTATCCAATTATGTTTTTTGAATTTTGAGAAGTGGATTACATATTTGGAATAATAATTTTCAAATTTATTAAATTTGTATATTTTATTTTGGAACAGTATGAATAGTAACTTTAGTATTTTTTTGATTGCTACGGTTAAGGGTAAATCAGGTAACTAAGAGAAAATTATTATAAGTATTATAAAATCACCCTAACACTTGTCCTCATTTTATTTTATGAGTTATTTTTGAACCAAAATATCCTTGGGATGATTTTATGGCCTCTTGAAGCAACTTGGATGAATTTATGACTTTTATAGTATTTCATTCTAAGGAAAGTCAAATATGGCATACTCAGGTCTTTAATAACTGATAAATTTTTTATATATGGTAATTTAAAATATAAATTCTAATAAAAAATTCATTTAAAATATAAAACATTTATTTTCATAATGATATGTTATTTTCAATTTTTAGGGAAGAAATAATTAAATTAATGGTTTTTATAATTTTTTTTAAAATATTGAGGTGTTATGACCTCTTTATTGAAACCAAAAAACATGCAGTGAAAGGTAAAAAATAAAACCAAGTGGTACATAGGAAAGACAGAATAAGAAAGGTTACCCTGTTCTAGAGCGGGTCCTCATTCAATGGTAAGGAAGGTGCCAACCTTTTTCACGGGGGTGTCGACCCCTTCTTCCAGACGCACCACCTTCATCAACATCAGGTTCTTTCACATCGATGGGAGTCATGATAGATGCAGAAGGATCATCATTTGATCCAATTTCTTTATTATTGGAAGTGATCATATCAAATTGTTTATAAATTCTAACATTACATTGTACCTTCTCAAGAGGAGATGGGAAATTCTGCATGGGTATCAGTCCTTCCTTTGGTAGGGAGGCTTTAAGCTTGTCCAAATTCTTTTGTTCCTCCTATTTTATCAAACCACATTCATCAGGTAATCTCGTAGGGGTACTAGACAATAGAGATTCAATCTGCATTGAAGTGGGAGCTTTCCCAAGCTCAAGATTGTCATTGCAACATGTGTCCTCAGTAACAACAGGGACCTTAGAAGCAGCTGATTCCTGTGCTTTGGAATGACAGTAATCTTTGAACTTAACCTTCTCTAAGGTCGTAGCATCAAGCACTATCTTCCCCTTTCTCCATTTTTGAGCATGCATCTCCTGCCTAACTCTATCATCATCCACTACTTGTGCTAAGATCTCCCTCTCCATTTAGCTATCCTCCGAGTCTGATTCTATTCCTTCACATTCAATTCCTTGGACCAGAGCATCTTTGAATGAAAGACCTCTTTCATATTGATTCTTACCCATATAAATATCCTCCCAGATAACCTTTCTTGACCCATACAATTGATGGGTGGAAGGAAGACCTTCATCTTGTATCAAAATTTTAGTTTCCATATGTCCAAGAGTCTGTAACTCAGACTGAATCACCCCAGCATGAGCATTTTCAGAAGGAGTATTCCGGCCAATAAGAACCTGAGGTTCACCTGGGTATTTTTTTTTTAATGTTCATCATTCCCTTGGGAGGGTTTGAGGATCTCTTTTCTTCTACATTGAGACTCGTTGTGCCCTTTAAGCATGCAATTGGCACATTTCATGCTGGCGCGATAGTTGGACCTGGAGTGTCCTATCATGCAGAACACTTCACAATATGGAGGTAGTTTTTCATAAAAATTTATCAAGTTGATTTCTTCTTGTGGCATGGAGAGAATCTCCTTATCAATCAAAGTGGATCCTAAATCAATTTCAACTAATATTCTAGAAAAATGGCCAAAGAAATCATTCTCAGTGGCTAGGTCCATTCGGATTGGAATACCTACTATGGAGGCAATGTCAAATAGAATCTCAGAGTGCCATAAGACCCAATTTAGTCCACAAATCTTGATCCAGACTTGAGAAAAAGTGTACTTAAAATCATGAAGACTAAAATTCAGATTCCATTCATAAATCCTAATAGTTCCTGGTTTGAGGTTTACTGACCCAAAACCCCATGCTCGGCCTTTCAGTTCAACAGAGGGGAATAGCAAGTGGAAGAACCCCCTCCCCAATGAGACACATTTAAAATCACTAAAGCCCCAAATCATAGACAATCGGGCAATAAGCTCAGAAATTTTCTAGGGTTGCATACCCTTGGATAGAGAGATTAGAGGAATGAAAGAGTTTTTGCAGAGTTCTAACATTTAGAAGATCGTTTCATCCGAAGCAGACACATGCCTCGTGGAACCCTTTCTAACGATACGTTGTGCAATGCGATTTTCCAGGAAGACAAAGGAGCCAGAAGGAAATCCCAAGGAATAGAGACCACATAACTATTCTTCAATATGAACTTTGTTCATGTCCTTCGAGATCCGGGGAGCACTGAGATGTCGAGAATCATAGGAGAAGAGGTTCAAACCTCTTGGGTGGGATAAATTTTATTAACATATTAAAATAAATATAATTAGAAATAATTAATATCATCAATGAATTTTATAGTTTACCTAGACATATTAGGGATTTATTAAAGGTTTTTTTATGTTATTGTATTTTTATGATATTTTAAAAATGTCATGTAATGAATATTGTCAAAATTGACACTAATGATGTTTTAAAATGAATAATATTTTATTAAATAATATAAAATTAATAAAAAATCTAATTCTTCCAAATTATTGGTATAAAGTTAAATTTTTAATTAATTACTCATTTAATATTCTTTTGAAATTTTATAGTAACTATATTAACACTTAATCAGTAAAAAAGACAAGTTTTCAAGATAAGAGTCAAAGGGTTTAACTATGTTTTAAAGCCAAAAGATAAGGATAATAATGTGACCTAACAATGTATAAAAAATATTGGTTTATATTATTTCACCCATAATAAACTTATATTTTAAATAACTCACTTTGGATCCATTTTTAATTGAAAATTAATTTATATTAATCAAATATTTTTAGATTTTCCAAAAGTTCTCATCACCGCAATTATAAAAGGGCACATCTTCCCCCACTTCCTCACACCACAATAATCCATCCAGCTCTACAAAATCTTGACCATTTATCTTTCAAAATATTTATCCAAGTTTTTGAGGTTTTTTTCTTCCAAAATACATATCATATATCTCTTAATAATATATCTAAAGGAAGTCCACTGAAGAAGAGGTAATAGTTTTTACTAACTTATTCAAGTTCATTTCTCTTTATAATTCATATTAATAAGTTATTTACATTCTAAATTAATAACTCAAGTATCATGTATATTCTTATATTTTATTATATCTATGGGAAAACCATATTCCATGTTTTATTCATCTAATGAAAAGAAAATTCACTTCATTTGCGTAAGTACGGCTTACCGTCTCCACACTTTGGTGTAATATATTTTTCAACACCACTTTTATTATATGGATATAATGATGGAAATAATGGATATATATTATAATTATTACATCATATTTATTCTTGAAAAATTAATATATCACACAATTCCTCATCCTTTCACTTATTGAGGGAATAATGTCATCACTCGTGCGTACGTATGGGCTACCGTCTCCATGGCGCGATGTGATTCATTTTCCATATCCAACATTCAATAATGGGTATACAAATGTTTTTAATGATTAAATATGATATTTATATATTTAATATAAATCTAAATATGTTGGATACATATATCTAATGCAAAATAATCAAGAATTTTTTGATTAAACATGTATAAAAAATGAAGAAGTTAACACCCAAAACAAGGATAACAACAAAATATTATCAATAACAGGGTGGTAAAATAATATAATAAGATTATATATGACAACATAAATATGAATAAGGTTATAATAAAAATTAAAAAAAATTCTTAAAACCATTATACATGAGTTTAAATAATTTTTGACTAAAGGAATCATAAGGTATGGGGCTTTATCTCAATCTACCTTCATTGAGGTCTATTTTGATGTTATAAACCCACATTCTTTTATAAGTAATATATATTTCCCCTTTGACTTATCTTATAAGTAATTAATTTATTATAAATTTATTTAAGTTTTTTTAAATTTTATTCTTTCATGGTTCTTATTATTTAAATGTTCAAAGTGTAATGGGACACCTTGAATGTTTAAAAATTTCATTATCAAATATTTTTCTCCATGTAAATATTCTTAATATCGTTTTATTTATGTACTTATATATAAATATTATAAATAAAATTTTATATCTATGTTTTAATTTCATTCAAAGGTTTGAAAAAATGAATATTTTTAGGCGGTTAATATGGAACATTTTGATATATGACAAAAGAAATGTTCTATTATTAACGTATACAGTGATAATGATGTTTCTACTGCCATGGACATTATTTTATTTTCAACTTCCTTTTTAAGATTTCATGTTTCCTTAAATTAAAAACCATATTTATATTTTTGGGTATTTTGGTAATGAAAATGGGTTTTCAAATAAAATGGTGTTTTTCTATTAAAAATTGGTTCTTAAAAGAAAAGGGTATTTTTATATAAGTGTTTTTAATATGGTTTTAATAATATTTTTTCATCAATAATTTTTCTATGATATCATTTAGTGAATTTTAATCTATTTAAAAATACATTTTTAAATTGTGTAAATCATTATTTTTTATCTCTTATTATTCCATATTTTATACTTTAGTAAATGGTTTATAGTCAGGTTTACTAGGGAAATAAAGATACACCATATTACTAGTTATTGATTTTGTTAATACATTCTGATTCATTTATTTATTCATGTGAGGAATGTTTTGTAATGGTGTAAAATAGGTTTTATACCATTTAAAGTAATCCCCATAGTACATCGGTACTCTCTTGAGATGAAATTAGTTGGAAAAAACCCTTCATGTTTATTCCCAAGTAGTTTTAAATTGTCAGGATGATAGATCTTGACCAAAACCAAACGAGTTTCTACCCATAAAATTAAATTTACTTGATTATAGATCTTTATAGTAATAATATTCATGGAAGATATAGACAGTGAATATGTCCAAAATTATGCATTCCATCATTATTATTATTCTATATGATTATTTTATTAGTTTAAATATTCATGGACAAGTTTTAATCTCATGTGATTATTTGTATGGAGTTATTTGATCATATTTTATTCTTTCCATATTTGTTATTCATTATTAATTCAAGTTATATTTATCTTTACTTTAACATTACTTATCATTTAGGATCACCCCTTTATTATGTGTTATTTTTTATCAGGATTCCAAGAAGTCTATTATAACTGATATGCATGGCTAATCTAGCAGAATAATGGTGTTATAAAAGAAAATATATTATGTATTTTATATTTAAAATGTAATTTTAATTTCAAATATGTATCTATTTTACAAAAACTACTAAAATATTTAGTCATTTAGGATCTATTCTCTTATATATTATGCCAATGTAATAAAGTAAGACACCAGTTCTAGGCTTTTGTGGTTGGGTAATTATAGTTGGTATTAGAGAAATTTTATTAGAAAACATAGGAATGAGATTTATGAAATCTTGGATTAGAAAACATATCTTTATGACTAACATTGAGGATAATTATAAGTGTAGGATAACGTCTGATAAATTTACTAATAACAATTGGTAACCTAGTTTAAACATAATTACTCATGGATTGATAAAGTGTTATGATTTATACATCCTATAAATGATTATTCATGACTATATAACTATGATTAGTGCTGCTTATATTGTTATATGGGTTTTGCTCAATGGTTAGAATCAACAAGGTCATACAAGTGATGGTCATACTACTAATGATGAAGATAATACAAATGAGAAATTTAATGAAGGTGGTATTAAGGAATAATATGATGAAGTACTATTAATGGCTTAATAATCATGTATAATGATTAATGTTCTTTTGTAGTTGGATTAAAGAATTATTTCAACAATGGTGCTCTATTTATAAGAATTGTAAAATATATAAGGATTGTAATATAGTAATTCATATTTAAGGATTTGGAAGCATGATTGTTTTAATTAAGGTTTCTAAGGTGATAAAATATTTTGTATGTAAAAAATAATATCTACATTACATTGTTTTTGGAACCTAACATTAATATTGATTTTGAAAATTTAGAGACCTTTTTAGACTGTGAATTTGGATAGAAGTATTTTGGACAAGGCTTAAGGTTGGAATGGATTAATTTAAACATTGGTTATTATTGATTGAGGTAAAATTATGATTTATTGGATAATATGTGATAACATTTTTGGTTTTATTAAATATTTAATGGTTGAAGGAATGATTGGTGGATCTTAAGATTCATTAAAGTGCTTCACTTAAGAAAAATCAAATTGAATATCCATTTTTTGGTTTAAGAGATGAAGTGAAAATAGATCGAATCATAACCAAAGGATAAGATCATTCTTATAAAATAAAATCAAATCAAGTAATATTTTTTCTCAAGTACTTATCTAGATAGTAAGATATTCCCAAAACTATAGAAAATTAATTTTGAAAGAAAAATATATTTTTTAAATTTTCATAACGAGAAATCAATGGCCTCTTTAACCCATCACAAACTTACAATTTTGTGATGGTAGACTTCTGATGACCATGTTCTCTAACACTATCCATAATAACTTTATTTTTTTCTCTTTCATTTTATGGTTTTCACTTTCTACTAAAGTTACCCTATTTGAAATCTTAATTTTCTAGAGACATTTTCATTTCTCTTTCTTTCTTATTAATTGTATTTATAATTAACCCTATTTAAGATGTGGGTTTACCAAAAGGTAATTTTCAATTATCAACCTTTGATTTTCACAGTGAAATTTAAAATTAAAAGGGTGAAATTTATTCAAGGAGGGTAGAATTTTACACCCCCAGATTTTATGGTATGTCTCTTCTTAAATAAAATTTATTTCTATTATATGCATTGTACGCAACACCAAACATAAATGAACCATGATATAGTATTAAATATTATTATTTTAACACTAGCCATTAAGTTAGAGATTGTGAATAGTATTAACTAAATTGGGAAAATATAGTTTAAACATGTTTATAAAGTAATTCATTAGAAATTTAAATAAAAATGAAATTAATGTAAAGGATGTGTTTTTATTAAAAACTATTTTTATTCCCACAGAATTATTTTAACATTATAAATTAAATTAACCACTATTAGTGAAATATATTGATGAAATATATATGTTATATGTTCAAAAACATTTAAATTCATCCAATAATTTTTATAGGCTTAAGATGAGAATAAAACCAATTTTAAGCATAAAACATTATATTTTTATAAAGGCAGTTTGTTCTCCTTTTGATGGAACAATTATTTTAAATCATGTTTATGAAACATTTCTAAATTATATTTGAAAAAAAATAAACTTTTTATTTTAATTCGGAATATCAAGATTTAATTTGGTTGAATTTTTGGTATTTTTCTGACAACTCTCGTGTTTTGATAAATAGTGAAAAAATATTGCATTTTAATTAATAAGAAATTTTTATCTAAATAATTTATGGTATTGATTTATATTTTTCATTTGTTTTAAGTTATAATTAGATTAATTTTTTATCATTTAATCTAGTTTATGTCATTGTAATCAATTTCATATTGAATTTATAAATAAAAACATTTCAATCTTTTGGATGTTTTCACTTTAAAAACTTATTTTCTCATTCTGTCAACGGGATTAACTTTAAATTAATTTTATCCAATTATGTGTTTTAAATTTTGAAAATTAGATCCCATATTTAGAAACATATGTTCCAAATTTATTAAACTATTCTATTTTATTTTTTGAAAATATGAATAGCAACTTTATTATTTTTTTATTACCACGATTAAGAGTAAATCAGGTAATTATGCGTAAAAATAAAATTACAAGTATTATTAAATTATCAAAAAAAATGTCCTAACTTTATTAGATGAATTATTTTTGACAAAAATTATCCTTATGAAAATTTTATAGCCTCTTGGAGCCACTGGGATGAATTTATTCCTTTTATAGTATTTTATTCTAAGGAAAGTCAAATATAACATACTCTTATTTTTAATAAGTGTTAAATTTTTAATATATGTTTATTCAAAGGATAACTTCAACTATAAATATTAATTTGAAATCTAAAATTTTTATATTCATCATGATAATTTATTTTTACTTTTTAGGGTACAAATAATTAAATTAAAGGATTTCATAATGATGATGCAGTAATTGTCTAATTAAGGGACATATCAAATAAATGTTATTAAATATATTAAAATAAATATAAATTCATATAATTAATGTCCTAAACAATATTTCTAGGTTATATAGATATATAATGGATATATTAAATGTTTTTTATTTTAGTTATCATTTTTTTATGATATTTTTAAAAAGTTAAGTAATGAGTAGTGTCAAAATTGACACAAATTATATTTTAAGATGAATAATATTTTTTTAAATGATATAAATTTTGGAAAAATTTAAACTTTGGAAAAATTATTATGATAAAGTTAAAAATGTGATCCATGACTCATTTAATATTATTTTGGAATTTTATAGTAACTATATTAACCCTTAAAAATTAAAAAATCAAGTTATCATGATAATAGTCAAAGGGTTTAACAAAGGGTTAAATCTAAAAAATAAGCGTAATAATGTGACCTAAATATGTCTAAAAATTATTTTTTTAGATTATTACTACACATACTCATCTTATATTCTAAATAACCCACTTTTGATCCATTTTAAATTGAAAATTAATTTAAATTTATCTAATATTTTTTGAGTATCCAAAAGTGTCCCTCGCCTTAATTATAAAAGGGAACCTCCTTCCTCACTTCCTCACACCACATTGAGAATTCTAGATCGACCAAACCCAACCCATTTATCTTCCCAACATCATTAATAATTTTATGGAGGTTTTTTTATTCCAAAATACCTACCCTAGATCCCTTAATGATATATCTAATAGAAGTCCACCAAAAAAGAGGTAATCATTTTTACTAAATCATTCAAGTTTGTTTCTTCTTATACATACTCTTCATGTGTTATTTACATGATAAAGTAATGATTAAATTATCATATATATTATAAGGTGTTATTATGGTAATGGGAAAAACTATATTCTGTGTTTTATCCATCCTATTAAAACCAAAAGCATAGTGCATGTGTACGTATGGATTACCGTCTCCACGTCGTGGTGTAATTTTTTTTCATCGTCACATTACTTAGATGCATGTAATGATGGAAATAATGGATATATATTATAATTATGAAATGATATTTATTCTGTAAATATTAAATTACCATAAACTTCTTCATCCTTTCACTTATTAATGGAATTATATCATCACGTGTGCGTATGTATGGCCAATTTTCTCCACGATGCGATGTGATTAATTTTTCATATCCAACAATAAATAGTGGATATATTTTTTTTTTTGATTATTAAATATGATATTTATAACATTAATATCATTATTTATATGTTGGATATATATATATCCTATTCAAAATAACTGATACTCTTATGATCAAACATGCATAAGAAAATGAATCATTTAACACCCAAAACAAGGGTAACAAAACAAATATTATAAAAAAGGTGATAGAATTATATAATAAGATCATATATGATGATGTAAATATGAATAAGGTTATGATTTAATTTAATAAAATTCTTAAAACCATTGTACAGGAGTTTAAATCATATTTGACTAAAGTAATAATAAGGTAAGTGACTTTGTCTCAATCTACTTTCATGGAGGTATAGTTTGATGATATACACCCGCCTTATTTATAAGGTTTATATGTAGTCACATTGACTTATCATGTCATTAATTTATTTATTATGAATTTATTTAATGTTTTCTTAAATTTTACTCTTTCATGGGGCTTATGATTTAAATGTTTAATAAGGTATAGGACACCTTCAATGTTTAAAGATTTAATTATAAAATAATTTTCTCCATGTAAATATTATTGATATTATTTTATATATTTATTTATATGAATATTATAAATAAAATTTTATTCCTATTTTTTAATTTCATTCAATGGTTTTCAAAAAATTATCCTTTTTATGTGTTTTATATGGAACGTTTTGACAAACAAAAATAGAGATGTTTTATTCTTAACATATATAGTGATATTAAAATTTCCACTATCAAGGCCATTATTTTATATTTTCCTATTCCTTTTCAAGATTTATTATTTCTTTCAATAAAAAAAATTATTTTTTGGTATTTCAGTATTGAAAATGTTTTTTCAAAAAAAGTGGTGTTTTGGTATTGAAAATGGGTTCTTAAAAGAAAATGGTTTTTTTATTCAGAAGTGTTTTTCATATGGGTTTAATAAGTGTTTTTACTCAATAATTTTTCTATGATATATTTTATTTTATTTTCTTATATTTCAACATCCTCTTTTGAGTCTTGTACTTCATTGAGGTTTATCTCTTTTGATACCATCTTCCATACTTTATTAAATGTTTTGTGGTTAGTTTTACTGGGGAAGTATTGATATACCATAGGACTAGTTATTGATTTTGTTAATACATATTGATTTGGTTATTTATACTTATGAAGATTTTATTTAAGTGGTATGAAATAGGTTTTGGATCATTTAAATTAATCCTTTTGATGCATCTGTAGTCTCTTGAGATGAAATATATTGGCAACACACCCTTTGTGTTTGTTTCTAACCCATTTCATATTGTCAGGAGGATAGATCTTGACAAAAATCAGATGGGTTTCTACCCATAGACTTAAACAATCTTGAGGATAGATTTTGATAGTAACTATCTTGAGGGTAGATCTTAATAGTGTTGATCTCCAACATTATTCATTCCTTAATTATTATCATTTCTTGTGATTATTTGATTATTTAGAATATACATGGACAAGTTTTAATCTCATGTGATTATTAATATATCATTATTCTATTATATTTTATTCTTTCCAAATTTATTCTTCATTATTAATTTAAGTTAGCTTCCAATATAATTTACTGTTACTAATCAATTGATATCACCCCATTATTATGTTTTATTTTTTCCTAAGATTCCAAGAAATATATTATGATTGATATGTAGGGTTAATCTAGGAGAATAACGGTGTTCTCAAAGAAAATATTTTTTTATTTTATGTTTGAAATATAATTTGAATTTCAAATATGTATCATATTTACCAATACTACTAAAGTATTTGGTCCTTTAGGATCTATTCACCTATATCTTATATAAATTTAGTAAATTAAGGTTATGGATTCAGGCTTATAGGATCAGGGTGTCACAATATCTACTAGATGAATTTTGAATAATTCAATGTTAATATTCAATTATATAGGTTCTAAGTTATCTTTAAATAATAAATGTTTATTATTTATATACTAAAACACACTAAAATTGAAAATGAAGATGTTTCTAATTATTTGTTATGATTTAAAATGTTATTTGATGTTTTTATGCTGTCTTTTCTAATGATTAGAGAGACCATGAGGAGGTTTGAAAAATATTTTTGTTAATTTGAGTAATTTTTCGAAATTAAATTTCAATGAAACTTTTTTATCTTGTTAAGGGATAATAGTAAATTATTCTATAAAAATATTAATTTCCTAACTAGAGTGGGAATTTTTAAAATTCATGAGAAATTTAATAGTCACTCTATACAAATTTTTGAATATTTACAGACTTTTTTGAACCTACCTAAGTATATAAGAGTCTTCTGGAGGAAACCTAAGATTGATTTGACTCATATAAAAAATTATCTCTCTTATATAGAGTCTAGAAATTAGACAAAGTAAAAAAATTGCGTTGATAAATGTAAGAGTCATTTAACTTAAATGTAAGAGTCGTTAAGAGAAACATATGAGTCTCTTACTCTTAAAAAGTGTTGCTATCAGAAAACAGGGCAAGGAAAATGGGATCATATTATTTCATAAAAGTAACTTAATCATATGTAAAAGTATACAAATGAAATGTAAGATTCAATCAATTTTATTGATATGATAAGATTGATAATATCTAGAAGATACTTATAAAAGAAAAATTAAAAGATAATGGAACTGTTCTTTAGAAAATAAATATCACAATTATACTAAATTATTGTGACTCAAGATGAGAAAAATATCAGTCATTCCATGTAAAATATAATCACACCATTAATTTAAGAAAAGTATAAATAATCAAGTTGATGTTGATTATATTAAATTTGTAACACCCTATTACCTTCTAAGGTATTCCTTTTCCTATTTTGGATTTCTTTCTTTTAATTTGGGGATTTGGTGTAAGGAACTAGGAAAATCACTATCTACAAGGAATTTACACGTCATTCAATTTAATTACACATCATGTAACTTCCTTTGGGAAGATTTTTTGAATTTGGCTAATGACATGGAATTGATAAATCAGGTTTTTAAACAAGAGGTGACACATTTTTCAGCATCATTTCACTTCACAGGATTAAACAACATAAAAGGAATACACATCGTGTATTCCCCCAAACAAACACTTTATATCAGATGGATTGGATGATTTCCTTTTGTTTCAACCTTCATCTTTTCCCTCTCAACCTAGATCCATCTCTAGAAAATTTTGGAGTTCTCTGAACACTTCGAATCATCTTTCCAATGATTGGTCATCATGTTGATTGTGATGCATCTCTTAGGGTAAGAAGTATTCTTATCTAATCCACTCTCTCTTTATTTTCTCCATTAGGTTTTGGTAGATCGTCTTGGTATTGTTGGATATAAACTCTTTATTATAGAATCTTGATTCTAGGTTGTGTTCCTATATCTTCAGCACCTTCTTTTCTCATTGGTCGGTCCCGCTACGGTTATTGATTTTCTTGATTAAAGGTAAGTGGTTCTATTTTAGATTGCACCAATTGATTAAACCTTTATTTTATTGATTTGATTTAAACTAATTTTAATTGAATTATAAAAAAAACCCAATTCGATTGGAATTGGAATTAGAAATTCATATAGTATAATTTTTTGAAAATCCCCCAATTCTAATGGAATTGGAATTGGGGGTGTAATTTGAAATTTATGGAATTTATGATTTTTTTTGATAAAAATGGATTAGATTGAATTAATAAAAACCTATGATTGGATTTATTTAGGAATGAAATTATGAAAAAAACATGCTTTGTTTTGAAATATAATTGACATTTTGAAAAGTAAAAGTGGGCAACTAAACTGAAAATAATGATTAATTTTAAATGAACTTATTTTCCTTTTTTTAATTGATTGATTGATTAAGCACATTAAAACCTAAATAGTTATTTTATTATTTGGTACAAGCAAGCTAGGATGTTAATAACCTTGAAATTAATTGACAATGATAACTCTAACAAAAATTTGGTTAGGTAGATCATATTGCTGATGGAATATTGATGAGTCATATTTGGCCTTTTCCTAATGGATGTTTGTATACATATTTCATGATCATTGATATGAGAGTGTGAGGATCATGTAACTAGAAACTATAATTCCATAGGGAATATGGACATGGAGCTTATTATGAATGTTTGGATTATGAATTTCATTTATTGTGAAACTTATTTACTCATGCCTAATGATTAATATAATCTTTTTAATATAAAGTGTTTATTCAAGACATATTTGAAATATTTTCCATAATTTTTAAATGAAGCATGTTTTGTTTTACATATTAAAATATACTGTCAGGATGGTTTTATTTAATATTTATAGAATTATTTGGTTTATTATTATTGGAATCTTACTAAGGAACACTTGGTGATACCCTATTGGGATTTTGTCTCACACCCTAACATGGAAAATTTGTATATTTTCTTCTTCTTTGTTGAGAAATGGGAAAGTACCTCTTAAGGGTGGTGGATTTTCTTGATCCTTTGGGTCTTGGAGTGAAGTCTCCTTTAGTACATGGTTTTCTTGTCTTGTTAGACTCTGACTACATTGATGGTGTTCTATTTTGGGTTTTGATTTACCTGTTGGGTTTTCTGTACTTTCTCCCTGGGGAGTTTTTAGCATACTAATATGTATATTTATCTTTCAATTTTTATGAGGAAAACTATTCACCCTATTATCTTGTATGATTCTAGGTTCTAGTTTCCAACCCATGGGGATTGATAATTCCCTTCAGGACACTTCATTCTTAGCTCAGGTATCCAGGAACTAGGGTTTCTAAGCTGGTTCGTGAGAAATTGGTATCAAATATATAGGTTTAGAATCATTCCTAGATGTCGTTATGCTATTGAGAGATCTTTTCTAAAATTAGGAGGCAGTTATGAGTGTGTTTTAGTTCATATCTCATTGTAATGAGCCCTAATTAAATATGGGTTTATTGGGAAAGGTGTATTGAGGAATAAATCTAGTATTCTCCATGCTTTTGATTTGGATAGTTTGAAATCACAATCTTTTTTTCTTATCTTATGGGATTAATTTTCCTTGTTGATCTTGTTTGAGTGATGATGTGAGTAATATTTTATCTCATTTAATGTTTCCTAGAGTTGTTATATAGAATTATGCCTCTAATAAGACATGTGAATAGTATCTCTGAGGATGCTTCTGATAAACCACAGTGAGAAAATCCTCCCATGGACCAAAATATCATTGAAATTATCGTGAATTTTGTCTAAGATTTGGGATAGGCACCTACACCCCCTATCATTCAGGATACATCTATGGAACCTTAAAGGGATGAATTTTAGTGTTTGTCTTAAAATTTATTTCTCTATAATCCATTAGTGTTCCAATTCTCTAATAGTCCTTAAGAGTTTGGGGATTGGATGAGAAGGATTTAGATTTTTTTGAGTTCTTGGAAACAACTAATTAAATCAAAGTGAAATGTGCCACCTTTAAGATGGAGGGGCCTAGAAATTTATCATGGGATACCATGGTAATGGAAAATAAGTATGTGGGTTTAAATTGGAAGTAATTTAATGTTATTTTTACTAAAAACTCTATCCAAAGTCTATGCTATTTTCTATGGATACAATTTTTTTCAAAATCAAGTAAGATGAAAGGACCATGAAAGAGTATGCCAACTGATTCACCAATATTTTGTAGTTTTCACCTAATATAGTATCAAATGAGAAGATGAATACTTAAAATTTTGATATGGTACTTTGATATGATATTCATTCTTAGGTTTTCATACTGAATCTCTCTTTTTATGAGTACATTCTAGATAGGTCGTTGATGTTCTAACATGATATGGCTGGTAAGTATGTGTGGATGGGAGTTATTTTTTCTCCCAATGGTAGTTATGTGAGTTCCCATAAAGCTAAGAGAATGTGTGATGAGTATTGTGGTGTATCTCTATAGTAGGGTTCTTATAGACCTCCTAAATTTTCTAGCATATTTCCTTTCAATTTATTCTAGTAAGTAAATCTTGGGAATTCAAAACATGTTTTCATGGAAGCACACAAGATATGTGGTTCCAACAGACACTTAGGTGACTTAGAGAAGTTGTGTTATGTCCTATATTATCCATGTAGTGGAATAGGATCATCAACACAAAAAGTATTATAGTGAAATTAGATGCTGCAAGATCTAATGGATTTTGGCCATAGGAATATAGAATGAAGCTTCTTCATGAAGTGGAAGAGTCTCAAAAGGAAGAACATATAGATAATGGGACTGTGATAGGTACCATCACTATATATTAATCTCTAATGACTACTTTATTTGATACCAGTGCATATTATTCATTCATTTCAACTTGTATTGTGAAACTGCAAAATATTTCTATAGATATTTTATCTTATGTGATGGATATCACTACACCCCTCAAAACTAAAAGAGAGAAAGGTATATATTGTCTTGCTTGGGGTTTCTATTTAGTATAGATTGATCTCACTTGGTATTTTTTGGTTCTCAAAATTAAACCTCTTGATTTCATTCTCATGATGGATTGGAACATTTTAAATAAGACCTAAATTAACATTTACCTATGACAGGCCTCCTTTACCACGCCCAATAGGGTTTGTAGTATCTTTTAGGGATAATGGGACACAAGGTTGAGTAAATACAAACATTATTATCTAAAGTTTGGGAAAGTAATATAAGTGTTTGATTTTGACCTG
Organism: Viscum album; assembly: GCA_963277665.1. Classification (NCBI taxonomy): domain Eukaryota; kingdom Viridiplantae; phylum Streptophyta; class Magnoliopsida; order Santalales; family Viscaceae; genus Viscum; species Viscum album. The sequence goes on from OY728156.1 coordinate 1,849,924,768, forward strand.
GAGGGAGAATCTTTTAGAAATAATCTCCTTCTAGTTTTCTTCAGGTTTCCTGATTTATTTCCTTCTAACTTATCTAGTTTTCCACCAATAAGAGATGGGGTATTCCATTTATTTAGTATTGGGTACTCAACTAGTATCAATTCCTTCTTACTATATAGAAACATCTAAATTGAAATAATTAAAGACTCAGTTGGATGATCTATTAGAGAAAGGATTTATACTCCCAAGTGTGAAACCTTGGGTGGTGCCTATTTTCTTTAAAAAGAATTCTTACGGAGCACTTCACCTATGTGTTAATTACCAAAAATTCATTTAATTTACAGTAAAGAACAAGTATTTGTTTCCACAAATTTATTATCTATATAAGTAGTTAAAATGGGTCCAGTGGTTCTTGAAGATTTATCTTCTGTCTGGTTGTCACCAATTGATAATAAAATAATCTAACATTTATAAAACATCATTTTAGAGTATTTATATCCATAATGAGTATACTTTCATGCCATTTTTTATAAACAATGCTACTATAATCTTTAAAGATTTGATTAATAGGATATTCCATGAGTTTCTTGATATGTTTATGGTGGTATTTTTGAATGACATACCAGTTTACTCTAAGTCTATGGAGGCTCATTTGTGTCATTTGAGATTAGTTATATGATTGTGGATAAATCATTGACTTTATTCTAATATATCTAAATGTTATTTCTGGATTCCATAATTGAAGTTCTTTGGAGATGTGGTGTCCAAACATGGTATCTCAGTTGATCCTATAAAGGTGAAATCATTTACAACATGAAAGAAACCACACAATATTTTTGATATTTAGATCTTCATGGGTTTAGAAGGGTATTATCCTCGGTTCACAAAATATTTCTCATATTCAGTATCTCCAATGACCTCTCTAACTCAAAAGGGGGTAAAGTTTTTTTGGTATGAGAAATTTTAGATTTTTTTTGTTGATATAAAATGTATTTTGACTTTTGCACTAGTGTTGACTCTTTCAGAGGCCAGGAAAGGCTATGTGGTCTTCTGTAATGCATCAGGTTTGGGTTTGGTTTGTATTATCATGCATGGTGATCATGCGGTAGCTTGTGGATCTTAGAATCTTTTTCTACATGATAATAATTATCCAAAACATGACCTTGAACTTACAATTATGATGCATGTGCTTATGGTTTGGTGGAATTACCTTTTTAAAGAAAGGTTTACCATGTATTCTAACCACAAAAGTTTTACTTATATATTCTCTCAAAAATATTTTAATCTCCACCATAATTTTTTGTTAGAGTAACTACAGTATTTTGATTTAAATATTTCCTATACCCTAAGAAAAGGGAATGTAATTGAAAATTATTTGAGTAGCAAACTTCATAACTAGGTCTTGAAATAATCATTATAATAGTGGAAATTTTTGGATCTATTTTCACATTTTCATATAGGATTTCGATAAACAAGGACTAAGGTGGTCTTGGATAGTGTTCATTTGACCTCCGATCTTCTCAATATGATTTATTATGAATAGTATCTTGATGATAAATTTTGTAGCATTAGAGACTCTATTTATGTTGGGGAGACCTTTTATAAGTGGTCATTCTCTATGGATGGTATTCTATGTTTTTCAAGTAATTTTTTTGTTTCATTATCTATGAGGAAAGCTGTTATGGGGGATTACCATAATTTTTAGTGGGTGATTTACCTAGTGACCGCAATAATGTTTTATGATATGTGGAATAAATTATGGAATCTAGGTATGAGATGATACATTTTTTATTTTTTATTTCATTATTATTCTTGTCAACAATTCAGGTTTGAACACCAGATACCTCTAGGTTCGTTTCAGTCACTTCTAGTACCAAGTTGGAAGAGGGATGAGATTTATATAGACTTTTTGGTTAGGTTTTTAAGTACCAAAAAAATAAGAATTTGATATGGGTTGTGATTGATAGGTGGGCCAAATTGGATCACATTATAACTATTCATGACAAAACCAAATTTAAGTAGATAGTAAATCTCTATGTGAAATAGATTTTTCATTCGTACATATTTCTATCTTTTATATTATCTTATAGAGATCCTTGTTTTACTTATCACTTTTTAGGAGGCCTTCATGAGGTACTATATTGTTAGTTTAATTTGATTATGGCATAAAAATACACATAAGAATAGATAGGTGGATAGGTAAATATAATTTCTTCAAGATATTCTTGTGCTTGTGTCCTTGATTTCGGTGGAGCATGGGATGAATATTTGGGACCGGATGAGTTTTCTTATAATAATACTTACCATTCCATGATCATAATTTCTTGTTTTGAGGCCTTGTATGGATAACCTTATAAATCCTAATTGTGTTGGTCAGATATTGGTGAATATTCCTCAGTTGGACTAAGCTTGGTCCAAAAGATGATACCAAAGATTCAGTTTTTTTGTCGAATAATTTTGATGGTACAGATCTGGTATAAATCTTATACTGACCATCTTTATAGACCGTTGTAGTTTCTATTGGTGACCAGGTGTTCTTCAAAGTTTCACCTCATTTATTCCATCAATGTATTTGGAGGTATGGGAATATTTCTCCTTGTTTTTTGGGACCTTTGAGGTTGTTAAGGACATAGGGAAAGTGCATTACTATGTATATCTTCCACCATAACTAACATTGATACATAATGTGTTCCATGTATCTCAGCTACAAAAATATATTTCTTAACCATCTCATGTCTTGATATTCAATGATCTCAATGTTGATCCAGATTTATCTATAACTGAGAATCCATTCGTGATAGTTGATTTTAAAACCAAGGTAATTCATGAGAGGAAGATACCTTTAGTTATTATGTTGTGAAATCATGGTTTTGATATGCATGAGATTTGGGAGTGTGAGGTACTAATTAGAGAATAGTGGCCTCAAATTTTTTATAGGTAAACTTCTTAATGGGATTTCTAGGGATATAAAATTTTTATGGTGGGGTGGTTGTAACACCCTGTTACATTCTAAGGCATGCCTTGTCCTTTTTTGGGATTCCTTTCTTTTCATTTGGGTATTTTTTTAAGGGAAATGGGTAAATAACTATCTGCTAGGAATTAAAATGGTGTGTAATTTTATCAAGGAATATGTCATGAAATTGGTTTATGGGGTGAAAATGTTAAATTAGGTTTCTAAACAAAAGGTTAAATTTTTCTCAGTGTCATTTCACTTCATGGGATTACATCACATGAAATGAATGCACATTATATATTCCCATGACCCAATGCTTTAAACCAGGCAGCATGGCTGATTTTATTTTGTTTTAACATGTAGATTTTCCCACTCCACCTAGATCTATCCCAAAGAAATTTTAGAGTTCTCTAATCCTTTTGGATAATCCATTTGGGGATTGATAATCATATTTATTACAGTGTGTCTCTTTGGGTAAGTGGACTTCTTATCTCTTATATTATATCATTCCTTCATCTGTTGGGTTTGATAAGTCATCTTGGTATTTATGGATTAAAACTCGTTGTTGTTGAATATTGATTCTAGGTTGTGTTCCTAGATCTTTATCACACTTATCTTCTACTGGTAATTCCCATTATGGGTGTTGATTTTCTTGATTAAAGGTAGGTGGTTCTGTTTTAGAATTCACCAATTGATTAAACAATAATTTTCTTGATTCGATTTAAATTAATTTCAGTTGAATTATGAAAACCCAATTTGATGGGAATTTGAAATAGAAATTTATTTTTTATGGGGTTTTGTGTATAATCCCCCAATTCTATTGGAATTTGAATTTGGTGTGTAATTTGAAATAGGTGTAATTTTTTAATTTATTTGTAAATTCATTTTGAAAAAATTGGATTAAATTGAATTGATAAAAACCAATGAAAAGTTTTATTTTTAAAAGACATGAAATGATAAAAAATTCATGTTTTTAAGTGAATTGGAATTTTTGAAAATTAATAGTGGGAAATTGAACTAATAATGGTGATTGATTTGAAATGAAATGATTTCCCATTTTTCAATTAATTGATTGATTGATAACATGCAAGCATAGTTAGTGTCACGAACCATCCTGGGGTCGAACCTGAACCGATCACCTGAACCGGCTCGCGGAAAGTCCTGAGGGGCGTTCCCAATCCCCCGGGATGGCAACTAGTGTCGAGAATCAAAATTTCATCGTTGGGAATGATTTCAGCCCAAACAGAATCAGGATCGAGTCAAAAATACAAACTACTCATAATAGATAAACACTAACAGCGGAAACAAGAAAAAAAGTCACACGACCAAACGTACCTCCATGTGACCCTTTAGGTCACCACCCAACTAAAGAGCAACCTCGCTCCAACACTGAGCGACTCAAACCAGAAAACCTGAACAAGGGAACATGCAACTGAAATGGTAAAAGATAGGTGTGAGTACAAAAGTACTCAGTAGGTATGCTAAAGTGAACCACTGAATCCAAAATCTTCCTTTCCCAAAGCAATCCACTAACACGAGTTTGAAATACAATTATAAAAGTAGGATTTTCAAATTTTAAAACAAATAACATACCTTTTCTTTCATTTAAAAATCCAGTACACGCTACAAACCATTTCCAAAATCATTTACCATTTCATAAAGAAAATCAGAACAGAAAGATCTAGATTTTCTTTTCTAATCAGTAAGCAAGTAGACATACAAGCTGGAATAAACTAGTACAATAACGAGTGAATAATCCAACAAGGAAAACAAACAGTTCTAAGGGAAACAGGTGACAGTAAGAACTGTAAAGTAAGTACCCCTGAAAGTGAACAAGTAACGTAGTCAAGTAACCTTGGTTGATCCAAAACATCCCTAGAAAACCCCTGGATGTACTCGGTTTGGAACCACCTGTTGGCGTATGGTGAATCCCCATAGACTATAACCAACTTATCGCCCTCGCAACAAAATCAGCAGCACTTCCCATCTGGCCTCTAACTCTACCAGTGGGTACCAACCCGTTTAATCGGGGTTAGTAAGCAACTGTCACTCGATAATCTATAAGACGCCCAGGAACCCATGGTAGTTTTAATAAGACTGTGTAAGTGGGAGGCCCTCACACGTGTGACTCATCTCACTGCACTTGCCAACCCCTTACATGGACATCGCTACATGACAACCCTCAAAGGGAAGTCCCCCTGTAGAGGTTCCCCGTAAGTATGTATATATATATATATATATATATATATATATAAATATAAGTATACATATATCACATCACCAAAGTACCAACTAGGCCATCAGAACACATAATATTCAAACCATTTTCTAAAACACATTAAGTTTCCAAATGGGCAATTACATTTTCACAAAACATATTCTTTTCAAAGAGTCAACACAAGTATTGCACTAAATTTTGAAGATCCAAACGGGCCCAATCCTCCAACCACACACCCAAGTACTTTTCAAGGCCAATCGAACCAACAAAGAGGGACACATTTTGGAACCATCTTTTGAACACAAGAAGCACCATTTTTTCCTTTTTGGAAAATAAAGAAAAATTTTAGAAGAAATAAGAGGGAGGGAAGAAGAGGTGTTCTTGAGGGATACTAGCTCTAGGGTGCCATCATCACTTGATTGAACAAACTTGTGTGCACCTAGTGCACCCATGGTTGTGTCTTCATCCAATCGAACCCTCTAAAACCAACCAAAACATTTTAAACCAAATTTAATAGATGCAACATTTTCTTTCAACTCAAAATCATCCATTTCTTTCATTTATAAAATACAACACATGATCATGAATCAAAAATCTCTTTCTAAAACAAATTATAAACCACACAAAGAGGGAATCAACACATTTTACATGTAAAGTTTAAATTGTGATCCAAACCAATTTAACAAACAATTCAATGGGAAAAACCCCACTCAACCATCCAATTTCACCCATGGAACATAAATTACATTTCTTTAGCTACCACCTTAAGCACAATACACAAGGGCATAAACTAAGATTTATATAAAAATATATTTTCAGCAAAACATGACAACTTCAAAACATCCTAACAAGCTTAACATGAGTATCATATGGGTGTCAAACAAAGTTATAAATTTAAATAAACATCAAGAATCAAAGGAAATGCAATGGAAAGGAAAATCATGGATTCGCCTACCTCAAACCAAGCGCAGATGCGACAAAACTTCAACGTAAGGACTAACAACACCCCGTGGGCCAATCTCACATCCTAATCAAAGAGATGAACGTGCGAATTACAACCTGCAACACTAGGGTATGGCCAAAATAAAGAAAAACACCAAAGATTAAAATAAAATAAAGTTCACAAACCGGAGTGGACTGGTGCGAAGTGGAGCGGGGCTGGCCGGGGACGGGCTGGCCAAGCGAACATCACCGGAAACTGCGCCAGACAGGGGGGAGGTGGCGCTGGAACGGCGAAGCTAGAGGGGAAGGGGTGCGGAGGCACGGCGGAGGGCCGGGGAGCCGGTACCGTAGGAGGTCGGCGCAGCAGAAGGTGTTCGGGATGTCGGGGTGAGGCCGGTGATGGGGAGGTCGGGACCAACGAAGGTTAGGGAGGCCGGGACGGCGAGCAGGCGGGGTCGTCGGCGACAGGGTGCGGATCGCGTTGGGGAGACGGGATGCCAGGATGTCGGGGAGGCCGAGACGCCGGGGAGGCCGTGCAGGGTCCGGCGGTGCTAGGGCAAGGGAAGGGGGGTTCTGCTCGCACAGGAGGGGAAAACCGGGAGCGGTTCTGCTCACGTAGGAGGGGAAAACTGGGGGGTTAGTGTTTTAATTTTTTTCATTTTATTAACACAATAATAATAATAATAATAGTTATAGAATAAGTAAATAAACAAAAAATAAAATCTGGATAATAATAATAAAACTTTATAAATATAATAAAACTTTATAATAATAACAATAATAATATCGTAACTATAATAATAATAATACTTTAACAATACTAATGATAAAATAATAATAATAATATTTATAAAAATTTAATACTACAACTTATACTAATTGTGGACATAAAAAATAATATTTAAACGTCGGGTGAACACGCGGTCACCCGGGCCGAACGCACCGTCACCGCTAACGATGTGGTGACCGCGCACCGGCGCGAAACCCGCCAACATAATTAAACTTAGAAAAAAATTCAAACCAGGTCCAAGAAAAGATTAAAAACAAGGTCATTCGTGGTTGGGGTGTGACAATTCCCCCAACCACAGACACTTTCTGCCCCCAGAAAGTCACCAAGGAAAAAGTCGGCCAAGATTTAAGTCTTTTCCCAAACGGAACTAAAGGAACTGAAGAGAACTGAGAATATCAGGATGACCTTACTCTACACAGGTCACACCCAACCGATTCAAGAGAAAACTGAAGTCTGAGGTTGAGGGGAGAACACGAAGGGGTTCCCCCACCACAAGAGCTCAACTTGTGCAGAAAAAAACCATCTAAATAGACAACCCTAGGAAAGGGGGGGTCGATGCGGGAACTCCCAACCGATTTAAACCAACTCTTATAGCACGAGTGAAAAACAACACCTTCATCGAAACGTTGAATCCTCGGCCAAAGTCAACGACTTTCAACACTATGGGTAAACCCACGGAAAAGACTTAACCAGACATCGAGTTGAAAACATGACCCATTAAAATCCACAAAACATAACCACATCTACAAAAACGGGACTACTTAGATCAGAATAGAATGAGTCCATGATAACCCCATGATAATACAATGAAATTACAATAACGTCCAAACTTTAATAGCAGAAAAACAAGTACAAAATTTTTTTAATTGTTCCACTACCAGCACGGAACACAAAACCCGGACCAAGGCTTCACACCCCTGGGGACTCCTGACTGCGCACGAGCTTCACCCCAAGACCTATGGCTGAGGCTCTGATGGATGAAGCATCTCCTACATCACTGTCAGGTACTGACACTCTCCAATCATGGCCTCCTCTTCAAGCGACGCTTCCTACAAAACTTATCCAAATGTCCCAGTCAGCCACAACGATGACACGTCTTCAGAGGGTTGCGATAGGATGGCTTCAAATTTCTGAAATGACCACACTGATAGCATACCACTGAATGATCTAACAAACCGGGAGCTGGGACCAAAGGAGATAACTCCTTAAGAATAGGTTTCTCTAGCATCCCTTCCTCGCCATATGGGGAAACCCCAAGAACAACTGGGTATGCTGGACTGCCAACCACCTGCGCTTCAGACACCAACTCAGCTAAAAACACTTCCTCCACCAGCTTCTCAAGACGATGGTCTTTAGGAGGGAGGACCTTCTCCTTGATTTCTGGACAGAGACCCTAGGTAAAAATAGAGGCCTTCATGATCTCTTGTGATGCCACCTCTGGAGAAAAGGCAATTAGTTATTTGAAATTGTCAACATATGCTTTCACCGTCTTTTGACCTTATTGAATATGCATGATCTCTTCATTTTTCTTCGCCTTCACTTCTTCAGGTATAAATCCTTGGATGAAGATGGTTTTAAAGACATCCCACATCATTCTGACTTGCATTGACGGTGGGGCAACCACCTTCCACTGGTCCAGAGCTGGACCCTCAAACAATCCCATAACAGCACGAACCCTAATATCCTAAGGAGTTCCCAACGTTATAAAGATATGATCCACCTCCTCCAGCCATTCTACTACCTCTAACGGACCCTGATCACCATGAAGAATAGGCAAAGTCTGAGAAGGACCAAAAACGGGGCATGACGTATCAGAATCCTTGGGGACCTTTTTGGGCAGCATTCTCTGAACAACATGTAAAACACATAGCCAAGACCAATATCAAATCAATGTATAATTAAAGGTAACATCCTAAGACAAAATAACCGGCTCAAAACCAAACAAATACTAACATAACCCAAAAATCCCCTTTTTAAAATCGCTTTAGAGAAGCAAGATCAAGCCTTTAATTCCAAGTACACACCCTAGTAATACCATAAACTGTTGCACATGTCTTCATCTGCTTTCATCTATTCATGTCAACATGCACATTCCATGCACATACTCCCACATGTGCAAACATTCGTAAAGGACACCTAAGGTTGTACCCAAACCATTTCCCTACCAATTCCAAGAAAACACCCAGTTTTGAAACCAAAACACTTTAAATTTCAAAAATCCCTTTACCAATTTAAACCCATTTTAAAGAAAACACTTCCATTTCAAAATTCAACTTTAATTTTCAAAAACACGATCACACCAACCAGAACCAAACATAGTACAACTTACAAAGAATCACCAGAATGAGGAACTAGCAGTTATGATTATCCCGACGACATGGTAGTGAGACACGCCCCAAGTAAGCATAAATAGCTAGGAGGAACATAAACCGTGAACTCGGACTCCACATGGGTCACTACTCCCTCTGAAATCGTGACGTGACACCGGCTCGTCTCCTTTTTCATTCCTAAATCCAAAATGAGGTCAAAAGACATAATTTCTAGACTACCCCAGGTAACTCAAGGATCATCACGTGCAAGATTTCGTGATTCTCTTCTTCCACCTACCTCTCGAGTTCTGAAAGTCCTAATCTCCTTTTACCGAACAACCCAAATAATAAGAACCTAGCTCTGATACCATTTTGTCACGAACTAGCCTGGGGTCAAACCTGAACTGGTCACCTGAGCTGGCTCTTGGAAAGTCCCGAGGGGCGTTCCCGATCCCCTCGGGATGGAAACTAGTTTCGGGCATCAAAATTTGATCGTTGGGAACAATTTTAGCCCAAACAAAAGCAGGATCGAGGCAAAAACACAAAATAAACAGAATAGATAAACACTAACAGTGGAAACAAAAAAAAAGTCACATGAACAAACGTACCTCCATGTGACCTCTCAGGTCACCACCCAAATAAAGACCAACCTCGCTCCAACACCAAGCGACTCAAACCAGAAAACCTAAACAAGGGAACCTGCAACTGAAATGGTTAAAGAATGGCGTGAGTAAAAAAGTACTCAGTAGGTATGCCAAAGTAAACCACTAAATCCAAAAGTTTCCTTTCCCAAAGAAATCCACTAACACTAGTTTTAAATACAATTATAAAAGTAGGCTCTTCAAATTTTAAAATAAACAACATACCTTTTCTTTCATTTAAAAATCCAGTACACGCTACATACCATTTCCAAAATCATTTATCATTTCATAATGAAAATCAAAACAGAAAGATCTAGATTTTATTTTATAATCAGTAAGCATGTAGACAAACAAGCTGGAACAAACTAGTAAAATAGAAAGTGAATAAGCCAACAAAGAAAATTAAAGTTCTAAGGGAAACAGGTGACGGTAAGAACTGTAATGTATGTACCACTGAAAGTGAACAAGTAACCTAGTCAAGTAACCATGGGTGATCCTAAACATCCCTAGAAAACCCCTAGACATACTCGGTTCGGAACAACCTACCGGCGTATGATGAATCCCCATAGTCTATAACCAATTGATCACCCTCGTGATAAAATCAGCGGCACTTCCCATATGGCCTCTAACTCTACCAGTGGGTACCAACCCGTCTAATGGGGTTAGTATGAAACTGTCACTCGATAATCTATAAGACGCCCAGGAACCCATGGTAGTTTTAATAAGACTGTGTAAGTGGGAGGCCCTCACACGCATGACTCATCTCACCACACTTTCCACCCCCTTACACGGACATCTCTACACAACAACCCTCATAGGGAAGTCCCCCTATAGAGGCGCCCCATAAGTATGTATATATATATAAATATATAAATATAAGTATACATATATCACATCACCAAAGTACCAACCGGGCCATCACAACACATAACATTCAAACCATTTTCTAAAACACATTATGTTTCCAAATGGGCATTTATATTTTCGCAAAACATATTCTTTTCAAAGTGTCAACACAAGTATTACACTAAAGTTTGAAGATCCAAACAATCGCAAGCCTCCAACCACACACCCAAGTACTTTTCAAGGCCAATTGAACCAACGAAGCAGGACACATTTTTGGAACCATCTTTTGAACACAAGAAGCACCATTTTCCCCATTTTGGAAAACAAAGAAAAATTTTAGAAGAAATAATAGGGGGGAAGAATAGGTGTTCTTGAGGGAGACTATCTCTAGGGTGCCATCATCACTTGATTGCACAACCATGTGTGCACCCAGGGCACCCATGGTTGTGTCTTCATCCCATGGAAGCCTCTAAAACCAACCAAAACATTTTAAACCAAATTTAATAGATGCACCATTTTCTTTCAACTCAAAATCATCCATTTCTCTCATTTATAAAATACAACACATGCTCATGAATCAAAAATATCTTTCTAAAACAAACTTTAAACCACGCAAAGAGAGAATTAACACATTTCGCATGTAAAGTTTAAATCATGATCCAAACCAATTTAACAAACAATTCAATTGGAAAAACCCCACTCAACCATCAAATTTCACCCAAGGAACATAAATTATATTTCTTTAGCAACTGCCTTAAGCATAATACACAAGTGCATAAACCAAGATTTATATAAAAATCTATTTTCAGAAAAACATGACAACTTCAAAACATCCTAACAAGCTTAAAATGAGTATCATATGGGTGTGAAACAAAGTCATAAATTTAAATAAACATCAAGCATCAAAGGAAATATAATGGAAAGGAAAATCATGGATTCTCCTAGCTCAAACCAATCGCAGAGGCGACAAAACATCAATGTAAGGACTAACAACACCCCGCGGGCAAATCTCACATCCTAATCAATGAGATGAACATGTGAATTACAACCTGTGACACTAGGGTTTGGCCAAAATAATGAAAAACACCAAAGATTAAAATAAAATAAAATGCACAAACCGGAGCGGACTGGTGCGAAGCGGAGAAGGGCTAGCCAGGGACGGGTCGTCCAAGCGAACCTCACCGGAAACTATGTCGGACAGCGGGGAGGCAGCGCCAGAATGGTGAAGCCAGAGGGGTAGGGGTGTGGAGGCACAATGGAGGGCCGTGGAGCCAGGACCGTAGGAGGTCTGCGCGGCGGAAGGTGGTCAGGACACCGGGGCGAGGCTGGTGACGGGGAGGCTAGGACCGACGAAGGGGAGGGAGGCTGGGACGGCGAGTAGGTGGGGTCACCAGCAATGGGGTACGGGTCGCACGGGGGAGCCGGGACACCGGGATTTCGGGGAGGCCGATACGCCGGGGAGGCTGCACAGGGGCCGGCGGTGCTAGGGCAAGGGAAGGGGGGTTCTGCTCACGTAGGAGGGGAAAACTGGGGGGTTCTGCTCGTGTAGGAGGGTAAAACCAGGGGGTTGGGGTTTTAATTTTTTTTCATTTTATTAACACAATAATAATAATAATAGTTACAGAATAAGTAAATAAACAAAAAATAAAATCCTGATAATAATAATAAAACTTAATAATAATAATAATAATATCGTAACTATAATAATAATAATAATTTAACAATCCTAATAATAAAATAATAATAATAATATTTATAACAATTTAATAATACTAATAATACTAATTGTGGACATAAAAAAATTAATATTTAAACGTCGGGCGAACACGCGGTCACCCAGGCCGAACGCACCGTCACCGCTAACGATGCGGTGACCACGCACTAGCGCGAAACCCGCCAACACAATTAAACATAGAAAAAAATTCAAACCGGGACCAAGAAAAGATTAAAAACAAGGGAATCTGTGGTCGGGGTGTGACAGTTAGTTAGTGGGTTATTTGGGACAAATAAAATATGATGGTAATACCCTAGTAATGGATTGACATTGAAAACTCTAAAAAATATAGTAAGTCATATCATATTCCAGATGTAATGTTGATGAGTCTTGTTCAGCTTGAGCTTGAGGGACATGTGTATACATATTCCCTGATAATTGATATGAGACTATGAGGGTCCGATCACTAGAAAATATCATACCATGAAGCTGATGACCATGGTTTTTATTGTGACTATTTTGATTATGAATTCCATTGATTATGAAACTTATTTACTCATGCCTAGTTATTTATGTAAATTTTTTTATATAAATATTTTTTCAAAAATTATTAGAAATTTTTTCTATTATTCTGAAATGAATCATTTTGTGTTTTAAATATGAAAATTTACTTCCAAACCTGTTTTATTTAAAATTTATATCATGATTTGGTTTATTAGTATTGTAATATTATCATGAAAAACATAGAAAGACCCTATTGGGCTTTTAGCTAATACCTTACCTTTTCCTTTGACCATTTGTAAATTTTTTATGCCAGGTCCGAGCAAAGGGGAAGTTCCTCTTAGAGGAATTTTTTATTCTTGATCCTTTGGGTCTTAGAGTGATGTGTCCTTTGGGACTTGGGTTTTGTGTCTTTTTAAACTCTGAATACTTTGATGGTGTTCTATTTTGGGTTTCTATTTAACTATTTGTTTTCCAGTACATTCTCTCTGAGTAGTTTTGAGTATACTAAAATGTATCTTTATCTTACACTTTTTATCTGGAAAAAACATTCCCCCTTTTAACATGTATGATTCCATGTGATAGTTTCCAACACGTGGGGATCGATAACACCCTTTGGCCTATGTTAGTCCCTTCTTGGGTATCAAGGTACCAGGTGGTCTTAGTCGATTCATGACCAAATGAGTGGAACTCACACCATGAATAGATTCCACATAGTGATGTTATTTTCATGGGAACATGAATTTCATAATGTATTAAAAGATTCTTGGTTTTTTTTGATAATATGACATCAATATATTTTAAAATATCATTTGGATAAATAAATTATTGAGTCTTGTAGATATATTTGTATAAGAATTAAATTAGAACATTATAGTGTTTAAAATCAATAAGGTTTTAATATTAAAATCTATAAATATATAATGATAATATTTTGTACAAATAAGAAAATATAAAGTGAAAGAAGAAGAATAAATAGATTTTGTAATTATTAAGAATCTGATATTATTTTCCTTGAAATAATGTTCTCTACATCAAAGTAAGAAGTTGATGACATTATAAACGGAACATCATGTGTATAAATGTAATAGAAGAAATTAAAGGTAGAAGTCTCAAAACCTTATCCTAAAATATTCATATAATGTAGAATAAGAGGAAGAGGAGAAGATGGTTGATACTATTATTACTAGGTTGAGGCTCTTTAATTAGTGATATATCAGTAAAAATACATTCCTATGATATATTTATATCATAATGATATGAGATTGACAATATGATAGTTGTGCATGTATAGTTTCTATGGATATTCTAGCAATTTAAGACCTGATAATTGAGAAAGACGATCCCACTCTGATGATACTATGACATCCAGTCAGAAACAAAGATCATTTTCAAGAGTTTATGAGGAGGAACTTGGAAGACTTTTTTGTTCTAGTATAATAATATATCCACAATTTGAGAGGCTATAGAGTTGACAAAAGATAGTTATTATTGAAATAAAAATACTAGAGGATGTACACTATTCTTTTCTTATAACAACATAAAAATATTTTTAGGAGGTTTAGATGAAAACTTCCCTCATACAATTCTATTCACTTAAATAGTATAATGGACACCAACATCTCAGACTTGACCTGAACTTAGTAAGGACAAAGTACCCACATAATAATTTAACCTCATAAAATTCATTATGTGTTGTTCTTTCATTCTTTTTATAAATTATTCGATGAGACTGAATTGATACTAGTGGATGAACATAAAATAAATATAATGAAGATAAACATATTATGTTAATTGATATTGATGGTTCAAAAATAAATAGTATATAATTAAAAGATAAAATTAAATTAGGTAAAATAATTTAATACTAGTTTTCCATCCCTCTAAGTGTTCTTGCACAATATACGGGGCACTTAATTTATTAATAAATAATTAATAAATAAATAAATAATGTTTATTAATTTATGTATAAATAATAAATTTTATTAAATTTAATAAACTAGATATGATAAAATTAACTTTTAAATAGAAGTATATAATTTGTAATAATAGTCTCTTTAAATAAAAAAATAATGATGAAAAATTAAATTTTTATTCCTTAATGATCACTACTGATTTATTGGATGTTATTATATTATTTTATTCACCATTAATTGAATTTTATCACTGAATTTTATGGATTTAATTCTTTAAATTCTATAAATGTTTCAAAAATACATAATAAAAATGTTTCTTAAGAATAAATGGTATTTTCACAAGTGAATTAGTATAATTTAATTTCATTGTAATGTTATTTATTTAATTTCTATTAATATATATATAATAAATTATTTCGACATCAAAATAAAAAAAATTATATCATCTATATACTAATGATTTCAAACTAAAAAATTGTTTACTGGTATTATACCCAATAAATATATACCCTTTAATAATACTCATATAATGGATATATAACCCCATTAAACCCTATAAAATCATTCTATTATAATGTCACAAAGTAAACATCACATTCATATATATTTAATTATGTATTTGACAATCATTATTTCTCCTTTAAAGTTGTCTTTTTTTCGGTATAAGTCTTGTTCTACTAACAGTGATTCTTGAGGGTAGAGATGATCCAAGGGGTTTCCTAGTTATAAAAACTATTATACTCTAATATTTGTTTTCCCATTTTAATTGTTATAGTTTTAAGGGGTGTAGTTATCCAGGGTATGTAAAAATATTTTGTTTTTAACTCATGGTTTTATGTACTTTTTTTATAATTTCACATTATAAGTGAATAATTAGTTGTTAATTTTATTCATTTATTTTATGAATCATTTCTTACTTATGATTCAATTTTTTATAAAGTTTAAAATAAGTAAAAAAAAGAAATAAATTACATACATACATCCGTAATGTTACATTATCTATCTTAAATAAATTGAATCCTCGTGATTTTAATTTCTATCATTGATGAATATAGGTGAGGGTATTCATAACATATTCATGACTTGATATAAAATTTATAACGAAATATATACCTTACTAACTTGTCTAAGACTATGAAACTCAGATTCTCTCTCATAGTAGAGATATGATTTGATTTTCATTTGTATTAACTATTTGGGCCCAATATTCCACCATGTATTTAACACAAATATTATCATTGAAATCTATAAATTGTGTGTTGAGTAATTTTTCTCATGGATCATTAATTGACATGATGATTAAGCTGATACCATGTTAGTTTTTATAAAGAAACATCACAATAAAATATTTGATAAATCATTGCATATCAAAAACCTTTCTTTATTAAAGGGTAGTGTGACTACATGTGAAATGAAAAAACATCTCTTAAGTTCATTAAAATTTTCTTCAAATTAATTTTTATAGAGAGACTAGACTCCATTTCAAGTTAAATTTGTTAGTGGATTTGATATTGATGATAAATTTCTCACAAATCATTGACAGTATCAAGTTAATCAAGTAAAATTATGAATATTTGTTACAATGGCTAGTTTAAACCATTCATAAATTACCTATGTCTTTTAATAATCCATTTATATACCCTCTCGTATTATTACATTACCCAATAATGATTCTTTATGTAGTAGAAGTATACACTTTTTATATTTATCATATAATATATACTTTCTAAAGGTACTCATCACAATCCTAAAATAATCATCATGCTCTAACTTGATCTTGGAATATATGAGAATATAATCAATAAATACTACCTAAAATTGATCAAGTTAATCTCTAATGATTCCATTAATAATATTCCTGAAGATGGTAGGGAATTGGTAATTTTAAATTGTATCATTACAAATTCATAGTTTCCATATATTTTACAAAAGTTTTTCTTGGGTAAATCCTCTCTTTTCACCCCTAATTATTGATATATATACTGAAGTTCAATCTTTGGGAATTTTTATTCATCTTATAGTTGATCAAAGAATTCATCAATATGATACTTATTTTTTTACGTGATCTTGTTGAAGGTTTTGGGTGCAACGGCTGTATTATGGTGGGAAGATAACCTTATAGTTTTTTCGATCTGATGGATGAGTACCAATATTGTACATGACATGAATGACCAGACCAATTAAAATTTTCTAATTATATATTAACATAAAAACCCTAGAACCCAGAGATAATCTTTTCACATTAAATTTATAGTTAATTTATTTATGATCAAACGAAATGATTACTTCATCTTAGGATCTTTATTCAACGTAGATGATATTGATCATATAAAAAACAATTTTATATATTACCTTCATTGTGATTTAAGGATCCATGTGTATAATCCATCTAGTGGTGATCCACATGTTTTCCCTTGATCTTCAAATGACGTTGATTTATTTTCAAGTGCTAGTGCAGAATGTAAATTATCTTGCATTGTTCATCTTGAACACTTCAAGATCCTTCAATATTGAAGTATTTCTTCTCTATATTATCTAATTCATGAATGGAATATAGGAGGTTGAATTTGAGAGATAATTCTATTATGAAAAATGAATCTCAATTCTTGATTAATTATACCTAATAGAAATAATAATATATTTATAGAGATAGGGTTATTGTTGAAATATTATTAAATTATGTACCATCTATTAAATAATATTCAGATATTTTACAAAACCAATCCCATATAATAATAATAATAATAATATTATTATTATTATTATTATTATTATTATTATTATTTTATGGTACACACTAACATGTGTGATGATAAATATTATTTTACTGGCTTATAAATCGATATTCATCCCCCGATGAAATCTTGGTATACTCAAACTCCTTAACATTTATTGAATACCCAAATAAATATTTAATTCACAATCCAGTGAATAAATATTGATTAAAGTTTTCAATAAATAAAATATATATTTTTATTCACAATCTAGTGAATAAATATTTATAATATATTCATGTAATAAAATAAATTATTTATTAATAAACAAATAATTTTTTATTACCTTTTAAATATTAATGATCAATAAAACATGGATAAAATTATTCCTTGGTCATGAGAATAATATTAAACTTATTAATTAAATTCAAATATAATTTAACCAAGATCAACAGAAAAACTTAGTGTTTAACCCTCTAGAATTATTTCTCATTGACATTAGTTGGGCCTACCTAAAGTCAAATATTACTATCTAACAATGGGTCAACGCACCTAGGAGAAATAACTTAATGTCATAATGAAGAAAATAACATATGAATTCTCACTATGTAATATAATACATTTTCCTTGATATCTTATTAAATTATTTACACATCAATGTCATCAACCTATATGTTTGATATGTATTTATTTGAATATATAAAATAAAGGTTGTTACACCATGTCCATGTAATTTATGAAACATTTATATTTCAATCAAAGGGATAAGATATCAACTTCAAAAAAGATGGAAGGTACAACCCTTCCTTGACTTATCCATTAAAAACATTTCATTCATGATGAACCCAATGTACCCTACTTCCCAAAAACATATGGTGTGATGTTTTTTATTAGTAAATCTAAGTGCAAAATTAATTACATGCATTAGTGATAATTTTTAAGTCTAACGAACATTAAATATACTCATAAATAGGAATATGTGATGACACCAAAACATGTGGAATTTCTATTAGTTATTTTATTCTCATAATATCCCATCATATAGATTACAAAGTGAAAACTTTATGAGAAGAAGCCTCATTTACTTTTGAGTACTCTCACCTAATAGTCTATATGCAATTTTCCCTATCTTATTACGTTATCCGACTGTAGAACTATATTTAAGAGATATCCTCATATCATCTCAAGGTCCCCATCATAACATGGAACTTCCATGACCTTATCTATGAGATGGATACTATAGGACATTATCACATCAATTTTATCCATAATAAAAATCAATATAGGAAAATATGCTTATATTAATATCCACTCCTTTGAATATACATGTAATCAAAAGTAAAAAAGTAGTTTGTTCTAGGGAATTGACTCCAACAAACTCCCACTTCCACTAGAGAAAACTACTAATAATTGTAAAATAATCACATGTTAAACATGCTTCTATTGAGTATGGATAAGTTGTTAGGTCTAAAACATTTTCTTAGATAGGGTTGGTTAATCCACATGTCTATGTGGAAAATAAATTTACTACAAAATTATTATCTTGAGAAAATCCCTTGCTAGTGATATAATTGAGTATCTACCTCTAATTCCCATATCAGAATCCTGACATACTAAATAAATCCATATTCAATGATTATCATAAAATTATAAATCTATTTATTTTGGTATAACCCAAAATCAGAATAGGATATTAATAAAACACTTCTTAAGCTTCATCAAAAGCCACAACATAATCTGTTATTATAGATATAGGAACCGTGAGTTATAATAAGTTTTTCTTTTATATTACTATATCCTTATAAGTGATATTAGATCAAATCCCAATAAATGAAGATAAGTTTTTAATTACCTTGATAACTAGTATTCCCACTTCTTCATACATCATAAACTCATCCAGGTTTACTTTTCCAAGTACTATTGGATATTTATAAATGTAAATCTGTGAAATTATATTGGATTTGTTTTATATTCACCTATTATATTTTATGACTTGGTAATATCAAACATTTGTATATATCGTGGCAGATAAGATGAATTCTTATAACTTGATCTTGTGAATCTCTTTTAATCTATATAATCTCTTCATATTCCCAAGCATGTTCTACAAAAAAGTATATGCCAACAACTCAATATTGAGTATTTTAAACATGTATTTTTCTATACTTTGTTAACATATATACTTGGACTAGATTTAAAAAACCCATGGATCTATTTTGTAGATCATGTTCCCCAGAATATAGTTTCTACTTTATGTCATACTTGGAGAAATATTATTCCTTAGTCTTAACAAACTAGTAATACACAAAAAAAATCATATGTTATCAACATATTTATAACGAAAACTTATATCACTCCCACTAACTTGTTAGATACCTATATCACTCATTCATTTCCAAATGAGGATTCTATGATCACTATATACGATTCATTCATAAATGAATTTATGTAATTTGCATACCTTATTAGCATTTATTAATGTCATCGGACCTTTTTAGTGATTCATTTTAGACATATACCATAGGGTATCCTTTTGATCACATCATATAGACTTATTCTATAAGGATTCCTCTAAATGAGGTGGCCCTAAAAATCAATATCCTAATATGATGATCATTGGAATATTATTTGAAATGTATAATTGAAAAAATATTATACTTATGATGAGAGGTGAATATGATTTTTCATTGAAAAAACATACAATGATCTATCATGATATATTGGTACCATATTATACCATCTATGTATAGTTTATCTTGAATACTCACCAGCAGTATCAAGCATTAGAAAAATTAAAAATAAAGAATCCCCAAATATTGATATATGGAGTATATTTCTTTAATTTAAACATACATGTAAACCATATAATATTATCATTTACATATTCTTGCTAGAATTTTTTATTTTTAAAGAATAATATATGTATCACCCACTATGGTGAACAAAACCCCCCTATTTGGTTATATATATTCCTATGAAATATGTGTCTCTAGGACTACTCCTCTCTCTAAGATCAATGGATTCTAGTATTCATATTCCAATATATGTGCATTCAGTGCCTTAACCCGTATAGATTAAGTCTTCTCCCACTATCCATAAATATATATGATTAATTTATGGAAATATATTTAATCTTGGCTATTTGTTAATGTCCTTAGTGTCTGTATGAAAATTAACATAGATTCACCTTAGTATTTTTTATATTGATTTTCAGATAAATATAACTTTTAATAAACATTTTTCATGAATCACTTGTGCTAGTATACTAATATATTCTTATCATATTATAATTGATGTGATGTCCATTATATAATATAGTTAGCATATAGTTATTTGTTGTGCTTAAATTTTCAAAATATATATTGGAATGAATAATGTAAGATTTATAATATATATAAGACTTTTCATTTATGTTTCTTATACTACCATCATTACATTGATGTATATAAGGAAAAGAGATTTTGTGATAACCATTAATCCACATGTATAATCAATAATTACTTGGATAAGATCTTTTCTGACAAAAAAGCTTGGAGATTCCTTAATCTTTACTAAGTTTACTCATTTACTTCATAAATCATTTCTAAAATTTCTTAACGTAATCTCATGAAGTATTTAAAGTTAACATTATCTATTGAATAGTTTACATAGTCATGTTAAACTAACTAAATTTTTTGTGATGTAACTTTATTTAAGAGGTTTATTTATCTAAAACATTATAAGTAGTTTGTTTATATATCAAATATCTTAGATCAATTGAAGTAAAAACACTTTTATGGGTATATACAAGTCAAATAATGTCAGTTTTATTTTATAATGAATTATATTTTCAGAATATGGTTATATCTATATATTTTATATTCATCATTTATAGTAAGGGATGTTTGTGATTTAAGATTTACTGAACCATTAGTTTAGTATTTAAGTACCATAATAATATTTATTCAAAAATTAAATAATGTATTGTTGTGTGTAGATGGACCCTGAGATAAATGTTTTGGTAACACTTATTACAAAATTTAATCAATTTAATATATAAATGATAAATACTGAGATCGCCTTTCCTAACATGGGAATCACCCTTTATCGGATTCTTCTAGGTTCACTCTATAACATTTATATTCTTACACATTTTATGTAATTAAATAAATGTATGTTGTAAGAATATTGTATTTAATAAAAAAATAAGGAATATAAATTTGATTAATATACTTGAAGTGGGTGTAACTTCTTGTTTATTCATTTCAAATTCATTTCCAATGCCCATTCTTTCCATATAAGAATAAAATGGCCTCATGTTCATTATTCTACCTTTGAATATTTTTTCTCTTTGAAGTACGTTATAAAGGATCTTTTGGATTTAGATTATCCATGGGATCTTTAAAATTTTCTTTCAAAATTTTCACCAAAATGGGTGGAGAAATTGGTTACAACAAATCCTTATCATCTTGGTGAAATATAGATAAAATTTTCCTTAGAGGATTATCCATTTAGTTTATCTAGGATTGTAAAAATAGGGATAATTTTGATGATAATGATAATAAGATAATATTAATGGATAATTTATTATCCAATTGGAAGGCTAATTTCACATACTGATCAATATACCCAAGTATTTTAAAAGCATGATCACACAGATATAGTTTATAGAAAATATTATTTATTTCTATCATTTACTTCTCTTTCTAAATAAAATGGATATGTGATATTATCATGTAAGAATCCATGTATTTATTATTTTTCATAAACTCTTCAGAAATAGTTGATAATATAATACAACAGATATAAGAATTATCCTCAACATATCTTTGGTAGGAATATTTTTTCACCTACACTCACCTATTGGGGTGTTATAATAGGAATAGGGGTTTCCAACATAGAATACAAACTTTATGATAATAATTCATTGCATAAACAATAATACCATATCCAAAAAAAATATTTGTAAGTAAATACCCTAAAATAAGGAATTATCACACATTTTTTGTGGTTTATCTTTCCATTTATAAAATAATTAAAATAGATGACTATTACTTAACTCAATTAAAAATTATGTAATAAATAATAATATTTTTCTATTAAGTCTCTCACTATTTTATCAAGTCCCAACATCCCCCTCCATTGAACTCAAAATTTATAGTTGCTAAGAAATTATTTTGTAAATTATCCATTTACCCCTTCACATAACCCTAATGAAGATTGGTCAAGATATTTGAAGGTATTTAGTTAGGAATGTCTTTTCTAACTATGGTCAAGCAGCTCCATGATCTGTTAAGAAAACTCCCCAATATTAAAACCCTAACTTGGATTTATTAAATACTTACCTCCAAGTTATACCATGTATAGAGAGGGTTACTAATCTTGATTTAAAATGGTTATGTCAACCCATGACCTTTATAAGAACTCTGTGATAAAAGTAAGATTCCCAATGAGGTTTTTTCAAACACTTAGATCTATGGATTTAATTATTAATCAAGTAACAGAAGATCATGTCTAACTTTATATATATTTTAGTTATTTTAATTTATTATGAATAAACATTATCTTGTTTTATCCATTACATGTCTTGTTAATATTAAGTGGATTTTTCTTAATTTATTCATCATATTGGATAAAACATTTATGCATAAACAATTTATTTATATTTAATCTTTTCAGATTAATTCAATTATTTATGTGATCATGGTCTTGCATCTATAAAAATAAATAATGCATAAGAAAAAAAATAAATAAATAAATTACATAACCATGAGATAATATAAGAGTTGATTTATTGAGTAGACAAGATTAGGCCTAGGGGATACCTCATTATTCTAGTCTTAAAAAAGTTGCATCATCCCACATATCCAATTTTGTATCACATTGGTTGGAATCATCTCAACAATGAATTGAACCACCACTACATTCCTTGGGATGCTCCATTAATTACATGTATTTCTAACTCGCACATAGGTTTGGGGAACTAAAGGATTGGTTAAGGAGAATTTTATAAAAAACCTTGGAAATTCAGGTCCTGTATATTAATTGAGGGAGGGATGACTCACATGATTTCATATTTAATTTTATAATTTATAATTGCAAACCCCTGAAATAAATTAAATTACATAATTAAAACACATACAAAGGTCTTGGTCAAGCTCATAAATTATCATTCACATGAAATGAATATGTAAAAGTATAACCGATTGACATTCATTTTTATTAATTATTCATTATTAAGATAAACATGCATACATTAACAAATTAATTATTTAATTATATTTTATCTTAATTACCATCTAAATTCACTCAGAGATAACCATAAAAAATTCATTTATGAAAAATATACGAAATAACCAATAATTAAATATCATTGCAAGGAATTAATTGATCATTAAATAATTCATTCAAACCTTAATTACATTTTCAAACACACCATATATTTCAATCAATAAAATAATGTTATAAATCTAAAATTTAACAATTTAATGTAATTTAACTTTTTCATTTTTTGGGATAATACATAGCTTATACTATAGATCTATTCACTATGTATATCATTTCTTGAGTACATAGCTTAAACACTAGGGTTTCTGGTGTGAATCATAATAGTTTATGTGGAATGTACAACCTAGCTACTTACTGTGTGATCTGAATGTCATGTGTCTGCATGACCCACCAAAGAACCCAAAATATTTATTATATGTGTGACTACATGACATGAAAATTATATTTTTTTAAAGGTTGGGGCTGAAGCCTCATTTTATTATTAAATAAAATAAAATTCCTCTTTTAAATGGGTAGAGGGAGACCCATTACATGGCCCGAAGTCCCAATGGGCTTGTAGCCCATTACATAGCCCGTAAGCCCAATTTTTTGACCCAATTATCATTCTATGAATAGTAACTCAGCTGTTATAGTACCCGCATAGTACCTCCACTTCTAAGTATTCCATGTGTTTGTATAAGTTGGCAAGAAACTCAGTCTGTATTACAAATGAAAGAAATAATGAATGACACATGTAACACCCCAAGCTTCTACGGTACGTTTCCCTTCGAATAATGCGATAGCGTGTGTTGTACGCAACCTCGAGTTCTAACACACACCACAACTAATTAAACTAGCCGTTGTGAATAGTAATACCTACTTTTTGAAATCATATATATTTTATATTTCAAAATGTACTTCATTTTTAGATTTGGAATATCAAAATTAGCCTAGGGTGAAATTTTGGTACTTTTCGGATAACTTTTATATTTTGATGAATAGTGAAAATTACTAAATTTTAATTAAAAACAACTTTTTTAATCAAAATAATTAATAGTGATAAATTGTGAATTTGAGTGGTTTTAAAGTATATTTAGAATATATTTTTACCATTTAATATAATGTTGGTCATTGGACATAATTTTACAATTAAACCGAACATAAACAAGTGTCAATCTTTTGATAGTTATTACCTCTTAAAAACACGCTTTTTGTTTTGACAGCGGGAATTAATTTTAAATTAATTTCTGCCACTTCTGTGTTTTGAATTTAGGAAAATGGATTCCATATTTGGAATCAGGATGATCAAATTGTGTAAATAGGTAACTTTTATTTTTAGACATTTTGAATAGTTACTGTGGTAAATATTTTATTTACCATGGTTAAAGGGTAAATCCGGTAAATAAGGGTTAAAAAATAATATTATAATAATACAAAATTACCCTAAAACGTGTCCTAACCTTATTGGTGGACACATACCCGACCATGTGCATCCTTGGGTCAATTTGGGGACCCCTTGGATCCACTTGTATGTGGTAGGGACACATTATATTAATAAAGTTAAAATAAAAATAAAAATGGCATAAGCTTACATCTTTTAGAAGAACACTTTTTACATAGGGTTATACATGTTGAATTTTCGATTATAAATATTCATTAGAAAGCTAAAACGATTTCCTACATAATGATATTTTATTTATAATTTTTAGACATCAAATAATTTAAATTATTAATGACACAATAATGATGCAATGTTTACCTCATTAATAAATCATTTAAATAAATAAGATTATAATGATTAAAATATTATCTAAAACTTGTCCAATTCTTATTGGTTGATGTTATTTAGAATATGAGTCATCTTATCTTCGACCTCAATGATTTTTGGACCATTATAAACCGAATATAATTATATTATAAAGTAATACTTTCACTCTTTCCTAAAGATCCCCTCCTCCCCCTTATAAAAGGAGACCACTTCTACTCATTCCTCACACCTCTCAAGCCACTTGGCTCGTCCAAACTCTGCCCAACTAAGCTCCCCACATCCCTATCCTCCTCCTTGAAGCTTCCCCTTAGGCAGAAAGCATTTCAACAAGTCCTTTGGTTCCAACCAAAGTGAGTTACCTAAATTAAAGGTAACGATTTCTCTTAAATTATTTTCATTTATTTTGCTTCTTCAACCCCCAAACTCTTTTTATTTCCTTTCTTTTGTAACAACACCAGTATCCTAAATATACTAGGATGTTGTTATAAGAAGGATTCAAACTACACATACACACAACTCCATCTAATGGATGATGAACATAATGTTTCTGTGGATGGAAAACTAACGCCTCACGAAACGATGATTGTTCAAATACATCTTACCGCCTCTCATGGTGGCCATTATGATGGAACTGTAATTAAATATGATGTTAATGATATATATTTTATATATAAGCTTCTGTAATTCCATTTTATTTCATACCATTATTCGTTTCATGTTGTATATACATACGATAATTTCATTTGAGGAAGTGCGGACTACCGCCCCCTTAAAATGATATGACTCGTTCATACCACACATGGAACGTATAAAAGATGGTGTTAATGAACTTAAGTAACATATATAAAATATTATATTATACTGTAATAGTAATATACCTATGTATCATTTGTATTCGATTCTTTTAAAATAAAAATTAAATGGAAGTAGCGTTCGTGCGTACGTACGGACTACCGTCTCCACGAACGCGATGAGATTCATTTACCATCGTATCCATTCAAGTATAATTATCATTTGATGATTTAAAAATGATGTTTAAGGACTTGATACCATTCTGGATTTGAATAATATACAACTTATCCTTTACAAACATGTCTTACGTAACAAAACATACAAAAGCAAACAAGTAAGTTCACACCCGAAACAGCGATAATACAAAGATATTATTATCAAATCAATATTAAAAGATCATATATGATATCATATTAATGTATATGATTCTTGTATAATTTAGTAACAATTATTTCACTATTATACAGGAGGTTAACCTACCCCAACCAAGGAAAAGTACAAGGTATGGGATTTTCTTATCTCACATTCAATTCCGTGAGATTTCCATTATTCGCCACTAAATTATTGAAAGTGGTGTATTGTGTACTGGAATTTGATATATATTATCATGATTATCTTTATATTCATTTTATTCTGTGAATAATTTGGTGGTTATTAACTTTTGGCCATACGACTCATTTGATTAACGTGGTAAGGGGTTTTCGTCTCACTCCTTATTCCCGTGAGATTCATGCCATATTGCCACCATCACCTTTTGTGTGGTGTATGTACTGCCCATAATTATATTCTTTGTGTAATACACTCTAATTTATGTGTATTTACATATTCATTGTATGATACCTCTTTCATGGGTTGTATGTTTCATAAGTTACCAAATTGGTAAGGGTTATTTCACAATCTCTTCATTATCTGAGGTTGTTTATACGTAATAATCTACTGGGATCTCTTAATCATCCACATCCATGTTTCTTAAAAATGTATTTAAAAACATTTTTACTATTTACAAGAATATGGGTTAAAGTCATTTGTACCCTTTTTTGAATTTTTATAAGGGGTTTATAAAGGAATATTTCAGTCGTTTTCCAAACAAGGTGCTTTTTAACCTTTTCGACAAAATTTAGTTAAGAATGTATTTTTTTAACTTATATGGTAGGTGCGGTTATTCTCTGCCATTAATATAACGTTGAAGCTTCCCTTACACACTTGTATGGATATTTTCAAAATAAAGGTTTTCTTTTATAATTATGTGATTTTTAAATGATTTCAAAAAAAAATATATTTCTCTCAAATATATGAAAATCCAGTGCAAATGTATACGTATTTAACGCAAGCTTAAAAATGTTTTCAGAAAACCTGACTCTCGAGTTTGGTAGACAGGAAAGGATTGGGAGTGGACCCATCATGGCCTGTAATTAGTCGAGCAGTCTCAGAATTAGTTATTTTGTTTTCATAAGCTTGCATAATGTTTTCAGAAAAACACTGGAGTGTATTTTAGCAATTTTAAACGTAAGTATCTTCTAAAAAAATTTCATCGGTAGGTCTCATGAGACAAACTAGTGTCTTGGCACAAGGCCTTGACAAAATCTTATTTGTAGTCTTGGCACGAGGCCTTGGCTATGTGGTTATGATAGTCTGGCATTATGCATTCCAACATTATGAAAGTGGTTATTGATTTTTGCATGTGATTATTCGATTAGTAGAATATCCATGTGAATAATTAAATGGCATTATTTCATTTTATTTATGCCATACCATGTTGAAAGTTCATATTTAAAAGGCTTTTGTTTTAGTTATACATTGCCTTAAATGTTTATTCTTTCCGCTATATTGTTATCCTTACTGGGCATTTGAGCTCACCCCTTTTCTATGTTTTATTTTTCCCAGGATGTGAAGAAGTAAGTTATGAATGACCTGCAGGGATTTTATGAGGGGATAATAGTGTGGTCTATTGAGACATTATGTTGTTGTAGTAGTTTTTCATTTTATAATGTAATGTAAAACTTATGAATATATCTGGTATTTTCCAAGGCTACTAAACCAATCGGTCTTTTGAGTTTTGATCTTTCTTGTGATCATGCCAATGTTATTAATTAATGCACCGACTCTGGGAAACTGGGGTCGGGGCGTTACAGTTGGTATCAAAGGAAGTTTAGTACAAACCTTGGAAGCTAGATTTAGATAAACTCTGATTAGAGCACATAGACCTAAGATGAACTTTGAGGATTAGTATAGAAGAACTTCCTAGAATTTTGGTATTGTAGAGACTTTGTGAGTTTTCCGAGAAATACATCCCTGTCTGGATACGAGCAGGTAGAGGCGGCTCTGGCACAGATGTACCTAGGGGTAAAACCCGAAAACACCGCTTTGAGCTAGACTCGAACGGGAACTGGTGCACGACAACGGGCCTTGCTGCACTCTTGGTTACGACACTCCCGGGGGATATGCTTAGGATAACTCTCACTTTCTTTACAAATCATTATGAAGGGTTTATGAGTATATACTTCCTCAAAGAAAACATATTTATGATTATGGATTATATCCATAGATAGTTCAATTTATGTTTAGTGTTTTATAAGTATGGGATTATGTATTTTGATTCATAAACTGATCTAGTTTATGCCATTGTTTAGAAATGGCGCCTAGTGGAAGAAATGGAAACCGTATCAATGCACGCACTCCATGTAGGGATTGCCCTCCTGCTCAAGATAATTATAGTGGGGCTGGTGATGCAACTGGTGCTGATCAGCTAATCACCGTACTGGGACAACTTACTCAGGTTATGAATAATAACCTTACCCGTATGGAGCACCCTGATCCGCAGCGTGGAGGATCAATGTTAGATCGATTCATGAGACAACAACCACCAACGTTCAATGGGAGTACAAATCCCTTAGTAGCTGAGCAATGGATATTTTCTCTAGAGAAAATATTTCAGGCTTTGGGGAGTAGTGAAAGGGAAAAAGTTACCATGGCAGTTTACCGCCTCACTGGAGATGCTGATCAATGGTGGTCATTGATTCAAAACATGAAGGAAGATGATGAAGTATCAAACATGGAATGGAGGGAGTTCAAAGATCTGTTTTTAGAAAAATACTTTCCTCGCGACCATCGAGCAGATATGGAAAGGCAATTTCTGAGTCTGAGACAAAAGGAGGATGATAATGTCACAAAGTATGAGGCTAACTTTACAAGGTTAGCGAGGTATGCTGGAGATTATATTCGCAACCCAAGAAGTAAGATTGATCGTTTCTTTGATGGGTTAAAACCATTTCTCCTTCGAGCATTAGTCTCACAATCCTTTTCATCGTACGAAGACATTGTCTCATGTGCTATCAAGACCGAAAAGGAATTCTCTAAGTCTTATGACTTTAAAGCAAAGCAAGAGAAGAAGACACCTGCTGATCAATCTGGGAATGGAAATAAGGGGAAGAAGGGAAAGGTTGAATATCCATCTTGTGGTAAATGCGGGAAGAAACATCCTGGTACTTGCTTGAAGGGAATGGGAGTCTGTTACAAGTGTGGTGAAAAAGGCCACCAAGCTCATGATTGCAAGGGGAAGAAGGAAGCTACCAACATTCAGTGCTACAATTGCAGGGAGATGGGACATTATGCAAATGCATGTCCTAAGCGTCAGGAGAACTTACCTCAGAAAAGGCCAAGGGATCAAGGCCAGGCTTATGCTATCACTACTGCTGAGGTAGAAGCTCCGAAAGACGTGGTGGCAGGTAATTTAATGGTTTCCTCAAGTTTAGCAAATGCATTATTTGATTCTGGATCATCGCATTGTTTCATATCTTCCCAGTTTGCTAAGAAAATTAGATATTTCCAATTTGATTTAATAAGGGAGTTGTCTGTTAAAACTCCTAAGGGAAGTATCGTTGCAACAAAGTTTTGTGAATCAGTCCCCATTAGAGCACATAAATTTTCTTTATCTGCTGATTTCATCGTCATACCTATGATTGAGTTTGATATAATCCTCGGTATGGACTGGCTTTCGGACTATGATGCGAAGATTTATTGTAAGAAGAAAGAGGTTACGATTCTTGATGATAATGATAAGGAGCACCTTATTTTTAGAGCAGAATCGTCACCACCTAATTCTTATTTAGATCCACCCCCAACAGCTCAACTTAATTCAATTATTGGGGAGGAAGAGAATGAAATAACTGTCGGTGAGGAAAGGAATGTTCAAATAGAGGATGTACCTGTTGTGAAAGAATTTGTAGATGTATTTCCGGAAGATTTACCTGGACATCCTCCAGAACGAGAAGTTGAGTTTTCTATTGATTTGATTCCTGGATCAAGGCCTATATCGAAGACCCCTTATAGAATGGCCACTGTAGAGTTAGTCAAACTAAAGAAACAACTAGAGGAATTTAGTAATAAGGGATTTATTCGCCCTAGTGTTTCTCCATGGGGAGCCCCTGTTCTTTTTGTTAAAAAGAAAGATGGATCTATGAGGTTATGTATCGACTACAGGGAGATCAATGCTATAACAATAAAGAACAAGTATCCCCTACCTCGTATTGATGATTTATTTGACCAACTGCATGGAGCTCAATACTTTTCAAAGATTGACCTTCGATCTGGATACCATCAGTTGTGTGTGAAGAAGGAAGACATTCCGAAGACAGCATTTCGAACCAGGTACGGGCATTACGAGTTTACTGTATTGCCGTTTGGATTGACTAATGCACCCTCTGTGTTCATGGATCTGATGAATAGAGTTTTCAAGGAGTATCTCGATGAATTTGTGGTGGTATTTATTGATGATATCTTGGTATACTCCAAAACCTACGAACATCATGAAAATCACTTGCGCATTATCTTGAAGACTCTGAGGAGGCATGAATTATATGGGAAGTTTAGCAAGTGCGAATTCTGGCTTCAGGAGATTTCTTTTCTTGGCCATATTGTCTCTAAATATAGAATCTCTGTTGATCCTTCTAAGACCAAGGCAATCCAAGAATGGCCAGCACCTACGAGTATAACTGAGGTACGTAGTTTTATTGGTTTGGCAGGTTATTATCGACGTTTCGTCCAGAATTTTGCCCGATTGGCTAACCCATTAACGAAGCTCACACGTAAAGGGGTTAAATTTGTTTGGACAAAAGAGTGTGAAGAATGTTTCGAAGAACTGAAGAGAAGATTAGTCAATGCTCCTATATTGACTCTACCATCGGGGAATGATGGGTTCGTTATTTATAGTGATGCATCAAAGAAAGGACTTGGCTGTGTCCTTATGCAGAATGATAGAGTTACTGCCTATGCATCACGACAGTTGAAAATTCATGAACAAAACTATCCTACTCATGATCTCGAGTTATCAGCAGTGATCTTTGCTTTGAAAATATGGAGGCACTACCTCTATGGTGAAAAATGTGAGATTTATACTGATCACAAGAGTTTGAAGTATATTTTCTCACAAAAAGAACTCAACATGAGGCAAAGGAGATGGCTTGAATTACTCAAGGATTATGATTGTACGATACACTACCACCCAGGGAAGGCAAACAAGGTGGCAGATGCTTTGAGTAGAAAAGACCATGGAGTTTTGAACAATATGAGAAATGAAAGGGATCTAATTTTCATGGAGCTAGTGAAGATGGACATGGGAATACCCAGGGAAGGTGAAACATCAATGCTTTTTCAAATGGTTGCCAAACCATCTTTACTAGAAAGGATTAAGAGTTCTCAGACTGATGATGAAGAATTCCAAAAGAAGATTAAAGCTGTGAATGATGGGATATTGAGAGACTTTGCGTATGAAGGTGGAATTTTGAAATTCGGGAAGAGACTTTGTGTTCCCAATATACCTGATCTAAAAAGGGAATTTCTGGATGATGCTCATAGTTCCAATTTCTCTATACACCCTGGGAGCACCAAAATGTATAGAGATTTGAAGGAACATTTTTGGTGGGACAACATGAAGAGGGAAATTGCTGATTTTGTGTCAAGATGTATGGTTTGTCAACAAGTGAAAGCTGGAAGGCAACAGCCTGGAGGAGTCATGCAACCTCTTCCCATACCGGAGTGGAAATGGGACAATATTACAATGGACTTTGTCATGGGGCTACCAAAGAATCCTAGAAGGAACGATGCAATATGGGTTATTGTTGATCGTCTTACCAAGTCAGCACATTTTCTTGCTATAAGAGAAGATCTACCCCTGGAACGTCTAGCAAGACTATATATTAATGAAGTTGTGAGACTTCATGGAGTACCCCTATCGATTGTTTCTGATCGTGACCCCCGTTTTACTTCAAGATTTTGGAAAAGTCTTCAGAAATCCCTGGATACTGAACTTCATTTGAGCACTGCTTACCACCCTCAGACAGACGGACAATCAGAACGGACTATTCAAACCTTAGAAGACATGTTGAGATCTTTCTCACTTGACTTTCAGGGTATGTGGGATCAATATTTACCTCTGGTAGAATTTTCCTATAACAATAGCTTCCATTCGAGTATTCAGATGGCACCATATGAAGCGTTATACGGAAAGAGATGTCGTACACCAACCTGTTGGGATGACGTTGGTGAAAGAAAACTTGTAGGCCCAGAACTGGTGGAGGAAACGGTGGAAAAGGTGAAAGTAATCCAAAATCACATCAAAGCAGCTCAAAGTAGGCAGATGAGCTATGCCGATAATCGAAGGAAGGATTTGAAATTTCAAGTCGGTGATCATGTTTTCCTAAAGGTATCTCCATGGAAGGGAGTCATACGTTTTGGTAAGAAAGGTAAATTGAGTCCCAGGTACATCGGACCTTTTGAAATTCTAGAACGAATTGGGGCTGTAGCTTACCGATTGGCAATGCCGCCAAGTCTCTCCAAAGTTCACGATGTGTTCCACGTATCTCTGTTGAGAAAATACATGCCTGACCCAACGCATGTACTCACCTATGAGGAATTAGAATTGGAAGCCGATCTGTCTTATTGCGAGGAGCCCGTCAAGATTCTTGATACGAGAGAACAAGTACTGAGAAACCGGACGACGCGTCTGGTAAAAGTTTTGTGGAGAAATCATAAGATGGAAGAGGCAACGTGGGAACCCGAGGAACTTATGATGAAAAACCACCCGAGTATTTTTATGCAGTAATACCCTAGAAATTGCGAGGACGCAATTATTTGAAGGAGGGGAGAATGTAACACCCCAAGCTTCTACGGTACGTTTCCCTTCGAATAATGCGATAGCGTGTGTTGTACGCAACCTCGAGTTCTAACACACACCACAACTAATTAAACTAGCCGTTGTGAATAGTAATACCTACTTTTTGAAATCATATATATTTTATATTTCAAAATGGACTTCATTTTTAGATTCGGAATATCAAAATTAGCCTAGGGTGAAATTTTGGTACTTTTCGGATAACTTTTATATTTTGATGAATAGTGAAAATTACTAAATTTTAATTAAAAACAACTTTTTTAATCAAAATAATTAATAGTGATAAATTGTGAATTTGAGTGGTTTTAAAGTATATTTAGAATATATTTTTACCATTTAATATAATGTTGGTCATTGGACATAATTTTACAATTAAACTGAACATAAACAAGTGTCAATCTTTTGATAGTTATTACCTCTTAAAAACACGCTTTTTGTTTTGACAGCGGGAATTAATTTTAAATTAATTTCTGCCACTTATGTGTATTGAATTTAGGAAAATGGATTCCATATTTGGAATCAGGATGTTCAAATTGTGTAAATAGGTAACTTTTATTTTTAGACATTTTGAATAGTTACTGTGGTAAATATTTTATTTACCATGGTTAAAGGGTAAATCCGGTAAATAAGGGTTAAAAAATAATATTATAATAATACAAAATTACCCTAAAACGTGTCCTAACCTTATTGGTGGACACATACCCGACCATGGGCATCCTTGGGTCAATTTGGGGACCCATTGGATCCACTTGTATGTGGTAGGGACACATTATATTAATAAAGTTAAAATAAAAATAAAAATGGCATAAGCTTACATCTTTTAGAAGAACAATTTTTACATAGGGTTATACATGTTGAATTTTCGATTATAAATATTCATTAGAAAGATAAAAAGATTTCCTACATAATGATATTTTATTTATAATTTTTAGACATCAAATAATTTAAATTATTAATGACACAATAATGATGCAATGTTTACCTCATTAATAAATCATTTAAATAAATAAGATTATAATGATTAAAATATTATCTAAAACCTGTCCAATTCTTATTGGTTGATGTTATTTAGAATATGAGTCATCTTATATTCTACCTCAATGATTTTTGGACCATTATAAACCGAATATAATTATATCATAAAGTAATACTTTCACTCTTTCCTAAAGAGCCCCTCCTCCCCCTTATAAAAGGAGACCACTTATACTCATTCCTCACACCTCTCAAACCACTTGGCTCGTCCAAACTCTGCCCAACTAAGCTCCCCACATCCCTCTCCTCCTCCTTGAAGCTTCCCCTTAGGCAGAAAGCATTTCAACAAGTCCTTTGGTTCCAACCAAAGTGAGTTACCTAAATTAAAGGTAACGATTTCTCTTAAATTATTTTCATTTATTTTGCTTCTTCAACCCGCAAACTCTTTTTATTTCCTTTCTTTTGTAACAACACCAGTATCCTCAATATACTAGGATGTTTTTATAAGAAGGATTCAAACTACACATACACACAACTCCATCTAATGGATGATGAACATAATGTTTCTGTGGATGGCAAACTAACGCCTCACGAAACGATGATTGTTCAAATACATCTTACCGCCTCTCATGGTGGCCATTATGATGGAACTGTAATTAAATATTATTTTAATGATATATATTTTATATATAAGCTTCTGTAATTCCATTTTATTTCATACCATTATTCGTTTCATGTTGTATATACATACGATAATTTCATTTGAGGAAGTGCGGACTACCGCCCCCTTAAAATGATATGACTCGTTCATACCACACATGGAACGTATAAAGGATGGTGTTAATGAACTTAAGTAACATATATAAAATATTATATTATACTGGAATAGTAATATACCTATGTATCATTTGTATTCGATTCTTTTAAAATAAAAATTAAATGGAAGTAGCGTTCGTGCGTACGTACGGACTACCGTCTCCACGAACGCGATGAGATTCATTTTCCATCGTATCCATTCAAGTATAATTATCATTTGATGATTTAAAAATGATGTTTAAGGACTTTATACCATTCTGGATTTGAATAATATACAACTTATCCTTTACAAACATGTCTTACGTAACAAAACATACAAAAGCAAACAAGTAAGTTCACACCCGAAACAGCGATAATACTAAGATATTATTATCAAATCAATATTAAAAGATCATATATGATATCATATTAATGTATATGATTCTTGTATAATTTAGTAACAATTATTTCACTATTATACAGGAGGTTAACCTACCCCAACCAAGGAAAAGTACAAGGTAAGGGATTTTCTTATCTCACATTCAATTCCGTGAGATTTCCATTATTCGCCACTAAATTATTGAAAGTGGTGTATTGTGTACTGGAATTTGATATATATTATCATGATTATCTTTATATTCATTTTATTCTGTGAATAATTTGGTGGTTATTAACTTTTGGCCATACGACTCATTTGATTAACGTGGTAAGGGGTTTTCGTCTCACTCCTTATTCCCGTGAGATTCATGCCATATTGCCACCATCACCTTTTGTGTGGTGTATGTACTGCCCATAATTATATTCATTGTGTAATACACTCTAATTTATGTGTATTTACATATTCATTGTATGATACCTCTTTCATGGGTTGTATGTTTCATAAGTTACCAAATTGGTAAGGGTTATTTCACAATCTCTTCATTATCTGAGGTTGTTTATACGTAATAATCTACTGGGATCTCTTAATCATCCACATCCATTTTTCTTAAAAATGTATTTAAAAACATTTTTAATATTTACAAGAATATGGGTTAAAGTCATTTGTACCCTTTTTTGAATTTTTATAAGTGGTTTATAAAGGAATATTTCAGTCGTTTTCCAAACAAGGTGCTTTTTAACCTTTTCGACAAAATTTAGTTAAGAATGTATTTTTTTAACTTATATGGTAGGTGCGGTTATTCTCTGCCATTAATATAACGTTGAAGCTTCCCTTACACACATGTATGGATATTTTCAAAATAAAGGTTTTCTTTTATAATTATGTGATTTTTAAATGATTTCAAAAATATATATATTTCTCTCAAATATATGAAAATCCAGTGCAAATGTATACGTATTTAACGCAAGCTTAAAAATGTTTTCAGAAAACCTGACTCTCGAGTTTGGTAGACAGGAAGGGATTGGGAGTGGACCCATCATGGCCTGTAATTAGTCGAGCAGTCTCATAATTAGTTATTTTTTTTTCATAAGTTTGCATAATGTTTTCAGAAAAACACTGGAGTGTATTTTAGAAATTTTAAACGTAAGTATCTTCTAAAAAAATTTCATCGGTAGGTCTCATGAGACAAACTAGTGTCTTGGCACAAGGCCTTGACAAAATCTTATTTGTAGTCTTGGCACGAGGCCTTGGATATGTGGTTATGATAGTCTGGCATTATGCATTCCAACATTATGAAAGTGGTTATTGATTTTTTCATGTGATTATTCGATTAGTAGAATATCCATGTGAATAATTAAATGGCATTATTTCATTTTATTTGTGCCATACCATGTTGAAAGTTCATATTTAAAAGGCTTTTGTTTTAGTTATACATTGCCTTAAATGTTTATTCTTTCCGCTATATTGTTATCCTTACTGGGCATTTGAGCTCACCCCTTTTCTATGTTTTATTTTTCCCAGGATGTGAAGAAGTAAGTTATGAATGACCTGCAGGGATTTTATGAGGGGATAATAGTGTGGTCTATTGAGACATTATGTTGTTGTAGTAGTTTTTCATTTTATAATG
This sequence comes from Viscum album, assembly GCA_963277665.1. NCBI lineage: Eukaryota > Viridiplantae > Streptophyta > Magnoliopsida > Santalales > Viscaceae > Viscum > Viscum album. The sequence continues at coordinate 1,849,962,038 of OY728156.1, forward strand.
TAATGTAAAACTTATGAATATATCTGGCATTTTCCAAGGCTACTAAACCAATCGGTCTTTCGAGTTTTGATCTTTCTTGTGATCATGCCAATGTTATGTAATTAATGCACCGACTCTGGGCAACTGGGGTCGGGGCGTTACAACACATCATGAGTACCGAATACATGTCATATAATTCATTATTAATCTAGGTTATTAGTCCCATTCAGTTTTGACCATGTCTATGACCACACAATTTGTGTAAATTTCTTTATTAAACCATGTAAATTACATGATGTATACACCAGATACATATCATGTAATTTGACAACCTGTGTTCCATGTTGGTCTAGTCTACACGTGGTGTGTAAAAAAATCAGTATGTTTAGTTGTGGTTTGGAACATCATGTATCTCAAGACATGGCCAAATATAGTGCACATGGTTACACTACATGTACTCTGGCTACACACTATATAAACCAGTCTTATGGCCAAGTTATTCTCACTTCCTGATGTGAACCATGTTGAAGGCACTGAGCTGATTACCCGAGTGGATGAGTTGGATTTTCAAGGCTCGATGATGTGTGGGAGATTAAAGAGGTTGAATGCAACAATGGGTGCCCATCTTGCTTCATTAAAGTCCCAATGGATCTTTCCTTGCATGGATAGAGGAAATGGGCCTATTATCTCACTAATTCAATCCCAAACATGATGTTTAAAGCTTGGCCCACATGGTTGCACGAATTTAGATGTCTTTTCCACATGGCGGATTATAGAAATGGAATCTTTTGACACCAAAGTCAAATTTGGTGGGCTACACACTCAATGTAAAATCTGGTGGGCTATAGTTGGAAACTTGTGTTCTACTTTTCCAAAAGTCTTTGTTATACATTATCTTTTTTTACTTTTAAGGGGACAAGGTAGGTTTAGCCTTTATGACTTTAGGGTATTAGACCCTTGACTATTGTATCACCCATTGGCTATAAATAGCCACCCCATGGCATTGTATTTTCATTCAAGAATTAATTGAGAGCTTATGCTTTGTTTCTCTCCATTATGTGAGGATTATCCCAGGTTTTCCCCCTTGCACTTGTGCATTCTTTCCTTGTCAATCTACAAGTTAGATTGGTGATCCAAGTTCACAAATCCCCCAAATTTTTGCCTCAACCCAAGTGCATTGTTGTGTGGATTGTATATCACATACTCCCCATGATTGTGTTGTCTAATTAGTAGGTTTCACTCCTTATAGCATTGATTGACTACTTTCATCCACTATTTGTACCCATCATCCGCCACAGAGCCCCGAACCATATCCTTCATCTGCCGCCCTACGTCGTGAAGATTGGTCCACTTCGTGTATCTCACATAATTTGGTATCATAGCTCTGGTTGACACAGTATGCATCTATCACCCTCTTTTATCCCATATATCTATTACCCTTTTCGTATTTCTTTATTATCTACCCATTCAAAAAATCCTTTTCTTTAAAAACCACCAGAATTGGACTTGTTGTGCAAGATTGAATTTTTTTTACATTGAGTCAATTTTTCTTTCATCTTATTTCCACATTTAATTCTCTATATGTGATTTGTATGCAGCAAAATATATCAAATAAAATAAAATTCTCTCAACTCATCATTTTGCACTTTTCAAAATTATGCTCATACTTTCTTTGAGAGATTTCAAAAAAAACTATCTTACTCTCCATTCATAATATTTTTATTTAAAAATCCAAGAACAACACTTTTGGGGATATTTGACGAAAAAAAAGAAAAAAAATCAGATACTATTACTTCATCATCGTGCTTTACATTATTAGCACTTTTCATTTCTGTACATCACTTTCTCCATCATTTTTATGCATCCCCTTATTGTATTTGGCTCATATTGTTATTAATTTTTCTTATCTTCTACAATTAAGAAAAACCAAAATACCACATTTCTACCCCCTTTTCCATCCACCCTTTATCCATTTTCTACCCTCTTTTCACCCTTTACCTTTTACCACTCAAGCGGGTTGTGTTAAACTAGCCCCCAACACAATCGTGATTGGGGAAATATTGGTACCAAGTGATCACCCAAAACAAGGTATTATATTTCATAAGAGTTTTTAATTTTAATTGAGTGTTGAAAGTATAGATAAATAAGAAAAAATATATCTTGTGTGTGTGAGTGTGTGCATCTTGTTGTGTGCTTGTGTGTGTGTACATCTTGTGTGTGTGAGTGTGTATATCTTGCGTGTGTGAGTGTGTATCCTTATGTATGTGAGTGTGTACATATTTTGTGTGTGTGTGTGTGTATCTAGCATGTGGGAGTGAGTGTGTATCATTGTGTGTCCCCCCCCCCCCCAGTGTGTGTTTTTTTTTGCATAACTTATCATAGAAGAAGATCGTGGGAATAAAATTGCACATGTTAGCGATCAAGGAAGTCGAAGTAGATCTCCCGCACCTGAAGCTACACAACTCCAAATTCAAGATTTGGTTAGCCACTTTGAGAAGCTTCTTGATAGGAAATTGGAAGTGCTACATGAGAGGATTGATAAATTGGAGAATAAACTGATCCCAAGGATGATCTAGGATAACCCACGACGCACTCTGGCACCACGTCGTCCCCACATCATGGAGGAGGAAATGGTGAAATTTGATGGTGACCTTGATGATGTACCACAAAGGAGGAGTTTGTACCAAAAACCTATGAGAGGACAAATAAGACAACATGATGATGACCTACTTGGCAGTATCAAGGTGAAGGTCCCATCTTTTCAAGGGAAAAGCGACCTGGAAGCATGATTGGAGTGGGAGATGCAGATCAAGAAAGTATTTTCATGCCATGCATATTCCGAGGAAAAAAAGGTCAAACTTTCTTCCCTTGAATTTTATGATTATGAATTAATATGGTGGGATCAAGTTCAAAAGGAGATGGCTAGATATGGTGGACGTCCCATCAACACTTGGGAAGACATGAAGTTTGCCATGCGGAAGTGATTTGTTCCCACACATTACCATAGTGATCTCCAAAACAAAATTCAATGCCTCACCCAAGGGAGTAAGAGTGTATAATATTACTATAAGGATATGAAAATTGCCATGATTTGGGCAAACGTTGAGGAGGATTCAGAGGCAATGTAACGCCCTGACCCCAGTTACCCAGAGTCGGTGCGTTATTGCGTAACATTGGCAGGATCACAAAAGATCAAGTCTCGAAAGACCGATTAGTTTAGTAGCCTTGGAAACACTAGATACATTCATAAATGTTACATTACATCATAAAGTGAAAAACTACAATAACAAAGTCTCCATAGTCCACACTCATATCCTCTTCTGACTATCCCTGCAGTTCATTCATAAAATACTTTTCACATCCTGGAAAATATTAAAACATTGAAAGGGGTGAGCTCAGATGCTCAGTAAGGATAACAATATTGCGGAAGCTTTCATAAATAAACATTAACATTTAAGCAATGTATAACTAAAACAAAATCCTTTTTAAACTTGAACTTCAGCATAATATGGAAAAAATAAAATTAAGATAATGCTATTTACTTATTCACATGGATATTCTACTGGTCGAATAATCCCATCCAATATCAATAACCACTTTCATATTGATGGAAGGCATAATGTCAGACTATCATAACCACGTAGCCAAGGCCTCGTGCCAAGAACACAAATAAGATTTTTTCGAGGCCTCGTGCCAAGATACTAGTTTGTCTCATGAGACCTGCCGATGCATCGAGGAGCTATAGCGGGCTCCACCCGTTACTTATTAAGTCCAATTCATTCTTCATATGAATAGGTTTAAACATATCATAAACCATAATTTAATTGTATCACATAAAACATGCATAAAGAAAACATAATATTTCCACACTTCAATCACAAGATATCAATACAACACATTTATATAATAAAAACTTTATCAAAACCATTTTCAATACCAAAATAAAAGAAAAGTAAAATAGGGTATTTATTTTTCTTTTTTAAAAAAAGTTATGGCTTATAGAGGAAGCCGAAACTCAAATAATAGTCACGGCGGCGGAGAAGTCATTGTCACCGCATACGTAAGAAAAAACATTCCTTTTGTCATTTAGTAAAAATGCTTCTTATAAAAAGATTCCTTTCGAATAAAAGTAAAAGTCAAAGGGGTTTATACAACGTATAAATGAAATTTGTGTATAAAATAAAATATACTTCAATGAATGGAGATTGAGAAGAAGACCCTTAAAAGATCATTTTTAAATAAAATATATCTATTATGTGTATTCACTATATGTACACATAAATTAAGTATAAATACAATATAGGACATAATAATATCATGACATAATTTGAAAGTAAGAGATTTACCCAAAGAATGGAAATTGGGTTAAGAAGTTCCCTTACCTTATGTCCGACTTGACTCGACCGTTCTTTAACCTCCTGAATAATAAACTAGAGTTAATCTCTACTTGATTAAGAACCTTCTTCAAGTTCATTATCCCTTTTATATCACTTATTACAATGTTATGAAAATTATGTAGTCATTTAAGTTAATAACGGTCGTTTTGTCGATCTTTGGTACTTGAGTCAACAATAAACTTCGTATAATTACAAGTTGTTTATGTGGTAGAATATCCATTATCTCCAGAATTATATTCATGATGTATATATCATATATATATCATATATATCTAGTATATACATTCATTTATAATATTACATAACATTTAGAGGTAAGAAATGAAATGCACCGTTCATGGAGACGGTAAGCCTTACGTACGCATAAACGCTACTTTCATTTTTATTTCATATTTAATGGAATGAAATTATAATTATATAAAGTTATAATATAATTCCAGTATAATATAATGTATAATACCATTTAATCCATCCTTTATACATCCCACATATGGCATTAACGATTCAAATCACTTTGAGGGGGCGGTAGTCCGCACTTCCTAAAATGAAAATATAGCGTTTACCCATAATGGAAACCATAAAGGTTTGCAATAAATTAAAAATACAGAAGGTTAAGTAAAACATAAACATATTATATATCATATATAAATATAGTGACATCTTAATGGTCACCTTTGAAGGTTTTATATGAGTGTTGAACAATCATCGTTTCGTGAGGCAGAAATCCGTCATCCACAGAAACAGTATGTTCTTTAACCATTAGATGTAGGTGTTTGTAAGTGTAGCTCTAATAATTATTATAACAACATCCTAGTATATTTAGGATACTGGTGTTGTTACAAAAGAAATTAATAAAATGAGTTTAGGGGGTTGGAGAATTAAAATAAAACAAAATAACATAAGATAAGCCATTACCTTAAAATCGGGTAACTCTTTTTGATTTGAGACAAAGGCTTGCTTGGTAAGAATTATGCCCAAAGTGAGGATTATAGGAGTAAGAGAGGTAATTTGGGAGAGTATTTGGGCAGATTTTGGCCAAGGAAAATGGCTTGAAGGTGTGAGTAAGGTGGTAGTGGTGGGGGCCTTTTATAAGAGGAGAGGAGGGGCACTCTTGGAAAGATTGAAATGTTACATTATTATGAAATGCTTTTCAGATTATAAAAGTCCCACAATGATATATTTCTAGGATAAGGTGATAAGGGTTCGAAATATACTCAGCCAATAGGTTTTTGACATGTGTAAGTCTTATATTTTACATTATCTTTTCATTTTATTTAAATCGTTAATTAATGAGGTAATCTCTGCATCATCATGGTGTCATAAATATTTTAATTTATTTAATTTCAAAAAATTATAAAAAAAATTATCATGATGTAGGAAATATTTTTATCTTTCTAATTAATATTTATATTCAAAAATATGACTTTTATAACCCCATTTACAAATTGTTTTAGTAAAACAACTCATGTTTGTGACATTTTTATTTTAACATTAAATAAAAAGTTTTTAATGTCATTTTCTTACCAAAGTGGCTCCATGGGGTCCCCAAGTTGACCCATGGATTGTCTTGGTCGTCCATGACTCGTACAATAGGGGTAGTACAAGTGTAAAGGTATTTTCATATTTTTATAATATCATTTTTACCTTAAATTTCACTAATTACCTTTAATCGCGATTAATTAAACTTAAAACGTACTATTCACCAAAAAAATTATTTTAATCCCATTGAACCACATTTTACTTCCTAATTACAACCATGTATGTCAGATTTTTGAAAATCAAATCACAGAAGTGGTAATGTTTAATTTAAATGAAAAATCAGTTTTTTAACCACCACTTAGTGGTTTCACTATTCATCAAAAAATGAAGTTTTTCAGAACAATGCCAAAATTTCACCCTAAGATATAATTAATATTCCGAATTAAAAAATGATGTCTATTTTACAAAATTCCAAACATATAAGTTGCATTAATTAATTTTATAATTAATTCCCGTTGTCACAACAAATAGCGTGTTTTTAAGAAACAATATATATCAAAAGATTGACAATTGTTTATGTCCAATTTCAATGTTAAATTAATTCTAATGACTACCATTGGATAAAATGGTAAAAATATATTATAATTATACTTTAAAACCACTTAATAGTATAATTTATCACTATAAATTATTTTTATTAAAAAAGTTGTTTTAAGTATTTTTCATTATTCATAAAAAATTGAAAGTTCTCCAAAAACTACAAAAAATTCAACTTAGGATAATTTCCTTATTACAAATACAAAAATAAAGTCCATTTTTAAATATAAAATTTATATAATTTTAAAAAGTGGGTATTACTATTCATAACGGCTACTTTGATTAGTCGCGGTGTGTTCGAACTCGAACTTGCGTACAATGCAAGCTATTGCATTATTGAAAGAGAGGCGTATCGTGGAAGCTCGGGGTGTTACAGGAAACCATGAAATGGTTTTTACATGGGCTCAATTGGGAGATTGCGGATCAAGTGGAGATGTACCACTATGTAGAGATACAAGATATGATCCACCAAGCCACCAAGATTGTGCAACAAATAAATATGAGGAGCAACATGAGGAAATCTGCTACCCCTTTTATGCATGGAAAAATACATGGAAGGAAATTGGAGAACCATCAAAGGTAAAAGAGGTGGTTGATCTCAAAAGTGACAAGGTAATTATTCCACCTAAGAAACCTACTTTTGAGGCTGACCAAATTAGAAATAGGAATATTTGGTGTTTTAAATGTCAAGTAAGGGGTCACATTGTAGTGAGTTCCCAAACTAGTGCACCATGACCATCAACAAGTATGGAGAATGGGAGACTAGTGGAGATATCTCGGAAGAGGAGGAGGAAGAATCTCTAGAAATTGATAGTGGGGAGTTTGCAGAAGATGGTGATATTCTTGTCACTTGGAGAGTTATAAGTGCACAAATGACTGTGGTAGAGAATGAACAGTGGGAGAACCTTTTCTATACATGTTTCAAGATCCATGGGAAGGTATATAGTGTTATTATTGATGGAGGAAGTTGTAGTAATGTTGCAAGCACCGAGTTAGTAGAGAAGTTGGAACTTCCTACTTTGAAGCATCAATATCCATATCAGCTTCAGTGGTTGAATGATTGCAAGGAGATGAAGGTCACCAAGCAAGTGAAGGTATTTTTCACCATCAGGAAGTTCAAAGATGAGGTATTGTGTGATTTTGTTTCTATGAAGGCCATCCATTTGTTGTTGGGACGATCGTGGGAGTATGATCAGAATGTTACCCATGATGGTTTCTTGAATATTTATTCTTTTGTACTCTGAGGGGAACTTATAACCCTTAACCCCATGTCCCCAAAACAAATTCTTGAAGATCACATTTTGAGAGAAAAGAAAAAAATGAGTGATGAGGAAAAAAAGAGTGAAAATGAAAGAGGAGAGAATGAGGGAAATAGAGAAAATGAGAGAATAAAAGAAATGGAGAGCAAAGAAAAATCAACTGGGAAAAAGAATTTGAGAGAAGAGAAAAGTGTGATGTTGGAAAAAAAATAGTGAGGTTAAGGAAGCTTTTTTTTCACTGCAAACCCTCCTAGTACTCATGTACAAAGAGGTGTTTCTAAATACTGACAACTTACCAGGTTTTCCAAATGTTGTTGAGTCGTTGTTGCTGGAGTATGATGATGTCTTTCCTAAAGAGGTGCCACCAGGTTTTCCACCCATTAGAGGTATTGAGAATCAAATTTACCTCATACCTGGAGCATCACTACCGAACTTCCTTGCATATCGCACCAATCCAGAAGAGACAAAAGAAATTCAAAGGCAAGTTCAAGAGCTGTAGAATGTGGGATATGTCAGAGAGAGCCTTAGTCCTTGTGTCGTGCCGGTGATTCTAGTACCAAAGAATAATGGAACATAGAGAATGTTCATTGACTTTAGATCCATCAATAACATCATGTCCAGGTATCGTCATCTTATCCCTAGGTTAGATGATATGCTAGATGAAATAAATGGTTCAACTATTTTCTCAAAAATTAATTTAAGAAGTGGCTACCATCAAATTAGGATGAAAGAAAGAGATGAGTAGAAAACAGTATTTAAGACAAAAAATGGACTTTATGAATTTTTATTCATTCCCTTTGGTCTCACCAATGCACCTAGCTCATTTATGAGGTTAATTAATCATGTCTTACGTGCATATATTGGAAAATTTGTGGTAGTTTACTTTGATAACGTTTTGGTTTATATGAGGAACTTTCTTGAACATGTTGATCACTTAAATAAAGTCTTAGAGGTGTTAAGGAAGGAAAAACTATTTGGAAACAAAAATAAGTGTGATTTTTTTTTTGATAAAATTGTTTTCCTTGGATATGTTGTGAGAAGAAATGGAGTTGAAGTGGACACCAAGAAGATCAATGCAATTCAAGAATGGCCAACTCCAACCTCCATTGGACAGGTAAGAAGTTTTCATGGTCTTGCTAGTTTTTACAGGAGATTTGTGAAATACTTTAGCACACTAGAAGCACCATTGAACAAGTTGAAAAAGAAGAATGTTCCTTTAAAATGGGGGACAACTCAAGAGAAGGCCTTCCATGCTCATAAGGAGAGACTCACACACACCCCTTTACTTGCACTTCTAGACTTCGATAAGATATTTGAAATTGAATGTGATGTAAGCGGAATTTGCATTGGAGGATTACTCAACCATGAAGGTAAGCCTATTTCTTTTTTTAGTGAAAAGTTAAATGGCCCAACTCTAATCTATGCTACATATGATAAAGAGTTGTATGCATTGTTTAGAGTACTAAAGACATGGCAGCACTATCTTTGGCCTAAATAATTTGTGATCCATTATGATCATGAGGCTCTTAAATACCTTATGAGCTAACATAAACTAAATAGGATACATGCAAGATGGTTGGAATTCATTGAATCATTTCCATATGTCATCAAGCATAAAAATGGTCAAGAAATTATTGTGGTCGATGCACTTTCATGTAGATATTCTCTCTTATCCCTGTTGGATTTAAACTCCTTGGTTTTGAATACATTAAAGATTTATGTTCCACTGATTGTGATTTTATAGAACCTTATAAACATTATAATCCTAGAGTTAGTTGGGAAAAGTTCTATTTACATGATGGATTATTATTTCAGATTAATAAGATTTGCATTCCCAATTACTCAATCCATTTACTATTAATGAAGGAGTCACATTCGGGTGTATTAATGGGACATTTTGGTGTTGCAATAACTCTAAGTGTTCTTAAAGAGCATTTTTATTAGCCTAGGATATCCAAAGATATTGATAAATTTGTGGGAAAGTGCATTTTTTTCCATAAATCCAAATCGAAAATGAACTCACACGGACTATATCTTCTTCTCCCAATTCCCAACACCCCTTGGGAGGACATATCAATGAACTTTATTATGAGATTACCAAGGACCAAGAGGGTGAGAGATTCCATTTTTTTTATTGTGGATCAGTTTTCAAAAATGGAACATTTTATTCCTTGTCACAAAACTGATGATGCCACTAACATTGCAATACTTTTCTTTTAGGAAGTAGTCAAACTGCATGGAATGTCTAGGACGATTGTGTCGGATCGAGACATAAAATTCCTCAGCTAATTTTGGAAGAAATTATGGAGAAAACTAGGAATGAATTTACTATTTTCCACTACTTGTCATCCGCAAACCGATGGACAAACTGAGGTGGTAAATTTGACATTATCATCCCTTATGCGAACCATTGTGAAGAAGAACATAAATAATTGGGAGGAGTGTTTTCCACATGTGGAATTTGCATATAACAGGTCCAAACATTCCACTACTCAACATTCTCCATTTAAAAATGTTTATGGCTTTAACCCCATTGCCCCCATTGATCTAGTTCCTTTGCCTTTACTAGAAGCAGTTAATATGGATGCAAAAGGGCATGTAGAATTCATCAAAAAAAATCCATGAAAAGGCAAGGATAAATATTGAGCAGATGACCCAGAAATATATTGATCATGAAAATAAGGGTCGCAAGAAAATGTTTTTCGAGCCCAGTGACTTGGTTTGGATTTATATATGGAAGGAAATATTTCCTGACAAGTGGAAATCAAAACTCATGCCACGAGGCAATGGACCTTTCTGAGTGCTTGAGAAGATTAACAACAATGATTACAAGATAGCTTTGTTAGGTGAGTATGGAGTAAGTGCCACTTTCAATGTTTCTTATCTTTCTCTTTTTTTGGGTATAGAGGATGAAGAGTTGAGGAAGACTCCTTTTCAAGAGGTGGAGGATGATGCGAACCATGTAGAAGGCATTGAGATGATTACCCAAGGGGAGGAGTTATATTTGCAAGGCCCAATGACGTGTGGGAGATTAAAGAGGATGAATGCAACAATGGGTGCCCATCTCACTTCATTAAAGGCCCAATGGATCTTTCCTTGAATGGATGGAGAAAATGGGCCTATTATCTCATTTATTCAATCCTAAACACAATGTTTAAATCTTGTCCCACATGGTTGCATGAATTTGGATGTCTTGCAAACATGGAGGATTCTAGAAGTGGCATCTTTGGACACCAAAGTCAAATCCAGTGGGATATGCACTCAAAGTCAAATTCGGTGGGCTATAGTTGTAAAGTTGTGTGCTACTTTTCCAAAACTATTTTCTAGACTTTATCTTTTTGACTTTAAGGGGAAAAGGTAGTTTTAGCCTTTATGACTTTAGGGTATTAGACCCTTGACTATTGTATCACCCCTTGGATATAAATAGCCACCCCATGGAATTTTATTTTCATTCAAGAATTAATTGAGAGCTTATGATTTGTTTCTATCCATTGCATGAGGATTATCCCGGGTTTTCCCCTTGCTCTTGTGCATTCTTGCCTTGTAAATCTATAAGTTAGATTAGTGATCCAAGATCAAAAATCCCCTAATTATGTGCCTCAACCCAAGTGCATTGTTGTGTGGATTGGCTATCACATCCCCCCTTGAGTGTGTTGTCTAAGTAGTATGTCATGCTCCTTATAGAGTTGATTGAATAATTACATCCACTATACGAACCCATCATCCGCCACATAGCCCTGAACCACATCCTTCATCTTCCACCCTACGCCGTGAAGATCGGGCCACCCCGTGCGTCTCACATCACTTCCTAATAGAATCTTCGGTCATTCTTAATTTTTTCTTAATCCTTTATGAAAAATGAAAACATGAATGATGATAATTAATATGTTGAAATAATTTTCATTGAACAATCTTATTAAAGAAAAAATTTCTTGAAATGAAATATTTAACCACAATTTTACATATTGATCATCAATTAAATATGTAATTATAATTTTGAGACATGACCACTCAGATACCACTTGAAGGTTCTAAGCATAGTAGAAGCACCATAGTGGGAAGATAACCATATAAGTTTTTTCAATATTATGTACCAATCAAAATATTATACATGACATGAATTACATGACTAATGAAAATTTTCCAATTAGATATTGGCATAAATAACCTGAAACACAAAGAGAATATTTTTACATTAAATTTATAATTAATTTATTTATGATTAGGAGAAATTATTACCTTTTCCTAATATCTTTCTCCAATGTTAGTGATGGTCATCGCCTGAAAAAGCCTTTTCTGTATTACCATCAATACGCTACAAGGATCCGTGTGTAAAATGTATCTAGTTGTTATCCACATGTTCTCCATTAATCTCTCAAGGATGTCGATTGATTTCTAAGTACTAGCAAGGCGTGCCAATCGTCTTTCATTGTTTGTCTTGATTACTTCAAGATTCTTCAATCTTGAAGGATCTCTTCTCTAGTACTTCTCAATCTTGAGAGGAGGATAGGAGAAGGAATTTGATAGGGAATTATATTGTGTTCAACGATTCTCAATTCTCAATTAACACTACACCAAAAACATAAAAACATATTTACAAAGATAGGGTTTTGATTCAAATATTATTTAATTTCATTCCATTCCTTAAATAAAATAATAATCTTTCAGAAAAACCCATTCCATATAATATTATTGTTGTTGTTGTTATTTAATGGTGCACGCTAACTTGCATGATGACAAATATTATTTTACAAGATTATAAAATGAATTTTTATATCTGGAGGTGATCTTGGTCCACTCAAACTCCTCTTCATTTATTGAATACCTGAATAAATATTTTTATTCATGGATAAAAATTTTATTCACAATCCAGAAAATAAATATTTATTAAAATATTCAATAAAGAAAATAAATATTTTTACTCAAAATATAGTTAATAAACATATATTATTTGTTCAAGTAATTAAATTAATTATTTATTAATAAAAAAATAATTACATATTATCTTTTGAGTATTAGAAATCAATAAAATTCAGATAAAATTATTCCTTGATCTCGAGAATAATATTTATCCCATTAATCAAATTCAAATATAATTTAATCGAGACCAATGGAAACACTTAAGGTGAGATCCTATGGGATTCTTTATCATTGGGAATAAGTGGGATTACCTAAAGTATAATATTATTATCTAATAGTGGGTAAAGGTACCCAATAGAATGAACTTAATGTCGCAACAATGACAATCACATATGAATGCTCACTTTATAATATAATCCCTTTGTCTCAATATCTTATCTATCAAGTTTCACATCCTTTTCATCAACCTATATGCTTGATACATATTTATTAGACTGTCTAAAATACATATTGTTACACCATGGATCTATAATTTATGTGGAGTATAAATTTCAATCAATGGTTCAAGATATCAGCTTCCATAAAAATGGAAGGGAAAATAATTCCTTGACTTATCCTTTAATAACATGTCATTCAAGATGAACCCATCATTCCCTACTTCCCACGAGCATGTTTTATGATGGTTTTTGTCATTAAATCAAAGTGTGTGAGTCATGGAATAAATTAATGGTAATAATAAAGTCTAAGGACCATTACACACACTCATTGATAGCAATATCTAATGACATCAAAACATGTGGAATTTCTACTGGAAGATCTATTCTCATAATCAATCATCATGGAGATAACCAAGTGAGAACTTTATGAGAAGAAGAATAATCCTCTTATGAGTGCCCATACATGAGATCATTTGTATTATGTGACCTAAATTTGTATGTTATTTAACTATAGAACTATATTTAAGAGATATTATCATGGAATCTCATGGTTCTCATCATAGTATGGAATTGTTATGACCTTATTAAAGAAATAAATACTCTAGGACATTATCACATCAATTTTATGCAGAGGAAAAGTAAAATGTGATGAGATATTTATATTAAGATATATTTATTTTCATATATATTTAATCCAAATTAAAAAGTAATTGGTTCTAGGGAACCAACTCCAACAACTGTTATGTTTATGATAAACAATACAGAGATACATTGATCCATCATTCTTTTTAATATATATTAGTATTTCTCCCCATAGTGAAGCACTTGGGAATATTAAACCCATATTTGGATTCTCTATGAGTTTCTTTTTAAATTAGTCCAATTTAGTTGAGTCTATTATATAAGGAGTCTTTAATATAGGCATAACACCAGGTATGAGTTCTATAGAAAACACAACCTCTTTATCTAAGGGAAGACTAGGAAATACTTTAGAAGAAACATAAATATCTTCATTAATAAAACTCAAAAGATAAAAATAGAGTTTATTTATAAAAAGTTAAAGTAAAATATCCCTCATGATTGGATGTTAAGACCCATATAAGAGAATAAATTCCAATAGGGAGTTCATATCCATCCTTAAACTAATATACAATATTAGATTGATTTAGGATATTAAATGTGACTTCCCTATCCCAAAACATAATATGGATTATATATGGAGGTACATAATCATTTAAAAATCACATAAAATTCAACTAAAGGTGGGATAATATGATTCTTTATAAGCATATTATTACAATTTTCTATCATATAGGAGTTATATACAGGGTTTTTGAGTCACTATACAACTAAAATATTTCATTTCTAATTCAATATATAATCATTAGGGTTGTAATTTAATTCTCTTAGAAAACAATATATATATGTGTGTGTGTGTGTGTGTGTGTGTTGGTAGAACTAGAATCAAATAAGAAATTTATATTTCTTGAGTTGATGATGAGTATACCTTCCACTAATTCATTATTCTAAATCACTTTTATAGTTATGATTATTTAAGCATTCCCATTTCCTAATATAGGAAGTTTTTGAAATCAATTTTCCTCATTAACCCTTAGGTTGGTGCATTTTTTCATAGTTCCCAAATTATTCACAATTAAAACATTGAATTAGTAGTAGTACCTTTGGAAGAACATTATTTTACTCCATTATGATAATAAATATCATCATTTTTATTTGAAATTTTATTTCTTAATTTCCTCATTTACCACATATAAAATATCCTCTAGTTAATTGAAGACATTTCCTTGGGATCTCTACCCACATTTTTTACATGTAATAAGTTGAATATTCTATCCTCTATGGTCCTTATCACCAGAACTTCTATAAAATGCCATTTTTCATTTATTTGGTGTGTTTGAGAGTTTGATATAGTTTAGGATATTATCCGTAACTTGATATATCTAGTTACAAATTATAGTATGATTTTCAACACTAGTTATTATCCCATTTGGTTTCCCATCTAGAAAACTATTACATTTTTTTCTTGCACTTCTGGTCTACCTCATCCCTCTTGGTTTGATCCATTGAATAAAATTGAAAAGGTATAGTGTGTGTTTCAATTAATAATAACAAAATTAATAAATCCTATGGTAAGAGAAATCAGTCTTGAGATTTCATAATTTATGATAGATAAATTTCTACCTATGAAATTTTAGGTACATTCTACGTAAATATTCATTTATCATGGGTTATTTTAAATGATTTCTTCTTTTTATTCATAACATAATCCCTAAAATTAATAAAACCCAGATCTAATACCAACTGAGATGACCCAACCTTATCATTCATACATATTACATAATTTCAAACCAAGATTCCTTATGTTTTATAAGAAATCGCACACCCATATCAATAAGACCAGTGTCTTTATAGATTAGTTACATAACCAAGTTATTTAAAAAACACTTTTCAACATCTACCACACAAAAAACTTCTCATGTTATACCATTTTAGACACATCATGCATAATACTCTTCTTCATTACCTAGGGAATGGATGCATATGAAAGGGTTTCACGAAGATGCTCAGTGTGAGGTAAACATAATAGATATCAATCTAAGATCATATGTGACCATAAGATAATCTTGTATATATGAGAATATACTCAACATACATGAACTAAATATAAGGATAAAATACCCAATAAAATATAGATCATGTATCATGAATCATGAACCAAAGTCTATAGTATTAATATATGGAATAAGTTATAGGATTGTGTAAAATATATAATAATATAAAAACATTTCTTATTGCAAGGCTCACCATCAAGACCATCATTACGTTGTGGAAAGAGTCCCTTTGGGGTTTGGGTGTACTCCCTATTCCAATAATCATAGCATAAAGAGTCCCTTAGGTGTTTGGGTTCACAATCCATTCTTATAAACATAGTTTATAGAGTTTATGAAGGGTTTTATTTCACTCTTAATTACTATAAACATAGTGGAAAAAGTCCCATAGCAATTTAGGTTCAGTACCCATTCCCATAAATATAGTTGAAAGAACCCCTTAGGTCTTCATGTTCAGTCCCCATTCCTTGTAACATGATGAGATAAAAATCATTAAACAATGAATTAAATGGATATATAGTTATAATACAACTTATAAAATAATTAAAAACCATACATATGTTTTTCATGTGAACATGATCAAATCATAAATTAAATGTAACATATATATCCCATGAGAAAGAAATGGAATTCATTAAAATTTTAAAAATACATTATCATATGACACACGTAGAAAGACTTTAGATTATATCACTATATAAAATACCCAGTGAAGAATACTAACATTATTTTATGTTTAAATAAATAAAAAACACTATATAAAAGTAATATAAAATTACTAAAAAACACTCAACATTTTAATAAATTTTATTTTAAAATAAAGTAATTTCTAGAACAGTTTTTTTTGAAAAATAATTATAATTTAAATAAAAATTTATTTATAAAACCATAAAGACTTTGAAAAGAAGTTTATAAATTAAAAAGGAAAATGGCAGAAGAAAGTAACCATGTAGAAAGTGTTAAAAATGATTCCATTTAATATTTTGAAAAATAAATTAAGATTCAATATAAAATTACCTTAAAATATGTATAATTAAATCTAAACAACCATATAAAAAACATGGCACTAGAGGATAAATATTTCTATGAAATAATAACAGATAAGCATGGCTCCATATAAAAGCACACTTTTAGTTGAACTCTCAACCAATATATGGTGAAATGGGAAGGAGACATGTAAAATCCTGAAATAAATATATTATAATAAAACAAATCAGGTTTTATATATAAATTATATAAACTTATCCCCAATTTAAATTCTTTTATAACCCATCTCGATATCAAAGACATCTTGGAAAAGAAACCCCTATGCATTGGTAACTTTTGAATCAAAACCACTTAAAATATAGTACCTTAAATGGATTTGTAAATCCCTTTCATTATATGTAAATTATGATAAAATTATATGTCATATCCTAATATTTTAAAAGGAAACACTATGTTTGATAGTGTAAAGTATACACCACAACAAGCTTAAATGAACAACTAAGTACAACTATTTAAATGTGGTCGTTATAACCTAGCCATTAAATTGGTGGGAATGAATAGAAATAACTTATATTTAAGGTGATTATAAAGTTACAAGTCAATATTAATATTTTGGTAAGTTCCTAGAAAATAATAAAACAATTTTTAGTAAATTAATTTTATTCTTTAAATAAATATGTTTTCTTCAAAAATGATTTTAATTTCTTTTATGTACAAAAAATATAATTAATTTCAAGATATTTAAAAAAATTAATTCAATAAAATGAAATTAATTTTTGAAATCATCAAATCAAAATTTTCCTGTGGTGAAATTCTGATAATTTTCTAAAAAGTTTGATTTTCTTAATTAATAGTGAATAATATCTATTTTTTATAAGAAAATATATTTTTCAAGTATTTATATGGTAAAATTATTTTTTGGATTATTTTAAAATTTTAATTAGTTCATTATTGTTTTAATTAATTTAATTGTGGTTTTTTTAAATGTAATTTATACTTTAATTTAGTATAAAAACATTTTAAATTTAAAATTTTCATTTTTTTAGAAAAAAATATTTTTTGAAGCATTTTTTCTGTTTAAATGTAAATTAAATTCTAAAACTTATGTGTTTTGAATTTAGAAAAAAGATATACCATATTTTGATTCAGTAGTTTTAAATTAATGAAATATGTCCCTTTTATTTTTTTCCAATATGAATATTAACCTTAGTAATATTTGTTTCCATGATAAAGGGTAAATCAGTTTATTAAGGGTAAACATTAAAAGTATAAGTACTAAAAATGGCCATTAAACCTGCCCCAATTTTATTGGATGATTAATTTTCATCTATAATAAAAATTTATTATAATATATGTAATTTTTTTGTGATTTTTGAGTGGTTATAATGTTTATAATATTTTATTTAATGAAAAGTCAAAGATGTCACACTCGTGTTTTTAATAATTATAAAATTTCTAGTATAGGTTTATTCAAAAGATATATTAAACTATAAATAGTAATTTTAAAGCTTAAATATTTTATTTAATCATAATTTTTTTTAAATTTTTAGTATATAATTAATTACCTTAAATTCTTACATAATGCTAATGTAATAATTATTTTATTAATGAAAATATCAAAAAAATTATTAAAAAGGTTAAAATAAATATAATTTGATATAATTAATTAAATCACTGAATTTTATAGATTAAGTTTACATATTAGTGATTTATTAGAAGATATGGTTCGAATTTATCTTGTTGTATTGATATTTGTAAAAGTAAAAGTAATGAATACTATCAAAATTGACATTAATGATTTGTAAAATAAATAAAATTTTATTAAATGATATAAAATTAGTAAAAATTATAAATTCAGAATGATAATTAGGATAAGGTTTAAAATTTCATCAATGATCCATTTATGGGTCATTTTTCATTTTATTATGAAAATATTAACCCTTAAAAAGTAAAAAAAATATCTAATTCATCACGGTAAGAGATAATGGAGTTAAATATGGGTTAAAACTATAAGATAAGGGTTTAAATTTAGTCCAAACCTATCAAATTTTTATTTTATTAAATTATTTATACTAATAATAATCCTATATTAGTATAAATTATTTATACTAACAATATTTTGAGAAATTCCAAGATTTCCCCTCCCTTCGGCTATAAAAGGAAACTTCTCCTTCCATTTTTTCACAATTCAAGACATTTTTGGATTAGAAAATATCTTCCCAAATACCTTCATAGAATCCATACACACATTTTATAGTTCTTATTTTAGATATAATAGTGCTCTTAGTGGTTTTAAGGTGTTAAGAAAAGGAGATCATATGGGGAAGATGTATCATTTTTAATCGAGCGTTTTTGTTTTGTTTATCCTTCCTCATTATTCAAACCTTATTAAACCATGATAAAAGAATAATTAAATTATCATCAATATATTGAGATATCATTATGTTATTTTAGTGTCCTATATCCATCTTTAATTCCTTCAAATGGTAAAATAATTAATCATTTATGTGTACGGTGGACTACCGCCTCACAAACCAATATAATTCATTTTCCATCAATGTCTCTAAAGAATGTTTATAATTATGGAATTAGTGTTTATATATGATTTTAATGAAACATTTATCATTATGAAATTATAATATATCATTTACATTTTCACATTTCGATGCATAGAAAAATGATAATGTTGTTCGTGTGTATGTGTAAATTATCACCTCCACGAAGCGATGTGATTCATTTTTCATCACCACATCACATGAATGATATATATAATTATATTTAAATGATTAATATTATATTAATTATAGTATTATAATTTTTTAAAGTTAAAATAATACTTACCTTCTTTCCATAATGATACTTAAAAATGAAAATTCTACTCTTGTGTACGTACAGCCTACCATCTCCTTGTTTTTAACATTGTTTACTTTTCATATCCATATATAATGGATGAATTTAAAAGTATAATTTTTATATAAAAATCATAATTATTTCATTATTATTATTCTATATATTATTCACTAATGAAAACCTTGACTATAAACATCACACCAAAGTCATTTTGGGCTCAAGTACCTAATATCATGAAAACATATGATGTGAACATAAATAATTGTGTAATTGTTATAACATGTTAATAAGAGATATAAAAGTAATAATAAATTTTTAAAATTTTATAAATAAATTAAATAATTATCCTAAGTTTATTATTCTATAATATAAATATTGTAAATGATGAGTTAGAGTCAAGGTAAGGGGATTTCTTTTAAAACCCCTCTTTTAAAGTTACTCTTTCAACTATTTTTAAAAAAGTCAAAAAGAATGTTTATTTAAATTATAATGAATGAATTTATTTTCCAGATTTCATGAAACATTAATGTTTTTAATCTCCCTTTACAATTTTAAATTTTTATTTTCAAATAATAAAATTTCATTTATGAGTGTGTAGCTTTTTAAAATTAAAAAGTTATTTCAAAATGGAAAATTTAATTTCTTCAAGAATGTTTATTTTATGAAATATTTATATGTTATGATTATTTTATGGTTCTTGGGAATTTTCTATGATTATTTTTAGTTCCATTATAAATAAATTATGTGTGATCTCGTTATATCTCACCAATTCATTGGGTAATGGGACGGAGTTAACCGATTAGGTTTATCCTAAGATATTATAAGAATATATTGTGGTGGTAATTCTAAACCTAACTATGATTATTATTCCATCTATTTTTTAGAAAGCTATAGTATATGTAAGAGTTATTTGAAAATTATTCCACAATTTAAATATATATTTATTTATTCTTTCTATATTTTATAGAAATCCCATGTTTTCACAAAGTAAGTTATTGAGTTTATATTTAAATGAAAGTTTATGTTACTCTTTAAGGGTGAAAAGTATAACTTTGTGAAAATGTTTTCATGAGTTTATCTTATTTTCAAAGAAACGTTTATGGATTTTATTTTTCCTTAATTATTTCTTGTGAATTTTTTTGTGGAATGATTTGGGTAGAAAAGGTTATTTCTTGTGCAAGAAAATGTTTATTTTGAGTTCATGGTTTATTTTTTTTTTAAGTTTTATAAGTATTTAGGGACTAAATATTTTATTATTATTTTTTATGTTCCTTACTGATATTTTTGTGATCATACCAAGTTTTAAAAAAATCATAGGGAAAATTATGAGTAGGGATGAGGATGTGGATAGGATGAAAATTTTTATGTCTTATGAGGAAAAGAAACCATGTTTTACTATTAAAAAAATTCTTTATGGGAAAATAGATACTCATTATAAGTGTCCACTTATAATTTATGGAATTAATTTGTAATATTATTTCCTAAATATATAAAAATCTAAACCTAAAATATCTTTGTAAAAAAAATTATTTCTAGTTTCAAAATAAAAATAATATATATTATTAAAATACTGGACCTTACAGTTGTTATTATATCTAGATTTAGATAAATTTGGATATTATAATATTTTCTTGAGAAGTTTTATTACGAGTTATGGATTTAATCATGGGTTTACAATTTTAAGGTATATTATAAGTTGAAGGTCTTATAAACCACTTTTGAGTTCTAACTGATGGAATTTTAGGTGATTACTGATATTTTTAGAGATTTTATTTAGAAAGGTAATCAACTTAGTTATAAAGGATTTGAATGTTAAAGTATTATAGAAATTATATGGGTATTGAATTAATTTTAGAAAGATATAATTCATTTTTTGTTTTAATTTTGTTCTTCACTATATATTAAAGATATTTTATCAATATGGATGGGGAATGATATCACATAAATTATTATCTATTATATATTATTTAGTAATCAATATCAGTGAAAAATATTATTTATGTGATCTTGAATGATTTTTGAGCATCTAAATAACAACATGCAAGAAACTATTTGATATGTCCAACACTTTTTCATTTCTCCAATCTTTCTATGAATAATTGTATTTCTATTATTTAATTTAAAAGACTAGAATCATCCATGTCATTTGAAAAGAGTAATACAATCAAGGACTTTAATATGTCATTTTTGGATATTTGTACTACCTGATAGAAGATAAATGGGGAATCAACAGAAAAAATGAAGACCATGTTGTCTATATTTAAGGTATGATTTATTTTATTATGATATAATTGAGAATAATTATTGAGTGATATTGAAAAATTATAAGGACATATTACATATCATTATTTATAAAAATAAAGTATTACAAATTAATATAAAGGATGTGATTATGTATATAGTTTTAAAAAAAGTGATATAGTGGTATTTCATTAATATTATGAGAACTAATAAAAACCTAAGGAATATTATATAGTTGGATTTGATTTAAAAAAATTTAAAATATATTTTAGATGAAATTGATACCTATGAAAAGTGGTGGAGTAAAAGGGTGATAATTTTTGGGAGACATTATTTGGGTTTTGATAAATGTTTGAGGTATATGTAACCCTTAGTTTATGATATGATAAAAAATTAATTGAGGAATAATTCCTTTAATTTTAGAAGAAATAACTTTAAAGTTATTGGTAGACATTATATTTTATATGATATCTAATTTTGAAATAATTATGGGTCATTAAAATTTGGTAGCATATGTTTTATAATAAAAATTACCACGATACTAAAAATGATTTGGTGATTAATATATTAATTTTATTTCATAAGATGTCCACTATTTTTGGAACTTTTTATGATTAAGGTATTTTATTTTATTAATAAAGGTTGAATTATATTTTGATTTGTATAGTATTTTATTGTTTATTTATGGTGATTAAGGTTATTTATGGAAATTGTTAGAATTCATGGAGATTATATGATTTAGGAAATTACACTTTTGGAATGAGACATTGAGATTGATTGTTATTTTGGGAGATAGATGTTAAATTTATCTTGGGATATTATGTGATCAAATCCTTCTAAATTTTTGGTTTTAATCTTATTATTGACTATTTTGAATAATTTTAAGGATAGTTGTGTGTTGAATGATCTAATATGAATTTTGGGATTTATTGTTGAATTTTGGAGATTAAAAGTAGTTTTATTCATTTGAAATTTTTAGAGTTATAGTATCTTATTCTATGAATTGTTTGTTAATGTATAAGGAAAGGAGGAATATATTGTTATCTTTTTTAAAATTTTGTGATATGTATAAGTTGATTCTAGTGCTTCAAGCATAAAAAAAATCTAACACATCATTTGAAGAAAAATATGAATTTGTGGTGTAAATTTATTAAAAGATGAAATGTTACTATTCTGGTAACTATATTTATTTATGCTCTTAGTATAAGTAGTAAAATAATTTCCCAACTCTATGAAAAGTATCTTGAAATAAAAAATTTATCTATTTACTTTTCTTACTAAGAAATTAAAAATATTTTAACACATAATTGATTTATGTTTGGGTAATTGTTCACTTTCTCATGACCATGTTCTCTATCACTCTCCATCAGAACATGATAGTTAGTTTTCTCTTCAATTTCCACATATTCCTATATGTAGCCCTAGTATGTGTTATCTCAGTTGATCATTGTACTTTACTTAATCTCTTTTCAAATGGAAGTTTTATTGAACCTTGTTCTGATATAGGATTTCAATAAAGGTATTTTGAAAACTCAATTCCTAGTAACCATATCTGAGATAAAATATTTGAGGATGCAATTTCAAAAACAGGGGATAATGTAACATCCCAATATTTTTAAAGGAAACACTATATTATATAGTGTAAAGGATATTCCATAATAAGATTAAATGAACGGCTATGTATTACTATTTAAATGTGGTCATTATAACCTCGACATTAAACTGGTTGGAATAAATTGGAATCACTAATTTTTTAATTAAATATAAGTTACCTACTCGATATGAATACTTTAGTATGTTCATATAAAATAATCACACAATTTTTAGAAAAGTCATTGTATTCTTCCAAAATATATGTTTTCTTCATAAATGTTTTATTAATTTTTATAAACAATTGAAATAATTATTTTTGGGAGATTTTAGAAAATTTATTTTACAAAATTAACTAAATTTTTAAAATCATAATATCAAAAAAAACTATGGTGAAAGTTTGATTATTTTCTGAAAAGTTTGATTTTTCAGTGAATAGTAAAAAAACCAATTTTTAATAAAACAAATGTGTTTTTCAAGTATTTACAAGGTAAAATTATGTTTTGGATTAGTAATAAAATTTAATTAGTTCATTTTTATTTCAATTAATCAAATTATGGTTTTTAAATGGATTTTATACTTTAATTTAGTATAAAAACATTATAAATTTAAAAAATGACATTTTTTTGAAAAACTATTTTTGTTGCATTTTTTGGGTTTAAGTTTAAATGAGATTATGAAACTTATATGATTTTAATTTTTAAAAATGGATTAATATTTGGATTCATGATTTCCAAATTAGTTAAATGGGTCTCTTATTTTTTTTCAATATGAATAGTAACTTTAGTAATTTTTGTTACCATGATAAAAGATAATTCTGGTAATTAAGGGTAAAAAATAAAATAATAAGGTAAAAAATGACCATAACACTTTCCCAATTTTTATTGGATGATTAATTTTTATCCATAATAATTCCATATTCTAATATAGGGAATATGTTTCCATTTGTAAGTGATTAGGATGTTTATAATATTTTATTTAAAGAAAAGTCAAAGATGACATACTCATATTTTTAATAACTATAATATTTCTAATATAGGTTTATTCATAAGATATATAACACTATAAATATTCATTTTAAATCTAAAATATTTTACTTAATCATGAAAGTTTATTTTTTTATTTTAGTGAATAAATAATTACCTTAAATGCCTACACAATACTGATGCAGTAACTATTATTATCAATGTAAATATAAAATAAATTCAATTAAAAATTAAAAAAGATATAATTTGATAAAATTAATGTGATAAAAGAATTTTATAGACTAATTTTAAATTTTATTTAATTATTATAATATATTTTTTGATGTTATCTTTTTCTATAAATATTTTTAAAAGTCAAATTAATGTATTGTGTCAAAATTAACATTAATGATATTTTAAAATAAATAATATTTTATTAAATGATATAAAATTTCGTAAAATATTAAATTAGTCCAAATAATTTTTATAAGTTTTAAAAATTCATCCATGATCCATTTATGGGTCGTTTTACATTTTATAGTAATTATTATAACCCTTAAAAAAATCCAAGTTGTTACGGTAGGAGTTAAAGGTGTTCAAGAAGGGTTAAAACCCAAAGATAACAGTAAAAATTTAGTCAATACTTATCTAATTTTTATTTTAGGAATATATTTCTACTCATAATCATCCTATAATTGCGATAAATTAGTTTGTATTAATTTTTAATATAAAATTAATTTATATTAATTCAATATTTTTAGAAATTCTAAGAGTGCCCATCCTCTATCTTATAAAAGGGAACCTATTATTCCTTTTTATTCACACTTCAAAACCTTTGTGTTTCATCCTATATCTGAAACAATATCTTTCTAAAATCCCTCAATACATTCAATAGGTATTATTTTATGCATAACACAACCCTTAGTGATCTTAATGTGTTAAGAAAAGGAGATCATCCAAGCAAGAGGTGTCATTTTTAATCAAGCATTTTTGTTTTGTTTATTCTCTCACATCCCTAAAACCTTATTAAACCATGATAAAATAATAAATTCAGTATACTATATATAAATATATCTTGTTATTTTAGTTTTGTGACATATATCCATCTCCAATTCAATCAAATGGGAAAATAATTAATCGTCTGTGTGTACAGTAGACTACCGCCTCACGAACCGATAAAATTTATTTTCCATCACTGCTTATCGTGACTGATAATAATGATAGAATTAATTTTTATATATTATATTAATGAAATATTTATCATTATTAAAATATAATATATCATTTAAATTTTTACTTTTCCACGAATAGAAAATGATAATGTTGTTTGTGCGTACGTGTGAATTTTTACCTCCACGAAGCGATGTGATTCATTTTTCATCACAACATCATATTAATGATATAAATAAGTATATTTAAATGACCAATATTATATTAATGATATTATTATAATTATATAAATATAAAATAATTCTTACCACGTTTTTTAATGATTATTTAAAAATGATAATGTTACGCATGTGTATGTACAGCCTACCGTCTTCATGATTGTAACATAGTTAATTATTCATATTTTCATGTAATGTATGAATTTAAAATTATAATTTATATATAAAAAGTATATTTATTCCATTATTATTATTCTTTATATTATTTAATAATTATCAACTTGACTATATACATCATACCAAAGTCGTTTTGGACTCAAGTAGCGAATATTGTTAAAACATCTGACATGAACATAAATAATTATATAATTTTTATAACAATTTAATAGGTGATAAAAATTAATAATAAACTTCAAAAAAGTTCCCAATAAATTAAGTAATTAACCTAAGATTATTATTCAGTAATATAAATATTGTGTATGATGATTCAAACTTATGGTAAGTGACTTTATTTTAAAAACCCTCTTTTAATGTTACTCTATCAACTATTTTTACAAAAATTCTAAAAGTTGTTTTCTAACATATAAAGTATAAAACGATTTTCCCAATTACATGATCCCTTAATGTTCTTAATATTCATTTAAATTTTTATAATTTTATTTTCAGATAAAAATTCTTCATTTATGAGTGTGAATATTTTTAAAAATGAAAAGTGATTTCAAAATGGTATATTTATTTTTCCTCAGGAATTTTTATTTTATGCAAGATTTATGTGTTGTGAAATTGTTATAGTTCTTGGGAATTTTTTTTAGGATGGGTGGTTTCATTATAAATTTAGGGTGGGTTATCAAGTTATATCTCTCCAATGCATTGGGTAATTGGATAGAGTTAACCGACTTGGTTTCTCCTAAGAGATTACAAGAATATATTGTACTGGTTATTCCAAATATAACTATGATGGTCACTCCCTCTGTAGCCGAGAGATCTGTAGAATATATATGAGTTATATGAAAATTATTCCAAAATTTATCAATATTATTTTTTTATTTTTTATATGTTTTAAGGAAATATAATTTTTTCAAAAAGTAATTAATTGAGTTCATATTCAAAGGAAATTTTATGTTACTTTCTAAGGGTGAAAAGTATAACTTTGTTAAAATGTTTTCATAAATTTATATTTTTTTGAAAAAATATTTTATAAATTTTATTTTTATTTAATTATTTATTATGAAATTATATATGGAATGATTTGGGCATAAAAGGTGATTTCATGGGTATTAAATTTTTTATTTTGAGTTCAAAGTTTTTTCAAAAAATGTTTTATAAGTATTTATAGACCAATGATTTATTTCCTTATTCTTATATGCCTTACTAATATTTTTGTTCTTTTCCCAATTTTTAAAATGTTTTTAATAGGGTAAAAGGATTATTAGATATGAGGATTAGGATAAAATGAAAATTTTAAATATTTATCATGAAAATAAACCATTTTTTATTATAAAAAAGTTTTTATTAGGTGAGATAAATGGATACTAAGTATAACTATCCACTTTTAATATATGGATTTAATTTATAAGATTATTTCCCAAATATCTAAAAATCTAAAACAAAAAGATTTTGGGAAAAGGAAGTTCTTTTTAGTTTCAAAATAGCTAGAATATGTTTTATTTAAGGATAGGTCCTTAAAAAATATAGACCATAGAAAAGAAAATATGTGGTTAATATAGAGTGTATCTTAATTAGGAGAAATTGAGATGAAAAACATTCAACATAGATTTATTCCTAGTGATACATGCTCCAAATCCCTATATAATAATTTTGGATTTATTATTCATATTTATAATAAATTTATTTATATTTATTTTATATAATACCATTCGTTTTTAATTCTTTTTTACCCATGTATTGATTTTTTATCATTAAAAATAATATTTTTGTTTTAATTCATTCTTATTTCCCTGAATGGTATAGTTTGTCCATTTAGGTCATTTATATTTGGACTTGTTTTAATCGCATACATATTGTTCATTATGTTTTATAATATTTTTAGGATATACTTCTCATGTTACATTGTTATTTCAAGGAACTTATGGTGATGGTTATCATGGGATGCTTAAAAATATCATTTTTATATATTATTAAATTAATGAAAGAATTTAATTTATTATTTAATATACTTTATAATATTACCGATATATAAATATGAAGAAATAATAAATTTATAATTATTAAATCATATTAAAATTAATCATTTTTTTCTTTTTCATTCATGATGTAAACATTATAACATCATTCATGTAGGAGGTAAAACTAAACCAAACAATAATAAGTTATAACAAATGAATGTGTAATAACATGTTATTATATAATAATGATATAATTTTTATAGAACATTAATGATTTAAAAAACTTTTAATAAATGAGATAAATCATATTTAGTAATAGGTTTATTAATAATATAAATAAGAATGATTAATGGAAGAATGAAACTTATATTAAAGAATTTAATATTATATTACATAGTTTCTTGGTAATTATGGATTTTGGACTATTTTTTATTAGTATAATTCATTAAAAGTGGTATAGGATTGATAAAGATAGAATTTGGTTGGGTTCTAAAGAATAAACCTATGCAGTGGTGTGGGTTTAGGTTGTTAATGGAGGGGTCCTTTTATAGATGAGCTTGAGAGGGATTATCGTAAATACCCACTAATTATTGAATAAGGAATGAAATTTATATTGGAAAATGAATCCAAAGTGGGAAAATATTTTATATAGGATAAGGGTAGGTTGATCACTCAATAATCCACACATTTATAAATAATTTTTGTGATATTTTTAGACATTACCTCTAAATTTAACCATTTTGCCTCATTTTACCATTTGATGTGGTAACTCACTCTTTACCTCAATAACTTATTTTTATAGTTAAAAATGAAATTTTCCTTATACTATAGAATTTAAATTATTATTCAAAATTAAAATTATTTTTATTAGATTCAATTTCTAGGGCTGATAAAAAAATTATTTAAGAACACATAACGCATGAAAAATAGTTTTTATAAAAATGATTTTTTAAGAATAAAAATGAATTTAATATTATTAATTACCAATTATTAATAATTGGATGGATATTAAATAATTTTTTCTATGTATAAACATAATTTTTATTAAAATCATTCCTTAAAATTTATCATTTTAAATAATGAAAATACACAACTTATAAAAATACAAACTATCGACAGTAGGTGTTTTTAACATTACATGATTTTACCTTTATTGCTAAATAATTAATAATAAATTAATTAATGATTATTAATTTGATTGTATATATAAAAAATATGTTTAATTATATTTCATACTCAAAATATGTGAAATATAACTTTTAAAAAACAATTAATATATAGTAAAATCAATGTTCTGAAATAAAACATTTTAGTTTAACCAAGAATAATTAAATTAGTGTTACATATACTTCTTAAAATATTTATTGAATATTATTATTTATTTTAATTACCGTTTGTGAAATTTTATTAATATCATTATTTAAAATCTATCAATTTAATAAAAATATATGATAAAAATAGTTTCTTTGGAATCAATGGTATTTTTCAAAGTAAATTTGTAACTTTTAATTCCATTAAAAAAATTAATTTAAACTATTTTAATTATAATGAATATTTTTTATATCTAAATAAGAATTTTTTATATCAACTATACACTAATAATCCCAAACTAGTAAATTTTTTATTACTATTATACCCAATGACTATATACCATTTAATAATGGTCATATAAAAGCTTTATTACCCCATAACATCCTATAAACTCATTCTATTATTACATAATAAAGAACACTTCTAATTAATATAGATTTAATTTTGTATTTTACGATCATTATTTCTCCTTTCATTGTGTTTTTTATTATTATAAGTTTTGTTTTACTAACTATTATTCTCAATGGTGGAGATGATCTAGGTGATTTCAAAATTGTAAATATATTATTATTTTCTATAGTCCAATTTAAATTTATTCCCATTAAAGGGATGTAATAACACATGGTATGTAATAATACATGGTATGTAATTCATGGTTTCATGAATTATTGTTGTAATGTTTCATTATTCATGAATAAATTGTTCTTAATTTGATTTAATTTTTATATAATTTATTTTTGACTTCTATTTTGATTCATTATAATGAATAAAACATGTAACTTTGGTAAATGAAATATATACTTAAATATGGGATGTTACACATATTATATGTTTTAACTCATAAAAATCATCATTATATGATGAAAAATTGAATATGATACATACAAAGATAATTTAGATTGATTCCCATGATATCTAAAAATGTGATAATCTTATGTAAGAACCACAATAAAATAGTGTTTATAACTATTTAAAAGTAATCTTAAGGATTCTCCATGCCATGAACTATACCACAAAAGTTGTGTTGGTTCCTTTAGTAGAGAAATCTATTACACATGCCTTATACCTCTGATCTGGCGATCATGGTCTACAATGGTAGAACACATTTAGATGACCATCGATCCATATACCAAATGTGGATTAGGACCATATTTTTCATACCCCTTGGGTATACATGACTCAACCTCCATTACAGTACACACTGAGGGATCCAATAAGAGAGACAAACCATGAAACCTCCATAGGACATATCATATATCCTAGAATTACATGACATGATTTATAAGGTTACACATCATGCACTTGTCGCTCATATATACTATGTACCACTATACACATGTAATGTTAGTAGTCATATACATGACCTATAGAGAGTATTACATGACTAGACATCCCCAGAGGGGCTATAAGTTGTGTACTTCTATTGTACATTATGTATACTTTTCTATCCTTAGTATATTTTCTTTTATACTAGCTAGGGGATCAGTTTTAGGAACAAAAATAGTGTATCCTAATAATTTTTCTTTATAAAATGAAATTATACACTCCTCCTCAACATAAAAGGTGTGACAACAAGTGATTCAGATATTGTAGTCTTCTTATATTTGAAAGACTAATGTTGGAGATAATACCTAATGATTATAGAATTAATAGGTTTAGGAAATCCCTTGGGAATGTGTTTTTTAAAGGGATTGTGTCATACCCACATATAATAGAGTTAGTAACTCCCCCACTCATGGGGTGTGGGTCCTCTATCCATGTAATTGGTTACTCCCTCATTTATTGAATTCTACCTGACTGAATATGGGTCCAGCATTGGGGTCCCTTACACCCTTGATGGACATTTATCCTTGGTGAGGTGTGGGTCCCCTAATATGTATTTTTATATTTCATATGGGTTGAGGATATGGTAAATTTAGATTCTTGGGTTTCTTGTTGTGTTTTTTTGTTTTATAGCATGGTTTTGCAGAGTTAGGCTCTTTTCTACATCAACAAGTTCTCCACCCTTGATGAATATTTTAGGTTTCTCCTTCCGTATTTCCTTCTTTTTAGCTAACTAGTATTTCTCATTTCTAATTTTTTTGGGAATATTAATGGGTATGTATATACTCAGTCATGCATTATCATTTCACCTACACATGTTATGTATTATGTATATGATGGAAAGTTTGATAGTGACTTTGGTGGTGGAGATAAGTGGTACCCACATATGATAGTAGTGGAAAACATTTATATCTAGATCTAGTTTATTGCATATATCCCATCACATAATATTATTTAGGTTGGTTTCCATTTGGGTTTATTGGGAATGTATTGTTTTCCTTTTACATTATGGTTTTATCACTTGTTAATCCATTGTGTTTCTTATCATGGGTTGCATTTGGTTTTATTTATATATCATCCAATATTATATCTATTTTAAATATATGTGTTGTGAAAGTATAATTAGGATAAGGCCTCCCATCATGTGTGAAATGATTACATACTACTAGTCACCATCCGTCAACCTATTAGAGTCATTTTTAGGGTAGTGCACTCAGCCTACTAAAAGACTAGGTGGGGTCCCTTTTGGGTTTGGTCATATTATAGTGGTATTAGAGTGGGTATATATTATAGAAATTTTTTGAATTAAATATCATTTAATGATTTGGTTTGGGAATTTAGGAAATTTTTTCAAGGGGTTTCATGTTTAGATTTCAGATCGAGTAACCCAGTGATAGTTCTTTGAAAAACATATCTACTCTCCAGGGCTAGGATAAACTTCTTATTGACTTAAATCTCTAACTGGTTATAGGAAATAATTAAATGAAACATGCACCATATATTAATGGGTTAATGATTTTAATTTCCTTCTTGATTCTTGTCTATAGATATACAGTAATGACCATGGTTTATATTATTAACTGTAATATTTCACCTTACATAAATTCAACTAGAGACCTGAGGAAGATTCATGTTGTGCCAATTCATGTGATTGAGTCTCTCATTATCTACTAGTAAATAGATGAATATTCTATTCAGTGACCATATTGTGAGATTCTCCCACCAATTGTGTATGTAGTATTATCTCAACCCATTGTGTAATATATCGACCGCCCATATATAGTGTAAGAGGATATTCCTCCCCATACTAACTGAAAAAATATTCTAATGGCACGTGATGAGGGTTAATATAGGTAAAGTTAAAAAAATAGTTCTAATAATAGTGGAAACATTGGTTCTATGATGATCCTGACCCTCATGAATTAGAGGGATATCTTGAGGCATTGATTTCAATGTTCCACCTAGTATTGATGCATGTTAGTCATATAGTGGTGTTGGCTTCTACTTATTCACAACATAGTAAGTCACTAGTGGAAATTGATCATCAATACCTATAATAATGTAAATATTTCATGGTCAATATTTGAGTGTGATTATCCAATAAAAACATATATTTTAATTACATTTTAATGGTATTAAATTTTCATTTTTGATCTTATGGGCCTGAGTTAGTGCATTTTCATTATGAACATCCATTCTCATCATTTGTGCACTTCATGCCTAATATACACCAATTTAGGCCCAATGAGTCATCTGATTCTAAGGAATGTAATTATCAATTTTTTTTAATTTGGTATTTTGGTAACTTTATCTACACTTAAATGTGAACATTTTTCTTTCAGGGATCAATGGAGAATTCATGGAAGAAGATGGGGATATTTTGTGATGAAAGGAAGCAATTCTAGAGAAGGCAGATTGGACACTAGCCCACTGATGAGACTGTGGGGCCCAACATACAGGACCAATAAATCCCAAATTTTGTTCGATGCTATAAGACATTCAGAGGAACAAATAAATCTTCATGAGACAATGCTAATTCGGCCTCTATGGTGGTCATTAAAGCGGCCCAAGTTAGAGATACAATTCTGGGCCAGATTCTGCGGCCCAGAAAAACAGTCCACTAATTTCATCATATATCGGAATCCGTAACTCCAAATGGGCCCAAATTTTACAGGAGGTTATAAGACATCTGGAGATACATTTTCTTCCTCGATGGACCACTCTAATTCGGCCGTCTAGAAGGTCTTCCAGATGCGTCTGTTTGGTGAAGGAAAGCTGGCTGCCACCTCGGGTCAAATGTGGAAAAGTTCAAATTCCACAAGCTTTCCACCACCTATGGCCTACCAAAATTAATTTAGATGCTTTGTACTATTTTATGATCGACCCAAGTCTCCCAAAATGCCTATATAAGTCAGTGGTGGTGAAGGGGTTGAGGATCTTGGATGCTTTGTTCAATTGTAATGTTATGCTGCATTTTTGTTGCCTCAATTTTGTCTTTCACATGTAAGTTGTTCAATTCACTTTAGTTTCTTAATAAAAGTTCTTCTTATACTCTTATTATGTTTTTCTTAATATCACTTTGATACCGTTGGATCAAGGTGTGAATTTATTCACACCAACCCTTGTGAAATTATTCACACAATGGTGGAGTGATCATTTTATGTTTGTTGTTTTCTTTACTTCTCCATTTCCTCCCTCATGAGTCTACTTTCTGCTTCCATTGAAACATTGGGATCAATGGAGGGCTAACCCACTTATATGTTGATCCAAGGGAGTAGCAAGGGGATGGATTGGATGTTATTTATCACCTAATTAATGTATAATCACTTCTTTAATTGGGATTTTTATTTGATGATTTTTAAACTCCATCGTCCTTGTTGAATTTAAGTCCACACACTTCAAGTACTAATACGATACTTTACCTTAAAGTGCTCAAAACATTGATCTTCAAGTGTATAGGTGATTAGTATTAGAGGGTGTAGGCATTAAACCAGTAAGTGATGATGTTTTTTTATCTCCTTAAATTAACCCATCTCAAATTTAAGAAATTGAAATCATTAAAAAGAAAATACGTCCAATCCACCCCGAGTGATAACCTAGGATCAACTCATTCTTTTAAATTGAATCCACTTAAATCTATTAGATATCTTTAAAACCCATCCAAAATCAATCCATTTTGGCCACTTCATAGCCAAAAATCCATCCCTTAGGTTGTGTATCTTAGGTATCTTCTTAGGTCTCTGTGGAATCGACAACCCAAGCTACACTACAAGGACCGTTCTACCCTTCTTCTCTTGGGTAAATTTGGGCGTGAACCAAATTTTGGCGCCGTTGCCGGGGAACAAGTAAGTACCTTAGATCCAAAAAAACCTTCTTTCCTCACCTCCATTCTTCTACTCTCACCCAAGATCTCTTATTTTGTCCCTTTCTCGCTTTTTTTTGGCGCATGTCCGCCTACACCCGTGATTTATCAAATATACTAGTTAGGGTGGAAAGTCCTAGGATAGGGGAGTCAAGTGCACCTAATAGATTGTTTAAATCAGATTCAAATATTCTTGAAACCCCAAAGTCAGAACTTGAAACAAGTCCAATGGAGGGTCATCCACAAAATCAAATTGTAAACCCTGGGGGGAATCAAATGGGAAACCAAAACCAAGAAGCTCCAAACTTAGGGAATGTAGTTGATCAAACCATGAATGACTACCTCACTTCAGCTTGGACCAATGCCCCCTCATGCATTAGAAACAATTCCATAGGAGACACCAACTACATATTCAAACACCATGTCCTAAACCACCTTCCAACCTTTCATGGGATGGAGTCAGAAATGCCATACCTTCATGTCAAAGAGTTCAACGACATTGTTGAAACCATGTGTCCCCCACATCAACTAGAATCCGCTAAGATGAGGCTATTTCCTTTTTCATTAAATGATCGATCTAAAAATTGGATAAACAACTTGAGACCTGCATCAATCCACTCTTGGGATGAACTGCAACGAGAATTCTACAAAAAATACTTCCCTCATCACAAAACAATTGCACTTAAAAAGAGCATCCAAAACTTTTTTGAAAAAGAGGGAGAGTCATTTTATGAAACATGGGAGAGGTTCAAAGACACCCTAAACATGGTTCCACACCATGGGTTTTCCATACCTGAACGAGTGAGAATTTTCTATGAAGGGTTGGGTCCGGGTAAAAAACAATTCATTAACATGATGTGTAATGGAACTTTTAAAAACAAGGCCCCAAATGATGCTTACGAGTATCTGGAAAGTCTGGCTGAACAAAACCAAACTTGGGGAACTTCACCTTATTCTGAAAAGCCCCAAAGAACCACCGGAATTCATACACTTAGAGAAGAGGAAAGCCTTAGGGCTAAACTCGCAGCACTCTCTAGGAAGGTTGAAGAGATATACCTTAGGAAAGTCGATGAAATCCAAAATGTAGACCTTGTTTGCACAATTTGTGACAAACATGACCATAAAACAGACAACTTCCCAACCATTCCATCCATCAAGGATGTTCTTCTAGGAGGACCCCCAACGGAAGTCAATGCCCTAAACTTTCAAAAGCCCCAATAACAAAACACCTTCAATCCAAGGTACAATGACCACCCAAGCTTCCGATGGAAGGATAACCAACAACATAGCCAACCACAAGGGCAAAATCCTTACCCTAAACAGAACTACAAAACACATAACCAGTTCCAAACCCAACCTTTCCAATACCAACAGCCACCGGTCCATTTTCAACAAACCATCCCACCTCCAAAATATCCCCCTGGGATAAACTAACCTACTCAAGCACCAACCCAAACTGTTCCACAAAGCCTACTAGAACAACTGTGCAAACAAATGGAGAGGATGAACTCAGAAGTCTCTTCCCTAAAACAAGAAATTCAAACCATCAAAACAGGAAAGGCACCCATGCCTACTCAGGCGGTGCCATCCTCAACTTCAAGGGGAGAGTCAAGTTGTGCTCAAACAACTCATGAACAACTAAAGGCTGTGACTGTTTTAAGAAGTGGGAAATCAATTGAGAAACCTGAACAACTAATTCAGAACCCACCTGAAGATTCAAACTTGGATGAAAATTCAAATGAACCAAAAGATCAAACTGAGGAAACTGATAACAATGTGAAAGAAACAACTCTTCAACAAACAACCCCACAACCTGCACCATTTCCCCAACGCATGAGGGGGAAATCCAAGACTGAACTGAGTGAAACGTTGAGGGAAATATTTTCACAAGTCAAGTTGAACATACCCCTTCTCGATGCCATCCAAACTATACCTACCTACTCAAAGTACCTTAAGGACTTGTGCACTTTTAAAATAAAATTTTCACATAAAAACCAAGTCCTTTTGGCTGCTAATGTGAGTACCACCATTCAAGGGACCATTCCTCCTAAGTTGAAAGACCCAGGTTGCCCTTACATCAATGTTGAACTAGGAGAAAGCAATGTTTTCAAGGCCTTGTGTGACCTAGGAGCTAGTTTCAATCTCATCCCATATGCTGTGTACTGCCAGTTAGTCCTGGAAGAGCTCCAACCCACATCTTTCACACTTCACCTTGCTAATCGTAGCATTAGGGTTCCAAAGGGGATTTTAAAGGACGTCCTGGTAAAGGTTGAAAACTTCATCTACCCTGCTGATTTCATTGTCCTTGACAACCATCCAAATTTAGGAAATAAGGAACAAACCCCAATCATCCTTGGCCGTCCTTTCCTTGCAACAATCAACTCTGTTATCCGAGTCCGAAATGGGAACATGACCATCACCATTGGGAACATGAGTCTAGACTTGAACATCTATAATGCAAGCTCACAAATAGGAGATGATGAGGATATTCATGAAGTAAACATGATAGGAAGCATTGATAATGAATCCATGGAACATCAAGGAATATTTGATGAATGTTTAAGTCAGAATGAGATTGATTTCCTTTGTTCATATGAAGGAAGTTTATCTCCTTTGCTTGAATCATTTTCAAATTGCTCTTATTATGGAGTCTTAGGTCCAACAGTCAGTGAAACCCTTCAAGAAACCAATTTCATAGAGACCCCTCTAAATTCCTTCCCTAAATCTGATCAATCCAATCTAGTAGCTGAAACTTCTACATGTAAGGAATCAATCCTATCTGAACCTCTAAAAAAAGAAATTGATCTTGATCCAATTTCCCAATCTTCTGCTGAAATTCTGAACCAACCTGATCTTGAATTGAAGGAACTTTCTGCTGCACTAAAGTATGCCTTCTTAGGGGAAAATCAAACACATCCTATTGTCATTTCTTCTTCTCTTGAATCCAATCATGAGAGGATGCTTCTAGATGTCCTTAGGAAGCATAAGAAAGCCATTGGTTGGACCCTTTCTGATATTCCTGGGATTAGCCCACTTATCGGGACTCATAGGATTGTTCTGGAATCTGATTCAAAGCCATGTCATCAACCTCAACGGCGACTCAATCCTAATCTCATGGAGGTAGTAATGAAGGAACTTCTGAAATTGTTGAAAGCTGGTATCATATATCCCATAGCTTAGAGTGAATGGGTGAGCCCAATCCAAGTGGTTCCAAAAAAGGCTGGAATCACAGTGATAACCAATGAGGATGGAGAGATTTTTCCAACAAGGGTGAGTAGTGGATGGAGGGTCTGCATTGACTATAGGAAACTAAACTCATTCACCAAGAAGGACCATTTCCCCTTACCATTCATTGACCAAGTCCTTGAGAGAGTGGCAGGTCATGCCTTCTACTGTTTCTTAGATGGGTACTCGGGGTACAATCAAATTGAGGTCTCCCGAGAGGATCAAGGGAAGACTACATTCACATGTCCTTTCGGTACCTTTGCCTTCAAACGCATGCCCTTCGGGTTATGAAATGCCCCTGGAACCTTCCAGCGGTGCATGATGGGAATCTTCTCAGACATGGTAGGGGATTTTCTTGAGGTCTTCATGGATGACTTCTCTGTGTTTGGGGATACTTTTGAGGGATGTCTATAGAATGTGGAGAGAGTATTGTCAAGATGTGAAGAAAAAAATATGGTCCTAAACTGGGAAAAATTCCATTTCATGGTTAAAGAGGGACTTGTTCTAGGCCATCTGGTCTCGAGTAGGGGGATTGAAGTTGATAAAGCAAAGGTTGACATCATTCATCACCTTCCATCACCCAAAACTTTCAAGGAAGTGAGGTCTTTCTTAGGACATGATGGTTTCTATAAAAGATTCATCAAGGACATTAGTTCAATATCCCGTCCCCTTTGTGCTCTCTTAGTAAAGGATGCTCCATTTGTTTGGACAGAAAGCTATGATGGTTCATTCTCAACCCTCAAATCCTCTCTCACCTCTCCTCCCATTATGAAATCTCCAAATTGGAACCTTCCTTTTGAACTTATGTGTGATGCCAGTGACTTTACTGTTGGATCTGTGTTAGAAAAACGTTGTGATAAAACTCCTTATGTCATTGCTTATGCAAGAAAATCCTTAAATGATGCCCAAATCAACTACACCACCACTGAAAAGGAGTTACTTGATATTGTGTTTGCCTTAGAGAAATTTAGGTCCTACCTCTTAGGATCACCCATCACTGTGTTCACTGACCATTCTGCACTAAAATACCTCTTCCAAAAACAAGATGCTAGGGCTAGACTGATTAGGTGGGTCCTTCTCTTACAAGAATTTGACCTCACAATCAAGGATAAAAAGGGATTTGAAAATGTTGTAGCTGATCACCTCTCTAGGATGGAATTCAAAGACAACTCAAATCACTTTTCTGTGTCTAATTTGTTTTCTGATGAACACTTATACTCTGTGAGTGACTGCCCTTGGTATGCTGACATAGAAAATTTTTTAGTGACAGGAGTCATTCCAAAATTCTTAGGGACTCAAGCTCGAAGGAAATTCCTTTCTAATGTTAGACACTATGTGTTTGATGATCCATACCTCTATAAGTTCTTCCCTGACCAAGTCATTAGGAGGTGTGTTCCAGAATCTGAACAAGAGTCCATCCTTAAATTATGTCATAGTGAGGCATGTGGAGGACACTTTTCCTCTAAGAAAACATATGCTAAGATTCTTCAATGTGGTCTTTTCTGGCCCACCCTCTCAAGGGACTCCTACACATTTTGTCAAAGCTTTCCTAGGTGTCAAAAAGTAGGGTCTATCACAAAAAGGAATCAAATGCCACTCACTCCCATCTTAGTGGTTGAAATCTTTGACTGTTGGGGAATTGATTTCATGGGTCCCTTCCCAAACTCTCAGGGATACCTCTACATACTCTTAGCTGTTGATTATGTCTCAAAATGGGTTGAGTCCATTCCCACAAAATCCAATGATCATAAAACTGTGATTAGATTCCTAAAAGAAAACATATTCTCTAGATTTGGAATTCCTAGGGCTATCATAAGTGATCGTGGAACTCATTTTTTCAATCATCCATTCACATCACTCATGGAAAAATATGGAATTTCTCACAAAGTGTCCACTGCTTACCACCCACAGACCAATGGTCAAGCTGAGTTAGCCAATTGTGAAATTAAGAAAATTCTTGAAAAAACTGTCAACCCCTCTAGGAAAGATTGATCTGAGAAACTCTTAGATGCTCTTTGGGCCTATAGAACCGCATATAAAACCATTTTAGGAATGTCCCCATATAGGTTGGTTTATGGTAAAGCATGTCATTTGCCAGTGGATATTGAACATAAGGCCTTTTGGGAAATTAACAAAATGGATTATGATCTCTCATTGGCCAGAACAAAAAGGAAATTAGATCTCAATGAACTGGAGGAACTAAGGATGGAGGCTTATGAAAATTCAAGGATCAATAAAGATAGAGTTCAAGCCTACCAATCTAGGAATATCAAGGTCAAACATTTTGAACCAGGAAAACTTGTGCTTTTGTATAGTTCAAAACTTCATTTACATCCGGGAAAGTTAAGGTCTAGATGGTCAGGACCTTTCATAGTGCATCATGTATTCCCCCATGGGGCAGTAGAGATTCAAGATCCCACAAGTGGTTACATTTTCAAGGTCAATGGTCAAAGGTTAAAACCATTCATTGAATCATTCAATAAACAGGAAATAGAGGTTGAGTTAACTGAGCCAACCTATGAACAAGGAACAAATTAATAGATTTAGGGTCCATGTCGGGCTAACGATGTTAAACAAAGTGCTGAATGGAAGGCAACCCATGGTTTTCAAGTTTCTAATAATTTCGTTGTTTTAGTCAACTTTATATTTTAAATAGGGTTAATGAGACATTTTGATATTTTGAAAAAAAATAATAAACTGTTGACCTGTTCTTCTATAATGAGTATGGATGGGTACGAAAGGGGAGCACCATATTCATCCGTGTCACGTGGTGTGATCCTTGAGTAATACCTTACCCAGAAATTTAAAAAGAAGACAATGTATCATCAGTTTATTTTGTTTTATTTTTATTATTTTATAGGTTAAGATAAAAATAAAAATAAAATAATAAAAAAAAAAGTCCACGCCATAGGCCGTGGGGCAAACCCCGTCACAACCGGCGAAGCCGCGGGGACTCGAACCTGGGACCGAAGGGAGACAGGGGCGCACGCTTACCACTGACCTGCGGCTTCTTATGCTTTCTTATTCTATAATTTTTATATATATTCTTATATTTTACTTCCTTTATTAAATAAATATAAATATATATATATTGTTTTTTTTTTGTTTTTTTTTGTTTTGTTTTTCCTTTTTCCACTAGGGAACTTTGCAACCAACATGGATATCAAAGAAATAAATTCGAGCGGCAAGAACTTCAAACTTCAACCACCAGGTGACTTCATTCCATGATCCTCATATTTCAATTTCCTTATTGAACTCCCCTTTTTATTCCTCTACCCCATTCTAAATTTTGTTTTTATGAAACTAGGGACAGTTTTATTCTATGTTGGGGGGTGTGGAAACAAAATGTTTGTTTAAAAAAAACAATGATAACAAAAAGAAGTAAAATTCCTTTATCATTCATATAATAACATCTTTTCTCACATAAAAACTACATATCAAATAATTATTATTTCCTTGACTCTTAATTTAATTCATTATTAAGTTTAAACGCATAAATTTTGGAAAGTGTGGTTGTCCAATGTGATATTTCATCGTTTATATTTTCATCCAAATAAAAAAATGCCACAATGCACGTCCTCTAGACTATGGAGTACTAATTTGAATTTTTGGGGTCCTATAATAAATACCATAGGCTGGTTTTATTTTTATGAATAATATGAGTATTCAAAAAAACTAAAAAAAATTATTAAAAAATAAAATAAAATAAAAATTGCGTGTAGAGCAATGGATTGATAAAATGCGAGGCTTTCGGAACTTGGGGATCGTGATTCCAGTGTTGTCTAGCCCTGAGTTTTTCAATATATCTCTATTTATGGTAATATGACTTTGTTTTTTATTAAGTTAACTCGAGACGATGCTTGAGTATGTGGGCTTCACTTGGTGCCCTAAGGCCTTTGAGTCTGGGAGTCATCAGCAAAGTCTTGCTACATGGGTTAATTTGATTAACTGCAATCTCAATTACTATGGCAATATTCCAAAGAAAAAAAAATAAAAAATAATAATGAAGAATACTCATATTAGTATTAAATGTGATTCCACCTAGCGCTTCCATGATTTCTGCCTTGAATGAAAATGAACCCCCATATCTATTGTGATACACAACACATCATTACACCTAATTGAGTTGGATGAAGTATGATGATGGATTTGATCAAAGGAATGGGATTGGGATTGGGTTCTGCTTTTAAATTCATCTTGTTTTAAATTATCTTGATAGGTTATAAAAATATATTTGTGTTCAGTTTACATTGTGAGCACTGTTTGTTATAATGTGTTTGAAGAAAGGAATTCAAATAAAATCATTGAATTATTTGCTCGGGACTAGCAAATCTCAAGTTGGGGGGTGTGATTATACAATAAAAACATATATTTTAATTACATTTTAATGGTATTAAATGTTCATTTTTGATCTTATGGGCCTGAGTTAGTGCATTTTCATTATGAACATCCATTCTCATCATTTGTGCACTTCATGCCTAATATACACCAATTTAGGCCCAATGAGTCATCTGATTCTAAGGAATGTAATTATCAATTTTTTTCAATTTGATATTTTGTTAACTCTATCTAAACTTAAATGTGAACATTTTTCATTCATGGATCAATGGATAATTCATGGAAGAAGATGGGGATATTTTGTGATGAAAGGAAGCAATTCTAGAGAAGGCATATTGGACACTATCCCACTGATGAGACTGTGGGGCCCAACATACAGGCCCAATAAATCCCAAATTTTTTGGTATTCTAGAAGAAATTCAGGGGAACAAATAACTCTTCATGAGCCAATGCTAATTCGGCCTCTATGGTGGCCATTAAAGCGGCCCAAGTTAGAGATACAATTCTGGGCCAGATTCTGCGGCCCAGAAAAACAGTCCACTAATTTTATCATATCTCGGAATCCGTAACTCCAAATGGGCCCAAATTTTAGAGGAGGTTATAAAACATCTGGATCTACATTTTCTTGTTCTATGGCCCACTCTGATTCGGCCGTGTAGAAGGTCTTCCAGATGAGTATGTTCGGTGAAGGAAAGTTGGCTGCCACCTCGGGTCAAATGTGGAAAAGTTCAAATTCCACAAGCTATCCACAACCTATGGCCTACCAAAATTAATTGAGATGATTTGTACTATTTGAGGCTCGACCCAAGGCTCCCAAAATTCCAATTTAAGGCAGTTGTGGTGAAGGAGTTGAGGATCTTAGATGCTTTGTTCCATTGTAATGTTATGCTGCATTTTTGTTGCCTCAATTTTGACTTTCACATGTAAGTTGTTCAATTCACTTTAGTTTCTTAATAAAAGTTCTTCTTATACTCTTATTCTGTTGTTCTTAATATCACTTTGATACCTTTGGATCAAGGTGTGAATTTATTCACACCAAACCTTGTGAAATTATTCACACAATGGTGGAGTGATCATTTTATTTTTGTTGTTTTCTTTACTTCTTCATTTCCTCCCTCATGAGTCTAATTTCCGCTTCCATTGAAACCATGGGATCAATGGAGGGATAACCCACTTATGGGTTGATCCAAGGGAGTATAAAGGGGCTGGATTGGATGTTATGAATCA
The DNA here is from genome assembly GCA_963277665.1 of Viscum album. Taxonomy (NCBI): domain Eukaryota; kingdom Viridiplantae; phylum Streptophyta; class Magnoliopsida; order Santalales; family Viscaceae; genus Viscum; species Viscum album. The sequence continues at coordinate 1,850,005,109 of OY728156.1, forward strand.
CCTAATTAATGTATAATCACTTCTTTAATTGGGATTTTTATTTGATGATTTTTAAACTCCATCGTCCTTGTTGAATTTAAGGCCACACACTTCAAGTACTGATACGATCCTTTAACTTGAAGTGATCAAAACATTGATCCTTCAAGTGTACAGGTGATTAGTATTAGAGGGTGTAGGCATTAAAACAGTAAGTGATGATGTTGTTTTAACTCCTTAAATGAACCCATCTCAAATTTAAGAAATTGAAATCATTAAAAAGAAAATACGTCCAATCCACCCCGAGCGATAACCTAGGATCAACTCATTCTTTTAAATTGAATCCACTTAAATCTATTAGATATATTTAAAACCCATCCAAAATCAATCCAAGTTGGCCACTTCATAGCCAAAAATCCATCCCTTAGGTTGTGTATCTTAGGTATCTTCTTAGGTCTCTGTGGAATCGACAACCCAAGCTACACTACAAGGACCGTTCTACCCTTCTTCTCTTGGGTAAATTTGGGCATGAACCAGAGTGCCTCTTCCAGGAGTAGTATAGAATGGTTTTGTTGAGTTTATTAAGTATCCAAGATATATTTATGCTAAAAAATGAAAACATATCTATTATAGAGTAAATAATGGCATTCAATGACCTCAAAAAGTACTCTCTTAACATGGTTTATTATGAGTAATTTTGAGAATGTAAGTTCAAGAATGGTATCCTCTGAGACATTTTAGTGGTATTTTTCACTTAATATCACCACTCATCCTGAGGCTTTGTAAGGATCCTTGGTGATCAAGAGATTTTTGGTAAAGTGATTAAAGAAAAAAATGTTCTTATTATAGTTATCCATGGGTATAGTCACCAGCTATATCCTTCTGATTGTAATCTTAGGGATCATGATTTTGAAGAAGTACACTTGCATGGTCCTTATCCTAAGTAAATAGTGGTATAAAGATTCATAAAGTATTTTGTTATAAATGAGAAATGATTTTCTATACTTTTAGGGGATGAGGTTATTTGGATCATGAATGCTCAACCTGATGTACAGTAAAGGGAAGTTTAGTAGTGTATGGGCCTCTATATCAAAGACAACAGAATGATTAGAAACTTATCTGAGGTAGACAAGGTGTCCCTTAGGTAGGTGGATATGGTTGAGGATCTGGTAGTTTACCCATAGGTGGAGATAAAGGTAGATGTTTCTATAATCTTATTCCACTACGACAACTACTAGACAATCCATACAAAGATAAAATATCTGGTAGTTAGGGATATAGATAAAAGTGGGTGATAGAGGGATATGACCAAAAAGTTCCAAACATGATCCAATTCATGATTTATATCTTCTATATATTGGAACCCTTACTCAAAGATACTTGCACAAGATATTAATTTTTTTTTATATCTCTAGTTTGAGAGATATCAATCCAAATAGATCCCTTAGACTAACCTATGAGTCTAGATAATCCTATAGGAAGTGATCACACACTCATTTTCATGTTCCAATGATGCAATATTGGGCTTAGTGGATAGATATTTTCAGAGGTCATTATAATAGAGGAGATAAAACCTGTAAAAAATCCATTGTAAAATCTTTTTATCCATAGTTCATACTGAGAATGATTAGTACCATAATCAAGTGATTTTATTCTAATCTGATGGTTCAATAATTTCCTTCATGGGTGAGTGGGATCTTTATTTAAAATGGGAAAGGATTAAATGAGAAATTTTGTATATGTTCAACCATAATTTAGAAAGTGTGGATCTATGTGTGGTATACACTTTAAAATAACAACTTCTTATAGTCTAGGAGGAGTAAATGGATGTTCTTCCTAAGGAAGTACGTAGATTATACCCTCAAAAAGAGATCATATCATATATTGAACTATACCTCAATACCATTGTGATACCTTATATGGCTTATTAGATAGACCACACTAAGATTAGAGATTATATTCTATAGCTTGAGTTCTTTATAGAGAGAAGTTTCCTCACAATTAGTGTTTACCCCTAGGTATCTCTTCTTTTGTTATCTAAGATGATGGATAGGATATTTCTTCTTTTGATTAGTTATTACTACCGAAATATGGTGAAAGACAAGAATAAGTACCCTCTACTAAGGATCGATGACCTCTTTGACCATATGAAAGTAGTAAAATGTCTCTCAAAGATCAATCATTGGTTTGGATATCACCATATTTAGGTTTAATATGATGATATATCAAATATGAAATTATGATACCAGTATGGGCATTATGAGTTTGTGGTAATGTCACTCGGTGTGACAAACACCACAACTATGCTCCTAGGCCTCGTAAAACATATCATTCATCACTTTATGGAGTAGTTTAAGGTTTTATTCATTGAATAAACCATTTTTTATTTAGAATCATAAGAAAATCACACAATTTATCTTGGGATGATTTTGGACATACTCAAGGAGCCCTAGTTTTAAAAAAAATCTTCCAGTGTCATTTTTATATTTAAGAGGTCTCCTTCTTATGAAATTTCATTTTATAAAGTGGATTAGCTATGGTCCTAATGAATATCAATATATTACTATATTAGGTACAACCTAATAGTTTGATTAAGGAGTGGAGTTTTCTTGGTATGTGAGGAAATGATTAGAGATTCATTTTGGAATTATAAAGTATTGTAGCTCCAATGACTATCCTTACCCAAAATTGTAAGCCCTTAATTTGGAATGAGTAATGTTGGCGTGATTATGAAGTGTTTATGTGAAGGTTTATGAGTGCTTTTGTTCTTTGGATATTGGAGGAATGAGCTGAGTATGTGGTAATTTGTAACTCCTCATGAGATGGGCTTGGTTATATGCTCATAAAAAGATAGATGATGATTGCATATGAGTCTAGATAGTTGATTCCTCATTAGTAAAACTACACAGCCCATGATTTAGAGATTGAAGTGACATTGTTAGCCCTAAATACATGTAATAATACCTTACTAGTGATAAATTTATAGTGTGTACAAACTATAAGAGTCTCAAGTACCTAATCACTTAAATAGATCATAACTAGTGGAAGTTTCATTAATTAGATGTCCTATAGGACTATGAATTTGATATTATTTATGCTCTATGAAGGGGAAATACGGGGGTGTATCACCCTAGAGTAATTCCCATTCAAATAATTGGAGGTGTAATTTGAGAAATAAGACTCAATTATGTTTGATGGATAAGAATTGTTTTTTATATTTAATTAACAGTGGTGGATCCTCCACTTATTTAGAATTTGAGTTAGGACTAAATGGGAGAAATAGATTATAATGTTTTGTATGATCGGATATCCTTAGGTGATACACTAGATAGTTTTTATAAATTTAGGTAGCACTTCATCCTCTTTCAATGGAGGACAATGGTTTATTTCATGATCCATGAATAGGTGTTGAGTGATTTCAATTATTCACCCTTAGTAGTATATCCAAGTCTAACAAAGATGTACCACAACATCAAGTGTCATTTTTGGTGGTATGTTATGAAGATTATTATTGTCAAGTTTATCTCATAGTGTCTCACCTACCAATAGGTAAAGTAGAACCACCAAGAAGATATTGCTTTATCACAACCCATTGAAGTTCTAGATTATAGTTGGAGTGGTATATTAGTGGAATTTGTGAGGGTTATTCCTTAATCAATGAGTTTTCATGACACTTTATGGGTGATTACGAACTAACTAACCAATTTGACCAAGTTTCTTTCAATATAGAAGTAAATTTAGATGGAATTATTTGGAAACTTTTACATGGAATAGATCACATTATTTATGGGAGTGAATTTAATAATATTTTAAAAATAAAGACACCCAATTCATGTCTTGATTCTAAGGTAATTGTCCATATCATTTCATATACAAATATTAATAATTTTAGATGATCATTCAATATATCTCACAATAATACACACCCCGTAACCATAAAGGTGTAGTGTATTTGGAGACTAGATACATAATCATCTTATTTTTTTAAATATCTTTAATATCTCTCACAAATGTTTTCTTGCATAGTACCCTTCTTATACATACCCTACATAAAACCTTCCTTCATAACCTAGGGAAAATGGAAACATAAACAATTCTGGGCTCATATGCCAATTAATGGTAAACATAGTGGATATCAATTAATGATCATAAATGAGAATAAGATAAGAATACATGTATAAAAAATTATAATAACATAAAAAATACATGCCCAATCAGTCAAATAACTTTAATCATGAATCATGTAATAAGACTTTTCCATAAACTACATAATTCATAAGAGTGTGATATCATAAATAATCAATCATGAACCATGATAACATATTATAATCATAATATATAGGTATGTGGAACACACGCGTATATATAAAATCATTTCCATGTTTAAGAATCATTGTCAATACTATCAAAGTAGATATGGATTCACTCCCCATTCCATCATTTCCTTGGTAAAGGTTCTCTCCCAACACTATCATATTAGATATAGTCCCTTACTGAGCTACGTTTACACCACATTCTATTCCATATTATCTCATGAGATATCAATCTTTACCAAATGCATTAGAGAGAGATATATAATTCTAGTCCCACCCATCACATAATAAAAACCATCATTATGTGTCCCATAAGATCATAAAAGTTTTTATTATTTAATTATTTAGTAACCTAGGGAAATGAAATGTGTTTCATACACATTTCATCATCTCATAATATCATATCTCATGGAAAATAAATGGTTTTTATAAATATTTCATCATAAATTAATTAACCTGTGAGAAAGAAATAGGTTTGTAGAATCATCATCATCATAATCCATCCAAATAAATAATGTGGTTTCTTTCATAGGATCATATTCCTAGTGAACCATAACAATATTTAAAGTGTTTTTACATGGATAAAAAGTACCTTTAAAAGAAAATTTAATCCTTTCTTTGAAAACTTGAGAAAAACATCCTTTTATTTTAATAATACTTTAACTAAAAATTCCCATAATATTGAGAAAAACAATTATTTGAGAATAAACCATGTAAAAAATGTAATGTAATCTTAAAATAAAACAAAATTAATGAATTTGGGAAAATCCATTTGTATCGTATACATTAAAAGATAATTATTTTTCCACACTTTTGCAAAAAGAAAAAAAAATTGTTCAAAAAAATTAAAATGATTCTTTTTAAAACTTGGTTAATAAAGTAATATTTATTTAAAATTAACTTTTAAAAAATAAATTGTATATATAAACTTCCATAAAACTATTTTAATATCATGGAAATGGAAGAAATATTTCTTCAACCAAGGAAGAAATAAGGTCATCTTTTCTTAAAAATATTTTCTCAATCATTTTAATAAAAAATAGAAAAAATGGTTACATTACTTTAAAATTATAGGAATAACTTGAGAAGAATAAAATATATGGGTTCTAAAGGATAAAAACATATAATTTCCCTCAATTTAAATTTAGCATCGATAATACTAAAAATAAATGATATTTGAACATAAACCCTTACTTCAAGTCTCATCTTGCTTCATACTCATTCAAAATTTTGATATAATAATTATAGATTTATTAGAAATTTAATAATGAAATATATTCATTCATAGCTTACTATTTATTATTCCTTTATAATTTCCATGTACCCTTTTATAAATAATTCATCATTAAAATGAACATTGAGGTGAAAACTGGTCAGTTTTCTATGAATGTTTCAGTTTAATGGTTATAGACCTCTCACCTTAGTCATGGTATCATCATCTAAAGAGTATAAATCATGAAATAAGTATCATATTTATACATTATATACAATTTTTTTAATCATTAATATAAATCGGTGGTGAAAAAGAAATTACTTCACTTTGTAGAGGCGACAGTCCACACCTATGCAGGGGTGATGTTTTGACTTCTTAATGGTTGGGATGAAATAAAGGTATATAAAAATTAAACTTTATTTAATCATATTTATATATTAAATATCATATCTATTAACAGAATTTATCCTTATGACCATCAATGTAAAGAGGAAATGAAAATTAAATCATGTTTCTTTATTGAGGTGGTAGTACACACGTCTGCATGAGTGATGTTATCATTTTCCAAAAGATGATAATGAGATAGAAAAGGTATATAAATTAAAAATAAAATCATCTAAGTATATAGAAGATACTAATTTCATCATTATAAGATATTTATAAAACATTTTTTTGAGGTTTAAAAAGTAAATAAACATGAAAAATATTAGTAAGAACATATACCTCTTCTTTAGGAATCCCCTGTTGAAAATAACCTTAAGTATTCTTTGATGTGTGTTTTTTTTGAAACTATGATGTTTTGAATTATTTTTTAATTAATTAATAAGATGTTTATTAGTAGTTTTAATTGATTATAGTGTTTTATTTTTTTTCAACAAGTAAATCTATCATCTATGACAAGAATATATCGCTAACCTTTTGTGAGATAAATGCATATGATCGTGCATTCTGTGGTGAAACTATTAATTTCAGGTGTTCAACTAAACATCATCATGGAATGTGACTGTGCATCGGATTAGTGAAACCACATGAAGGGTTGTGTGATAGCATGTTGGAGTAGTGTAACCACTTGAAGTGTTATGTGACCACATTTTGGAATAGTGTGACCTTATGAAGTTTCATACAACTGCATATTGGAATAATGAGATTTTATAAAGGGTCATGTGAACACACATTGGAATAGTGAAACCATATAAAGGGTCATGTGACTGAATATTGGAATAGTTAAATCGTATGAAGGGTTGTGTGGCCGCACAATGAAATAGTGAGACCACATGAAGGGGATGAGAAACTACACATTAGAATAGATCAACCACACCTTTTAATGAGTTGTGTGAAAAAAAGTATGATTGGCTATGAGCGTCTTGGTAGATAGATCTATCATGAAAAAAAATTAGGGATACAAAGTATGGTGATCGAATAATTTTTAAAAATCATGGTAATGAAAATCATGATTTTTAAATGGAACAGCTAGATAAAGTCATAAGGAAAAATAAATAAGAGTGTAACATCATGATATTTTTATTAAATATTCTTTTTGAATAAGTTTAATTTATTTGATAGTTTGTGATACTTACAACACCGAGTTTTAACAAACTATGATATATTATTAGTATTATTATTTAATTTTGACCATTATAACCAAGATATTAAACATGGAAGTATGATTAGTAATATCAACATTTTACAAATTAAGTATGAAAGCTTAAGATGAAAAATTTATATTGATAAATAAGTACCTTTTATGTAAAGTCTTTATATGCAACAAAAAATACATTTTTCTCAAAAAATGATTTTCATTTCCTTTTTATAAAAAAATACTAAAATTAATTGTTTCCACTTTAAGAAAAAATAATTTAAAAAAATAAATTAATTTTTTAAATCAAAATTTCCAAATTATAATATAGTTACTTTTTATGAATTTTCTAAAAAGATTAATTTTTAAATGAATAGTAAAAATTGCTTATTTTTATTAATAACTAGATTTTCATTCAAAAAAATTATAAGTTCTATTTTTATTTAAGATGGTTTTAAAAGTATAATTAGTTAAATATTTCTATTTTTAATCCAATTTAGGTCATTGGAATCAATTTCATATTGAATTTTGATATTAAAACTTTCTATACATATGAAAACTTTTTCTTTGGAAAATCGCTTTTTCGTCATGACTGTGGGTTTAATTTTATATTAAATTTTACCAATTATGTGAATTTAATTTCTTAAAATGGATTCCATATTTTTTTAATTAAAATAATTAATATTAATTAATAATTCTGACTTAAATTTTGGTCATAATGGATAGTAAGAACAGTCAAAATTAATTACTATGGTTAAAGATAAAACAGGTTTATTAGGGAATTAAACTAAATATATAAGGGTTTAAATAACCTAAAAACTTGTCTAATTATTATTTTAAAGATATATCTTGACCTTATATTATATATATTTTTTAATTATTGGTTTTATATCCTTTTTAGGTGTTTAAAATGTCGGTATTTCTTTTTATTTCTAAAAATTTCAAGTGTGTCCTCTCCCCCAATTATGAAAGGGAAGCCCATATCCTTTACTCTTCACACATAAAAATAATTTTGGTTAATAAAATACCTTCTAAAACCCCTTAATTAATTTTATATCCATGTTCTCGAGACCTTATTTTGATTTTGAAACCAAACAAAAAAGGATTTTGGTGCTAACCTAATGAGGTTGTCCGAATAAGAGGTATCATTATTAATCGAGTGTTTTTATTTTATTTATTCTTAAAACTCATAAAAATATTCCCTAAATATTATTAAATAATAAAAAATTAATCTCCCATGTACTGATATCTTATCATTTTAATATCATAACCAACATCCTTCCCCTCTTCGATCAAATGATAAATGAAACTATTGATCGTGTGTACAACGGACTACAACCTCACAAACTGAAGTAATTCATTTTTCATCACTAACTCTCAGGGATAGATATAGTAATGAATTTAAAGTATAAGTATTATATTTATGAAATAATTATACTCCTAGAATTATAATAACTCATCTAACTTCTTACCTTCCAATCCATTGGCAAACGGTAAGTCGCTCTTACGTACATGTGAACTACCACCTCCACGATTCGAAGTGATACGTTTTCATTTTATTTTTACAGGGATGGTAATAAAGATATATTTAATAAATATATATGATATATATGATATAAAAATTATTATGTAAAGTTTAAAAATTAAAACAATATTTATGCATATCTGCAGCCTACCCTCTCCATGAATGATGTAATTAATTTTTCTCTCTCTAAATTTTATGGATAACTATAAATATGTATATAATGAATTAATATTATATTTATATTAATATTAACATTATATAGATTATTGAACCAAAATTAAAGTACAAAGACCAAAACTATCAACTAAAACATATATGAAAAAGAGATTAGTTTTCACCCAAAACAATTATTTGAATAAATAATTATTCACAAATGGGTGGTAAAAGTTTAAAAGTACATAAAATATGGTAAAATATATATGATTATGGTTTTTGATTATATTTATAATCAATATTTATTTATTGTATATGAGTTTTGAATTGTATAAAGGATATCGAGACTTAAGCTAAGGGATTTTTGTCTCACTTTTATTTCCATGGGACACATGTCATATTCACCACTTGTTTCTTTTGTGTAGTGTATACACTTCTCATGAATGAATTTTATAAATATTATCCTTAAAATTATTGGATATACATATCAATATAAGGTTCTTTACTTCATGGGGCTTATGATTCAAATGTTACTAATGTGGTAATGGTTTTATGTTACAATCTCATTATTTATCAGGATTGTTTCTCATTAAGTTTCTAATGATGAAATCTTAAGATATATCTCTCAAGAAGCTTGAGAATTTTCTTCTCTTATGGTTATTTCTAGATAATATATGTTTCTATTTAATTTTCCTCTCTTTAGGTACTCAATGGACTGAAAGTATGGTTTTAATAAAAAATAACTTTATTTCTTTCATCAGTTGAAAATCCTTTTTCCTCCATGTCCATGTTTTCTAAAAATAATTAAAAAAAGGTTTTTTATCATATCTAATGATTTTTTAATGTAATTTTAACCCATGTTTTAATTTCAAAAAATTGGTTTAAGATTTATATTATTATTATTTTTCAAACAAGTCTCTTGTGAATTTTTTCTAAAAATGTTAAAAGAATCTTTTTTTAACGTAAACATCATGAACAGTATTTCTCATTTTCATGATTGCTCAATGATTTAAATATTCCTTTAAAATTTCACAAGGTTATTTTTTAAGAAATTTTTTTCATTAATATTTGGGAAATTATTTGATTTTAAATAATTGATTTTAAAGTGGAAAGGATGTCTTCCTCAATAAATATTTTGAGTAAAATTTTAAGAACATTTTTCATATAAGATAACATCACTTCTTGTTAGATAATATTTACTTGGGGTATGATCCAATTATTTCATCCCTATCCTTTCTCTAGATGGTTTATGATTATGATGAAAATATGTTTATGAAACTAATTCATTTTTTATGGATTATGCTATGATGAAACCAATTATTTTTCATGGGTTCTGATATCATGAATGTTTTATCATCATGTGGCACACATATGTATGATTTTCATTATATTAATGAAAGGGCCTATATCTCCCTATAATTAATTGGTTAAAGATTTATATCTCAAGAGATAGTAGGACTGGAATGGGGAGTTAACCCAGTTCGGTAAGGGACTTTGTCTGCTGTGATAGTCTTGGGAGTGAACCTTGACTACTATGATGGTTTAGAGAGTGAAACCATTCCACTATGATAGACTTCTAAATTAACCATGAATAATAAAAAAAATATTCTCTATACTTATTTTTATTCCAAAAATCTATGTCTTATGCTAATGTTTTTCTCTCGTGGCTATTTTTTATTCCTTTATGATTCATGTCTTATGAACTTTGAATATTTATTCCATTACTCAAGTTTATTATCTATGATGTTAAAGTTATCATTTTTAAATATTATTCTCACATTATCACACCCTTATGCTAATTTTAGGTTGATATCTCCCTTTTTTATCCTTACTAAGCATCTAAGATCACCCTTTATAATGTTACCTTCCCATGGTTATGAAGAAAGGTATTATGTATGATATGTCAACGAAGGGTTCTAACAATAAACAACTTAATGTGAGATGATGTAGTTTACTTATGAAACTATGGTTTGTGTATCCAAGTTTTCATATACACTAAACCTTTTTGGTCCTCATTTTTTCTTTTGCATAATGAAATGAATATTACTCTATTAAGATATAATATTTATGTATGAAAATCATGGGTTTATATAAAGAGAGTAAATGTAATTATTATAGTGCACTGAATAAAATATAAAGGGAAGTATGTGTTGTGGATACTCATTTTAAAATGAAAATGAAGGAATATTGGCTGAGTTGGTCATGAAGTTATCTTTCAAGAAGATTTATTTGATTTTGTTTGAAGGAAAAGCTGAAGAAGGTATCATAAAAATTCATGTTCTCAAAATTAAGGATGACACATGAAGATAAAATTCATGTATATAAGAATGATAATTGATAGTAGTTTATTATGAAATTATCTTGGAAATAATGAGAATTTATTTTAATGGTATTTATTAGAAATAATTCCAAGATTGATGTTATAATTATCTTTTCACTTTACCATTCATGTATTCATGTGTGTGTGGGGATTAAATATAGAGAAAATAAAAGTTTGTAGAATAATGAATATGATATTTTATTTCTTCATGTTTTGATGCAATTAAAATCAATTATGGAAGCACTTTCTTCAAAAAAAATTATTATAAAGATATATCCAAGAATTCTGGTAATTTGAATTCAAAATTATTTATTTGGTGTTAAATTTTTTTGAATAAATAAGAAAGAAAATATGTAACTGTCACAGCATGATATATAATTTACAGTTATTTTAGATCATTTTTGTGCATATGAGGTGGGGTAGAAGAATGGAGAGAGAGAATAATAATAATAATAAGTGGTTCTTTCTCGCAGTTGATAAAGAAACAAAGAAGAAGATAATATAATTCGTGTAAGTGAAAGTGTCAAGAATTCAAGTAGAATAATGATGATGTGTTGAAGCTTCTTGGTGAAGGTTCATTCCGTTGTTGCAAAATATATTCTGTCATATTTTACATGAATTCATCATATGAACTATCAATGGAATATAGTTAAATAAAAGTTATGGATATACACTACATATTTTAAACCATAAAGGATTAATTTCAAGTGGACTGTCTGACCTCAAATTGTTTCCAAATCATGTTAATGATAAGATACACTTAACGAGTACTGAACCTTGTAAATTCCTAGGTTCTTATGGGTTTACTTGCATGTTGTGTTTGATTTTATTCTTTACTCCCTAATTAGAGGTTAAAGTTAATTTAAAAGAATAAAACATAAAATTTTGACAATTGAATCACCCCTCAGTGGTCACACATATCCTGACTGGTCCTCTCATTTGGGAATACCAGAACATCAAGGTCATGGATAAGGATGTTGGGAGAGTATTTTGGAAGAGATAGATTGAGATAAAGGGCTCATGTGTTATGTAGAAAAATATGAGAGGATCTTCTTGTAACTTTGTAAGATTTTTTAAAAAAAAACTATGTTTGATTATCATGTATGACACACAACACTGAGCCTAAATGAATCGTGAAATATTATTATTTAAATATGAACATTATAACCCAACTATTAAATTGTTGGGTAAAAATAGTATTAAATGACTTATGATATATATATATATTACTCAATATAAATATTTTTTTTAACTACTTAGTAATAATCACATGAATTTTAAAAAATCATTTTATTTTATAAAAAACTATGTTTCCTTCAAAAATGGTTTTTATTTCATTTTATGAGAAAATATTATAATATATTTTTTAAAATTTTAGAAATTTTATTTTATATTTAAATCATCATATAAAAATTATCTTATGGTAAATTTTTTAGATTTTTCTGAAATGTTTGACTTTTCAATGAATAGTGAAAATAATTATTTTTATTTAAAATATAAATTTTATTTTAAATTATTTAAAAAGTAAAATTATATTATTTATTATTAATAATATTTAATTAGTTAAATATTATAATACATATTCCAATTATGGTCTTTGGGATTAATTTTATACTTTAATTTAGTGTAAAAACATTTGTATACTTAAAAAGCATTTTTCTGAAAAAAAAACTATCTTTCATTATGTTTTGTGATTTAATATTAAATTATTTTATGCCACCTATAGAAATTAAATCTTCAAAAATGGACACTAAATATGGAATTATTAGGTCTAAATTTGATAAATTGGCCCCTTTTATTAATTTCCATTATAAATAGTAACTATAATAAATAATTCACACAACGGTAAGGTTAAATCAGGTAATTAAGCTTAAAATAATATGATAAGGACAAAATAATTTCCCATAAACATTTCTTTATCCTATATTATGTGTTTATTTTTTCTATTTCCATCCACATTTTAAAAATATTGAAAAAAAATTCCATGTTTCTTTGATTTTGACCTTTATATTATTTTGTGTAAAGAAAAGTCAAAAAATTCATTCTATTTTTTTTATTATCTATAAATTCTTGAAATATTGATAAACATAGGTTATGTTTAATTATAAAAGTTTTTTTTGAAATAAAAAATGTTTTTAATCATGGTAATTTATTTATAATTTTTACTATTGAAATAATTATATTAAATTCTTACATAATGTTGACATAATATTTTATTCAATAAATAGAAAAATAAAATAATTTTTTTAAAAAATATTAAAAGTAATATTATTTGAATGAATTATTATGTTACATAGATTTTTTAGATAAATATAACATATTATTTATTATATTAATAAAATTGATTTCATGTTGTTTTCAAAGTCAACTTAATTGATTAGTGTTAAAAATGACATCATTGATATTTTATGTTAAATAATATTTTATATGATTATTTAAAAGTCCTGAAAATATTTCAAAAGGATAATTAAGATGATAAATGATATAAAATTTCATTACTTTTCCATTTATGATCCTATTTTTATCTTTTAAGTAACATTATAACCCTTTAATATTGATTAATTAATTATCTCAATTAAGATTAGAATTGGTTAACCAAAGGATTAATCCAAAAGATATAGTTTAAAATGATATAAAACCCTATAAAAAATATTTTATGATTATATTAATACCATATATTCCTTATATCCAAATCTATGTCATTTTGTAGAATTTTATATCAGTTAGATAGATATTATATTATAATATTTCATGTATTTCAAGAAATGATATAAATGAGATTTTATAATAAATAATATTTTATTAAATTATTTAAAATTCATAAAAATCCTATCATAATCCATGTTATTGATATATGTTTAATAATATAAAAATGGTTTATTTATGGACCAGTTTCACTTTTAAAGTAACCATATTGATACCTAATGAGTAAAAGCATCATTATCACGATAATTGTCAAAAACGGTTAGTATGAGTTAAAAAAAGTTTTAAGGATAAAAACCTAATCTAAACTTGCCAAAATTTTATTAGATAATATTATTCTAACCCATAACTAACATATATTCAAATTAAATCATTTTTAAAACTTTTTCCATTAAAATTAATTTATATTAATTTAATATATTAAGTAATTCCAAGAGTTCCCCTCCACTCACTCGTAAAAGGGTACCTCCTCTCCTCTATTACTCACACTTAATAAAATTAGTTCATCCAATACCTACCCAAATTCATTCCTCAAATCCCTCCACACATCCTAGATTCATTGGATTGATCATAATACCATCCTATAAACTTTTTTCGTGTAAAACTTAAGTGGTTTTGGAAGAAGCGTAAGATAAAGAATGTACATGAATTTAAACTCAAGGTAAGGGTCAATTTACTTTAAAAAATCCTTTTAAATGTTTTAAATATTTAATTTTTAAATATTTCTATTCCATTTCCATATTATTAAAATTATTTTATGAATGTATTTATATGGATATAAATTAATTATAAAGGAAATTATATGAATATTTTGACATTCATTCAATGCATTTCAAAATGAATATTTTACTTATTTTATATGGAATGTTTTTACTTTTTAAAAAAATAAAAAAAAATGAATGTTATATTTTAATATATATATATATATGGTGTTAATGTATTTTCCTATCAGTGTAAAAAATAATTTATTTTTTGGATTTCCTTATAATATTTCATGTTTTATAAAAATAAAAACCTTCATTCTCTTTATTCTATATATTTTTAAAAAGAGTTTTAAATGGAATGGATATTTTGATATCTAGAAAAAATATATTACAAGTGCAATGAATATTTTTATAACTATTCAAGCATTAATTTTTTAGGATTATGTTATTGTTCTTGGGCAATGTTTATGATAACATTGGGTTTTGTTATAAACCAAAGATGGGTGGATCATTTATAAACCAAGGATATGTAGTTTTCTTATAAACATAGAATAGGTGATTTTGTTATAAACAAATTATGGGTGGTTTCATTATAAACTAAGGATGGGTGGTTCTATTATAAACCAAGGATGTATGTTTATGTTATACAGTAGGTATGGGTGGGTCCATTATATCCCTTCAATGAATTGGGTAATGATTATGTTCTTGGGAAATTTATAATGGAAGTAAAATTATGTCCTGAGTTATCTACCTGATTTATATAGGATTTTTATCATTTTTGGAAAAATATTATTATTTAATAAGGTAAGTTAATGATCTTATGTTTAAATGAAATTATTTTCTACTTCTTAAGAGTGAAATGTATTACATTTTGAAAAAAAAACATTATGAGTTTCTAAGATTTCAAAGAAATTTTTATGGTTTGTATTTTTCCCTTAATATTTATTATGAAATGTTTTTTGAAAAGGTTTGGGAAAATTTGATTTCTTGGGTATGAAAATGTTTATTTTTATCAGAAAGTTTTTTTTAAACGGAAAATTATTATAATTTTTCAGGGAATAACGAATTTCTTTTTTAGTTTTTATGTTCCTTACTAAGATTGTTTTGTTCATACCATGTTTTTAAATGTTTTTAATAGGTTTTTAAGTATGAGTATAGTTAAGGATGTGTTCAAGATAAAAATTGTAAATATTTTTCATGAAATAAAAACTTTTTATATCTTAAAAGATTTACTTTGGTGGAAAAAATAGATACTAATTGGAAGTGTCCACATTGTGATGTAATATTTATTTATGTAATAATGGTGGACTAATTCTATAAAAATATAAACTATAAATGTCCTCAAATTCAAGTGAAATAATTATTGAATTAAAACACAAGATTATGTAATATTTACATTTGATACCTTATATTTGGTATTATATGAATGGTTCGGATAACTTTAAAAATTAGGATGATTTCATGTGATATTAACTTAAGAATTATGGATACCAACATGACTTTATATGTTTAAGGTTTATCATAAGTTTAAATTCATAGGCACATCTTGTAAGGTTTTAAGTGATATTTTTTTAAAGTGAATAATGATATTTTTCTGATGTTTTAATAGGTTGATGTATATGTAACCCTTAGGCTTAACATGAAGGATTATTTCTAAATAATTTTATTACATTTTTAAGTATTTTATCACGTTTTTTGGAACATTATATGAATTATAATAATGTTTTTTAGTAAAAAGGATAACCCTCAGGACAAATGAAAACCTTTCAAATATGGTAAGGCCATGGGGCTCGAATCCACAACCTAATGGAGATAAGGGTAAAATACCTACCACTACCCTATGTGATATCCTGGTTAGTATGTCATTATTATTTTTACTTTAATGATTTGATAGATAATAATTAATTTTATTTTGGGAACATCTATTTTATTATATAGATAACCCTATGATGGAAAAGTGATTTGGTGATGAAGTGATTCAGGATATTTCAAAATAGTTATACTATTTTGGGAAACTTATATGATTAAGATAACTAGAATATTATGGTATTTTATTTGACGAATAAAAGTTGAGTTATTTTTTAGAAGAATATATGATATTAGTGTATATTTATAGTGATATAGGTTATTTATTGAAATGATTTTAATATTTTGGAGATTATATTATTAGGGAATATGCATTTTGGGTTATATGACTTTATGAATGACTAGTTTTGATTTGGGATAAATGTTAAATTAATCTTAGAATAATATGTAATCAAATCATTATGACCAAAAATGGTTAGCACAATACAAGGTTAATTTTTCATTATGCTAACCATTTTGCATTTTGCAAACCAGATTAGTTTTGGTTAATGACTAAAGATATGATGAATATATTTTTATCCTTTTTTTGGATTATGTAATCTATCATAAGATTATTTTTGTGATTTGGGCATGAAAAATCACCTTGAATACTCATCATTTGGTGAAAAATATGAGATCATGGTGGAAATTGAATAAAGAATAAAATTATACTTTTTATATAAAAATATTTCGTTATATTCTCGATCAAGAAGGTAAAGTAAGTCCTCAAATCTAGGAAAAAGATCTTGAAACCAAAAATTTATCTTATTACATTCATTTCTGATGAATTTATGGTTTTTTCACACCTCTTTGGTTTTTGGTTTTGTGGTTATTAACCTTCTTGTGATCTTTCAAATTATTGTAATCAATGTTATCTATCACTATCCATCGTTATTTTCACATTATGTTTTGCCTAAATGTCCATATTTTCACTTACTATTAATTTTCTCGTATTCGGAAACCATGTTATGTGTTATTCTAGATTACCTTTATTTTTCGATCCATCTTTTTAAAAGGATGTTTTATAAAGCCTTATTACAAAGTAGAATTTCAAAAAAGGTATTTTTAGATGTCAAATCATTGATTATCAAGATCAATATAAAACTGTAAGGACATAATTTTTTAAGGGGTTAGAATTTAAAACCCTTAAATTTTTAAGAAACGATGTTCGATAGTAAATACAATATGCAACATTGTGGCTTAAGGAACCATGAAATATTATAATTTTAATATTACCATTATAACTTAGTTGTAAAGATGGTGAGTATGAATAGGATTAATTGATTTATAAAATAATATATAAAGTTCCTACTCGATAAATATGTATTAATAATATATTAGAAAAATAATCACTCAATATTTAGTAAATTTATTTTATTCTTTAAAATTAGATTTTCTTCAAAAATGAATTTTAGTTTTTTGTGAGTAAATATTATAATTACATTTTTGAAATTTTTGAAATTTTATTGGATAAAATGGATATAGTTTTTAAAATAGTCTTATCCAAATTATCTTACGGATATTTTTTGATATTTTTTTGAAAATTATGATTTTCTAATAAATAGTGAAAAATAATGATTTTTATTGAAAACTGTGTTTTTTTAAAGTGTTTATAAAGTAAAATTATATTTTAGATTAGTTTTAAAATTTCATTAGTTTTTTTAGATTAAATATAAAATAATTATATTCTCTGGAATGAATTTATACTTTAATTTGGTATTAAAATATATTTATACTTAAAAACAAATTTTTCTGAAAAAAAAAATGGTTTTCATTGAACTTTGTGTTCTAAACTCAAATTAATTCCCACCGCTTATAGAAATTGAATCTTGAAAATTGAATTAAATATTTTTAATCATGATGTAAAAATTTAGTAAATAGTTCTCTTTATTTTTTTTCATTATGAATAGTAATAATAATAAATAATTGTCATAACAATAAGGTTAACTCAGATAATTAAGGTTAAAAATAATATGATAATGAAAAAAAATGAAACTACACTTTTATTTATCCTATTACATGAGTAAATTTCTTCTATTTCCATCTATGTTTTTAAAATATGGTAACTTGGTTTTAATACCCTAATATTTTAATAAAATATATTTTTAAATAATTTGATTTCTTTGATAGATTGTGTTGCATGCAAAAGTAAACTTAGATGAACCACAAAATATTATTAAAATATTATATATCCATTATAAAAAAGCTTTTAAATTATAGATAATTAATAGAAATAAACATATTATTAAATAAATATAAATTTGGAACTAAATATGAATTTACCATTAAGTCATTAGAAAATTATCACACAATTTTTAGTAAATTTGTTTTATTCTTCAAAATATGTTTTCTTAAAAAATGTGTTTTTCTTCTCTTTATAAGGGAATAATAATTACTCTATGTTATTGAATATTTATTTTAAAGAATTAAATTTCATTTTCTAATTCATCATTTCAAAATTATCTTAAAATTATTTTTTAAGAATTTTCTGAAAACATTTATTTTTCAAGGAATGGTGAGAAATATTGATTTTTATTTATAACTATATTCTTATAAGGTAAAATTATGTTATTGATTTTTTTAAAATTTTAATTATATCCTTTTTATTTAAAGTATACCAATTATGTTTTATTAAGTGGATTTTATATTTAACTTAAGTATAGAAACATTTTATATTTAAAAAAAGCATTTTTTGAAGAAAAAAAACTAATTCTCATTGCATTTTTCTGATTTTTATTTTAAATTAAATTATGAATCTTATGTGATTTGAATTATCAAAAAATAGTTTCGTATTTGGAATCAGTGGGTTCTAATTTAATAAATATGAGACTTTTTATTTTTGTCCAATCTAACGCCCTGAAATTCTAGAATAATAACAGTGTTTCAATAGCATGTGTGACACACAACACGAAGCGTCTAAGGAGTAATAATATCCCAAGAGTTTACAATATAATTACTATTTTAAAAAAATTCAATATATATATATATATATATATTTCAATGCATACAATTCTGAGTTTTCTTGTGTTGCATAGAACCAAGACTTTCTTTGATGGCTTATGTTACACACAAGATAGAGTTTTACCGAACAATAATATATTATTAAAAATATTTTTATTTAATATAATAAGATATAACCAAGCTATTAAATTATCAGCTATGAATAGTATTAACTAAATTATTAAAATATACTTTTTAGAAAGATGAAAATTAATTCATTTGTTAAAATTTAATTAGAAATGAAAATAAGAACCAATTGAGTATAAAGGGAGTGTTTTTATAGAAAACTATTTTTTTCCCACAAATCCATTTTATCCTAATAAATTAAATTAATTACAATTATTGAGTTGTATTAATGAAAAATAAATATTATATATTTAATAAAATATTTTTTACATTCATCCAATAGATTCAATATTTATAAGGTAATAAAATCCAATATTTCGTATAAAATTAATATTTTTCTAAAGGCATTTTTACCACCTTTTAATAGAAAACCTAATTTAAATATAAATTTTGTCAATTTTATAAATTTTATTTGTAAAAATAAATTTCATTTTTGAATGATGGATATAAAAATTATCTTAGGGTAAATTTTTTGTAATTTTTTGAGAAGTTCATTTTTCTATGAATAGTGAAAAACACTGAATTTAAATTCAAAACCTATTTTTCCTCTAATTTATTAATATGGTTAAATTATATTTTATTTTATTTTTCATAACATTATATAAATTATATATAAATTAATCCAATTTTTTTCATTAGAATCAATATCAATTTGAAATTTAATATAAAACATATAAAACATTTGAACATTTTTACTTTAAAACCCCACATTATAGTCCCATCCGTGGGGTTAAATTTAAATTAATTTACGTCACTTATGTGATTTTAATTTTTCAATATGGATTCCATATTTTTAATCATAATAATTTACAATTTATAATTTGTTCAAATTAGTATTTTACAAAAAATAATAGTGAAAGTGATTAAAATTAATTACAGTGATTAAGAGAAAAATTAGTTTAGCCATGGGACTAAACCTTCAAATTAAGGGCCCAATGACCTAAAAAATTGTATAAAATCCATTAGATATTCCATATTTTTAACCTATAATCTCATTGATCTAATTTGTTTCATTATTTTATCCACTTTTCATTACAAACATGTGGTTGGAATTCTCTTTTGAAAAAATTACATGAATTCTACTCCTCCTCCACTATAAAAAGGCACTTACCCCGCTAAATTATTTACACCTCTCAGTACACTTTTTATCAACAAATATCTTCCCAAATATATCATAAAAATACCTCCACTCATCTTATAATCCCCCCTTTTAGAATAAATCCATCCAAGGAATCCCTTTTATGTAAACCAAATGGAGTTACCTGAATTAGAGGTAATATCCTTCCTCAAGGTATTTTATATTATTTTCATTATCCACCCCCTAAAATATTCTTATTCCTTGATTATATAACAAAAATATTATATTAAATATACATATATGTTTTTATTATAAGGTTAATACCTACACTTATACACACTTCCATCTAGCGGGTAATGAACTTACCGTTTAAGTGTGTAGTGAACTACCGCCTCACAAAATGATATCATTCATTTTTCATTTACCACCACTCATGGTTGAGAGTTATCATGTAAATTATATTTATATATTATATTTATGATATTTATAATGTATTTATACTTCTGTAATTTTTATATAACACCAACCTTTATGCTTTCCCTTTTTTGGGAATATAATAACACTGTTTGTGGAATTGTGGACTATGGTCTCCCCAAAGCAATGTGATTGGTTCATGATATACATGGAATGTATAAAAATGGCTTCAATAAACCTATATGAAATATATGATATAAATATTATATTTTAAATAAAATATACATATATATCATTTACTTTTCATTCCTTTAATAGAGAAAATAAATGAAAGTAGTGTTCATGCGTACATATGGCATACAGTCTCCACAAACGGTGTATTTCATTTACTATCTCAAAATATTATGGATTATTATAAATAAATATATAATGAACATATATTATAATTAAATAATTTTTTTGGATTATTCAAATGATTAAATCATGATCTACATAATAGGAACAATAAGTAATAAGTCAAAACATACTCCAACAACTTGATAATTTACACCCGAAATGGTGAAAATAATAAAAGATTATTCAAAAATAGGTAAAAAGATATTGTAAGAAGATAATATATGAAATTATGAATATAATTATTTTTATTTTATAACTAAATAACATAATTTAAATCACTATACAGGAGGTTAAAATACGTTCTCCTAAAAATGAAATACAAGGTAAGGGATTCTTCTCTCACTTTTCTTTCCATTAGGCATACATCATTTTCACAACTTGCTTATTTTTTTTGGTGTATATACATCCCATATTGATATATTATATCATGAATTATTTTATCTTCATGGTATTTTATGTTTCATTTTGAATTGCCTCACCCAAGGGGTTTATCTTGGAAATTACCAATTGGTAAAAGTCATATTTGTAATATCACTTTATTTTGTGATTGTTAACTTTATATTCAAACAGTCAATTTATTATACTAATTTTTCATTACATATTACTTGAAATATATTCATTATTGTGTGATAGATATTATTATTTACTAAACTATATAACATTTTTGTATATGGTGTTTATTTTAACATTTATTTGATTATCTGGGGAAATATTGATAAATCGATATTCTTTATTCGATACAGATATTTGATAAGGCGTGTTATTTATTTAAATTAGTAGATATGAGGAATTATTTGGAGTGTAAATTTTATGTGGGGCTTAAACTTTATATATCCCCTTGATGCATTGACAGGTTCTTATAGGATGACTAATTTAGCCAAATTAAACAAGTTTCTACCTGTAGTTTTAAACCATCTTGGGAAAGGTCTTGACGGTATAGGTTTTCATGTGACTTAGACATGATGTACAATAATTAATAATTTCTTTCATAGATATTTCAGTTATCATTTTAATTATCCATGGTGTTTTCATATAATAAAATATATGGATTCATTTCATTCTTAATTTATTAATTAAATGGAATATGTTTTATTTGTTTACCATTAAATATTGATTATGTATTATTTAATTATTTTAATTACAGGTGTTATTAGTTATTTACCTTTCTGTATTGATTTATTCACTTTAATTCATTATTGATTCCAATTTGTTTACCCTTACTGGTCGTTTGATCCCACCCTTATTATTTTTCATTTCCCTTGGATTCCCTGAAGTGTACTGAGAAAGTTATGTAAGGATTCACTAGATGGAATAGATTTATTATCCTTGAATGAAATAAAATTTAATTTTGATTAGTGTATTCATTTGTAAAACAAAACTCATGTTTGTATATGGTTTACCAAGACTAATAAATTTTTCAGTCCTTTGGGATGATATTTACTTTTATCTTATGCCAATATAATGGTATAATGACACTATCTCCAGGATTTCAGGGGTCGGGTTTCTATAGTTGGTTTTAGATCAAGTTTAGCAGAAACCTAGGGAATTATATTTAAGAAAAAATAGATTATAGAACATTGCTCTAAGGTAGACTTTGGAGATAAGTATAGAATATCATCCTAGAATTTTAGTAAGGTAGATATTATATGGGTCTTCTAAGAAATATATTCTTTTTTAGATACTATAAGTAGGCATTGTTTTATCACAAATGTACCTAGGGGTAAAAAAATCTGATAAGGTGTGTTGGTCCAAACTCAAGTGTAACCTGGTATACAACAATAGGCTTTACTGTGTGCCTAGTTTGACACTCATGGTGGATATTCTTAGGATAGTTTACTTTTTCTTTACAAACCATTATGAAGGATTTGAATATGTGATGGAATTAAATAACCAAGTTTAAAATTAAGTTGTTTTAGATTAAAAATAAGGTTTCATGATTTAGATATCCTATAAATGATCATATTCTTTTCTCAATATGACTATTATTACTCACACTGTGCTTTTTGGTTTAATCAATGGAATAAACCCAAATGAGTCAAGTTAAAATTGATCATGAAGGACAAGGTGGTGACAATGAGGAACCAAATGAGGTGTTTATAGCAGTGGAAGATATTTTGATTATACTTAATCAGTTTTAGAAAAATATGATTAACAACATATTCCTTAACAATCTCCCAAACTCACCAAATAAGAGCAGGATTCAGTTTTCTAAGATCTTGAATGGTTGATACCATGGAGAAAAAAGGGACTGATTTCCAAAATGCAATAAATGTGTAAGGAGACACATAAGAAAGTGTCTCAATGGAACATATAAATTCTTTGTGTGGTAAATAAGTACATCAAGAAAATAATTTCCAAGGAAAAATGAATAGTATGATGGAAGGAAATAAATATCATCTGATGGATCCATTTATGATTCAATGCTTTAAATATAGTCAACCTAGTAATTACCCAAGTCAATGAAAACTTGAAAAAGATAAAATCTAGACTAATGAATAACTTATGTGGAAATAAATAGATGAAGTATTTATTTATTGAGTTTTTATAGAAAAACTTAGTTAAAAGGGTATTTAATGACTAAATTTCAAGTATATCCATCAAATTTATTTTTGAAATTATATTAATATGTGTTTTGAAAAGTAAAACCTATATTATAAGTGGAACCCCATCAAATATAGAAAATCCACAGGATATGAACTCAATACCAAAGGATGATAAGGTTTTAATTCCAACCATTGACCTATGAAATTTCCATGTTAATATGTCATTGTTTCTGGTTGAAAAATTTAATGAATAAATATTAATATTAAACTATTAGAATCACTTTTAAGGTACGTAGATTAATTTACTAACCATTTTGGATTTAGAGAATATTTATAGACAAAAAGTTATAATTTTCTCTCTTTTATGGGCTTTAATATCCATTAAAAGGGTATTTTAGTACTTCATGCATCAAAGTTAATTTTTGAATATCCATTTCCTGGAGTAATGGATTAATTTTAAATTGATAAAAGAACAAAAAAATGATGAAAACTATGTTTATAGAAATATTTTATGTAAGTATATTTCCTTATATTCATAGGAAGTAAAATAATTCCTCAACATTAGTAAAATGATTAAAAAAATGTTTTCTTAATACCTTTATTTTTCTTGAACTGATAGTCTCTTGAATCATCACATATTTGTGGATTTTAAGGCCCTTAACCTTCAATTTATCATTTAATTGTTTTTTATTGATGACCTCAATCACTCCCTATAAATATTTATGTTTTTCCTCCATGTATGTATCTCTATTATCCACTAATGTTCTCTTACTTAGAGACCTAGTTATATATTATTCCATGTGAGCTTTATACATCCCATTATCTATTTTATAGATAATTTTTTATGATCCCTTCTCATGATGTGGTATTTAAACATAGGAAATATCAAAAAAATTATTACCAAGGTCGAGTTTAAATTTCTAGGATGCAATTTAATTAAGGTGGGGAGAATGTAACTTCCCAAAATTCTAAAATAATAACATTATATTTCATAGCATGTATGACACAAAACACCAAGCATGTAAGGGAATGTAATATCCCAATACATTAAAATATAATTAATATTTTAAATAAATTATATCAATATCTTGTAATGCATGACATGCAGAGTTATCATTTGTTACACACAACAAGGACTTTCTTCGATGGCTTGTGTTACATGTAAGACCAAGTATTACCAAGCAACAATATATTATGAAAAATATTATTATTTAATATAATAATATATAACATAGCTGTTAAATTAGATGTTATGAATAGTATTAACTAACATATTAAAATATATTGTTTAAGAAATATAAAATTAATTCAATGGTTACAAATTAGTTGGGAATGAATATAAGAACCAATTGAGTATAAAGGGAATGTTTTTATAAAAACCTATTTTTATGCCCATAAAGCTATTTTATCCTAAAAAATTAAAATAATTACAATTATTGAGTGATATTAATGAAATATATATATATATATATATATATTATTTATTCCATAAAATATATTTTTAATTCATCCAATAGATTTGATAGTCACAAGATAAGTACAAACACAATATTTCGTATAAAAATCAAAAAAAAATTAAAGTCACTTTTACCACCTTTGAAGTGAAAGATTATTTTAAATATAAATTTTTTCACTTTAATAATTCTTATATTTAAAAATAAATTATATTTTAAAATTGGAACATAAAATTAGCTTAGGGTTAATTTTTTGTATTTTTATGAGAATTTTCATTTTTTTTATGAGTAATGAAAAATATTGAATTTAAATTCATAAGTAGTTTTTTGTATATTTTATTAATAAGAAAAAATTATATTTTAAATTTTTTTAAAATTCAAATTATATAAATTATATATAAATTTATCCAATTTAGATCATTTTAATTAATTTCACTTTGAAATTGAATGAAAAACAAAGTAAACTTTTAAACTTTTTTTCTTTAAAAACCTGTAATATTGTCCTGTCTGTGGGATTAAATAGAAGAAAATTTCACTCAATTATGAAATTAGAATTTATAAAAATGGATTAAATATTTTTAGTTAGAATA
The DNA here is from genome assembly GCA_963277665.1 of Viscum album. Lineage (NCBI taxonomy): Eukaryota > Viridiplantae > Streptophyta > Magnoliopsida > Santalales > Viscaceae > Viscum > Viscum album. Next base: position 1,850,031,038 of record OY728156.1, read on the forward strand.
ATTTATAATTTATAATAATTTCAACTTATTTTTTGATAAAAATATTATTGAAAGTTATTAAAATTAATTACTGAAATTAAGAGAAAAATTAGCTTAACAAGGGACATACCTTGGCAATGATCTCTGGTTCCTGGTTCTTTGAGGTTTTTCCAGTTTTTCTATTCTTATTTTCATTATATATTTATTTTTCTATCAATCTTGCTATAGACATATGTCTGATCTCTGGGTATTTTGGATATTCCTCTCTGGAAACCTAGTTACTGCTAGAACTCTCCTGTAGCATCTTTTGAATTTACTTACAATCTCCTTATTTGAGAATGAGACTTTGGAGCTTATGAAGTTTTTTACATGCAATTTTTATTTCACTGGTTTGGTACCCCTATTTTTCTAGTTGTTATAAAAGTTGTGCATATACTAGAAACTGTTTGGTTGAAGATCAGTGAGGTGATTTGACATTCCTGCATCTGTTAATGGTTTATGGTTCATGCTAGCTTTGGATGGGTTGGTTTGGATATTATGTTCTGTATTTATGCTAGTCTATGGGGCTGTTTTTCATAGATGCTTAGTGGAATTCAGTGTGGAATACTTTTTGAGATATTTCTGCTCATCTTATCATTTGTTTCCTACTATGCAGTTTTCAATTGGGCTTTTTTTGAAACAGAATTGAATCTGTTTTCTTTCACTATTTTGTTGGCTTGAGTTTGCATTGAAACGGGTTGGTATATATCTCAGTTTTTTTGGCTTTCCATTTTGGGAGGAGTCTAGATGAAATGATACTTATTTAAAAAAAATTATATCCTCATGAAGTTTCAGAATTTTGGAGGTTGAAGGCTGGTTTTGAACAATTAACACCCAATGATTGAAGGAAGACTTTTCTACTTCTATGGTGAACAAAATTTGGCTTGCTGAAATTTGATTCTGGTTTGTTTGAGTTCTTTTTCTTATTATCTCTTTAACTCCCTACTAGTGTAAGTTATTTAAACATCAAGTCTGTATTGTTACTCTTTTGTTTTTAATAAATTCCTTTGGGGGCATGAATTGGGAAACCAATTCATGGCACCACCTTCTTAAAAAAAAGGGATTAAACCTTAAACTCAAGGGCCAAAATGACTTTTCCAAAATCCATTTTTTGGCCATATTTCAAACATACACCAAATTTTATCAAATTTCTTCTATTATTGGAGCCACTTTTCATGGAAAAACAAGGGTCGAATTCCCTTTTCAAAAATTTATAAGAATGCCACTCCTCCACTATAAAAAGGCACTCACACCTCCCACTTATTCACACCTCTCAATCCATTTTGGATCAAAAAATATGTACCCAAATATCTCCCCAGAATATCTAACCTCATTCTAGAATCATCCCTTTGGGTATAAATCCACCCAAGGAAGCCATTTGGCGAAAACCAAAAGGAGTTACCCGAATAAGAGGTAGCATCCTTCCTCAAGCTCTTTTGTTTTATTTTCATTCCCCACCCCGTAAACTCTTATTATTTAATGATTATATAATAACACCAGTATAATAAATATAATTATATTTTTTTATTTTATGGTTTAGAGATACACTTACACACACTTCCATCTAATGGGTAATGAGCTTACTATTTATGTGTATGGTGTACTATCGCCTCACAAAATGATGTCATTCATTTTTTCTTTACCACCTATCATAGTTGGAAATTATGATGTAAATGATGTTTATATATGATATATATAATATTTATAATTTATTTATTCTTTTTTAATTTTTATATAACACATACCTTTATGCTTTCCATTTTGTGGTAATACGACAACATTGTTTGTTGAAGTGTGGACTATCGCCTCCTCAAAGCATTGTGATTCATTCATACTATACATGGAATGTATAAAAGATTTTTTTAATAAAAATATTTGAAATTTATGACATAAGTAAGATACTATAATTAAAATATACACATATATCATTTACATTGAATTATTTTAATATAGAAAAGAAATGAAAGTAGAATTTATGTGTAATACGGCCTACCGTCTCCATTAACGGTGCATTTTATTTACAATATCCAAATAGTATGGATTATTATAAATATATATATAATAAACATATATCATAATTACATCATGGTTTACATTCTAGAGATTATTAAATCATGATCTAAGTAAAAGTAACAACATGTGACAAGTCAAAACATACCTGAAAAATTGGATGATTAACACCCGAAATAGTGAAAATAATGAAATATTTTTAACAAATGGGTAGCAATATATTGTAATAAGATAATATATGATATTATGAATATATTTATGGTTATTTTATAAATTAATAAGATACATTAAACCACTATATAGTATGATAAAATATGTTTACCTGAAAAGGAAACATAAGGTAAGGGATTCTTGTCTCATTTTTCTTTCCATGAGGCATACATCATTTTTTATACTTATTTTATGTGGTGTATATACATCCCATATTGATATATTATATCATTAATTATTTTATTTTAATGGTATTTTATTTTTCAGTATAAATTACCTCATCTAAGGGGGTTTTCTTGGAAATTACCAAGTGGTAAAATTCATCTTTGCAATATCACTTTATTTTTTGATTGTTAACTTTCTATTGAAATAATCACTTTTTTGTAATCATTTTTCATTGAATATTATCTTAAATATCATCATCATTGGGTAATGGATATTAATATTTTCTAACACATATACTATTTTTACATATGGTTTTTTCTTTGATATTTATTTGATTATCTGGGGAAATATTTATAAATCAGTATTCTTTATTCAATATGGATATTTGAAAAGGTACATTATTTATTTTAATTATTTGATATGATAAATTTTTTATACTGTAAATGATGGGTGGGGCTTGAATATTATATATCCCCTTGATGCATCGATAGGTTCTCATGATATGTATAAGTTTCCCAAATTAAATAGGTTTATATCTACTGTTTTAAACTTTCCTGTGAAAGGCCTTGACAGTATAGGTTTTCATGTGACTTTAAAATTATATCCAATAATTCATAATTTACTTCACAGATATTTTAGTTATCATTTTTTTATCCAAGAGGTTTTCATATGATAAAATCTATGGATACATTTCATTATCATTTTAATGATTAAATGGAATTTTTTTTAGTTATTTACCTTTCCATATTAATTATGCCTTATCTAATTATTTGAACGGCATGTTTTATCAGTTATTTACCTTTCCATGTTTATTTATTAACTTTAATTCAATATTGATTCTACTCTATTTACCCTTAATAAAAATTTGATCTCACCCTTATTATGATTCCTTTCACAAGGATTCCCTTAATTGTACTGAGAAAGTTATGCAGGGATATTCTAGATTGAATAGAGCTATTATCCTTGAATGAAAAAAAAATATTGAAATTAGTTAATTAATTTGTAAAAAAAGACTCATGTATGTATCTATTTTAACAAGACTACTAAATAATTTGGTCATTTGGGACATGATTTACTTATATCTTATGCCAATGTAATGTTATCATGACATTGGATCTGAGATTTTCGGGTTCAAGTTTCTACAACCAATATGAATAGTAACCTTGGTAATTTTTTCTACCATGGTAAAGGATAAATAGGGTAATTTAGGTTAAAAATAAAATTATAGCAAATTATAAATGACCCAAAAACTTACCTAATTCATATTGTATGAATTTAATTTTACCCTTAACACCTAAATTTCTAAATTGAGTTTTATAATGGAAACATGTCCATGAAAATGACTTATATATGATTTAAATCAAAGAAAGTCACAAAATTTCATTTTCTTTGTCTTAAATATATCTAATGTGTCTGCATGGGAAAAAATTAGGTTATAAACAAATATAAGTATCCATTTTAACTTAAAAAACATAATTTCATGATACAAATTTATTTATTACTATTGGGTCCACTTTGATGAGATTATGACCATTATAATATTTTATTTAAAAAATTCAAAGATTTCGCATTCGTATTTTTAATAAATATAACATTTTAAAAATGTTATTATCAAGACCATATATTTGACTATAAATATTATTTTTAAATTCAAAAGATTTATCAAAATCAAGGTAATTTATTTTTAATTTTTAGTGAATAAATAATTACCTTAAATAATTACACAATGATGATGCAGTAATTATTAAATTAAAGGAAAATTAAAATAAATGATATTAAAAATATTTAAATAAATATAATTTTAGATAATTAATGTCATACAAGAATTTTCTAGATGCATTTTACATATTATGGATGTATTAAGAGAGTTTTATCATTGTTATCTTGTTGTATTTATTTTAGTAAAGTTAATGTAATGAATAGTATCAAAATTTACAATAATAATAATTCATGAATATAATATTTTTAAATTATTTAAAAGTCATAAAAATATTACATAATAACAAATAAGGTAATATATGTTCTAAAAATTAATCCCATGTTCATTTATAGGCAATTTTGAAGCATTTTTCTCTAGAATAGTCTTTTTATGTTTTAATTTTTTGAGAACTTCCAAAAAGTACTCCTCACCTCAATTATAAAAGGGAATCCCTTAATTCACTTATTTACACCAATTTCAGCCATATATATTGACCAAACTCTGGCCATTTCCTTTCAAAAATTTCATATCCATATTCCGGAGGTTCTAGTCACCTCAAAAGACCACCCCTAGAGCCCTTTAGAGGGAATCTAAATAGTAATTTCAAAAAAGAGGAAGTCACTATAATCAATCACTTTATTTTTCTAATTTTATTTAAATAATATAAATCTATGATAATTATCATTAAATAATAAAATAAGTATCCTAAATATTATGAAAATTTATTATTATTATGAAAACAGCATAATATCCTCTCTTTCTTATCAAATTTGAAGTGAAAATATCCCTTGTGTGTACGTACAGCTTCACGTCTCCATGTAGTGATAAAATTAATTTTTAATCACCATATTTTATGGATTAGAATTATGCTATTTTTAAAGTTTCTATATTATATTTATGACATAATTCTACTTTTTATTGGTAATATTATTTCTACCCTATTATCATCCAATATTTTTAAAAATGATAATGTGACTAATGTATATGTGTGGACTACCATCTCCACGATGCAATGTGATTTTTTTTCTCTTATATTTCACATGGATGTTAGTAAGGGTGATTTTTATGAACATATATGGTATATATGACATAATAATTATTCTTTAATAGTGTATTTTTATTCACCTTTCTTTTATTCCATTAGATGAGAAATGGAAACACCGATCATGTGTACATATGTCATACCATATCCATGAACGTTGTATTTATTTTTTCAATACATAATTTTTATAAATGATTATAAATATGTATATAATGAATATATATGATTTTTATACCATGATTAAAATTATGGAAACTGTGGGACCATAAAAAAATTATAATTATTGGGACTACCGAACTGAAACATGCTTAGAAAATGAAGTCGTTATCACCCAGAACAGTGATTTTAATAAAATATTATTAATTAAGGGGTGATATGTTGTTATAAATAAATAATATAATTTATTATAGATATATTTTGAAGGAATATATTTATAATAAACCCATATTTATTATACATGGGGTTTTAACATGAACAAATAAAGTTGAGACTTGAGGTATGGGATTTTTAAAATTAATTTCCATACATTGGGTGAAACTTCTACTTCATTGATTATGTCATGAAAATATTATGTGTGAAATATATTTTTATTAAAATATTTTTTATTCAAAATTATTTTACATAGATTTATATTATATACACATAATCTGTTAATTTTATTAACTTCAATTGTATGATCTTTGTAATGGATTTTTGTCCCGCTTTTATTTTTGTGGGACGCATGCCTTATACACTAATTGTTTTTTATGGTGTATATACTACCCATGTATGAATTTTAGAGTATTACCCTAAAAATTATGGGATTTAAATATCCATATAATTTTATTTCTTTCATTTGGGATATGATTTGACTGATTAAAAAGTGGTAATGGTTTTTTTCACAATCTCATCATTATTTAGGATTGTCAATATTTAAGTCTCTATTTTGGAATATTTATCTTCCTCGCTAATGTATTCTAAAAAAAATCAAAAATGTTTTTACTATTATCCAATTTTTGTTTAAATTCATTTTTATATCTTTTTTATTTTTCTTTCAAAATTTTTTAAAAAGGATTCTTCATGTTATTTTCCAAAAATGTGTTTTATGATTTTTTTTTCTACAAAAGTGTAAAAGGGATGTTTTTTTAACTTATAAAACATGAAAAAAATCTCACCATCATGATTCCTTAATGTCTTTAATAATACAGTACAATTTTACAAGGTTATTATCAAATAAAATTATTTTCTTTATAATTTTATGACTTTTAAAAAAAATATTTCAAAATAAAAAGGATATTTTTCTGAAGAATTATTTCAAAAAATATTTCAAAATCATTTTCCATATAAGATACCATTATTTGATATTACTTATAATTTACTAGGGATATGATCCAAGGATACCATCCTTTTTATTTTTATATATGGTTTCTATTTATGATGAAATGATTTTGATGAATCTTGTTCCCTTTTTCCATGGGTTAGACTTTGAAGAAATTCATTTCTTTTTATCAGTTCTAAGATGATGAATGTTTTATAATCTTATAGAACACATATGTATGATTTCCTTTATGAGAAGGGTGGGACCTATATCTCCCTTAAATATATTAGGTAAATATGGATAAATCATGGGTAAAAATTTTATATATAAGATTGATTACATGTTCACAAATTTTATATATGAACATGATTACATGTTCATAATGTTATGTGTGAACCTGGTTACATGTTCACGGTGTTATTCATGGACCTATATTTCATTTCCTTAAGATTAATTGTGGATATAGTTTTATGTCCCTAATTTTATGTGAGGGACTTATTTCATGTACTTAAATTAATGAGTGAACCTATTTATATTTATACATCTTCACAATGTTAAGATTTTATGTGTATTCCATAATTTCATGTTTCATGCCAATGATATGTATCATGGATTATATTATTTTATTCTTTTATGATTCGTGTATTATGAACTGCTAATCAATATTCCATTACTCAAGATTATGAATCTATTATAAACCAGGTATGTACTTTCAAATGTTAAGTTCATGATCACACACCCTTATGCCCATATCATTCTTATGTGATTATTAATATATATCCTTTTTACACTAACTGAGAAACTCAGATCACCCTTTATTATGTTTCCTTCCCCAGATGATGAATAATGGTTTAATTATGGTATGTATAAGAGGAGTACTATGTGAGAGGGTATTTGTTATAGATGTTAAAGATATTTCATAAAATAATAATATTTTATATCTAATCTCCAAAGACTCTAAACTTTTATGGCTATAGTGTGGATTATATTTTTATTCATCTAAAAAGATGTATAATCTATTTATGAAAATATTAGGACATTATAGTTGTAATCAAAACAGGTTTTAGACAATATTTGGATATTAGGGTTAGAAAACTTTTATAAATTCCCTAGGTATAGGACTAAGAATAGGATGAAATCCTCAGGTTTTGACAACTATTATAATTGGAATAGGTTAAACCTAAGGTTTCATAGAATAAGGTGTCACGATATAGACATTATATAAATTATTTCTGATAATTACGTGGTTATCAACTATGACTATTGTTCATAAAACTATGCTTTCTGGTTTTAGTCAATGGTTGAAACCTAAAGGAAACGTGTTAATTCTTATTGTGATAGACAATGAAATGATTTTACTCTTGAGAAACCAAATGTTATGTTATCTAGAATGTATAATATTATAGTTATGGTCACAAAAATTTCATAGGATATAAATCAGACTGATTTTCAAATGATCAAGAAAGGGAACAATGGATTGTTGAATCTTTAATGAGGCAACATCCACCTTTCTTTATCGGGTATTCTGATCTACTAGAGGCTAAGAAATGGATCAAATCCATTGAGAAAATATTTTATATTCTTCAATGATCAAGACGTGAAAAGTTTCCCTAGATATTTATTATCATAAAGGTGAATTATGTCAATGGTGGAATCTTATAAAGAATATGAGGAAAGTGGGAGAGATTGAATCCATGGAATGAGCTGATTTTAAGTTTGATCATAAGTTCAAAGTTTTTGACACTCCTTTTGGGGTTTTATGTTATGGGAGTTTACCAAAATAAAGATATTTCAAGAGATTTTTATAGAAATACAACCTTTAGGTATTTTATATGTGAAAAATTTATTCAATGAGGAATGCCTTTACACTTTGTGGACATATGATTAAAGGTAATGGTTACCATTAGTTTTTGTCTTATTTTTTATATTGAAGTAATTATGGGTTGTAGTTAATCACCTTATGAAGTCATCACGCTTGATTTAGAGAATATTTATCTCTAGATCTTCTTTCTAGAATATAAATTAACTAATTTGTAAAGTGTCATGAATTTACACATTAAATTGTATCTGATTGGGATATAAATTTTACCTAGATTTTTTGATGAATTCATCAAAAAACTCTTGATATAGAGTTGATTTTCAGCACTACAGATGGTCAATTAGAGAGAATAGTTCATAATCTAAATTATATACTAAAATATTTTTCAACGGATATCAAATTTGATTAGGATAAACACCTCTATCTAGTTGAGTTATCTTGAAACAATATCTTCTACGTGATAATTTAGATGTATCCTTATTAAAATAAGTGTATAAATCCAAAAAACTAGAAATATGTTATAGAACGAAAACTGTTAACATTTGAGTAGGATGATGAGATTGAAGATAATGTTTGGTTCAATCAAAAAAAAAGGAAAAACAAAGTTGAAAGAAATATTATGTTGATAATCATCAACATGGTCTATAATTTGATTTTGGGGAGAAAGTATTTCTATAAATTTATATATAGAAGAATGAAGGGAAAACTAAACTCTAGGTATAACGGTCCCTTCGAAATACTTGATCATATCAAGATAATAGTTTATCATTTGTAACTTCCACTGAATATATCTCAAGTTCATGATGTGTTCCATGTATCTCTACTAAGGAAGTATATACCTGATCCTTAACATGTACTAAAATTATAGGTTATAACTTTGGAGCAAGATTCTTCTTATAAAGAATACCTAGAAGAGATTCTAGATCATAGAGAGACATTTCTATGAAACAAAACCATTCTTATGATTAATGTTTTGTGGAGAAACCACCAATTTAAAGAAGATACATGGGAATCTAAGGATGTGATGAGGTAGAGGTATCCTCATCTACTTGTTTCTAAGTGGAAAATTTTGAGTATGAAATTCATTTTAATGGGGGTTGAATATAATACCTCAATATTTTTATAAAAAATATTTTTAAATAATTTTGATTTCTTTGATAGCTTGTGTTTCACGCAAAAGTAAGTTCATATGAACCAAAATATTTATCAAAATATTATATTTCTATTATAACCTAGACATTAAATTGGAAGCAATGAATATTAATAAATATGTTATAAAATAAAAATAAATTCTCAACTCAATATGAATGTATTTTCTAGTGAATATAAAATAATTACAAAATTTTCTCTAAAGTCATTTTATTCTTCACAAAATAATTTTTATTTATAAATAAGTTTTTATTCTTTTTATGAGTGAATATTGATTTCTAAAAGATATAAAAAAATATTTAAAAATTTTCATTTCATTTTTGAATTCATCATCCACAAAATATACTAAAATTATTTTCTGTTAATTTTATAAAAATATTTATTTTTTAAGGAATAGTGAAAATACTTATTTTTATTGAAAATCGTATTTTCATTTAATGTTTATTCAAGGTAAAACTATGTTTTGGATTTGTTTTAAATTTTCATTAGTTTATTTTGATTTAAAATAATCCTATTAGGGTTTTTTAATTGTATTTTATAATTTAATTTAGTATAAGAACATTTTATATTTAAAAGGGGCATTCTTTTTGAAGAAATTGTTTTTGTGGGTTTTGTTGGTTTTTATTTTAAATTAAATCCCTCAAATTCCATGATTTTTCATTTTTAAAAATAATTTCTTTATTTTTAATAATTGGGTCCAAATTTATTAAATGGGTCACTTTTATTTTTTTCCAATAGGAATAGTGGCCTTGGTAATTTTTTTGTCATAGTAAAGGATAAATCAGGTAATTTAAGTTAAAAATAAAATTATAAGAACTAATAAATAACCTAGAAACTTACCTAAATATTATTGGATGAATTTAATTCTTCCCTTAACACCTATGGTTCTAAATTGAGTTTTTTAATTGAAACATTTACATGAAATTGACTTATATATTATTTAAATCAAGGAAAGTCACAAAATACCATTTTCTTTGTCTTAAATATCTCTTATTTGTATTAAAGGGAAAAAAGTAGGTTCTGATTAAATTTAAGTTTTCCTTTCAAATTTAATAAACTTATATTCTAGATATAATTTTATTTATGACTTTCAGGGCAACTTTGATGATATTATGACCTTTATAATATTTTAATTAAGGAAAATTAAAAGATTTCACATTCATCTTTTTAATAATTTTTTCCTTTTTAAAATGGTGTTATTCAGAATATATCTTTTACTATAAATATTTTTTTGAAGTTAAAAATATTTATCTACATCATGGTAATTTATTTTAATTTTTTAGTGAATAAATAATTACCTTAAATAATTATACAATGATGATGCATTAATTATTCAACTAATAAAAAATAAAATAAATGATATTAAAAATATATAAAAAACGTAATTTTAGATAATTAAAGTCATATAAAAATTTTATAGATAAATTTGACATATTGTTGATGTATTAAAATAATTTTTTAAAATTTATCTTATTGTATTGATTTTATTAAAGTCAAAGTAATGAATAGTGTCAAAATTGATAATAATGATAATTTATGAATATAATATTTTATTAAATACTTTAAAATCATAAAAATATTAAAAAATAATAAATAGGATATTAGATGGTTTCAAAATTTATACCCTATGCATTAATAGGCTATTTTAAATCATTTGTATCTATAATAGTATTATTATATTTTAGTATTTTAAGAATTTCCAAAAGTTCCCCTTACCTTAATTATAAAAGGGCACCCCTTCCTTCACTTATTTACACCACATTTAACCATATATATCAACAAAACTCTAGAAATTTCGATTTCAATATTACTTATCCATGTTCTTTAGGTTCTAGTATCCTCAAAAGACCAACCCTAGATCTCTTCATAGGAAATTTAATGGAGTCATTTTGAAAAAGTGGTAATCACTCTAACCGATCACTTTGTTTTTCTACTATTATTTACCTAATCTAAATATATGATACTTATCATAAAATAAAAAATTCAATATACAAAATATTCTGAAAAGTTATTATGATTATTAAAACACCATTATATACCCTCTTTCCTATCAAATAATAAGTTAGAATATTTTATGTGCGTACGTACGGCTTACCATCTCCATGTAGCGATAAAATTAATTTTTCATCACCATCTTTATGGATTGTAATTATGATGAGTTTAAAGTTTATATATTATATTTATGAAATAATTATACTTATTTAATGATGATATTATGTCTACCTTATCATCATCCAATCTTTTGAGAAACGATAGTGTCACTCTTGCATAAATACAGATTATCATCTCTACAATGCGATGTGATTCATTTTTCACTTATATTTAACATGTATGGTAATAAGGATGATTTTTATGAAAATATATGATATATATAACGTAATAATTATCCTATAATTTTTCATTATTATTTACCTTCCTTTCATTTCATTAGATGAAAAATGGAAACTGTGTTCATACATACGTATGACCTACCGTCTCCATGAACGGTGTAATTCATTTTTCTATCATTAATTTTTATGAATTATTATAAATATGTATATAATGAATATATATGGTTTTTTTACAATCATTAAAATTATGTAAATTATGGTACAATGATCAAAGTATAAGTATCAGGACTACAGAACTGAAATAAGCTTGGAAAACAAAGCAGTTATCACTTAGAGCAGTGATTTGAGTAACAAATTATTAAAAAATGGGTTAAAATATGTTATAAATAAATCATACAATGAATTATAGATATATTTTTATTGAATAAATTTATAATAAACCCATATTTATTATAAATTATGTTTCAAAGTGAACATTGAAAATCGAGACTTGAGGTAAGGAATTTCTTAACTCAATTTTCATACACTAGGTGAAACTTATACTTCATTCATTATGTCATGATAAGATTATGTGTGAAATTAATTTTTATTATCTTATGTTTTATTTAAAAAAAATTATGTGGATTTATATTGTATACACATAATTTATTCATTTTATTAACATCAATGATATGATCTTTGTAATAGATTTTTTTCTCACTTTTATTTGTGTGGGATATATGCCTTATACACTACTTGTTGCTTTATGTGCTGTATATACTACCCATGAATGTATTTTATAAGTCATATCCCGAAAATTATGTGATTCACATATCCATCTAAGTTTATTTCTTTCATGGGGTATATGATTTGACTGATTACAAAGTGGTAATGTTTTACTTCACAATCTCATCATTATTCGGGATTGTTTATATTTAATTCCCCATTATAGAATATATATTTTTTAAAGGTTGAGTCTCAAATACATATTTATTTCAATTAAAAATGGAAAGTGAAATATATGAGTAATGTGGAAAACCATATAGTTCTACAAGAAACTAATAAATTTATCAACCCATTCTAAACAAGGTTCTCATACTATGAAGAGTGAGGTTTCTACCTCTGTCATAGGCATATCATCCCTTCTTCCGGGTCTTGACCTATATCCATGATCCATCACCATTATCAAAGTGTTTAGTAGCATCATCAACCTTCATAATTTCACCTCTAGACACACTATTTCTTTTTTTTTCAATCATCATTACTGCTAGTCCAAGCATGAATATCAAAAGAATTATGAGTACTCACAATTATATTTACCTTAGCCTTCAAAGTTTGAGAATAAGTGATAATTAACAATAAAGTTGATTCCCCTTCATTGGATTCATCTAACCTCACACTATAGTTAAAAATAAAGGTATTTCTACCCTTTTAGCACCATTCACTAAAGTTTTCACTCTAAAAAAAGCATGAATAGTGGAATCAAGATTCACCCTACTATCTTGTATTTTCCTCCTAGAATTTGTAGTAGGTAGTGTAGGTGTATTCTTCCCTCTAGAAGATTTTCTAGGTGACTTAGTGACATTAACCATACCCAAATAAGAGGGAAGAATGGATATAAAAGGAGGTATATCCTTCGTATAAATAGGATGTAGGTACTTCACTTGAGCAGAAGGTAGGTCCTTCATATGAGAAGGCTTGACATATAGTTCAAGATCTAGTTGATACATATTTCAACTAAAGCTAGTATTAGAATATTTTTTTAGATGTTTTTAATTGAATCATCCTCTATATGAGGTGATAAAGAAGCATCATATTTAGAAATGTGTATATTCTTGGGATTATTCCTCTTTGATCTCACAACATCTCACTTTTTTTACCCTTTCTACTTTTAGTATTCATCATAATCTACTATTTCCACAAATTGAAGTTAGCTTCCACATGAACATAATGTTATTTAACCTCCTTAATACCATCTTATTCCACATATTAATCACTTGATATACACATATATAGCATGTATTTAAAGTATACACCATATAAAACATCATTTCAAGTGTTTACATCAACTGTCAGTTTCTTATCAATAGCAAGATCAACCCAGGATAGTTTATGCTTACCAATCATTTGAATGGGTGAAATAAGAACAGAAACTTCATGACTAATGAGATCATCCTTTTGGGAGGGGTCATCAGCATCAACCCTTTTAGAGACCTCGGTAGAATCAACATCAGTGTCATGACCCTAACCAATATATGTTTTTACTATTTTATAAGTATCCTCTTTGTTAATATTAGGATTCACTGAATTAAGATTCCTCTGGAACTATTTAAAATCATGCCCTTTAGTCTAAAAATTAGAAAACACTGAATCCCTTATACATGTATCATTTTAATGTCTTATAATTTCACAATTTATGCAAAAAGGATGTGTTTTCTCATATTTAATCCTAATACAATTATTTTGCTGAAGTATAGATAAAACATCCCGATCTATTATTATAGAACTTAAGTTAACCTCTACAAAAACATATACATAATGATCATAAGTAATTAACTCAATAGAATATTCCATTCTTATTGGTATGTCAATAAAAGAAGCTATATTATACAATATCTCAGCATTCCATAATAACCAATTAAGATGATGTATTTTGATCTATACCTGTGATAAAGTATCCTTGAATTCATACAGGTTGAAGTTAAGTTTCCAATCCTGAATCTAGAGTGTTCCTGGCTTTAAAATGATTGAGAAGATACTCTATGCCTAACTTCTTAACTCCAAATAATGGAATAATATGTGGAAAAATCCCCAACTAAGGGAGATTCTTTTGAAGTCTATAAATACAAAAAATATCAAAAAAATAAGAAATGAAATCAGTAAATTTCCATGTTTTCATACCCTTAATAAAATAAATTTTAGCAATGATTGAATGTTTTCATAGATCAATCCCAGCCAAAATAGCATCTTTAGAGGCTAAAAAATGAAAACTTAATCCCTTTCGTAGAATATGGTGTGTAACACGATTCAAAAGAGGGAAAAAGGAACCCCCTGAGAAACCAGTGAAGGAGGAAATCCACTTGAACTCATCCTTATCATGGTCTTTATTTCTCTCAAGTGTGGAAAAATTCAAAAAAACTCACAAGGTGATTTTAATAAAATGAGTGCAGATTTATAATTCTTGGATGAATTAGGTTAAAAGATTCATCAGGAGGTAATGATCATTTCCTCTCCCATTCCTACATGTCATATATCCATTTTGAAATTTGTTTCTTCCATTCCCATGTATTATAAAAATGTTTTTGATATATTTTTTATTTTTATCCAATGATTTTTTAAATTCATTTTTACCCATTTTTTATTTTTTAAAAAATATTATAAAAATGAATCTTCTTTTCATTTTCCAAAAATGTATTTTATAATGTTTCATAAAAAAGGGTAAAAGTAATGTTTTTTAACTTATATGTCATGAACATAATTTTTCGTCTTCATAATGACTTAATGTTTTAATGCTTACATTATTAGTTCATAATGTTGTTTTCAAATTAAATGTTTTCATTTATAATTTCATGTATTTTAAAAATATGATTTCAAAACAAAAAGAATATGTTCCTCAATAATTATTTCAATAGATCTTTCAAAAATCATTTTCTATCTAATATAACATAACTTGATGTTACTTATTCTTTAATAGATATATGATCTAAAGATACATCCTTATTATTTTTTGGATTGTTTGTGTTTATGAAGTCAATATGTTGATGAAACCTATTATCTTTTTCTACAGGTTATACTTTAAATAAATATGTTTCTTTTCATGAGTTCTAAGATAATGGATTTTTTATAATCTTGTGTCACACATATGTATGATATCCTTTATGTGATGGGAGGGACTTATATCTCACTCCAATGCATTGGGTAAATATGGATAACTCATGAGTAAAACTTTTATGTGTGAACCTAATTACACATTGACAATTGTGATGTGTGAACCCGATTTCTTGTTCATAGTGTTATGTGTGAACCTGATTACATATTCACAGTTTTATGCATGGACCTATATTTCATGTCCAAAAGATTATTCATGGACCTGGTTTCATGTCCATAAGTTTATGAGAGGGCCTTATTTCATCTCCTTAACTAAATAAGTGAATTTGTTTCTATTTATACATGTTCACAATGTTATAAGTTTGTATGTATGACACAGTTTCATATTTCACATCAATGTTATGCTCTCAAACCTCATGTTCTTTTATTATTTTATTATTCATGTCTTATGAGATATTAATCATTATTCTATAACTCCAGATTGTGAATCTAAAATATGCAGGGTATAGACTTTCAAGTGTTATGTTCATATTCTCACACCCTTATGATCATGTTTTGCTTATATGATTATTCATATCTCACTTTATTACCCTTACTAAGAATATGATCTCACTCTTTCTTATGTTTCCTTCTCTAGGTGATGAATAAAGTTATAAGTAGGGTATATCTAAGAGGATTACTATGTGATAAGATCTTTATGGGAGATTTTAAAGATCTTTCATAAAATAAGAATAGTGTATATCTAATATCCCAAGACTCTAAACCTTTATAGTTATGGTGTGGAATATATTTTTATTCATAAAAAAATATTTAATTTCTATTTATGAAAATCTTGGTTTTTTTATTGGTTTCATATTTCTTTGATTTTGACCATTATATTATTTTATGTAAAGAAAATTCAATAATATCATCCTCTTTGTTTTATTATCCATAAATTTTTTACATAGGCATAAACAGAGGCTATGTTTAGTTCTAAGAGGATTTTTTGAAATAAAAAATTATTTTCTTTATGGTAATTTATTTCTCATTTTTTACTGATGAAATAATAAACTTAAATGCTTATGTAACATCGATACAATATTTATTCAATTAATTGAGAAATAAAATAAATGATTTTAAAAATATTAAAATTAATATAATTTGAATGAATTATTTTATTCAACTAATTTTTTAGATAAATATAACATTTTAGTGATGTGTGAAAGTATTATATTCTAATTAGTTTTTTTATGTTTTTTTATGTTTTTTTCAAAGTCAAATCAAATGAATATTGTCAAAAATGACATTAATGAAATTTTTTGTAAAATAATATTTTATTAAAATATTTAAAATTCATAAAAATATTTCATAAGAAAATTAGGATGATAAATGGTAGAAAGTTTCATCCATTTTCAATTTATGATCAATTTTTTACCTTATAAGTAAAATTATATCTATTTAATATTGATAATTTCATTACCGTGGTTAAGATTAAAATTGGTTAATGAAGGGACTAATCCAAAAGATAAGGTTGTAAATGATAAAAAAATCCTATAAAAATTTTACTTGATGGTTATATTAATACCATATATTCCTTATCTTCAAATATAGGTCATTTTGGTACCATTTTATAAGATTTAGACACATATTATATTATAATATTTTGTGTATTTTCAAACATGACCTAAATGATATTTTATAATAAAAAATATTTTATTAAATGATTTAAAAGTCATAAAATACTATATTTAGAAAATTGATTGTTTTATGTTTAAAAATATGAAATATGATATATATATATATGGACCAATTTCTATTTTATAATAGCTATATTGACCACTAAAAAGTAAAAACTTCATTATCACGGTAATTGTCAAAAAAAGTAAATGCGGGTTAAAACAAAGAGATAAGGGTAGAAACCTAATCTAAAATTGTAAAAAAATTATTTGATTATATAATTATGACTCATCCTCATTGTATATTTGAATTTTATTAGTTTTGATCCTTTTTAAAAACAAAATTAATTTATATTAATTTAATATTTTAAGTAATTTTAAGAGTTCCCCTCCCCTCACTTATAAAAAGGCACATCCTCTCCTATTTTTTCACACTTTAAAAACCTTTTATTTCTACTAGGATCTACCCAAATCCATTCTATACATATATCCCCACATCCTAGATAAATTTTTTATCATAAAATTATCCTAGTAAATATTTTTCTGTAAACCTTAGGAGGTTGTCTGAAGAATTGCAATATAAAGAACATATGTGAAGAGTCAGACTCGAGGTAAGAGACACTTTACTTTAAAAAACTCATTTTAAATGTTTTAAAGATTTATTTTCTAAATATTTATATTCCATTTCCATATTATTAAAATTATTTTATAAATGTATTTATATGAATATAAATGAATTATAAAAAAAATTATATATCTCACTTGACTTTCTTTCAAAAGTTTTCAAATGGAATATTTCTATATATTTTATACAGAACATTTTGAATTTATATATAAAAGACAAAGGTAATATTATATATTAACATATATGGTGTTAAACCCTTTTCCCTTTACCATAACTATTATTTTATTTTTTTGGATTCTTTTATAAGATTCCATGTTTTATTAAAATAAAAACCTTCTTTCCTTTTGTTATGGGTACTTTTAAAAAGGGTTTTAAATGGAATAGATACTTCGATATCTAGAAATGTTTTTATTATGGGTTAGAGGAATAATTTTATAAGTATGAATGATTTAATATTTTATGATTATGTTATGGTTATTGATAATTTTTTATGATGACAGGTTGTTCCTTTTTAAACTAAGGATGGGTGGTTAGATTATAAACCAAGGATAGGTTCTTCCATTATAAACCAAGGACAGAGAGTTCTGTTATAAACCAAGGATGGTTGGTTCCATGATAAACAAAGGTTGGTTTTTTCCATTATAAAACAAGGATGGTTTGTTACATTATAAACCAAGTACGATTGGTTCTGTTGTATCCCTCCAATGCATTGGGTAATGATTATGTTCTCTCAAGATTTATAATGGATGTTAAATGATGTCCCAAGTTTCCTACATAATTTCTTCATCATTTTTATAGTTTTTTATGTAAATATTATTAATTTATAAGGTAAGAAAATGATATTATGTTTAAAGTAAAGTATTTTATACTTCTTAAGGGTGATATTATAACATTTTGAAGAAGTTTTATGAGTTTCCATGATTGAAAATAAACCTTTATGAGTTTTATTTTTCCATTAATATTTGTTATGAAATGTTTTATGAAAAAATTTGGTAAGGGAAGTTGATTAATTAGGATATAGAATTTTTATTTTAATCCCAAAGTTTATTCTTGAAAAAAGGAAAATTATTATGAGTTTTCATGGACTAATGAGTTTCTTTCCTTCTTTTTATATCCCATACTGAGCTTTTTTTTATCATCCCATATTTTAAAAAAACACATTGTTTTAAGAATTATTAAGGAAAATTATGAGGTAAAGATGAAAATTGTGAAGATTATTCATTAAAGGATAATATGTTATATCATTAATGTTTTATTTTGTAGGAAAAATGGATACTAAGTGGAAGTATATACTATTTGATATAATGTTTATTTATGTAAGAATGATGGCCTAATTTCCAAAAACTCTAAAACATAAATATAATAAAATTAATTCTTGAATTAAAACTCAAGATTATGTAATATTTAAAGTCATGTTCTTACAGTTCCCTTTTATAAGTGAGGGGAGTGGCACTTTGGTAAATACTTAAAGAATTAAATATAAAAAAATCATAGTCAATTGAAAGAGGTTTAAAAATAGAACAAAATTTAAGATAAGATAACGGTGGGTTTGAATCTAATTAAAAAATTTGAATAATTTAAGTTTTTAGGATATTTAAACCCTTATCTCTTTAGTTTAATGCCTCATTAGCCCTTTTAACCTTTACAATAGTAATGATTTTTTAACTCGATTATTTTTCATAATGACCAAAAATGAAATTAACCTCATTAATAAATTTAGATATGAAGATTCCAAATATTTAAATCATTTTATCAGATTCAATTTCTATAATGGTTAAAAATTTTCTTTAAAATAAGTGTGCAAAACACAATGAAAAATGTTTTTAGTAAAATGAATTTGTAAGCATAAAACTAAATATATTATTATTACATTACAAATAAAAACATGTATAAAATGTTAAAATATTTTATTGAATATATTATATAAAAATTTCATTAAAATACTTCATAAATAGAAAATATCTTAATTTATTAAATTAAAAATAGATTATTTTCATAAAAATAGTTTTTCATAGGAACACACCTTTTTACTTTCAAATATTTTTATTTTCATTTATAAAAAATTTATAACTAATGAATACATTTTATAAATGTGTAAAATTTAATTTGTAATAATTTAGTTACTCATATTCATACCTTACCACCCAACAATTAGTCGATAATAGTCATATTTATTAATAATTTTTCGATAGTGTATCGTAGTTATTTTAAACATAGTGTTATGTGTAAGTAAAGATATCAAAGTCATCAAACTTATTTAAACATAAATATATCATAAAATATTTAGGTGATTCATTATAACACTTATAATAATCTCTCCATTTAAAATTAATCATTCTGATAAAAAAACTAAGGACGTTATGGCCTTATCACACCCTCAAGATCCAACATACCTTACTCAAATTAATGGTTTCACTAAAAAACATTGACCAGGTGAATGGTTATATTCCATATAACTTTATATCTTTGATCTATAATCTCCACCAGTTTTTATTCCTAATATATATCATTCTCTAGTGGTATGACCTTTGAGTTCAGTACATGTGAAGGATCAGGTATGTACTTCTTTAAGAGAGATACATGGAACACATCATTAACTTAAGATAGATTCAATGGAAGTTTCAAGAGATATGAAACCATTATGATATGATAAATAATTTAAAAGGTATCAATATATCAAGTTATTATTATTAACTTATTTAGTAATCTAATAACCTTCATACAAGAATATATTCATAGGAATTCCTTATCACCAACTTAGAACTCTAGATCTCACTAGATATTGTCAGCCTAACTTTTATACCAACTATGAGATTTTGTGGCACCCTATATGTCATTGTAGAGATTATTTTATATGGTTAAATGTTATTGAGATTCATTTTACATTCCTAGGAATTTTTTTCTTGAAATTTAGAAATTCGATAGTTTTAATTTTGTGTATAGTTTTTACACATGATTTAGAGGAAACGGTGTGGTCACCCTTACACATATGGGTTTTTAGTTAATTTTGTTCTTTGAATAGATTATCTTAATGGTTTATGTATATTTGGGTACAAACCACGAGGATCCTATTGGAAAACATGTGGGGCCTTTGGTGAGTATGATTTATAGAACATGATTTGTACATGGTTTGGTAAACTGTTAGACAAGCATGTGAATTGGATAAACAATATGAAAGTTCCATTTTTCATGATGAGTGCATGGTTTTTTTAACCATGTATATTTATAAGTAAACTAATTGATTGGTTTTTGATCTAGGAAATTACCTTCATAGTTTTGGCACATGTTTTGTAAACTGTGTGACCAAACCGTATGGCCCATCCATATATATTAAAAGGTGAATTTTTACTTTTTCCCTTACTTGAATTTAATTCTCATACCCTTTAACTTTCTCCACATTTCTCAAATATATGATGAATTCCTCCCATGGGATTCATATTTATCCTTCTCTTTGTTTTTACGGATTTTCCCCTCAATTTCAAGTGTATTCTCTCTTGATATATCCTTTTAAGCCTCTTCCTCTCCTCTATCTTCCATTTTCTCTTTCTTTTCAATTCTCCCAAAAACCTTAGAATCCTTGGGTCATGAAATTAGGGTAGGATGGCTCAAGTGTTGAGTTATTTTTATTATTATTTCTTTATAGAGTCTTCTTGTGTCTTTTTTGGGTGTGCTCCATTGTAGGCGATGATTGTGGGAATGTTCGTCATTGATCTGAGGTAGGTGTTTCTTTGACATCACTTTATATTACATTAATTTGAATTATTTTTCGTTTTAAAGTGTTTCTATATTAATTTTATTCCTATTCATATGTCCCATTATAGAAAAATAGGGTATTCTAAATGGTTTTAACCCTTGTAAAGGAATGGTATTTTATACTAAGTTTTTATAAAAATTCCCAAGTGAATTTTCAGATCTTGTGAATATTTTTAAAAGTGTATCTTGAGGCTTTTTGGATTTCAATTGGGATTTTGGTATTTAATGACCTATAAAAAAAGTTTTTAAGTGTTTTTAAAGGGTTTAAAATGTTTTATGTGGGTTTTTTATTTAAAAGTGTGTGTTTCCCCAAGTTATTTATATTTTTAAAGTCTTTGGTGGATTTTTAATATTTTAAAAGGTGATTTATAAAGGGTAGTGTGAGTTCCTATCTAGATTTTAAAGGTGGTTTGATAAAATTGGTCCCAATAGTGGATTGATATGGATTTTATAAATGGTGTGTTATCTTGTCATTTCAAACTTGTTTTGAAAAGGTAACTTTTTGAAAATTTATGAAAAATTAGGTTTTATAAAAAGTTTTTAGATCTTATTAAGCCCCTTGTGATTATTGTGTGCCCATAGTGGAACGTAATCCAATGATGGGATGTTTATTATTTAAGAATTTATAAATGTGGATTTCATTTTGAGGTAAATGGGGAAACTTATTTTTGAGGGTGTAGGAGGTGATGAAATATTTTTTTAAATTCTTTTATTAATTAATTGATGTATTTTTACTCACCTTTATTGACTTATCATGGTAGACCTTGGGAATGGGGTAGGTTTATTAGGTAGGTGATGACATAACCTAGTTTTATTTCTATTAAGGTATATTTCCTCTCAAATGAGATATAACATAGAGGTGACATATCCCATGAGACTGATAGATCTCATTGGAGGTAGAGATAGAGAGGGCCCGAGTGGGGACTGAGTGAGCTCAGGGAGAACTTATGGGAGGACTAAGAGATATTCCAAACTTTGTGTGCACGCTTTGTGCCCAGAGAACCTGGGATTATTCTATATCATGTGAGAAACCAATTTTTAGGTCCCATTGGTTATGTACCATGACACTAGGACCCTATTTATTATTATTTAATAGATTTATTCTAAATTTGATTAAATTTCTCTTATTTATGTATTATTTCATAAAACTTGTCTTCTTATTATTTATTAATCCATATTTTATGACTTGAAATAGTAGTGCATGACTTTATACTTTCTTCCTTCTTTACATGCAGCTTTTCAAATTTTTTGAAAAGGGATTGTGAAATTTTTTAATGTAAGGATAGATGAAGTGTGATTTTAATGTTCTTTAAAACTATTTCATTCATGAGTTTGAAAGGGGTATTCTTTAAATGTAGAAATTATTTTTCCAAATATATATTAGAGTGTTTTAAAATAGGAAATTGTATTTGGTTTTTTTTAACTATGATTTCCATCGGTTTTGAAACTAGGGTTTTAGGCCATTGTAAAAAGTTAAATTGTATTAGTTTTCCAAGTGATTGTTTTCACTTAATAAAAATCCTAGGAAATTATTTTTATCACACTTTTTATGTGTTTTTGTTTCTTTTTTGTAAATCATTAAAAATATTTATTTCTTTTCTATAATTAAAACTAGTATTGTTAGAATGTAATATGAAATTGACTTCTTAGATTTAGTGGGTGGAGACCAACTGGGTTGTTTAGCTCAAACCTTTATTTTACAATTCTAGTTCTGATTAAACTAAATTTATCTTTATTGATCTTGAAAGGGAGGAGCATAGTTGGATGGTGGTTGTGGGTCAAATGGAGGATTGCTAAACCTGTTTTAGGGATTTTCCTGATCTTTGGGTTTTGTCTATCTTCTACTTTGTCCCATTATATCTTTTTTTCCATTTATATATCTACATCCAATATTTTTTCTATTTTGGAATAAGTTATATCTTCTTGGATATTCAATTTTTCTTATCTTATGTTTAGTTGGTTTTCCAAAATTTTTTATATAACTTATTTACATTATTTTCTAAGTTTTAATTTGTTCCTGGGGTTCTTCTTGTGATTCTCAAGCACTAGTTTTCATCCCTGGGGGATCGGAAACACCCTTTAATGTTATTTTGTAATGAACTGTCTCAGGGTTCCATCTAACACAGCACCTAACCTGGTCCACCACATGGTTAATATAAAATACATTCGATTTAAAATTTTCCAAAACAAATCCCAAAACAAACAAAAAATAAACATAAAAAACACTAAATATTTCATGGTAAAAACAAACACTTTTCCTTTAAAATAGTTTCAAACTATTTACCCCTTTTAAAACATGTGTTTAGAGTAAAACCCATAACAAACCACAAAATACAGTTTTGGAAATATTTGGTTGCCCTTAAATTCTAAAACTCACCGTTTAAAATACCATGGGATGGTATTTCATGTATTTATATCTAAATACCCTCATATTTCATGTGTGACCCTTAGGTTAGAGTAATTTCATTCCTTCTTGAGGTATGTTTTTGGTAGATGTGCTTCTTTATTTTGGTATATCATGAGTTTTGTGATCCAATTTTGTGTTCCTTTAAGATGTTACAAGGTTTAGTTCCTTTATTTGGTGGTTTTGGGCCTGTGATATTTTGTTATACTAGGTTGGTGGAGTTTTATAAATTACCTTTGGATATTTTAAGAATATGGTTGTATAGTGAAACCCTATTTTTTTGTAAAATAGGTTATCGATTTTCAACCATTTTAGATGAATTATAAATGGTGGGATACTTATGCTTTTTCCTTTTATCTTAAGGGAATATCCTGGGTCAATTATAGTTTGACTTATGCTTATGGTTGTTTGGTGTTGTTTAATGATCAATCCAACTACTCTAGGAATTCTTGTTTCTATTGATATTTTTCTTGTAATTCATTATATTTTGACTTGTAATTTTACCTAAGTCTTTCTTGGGTCATAAAGTATAATTATGGGGAGGATTTTGACACCCTCCATGTAGTTTTAGAGTTTATATTATGTCATTTATGTTATTGAGGGTCATTTTAAACTCCTAATAAGTTTTATCCCAAAATATGGAAATATTTGAGTTTTCATTCCATACATGGTTTTCACACATAGTTTAGAGGAAACCATGTGGTTATCTATACACAGTTCGGTTTTTGGTTTTTTTTGTTCAATGCATGTCTTATTTGAATAGGTTTCATATAGATAGATCCAAACTGTGTTAATCCTAGGGGAACTAATGTAGGGCCACTAGTTAGTAAGGGTAATAGCACACACATTGTGCATTATTAGGTAAATCATGTGACTAAAATTAAAATTAGCTCTAAAACCTAATAGTGCCTTTAGAATAGTTGGGGCACAGTCTATACAACCATTTGAATATTTGGGTAAATAGTGCGAGTAGGTTTTTATCTTTGTAGTGACCTATGCATGGTTGACACAAGGTTTGGTAAACCATATTTCTAACCTAGATTAATTAAAAACTAAATTTAACCTTTTTCCATTTCTCAATTTAAATTCCCAAACCCACATATTCTCCCCCGCTCACTTGAATAGGCTAGGTGTTCCTCCCATGGGATTCCTCTCTCTCCTTCACTTTATTTTGATTTATTTTCCCCTTAGTTTCAAGAAGACTTCATCTTAGTAATTACATCTAATCCTCTTCCTCTATTTTATCTTCCCTTTCCTCTTGATCTTAGTTCCTCCCAAGAACCATGTAATCCATGGGGATACAAATTATGGTATTTGGATTTAATCTGGAGGGATTTGGATTGTTAGGTCTTGAGAAGTATCTCTTGTATCTTGTTTGGTTGTTTTTCATTATAGGTGACAAATTCTTGCTTATTATCCATTAAACCAGGGTATGTGTTTCTTTGATGTCACTTTATATTACATGTATTTGAATTATTGTTGGTTTTAAATTGTTTATTAATTAATTTTATACTTATATATGCATCCCATGAGGGGGAAATGGGGTCTTGTAAATGGTTATATCCCTTTTCATGGAATATTATTCCATGCCAAGTGATTAAAAAACTTACCTAGTGGATTTTCAAAGCTTTTGATTGTTTTTAAAATAGGGTCTTGAGGCCTTATTGGATTTTAATTGGGTTTTTTCCATTTAATGACCTTAAAACCAAGTGTTTAAGTGTTTTAAATTGGTTCAAAATGTTTGATGTGGGTTTTTCATTTAAAAATGGTGTTTTATCCCATGTGATTTATATTTTGAAACTCATTAGTGGATTTGAATATTTTCAAAGTTGGTTTAAAGGGAAGTGTAAGTTTCTATATGAGTTTCAAATTTGTTTTGATAAAATTGGTTTTAAGAGTTTATTGATATGGAATTTTAAAATCGTTTGTTGGATTGTAATTTCATGATTTTTTTGAAAAATTTACTTTTGGAACATAATGAAAAATGAGTTTTCATAAAAAGGAGTGAGACGCTCTTGAGCCCCTTGTGATTCTTGTGTGCTCGTCATGGCTTATAATCCCTTGAGGATATGTTTATTATTGATGTGTTCATATATATATCTTGTGTTTTGGTGAAAATAGGTTTTATTATTTGTGAGGTTGTAGGAGGTGAGGCATGATTTATTTCAAATGCTATGATTCATGTATTGATGTATTTGTGCTCACCTCCATCAACTTATCATGGTAGACCTTGGTAATGGAGTAGGTGTCTTATGCATTTAATTCTCTAGCCTAGGTTGATTTGGATTAAGGTATATTACCCTAGGACATAGAGATCCCATAGAAGTGATATTCTCCATGAGACTAAGAGAGCTCATGGGTGGTGGGGACTGAGAGAGCCTATGTGAGGATTGATTAAGCTTAGGGGGGTTGAGAGATCCTAGGGGATGACAAAGAGAGATTCAATAATTTGTGCTCACACTTAGTTCCTAGAGGAACTAGGGTTACTCTAAGTCATTTTATTACCCATTTATTAAATCCCATTAGTTTTATACCTTGAAAATAGGATTATATTTAGGATTGTTGACCTCACCTGTTTTGATAATCCCAATAATGCTTTCACATACTTTGATAATCCCAAATAATGTTAATCTATATATTAATTCTTTCAATATATGACATTCTATGACATTATATTATCAAGATGATAATAATATTAAAATAATCTTTCAAATATGATAATCAATATTTATATATGTTTATATGAATTTTTAAATAATTCTAACTCAATCGGATATGTTTTTCATAAAGCAGATAAGTGTTAAGTCACTGATATGTTTATAGCTACTAATACAGATCTATTGGTACTTAGTCTATTGATAGACATAGTCACCGATAAGAAAAGGTCACTGATATGCAGAGCTACCGGTATGTATAAGTCCATCGATAAGCACATGTCACTGATAAATCAAGTCCACCAATACAGACAGATACCGATAGAAACAGAGCTACCGATAGAAGTAGAGCTACAAATAGAAGCACAGCTACTGATAGAAGTAGAGCTACCGATAGAACAATTTTACCGATAGAGTCACGAATACAAAATGAGCCACCGATACAAATGATCCACCGATACAAAAGAGCCATCGATACAAGCGAGCTATCGATAGACTAAGAGCTACCGATAGAAGGAGTCACCAGTACATAGATCTACTGATACACAAAGTAACATCTACCGATACAAGGAGATACCAGTACAAGGACAAAGAGCTACCGATAAGAGCTTACTACTATACAAAGTCCACCATTACATATCTACCGATAGAAGGCTACTGATCAAAGACTTCCAGTCACTGATTCCTAAACTCTACTTTTGTGAATATTATTTATTTATTAAGCAAAAATCATATTTGATGATTTTAATGCAATCAATGTTATTTAATGATAGTTTTTGGCATGTCAGGGAACCATACCTCATACCTGTAAAAAGGTAATCATTCCCATTTTCCAGAGCTGAAATCTATAAAAGGAAGGAAAAATTCCATGCAAGGGGTGGATAATAAAAAGTTCAAAAAAAGGGAAAAAGAATGTTGTGAGGTGGTGCATACAGAAAGACTACATCCATACTGGAAGAACACTGCATATACACGAAGCCATTCATTCAAGAAGAGAACACACGATGAACGTCATTCAAGGATTTAAGAACTACAACGAGCTCTTCATGCACTCAAGATGATCAAGATAAACCTGAAAAGCAAGGAAGCAAATGACACTCTATTTTTCAGACAAAAACCATAGAAGGAATCAGAACCATGTCTGCCAAATCAAAAGGAGTCTAGAGTTGTACTTCAAATCACTAGAGCATTCTAAACTCATATCTACTATCTTAGTGATTATTTTATTTACATTTCGAGCAGTGTGTGTGCTCTATATATTTCATATACACACTGCCTCTTGTGCTAAACTGGAGGATCTCTAAATCCTCACACAAACCTTCCATAACTCTTTTGTATCCCACTGTGGATAGTAGTAGAGGTCAAGTAGGACCTGGATAGCCTGTGTGCTATTGTTCTTTTCCCCATGTAGAACTGTGGTAGAGTTTTTAGTACCTGGACATTCTTTGCACTGTTGTTTACCCCCCGATCCAGGGTGTGGATCAAATTTATATAAATATTTTGAGAGGACTAAGTCTCGGCTTGAGACTGAACCTCTTGTTTAAAACTGATGTTCTTACTTATTATGGTTTTAGCTTTTATTGAATATTCCGCTGCTAATTACTTTGAAATATAAAATTGTTTTAAAGTTACTTTGATAGTTAATCTAACAATTGTTTGTATATATTGTAAAGCATTAGTTTATCTTCAAAAGTTAATTAATCTTCATATTGAATTAACAGAGAACTAATAAATCTCTTGAGAACCTAACTAACCCTTTAATCTAATAAAAATTCACTATAGATTATCTTGTTATTCAATTTGGGGGATTTTAATATAGATATTTTAAACAGAAATTTTAATTGGTACTCAATTCACCCACCTCTTGAGTATTCACTTCAACCAACATTTGGTATCAGAGGTTGTTTATTATTAAAGGCTTTCCAAACACTATGTTTTCCAACTGTGATTTTAGTTTTATCTTAAAGATCTTAAATTTATGTTAGTTCTAAATTTTATCTCTTTAAATATATTTGCTAAAATCTAGCTATAGACAATAGATTAGAAGGTTTTGCTGCTAACAGGCCACCTTTAGTTAATGGTACAAATTATTACCAGTGGAATCTTAAAATGAAAATTCATTTAGAGAGTATGGGATTTGATATCTGGACGGCTATAGAGACTCAATATAAAATTCCAAAAACTTAAAGAACTACATGGGATGAACCTACTAAGACTTCTTACAATAATAATTGTAAAGCAATGAATGCCTTGTACTGTGCTTTAGGTGATGAGGAATTTAATAGAATATCTTCTTATAAAACAGCTTACAAAATTTTGGACACTTTGGCTATTTCCCATGAGGGAACAACCAATGTTAAAGAAATGATACTAAATAACTATACTATTAAATATGATAATTTTAAAATGAAGACTGATGAACTCATTTCTGATATGTATCTCAGGTTCAATGAGATTTTCAACACTATGAGCTCACTTGGAAAAGTTGTTCCTACAAAAGAACAGATTATGAGAATACTAAGATGTTTTCCAGAAAGATGGAGAGGCACATCTATCTCCATAAGAGAATAGTGTGATATATGTTCACTACCTGTTAAGGAATTAATTGGTAAGCTTATGATGTATGAAGAAGAACTCAAAGTAAACAAAGAAGAAGATAATGAACCAAGGTAGAAGTCAGTAGCCTTCAAGACATCTGCTTCAAAGAGCAAGGATAAGGAGAAAGTTCACATAAATATTGAAATCTCATCAAGTGAAAGTTTAGACTCCGATAGTGATATTGAAATGGCTCAGATAGCTAGAAGATTCAATAATTTCTACAGGAAGAAGAAATTCTTCAGAAAATCAAACAACAAAGGAAAATATGATAACAAAGGTTATTGGAAGAAATATTGTAAAAAGTCTAATAAGAGTGATGAGATTGTCTGATATGAATGAAAAAGGAAAGGACATATAAAAGCAGACTGTCCAAAATTGAAGTTCAAAAAGAAATATGATTACAAGGACAAAAAGTACAAGAAAGATATAAAAGATACTTGGAGTGATTCAGAAGACAGCACAAGTGAATCTGAAATTTATGACTCTGAAAAGAATCATGCTAACATGTGTTTTATGACAAACACATCTGAGGTAACATTGGATACTCCTGCTTTAGATTCATATTATTTTGGATTTGATTCTGATTTTGAATCTGAAAATATGACTAGTGAAGAGTTATTTGAATATTGTAATATGCTAGAAGAAACATATAATGAATTGAAGGACAAGTATAAAGCTTTAAAGAAACATCATGCTCTAACCAGTTCTGTTAAATCCTCCCTTGATATAGAAAAGGAAAAGAGTGATCAATTGCTGAAGGAAAATACTGCACTAAAATTGTCTAATGAGCAATTAAGGAAGGACTTAGAAAAATTCACAAATGGAAAGAATACTCATACACAAATTCTAGGTAAAAAAGTTGCACCGAAATATACCACTAGAATAGGATATCATCCTGGACAGAGACAGTTTACTAAAACTAGATTTATTTCTAAATCTAGACAGAATGCTGCTAGTTCTAGTTCTGGGAAATCATATGCTTCAACTAGTTAATCACATAGTTATAGATCAAATAAACTTTATTTTTCAAAGTCTATTGATTCTGTAAATTATTTGAGACCCATAAGACAAATCTGGGTACCTAAAGATTTTCTTGCTAACCTATTTGGACCCAAGAGAATCTGGGTACCAAAATCATTTTTCATCTAAACCTATTTTCTATGAAATTTTCTTGAAGAGTTCCCATAAGAAGATATGGTTCTTGGATAGTGGATATTCAAGGAATATGACTGGGGATTACTCATGCTTCAAAAGCTTAATCAAAGTTGATGGAGGCCATGTCACCTTTGGTGATAACTCTAAAGGAAAGATCATCATCCCAGTCCAGATTGGTAACACTAATTCAGTTTTAATTTCCAAAGTTTTATTTGTCGATGGACTTAAATATAATTTTTTAAGTATCTCTTAGTTATGTGATTATGGTTTCAATGTTAAATTTTAAAATTATTCTTGTAATGTTTTTTACTCTAAAAATATTTTAGTATTTTCTACTTTCAGAAATGAAAATTTTTATGTTGTTGGTTTGAATTCTTTAGTTAAACATAACATTACTTGATTAAATGCTTTTTATAAAGAGTCTTGGATATGGCACATAAGATTAGGAAACTACAAAATTTATTCACTTATAAAACTGACTATTAAAAACTTAGTTAGAGACCTACCTAAACTTGAATTTCTGGCTGATAAATTTTGCAATCCCTGTCAAAATGGAAACCAACATAAAGTTTCTTTCAAATTAAAGAAATAAGTTTCAAATTATCAACCTCTTGAGTTGGTTCACTTGGATTTGTTTGGACCTTATAGAGTTTCTAGTTTAAATGGGAAGCACTATGCCTATGTCTTAGTATATTACATTTCTAGATACACTTGGGTATACTTCTTAGCTCAAAAAAGTGAAGCTTGCTCTTACTTTGTTAAATACTCCAAGTCTGTAGAAAACCTTAGTGGACTTAAGATTAAGACCCTAAGAAGTGACCATGGTCGTGAGTTTCAAAATCATGAGTTTGAATCTTATTTCTCACACAATAGCTATAGTCACAAATTTTCTGCCCCTAGAACACCTCAACAGAATGGTGTAGTAGAAAGAATAAATATAACCCTTCAAGAGATTGCTAGAACAATGATTAATGAGTATGACCTACCTATTTATTTTTGGACTGAAGCTGTAAATACAGCTTGTTATATTATCAATAGATTCTTGATTAGACCCATTCTCAAGAATAACCCTTATGAGTTGTGGAACAATAAGAAACCTAAGGTTAATTACTTTAGAGTTTTTGGTTGAAAAGTCTTTATTCTCAATACAAAGGATAATCTTGACAAGTTTGCATCCAAAAGTGATGAAGGAATTTTTCTTGGTAATTCTTTAACTAGAAAATCCTATAGACTTTTCAATAAAATAACCAAATGTGTTGAAGAATCTATTCACATCAAGTTTGATGAAACTGATCCACATGAACCTAAGTATTCTCTTAAAAATCTTGAAGAAGATTTGTCAGTTCTGGACCTTAATGATAAAACCAAAGAACCTGCTATAAAGACATCCAGTTTTAGAAACTTTCCTGAACATGCTTTAGTTGAACCCGAACTTAGAGAAGAGCCTGATATTTCTATTCCTACTTTTCCTAGATAAAATAGGATTCTAAAGAATCATCCTTTGGATGCTGTTGTTGGTAATCTTGATAGAGGGACACAGACTAGAGCTTCTCTAAGAAACTAGGTTGAACATCAAGCTTTTCTTTCAAAATTAGAACCTAAAAATGTCAATGATGCAATCAATGATGAATTTTGGGTAATGGATATTCAAGAGAAACTAAATCAATTTGAAAGAAACAAAGTCTGGGAATTAGTTGATATACCTAAGGACACTTTGACCATAGGCACTAAATGGGTTTTTAGAAACAAAATTGATGAGTCTGGAAATATAGTTAGAAAAAAAAAGCTAGGTTATTTGCACAAGGGTATAGTCAAGAGGAAGGAATAGACTATCAGGAAACCTTAGCCCCTGTATCTAGATTAGAATCCATTAGGATTATACTTGCCTATGTTTCTCATCTGAATTTCAAGTTATATCAAATGGATGTAAAAAGTGTTTTTCTAAATGGTTTTATAGTTGAAGATATTTTTGTTGAACAACCACCTGGATTTGCTAACCCCCATTTTCAAAATCAATTTTTAAAACTTTCAAAACCTTTATATGGTCTGAAACAAGCTCCAAGAGCTTGGTATGATAGACTTAGTAATTTTCTTATTTCAAAAGGTTTTACTAAAGGGATTTTTGATCCAACTCTTTTTATTAAAATAATTTCTAAATATGTTTTGATAGTACAAATCTATGTTTATGATATTATTTTTGGATCTTCTAAACATTCTTTATGTACTAACTTTTCAAAGAATATGCAAAATGAATTTGAAATGAGTTTAATGGGAGAACTCAAATATTTTCTAGGATTTAAAGTTTTTCAAAATGAAAATGGTATTATTTTGAATCAAAGTAAATATACAAGGGATCTTTTAAAACGTTTTGGTTTGGATAGTATTAAGGAAAGTGATACACTTATGAGTACTGTCTGTAAGTTGGACCTTAATGAAACTGGGAAACTAGTGGATCAAACCAATTACATGGGTATGATTAGAAGTTTACTTTAACTTACTGCTAGTCGACCAGATATTATGTTTATCTGTGCATGTGTGCAAGATTTCAAACTAATCCTAAAGAATCTCATTTGCTTTCTATTAAAAGAATTTTTAAGTATCTTAAACATACTACAAATTTGGGTTTCTTTTATCTGAAAAGACAATATTTTGAATTAATGAGTTATTCTGATGCTGACTTTGCTGGTTCTAAGTTGGATAGAAAAAGCACATCTGGAACATGTCATTTATTGGGAAAATCCTTAGTATCTTGGTGTAGTAAGAAACAGAATTCAATTTCTTTGTCCACTGCTGAAGTAGAGTATATAGCTGCTGGTAGTTACTGTACACAAATTCTGTGGATGAAACACACTCTTTTGGACTATGGATATGATTTTAATCATGTTTCAATAAACTGTGATAACACTAGTGCAATTAATATCTCTAAGAATCTTGTGTCCCACTCTAGGACCAAACACATTGATGTTAGGCACCATTTCTTGAGAGATAATTATCAGAAAGGTGATATTACTCTTGATTTTATAGGTACTGAACATTAATTAGCTGATATTTTCACAAAACCCTTAAGTTCGGATTGATTAAGTTAAATTATACATGAATTAGGAATGATAGACTATTAGTTAGAAACCTCACTGATATACCTCACCGGTATTAAACCTCACCGATATACCTCACCGGTATGAAACCTCACTAATATACCTCACCGGTATGGACCTCACTGATATACCTCACTGATTAGTGGATCTCACCGAAGGAATTCTCACCAGTATACACTACCGATGCGCTGTTTTAAACATCTGTCTGCCGCTAGAATTTTTATCGTTTATAATTTACTTATTATATTTTAATAATTTATTTTATGATTTCTAAATGATAAAACTAAGTCCTAATTACTTCTCAATCCACCTAAATCCCTTTATCCTCAAGCCTTAGCTCCCAAATCTCGTGAAAACCCTAAGTTCCTCGAACCAGAAATGGAAAAAACCAAACTCCCTACTGTCATAGATGACATTGATGAGCTGAATGTGAAGAAGCAGAAGAGACATCTAGAAGCAAGTAGCAGTATTAGTAGAACAAGGTCAGGAAGGAGACCAGTGAACCCGCACTTACAAAATAGAGTTATTGTGATCAAAAAAGAGATATTCGTGGAATTTTTGTTGTCTAGTAAATCGTTATTTCTAGAGGTGCTGGAAGTCCAGAAGTGGGTGGACTACTTTTCGAAAAATAATGGCCCCTACTATCCGAAGATGGTGAAACAGTTCTATGAGTTTGTGAGTTTTGAGAAATCTGATGAAGAAAATAGAATGGTTTCATGGGTAAATGGAAATGAGATATCTTTTTCTTCTACTGAGTGGGATGAATGCCTGAAAGTTCCACACGAAGGTGTTTCTGGATATTTCTCAAAATCAGTACCACCTACAAGTGACATTTTTGACTATGATACTACCTTAGAGGAGCTCACCGATATTGGCAAGCAATGACAAGTGGTGGCTATTGAAATGGATAGAGAGAAGATATTGTTGTTCATGTTTGTTTATCATGTTTTAATTCCAAGAAGAGGAGACTTTTCAAATTTGAGATATCAAGATATGTATCTACTACATCTCCTAAGACATGGTGTTAAAGTAAATCTGGTTAGGCTTCTAATGACTCAAATAGAGGATATTATTAGACCAAAATAAAAAACCAATGCCTTATTCTTTTCCAAGTTTCTCTTAGTAATGATCAATGTAAAAGGAGTAGCTGAGTCTCAGGATGAGACAGTGGTGTTAAAGAACAACTTCTGTATCACAAGCATTGTATGTAAATACATGAAGATAAACTGGAACCCATGGAAAGGAGAATGAGTTACTGGTGGTAAAAAGTTATATGATAAGTTAAGTCATATGGATCATCCTTCAAGACCTAAGGATGTGAGGGATCTAGGTCTGGGACCTGATGAAGAAGAGCCATAATATAGTAATGATTCAGAAGATGAAGATTCCTCTGCAGAAAATGGAGGAGATTCGGACTTTCTTCCTAGCCCAACTCCTGATATTGTATCACAAGAAAAGGAGAGTGCTTCTTTGAACCTACCTAGTACAGAAACTATTTTGGTAATAAGCAATAAAGAGGCACTTGTGGATGAGGAAGAACAATAGGGACTAGATCAGGAAGAGGCTATCCCAGATAATGAGGAACAAGAAAGAAGATCTGAAACTGAAGCATCATCTTCTGCAACCTTGAGCTTAAGTCCTCTTATTGGAAGTTCTGTTATGCCTTTAGAGGCTGTTCTTGATGAAGTTGATAGAAATTTACCTATTCCTTAGGAACATCCTGCTGTTTCAGAAGTAGATATGGTTGTGCAAGATTCTGATGAGGAAGACCAGACTGATGAGGGTGTTGTTTCCATACAAGAAAATGCACCAGTTGAGGGGGAGCATCCAACCAGGTTTGGTAGTGTTTCAGTGGCTGTTGAAATTGATCACTGGGTAGAAGACCTAAGTTTTGTGGTTTGTAGATTAGATTATCTAGATTCTGATAATGAGGCATCCCTCAAAAGACCAAAAATCAATTATGATATTTAGTCTGAGATATTACCGGAAGATGTGGTAAGAATACATGATCTAGATAAGTTAAATTCTGATCTCAAAATCAGTTTTGTGGAAGAAATAACAAAAATGGAAGATTCATTGGTGTTTTCTATTCAATCGATAATGAATGATTATGTGGCCAGTAATGTTTCTAAAAGAGCCCCTGTTGTGGTTGCATCTGCTGATATGATCACCAGGGATGAATTATCCTCTTTAAAGGATGAGATGAAAGAGCTTTTTAGTAACTCTAATACTGAGTTAAAGAGTTTCTTTGTTGAAGAGATGAACAATTTGTAAAAGTCTTTCGAACTCTCTATTGGTTTTAATGTGTCAACCTTTGTGGAAGAGATAGTAGATGAATTCATAGCTTTCCAGAATCAAGTATCTAAACTAGAAAAGGATATTGAATTTCTAAAGCAATTACTTGTCTCTCTGGAATCCTATATGAGTTAAAAATCTCAAGCAGACAAGGATTTGGCCTATACGAAGAGTGTAGTGAGCCAAATGGTCTTAGTTTTTGATGAGTTTAAGCTTTCCATAACAAAGCATGTTAGCACCCAGTATTATCAAGTGAAAAATCTTATCAGTGGGTTGACCAAAAACTTCAAGGAAAGAGTAACCTTTTCTATTAGTTATCTTGCTTCCAAACCTTCAGTGGATTTGGATCATATCAGAGCTTTGATGAAGGAGGAGCTTGGTTCAGCATCAACCAGTGGCTCTGTGGACTCATCAGATCTGACCAAAGTGGTGACTTATACTTGAGATACCACTAGAGATACCATGAAAATTGTTCAAGACTATATGAGAGAAGCTTTTTCTTCTCAGAAAGAAGTGAAATACAAGGTAGATTACTATTTATAAAGGGTTTACATGAAGCATCATCTCAATAATCATTTTAATATTATGTTAGAAAACATGAAGCTACCACCAGTCAATCAAGCCTTTAGGGAACAAGTCAGCAAGCTCAGAGAATTGACACCTGCACTAGAAAAATTCATAGATAATAAGGATGATTTCATTTCTGCTATGGAAAGAGGAGGAGGAATCATTATGGATTTCAGAAATCTCTTTTTGCCTTTCTTTAATGTCGATACAAGACCAGTGATTATACCTCCAGCTTTACCTGCATCTTCCTCTACTAATTCTCCTGTTCAGATGACTCCAGCCCAATCCCTCCGCAGCCTTACTCTTATGATTACTCAGAGAGCTACACAATACAGGCCAGGAACAGTTTTAGTAGCTCATCCACCTCTGATCATTTCTAGTGTTCTTAAGCCTCCACCTGAATCCACCACACCTTAAACCTCTTCTGATCTTAAGGGGAAATCTCATTTTGAGGATGTGTATTGATAAGTGGCTAGGATTTTTTATAGGAATCACCTATATTTCTTTTTTTATTTAATTATTTCTTTGTATCTGTTTTCTCCAAGAAATTTATATGATCTTACTTTCTTTTACCCTCTTTTACTTCTTTTCTCCTATTTTTCCTTCTTTTCCCACTTTTTGATTATCACAAAGGGGGAGAAATACTATCTAAGGGAAACATATCTGTGGTAGAGCTAATATCTTTTATGAAAAAGGGGGAGAAATACTGTCTTTTATGAGAATAATTCATTTTCCCTCTAGTACATTTGTCTTACATTTTATCTGTAGTACATGTGTTTTATAATACATTGTTTTCTCTGATAAAATTGACTTTACTACAATATCCTCTGATACTATTTTGGGCTCATAATATTTCCCTCTAATACATTCCTGATTATTTTTTTTGATACATCACTAATTATTTTGGGCTTATAATATCATAAGTTGTGATTATCAAATAGGGGGAGATTATTGACCTCACCTGTTTTGATAATCCCAATTATGCTTTCACATTATTTGATAATCCCAAATAATTTTTATCTATATATTAATTATTTCAATCTATGAAATTATATTATAAAGCTGATAATAATATTAAAATAATATTTGAAATATGTTAATCAATGTTTATCTATGTTTATATGAATTTTGAAATAATTCTAACTCAATCGGATATGTTTTGCATAAAGCAGATAAGTGTTAAGTCACTGATATACTTATGGATACTGATACAGATCTACCGGTACTTAGTCTACTGATAGACATAGCCACTGATAAGCAAAGGTCACTGATACGCAGAGCTATCGGTAAGTATAAGTTCACCGGTAACCACATGTCACTGATAGATCAAGTCCACCTATACAGACAGCTACCGATAGAAGCAGAGCTACCGATAGAAGCAGAGCTACCAATTAAAGTATAGCTACCGAGAGAAGCATAACTACCGATAGAACAAGTTTATCGATATAGTAACGAATACAAAACGATCCACTGATACAAAAGAGCCACTGATACAAGCGAGCTACTGATAGAACAAGAGCTACTGATAGAAGGAGTCACTGGTACATAGAGCTACTGATACACAGAGTAACAGCTACCGATACAAGGAGCTACTGGTACAAGGACAAAGAGCTACTGATAGGAGATCACTGCTATAAAAAGTTCACCATTACATATCTACCAATAGAAGTCTACTGATCAAAGACTTCCAGTCACTGATTCCCAAACTCTACTTTTGTCAATATTATTTATTTATTAAGCAACGGTCATATTTGATGATTTTAATGCAATCAATGTTATTTAATAATAGTTGTTGGCATGTCAGAGAACCTTACCTCGTACTTGTAAAAAGGTAATAATTCCCATTTGTTGGAGATGAAAGATATAAAAGGAAGGACAAATGTCGTGAAAGGGGTGGATAATAAAAGGTGCACAAAAAGGGAAAATAATGTTGTAAATTTGTGCATACAAAAAGACTACATCCATATTGGAAGAACACTGGACATACACGAAGCCATTCATTCGAGAAGAGAAGACAAGATGAACTTTAGTCAAGGAGTGAAGAACTACAATGAGCTCTTCATGCACTCAAGCTGGTCAAGGTGAACCTGAAAACCAAGGAAGCAAACGACACTCTGTTCTTTAGACAAAAACCAGAAAAGGGCTCAGAACCATTTCTGACAAATCAAAAGGAGTCCAGAGCTTCACTTCAAATCACTAGAGCATTCTAAACTCATATCTACTCTCTTAGTGATTCATTTATTTACATTTCGAGCAGTGTGTGTGCTATGTATATTTTATATACACACTGTCTCATGTGCTAAACTAGAGGATCTCTAAATCCTCACACAAACCTTCCATAACTCTTTTATATCCCAATGTGGATAGTGGTAGAGGTCAAGTATGACCTGGATAGCCTATGTGATATTGTTCTTTTCCCCACGTAAGACTGTGGTAGAGGAATTAGTACCTGGACAGTCTTTTCACTATTGTTTACCCCCCAATCCAGGGTGTGGATCAAATTTATATAAATTGTTTGAGAGGAATATATCTCAGCTTGAGACTGAACCTCTTGTTTAAAACTGTTGTGCTTACTTATTTTGGTTTTATCTTTTATTGAATATTCTGCTGCTAATTACTTTGAAATATAAAATTGTTTTAAAGTTACATTGATAGTTAATCTAGAAAGTGTTTGTATATATTGTAAAGCATTAGGTTAGCTTCAAAAGTTAATTAATCTTCAGATTGAATTAATTGAGAACTAATAAAACTTTTGAGAACCTAACGGACCCTTTACTCTAATAAAAATTCACTACAGATTATCTTGTTATTCAATTTGGGGGATTTTAATAGAGATATTTTAAATAGAAATTTTAATTGGTACTCAATTCACCCCCCTCTTTAGTATTAACTCTGACCAATAAGGATCATTTAGGGTATTTCTCCTAGACTTGAGTATATTCCCATGATTCTTGAATTATTGCTTGAAACCTATGTTATTGAAATTTATTTATCTTTATTGTGTGACTTGACACAATGGTGTCTGACTATGTTCTTTCTTAATTCTTTATCTGTGGTTTAATTTTCAAATATTATGAAAAGGTATTGTAAAATATTTTAAATAAAATAAAGAGCAGTTGTGATTTTAATGTGCTTTAAAAATATTTTATTCATCAATTTGAAATGGGGTGTTATTTAATTGTGTATATTTGTTTTACAAATATAGTTTTAAGTGTATTATAATGTAAATGTATATTTGGTTTGTTTTTTAATCTATGGTGTGCATGGGTTTGGA
Source organism: Viscum album (assembly GCA_963277665.1). Lineage (NCBI taxonomy): Eukaryota > Viridiplantae > Streptophyta > Magnoliopsida > Santalales > Viscaceae > Viscum > Viscum album. The sequence goes on from OY728156.1 coordinate 1,850,070,659, forward strand.
AAATGGGTTTCTAGGCTATCATGACTAGTTAAATTTGAAATTGGTTTTAAATGATGTTTTGGGAAAACTATGTGAAACTTAGAGACATATTTTGATTTAGAAATATTTATTTCAAAAAATGGTGTTTTAAGAAAATTTTTTAATTGTTAAATTTAAAATTTTTGTTTCCCAAGGGGCTTCGACTAGGTAGTAATGTTTTCTAAGTGATTTTTTACATTTAATGAAAATCCTAGAAAAAAAAAATTTAACATAATTTTGATGTGTTGTTGTTTATTTTTATGAATTATTATAAAAAAATTTATTTCAATAATTTAATTATAAATATAATTATTAGGTTGTAATATGAAATTTTCTCTTTAGATTCGATGGGTGGTGACCTACTAGGATGTTTATCTCACATTGATATTTTATAGATCTAGGCCCACTCCAGTTGGTTTTGTCTATTTTGATCATACATAGGATATTTATAGTTGGATGGTGATAATGGGTCATATGGAGGATTTTTTGATCTAGTTTAGGAATTCTATTCATCTTTTTGTTTTTTTTTGTTGGCCACTTTGACCCTTTGTAACTCTGTTTCCTATTATGTATCTTTTTTTGCTATTGTTTCTCTTTAATATTGGTTGTATCTTCTTAGATATTTAGTTTTTCTTATCTCCTATCCAGTTGGTTTACATATTTTATTTTGATTTCTTATTTATATTTTTTTATATGGGTGAAATCATTCCTATGTTTTTTCTAATGATTCTCAGACACTAGTTTTATCCTATGAGGACTGGGAACACCCTTCAGGTCTTATGATGGACTAGGCTAGGCTTCGTGTTAGATTATACTCCGAGACACTTATTTATATCTACCCAATGTGATTTTTAATGGATCTAACATTATTTTCCATTTACATAGTTATCTTAGGTGCCATGTTTCTTCATTCTCCAACTTCATCCCAACACATTAGAGTTATAAACCTCTTATCATTGAAGGATTCATAAAGTTCCATCTATAAGATTGATTGAAAGTTATTATTATTATAAAAAAACTAAACCTAATAAAGGTGTTAATCTCAAACACATTTTAAATCCATATAATATTCTATCAACATATCCTATAGGGTTTGAATGGTATTCTTAGACTAACCATCTATCTAAGGATGGTATTTAGTGCTAAAGTTCATCTCTTTATTCATGTCTTACTGAAGACTTCTCTAGAAATTCAAATTAAAATTCAGATATCAATCAGATAGAATAAAATATGGTACTAAATTTAAACTTATCACTTCCCTAATATATATCTTTAAATATAATCAGGAGATAAATCTTCACTGATTGTAATGAAATTTTTTGAATTTGTAAGGTGATTAATGATAATACAAATAGCATTATGGCCTTTAGATGTTTTGGGAAGTATGATGATGAAATACATGGTGATGTTTTTCCATTTCCATTATAGTAGGGGTAATATTTGTAGCATCCCATTATAATTCTATCTATAACCTTAACTTTATAACATACCATGAATTCAGATACATACTCAGAAATATCTATTTTCATGTTTTCTAGCCAAAAATAGTCTTTCAGACCTCTATATATCTTCATACTTCAAGGATGAATGGAGGATGATAAAGTATGAGATTCATACAACATATTCATATAAAAATATATTATTTTTGGGATACATACTCATTTATTGAAAATTAATCATTCCATCACAATCATGGTTGAACTCAAGATCATTCCTCACCTTCTTCTGCAATTTCACTTCTTACTTTTGTAACTATTTAATCCTCAAATTGATGGGTGGTTGAACATTCATTTGAGAAAGATATGATATTTCCCCTTTCATCATGATGTTAAAATCCATTTTATGAAAATCCATAATCATTGGATCTCTTTCAATCCTCATTATGGAAAACCTATCATGTCCCTTCTCAATTAGACTATCATCCACCTTTTTTTCCTCTATAGGGAGGTAATATATTGAGAAATCAAAATATTCAATCAATATAAACCATCTCTTTTGGTTAATATTCAAATATTTCTATGTGAATATATATTTTAACATTTTTTTATTAGTATATATATCATTTCATTCACCATAAAGATAATACCTTCATACTTTCAATTCAAAAATTACTGTTTCCAGTCCCAAATAATGACTCACATATTTTTTCTCATAAATTTTCAATTGATGTTAGTCATAATCTATCAATAGATAATACTAAATGAGGATTAATCTGATTCCATTATTAGATGCATTATTATATATAAAAAAACCTTCCCCACTATAGGGTAGTGCGAGCATAGTTTCACTGAGCAACATTATTTTCATCTACTTGATACTTTTTTCACATTCTTGATCCCTTTGATTCAACTTGGTAATTATATTTAATAGATATAAAAAATCACTCATGAATAATTGTTAGTATCTTGAGAAAACAAGAAAACTATTTATTTCAATCACTATGGTTGGACTATGCTATTACTCAATAACATTTTTTTGAAGGATATATCGATATACCCTCGCATCAGATTATATGAACCAAGAATGATACTTTCTATATAAATAATTAAAACTTGATGAATTTGGGATAAATATTATCCTTTCTTAAGGTCATCAGATATATCCTAAAATGATATTTATGCTCTTCCTTTCTCTTTCAATATATAAGAATATCATCTATAAATAATATCATAAACTAATCAAGGTAAACTCTAAAGACTATATTCATTAAATCTATAGAGATAGTAAGAGCATTGGAAAGTCCAAATGGAAACACTAAAAATTCATAATGACCACACCTTCTATAGAAGAATTTCTTGGGTATATCCTCCATCTTGACCCTCAATTGATGATATTAAAAATGAAGTTCAATATAGGAAAATTATTTAGCTTCACACAATTGATCAAAAAATTAATCTATATGACTTAGAGGATATATTTTCTTGATAGTGATCTTATTAGGTTCTTGATAATTAATTTCAATATGCACTTACCCTTATTTATTCTTAACAAAAGAATAGGTTCAACCCATGGTGATGAACTCAAAAACATGAATCTATTTTCAAGATTCACTTAGATTTTCTTCTTTAATTTCTATAACTTAGTCAAGGCCATTCTATATGGAATATTTGCAATAGGTTTAGCACTGAGAATAAGTTCTATTGAAAAATCAACTTCACAGTTTGGGGTATGACTAGGAGAGTCTTTAATAAATACATCAACATAATCCTAAATAATATCCATGTCTTCAATGTTGATTTTCTCCATAACTATTTAAGATATATATCTCCCGTTAATATGTAGTAAAACCCTTATAATGGACGTAATTTCCATTAGAAATTAATGTTAATCCTCGCACCTATAGATGATCATATTAGGATTTTTAATATCTAATGTGAATTCCCTTACATGGAAATTAATATGGTATCTATATAAAGAGAGTTATTTAATACTCAAAATCACATAACATTCTACTAAGTAAAGAATAATAATATTTTAATATGGAAAGTTCTTATAAACATCAACATGACATCTGCAACTATGGATTGAAGGATAAGTGTTCCTTTAACATCATGATACACATCAATAATTGATATAATAGAGGTCATTTATTAATATAAGAGTGATCTCTTGGATTAGGGAATTGACTCAGATAATGACCAAGTTCCCCAAACATAATACATTGAATTATTAATGGTACCTTATTATGAACATAAATACCCTACAATAAACACTTCTTTTTTACACATAAATTAGTTTCTTTATTCCCTTATTTTATACACATAAAATATCTTCTCATTCCTTTGATACATCTACCTAGGTGGTTCTTCCCACGTTCTTGACATGCATGTAGGAATCTAAATCATCTTCCCTCTATGGTCTCTATCACCATAAATTTCCTAAAATTACATTTTTTCTCTTATTTTGTGCATTCAAAAAGTCACTTAGGTTTAGGTTTTTAATGATAAATTAATACAACTTATTAGTCATAACCACCAAATATTTCATTCTAGCTTCTATCCTGATTGGTTTTTCAGTCATAAAAACACCACATTTTCCTTCACACCCATTTTTAACTCAGTTCCTCCTAGTTTCAGCCATTTATTAAAACTAATATATATAGTGTGTGTTTCAAACACCAATAAGTATAGTAATCAATCATATGATTATAAAAATCATTCTTATTATTTCCTAAATTATGACACCTTATTTCAACCCATTACACTTTTTTTCATCTCATACCACTATGGTTTATAATATTTTTTCATATATTTTATCCTCTTATTCATAACAATGGTTCATAAAGAGAATGTGAATTAACTGAAGAATATCCCCCAGGAGTTTCAAACCATATGTGTAGTTAGGCCTCTTTATTGTGTACTAAGTGAAGATCTAATTAATACCCAACCAAACTTTTAGGGTTATTACCCCCAGATACATCTATTCAAAAGACTGTATCAACTTTTTTATATCTAGATAGGGATTTTATTATTAAGAAACCACACAGTATATATCTTATCAAAACTTTATGATGTTATCCTATATTTAGACTTATCCCCAAGGTATTCACCAAATTTTTCTAAACCTAATTCATAAAAATAACTAATCCCTGCTCTTATACAAACTGTGGTGACCCAATAATTTCATACATAAATATTACATCATTTTATATAAATACTAAATAAATCTCATAATAATAAACTCCTGGTAATAATAAAATTTTAGTGTATTAGAAGACTATATACATAATCATCTTAGTTTGTGAAAGATCTTAAACATATACCACAAATTTATTCTTATATAATAAAATTATTATATATGATATACTTAAAACCTTTCTTAATATCTTAGGGAAAATGAAAACATACGAAATAGTGATCTCATATGCTCAATAAGGGTAGATATAAGAGATATCAATCAATGATCATAATATAATAATAAGGGTACGATAACATTATCATAACCTATAAAATCCATACCCGATCAGTAAAATATCTTTGATCATGAATCATAGAATAAGAATTTTTTATAAAATACATAATTCATATGAGTGTGGAATCATCAGCAATCAATCATGATCCCTGAAGATGTATTATAATAATAATACATAGGTTTTTGGAATTTACATAAGAATAGAAAATAATTTCCTTAGTCAAGACTCGCTACCAATACAATTATAGTGGATTGGTTTCACTCCCTATTTCATCATTTATTTAGTCAATGTCTACTCCCAATACTATAATATTGGATATAGTCTATTACTAGATTGGGTTTAGTCCCCATTCTAGTCCATATTATCTCATGAGCTATCAATTATTACTAAATTCATTGGATGACTATATAATTTTGGGCTCATATGTTACATAATTAGAACCATACATATGTTTTCTACAAGACCATAAAAACATCCATAAATTAATATTTTCATAACCCATGTAAAGTAAATGGGTTTCATAAATATTTTAGCATTTCATCATAGCATAACTCAAGGGAAAGAAATTGGTTTCATAAATATTTCATCATAACTTAATTAAACCTTGAGAAATAAAAAGGTATCAAAGAATAAACCTTAAATCATCATCATCATAAGTCATCCAAAGAAATAATTTGGATGGTATCATAATATTATATATCTTGTGAATAAAAATAATTCTTAAAGTATGTTGTTATAGATGAAAAAACTTTTATAAGAACATTCAAACCATTATTTAAAAATATGAGAAAATATTATTTTATTTTGATTAAAATTTAACTAAAAATTAACAGAATATTAAGAAAAATCATTTATTTGAAAATAATAATAATAAATTATAATTTAAACTTCAAATAAATTAATTTTCATGATGATGGTAAAATTTATTCATTCCATATAACTTAAAAGAAAACATTCCTTTCACAATTTTGAAAAATTTATAAATAAATTTTTTGGAAAATTTTTTAAAAAAATTCCTTCTAAATATTTGTAAATAAATTCAAAGGTAGTGAAAATAAATTTTTTTAAAACAATTCATGTATAAATATAAATTTCTATAAAACTATTTTAAGGGAATAGACATGGAAGAATGATTTCATTAAACCAATAGAAAATTAGTTTAGCTCTTCTTAAAACCATTTTATCAAAAAAATTAAGTACCAAAGATAATAAAATGGTTCTATTACATTAAAATTATAGGAATAAACAAATAAGAATAAAATATATCAGGTTTAAAGGCTAAAAATCAAAAAAAATCCCAAAATGTAAATTTATCATAGCCAATCCCAAGAAGAAATGGGATTGTAACATAAACCCTTACCTATAGTACCATATTGCTTCACACTCATTAAAAATAAAATATAATAAATATGTATTTATTATATATATATTAATGAAAAATATTCATTTATAACTTACTATTTATCATTCCTTTATAATTCACATTTACCTTTTTATTAAGAATTCCTTATTAAACTGAACATTCGAGTAAAAACTAGTTTGTATTCCATGTATGTTTCAGTTATATGGTTATAGTATTTTCACATTGATCATGGTTTAATAATATAAAAAATATTAATCATGAATAAATTATCATATTTATTCATTATATACACTTTTATAACCATTTATATAAAGTAGTGATGAAAAATTAATTACATCACTTCATAGAGGTGGTAGTCCACACGTACGTACGGGTGATTTTTTAATGTCTTTATGGATGGAAAAAAAGGTATATAAAAATTCACATTTAATTAATCATATATATATCAAAAATATCTTATGAATTCACTAAATTTGTCTTCATGACCATCCATGTGAGGGAGAAATGAAAAAATGAATTTCATTTCTTTGTTGAGGTGGTAGTCTACACATATGCACAAGTGATGTTATCAATTTCCAATGGATGGAAAGAGATAGAAAAAGGTTATATAATTAATATAAAAATATATCAGTATCATTAAGAAAATAATTTCTTCATGTTAATATGGCTATAGAATATTTGGTAAAGGTTTAAGAATAAATAAACATAAAAAATATGGGTAAGAACATATAACTCTTCTTTGGGTATCCTTCTTTGAAAATAACCTTAAGGATTATTGAATGAGTATTTTGGGATGGAAAAAACCTCAAGGTAATGTATAATTATTTTGGGATATTTTTTTGGTATATAATTTTCAAGATAAGGGGATTAAGTGTTTTAGATAATATAAGTGATGTGGTGCTCTTTTATAAGTGAAAGGTGTGGCACTATTGTAAATACTTACAGAATTAAAATATAATAAATTCATATTAAAGTAAAAGTGGAACCCAAAAATTATAAATGAGAAGATAAGATAATGGAGTTTTTAAATAAACTTAATAAATAGTATTTAGATGATTATTTGGGTTATTTTAACCCTTATCTCTTTAGTTTAACCCCTTATTAACCCTTTTAACCTTTATTGTAGTAATGAATTTTTAACTCGGTTACTATTAATAATGACCAAAACTGAAATTAACCTAATTAATAAATATTAAATATATTATTCCTAATATAACACAATTTTTATATATTCAATTTATTTAAGTGTAAAAAATTCATTTTAAAATAAATTCACAAAATGCAATGAAAACCATTATTAAGGAAATTCATTTTTAAGCATAAAACTAAATTTATTGTGATTAATTACTTAGTAAGAACCATTAGGTGAATGTTAAAATATTTTATTGAATCAATTATATAAACATTTCACTAAAATAGTTCATTAGTAGTGATTAATTTAATTTATTTTGATAAAAACACATTGTGTGCATAAAAATAATTTTTCAAAAAAAATCTCTTTTTACTTTAAAATGATTTTATTTCCATTTCTAAAAAAGATTGTAATAAATGAATTAATTTTTATCATTTTTAAATAATATTTTTTAAATATTTATTTATTCCTATTCAAAACCTCCAATCTAATGGTTATGTGATAATATATACATGTAATAATAATTTTTCAGTAGAATATTGATGTTCATTTAAGATTTATGTTACTTGTATAGAAATATATCAAAGATAGAAAACTTATTTAAAGATAAATATATCATAAAATCTTTGGGTGTTATATGAAGAGTCTATATAAGACATTTTGGACTCGGTTTTAGATGAATATAACATTCCACCCTCAACTAGATAGCCAGACTGAGAGAACCATTCAAGTTCTTGAGGATATAATGAGGCTTTTAAAATTATATTTCAACAAGATATATAATTATTTATTAACTATAGTATATTTCAGATAAAGGAAAAACTAAAACTACACTTTTTTTATAGTTCCTTTCTAGGACCTGTATGGGAGAAGCTGTTGTCCACCCTTGTGATGGATGAAGAATAGTGATTAAGAGAGAGTTAGTGTGACTAAAAATGGAGAATGTTTATGTAATGTCATGGACCTCTCAGGTCCATTACTTTTTGAAAAATTTGATGCTAAAGGTATTTAGGGAGGGCATGGTGGCTTGGGGTTCGTTTGGGTGGACTTTTAAGGAAATCTAAAGGGTTATGGACTTCGCATGGGAGGCGCACGGTTTTCCTAAACCGTGTAGCCAAACCATGTTAGGATGGTCTTGGAGGTAGTGGATAACGCACGGTTAGCACACGGTTTGTCTAACCATGTAGACTAACCATGAGAGAAGTGATTGTCGAGGCAGAATCTAACGCACGGTTAGCGCACGGTTTGTTAAACCATGTGGACTAACCGTGCAGGCACTTAAAGTTAGATCCTAAAATTGTGGATCTAACTCATTTTTCCTTTAATCACCTCGTTTAAGCCCCTAATTTTCCATAACTCAGGATTACCCTTCCTTGGAGGTGGAATAACCTCTCCCAAGCGTTTTGGAGGCAATCCGGAGGCTTCTCTTCGTGAATCGAAGCCGGTTTCTCGAGGTATGTGATCCTTTTGTTTGGTTTCTTAAATCTGCCTAGATATGCTCCCCCTCTTCTCTCATGATCTTAGATCTACACATGATATGTGTAGATCTAGGTGTTTGGATGTCAATTGTGATGAGCTTTGGTCTTGGTTGTGTTATGAGAGGAGATCTAAGGAGGATTCGTGGAGAATCGACTCGGTTTCTTGGGCGTTCTTCGACAGTTGTGGTTTCTGTCAAAACCATTGAGGTAGGGGATTTGTGGATTCTCTAATTGTTTATGTGCAATCGTATAGTTATCATGATTTAGCCCTTTAGATCACAATGTAATTGAACTAATTAAATATTTGAACTGGATTAAGAAATTTCATTGAACGCATGTTGTTGCCTCATATTTTCTAGATAGTGTGATATATATGCCTTTCTTGTTAGCATGTTGTTCTTGATGAATTGATAAAGAACATAAATCCAGAATTAATTGATAATTAATTGGCTAAAAATAAAGAGGCATGAAAAATAATCTGGTTCTTGTGGTAATTTGATGTTGATTAAAATGGCATATTAAGCATGTTTAATCCTTGTGATAGCATACTGTTTTGGTTCATTATGTTGGAACCAATAAATTGAATATGTTAATTCAAGATAGATTTATGAAGTTGATTGATTTAATTCCCCAAAGGGTCCTGAGTTACCCTCTTATTGTGAATTAGGGCTGAGATCCCAATTGATATAATGTGTTTTTTTTCCTACTGTTTGTGTTGTGCTATGACCCTGGAGGGGTGTTGTGATATCTTGTGTTGTGATGTGACCCTGGAGGGGTGTTGTGATATGTGGAGGCAGGGAGGCCTTGTGGTTGTGGCAGCGGATGATGCCTAGAGTGGCGAGATGCATCAGTTTATGCATGTGGGTGTCGAGGAGGACACCAGGGATGATGGTATGGGATGGATGTGCTGGCTGAATGATTGGTGTTTTGATTGGTTGTTATCTGCTTTACTTTTCTCCACTGCTCAAGGTGGCTGTTTTTTATTATCCTTCTTCCGAAAGGGGCGAAGACGCATGGGGTATGCCACGTGCTTTCCGTGTTTAGCCTCTCGAGAGAGAATGGGCCTACACCCTTGCTATAGGTGGTAAAGACTCGACGGGTAGTATATCTACTCACCGTGTTGATCCCCCTTGTGTTTAGTATCATAGGATGCTTTTCTAGAATTCCTGGGAATATGGGAAAGTAATTATAAAATGAAATTTTGATTAAATGGTGGTAATCCACAGGGATGGAGATGCTGGTATTTAATGTTGATGTTGTCACTTTAAAAGAACAATAAATTTTGAATGTGATGCCAAGGAAGTTTAAATGTGGTTTTTTATTCATGGTTAATTAACGTGCAAAGAATTAATTAACGTAAAGTGGAATTCATGAAAAAGGGAATGAAGTAACCTAATCAAGTTCTTTAACTGGTTGTGTACTTATAGGATGCCTAGTCTTAGAAATAGAAGCCCGGAGTCTGAGAGACGTTAGCTACAGTTGAGGATAAGACTAGGTTATGCCCATTGTGTGGTTGTGAGTTATATATATTCTGTACTTTTTGTGTTTCTATACACTACTTCACCCTGTCAGTAAGGGAAACTAACACCTCGGGGATTCTGAGCCCTGAGGGGGTGTTTTCTCCAACATTCCAATGGGAGGGTGAATGGCTGACTACCCCCTTTGACTCTGCTCTCTTATCTTGGTAGATGCTAGTGTCGTTGGAACAACGGTAAGTTTTCCCCATATATGTGTGTAGAGGTTTGTAATGTCTTGTGGTTATTTCCACACATATGTTCTGGATGTAGTATCCTATGAACTACTATAGGTGTAACGTGTATAGGTTGTGATGGCTTGAGGATCCTTACGCAGTGTATGGGCTGTAATGGATTTAGGTACAATACTTGACATATGATACACGTTATGTGGGTTGTGGTGGCTCCCAGAACCTACCTGGTTACTTTTGGTTGTAAGGATGGTATGGTGCTTAGCCCAGGTGTCTGTGGGTAAGCCTTTGTGGTGCACGTGGTGCAGATTGGGGAGCTTATCCCAAGTTTATACGGGTAAGCCTTTGGAGAGAGATGCATAGGACGTATGTCGTTGGGACAAAGCGGCAAACTAGTGAGGAAGTGGTAGTAGGGTACCCTTGATATTCTTTACTATATACTATATTCTTGTATGTGTTACTTGGTGATAGTAGCCATGGTGAGGTTGGGAACATAGTAAACCTATTTAGGTGACGAGTTAGTTTCACTTGTTGTTCACTGTGCTTTAGCATGCTTTCTTTACTTTTGCACGAGAGGTTTCAGGGAGGATCCTACTGAGTATATTGTTATACTCACCTTAAGTATATATAAACTGTTTTTTAGGTCACTTTGAGGATGTTGGAGATCAGGCTGGTTACTACTAGCTTGTGGTTGCAGGAGCTGTTCGGGCTTGTGATCGCTGTTGTTTTAATTTCTTTTGGGTACTTTTAGTTTCCCCTTTCAGTTGTTGTACTTTTTGCATAAAATTAACTATATTCACTTGGGATTTATTTTACATTTCAGTTATGAGTTGGAGTTGGTTGGTGTCTGTCTTATCTCTCTCTTCTGCATGTGTTCTCTTAGAGGGTAATGCCTCCCATTTGTGTGTTTACAATACCCTCAGTGCTAGTCGCCAACCCGGGGCCTACAGGAGGCGGGACTCATGGGTCATTATCTTCATTCTCACATTGCCAGCCCAGGAGGGGTACACTTTGTGGGGAGGGGGTTGTGACAGAATGGTATCAAAGGTCAGTTTGAGGGATAGGATGGTGTTTGGATCTAGGCACATGTGAGGATGCATGGGTTAGTAGGGAAACGGTGTCATTCATGTTTATCATGTGGGGTAAACACTGGAGACTGGTAGAGACATATGCGTTTAGGTCCCCCTATGATCTGTTGCACAGACCTTTAAGTTTACAATGGCTACTAAACAAGGTGATACTGGCTGCAAGGTAGAGACCTAGGAAAGGATCATGAATCATTCTTCTTTGTGCCTGTGTTTGAATGGGTAGACCTTGGGATAGGTTAACCTAAAATGAATGAAATAAAACAATAAATATATTAATATTGAGTCTTCCATAATCTAGTCTTAGGAGATCTAACGGTTTGTTATTTTACAGGTATGGCTCTAGGTCGACGTCCTCGTCAGGTTTGCGTAGAAGATGTCCAGTAGGCTGTCCCAGCAGATCGTCGTAGGGTGGAGGTCGACAACAACGAAACTTCGAGGAAGACACTCCGAGAGTTTCAGCGCCATAGTCTACAGAAGTATGAGAGATCCATTTCAGATGCAGTCACGGAAGACTGGCTAGAGGAGGTCAAGATAGGCTTCAGTTTGATTCTTGCTCATAAGGATCACTGGGTGTCCTTGTTTGTGACGATGTTGCGTGGAGCAGTGAGGCAGTGGTGGCTCTTGTTCGTCGGGGATCGTGAGGAGTCAGAAATCTCATGGGAGGAGTTCCGAGACATGTTTAGAGTTGAGTTCCTTTCTTCAACCACAAAGGCGTCTAGTCTTCAGGAGCTTCTTACCATTCGGTAAGGGAGATCCAGTGTTCAAGAGTTTGGAATCCATTTCAAGAACATTCTATAATATTCTTCGGACCTATTACCAGATGAGGAGGCCAAGTTGAGGCATTTTGAAGAGGCTTTGAGTCCAGAGATCCAGCGCTAGGTCACCCCATTTATGTTAAACACATATCTTGAGGTGTTGGTGAGGGAAGAGGTTGTTGAGAGGACTTTGGCCAGGACTGGATCATCACAAGGGGGAAATCAGTATGATTCCTCACAAAGCAAGGTTGTGGTCTGGGGTTCCCGGTTTTCAGGGAAGAAGAGTTTCTGTTCAGCCGGGGGGTAGGTCCCAGCCTTTCACGTCTCATTTCTCCGGAGGCAGAAACTCTCAGTCCTATGACAAGGGATCAAGCACTTGTTTTTCTTGTGGAGGTCGTGGTCATCAGAAGCGGGAGTGCCAACATTTCAGGGCGATCATCGTGCACTGGGTGCTCCACTCCAGGTTCCTACATTGAGGCAGTTCCAGCCGAGGTAGCAGCAGCCAATTGCACCAGCTTTCGATCAGCAGAGGGTATATGGGGTAGAAAGAGGACAGCCCCATGATGCTCCTCATCCTCAGAGAGCAGAGCATGGCCATGGTGGTGGTCGTCATCAGGGTTAGAGAGGTCATGGAGAAGGTCGTGGTCAGCTTCATGCCCTAGCGTTTCCAGCTCCAGACAAACCATACGTCGTTCAAGGTAACCTTTGCTTTTTTTTCTACCTTGGTATATGCCTTGTTTGATTCAGGAGCGACACACTCCTTCATATCACCTACCCTTGTCCATGCCTTGGGACTTGAGGTAGAGAGGCTTCTAGTGCCCTTGGCGTTGACTACGCCAGTTGGAGGTCGAGATAACTTGTTTGAAGTATGTAGAGACTATGAGCTAGTGTTGGGGAAACACCGCTCTTGGGGAGATTTCCTATGTTTATGAATACAACCATATAATGTCATCCTCGGCATGGATTGGTTGTATTCGGTGCAGGATATTGTGGATTGCTTCAGGAAGAACGTCGTTTTCCTTGGTACTGATGGAGAGAAGGTGGTGTTTGTTGGTGAATGAGATCCTTGTATGGGTCCTAGGAGAGTTCCATCCTTATCATCCATGATGTCTGAGTTGATGATAGGTTCTTCATAGGTTTAGTAGTTGTCATTTCCAAGGGTTGTATAGGAGTACCCTGATGTCTTTCTAGAAGAGGTTGTAGACTAACCCCCTCGACAAGAGATCGAATTCGGGATCAAGCTATAGCCAGGAGAGTCTCCTATCTCTATGTATCCATATAGGATGGCCCCTTCTGAGTTACGAGAGCTACATATACAGCTTGATGGTCTGTTGCAGTGCAGTTTTGTTCGGCCAAGTGTGTCACCATGGGGTGCATCTGTCTTGTTTGTGAAGAAGTCCGATGATAGTTTGTGGTTGTGTGTTGATTATAATTGCTTAAACAAAGTGACAATAAAGAATCTTTATCCTCTTCTATATATTGATGACTTATTCGACCAACTGAAGGGTTCAAGTTGGTTCTCAATGATCGACTTACGATCAGGATATAATCAGATGTGTGTGAAGGATGAGGATATCCCGAAGACTGCATTCAGTTGTCGTCATGGGCATTATGAGTTCATTGTAATTCCATTTGGTATGATGAATGCTCCAGGTATGTTCATGGGTTTGATGAATGATGTGTTCCATGAGTTCTTGGACAAGTTCATGGTAGTCTTAATCGATGACATCCTTGTGCACTCTATGTCAGAAGAGGAGCATGTTGAGCATCTGCGATCCATTTTGGGAGTTCTTTGCCAACATCAGCTGTTTGGGAAGTTGTCGAAGTGTGAGTTTTGGGCTCGAGAAGTACATTTCTTGGATAATGTGGTGTCCCAACATGGAGTTGATGTGGATCCATTGAAGATAGAAGCAGTTGTGTCTTGGTAAGCCCCCAAGACAGTGTCAGAGGTGCGAAGTTTCCTTGGTCTCACAGGCTATTACAGAAGGTTCGTAGCCAATTTCTCACGGGTTGCGACTCCTCTAATAGCTTTGACCAGGAAGGATCAGGCCTTCGTATGGACTGATCAGTGCCAGGCAGCCTTCGAGTATCTAAAGGATAAGTTAGTAAGTGCTCTAGTCTTTTGTCTTCCAGCTGAGGGAGTCTAGTTTGATGTCTTCTACAATGCTTCACATATGGGTTTAGGATGTGTTCTCATGCAGCTAAGTTCAGTTGTTTCTTACGGGTCTCGCTAGGTACGTCCCCATGAATGCAACTATGCCACCCATGATCATGAGTTGGCAGCCGTGGTGTTTGCTTTGAAGTTGTGGAGACATTACCTCATTGGTGAGCGCTTTGTGGTCTTCACTGACCATAAGAGTTTGAGGTACATTTTCTTATAGCATGACTTGAACTTGCAACAGCGTCGGTGGATGGAGTTCTTATAGGAATATGACTTCGAAATATCGTATACACCTAGAAAGGGGAATGTTGTAGATGATGCGCTGAGCCTAAAGTCACGTAGTGATGTTGTGCATGAATCCGGTGATTCCTGGAGAGTAATGGAGGAACTTTCAGCTTTGTATCTTGACATGGGAGAAGTTGGGGGTAGAGGTTGTCTTTTCCAGATGAGGGTACAATCATTTCTGATTAAAAGGGTGGAAGAGTCTAAGTTCAGGGATCTTGAGGTGGAGGTCTGGAGAGACAAAGTTGTTTGTGGTGAGGCCCCTGATGGTTGGTCTGAGGATGAACAACACAGAGTTTTGTATCATGGAAGGCTTTTTGTTCCCTTGACGATGTGCGATGCGGTTCTCAGAGAGTTCCATAGTTCACCTCAAGCAGTACATCCTAGCATGAAAAAGATGTACCAAGCTTTGAGGAGTCATTTTTGGTGTCCTGGGCTGAAGCACGTGGTTGCGGAGTTTGTGTCTCAATGTTTAGTCTTCCAGAAGGTGAAGGCCAAACACCGTGTTCCTGGTGGTCTTCTCCAGCCATTACTGGAAGTGGGAGGATATCTCAATGGACTTTGTTACTGGTTTACCTCGAGATCTGGGAGGAAATGATGCTATTTGGGTGTTAGTGGATCATTTAACAAAATCGACCCACTTCATAGCGATCAAAGAGTCGATCTCAGTGGAAGTTTTGTAGAGGTAGTATCTGGAGGAGGTGGTGAGACTTCATGGAGTCCCAAGGATGATAATTTCTGATCAAGATCCTCATTTTACCTCCAGGGTGTGGAAAGGTCTCCAACATTATTTTGGTTCTCAGATATTCCTTAGCACTGCTTTTCATCCTCAAACATATGGTCAGATGGAGCAAACCATCCAGACTCTTGAAGACATGTTATGCTCTTGTGTTCTTGATTTTAGAGGCTCATTGATGAGGCACTTACCCTTGGTGGAGTTCTCTTACAATAACAGTTTTCACTCCACTATCGGTATGGCGCCATTTGAAGCCTTGTATGGCCGACCTTTCCGTTCTTCGTTGTGCTGGACTGGGGTTGGAGATTTGGGAATTCTCAGACCATAACTGGTGAAGAATACAACAGAGATGGTTCAGGTGATTTGTGAGAGGATGAAGAGAGCACAAGATCATCAAAAATCATATGTCGATCAAAGACAGAGACCCTTAGAGTTTGATGTTGGGGATCATGTGTTTCTGAAGGTGACTCCCCGTCGTGGGCAGCTGAGGTTTGGTCATGGGAGTAAGCTTTATCCCTACTTTTTTGGGCCTTTCAAGGTGTTAGATCATGTTGGATCTGTAGCGTATCAAGTAGCACTTCCCCCACAGATGAGTCGGATACATGATGTTTTCCATGTATCACAGCTATGTCCTTATCTTCATGATGACTCTCACATCATCGATTAGGGAGAGACTGATGTTGATGATGATTCCACCTTTGAGGAGCGACCTGTGGAGATCCAAGACCGCAAGGAGAAGGTGTTTCATGGGAAATCCATCCCTTTAGTTCGTGTCTTATGGCGACATGGAAGCTTGGAAGAGATTACCTAGGAACGTGAGTCACAGATACGTGCCTAGTACCCAGAGCTATTTGAAGTTTAACTCTTTTCATGTATCATTTCAACTTATGTGGTTATGAGACTTTCATGTTTATGAGATGGCTCTCTTTGTTTCTCTTGGTGGCTTGCTCTCTTTTGAAAGGTATCTCGAGGGGTGGTTGTTCAGACCCTGTTTCATTTTTTTCTCTTTAGGTGGGTTTTGGATTCTCGAGGACGAGAATGTTTTGAGAGGTATCTGATGTAATGTCCTAGACCTCTCTGTTCCATTACTTTGTGAAAAATGTGATGCTAAAGGTGTTTCGGGAGGCAAAGGTGGCTTGGGGTGTGTTTGGGTGGACTTTTAAGGAAATCTAAAGGGTTATGGCCTTCGCATGGGAGGCGCATGGTTTTCCTAAACCGTGCGGCCAAACCATGCTAGGATGGTCTTGGAGGTAGTGGATAACGCACGGTTAGCACACGGTTTGTCTAACCGTATAGACTAACCATGCGAGAAGTGATTGTCGAGGTAGAATCTAACGCACGGTTAGCGCACGGTTTGTTAAACCATGTGGACTAACCGTGCAGGCACTTAAAGTTAGATCCTAGAATTGTGGATCTAACTCGTTTTTTCTTTAATCACCTCATTTAATCCCCTAATCATCCATAACTCGGGATTACCCTTCCTTGGAGGTGGAATAACCTCTCACAAGTGTTTTGGAGGCGATCCGAAGGCTTCTCTTTGTGAATTGAAGTCGGCTTCTTGAGGTATGTGATCCTTTTGATTGGTTTCTTAGATATACCTAGATATTCTCCCCCTCTTCTCTCGGGATCTTAGATCTACACATGTTATGGGTAGATCTAGGTGTGTGGATGTCGATTGTGATGATCTTTGGTCCTAGTTGGGTTAGGAGAGGAGATCTAAGGAGGATTCATGGAGAATTTACCCAGTTTCTTGGGCATTCTTTGACCTTTATGGTTTCCGTCAAAACCGTTGAGGTAGGGGATTTGTGGCTTCTCTAATTTTTTATGTGCAATCGTAGAGTCAGCATGATTTAGCCCTTTGGATCACAATGGAATTGACCTAATTAAATATTTCAACTGGATTAAGAAATTTCATTGAACGCATGTTGTTGCCTCATGTTTTCTATATAATATGATATCTATGTCTTCCTTGTTAGCATGTTATTATTGATAAATTGATAAAGAACGTAAATCCAGAATTAATTGATAATTAATTGGCTAAAAATAAAGTGGCATGAAAAAGAATCTAGTTCTTGTGGTAATTTGATGTTGATTAAGTTGGCATAGTAATCATGTTTGATCCTAGTGATAGATTACTGTTTTGGTTCATTATGTTGGAACCAATGAATTGAATATGTTAATTCAAGATGGATTTATGAACATGATTGATTTAATTCCCTAAAGGGTTCTGAGTTACCCTCTTGTTGTGAATTAGGGAAGAGAGCCCAATTGATGTAATGTGTTGTTTTCCTGCTACTTGTGCTGTGTTGTGACCTTGGAGGGGTGTTGTGATATCTTGGGTTGTGATGTGACCCTGGAGGGGTGTTGTGATATGTGTAGGTAGGGATGCCTTGTGGTTGTGGCAGCGGATGACGCCTAGAGTGGCGAGATGCATCGGTATATGCATGTGGGTGTTGGGGAGGTCACCAGGGATGATGGTATGGGATGGATGTACTGGATGAATGATTGGTGGTTTGATTGGTTGTTATCTTCTTTACTTTTCCCCACTGCTCAAGGCGGCTGGTTTTGCTTACCCTTCTTCTGAAAGGGGTGAAGATGTGCGGGGTATGCCACGTGCTTTCCGTGTTTAGCCTCTCTAGGGATAATGGGCCTATACTCTTGCTATAGGCGGCAAAGACTCGATGGGTAGTATATCTACTGACCATGTTGAGCCCCCTTGTGTTTAGTAGCATAGGATGATTTTCTAGAATTCCTAGGAATATGGGAAAGTAATTCTAAAATGAAAGTTTGATTAAATGGTGATAATCCACGGGGATGGAGATACTGGTATTTAATGGTGATGTTGTAACTTTAAAGGAATAGTAAATTTTGAATGTGATGCCAAGGAAGTTTAAATGTGGTTTTTTGTTCATGGTTAATTAACGTGCAAAGAATTAATTAACGTAAAGTGGAATTGATGAAAAATTGAATGAAGTAACCTAATGAAGTTATTTAACTAGTTGTGTTCTTATAGGATGCCTAGTCTTAGAAATAGTATCCTGGAGTCCGAGAGATGTTAGCTGCAGTTGAGGCTAAGACTAGGTTATACCCATAGTGTGGTTGTGAGTTATATATATTCTATACTTTTTGTGTTTTTATATGCTACTCCACCCTGTCGGTGAGGGAAACTGACACCCTGGGGATTCTGAGTCCTGGGGGGTGTTTTCCCCAACATTCCAATGGGAGGGTGAATGGCTGACTAGCCCCTTTGACACCGCTCTCTTCTCTTGTTAGATAATAGTATCGTTGGCACAGCGGTTAGTTTTCCCCATATATGTGTGTATAGGTCTGTAATGGCTTGTGGTTATTTCCACATGTATATTATGGATGTAGTATCCTATGTACTACTATAGGTGTAACGTGTCTAGGATGTGATGGCTTGAGGATCCTTACACTGTGTATGGGCTGTAATGGCTTGAGGTACAATACCCAACGTATGATACACGTCATGCAGGTTGTGGTGGCTTCCGGAACCTGCCTGGTTACTTTTGGTTGTGAGGATGGTGTGGTTCTTAGCCCAAGTGTCTACGGGTAAGCCTTTGTGGTGCACCTGGTGTAGATTGTGGAGCTTAGAGAAAGTTTATATGGGTAAGACTTTGGAGAGAGATGCACAGGACGTATGTCGTTGGGGAAAAGCGGAAAACCAATGGGGAAGTGGTAGCGGGGTACCCTTGATATTCTTTACTATATACTATATTATTGTATACGTTACTTGGTGAGAGTAGCCATGGTGAGTTTGGGAACATAGTAAACCTGTTTAGGTGACGAGTTAGTTTCACTTGTTGTTCACTATGCTTTAGCATGCTTTCTTTACTTTTGCACGAGAGGCTTCAGGGAGGATCCTACTGAGTATACTGTTATACTCACCCTACGTATATATAAACTATTTTTCAGGTCACTTGGAGGAGTTTGGAGATCAGGCTGGTTACTAATAGCTTGTGGTTGCAGGAGCTGTTCGGGCTTGTGATCGTTGTTGTTTTAATTTATTTTGTGTACTTTTAGTTTCCCCTTTCAATTGTTGTACTTTTTGCATGACATTACATATATGCACTTGGGATTTCTTTTACATTTCAGTTTTGAGTTGGATTTGGTTGGTGTCTGTCTTATCTCTCTCTTCTGAATGTGTTCTCTTAGAGGGTAATGCCTCCCATTTGTGTGTTTACTATACCCTCAGTGCTAGTCACCAACCCAGGGCCTACTGGAGGTGGGACTTAGGGGTCATTATCTCCCTTCTCACATTACCGACCCAAGAGGGTACACTTTGTGGGGAGGGGTCGTGACAGTTTAGGTGAACCAGGATAGAGTAAGTATAGATAAGATTCATCATAAATCATAGACATAAAATTGATGAAATACTTTAGAGTTTTAAGATTGAGATTATTTATTTTCTAATTTTTCTTTATAATTAATTTTGAAGATGTTTGGTAAGGGGACCAAGCTATCCTCAATATTTATTAGTCTTTCTAGATCATGTGTTTGGTGGGAGAGTTTTTTTACCACTTAGAATATCCCCCTGAGTTGGACCAAGTTCCCTATTCCTTCCATGTGTTTCAGGTGATGAGATACATTAATGACTACTCACATGTGTTTAACTAGGTTGAAATGGATATCGATAATGGTGAAACCTTCTTGGTGTTATCGATGGAAACCAAGGATCGGCAAAAGAGGACCCTTTAATTTAAGGCTATGCCATTTATATATTATCTATGATAAAATTATAACCTTCAAGAGATCTCATGGAAATATGAGAGATTTATGTGAGTTCAGTACCCTCACCTTTTCAAGTAGGTTATACTTTTTAGGGTGCAAATCCCTAAAGGGTGAGTTGAATTATCGAATATTTTTTTTAACAGAACCTAGAAAATATATAAAATACTATTTTATGAGTAGGTTAATGAGACATTTTCATTATTTAAGAATCATGGATTTGTAAATATAATATATTATATATAATATAAGATCTTTTTTTATGCGTTCATAATCATGTAAAAGTTATTCATAAATAAAGTCTTCTATTGGAAAATTGATGTTGTGTTTGAATTAAAAATATAGGGCTTACCCTTGGGGTGGTTAAATCTATGTTCACATCCAGGGTCCCATGGGTTGGACTATCATAGGTTTAATTAATTAATTAAATTAAATTAATAATTAATTATCCAGTTATATCGTTAAAACCATAGCCATCCCTTTAAAATTATTCGTATACTCTCTGTCTCTATCTCTCTCTCTCTCTCCCTCTAGGATTATCCACATTAAGCCCTAACTAGATAGAGGAGAATATGGGGAGAAATGATGTTTCATAGAGCTAACATATATATTCTTTACTAGATATCACCAAAAAAATTTGTTTTAGATAGAATCATTACTAATGATTGGACTTGTATCAATATAAGACTCTTTTTGTTGATTCATGATTTATTATCTATGATTATAATGCCAAATTACCAATATGGTTCCATGATTTTTATTTATTGTCATAATTGCATGTACCACAAATTTAGATTGATTTTTATTCCATATATTAATCCATGTCCCTATATTCTTAACCATTGGATAATCCGTGACTAATATTTGAGAATTGGGATTTACACTAGTCTATAATAATTTCATCTATAATATTCCCCTTCATTTACCCTTTTTTTATTCAGTCATTCTCCATAATTATTCTATGTGGATGGTGGTTTGAAAAATATTAACCATTCTCTATGAATGATCGATATTTGTGTCCATGAGAAGCTGATTAGGGAATGACATCAAATAATAAGGCACACAAGAGGACCAATGAGTAATTAAAGTTCATTTGTAGGTATGATAGTGTGGTATCTCAAAGGGAATCAGCACTTAAGGAGTTGAGGTTAAATTTAAACCCATTTTTGAGAATTATTTTTGGTAAAGTATGACTAATAAATGACCATTGGTGGTGTGTTTCTGATGGGAAACATCTTTGAATGTATATCAAGAATAAATCCACAAAAAAACAGTGATAGTTGCATGATTTCAATAATTCTCTAAATTTTGTTCTCTAAGGTGAAATAAAATGGAATATGGTATAGATCCTCATGCCATGTATCACTGATACATTGAAGGATAGGTTTCTATCCAAATTAAGTATCAATATCATGTACCCTTGGTACAAAATCCATGTACCCTTAATCCAACTTATATTTCATATACAAGAATATCATTATTATGTATATGTTTAGACATATAAAACCTCTAGGTTAAGATCACACATCATGTAACCCATGTCTCTAAATGACTCATCCTCCTCAAAATTACTTGTTATGTGGTCCATATGGATCTATATGATGTGTACCTGCAATGTGACACACAGTGTATCCTATCCCTAAACAACACGAGCTACAACGGTACATGTTGAGTACCCCAAAGATCCCACACACCATATACCATAATATATATTCCATATAGGTAGAAAAATACACAATATTTATAGATCATAACATAACTTGACATCCCCTGAGGGGTTATACATTGTGTACACTTATAGTATATGTTTTTTATTTTTCTATCCTTAGTGCATTTTTGTTTCTCACATACTGGGGATTGAATCTAAGCTATTGATTCATCCATATTGATATTTTTTCCAGATATAATGTGATAGTACACTCCTCTTTAGAATTATATTTTATATATAATATAATTCATGATGTTTAGTCTCCTTAGCTATAAAGGACCAATTATTAGTATCAAGATTAATGAATTGAGAACTAATTGGACATTAACACCCCTGTGAATTTGTTTATGAATGTGAGTGTTTCCTCCACACAACTGATTCATGTAATAACACCCATACTCAAAAGTCACAGGTCATTTATCCATGGAGTAGGATACTACATTATCTAATAATATCTACTTTATGTGTTAAAAACCTCTACTAGGGTTTGTTACTCCATCAGTCTACATTTATCCTTGGTGAGGGGGGTCCCCCACTACATATTCTAAAAGGTAACATGGGTTGAAAATATGGGTATTTAAAATTTTGGGGTTTCTTTCCAAGTAAATTTATTATATATATGGACTATATAGTACTGGACTCTCTTTTATGACCTTTAGTTCTCTAGATTTAAAGAATATATTGTTTTTCTATTTCCCTATTTCCTTTGTGGTTTGAGCTCACTCATCTTTGTAATTTATCATTTATGGTTTTCATAGAGTCTTACAAGGTATGTACATACTCACATCTATATTATTGTTTCTCCCACACATTTCATTTATTTTTTAGATGATGGAAAATTTGATAGTTACTTTACTAGACATAGTGTTGGTGGATATTATTAGTACCTGAAGGTAATAGTAGAAAATGATGTTTTTGTCTGGAGTTAGTTCACTGAAGAGAACTGTTCACATCAGTCACTTGAGGTTTTTACATTTGAATTTTTTGGGAATGTATTTTCTCCATTTACCATATTTTTTAATCACTATTTATCCCTTTATGGATCTTATCATTTTTTATATGTACTATAAATTATAGTTGGTTTTATTTTTATTTCCCATATTATTATGTCTTATGTAGAGATGTTTGTTTTATACCAATGCATTATGTTAAGGCCTCTTATAATGTGTGACATGCCTACTCAGTTCTAGACACCATCACTTATACTATTAGAGGTAGGCTTAGGGTGTAACACTTAGCCAACTATTGGCCTAAGTGGTGTCTTAGTGTGTTTGGTCCTGACATATGATATGCATGAAAATATTGTTAGATTTTTCACATTTTTTTCATAGGAATTTTCAATAATGTTTATGATGTTTCATTATTATGTAGGTAATAAATTACATGTATTATTTAAATTATTTATTCATTATTATGATAATGATCATATACTTATGATATAATGGTTGTGAATATACTCACCCATGTACTATATTGATTCTTGTCTCATGTTCCTTCCCTATTATCCCTAGCATTATAAATATTGTATCTCACCATTTATTTGATGTATGTACTCAAGAAATTACTTATACTAAATAGAATATGAAACCTTGTATAAGTACCATGTATATGGATTTGAAAATGATTTAAAATTTAATTTGTATCCATGTTGTATGAATATAAATTTTTAAAGACACTAAACCTTTCAATTTTATAATGTATTATTATAATGTTTTATATCATAGAAATTATTTAATAATCTTGTTTTAAATAATAAGGTTTTCATACTAGTAGCCACCAAGAACCAATCCCAATAATAGGAAATACCAAAACCCATGATCATTATATTTTCTTCTTTTGGCCTAGATATCATGGTTTTTTTCTCTCATGTTATAGAAAGTATCTCCTATGGAAAACAAATTCAGATATGAGAGGAATATACAAAACCAAATAAAGGGGTACTTTATTCAATAAATCTTCTAATATGGGATCTACAAGAAATCATCTCCCATGGGATGACTTTCTCCCCAAGAGGTCGTAGAATCATTTCTAGCACATAGACAAGGTACTATTTTGATAAAATTTATTACAGATCAAACCAACACTCATAGTCATTATATTGTCCAATTTAGTATTATCCCTCACATATTTATTTTTATCATGATATGGGTAGAACCACCCTCTAAAAATATATCTAGATGGGTGAGGTGTCCATGCTAACATACAATTGGTTTTTTTATTCTCCACCTACCCTAATGTGGAATCTCCATGCAAGCCTTTACCAAGGTCCACCCATTATTATCAATACCCTCCCATCCGTCAATAATTAATTCATATTAATTTTATCTATTTAATTCCAATTTGAAATTTTATTTTATAAAATTGGATTTTGAGAAATTTGTAGAATGAGGAGAAAAGGGGATGGTACCCTGGGGTTGGGAGCACTGGGTAATCAGTGGACTTGCACTGGGTACCCAATGGAAGACCAGTGACTGTAAATCTAATCAGAACACAACTAGGTACATGAGGGACCTGGGCTTGGTACCTTGTGATTCTATAGTCTATTTTTTATATATAGGTAAAAAAATTAGTTTTTACTAGAAAATTTAATCCCAAAAAATCTAGGTATTATAAATTTCTTCTTTTTTCCACATTTCCAACCACTTTCATGCTCTCCCTCTCCTCTCCTTCCCTCTCAAACCATCCTTATTTATACCTTGATCTCAATGGACCTAATTAGTCTTGAGTTCTACTATTTGGTGGGTAAGGTTATATACCAACTATAATCATCATTTATTTTAAATTTTCATAATAAAATATGTGTAATATCTCTTCCTATAATATTAAGGTTTTTAAAATCCTTTAATATCTTCAATCTTCTTCTAGTTTAGCTAATATATAAGATTAAAATAGGTAAAACCTGGTAATGCCATAGTTTTTTTTCTTACGTATCATCATATATTTTGAAGGTAGCTCAATCTGAAAATTCATTTTTTATTTATGTTGGTATTAAGTATCAAGTATTGGTCTATCTTCTTCCCCTTGACCTCAAAGGTATACTCTATAATTGATTTGATAAGTGAACTCATTCTATCTCTAATATTCATAAATATTTGTACTATTAATGTCACAATTCTAGGTAAATATAAATTTAAAAAATATTTTTTTTTACAATTAAGGCTTCCAAAAATGATTTTATAAAACCCTAACATTATTTAGTTGTTTTGGTTATATTTTTTTGTTCACATGCCTTGATTCACATATACATATTTGTTACATGTTTGTTAAACTATATATGATTAATTAATTTTATCAAAATTGTATTAAAATATTTAAATATTTTGTGTGATTGCGAGTTTTTTGTAGTCTAACATTCTTAGGTTGCAATATTTTTTATTTGTAATGTTATGATTTAATATTTTCATGCTTATTCTATGGTTATTTCATTGATATATAGAAGTTTTAGATTATAATTTTAAGGGGTATGTTATACTTTTTTATAAAAGGTGTCAAGTACACTTATTTTTGGTTGATAGGTTGGTATTATGGGATGGGATAGTAATTCCATATCTTTCATTTAACCCTTCCCTTTTCCTTGAATAGAATATATATCTCAATTATCTTAACCATTTCATATACATTTCCTTTATCACCCAAATGGTATGTGTGTTGTACTATGATTCTTATTATCAATCATCTCATATCATGATTTATACCTAAAGTTTGGGTGATGTATATGGACCCTATAATATAGAGGTTAGGTTATGGATATTAGACATTATTTGAAAAAGCTTACATCAAGTTCCTTTATAGAAGAAAATAAAAATAAAAACACAAAGAGGATGTGGATGGGGCCAGACATGACATACCTACCCTCATTCAAACACAAAAAAAATCAAGATAAAATATCAAATATCATATTCCAAATTATTAAAATATTCATAATCCTCGTATTAATTATAATCATCTTCTAAAGAATTAAATTAGCTAGCCTGAGGTTTCTACCAATATGTATAAGATATCAATCTAATACTCATATTGGGATAAACATGGGAGTAATCCTTTCCTGGTCTTGAATTATTTATTGGAAGTAATTAAAAACCTTTAGCCTCCTTGTTATTGGTATTAATAGTAATGTCCCTAAAGGATCTCTTCATTTATAGATCATAATTCTTTATATCCCACCATTTTCACTCAATCTTGTTTAGTTTCAATTTTATTTTAAGACCTTCTTTGCACTGGGAACCTATAATAGAGGATCCACAAAAATCCACATCCATATGGTGTACATTCAATACCTCTTCTCTAAGAGGCCCAAAATATTTCCCTAAATCTAGAGACAAAGAAAAATCACTCCGATTTCCCTATTGAGGAACCTTCCCTAGGCCATACCCTATTGAAAACTCTCCCTACTTATAAGGGCTACAAGCATCCACTGATAATTTTTCAGATAACAACTACACACATCCAAGATTTCAAAATTTAGATTTCACATGGGAACCAACCAAATTTCTTGATTCCATAGTAAAACCTATTTTGTGGGTAACTTATTCCTAAATTTGTTCAATTCCCTCCAACATATAGGACCTCTTTACAGAAGGAACTTCCTTCTGAGAATGTTGTTAGCATTTACTATCTAATGTGTATATTATAGTCAAACCCTATATGGGCCCCTATCAAGAAACTTCATATCCATTATTATGTGACCTAGGTAAAGGAAAAAAAACCTAATAATGGGTGTCAGTTTCACATGGATAGTGGTTTTTGGATGGTTTCTTTTTATACTTTTAGAGGGTGGTAAATTTGGTGATATAAGAGTCGTTTATTGGATTCTCTTAGAGAGTAAACAACCATGTGATCTTAATATTTGGTCACTAGGCCATGTATGGACTAAATAGTTATTGTATATATAGTTTTTATCTAGTATCACTTGCATTGTGTACTACATGTATGTTTTTTATACAATATGTATGAAATTGAGAGTTTATGATATTTATTTAATTTTTTTGTTTCCTTTTTTTACTGATTCCATAAAATAACCAAGTACACACTTCTTGTTACAAGTGTATTCTCAAATCATGCCAATATTGGGTATGAATATCATCTATATGATTACATTAGTCTAATGGGAAACATCTCCCATAGAAACACCACTAGTCCAACACATTTTTATCTCTTATGTTAATTAATATGTGTAATATCCTGATACTTTAAATTTTCTATTCCATTAATAAATAATATGTTTAATATCATGTGATACACGAAAGAACGAACCATAATGAACTGTGAAATAGTTTATAGCTATTAAATTGAAGTTTATATGTGGTGGGTAGAAATATATGTAACCAAATTATGAAATATATGAATAAATATAAATAATGTTTATTATTAATACTAATTCATTGATAAAAAACAATTAGTGTAGCCAAATAACTAATGAGACTAATTTTTACTTTATAAGGTGACCTTTCTAAAAATTGAATTTTTATGTTTTTTTAAGAAACCAAACACTCTATAGAGAAATTTTATTATTGGTATGAATATTATATTAACACCACTTTCATTATTAATTGACAGGAAATAAGAATAATAATGGTTACTATTTTTTAAAATGTTATTTGAATATGAAAAAAATTAATCATATTTTTAATATTTAAATTTAAATTATAAAATTTAAGAATTTAAATTTGGTAAAATGAACTTTATTTTTCAATTCATCTCATTAAAATTAGTTTTGGGTTAATTATTTAGATTATTTTGAAAAAAAAAATTAGGGGAACAGTGAAGACATACTGATATTTCTAAAACCATAACTTTTTTGAAATTATTATAATAAAAGAATGACTAAATATGTTGGAAACATTTTTATATAAAATAAATATATTTATAATTGTAATAAATAATTTAAAATTTTTATGGTTTATTTATAAAACCCATGTATATCATTTTGAAAACATAAGTAATATTTTATACTAAATAATTTATACACTTACATTACAAAATTAGATTCCATAAATTATAGTAATTAAATACATAAAATGTATTTCTTATAAATATTATTATATTATTTAATAAGACCTATCTAATTTTGGGAGTAAAAGTATGATTACTGAGATTAAAGTTATTGAACATGATAATTGTAAAACTATTACTTTCAAAGAACTGTTTTATTGATATTGGGGTAATTGTGTCTAATAAAATAAATTAAAATCTTATGAAATGTGACTTAATATACTATATTTAAATAAATTATCACTCATTCAAATGGTAATAAATACTAAATAAGATTAACAATACTTAATGGTGAAAACAATATTCTTCTACAAAAAATTAATTTTTATAAATAAAATATTTTAATTTAAAAGTAAATTTTATTTTAGTTTGAAATTGAATTAGATTAAATGGATATTAATTTTATATTCATCACACTCAAATTTAATAATAGATATTATTTTATATGTTTATTAAAATATAATTTAACTGTGTAAAAACTAGTTACCCTAGTAAAAAACAAAAAAAAGGTAAAGGTTAAAAAATATAAGAACAAATGAATTCCAAGATTTCTAAAACATGTGATTAAATAATTTTTTGAGGATTTATAGACCCAATATCATCCTAAATTCTTTTATTTATAACATTTTTAACTTTTTACCTTATAATAGTGTCATTAAATTATTGAAAAATAATGGGTGTTCACAAAATTTCCAATCTATTCACTTATTAAATAAAAAATTTTAAACCATTAATTCCACACTTATTAATTAATATTTATTCCTTAAATGCTAAAATTTTTTCTCCTTATATATTCCTTTATCATGTTCACAAGACTCTGGACTCAGTTATTTATCTTAATTCATTCATTTCCATGGGGACTTTTAGGAGAAAGATCAAGGATCCAGAGTGAGTATTACTCAATACTTATCCTTTTCTTTGAAATATTTAACTTACACACCTACCCTAACCATGTTAATGTAATGTAACATATAATTATTATAATTAATTTAATTTATATTAATGTAATATACATTATTTATTCCTTCCCCACCACTTAGGAAGAAAAATAATGTTAATTGTGCATTTTGCAGACTACCACCTCCATGATGTAATGTTTTTCATTTTTCATATTGATTTTATCTATTTATAATAAAAAATTAAAATATGGTTCATAAACATAAATACATTTAAATAATATCATTATTTTTTTTTATAATTATATTATACACTTCTTAAACCATACTCACCCATCGAGCTATGAAGTGTTCATGTTTGGGTTGGTTTGACCACCTATAAGAATTGTGCTATAAACTCTATCTTAGATGATTATGGGAACTTAAATGTAAATATTATTATAATTTATTAATAAAATAATTATTTTTTATATTAATATAAAGTTTATGTTAATTATTTAACTTACTATAAAATATCATCCTCGATCACAAAAAATACCAAAATAAGTTTACACAGATTCAATTCTCGTGAACACATAAGAAAAAGATTTATAATAAATAAATAGAAAATGATAATAAATTTAACTTATTAAATGAAATAAGTATGAATAAGGTTCATAATTAGGTATCTAATAAATTTAATTTTATTATTTAGGAATGTGGGTGCATGTACGGAATGAATCGGTAATAAAGTATAGGTTTCTTATCTCAAATTTCACCACTTTATATATATATTTTATTATACATTGTGTTTTATTTAGAATGGTGTATCTAATCATCATTTAATATTTTGTATCATGATATATTATATTTCATGATATAAAATTTTCATTTTAAATTTGTTTCTCTCGTGGTATTTTGACTCAAAAATTATAAAAAACAATAAGGGTTTGTGCTACCTCAATTTTCTTACATTTAGTTGTAAACTTTATTATTGAACTCTATTATTTTAAATTTTCTTTATTATAAATAATAAAAATTTTGTATTTTATTACCTCTTTATTTTATAATCTTCAATAAATATTCCTTATAATATCATTATCTAATTATTCTTGCCTCAAATATTATGTTACTTGTAAGGAATTCTTGGCCCCAATTATGTTTCTTTAAGATGTGTTATATTTTGGGTACCATTTTCCTTTCATATAATACTATTTTGATTTAATTATAATGAATTAATTTCACTATATTATTTAATTTTATTAATTGGATTAACATATCCAAATTGAGTTAATTTCTTTATTCAACTATCGATTGAAGTGTTCACGGTCTATAAGTTGTTAACTCAATTTTCTTCTATTGAGTTACAAACATTCTTATTGAACTAATTATTACAAGCTTGATTTATTCTAAAAAATTTGTGATTTATATTGTATTTTTTAATTACTTTCATGTATTCTATAATTCTTCCTTATAACCCCATTATCAAATTATTTTTACCACAAAGATAATATTACATGAAATGGGTTTCATATCTCAATTTTTACCCATTTGAGACATTTTTCTTATTAGACACCATATTTTTTTGTATGGTGTATCTAACACCACTTTAATTTTTTATATCATGATCTTGTAATTATTCATTGTGTTTAGTGTTTTAATTGAAATTTTTTCCGTCAATGGGTTTTGATTCAAAATATTCTAATATTGTAAGTGTTATTTGTAGATTCTTTCAATTACATGAGACATGTTTGATATTGTGAACCATAATTTTTTGTATATAGTGTATTAGTTTTCCTATTACCTTTAATTATAATAAATATCTTTCATTTATTTATATTTTAATTTAATGGTATCCCTATCATGTTCTTTTGATTCTTATGTTACCATTACCATAAGGGTGTTTTTGTCTCAATTTTTTTTCATTGAGATATGATTCGTATTCACAAATTATTTCATTTTTATGGTGTATATACTAGACATGGATTACTTTCTTAATCTTATCATACTATTTTTCTCTAGTTTATTAAACTTGTGTAAATACATCACTACCTTTATCTCTCCAAATCATCCCCTAATGTATATATGATGTTTCTTCTAATGTCTTTCCTCTATGAGTACCCTATTATTTATTATATTTTTTAAAGGGAATTCACCTAGATAACCATACATTAAATTATTGGGGAAATTATTGAATTAACCATATACCATTACTCCATATGTTTTTAGTTTGTGTGATGCTAACATATAAAGTTATTCCATTTATTTATTAGGGAAATATTGAAAATAAATATACTTGTTATTTCAATATGAATGTTTATTGATCTCAAAGGAATATTAGTTTTTCATTTTTTTTAGTTTATTTATATCTTGCATATGATAAATTAATTGGACTTAAGGAAGTGATGGGTGGGGTTTGTATTATATATCCACTTGGTGCATCTATAGGTCTTATGAGATAAGATATATTGGGTATTTTAGTGTTTACCTGCCCAGAAATAAATATTACCAAGACACAGTGCCTTAATGGTAAGATCACAATTCCTTAACATGGGGAATGGAACTAGTCGTCTATAATTATGAATTTTATCTCTAAGGAATTAATTATTTTTATCCATATATTTATTTATTGATATGTAAACCATGGATATATTATGATCAAATTTTCTCTTGATTATGGAATTATTTTTTATTATCTATTCTATAACATATCGAGTTGGGTACCACACATCGGTGCCCTGATCCAGACCACTACATGACCTCGGGCATGCCTCCCTATACACCAAAGGATACTGACTACTAGTGAGGGTCCAATATCAGTCATGGGGAAACTATACCATATTTTTCATAGTAAAACACCAGTAGAAAATAAATAAAAAATAACCAAATATATAATCATAACAAAAAGGATTCCAATATCACATGATGACTAAAACTAAATAATAGATATTCCATACTAATGTGCATTTCGAGTGTCAAAATCAAAACTCAAAATTAAAGACACTAAAAACTCCCAAGTGGGTCCCGAACCACATCTAGTCCCATCATCCATGCTCTATCCCTACTAATCCATCTAACATAGGGCCTTTTCCCTTATCCTGTCCTAAACCCATGAAATCTATTTGGGTATCGATCAGGCAGCCTAAGTAGGGTGTGAGTAAAACTCAGTAGGCCACCACCAAAGGCGTCTAAAAAAATATCCAATCGATTAATAGTGTATGTAGTTATATAAATGATAAATCAAAATTCATAAATAAATAGTTTTCACATTATCAACTATTCTTTATTTAACCATGTAAACCCTTAGGTTACCATAGACACCTGAATCTCAATACTAACTTCAACCCATACTGAATACTGAACTATTCACATGTTATATAATATCTTAGAATTCCATTGTTTCCATTAATTAGTTCATAATTTGATTTCCATGTTACCATTCATACTTCATAAAATTGAATGATCGTGTTTCCATTCATAATTCATACATGAATGACCATGATACCATTCATATCTCACATAGTTGAAAGACTATGTTCTCATTCATAATTTCATAACTAAATGACCATGTTTTCATTCGTAACTTCACAATCAAATGACCATGTTTCCATTAATCAAAACATACTTAATTTAAAAATAAATTTTCCATTTCAATTTCATTACAAATTCAATAATTAGTTAATTAAACCATTCTCATTAATTAATTAACCAATTAATTAATCATCTCAATCTCATTACTAATTCAATAATTAGTCATAATAAAATTCCCCTTAATTAATTCCCAATTAATCAATCACACAAAACCTTTTAATTAACTCAATAATTAATTAATCACTAACCCATAATTAATTCAATAATTAATTATCTCAATTCATAATTTCAATATCTCATATTTAATTCATCAATTAATTATCTCAAATTAACTCTATCAATATATAATAATTAATTACACAATTAATTATCTCAAATCACATATCTCAATATCTCATAATTAATTCCACAATTAATTATCTCAAATATATAATCTCAAATATCCCCAATTTCACATCTCCCTTAATTAATTAATTTTTAAAATTAATTAATTCAATCAAGAACTAAATTTATAAACATAAAACAAAAATCCTATAATTAAATAAACATAATTGAAATAAATACTCTGATATTTTAATTATATACCACCTACCTCAATTCATTTATAGTGCTTTCCAATAGAAGAATCACCAATTTTGATGGAATAATGATATAGAATGAGATCCGGATCTTAATCCCTAAATCAAGATCGAACAAAACAAGATCTCTTAAATATAGATTTAGATCCCCAATATTAGAACTAGATCCACAAAACCAAATCTATATCTAACCAAAATCAGAATTAATATCCCACCAAAAGAGTGGGAGAAGAATATGAGATCATTTAGAATAAACCACATACCTGAAGAGGTGTAGATTTTCCAACCAGGCTTCGAATCGCCAATAATGGAGGTTGGAATGGTTTGTAATCCATCATGGAGGCTCTTTAATTGAGTAAAAAATATTATACATTAAGCTAGGGTGTCTGGGGTAATTAGATGGGGGTTTGGGAATTTTTTTATAATTTTCAAGGGATTAAAATCCCATACACACAGTTTACTACTCAGGGCGCATGGTTTCTCTTAATGGTGTGCCCTCACCATGCGCCTCTTCTTGGGGGTGTATGGTTTCTCATTTAGGGTGCATGGTTAGACAAACTATGCACCAGCCATGAAAACCCCCTCTATTTAGGGTTGTATGGTTTTCTGGTCCAGGGAACATAATTAGGAAAAACCATGCACCAACCATGCACTTCCCACTTTCTTCCATTTTCTCTAAATTTCTTTCAAACACACCCTAAGTTAAAACTTAAAAGAAAAGTACTTAACACTAATAAAAAGAGTACCTTTAGATGAGGCTGATACATCACCATAAAATATTGGGATCTTACATATTAATACCATATTATTTATTCTCATCTTATACTTGATTATGATATTTTATTATTATCAAAAATATTTACCCTTATTGATTGTTTCATCTCAAACATTCTTATATTTCTATTTCACTAGGTTATGAAGAAAATTATGAAACATGATATGTTTATAATTGTATCATGTGTGGAGAATTTTATGGTAGATTTTGAGAACATATTATGTATTAAATACTTTCTTATATAG
Organism: Viscum album; assembly: GCA_963277665.1. NCBI lineage: Eukaryota > Viridiplantae > Streptophyta > Magnoliopsida > Santalales > Viscaceae > Viscum > Viscum album. Next base: position 1,850,104,798 of record OY728156.1, read on the forward strand.
TAGAAAAAATATCAATTTAATGAGAAATATATGGGTTTTTTATATTAAAATATTTTCCTAACTCTTTAAAACCCTAAACCTAAAAGGTTCTTTGAATGTATGTGGTTAAATATTTTTTGGTGATATTGTAAATTTTATTGGTTAAAATTTAGTTAATTCGATTTATTTCTATAGAAACCCTGGCCCTAGTAACCCAGACATAGTGTTGTACTTCATTACATTGGTATGATATAAAGAATCACATCCTGAAGGACTGAATAGTTTAATAATCTTGGTAAAATAGATACGTACTTGAGTCTTGAATTATAATTGAATATAAAAATTAAAAAATAATTTGTTTGAGAATAAAAAAAATCCCTTTAGCATATCCTTACATATCAAACATAGTACTCTTCATCTAATCCTGGGGAAATGAAACAAAATAAGGGTGAGCTCAAATGCATAGTAAGGGTTAAGTACAGTGAAATCTATAATGAATCAATAAGCATAATCAATATGGAAAGTTAAATGACTGAGCACACATGAAATTTAAATAACTAGATAAGGAATAAACAATATATAAAGTTTAATAATTGAGAATATATGCCATTTAAATAACTAGATAAGGCATCATCAATAAGGGAAGGTAAATAACTGAAAACACGTTTCATTTAATTAATAAACTAAGAATTAAATGAATCTAAAGATAATATCATTGTGAAAATATCCTGCATAATAATAATTGAAAACATAATGTATGAAAGGATTTATTATTGGATGTTATTATCTTAGGCATCATGATATCTCTATCTTCAATACCTTTAATAATATAGTTTAAAACTATAGCTAGAAACTCACTTAATGATATATTAACTTGTTTATCTCATGAGACATATCAATGCATTGAGGGGATATATTATACTAGGCCCCACCCATCACTATAGGTCCAAATAATTCCTCATATATCAAATAATAGATTTAATTAATAAAAAATGTTCCTTATAATCAAATATCCATATTGAGTTAATAATATAGATTTATCAATATTTCTATAGTCAATAAAATAAATTTCTAATTAAAACAATATATGTACAAATGATATATAGTTTAATCAATAAGAATATCCATGATAAATAATATGGATATTTGGGGAAAATTTAATTTCTAATTATCATGGGGAAGTGAAAATTTCTAGGGGAAATTAATGACTGCAAAATGAAATAAGGAAGTGACTGCCAATACTATCCTTAGTAAAAATAATCATAAACCATCCATAAGAAGAACGAGTATGGTATCAAAATATACCCATTGAAGTAATAATAAAGGTTTTTTTTCCATTTATGAATATAAATATCATAAAATTATCTTTAAAAAGATTCTTGAGGAAAATATCCATTTCAATTTGAAAATCATTTTGAAAATACTTTTCTTTAAAACTCACTTTTAAAAAACATTTTCTTTAAAAAGATCATTGTAAACTTTAAAATAAAGATTCAAATAAATGATTTTCAAGATGGTGGTTAATTCATAAAATTTATTAATGTTATAAATAACCATCCTTTTTCAATGTAAAATTTTTAGGAAAGCACCATGTTTTGAAAATGAAAAGAATATTCCTTTCACAATTTTCGGTAAAATCCAAATAGGCATTATTTTGAAAATGATAAAATATTTCTTTGAAACAATTTTTTAAAAATTAAAAATGGGTGAATATTAATTTTATAAATAATTTTAAAAATGTTATAAAAAATTTTGAAAACATATTTAGAATTCATGGTTTTGGAAGAAAACATATTTTCTGAACGAATAGGGAAATGAAGTCAGATTTTATTAAAACATTTTCTCAATTGATTTAAGTAAAAAAAGTGTGAAATGGTACTCTTACTTGAAAATATCATTATTATACATAGGAGAAAAAAATAAATGGGTTACTAAACAATTATCAAATAATTCTTTTCAATTGAAATTCAAGAATTAATAATCTCGATTAAAATGAGATCGTGAAGTAAACTCTTGCAAAGATCATAACATTGAAGTGAGAATAAATCAATGAATTGATTATGTGTATAAACTATAAATACAAATAAAACATGTGTAAATACAACATAAGATAATCAAAATTAATTATACACTTAATCTTTGCAGTACATAATCAATGAAGTATAAGTTTAACCTAATGAGTGGAAATTGAGTTAAGAAATATCTTACCACTTGGTTACTTTTAATTAAAATCCCCTTAGATTAAATAATTAAATTTGAAACTTCAAATTATATGAATAATATAATATTTATGATATTATGTGTCAAAGGGGTAGTATATACACCAAATAAAATAAATTGGTACATAACAAACAAATGTGCCTCAATGAAAGGAAGTTGAGATGGAATCTCTTACCTCACGCTTCCTTTTTGTTGAACAAGCCTTAAATACTTATATAGTGGTTTTAAAAAATTTATTAACTTATTTTAGAACTATATTAATATTTATAATATGATATTTTATCCATTTATAATATCTTATCACCCATTTGTTAATAGTATTTCATTATTTTCATTGTTTCGGGTGTTAATTGCCTTTTTTCTCATGTGTATTTTATTATGAAAGTTACAATTATTAGGAATAATATATAGTTATATCATCTCTATAATGATAATCATAAAATAATTCTCATTATTTTACAATAATTTTACTTTTAAACCCAATCATGAATTATTGTTAAGAAAAATGAAGTGCATTACGATCATGGAGACGGTAGGTCGTACGTACCCATGAGTAACATTTCCATTTTTCAATGATCATTACAGAAAATAGGTAAGTAATATGTTAACTTTAAATAATGATAATTTTATAATAAATACCATATTATTTATTTAAATATATATATATATATCATTCATGTGGTGTGGTGATGAAATGAGAGTCACATAATTTAGTGAAGGTGGTAGTCATCAGGTACATGAACGATGTTATCAATTCTATATGAGTGAAAGGAAAATAAGTAAAATGATATATATTATTTTTCTAGAGTGGTAAATATTCCATTAATATCATAATTATTTCATGTATGTCACATATAATCATTAACATTATGCCTTATCTATAACATCCTGAGATTTTATGAAATATCTTCTTTCAAAATAATTTAAATTATTTAAAAGATTACATTATAAAAAATAAAAATTCTATCGTTCATTATATAAACACCAAGTTTATCTTGAATTACACACAACATCAAGTTTCATTGATAACTTTTGTTACATGAAAGATCAGTTGTATCGATTAATAATATACTATTAATATTTAATATTATAATTATCACCAAGATTTTGGAATAGAGGTAATTAATAAGACTAACTAAATTATAAATAAATAGTATAAAAAATTTTATAAAATAAATTCTTGGGTTACCAATTAATTATAAATGAAGATAAATCCCAATTGAATATAAAGGAATTGTTTTTATGGAAAACTATTTTTATTTCCACAATAGTGTTTTACCTTAATAAATTAAATTAATAACTATTATTTAATGATAATAATGAAATATATAAGTTATATATTCAATAAAAAATTTAAATTCATCTGATAAGTTTTATAGAAATAATATAAGAACAAATCCAATTTTAAGTAATAAAAGTGTGTATTTTTCTAAAAGGTAGTTTTTTCACCCTTTAATGGAAGACTTGTTTTAAAACTAAATTTAGAAAATTTTATAAATCTTATTTTTAGAAAATAAATTTGTTTTTTGAAATTTTAATATAAAAAATTACTTTTTGTTGATTTTTTTTTATTTTTCTAAGAACTTTCATTTTTTTATGAATTGTGAAAAATACTGGATTTTAATTGAAAATTTCATTTTAATATAAATAATTTATAGTGTTAAATTATATTTTTAATTATTTTAATGTATAATTACTTAAATAATACATAAATAAATCCAATTTATTTCATTTTAATCAATTTCAAATTTAATTTGGACATAAAAACATTTTGAACTTTTAAACTTTTTTTCTTTAAAAAATCACTTTCTACTCTCATTTGCAAGATTATTTTTAAATTAAATTGTTCCAATTATTTTATTGTAATTTGGAAAAATGGATTATATATTTTTAATAAGAATAATTTAAATTTTATATTAAGTTAAACTTATTTTTTTACCAAAAATATTATTGAAAGTAATTAAAATTAATTACAATTATTAAGGTAAAAACAAGTTTACTTAATGGTTAAACATTAAACTTAAGGAGGAAAATGGCCAATAAACTTTTCCGAATACTATTTTATGGCCATATTAAGACCATATTCTATATTTTATATGAATTTGTTCGTTATTTTAGTCACTTTATATAAGTTATACCTCCCAATAGTGTTTACCTTTTTTGTAATTACAAGAATGTCACTCCTCCTCCACTATAAAAGGGCACTCACTCTCCCCACTTATTCACACATATAAAGACTTTTGTCTCATAAAACCTCTTTTCAAATGAATTCAAAAAATATATCCTATAATCATAAAATACTCAATTTATTATTAAATCAAACCAATGAATTCTTTTGGTTCAATCCAAAAGGAGTTACCCGAAGAAGAGGTAATGTTCTTCAATGAGCACTTTTGTTTTATTTCTTTCTCCACCCCTTCATTTATTTTTATGTCACACTTATATAATAACATATGTATCCAAAATATACTGATATTTTTTTATGTTATGTTTAATACCTATACCCACACACACTTCCATCAAATAACATACGCAATCAACATTCATGTGTACGGGGGATTACCATCTCATGAACAAATGTTGTTTGTTCTTCCATTACCGCCTCTCTGGGCTAGGAATATTGATTTATTTATAGTTTATACATTATATTTATTATATTTATAACATAATACTGACTCTTTAATCATTATATCATATACACCCTTTTTACATTTCATACCATTGGGGATACAATAACATCGCTCGTGTGTAAGGCAGATTATCGCCTCATGAAGCGATGTGAATCAGTTTTTACTAATTCCTTACATGGATGATAATAAGGGTAAATATAATGAATATATATTATTTATATGAAATAATTATGATATTAAGGAAAAATTAAATTTTTATAAATATAATATATCACTTTATTTCTTACCTTTTCACACACTAAAAAAGTGATAACATCGTGTGTGGATGTGTGTACTACCGCCTCCTCAAAGCAATGTGATTCTTCCTTTTTTATCACTGCATTACAAGAATAATATATATAAGTATATATAATTAAATAATATTTTTTTATTATATAATTATCATTCTTTAAAGATAATTTTTACATACATTTTTTCCATAATGATCATTGAAAAATGGGAATGTTACTCATGCGTACGTACGACCTACAATCTCCATGATTATAACATTGATTCATTTTTCATAACCATATTCCATGATTGGTTTTAAAAGAATAATTTATGTATAAATATTATGATTATTTCATTGTTTTTATTCTATATATGTTTAAATAATTACCTCATTTACCTTAGTTGACCCACCAACATCAGTTTTGACACATAAACTAAATATGGTCAAAAAAACCTGATGTAAACTTAATAAATTAAAAAATTGTATATAAAATGGTAATAAGTGAAATAAAATTAATAATAAACATTAAAACTTTTATCAATAAAGTAAATAATTAACATAATTCTATTATTCATGAAGATAAAAAACCATCTTGATAAATCGGACTCAAGGTAAGGGGATTTCTAGTCTCACTTTTATTTCTGTGAGACTTATGCCGTATTCACCAATAATTTATTTTGTGTGGTAAATATAATTATATATGAAATTATATTTAATTAATTTAATTTATTTATTTATATTCAAATTTTCAATTGATTTTATTCTCTCATGGGGCTCACAATTCAAAATTCACTCAAGTAATAAGGGTTTTTCTTCTCTCGCTTTAATTTCTATGAGATACATGACATATTAACTATTTATTTTTGTTGTGTGGTGTATATATTGTCCATGAATATATTTTATGATTATTATACTTAATTTTTTGTGGAATTACATATCCATTTTATGATTTATCTTTCATGGGGCCTATGGTTTCAAAGTTACCAAAGTGGTAATGGATTTTTGTCATAATTTTCTTTGTTTGAGATGTTTGTTATGTTGTACACCTATTTTCTTTTATGAGGTTTATATAATGCTAAATTGACATGTTATATCATGAATATCCTTATTATCATTATATTTTTAGTTTCATTTAATGTTATTCATTCATGGGGATTATGATTCAAAAGCTTCAATGTGGTATGGAACACTTTGAATGCTTAAATATTATTTTCCTCAAGAATGTTTTTAATGATATTTTAGAGGAATTTACATTCATCAACGTAAAAAAAAACTTTTTTTTATTTATCTTCCACTAGTGATATTTTGTATTGATACCATACTCATTCATTCTTTGAATGGATTATGATTGTTTTAAAGACATTTTTATGTAACCCACTTCTTTTCTGTGGGCTAATCTTGTTTCAAATATATTTTTATTGAGCCCATTTATTTTTAATGGTTTAATCATTTTATAAGGATATTATTATAGAACCCATTTATTTTCCACTGGTTAATTAGTTTTCAAAGAGATTTTTATTTAACTCGTTTCTTTTTCAGGGGATAATCATGTTCTAGATAGATTATTATGGAACTCATTTATTTTTTATGGTTTAACCATGTTTCAAATAGATTATTATCAAACTTGTATATTTTATATGGGTTAATCATGTTTCAAATATATTTTTATAGAACCAATTTCTTTTACATGGGTTAATCAAGTTGCAAAAGCGATAATGATTGTTCCTATGAGTTTATGATGAAATGAAAGATTTTTTTGTTATAATTTTATAATAGAACTTGGAAATTTGATGGTTGGTTATGTGATAAATCAATGATGGTAGGTTCCATAATAAACCAATTATGGGTGGTTACGTGATAAACCAAGGATGGTTGGATCCATGATATCCCTCTAATGCATTATGTATGGAAGTCAACTATATGGTTATTCCATTTATAAGAGTCATTGTAAGAGTGAAATGTAAATGATTTATGAAGTACATACATGTTTTATTTATGATTTCTAGGGGTTTATAATGTTTCTAATGATTGAGATTGATATCACATGGCTTAGGATTATTGATTCTGAGGACTCTTTCCTTTTCCATGTTCTCATATTTTATGATCTATGTATTTATGGGTATAATTTATTTTATGATTCTCTCATGCAATTTGATTATATCATCATACCCTTATGAACTTTTATGCTCATTAATGACATTAAATTTTTAATTCTTATTCTTACCCTTACTGACCATCTAATCTCACCCTTCTTATGTTTCATTTTCCCCTAATTTTAAAGAATGGTATTGAATGAGTTATTGCTAGAAGGGATTTCATATGGATGATGATAATGTATTAATTTGAAAAGGAAAATGAAGGTAAAGTAAGAGAAATTATTATTTAAAGTCACTTAAAGTTTTTATATAGTATTTTTTCTTAATTATCTTAAACTCTAAACCTAAAAGGTTATCCATAATGTATGTGATCTAATTTTTCCTTTTGATATTGTAAGGTTTCGATAAAAATAATGGGTTATAATTATTGGAATCAAAGACATGAATGTAAGGTTATATATTTTATCATAGGATTTGTGATTTTAGGTTCTTTTCTATTATATTATCACCTTCCATGTAATGTTTTATTGAAAGATGAATCGCATAAATTCGTGAGGTGATAGTCCACCATACACACAAGCGACATCATCGTGTCTTATAAAAAATGTAAAATAATAGTATATATATGGTATAATGACTCCAAGTTATAATAATGTTATAAATATCATATAAATACTTTATATTCATCATCATACCCCAAGCATGAGAGTTGGAAATGGAAAATTGAATGACATCGGTGCGTGAGGCGGTAGTCTTTTGTACACACGAATGGTGATTTCTTAACCAATTTGATGGAAGTAGAAATGGTTTTAGGTAATGGAATTATTATTAAAATACAATTATATAAGAGATACTGATATTTTTATATCATAATGGTATAATAAATATTTAATGAGTTGGATAAATAAGTAAATTAAATATGCTTGTTGAAGAATGTTATCTCTTCTTCGGGTATCTTCCTTAGGTTTGCACTAAATCCTTCCGAGGTTGGATTTCCTCCAAAAATAAGGATTATATTATGAGGGTATGAAATTTTTTAAGTTATTTAGTCATGTTTTGGATGAGAAAAATGGCTTGAGAGGAGTAGAGAAGTGAGGGGAGTGAGTGCCCTTTTATAGTTGAGGAGGAGTGTCACTTTTATAAATACCCAAAATTATTCACTATTGGCATTTCAATATTATCTAAAATAACTCCAATATTGATAATTAATGTGATTTAAGGATTATATGGTTAATAAAAATGTCTAAAACACAATAAAACTAATTTTTAAAATATTTTTTTCTTTAACTTCTAAGTTTCTTTATTTTTACCATTTTGTTTTTCAATATGGTAACTAGTTTTTTGACTTAGGTAATTTATCCATTAAAACTAAATTAAAGTGAGAATTATTATATAATTTAAACACACTTATTATATGTATTAAATAAAATTTATAAATTTAAAATACTATGTGTGTTGAAAATTTATTTCAACACAAGTGAATTTATGTGAAAAACACGGTTTTAACCTTAGTTGTGCTAACAGAGTTTTTTACTATTTAGGAGTCAATATAGTCATTATAAGAGTAAAACTAGTTCATTAATGGAACATATTTTATATTTATTAATATTTATAAATAAATTTTAAGAATATATAATTTTTATAAATTTTAAATCATTTAATAAAACATTATTCATTAAAAAATGACATTAATGTCAATTTTGACATTATTCATTTAATTTGAATTTAAAAATAAAAATACAATGATATAATTAGAATATATTAATTTTACACATATTTAAAATGATATATTCATCTATAAAATTATTTAACATAATAATTCATTCATATTACTTTACTTCTATTATTTTTAATATTAGTTATTTTATTTTGTATTAACGAAATGATTACTGCATCGGCATTTCTTAAACATTTTAAGTAACAAATAAATCTCTAAAAATTAAAAATAAATTATTTTCATAAATACCCATTAATATTTTAAAATAATATTTATAACCTATGAAATTTTTTCCCCTATCCCAAATCAATATAGATATTAAATGTAAGAAAACTACATTTTTTGTCTTTTTAATTACTTAACTTATTATATGGATCATATTCAAAGGAAAGCATAAGTTAATTTCCATATTTTAGATAATTTTATTTTAAAGATATAAATAAACTCATTAAATAAAATTAATATAGTTTTTAGGTCATTTTCACTCTTATCATTCTAGTTTAACCACCCGATAAAACCCATTTTTACCTTAACTGTGATAATTAATTTTTACTACAATCACTATTCATTTTAGTCAAAAATTAAGTTTACCTTGATATAAATTATAGATTATTATTATTATGAATATGGAATCCATTTTTCCAAATTTAATTCACATAAGTGGAAAAAAGTAATTTAAAATTAATCTTGCAAACATGGCAAGAAAGCGGGTCTTTAAAGTAAAAATGATCAAAGGTTTGCAAAGTTTTTATATCTATATTCAATATTAAAATGATTATAATGAAATAAATTGGATTAATAGAATTAAAATTTAATTAATTTTACTTTAAAACCAACTAAAAATATAATTTATCATTATAAATTATTTAAACTAAAACGTGGTTTTCTATTAAAATTTAGTATTTTTCATTATTCATCAAAAAAATGAATCTTTTCAGAAAAATCCCAAAAATTCACCCTAATATAATTTTGGTATTAAAATTTAAAAATTTAAGTTTATTTTTTAAAATAAATTTTCTAAAATTGGTATAAATTAATTTTAAATTATGTGTGTAAAGTGTTACTAATTTGTCTTTTAGAAAACATATTGTTTTTTAGAAAACATTTATTTTTATTATAAATGATTTTAATTTTATTTATAATAAATATATAAATAATAAACATGTGTAACTATATATTTTCTTGATTTATTTAATATTATTCATACCCTCAAATTTAATGGCTAGGTTATAACTATTATATAAAATAATAATATTTTAATAATATATTATTGTTTGGTAAAACTTGGTCTTATATGTAATTAAAGTTATCAAAGAAAGTCATTTTTTCATGTAACATAAGATGATATCAATGTTTCATGAATTGAAAGGTATAGAATAGACTAAATTTATTTAAAATAGTAAGTATATCATAAAGTATCATGATGTAATATTCTCTTTTATTCTTGGTGTTGCATGTCATACATGTTATTGAATATGATGTTCATATTTTAAAATTATGCGGTGTCACATTCTCACCACCTTGAATAAATTGTGTCCTCAGAATTTAAACTTGATCTAGGTTTTCAAATGCTTGATATTTGTAAATACCATTGTTAAAAAAACCTACATCATAAATACCAATTTCATATTGAATAACATATAACTAGGATCATATGTTAGAGAACATTAGTGGAAGGTGATGATATGGGCATGGAGGAAAAGTTTAAATAATTATTGAGAGTGATCAAGGTCGTTGATCACAATTAAGTGAATGGACAATATAACATTAAGGGCCTCAAAACCATAAATATTCGATGTTCTAAATGACTATCTGATTGATCATATATGAATGTAATAGGATGAAATTTTTGTTTCAATATCATTTTACTAAAGTTAAGGAATTATTTTGTTGTATAGTAATATACATAAATATACACACATGAAAAATTTCTATTTTATAAGAATAATTTCGTACTTTGTTTGTGCTTTGATCAATTTTTGATTCATCCCTTACTCCAAGAAATGAATATCCAAAAATGAATTTTTTATGCCTGAAGCACTAAAATTCACTTGTAGTGGATTGTAAGATCTATAAAACAATGAAAAGTATTTCCATATATCTATAAATATTTTCTAAAACCAATATGGTTAGCAAAATTTATCTTGTATAATAAATTAATATCTAAACCACAAAGGTAACACAACTAGTTCATCATTAATATTTACTTTTCAAATCATTTAACTAAAAACAATGAGATATTAACCAAGACATCATGTAGGATAGTGGTAGGTTCTAAACCTTTATCTTCCTTCGGTCATAGTTTCAAGCCCTACCGCCTTTCTAGATATGATGGGTTTTTACCTAGCATGTGGGTCTTCCTTTTTCTAAACTATATTAATATAATTCTTATAACGTTCCCAAAACAATATGATGGACAACATTGAAATAAAATCAATCATTAAATAACCTTTTTACTATGGTTTTAATAAATATTAATTTTTCAAAAAGTCTAATAATCTTATTTGACTATTATTACAATGTCATTAATGATAATATTAACCCTAATTGTTACCAATACCTTTAAAATTATGTTTATAAAATGTATAGGTATAATTCCTTAAATAAATTTTCCACTAAAACATATTATTTCTGTAAATTTATCCCAAAATATCCATAATCTTGGTAGAATCTCATCACAAAAATCCCAAAAAGAGATTTTTAAGGCTTTGAACTTATGAATAATATTAAACTCATTAACCCAAGATGGTATCTATAACTCTTAAGTTAATACAGAAATATATGATTCTAACACAATCTAAATATGTTTCATGATTCTTATGACCAAAATACCATTGGTAAAAATACTTTTAAAATTTAATTTTTTTAATCCCAATACATAAAAAATTCATATATTTATTCAACATAGATCATTCCTTAGTCTAGAGTTTAACCCAATTCATTAATTTCCATTATCTATTCAAATCCTTCATAATGGTTTATAAAGAAAATGTAAATTATCATAAGAATATCCCTTTTGAGTGTCAAACATGGTGTGTAATAAGGCCTATTGTCAGGTACCAGGTAACACTTGAGTCAATCCCAACACACCTTTTTTGGAGTTATCACCCCTATGTAACTCTATTCTAGAACTACATCCACTTGTAGTATCTGGATAGGGATGTGTTTCTAGGAAAACCATATAATATATACCATAACAAATCATTTGAATGATATTCTATACATATTATTAAATTATATCGTAGGGATATTTTCCATAGTCTATGTTTTCCTAAATTTATTTCTCAAGGTTTCTACTAAAATTTCTCAGATACCAACAGTTTAAACCCCAATCCCAGTAACTAGGATTTGATGTCATACTTCATTGTTATAAGATCCTGACCTTTTCTGAAGATTTCTTAGGCTCATTTAGAGGTATTATTTTGCCTTATTTTGAGTATAATTTTTTTGGGTCTTAACTTGGGTGTGTTTGGGTGAAAAAATTAGAATTTTTTAAGGAGGAGAGGCTTTTCATAGTTTGCGTATGGTTAAAAAAAGTGTGTAAGGAGGTTTCATGGTTTTCACATTGTTAGAAAATGCGTGAGGGGGTTTTCATGGTTTTCACATGGTTTTCAAATGGTTAAACAAATTGTGAAAGGGGTCACACGGTTTGTAACTCCCTGACCCTGGTTACCCAGAGTCAGTGCATTATTACATAACATTGTCATGATCACAAGAAAGATCAAATCTCTAAAGACCGATTGGTTTAGTAGCCTTGGAAACACTAGATATATTCATAAGTTTTACATTACATCATAAAATTAAAAACTACTACAACAATATAATGTCTCCATAATCCACACTCATATCCCCACATAATATCCCTGAAGGTCATTCATAATTTACTTCTTCACTTCCTGGTAAAAATAAAACATAGAAAAGGGGTGAGCTCAAATGCCCAGTAAGGATAACAATATAGCGGAAACTTTCATAAATAATAATAAACATTTAAGGCAATGTATAACTAAAACAAAAGCCTTTCAAACTTGAACTTTCTACTAATCGAATAATCTCATGAAAAATCACTAACCACTTTCATAATGTTGGAATGCATAATGCCAGACTATCATAACCACGTAGACAAGGCCTCGTGCCAAGACTACAAATAATATTTTGTCAAGGCCTTGTGCCAAGACACTAGTTTGTCTCATGAGACCTACCGATGCATCGAGGAGCTATAGCGGGCTCCACCCGTCACATATTAAGTCCAATGCATTCCCATATGAAAAGGTTTAAACATAACATAAACATTCGTATTAAAACTAGCATACGAAATGTCAATAATTTCACCATAAACTATGAATGGTATAAAAATAGCACATCCACAGTCAAACATATGACAAAACCTTCAATACAATATAGAAGTTTTGTATCATAATAAATCAACTTCAAATAAGCGTAAAATCCATCAAAGGATGTTGACATAGATGAAATCAAAACACTTTTTAGAGAAATATCTCCTTCTATTTTTGAAATCATTTAAGAGCCATATAAAATAAAACATTTTCATGAAAATATTCTTATAAGCTTGTAAGGAAAGCTTTGAATATTTTATAACGGCTTAAAATAACCGCACCCGCCGTATAAGTTAAAAAAAACATTCTTACCTTAATTCTGTCGAAAAGGTTAAAAAGGACCTTGTTTTGAAAACGACGGAAAGATTCCTCTTATAAAAAGTCAAACAAGGGTATAAATGACTTTAACCCATATTCTTGTAAAAATGTTTTGAAATACATTTTGAAGAAACATGGATGTGGATGATAACGAGATCCCAGTAGATTATTACGTATAAACAACCTCGGATAATGAAGAGATTGTGAAATAACCATTACCTTGTACTTTTCCTTGGTTGGAGTAGGTTAACCTCCTGTATAATGGTGAAATAATTGTTATTAAATTATAAAATAATCATATACATTATTATGATATCATATATGATCTTTTAATATTGATTTGATAATAATATCTTAGTATTATCGTTGTTTCGGGTGTGAACTTACTTGTTTTCTTTTGTATGTTTTGTTACGTAAGACATGTTTGTAAAGGATAGGTTGTATATAATTCATATCCAGAATGATATCAAGTCCTTAAACATCATTTTTAAATCATCAAATGATAATTATACTTGAATGGATACGATGGAGAATGAATCTCATCGCGTTCGTGGAGACGGTAGTCCGTACGTACGCACGAGCGACAATATCATTCTTTTGATATTAAAATAATATATAAATGGATGGTATATCATATATACAGAATCATTAACATGTTATATTTATTATTTACATGAGTTACACATCATTATTATACCCATCCAAATAATATTATATTGAATAACAATTACCCCACGACGTGGAGACGGTAAGCCGTACGTACGCATGTATGGTGACATGTTATTCAAAGGGTGGATAGAATACTGAATATGGTTGTACCATATTTATAATAACATCACAGTATATAAATGATACTGGAGTTATTATTTTAGAATGGTAACAACAAATGAAGAAGAAGTGGAAGAAGAAATGAACTTGGAAAAGGGTGGTGAAATCATTACCTCTTCTTCGGGTTCTTCTTTTTGATTTGATCAAAAGGGCTCCTTAGGTTGGCTTTCTGATCAAAATAAGGCCCCTAGGTTGTATTGAGGGATTTTTGGAGAGTATTTGGGAAGAGTTTGGCCGAACCAAAAGGCTTTGAAGGTGTGAAGAAATGAGAAGGAGGAGTGCCCTTTTATAAGAGGGGTGAGGGGCACCTTTGGAAAAGCTAGAAATATTAATTTATAATAAATTCATATTCGGTTTCTAATGGATCCAAAGTTAATTATTTAAATGTTAAGGTGGGGATGGGTCGAAAAAAACTCAACCAATAGAATTTAGACAGGTTTGGGTACTTATATTAACCTTATCTTTAAGTATTAACTCTAAGTTAATTAGTTTCACTTTTACAATGTCTCTTTGTATTTTTATATAATATGGTTATTAAACTTACTATATACGTCCAAGCTACCCCCAAGTGGTCCATTAATTATTAACCTATCATGATATAAGTCTCTTGGCCGAACCTTAGATTTTTAAAAATTTAATATCAATTAGTAATATAATATTTGTTTTGAGAACTCTTTTATGTCAATTTTGACACTATTCAATAGTTGATTTTTGTGAAACTCATAACAGATTTATTACTTCGAAAAAAGTCAATTACATCAATCCTAATATATCATATTATCCTATAAAATTATTTTAATTCATTAAAAGTTTCATATTATATTTATTTGGGTATTTATAATATCAATTATTTTAATTTTTCAATATTATAGTAATTACTACATCATCATTGTGTCATAAATAAATTAAATTATTTAATGTCTAAAAATTATAAATAAAATATAATTATGTAGGAAATCTTTTTATATTTCTAATTAAAATTTATAATCTAAAATCCAACATATATAACCCTATGTAATAATTGTTTTTCTAAAAGATATATGCTTGTGTCATTTTTGTATTCATTTTAACTTAATAAAAAAAATGTCCCTACCACCTACAAGTGGCACCATGGGGTCCCAAAATCGACCCAAAGATGCCTATGGTAGAACATGTATCAAACAATAAGGCTAGGACACGTTTTAGGGTAATTTAGTATTATTATAATATTATTTTTTAACCCTTATTTACCAGATTTACCCTTAACCATGGTAAATAAAATATTTACCACAGTAATTATTCAAAATGTCTAAAAATAAAAGTTACCTATTTACAAAATTTGGACATCCTGATTCCAAATATGGAATCCATTTTTATAAATTTAAAACACATAAGTGTCAGAAATTAATTTAAAATTAATTCCCGCTGTCAAAACAAAAAGCGTGTTTTTAAGAGATAATAACTATCAAAAGATTGACACTTGTTTATGTTCGGTTTAATTGTAAAATTATGTCTAATGACCAACATTATATTAAATGGTAAAAATATATTCTAAATATACTTTAAAACCACTAAAATTCATAATTTATCACTATTAATTATTTTGATTAAAAAAGTTGTTTTTAATTAAAATTTAGTAATTTTCACTATTCATCAAAATATTAAAGTTATCCGAAAAGTACCAAAATTTCATCTTAGGCTAAATTAGATATTCCGAATCCAAAAATGAAGTCCATTTTGAAATATAAAATATATATAATTTCAAAAAGTAGGTATTACTATTCATAACGGCTAGTTTGATTGGTTGTTAGAACTCGGTGTTGCGTACAACACACGCTATCGCATTATTCAAAGAGAAGCGTACCGTAGAAGCTTGGGGTGTTACATTCTCCCCTCCTTCAAATAATTTCGTCCTCGAAATTTCTAGAATACTTATCACATGAAAAGACTCGGGTGGTTCTTCATCATAAGTTCCTCGGGTTCCCACATTTCCTCTTCCATCTTATGGTTTCTCCACAAAACTTTTACCAGACGCGTCGTCCGGTTTCTCAGTACTTGTTCTCTCGTATCAAGAATACTGACGGGCTCTTCACAATAGGAAAGATCGGGTTCTAGTTCTAATTTCTCATAGGTGAGTACATGCGTTGGGTCAGGCATGTATTTTTTCAACAGAGATACGTGGAACACATCGTGAACTTTGGAGAGACTTGGCGGTATTGCCAATCGGTAAGTTACAGCCCCAATTCGTTCTAGAATTTCGAAAGGTCTGATGTACCTGGGACTCAATTTACCTTTCTTACCAAAACGTATGACTCCCTTCCAAGGAGATACCTTCAGGAAAACATGATCACTGACTTGAAATTCCAAATCCTTCCTTCAATTATCGGCATAGCTCTTCTGCCTACTTTGAGCTGCTTTGATGTGATTTTGGATTACCTTCACCTTTTCCACCGTTTCCTCCACCAGTTCTGGGCCTACAATTTTTCTTTCACCAACGTCATCCCAACAGGTTGGTGTACGACATCTCTTTCCATATAACGCTTCATATGGTGCCATCTGAATACTCGAATGGAAGCTATTGTTATAGGAAAATTCTACCAGTGGTAAATATTGATCCCACATACCCTGAAAGTCAAGTGAGCAAGATCTCAACATGTCTTCTAAGGTCTGAATAGTCCGTTCTGATTGTCCGTCTGCCTGAGGGTGATAAGCAGTGCTCAAATGAAGTTCAGTATCCAGGGATTTCTGAAGACTTTTCCAAAATCTTGAAGTAAAACGGGGATCACGATCAGAAACAATCGATAGGGGTACTCCATGAAGTCTCACAACTTCATTAATATATAGTCTTGCTAGACGTTCCAGGGGTAGATCTTATCTTATAGCAAGAAAATGTGCTGACTTGGTAAGACGATCAACAATAACCCATATTGCATCGTTCCTTCTAGGAGTCTTTGGTAGCCCCATGACAAAGTCCATCGTAATATTGTCCCATTTCCACTCCTGTATGGGAAGAGGTTGCATGACTCCTCCAGGCTATTGCCTTCCAGCTTTAACTTGCTGACAAACCATACATCTTGACACAAAATCAGCAATCTCCCTCTTCATATTGTCCCACCAAAAATGTTCCTTCAAATCTCTATACATTTTGGTGCTCCCAGGGTGTATAGAGAACTTGGAACTATGAGCATCTTCCAGCAATTCCCTTTTTAGATCTGGTATATCGGGAACACAAAGTCTCTTCCCAAATTTCAAAATTCCATATTCATACACAAAGTCTCTCAATCTCCCATCATTCACAGCTTTAATCTTCTTTTGAAATTCTTCATCATCGGTTTGAGAAATCTTAATCCTTTCTAGTAAAGATGGTTTGGAAACCATTTGAAAAAGAATTAATGTTTCACCTTCCCTGGTTATTCCCATGTCCATCTTCACTAGATCCATGAAAATTGGATCCCTTTCAATTCTCATATTGTTCAAAACTCCATGGTATTTTCTGCTCAAAGCATCTGCCACCTTGTTTGCCTTCCCCGGGTGGTAGTGTATCGTGCAATCATAATCCTTGAGTAATTCAAGCCATCTCCTTTGCCTCATGTTGAGTTCTTTTTGTGATAAAATATACTTCAAACTCTTGTGATCAGTATAAATCTCACATTTTTCACCATAGAGGTAGTGCCTCCATATCTTCAAAGCAAAGATCACAGCTGCTAACTCGAGATCATGAGTAGGATAGTTTTGTTCATTAATTTTCAACTGTCGTGATGCATAGGCAATAACTCTATCATTCTGCATAAGGACACAACCAAGTCCTTTCTTTGATGCATCACTATAAATAACGAACCCATCATTCCCCGATGGTAGAGTCAATATAGGATCATTGACTAATCTTCTCTTCAGTTCTTCAAAACATGCTTCACACTCTTTTGTCCAAACAAATTTAACCCCTTTACGTGTGAGCTTCGTTAATAGGTTAGCCAATCGGGCAAAATTCTGGACGAAACGTCGATAATAACCTGCCAAACCAATAAAACTACGTACCTCAGTTATACTCGTAGGTTCTGGCCATTCTTGGATTGCCTTGGTCTTAGAAGGATCAACAGAGATTCCATCTTTAGAGACAATATGGCCAAGAAAAGAAATCTCATGAAGCCAGAATTCACACTTGCTAAACTTCCCATATAATTCATGCCTCCTTAGAGTCTTAAAGATAATGAAAAAGTGATTTTCATGATCATCGTAGGTTTTGGATTATACCAAGATATCATCAATAAATACCACCACAAATTCATCGAGACACTCCTTGAAAACTCTATTCATCAGATCCATGAATACAGAGGGTGCATTAGTCAATCCAAACGGCATTACAGTAAACTCATAATGCCCGTACCTGGTTCGAAATGCTGTCTTCGGAATGTCTTCCTTCTTCACACACAACTGATGGTATCCAGATCGAAGGTCAATCTTTGAAAAGTATTGAGCTCCATGCAGTTGGTCAAATAAATCATCAATGCGAGGTAGGGGATACTTGTTCTTTATTGATATAGCATTGATCTCCCTATAGTCGATACATAACCTCATAGATCCATCTTTCTTTTTAACAAAAAGAACAGGGGCTCCCCATGGAGAAACACTAGGGTGAATAAATCCCTTATTACTCAATTCTTCTAGTTGTTTCTTTAGTTCAACTAATTATAAAGTGGCCATTCTATAAGGGGTCTTCGATATAGGCCTTGATCCAGGAATCAAATCAATGGAAAAATCAACTTCTCGTTCTGGAGGATGTCCAGGTAAATCTTCCGGAAATACATCTACAAATTCTTTCACAACAGGTACATCCCCTATTTGAACATTCCTTTCCTCACCGACAGTTATTTCATTCTCTTCCTCCCCAATAATTGAATTAAGTTGAGCTACTGGGGGTGGATCTAAATAAGAATTAGGTGGTGACGATTCTGCTCTAAAGATAAGGTGTTCCTTATCATTATCATCAAGAATCGTAACCTCTTTCTTCTTACAATAAATCTTCACATCATAGTCCGAAATCCAGTCCATACCGAGGATTATATCAAACTCAATAATAGGTATGACGATGAGATCAGCAGATAAAGAACATTTATGTGCTCTAATGGGGGCTGATTCACAAAACTTTGTTGCAATGATACTTCCCTTAGGAGTTTTAACTGACAACTCCCTTATTAAATCAAATTGGAAATATCTAATTTTCTTAGCAAACTAGGAAGATATGAAACAATGCGATGATCCAGAATCAAATAATGCATTTGCTAAACTTGAGGAAACCATTAAATTACCTGCCACCACGTCTTTCGGAGCTTCTACCTCAGCAGTAGTGATAGCATAAGCCTGGCCTTGATCCCTTGGCCTTTTCTGAGGTAAGTTCTCTTGATGCTTAGGACATGCATTTTCATAATGCCCCATCTCCCTGCAATTGTAGCACTGAACATTGGTAGCTTCCGTCTTCCCCTTGCAATCACGAGCTTGGTGGCCTTTTTCACCATACTTGTAACAGACTCACATTCCCTTCAAGAAAGTACCAGGATGTTTCTTCCCGCATTTACCACAAGATGGATATTCAATCTTTCCCTTCTTCCCCTTATTTCCATTCCCAGATTGATCAGCAGGTCTCTTCTTCTCTTACTTTGCTTTAAAGTCATAAGACTTAGAGAATCCCTTTTCAGTCTTGATAGCACATGAGACAATGTCTTCATACGATGAAAAGGATTGTGAGACTAATGCTCGACGAAGAAATGGTTTTAGCCCATCAAAGAAACGATCAGTCTTACTTCTTGGGTTACGTATATAATCTCCAGCATACCTCGCTAACCTTGTAAAGTTAGCCTCATACTTTGTGACATTCTCATCCTCCTTTTGTCTCAGACTCAGAAATTGCCTTTACATATCTGCTCGATGGTCGCGAGGAAAGTATTTTTCTAAAAACAGATCTTTGAACTCCCTCCATTCCATATTTGATACTTCATCATCTTCCTTCATGTTTTGAATCAATGACCACCATTGATCAGCATCTCCAGTGAGGCGGTAAACTGCCATGATAACTTTTTCCCTTTCACTGCTCCCCAAAGCTTGAAATATTTTCTCTAGGGAATTTATCCATTGCTCGGCTACTAAGGGATTTGTACTCCCATTGAACGTTGGTGGTTGTTTCCTCATGAATCGATCTAAAATTGATCCTCCACACTGTGGATCAGGGTGCTTCATACGGGTAAGGTTATTATTCATAACCTGAGTAAGTTGTCCCAGTATGGTGATTAGCTGATCAGCACCAGTTGCATCACCAGCCCCACTATAATTATCTTGAGTAGGAGGGCAATCCCTACATGGAGTGCGTGCATTGATACGGTTTCCATTTCTTCCACTAGGCGCCATTTCTAAAAAATGGCATAAACTAGATCAGTTTATGAATCAAAATACATAATCCCATACTTATAAAACACTTAACATAAATTGAACTATTTATGGATATAATCCATAATCATAAAAATGTTTTCTTTGAAGAAGTATATACTCATAAACCCTTCATAATGATTTTTAAAGAAAATGAGAGTTATCCTAAGCATATCCCCCGGGAGTGTCGTAACCAAGAGTGCAGCAAGGCCCGTTTTCGTGCACCAGTTCCCGTTCGAGTCTAGCTCAAAGCGGTGTTTTCGGGTTTACCCCTAGGTACATCTGTGCCAGAGCCGCCTCTACCTGCTCGTATCCAGACAGGGATGTATTGCTCGGAAAACTCACAAAATCTCTACAATACCAAAATTCTAGGAAGTTCTTCTATACTAATCCTCAAAGTTCATCTTAGGTCTACGTGCTCTAATCAGAGTTTATCTAAATCTAGCTACCAAGGTTTGTACTAAACTTCCTCTGATACCAACTGTAACGCCCCAACCCTAGTTACCCAGAGTCGGTGCATTATTACATAACATTGGCATGATCACAAGAAAGATCAAATATCGAAAGACCGATTGGTTTAGTAGCCTTGGAAACACTAGATATATTCATAAGTTTTACATTACATCATAAAATGAAAAACTACTACAACAATATAATGTCTCCATAATCCACACTCATATCCCCACATAATATCCCTGAAGGTCATTCATAATTTACTTCTTCACTTCCTGGTAAAAATAAAACATAGAAAAGGGGTGAGCTCAAATGCCCAGTAAGGATAACAATATAGCGGAAACTTTCATAAATAAGAATAAACATTTAAGGCAATGTATAACTAAAACAAAAGCCTTTCAAACTTGAACTTTCAACATTGTATGACATAAATAAAATGAAATAATGCCATTTACTCATTCACATGGATATTCTACTAATCTAATAATCTCATGCAAAATCACTAACCACTTTCATAATGTTGGAATGCATAATGCCAGACTATCATAACCACATAGCCAAGGGCTCGTGCCAAGACTACAAATAAGATTTTTTCAAGGCCTTGTGCCAAGACACTAGTTTGTCTCATGAGACCTACCGATGCATCGAGGAGCTATAGCGGGCTCCACCCGTCACATATTAAGTCCAATGCATTCCCATATGAAAAGGTTTAAACATAACATAAACATTCTTATTAAAACTAGCATACGAAATGTCAATAATTTCACCATAAAATATGAATGGTATAAAAATAGTACATCCACATTCAAACATATGACAAAACCATCAATACAATATAGAAGTTTTGTATCATAATAAATCAACTTCAAATAAGTGTAAAATCCATCAAAGGATGTTGACATAGATGAAATCAAAACACTTTTTAGAGAAATATCTCCTTCTATTTTTGAAATCATTTAAGAGACATATAAAATAAAACATTTTCTTGAAAATATTCTTATAATCTTGTAAGTAAAGCTTTGAATATTTTATAACGGCGGAAAATAACCGCACCCGCCGTATAAGTTAAAAAAACATTCTTACCTTAATTCTGTCAAAAAGGTTAAAAAGGACCTTGTTTTGAAAACGACGGAAAGATTCCTCTTATAAAAATTCAAACAAGGGTATAAATGACTTTAACCCATATTCTTGTAAAAATGTTTTGAAATACATTTTGAAGAAACAAGGATGTGGATGATAACGAGATCCCAGTAGATTATTACATATAAACAACCTCGGATAATAAAGAGATTGTGAAATAACCCTTACCTTGTACTTTTCCTTTGTTGGGGTAGGTTAACCTCCTGTATAATGGTGAAATAATTGTTATTAAATTATAAAATAATCATATACATTATTATGATATCATATATGATCTTTTAATATTGATTTGATAATAATATCTTAGTATTATCGTTGTTTCGGGTGTGAACTTACTTGTTTTCTTTTGTATGTTTTGTTACGTAAGACATGTTTGTAAAGGATAGGTTGTATATAATTCATATCCAGAATGATATCAAGTCCTTAAAAATCATTTTTAAATTATCAAATGATAATTATACTTGAATGGATACGATGGAGAATGAATCTCATCGCGTTCGTGGAGACGGTAGTCCGTACGTACGCACGAGCGACAATATCATTCTTTTGATATTAAAATAATATATAAATGGATGGTATATCACATATACAGAATCATTAACATGTTATATTTATTATTTACATGATTTACACATCATTATTATACCCATCCAAATAATATTATATTGAATAACAATTACCCCACGACGTGGAGACGGTAAGCCGTACGTACGCACGTTTGGTGACATGTTATTCAAAGGGTGGATAGAATACTGAATATGGTTGTACCATATTTATAATAACATCACAGTATATAAATGATACTGGAGTTATTATTTTAGAATGGTAACAACAAAGGAAGAAGAAGTGGAAGAAGAAATGAACTTGGAAAAGGGTGGTGAAATCATTACCTCTTCTTCGGGTTCTTCCTTTTGATTTGATCAAAAGGGATCCTTAGGTTGGATTTCTGATCAAACTAAGGCCCCTAGGTTGTATTGAGGGATTTTGGGAGAGTATTTGGGCAGATTTTGGCCGAACCAAAATGCTATGAAGGTGTGAAGAAATGAGAAGGAGGAGTGCCCTTTTATAAGAGGGGTGAGGGGCACCTTTGGAAAAGCTAGAAATATTAATTTATAATAAATTCATATTCGGTTTCTAATGTCTCCAAAGTTAATTATTTAAATTTTAGGGTGGGTATGGGTCGAAAACAACTCAAAAAATAGAATTTAGACAGGTTTGGGTACTTATATTAACCTTATCTTTAAGTATTAACTCTAAGTTAATTAGTTTCACTTTTACAATGTCTCTTTGTATTTTTATATAATATGGTTAATAAACTTACTATATACATCCAACCGACCCCCAAGTGGTCCATTAATGATTAACCTATCATGATATAAGTCTCTTGGCCGAATCTTAGATTTTTAGGAATTTAATATCAATTAATAATATAATATTTGTTTTAAGAACTCTTTTTTGTCAATTTTGACACTATTCAATAGTTGATTTTTGTGAAACTCATAACAGATTGATTACTTCGAAAAAAGTCAATTAAATCAATACTAATATATCATATTATCCTATAAAATTATTTTAATTCATTAAAAGTTTCATATTATATTTATTTGGGTATTTATAATATCAATTATTTTAATTTTTCACTATTATAGTAATTACTACATCATCATTGTGTCATAAATAAATTAAATTATTTAATGTCTAAAAATTATAAATAAACTATAATTATGTAGGAAATCGTTTTATCTTTCTAATTAATATTTATAATCTAAAATCCAACATATATAACCCTATGTAATAATTGTTTTTCTAAAAGATATATGCTTGTATCATTTTTGTATTCATTTTAACTTAATAAAAAAAATGTCCCTATCACCTACAAGTGGCACCATGGGGTCCCAAAATCGACCCAAATATGCCTATGGTCGAACATGTATCAACCAATAAGGCTAGGACACATTTTAGGGTAATTTAGTATTATTATAATATTATTTTTTAACCCTTATTTACCAGATATACCCTTAACCATGGTAAATAAAATATTTACCACAGTAATTATTCAAGATGTCTAAAAATAAAAGTTACCTATTTACACAATTTGGATATCCTGATTCCAAATATGGAATCCATTTTTCTAAATTCAAAACACAGAAGTGGCAGAAATTAATTTAAAATTAATTCCCGCTGTCAAAACAAAAAGTGTGTTTTTAAGAGATAATAACTATCAAAAGATTGACACTTGTTTATGTTCGGTTTAATTGTAAAATTATGTCCAATGACCAACATTATATTAAATGGTAAAAATATATTCTAAATATACTTTAAAACCACTAAAATTCATAATTTATCACTATTAATTATTTTGATTAAAAAAGTTGTTTTTAATTAAAATTTAGTAATTTTCACTATTCATCAAAATATTAAAGTTATCCGAAAAGTACCAAAATTTCATCTTAGGCTAAATTAGATATTCCGAATCCAAAAATGAAGTCCATTTTTAAATATAAAATATATATAATTTCAAAAAGTAGGTATTACTATTCATAACGGCTAGTTTGATTGGTTGTTAGAACTCGGTGTTGCGTACAACACACGCTATGGCATTATTCAAAGAGAAGCATACCGTAGAAGCTTGGGGTGTTACACGGTTTGTGCATGGTAAAACTAAGTATGTATCATAAATATCAAATGGATTCATAGTTAGGTGCATGGTTAGTACTAACCATGTGACCTGACCTATGAAAATGTGAAAACAGTAATTAAAGTTACAAAATTTTGTTTTAAAATTACCTGAACCCCCATATTAACTCTAAATTGACCCTAGCTCAACCAAGTCAAATTCTATCATTTTTGAGGCTCTTTGGTGCATTCCTAGGTCTCCATACCTCTATTCCTAGATAATAGAAAGGAAAATTAAATATTTTTACCTCTCTTGATAAGTGAATCTTATCCTTGTTTGTTTCTCATTCTTCTTCTATACTTATCACTTTATTTAAGGGAATTTATCCTCTATTCTTTTGAATATATATCTAGTTTTTTAGGATCTAGATTTAGTATTATTAGATCTATATTTAGGTTTATTAGATCTTGATTTGTTTGATCTAGGATCTAGGTTTCAGATCAAAATCGTGTTCTACATCATATTTTTGATTGATTCACTTAATATTTGGGATTTTTCCATTGGTGATATTTTGTCAAGGAACTGAGGTAGGTGATCTATAATTCAAATACCAAAGTATGGATTTCAATTACATTCATGTAATTGTATAATTTCTATTATATTATTAGAAATTGAGTTTATTATATTGAATTAATTAATTTTGTGAATTAATTAATTGGGGGAATTATGAAATTAGGGTTATTGTGATTTTCAATTTCAAATAATTTCTTGTTTAATTAAGTATGGATTTATGAGGATTTTAGAAATTGATTAATGAATTATTTAATCAATTAATGGGATTGGTATTATGAAATTAGTTGATTTGCAATAATTAATTGTTTAATAAATCATTTTTATATTGAAATTGTTGAATTATAATAATTAATTGTTGAATTAATCATTCTTATATTGAAATTGTTAAATTTCAATAGTTAATTGTTTAATTGTAATAATTATTTGTTAAATTAATTATTGGAGATTGTTGTGATTATTAAATTGACTAAGATGATTAATTAATTGTTTAATTAATTAATAAGGTTAAGATGATTACTTTATTATTGAAATAATTAGTTGAATTTAAGTGGATTAATTACTTGTTGAATTAATTAATGGATTATTGTGATTATAAAATTCAGGAAATTAATTGATGAATTAATTATTGATATATTGGGTGTCACGAACTGAATCTGGTCGCCATCAAAACCACACCAAACCAAGCTTAGGGAAAGACCCGAAGGGCGTTTTTGATCCCCACGGGCTGGCACAAGGGCCCATGTATCATAAAATGAAAATTTTGAATGATTTAACTAATTTTATAAACATACAATGAAAAACAAATCCAATAAAACCAATCTGGAATTTTCAAACAAACCCATCTTTTATAAAATTTCAAAATTGAATTACATGGTTTAAAACAACTCTCAAAGACTATAACAAATGAATAAAACCAAAAAGGATAGCCCAGGAACCTTCTCATGAAAGAGGCACCTCCCTCAATCCATCTCTACAACACTACATCATGAAGGACTGCTAAAACCCAAACCATTGGCACAAAAGTTGTACCAAAAATTACGACAAAAATAACCATGTCTACTTACACCCAAAGGTGTAAGTAGGGTGTGATCCAAAGCCAAGTAGGATATCACCACTAATATATTCAATGTGATAAACATTCAAAGACGAAAATCTTTCAAGTTTTCATAAACATGGAATACTAATAAGAATTTTAGAGAGATGCAATTTTGAATAAAAACAGTTTTCAAGTGGGCTATTTTAAAGAATCAACACTTTTAAATAAAATGAAAAAGCTTCTAAATTTTCCATCCAAACATACCATATGCCGACAGTAAGAATAAATTATCTAATGAGTATAAGAAATGGGAAATAACCCCTAGGAACTAGCTCGTTGTGGGTCCCAGGTACCACATATCTCAGTGAAAGTAACCATCACAATATCCATTCTCGTGCATACGAGCCATTAGTAGGGATCATACCCATAACCTAGTGGTCCCCCAACATAATCATCATTATCATAGTTTAGTCAGTCTTGTCATCGTAAATCATTCTACATGAAACTGAGGCCAAGCCCCACCGGATCACTAGCATATTAGTACACATCCACCAACCTAGATACCTGAGTTTCCCTCATGTGCTCAAACAAGTTCAAAAATCCATGAAATATAATTTTCACATGAAAAAACCACTTTCAAATTACACATTCACCAAACATCCCACATGTATTTCACAAAAGTAACATAATCCCATTTTCATTCAAATTCATTTTGAAATCATACTCACACCAATATAGCCCACAACACTTTTCACATCTCTTTAACACTTCAAAAAATCATTTAAACAATTTTATAAAGCCTTTACAAGATAGTCCAATTCAAATAACATCCCACACACACATCACATAATACTTATTTCATAAACAAAATTCATTTTTCACATCACACTCCACAGAAAATCCCACAAATGTGCTTTGCACCTTTCTTTCCATTCGATAAAGCATTTCAGTAATTTATAAAACATTCTAAACAAAATTACATCTTAAATCACCTGTTTACCTTTCAAAATCCCATATTAAGTGAAAACACTCACCAAAATAGTACATGTACATCCTTTTCCCACTTTATTTAACCTCATAAATCATTTACAATTTTAATAAAATAATCTCAAGGGGTATAACCACGTTTTGAACACAAAAACGATTTCAAAACCCACTTTCAAGGATAAAATCATCCCAAAGAATTACTAAACTAGAATTGGAATCCCCTTTCAAAAACAAATAAATTACATTCACATTTTATAAAACTATCACAAAAGATATGACCTGAGTTACCTTCAAAAAATACAAAACTTCAAGCAACAATGTGACCTTAATACTAAATGCTTAACCAATACAACTAAAAATGGTTTTCACAGCACACACAACAGATTAGGAACATATTAAATTAATAAATCAGGAAATCTAACATGTCAATATTTTCTTACACATATAATCACCTACCTAAAATGTTTAAACCCTCAAATCATTGTGTGAAACATCAACCACACCACCACCGCACCTCAAGAAAGTGAAAAAGTAACCTAAAACCTCAAAATTTTACCCAAAAGACAAGAACTTAAAACCTAGGTATGATCACTAACATCTATACATTTTAGAACTCAATAAATCTTAAAATAAACCCTAAGGAAAGGGAAGAAATAAAAGAGATAAAGACTTACTTGGATGATTTTGAAGTTTCCCCCATAAAATATCCCTTCAAAATTGAGTTCTAAGGGAGGGAGAGAGACATTGGAGGTTTTCCATGGAGGTAGGGCACGAAATGGGGAAGAATGGGGCAATTTGGTTTTATTATAGAAGAGAAAACTTAGAATTAAAAAAAATCACGACCTAGACACCCTTTCACGGTTTGGTTGTAAGGTTTAGTAAACTGTATGGCCAAACTGTGCGGTCATAATACTTCTTTCATCAACAAAATTTATTTTTCACATCACACTCACACAAAACATCCCACAAATGTGTTTCACACCTTTCTTTCCATTTGATAAAACATTTCAGCAATTTATAAAACATTCTAAAAATGTTTCACATCTTAAATCACCACTTTACCTTTTAAAACCCCATATTAAGTGAACACACTCACCAAAATAGTACAAGTAAATCCTTTTCCTGCTTTTTTTAACCCCATAAATAATTTACAATTTTCATAAAACAATCTCAAGGGGTATAACCACGTTTTTCACACAAAAACCATTTCAAAATCAACTTTCAAGGAAAAAATCACCCCAAAGCATTACCAAACCAGAATTGGCAGCCCCTTTAAACAACTAATAAATAACTTTAACATTTTATAAAACTATCTCAAAATATATCACATGAGTTACCTTTTAAAAATACACAACTTCAAGCAACAATGTAACCTTAATACTAAATTCATAACTAATACAACCAAAAATGGTTTTCACACCACACAAAATATATTAGGAACATTTTAAATTAATAAATTAGGCAAGCTAACTCATCAATAATTTCTTACACATATAATCACCTACCGAAAATGTTGAAACCCTCAAATCTTGGTGTGAAACATCAACCGCACCACCGTCGCAACTCAATGAAGTGAAAAGAAACCTAAAACCTCAAGATTTCACCCAAAACACAAGAACTTAAAACCTAGGTATGAACCCTAACATATAGAAATTTTAGAACTCAACAAATGGTGAAAGAAACCCTATGTAAAGGGAAGAAATCAAAGAGAGAAAGACTTACTTGAATGATTTTGAAGTTTCCCCCATAAAATATCCCTTCAAATTTTAGTTCCAAGGGAGGGAGAGAGAGCTTGGAGGTTTTCCATGGAGGTATGGCATGAAATAGGGAAGAATGGGAATATTTGGGTTTATTACGAAATGTAAAAGTTGGAATTACAAAATGTTTTTGATGACCTGGACACCCTTGCACAGTTTGGCTGCACAGTTTAGTAAATTGTACGGCCATACCATGTGGCATGTTCTGGCCACCCAAAACCATGCCATTATGCTCCAATTTTAGGGGGTCTAAGGGAGAAACCTAGGGGAAATATAGGCCAAGGATATAGGAGAAAAAGTCCCAAAATAAAGCACCATTTTAACCCAAAAAACTCATCAAACTCATGGGTAAAAACCACCTTAACAACTTACCCCATAAGTTATGCCACTAGGAGTGTCACTAATCCAACTCCAAAACACCACAACCTCACACCATCATATTTACAAAATAAGAGGCTGAATACCATACCATACCCCCCAAGACTAAGGTCATAGATCAAGAATATATGAGACACCAAAATTTCAGACCTACAACACCCATAAACCCAGAAAAATCTAAGAACCAAAAGAGAATTTCAATCAAAGCATGGAATTGAAAATCTGGGTGTGACATTGGGATTGTGAAATTGGAATAATTAATTTTTGAATTAATTATTGTAATATTTTGATTGTGAAATTGAGATAAGTAATTGTTAAATTAATTATTGGTAATTATTATGATTATAGATTTGATTAAAATAGATTAATTAATTGATGAATTAACTAATATATTATTGTAATGATGTAATTTATGTGATTAATTAATTGTAGAATTAATTAATGAAATTGACTTAACCAATTAATTATTGAATGAATTGAAGGGATTGAATGTGATTGATTAATTATGGGATTAATTATTGAAATTAACGTGAATTATTAATTGGTAAATTAATTGAAGGGATTGATTGTGATTATTTAATTTTGGATTTAATTAATGTAATTTACATGAACAATGAATTAGTGAATTAATTGAAGTGATTGAAGGTGATTGATTAATTTTTGAATTAATTAATTTAATAGATATGATTAATTAATTTTTTAATTAATTAATGTTATTAATGTGATTAATTAATTGTTAAATTAATTAATTTTTTTATTCGATTAGTTAATTGTTGAATTAACTAATGGAATTGAGGTTATTAATTAATTATTAAACTAATTAATATTATTGATGTGATTAGTTCATTGTTGAATTAACTAAAGGAATTGATGTGATTAATTGTTGAATTAATTAATGTTATTGAGGTGATTATTTAGTTGTTAAATTAACTAATTGAATTGATGTGATAAATTAATTATTTAATTAATTAATTTTATTAATGTAATTAGTTAATTTTTGAATTAAGGAATGGAGTCGATGTGATTAATTAATTATAGAATTAATTAATTTTATTAGTGTGATTAATAAATTGTTGAATTAAATAATGGAAATCGTTTTCATTAATTAATTATTAAATTAATTAATGATAATTATGTAATTAATTAATTGGTGAATTAATTAAGAAAATAGTGTGAGTATGAAATTGCTGAGTTTGATTAATTAATAAAAAAAATTAATTAATGTTATATTTTGATATATGAGATATATGTGTGATTGATTGATTAATGTGTGTAGGACATGGTCTGTTGCTTCCAAAGTCCATAGTGATAAAAAGATTGATTAACGTGTGTGGGACATGTTTTGTTGCATCAAAAGCCTATAGTGTGATAAGAAATGATGAATAGTAATAATGGTATTCATATGTGATCCTCATGTGTGGGACAGCATTTGTAGCATCAAAATCCCATAGTGTGAACTTAAATAGTGAATGGTAATAATGGCATTCATATGTGAAAAAAATGATAAATGGTTACAATGGAATTCATATATTATAATCATGTGTGGGATATGATCTACTGCATCAAAAACCCATAGTATAAACTAAAATGGTGAATAGTACTAATGGAATTCACATGTGACTTGAGATAATGAATGGTAACAATGGAATTCAGTTATATGATATCCCTTGGGGTAGTTTAGACTCCGACATGGGACAAAGAAAGTATTGAGAGTTTAGGTGTCCATAGGGAACCTGGGGATTTATGTGGTTAAATGAAGAGTAATTTAATAAATGTAAATTGTTTACTTAATTTTTGGTATTTATTCTTTATACAACTTCATACACTTGTTTTTGATTGGATATTATTTTAGACTCTGTTGGTGGTAGCCTACTGAGTTGTACTCACACCCTGTACAGACTTCCTGATCGATACCCGAATAGATTTCATGGTTAAAGGATGGGATAAGGGAAAAGGACCAGTGTTATATGGATGATTTGGGATGGAGAATGGATGAGGGAATTGGACATGGTTTAGGAACCACTTGGGAGTTTTCAGTGTCCTTTCTTTTGAGTTTAATTATGACACTTAGCACATACTTTATCACGGAATATCTATTGTTTAGTTTTGATATTATATCTCCATTTTTTGGCATCATGTGATACTTGATTATTCAAGTTATGTTATATCATTCTTTGGTAATTTTTTATTTATTTTTATGGGTCTATTAATCTGATTAAGAGTGTATAGTCTCTCCATGATTGAAATTAAACCCTCACCATTAGTCAACAACCTCTGACAAATGGGGAGGTGCACTTAACTTCATGTGACTGACTGGATCAGGGCACCATTGTGTGGAACCCAGGTTAGGACGTTACAAAGTGGTATCAGATCCAGATTTCATTTCTTTTATTTTGACTTATTATTTAAGAAAGGTAGATAGAATATTAGGAAAATTTGGGCCTTGGTTATGAGCTCGTTCATGGGAGTATCTAACCCATGTATGGGGGAGAACACATGTACCCAAGGTGGGATTTTTGTTATTGTTTTTTCTGTTATAGTTGAATATTATTTCACCCTGGGTGACACACTTATTGTGTTATGTGATTATTGTTTTTGATTTTCTCTGTGATTTGAATCATGGCCCAGTATGGTGTGAGAGTTGAGTTTTGATGAATTTTTATAGGCACTTCCGATTATTATGACATGAATCATTTTAGGCACGTATGGGGAAATAGGCTATGGGTAAGTTGTTGAACTTGAACTATTTTTTCTTGGATGTGAAATTGAACTAAAAATGGTGCATAATAAAAAATTGATAAATATGGTAAAATGTTTCAAGATGAAAATAAATGGGTGTCTAAATGATAATGTTGAATAATAATAATGGGTTTACCCTTGTTAACCATGACATAGATGTATTATGGTTAAGTTTAGTGATAGTGCCTCGGTTTTGGACCATCCAGAAGGGTTTGGGAAAAAAAGTCTTGTTGTGGAATTTTGTGTCTCCATAGTGGGAGGTAACATAGATGATGGGGGATTTGTGGTGGTGTTCACTGATGAATTATTAGCATAATTTTAATTAGTTATGATCATTTCCATTGCCTTTACATCATCTTGGGTATGGTGATAAATTTCTGGATTTATGCCTAGCTATCTGAATGTGTTTTGGTTGGATATAGGGCCTCTTAGTAGTTTCACTTATGAAGCGGTGTATGTGGAGCTAGATGGTGGAAGGTATTCCATTGATAGATTATGTAATAGGTTCTCAAGGTGGACCAGAGGTTGATGAATATTGTGGGTTCTACACTCATAAGATGGGAACAGGTGACGGTCTATGTTGTTTTGTTGTTCTGTGAAATGTTAAAAGGCCACATCTATGTTTTAGGGTTTAACTTGGGATTGAATCATGGGTCATGGTGATTAAGTTTCTTGATAAAGAGGTGTTAAATAAGCACCAAAGGTGGGTAAAAATGTTTCAGTAGAAAGTGAAAAGATAAAGGAAATGGGTTGAAAGTGGTGGAATTTGAATACTAATGGGGAACTTGTAAATTGAATACATAAATTCCTTGGAGAAAGGTTGTTTGGGCATTAGAGGTGGTGTATATATATCCTTTATAGGTGATTTTCTTTCAAGGGTGAGTGCTAATGTTGGATTTTGTTCTTTTAGTTTTTGGTCATGGTGAGTTGGGAAATGCATCGGGTATGTTGTGAAATTTGATCTTGAGACAGATGCATCCTTTGAGGAGCATCTGATACATGTGTCGGATCAGAGTGAGAAAATGTTGTGGGGAAAAATCGTATCGATAATTAGTGTATTCTGGAAACATGTATTTATTTGGGAGGAAAAATTGGCAAGATAAGTGAATATGAGGACTTGGTGGCCTAATATTTTGACTTAGAATCTTAGAAATGATTGGTAATATAGCTCGAGTAAGATCTGTTATAAGGTGGGAGATTATAAGATCACAACCTTTTCTAGAGATTTCTCAAGCTCGTTTAAAGGTATTATTTTTCCTTTGGTTTTTAACTTGGGTTCATTTGGGTGAAAATTTGAGAATTTTGGAAGGATGATAGGTTTTACATGGTTTTTTCATGGTTTGTACATGGTTAGACAAAGTGTTTGAGGGGGATTCATGGTTTGTGCATGGTATGTGCATGGTTAAACAAAGTGAGCAAGTGGTCTCACAGTTTGCACATAGATAAACTAAGTGTGTATAATAAGTGTGAAATGGGTGCATGGTGAGGCACATGGTTGGTACCAACCATGCGAACGGACCCAGAAAATTGTGCGAACAATAATTAAAGGTATGAAATTTGGTTTTAAAATTACTTAAACCCCTATATTAACCCCAAATCGACCCTAGCTTGACCCAAATCAAATTCTATCATTTTTTTAGGATCTCAAATTCATTTATAGGGATCCCAACCTCTGTTCTTGTTGAATTGAAATATAGATTAAGGATATGCACCACTCCCAATAATTTAATCACATCCCAGTTGGTTTACCATTCTTCTCTTGTTCTTATTTGATTCTTTAAGAAAAGTTATCCTCTGTTTTTTTATCTAGATCTGGTTTCTTAGGATCTAGATCTAGGATTTTTATATCTAGATATAAGTTTATTATATCTTGATTCATTTGATCTAGGATCTGGGTTTCATATCTTGATCGTGTTCTTCATCGTGTTCTTGATTAATTCGCTTCAAATTGGGGATTCTTCTATTGGTAAGCATTTATCAATGAATTGAGGTATGTGGTCTATAATTCAAATCCCAAAGCCCTGGTTTCATTTACATGTATCTAATTGTATAATTCCAATTATAAGATTATAAATGGAGTTTATTGGAATGTATTAATTAATTTTGTGAATTAATTAATTGAAGGAATTGTGAAATTGGGGTTATAGGGATTGTGAATTTGAAATAATTAATTATTGAATTAATTATGAAGTAATTGGGATTATGGAACTCGATTAATTAATTACTGAATTAATTAATGGTAATGGTTGGGATTATAAAACCAATTGATTCGGAATAATTAATTATTGAATTAATTATTGTTATATTCAAATTGTATAATTAGCATAATTAATTGTTGAATTAATTATTGGAAATTTTTGTAATTATTAAATTGATTGAGATGATTAATTAATTGTTTAATTAATTAATAGGGTTAATATGATTGGTTAATTATTGAAATAATTAGTGGAATTCAAGTGTATTAATTAGTTTTTGAATTAATTAATGGAGTATTATGATTATGAAATTGATATAATTAATTGATTGATTTATTATTGATATATTGGGACTATGAAATTGGGTTAATAAATTGCTGAATTAATTATTATGAATTATTATGGTAACAGATTTTATTGAAATGAATTAATTAATTGATGAATTAATTAATATATTATTTCGTTGATGCAATTAATATGATTAATTAATTTTGGAATTAATTAATGGAATTGATTTCAACAATTAATTGGTGAATTAATTGAAGGGATTGAATGTGATTAATTAATTTTGAAATTAATTAATGGAGTTGATGTAAACAATTAATTGGTAAATTAATTTAAGATATTGAAAGTGATTAATTAATTATATAATTAATTAATGAAATTAATGTGAACAATTAATTCGTAAATTAATTGAAGGGATTGAACATAATTGATTAATTGATGAATTAATTAATGGAATTGATGTGATTAATTAACTATTGAATTATTTAATGTTATTGATGTGATTAATTAATTATTATCTTAATTAATTTTATTGATGTTATTAGTTAATTATTGAATTAACTAATGGAATTGATGTGAATAATTAATTGTTTAATTAATTAATGTTATTGATGTGATCATTTAATTGTTGAATTAATTAAAGGAATTGATATGATTAATTAATTATTGAATTAATTAATGTTATTGATGTGATTAGTTAATTGTTAAATTTATTAATGGAATTGATGTGATAAATCAATTGTTGAATTAATTAATGTTATTTATATAATTAATTAATTGTTGAATTACCTAATAGAATTTATGTAATTAATTAATTTTTTAGTTAATTAATGTTATTGGTTTGATTAGTTAATTATTGACTTAACTAATGGAAATTGTTTTCATTAATTAATTGGTGAGTTAATTAATGAGAATGATGTGCTTAATTATTTGGTGAATTAATTAAGAAAATAGTGTGATTATGCAATTATTGGGTTTGATTAATTAATTGGCGAATTAATTAATTTTATATTGTGATATATATGGTATATGTTTGATTGATTAATTAATGTGTGTGGGACATGGTCTACTGCTTCCAAATATGGTAGTGAAAAATATATTAATTAATATGTGTGGGGCATGGTCTAGTGCATAAAAATCCCATAGTGTGATAAGAAATTATGAATGATAACAGTAGTATTCATATTTGATATTCAAGTGTGAGATAGAGTCTGATGCATCAAAAGCTAATAGTGTGAATTAAAATGATGAATGGTTACAATTGAATTCATATGTGAAAAGAAATGATGAATGGTAAAAATGGAATTCATATGAGATAATCATGTGTGGCACATAGTCTGTTGCATAAAAATCCCATAATGTGAACTACAATGGTTAATAGTAACAATGGAATTCACATGTGACTTAAGATATTGAATAATAAAAATGGAATTCAGTTATATGATGTCCCTTGGGGATAGTTCAGACTCTGACATAGGCCGAAGTAGGTATTGAGAGTTTTGGTGTCCTCAGGAAACCCAAGGGTTTATGTGGTTAAATAAAGAGTAATTGAATAAATGTAAAATGTTTTCTTTATGTTTGGTATTTATTCATTATACAACATTATAAACTTTTTTTATTGGATATTATTTTAGACATCATTGGTGGTAGCCTACTGAATTGTACTCACACCCTACTCAAGCTTCCTAATTAATACCTGAATAGACTTCATAGTTACATGACAAGATAAGGGCAAAGGCCCTATGTTAGATGGTTGATTTCGGATGGATCAAGTATGATGGAACTGGACATGGTTCGAGATGCACTTTTTAGTTGTTAGTGTGTTTACTTTTGAGTTTCATTATGCCACTTGGAATATACTTTAGCGTGACATGTCTACTACTTATTTTTTAGATTTTATCTCCAATTTTGGTTATCATGTGAACCTAGATTATTTAGGTTATGTTATATCATTCTTTGGTTATTGTTTATTTATTTTTCCTAGTTTATTACTCTAATAAAGAGGGTATAATCTCCACATGACTGATATTAAACCCTCGTTGCTAGTCAGTAGCCTCTGGTATATGGAGAGTTATGCTCGAGTTTATGTGATCGACCGGCTAGGGGAACTAGGGTGTGGCACCTGAGTTAGGATGTTACAATTGCATTGGTATAAGATATAAGGAATCACATCCTGAAGGACTGAATAATTTAGTATTTTTAGTAAACTAGATAAATACTTGAGTCTTGAACTACAATTAAATACACAAATTACATAATTTTTGTTCAAGAATAACATTATTCTCTCTACCATATCCTTGAATATATAACATAGTACTCTTCATGGAATCCTATAGAAAATAAATGAAAAAATGGTGAGCTCAAATTCTCAGTAAGGGTTGAGTACAATGGATGGTATTAGGGATCAATAATCAAAATCGATATGGAAAGATAAATAACTTAGAACACATGACATTTAAATAAATCGATAAGGAATAATAAATATGGAATGGTAAATAACTGATAAAACATTCCATTTAAATAAATGGACAAAGGAATAAACAATATTGAAAGTTAAAAACTAAAAACACATGTAATTTAATCAATAAAATGAGAATGAAATACATCAAGAGATAATATCATTGTGAAAATATCTTGGATACTAATAACTGAAAATTTAATATAGGTGATGCTTTATTTTTGGAAGTCATGATCTCATAAATCATGATACCTTTACCATCAAGACCTTTCATAAGACGTTTTAAAATTATGGGTAGAAACTTATTTAATGCTAGCATATCTTGTTTATCTCATATACCTATGGATGCATTGAGGGGATATATTATATTGAGACCCTCCTATCACTTTAGGTCCAAATATTTCCTCATATATATCAAATGATCAATTTAACTAATGAAAAATTTTCCTTATCATCAAATATCGGTACTAAGTAAAGAATACAGATTTATCAATGTTTCCACACTCAATAAAATAAATTTCAAAGTAAAATAGTGTACATATAAAACAGATATGGTTTAATAAATAATAATATCTATGATAAATAATATGGGTATTTAGGGGAAATTTAATTTCTAATGATCATAAGAAACTAAATATTTCAATGGGAAGTTAATGACTACAAAATGAAATAAGGAAGTGGATGTCAATGCTAACCTTGGTCAAACTAATCACAAACCATATAAAGTAAGAATGAGTATGGTATCAACCTATACCCATTGGAGTAAAAAAATATATTTTAGTCATTTATGAATAGAAATACAATAAAAATATCTTTAAAAACTTTCTTGTGGAAAATATTATTTTCAATTGAAAAACATTTTGAAAATTCTTTTCTTTAAAAATAAATTTTAAAAAAATTATTTAAAAAGATACTTATAAACTTGTAGGGTAAACTTCAAAAAAATGATGTTTAATGAGGTGGGTAATTCACTATATTCCCTAAAAGTTAAAAATAACTTTCCTTTTTCATTGTAAAAAATTTTAGGAAGGTTCCTTGTTCATAAAATGACAAGAATATTCCTTTCATATTTTTTGTAAAAGCCAAAATAGAATTTTTTTGAAAACGACATAAGATTTCTTTAAAAAAAAATTGTATAGAGTAAAAATTGGGAGAAAATACCTTTGATAAATAATTTTTATAATTTTAAAATCATTTTTAAAATTTAAAAAAAAAATCAAAACATTTTTATAAAACAAGGTTTTGTAAGAAAACATATTTTCTGGCCGAAGAGATAAATGAATTCATATTTTCTAAAAATAGTTTATTAATCAATTTAAGTACCAAAGAGTGGGGAAATAGTATTATTACTTCAAAATATCTGGAATAACCATGGTAGAATAAAATAAAATGATTTATTAAATAATGATCAAATAATTTCCTTCAATAAAAAACAATCTCGATTAAAATGATATTGTGAGGTAAACCCTTGCAAAGATCGTAACAATAAAGTGAGAATTAACTAATGAATAAATTATGTGTATCAACTATAAATACACATAAACAATTTAAAATACAACATAAGATAATCAAAAGTCATTATACACTTAGTATTAGAATTACATAATATATGAAGTATAAGTTTAACCCAATGAGTGGAAATTGACTTAAGAAATCCCTCACAACTTGGTAACTTTTAATTAAAATAACATTAGATTAAATAATTCCATTTTCAATATAAAATTCCATGAAGAATAAATTATTTATGACATTACATGTCAAATGGGAAATATTTATACCATATAAAATAAATTGGTGTATAATAAACAAATTTGCCTCAATAGAAGGATGTTGAGACAGAATCCCTTACCTCGCGCTTCTTTTTGGTTGAACATGCCTTAACCTATTGTATAGTGGTTTTAAACAAGTTTTTAACTTATTAAATAACCATATTAATATTTATAAAATTCTATATTATAGTATTGTAATATATTATCACTTTTTCCTTAATAATATTTCATTATTTTCATTGCTTTGGGTGTTAATTGACTTGTTTTCTCGAGCATTTTTTCTTATGAAAGATCTAGTTCTTCGGCATATTATATAGTTATATCATATAAAGAATAATAATCAAGAAATAATTATTATAGTTTTACATCAATTATACTTTTAAAACCAATCATTAATTAAGGTTATGAAAAATGAAACACATTATGATCATAGAGATGGTAGGTCATACGTACACATGAATAATGTTTCAATTTTTCAATGATATTTTGGAAAGAAGGTAATTAATATGTTAACCTCTTATAATGATTGTGATATAATTAATACCATAATATTTCTTTAAATATACATATATATATATCATCCATGTGGTGTGGGGATGAAAATATAGTCACATCACTTCGTGAAGGTGGTAGTCCACATACACAAATGATGTTATCATCTTTACATAAGTGAAAAGGAAAGAAGAAAAATGATGTATATTATTTTTCCAAAATGATAAATATTTCATAAAAATAATAATTATTTAATTTATGTCTTATATAATCATTAACATTATTTCTTATCACATTCCATGTAAATTTTTAGTGAAATACGAATCACATCACTTCATGAGGCAGTGGTCTACCGTACACACGAGTGAAATTATCATTCTCCTGTGGAATGGAAGATAAAAATATATATATTATATAATTAATAAATAGGTATAATAATTTTATATATAACAAATATATAATTTATATACATCATCATACCCAACCATGATAATTTGAAATGAAAAATTAACAACATCGGTCCGGGGGGTGGTAGTTCATTGTACATATGAACGATGATTTCTTGACCCATTTTATTGAAGTGGATATGGTTTTAGTTTATTAAATTATTATAAAAAATCATATTATATGGAATATATTTTAGTTATTATAATATCATGTTATAAAAAAATGAATTATGTGGAGAAATAAGTTAAATTAAGATGCTTGTTGAAGAACATTATATCCTCTTCAGGTATCCTCCTTATGTTTTCACTAAATCCTCCTTAGGTTTTCTTTCTGCCAAAAATAGTGATTATAGGACGAAAGAATTGAATTTTTAAAGTTATTTGGTTAGGTTTTAGAGGATCTAAATGGCTGAATATGTGTGGAGAAGTGAGTAGAGTGAGTTACCTTTTATAATTGAGGAGTTGTGTCACTTCTGTAAATACCCAAAAGTATTCACTATTGCGTGGTCAATATTACCTCAAGTGGATCAAATATATATATTTAATTGGGTTTAAGGATTATATAGTTAAGAAAAACCTCCAAAACACAATAAAACTCATGTTTTAAACATTTTTTTCTAAACTTATAAGTTTCCTTATTTTTTCCATTTTGGTTTTTCACTACGGTAACTAGTTTTCTAACTGAGGTAATTTATCCATTAAGACTAAATTAAAGTGATAATTATTATATAATTAATATTAGATTTATATATATATTGAATCTAATTTATCAATTAAAAATCCTTTGTTTTTTTAAAATCTATTTCAACACAAGAGCATGTACATGCAAAAAAACGGTTTTAACCTTCACTACCCTAACAGAGTTTTTTACTATTTAGGGGTAAATATATTCATTATAAGAGGAAAATTGTTTCAATAATGGAACATAGTCAATAATTATTTAAATTTATAAATAAATTTTTGAATATATTATTTTTATTAATTTTAAATCAATTAATAAAATATTACTTATAATAAAATAACATTAATGTCAATTTTAAAATTATTCATTTAATTTGAATTTAAAAATATAATTATAGTGATGAAATTATAATATATTAATTTTAAACCTATGTAAAATTACATATTATTTTAAAAAACAATTTAACACAATAATTTATTCAATTTACTTTAATTTTATTATTTTTTGTATTAGTTGTTTTATTTTAAATTAACTAAATAAGTTCTGTGTTGGTGTTTCTTAATCATTTTAAGTAACTAATTAATCTATAAAAATTAAAGATAAATTATTATGATAACAAAAAACAATTTTATTTCAAAATAATATGTATAAATGAATCAATTTTGTTTCTTACCTATCCCAAAGCATTATAGATATTAAAAGTAAGAAGTGTAAATTTTTTGTCTGTTTCTTTACTTAACTTATTATATGGGTCATATTCAAAGGAAAGTTGAAATGAATTTCTATATTTCAGTGAATTTTTTGTCCAATATCAAAATAAACTCATTAAATAAAATTAAGATAATATTTTAGGTTATTTTCACTCTTATCGTTCTAGTTTACCATCATGATAAATCCATTTTTACCTTAATCGTGGTAATGAATTTAACTACATTCACTATTCATTGTGGTCAAAAATTAAGTTGACCTTATTACAAAATATAAATTTTTATTATTCAAAATATAGAATCCATTTTTTCAATTTAAATTCACATAATTTTAAAATTTAAATTTAAAATTAAGCTTACAATCATGATGAGAAAGTGGGTTTTTATAGTGAAAATATTCAAAAGTTTACAAAGTTTTTATATATAAATTTAATATGAAAATGATTTAAATTGACTAAATTGGATTAATATATATATATAGTTGTATTAATTATATAAGGCCCCAGCCTTAAACCTTACTTAATCTTGAGTTACTACAAGATTACACATTGAGGATCTTTTCAGGTTTAGAGTTTTAGAGAATTAGATCATAAAACTTGCATTACATTCCACATTTAAACAAAGTGGTTACATAAAAGATAGTATTCATTTTTTCCATCAATGGAAACATATATAAAATAAAACATGGATTCTTTCTTGACACTTCCTTGACACTATCATCATATCACGTACCCTTCCCTTGACCTGTGAAAAACATTTCAAAAACTTGGGATGAGCATAAAAAGCTCACTAAGGGATATAAAAAAATGGAAAGGAAACATGAGTACATGTATACATAAGAATGAAATCATACTTTACCCATAAAACATAAGCACTTTAACATACCTCATAAAATCATGAATAAATCATAGAAATCATAATACATAAAGGTAACTTGAGGCATTCATAACATTCTTATGTAGGGAGTAACCCTCTTGGTTACGTTTGGAATACCCACCACAGTATATTCCCTAAATCTCTTCGGAGAAACCTTAACGTTTCACTCCTTCGCATTACCCAATGCATTGTAGAGCTATATCGGGCTCACCCGCCCTTAGTTTATCACGGAACCACCCGTCTTCATAATAATTCCCAAGAACCTCAACATAATCGTATCACATAAAACATGCATAAAAGAAACATAACATTTCCACCTTTCAATCACAAGATATCAATACAACACATTGATATAAAAACATTATGAAAACCATTTTCAATACCAAAATAAAAGAAAAGTAAAACATGGTATTTATTTTTCTTTTAAAAAAAGGTATGGCTTGTAGAGGAATCCGAAACTCAAATAATGGTCACAGCGGCGGAGAAGTCGTTGTCGCCGCATACGTACGACAAAAACATTCCCTTTTGTTGTTTAGTAAACGCTTCGTATAAAAAAAGATTCCTTTTGAATAAACGTAAAAGTCAAAGGTTTTTATACACCATATAAAAGAAGGATGTGTATAAAACAAAATATGCCTCAATGAAAGGAGATTGAGACGAAGTCCCATACAAAGACGGTATCCTTGGATTAAGGATAAATCAGTTACATAACTATGTGTGACAAACAAATACACAAAATGTAAGTGGGTATTAAGTGTAAAAAAATCATAGGACATTCACACATAATCATAGAACGACATATTCAAGGTGTACAAGTTTATCCCAAAGAATAAAAATTGGGTTAAGAAGTTCCCTTGCAAAAATTCGGCAGCCTAACGGCGTCACTTCAATATTCAGAAAAAGAGTTGATGAGAGATAAAAAGGGTATCTCATCACTTGGACATAAAATTTACATCAATAAGGATATAGAAGAACATATCCCAAAATAATATTATGTGAATTAAAAGACATAACAAAATAAGTCTTTTAAAAAGAGGAGGGTGAAAGGTTCACTTACCGACATGGGTATCTTTCGAAACATACGCCCCGTGAAAGAAGGACAATACAACATTGATGTAAATACTCATAAATGAAAGAATATTTTACAATTAGTAAAATAATGGTCAGTACATACACCACTCAAAGGAAATTGTGGCAAATGTAGCATAAATCTCATGGGAATAAAAGTGAGATGAAAAATCCCTTACGAAAACTCAACAGCCTAACGGCTCCACTTAAAACTTCCAAAAATGGATTGATGTGATCAAATAGGGTATCTCATCACATTACAATAAAATTTAAAGCAAGAGGAATATAAAAGAACATCCCCCATCATAACAAATAGGAGCTTAAAAGAAGTGACATAAAGGAGAGTACTTAAAGAGAAAGAGAGAGGTTAGATCTCTTACGAAAATTCGGCAGCCTAACGGCGCCACTCAAAACTTCCAAAATGGATTGATGAGAGAGAATAGGGTCTCTCATCATATTAACATAAAAATTACAGTAAGATTAATATAAAATAACATCCCAATAACAAGAAAGATGAGCTTAGAAGGAATGACATAAAAGAGTGTACTTAAAAAGAGAGGAGCAGGATCCCTTACCTCGGGTCTGACTTCACTCGATCATTCTTTAACGTCCTAAATAATAAACTTGAGTTAATTTCTAATTTATTAAGAACCTTTTTCTAGTTAATTATTCCTTTTATATCACTTATTTCCATGTTATAAACATTATGTAATCATTTAAGTTAATAATGTTTGTTTTGTCGATATTTGGTTCTTAAGTCGAAAGTGGACTTCTTACAATTACATGTTGTTCGTGTGGTAAAATTTTCATTATATCCAGAATTATATTCATGATTTGGATATCATATATATCATATATATCCAGAATATACATGTATTTATAATATTACATAATCATTTAGAGGTAAGAAATGAAATGCACCGTTCATGGAGACGGTAAGTCGTACGTACGCATGAACGCTACTTTCATTTCTATGTCATATTAATGGAATTAAAACCAAATGAGAGGTATGTATATTTTAATTCCAGAATTATATTCATCATTTATATATAACATAAATCATATATAATAACTTTAAATCCATCCTTTATACATCCCACATATGGCATTAACGAATCAAATCACTTTGAGGGGGCGGTAGTCCGCACTTCCAAAAATGAAATTATCGTGTTTACCCACAATGGAAACCATAAAGGTATGACACAAAAGAAAAATACAGAAACATAAACATATTATATATCATATATAAATATAGTGACATCTTAATGGCCACTTTTTAAGGTGTTATATGAGTGTTGAACAATCATCGTTTCGTGAGGCAGAAATTCGCCATCCACAGAAACAGTATGTTCTTTAACCATTTGATGTAGGTGTGTGTAAGTGTAGCTCTAATGATTCTTATAAAAACATCATAGTATATTTAAGATACTGTAGTTGATACAAAATAAAT
Organism: Viscum album; assembly: GCA_963277665.1. Taxonomy (NCBI): domain Eukaryota; kingdom Viridiplantae; phylum Streptophyta; class Magnoliopsida; order Santalales; family Viscaceae; genus Viscum; species Viscum album. The sequence goes on from OY728156.1 coordinate 1,850,149,695, forward strand.
GAATAAAAAGATTTTAGGGGGTTGGAGAAGCAAAATAAAACAAAAGAACACAAGTGAAGACATTACCTTAAAATCGGGTAACTCCCTTTGGTTTGAGCTCAAAGGATTCATTGGGAAGGATTATGCCCAAAGTGAGGCTTCAAGGAGTTATAGAGGGATTTGGAGAGACAAAATGTGCATGGTTTGGCTGAGCCAAAGGCTTTGGGAGTGTGGGTAAGGAGGTAGAGGTGGGGGCCTTTTATAAGAGGAGAGGAGGGGCACTCTTGTAAAGGTATAAAATGTAATTTTATTTTCAAATGAGTTTCGGATTTTAATGGTCCCACATTGATGTGTTTCAATTATAAGGTGATAAGGGTTCTAAATCCACCCATCCAATAGGTTTTGGACATCTGTAGGTCTTATATTTTACATTATCTTTCCATTTTATTTAAATCGTTAAATAATGATGTCATCGCTGCATCATCATGATGTCATAAATAATTTAATTTATTTAATGTCTAAAAATTATAAAAAAAATAATATGATTTAGGAAATCATTTTAGATTTCCAATGAATATTTATACTCTAAAATATCATTTATGTAGACAAAATTAAAAATATTTTACTTAGGTGATACATTCTTTGTTACATTTAACATTCTTTAAAAATAAAAAGATAAAAAGTCACTTTCTCACAAAAGTGATTCCATGGGGCTCCCAAGTTTGGCACAAGGCATCCCATGGTCGGCCATGGGACAACCAGTATCCTTAGGACACATTTTGTGGTCATTTTTTATTATTATGATATTATCTTATTTCCCTTAACTACCCGATTACTCATTAATCAAGATAATTAAAGATAATTATCGTCGTTACTATTCATAATGTCCAAAAACAAAAGAGTCTTAATTAAATAATTTATACCTTCTGATTAAAAATATGTAATTAATTTTACCAAATTCCAAACACATAAATTTCAATAATTAATTTAAAAAAAACTTCCCGTTGTCAAAACAAATAGCGGGTTTTTTTGAAACAATATTTATGAAAAGTTTGGTACTTATTTATGCCTAATTCCAAAGTGAAATTAATCCCAATAACCATCATTGAATTACATGGTAAAACTATATTCTAATTACACTTTAAGACAAATTAAAAAGATAATATAACCATATAATTAAATTATATTAAAAAGCAGTTTTGATGTAAAATGCAGTATTTTTCACTATTCATTGAAAAATGAACATTGTCAGAAAAATACCAAAAATTAACCCAAGGTAAATTTCAATGTCCCAATTATAAATAATATGTTTATTTTGAAAAATAGAGCTTATAAAATTTTCAAAAAGTGGATTTAAAAGGGGTTCTCCATCAAAAGGCAGTTAATCGACCTTTTAAAGAATATTAGAATGTTTACGCTTAAAAACTGGATTCATATGCATTTTTAATCCTCTAACATTTATTGTAAAGAGTAAAAATATTTGACAAACATATATAATAATTTTTTATTTAGTTATGTTCATTCCCGCCATTACAACGGCTAGGCGTTATCTACCATTTAAAATAATATTATTTTATTATTAGAGTGCAATGTAAGATTCCCAAGAAACTCGGTGTTGCGTATTGGGTACGCCATCGAGCATAGAATCCCCTTTAAAGTAATATTAATATTTTATTCACAAATATAGATAAATATAATGATTTCATATTCTTTATTTACCTGGGGTGTTACATCCTTCCTTCCTTTTGGGAATTGCGTCCTCGCAATTTAAAATTGGGCTTGGAAACATCCTTGAAAGTCCCACATCGGAACAAGAGTTGGTAAAACAATCACTTTAAAATAAAGAAAGATAAGTACAATGGTCACCAGAGTTAACCCATACTAGGATTCCAAGTATGAAAATATGGACATGGAGGAAAAAAACAAAGGGTCATGTTCTGATGGAGAGTGATAGAAAACATGTTTAGGAGAAAGTTAACCACAAGAAAATCACAAACTTGTGATGGGTTAAACGGTATTAGATTCCCCAGTAGGAAAAGTTAATAGACAACATTTTTGTTTTAAGTTATTTTTTATTGAGGAATTTATTCATAAGGAAACATAATCACTTATCATGTTGACTTTCAACTTTTATTAGATTCCTTACACAAACTCATATTTTCTCCAAAAGACGAGTATTTAGGAAGACTTGTTCACATTAAGAGTACTATAATCAACTTCTATAGAATCACCTACTCCAAAAAATAGAACTATATACTTCCCATTTCTTTAGACTTTAACCAAAACCAAAACCAAAAGGTTAGTACAAGTTCAGATAATCCAGAAAAGGATAACCCTTTATAAAAAGAAAATATATTCTTAATCTCCAAAATTTTACCAACAAAACCCAAAGTTCAACGAGGACCATTCTATAATCAATTTGTCTATAAAATTATTCAAAGTAAACCAAACTAAGATTGAAACCCAAATATTTGAAGGATTTAGTCACATAGTCTTCCAAGTTAAATCGTAACATTTATCTCCAAACAACATCAGTTGCTCTTAATGTCTCGTATTGAAAAGTAATTAACCTAATCACATATCCTCTATGATAGGTTAATAAATATCCATAGATAACCCAAAATCAACTTACTCTTAATTCATAAAATCATCTAACTAAAAAGAATCAGTCAAACTAACTAGGGACTTCACGTAGTCCAATGGTAGGTGATAAATACCAGTTGCACTTTGGTTGTGGGTCTGATTCCCACAGCTTTGTCCGACGCGATGGGTTGTCACACGGTCTGTGTGTTGTCCTTTTTCCAAAACTATATAATTCTCAAATAATTCCCCAAAAAGAGATAAAATCATCAAAAATAATCATAACATATTTTAACCTCAAGTTTATCTCATTCCTTTCATTTTCCATCATATCCTAGAGTAACCCATAATTACCTCAAAAGTAAGGATCATATAAACCCAAATGGTTCTTTATAACTATGTCCACAAAAGAACAGATAACTATTCCTTGAATATAATTTTCATATATTAAACATCAAGGTTACACATACTATAAAAAGTCTTCTAATGTAACCCCATCATCAAAAGAGACTTAATACTCTTAAGAATTTCACCATAACTCTTGAAGCCCTTATATGTTGACATCTTACTCATTCAACATTCTTCATGACCCATTAACCATTCCTTTCCAACTTATTCTGAAATACTTCTTTCCTACAAACAAAATCATGAATCATATCCTAAGATTCCAAAATAGGAAAACAATAGTTATGAAATAATCCATACCTTTGATTGGTCATTTTCAGTTTCTTCATCCTCAATTGGAATGGCATTAGGTATTGGTAAACGAACATTTTTACGATCTTGGTGATCCCATTCATGAAACTTCTTCATAGGACATGTGTTTTCATAATGACCATGCACACCACATTTAAAACATTCAATTGATCCCTCAGAAAGAACTTCTTTCCCTTTCCTCGAGTCAACTGGATGCTTCCTTTTTCCATGGATGGTTCTTGCTTTATGACCTTCATTTCCACATCTATAGTATATTTCTGTCCCTTTGAAACATTTTCCTAGGTGTTTCTTTCCACAATTTTGACACATAGGTTTTTTAACACACTTACCTTTATGATTATTACCTGTAGTTCCGTAGAGATTTTTTCCTCGCATATATGATGCCTTGGAGAAATCACCAAGGTTTAGGTGGTCAATCATGACTCCAGATAGTTGGTTGAGGATAATCACAAGAGTTCTCATTGCAGCTCCCATATCATTCAGTTGCTTGCTCAAAAAACTGTCACAGTTTCCTTCACATCCACTATTACTTTGGTGCCTGCTAGATCCAGCCATTTACTAAAACCAAAAAGTTCAGTGTGAGTATATCAACAAAACCATCATGTACTAATGAGGAAGATAAACACTAAGATATACTTACTCATTAAATTTATCTAAAACTAGGACTCTTTCTGAAATCTTAACAATTATGGTAATGTCACTTATGCTTAAAGAATACCCTAACCTCTAAAGTTATCTAAACCGACCTTTGATACCAACTATAAGGCCCCATCCTTAAACCTTAATTAATATTGAGTTACTACAAGATTACACATTGAGGATCTTTTCAGGTTTAGAGTATTAGAGAATTAGATCATAAAACATTCATTACATTCCACATTTAAACAAAGTGGTTACATAAAATATAGTATTCATTTTTTCCATCAATGGAAACATATTTAAAATAAAACAAGGATTATTTCTTGACACTTCCTTGACACTATCATCATATCATGTACCCTTCCCTTGACCTGCGAAAAACATTTCAAAAACTTGGGATGAGCATAAAAAGCTCAGTAAGGGATATAAAAATATGGAAAGGAAACATGAGTACATGTATACATAAGAATGAAATCATACTTTACCCATAAAACATAAGCACTTTAACATACCTCATAAAATCATGAATAAATCATATAAATCATAAGACATAATGGTAACTTGAGGCATTCATAACATTCTTACGTAGGGAGTAACCCTCTTGGTTATGTTTGGAATACCCACCACAGTATATTCCCTAAATCTCTTCGTAGAAACCTTAACGTTTCACTCCTTCGCTTTACCCAATGCATTGGAGAGCTATATCGATCTCACCCGCCCTTAGTTTATCACGGAACCACCCGTCTTCATAATAATGCCCAAGAACCTCAACATAATCGTATCACATAAAACATGCATAAATGAAACATAACATTTCCACCTTTCAATCACAAGATATCAATACAACACATTGATATAAAAACATTATGAAAACCATTTTCAATACCAAAATAAAAGAAATGTAAAACATGGTATTTATTTTTCTTTCAAAAAAAGGTATGGCTTAGAGGAAGCCGAAACTCAAATAATGGTCACGGCGGCGGAGAAGTCGTTGTCGCCGCATACGTACGACAAAAACATTCCCTTTTGTTGTTTAGTAAATGCTTCGTATAAAAAAAGATTCCTTTTGAATAAACGTAAAATTCAAAGGGGTTTATACACCATATAAAATAAGATTGTGTATAAAACAAAATATTCCTCAATGAAAGGAGATTGAGACGAAGTCCCATACAAAGACGGTATCCTTGGATTAAGGATAAATTAGTTACATAACTATGTGTGACAAACGAATAAAAGAAATATAAGTGGGTATTAAGTTTAAAACAATCAGAGGACATTCACACATAATCATAGAATGACATATTCAAGGTGTACAAGTTTATCACAAAGAATCAAAATTGGGTTAAGAAGTTCCCTTGAAAAAATTCGACAGCCTAACGGCGTCACTTCAAAATTCAAAAAAAGAGTTGATGAGAGATAAAAAGGGTATCTCATCACTTGGACATAAAATTTACATCAATAAGGATATAGAATAACATATCCCAAAATAATATTATGTGAATTAAAAGACATAACAAAATAAGTCTTTTAAAAAGAGGATGGTGAAAGGTTCCCTTACCGACATGGGTATCTTTCGAAACATACGCCCTGTGAAAGAAGGACAATACAACATTGATGTAAATACTCATAAATGAAAGAATATTACACAATGAGTAAAATAATGTTCAGTACATACACCACTCAAAGGAAATTGTGGCAAATGTAGCATAAATCTCACGGGAATAAAAGTGAGATGAAAAATCCCTTACGAAAACTCAGCAGCCTAACGGCGCCACTTAAAACTTCCAAAAATGGATTGATGAGATCAAATAGGGTATCTCATCACATTACAATAAAATGTACAGCAAGAGGAATATAAAATAACATCCCTCATCATAACAAAGAGTAGCTTAAAAGAAGTGACATAAAGGAGAGTACTTAAAGAGAAAGAGAGAGGTTAGATCTCTTACGAAAATTCAGCACCCTAACGGCACCACTCAAAACTTCCAAAATGGATTGATGAGAGAGAATAGGGTCTCTCATCATATGAACATAAAAATTACAGTAAGAGTAATATAAAATAAAATCCCAATAACAAGAAAGATGATCTTAGAAGGAATTACATAAAAGAGTGTACTTAAAAAGAAAGAGAGGAGTAGGATCCCTTACCTCGGGTCCGACTTGACTCGATCATTATTTAACGTCCTGAATAATAAACTTGAGTTAATTTACAATTTATTAAGAACCTTTTTCTAGTTCATTATTCCTTTTATATCACTTATTTCCATGTTATAAACATTATGTAATCATTTAAGTTAATAATGTTTGTTTTGTCGATATTTGGTTCTTAAGTCGAAAGTGGACTTCTTACAATTACATGTTGTTCGTGTGGTAAAATGTTCATTATATCAAGAATTATATTCATGATTTGGATATCATATATATCATATATATCCATAATATACATGTATTTATAATATTACATGATCATTTAGAGGTAAGAAATGAAATGCACCGTTCATGGAGACGGTAGGCCGTACGTACGCATGAACGCTACTTTCATTTCTATGTCATATTAATGGAATTAAAACCAAATGAGAGGTATGTATATTTTAATTCCAGAATTATATTCATCATTTATATGTAACATACATCATATATAATAACTTTAAATCCATCCTTTATACATCCCACATATGACATTAACGAATCAAATCACTTTGAGGGGGCGGTAGTCCGCACTTCCTAAAATGAAATTATCGTGTTTACCCACAATGGAAACCATAAAGGTATGCCACAAAAGAAAAATACAGAAACATAAACATATTATATATCATATATAAATATAGTGACATCTTAATGGCCACCTTTTAAGGTGTTATATGAGTTTTGAACAATCATCGTTTCGTGAGGCAGAAATTCGCCATCCACAGAAATAGTATGTTCTTTAACCATTTGATGTAGGTGTGTGTAAGTGTAGCTAGAATGCTTCTTATAAAAACATCCTAGTATATTTAAGATACTGGATTTGTTACAAAATAAATGAATAAAAAGAGTTTAGGGGGTTGTAGAAGCAAAATAAAACAAAAGAACACAAGTGAAGACATTACCTTAAAATCGGGTAACTCCCTTTGGTTTGAGCTCAAAGGCATCCTTGGAAAGGATTATGCCCAATGTGAGGCTTCAATGAGTTATATAGGTATGTGGAGAGACAAAATAGGCAGGTTTTTACTGAGCCAAAGGCTTTGGGAGTGTGGTTACGGAGGTAGAGGTGGGGGCCTTTTATAAGAGGAGAGGAGGGGCACTCTTGTAAAGGTATAAAATGTAACTTTATTTTCAAATGCGTTTCAGATTTTAATGGTCCCACATTGATGTGTTTCGAGGATAAGGTGATAAGGGTTCGAAATACACCCATAAAATAGGTTTTGGACATGTGTAGATATTAGATTTTACATTATCTTTCCATTTTATTTAAATCGTTAAATAATGAGGTCATCGCTGCATCATCATGATGTCATAAATAATTTAATTTATTTAATGTCTAAAAATTATAAAAAAACTACTATGATGTTTTAAATCTTTTTATCTTTCCAATGAATATTTATAGTCCAAAATATCATTTATGTAGACAAAATTAAAAATATTTTACTTAGGTGATACATTCTTTGTTACATTTAACATTCTTTAAAAATAAAAAGATAAAAAGTCACTTTCTCACAAAAGTGATTCCATGGGGGCCCCAAGTTTGGAACAAGGCATCCCATGGTCGTCCATGAGACAACACGTAGCCTTAGGACACATTTTGTGGTCATTTTTTATTATTATGATATTATCTTATTTTCTTTAACTACCCGATTACTCATTAATCAAGATAATTAAAGATAATTACCGTCGTTACTATTCATAATGTCCAAAATCAAAAGAGTCTTAATTAAATAATTTATACCTTCTGATTCCAAATATTTAATTCATTTTACCAAATTCTAAACACATAAATTTCAATAATTAATTTAAAAAAAACTTCCCATTGTCAAAACAAATAGCGGGTTTTTTTGAAACAATATTTATGAAAAGTTTGGTACTTGTTTATGCCTAATTCCAAAGTGAAATTAATCCGAATGACCATCATTGAATTACATGGTAAAAATATATTCTAATTACACTTTAAAACAAATTAAAAAGATAATATAACCATATAGTTAAATTATATGAAAAAGCAGTTTTGATGTAAAATGCAGTATTTTTCACTATTCATTGAAAAATGAACATTGTCAGAAAAATACCAAAAATTAACCCAAGGTAAATTTCAATGTCCCAATCATAAATAATATCTTTATTTTGAAAAATAGAGCTTATAAAATTGTCAAAAAGTGGATTTAAAAGGGGTTCTCCATCAAAAGGCGGTTAATCGACCTTTTAAAGAATATTAGAATGTTTACGCTTAAAAACTGGATTCATTTGCATTTTTAATCCTCTAACATTTATTGTAAAGAGTAAAAATATTTGACAAACATATATAATAATTTTGTAGTTAGTTCTGTTCATTCCCGCCATTACAACGGCTTGGCGTTAACTACCATTTAAAATAATATTATTTTATTATTAGAGTGCAACGTAAGATTCCTAAGAAACTCGTTGTTGCGTATTGGGTATGCCATCGAGCATAGAATCCCCTTTAAAGTAATATTAATATTTTATTCACAAATATGGATAAATATTAAGATGTCATATTCTTTATTTACCTGGGGTGTTACAAATTATACTTTAAAACCAATTAAAAATATAATTTAACATTATAAACTATTTAAACAAAAAGACAGCTTTTAATTCAAATTCATTATTTTTCTCTATTCATCAAAAAAAATGGAACTTTTCTGAAAAATCCAAAAAATTCATCCAAATATAATTTTGGTATTCTAATTTCAAAAAATTAAGTTCATATTTTAAAATAAAATTTCTAAAATTGGTAAAAATCAATTTTAAATTTTGTGTGCAAAGCGTGACTAATCTATCTTTTAAAAAAATATTGTTTTTCTAGAAAAAAAAATTTATTCTAAATAATTTTTATTATATTTATAATAAATAGATAATTAAAAAACATTTGAAACTATATATTTTTATAATTTGGTTAATCATATCCATAACCTCCAATTTAATGGAAATTATATAACTATTATATTAAATAATAATAATTTAATAATATATTGTTGTTCGGTAATACTTGGTTTTACATGTATTTCAAGTTATCTAAGAAAGTCATTGTTTTCATGTAACACAAGCTAAACTCAGTGTTTTTTGAATTGAAGTCTATATAAAAGATTTAATTTATTTAAAAAATTAATTATATCATAAATTCTCGAGGTGTTATATTCTATTCTATTCTTAGTAGTGTGTGTCATACACGCAATTGAATATGATGTTCATATTTTAGAATTTTAGGGTGTTATAATTTTAAAACTAGTATGTAAAGAAGGTGTTTATTTAGACCACATTCCAGGAGTGTTAGTTTAGAGCATCACAGTTGGTTTTAAAAGAGGGTTTAGATAACTTTTGAGATTATGATTTTTGTTGAGGATAATTTAATGGTTGATAAGTTAAGTTTGATTATAATTTCAAAGTCATAGATAACTTTTTAGGTTAGTTGAGGTAATATTAAATATTTTATGGATTTGGATAATAGAACATTAGTGAAAACCCTAGGGATGATTCTAAGAGATAATTATATCTATAGGATAACATTAAAAAGTTTAGGTAAAGTATATATTGTGTGGTTCTCCTAGAAATATCATCCCTATATAGATATTGGCAAGTGGATGTGGCTATAGAAAAGATGAACCTAGGGGTAATCAATCTAAAAAGTTTGGTTGAGTATCAACTAAATCCTCACTCTAGTGTATGATGATTGGGTCTAATACTACACACTTGGATAGAAAATCCTATGGGATATTATTTGGTAAATATTATTCTCTTTATAAAACATTATGAAATATTTATTTCCTAATTACTTTAAGGAATTAGGTTATGAAATATGATATAACACAACTTAAAGTAACCTAGGCTGAACCAAGAGAGTTATAGGATGAATTAAGTATGAAATAGTTTAAATGAAAGTATCATTGGTTGAAAATAATCTTTTATTGGAGAAGACATATTATAATTGAGATTTCATATTCACATAATCATTTAATCTAATTTTATTAGATATTATTATAATTATTTTGGTTTATTATTTGGTTGGAAATAGGATCATGAAAATAAAGATATAGAAGTTATGAATTTATAATCTCTTAAAACTTATCTTTAATTTCATATTTGGAATAAATAATTGAGTGTATTAATATGTGCCTGTTATTAGGGAAGAGATATGTTTCCAAGTCTTCCCTAATAAATAAAGGTTTGTATCTCTTAGAAAATATATCTTGGATCAGTATTATCTCTTGATGCACATAAGTATTATTATTAGTATGCAATAATTAAAATTTAAAGGACACAATTTATTTAATATTAGATAATGTAAAACCTAAAGATTTTAAATTATATATTCATCTAAGACCTAATATGTTTGATAGCATGTGATACACGCAGCACTGAACTATAACAAATCATGAAATAGTGTATAACCATTAAAAAGTATCCATAGAAGTGTTGGGTGAAAATATATGTAACTGAATTACGAAATATATGTAGAAATAAAAATAAATTATATTATTAATACAAAGTCATTGATAAAAATTCAATTAGTGTAGCTAAATAACTAATAAGACTAATTTATGCTTTGAAAGGTAATATTTCTAAAAATTGAATTTTTATGTGATTTTTAATAAATTGAATACTTTATGGAGAAATTGTATTTTTTATATGAATAATATATTAACTCTTATTTTATTATCAATTGATAAAAAATAAGATTAAAAATAGTTAATATATTAAAAAAATCCCAAGAAATAGTTTTCATTATATTTTTATTATTTGAAAGTAAAATTCTAAAATTTAAAATTTTAATTTTATAAAAAGAACTTGATTCATTAATTCATCATTTATATATTATATTATGGTGAATTTTTCATATTTTTCTAAAATAATTTATTTTTAGCTGAATAGTGAAAAAAATATTGATATTGCTAAAACCCTCACTTTTATGACATTATCATAATACAATAATGAATTAAATTATTTTGAAAAGTTTTTATATAATATATATATATATATGTGTGTGTGTGTGTGTGTGTAAAATAAATAATTTAAAATTACTATGTTTTATTTATAAAACTCGTTATATCGTTTTGGAAAAATAAGTAATATTTTACTCTAAAACTGATTTATTCGCTTATATTGAAAAATTATTCTTCATAACTTTTAGAAATTAAATCCAATGAAATCGATTTTATATTATATATCAAACTGACCATATTATGTAATAATTTTAATTTCCCTTTTCGACATAAAAGTATGATTATAAAGATTAAAGTTATTGACCATGATAATAGCAAAACATTTATTTTCAACAAATTGTTTTATTAATATTGTGTAAATTTTATTTAATAAGACAAATTAATATATTCTAAAAAGTTTATTTAAATCGTATATTTAAATAAATTATCAGTCATTTAATTGTTAATAAATAATAAATATGATTAAAAAAACTTAATGGTGAAAACAACATTTTTCTACAAAATATTTTTTCTATAAATAAAATGTTTTAATTTAAAAGTTAATTTTATCATAATTAGAAATAGAATTATATTAAATGGACATTAAATCTTGGTTTATAACGCACGAATTTTTTAATATATGTTATTTTATATTTTTAGAAAAACATGAGTTACTTTGGTAAAAACTATTTACCCTAGTAAAAAGGTAAAAGTGTGAATATAAAAAAAGACTTCTAAAATGTTTAAAACATGTGTTTAAATAGATTTTTGAGGTTTTTTCACCCGAATATCACACCATAATCCATTATTTCTCACTTTTGTAACATTTTACCCTTGAATAATGTCATTCTACTATTGAAAAATAATGGGTGTTCACAAAATTGAACTTTTATTCACTTGTAAAGGGGTACACTTCCATCCCTTTATGACACAGAAATTCCATATAATTTCATCCAAAAACATTTCCATTTTTCTCCACCTATAAGACTCTCTCATTTTCATAAGACTCTGGTCCCAATTATTTATCCTAATCTCTTCATTTCCAACAATACTTTCAATATATGTTCAACTACCCAAAGTGAGTGTTACATAATCCTTATCCTTTTCTTCTTAATATTTATCTCACATACCTACCCTAACCATAGTAATATAATTAGTAGTATCATTAGCATACTAAAGTGTAATTATATTAATTTAATAACTTGAAGGTACTCTAGGCGCAGAAAAAGTGTGAAAAATATGAAATTTAAAATTTTGTATTTTGATTCATATTAAAAACATTGAATCCACAAAAAATATTTCCATATTTCTCAAGGGATCACATGAAATTCAATTTAAACATGAAAAAGAAAATTTAAAAATAGCATAAATGATACCTTGTTCATTTGAAATCATTTATTTGATTCACTCACCATCAATGTATCGTGGATCAAGGGCACCAAGATATGCATCCTCTAAATCATCCATATATACACAAAAACACTTGTATCCCTAGTCTATGATTTTTATGTACTAGAATTTGAAATCAAAGAGCTTTATGACATCCCTTGGATCACATGAAGGACATGGAATTGATCAAGAATATGTGATCAATACAACCTTTTTCTTCCTTTGGAAACTCTCTCTAAGATCTTGAGAGAAAAAGAGAGGAGATATTTCCACTCAAAATATGTCTAAATAGTAGATATCACTATTCAAGAGGCTAAAATGATCTTTCATGCCTAGGTTATAATTTCAAAAATTACACTTTGGTCCCTTGAAAGTAATAACCCTTGGTTTAGATGATTTTTCACACTTATGACTTAATAAAAATTATCTTAAATGTCATGGACATTTTAATAGTCACTTGTAACACTTTAACATGTTATATGATAACATAAAAACCATTAAATTGGCTGATAATCTCCCCAAATAATTTAATGAACCATGAGTGTGTTATATTCATTCAAAAAATTATATTTTCTTGTATTAACTTTTATGATAAAACAACTCGTTAATACCTTAGGAAAAAATACAATCATTGTTATTCTAAACTTGAATAATATAATTAAATTATTTTACTCATGATCGATCCCACTCAAACATTCATCAGCCCTCGCACGTGGTTCCCACTTCAGTCTAGACTTCTCTTCATCTGAATAGGTGGAACTTGTGGATACACTATGTGTGTGAATCTCTATGTACTTATATAAATAGTAGTGAGTCTATAGCACACACTAAGATTAGAGTATAGAAACCCATCATGGCCCCTAAGAAAATAAGGAATTCCATTGCTATGACTACCTATTACAAACCTGTTATTTGTAATATAATCTCTTTGTCTAGTGATATATCATAAATAAGGTTACACACTTGTTCCATAATTGTTTTGATGATTTATATATTTTTTGACCTTATTAGATAGATTTACCTTTTTATACCATGTCTGTGGATTTGATGAAGGTTCTATTATTCTATTCAACCTGATCCCATGAGATATCTCTTCCTCAACTTGGAAGTGAAAAATTATATCTTGATCAAGAGATCAATTTTACACCACCAATAATGCACCCAACATAATCCACCTCACCACGATTTCAATTTCATGGTTTTTTTCCTTACATCAAAGTACATAATATAATGGTACACATTGATAATAATCTCAAGTCTGGAGTCCAATACACATTTTCATAGATGATAACCAATGACACCTAAAATATGTGGTGTTCTTATTAGTGGGTCAGTCCTCATGATCTCATCTACTTGAGATCACCAAGTGTGAAATTCATGAGAATAAGTATCAATGATTATAAGCCCTCATATCCTGATAGATATAAATCATCTATGTCTATTTAGTATGATGTATCTATACCATAAGATATATATTTTAATATTATTGTCACAGTATCTTGAGGTTCTCATTATAGCTGGGAACTACAATAACCTTTTGATATGACACATAAACTAAAGACATTACCATGTAAATAGTGGATACATAATTAACAACACTATTATAGTAAGAATAAGAACATGTATATATCAAAATATATACATGTAATTGTAATCTTTACATAAAATATTTGGGTCTAGGGAACCCACTCACAAAAATCCTACTTACACTAGATCTAGCTACTAATAATTCTTTACCAGCTATCTCTCACATGAAAATCATGCTTCTATTGAGATATGGATTTATTCTGGTGTTCAACCATATTATCTTTGAGGGTTACTCTATTAATTATGACTTTACCTCTCTAAGTAAAATCCCTTAAGAGATGAAACTTTTCAAGTATATGATTTATCATCTGGTGTGACTTGGGATCCTTGGAAAGCATCATTGTCATAGTATTATCATTGTATATTGTAATAGGTTTTTCACTACTTGTTACAACATAAAGATCATAAAAAATATGCATATCCAAAATATTTTCTTAGCTGCATCAGAAGAAGCTATATACTCAGACTCTACTGTAGAATCAGCAACCATTTACTTCTTTAAGATCCTCTATCTCACTACACCACTATTCAGGAAAAATACATATCCTAACTATGATTTTAAACAATATTGATATATCTAGAACCCCGCATCAATTTATCCCCCTCATGATTAGCTCCTCATCTCTTCTATACACCAAGAACATATCCTTTATACATCTCAATTACTTTAGGATAGTTTTTACATCTGTTTAATGAATCTCACCTAGATTGGCTTGATATCTACACACCATTCTTAAATAAAATGAAACATCAAACCTACTACATATCATTTCATACATAATAGATCCAATTGATGATGCATAATGGATTCTACTCATTATTTCAATCTCCTCTAATTTCTATAAACACATCTTCTTAGATGGATTAATTCCATGAAACACTGGAAGCAATCATCTCTTGGATTATTCTATAGTATAACTTTTGATTACCATATCAATATATATACTTTAACTTAGGCCAAGTTTCCTCTAAGATCTTTCTAGATCGATCTTGATCATGTAGAAGCATTCATTTAAACAAGTTTTCATCGACTATAATACGTTCACTTAATTTCTCGTTAATAATATGTCATCAAAAAATAATACTAGGAAAATGATTGAACTCCCATTAACCTTCTTATAAACACATGAATCACTTTCATTCTTAATGAAACCAAATTCCACTATAGTTTCATAAAAATAAACATTCTATAATTGTGAGGCCTTGTTCAATCCATAAATGGATCTCTAAAACTTGAATAATTTATTATCACTCTTTAATATAATCCTCCCTTCAGGTTGTGTGATTTTGAAATCTTCAACTAACTTCCCATTTAGAAAATAAGTTTTGACAACCATTTTCTAAATTTAATAATTACGGAATGATGCTATTGCAAGTAATATTATAATGTATTTCCTCATTTAAACTAGATAGAAGGTATCGCCATAGTTTATTCCTTGAAGTTTACTAAAACCCTTAATTATTATTTATACCTTATAGTTTCTTACTTGACCATAAATGTCCAAATTTTTATTGAATAAAAATTTACACCCAATAGGTTTTACATCATCTATTGGGTCTACCAAAATCTAAAAATTATTTAGGTACATGGACTTTATTTCAAAATTCATAGATTATTTTCTGTTAGCAACATCCTTTCCATCTATTTCTTCCTTGTAGGTTAGAGGTTCATCATTATCTAGGAGTAATGTTTCATCTGGCTTAGTGACAAGAAAATCATATCTCTCTAGTTATCTAACTTCTATACTAGACCTAAATTGTACCTATGTCTTAAGAACATCTTCCTCTCCCACTATCTCTTATGGACTTGTGCATATGGATCATCGAATTTATCAAAGTCAATCTTTCTCTAACTATTATTATTGGAAATGAGTTCCCTTCCTAGGATAATAGCATGTATTTATACAATCACCTATCTATATGAAGGTTTATATAGGTAATATCCTTTAGTATCCTTCATATAACCTATAAAGATTCACTTCATGCTCTGAGATTCTAATTTTTTACTCGGTATAGTAATTAAATAACTTCACATCCCCATACACATATGTGTGACAGATTGGGTTTCTTTTCATACCATAACTTGTATGGTATCCCATGTACTAATTTAGTTGGTACTAAGTCTAGTTTATATGCTGCAATCTAAAGTTTATATACCCAAAAGATTAAATGTAGTGTTGCATGACTCATCATCAATTTGACTATGTCAAGCAGGTTCTGATTCCTCCTTTCACAAACACTATTCCATTGAGTTGTATAAGGAGGTATGAGTTAGGAAACAATAACACACTCCTTTGGATGATTTAGGAAAACTTGTTTAAGATATTCTTCACCATGGTCTAATTATAGTTTCTTAATATTTTTACCAGGTTTATTTTCTACTTCATTCTTATATTTCTTAAACATTATAAAATAATGTAACTTATACCACATTAAGTAGATGTATCCATATCTAATATTTTCATTGGTAAATGTAATGAAGTATGAAATTCCACCTCTTTCTTCTAATAGAAATGGACCACATAATTTAGTATGAACCAATTTTAATAGTTCTTTGGATCTTTCTCATTTCCCATTGAAAGGTGCTTTGGTAATTTTACCTTTTAAACAATCATGGAATATATTTAAGGGTTTTAACTCAATGGAGTATAAATACCCTACTTGATGTAATTTTCTTAAATTCTTATCATCTACATGACCAATACTAAAGTTCCATAGGCACATAGGATATGATTCAATCTCATGGTATTTTTCATTGATTTCCAAAAATGGTTTTCTAGTTAAAGTATATATAACCCACTGATAAGATGTTCCATAACATGACATATGTTATCCTTATGCATAATAAAACATTTATTTTCAAACTTGAAATAAAATCTTATAGTGTGTAAACTCAACATTGATTTGATGTTTTTGGTAATTTTTGGTACATAATAACAATTATTTAGTATAAGAACCATTCTACTAGGGAAAGTAAGATTATAATCTCTCACCACTAATGTTGCTAGTCTTTCTCCATTTACTTATCAGAGATATAATTCATCATTTAAAATTTTATTGAATCTTCTTGGTTGCTCTATTTGAATAAAAATGTGTGATATTCATGTAGTATCTAATACCCAACTTATATAAATAGACATATTGCAATCAATGAAAAATATATCTTAAGTAGAAGAACTTGATTATTCCTTCTAGTTGTTCAATCATTCTTCTAGTGGTATTTCTTTCCATATGAAAAGAATATTTCCTCTAACTCATTTCTCTCCCTCTATATTTTTTTATTATTGTAAGGGAGGCGCATCGGTGTCTTTGGATGGGACTTACCCTTTGATACTTTTTCCTTGACTTTCTTCATTTTGTTTACCATAAGGAATGGAGAGTTGAAATTATTATCCTTATCTTCTTGTTTAACTATAGATAATAAATCTGGGAGTGAATTATTCGTGTTATTCAAATTATAATTAACAATTAAAGTCAAGAATTTGTATGATAAAGAGGAAATAATGAGATCAGTTTCTATTTTATGGTTCAGTTTGAACCCAAGGGTCTCTAGTCTCTTAATTTACCCAATCAACTTGAGTACATGATGCCTTTATTGATTCCCTCCTTTTAGCCTACAACTATATAGATAACTTGATATCTCATATATTTCTTTTTTTTCTCTCTCAGTATAACTATTCGAGATAAGATATCATTTGGAAATCATTTTTGTCCTCATACATTTTCTGTAACTCACTGTACATGGATGAAAATATTAAGCACTTAACATTTTCACATCATCCATATTCTTCTTATATTTATCTTTATCCTCCTTGGTCACTCCCTTAGGAGGTTTAATAGGAAGTGGGGACTCCATCACATAAAGATTCCACTCTTGGATTAGTACAATGAGCAAGTGTATATACCACTCTTGGAAATTATGGACAGTCAGGATATTTTATTTATACAATATGGATCATAGTGAAATTAAATTTATGGTGGTTTCTATTTGATCGAAAAAAATAATGTTATATTAGTAATTATCTTGATTACTAGTATAAATTTTAAATTTTTTTAATTTTAAATTTCTCCCATTATTTTATTAAATCCTAATATGTAGCACCCCAAGATTTCATAGTATATTATCTCTTCAAAGTATTTCAATAACTTGTTCTATACGCAACACTGAGTTCGAGCGCACCATGACTTACCAAAATAGCCATTCAAAAAAGAGGTTATGAAGAGTATTAACCAAATTTTAAATTTTATATATCCTATAAAATTTTAACATTCATATTTTGTGTTTCTTAGACATAATATAAGAAAAATTCAATTTTTAAGATAAAAGATATATTTTTCAAAAAATGCAGTTTTATGCCTTTTAATGGAGAACCCTTTTTAAATACAATATTTGACACTTTTATATATTAACTTTAGTGAAATTAAATTCATATTTATAATAGTGACATAAAAATTTAGCTTGTATAAATTTTTGTTACCTTTCTGATAACTTTCATATTTTGATGAATAGTGAAAAAAATACTAAATTTTAATTAAAAACAACTTTTTTAATTGAAATAATTTATCATGTTAAATTATAAATTTGAACGGTTTTTAAGTATCATTATATTATATTTTTATCATTTAATATAATTTAGTTCATTGTATATAATTTCACATTTAAATTGGACATAAACAAGTGTCAATCTTTTGATAGTTATTATTTCTTAAAAACACGTTTTTGTTTTGACAACAGGAATTAATTTTAAATTAATTTCTTCCACTTCTGCGTTTTGAATTTGGAAAAATGGATTAAATATTTTGAATCAGGAGGTCCAAATTGTGTAAATAGGTAACTTTTATTTTTAGACATTATGAATAATTACTTTGGTAAATATTTTATTTACCATGGTTAAAGGGTAAATCCATTAAATATGGGTAAAGAAATAATATTAAAATAATATTAAATTACCCTAACAGGTGTCCTAAACCTATTGGATGATACATATCCGACCATGGGAATCCTTTTGTCGATTTTAGAACCCCATAGAGCCACTTGGGAGTGATAATGACATTTTATATTAATTAATCTAAAGTAAAGACCAAAAATAACAAAAGCATGTATCTTTTAGTAAAACATTTTTATATGGGGTTATATAATTGATATATTTGACTATAAATATTTATTTAAAATATAAAAATATCTCCTACATGTTGATATTTTATTTCTAATTTTTATACATAAAATAAATATATTTATTTATGACACAATAATGATGCATTATTTTCTTTATTAATAAAAGAATCAAATAAATGATATTGTCAATATTAAAATAAATATAATTTAAAAGTTTTGATGCTATAAAATAATTTTATAGGTTAATATGACATTTTATTATTGATTCAATAAATGTTTTTATAAGTAATCAAGTTTTTATGACTTTCACAAAAACCAAATACAAAATAGTGTCAAAATTGACATAAATTTGTTTTTAAAAAAAATACTATATTATTGGTTGATATAATATTCCAAAAAATATAAGGCTCAAAAAAAGGGATTAAATAATATTATATATGTCATTAATGAAACACTTGGGGTTCTCTTGGAAGTTTATAGTAAGATTATTCACCATATAGTGTAAGAATACAAGAAGACGTGGTAAAAGTTAAACTATTTAACTAAGAGTTAAATCTAAATGATAAGGTTAAAACAGTAAGCTAAACTTGTATAAAACCTATTCATTGAGATTATTTCGACCCATAACCACCTAAGTCTCTAAATAAATTCATTTTTATCCATTATAAACTGAATATGATTTTATAATAAATTAATATTTTAATCTTTTCCTAAAGTGACCCTCACCACCCTTATGAAAGGGCACTTCCCCTTATCTTAATTTCACAACTCCAAATCCATTTGTCTCAGACAAACCTTGCCCAAATATCCTCCCAAATTCCATTTCATCAACCTATAGTCCTTAATTTGACCATAAATCCAACCTAAGGATTCCTTTTTATCAACTCAAAAGGAAACACCTGAAGAAGAGGTAATAATTTCACCACCCTCTTTCAAGTTCTTTTCTTCTTCCACTTCCTCTTTATTTGTTTTTTATATAACAATATAATAACTCCAGTACCTCCTAAATATTTTAATGTTACTATAAATATGTTACAACCATGTTTTTTATTCTATCCATCCTATAAATGACAAAGTCAACATACGTGCGTACGTATGGCTTACCGTCTCCACGTCGTGGTATAGTTTGTTATTAAAACACTTCATTATTTGGATGTGTATAATAATGAGTATAACTGATTTAAATAATAAATATAACATGTTAATGATTTTGTATATAAGATATACCATCCAATTACATATGATTTCACCATAAATATAATGATATTTTTGCTCGTACGTACGTACGGATTACTGTCTCCATGATGTGATGAGATTCATTCCCACGTTCACCATTCAATGATGATTATAAAAATATATATTATTAATAAGTATGTAATATATGAAATAATAATTATACTGGATATATATATGTGTGTGTGTGTGTGGGTGGGTACTTACATATATCTTATTCACTTACTTCCATTCAATACGATATGAAAACGGAAACAACATTTATGCGTACATACGACCTACCGTCTCCATAAATGGTGTCTTCCATTTCATATATCTATCTATTATAAATAATTATATTCTAAATATATGTCATATATAAATCAAGTTTTATATTCTGTAAGTATTTAAATCATGATCTAAATGATCCGATTAAGAATAACATGTTAAAACACGTACAATAAAGAAAGCGTTTGTTACCCAAAATGTTAATTTAACATGGAAATCATTATTAAATGGATAGTATAAAGTCATAAATGAATCATGTATGATATAATAAATATGAATATGGTTCTGGTTCTGCTATAATTTAATAACATACTATGGTTATTATACAAGAGTTTAAACATACCCTCTACCAAAGGAAAGTCCAAGGTAAGGGTTAATTCCTCAATCACATTATTATTCGAGATTGTTTATGGGTAAGTTTTTATTGGGACATATTTATTATCCATGTCCACGTTTCATAAAAGAGTTTTCAAATGGATTATTTTTAAGGTAATCTTTCATTAAAACATCATTTTAAATGTTTTAAAGATTTATTCTTCGAAACCTTTCTCATTAATGTCCATGTGTTCAAAAATGGTTTTAAGGATTTATTTATATGGACATGAATGTTTTAAAATGTTAATTACTTTCAAAAGTTTTAAAGTGGTATGGGAAAATTTGATTCAAAAATTTATTTAAATGACTTACTTTATAAATTTTGTGACTTTTAAATGTTTTCATGAAAAAAGGATATTTCTCTCAAAGATTTTTACAAATCATTTTCATCTATGTCAACATCCTTTGATGGATTTTAAACTTGTTTGAAGTTGATTTATTATGATGCAAATCTTCCATATTGTATTGAAGGTTTTGTGATATGTTTGACTGTTGATGTGTTATTTTTATACCATTCATTTTTTATGGATAAATTATTGACATTTCGTATGCTAGTTTTAATACAAATATTTATGTTATCTTTCAACCTTTTCATATGAGGAATGTATTGAACATAGTAAGTGAAAGTTGGAGCCCACTATAGCTCCTCGATGCATCGGTAGGTCTCATGAGACAATTAGACGTGTAATTGGTTGAGTCCTTTTCCAATTTGATGTATGGTTTTGGCTGAGGCCTTAATCATTTTTATACGTCTTGGTCGAGGCCTTGAAAAAATGTTTCAGAATGTCTGGCATTATACATTCCCTCATTATGAAAATAATATTTATGGTTCATGTGGTTATTCGACTAGTAGAATACCCATGACTATGTTTTATTATGGCATTATTTACTTAGCTCATATTTCTACCATAGAGTGTTCATGTTTATTATTTGTAAAGTCATGTGTTTTCAATTATTCACCATGCCTATTATTTATGTTATCTTCTGTGTCGTCGCGCAGTTTCGTGGTCTCCCCTTGCTGTGGAGTTTCTATTGGGGCTTCAGCGGTTGTTGGTTCAGTCCGGCGGGTGTAAGACCGGTTCCCATCGACGGCATACTCTTCGGAGCGCTCCTGGATTCGTTCTCGGCAGGTTGCTGGTGTCCTGTGGTGTGCTTCTCAGCGTTTGATGATCTCACTCTTGCGTCGGTGGTGCTTGGGGTCCCGGCCGTTCTCAGGTGAGTGCGTTGGGGTTTCTTCATGTCTGAAGTAGTCGTTTTGGTCGGTGGCGGCGGGATCTTAAGATTCAGGGCGTTGCTTGTGCGGTTGGGTGGTGTTTCTGTGATTCCTAACCATTTGGAATTGGTTTTTGGGTCTTCCTTTCATCTCGTCCCATGGTGAGGTGAAGTATGGATGTTCTGGTGTTTTGGATTTGTTTTTCTATCATTTATGTGTCTTTTGGTGCCGCCGGTGAGGCATTGTATTTGGAGATGACGATGGTGACGGTGACGGCGCGGTCGGTTCTCGCCGGTGAATTTGTTGATAGTCTGTGAGTGAAGGTTCCCACTGTGATTTTGCCAGTGGTGTTTAAGTGGTGATGTCGGAGGGATGATGGCGTTGCGATGTCAATAGAGGCCGGAGAAGCTCGTCGGCGACCCGGTTATTGTTTCAGACCTGGTGTAGGCAAGCGGCTCAGGGCGGTGCAGTCTCGCGGCTCAAGATTGTGATGACGATTCCGTCTCCGGTGAAAGGTGGCGCGTGACGGTGGACTCGGGCTGTCGCGTGGACTTCGCATGGCGTGCAGACTGAGAAGACATGGACTATTGTGGCAGGTGAGCAGCTCGAGATCTGTGTACATTGACGCTTGGGTCGTGGCTCAAGGTGGATGGCGGGGATTTTGAAGTTGTTTTTGAAATTTGAAATGCGGTTCTGCCTTGGATGTGGTGAATTTACTGGATGTGGTGAAATGGTGTTTGGGTACCGGCAACCCCTTAAACCGGCCATTTGAAAATGGAAAAAATGATTTGCAGCAGCTATAATGTAATGTAACATTCATGTATGTAATCTATTTCCAAGATTTCTAAACTGATCAGTCTTTCGGGACATGATTTCCTTATATAATGCCAATTTTATATAATAAAGCACTGACTCTGGGTAATTGGGATTGGGGTGTTACATAATAGCCCTCGACTATTATATTTGTAACACTTAGTCATTTGAGTATTCAAGTGGAAATGATCCATAAACCTCTCTTCATAGCCTGATCTATGGAATTGCCACTACTCCATGAGTATAAGGTAGGATTTTGACTGGCCAACTAAATTAAAAAACAGTTCCTTGATCTATTGAGTGGAGTCCCATCTCCTGCATAGAATTACTTTGTAATGCACAATGTTATGCCTCTAAAGTTACCACAAGAAATAAATGGATAATTCTTAGCTATCAACATTATTTAAGTTGACCCACCACTCTCATAAGAACTCTCTGGTAGTAAAAGGCACCATCAACTAAGGCAGATAAACACCTTGAATAATCGGTTGTGTCTGAACTCAAGTGATGGAAGGCATTTAATGACATAATATTCTCTTTGATGGATTTGGTAATTTAATCTTGTGGAATAAAATCATTTTCTATTTAACATGAATGTTATATGTAATCACAGTCACAACGTAATCATGCTTTAAATAGAAAATTTTCACTATATATGCTCATTTTATCTATTCATACTTGTTTATATTTATACTATGTGATCATGTATAATAAATAAACCTTCAAAAAATAAAAAACCATGCATATGATAAAATAAATAAATAAATATCTGATCATGATTCATTAACTATTGGTTAATCCATCATGTAAATAATGGATTAACTAGCCCTAGAAAAATTTCATAAGTCAAAACCTAAATTGAATTGCAGCACCCACAACACCCATGAATTTCACTTATTTGGTTTAAACCAGCTCTAGAACCAAACCACTTTTCTATGAATTACTCTAATCTTAACAATTTATACTCATATAAAGGTGAGAGGAACTCAAGGTGTGAAAAAAATTATCACATAAATTTGGAAATGCATACCCTTATACATATTAAAGGAGGGACAATGTGAATATCTTCAAAAATAAAATAATTATTACATTTTAAAATTTAATGAAATAATTAAATTAAATAAATAATATATAAAACAAGCATGGGTTGGTCTTAGATCATGATCAGTAAACATGAAATTATATTTTATAATAAAAATTAAATATTCTAAAATTCAACTCAAGGGTTTTTTTAATGTTTTAACTTGCATTAAAATAATTTTAATTAATTATTTATAAATCCCAAAGCACCATGAATAATTTTATTAAATTATAGATAATTAAATTTAATTTCTAAAAAAAATTCATAGCTTTTTGGGTTCATTTGGACCTAAAGAAGATCCCTAGATTTTAATTTAGGATTTTTTAGGGTCCTAACGAGTCGGTCTTTTCGAAACCAGACTAAATTGTTTCAGACTGAGATGGGGCAAGGTCTGGCATTCCAATTTAGGGTACCAAATATGTATTCCCATAAAAAAAATATTATATATATATATAATATTATAATATATAATATATATAATATATTATTATAATATATATATATATATGTCACCCCAATCAAGGGGTAGAAATATATCAACATCCCCAACCAAAATGGGGAGGGAGTAATATATTATCTTATCATGACATATAAACATATATATATATATATACATATATTATATACATATTATAATATATATAAAATACTTTTTACTTTTATGTTTTGGATTTACTCAACCTTTGGCATGCAACACACACCAAGTTCCACCCACCCATCAATTCAAAAATAAATGTGTGTGTGTGTGTGGATTTTCATCACAATATATATATAAAAATTGTCGATCTTCATTCGAACATAACATGGTCATACAAACTCTAATTGATGAACCGTAAATTGTGTTGGGACAATATCAGAACCCTCTTTCATAATCATAATAAATTTAATCAAAATTTTAAAATTTCCAACTTAAATAATTTCACTTTCACTCTAATACCAATTGAAGGAACCTACGGTGTAGTGGAAGCATGAAAAATACACAATTTAAAAGAAATTATATTATTATTAAAAACATAGAATCTATAAAACCCCTTTCCCAGATTTCTAAAATTATGATTTGAAATTAAATTTAATTATGACAAATAAAATAAAATGAAAGCATAAATGGTGCATTGTTCATCTGAAATCATTGATTTGATTACCTCACCATCAGTGTGTTATGGATCAAAGGCACCAAGATAGGCATCCTCAAGATTTAAAAAACATGCACCAAACCTCCATGATAATTGATCTAGGATTCTTGAGTTTTATCATAGGAATTTTAATAAATTTAATAAGTCACTTAGATCATTTAAATAATGTGGACTCGATCAAGAATACAGGATCGATCCATCCTTGTTCTTTATTTAAAATCACTCTAAGAGCTTAAGAGGAGAAGAAAAGAGATATTATCAATCTAAATTATTAAAAATGGTGTATATTTATATTAAATAGTATAAAATGATCTTTTATACCTAGGTTATACTTTCAAAAAAAATATTTGGTCACTAGAAAGTAATAAACTTCATTTTAGACACTTGTGCACTCTTATGAATTAATTAAACTTTCTATAAATGTCAAGAATATTTTATCACCCACTTATAACATTTTAACATGTTTCATGATAAAATAAAAACTATTGAATTGTCCAGTAATCTTCCTAAATAATTTAAAAAATCTTGAATGTGTTATATTCATTTAAAAAATATATATTTTCTGATATTCACTTTTATGATCAAACAATTGGAGAATACCTTGAGAAACAAATTAAATATTCATTATTATAAACTTAAATAACATAAATGGATTATTTTAATTGTTATAGATCACACTCATACATTCATTGAACCCCACACATGGGGACCACTTCATCCTAAACTCATATTCATATGAACAGGTATAACTTGTGGATACACTTAGTGTGACCATTTAGGTCTTTATCTTGATAGTAGTGATTCTAACCCATAAACCAAGATTAGAGTATAGAAACCCATCAAGACCCCTACGGAGATAATGAAATTCATAGCTATGACTACCTATTACACACACATTCTATGTAATGTAATATCTTTGTCTAGTGATATCTCATAAAGTTGGATACACTTGTGTTATCATCCTTTTTATGCTTTATATATTTCATGAATTTATTGGATGGACTTGCCTTCTTGTACCATGGTCATGGATTTGATGAAGGTACTACCATCCTCTTAAACCTTGAACCACAAGATATATTTTCCTCAACTAAAAATCAAAATATTCTAACTTGATCATTCAACCAATGTCATTCCACCAATGATGCACCTAACACAAGCTACCCCACCACAACTTCAATGTCATGGTTTTTTCCTTGCATAAAAGTATGTGATTAAATGGTACACATTGATAATAATCTCAAGTCTAGAGACTAATAAACATGTTAATATATAGTAACAACTAATGACACAAAAAACATGTGGTGTTACTATTGGCAGTTCAGTCCTCATGATCAATTCAACTTGAGATCACAAAGTGAAAACTTCATGAGAATAAATCCCAATTCTTATGAGCCCCCAACAACTGATATACAGACATAATTTGTGTTTAGTAATTATGAATTATCTATACCATATGACGTATATTTAACATTATTTTTATAGTATCACAATGTTCCTATTATAACTGGGAACTAATATAACCATTTTATGTGATAAGTAATCTACAGACATTACCATGTAAACAGTGGTTGCAGAAGTATCAACACTATTATGGTAAGAATAGACACGTGTATATATCAAAATATATACATGTAATGGTAGTTAAAGTACATAAATAATTTGTTTCTAGGGAACCCACTCACAACACAATTGTTATTTATTCCTTTCCAACAACTTAGAAAAACAAAAGAACGTTAATTGTGCGGTGTGCGGACTATCGACTCCATGAAGTAACATTTTTTATTTCTTATATTTATTTTATTTATTTATCCAAACCACTTATAGTATGATTAAACAAATTAAAAAATAAAATAATATCATTATTCTTCTATTATAATGATATTATACACTTTTTTAACCATACTCTACCATGGAGTTAAAAAGTGTTCTTGTTTGGGTATGTTTGACCACCTACATAAACTATGCTATAAAACACTATCATGGATGACTATGGGAACTTAAATAATAATATTATTATAATTTATTAAGAAAAATATGTTTTTTTCTAGTTCTGCAAATTTTATATTAATTATTTAACTTATTTTTCAAATATCATCCTTGATCACTAAAATTACAAAAATAATCCGACATTGATTCAATTTTTATGAAAACATAAGAAAAAACTATATAATAAATAAATAAAATATGATAATAAATGGTCTTTATTAAATGAAATATTGAATAATAGATTTTTTATCAGCCAAATTTACCCAATTTCTTAGGGTTAAGTGGTCTCTTGTAGTGTAGCTTGGGTTGTTGAATCCTCAGAGACCTAAGAAGAAACTTAAAGACACATACATTCTATGCATTGTTTTTTGCTTTGAAGTGGCCAACTTAGGTTTTATTTTACATTTTTAAAATTATAACTAAGAGACCTAAGTGAATTAAATTTATAAAAAAAGATTTTATCCTAGGTTATTATAAGGTATATATTAGATGAAATTCCTTTTTAATGATTTCAATTTATTAGACGGAAGAGTGATTAATTTAAGTATATCAAAACCAATTCATCACTTATTGGTTTAATAATAATAAAAATTTAATAATAATCACCTATACACTTAGATTATGATCTTCATGATCACTTCAAGGTAAAGGTTATTATTATCACTTGAAGTGTGTGGCCTTAAAATTCAACAAGGATGAAGAAGTGTTAAAACCGTCAAATGAAACTCTCAATTAAAATAAGTAATTAAACATTAATAGAGTGAAAAATAAAATACAATTAAGACTCTTGATACTGAATTGGATCAAACAATAAGAGTTTTATCCCTCCATTTATGTTATTCTCTCAAAGGAAGTAGAGAGTAGAATCATGAGGGCAGAATTGAAGAAGTGAAAAATAATTAAATAATGAATACTCCACCGTTTTGTGAAGGATTTTCTCTTTGATGTTTGAATAAATTCAAACCATGATGAAATTATATCAAAATGTTAACAAAAATAACATAAAATGATAATAATAATAATTTTTATTATGAATGTAATTTTATTTGAGAAACTTGTAATTAAAGGAAGAACGTTGTAAAAAATTCAGAAAAATAACATTATAATGAAACAAAACACCATGAATCCAAAATACTCCAACACCACTACTTTAAATAGAAATTTTTTAAGCCTTAGGTAAATCCCCTAATAGTAAAATTAATCCTAATTTAGTATGCTCAGTCTAGGGTGGTGGAAAGTTTGTGGAAATTGTATTTTTTCACCCTTGACTTGAAATAGGAGCTAGCATGCATCCAGCCAACTGAGGTGCAAAAATGAGATTTTATATAGATGAATATGGGTGGTTCATAGAAGAATAAACTAAATCCCTGGATTTACCCTAAAATCTTATAAAATTTGAGGCAAAATTAATTTTTTTTTATGATATATGGTCAAAATGGTGGGTTGTTTTTATGGGACGTAGAATTTGGACAAGAATTTTATCTTCAAATTGGGCTTCCTAAAACTCCATTAAAACAGCATAATTATCTTATTACTCTATTTAATTAAATGTTCACTGGTATTTCTTATATCTCTTGTTCAAATTTGAGAGTCATTGGTCTTTGATAATGTCCTTTATAGTCATTTTATTGGGTTGTTGTCCAATTCTCTTTGCCTAGAATTTATTGGCATGAATGACCACTTTGGTCATCTTCCAATGTGATTATTCAAGTGCACCAGAAGAATTAAATATTCCCAATGGAATAGGAAACCTGAAATTAAAATATTATATTCAAATAAAGATCATTTGGTTATTAACAATGTGTCTCAAAACATACCAAGTAATAGTTCACTTAAAGCAAGAATTTCAATCATGCTGTGAAATAATGTTCAAATTGTAAAATGAACTAAAAATGGTGTTTATAAATAATTAATCACATGAATATTACAATATATAAAATTAATATTAGGCTATTTCAGTTCCTAATCACACCCCCAACTTTATTTTTACTAGTATTGAGAAAAATGTATCTCAAAAATATGAAATTTGAATTCCCTTTTCTAAAAAATTTTAATACACAATGCTCACAAAAAGACCACATATCACACAATTATGAAACCTATAAAAATATTTTAACACAATATAGGTTCATAATTATATAATAATCCCAAGACCATTCATTTTTTCATATTCATTGCCACATTTCATCCAATTTTAATTAAGCATGATGATGTGTTGTGTGTCACAATAGACATGGGGGTTCATCTTTATTCAAGAGGGAAAATATATAAGCACTAGGTGGAATAAAATTTTAATATTAATATGAGTATTATTTTTTATTTTATTTTTTTTTATTTTTATTTTATTTTTTTTATTTTTCCACAGTAATTGAAACTGAACTCAATCAAGTCAACCCTTATAGAGAGACTTTGTTGATGACTCCCAGGCTCAAAGAACTTAGGTCACCAAGATAAGCTCATATACTTGAGCATCATCTTGAGTTAACTCAATCATAAAAAATAAAATTACCATAAATAGATATAAAATTACCAACTTTGGTCCAGAAAACTATAAAGTTACGATCTCCAAGTTCTAAAATCCACACATTAGGTCAATCCATTTC
This sequence comes from Viscum album, assembly GCA_963277665.1. Classification (NCBI taxonomy): domain Eukaryota; kingdom Viridiplantae; phylum Streptophyta; class Magnoliopsida; order Santalales; family Viscaceae; genus Viscum; species Viscum album. The sequence goes on from OY728156.1 coordinate 1,850,179,536, forward strand.
TCTACGCACAAATATATGTATGCTTTTGGATTTTTTTTTGATTTTTTTTAATACACATGTTAAAATTAAAATGATCACCAAATCTATGCCATTTATTATAGGATCCCAAGAACTCAAATTAATACCACACATTCCAAAGGATGTTCATTTTTAATTTTTTTATTAATTTAATGAAAATATAAATGGTGAAAAATAACATTAGACAGCCACAATTTCCAAAATCAATGCTCATGAAATTAAACATGGATTAAAATTATAATCAAGGCATATAAAATAATTTGATATTCAGTTTCAAATTTTAAATTTCATATTATAATGTTCAAGGTTAAATATATTTTTACTTCCATTAACACATATTAATATTCAATTAAATTTTTTTCTTTTTTGTTTTTTGTTTTTCTTTATGTACACAAAAAAAAAATTATTTCATCTCCCACCCCAAATTATAATAACATTGTACCCAGTGTTTAATGAAAAAAATATTTATAAAGGGGTATAGGTAGAAGAGAGGAGTTCCTAAATTAAAATTTAAAAATGAGTTATAGAAAAATGTCACATTGTGGTATACTGATGAAGGTCATGCCACAACAAAATGATCCTTACATACCCATGTCACTCATAGACTCCCTATAGTGGATGGTATAATGGTGTGGAATTTCTAGATGTATGTGATTTCCCTAAAAAAACTTCAACCTCAATAGCCCCTGCTTCTCACACAAAAACCAAATTAGAAACCATGGAAACCATAAGAGGTTCTCTTAAATAAATACTGTAACAGCCCGAGATTTTATGAAAAATATTGTTTTTAATTTTATTAATGTCTTGTGTTGTACGCTACACCAAAAGGAGCTTTCACAACACGCAATCGCGACCTTCCTCGATAGCTTGCGTCGTACGCAATACCGAGTTTCACGAAACAACGATATGCTATTAAAATATTATTAAAACTAGCCGTTATGAATAGTAATAACCACTTTTTAAAATTTTAGAAATTTTAGCCCTCAAAATGGACTTCATTTTTGGATTCGTAATATTGAAATTAGCTTAGGGTAAAATTTTGGTAATTTTCGGATAACTTTTATATTTTGATGAATAGTGAAAATTACTAAATTTTAGTTAAAAACAACTTTTTCAATCGAAATAATTAATAGTGATAAATTATTAATTTTAGTGGTTTTAAAGTATATTTAGAATATATTTTTACAATTTAATACAACATTGGTCATTGAATATAATTTCACATTTAAACCAGACATAATCAAGTGTCAATCTTTTGATAGATATTGTTTCTTAAAAACACGCTATTTGTTTTAACAGCGGGATTTAATTATAAAATTAATTAATGCAACTTCTATGTTATGAATTTGGTAAAAATAGACTTCATTTTTGAATTCGGAATATGAAATATATCTTAGGATGAAATTTTGGCATTGTTCTGAAAAACATCAATTTTTGATGAATAGTGAAACTACTAAGTGGTAGTTAAAAAACTGAATTTTTCATAAAACTGAATTTTACCGCTTCTGTGAATGGAATTTCAAAAATCCGAGAGACACGGTTGATGTCAGTAAGTAAAATGTGGTTCAATGAGATGAAAATAATTTTTGGTGAATAGTAACTTTTTACTTTTATTTACCACGGTTAAAAGTAAATAGGGTAATTAAGGGTAAGAATGATATTAATATTACCCTAACACATATCCTAATTCTATTGGACAAGTGTATCTCGACCAAAAAAAACCTTAAGTGTAAAATATTATCATTTAGGACCACTTGGATTAGATTAGGACATTTATTATTATTTAATTCAAAGAAGAGTTAAAAGAGTTAAAATCAAAGTATATTTACTAAAAAAATTTAATATAGGGTTGTACATAAGATAAATTCGATTGTAAATATTAATTAGAAAGATAAACAGATTTCCTACATAATGGTATTTTATTTGTAATTTTTAGACATCAAATAATTTAATTTATTTATGTCACAAAGATGATGCAGTAATTATCTTATTATTGAAATATTGACATAATTGATGTTATAAACACCAAAATAAATGTAATTTGAGACTTTTTATCAATTACATTAATTTTCTAGGTTACTATGATATATTAGTGTTGATTTAATAAACTTGGTTCGAACATATAATTCTGTTATGACTTTCACAAAAATCATATATCAAATAGTGTCAAAATTGACACAAAATAGTTTTTAAATCAAATATTATATTATTAATTGTTATTTTATTCCTAAAAATCTAAGGTTCGGCCAAATGACTTATATAAGGATATATATATTAATAATAAACAATTTGGGGTTCGTTTGTCATGTTATAGTAAGTGTATTAACCATATAGTGAAAGAAAACAAAAAGACACGGTAAAAGTTAAATTATTTAACTTAGAGTTAAATCTAATTGATAAGGTTAAAATAATACCCTAAACTTGTCTAAATCCTATTGGTTGATAGGATTTCGACCCATCCCCACTTTAGCTTCGAAATAAGACCCTTTGGAACCATTATAAACCGATTTCGACTTTAATATAAAATAATATTTTGAGATATTCCTAAGGTGCCCCTCTCCTCCCTTATAAAAGGGCACCTCCTCCCCCTCCTCCTCACACCAATTTGAGAACTCAAGCTCGTCCAACCCCTGCCAAAATCTCTTCTCCACTTCCCTATCAACATCCTAGAGGTTTTGGTCTTCCTCAAAGACCAATTTTAGTTCCCTAAGAGGAGGTCTCCAAAAGGCGCTTCAAAGAAGAGGTAATTACCGTTACCAATTCTTTCATCTTTATTTCTTCTTCCACTTCTTCTTCTTAGGTTGTTTCATTATGAAGTAATAACATCAGTATCAATAATATACTGATATGTTATTATAAGTATGAAACAACCCTATTTCACCATCTATCCATCCTACAGAAAAAGAAATCACCGCGCGTGCGTACGTACGGAATACCGTCTCCACGCCGTGGTGTAATCTATTTTCCACCACCACCTTACATGGATGGGTATAATGGTGTAAAGAATAACTGTACATATTTATTACAACATCATATTGATTCTGATATATTGTATAATCCACTCCAATTCAATTCAATATTTATGGAAATGATATCATCGCTCGTGCGTACGTACGGACTACCGTCTCCACGACGCGATGAGATTCATTCTCCATGTTAACCATTTAAGAATGATTATAAAGTATATATAAGAAATAATAATGAAATATATGAAATTATAAAGCTACTGTATTTATGTATATATATATATATGTATGTCATCTACTTACTTCCATTCAAGACAATAAGGAAAGGAAAACAGCGTTCATGCGTATGTACGGACTACCGTCTCCATGAACGGTGTTTTTCATTTCATTTATCTATCTATTATATATATATATACAAAATATATATGATATATAAATCATATTTTATATTCTGGAAGTAAGTAAATCATGATATAAGTAATAATAATGTCAAGAACAACAAGTCAAAACACCTACGATAAATGAAACGATTTTACCCAAAACGCTTCTTTAACATGGAATTTACAAAAGAACGGGTAATATAATGTCATAAGTGAACCATATATGATATCATAACAATGAATATGATTCTGTAATAAGTCAATGACATTATTCAAACCATTATACAGGAGCTTCGGACACGTACAAAGCAAATCGGACCTAAGGTAAGGGAAATATCACAATCTCATTTTTATCCGAGATTGTTTATACGTTGGTATTTACTGGGGTGTATTTTATCATCCACATCCATGTTTTCTCAATATGTAATATTATTTCCATCCACCTACAATTGTTTAAATCCAATTTTACCCTTCTATGAGTTTTTAGTAAAAGATATGAAAGGAATCTTTTGTCGTTTTTTATACGAGGTACTTTTTGACTTTTCCGACAAAAGTACGAAGAATGTTTTTTTTAACTTATACGGCACGAACGGATTTTTACGGTTTTATAAAGCCTTATTTTCATGAACCTTACTCCAAAATATTTCATGACTATTTTCAATAAAATCTTTTTCTTTTAAAATTGCATGATGTTTTGTGAAAAGAAATTGATTTTGAAGAAGAAATGATATTTTCCTCAAGAATTCAATTCAAGTGTTTTATCAAAATTATTTTTCATCTAAGATAATAAAGGGTTCTTTTTCTATCCATATTTTTACATTGATTTGACTATGTTGTGATGGAATTATGTTTATGAATTCCTTTATCTTATATGAATGGTTTTATGATGTCATATTGTTTAAGAATCCCATTTTTATTACATGGGTTATGAAATGATGTATGATTTATGATTTTGTGGAACACATAAGAATGGTATCATTATGAGATGGGTGGGACCTATATCTCCCTCCAATTCATTGGGTAAAGATTTTATATCTCATGAGATAGACATGGCTGGAATGGCAGGTTATACCGGTTCAGTGAAACAGGACTGAAACGAGGGTTACTCGATTCAGAAAGGGACTTTGTCCACTAAGATAGTCTTGGCAATGAGTCATGACTAACAAGAAATGATTCTCTATGATTATGTGTGAATGCCACAAAGTTTCATGTTTTAAGTTATGATTATTGTGATTACATTTCACTACCATGATTTATCCCATGTTATGAAATTATGCTCTCTTTTGCAGGTTATGATTTCCAAAATGTTATGTTCTTATGAATACAATGTGATTGATATTTCTTTTGTTTACCCTTACTGAGCATTTGAGCTCACCCTTTTATGTTTTCTTTTCCCCAGGATATAAAGAAAGGTTTTAGGTAAAAAAAAAAGGAAGATCTTTATGGGAGATGTTGAATATCTTTCACTACGATTAGAAGATTTTATTCCGAGTTTCCAAAGACACTAAACTATTACGATCCTTGTGTGTGTGTTTTTGTTATGTACTAAGTATTCCGCAAAAGTAATGTAAAGTCCATGTAAGTCAGGATTCGGGTCTCTACAGTTGGTATCAGAGGCAAAGGAGGTAGGAATGTATCCGATCCTTGGGAACTCTCACATGTGAGCGTTGGACGAAGCATGGCTCTCCGCCCAAGGGCTTCATGAGGAAATGGCTGCCACTGGGGATGGTGGTGTGTCCCACCCAGGGGGTGTAGCCGCCCATGGAGTGCCCTGATAGGTATCAATTGTAGTCCACTGGAAGTAATTCTAGACTGCTACAGTTGGTATCAGAGGAAAGGTTTAGTCAACCTTTGGAAACTAGGATGCGAAAGCGTTAGTGAGATCCCTAGAGATATTTCTAAGGTATGTCTAGGGATGTCCCTAAGGATAAGTATACGTATAGGATATAGTCCGAGAACTACGGTAACGATATTAGAATTTAACCTAAGATGTTAGATATTAAGGGTACTCCCCCTTTACTATGTTGTTTTCCCTAGCATGATTTTTGCCTCTCACACTATTATTTTTGGGTTTTAGACGATGGCTGGAACCCGAAGGAACCGTGTTGATCAATGCAATAGAAAATGCAATGATTGTCCTCCTGAACAAACAAATGTTATGGGAGATGGAGTACAAAATCTTATTGCTATACTTACACAAGCTATGAATTATTCTGGACTTCCAAATGAGCAGAGAAGGGAACAATATTCTATTGAGTCCTTCATGAGGCAACGTCCACCTTCTTTTAATGGGTCTTCCGATCCACTTATTGCTGAACAATGGATTAGTACCACTGAAAAGATATTTTCAGTTCTTCAATGTTCTGAACATGATAAAGTCATTTTAGCAGTATATCGTTTGGAAGGTGAAGCTGATCAATGGTGGAATATTATCAAGAATACGAGGCAAAGAGATGAAATTGATTCCATGGAATGGGACGAGTTCAAGAACTTGTTTTTCAGTAAGTACTTCCCTCGTATTCTTCGAACGAAGATGGAAAAGGAGTTTCTTGAGCTGAAACAGAAGGATGATGAATCTGTTGGTATATACGAAGCGAATTTTACAAGACTTGCAAGGTATGCATCTGGAATTATCATCCAACCTGAAAGTAAAGTTGATCGATTTTTCAGTGGTTTAAAACCAAGTCTTCGAAGGGAATTAGCTATAAGAGACTTTAGTAGCTATGAAGAAATTGTGCGTTGTGCTATCAAGGTAGAAATAGAAGTTGGTGTTACATATCCATCTCATGGTTTTGATAAGAAACGAAAGATGGAGTTCAAGGAGAAATCTCAGAATAATGGTGAAAAGAAGATGAATGTTTCCTTATGCACAAAGTGTGGAAAGAAGCATGGTGGAGATTGTCTTAAAGGGACTAGAAAATGTTTTAAGTGTGGAAAAGAAGGTCATCGAGCAGCTGAGTGTCAAAGTAATGGAAAAAGGGATTCTAATGATGTGAATAAAGCAAACACTATAGAGAACGCACCACCAACACTTCAATGCTTCAAGTGCAAGGAAATGGGGCATTATGCTAATAAATGCCCTAATACAAGGGTTAGTGATGATCGACATGAGCAACCGCTTAAGGAAAAGGACAAAGGGAAGTCACATGCGATCACCATTGGCGATGTTGAATATGATAACGATGTGGTGGAATGATTAAGTGTTTATGTAATGGGATTCCAAAATAATGTTGTATCATAAAGTATTGGAATATTTATGTATTGGTCTAATGTGGTATTCAAAGTGATTGAGATATTTTTGTAAATAAGATTATATGAGCATAATGAAGGGAAAATGAGAAAACGAAATGTTTAACAGTATTCATGAGCTCATGATTGATATAAGGACTAAGTGATATCATGGTTTGAGTATATAGAATTTTGAGGATTTTGGTATGTGGAAAGTGTTAACTTTAAACTGCATTCATGTTTTCACTAAGGTATTCAAGAGAATACATGATTAAGGCCTTTGAATGTTTGGAATGTGACCAACAAGACATATCTTTTGATATATGGGGATCAAAGATGGTATTAAATCTCTGGTAATCGTTTTCACTATATTATGACAATGGACTGCAGTATTATGGATAAGCCTAAAGATTGGAATAGATTATGTTGGACATGAGTCAGGATAGAACTTTTTCGATATTATTGATGGGATGTTATAATAATATAGTTTTAGAAAAAGGACAACCTGCAGGACGGGCGACAGCCCATCGCTTCGGACAAGGCTGTGGGAATCGAACCCACAACCGAAGTGCGACTGGCCTTTATCGCCTACCAGTGGCCTACAGGAAGTCCCTGTTTAGTAGAAACTAGTTTTATTATATTAAGCAGTATGATATATGAAGTATAAAGTCCATTTTAGGAACCATATATGATTAATCTCACTATAGAATGACTTATGTATATTTAATAACTTTTGCTAACCTTTTGTTTGAGACAGATAGAATGACCCGTCATTATATCACATGATCTGCTAACACTTCACGAATAACAAATTCAACTTCATTTATTTAAGAGATGAAGTGTAAATTGTTCAAGGCACGAACAACAGTGAGATTGTACCAAAATAAAGTAAGTATTTATTCTAATTCAAATTCTTCAACTTTAGGGAAATGATCTTGAAAACCAAAAATGTTGTCCTAGTGCTCTTATATCTGATTAATCAGATGGTACCTCAGATCATCACAAATATATGGATTTGTGATTGTTGGATTTTCCATAGCCATGTTCTCTACCACTCTCCATCAGAACATGACGGTTAGATTTCTCTTCCATGTCCATATTTTCACCTATGTTCTCCTATGTGGATACCCAGTGATTAGTTAACTTGGGTAACCATTAAGTTTTATAATTTAGTTTTTAAAGATAAGTTTTGGTATTCCTTTTTACGATGTGGGTTTCTATCAAAGAAACTTTCAAATAGTAAACCATTTATAACCCCGACGAATTTCGAGGGCGAAATTCATTTTAAGGAGGGTAGAATGTAACAGCCCGAGATTTTATGAAAAATATTGTTTTTAATTTTATTAATGTCTTGTGTTGTACGCTACACCAAAAGGAGATTGCACAACATGCATATTTGACTTTCCTTGCATTACACGCAATCACGACCTTCCTCGATAGCTTGCGTCGTACGCAATACCGAGTTTCACGAAACAACGATATGCTATTAAAATATTATTAAAACTAGCCGTTATGAATAGTAATAACCACTTTTTAAAATTTTAGAAATTTTAGCTCTCAAAATGGACTTCATTTTTGGATTCTTAATATCGAAATTAGCTTAGGGTAAAATTTTGGTAATTTTCGGATAACTTTCATATTTTGATGAATAGTGAAAATTACTAAATTTTAGTTAAAAACAAATTTTTCAATCGAAATAATTAATAGTGATAAATTATTAATTTTAGTGGTTTTAAAGTATATTTAGAATATATTTTTACAATTAAATACAACGTTGGTCATTGAATATAATTTCACATTTAAACCAGACATAATCAAGTGTCAATCTTTTGATAGATATTGTTTCTTAAAAACACGCTATTTGTTTTAACAGCGAGATTTAATTATAAAATTAATTAATGCAACTTCTATGTTATGAATTTGGTAAAATAGACTTCATTTTTGAATTCTGAATATGAAATATATCTTAGGATGAAATTTTGGCATTGTTCTGAAAAACATCAATTTTTGATGAATAGTGAAACTACTAAGTGGTAGTTAAAAAACTGAATTTTTCATAAAACTGAATTTTACCGCTTCTGTGAATGGAATTTCAAAAATCCGAGAGACACGGTTGATGTCAGTAAGTAAAATGTGGTTCAATGAGATGAAAATAATTTTTGGTGAATAGTAACTTTTTACTTTTATTTACCACGGTTAAAAGTAAATAGGGTAATTAAGGGTAAGAATGATATTAATATTACCCTAACACATGTCCTAATTCTATTGTACAAGTGTATCTCGACCAAAAACAACCTTAAGTGTAAAATATTATCATTTAGGCCCACTTGGATTAGATTAGGACATTTATTATTATTTAATTCAAAGAAGAGTTAAAAGAGTTAAAATCAAAGTATATTTACTAAAAAAAATTTAATATAGGGTTGTACATAAGATAAATTTGATTGTAAATATTCATTAGAAATATAAAACGATTTCCTACATAATGGTATTTTATTTGTAATTTTTAGACATCAAATAATTTAATTTATTTATGTCACAAAGATGATGCAGTAATTATCTTATTAATGAAATATTGACATAATTGATGTTATAAACACCAAAATAAATGTAATTTGAGACTTTTTATCAATTCCATTAATTTTATAGGTTACTATGATATATTATTGTTGATTTAATAAACTTGGTTCGAACATATAATTCTTTTATGACTTTCACAAAAATCATATATCAAATAGTGTCAAAATTGACACAAAATAGTTTTTAAATCAAATATTATATTATTAATTGTTATTTTATTCCTAAAAATCTAAGGTTCGGCCAAATGACTTATATAAGGATATATATATTAATAATAAACAATTTGGGGTTCTTTTGGCATGTTATAGTAAGTTTATTAACCATATAGTGAAATAAAACAAAAAGACACGGTAAAAGTTAAATTATTTAACTTAGAGTTAAATCTAATTGATAAGGTTAAAATAATACCCTAAACTTGTCTAAATCCTATTGGTTGATAGGATTTCGACCCATCCCCACTTTAGCTTCGAAATAAGACCCTTTGGAACCATTATAACCCGATTTTGACTTTAATATAAAATAATATTTTGAGATATTCCTAAGGTGCCCCTCTCCTCCCTTATAAAAGGGCACCTCCTCCCCCTCCTCCTCACACCAATTTGAGCACTCAAGCTCGGCCAACCCCTGCCAAAATCTCTTCTCCACTTCCCTAGAAACATCCTAGAGGTTCTGGTATTCCTCAAAGACCAATTTTAGTTCCCTAAGAGGAGGTCTCCAAAAGGCGCTTCAAAGAAGAGGTAATTACCGTTACCAATTCTTTCATCTTTATTTCTTCTTCCACTTCTTCTTCTTAGGTTGTTTAATTATGAAGTAATAACATCAGAATAAATCATATACTGATATGTTATTATAAGTATGAAACAACCCTATTTCACCATCTATTCATCCTACGGAAAAAGAAATCACCGCGCGTGCGTACGTACGGAATACCGTCTCCACGCCGTGGTGTAATCTATTTTCCACCACCACCTTACATGGATGGGTATAATGGTGTAAAGAATAACTGTGCATAGTTATTACAACATCATATTGATTCTGATATATTGTATAATCCACTCCAATTCAATTAAATATTTATGTAAATGATATCATCGCTCGTGCGTACGTACGGACTACCGTCTCCACGACGCGATGAGATTCATTCTCCATGTTAACCATTTAAGAATGATTATAAAGTATATATAAGAAATAATAATGAAATATATGACATTATAAAGCTACTGGATTTATTTATATATATATATGTATGTCATCTACTTACCTCCATTCAAGACAATAAGGAAAGGAAAACAGCGTTCATGCGTACGTACGGACTACCATCTCCATGAACGGTGTTTTTCATTTCATTTATCTATCTATTATATATATATATATACAAAATATATATGATATATAAATCATATTTTATATTCTGTAAGTAAGTAAATCATGATATAAGTAATAATAATGTCAAGAACAACAAGTCAAAACACCTACGATAAATGAAACGATTTTACCCAAAACGCTTCTTTAACATGGAATTTACAAAAGAACGGGTAATATAATGTCATAAGTGAACCATATATGATATCATAACAATGAATATGATTCTTTAATAAGTCAATGACATTATTCAAACCATTATACTGGAGCTTCGGACACGTACAAAGCAAATCGGACCTAAGGTAAGGGAAATATCACAATCTCATTTTTATCCGAGATTGTTTATACGTTGGTATTTACTGGGGTGTATTTTATCATCCACATACATGTTTTCTCAATATGTAATATTATTTCCATCCACCTAAAATTGTTTAAATCCAATTTTACCCTTATATGAGTTTTTAGTAAAAGATATGAAAGGAATCTTTTGTCGTTTTTTATACGAGGTACTTTTTGACTTTTCCGACAAAAGTACGAAGAATGTTTTTTTTTAACTTATACGGCACGAACGGATTTTTACGGTTTTATAAAGCCTTATTTTCATGAACCTTACTCCAAAATATTTCATGACTATTTTCAATAAATCTTTTTCTTTTAAAATTGCATGATGTTTTGTGAAAAGAAATTGATTTTGAAGAAGAAATGATATTTTCCTCAAGAATTCAATTCAAGTGTTTTATCAAAATTATTTTTCATCTAAGATAATAAAGGGTTCTGTTTCTATCCATATTTTTACATTGATTTGACTATGTTGTGTTGGAATTATGTTTATGAATTCCTTTATCTTATATGAATGGTTTTATGATGTCATGTTGTTTAAGAATCCCATTTTTATTACATGGGTTATGCAATGATGTATGATTTATGATTTTGTGGCACACATAAGAATGGTATCGTTATGAGATGGGTGGGACCTATATCTCCCTCCAATGCATTGGGTAAAGATTTTATATCTCATGAGATAGACATGGTTGGAATGGTAGGTTATACCGGTTCAGTGAAACAGGACTGAAACGAGGGTTACTCGATTCAGAAAGGGACTTTGTCCACTAAGATAGTCTTGGCAATGAGTCATGACTAACAAGAAATGATTCTCTATGATTATGTGTGAATTCCACAAAGTTTCATGTTTTAAGTTATGATTATTGTGATTACATTTCAATACCATGATTTATCCCATGTTATGAAATTATTCTCTCTTTTGCAGGTTATGATTTCCAAAATGTTATGTTCTTATGAATACGATGTGATTGATATTTCTTTTGTTTACCCTTACTGAGCATTTGAGCTCACCCTTTTATGTTTTCTTTTCCCCAGGATATAAAGAAAGGTTTTAGGTAAAAAAAAAGGAAGATCTTTATGGGAGATATTGAAGATCTTTCACTACGATTAGAAGATTTTATTCCGAGTTTCCAAAGACACTAAACTATTACGATCCTTGTGTGTGTGTTTTTGTTATGTACTAAGTATTCCGCAAAAGTAATGTAAAGTCCATGTAAGTCAGGCTTCGGGTCTCTACAAATACAATGGCAATATGAAAGGGGAAACATACCTAATTATTTTAGAACACTAAATATTGATGTATGGAACTAGTAAAAATAATAAAATAAATAAATAATATATATATTTTCAAAGATAATTATATATATATATAACAAAACAAATATGGAAGCACTATAGGTCATAGGTAAGTGGAATTTGCACTCCCATATTACTCTTTAGTCATGGGATAGAGTCTTACGGCTTAGTCGGATGCAACAGAGTTGTCCCTATGACCTATGGTGTAGTCTTTTGCACAAAAATATAAATATATATTATTATTATTTTCTTTTTTCTTTTTTTATTTTTTTTATTTCCCCATTTTTTAAATATATATATGTACAAGCACATAAAATAAAATATATATTACACAAAAGAATGATAAATTAAAAATAATGAAAATAAAAGAAGAAACAATCAGGTTAAAGTGAAAAAAGATTTCACAATATTTTTTTATGAAATTATTTTTTTAACACATAAATACACAAAAAAAATAAAGAAAAATAAAATTCATGTTGATTCTAATTTTACTCCCAAAAATCACTTAGTTTAAACTCATTAGCTCGAATTGGACCCCCTAACTTACCCAATACCAACTTTGAATATGTTATGGACTACATCCTTCACCACTTATACTAGATTGAGATTTATTATTTGTTTTGAATTTTTTAATGAACAAACATATGTTCTATAATGAGTAGAAAAATTAAAGTAATATTAGAAATGGTGAATCCAGTTTCTTCTGTAGTCTTATATAAGACATCAAGGATAAGTCCTCTTTTATTTTTATCAAGAGAAGAGACAATGAAAATAGGAAGGTTTCATCTATCCCTAATGAATTTAAACTTGAGGGAGGATGGAAGGGTAATATGTTTAAGTTTAGTTAGGATAACACTTTCATACATAGGATGGGACTTTGAATTGAACTCAGTTTCATTTTTAAAATTTCTCAATAGGATTGGTTCCTTTTGAACAGAAGATTCAACTACCAAATTAGACATATCGGTGTTAGGAATGGATATGGGCTCAAATTTTTTGATTTATCCAAATGTTTCAATGATTAGTGTTATTAAAAAAATCATTAATGGAGCAATATTTAGAAACCAAAATCCATGATGTAAAATTATCCTCTTTTGAAAGACCCTTCAACAATTCCTTGATAATTTTCATCTACCCCAAATAAAATGGTTGGTTCTTCAATAAATTTATGAGAGGTTTTTGGGAAACTAGATACTCCACATAAGGTTATGGAATGGATAGTTAGTATAGGGATAGGTTCCTCAAAAGTTTTAATGCCTTGTAGTTCTAATCTCAAATATGAAACCTTGAAATTCATTCTCTCCATTTGATTAAAAAAATTAAAACAATGTATGAGAAACATAATGTGTATGAGTTTGAACATGATGTAATTCCCCAAGATTAATCTCTTAAACTATCCCTGAGAGGGCTATAAATTTATTCTTTAAATAGTCATCATCCAAATGATTGTACATCTCACTGGTTGTGGGTAATCATTAAAGGTTTGATAAAAGATATTTTCTATGTTAGGGGCTTCCCAATATTTCATTCCAATTTGATTCCATACTGGGTTTATTATGGGGTAATTTTGAAGAGATCCATTAGAGTAGACTAAAAAAGGATTTGAGATTCTTAGGACACACACAAATAGAAAGGTTAAAAGATAATAAAAATAGGGGTGATAATAGAGAACTTACGGTGATAAAAGGATCCTAGTGTCTAAGATAACTTACTTAGGTCCTTGGTAATAGCACCAAAATTTGGTCTCTCCCAAATTTACCCCAAGTTTTTAGGGTTAATAAATCACTTGTAGTGTAGCTTGGGTTATCGAATCCTCATGGATCTAAGAAAAAACCTCCAAATATGTGCATTCTATGGATTATTTTGACTATTAAGTGGCCAAATTAGGTTCGATTTGATATGGTTCAAATTATCACTAAGAGACCTAAGTGAATTCAATTTATAAAAAAAGTTTTGATCCTAGGTTATTATAAGGGATGGATTAGATGAAATTTCTTTTTAAAGATTTCAATTTCTTAGACTCAAGAGTGTTTCATTTAAGTATATCAAAACAGATTCATCACTTATTGGTTTAATAACAACACAAACTTAATGATAATCATCTATACACTTGGAGGATCATTTTCATGAGCACTCTAAGGTAATGGTTCTTTTTAGTACATGAAGTTTGTGGCCTTAAAATTCAACAGAAATGAAGAAGTATTAAGATCATCAAATGAAACTCTCAGTTAAAATAAGTGATTAAAAATTAATAGAGTTAGCAATAAAATCCAATTTAGACACTTTATACTACCTTGGATCAACACAAAAGAGTTTTATCCCCCCACTAATGTTATTCTCTCAATGAAATTGGGAAATATACTCATGAGGTCTGAATTGAGGAACTAAAAATAATAAAATAATGAACACTTCACTATTTTATGAAGGATTTATCTCTTTGTTGTGTGAATAAATTCACACCTTGATGAAACAGTAACAAATTGTTAAAAAAATAATGAAAATGAGAAAAATAATAAGTTTTATTAAGAAGATAATTTGATTTTAGAAACTTACAACTGAATTAATAACGTTACAAAGACAAATTGGCAGAATAACATTACAATGAAACAAAACACCAAGAATCCCAAATAATCCAACACCACTATCGTAAATATGAATTTTGGAAGACTTGGGTTTAGTCTTTAACTATACAAGTCATCCCACTTGAGTATGGTAGGCCAAGGGTGGTGGAAAGTTCATGGAATTTTTTACTTTTCCACTATTGACCTGAAATAGGATATGGCTTGCATCCACCCAACAGAGGTTCCAAAATGAGCTTCTAGATGGATGAATTTTAGTGGTATGAAGAATAAGAAACTGGATTATAGGATGTATCCTAACACCCTATAAAATATGTTCCAAATTTAATGTTTGGTTTGCAAGATATGGTCAAAATGTTGGTATTTTTTGGGTCATATAATTTGGTCCATAATTTTATCTTGAACTTGAACTACCTAGAACTCCATTAAAACATCAAAATTAGTTTTTTAAAATGTTGAATTAAATCTTTACCATAATTTAATATATATAAAGTGAAAATTTTATAATCATTATGTTTGGATAATAGCAGATATATTCATTTTATTAGGTTGTTTTCCAGTTCACTTTACCTGGAATGAGTTGGCATGAAAGACCACTTTGGTCATCATCCAATGTGATTCTTCAAGTGATCCAGAATAATGAAATATTCCCAATGGAATGGAAAATCTGAAAATAAAATATGAGATTAAAATCAAGATCATTTTGGGATTAACAATTTGTCTCAAAATTTACCAGTAAAAGTTCACTTTAAGCAATAATTGCAATCATGATGTAAAATAATGTTCAAATTGTAAAATGCACTAAAAATGGTGTTTATGAATAATGAAGCACATTGATATTATAATATGTGCAATGAATACTATCCTATTTTAGTGGATAATCAAGGTTTCCTAAAAATGTATCTAATAAACTTAATTTTATCATTTAGGAAGTTAGTTGTATGCATAGAATGAATCAGGAACAAGGTAAGGGTTTCTTCTCTCAATTTTCACCCCTTGAGACATATTTCGTATTGTACACCATGTTTTATGTGGAATAGTGTATATAATGACCCTTTAATATTTTATATCATTATTATATTAAATTTTATGATATATAATGTTCTATTATAACTTATTTCTCACATGGTATTTTCGAACAAAATTTACAAAAGTTGTAAGGGTTTGTACTAACTCAATTTTTATCCATTGAGTTGCAAGCATTCTTATTGAACACTATTGTTATGAGTTTGATTTATTCTATGTAATGAATAATTTATATTTCATTTACTATTTCATTTATAGGATTATAAAAATATTCCTTATAAACTCATTATCTAAACATTATTTCCTTTACGATTAAATTACTTGTAAGGGATTCTTGGTCTCAATTAAAATTATTTGAGACATATTATATTTTATACACCATTTTCCCTTTCATATGGTATTATTTTGATTTAATTACCATGAATGTGTTTTTATAAAATATTTAACATAATTCATGGGATTTAAAAATCGAAATCGAGTTACTTTATTCATTTGAATTTCGATTCAAGTGTTACCCCAACCATAAGGGTTTGTGCTAACTTAATTTTATTCCATCGAGTTGTAAACTTTATTATTGAAATATATTACTCAAAATTATATTTATTATACCAAATGAATAATTTTTATAGTATTTATTATTTCCTTTATGGTTCTATACAATTATTACCTATAACCACATTATCAAATGATTCTTGCTTCAATTATTATGTTACTTCAATGAAGTTTCTTGTCTCAATTTTCAAACCCAAGAGATATATTTCTTATTATACATCATGTTTTATTTTATATGGAGTATACACTTAAAATTTAATATTTTGTATCATAATCCTCTCTTTATTCATGGAATTTAATATTTCAATTGAACTTATATCATTCAACTGGTTTTAATTTGATAGTTTCTAAAGTTGTAAGTGTTATTTGTCTCTATTTTCAATTCCATGAAACATGTTTGATATTATTCACCGTATTTTTCTTTTATGGTGTATTCACTACCCTATTTACTTGAATTATAATTAATATATTTAATTTTATTATATTTTATTTACATGATATCCCCCTCATGTTTTTTTGATTCTTACTCTACCATTACCGTAAGGGTGTTTGCATCTAAATTTTATTTCATTAAGATATGATTCATATTCACCACTTGTTTAATTTTTTGGTGTATATATTGGATATGTATTACTTTATAAATCATCTCATGCTATTTTCATTGAGTGGAATAAATTTTTGAAAATCCATAAATTCCTCAATCTCTCTAAATTTTTCTCTATTATAGGCATTATTTTTCTTACAATATCTTTCCTCTATGAATACCCTATTTTTCATTACATTGTTTTAATGTATTTCACCTAGATAGCCATACATCGACTAATTAGTGGAATTATTTACAAAAATTTATGCCATTACTCTAGGAAATTTTAGTTTGATGGATGCATCCATAGAAATATATTATACTTATTGATTTGGGAAATATTTCCAATCTGTATATTAGTTATTTCAATACTAATGTATATTGGTTACAAAAATATGTTGGTTATGTATTATATATTTTATTTATATCATATATATAGTTAATTAATTATACATAAAAAGGTGATGGGTGGGGCCCACTATTATATATCCCCTCAATTCATCAATAGGTCTCATCTGATAACACTACTATAAAACTGGCCTTTAATAATGACAAAAATAGCCTTTATCAGTGCTAAAAAAGTGATGACTACATGAGCGATGTTAGAAGCCCTGTTATTTTATCAGTAATGAAAAATCACTAATAAAGGGTTCCTTTATTGGTGCCAAAGAAATCACTGATAAATGGGACCTTTATTAACGCTTTAATTTAGTGTCGCTAAACGAACCATTTATCATCACTTTTTAAGTACTGATAAAATGGACCTTTATCAGTGATTCTATGCATACTGATAAATTAGACCTTTATCAACACTTTTAAAAGTGTTGATAAATGTGGCCTCTATCCGTACTTTTAAAATCACTGATAAAGGGACATAGTGTAGTGTGCTGTTACAGCACACTGCTGCACCAGAAACACACTAAATATGAAAAAAACAAGTCCCAATATATTATTTAAATGAGATGAAATTTACAACACAAAAACAAGAACAAAACACTATATTATATACATTTAAAACATTGGTTTATATAATTACATAAATAAAAAATATTACACACATTAAAAAACATCAATGTTCCTTTATCTTTTAATCCTGACCCGACTCATACTATTGTCGAACAAACCACCCCTGCTTGAGAAAAACAACACAACTGTATAAGAAAATAGTTCTCATTTTATTATTAATATAAATAAAAAAATTAATAGAAAATTTTAATTTTACTAAAATTGATGTCAATTTTAATAAAAAGACACACTTAGAGTCATACCGGTCACACCGTACATAGGATTGAGGTGTGACTAATTCCAACACATCTCAAATAACTTTTGGATCATTTTCCTAAAGTATAAAAAAATATGAATGTGTTTTCTTGGTTTTGAGTATGTCATTTGTCTTTTTTACTAAAATTTCATTTTAAACTAGAAACATGTACTTTTGAATCATTTTGATTACATCATCTATCAGTTTGGTGTGAAACATATTCCTACATGTCACAAATGACTTATGAATCATTCTCATAAATTACCAATAAAATCCAAACATGTTGGATCAGTTTTCACTGTGTGAAACTTTTTAAACTAAAATGTTGATTTTAAACTGATAACAGAAACTTTGAGTCATACTGAGAACATTGTGTATCAGATTGAGGTGCAGTTTATTCTTACATGTCATAAATAACTTATGGATCATTTTTGTAAAGTATAAAAATAATCAAAATGATTTTTCTTGGTTTTTAGTAGGACAGTTGTCCATTTTACTAAAATTGATGATAATTTTAAATAAAAAAGATTCACGTTGAGACATACTATTTAGATTGTGTGTCATATTGGGGTGTGGTTGATTCCAAAACATCCCAAATTACTTATGGTTATTTTTTCCAAAGTATCAAAATAATCTGAATTTTTTCTTGGTTTTGAGTATGTCACTTATCTTTACTAAAATGTCATTTTAAAATTGAAACATTCACTTTGACTCATACCTATCACATTGTGTATCAGATTGAGGTTTGGTTGATTCTTAGACATAAAAATGACTTATAGATCATTTTCCTAAAATATTTAAACAATTTTAATGGTTTTTCTTAGTTTTGAGTAGGTCGGTTATCTTTTTTACTAAAATTGATGTCAATTTTAAATAAAAACACGCACTTGGAGTTATATCGGTCACACCGTGCATTAGATTGTGGTGAATCTAGTTGTTGCACATCTCAAATCACTTATGGATCATTTTTCTAAAGTATAAAAACAACCTGAATGTGTTTTTTTAGTTTTTAGTAGTTCAGTCTTGTTTTTTACTAAAATTGTTGTTAATTTTAAATAAAGATGGAATTAGAGTCATATCGGTCACACCGTGCATCGGATTGAGGTTCGGAAGATTCATACACATTCCAAATCACTTATGGATTATTTTCCTAAAGTATCAAAACAATATTAATGTGTTTTCTTAGTTTTGAGTATGCCACTTGTCTTTTTTTACTAAAATTTCATTTTAAACATGAAACATGCACTTTGAATCAAATGGAACACATCGTGTATTGGTTTTATGTGAGACTAATTTATTCATGTCATAAATAATTTATGAATTGATTCCCAAAATTATCAAGAAAATCAGATCATGCTTTCTCAGTTTTTAGTAAGTAAAACTCTTTAAATTAAATTGTAAATTTTTAACTGATTACCAACACATTGATTCATTTGTGTTTTTTACTAAAAATTAATGTCAATTTAAAATAAAAATAAGTACTTTGAGTCATTCTAATTATATTGTGTGTTAGATTGAGGTGTGGCTAATTTCTACATGTCCCAAAGTCTCAAAACAATTCTAACTATCAATGTTACCATGATTTTCATTGACTTTCTTTGTCTAACTAACAAAACTGCATAAGCAGCTTCGAACAAACCACATCAACTCAAAAAAAATAATCCACCTGTATAAGAAAACTGTTATTATAAGTAATACTAAAAGTAAATAAATTAAACATAAATATGAAATAATACATTAATTATATGGATAATTATTTTAATATGTAAATATCAAGATTATATTTTTGATTGATTAGTGGAGGGAACTTGAAGGAAAGTGATAAATGTCAACACTGTAGGGGTAAAATTTTTTGAGGGAGAAGAAGTTTGTGAAAGTTTTAATGTAGAAAGGGATAAAAGATGGAAAAAGAACCCCAAATTTAATAAAATAATCCAACTATATAAGAAAATAATTATTATGAGAGTAATACTAAAAATAAATAAATTAAACATAAATATGAAATAATACACTAATTCTATGAATAATGATTTTACTTTGAAAACATCAATATTGCCTCTATAATTGAGTGGAGGCAGCATCATTACTCTTTTTTCAAAGGCAGTGGAGGTAATTTGAAAGAAATTGATAAATTACCAATTATAGGGGTGAAAAGGTTTTAAGGGGGGGAAGTGTGAAAGTTGGATAGAGCACCCCAACTCAAACAAAAGAATCCACCTATATAAGAAAAACATTATCATGTGAGTAATAAAAAAAGAAATAAATTAAACATAAATATAAAACAATACATTAGTTCTATGGATAGTTATTTTACTATAAAAATATCAATATTACCTCTGCGATTGAGCAGAGGCAGCATTGTTTCTCTTCCTATAAAGGAAGTGTAGGTAATTTAAAATAAAGTGTTAAATGGACCACTTTAGGGGTGAAAAGGTTTTAAAGGAGAAAAGGCATGAAAGTTAGATAGAGCAACCCAACTCAAACAAAAGAATCCACCTATATAAGAAAACAATTATTATGTGAGTAATACTAAAAAGTAAATTAAACATAAATATGAAACAGTACATTAATTCTATGAACAATGATTTTACTATGAAAATATCAAGATTACCTCTATGATTGAGTAGAGATATCATTGTTTCTCTTCCTGCAAATGTATGACACATGGATATAAATGTTCTAAAATAAACAAACTCTGCAAGGAATAATGAAAATAAATCAACGTTTCATTATAAAATTTTTCAGTAAAATAGAGAAATTATATTGTAACATTACCTTTACATCTTTCCAAAGTTTTTATTTGGTCTATATATAAACTAATAAAAAGGCTAAGGATTCTTTTTGCACTTCATTATGGTTTAGAAGACTATATGAATGTCAAGAAAGTATGAGACAATTAATGATATCGATATCTATCAATCTCCATTTATCAATGGATCCACAACAAGTATTGGTTATGAAACACTATCAAATTTAATAAAAAACTAAGGGTTCTTTGTGTACTTAACTACTATTG
Organism: Viscum album; assembly: GCA_963277665.1. Taxonomy (NCBI): domain Eukaryota; kingdom Viridiplantae; phylum Streptophyta; class Magnoliopsida; order Santalales; family Viscaceae; genus Viscum; species Viscum album. The sequence continues at coordinate 1,850,200,725 of OY728156.1, forward strand.
GTTAACTACTACTTAGCATAGAATCGGACCTAAAATCCATGTTTGGTGTCCCCATAATACTCTTATCCCACACATTCTTGCCACCATCTCTATAAAATACCCATTAAGAATTCACTTTCCCTTATATTCCTCATAATTTTATTCATTATTTAAACAAGTGAGAATATTTTTCCTTCAAATAATTTTCTGATTCTCATGTTTCTTCTTCAATCATATGTGTTTTCCAAAAAACCTTTACCCAATTAAATAGCTTATTCTATAAAATTTTCTCTCTATGTCCAAGAATATAATTAGTTTTTTTCTCTCTATATGTTGGATGAGAGCATTACAGGGATTCCAGGCAGGAAGTTCAGGTCAGATGTTATGCTAAGAAGTAGTTAACCAACAATAGTGAAGTGCATAGAGAATCCTTGGTTTTTGTTATATATTTGCGAGTGATGCATAGCCAATCCTTGTTTTGGATACATTGATCAATGTATCCAAATAGACATCAATATTATTTCAACACTTTCAAACAAATTTTTCTTAAATAACAATAACATAAACACGAACATAGGATTTTAGAAGGTTTTTACGCATGCTCTCTTGAAAAATTGATGAACTCTTTAACTCTATATTCATAGTCATTTGTCAAATGATTATCATGCATCCATTTTCCGTTCATATCTATCCTATTGGGTTCATAAAATATTAATTTTATACAACATATAAATAAATACACATAATATATTCATTATCAAAATTGAAATTTATAAACAATTCTAATAAGGGAAAATCAAGATTTGATTGTTTCAAAGAATTTCAATATATTGAAGGAAATGGGTAATTGAATTTAAGAAAATAATTACTCTACATAATATCTTTCTTAAATCCCCTAAACAAATGAAAATATAATTTAGTCAATTAAGGAGTAATACAAAACTCAAATATGATAAACAAGGATAATTAACTATCATTAAATCAACTAGAAGATATAAAAATTTATTAAAACAAGTGATGTAGCAACCTAAGGAATTATTACATTTAAAATTAATGGTATATCAATATTTTAAAACATATCAAGACTCTTGGGATGTCATATCACTACATCAACCCATCCCAAGGAAATTCAAGGTACTCCAACTAGATATAAAATTAACATTTACTAATGGATTACACGAATAGGAATTACATTAAACAAACATATAGTTTTCTTATTCTTTAATATGAGAATGATGTTTTTAAATTAAAAAATGTGGTGTGAGAATTGAAAAAAGAACTAAGATCTTGGTATTGAAGGTTAGATTAATTAATAAACTTTAATTTAAAAATGAAAAATTGATCATAATCATTACATAAAAAATAATTTTATGAATAGATTGAAATTTTTTATCAATGTGGATGACATAATATTTATAGGTTCAAGAGATAAATGATGATAATAATTTTTTTCATTAACAATGACCAATGTTTAAATGTTGATGATTAGTGAATTGACATTTTCCTTTGTTTATATGCAACTCATGGAATTCATGGGATGTTTATTTCCCAATCCATGTATATGAGGGAAGTGTTTTATAAATTTCAAAAGGAAGATTGAAAACCCATGCTAAAAACCATTGAAAATTGAATAAAATTTTCAAATGTTGTGGGTGGAATGTCAATATATATCATGATAGTGTCCAAGGGACATTCTCGATCCCCCTCAAGTCACAACAAGCACCAGGTCATGAAAAAAAACATAGTGGTAATTATCTGGCCCAAAAAAATAAATAAAACTATTAGAAATAAAATTTAAATAAAAACTTCCATGATGTATCCATACATTGCATTATCACACCAACCCAGATAAGTAGAAAAAAGAAGATATGAAGCAAAATAATATAAAAGAAAACCCTTAACCTACCTTCAACTCCCTCACACACAAAATCCATAGTTTCAATTTCTAAAATTTCACATGTATGTAATACATTGATAATATAAAGAATGAAAAATATATATGATAACTTTTTGAGATCAATTTGGGAAATGTAAACAAAATAAAAAAACTACTAAACTTCTTATGACTCCATGTGTCACCATAGAGTCCATAAACAACAAACTATCCATGAGTGATCAAGATTTGAATCAAAATGGGAAACTAAGAAAATCGAAAGGCCTACCCCACTAGAATATAATCATTGGATCACAAATAAAGACATAATCGAAGAAGAAATTAAAAATGAAACCAAAAATACACAAAGAAAAATTGAAGGACTACCTCGCTTGGTTGAAGAAAATCTGAGACCCTCTTTGGAAACCCTAGTTGCAATCGAACACTGGATGTCGGACGAGATGTTTAAACAACTTGAGGCAGTCCAGTGGTGTGATTTGAGCTTCTATTCACTAAGTAGGAGTTCTAGAAGCAGATGGATTCCACATAAATCTTTTGATATCACGATGGGTTCGCAAATGGTTAGGGTTTTTTAATTAGATCGGGACACTTTTATCAGCGCTTATAAAAAAAAGCTAATAAAGAGTCCTTTTATCATCACTTATTACCTAAGAACTGATAAAAGAACTCTTTATCAGCACTAATAAATTTTTATTTTATCAGCGCTTTGTTTAGCATTAATAAAACCTTATTTTTTTTCAGTGTAAAAAAAGCACTGATAAAGATGCTTTTATCAGCACTTATTACTTATGCATTGTTAAAGGATTTATAATTATAATTATAAATAAAAAAATTGTAAATATGTATATATACTTAATAAGTATATATAAATATAAATATAGTAAATATATTCCTTTTTAAATATATTCAATATAATTTTATAATTATTTATTTATATTTATTTATTTATAATTTTATATATTTTTAAAAAAAAATTATACCATTATATATGTTTATATAATTATACATATATATATTTAATAAGTATATATAAATATAAATATACTAAATATATTTATTTTTTAAGTAAATTTATTATAAATTTAATAATTATTTAAATATATATAATTATTTGTTTATAATTATATAAATACTTTTAAAAAATATTTATTTATTTATAATTATAAATATATAATTTTATAAATATAGTAAATGTACATTTATAAATATATTTATTTCTAAGTATTTTTTACAAATATATTTTTAACATTATTAATGAATATCTAATTTTAAGTGCATGCATATAAGTTAAAAATGAGTGAAATTGAATAAATTAAGAATACGTACACTTTAATAATATTGAAAAAATGGATAAGTTTTATGTGTGTTCATTGTATATAAAAATGTATTAATTATGTATATTTGAAATCAATGTAACCCAGATTTGATCTATGCTAAATTGAAAAATCAAACAACATTCAATTATATGTCAAGTACTATGTAATTAGTCAATATTTTTAATTCATATTAATTTTTAATTATAAACCATTATTCAATAAATATATGACTATTTAATGTAAAGTGCATAAATATTTTGTAATATATAAATAATATTTATATACATTAAAATATATCTATATAACAAATATATTCAATTTAATAACATTAATTATCATAATTATCTAATTAATAAAATGTTTAATATTTAATAATGTATAATCAATTTATTCATTTTTATTAATAATTATTTAATTAATAAAATTTGTAATATTTTTTTTAATAAACTCGTTTTTTTTATTTATTTAATTATTTCATTTTATTTATTCAGACCTTTATCAGTATTTAAAAAGTGCTAATGAAATAACTATTTATCAGTGTTAAAAATAAATTGTTGATAAAGGGTACCCCTTATCATTGCTAATAATAAAGCACTGATAAATTTTACCCTTTATCAGCACTAAAGTGCTCATAAATATTCCATTTATTGGTGTTTTTTAGAGCTTAATACGAGTGTTGTTAAAGGCCAATTTTATAGTGGTGAAAACTCGCTTGGGTATTTTGGTCTATCCCAACATATAAAAAAATATATCCAAGACACATGGCCTTAATAGTAATATCATGGTGTCTAAGATCATGATGTATTGGCTTAGGGTATGTAATTAGTTGTTTAGAATTATTCATTTCATCACTAAGGAATCAGTTATTATTATCCATGCAATTATTTATTTACATGTCTACCATAGATATTTCATGCTCATAGTTTATTTTAATTATGTAATTATTTAGATTATCTATTCTTACCATATTATTTATGATCCCTTATGATCTTTGATTGTTATCACTTATGTTTACCATTTCTGATCATTTGATCTCACCCCTTCTTATGTTTTTTATTTCCCTAGGTTATGAATAAAATTATTACAAATGATATTTCTAGAAGAGTATCATGTATTGATAATTGTTTTAGATATATTGAGTACTTATTATAAATAATTAATTTCTTATATAGTAGAAAAAATATTAATTTTATGAGAAACACATGGGATTTGTTCATTAAAATTTTTTTCCCATCTCTATAAAAATCTAAACCTAAAAATTCCTTCAAATCTATGTGACTCATTATTTTTTGGTGATATTGTAAATATTGATGGTTAAAATTGGGTCACTACAGTTCATTTCAAATTTGATATGTAAAGATGGTGTTTATTCACATCATATTCTAGGAGTTCAGGTATGGGGTCTCACAGGATGTGTGCTAGAGGTATTATGATGATGTTGATATGATACAGTATAGTATTATGGACATAGATTCTAAAAAATGGTATAATATACCAAATTAATTGGGTCTTATATGTGTGACCTGAAAGTGGTTAGGATATAGGATAGGCTGAACTCATGAATTAATCCAAACTATGCTTAGCTAACATAATTATGGTGCAATCATGAGTTATGAGGGGTAGTCAGGGATGCTATATTTTTATTTCTCCTAGTCGGTCTTTATATTTGAGTCTCATGTAACATACCAGTCATCAATATGATTCCATTTGTAGGATAACATGAAATTTCATGTGATTTATTGTATTTGTTTATATTATTTTAAAATCTAGTTGATGATTCATATTAACCGAAACATTAAGAATAAATAAAAAATATTTTTGTATGTATTAATTTTTATTAACTAGGTTATGATGAGAAAACAAATTTTTCACTTCATTGTGAACCCTTCTCATATTGTTGATAGTTCATTTCTATTATGTCATACCAGAACCATGCCTTGATTATTTTAAAGTGGTGTATTTATCTGGTAAAAAAAATTAAAAATATTTCAATGAGAATTTTAACATGAATAGTCATTTGAAAAATGAATGAAAGAGTATGGGTACTGTAGTTAGACATGAAATTAATAGTTTTGTTCCAAACATTGGGTTACCCATACATTATAAAAATACTTCAATTTCATTACCTATATTTTTATACAAGATTCCACCTAGACTATGACCTCCTACCATGTAGTAAGGTGTATATGACCATTTTCTATAATATTAACCTTTAGTTGATACTTAGGTCTTGGAGGGTCTTAAACAATTGATCAAATATATGAGTCAAGGAGCTCCTTGATGGTATCCCACATCCTTTGAGATTGTGAGGGACTTCCAATTTAATCATACTTCAGTATTTTGGGGATATGTGTCTCTTCAAGAGGTTGAAGAGTGGATTGACCATATATATAGAATCTTTATAAGGATTGATACCCTTGAGAAATAATGAGTCTGGTTGTATTCATATATTCTTAAAGGGATATATCTCCAAAGGTGGGATTTTATTCTTGAAGAGTATAATGACCAGGGTCATACCTAGAAGAACTTTCCAGAGTTTTTCTTCAAGTAATTATATCCACACACTCTATATTTCATAAAATCTTGGGAATTCAATAATCTAAGGAAGGGTTCTATATTTTTAATGGAATATTCCACAAAATTTACATATTTAATTTATTATGTCCATAACATAGTAGAAATTAGGAATATATGAAAAGATACTTTGATATGGGATTGAAATAAAAGATACTTACTTAGGTGATGTACTTTCTATAAAAAATATTTCCTAACTGGAAAATAAATCCATCCTTGAAAAAAATAAATTTAATAGATTTTAAGTGGTGGGAATATTTGTACCTTGATATAATATAGATAATATTTTTTTTAGTGATCAAAAATAGTGATTGGAGGAAATGAGAAAGGGTGGTTCTCATTATGGGAGCCCTTTCACTTTTATACCTCTAGCTCCGTGCTCTAGAAATGATCTTATTTAGTATCACTATTTTGGGAACATTTTTCACATAAAGTCGACAAGCACCTTCGAAGTAAATAAATTCTACTCATATGGTAATAATGATCATCAATAGAGGTTATGTTAGTTTCATTTATTTGAAAGAGTTAGTAGTGACTAAAAGTAACCTAGACATCACAAGCTTAATCATCCACTCAATCTTCTTAAGGAAATTGAACACCTTTTGGGTGATTATTTTGGGGAGGCTAATGTGTTATTCTAGGATATGTAGTTGCTTTTCGGTCTTTTGTACATAATATTTCACCTCAGAGTTAATTAAAGGGTTTATTTTGAGTATATTTTGTGGATTAATCTACTTTCTATGGCCTTATACTATTATAAGTACTTTGCAGTTATCATGTAATTTAGGTTGTTATTTATTTGATATGTGTGTGTATGAAATTTTATTTTTACTTAACTAATAAGTCTTATTGGACAAATAATGTAAGCCATATCTTATTATATGAGCCTTGATACACCTATGGTGAAGTGGATAGATCATACTAGTTAGTTACCATCGTATTCCCTAGTTATAGCTTTTGAGGCTATTACTAGGATCTTATAGTTAAGAAAATAGATTTATTCAATGTTATCCATAGGATTGATTAGTTGAGTTAATTTGAATCCTCCATAAAATTTTATTCTATAAGGGTCTCCTTATAATATATAGCTACTCTCTATAGAGAGTTAGAAATACTAGATATTTGAGTGGGTATTGATTAAGGGAAGCTCAGGGCCATCACCAAGGAAATAAATAGTCTCATCCTTAGAGTGGTAGAAGCTAAGGGATGTCATAAATTACCTCTAGTGGTAGATCTTGATTTAGATATATTCCCTAATTATTTTTAAGAATTTTCACCTAAGATAGAGTTTGGGTTTTCCGATGATCAATTTCATTGAACTGATATTATCTATATCCTATTGTATTGAATGGATCCAATTGAATTAAGGGAGCATAAAAATCAATATGAGGATATTTAAAAAATGTGGAACATTGGTTATAGTATGTATCCATAGGGTTATCTAACCATTTTCAATAGGAAGTATTATTTAATTCTATGCCTCAATGTATAATATCAAAAGTTTAATTATTTTATGATCATATATCATTACCCATTTCCTAGAATTGATGATTTCATTGATCTGTTAAAGGGGATAATGTTTTTCTCTAAGATTGAAAATTTCTCAAGTTATCATCAAATTAATTTCAAGTCAAAGGAAATACCAAATATCACTTTCTATATTTGTTATGTTCATCATGATTATCTATTAATCTCTTTTAGGCTGACCAATTCTCCTTCCATATTTACCTCCATGATGAATATGATTTTTCTTCCATTTCATGACTCGTTTTTTATGATCTTTATACATGATATCATGGTCCATTCCATGAATTGGGATGACCAAAGATGGAATCTATGCATCATCATGGTTAAATTTTGATAGAATTAGTTATATATAAAATTATAAAAATTCTCCTTTTTGATTTGATAATCCTAGTTTTTCAAGATTGTTATCTCTAAAATGGAAATAATGTTAGTTCTTTATAAGGTTGATTCTATTATGTCCTTTAAATTTTCATTTAATTATTTTGAAATTATAATTTTTCTTAGATTCACAAGATATTAAAACTACTTTATCTAGGATTTCTCCAAGGTAGTTACTCCCATGATAGATTTAATAAAGAAAGGGACTAAATTCTTATGGTCAAACCATTGTCAATCGGCCTTTAAGGATTTGAATAAGAATTAAAATTTAAATTCATTTATTATATTACCTATACGATTTGAAGGTTTTAGTGTATATTTATATACACCCTCAATTATTCATTAATGTGTTCTTACGAAGGATCATCAGGTAGTGGCATATGGTTCTAGAAAACTTTATCCTCATGAAATTAACTACCCTGCTGATGACTTGGAATTGGCCACTTTAGTTCATTAATTAATATGTTTAAGGATTTACTAGTTTGGTTAGTGATTAATGGTATTAAATAATCATAAATGAAATAAATATATCATCTAAAAAAGTGACTTGAACCAAAGGAATTTGATAAATATCCTACTATGGGAATCTTCTCAGACAAATTTTGAACCCAAGAAAATGTAGTACTTAGTGGAACTTAGGTTAGCTCTAAATATTAGGTTGTTTTTAGTGTTTTTTCATATGAATTTTTTGGGTTTGGTGTGTGATAAAGAAAACAATTCTCAATTGTGTTTGTGGTGTAATTTGAAAAGGTTTTCTGGATTCAATTTTTAGATAAGTTATCAGACCACAGATACTCTCTTCCCTTTCCTGCTAAATCATTATTCAAATTAACAATCATTATATCTCCCTATAATTAGTTTAATCCTCAAATAATTACCATAATCTATTTATTTCATCTTTATTATAGAAATTAAATAACCACTACATTTACTATCCATGATTAGATAAGTGATTAGATATCTCCAATATCTTTTGAATCAAACCCATTTCTCACAATTATAGGTAGTATATAAGTTAATGGTGGCCTTTTCATGAAAACCCAAGAAATATAGGAGAATAACTTAAACACTTAAAATAATTGACATATCTTACTATTTAAGAACTCAAACATGTAAGAAACTGGACCTTCATTTTAGGTATGTTTTTCCTTTTTCTGGAGTTTTTATGAAAAGAGGAGTTTCTGGAAATTTTTGAAGTATACACCATGTACTTCGATTCTGCGTGAGGCCGTGTATTGGCCATGTCCGGGCCACACACACGGTCATGTGGGGTGATGTGTAGGCCACTTAAAGCAAAGTACGGAAAAGCCTAGTACACGTCATGTACTCCAAAATTACACGTTGTGTACTTTCTTTTTTGCATTAAACGGACTGGGGTTGCGTCTAATCACCAGAACACGCTTCTTCTCTAGCTTCTTTGACCGAGAGCATCCCATACGGCCAAGAATCTCCTCCAATCCCCTGATCTTTTGTCCATTCTCTGAATCGACCGTCGTCTATTGCATTGGAACCGAAGCGGTAAGCTCTTCCTTCTTCTAGAGCATCGTTTTCCAATTCCTCCTCTTTTTAAAGTTATCATGGGTTGAATTTTTTGTGTGTTTTCATAGATCTATGAAATTATAAGGAGATTCAAGCCTCATGGTTCTAGTATATTGATCTCATAGCATCAAGGTAGGTGTTTTGTGCCTTTCCATTCGAAGTCTTTGAGTATTATGTGCAATTTCCACCAATACCCTTGAATGGGGTATTGTGTGTTCACTGTTTTGCCCTTATTTTTTCCTACATTGCTTGTATGCTTGTGTAGAGTTAATTTGTATAGGTATAAGTATAATTTCTATGCTTGGATGTTTTGCACATGCCTTATTCTGTTTACAACCTTTTGGTCTTGTTCTACCTATGGCCGTTATACCTATTCTCCATGCCTTGTGACTGTAGGATGGAGTACTGTTCCCTGACATGCTTGTTATGTTGTAGATTGGTTAGCCAAGTAGCTTTGTAGGTTTAATTTGGCCATATAGAATTATTATGCACTGACTTGCACGGGTCTGTGAGAACCTGGTGCTATAGACTATAGGGGATAGACTGAGTGAGCTTCCTCAGAGAGTCTTGGACATTATATACTATAGGGGATAGACCGAGTGAGCTTCCCAAAGAGTCTTGGATATTATAGACCACAAGAGGATAGACCGAGTGAGCTTACTCAGAGAGTCTTTAGATTTATATTCTATACGGGGGTAGACCGATTGAGCTTCCTCAGAGAGTCTTTGTTTTGTTTGAATTTCTTTAAACCATTCCAGGCTATAGGAGGAATTGACCGAGTGAGCTTCTTCAGAGAGTCTGTGATCGACCTGAGGCTATAAGAGGAATTTACCGAGTGAGATTCCTCAGAGAGTCTCTAGACCTTGGGGATATAAGGTTAATTAACCACATGATCTTCCTCAGAGAGTCTCTCACTACCTTAGACTATAAGGGTAATTGACTGAGCATGCTTCCTCAAAGAGTATTATAATTTTAATATGACCAAACCAGAGGGTTTAGGATAAGTGTACTGCCCAGAGGGTTATTGGTACTTCTTGGATAGGACCAGAGGGGAGGGCTGTGAGTACTTCCCAGAGGGATTCCTGGTTGTGGTTAGCTGTTTGCTTCACTGCTGCTTGTTGATATGTGGATTGTTTACTATTTTGTTTCATCCTGTTTATTGGTTACTGTTTACTTCTTACTGTACTATTACCTGCCATATGATCATTTACTATTAGGCATAGATCTTCGGGTGGTTTCCTACTGGGATTTAGTCTCACACCCTATTTGGGTCATTCTTTTGGGACCAAAAAGATTATATTGCTACAGGTATTGACAAGGGCAAGTGCCCTTCGACTTCAGGTACTTGATTTCATTGGAGCAGGAGAGCATGCAACCAAGCCGAGGCTTGCGATGCTGAGGAGTTTCTTATCTATTTTCTTGTGTACTTTGTTTTAGTATTGTATTCAGTATTGTGACTTGTTTGGCTACTTTCCTGGACATATGTATCATGCATCTTTTCATATATATCTGTGTTCTCCAGTTGTTTATTGTTTTAGTATCCCGCTGTTTATTGTTGTCGGATATTTACTTTTTCATCTATTGTATGTGTTTTTTACTTCCGTTGTGTACTTTTCCAATGAGGGAATAGATTCCTCACTAACACACCCAAGGCCCTCACTGCTAGTCGGTAGCCTCTAGAGTTTGGGGAAATGCGCTTGAGGCCATGTGACCAACCGGGTACGGGGCGCCTCTGGGTGGCCCCCAAAACCGGGACATTACAAAACATTTCCAAATAAATATTAATAATATGATTAAAATGGAAAAATGAAATTCATTAATAAGGGTGAGGATATTTCCTTGGATCGATCACTAAGGTCCTAGTGTATCATCATGATATATTAAAAAAATGGTAAAGAAAAAATATTAACATCCCTAACTCAATCAATTGATCAATCTCTCTCCTCTCAACTTGATTGAATAGTTTTCCTCTTATAGCATGATCGTGGGGAATTTTTATGCTTCAAAATCTCTAATCCCAATATGACCAGCACATGATTCTCCTACTCCCTTGGGTTTTCCTCATTCCTCTAAAATCTTCCTTATTTTTAGTTATCCAATTCTCTTTTCTTTGATATTCACCACATGTATCGATTTAGGGTTCATATTTTACCAGAAGAATCTCCTCTGAAATCTTCTTCTCACTTCAAAATCATCCCATGATCATCACATTTTTCTTCAATTGTATGGGCACCATATAGGAGAAACCATCCCTGATTTGAGTATACCACTACTGGAAAGAAGACTTAAACAATAAGTCTATACCCATGGTTTTCTAAAACCATTGGGATAGGCTTATTTTTTAAGAATATACCAGTGGTTTTATCTTACCATTGGTATAGCCTTCAAAAATATTTCATTATCCTAATGGTTTTAAAAACTATTGGTATAGGTCACTGTAAACCAACAGTTTTTTAAAACCATTAGTATAGAGGTGTTATACCGATAGTTTTAATGAACCATTGGTATAAGCTTCCCAAAAATACCACATGTTCTCCTCCTCTCCTTGAATTTTAATCTAGATCCTCAAGCCCTAGTAATCGGAATTCGGGTTTCTTCCCCATTGGTGGATATATATCATATATTTTTATTTTACTTTCATTCTTATTTATTACTAAATCTATGACTTCCAAAAAATTTAGGTATTCTATAAACCATCAATTTTATTTTTATTCTAGGTCTAAAACACCATGGTAGATTCATTTTTTTGTCAGCATTTAATTTTTATTATATGTTAAAATATTATTGTGGTTATTGAAACCATGGTTGTCCAGACTTATATTAAAGGACAATTTATTAATTTTCTGGTTGTTCAATCTTTATTTTTATTGTAATATACATGGTAACATGGGGATTTAATAAATATTTTATTTTTTTATTGTGGAATTTTATGGATCATTTGTAATGATAATATTTTTTTATAATCTTGGTTTATATTTGATGATGATATTAATTAAGTTAGCACAAGAATCTATCTATCATGGGGGAAAATGTGGATTTTTTTCTATATTGGCTTAAGATAAATGAATTATTATTAATTTTCAATATTTTTATGTAAATTTTGTGATTATATCAAGAAATTGAATTTATATTTAAAAGTGTTTTGGCATGATGATCACTAGAGGGTATTCATTGGTAGATTTTGGTATTAAAATTTAATTAGACTATCTTAAATGGATTTTGGTTCAATAATGAGTTTGATGAAAAGATTATTATTAAATAATTTTATTTTATACTTTGATTTGATGACATTATAAATAATATGGTTGATGATCAAGCCATAATATTTGAGTTTTTTTTAGGATTTTATAAAATATTCACATCTATTTACCTTTAAATTATAAAAAATATAATAAATTTGGACTTTTTTATTATCTATAGTTTAAAAAAATATTTTCATATATTTTATTTTTTTATGATTTAATCATTTTGAGATTTTTTTTGAATAAATATAACAATAAGTAATTTAAAATATCAGTAATAACCATAATCTAGGATAAAGGACCAGATATAAGGATGAGTGATAGATATGTTATATTCTAGAAACTTCAAACTAATAAAAATGGAAAAGTTATGACACTATAGGGAATGTGTAAGAGTCATTTATAAGTGACTATTTGAGGTTAAGATAAGTTATAAATTCTATAAGAGTAACATTGTATTTAAAAAGAGATACACAAAGTGAAAAAATGTAAATTGAAAAAGATTTATGGAACTATGAAAAGTATATGGGAAATTATATGAAAAATTGGGGTGATCATTACATGAGGAAGGTACATCTTATAAAAATATAAGAGTCATTCTTAGATGAATTATGGTAAATTTTACTATATAAAATATAATTTTGAAAAGGATGGGTATGAATGAGTCTTTTTCTAGAATCATGAATGTAACTTCTGGGTAGACTATGAGATGTGGAAAATCATTGAATCCTAGAATTGAAATTAAAAATTATATTCCTTGGATATGGTGGAACATAATATTAAATTCCCTTATCTTATTCATAAATTCATATAATATAAAAATCTAATTTCATAAAATTAATTTTGAGTTAAACATAAAGTCATTTTATTCATCTTTTTTGACCAAATATGTATGTTCTCCTCTAAATATCCCATATTACAATCATTTAATAATTTTATATTGATGAATATTATGGGAATAGATTAAAGTAAGGATAATATTTGATATATTCCCATTTGAAGAATCTTTAGCCTTCAACCAAGACTTATAGAAACTAATAAGAAATTGATTAATGGAATGGGGGAATTGAAATGAATTTTAATAAGTGCAAGATGGTATTATATAAATCAAGGGAACATGAAACTCATTTGATAATTTATAATGATTTCATACGATCCAAGTTGGAATATTGAATGGATCAACATGCATGAAGATCATCCCATATGATGATATTCTTGAACATTCATCCTTCCAATATTAATGGAGATGGAACACATTGTAGATAGATTTATTCTACTATTGACAAATATTTTTATTCTTCATTACTTTATTCTATTTCTCTATTGATTTTACACTAGATACCTTGTGGTTAAACCAAGGAGACATCCCCCACCCTCCATCTATTGTATTATTTCATTTAATTGAATTCAATATCATGGTTTTATATTTATATTATTTTGTTATATATATAGTATTTTGTTGTCTTTTATATTATGATTCTTATATAGACTAGTATGTCAGTTATGGTTTCATATAAAGTGGTTAATTCTCATATCCTTAAATATATTTTCAATTTAACTTAAATATTATTTCATTGCTTTTACAACAAGACATATAACATTTTTTTACAAATTGGATAGAAGTTTGATGTATGAAACTGATTGGATCTCAATTGATTTTCAAAACAATTTTGAGAGATCTTTAGATTTTTCATTTAATAATGCTTCAAATGGTATTCAAATACACTTCCCATGTTATAATTGTGTTGTAATACCTTGGTTAAGTTGTGAATAAGTTAGATACTAGATAACTAAATATGGTTTTCAGACAAAATACTACGTGTGGTATCATAATGGGGAGAAAATGAAATCTCAAAATGCTCATGATCTGAATAAGATGACTGGATTGGAGAATTTATTAGATGACTAGTTTCCATTTATTATTCATCATGAGAAAGAAAGAATGCTGACACAATAAGTCTTTGATATGAGCACACATGATACATGTAATAAAAATGATGATGTTGAAAGGTTGTAAAAATTGAATGATGATTCCACAACTCCAGTATATCGAAAGGTGGTAAAATAAAAAAGCTAGAATTCTTAATCCTACTGTTTCATGGGAAAACTATGTATGGAATTCCAAATACTTCCATAAATTATATTCTTACCTTTTTGAATGAATTACTTATAGTTGATGTAGATATTCCCTCAAACCATTATATGGCATGGATGTTAGTTGAGGAACTTGGATTTTCTAAAAACAAAATCCATGATTTCCCAAAATATTGTTAAATATTCCAGGAGAAAACTACTAAATGGAATGATTATATAAAATTTGGCACATCCCTATGGAATTCAAATACTAATGGAACATCATCCCGTGTTCCATATAAATTAATGTGGAAATTTCTATTGATTATAAAACTACAAAATATTTTAATGTTAGATGAAATATCAATAAAAATGTGATGGCGTGATACTAAGAGAAAGAAGGATAATGATGAGTTCATTCATTCTACAAATCTATTTTCATGGAATACATTTGATGCTCAATATCCTGATTTTTTAATTGATGTTCTTACTATTATTTTGGGTCTATAATGTGATGGTTTTAATCTATTTGGGAATATGCTTAAATTTCATAGCATATAGATAATTTTGCTACACATTTATAACCTTCCTTCATATATCTGTATGAAAAACCTTTCAGTTTCTTGATTATACTCATATCTGGACCTTATGATCCTATAAATGATATATATGTATACATGAAACATTTAATAAAATAGTTGAATCATATTTGGAATATAGTCGTGCACACATAAGATTCATGTTAAAATGACATCTTTAATATGTTTGTTGTGCTTATGTGGATGATAAATGATTTTCCTACTTATGAAATGTTTTCTAGATGGAGAGTGAAGGAAAAACTTTTATGTCTTATTTTTATGAAGAATAAAAAATCCAAAAAAATTAAATATCATCATAGTTTCAGTTTTATGGTACGTCGACGATTCTTTCTAATGGAGACTAACAATCCTCCTTAGCAGTTTTAGGGAACTGATGTGATTAATTAATTGAAAGGTATCAGTTTTTCATTCGAGAAGGATTAGATGAAATCTATAAAGAGGGAGAATGTTTCTACTGAAACCAATTACAATTGGAAGAAGAAAGGTATATTCTTTTAGTTTATGTATTGTTCAACCAATTACTTACATAATTTGTTATACTTAATTAAAATTGGAAAAATATATGTGAAATTATTCTTTTAATTCTTATAAATGTCAAGGGAAAGACAAAATATGATTTATGATCTCAATGTGACTTAGTGGATTGGGGTATTATACCATAATTGCATCATGTGTGCATAAGTGAAAATAAATGGAAAGTTTTGTGTGCTTCTTATATGATGAAACCTACAAAAAATCAATTTCTATAAGTAATATAGACTATTGAATTTCTTAATGGCTATTCAAGAAACGTATCAAAATATTTCAATAGAATAGAGTTGAAACTATAATCTTTGAAGACTCATGATTATCACATTCTTCTACACGAGTTGATTCTAATAGTAATTAGTCATCATCTATCTAATAATTTAAGGGTGTTAGTTATTTAGTTGTTATATTTTTATAGAGATCTTTAGGATAATAATTTTTTCCAATATTTATTAAAAAAAATTGGAATAGGCACCATTAATTTTGTGTGAGTTAGAGAAAATATTTCATCCATCATTTTCAAATGAATGTTGCATCTAATTTTCCATATTCTAACTAAAATACTTCTTTTAGGACCTAATTCTTTTCATTGTATGTATCCAACTAAAATAAATACATAAACATTGAATTTTTGTGTCTAGAACATGAATTATCCTAAAGTTTATATCATTAAAGGTTAATTGGCTCAAGAATATATTGATTTATTTTCAATTTAATTATCTGATGCGACTACAATATAGAACACACCAATGAGAAATGAAGAATAGTATGATAAAATTGAAGGGGAATTCCTAAATTATATACATTGACCACATTAATCCTTGGAGTGTAGAAGATGGCACATCGTATATTTTTAACTATGATTTGTTTGATGACTATATCAAGTAAGTTAATTGAACATGTATATATTATCCTATCTCGTGTAATTTTACTTATTTGTTAAACTAATTCTATTTTTTAGACAGTGAATATAAATAAATTATAAATATAAAGAATCATTCTTTATATTTGAGAAGGATAGAAACTTTTAATAACAAAGAGTTTTATTCTTGGTTGAAATTTAAGGTATAAGTATTACAGCACTAAATTAATAAAATTAATATTTAATTAATTTTAATATTCACTTATATTTCATGTTTTGAATTTTTCTACTGACTTTGTCTCTACGGAAATGAGAGATTTATATTTTTTTCCTAATTCTATGGTTCGTTAATACAAATCAATTGCGATCAATGGTTACAAATTTATTATCACTGAACAAGAAATGAACATGAGAACCCAACATGATGGTGTTATGGTAACTTCCATAATAGATTGTTATAGTAGTGCATCGAATAGTATGCCTCGATTTGAAAATGTATCTTATTATGGAGTCATTGAGAAAATAATAATATTGGATTATTGGTCTCATGGTCGAGTCACTATGATGAAATGAAAGTAGTTGGATTTGATGATGAGGCAGGGCATATTTATTGATGATTGTGTATCTCGATTTATTGACATAACTTTCACTCTTTCTACTGATGATCTATATATATTGTAATCAATGGAAAAAATAAGTTTTTTTTGTGAAATATCATCGATGACCTGAATTTTGTGTCATTATTGAAGTAATACCAAGAAATATTTTTGATGATGGTGATGATGTAATTGACATCATCCATGCTTCCATTGGACCTAATCAATTTATTATTTATGATGACTCTAATAGTTAAACTGTTAGGGTTGATTGTAAACCTAAATTTGTGGTGGGAAATTAATAGAATCATTCATCTATGTTCTTAGTTCCTTTTATTTATCTTGAATTGGGTTGTTAAGGTTGGTACTATTCAAATTACTTTAATATTGATTACAAATATTTTTTATCCAACTTAACCTTAATGTGAATTTTCAATATATACTAGTCATAGTTTTTTTATTTTGAGTTTCATTTTATAATATTGAATTTACCTGTATTATAACCTACCAAAATAAAAAAAACTGAAAAAAAAAATTAAATTGAAATAAAAAAAATATGAATTGAATTGAAACATATTAAACTAATTAAAATGAAAATAAAAAACAATGAAAATAATGACCTAACCAAAAAAATGGAAAAATGAACTAACCCAAAATATGAACCAAATGACCTAAGCCAAATAAAAATGGAAAAATAACCTAATCAATTGAATAAAATAAAAAAAATTCCTTAACCAAAATTCAATTGGATTGAATTGACAATAGAATAAAACTATATCAGACCCATGATAAACAAGTTAATTTGAATGTATGCATTTTTTTATAACGTTCTTTTATATTTTTATATTCTTCCCACTAAATATAAAATGTTTTTGTTATATCACTATGTATCCTTTATTTGTTTTGTGAATTGGTATTCCTTAATTAAGTCATGTCTCATCTTCTTTCTTTTTTATGTTATATATTAGTTATATATTTAAAGTAAATTCCATATTTTTTTCAAATTCATAAATGAAAAACATTGAAAATATACAAAGGAAAATTATGAAATACAATAATCATAAAATGAGATAGATGGGAACCCCTCATTTGGTGCCTATTTTGAGTATTTTATTTAAAATATATATAAATAACATAAAATGTTATATGATTAAATTTTTTAACTTTTAATTAGGATCCACCACCTAATAGAAATTTATTCTCTGACTAGCCTAGTGGTACAAGTGATCATCCAAATGATAAAAGTGGGTGGTACTAGAGCTATGTGTACCACTCAGCCTACTGGATCACACTATGTCCCTTCCTATGACATACCAACTAGCACACCTTTTGATCCCATAGTATCTTTAGAGGCACTTAGGATATGTAGTTTTACTATGTTTTTTCCACCATTTTCATATGGTCCTTATCACCTATCTTCCATTATCTAATGATAGCTCCTACTCCCCATCTATATTATGCATTTCCACGTATATATATTCCATCTTCTTTTCCTTCTACTTTGTTCTCCCTAAGTTTCTACATTTATGCACCTTCAACTTCTATTTCAAAACATTATGAGCCTCTAGAGAAGATATTGGGTCCCACTCTGTCTATATAGGTTGAAATTCCTTTAGAGACTAATGTTATAGTGACACCCACTAATCAGAATGCCTCAGGTATATTTATATAACCCTAGTAAAAATTTTTTACCATAATTTAGTTCCATTATAAGATGTATTGTTATAATATATTTTTTTCTCTTTAACAAATGGATATGAAACTAGGTAGTGTGGTAGTACATGTATGTGTGTGGTGTGGAACTACCGCACATAGATGATGGTGGAGTATAATGAGGAAAATCAAATGATTGGAAAAACATGGTGAGAATATCGTATTTTTATGGTGATGCTTTCCAAATACTCTAGAATCATTCTTTTCAGGACACTCTCCAAGAGAAACCTTCCAAATTATGTAAAGGATAATTATTGGGAAAAAATATGGGTAAGAAAATTCATTGGATTTAATGTTATATTAGTATTTTATTTATATGAATTAATATTTTGGTTCCATCTTTATTATAATTTTTCTAATGGTGAGGCTATGAGGCCAACACAGCTCATGAAATTAGGTGAATTATGAAGTTCATACAAGCACGAGTTGTATAGTGGATTGTGTTCTAGGGTTAGTATGGATTTAGAGTTTACACCTATCATGAATGAGTGTCTAGTAGAATATTATTAGGAAATTATTTCTTGTTGGGCAAATACTGAGTTCAAGGTATTAATCAAATTTGTGGTTTTTGAATAAAAATTACCATGATTTTCATTAATAATTAGTTTTTTATTATTGAAAATTATTTTTTAGTAAGTGTCATGAAGAAATAAAAAAAATATGTTATGAAATACATCCACACTCTAGGGAAGACTGCAATGTCAGACGATGAGAGAAAGCTGGTACGACACTCGTTTATAATTTTTTTATATAAATAAATATGGAAATAAAAATTATACAATTGTAAATTATATGGATTCTTTAGAAGTGAATGGATGGTAATAAATTAAAAAATAATAATAGATGGTTACATAAACCACTATGAAACATCACATAAGAAATAAAAGACCCATAGGAATTTACCTGGGTGGGTAGCATCCAACTATAATCTCTACAACTCACCCATGAGATGGGTGGTAATGGAACATATATGATATGATTTTATCATAAATATTTTATCTCTAATAACTTTACCATAATCCATTTTTGTTTGTTTTCTATACATTTATCTTCTCTTTCCTTCTAAATTCTCCCACTTTACCTCATTCTATTTTCCCTTTGAATGAACATAATTGATTCTTCTTACTAATACTTCACTTGTTAAGTTAAACCTTTAGATTTATGAATATTATCTTATTTTACTATAATAAATTTCTCCCTTTTTGATAATAATATATAAATACATACATATAAGGAAATATATGGGTATATGGTCATGCCTCACCTTCTTAGTTCTAGATGAATTTTTAATTCAGTTTTGGATTGATAATGTTTTTAAAATCCTCTGTAATAAATTTCTTTAGAATAATATTTATTTAATTTGATTCATAATCCACTTCATCAATTATATAACCAATTTTATAGAGTTTTTTTCTTCCATGTTATTTTCTTATAAATATGTTCAAAAAATTTTGATTCTCATCTTCCTTTTCAATCACTTTCTTCCCTTTTTGAAAACATATTCTAGTATGGTCTTTGAATTGTTCCTTAAATTCACAATAGGATAACGGCTAAATTTTTTATTATTTTTAATATCTAATATTTGAAACCCATATTTTAAAATAAATTTCAATTTCCTTGTTAGAAATATGATCTTTCTAAATTGTTGAATAAATTTTAAAAAAAACCCTTCAGTTCTCATGGTTGGCCTATTATTCTCCAAGTTCTTTGAAACAAGATTTAAAGGTTTTCTTTAAATCAAATTAATTTGTATAAATATATGATATCCTTCTACATAATGTTTCAACTAGTCATAACTCTCATAATATTTATTTAAAATATTAAAAAATTTGTATAAATAAATTGTGTTTAAATAATCATAATGTTTTATCCCCCTAAAATTATATCTTATTTTATAATTTTTTGGTTGAATGGTATAGATTTTTTGTGAATCTATTTTCATTTTTTATCCCCTTATAATGTAGTGATAGATGTTCCTATGGTATCCTCTCATGGAGGTTACAACTAATATATAATTTTACTTTTATTTTTATTTTCCTTTTTTATTTTTTTGAAGAATTAAGGTGATTTATTTGAAATATGTGAAAGCATCATGAAATAGAAATGATAATGTTATATGAATAGGTAAAATAAAACCATTGTGAAATAGTGTTGACTTTAGTATTATGAATTCTTCATTGTAAAAATAAGTTTCTCCTAATGAATTTTTTAATAAACAATCTAACTCCATGGAAAGTGCACATAATCTAACTTGTAAGATGAACATAAACCTTATAATAAATATTATTCTTCCTTTAAAAATGATATAACTACTTAATAACCATCAAGTAATAAAAAATAATGGAATTCACTTTTCTCTTAAAAAATATTGATTAATAAATTTAAATAAAGAACATTATTGTATCGTATAATTCATGGTTTGATACATTATAAATATTATTTTATATTTGATAACAAAATTTACTCTTCTGTATCTGTTTATATCATACAATTACTCTTATATATGCTTCAATGTACTCTTGTGTATTTTCATACAGATCAACACTTTTCAATTTTTAAAAGTGTGGTCTGGTTAACATTACATATTATGAATTTTCCATTTTTCTCACACTTAGTCTACATGGTGAAAAATGAATTTTACATATCACTTCATAGTACCATTACATATCACATTGAATGATTTCCTTTTCTAGATTTAAATTTCAGATCAAACCTTACATATTCTCTCCTATATACCCTTATGCGTGGAACTTTTCAAATTCCACAATATTAAGAATATTGGTAACCTTTAGATATTTTCCTAAATGAATATTATTTATTTTCCTATTTACCTTTAAATATCATAACATTAACAATCTATGAATATTTGGTAACCTTATGTAATATACTATATTACCCTTATGTATTTTCTTAGTTACTTTTATATATCAAAACTTTTCCAAATACATAAAATCTATAAATCCAAAACCTCCTGATAGTATCCCCTCTCATTCTTCTCAAAACATCTTGATTCTATACTTATGGAATAAAAAACATCCAAAAAACACAACTTACACTTCCACCATAAGAATAAACTTTTGAATAACCACTTTCTGAACAACTTCTTCTTCCACAAATTTACTTCAGGAATAGAATTATCTCCTCTTCCCAGATAAATTCTGAAATAAAAAATTATTCAAAATGTTTATTCATCCAATTAATCATCTTATAAAAAACCTCAAACATTAGAAAAAATTTTAAAACAAAAGATTCTTAAAATTAAAAGTAAATTTATGGCACTACTATATCCACTAGTTTAAAGTGAATGGATGATAATCAAATAAAAAGATAAAAACTAAACCAAACCTAACATACCAAACCAACCCATATAAAATGAAAAAAAAACTTACACTGAAAAATAAAATGTAAATAAAATAGAAACCAACAAAGATGAACTAATTTGAAATAACTTGACATGAAACAAACCAAACCAAAATCAAACAAAATGAAGAAAAAATCAACTAAAATAGAATTTAGTTGTATTGAATCAAACTGAATAGTCCTAGAAAACCCAAATCAAATTGTACAAAAAAATATAGAATCCATCAATAAATAATTATATTTAATGAAAAATAAAAAAAGTTCCAATGTTATATGAAGAAAATAAAACATAATAATCATAATTTTAATTAAGAAAAAATAAATATAAATGACTTAATTAGCCCTAAATAAACCAAAACTGAATGAATATGAAACTATATAAACCAATAATGAAGGAACAAAACCATATTATTGAATCATGAACCAACCAATCCAAAACATAACTAAATCAATAATGAACAAAAAATTAATAACACCAAACTAAAATGACTAGAATCTGGTGAAACTAAACTAAACTAACTGGAAGTGAAACCAACATGAAAAGAAAAAACCTAAATTTACTAGTCTGAACGTGATCCAAAAGTTTAATAAAAAATGAAATAAATCTCACTAAAAAAAATAAAATATAATTGAATTGAATTGAAATAAATCAAATAAAAGCTAACTTATAGAAATGAATATAAAGTAGCATATAAAAAACTAAATCATATGAGGGATGAAAAAAACTAAATCAAATTGAAATTAAAAGTTATAAAAAAAATATTGGTGAATAAAAATAAATAAATCTAATCCAGAATAAACCAAATATAATTAAGATGAAAAAAATAATCCAAACATAATGAAATCATACGTAATTAATAGAAATTAAATGTAATTGAACTAAAATGAATTGAATTGAACCATACTTAACCAAATTGAATTAAAAAGAAATAAATAAAATTATACCATGTAAAACTAAATAGGAACAATAAGGATCAAAACCAATATAACCTTACATACTCTTATGCTAACTAAACATTAACATTTTTTAACTAAATAAACAATAAATCCAATCCTTTTATGTGTCTTTTTAACTAAAACAAACACCAATATTGACTATATGAAATCATCAACATCTATTAATGAAAATTTTACCTTACTTTTCCCTATATTAACCCCTTTAAAATTAAATCATGGAAACATAGAAAACAAAATAGGAACGCATCTAGCATACATTTAATCTTTCCATTTTATCATATTATTAATGTATTTAATCAGGATTATTTTTTTCAATAAACAGATTCCATTTCTATTATTCTATAATTATATTTCCCTTATTTTCAAGGAAATAATATATATAAATAGGAATCATTAAATTTTAATTTAATTTAATTTATCAAATAATTTTTTAATTATATTCTCACTTCTCTCAATTTATTATATAAAATTTATTTTGTTAACCAACTCATATCATACTTTCACAAATTAATCAATCATTATAGAAAATCATAATGCATCATCGAGTATAACCATTTGATTTTAGTTATGAAATTCATAATTATTAAAATATTTTCAATTATGGTTTTTTATATTTTATGTCATTGTATAGGAATATTTTTAATATTTAAGGATGTTTTCCTTGAGAAAAAAAATCTAAAGAAGAAATAAGAATGATTAGAGTGTGGTAAACGAACCAACACAGCAGCAGATTATAAGTTTTACTTTGTTGATTTAAAATTTTAATATTTATTTTGTAACTTAATAGTACATTTATATTTGTAAAAGTGTGGTTTGGAGGCCCTCGATGAGTAGGAAACTTACAACTTTGTTCTAAATGATCACTTACATTAGATTTTGGGAGATGAACATCATGGAAGAGTACACTTCCGACCAAGGAAAAGTATTTTCCTGAAAAGATATTGGCCCACTTTAGGTTCTAGTTCTGGTAGCACTAAGTTGGAAAAAGGTAATACATGATCAATATAGGCTCGGTCCTAGGAAGAAGCAGCCCAAAAAATGGTCATACAAGAGTGTGAATAGAGTCAAAGGGATGACGATGAATTTATGAAATTTATGGAAGTCTTATGTCCATCACTTCCATTGGATTATTCCATAGATTGTGATGTATATATATCAACTATTCATACATTATAGTGCAATGGGAAGTGGTCCTAGTGGTGGTTAGGACAATGATGTTCTTGGATATGTAGATGGTGAGCATGAGGGTGAGGATGATGGTGAGGATGACGATGAGGATGAAAACAAGGATAACGGTAAGGATAACGGTGATGATGGTGTTGGTGATGAGGGATAGATTGATCCTTTAAATTTTTTACTGATATTTATGACATTTGATGTTTGATTATTAGTTCTGATTGAATATACGTGATGTTTTTAATGTGTGTTATCATTGGTTTAATAAATTAATTAGTTTCTTATGTTATTATTGTTTTTATATTGGTTGGTGATGTTTTTTATAGGTAATTGATCAAGGTGGGGTGATTCTTTGATTTTTGGTGGTTATTAGTGGTTGTTTGGGTAGGGTGGTGATTTCTAGTGGCTACTGGTGGTCATTTGGGAAGGGTGGGGCTGCTACTGCTTCTGGAATTAATGGGGGTATATACCAACAGTTTCAAAACCATTGGTATATCCAAAACTCCATTACCCTTATACCAATGGTTCACTAAAAACCATTGGTATAGGGATATACCAATAGCCAATTAGCCACCAGTTTGAAAAACCATTGGTATTGGCTATACCAATGGTTTTCCAGCCTATACCAGTGGTTTTGAAACATTGGTATAGAAAATAATTCTAGAATTAGATGAAAGGAATGTGATTTTTTTTATTTCATGCCCTGATAAATTTATAAATCTACATTTTTAATCACCATAACTTGAAATTTAGATAAGTCACAAATTTATACAATTTGGTAAGTCTGAACCTATGGTCATACAATGATGAAAAAGTAATACAGTTATGGACCACCAAATTCTAATGATTTAAAATTCTAAAAATTGTATCCATTCATAAAATCATATGGTGTCTTTAGATTTTCACACTTAGAATCCTAACTCTTAAAATCTTACAATTAAATCTATATGATGTGTAGGGAGTTTGAAATTCAAGTAATATGATGTCCATCAAAGTCTTATACTCTTTGATAAAGTCTAATGCTTAGTAAAATTCATACGATGGGAAATTTCAAAGTCATATGATGGATGCAGAGTCATATGATGGCTAATCCCTTTGTTATTTTCAGGGAAGAAACCATGAAAAAACGTTTACTCGGTGTAGGAATTGTTCAAATTATTATCAAAATTAATTAAATAAAAAAATAATAATTTTTATTCTATTAAATATTTAATTAAAGGATTAATGTCTGAATTTAACAATAACTCCATGAATGAATAAAAAAATTAAAACTTATTATTTATGTCATTAGACATATCAATTCCAGATTCACTAATGTGAAAAAAAATGTAAAAAACTTATAGGTTTTATCCAAAATATGGGGTTAATTTCAATTGAAAAATAGTTTTAAAATTTAAAAACATTGTCTCTCATTAAAATTTACACTATGTATAGTATCTACGGTAATTTTATTTCAATATTTAGTAAGATCATGGTAAAGTAAATGTAGTTACCAAGTCTCTTTGTTGAAAATTACACCCTTAAAAGGTGATTTATGCAAAGAAATAAGAGGGAATGATTTCATTGATAAATATCCTCCACATTTATGTAAGAAAATACCATAGTTGGGAAAAAATAAAGCACATCAATCTTGTAGTATATATTATAGACCACATTAAGGAATCCCTTATATTAAATTATGATTTTTTTCATTATTCAAGAGAAATTTTCTTATGGGAATATCCTCGATGGATATTTCCAATATTCTCATTCATTCATATATGTCCATAGAAAACTAATTATTCCAACTTTTATTAAATAAGAGGTTATTAATGAGTTTTATTCTTCATGATGGGTGATACCACTTAGAATCACAAAAATGTTTCGTGATATTTGATGCCAACTCTTGTGTCTTGGAATTAAAATGGGAGATGGAAAAGTTCATTTCTAGATATCTTATCTATCAGTGGTTAAATATATAATATCATAGGCCTTCAAGTACACTCTAGACCCCCCCCCCCTTATGGTATAAAAATGGTATGATATCATGATATATTTCATTAACAGTATTTATAGAGAATCTAGAGGGAAATATTTGGTTCAGGTGATAGTGGATCATCTTATTAAGGTACCTTAGTTTTATCATATTAAGAATAAATTTCAATTGATGGTATCATAAAATTTTATGTCAGATATATTATAAAGGTCCATAATATAACATCTAGAATCATGTTTGATATGGACTCATGGTTCACATATTTTTTGGGAAAGGATTTTATTGATCATTTGATTCATAGGTTAAATTTAGAAATGTTTTATACCCTTAGACTTATTTCCAGTTAGAATGAACCATCTATATTATGGAGTATTTTCTTTAAGACTTAATTATTTATTTCAGTAGATCATGGGTGAATTTCTATTCCTTGGTGGAATTATATTATAAAAATAATATTAGAGATCTATTAAAATGAATCCATTCAATGACATATATTAATGGAAATTTCATTCTAATCTTTTATAGATATAAATATAGTAATATTTAATGATTGATCTAAGTATTAGCTAGGATATAATAAAAAGGTGAAGTTAATATAGAATTGGTTGTTAATAACTTAATTCTAGAAAAATAACTTTGTCAATCATCAAAGAAAACCCTTAGGATTCAATGTGGATGATAATATATTCTTTCTTGTTTCATCAAGATATGGTCATTGATTGATTGGAAAGCAAGGTATGATAAACATAAAATTTATTTGGACTTATAAAATCCTTATTAACCTTACCATATAAATATATCTCCATGCATAACACCTTTTACATTTATAACTTATGGAAGTACATACCGTACCCCCCACATGTGACTCGATATAGTGAAGTTGAGTTGTAAAATAATTATTACTATAAGAGGAATTCAATATTTATTTTCAAATAGTGTGTGAATGATCTATTGGAAAATGTTTTTCTTCTGATTTGAGTTAAATGGAAGTATAGAAAACTTTGATATGAAACTTTAGATTCATATCATGAAGTGTAGATTCAATTGTTATAGTTTATTCCTTATGAAGATAACTAAATATTCTCAAGGATGAGAAGCCTTATAGTGGGGAGGGGTTAAATACCCTAACCTCTACTTTTAGGTAATTCATCTTTATTTCACCCCATTAAGTATAATTTTATTTTTTTTTAATGGAATAGGGATTCAAGTAGTTAGGACTATAAGAAAGAGAAAAGTGTATGGTATCCTTGTAATGGAAGCACTGACTACCAGATGGGAAAGAATCGGCTATATAGTGGTACCCCAAGGGCTATAGGGCCATATAGGGCACCACTAGGTACCTAGTGTACTTGAACCTAGTACTTAGTGGAGTTTTAGGCTATTTTTTAATAATGGGTGGGTAAAATTGTATTTTCACTTAAAATTTCATTCCCACAAATTTGAGGGATTTGGAATTCTTTTTCATTGTCTCTCATATCTACCCTTATCAATCTCTCCTTATCATTTTTATTCATATCATTCTATCCAACATAAAACTTTTATCCATGTGTCTCTCATCAATATTTGTAGCTATTTTTCAGTGAGACAAGTCTATATCCCTCCTCTAATCATCTATTATTAATAATCTCATAGAAAAAGGTATATTTCTTGTTCCTCTAATCATAGTGTTTTTTAAATCCATCGATCACTCAAATCTTAATTCAATTTATCTATTATTGGTCATTGAAATTGGTATTGACGTGTTCATTCTTCTTCAATATCATATTCCTTATTCAAGTTGTCTTAAGACCTAAATTCATTTTGTTCTAGGTTAGTTTGAAGTTTCATATAGTAGTTTAACTTCTCATCATGGGCCTCAACATAGTAGTCTACAATAGAATTTATAGGTGAACCCTTACATCTCTCATATTCTTAATTAGAAGATATTACAATAATATAGTGACATGTGAAAGAAATTTTAATAAATATTATTTCTCCAAATAAAGGTTTCCTTAATTTATTTTACATAAGCCTAACATGGTTTTAATTTATTTGGTTTTATTTTTATTTTGGCATACCTTGAATCAAATATAAATATTTTTTTATATTAAATAAACTATATAAATGTATTTTATATATATTACAATGAAGTATTCAAAAATTAAGTGTGTCCATGTATTAGGTACAGTCTAACATGCTTAGGTTTCATCAATTAGTTTTTTATTATTTTATTATGTAAATTTTTCATGTTTTTTTCATGGTTATTTTATTGATATTTAAAAGGGGTAGCTTATAATTGTAAGTGGTTTATTATATTCTTTAATAAATAGTTCCAATGTGCACATATTTTTTATATATAGTTTGACGATATGGGAATGTATTTTAATGAACTTAATTTGGTATACCCCTTCCCATATACCTGAATAAGACAATAAACACATCTTTCATGAATCATGTATACACTATACCCTTTCACTTGAAATGGGATGGGTGATACACCTTGAATCTTATTATAAATCATCTTAGATCCTAGGATAATCATGGAGCATTTATGATAGGTATGTACCCCCCCCTAGAAGGACTATTATTTTTATTAAACATTAAATTAAATAGAAATTTTAATGAATGTTAATTTCTATTTGGCTATACCTAAGTCCTTGTTTTTTTGTTTTATACACTTTAGCCTATAATTGGTTGTTAGGGTTGGGGAATTACCACCAACGAGAATGTTATACTCACACCCTAGATGGTACCTCTTGTGATGTGTGTAGATATATTCATATGTGAACTGGGTAAAGGGAAAGTTTCTAAGTATGGGAGTTAGTTTCTCATAGAGAATGGAGTTTAGATGGTAACATTTTATAATTCTAAAGGGTAGTCTATTTGATGATAAAAAGGTTTTTCATGGGATTCTCTTAGGAATTAGACACACTTGGGGTCTATATTTTGGGTCATTATTCCACATTTTTCTTATCTATATTTTATTTATATAGTTTTGTCTATTATTAATCATTTTTTAAAGAAAAGGATTTAAGGCACAGCATAAGCGGTTTGGATCATGGATAATAAATTGTCCATTAAATTCAATAGAAAAATTCAAATAATTAGAGAAATATAACCCCATGATATTAATAGGGAGATTCTTTTAAGATATAATTTATAATAATTATTATCTTTACTTGAGAATTAATTCATCATTGATGATCAATTCAGTTGATGTTCTCATCATATTGTATTTTTTATGAAGAATATGAAGTATAATTCCTCTTATGGTATCCACACATGCTTCATGAATCTCAAAACATCATTGATGGGACTCCAGATTCTAGTGAAGAGTATCAAAATGTATTCCATCATTCACTATTGATAAAAATGATAATTAAATTAGGATTGAATAATCATTTCTATTTTTTATTGGTCTTGGGAGGGAGAAAGAGGAATATTATCTCTTTTTTGGAGATAATTCAAGATAAGTTCTCTCTATGGATTCCAAAAAAATCTATGAGAGAATCAATTGTATGTGAAATTCTCTATATCCTCTAAAATATATAATTATATTTATATAATTGTGGTTAAAACATATTAAAAACACACCTAGGCATCATTCACAATATGAAACTAGTGGTTAATAGTGTGAAAAACTTTAGGCATTAGAGACATCCCTCTACCTCAATACTTTTATGATGTGAACCCCTGGTTCACGATATGAATAAATCAAGGCAGGGGTTCCTCCCCCATCCAACCCCCTTTATGGCCTAAAAGGATAAGGAAAAGTCCATTAATGGATTGAATTCCACCCATCACACCATGAATAGACTATGGCTGAAATTTTTCAGTATCTCGACCACCCACCCACTACTATAATTCTCACTCGAACTCCTGGGGCATTCACCAAGTTTTAAACCACATCCAAGAATGCTATTTTGATATGTTAAAACACTCTTAATACCAATAAAAGCCCAAATTTTTAAAAAAACATTCTCATAAAATCAAAATTTTAAATTCCTTCTGAATTTTCACAACCCATACAGACTTGGGTCTTTAGACTAGTGAAGAGGAACTTACTCAGATAACAAATAGAATGAATAAGATAATTGAAAATATAAACATATTGTATGACCATCAAAAATTTATAAGGTAAATACATTAGAGTAAATATTAATCATATGTTATCTATTATGAATATAAAAAGACAATTCATATAAGACCAGACTACCCAAGGTTAAAAATAAAGGAAATAAATTTGAGGGGAACATCAAAAATCAGAGGGAAGAAAAGTCTAAAATCCATAGATGCATGGATTAACAATAGTGGATATCTATAAATCATGTTTTATTGAATTTGTTTCAATAATAAAGTATATAATTTACCCAAAAAGAACTTTATTTTAGGATTTAATAGAAATTTTAAATTTGATATTGAATTTGAGAATTTTAGGAAAATTATGTTTTTATCCTTTTTAGTTCACTTCAGTGTTTTTATCATAAAATATTTTTTATGATAAATTTTTTATTAAAATTTTGTGTAAAAATTATAAATTAATTTATCTAAATTTTTTATTTATATTGTTCAATATGGATCTCATTTTTTTGGGTGAAATTTCAATATGAAGTCAATATTGAGCTGGATTTGACATAATGGACTCCACCTCACCATTTCAGCCATAAATTTCACACCAATGGTTATATGGGGTTCAAAAAAATTATATAATTTAGAAATATCAATTATAAATATTTAATTAAACTAGATCCATGTCTAATTCAAAAATTTTGGAGTTCAATGATGTGCTATAAAAATTTAAGAAAAAATTGACTCTATTTGGAACTTTCAATTTTATGTATTTTCTAACCCTAGAAATTCCTATAATATATAAATATGTTATATTAACTTATTTATGGGTTGTTTTTTGTATTAAATGATTTAAGTAATAGGATAATTTTTTTCATTCTTATTATATTCACCATTTTATAGAAAGATTATCTCATTCTAGGATCTCCTCAATAATACTCTCCACCTCCTCTTCCATGTTCTAATACTTTTTTATCGAATAAAATTCTCTATTTATATTAAATTTATTTAATTTTATTTAAATTTTATTCTTATTACATTCACTTCTCTTATAATGGAAACTATGATTTTAAATCGAATTGGGTTATCCCTTTCCAAACCTTTTCTTTTGGAAAACATTTCTATGATGACCCCTCCTCCCATGGAAACATATTTATTTTCTAATAAATATAATTTAAACCTTATTTAGTTGAATATTTTGAATCTAAGGATTATAAGATTATATTTTTCAATATTTTGATAAATTATTTATTAATTTATAAGATCATTCATTTAAAAAAAATTATCATAATGCATGTGAGTTTGGGTAAAGTGTGAATTGGGGGGAACATAATTTTAGCTGGTAAAACAAATCAACATGGGATCAATTAAAAGAGTTGGAATTCAATCCCAAAACTCAAATAATTTAAATTTATAGGTAAAATATTTTCCCTAATTGACTATAGAATAAATTATTACTTTGGAAAGATAATCAAATAAGGGTGACATGATTGATCATCCTAGGATTAAACTAGGATTTAATTGTTTCATTTTTTTGTGGTCATGTTTTCTTTAATAGGGTTCAAAAGATAAAAAATTATGGTATCATAATTTTAGGAATAATAATTTCAATTATAATGATAAAAAATAAATTTAAAAGGTTGGATAGATTTGTTACACTTTATAAAATAAGTTTTCTAAAAACAAAAACACTTCTTAAAAAATTCATTTTTAAAAAATTCATAATATTATCACCCCACCCCCCATAATTATTTTTTTATTTATTTTTTATTTAAACATTCATACAAAAAAATTCCCCTAATTTTCATTTTCTCTTTCATTAAATTTTATTTATTTTTTTATTCAATCCTTAAATTTCTTTTTAATTCACTTCCTCTTTAAGTGAATGACCTAGGTCATAAATTGTGTTTCATTTAATAATTAAACATATATTTTGAGAACTCCCATGAAAACATTAAACAAACCGGCACCATTTTTGGGGAGGTGGTATTTTTATTCAACTTATTTTAGGTTTTTTCCTTTCCTTATTTTTTTTCTTTTTTTTCTCTCACTCCACTCACTTAAAATATTTAACACTTCTTATCTTTGTACCTTTAATTGAAACTTCACTTAATGATATTATGGTCCACTATTTTTATTTCATTTTTTTCAACCACTGATGACATGATCCCATTATAAAATTATTTTCAAACCAAACCCTAAGGTTGAACATAAATTTTGAGCATAAATCAGACCTCAGAAAATGGGAAGTGTCAAAATTAATCAATTTAAGTATTTACCCCATTCTGTAAACAATGAAAATAATATCACTTCTGAATATAAAATAGAATATAAAATAATAGAATTTAATAATGATTAACTTAATAAAAAAATTCTATAATTGGTTACACTTTAGATTAACTATCAACAGATATTAATTTCATATCTAAATCTTGAATCAAACTTTGAAGTCAAATATAGGTTAATTCATCATCAACCCAAATTTCATGAAATCTCTAATGTGGATCCAAATAATCATTTAATATAATTTAATATTTTTTTTAAACATTTAAACCAATAAATGTTCTTAAAGAACAAATCAAAATGTGTGCATTTCTATTTTAACTTGATGGAGTATTGAAGGATTAGATGTATTATTTCCAACCTAAAGATAGAATAAGTTTGAATGATTTAAATTGAATTATCTTACATATATTATTTCTTGCTTCAAGGACCATAGTAATTTGAAAAAATATCTTGGTATCAAACAAATTCAAGTGCGGTCAATATATGAGTATTGTTAGTGATTCAAGAAGTTGTGTGTGAGCTTCCCAGACCACCAAATCAGTGGTAAAATACGTATATAGTACTTATATTAAGGTCTCACACCAATGGATGGGATCATGGTGGATGATGAAATATATGGATTACTGGTTAATAAAACAGTTGTTGTAGCTCGAGCACTAATAGATAAAATGGCAAAAAACTCCCAGTAATTTGGTAATCATAAACTCCTACACCAAGAGGTATTCATTAGGTATATTTCTAAATTATGGATAATAATTTTTTTGATAAAAAGTTTGAAAATTTTAATACAATAGTGAAAAAGATTCATTTGTCCCAAAAGACAACACAAGCCACTCTACTAAGGGTTTGTGGGATTTTCATAGCACCAGGTCACCCCATTGATTCATGTCCAAAACTCTAGGATATAGAAGTGTGTGCTATAGTATTTCTAGGTAAACCATATTAGAATCAATAACAACCTCTTAACCCCATTTAAAACCCATTATCTTTAACATACTATCTAGGGTTTAAGGATCATATTGATCTTAGGTAAGTTACAATCCAAAAACAAAGCCCTTTATTTTAACAACACTTTTAGTAGTGGTTTCTTTACCATTAAGGTTTTCAACAACCCCAAAAGATAATTTTTTCTCAAGAATCAATAATCCAAAAATAACAAGGATATTTACAAAAAAAAATAGACTCTAACACTGATGATATTTTGAAATAAATTATTCTTAATCAACAAAATGATATGAAGATTTGAGGTATGAAATTGAAAGAGTTGCAAATGAAAATGATTCAGATTTCCAAAACCCTTAATCAATTGGTAAGTATGAACTATATAAATATTCCCTCCAAACCCACTATAAATCTAAAATAAAATTTTATTGATATCATATTGAGGATTGGGAATCAAACAATTGAGAAAAGTGTTCCGATTAGTTCACCTGGATTTACACCATCTACTAAGATTGCACTGATTGATGACCAACAAAAGGTTAAAAATAAGGGTAAGAAGAATATTATTGAGGTACCTTCAAAACCCCTTACATTTCAAAATATATTTGTGAAAACAAATAATATTGAATAATAATCAATTTAAAAAGAAGTTTTATACACATTAAATAGATTTGAGATCAATATCCCTCTACTTAAGGAAATCAAGAAAAATACAAGGTATGAAAAACTATTGAAAGAAACATGTATGAATAAAATAATAATTAAAGGAAATTGTTGAATCATCCTTGGGATAAATATATCTTTACTCATCATGGAAAATATAGTTATGCCTACTAAATCCAAGGAACTCAGTACATTCACCATACTATTCACTATAGGGAAGTTAAATTTCTCTAATGCTTTATGTGATTTAGGTTATTCTATTAATGTGATTCCTCACTCTATTTTAATATATTTATATATTGGTGAGCTGAAACTAATAAGGGTGATCTTACAATTGACAAATAGGGTGACAATATATACAACAGGAGTCATTGGAGATGTACTTGTTTGGGTAAGAGACATTATATTTCCTATAGAATTTTTTGTGTTGGACATGGAGGATGATCAGGTACATTACCATGCTCCCATAATTCTAGGTAGAACCTTCCCAAAAACTACTAAAACAGTCATATATTTTCATGAGGGTACCCTTTAAATGGATTTTGGTTATGAAATTGTAAGGTTTAATATTTTAGACTCTATGAAATACCCTTTAGAAGAACATTCATATTTTAATGTGTCCCATTTTGACCCATCTTATAAATTCCCTTTAATTATGAATATCCCATTATTAGAGATATTTTTATAATTAAGTCTAGATTTATGTCTAAAGAGAATATATACAGTAGTTTTTCATGATCAAACCTCTCTTGGTTCATATTTTAATATGGATCCATATTCTGATTTTGAGAACATTCATTCTAATTAAGACAAGTTTGTTGAGTATTATGATGGATTTCATAAATTTTTTTAATATTCTGATATTTATGTTCATTGTGAACATATTTTAGTTTCGGTGATTATTCCATCCATCCATCACCCACCCACATTGTAACTCAAACTATTACCATCAAATATAAAATACTCTTATTTATTGAGTGGTGAGAAAATTCCTATCATTATTTCTAAAAATATCCTTCTTGAACAAGAGGTAAAACTTTTGTATGTTTTGAGAGATAAAATTAGGGATATTGGGTGGAGTTTAGCTAAAATAGTAGGTATTATCCCTTCTATTTTCATGCACAGGATTATTTTGGAAGATGTGGTCAAACCATTTAGACATCCACAAAGGAGGCTCTACCCAACATTATTAGAAGTTTTAAAGAAATATGTTGAAAATTTTCTTGAGGCTGCTATCATTTATTCTATATATGGTTAACAATTATTTATCCCCATTCAGGTTGTTCCTAAGAAAATCAGTTTTATAGTTGTAAAAAATGATAAGTGTGAGTTAGTTCTAATGAGAGTGAAAAATAGTTGATGAGTGTGAAAAAATTATAGGAAAATAAATTAATACACTCATAAAGATCATTTTCCCCTTCCTTTCATTGACCATATTTTTAAAAGTATCATAGTTAAGACACATGAATGCTTTTTGGATGGTATTTATACATTTTTCATGTTCCTATTGAACTAGAGGACTAGGATAAAACAACATTCACATACACATTTAGTATATTTTCATACAGAAGGATTCTATTTGGACTTTATAATTCTATAGGTACCTTTTAGAGATACATGGTGATTATTATTTATTTATTTCATTAAGAATTTCATGGGTATATTTATGAATGATTTTACTGTGTATGGTTCCTCATTTTATGAGTGCCTCTTGAGTTTGGGTAATGTGTTGTATTGTTGCATTAATAAAAATCTGATTTTGAACTTTGAGAAATGTCATTTCATGGTAGAGCATGGAATTTTATTAGGGAATGTAGTGTAAAAATATGGAATATAGGTCAATATATTTAAGGTGGAAATTATTTCATCCTTTTCATATCCTAAATGTGTGTGTGATGTTAGATCTTTTTTATGACATGTGGGTTTTTATCAATGCTTCATCAGATATTTCGGTAAGATTGATCTACAACCTCTATGGTGGATATTTCATTTGATCATATGTGTGATGCTTCAAATTTTTTAATTGGATTTTTCTTGTCACATAGGATGTCTGGGTTTCCATATATGGTTATTTATGCCTCTAAGATATTGGATTCAGACCAAGAAAATTACATGACAACAAAAATGGAGTTTCTTTCTATAATATTTTATTTAGATAAATTTCACTCTTACTTATTAGGATCTAAAGTAGTTGTTTTATTTTACTATATAGGTTTTAGATGCCTCTTGAAAAACACAGATACAAATCCAAGACTTATCTATTAGATGTTACAGCTTCAAGAGTTTTACATTGAGATAAAGGAAAAGAAAGGTTTAGAAAATTTAATGGATGACCACATGAGTAGGATCAGTCACACATCAGATCAAGATACCCAAGATAAGGTACCAATTTGGGAAACTTTTCCAAATTATCATCTCTATACCCTCATGGGTACACACCTTTGTTATGATGATCTAGTTAATTTCTTATTTTTTTATGAAATTTTTGCAAACCTAAAAAAACACCAAGTTCAAAAATTGAAAAGGGAGTCAGGTATTATGTGTGGGATGACCCATACCTTTAGAATATCTATAGATATTAAATAATTAGGGGATGAATTATTGGTCATGAGTTTTTTTATACTCAAAATTTATTCCATATACATTCTTATTGAGGACACTTTATCCCCCAATGAGTAGCAAGGAAGGTCTTAGAATCAAGATTATATTGGCCTAGTTTATTCCATGATTCCCATTTGATTTTTAATTTTCACATTTCCAACACTATAAATATTTCTAAGATACCTGATATGCCTTATCATATCATATTTTCCTGTTATAATTTTTATGTTTGAGGAATTGATTTCATGGTTACATTTACTAGTTCTTTTTTATTCTTGTGCATTCTTATTATAGTTTATTATGTTAGAAAATGGGTGTATGATAAAACCATTGGGACAAATGATTATCATATTGTAGTATATTTTTTCAAGGATCAAATTTTTTATAGGTTTGGAGTTCCAAATGTGATCATAAATGATTAGGGAGTCACACTTTTGCAATAAAAATTTTGGTTCCCTCCTTTGGAAGTATGAGGTGACACACAAGGCATAAACACTGTACCTGCCCCAAAAAAATGTCCATATAGAAGTCTCAAATCTAGTGTTGAAGTATATTTTATTGAAAACTAAACATCCAAATAATAAGGATTTGATAAAGTGCATAGATAATGTGCTTTGGGATTATATAACGGCATTCAAAACTCCCACCGGTATGTCCCCCTACTAGATAATTTTTGGTAAAGTTTTTTATCTTCCTATGGATGTGTAGAATCATGAATTTTGGGAAATAAATAAATGAAATGGGGATTTATAACAAGATAGAGATCAAATGAATCTATAACTTCAGGATATTAAGGAGATTTTATTTTCATCATATAAGAACTCAAGGCTTTAAAAATAAATAGAAAAAAGCAACCAATGATAAGATGATCCAATAAAAGGGTTTCCATATGGGAGACAAAGTCCTTCTTTATAGATCACAACTAAAGTTTATGCATGGTAAAAAAATTCTATATGGTTAAGATCTTATGTTCTATATCATTTTTTTCTTTATAGTGAAATGCAGATAACATAAGAGTCCATAAGAATGGTCTTTATATTCAATGGGAAATGGTTGAATAAATACAATGAAGGATTCCCCACACATGTAGTTGACATAATCGCACTACATGAGCCTGTCATTACTTGAGAACACAAGGTTTTCCTTTATCCTCTAACATTTATTTCATTTGTTCTAATTTAAATTTTTTATTTTATGTGGATACATCATATCATAGGGTTTCATTGGGGATAATGAAACATTTTAAATATGATGAAGGGAATAACATTTTTGGTAGATTTTTTTTCATGCCAGAATATATTTTATATTCATTTTTTAGGATATTTGATCTTAAATGAATGTACATTATCATTTTTTACTCTTGAATTTATTTTTGAGAAAATTGAATTTATTTTTGAAAAAAAAATAGTTTTAAAATGGTTTTTTCTATAGAATGTTTTCCTTTAATTTTATTTTTAAATCGGGTTTGACCAACATTGAAATCCATTCCCATAAAACACTATCCCAATATTTTTTTACCATCAAGTGAGGTATTCTAAAACAAATTTTTATATTCTCTCTAACAATCATTTCTTGATAGATACTTGGGAATGTTTTCCTACAAAAACTTGAATTTACTATTATTAAATCTATGATTGAACAAAGTAACATTAATATGGTTGAGGAATTTTTATTTTTAAGACTTTATCCTTGAGACCTAGATTTATATTTTTATCTTATTTAATAACATAGAAACCATGAATGACATTGATAGGGAAAGCCACATTATAATCTTATTTTATCTTTTCTACCTTAATCTTGGTGTTTTG
The DNA here is from genome assembly GCA_963277665.1 of Viscum album. NCBI lineage: Eukaryota > Viridiplantae > Streptophyta > Magnoliopsida > Santalales > Viscaceae > Viscum > Viscum album. The sequence continues at coordinate 1,850,239,360 of OY728156.1, forward strand.
TATGATAGAGAATGGATAAATTGTGAGGGATAAGTTTTCCATGGTGTAAGGGGATACTTAACATTGAGGAAAATTTATGGGGGTGCTTTCATTGGGTATTGGGGTAAGGCTCATGATATATTTACCATTATATCCCATTTCTTACCCTTAAAAAAGATAATCAAAAAGATAATAAAAAATGGGTTATGTCTTGGGAATGTCAAAAACAAATCTTCCTCAACCTTTGATCTTATTATAACTATTACAATTAGTGTCATGGGAAGATTAAACAAGGGTTATTAGATGAGTTTGATATTTTTTCTAAGTAAAAATTCAGGAAAAAAATAAAAAAATGTGACAAGAAAAAAATGTTTTTCTTTCATTGTACTTAATGAAATTTTTATGAGAAATTTATTTGAATTGGGGAAATTAAAAAAATTATCTTTATAAAAAGATATTCCATTGAATTTTTTGTTAATTATCATTCAATGTGCTTAATAGTTAACCTCATTTTTTAGATTTATTGTGTTTTATATAATTATCTACCTGCCCTTAGCCTCCGAGTCATTTGAGCCTTATTATGATGTCATCATGATTGATGTAAATTTTTTTCATTATGGGTTAGAGATTTAAGATTCATTACAAGTATATGGTTTAGATCATGTACTTGAGGTATTACCACAACTATAATTTATATTTCTCTTGAGTGAAGATTGGCCTAAATTTCAATGAGGCGGGGTGTGATTGGGTCATGAATAAATAGTTGTGGTTAAACAAATTTTAAAGGGAGAGAAGAAAATAAAAGTAATTTTTTTCATAGATGATACATGATAGAGTCTATTTTGAAAATGATCTCATAAATTTATTTATTATTTATTTTTTAGTGAATTTTATGTGGATATTAAATATTTTTTACTTAGAAGTGAAAAGGGTAAGTGTGGTGTAATTGATAAATCATGTTTTTGTTGAATATTTTTTTGTTAATAATTAATATAATTTCCTCACATAGAACATTATTTTAATAATTAATAGAAATTTCCAATTTTGTGTTTAAATTAGGGTATTTTGTGAAAATTATATTTTTATATTTTTTTAGTTCACTCAAGTGTTTTTATCATAAAATATTTTATGTGATGTATTTTTTCTTAAAATTTTGTGGAAAAACTATAAATTAATTTATCTAAATTTTTTATTTAGATCATGATAATTGGATCTCACTTTTTTTTGTTTCAATTTGTACATGAAGTCAATGTTGAGATAGATTTGACATAATAGACCCACCTCACCATTTTGGCAATAAATATTTCATCAATGCTTGGATGGAGATGAAATTTTCCCAATTATTATAGGTATAAATTTATCACATTTCATTAAAATAGAGGTATGTATAATTATGTCATTTTCAAGGTCAATGACACACCACAAAATTCATAATTCATTTTTACTTGATTTGAAACTTTATATTTTATGTATTTTGTAACCCTATACTCCCCTACACTATAAAATATATATAATATTCACCTATGGAGGGGTTGGTTCTTGGATCAAAGGGTTTAGGTCATAGAATAAATTTTTTCATTCAAATTCTCTTCACTATTTTATGGAAGAATTATCTCATGCTAGGATCTCCTCAATAATGTTATTTTCCTCCTCCTCCATGTTCTAGTGATTTTTTCATCAAATAAAATTCTATATTTCTCTTTAATTTATTATTCTTTTTATTCCATTTACTTATCTTGTGCTATAAACTAAGAGTATAAATAGAATTGGGTTATCCCTTTTCAAAACATCTCTTTTTAAAAACATTTTTACAATAAAAACTCCTCCAATATAAGCGTGGTTATTTTGTAATCAGTTTAATTTCCACCTTATTTAGTTGATTAATTTTAATCCAAGGATAATACAATTATATTATTCATTATTTTGTTAATTTGTTTTTTTCTTTAAAAGATCATTCATTTAAATAATTATCATAATGTGAACGAGGTTTAGTAAAGTGTGAAATGTGAGAATACAATTTCAATTGGTAAAACAAATCAATTTAGGATCAATTTATATAGTTTAAATTCAATCCCAAGACTCAAATAATTAAAATTTACAGGGTGTATATTTTCCCTAATTGACTATAAAAAATGTTTTCTTTGGAATTATAATCAAACCAAGGTTCCATGATTACTCATCCCAGGGTTAACCTAGGATTTAATTATTTTATTTTTTGTGGTTATATTTTCTTTCATAGGGTTAGGAATATAACAAATTAGGGTATCATAATTTTATAAATAATAATTTAAATGATAAAGATAAACAATTAATTCAAGATAAGGTTTAGATCAGTTTCACTTTAGAAAATAAATTTTATAAAAAAATATTCTTCTAATATTCATTTTTAAAAAAACATAATATTAAAATCAACCCCCCCCCCCCCCATATCATTAGGTTTTCATTTATTTATTTTCATTTCAATAATCACATAAAAAATCCCCCCAATTTTTCTTTTCTCTTTCACTAATTACTTTTATTTCTTTTATTGAATGTTTTTTTAATTCACTTCATCCTTAAATGAAGAAACTAGTTCATCCATTGTGCTCCACTTAGTAAAAAACAAACATATATTTTGAGAACACTCGTGACATCATTCCTCAAAGACACAACTTATAATAGTTCATTGAAAAAAGTGATATTTCTGGTCAGAAGATAGTCTTATTAAATGAAAATAGTACTAAAGATGAGGAATTTCTTATGGAAAAGGTAACTATAGAATCTCTTACAAATTTAACTTTGAATTCTAAATTTTTTTACACATATGATGATAATTATTCAACTTCATTAGATGATGAAAAAGATAGTTCATCATAAGGTGAAAAATAAATTCATCATATATGAGAAAGATTCACCTATATATAAAGAAATGGTGAGATATATAAATCTTATCTAAAAAGATAATAAAAAGTTGAAGAATAAATACGGTAGTGTTAAGGCTGATATTTCTAATTTTTATAGTATAATTTTGAAACTTACTATGGAAGATTCTAAACTTTCATCATAAATATCATCTAAATCTAGTTCAAGGTCAACTACTGATGATTGGAATTTAATTTTCAAGTTTAAATGTGAAATTAGTGGTTTAAAGAAAATATTTTTTAACATTAATTCTGATATAGAAAATTTTGATAATATTTATAAGAAAATAAACCATCTATAACATTTAATAGAGTAAGTTATACTTTTGATAAATACCATTTTTAGTCAAATTATTTTGTACCTTGGATTGTAACCTTTTGTACAAAGTTTCAAATGTAAGGTCATTAGATAAAGTTTTATTCTATAAATCGTGTTCAATCATTTTGTTTTTATAAATATTTTATTTCTAATTAAATATAAGTTGTTCAACATAAAATGGTTGTAAAGATATTGGTTCCAAAAATCTTATTTACTAACATTAACAAAACCAAGGAAGTTTGGGTACCAAGAACATAGTTTTAATATTTTTAGGAAAATATGATTTAGGTTAGATAGGAAGAGTAATTATAGAACATTTCATTTCTTATGAGAAGCTTCATTTTCATGTTTTAGTAAGAAGCAAAACTTAGTTTCACTCTCTATTATTGAAGCTAAATATGTGGAAGCTGAAAATTATTGCACTCAGGTGTTGTAGATTCAGAATGAACTCACAAATTTTGGTTTATAACTTACTAAAACTCCAATTATTTGTGATAATACTAGTGTAATTTAATTTTCTAGAAATCCAAAACATCACTCATGAGAAGTGTACATAGATTTAAGACACCATTTTCTTAAGGTTCACCACAAAAAGGTGATATTTTTATTGAATTGATTATAATAGAAAATTAGCTTGCCAGTATTTTCACTAAACCTATAAATCCTATTAGATTTTAATATATCAAATATAATTTGTTAATGATAAATTTTAATTAATATTCAGTTCATATATCATTTAACCTATCTCTTAAAATTGAAAAAATCATTAAGGGGGTATATTTCACTTAAAATTGTTTTTCCTTTGTATGCATTTTTAGAAAAAATTATTTCCAAATATTTTTTAGTTCTAAGTTTATATTCATTGTAAATACATTAAATGAAAGATATTTTTTTAATTTAATATTCTAAAATCAATTTTTAAGTGAGTTTTACTAACATATTTTTTAGTTGTGTAAAAGAAAATTTTTTCAAGTAAATTTTTAAAAGGCTAATTTTAATACATCAAAATATAAGAAATTTTCATTTTAATTTACATTGGAACTATCTTTGAAAGAAGAATATCATCTATAATTAATTGGAATATAACTTCCAGAAAAAGGTTCAATATTTTTCTCATATTTTTTATTGAATGTTTCTTAAGATTTCTAACTTCCAAAAGGATAGAAAAGTTTTTCTTTCTTACATTTTATTAATAGAATACTGCATTATCTAAGGGGGAGAATTATCTATATTCAACAAATGGTAAATTAATGAGGTTAAAGAGAACTATACATCCAGAGAATTAAAATTAATTGAAAGTTTTATTATTATCTTTTTACACTCTGATTAAAATATTTTAAATTTGTTTAAGGGGGGAGAAATTTCATAAATTTTTCTATTTTTAATTTTTAATTTCTTATTTAAGGGTAGATTTTTTAAACTTTTACTATTAATTTATCTCAAATTATGAGTGATTTTAAAAATTTAAGGGGTTGGTTTTTTTTCACTGTCATATATAATTATTTTTTAAAGGGGGGTTTATAAAATCAAAAATAAGGAAAATATCCAATCATCATCCTCTTCGGTGTTTCTTTTGTGAATCACAAAGGGGATAAGTTTTTGGAAATGATAAGTATTTCTAAATATTAATTATGTTTTATAAAAAGGGGATAATTTTTGGAAATTTGAATTTGTGTAAAAAGGGGATAATGTATTTTAGTTTTTTGGATCTTATGTTTAATAACACATTTCATTAAGTTTTTTGTAGAAAAATAATCACTGATAGTTTAAAAACAAGATGTATTTTATTTTATATTTCTACAATACTTGTATATTTTCTTATATATCATGTGATTTATAAAATGGGGATATTTTTAGGGAGATTTTTTAGTCAAAATTTGGGTTTGTGGAACTTTATTTATGAATCATAAAATGTGATTTTCTAGACATAGTGGGGTTAGAAATAGTTTTTTGGATAGAGAATATTAGACGTAGTTTTATTAGATATAGGTTTTTTATACAAATTTTTTGATTATTAGACAGAGATTTATGGATATATTCTTTCCTTGGATATTTTTTTCTTTATTACTAGCTATTAGTGGTTGCAAAGGAAGGTACAACTGAGTACCAGTAGTTTCTCAAGTCAACAGAAGATTGATCATAAAGATCAAATGTTGATGAAAACTTATTGAATGGAAAAATACCACTATAAAGAGGTGGTGGATTATCTCTATGAAATTCTAGTGATAACTATATGAAATTTTATTTTCTAACTTAATTGTATGAGACCATAATTTTTAGAGGAATTGAGAAAGTGTTTTTTAATTTCTTGTATATCCAGAAATGAAATTGTTTTTCGTGTTCCCCCATGGATGTAGGACTTTTTCCAAACCATGATAAATCTAGTTTTTCCATTTTTCCTTTTTTTTATGTAAAGTGGGATATGTTGATTTTATTTGTGGTGATTATTTTTTAATCACCCATCCTGGTTCCATTTCACATAAATTATGAGGTCTGAATGAATATCTTTTTCCATTGAACATTGTCTTGTTAGGTCCATCTATTGGATCGAATGGAGGGTGGTTTATTTTTTTATAATATTTAGTGTTTCTCCCATCCCAAAAAGTGGAATAAAAGGTATACACAATTAAATTCTACTTCACTCATAGAATTCAGGTGATTCTTACCCATGGAATGCATTAGATTTCAGTTGGTTTACTATTATTAGTAGAATGACTTTAGAGTAAGGAAAATTTTGTATCAATAAGTTTGATGAAATGGAATTTAACTTTTGGAAATTTTAGTTGGAAGATATTCTGATACAAAAATATATTGATGCTTCTTTTTTCATAAAATGTTCTAAAAACAAATGATGAAGTGGTATGGTATAGTTTTAAAAGAAGATTTTATCTTTAATCAGGATGTCACTTTTATGAAATATTGTATTCAATATTAGAGATAATAAGACTAATACTTAGGTTATGATGGTGTTGGCTGAAATGTATGAGAAGAAAATAGCTCTTAACAAATTTTTTATATTTTTTAGATTGTTCAACTTGAGGTTGTCAAATGTAAGGTCTAATTTTGATCATTTTAATGACTTCGATATGATCATAGGGATAATAGAATCTAAAGAGATTACATTTAGAGATGATTTTTAGGTGTTGATTCTTATTTATTCACTTCCTAGGAGTTGTAATTATATAGAGATAGTGGTGAGAAACTCTAGTGAGAAGGTAGATCTTGTGTTTAATGATATTCAAAACTAGTTCTTTAATTAAGAGTTGAGGTGTAAGGAAGTTTAGAGAATTTCTTTATGTTCTCTGAATTCTATTGGATGGGGAAAGTTAGTTCACCAGATATACCATCAAAAGAAGAAATATTTAAAGGATAAGTCACAGAGAATAGTTCAAAGTAAGTTAATAATATCAAGTCCTATAAGTTGGATTTTTATATAAAATGTAATATCAAGAAGGATTTTAGGAATCAGACAGATCCATCAACTTCTGAATAGAGAAACTTAGTTGGTACAATAGATGGAGAGTCCAAATTAATACTAAGTATGATCATTCATGAGGATTCATGGGTTATTGACTCTAGTGAATCATGACATTCAACTGGTGAGCAAGGGTTCATGGGTTATTATGTATCAGGAAGCTTAAGAAGTGTTCATCTAGTGAATGATGAAGTTCTGGATATTTTTGGAAAAGGTGACGTTAATATTCGGATGAAAAATTGAAGTGTATTAAAACTAACAGATGTTAGACACATTTCAGGACTCCTAAATAACCAAATATCGGTAGGATATCTTGATGATACAGGCTTCAGAATGAATTTTTCAAATGGTCTTTGGAAGATCCTTAGAGGTTCCATGGTGATTTTTCATGGAGTAAAAAAATGGTACCTTGTATTTTACTAGATTAAGTGATGAAGTGTCAATTACAATAACAACTTTATCAAATGGTCTGAAAAAGTGGCATTATATGTTTGGTCACCTTAGTGACAAAAATATTAAATTTATAGTAGTTAAGGGCACACTTAAACATTATTATATGAACCTCGGAATATGTGAAATTTGTATGTTAGGAAAATAAAAGATATTTTTATTCAACTTGGATAAAATAAAACCAAGAAATTGAAATTTAGAACTTGTTCATTGTGATGTTTGTGGCCCAGATCAAGTCTTATTGTATAGAGGTTCACTATTTTTTGTGACTTTCATAGATTATTCCACTCAAAAGTTTTATATATACTTCATGTGAAATAAATATGATATGTTTTATGCATTTATTTAGTGGAAAGTTTTGACTGAAAAAAAGTTTCAACAAAATTTGAAATGTCTCCAAACAAACAATGGTGGAGAATACACCAGACACAACATTCAAAACTTATGTAATAAGAAAGGCATCAATCATGAGAATAATATTTCATATAATCCACAAAAAATGGAATATATGATATGATGAATCATAAACTGATAGAGAAAGCTCAAAGTATGAGGTTACACTCAAGAATGCCTAAGGGTATTTGAGTAGAGGCCTTGAATACAACATCTTATCTAGTGAATAGGATTCCAACTTTATCTATGGGATGAGAACTTCCTAAGGAACATTGGACCAATAAGAGACCATAGTTCAACCATCTCAAAATCTTTTTGAATTTTCTTATATGTTCATATCTATGCTAAATATAAAGATAAGTTAGAGGCAGAATCCAAAGTTTGTTTTCATATCAAATTTGGTTATGAGAACTTTGGGTATTACCTATGGGATGATGAAAAGAAAAAATACATATAGATTCGAGATGTTATTTTCAATGAAGAACTTATGTGAAAAGATCGAAACTTGGATAAGAGGGAAGTTGAGGAAAATTAAACTACCAAAGTTTAGAATGATTATATGGAAGTTACTGGACAAACATTCAGTTTGGAAAGTTTTGAAGAAGCATTATAGGAGAGCACTCTATTAGTCAGGGTACCAGACTGTGGTGGATCAAACAAACCATTGTTATATGGTTAAAGTTTGGATGGACATGTACTAAATAAATAACATTTGGAAATACCTCTATCAGATGAAAGACTACTAAACAGATAGGTTCGGATGAATAAACCTGAGGTTATGTTGAGGAGATCTTCTCATATTAGAAAACCTATTCATAGGTTTGGTAATGATATAAACTTATTAATTCTTATAGATGTAGGAGAAATGGATAGTCTAGAAGAAGTAGCTACTCTCGGAGACTCTAAACCAAGAGAGTCATCCATTGAAGAAGAAATGAATTCATTAAATATCAACAAAACTGGGGAATTATATAAACAACCAGATGGAAATAGGTATATGTAAAAAATGAGTTTTTTTTTGAAAGAGGAAACCGATGGAAGTGAGATATATAAAGCAAGTTTGTTGGTCAAGTTTTTTCAACAAAAAGACAGAATTTATATTTCTAAAATTTTCTCATTGGTGGTGAAGCACACTAAAATTGGGACAGTGCTTAGAATTATTCTATATGATGATCTAAACTTAGAGAATATATATGTAAAAAAAATTCATAGAGATTTTGAGGAAAAAATTTACATGGTTTAGCCTAAAGGTTTTGAATTTCATTGGAATAAGGATTTTGTTTTTAGGTTGAAAAAAAGTCATTATTGATTAAAACAATCTTCAAGACAGTGGAATAGGAAGTTTGATACTTTCATGTTTGAGGAAAGTTTTAGTCTATGTGAGTTCAATCACTATTGTTACAAAAAGAAATGGGAATATGGAATATATCTCATATTGATCTTTTATGTGGATGATATATTCATTACTAGTTTGTAGTTCCAATAGATTGAGGAACTTAAGAGGAATATGAAAAAAAATCAACATACAAAATCATGGGCAAGCTAAGAAAATATTGGTGATAAGAATTGAGAGGGATAGGAAAGCCAAATCATTGGTCTTATCCCAAAAGGAATATATTAGAAAATTCATTGAAAGATTCAGGATGACTGGTTGTAAAATAGTCTCAAACCCCCTTTTCTAACACTTCAAACATACCAAAACTCATGCACCATCAATGAATAGATAAGTTCGTGACATGGTTAATGTCCCATATACTTCTAGAGTAAGAAGTTTGATGTATGTAATGGTTTGTTCTCAACCAGATATTAATTTTTTAGTGGGGGGTTTTAGTAATTTCATGTCAAATCTTAAAAAAGAAACATTATGATGTTACGAAATGGATCTTATGATACTTGAAAGGGTTATAGGATGAAACTTTATGTTTTAGTGATGATGATAAATTGAAAGGATTTATAGGTGCATTTTTTTTTTGAGAAATGGATTCATGGAAAAGTACTATAATGTTTGTATTTACTTTTGGTGGAATAGATATAAGTTGGATGTCTCAGTTGAAACTGTTGATAAATTTATCTATAATAGAATAAAAGTAAATTGATATTAATAAAGAAAGGAAAGAAATGATTTGGTTGTTGTGCTTACTAAATGAACTCAAAAAAATAATGGGAAGAGTTATGTTAATATGTGATAGTCATAGTTTCATCCATATTTCATGAAACCTAGTGTTTCATATGAGCAAAAAACACATTGACATGAAATATCATTTCATATGAAGACTGTTGGAGGATAAAATTTTGGATCTTTATAATATCGCTGGAAAGAAAAATCCAGCAGATATGTTTACAAAGATAATTGTTTAAGAAATTATGAGGAAACATTGTGCCTTAGTGGGGAATGGATGATTGGATGTAATAAGAGAAACAGTATGAAATGGATAGAGTAAGAGTTTGTGTGAATTAAATAATAAGTTGACTGATAATCCTAAAGAAATTTTCAAATGGGAGATTGTTGTGTTTGTGTAACTTTCTTTAGGATTCGTAGAATGAAGTTTTCTGGATAGATTTGTTTTGGGTATAATTTTTTGGATGGAGAAGATAGGACGTGGTGTCATTGGATAGAGTTTTTTTGTGGAGTGGTTTTGATGATTGGATGAATATCATCAGACAAAGTCTTTCATCATATTTTTTTTCTTGATGAGTATCTATTGGCAGTTTTAATGTAAGATACAACTAAGTATCAGAAATTACTCAAGTCAATGGTTGATTGATCGCAAAAATCATAGGTTGGTTCAAAATTGTTGAGTGGAAAAATGCCTCTATAAAAAGCTGGTATACCTGATCTATGACAGGTGTATGATAATTTTATGAATAGTATGAGTTTCTGGCTTAATTTTTTGAGACCCTACTTTAAAGAGGAAGAAAGTGAGCTTTTGTAATCTATTATATCTCCTAAAATGAGAATTTTATTATTATTCCCTCATGGATATAGGTTTTTTCCCAAACCATATAAAATATTATTTGTCCATTTTCCTTTGTTGTTTTTTTTGAAGTGTGATCTATTGAGTTTATGTGTGGTGATTAGGTTGGTATCACTCTTTCTATTTCTAGTGCACATAACTCAAAAAGTGGAATTATCGAACAAAATCTACTTTCGATAAAAAATTGTGAATCTATTTTGTTGTATAGGTTGGAGTTTCCAAATGAATATATTTTTCTGGTGAACATTTTCTCACTAGGTCCATCTATTGGGTCAAATGGATGGAGGTTTTATTTCTATCAAATTTGGTGTTTCTCCCATTTCTCAATATCAGCAACTCCTTTACATATTTTTTTTAAAATCACAACATACTTCTTAATAAGTTTTGATTTAACTTAAAAAAAATTCTACTTGATTTTATTATGCAAGTTGAAATTATGATAAACTAAATTTCACACTCAGATTTGATCTTATTAGATTTACAAGTATTATAGGGGTGTTGTAATAACTTTATCGAAAGAATTAAATTTAAGAAGAGTTCATCAAAAATGATGAAGATTCTTCTGATACAGTTACAACTGACTCCAAAAATATAGATTGTGAATATTAGTGTTTGTTACAAATTTTCTTATAAATTTAATTTCTTTTTAAGGATCATAATAAAATTAAATATATAGAATATCAATCATTCTAAAAGTCTATTCAATTAAAATTTTTACAACCACTTATTTTTTAAAGTGTTTACGGTCAGTATAATAATTTTATTTATAAGTGTTTTTTCTAAGAGCTATGTTGTGTGAGTTTTCTATTTATAATTCCATTTAGCAATTTAAATTTTCATTCATTCTATTTTTGATCATTTTGATCGAGGGATTCCAAGGATAGGAAGATATATCAAGTTCTAATCTTGTCTGATTGAGGAATTTTGGGTATAGGAAGATAGAGTTGGTTCTGATTATTTTGATCGATGGATTCTAGGGATAAGAGGACAGAGTGCCTTCTAATGAGTGTAAGTTGAGGGCTTCTATGGATAGGAATATAGTTACCTTAGATCATGTTGAAAGATTATCCTTGTACTTTGGGTAAAATTGTAACTTTATAATATACTTTAAAGGAGTATTTGGATTGTAATCTGATACTCCATGTTTTATTAAATTTGAATTGTGTATTCATTTTTGTATTTTTACATTTGTTAAATTTTATTGAACATCTAAAAAACTACATTTATGTTGTGTTTACAAGTTTTACACTTGTTTATATTTTCACTTCTCTTTTATCAATTTTATCAATTACTGTATTTCTACTATATTTATTTTTATTCTATTTTTTGTATGGGTTGATCAGAATATCATAACTTAGATAGTTTTCACCTTGATGGGGATGAAAGTCATAAGTCTCATTTTAGGCTTAAATTCACCATCCACCCCCTCTTATAGCTTTCCTGCTTATCATATATGAGAAAACACATATGGTATTCCCATATAAACTACTCATGATTGTTATAGTTCCTTACCAACATTCTAGTAATGAAGATAGAGCAGTGAGAGTTCTCACCCAATTCAAAAAGGTAATATTTTCCAAGTTCAACAGGCTTGTGATTGTGTTGAACTCATTGATATGGTCATTAAAGAATAATATATCAACCATCTTTAGGTATAATGTAAGATCCTAGCCTTTTATGGAGTTGTCTCGTGATCTTTTATAGGTACTCTAATTAAAATATCATAGTTTTTAATTAGTTATATCTAGATCTAGATTTTATAGATCTAGATCTAGATCAAGATTTGAGAGTTATTAATTCTTTTAATCTTGATTCATGGTTTTAAATCTGGATCTCATTATATGCCATTGTGCCACTCAAATTTTTGGAATTTCTATTGGGTGGTCATTCATCAATGAATTGAGGTAGGTGATCTATAATTAAAATCTCATAGTTTTTATTTAAGTTATGTATATTTAATTAAAGGGTTTATATTAGATATGTAGAAATTGTTATTTTGATTTAAATGAATTAATTTTGTAAATTAATTAATTGAGGAGATGTGAATTGGGGATTTTGGGAATTATAGATTTGGAGATAACTAATTATAGAATTAATTATGAGATATAGATATTGTTTATGTAGATATAATTAATTGATGAATTAATTATGAGGTATTGATATTGAAAATTTAAATAATTAATTCTATAATTAATTATGGGATTTTGAGTTGTGGTTATTTATTAATTAATTTATGAATTAATTAATGAGTTTGACGTACTTAATTAATTGGAGAATTAATTAAGGGGTTTTATGTGATTAGTTGATTATTTATTTGACTAATGGAATTATTTTATTTAACTAATTTTTGAATTAGTAATGGATTTGATGTGGTTAATTAATTGTTGAATTAATTATGTGATGAATTGTAACATGGTCATTTAGTTGTTATGAAAGAATGGTAACATGGTCATTCTAATGTGTAAGGTATGAATGTTAACATGGTCATTTAGTTGTGAATTAAAGAGTGATGATATGGTCATTATAATGTGTAAGGTATGAAAGGTAACATGATCATTTAGTTTTTAATTAATATATGGTAACATGGTCATTCTAATGTGTTAGGTGAGAATGGTAACATGGTCATTTAGTTGTGAATTAAACAATGGTAACATGGTCATTCTATTGTGTAATGTGTGAATGGTAACATGGGTATTAAATTATGAACTAAATAATGTTAATAATGGAATTTTAAAATAAAATATCACCTAGTAATAGTTCGCATTCCAGCATGAGTTGAAGTAGGTATTGAGGTACCGGTGTCTACGGGAACCTAGGGTTATGTGGTTAAATAAAGATTAATTGATAATGTGATAATTGTTTACTTATTCATTGTAATTGTTTCTTTATAAAACTACATACATTTTTTATTGAATAGATATTATTTTAGATGTCATTGGTGGTGGGATACTGATTTGTACTCACACACTACTTGAGCTACCTAATTAGTACCCAAATAGGATTTTTGTTTTCTGTACAAGTTAAGGTCAAAGTCCCTATGTTAGATGGATAATTTGGGATGGATCATGGATGAGGGAAATAGATGTGGTTATGGGCCTGTTTGAGAGTCATTAGTGTCTTTACTTTTGTGTTTTTATTTTGAATCTTGGCGTATACATTAGCATGACACTTTTATTGTTCAGTTTGATATTTTATCTTTAGTTTTGGTCATCATGTAATATTGGAATCTTTCTAGTTATGGTTATATATTTGGTTATTTTTTATTTATTTATGCCATTGTATTACTCTAATAAATAGGATATTGTCTCCTCATGAATGATATTAGACCCTTGCTACTAATTAGTAGCCTCTGGCATACAGGGAGGTGCGCTTGAGGTCACATAGAAAACTATCTCGGGGCACCAGTGCATGGAACCCGGTCTGGGATGTTACAAAGTGGTATCAAAACCTAGTTTTTTTATTTTTCTTTTTTATTACTATTTTGGAAATTTAGATAGGATATTGTGAAGATAAAAGCATTTGATATGAGCTCGTACATGGGAGTAGCTAACCCATGTATGAGGGATAACCCAAATACCTAGGGTGGGGATTATTGTTATTGTTATTTGATGTTATAGTTGAATATTATTTCACCTTGGGTGATGCACTTATTGTGTTTTATGATTATTAATGTTGATATTTTATGATATATGACTCATGGATCGATATAGAATGAAATTTGATTTTACATGCATCATTCTAGGAACTTAGGGTTATTATGACATGCATCATTTTAGGCACGCATAGGAAAACAGGTTATGGGTAAGTTATTGAACATAAATAGTTTTCCATGCTTGGGAAATTGAAATAAAAATGGTTCCCAACATGAAATTGAGAAAGATTGTAAAATGATGCAAGATGTGAATAAATGGGTGTCTAATGATACTTGATAATGAGAAATTGTTTACCCTTGTTAGCTAGGACCTAAGTGTAGGATGGTTAAGGGTAGTGATACCGCCTCAGTTTTGACTGTGTGGTGAGGGTGTGGGAAAAGTATTATTGTGGCTTGATGTGTTTACCTATTATGAAAACGTGTTTTTTTATGAACTGTTTCCTAAGGTGTGTGTTTTAATTGTAGATATTATACCTCCATGATGATTCTTATTGAGAGGACGATCGTAGGACATGGCTAGGGATGATCCTCCAGTAGTGAGGCACCGATTGTGACAAGTGAGGAAGTTAGGGGTCAGTTCTAAGAGAACTTTTCTCACTTCATGAAATTCATGGGAAGAGACCAAGGGTGAGTTGTGAAGAGTATGTCTGATATGAAAAGGGAGTTCAAGTTGAAGCACCCTCCAAATTTTACTAGAGAGGGTGGAATTGAGAGAGCTGAGTTCTAGGTTGAGTACATCGAGACTATACTTGGCCACTTGAAGACTTCTATAGAGAGGAGGGATGAGTTGGATACTTACTTGCTATGAGGATCAGTGAAAAAATGGTGGGACGTTAAGGTGCAAACTGGACAAGCTGATGGTATGTTATGGAAGGAATTTTTGGAGAGGTTCTTGGAGCACTTTTATCTAGAGATAATGAGGTAGGATAGAGTTGTTGAGTTCATGAGGTTGACCTAGGAGATTATGTTTGTGAGGGACTATGCTAGATGTTATACAGATTTTCAATGCTTTGGTCTAGCATTGGAAGGGGAAAAGACTGCTAGAGCGAGATGTTTTTCAGGATGGGCTTAAATGTGAGATTAAGTAACAAGTTAACATTTTTCAGTTAAATAAGCTTCGTGGGGAGGTGGATCAGGCTCTCATGGCTGAGGGAAACCTAAAGGAGGCTTCTAGTGCAGGAAAAATGGTTACAGATGGATGATCAAGAGATACAGTGTCTGAGAGTAGGAAGCGTCACTACTATAGCATCAACCAAGGCAGTGGTAAATAGAGTAACCATACAGAGGTATCAGTTGCACATGACCTTGATCAAGTGATCTTTCAAAAGTTTAGTAGGTTGGGACACTTTTGAAGATAGTTCCCCTGACCACTGGTAGAGTCCTGGTCTTACAGCAAGATGGTACATCTATAGATTTTCTGTAGGAACCCATGATAGATGGGCAGTGAGGGTGTAGTTAGGTAGGATCAGAGTGTGGGAAGGGGATTTTCCGCACCATATCAGTCTAGAATCTATAGTTTTACTAGCCAAGGAGTTGGAGGTCGTTAATAAGGAGCTTCAGGGAAAGAGTGAATGTATCAGTAGAGTAGTGTAGCATAGGGGAGTCAGAATGCATCACAGGGAAGAGGGGCGGTGAAGTTGCATGTGGTACATCCTACACTTGTGTATAGTGAGGTTAGACCATCAATATGAAAGGTATTATTCTTGTAGATTCTATGCTATCTAGTGCCTTATTTGATATTGGTACCTTTCATTCCTTTATTTTTTTCACAACTTTTTAATGGTTTGAGTCTAGTGGTGGTTTTTTTGAGTGAGGTTATGACTATAGATACACCATTGGGAGTACAGTATAGAGACATCTTTTTATGTGAGGGGTTTTCTCTCAAATTCGGTAAGTATCATTTTATGTGGTATCTCTACATCCTAGAAATGTTAGGATTCGGCCTAATTATGGATATAGATTGGCTAGTCACATACCAATCCCACATCGATTATTACCATAGGATAGTAACATTTACATCTCATAAGGGTGAAAACTATATTCACTATGGAGAGTGGGATATCTAGGCAGGTCGAGCAGGAAAAATTTATTAGAAACTTAGAGAGCTCATAGCCCAGGTTACTGGTCTATTACTGGGTGAAAGAGGTGTAGAGTAGGATTTACTTCTACTTATAGTGGACTAGTTTCAAGATTTATTTCCTAAAGACTCCTCGGGGTTTCCACCTGAAAGAGATATAGAATTTACGATTGATCTCATGCCAAGAGCTGATCCAGATTATATTCTACCATGCAGAATGGCACTGATAAAGCTTCAAGAACTCAAGACCCAGTTGGAGGATTTGAAGGATAAAGGATTTATCCATCTAATTACGTCACCTTGGGGTTTACCTATGTTGTTTTCAAAGAAGGATAATGGGATTTTGTGATTATGTGTTGATTAGTGTAACTTAAATTAGATGACTATAAATATCCAGTATCATCTTCCATGTATTGATGATCTATTTGACCAGTTGAGAGGATCTAGTGTATTCTCAAAGATTGACTTGAGATTAGGGTATCATCAGCTGAGATTTCAAGCTTCTGATATACCAAGGACTTCTTTCAAAAGTAGGTATGGCCTTTATGAGTTCTTCATAATGTCATTTGGGTTGATGAATGCACCAGAAGTGTTTATAGCCTCAATTAATAGAATCCTCCATCCATACCTCGATTAGTTTTTGGTAGTTTTTGGGGATGAAATCTTGGTGTACTCTAAGACTCATGATGATCATGAACAATATCTTGAAATTATCCTGAGTACACAAAGAGAGAATCGTCTATATGCCAAGCTATCTAAGTTCTAGTTTTTGATTGATCTAGTACACTTTTTAGTTTATATCATCTCATAGGAAGGTGTGTCAGTCGACCCATAGAAAGTATAGGTAGTGTTTTCTTGGGAGCATCAAAAGAACATGTTCGATATCCATATATTTTTGGGATTATCTAGATATTATAGGAGGTTCATCCAGGAATTTTTCCCATTTGTAATTATGGCTTTCGGGATTGACCAAAAAGAGGATAAAGTTTGAATGTTTGGAATGTTATGAGGATTTCTTCTAGGAGTTTAATAAGCATTTGAAAATGGAACCAATATTGATCCTACTTGAGCTTTGTGAAGAGTAAATTGTGTATTGTGATGCTTCTAGGATTGGGCATGGAGCTATGTTGATGCAAGAAGATTTATTTGTGGTGTATGGGTCTCAACGGTTGAGGCCTGATGAAAAAAACTACCCTACACACGACCTCGAGTTAGAAATAGTGGTTTATTCCTTAAAGTGTTGGTGACGCTATCTTTTGGGTGAAAATTTTACTGTTTATACTGATCATAAGATCTTAAAGTACATATTTCCATAGTGATACTTGAATCTATAGTAGTGGATATGGGTTGAGTATATGTATTCATTTGATTTGGAACTAGTATATATGCACGAAAATGGAAACAATTTTGTTGATGCCATGAGAAGAAAAACTCATACTCAAGTGGTTTAGGATTCTAGTGATGAGTGGAAAATGATGACCTTACTGGCTGGATGCACATTGTGGCTCAGGAGATTCAAGAGAAGATGACTCTGGTATTAGTTTCAGTGGGGCTTACACTTTTGAGATAGATCAGGGATATACAGTATGAGGATCTGGAATGTTTTACCTTTAGGTAAATCCTTGAAGGTGGGGAAACACCTTTATATTGGAGCATAGATGAGGATGATATAATCTATAGTAGGAATTTGATTGTTGTGCCTACAAGCATACAGGAGGATCTAATGCATGAGTCTCATGCCTCTAAGTGGGAGGTACATCCATGTGTGACCAAAATTTCATGTAACCTATAATGATATTTTTGGTGTTCGGGCATAAAAAAGGAGATAACAGGGTTTTTGGAATGATGTTATGCCTGTCAGTAGGCGAAGTCGGAGAATCAATGACCTAGAGGGTTACTACAATCATTTCCAATTATAGATTGTAAGTGAGATGACATTTCTATGGACTTTTTGGTGGGTCACCCAAGTATTCATCATAAGAATGATGTTATTTGGGTTGTTGTGGATAGACCGACAAAGGTGGTGCATTTCTTGCCTATACGAGAGACTTTCTCGGTGGAGTAACTGAGATATTTGTATGTTCAAGAGATAATCTATCTACATGGGGTGCCATGGACTATAGTTTCATACTGTGATTCAAATTTTACTTTTTTCTAATGGTAATTATTGAAAAAGGAACTTGGTACACATGTTTTGTTGAGTATGGATTTCCACCCACAGATAGATGGGCTACCAAAGTGTACTATACAAGTGCTTAAGGATATGCTATGATCTTGGGTTCTTGACTTTGGTGGGTCTTGGGAGAGGCACCTAGCTTTAGTAGAGTTCTCTTATAACAAAATTTATCAAAAAACTATTCATATGGCACCATATGAGGCTCTTTATGGTAGGCCATGTAGATCACCTCTATATTGGATAGAGACAAGTGAGTCATAATTGTTGGGACTGAGTCTAATGTAGGAGACATTGGAGTGGGTACAGCCGATTTGGTAACATATGGCTATGACTTAGAGTAGACAGAAGTAATATGTTGATATACGTCGATGACCCCTAGAGTTTTTAGAGGGTGATTGTGTCTTCCTAAGGGTGTCACCTAGATTGGGTCACCATATGATATGAAGGTAGGGAAATTTGGTACCCAAGTTCATTGTATCGTTTCAGGTGGTGGAGAGAATCAGGATAGTGGCATACTGATTGGATCTTCCATAGAAATAAAGTGTTATGCATGATGTTTTCCATGGGTCAAAACTATGGTGGTATCACCCTGACCCTTCTCATGTGATCGATGTGGATGATATTGAGATTGATAAAAATGTTACCTTTTAGGAGCATCTAATATGTGTGTTAGATCACAGTGAGAAATTATTTCAGGTAAATACCATACTGATATTTTGAGTATTGTGGAAACATGGAAATGTTAAGGAGGAAACTTTGGAAATGGAAGAATATGTGAGGGCTAAGTGGCCTGATATTTTTGACTTAGAATCTTAGAGATTCCTAGGAACTAAGATTGAGGAAAAAATGTTATAAAGTTGGGATATTGTAATATCCCAACCTTTTCTGGAGTTGTCTCAGACTCTTTTATAAGTACTCTTTTGTTTAGTGTTAAATAATTTTTATTTTTATTTTGACTTGAAGATATTTTGGGTAGAAGTTTGAGAAAAAAATTAAAGAAAGAGGGTTGTTCATGGTTGGCACACAGTTAGGGAAAATCTTGCACCCCAACCCAGCAAACCATGAAACCCTGGATAGTGGGGATTTTTACGGTAAGTGCACGGTTTGTCTAATTATGTTCCCTATTAGGAGTAACCATGCACCCCTATAAAAGATTCACATAGTTTAGGTGCACATTTAAGGAAAACTATGTGCCCCTGCCCAGCAAATCATGCCTGGGAATTAAAGTCACCCAAAAATTATATTTTAAATCACTTAAACCCCTAAAACTTTCCCCATTTGACCCCCATTCATCTCTAGGAGGTATTTCATGATTTTGGAGCCTCATAGATGGATTCTAAGCCTTCCAGACCTTCGTTCTTTGTGATTCGAAGACTAGATCAAAGATCTACTCCCCTCCCAATAAGAGGATCCTATCTCATTGATTTCTCATTCCTCATACTTTGTTCTAACTTTATTTTGGTGGTTTTTATCCTCTATTTATTTAGATGTAGTTCTATATTTGATGAATCTAGATCTAGGATAATAGACCTAGATCTTGATTAGGGATATCTTGATTCATTTAATCTTGATTTAGGGTTTTATATCTGGATCTTATTCTATGTCATTATGCCGCTCAAATTTTGGGGATTTCCGTTGGGAGATCGTTCATCAATGAATTGAGGTAGGTGGCCTATAATTTATATCCATAGTCTTTATTTAAATTATGTGCATGTGGTTTTAGTATTTCTATTATATGTGTATCAATTATGTTCTTGATTTAAATTAATTAATTTGGTAAATTAATTAATTGAGGAGATGTGAATTGGGGATTTTGGGAATTATGGATTTGGAGATAATTAATTTTAGAATTAATTACGAGATATAGATATTATTGATTTGTAGATAATTAATTGATGAATTAATTATGATTTATTGAGATTTATAGTTAAGATAATTAATTGTGGAATTAATTATTGTATTTTAAGTTGTATTTATTGATTAATTAATTGATGAATTAATTAATGGGTTTAACCTACTTAATTAATTAGGGAATTAATTAAGGGTTTTTATGTGATTATTTAATTATTGAATTAAATAATTTAATTATTGTATTTAACTAATTGTTGAATTTTTAATGGAATTGATTTGGATAATTAATTTTTGAATTAATTATGTGATGAATGGTAACATGGTCATTTAGTTGTGAATTAAAGAATGGTAACATGGTAATTATAATGTGTAAGGTATGAATGGTAACATGGTCATTTAGTTTTGAATTAAATAATATTAGCAAGGTTATTCTAAAGTGTAAGGTATGAATGGTAACATGGTTATTTATTTATGAATTAATGAATGGTAACATAGTTATTATAATGTGTAAGGCATGAATGGTAACATGGTCATTTAGTTGTGAATTAAAGAATGGTAACATGGACATTCTATTGTGTAATGTGTGAATGGTAACATGGTAATTAAATTATGAATTAAATAATTGTAATAATGGAATTTTGAAATAATATATCACTTGGGAATACTTTAGGATCTAACATGATCTAAAGTAGGTATTGAGGTACGGGTGTTTATGGAAACCTAGGGGTTATTTGGTTAAATAAGGATTAATTGATAATGTGATAATTGTTTAATTATTTATTGTAATTATTCATTTATACAATTTTATACACTTGATATTGACTGGATATTGTTTTAGATATCATTGTTGGAAGCCTACTGATTTGTACTCACACCCTACTTGGGCTTCCTAAATTGTACCCGAATAGGATTTGTGTTTTCTATATATGTTAAGGTAAAAGGACCTATATTATATGGATGAGTCAGGATGGAGATTATATGAGGGAATTAGACATGTATTGAGTCCCATTTGGGAGTTGTAAGTGTCTTTACTTTTGAGTTTGAATTTTGTATATTTTGCATGTATAATAGAATGACACTTTTATTGTTCAGTTTGATATTTTATCTTCAGTTTTGGTCATCATGTGATATTGGAATCATTCTATTTATGGATATATATTTTTGGTTATTGTTTATTTATTTATATTATTTTATTACTTTTATAAATAGGTTATAGTCTATTAGACTCTCGTAGATAGTCGGTAGCCTCTGTCATACGGGGAGGCATTCTTGAGGTCATGTAGTAGACCATCTCAGGTCACCGGTTCATGGCACTTGGGTCGTGATGTTACATATAATCATCACATAATATATACATTGTGGGATGAAAATATATTTTCATTCACATTTCATAACACCTACATCAGATCTAAGGTTGTCATGTCATCTTTTACATTGTCATCGTACCTCTAATATTGAATACCATGTTCTTAGCCAACATCAAGCACACAATCCCTAGAGTCTTCTAATCAAGTACCACTTAGTTTACTCCATCATATCATATTTTTTTCCTAGAAGAGGAAAATGAACCTTTTTTTATTTGTTCCTGATCTACATTATTTGGAATTTGAAATCAGATTCATCAAATCAATTAATCTTTACCTTTCCTTTTTCCACATCCATTATGAAACTCAAGAAATATGACTTTGTTCTTACAAACTAAAGCTTATATACCCATCATTATGAAAAAATTGAACCTCTAATGATGAAATCGTTTGATAAATACAAGAAAATAAAAATAAAAAAATCAAGAAAATGAGGGGGAAAGGAAATAAATTTAATGCATAGATTTACTTGGTTTGGGAAAAATCTTTTTCCATGAAGAGGTGGAATGTTTTCACTATTTATGATAGCATAATTTACAAAGGGGATAATACAATATATAAACACTAACTCATATCTGAGATGATAATTCCAAAAATATTTCTATAGTAACCAAATTTGTATAGTGGTTTATGGTACTACAATTAAATGCTTTGATTCAAAAAACCTATTGATAATATTGGCATATCATTTTTACCCTTAATCCCTGAAGACAATCATAATTGATCACTCTAGCTTGGTTCATTAATAATTCATTATTTTTAATAGGAAACTCCACCCATACATGTTTATCCAGTGTATCCCAACCCCCATTTAAAGTGGAACCAAATCTCGGAACTCTAATGTGTATTACTGTATAAAACATAGACACCCCCACCCGCCCTAGTTTTTTTCATCGTTAAATCACTTTGTGTGTAATTAAAATTCAAATACAACCATTAGGAATCAAACCCTCGATCTCCCAAAATCAAGATAATAGACATAACCACTGGCGATAATAATAACTGATCACATTAACATGTCTCTTAATTGATGCCACCAATGATCTTACCACCTAGCTCCACCCATTTATACATATATAATCCAATTAAATTCTCTAATTAAATTAAAAATTATGGCATGATATCATGTTATCACATGTTAAGACATAAAAAAAACAACTAGAATTCTCAAAAAGCAATCTCATATCATAAATAAACCATAAGATGATAGTCGCTTGCATGGAAAATAAAATATTTAATAAACACTCTCGATGTATAATTTTGTAAATGTTTAATAAGACACACGACATAAAAAAGATACAAACAATTATTCATAAATTTTCCATTAAATAAAATCATGTTGTACTTAGTATTTAACCCATGAAGACAACCAATATAAATCATACCCTCGGTCTCCATGAATTAGAAGAATGATCATAAATATGGTAAATCATAATAATTGACTGCATAAACATGTTCCTTCCTAAGTGGTGCATCATTGATGCCCCCAACAAGATTACCACCAAGCTTCACCAATCTATACATATATAATGAACTTAAAATCTCAAATTAAATTAAAATTTATGGTGTGATATCATCTTATTACATGTGAAGACATAAAAAAATAAACTATCATGATCAAAATCAATCTCATATCATAAATAAAATAAAAGGACCGGTTGGGATCTATGTGATCACTGAGAGAGGGGTGAATTAGTGATCTTATCTTTTTATGTTTTCTTACTTAAGAAAAAACCTTAATCTCCTATTAGTGATATGTGAATTCTCTGAAAAATAAGAAAATGAGCACTACCGCAAGAACATAGTTATTTATAAGGTTCACTACTCGATAAGAGTAGCTAGTCCTTATCATGATTTGAAAATAATCCATAACCATAAAAACAACTAGAACATAGTATTTTTTTAGGTTATAGTAATAAGTTGATATCCTTTCACTTGAAAAGAAATATAATCAATCAATAGTGCATATGATTATTACATAAATAAATGATATAAAAATATTTTTGTAACAATTATAAGAACCTTCACCAACAAGATTTAGTAAATTGTCACTATGTTTCTTGAACTTTTTTCATACTTTATTTTCATGCAAGTACTTATTTTTCACTTTATTTCAAATCAATGGGAAATAAAATTCTTCAATATAATGGTTTTTTATCTAATGGGTTTGTTTGGTATAATTTATATGGTTTCCATCTGTTATAATTCGTCTGGTGCCTTCTTGTAAACTGATACAACTTCTTAATGCGTTGTTCATCTGATCACCTTGATGTCATGTATGATTGATATCACATGATATGAAACATCATCCAGTATATTTATGATCGATGCCTCTTCAACTTATTCAAATGATCGACTTCTTTACAGTATTTTTCTAATTCCAGGTGATGGGAAAACTTAGTCTGGTAATCATCAAACCGATGCCATTTTACAATGTTTATCCTATTAACTTTCCAATTCTGCAATGCTTCTCCTCACTTATTATAATAAACACTTCACCTAGGTGCATAGACCCATATAGGAATAGCACCTATGAAATTTTAAGGAAATTCATGAACTCTAATTCAAACTTCTCACTCAATACTTTGAGCATTCCACTCAGAAACTTCCTTTTACTACATTCAAACCTCCTTGAAAGTGGGAGCTTCCCTTAAGACTCAGCATCAATGTGGTTTATCAAACTTCCTTACTACTCAGTGATAATCACTAATCATTCCACCATGATATTTGGAACATTTAACAATAATTTTATAATCATCACATTTTATATTTACTAAAGCTTCATGAAGTCAGTTAAGCTTGTATAAATTTATACCACTCATTTTTTTGATGAAACTTCATAGAAACACTACCAACAGATGTAACTCCATCTGACATTATTTCATAACTTCATAGGATCATTTTGTAAGTATTAATAAAGAAAATTCACCATACAATGAATTTCATGAGAAATATTATACTGATGCTTTCTCAAACCAATATCTGGTTGATGAACTTCATACAAAAACATTTGTTTGTTGACTTCAACCAAAACCGTCTATCTAATGACTTTGAGAATTTTGTATGATCACCCTATAATAACTTCACTTCACAAATTCATTCATTCCCATTTGATATAAATTTTACAAAATTAAACATCCTTTAACAATAAAAATGGTTCATCAAATGGAATTAGACTTATGACATTGAAAGAGATCATTTGATGATCTTTATCTGATGAAATTCCTCAGTAAATTCCCTTTATACTTTCACAAATTTTATATTGTTAGTAATATTCACAGATGATTGAAACTTCATATCCTTCAAATTAAAACCAAATAGTTGACCAATAACATTTTTCTAATGAACTCCACATATCTTCATAGAATGAACTTTGTACACACAAACATTATTCTTCCCCTTTCAATTTACACTTGGATCATGAAAACTTATAGTTATCATAATATTAGGAACATTAATAATATAAAATCATTTCTAGATTCATTCATTGAATTATTTTTTTAATGAAACTTAAAAGCATTATAGGATAAGTATTCAACACAATATCAGGCTGATCACCCCAGTCTGTTAACATTCATCTGACGAACTCAGTCTGAAAACTATGATCAATCATCTCCATCTAATCACCTCTATTGTAAATCTTAACAAAGTATAGTGATTTATGTCAGAAAAAAACGTTTTTGATAAAACATCCTTAATTAATAACAATCCTAATCAACATCTTATTATCACAGTATCACCTCAAAATATCCCCAAACTTCTTGGTCCCAACAATCCCCCTTTTTGATTTTTTTTTCACAACCAAGGAACATAAATCACTAGAACTTTGTAACTCATACAGTGGATTACTTATCCAAAAATTCTAATCCTATGTGAGAAAACGTGGTGTAAGAAACAAAAATCATTGAACAACAATACCATGTTGTCCATAAATAGTGACTTAAGAAACTTTTTTATACCCATCTTAAGAAAATTTTCTAAGAAACAGTTACAACTTCTTCTTCCACTTGTAACTTTCATTACACAAACAAATTCAACTTGAAAGAATAAATTTTCTTTAATATTCTTCAAAAAACTATTAAAACAGTCCACAACCATGTTCAAATATGTGTTCTTCCTTAATAAGGTTAATCATGTACCAATGGATAGATTTGTGTTACAACTTTTCTCCCCCTTTGACAACACTACCCAAATATAGGATGAGAGAGGAAATAGGTAGACATAACTTATCCTTGAAGAGGATGAGATTGTACGCCCATGACCAACCTCAGCTTATGAAATGTTTCCATAGACAAATGTTTGGTGAAAATATCATCAAATTTATCCACTATAGGAACAAACTCGATATTAAGTGCATTATTTTCAACAAGATATTTGATGATGTGATGTGTAATATCAATGTACTTTAAATGAGAATGTTTTATTGGATTATTAGTAAGATTTATAGAACTTTTATTATCATATCCTAATAGAAGGGGTAATTTCACATTCACTAACAAATATTTCAACTATGTCTTTATCCATATCAACTTTTTGTAGCATGAATAGTATCTATATACTCATATTTTATTGTATTGAGAATCATTTAACTTTATTTATTTGTATTCCAGCTAACACATCTTTCTCCTAATAATAACACTCTACTAAATGTTGATTTTATATCATCAAAACATTCTGCTCAATCTGTATCTTTATAACCAAACAGATCTATCTTTCATGTGCTTTCATAATTCAACCCAAAATCATTTGTGCATTTAATATATCTAATAATTATTATTCCTTTCATAAGATGAGATTCCTTTGGTTCACTTTGATACCTAGAACAAATTGTAACAACATACACTATATATGGTCTTAAATTCATTAGATATAATAAACTTATAACAAGTTTTATAAACTATTTAGGATCTACCTCCATTCCTTCTCCATCTTTTTCCAACTTTTTTCCCACTAAAATTGGTGTGGAAACTGAATTTTATTTTTCCATGTCAATCTTCTTCATAAGTTCCTTAGTATTCTTCTCTTGAGATAAGAAATTTTTCTTCTTAGTTTGAGATATCTGTAATCCAAGAAAGTATTTAGTTTCGCCTATCATGGACATCTCAAAAATATTCTTCATACCCTCATCAAACTTCTCATGTGTTTCTTCATCATTATTTGTGAATATATTATTTTCAATATAAAAAACTACAATTAGGGAAACCTCTTGATTTTATTTAATGTAAATGTTATTATCAACTCTTACTTTCTTGAAGTTCAAATTCCTTAAGAAAGTATATAATTTAGAATACCAAGCTCTTAGAGATTCCTTTAACCCATGAAAATCCTTGTTTAATGTAAACATGTAGTTTTCATCTTTCCCAAGCACTAATCCACATGGTTTTTCAATATAAACTTCTTTATTGTGATCTCCATTAAGAAAAATTTACTAGACATTCATCTGGAAAATCTTATATTTCTGTTTAATAGTTATAGAAAGAAAGATTCTAGTCATTTTTAATCATTCCACTAGATAAAAGGTCTCATAAAATTCAATGCCTTCAATTTTTGAGTAACATTTACCAACCATTGGTGTCTTTTTTCTTATCACTTCACCTTTTTAATTCAACTTGTTTCGGAACACCCACTTTGTACCAATCACATTATTATTGTTTGGTTTGGGTACAAGTTCCAAAGTATCATTCTTTTCGATCTGATCTAGCTCTTAATACATGGAATCAATCCACTCTTGATTCTCCAAATCTTCTTCAACATCTTTTAGCTCAACCTAGGAATATAAGGAAGTATGTGATACTAACATTGATGTTCTTCTGGTTTGAATCTATTATTATTGATCTCCAATTATTTTTTAGACTTTCACTTGATTTATCAACCTAGGATGAGTTGAATGTAATTGTTCCTCATCACTTAATATATCTAAGTTAGAATCTTCACATTGAGAAGCTTTATAATTATTACTATTATAAATAACTTTTTCACGTCATTCAATTTCAACCACTTCATCTTCACTTCCCCTCATGTATGCAATTGACTATGAATCTTCTTTATCATATTGTTCAAGAATTTTAACATCTACAAAGTCAAAAATATTTCATGATCCTTTATTATACTATATATATCCTCTACCACTATGAGGGTAACCAAAAAAATATTTCATCAAAACCTCTCTGATAAAACTTCCCAAGATTTTCACCTTTGATTTTAATAATGCAAGGACTTCCAAATTCTCTTAACATTGTGTATGCCATCTAAACTAGCAACATAATTCTGTTGTGTTTTGTATAGTGCACTAAATTCAGGTCTAATTCTATGTTTTTAAAGATAATCTTTAAAAAGTTGTATATTCTCCACCATTATCATATCGAATCTTCTTCATAGAATATCCAAATTATTTTTCTACACTTCTCCTGAAATTCATAAACATTGTGAGAGCCACTAATTTATATTTTAAAAACAAAATACATGTAATTCAATTAAATTCATCAATTAAAGAATAAATTGCTTATATTAATTTATTTATTTATTTCTCATGGACCCACAAGTGTCAAAATGTATTAGCTCTAAAGGAAGAGTTGAATGAATATCAACTCTCTTATGCACAGAGTTTGTAATCTTCCATTTTTAGCATATGAAACAAAACTAATATCTTCTTTTTACCATGTTAGGAATATCATAAATAATTTACCTTTTTTTATCTTACTCATATTCCTCTAACTCATATGCCTCGGACTTTTATGATATAGCTGATTTTATTCCATCATGCTCAGATAGCATGAACTCTGTAAATCACTAACTCAAAACAAGTTTCTATTGGTTTGTTTCTATCCTATAATAAATTTACCATCTTTAATTTGTTTAATAAAGAAACCATCACATCTAAAAACAACTTGTTTACCTTCATCACAAAGTTGGAAAACACTCAATAAGTTTTGTTTTAACTCATCAACAAATAAGGTTATTTTGGATTTTAAATTTTCTTCCCCAATGATAGAAGATCCAATGCCTTTGATTTTGAGGGACTCTTCATTTCCAAAAAGTTATTTTACCTTTTTTATAATCATTTATATTCTTCAATAACTTAAAATATCTTTTCATGTGTGAATAAAACCCATTATCCAATATCCAAGTTCGTTATCCTTTTATATATTTAAGAGTCTTTTCAACAACAAAGGCTTTTTCCTTGATTTTTTCTTCCTTAATATATGTATTTTTAGATTTTTTGTATAAAATTTGTTATTCAAATAACTTTAAAAGATATCAATTTTCAAGATTTCAAAGATAATCTCAACTTTCAAAAATAGTTTCTAATGGTTGGAAACTATTTTCAATATTCAAAATGACTTTCTTAAGTTGTCTTATTTGATTGGGTTTACTCCCCCTATAACCTTGTCTCCAGTTACCTTGGATTTATTATAGTGTTGATGACTTAACCAACACATCTTTTTCATATTCCCAAAACCACCACAATACTAGTATTAACTATATAAATCATACTTCCCTTGGTAACTTACATACTATCTAGTGTTGTGTGTATACTTTTCATCAACTTTCTACCTTCCACTTTGGTATTTTCTTACACACAAAAGTTTTAGTTGCCACATGAAATTTTCTTCTCAACATCATCAAGATATCCATTAAAAGTATCTTTCAGTTTATACTTTGAAACCTTATAAATTTTATAATTTTAAACTCCTCTTATTTTGGTTACATACATGGTCTTCTTGAATTTATTTTTCTTCTGAACAAATTCATCCTTCTTATTAACAGTTGAGGATAATTTTTATTGATCTTTTGGAATTTTAAACTTATAAAATATTTCACCAACTTCAATAACTAAGTTTTGAAAACTTTTAATTCCTTACTCAACTTTAATAAGTTTTTGTTGAACAGGCTCCAATTCTTCCACTTTCACCTCTATATTTTCTTCAAGCTTGATGTTGAGATTATTCTATTCATTAAGAAACTTTTTATGATCATCAATATATATTAGAAAAATAGATTTTTATTCAATAAAATATCATTTATTGTTTTTTAAAAGACTATTTATTCAATATCTTATTCTCCTTCTCAAGTATTACAACTTTTTCAAGAAATTTTTTCAATCCTCTCTTTAGCATAAACTCCAAATAAGTCCCTTATTATTCTTATGAGCTACTACTTTTGAAATAATCAATTTTTTAGTAGAATCATCACTGGAGTTTTCTTCTTCTTATTCACTATCATCATCTTCCTAATACTTCGAAACAAATATCACTTTTCATTTTGAGAACTTTTTATCCTTTCCATTTGTATGAGACTTGGATTTTTATACCTTATTTTTTAGAGATATTATCATCTTTATATCCTCTCTATAAGTGTTATCAACTTCCTTAAGTCTTGGACAATTTAAAAAAATCTAATAGCTACATATCCAAATCACTTCATTGGTAACTTTCCTTTATAAATTCATGTGTCTCTTTTCACCCTTTTAGAAAACATACATAAATTAATCAAATTTTTTACCAACCAAATATTAAGTATTGGAGTCACTAACTTCTTATTCAATAGAAAATTTCTTTTATTTTATTTTCTTGGTGGCCCTAAAAGATATTTCTAGATAATATCTATCATTTTTTATGATCATCTTTTCTCTTATCATTTCATAACTGATGAGAGTGTTGTGTATATCATCCATATATATAGTTTAAGGATCTCTATCTTCTAAGGATGAAAATTTGGAATCAATTTTATCAAGAAGAATTTGTAATATATTTTCAAAAATTTGGGAATATTCTAACTTCTCACCAAGACATATTATGGTTCTTACAATATCATTCACCCTTGTAAAGAAGTCACTAATGGATTCATTATCACCCATATTAATATCTCTATACTTAAATCTATATATTTTTAATTTCACTTTATTTACTTTAATAATTCCTTCATAGATGTTCTTAAACTTATCCAAGATGCCTTTACCCATTTAAATTATATTAAATCTAAGAAAATCACTTTCATAGAGTGGGGAAAGTATAGAATTTTTTTATTTCCCATTATTCTCCAATTTTTTATTATCAACAGCTACCAAAATAACACCTTCAGTAGAATGAGGGAAACCATATGTAACAACCTCAAGAAATTCAAAACTAATGTACATAAGATAAGGAAACATTCTATTTTTTAATATATGATAGTTTATCTCATCAAATACATAAATTCCCTTACTGTCCATAGTGTTCTAAACATCCATGTCAGCTTCTCTTTTCTTCAAACATTAGAAAATATTCATTGAAGGGAACCTTGATCTGATACTAATTGAAAGGATCAATCTTGTATCCACCTCAGTTTGAGATACATCATCATTTTATACATTTTATTTTATGATTATATTTATAGTATTGTTTAACTAGAAGTGATCGGAGGAGTAAAAGGAAAACAATCTAGAATCGGGTTGTAATAATTTCTATAGGAAACATTCACATCATGAATAGTGGTTTCACGATGTGAATTGTTTAAGGTAAGATGTCATGAGTTCATTTCATAGAATGAATGGTTTCTTTGGGTGAATTTAGGGCATTAAATACATTCACAACATGAAAATGGTTTTTCTAGGAAATAAAACTGGGGATCTAGGTTTTTTAGTGAATGTATCCTCTCGAGGAATTCACAACATGAGTTCCTAATTCATGTCATGAATAGATCAATCCCTGAAATTTTTTATACATCCATCACTTTTATTTTCTCATATGGTTTTCTTATCCTTAATATCATCTTATGAGGTTAACCTAGGATATTTTCAATGATCTTTGGTGTCTAGATTATGATTCTAATGAATCATTGGGCAATCAATTGTGGAAATAAAATTTTAGGATATCGTTATTCCTTCTTATTTTGGATATCATTGTGTGGTATTGATTGAAACCATAGATCACTGTAAAATACACATATATATGGGTTTATATTTGTTTTTATGAGATATTCTTGGATTTTAATAGAGGAATAGAAGGAAGAGATCAGATCTATGGAAGCATCTTATAACCTTCATGCTAATAAACTTGAGGTAAGTGGTTTCCCCTCTTTACACTTTTATTATAACTCAAATTATTTTAGGTTTATAAAATATTTCACCTCTATTTTTCAATTTATTTTTCACTAGTAAAACTCTAATGATAATTATCTTACTGGTAGGATTTGAAATTAGATTTTGGGTGTCACTCATAATAGAATTGTTAAATTGATTAAAGTAATTTTATTAAATGAAAGATGATTTTGACACATGTTCTTGGAATAACGGGTGGGTGTCATCTAGAAAGGCACAGGTTTGGTTTGGTTTGTTTTTATGATTGCATTGTATGAGGCCTTGTTGAAACAGACTTAGTGTTTGGTGCCGACTGGATGGGTGCAAGGGGAAAATGCCACCAATTAATGGCTTGGTGGAGGATGTATCATAACTCATGGTTATAGGGGTTTCATTTGGAATAAATGGGTGTGTGAGAGAGATAAAATGGATGATTATAAAAAACTATAAATTATGAAATGATTCTGAATTTTGAAAAGATAAATAAATGTGTTTAAACTGCCTTTGAAAAACTTGTTCATCTAAAATGATTATATTTGGAAAATTATTTATTGATTTAACATTATTCCTGCCTATTTTATATCTTTTGCGCAAAATAATTTCTTTTCTTACTGTCATGTGGAAATAATATTGATTATTTCTTATTGGGTATGATTACTCACCCCTTGTATATGCACTTTAGTGCATATGAAAATGTTGTTTTATGTGATATGGGAAATGGACCAGTTTATTACTTTTCTAATGGTGATCCTTGATGTCATTATCATAGTTGTGGAGTTTTAGCTTGGATTTGGTTCAATTCTTTATCAGGAGGGGTGACACTTCGATGCATGGGTCTTTATCTTCTTTGGAGTTTTAGAATCTATCTCATATTGTTCCATTGTTAATCTGATATTTGTCCCTTTTTATTTACCAGTTGATGGATTGGTCAATTTTATCATGGTTTGATTTTTTTTGTATGTATTATATATATATATATATATATATATTCTTTTTTTATAGGATTATATGTGTATGTTTATAACAGGGTAAATCATTCCCCTATGTCTCTTATGTTCGAACCCTTGGCATTTATTGATGGCTCTGAGTGCATCGGAAGTGTACCATTGGTCATTCTCAACTTTTATTTTGGTCATGATTAATGATCAATCATAGATCTACATGACGATAAATGTCATGATCAACATAATCAAATAAAATAAAATAAAAAATGGATAATATGTCGAAACTAGAGGGGGGATCATCACATGTTATTTATAATTAATTTAATCAATTAAAGAATTACCATGCATAAATTTTTTCTTCACTAATGGATATGAAAATAAATCTATATTGTATGGTATTTGTGTTTTAGGAATCAAGATAATATTCCCTTTAGTAGTGATCCACACATGTTCCCCAAATCTTCAAACTTTTCTGTAGAAATCTTCAGGTGCTAGCATAGTAGATCCTATCACTTGCGTCATTCACATTTGATCGCCATGAGAATCACTTCCAAAGTGTTCTACTTGATATATATTGAATTGAGAGTGGGAGGTGGAGGAATATTGGTCTCTGTTCTTGGGAGTGTTCTTGGATAAGGGAACTCTCTAGAGTTTGAGAGGATTCTCCAAATTTTTTGTGCACAACCAAAAAATGAATTGGATCTCTAAGAAAATAATATAATTGGGTGTATATATAACTAGGGATAGAAATAAATAATTATAAAAGTTCCAATTATTATTTATTTAATCCCTTTAAGAATCCCATGTCTATAATAATGATATTATTATTATTTCTCGACATGCGCTTAACTTGAACATTAAAATTAAATAGTATTTATTCAATGTATATTGTTTCTCACTATTAAACTTAGTCCACAATTCTTCCACAATATTTATCAGGCCTTGAATAATTAAAATTTATTTATTAAATAAATATCACTACATTATTTTATAATAAATAAATCAATATTATATTCACTAAATAGAAAATAAATATTTATTAAATATTCAACTTAGATTATATTCTCTCAAAAAATTGGTAATGGAATACATGTGATCAAGAAAACATGAAAAACTATTAAACCATGTGAAACTTGTTAAATAATAAATAATAATATATTATTTAACTCAGATTAGGGATACACTTAGTGTGTGGCCCTCTAGGCCTCTTTCTTAGTGGCATTAGGAAAAGCAGCCTAAATTCTAAAATTAGCATCTAGAAACACAAAAAGGCACCCATAGAGAAATAAATTAATTCTATAATGACATAATACCTCATATTGATGCTTACCGTATGATATAATACCTTTTTCAAGATATCGCTAATCAAGTAGGTTGCACACTGGTTCAATCAACCTATTTGTTTGATGTCTCTTTCTATGAATTTATGAAAATCAAACTTGACTATAGAACACCATGGACATGGATTTATTTAGGCTATATCATTTCCATAAAAGGGCCTGAGATATCAAATTCCATTAAATAATGAGATGGGAAATCCTCTCTTTCATTATTCATTAATTCAATATTACTTGTGATGCACCCAATGTATCATACCTCATCGTGAACATATGTCATCACGGTTTTCACCAATACATCAAATTACATGACCCATAATACTCATTAATAATAATATTAAAGTATAAGGATCAATACAGACATTTATATATTAGAACATCCAATGACACATATAAATGTGGATTTTCTACTAGAAGGTATCATTCTTATAATATCCTACACTGAATATTACCAAGGGCGTAAACCATGAAAAGGTTCCTCAAAGTCCTATGAGTCTACACCCCTGATATCATGTATCATTTTTGTCCCTAAAATTATATCATCTAGCTATAGAACATATATTTAAGAATAGTTTCATAGCACTTTTGAGTTCTCATCATAGTGGGTAACTACTGTGATCTTTTACCATGGTAGCTACTCTTAGGATGTTATCACATACTATGTTACATAGAAGAACAATCACGATGTGATAAGGAGTATATTAATATTAAAAAATATTAATATAGGTTATCATAAATTACAAATAATCTGGTTCTAGGGCACCAACTCCAACAAACACCCACTTTCACTAGAGTTAACTACTAACAACATTCAATCTACTAGCTCTCACATGATACTCATGCTTATGCTAAGATGGGCCTTTAATCAAGGGTTCTACCATGTTATCCTTCATGGGTACTATTCTTACTGAAACTTCACCCCTTTGATAAAAATACTTCAAGAGGTGATATGTAATGACCCGCCAATTCTCATTGGCTTGAGAGATCAACGAGTCATTACTTGGCCTTAAGCGATGTCCCTAAGGTGCCAAAGTTTGGAAATAAATGCCGAAGGGTTTCAAAACACATGGGGGATGATTTACCCTTTGAATGAAAACAACCAACAACAACAAAAACTAAACAAACATCTCCCAGGAACCACTATATGATGCATGATATAAAAACAAGATAGTTCATCCATTTATTCCATTTTAAACCAACCAAAGTGCAACAGTGGAAACCAAAACTAAAGCAGAGTAAATAGCGGAAAGACAACCGGAAAGACTCAAAGACAAACAAGACTCCAAGGCTCCACAAGCTCCATGCTCCAACTCTACCAATAGCTCGAGAAATCATTAAGTAGTGCTAAACACATGTGCCACCTTTCTCTTGCCAACATCCCAGTAAACGACATCTGCAAAAGCACCAACGTGCCAAAGCAGGGGGTGAGTAATGAAACTCAGTAGGTTTTCCCTGATGACTTCCCAACCCATGCCTCTAAGATAAAACATGTTAGCACATTTACACAAAACAATTTATATAAAATAGTTCCAAAATAGTTCACAATATTAAAAGTTTCATATCAAATCTATTTTTCCAACAAAATCATTCTTCCAACCAAAAACCACCTTTTCAAAGAAAAGAAACAAAACCAAGTTCCTAAATCAAAACCACATTTCCACTTTGGCATAATCATTTCATTCCACATAATCACATCATTACCCATGCATGCATATTTATGACAGTTCCATACTCATGAGCAGTCTCTCGTCGATCTACCAAGTCATCACAAGGTAATATTCCCCATGTGCCATTACACTTTTGGCATCGAGCACAAGGTCATATTTCAACCAAGCCCCGTAAATGCAATATGAACACACACACCAAGTATGCCCAAAAACCACACCATTTAAACCATGCAAAAACCATTTCAATAAAACAACCCTTTTATTGATAACCTTTTTCCCCGCCAACCCTTTTCCAAATCCAAAAAATCAATATTTTAAAATCAACATTTTAAAATCAAGGAACCCAATCACTTTTCACAAACCATTCTTTCAATTTCCACAATTCCATCAAAACCCATAAATCATCACTGAAGAATATTTATAACATGCTTTGCAACACAATTTCACAATCAAAACCAAGCAGTTAAATCAATTCTAACTAAGCCTTCAAGTTATAGGAAATAGGAATCGAGAGTGAAGCCACCTACCTCAACAATTTGGGCAAAACCAACCAATGGTTGAAGAACGCTCAAGAACACCAGGTCAAAACTCCAAGAATCCTCCTTAGATCTCTCCTCCTAACACAACCAAGACCAAATATTTTCATATTTGGCATCCACACCCTTAGATCTACCCATAATGGGAATAGATCTAAGAAAAAGAGAGAAGAGGAGAAGTAGATCTAAGTATATCTAAGAAACCATCAAGAACGATCACATACCTTAAGGAGCAGGCTTCGATTCGTCAAAAGAACCCTTTGAATTACCTCTGGGACGCCTTGAGGAAGTCCTACAACCTTCAAGGGAGAGTAATCCCGAGTTAGGTCCGCATAGGAGGTTTAAACAAGGCACTTAAAGGCAAAATGAGTTATATCCACAACTTTAGGATCTAACTTTAAGTGACCGCATAGTGTTTGCACGGTTTGACAAACCATGCATTAACTGTGCGTCAGCTTCTGCCTTGGACATCCTCTATGCACGGCCTCATCGCACGGTTTGCCCAAACTGTGCGCACACCGTGTGCTATCCTCTATCTAAGAGACCATCACCTACACGGATTCCGCACGGTTTGTCAAACCGTGCGCAGCCCGTGCATCCCCACATTTTGCCCTTTTTCACTTTAAAAGTCTCCCAAACTTTCTCTCAACATCTCACATGTACTTTATGCACTTAAAAAGCATAAAACAAGGGTTACTTACCAGAAACCGGGGGTACTAAATTCTCCCCACCATTGGCCTTTTCGTCCTCGAAAAGTAGAAAACCATCGCTTTCATGAAAGAGGTCTGGCCACTGCTCTTTCATTTCTTTCTCGCGTTCCCAAGTCTCCTCCTGAATCTGACCATGCTTCCATAAAACCCGCACTAGACCGATGCTTTTTCCATGCAAGACTTTATCCTGCCTATACACAATCCGCACTGGGATATGTACCAACAAAGCATCAGGCTCTAGGTCAACGTGATCCCATCTGATCACATGGTCACGATCGGGTTGATACTTCTTCAACTGAGATACATGGAACACATTATGCACTGCACTGAACCATGGTGGTAATACCAAACGATATACCACCTCTCCAACTCATTCCAGTATCTCAAAAGGGCCTATATACCGGGGAGATAATTTTCCCTACTTGCCAAAACAATGATGTCCAAGCCTTGGAGAGATCCTCAAGAAGACATGATCACTCACTGCAAATGACAAGGGTCCTCGGCGATGATCCGCATAGGATTTCTGTCAACTCTGTGTCGTGTCCATCCTCTTTTGTATCAACTGAATCTTCTCTGTTGTTTCCTGGACAAGGCTCGGCCCAACTAGTAAAGTTTCACCCATTTCCACCCAGCATAGTGGAGAACGACACGGACGCCCATACAATGCTTCAAATGGAGCCATGTGTATTGAAGCTTGGTAGTTGTTATTGTATGAGAACTCCACTAAGGGTATATGTTCCTCCCATGAGCCACCAAAATCCATTACACAAGCCCGCAACATGTCTTCCAACGTTTGTATCGTCTGCTCGGATTGACCATTCGTCTGAGGATGATACGCTATGCTCATAGTCAACTGAGTCCCAAGGGCTTATTGTAAGGATTTACAGAAACGAGATGTGAACCTCGGATCTCTATCTAACACGATTGAAAATGGTACACCATGTCTCTTTACAACTTCCCGGATATAGATTTTTGAAAGATCTTCCACTATATAAGTTTCAGGAATAGGGATGAAATGGGCTGACTTAGTCAGACGATCCACTATCACCCAAATGGCATCGTGTTTTCGAACCATTCTTGGAAGACCTATAACAAA
The DNA here is from genome assembly GCA_963277665.1 of Viscum album. Taxonomy (NCBI): domain Eukaryota; kingdom Viridiplantae; phylum Streptophyta; class Magnoliopsida; order Santalales; family Viscaceae; genus Viscum; species Viscum album. Next base: position 1,850,277,318 of record OY728156.1, read on the forward strand.
ATCCATTGATATTTGATCCCATTTCCAAACTGGAATAGGTAAGGACTGTAATATACCAAGTGGTCTCTAATGCTCTGCTTTAACCTGCTAACAAGTTAAGCATCGCGAGACGAACTTGGCCACCTTCCTTTTCATGCCGCTCCACCAAAACTGTGTCTTCAATTCCTTGTACATATTTTGTGTACCCAGATGTACAGCCCATCTGGAATGGTGGTAAGCATGAAGGAGTTGTTTCTGAGCAGTTAAAGGTACAACTATCCGATCTTGAAACCGCAAAACTGAACTCCCATCCAACTTCCATCCCCCAATGGTCTCCCCACCATTGAGTTTTGAACTCATGGCAACACAGTCTAGATCATATGTATGTACCTCCTTCACTCACTCCACTAAATTAGGAACAAGCATGACTGAAAAGAAAACCTCAACATCACCTCAGTTTTCACATTCCACATGCATGTAGGATAAGACCGACATCAACTTCCATTCTTTTTAAGCTTCTTTTTCTAACTAAGTGTACGACTTCTTACTTAATGCATCGGCCACCAAATTCCCCTTACCCAATGTATACATCAAGTCGAAGTCGAAAATTTGAAGATACTTCATCCATCTCCTCTACCTCAGATTCAAATCTCGTTGTGAGAAAATGTGTTTCAAGCTTTTGTGATCTGTAAACACAGTAAATTTCTCACCAAGGAGATAATGTCTCCTTGTCTTCAAAGAATGGATGACTACAGCCAATTCCAAGTCATGTGTTGGGTAATTCTTCTCATGAACCCTCAACTTCCTTGACCCATAAGCAACAGCATGGTCTCCTTGCATGAGAACACAACCCAACCCTATTCCCGAAGCATCACAATACACCACATACCCCTGTCCTGATTCTGGAAAGATCAAGATGCGTGCCGATGTAAGAAGGTTTTTCAACTCTTGAAAAGATCTTTGAAATTCCTAAGTCCATTGAAATGCATTATTCTTCTTTGTCAATGATGTCATAGGCGAATATAGTCATGAGAAGTCACGTACAAAGCATCGATAATAACTAGCTAGACCAAGAAAACTACGTATCTCAAAGACATTCCTTAGTGGTTTCCAAGAAAGAACAGCTTCTATCTTTTTTGGATCCACTGAAACACCTTTCTCAGAAACAACATGGCCCAGAAAGCATACCTCTTGTATCCAAAAATCACACTTCAATAATTTGGCATACAACTGATGGTCTCTCAAGATTTCCAACACTATCGCCAAGTGTTTCTCATGATCAGCCCTTGTTCTTGAATACACCAATATGTTGTCGACAAATACCACAAAAAAAGAATCCAGATATTGCTGAAATATCCGATTCATCAAATCCATGAAGACCGATGGTGCATTCGTTAGACCGAAAGGCATGACTACATATTCGTAGTGGCCATATCTGCTTCTGAAGGTTGTCTTTAGAATATCCTCCTTCTGAAATCCCAATTGGTGATATCCTAACCGTAAGTCAATCTTAGAGAACCACTGAGCTCCCCTCAATTGATCAAACAGGTCATCAATGCGTGGAAGTGGATATCTATTCTTTATTGTAACTTGGTTAAGTTTACGATAATCCATACATAGCCTCAAGGTTCCATCTGCTTTCTTTACAAACAAAACTAGTGCTGCCCACGGAGACACGCTTGGCCGAATAAAGTCTTTGTTTTCCAGATCATCTAACTGCACTTTCAATTCCCTTAACTCCGTTGGTTCCATCCTATAAGATGGAAGTGAGATAGGACTGGTCCCTGGTAGGAGATCAATCGTAAACTCCACTTCTCTTACAGGTGGTAACCCTGAGAATTATTCAGAAAAACATCTAGAAATTGATCCACAACTACTGGAAAACTGTTACTCATGATCTCGTCCATCAATTCCAAGTTTAACTTAGCCAACTTCTAAGAGACCGTTGCCACTATTGGTGCCAACAATCCCGTTGCACCTTTCTTCACCACTCTTTCTTCTCTAAAGAGATTCTCAACGCCATCCTCAGTTGTGAAACTGAATATTCTGATATAACAGTCAATGTTAGCCCTGAACTTTTTCAACCAATCCATACCGAGGATTATATCATAGACATCCATATCCAGTACAGAGAAATCACATTTCAGCTTAGCTCCATCAACAGTTATAGAACATTATCTACACACGAAGGATCTACATTCGCTTTCACCAAGAGGTGTTTTAAGTTTTATCACAGAGGTCATCATTTCAACTTTTAAGTTTAGAAAATCAGCAATACAAGAAGCAAGGAAAGAATGTGATGCACCAGTATCCAACAATGCTTGCATGAGGGTAGAATTCAAAAGAATCATACCTCTCACCGTAGACAGTCCAGATTGATCATCCAGAATCACCTGTTCCACTCCATACAATTGCTTTGTTTCTGCACTTTGCTCCTTATTGCCTTGTTGAGATTGCCCTTCCTGAGGAGTCATGGTATTCCTGGAATCACCATAACTAGCTTTGTTCTGTTGGCGAGACTAATTTTTTCTTTCCTCACCTTGTCTAAGCATAGGATGCTTGCGACGCCTGGGTAGTGTCACGCGCACCGGACCTCGGAGTACCGCGACAATATCGCTGAAGATTCCCCATCTTGTTGCAATTGTGACATGCTTTCGGTGGTGCTGTACATTCTCATTTCATGTGATCAATTGCACTACATTGAAAACACTCGACTTTCATCATGGGTCATGGAGGAAGATTTACTGATCCATCCGTTTGATTCTGATTCGCACTCCCACCTTAGAAGTAGGTGTCCCTCTTCTGCTTGTTTCTAGCATTAGAGTTCCCAACCTTTCCCGTGGGTATCATCATACTTCCTCCTTCCATAACTCCTGATATGTCTCTTTTAGCTACTGTTTCTCTGTTTACCATCTCCGTATAATCCGTAATACAGAGCGCAGCTATTTTCGAGCGAATATCCTATCACAACCCTGATTCAAAAATGTGTTCCTTTAGTGACACACTTGCAGCAACCTCCGGTGAAAAGCATATGAAATTCATGAATTTAGCCGCATACTCCATGACAGAGAGATTCTCCTACTTCAGGATGAAAAATTCATTTGTCCTCTGGATCTTGAACGTGTGAGGATAGAATTGTTTATTAAACAATTCCTCAAATTACTCCCAGCTCAGGACTTAATCCACCTTAGTCTGTTCCACCAGCTCCCACCATTGTCGTGCAAGATCCTCCAGCATATACATTGCCAGCTTTACTTTCAGCACTATTGTTGTGCCAATGAAATCGAAGATATGATTCATCCTGCTTAGCCACACCTCCGCCTTTTCGGGTTCAGAATCACCCCGAAAGATGGGTGGGTTCTGCTTCTGGAACTGAACGGAATGGTCTACATGCCTTGACTCATCCCTCTGATTTCCCGTGTTCACAACCTGAAATGCTTGAACTATACTTTAGACTAGCTGCTGGTTCACCTGTGTCTCAGGTGCGACCACATTCTCCACAGCCTCTTCCTTTTGGTTTCTATGACGTCTAATGGGTGCCATTTTCTATTCAAATAACGCATGCCGTTAGTCTCAATTTCTAGAAACTGAAGGCCTAGCATTTAAATTTCTATCACATTACCATCACAAAATTGATTTCAAACCATTGATAAAACAAATATTTTCTTTCTTTTTAAAATCAATCTATTTTCAAAATACATCAACCATTATCTTTTCAAAATCTTTCATTTGGAAACATGCTTGACATTTTCAGAAATAACACTTTTGCATCAAACCATAATCCATTTCTCAAAATGATATATGCAATCCTAGTGGGAAGTCATTCCTCTACAATGCATGTCATGCTCATCTCATTGGCTAAACCCATGACAATGAGATTTCCAACATTCTAGAAGTGTATCCAAAGCACTTATGTACCCAACACCCTCGTAACTTGAAGTTCAGCATAAAGGGGTTAGCTACATAATTTTATGCTATACCTTTCAAGTTCTGACAATCCTACTCCTTTCTAAGATTTCAACCCAAGGAATAGACAAGAAGGAATTTTAACTCCAAGACCAAGAACATCAATGGCCACTTATTGGGCAAGGACCCAACAAGCTGGTACCATTTGTACCTCAAAGGAAGAACCATACTGATAACATTTTTAATGACCCGCCAATTCTCATTGGATTGAGATATCAACGAGTCATTACTTAGCATTAAGCGATATCCCCAAGGCGCCAAAGGCTGGAAATAAATTCCGAAGGGTTTCAAAACACATGGGGGACGATTTACCATTTGAATGAAAACAACCAACAACAACAAAAACTAAACAAACATCTCCCAGGAACCACTATATGATGCATGATTTAAAAACAATATAGTTCATCCATTTATTCCATTTTAAACCAACTAAAGTGCAACAGTGGAAACCAAAACTAAATCAGAGTAAACAGCGGAAAGACAACCGGAAAGACTCAAAGACAAACAAGACTCCAAGGTTTCACAAGCTCCATGCTCCAACTCTACCAATAGCTCGAGAAATCACTAAGTAGTGCTAAACACATGTGCCACCTTTCCCTTGCCAACATCCTGGCAAACGAAATCTGCAAAAGCACCAACGTGCCAAAGCAGGGGGTGAGTAATGAAACTCAGTAGGATTTCCCCGATGACTTCCCAACTCATGCCTCTAGGATAAAACATGTTATCAAATTTACACAAAACAATTTATATAAAACAGTTCCAAAACAGTTCACAATATTACAAGTTTCATATCAAATCCATTTATCCAACAAAACCATTATTCCAAACAAAAACCACATTTTCCATGAAAAGAATCAAAACCAAGTTCCCAAATCAAAACCACATTTCCACTTTGGCATAATCATTTCATTCCACATAATCACATCATTACCCATGCATGCATCGTTATGACAGTTCCATACTCATGAGCGGTCTCTCGTCGATCTACCAAGTCATCACAAGGTAATATTCCCCTTGTACCATTACACTTTTGGCACCGAGTATAGCATCCCGTATTTTTATAACATAACTTTCATTCCATTACACGGAACTGAGGATCTTTAAGGTTTAGTGTCTTGGAAACAATGAACATAAAACATGAAACAAAAAAAAACATTCTTCTCAAACACTTGAAAGGCTTCTCCTCATGTTCACCATAGGCTCATTATTGCATCTCATAACCTGGGGACATACATCAAAAGAAAGGGTGAGTAGAAGGCCCAGCAAGGGAAACAAGTGAAAAATTTTACATATAAACTTGAGATACATCAATAAAGTCATGAAAAGAACTTTAAGGCATGAAAATGAAATCATGAGGCATATCATAATAAAAATAAAAAATTTTCATAACTTGAAGATGTGGCTGCAACATTTAATATTGACAATCGTTTCGTTTCACCAAGGTCCATCCCCAAGGTGTCGTTAAAAATTACCAAGGTTATTCACCAAGGCGTCGTTAAAAATGGTCATCTCTAGAGATTAAGTCTTTACCCAATGCATTGGAGCGCTATCAGGGCACACCCTTAAATTTGCCTTTATTATCATGTGAGCCACATATATCATAATAAAAAATTTCATAAATAACCCATATAGCATAAAATAAATGGGTTTCATTTCATAATCATAACATTTTAAAAACTGCTTTAAAAACATGATCTTTACGTCACTTTAAACCCAAGGAAGGGGAGAGCGGGTTTTATGTATGTAAATCCCAGAATTTAAAATAGAAAATTTTTGTATATATGTGAATAACCCTATAGAAATAAGAGCTTTGAGTATTCACTTACCAACATGAAGTAATTTTGAGAAAAAGAGATAGGCATTTTGAGACGAAAATTCTGCAGCACAATGGCTACGTTACAGGGTTTTAGAAAACGTTGAAAAGAGAGGGGACATGGGTCAAACAATCATAAATGACCCTTAAAATAGTATAGGTACAGAATATAAGGGATTTAAGAACATGGTAATGAAATTTGAAAATATACCATATGAAATGAAGAACATGAAAGGAAGACAAAATTTAAGATTTCTCTTATGAAAATTCGGCAGCCTAATAGCGTTACATAAACTTCAACCAAAAATGAATTGATGATTTAAAATAGGGTTTCTCATCATATGATAATAAAAGATCAGTATGATAGATATAGAGATCATACCCCAACATAATAAAAAGGAACTTGCAAGACTTGACATGGAATTAGAACTTTGAAAAGGAGAAGGGTGAAAGAATCCCTTAAAAATTCGGCAGCCTAACGGCGCCACTTAAAACTTCAAAATACTGAATTGAAGAGATCAAATGGGGTCTCTCATCATATGAACATAAGAGTCCAGTATGATAGATATAGAGATCATACCCCATAATAACAAAAAGGAACTTGAAAGAATTGACATGAAAGTAGAACTTCAAAACGAGAAGGGTGAAGAACCACTTAAAAATTCGGCAGCCTAACGGTGCCACTTAAAACTTCAAAATACTGAATTGAAGAGATCAAATGGGGTCTCTCATCATATGATCATAAAAGATCAGTATGATAAATTTAGAGATCATACCCCAACATAATAAAAAGGAACTTGAAATACTTTACATGATAATAGATCTTGAAAAATGAGAAGGGAGAAAGAATCCGTTACAAAAATTTCGGCAGCCTAACGGCGCCACTTAAAACTTCATAAAATGAAATAATGAGAGAAATAGGGGATCTCTCATTATATGAACATGAAAAGGGAAGTAAGAGGAGTATAAAAGAACATCCTTTAACATAATAACATGCAGCATAAAAGAAATTACATAAAAGAGATTTCTTGAAAAGAAAGAGAGAGGTCGGATCCCTTACCTTAAAACGTAACTCTTAAAACTCAAAGGTTTGGACTTTGAGGGCTTGGGGGAACCTTGTGAGGACTCCTTGGGAGGTAAGGAGACCATAACTTCGTTGGGGGAGAGTGGGGAGTCGAATGGATGAGAGGATGGCTTCGTATTTATAGGGAAAGTGAGGGGACAAGGCATTAATGGCCAAGGGACACCTCATTAGTGGTTTTGGAAAAACCATGGGCTTGACCAGGGTATTTGCCCATGGTATTGGCCACTTGGGACACCTCATACCTTATCTTACTACTCATAAGTCGACCATATTGATTACATACTTAATACATCATTTAATGATGTCATTAAACACTCGTAACTTAAAAACTGTATTTTCACTATTCATCGAAAATTCAACTTTCTCAGAATAATCCCAAAATTTCACCTTAACCAAATATCAATGATCTGATTTCAAAAATGAAATCCATTTTATAAAAATAATTTTCTAAATATTTTTAATTAAATTTTTAATTAAAAACACTATTCATCGAAAATTTATTTTTTTTAGAAAAATCCCCAAAAATTACCTTAACATAATATCGATGCTCTGAGTTCAAAAATGAAGTCCATTTTATAAAAATAATTTTATAAATATTTTTAATTAAAAAACACTATTCATCCGAAAAAACTAATACTTGAATAATAATTTATGAAACCGTTATTTAACCATTTTATTGAATCACATTACTTAATCAAAGTACCTAGCTTATTTTAATACTTTCTTTAAGTGAGATTACTAATCCATTTGGACACATTATTAATCCTAATCATAAAATCACTATTCATAATTTACTATTCATCAAAAATCAAGTTGATCTTATTAGACTCTAAATTTCGTACTGAACATAATTGTAGAAGAACATTTTTTGAAAATCATTACACATTTTTAATTATTTAAGGTTTACATAAACATTTTTAAAATATCCTTTTTCTAAAATTCATCAAAAATATGCATACTATATTTATCCGGTCATTTGAAATTTCATAAAAGAAATCAAAATTTTTATTTAAAACAAAGGATTACACAAGACAGTTACGGTCTCCTTACATAGCCCCTTATCACACCAGCATAGGACCTAAGTGTAAGGTGTGCTAAGGTTAGAGAATCTGAGGGAGGCTCGACCAACATCGCACGAGTAGTAATTTCTATCAGTTTGAACTTCTCGCGAAGGCGATCCCGTTCTAGCTTTATACGATGAAGTTCAGCTTGGGTTTGGTCCAGAGCAAAGCCCACTGGTGCTACCTCCTTCCCAAGTTCTGTTAGATGAGCTTCGATCGGTCCAAGACTACTGGGTGAGGCCATCGAATCTTCTTTCTATATTAATTAACCAAGATTACTTGTATTTAGAGACAATAATCGAAACGTTTAGTTTACAGCAGTCATATTGACCAATGGTCAAAACCCAACAGTCTCATTTTAATTATACTCATGTTATCAAATGAAACATTTTTGTTGAGTACAAAAATAAAATAAAATAACACATAAAATTAAGAAACAAGATTTATTCAAAATTTCGGGTTGTTACAATCTTCCCCCCTTAATAAATTGCGTCCTAGCAATTTTTAAAATTGGGTTTTGAAATTTCATTGAATGTCCCACATCGGAAAAGGAGTCAGTAAAATTATTACTTTAAAATAAAGAAAGGGAAGTACAAAGGCCACCCGAGATAACCCACACTAGGATTCCATGTAGGAAAACATGGACATGGAAGAAAAACAAAGGGTCAAGTTCTGAGGGAGAGTGATAGAAAACATGATTAGGAGAAATTTGGCCATAAGAAAATCCCAAACTTACGATGTGTGTAAACGGTATTTGATTACCTAGTAGGAAACGTAAACCGACAACGTTTTTGTTTTACGTTCCTTTTCATAATTTTGAGTAATTCATTTACTACATAGAACAAAAACATAAGAAAATATACCTACCTTCAAGTAGAGTTTCATCCTTTAATAAGTCTCTACCAAAACTAATCTTTTCTCCAAATGATGAGAATTCAAAAACACTTGTTCTCATAAAAAGCAAAAGAATCATCTTCTAAAGAATCACATAATCCACAAAAGATTAACTATCTATTTCTTCTATCTTTAAACATTATCCCAAAAATAGAAAGTTTAAGGTAAAACAACTCTTCAAAAAGAAAGAATCCCATAGGAAGGGAAACTAATTTTAAATCTTAAAAGTTCCATGGTACTACCCAAAGTTCATCATAGACCATTCCATAAATAACGGTCCTTAAAATTCCTCAAAATAAACCAAACTAAGATTGAAACCCAAATACAAGAAGGATTTGATAACATAGTCTTCCAAAACAACTTCATTGTTCATCTCCAGACAACATCAACCACTCCTAACATCTTATAAAAAAAGTAGCTAACCTAAACATATTTTACCCAAGATAGGTTAATCATTCCCATAAGTAACCTAAATTACTATAAGTCCACCTTAAATTCATCAATTCTTCAAAATATAATTCAACTTTACTCCTCAATGAAAATACTATAGTAATCTATTTACCTCGATCATATAGGGTCCCCAAAATAGTGAACGTCTTCCAAAATAATAATCATCTTTTAATCCCCTAATCATCTCTGTCATATTAATACAGAAATATTCTCATTTCCTATCACATTGGTTTTTGGGACATGTTATTCCATTTCCCACCATTAACTAAGAAGAGAAAGTATAATTAGAGGCTTAAATACTTAACCAGTAATCATGAAAAGGAACTTAAAGCATATAAGGATAACTTGTAGAAGAAAAGTATACCCTAACTTGTGATCCCATAGGTTCCCATCTAGGTTATCCATGATCATATATTCTTCTGTGAATCTTTATTTTATTTTATCTTTGTTCCTTTAACAATGGTTCATACCAAGCTTATGAATTTACCAAAGCATATCCCCTGGGAGGGTCGTAACCAAGAGTGCAGCAAGGCCCGTTGTCGTGTACCAGTTCTCATTCGAGTCTAGCTCAAAGCGGTGTTTTTAGGTTTTACCCCTATCTACATCTATGCCAGAGCCACCTCTACCTTCTCGTATCCAGACAGGGATGTATTTGCTTGGCAACCCCTTACTCAATACTCACCAAAATACCAGGAAGACTTCCTATATTTAAACTTTTCTATAGGTTTCTTCCTAAATTTTTCATATCCTAATTTCCACAAATAACTAAACCATCATTTGATACCAACTATAGCATCCTGTCTTTTTATAACATAACTTTCATTCCATTACACGGAACTGAAGATCTTTAAGGTTTAGTGTCTTGGAAACAAGGAACATAAAACATGAAACAAAAAAAACATTCTTCTCAAACACTTTAAAGGCTTCTCCTCATGTTCACCCTAGGCTCATTACTGCATCTCATAAACTGGGGACATACATCAAAAGAAAGGGTGAGCAGAAGGCCCAGCAAGGGAAACAAGTGAAACATTTTACATATAAACTTGAGATACATCAATAAAGTCATGAAAATAACTTTAAGGCATGAAAATGAAATCATGAGGCATATCATAATAAAAATAAAACTATTTCATAACTTGAAGATGTGGCTACAACATTTAATATTGACAATCGTTTCGTTTCACCAAGGTCCATCCCCAAGGTGTTATTAAAAATTACCAAGGTTATTCACCAAGGCGTCGTTAAAAATTACCAAGGTTATTCACCAAGGCGTCGTTAAAAATGGTCATCTCTAGAGATTAAGTCTTTACCCAATGCATTGGAGCGCTATCAGGGAGCACCCTTAAATTTGCCTTTATTATCATGTGAGACACATATATCATCATAAAAAATTTCAAAAATAACCCATATAGCATAAAATAAATGGGTTTCATTTCATAATCATAACGTTTTAAAAACTGCTTTAAAGACATGATCTTTACGTCACTTTAAACCCACGGAAGGGGAGAGCGGGTTTTATGTATGTAAATCCCAGAATTTAAAATAAAACATTTTTGTATATATGTGAATAAACCTGTAGAAATAATAGCTTTGAGTATTCACTTAACAACATGAAGTAATTTTGAGAAAAAGAAGAGGCATTTTGAGACGAAAATTCTACAGCACAACGGCTACGTTACAGGGTTTTAGAAAATGTTGAAAAGAGAGGGGACATGGGTCAAACAATCATAAATGACCCTTAAAATAGTATAGGTACAGAATATAATGGATTTAAGAACATGTTAATGAAATTTGAAAATATACAATATGAAATGAAGAACATAAAAGGAAGACAAAAATAAGATTTCTCTTATGAAAATTTGGCAACCTAATAGCGTTACATAAACTTCAACCAAAAATGAATTGATGATTTCAAATAGGGTCTCTCATCATATGAAAATAAAAGATCAGTATGATAGATATAGAGATCATACCCCAACATAATAAAAAGGAACTTGCAATACTTGACATGGAATTAGAACTTTGAAAAGGAGAAGGGTGAAAGAATCCCTTAAAAATTCCGCAGCCTAACGGCACCACTTAAAACATCAAAATACTGAATTGAAGAGATCAAATGGAGTCTCTGATCATATGAACATAAGAGTCCGGTATGATATATATAGAGATCATACCCCATCATAACAAAAAGGAACTTGAAAGAATTGACATGAAAGTAGAACTTCAAAACGAGAAGGGTGAAGAACCACTTAAAAATTTGGCAGCCTAACGGCGCCACTTAAAACTTCAAAATACTGAATTGAAGAGATCAAATGGGGTCTCTCATCATATGATCATAAAATATCAGTATGATAAATTTAGAGATCATACCCCAACATAATAAAAAGGAACTTGAAATACTTTACATGATAATAGATCTTGAAAAATGAGAAGGGAGAAAGAATCCGTTACAAAAATTTCGGCAGCCTAACGGCGCCACTTAAAACTTCATAAAACAAAATAATGAGAGCAAGAGGGGATCTCTCATTATATAAACATGAAAAGGGAAGTAAGAGGAGTATAAAATAACATCTTTTAACATAAGAACATGGAGCATAAAAGAAATTACATAAAATAGATTTCTTGAAAAGAAAGAGAGAGGTCGGATCCCTTACCTTAAAACGTAACTCTTAAAACTCAAAGGTTTGGACTTTGAGGGTTTGGGGGCACCTTGTGAGGACTCCTTGGGAGGTAAGGAGACCAGAACTTCGTTGGGGGAGAGTGGGGAGTCGAATGGATGAGAGGATGGCTTGGTATTTATAGGGAAAGTGAGGGGACAAGGCATTAATGGCCAAGGGACACCTCATTAGTGGTTTTGGCAAAACCATGGGCTTGCCCAGGGTATTTGCCCATGGTATTGGCCACTTGGGACACCTCATACCTTATCTTACTATTCATAAGTTGACCATATTTATTACATACTTAATACATAATTTAATGATGTCATTAAACACCCGTAACTTAAAAACTGTATTTTCACTATTCATCGAAAATTCAACTTTCTCAGAATAATCCCAAAATTTCACCTTAACCAAATATCAATGATCTGATTTCAAAAATGAAATCCATTTTATAAAAATAATTTTCTAAATATTTTTAATTAAATTTTTAATTAAAAACACTATTCATCGAAAATTTATTTTTTTCAGAAAAATCCCCAAAAATTACCTTAACATAATATCGATGCTCTGAGTTCAAAAATGAAGTCCATTTTATAAAAATAATTTTCTAAATATTTTTAATTAAAATTTTAATTTAAAACACTATTCATCCGAAAAAACTAATACTTGAATAATAATTTATGAAACCGTTATTTAACCATTTTATTGAATCACATTACTTAATCAAAGTGCCTAGCTTATTTTAATACTTTCTTTAAGTGAGATTACTAATCCATTTGGACACATTATTAATCTTAATCATAAAATTACTATTCATAATTTACTATTCATCAAAAATCAAGTTGATATTATTAGACTCTAAATTTCGTACTGAACATAATTGTAGAAGACTATTTTTTGAAAATCATTACACATTTTTAATTATTTAAGGTTTACATAAACATTTTTAAAATATCCTTTTTCTAAAATTCATAAAAAATATGCATACTATATTTATCCGGTCATTTGAAAATTCATAAAAGAAATCAAAATTTTTATTTAAAACAAAGGATTACACAAGACAGTTACGGTCTTCTTACATAGCCCCTTATCACACCAGCATAGGACCTAAGTGTATGGTGTGCTAAGGTTAGAGAATCCGAGGGAGGCTCGGCCAACATCGCACGAGTAGTAATTTCTATCAGTTTGAACTTCTCGCGAAGGCGATTCCGTTCTAGCTTTATACGATGAAGTTCAGCTTGGGTTTGGTCCAGAGCAAAGCCCAGTGGTGCTACCTCCTTCCCAAGTTCTGTTAGATGAGCTTCGATCGGTCCAAGACTACTGAGTGAGGCCATCGAATCTTCTTTCTATATTAATTAACCAAGATTACTTGTATTTAGAGACAATAATCGAAATGTTTAGTTTACAGCGGTCATATTGACCAATGGTCAAAACCCAACAGTCTCATTTTAATTATACTCATGTTATCAAATGAAACATTTTTGTTGAGTACAAAAATAAAATAAAATAACACATAAAATTAGGAAACAATATTTATTCAAAATTTCGGGTCGTTACACCGAGCATAAGGTCATATTTCAACCAAGCCCTGTAAATGCAATATGAACACACACACCAAGTATGCCCAAAAACCACACCATTTAAACCATGCCAAAACCATTTCAATAAAACAACCCTTTTATTGAAAACCTTTTTCCCCACCAACCATTTTCCAATTCCAGCAAAGCCATATTTTAAAATCAACATTTTAAAATCAAGGAACCCCATCACTTTTCACAAACCATTCTTTCAATTTCCATAATTCCATCAAAACCCATAAATCATCACTGAAGAAGATTTCTAACATGATTTGCACCACAATTTCACAATCAAAACCAAGCAGTTAAATCAATTTTAACTAAGACTTTAAGTTCTAGGAAAGAGGAATCGAGATTGAAGCCACCTACCTCAACAATTTGGGCAAAACCAACCAACGGTAGAAGAACGCTCAAAAACACTAGGTCAAAACTCTAATAATCCTCCTTAGATCTTTCCTCCTAACACAACCAAGACCAAATCTTGTCATATTTGGCATCCACACCCTTAGATCTACCCATAATAAGCATAGATCTAAGAAAAAGAGAGAAGACGAGAAGTAGATCTAAGTAAATCTAAGAAACCATCAAGAACGATCACATACCTTAAGGATCCGGCTTCGATTCGTCAAGAGAACCCTTCGAATTGCCTCTGGGACACCTTGAGGAAGTCCTCCAACCTTCAAGGGAGAGTAATCCCAAGTTAGGGTTGCATAGGAGGTTTAAACAAGGCACTTAAAGGCAAAACGAGTTAGATCCACAATTTTAGGATCTAACTTTAAGTGACCACACGGTGTGCGCACGGTTTAACAAACCGTGTGTTAACCGTGCATCAGCTTCTGCCTTGGCCATCCTCCATGCACGGCCTCATCGCATGGTTTTCCCAAACTGTGCGCACACCGTGTGCTCTCCTCTGTCTAAGATACCATCACCTACACGGCTTCCACACGGTTTGTCAAACTGTGCGCAACTCGTGTTTCCCCACATTTTGCCCTTTTTCACTTTAAAAGTCTCCCAAAATTCCTCTCAACATCTCCCATTTACTTTATGCACTTAAAAATCATAAAAAAGGGGTTACTTACCAGAAACCGGGGGTACTACATTCTCCCCACCATTGGCCTTTCCGTCCTCGGAAAGTAAAAAACCATCGCTTTCTTGAAAGAGGTCTAGCCACTGCTCTTTCATTTCTTTCTCGCGTTCCCAAGTCTCCTCCTAAATCTGACCATGCTTCCATAAAACCCGCACTAGACCGATGATTTTTCCATGCAAGACTTTATCCTACCTATCCACAATCTACACCAGGATATGTACCAACGAAGCATTAGGCTCTAGGTCAAGGTGATCCCATCTGATCACATGGTCAGGATCAGGCTGATACTTCTTCAACTAAGATACATGGAACACATTATGCACTGTACTGAACCATGGTGGTAATGCCAACTGATATACCACCTCACCAACTCATTCTAGTATCTCAAAAGGGCCTATATACCGGGGAGATAATTTGCCCTCCTTGCCGAAATGACGATGTCCAAGCCTTGGAGAGATTCCCAAGAATACATGATCACTCACTGCAAACAACAAGGGTCTTCGGTGATGATCTGCATAGGATTTATATCGACTCTATGCCATGTCTATCCTCTTTTTTATCAACCTAATCTTCTATGTTGTTTCTTGGACAAGGCTCGGCCCAACTAATGAAGTTTCACCTGTTTCCACCCAGCATAGTGGAGAACGACACGGACGCCCATACAATGCTTCAAATAGAGCCATGCGTATTGAATCTTGGTAGCTGTTATTGTATGAGAACTCCACTACGGGTGTATGATCCTCCCATGAGCCACCAAAATCCAATACACAAGCCCAAAACATGTCTTCCAACATTTGTATCGTCTGCTCGGATAGACCATCCGTCTTAGGATGATACACTGTGCTCATAGTCAACTGATTCCCAAGGGCTTGTTGTAAGGATTTCCAGAAACGATATGTGAACCTCAGATCTCTGTCTGACACAATTGAAACTGGTACACCATGTCTCTTTACCACTTCCCGGATATAGATTTTTGAAATATCTTCCACCGTGTGAGTTTCAAGAATTGGGATGAAATGGGCTGACTTGGTCAGACGATCCACTATCACCCAAATGGCATCATGTTTCTGGACCATTCTTGGAATATCTGTAAAAAAATCCATTACTATTTGATCTCATTTCCAAACTGGAATAGGTAAGGACTATAATATACCATCTGGTCTCTGATGCTCTGTTTTAACCTGCTGAAAAGTTAAGCATCGCGAGACGAACTCAGCCACCTTCCTTTTCATACCGCTCCACCAAAACTGCATCTTCAATGCCTTGTACATCTTTTGTGTACCTGGATGTACACCCCATCTAGAATGGTGGTAAGCATGAAGGATTTGTTCCTGAGCAGTTAAAGTTACAACTATCTGATCTCGAAACCGCAAAACTAAACTCCCATCCAGCTTCCATCCCTCAATGGTCTCCCCACCATTGAGTTTTGAACTCATTGCAACACAATCTAGATCGGATGTTTGTGCCTCCTTTACTCTCTCCACCAAATCAAAAACAAGCATGGCTGAAAAGAAAACCGCAAAATCGCCTTAGTTTTCACATTCCACATGCATGTCGGCTAAGAACGACATCAACTGCCATTCGTTTGAAGCTTCTTTTTCTAACTGAGTGTACAACTTCCTGCTTAATTCATCGGCCACCAAATTTCCATTACCTGGTGTATACATCAAGTCAAAGTCGAACATTTGAAGATACTTCATCCATCTCCTCTGCCTCAGATTCAAATATCGTTGTGAGAAAATGTGTTTCAAGATTTTGTGATCCATAAACACAATAAATTTCTAACCAAAGAGATAATGTCTCCATGTCTTCAAAGCATGGATGACTACAGCCAATTCCAAGTCATGTGTTGGGTAATTCGTCTCATGCGCCCTCAACTACCTTGACCCATAAGCAACAACATGGTCTCCTTGCATGAGAACACAACCCAACCCTATTCCCGAAGAATCAAAACACACCACATACCCCTGTCCTGATTCTGGAAAGATCAAGATGGGTGCTGATGTAAGATGGGTTTTCAACTCTTGAAAAGATCTTTGACATTCCTCAGTCCATTGAAATGTATTGTTCTTCTTTGTCAATGTTGTCATAGGCAAAGCTAGTCGTGAGAAGTCACGTACAAAGCGTTGATAATAACCATCTAGACCAAGAAAAATGCATATCTCAAAGACATTCCTCGGCGGTTTCCAAGAAAGAACAGCTTCTATCTATTATGGATCCACTGAAACACCTTTTTCAGAAATAACATGGCCCAGAAAGCGTACCTATTGTATCCAAAAATCACACTTCAATAATTTGGCGTACAACTGATGGTCTCTCAAGATTTCCAACACTATCGCCAAGGGTTGCTCATGGTCATCCCTTGTTCTTGAATACACCAATATGTCATCGACAAATACTAAAACAAAAGAATCCAGATATTCCAGAAATATCTGATTCATCAAATCCATGAAGACCGCTGGTGCATTCGTTAGACCGAAAGGCATGATTATATATTCGTAGTGTCCATATCTGCTTCTGAAGGCTGTCTTTAGAATATCCTCCTTCCAAACTCGCAATTGGTGATATCCTGACCGTAAGTCAATCTTAGAGAACCACTGAGATCCCCTTAATTGATCAAACAGTTCATCAATGCATGGAAGTGGATATCTATTCTTTATTGTAACTTGGTTAAGTTTATGATAATCCACACATAGCCTCAAGGTTCCATCTTATTTCTTTACAAACAAAAATGGTGCTGCCCACGGAGACACACTTGGCCGAATAAAGCCTTTGCTTTCCATATCCTATAACTGCACTTTCAATTCCCTTAACTCCATTGGTGCCATCCTATAAGATGGAAGTGAGATAGGACTGGTCCCCGGTAGGAGATCAATCGTAAACTCCACTTCTCTTACAGGTGGTAACCTCAAGAAGTTTTCAGGAAAAAGATCTGGAAATTGATCCACAACTACTGGAAAAATATTACTCACGATCTCGTCCATCGATTCCAGGTTTAACGTAGCCTACTTATAAGATATTGTTGCCACTATTGGTTCCAATAAGCCCGTTGCACCTGTCTTCACCACTCTTTCTTCTCTAAAGAGATGCTCAACGCCATCCTCAGTTGCGAAACTGACTGTTCTACTATAACAGTCAATGTGAGCCCTGAACTTTGTCAACCAATCCATACCCAGGATTATATCATAGACATCCATATCCAGCATAGAGAAATCCCATTTCATCTTATCTCCATCAACAGTTATAGAATATTCTCTACACACGAAGGCTCTACATTCTCTTTCACCAAGAGGTGTTTTAAGTTTTATCACAGAGGGCATCATTTCAACTTTTAAGTTTAGAAAATCAGCAATACGAGAAGCAAAGAAAGAATGTGATGCACCAGTATCGAACAATGCTTACATGAGGGTAGAATTCAAAAGAATCGTACCTCTCACCATAGACAGTCCAGATTGATCATCTAGAATCACCTGTTCCGCTCCATACAATTGTGTTGTTGCTGCACTTTTCTCCTTATTGGCTTGTTGAGATTGCCCTACCTGAGGAGTCATGGTATTCCTGGAATCACCATAACTAGCTCTATTCTATTGGTGAGACTGATTTTTCTGTTGTCTCCCTATCGAAGCATAGGATGCTTGCGATGCCTGGGTAGTGTCACGCGCACCCGACCTCGGAGCACTACGACAATATCACTGAAGATTTCCCATCTTGTTGCAATTGTGACATGATTTTGGTGGTGTTGTACATTCTCGTTTCATGTGATCAATTACACCACATTGAAAACACTCGGCTTTTATCATGGGTCGTGGAGGAAGATTTACCGATCTAGTCGTTTGATTCTGATTCGCACTCCCACCTTTGAATTAGGCGTCCCTCTTCTGCTTGTTTCAAGCATTAGAGTTCCCACCCGTTACCGTGGGTATCATCATACTTCCTCCTCTCATAACTCCTGAGATGTCTCTTTCAGCTATTTTTTCTCTGTTTACCATCTCCGTATAATCCGTAATACAAAGCACAACTATTTTCGAGCGAATCTCCTATCACAACCCTGATTCAAAAATGCATGCCTTCAGCGACGCACTTGCAGAAACCTCCAGTGAAAAGCATACTAAATTCATGAATTTAGCCGCATACTCCATGACAGAGAGATTCTCCTGCTTCATGCTGAAAATTTCAGTTCTCCTCTGGATCTTGAACATGTTAGGATAGAATTTTTTATTAAACAATTCCTCAAATCCCTCCCAGCTCAGGCCTTGATCCACCTTAGTCTGTTCCACCATCTCCCACCATTTTCGTGCAAGATCCTTCAGCATATACATTTCCAGCTTTACTTTCAGCTCTACTGGTGTGCTGATGAAATCGAAAATACGATTTATCCTGCTTAGCCACACCTCATCCTTTTCTGGTTCAGAATCACCCCGAAAGATGGGTGGGTTCTGCTTCTAGAACTGGACGGAATGGTCTACATGCCTTGACTCATCCCTCTGATTCCCTGTGTTCACAGCCTGAAATGCTTGAACTATATTTTGGACTAGCTTTTGGTTCACCTGTGGCTCAGGTGCGACCACATTCTCTGTAGCCTCTTCTGTTTGGTTTCTACGACGTTTAACGGGTGCCATTTTCTATTCAAATAACACATGCCGTTAGTCTCACTTCCTAGCGACTGAAGGCTTACCATTTCAATTTCTATCACATCACCATCACAAAATTGATTTCAAACCATTACTAAAACAAATATTTTCTTTATTTTAAAAATTAATCTATTTTCAAAATACATCAACCATTATCTTTTCAAAATCTTTCATTTGAAAACATGCTTGACATTTTCAGAAATCACGCTTTTGCATCAAACCATAATCCATTTCTCAAAATGATATATGAAATACTAGGGTGAATTCATTCCTCTACAATGCATGTCATGCTCATCTCATTGGATAAACCCATGACAATGAGATTTCCAACATTATAGAAGTGTATCCAAAACACTTATGTATCCAACACCTTGGTAACTTGAAGTTCAGCATAAAGGGGTTATCCACATCCTTTTATGTTATACCTTTCAAGTTCTGACAATCCTACTCCTTTATAAGATTTCAACCTAAGGAATAGACAAGAAAGAATTTCAACTCCAAGACCAAGAACATCAATGGCCACTTGTTGGGAAATGACCCAACAAGCTGGTACCATTTGTACCTCAAAGGAAGGACCAGACTGATACCATTTGCAATGACCTGCCAATTCTCATTATCTTGAGAGCTCAACGAGTCATTACTTGGCCTTAAGCGATGTCTCCAAGGCGCCAAAGGCTGGCAATAAATGCCGAAGGGTTTCAAAACACATGGGGAATGATTTACCCTTTGAATGAAAACAACCAACAACAACAAAAACTAAACTAACATCTCCCAGGAACCACTATATGATGCATGATTTAAAAACAAGATAGTTTATCCATTTATTCCATTTTAAACCAACTAAAGTGCAACAGCGGAAACCAAAACTAAAGCAGAGTAAACAGTGGAAAGACAACTAGCAAGACTCAAAGACAAACAAGACTCCAAGGCTTCACAAGCTCCATGCTCCAACTCTACCAATAGCTCGAGAAATCACTAAGTAGTACTAAACACATGTGCCACCTTTCCCTTGTCAACATCCCGGTAAATGACATCTGCAAAATAAACAATGTTCCAAAGCAGGTGGTTAGTAATGAAACATAGTAGGTTTTCCCCGATGACTTCCCAACCCATGCATCTAGGATAAAACATGTTAGAACATTTACACAAAACAATTTATATAAAACAGTTCCAAAACAGTTTACAATATTAAAAGTTTCATATCAAATCCATTTTTTCCAACAAAACCATTCTTCCAACCAAAAAACATCTTTTCCAAGAAAAGAAACAAAACCAAGTTCCCAAATCAAAACCACATTTCCACTTTGGCATAATCATTTCATTCCACATAATCACATCATTACCCATGCATGCATCATTATGAAAGTTCCATACTCATGAGTGGTCTCTCGTCGATCTACCAAGTCATCACAAGGTAATATTCCCCATGTGCCATTACAATTTTGTCACCGAGCACAAGTTCATATTTCAACCAAGCCTCGTAAATGCAATATGAACACACACACCAAGTATGCACAAAAACCACACCATTTCAACCATGCCAAAACCATTTCAATAAAACAACCCTTTTATTGAAAACCTTTTTCCCTACTGACCATTTTCCAAATCCATCAAAGCCATATTTTAAAATAAGCATTTTAAAATCAAGGAACCCAATCACTTTTCTCAAACCATTCTTTCAATTTCCACAATTCCATCAATACCCATAAATCATCACTGAAGAAGATTTATAACATGCTTTGCACCACAATTTCACAATCAAAACCAAGCAGTTAAATCAATTTGAACTAAGCCTTCAAGTTCTAGGAAAGAGGAATCGAGAGTGAAGCCACCTACCTCAACAATTTGGGCGAAACCAACCAACGGTCGAAGAACGCTCAAGAACACCAGGTCAAAACTCCAATAATCCTCCTTAGATTTATCCTCCTAACACAACCAAGACCAAATCTTGTCATATTTGGCATCCAAACCCTTAGATCTACCCATAACCGGCGTAGATCTAAGAAAACGGGAGAAGAGGATAAGTATATCTAAGTAGATCTAAGAAACCCTCAAGAACGATCACATACCTTAAGGATTCGGCTTCGATTCGTCTAGAGAACCCTTCGAATTGCCTCCGGGATGCCTTGAGGAAGTCCTCCAACCATCAAGGGAGAGTAATCCCGAGTTAGGGTCACATAGGAGGTTTAAAAAAGTCACTTAAAGGAAAAACGAGTTAGATCCACAATTTTAGGATCTAACTTTAAGTGACTGCACGGTGTGCACACGGTTTGACAAACCGTGCGTTAACCATGCGTCAGCTTCTGCCTTGGCCATCCTCCATGCATGGCCTCTTCGCACGGTTTGCCCAAACCGTGCACACACCGTGCGCTCTCCTCTGTCCAAGAGACCATCACCTGCACGGCTTCCGTACGGTTTGTCAAAACGTGTGCAGCCCGTGCATCCCCAAATTTTGCCTTTTTTTCTTTAAAAGTCACTCAAACTTCCTCTCAACATCTCCCATATACTTTATGCACTTAAAAAGCATAAAACAAGGGTTACTTTATAGTATCCCGCCTTTTTATCACATAAACTTTCATTACATTTTACAAAACCGAGGATCTTTAAGGTTTAGTGTCTTGGAAACCAGGAACTTAATACATGAAACAACAAAAAAACATTCTTCTTAAACACTTGAAAGGCTTCTCCTTATGTTCATCCTAGGTTCATTACTGCATCTCATAACCTGGGGACATAAATCAAAGGAAAGGGTGAGCAGAAGGCCCAGTAAGGGAAACAAGAGAAACATTTTACATGTGATCTTGAGATACTTCAATAAGGACATGAGAAGAACTTTAAGGCATGAGAAAGAAATAATTAGATACATCATAATAAAAATAACAATTTTCATAACTTGAATATGTGGCTGCAACATTTAATATTGACAATCGTTTCGTTTCACCAAGGTCCATCCCCAAGGTGTCGCTAAAAATTACCAAGGTTATTCACCAAGGCGTCGTTAAAAATGGTCATCTCTAGAGATTAAGTCTTTACCCAATGCATTGGAGCGCTATCAGGGCGCACCCTTAAATTTGCCTTTATTATCATGTTAGCCACATATATCATCATCAATAATTTCATAAACAACCCTATAGCATAAAATAAATGGGTTTCATTTCATAATAATAACGTTTTAAAAACTGCTTTAAAGACATGATCTTTATCTTACTTTAAACCCACGAAAAGGGAAAGCGGGTTTCATTTATGTAAATCCCAGAATTTAAAATAGAACATTTTGGTATATATGTGAATACCCATATAGATGGTAGAGCTTTGAGTATTCACTTAATAAAATAAAATATCTTTAGAAAGAGAGAGAGACGTTTTGAGACGAAAATTCTGTAGCATAACAGCTATGTTACAAGGTTTTTAGAAAACATTGAAAAGAGAGGGGACATGGGTCAAACATTCATAAATGACCCATAAAACAGTAGAGGGATATAATATAAGGGATTTAATAACATGGTAATGAAATTTGAAAATATACCATATGAGATGAAGAACATGAAAGGAAGAAAAAAAATAAGATTTCTCTTGTGAGAATTCGGCAGCCTAACGGCATCACTTAAAACTTCAAAATAATGAATTGAAGAGATCAAATGGGCTCTCTCATCATATGGTCATAAAATATCAGTATGATAGATATAGAGATCATACCCCAACATAACAAAAAGGAACTTGAAATAATTGACATGAAAGTAGAACTTCAAAATGAGAATGGTGAAGAACCACTTAAAAATTTGGCAGCCTAACGGTGCCACTTAAAACTTCAAAATACTGAATTGAAGAGATCAAATGGGGTCTCTCATCATATGATCATAAAAGATCAGTATGATAAATTTAGAGATCACACCCCAACATAATAAAAAGGAACATGAAATACTTTACATGAAAATAGATCTTGAAAAATGAGAGGGGAGAAAGAATTCGTTACAAAAATTTCGGCACCCTAACGGCGCCACATAAAACTTCATAAAACGAAATAATGAGAGTAAGAGGGGATCTCTCATTATATGAACATAAAAAGGGCAGTAAGAGGAGTATAAAAGAAAATACTCCAACATAAGAACATTTAGAATAAAAGGAATGACATAAAAGAGATCACTTGAAAAGAAAGAGAGGGGTCGGATCCCTTACCTTAAAATGTAACTCTTAAAACTCAAAGGTTGGGACCTTGAGGGCTTGAGGGCACCTTGGGAGGACTCTTTGGGAGGTAATGAGACCATAACTTCGTTGGGGGAGAGTGAGGAGTCTAAATAGATGAGAGGATGGCTTGGTATTTATAGGGAAAGTGAGGGGACAAGGCATTAATGGCCAAGGGACACCTCACATGTGCTTTTCTCAAACCCATGTGCTCTCCCTTGGCATTTATCATGGAGTTAGGCCACATGGGGCCCCCAAAACAATAATTCATCACCCTTGGCTGGAAAACCCTTAAAAGATCTCATGACATCATCATGACACAATTATAATGTCATTAAACATACCGAAACCCTAAAACTGTATTTTTACTATTCACTAAAAATTCAACTTTCTCAGAAAAATCCCAAAATTTCACATTAACCAAATATCAATGATATGATTTCAAAAATGAACTCCATTTTATAAAAATAATTTTCTAAATATTTTTAATTTTATTTTTAAATAAATACACTATTCACCGAAAATTCATTTTTTCAGAAAAAACCCCAAAAATTACCTTAACATAATATCGATGCTCTGAGTTCAAAAATAAAGTCCATTTTATAAAAATAATTTTCTAAATATTTTTAGTTTGATTTTTAATTAAAAAACACTATTCACCAGAAAAAATTAATACTTAAATAATAATTTATGAAACTGTTATTTAACCATTTTATTGAATCACATTACTTAATCAAGGTGCCTAGATTATTTTAAAACTTTCTTTAAGTGAGATTACTAATCCATTTGGTCACATTACTAATCCTAAGCATAAAATCACTATTCACAATTTACTATTCATCAAAAATCAAGTTGATCTTATTAGACTCTAAATTTCGTAGTGGACATAATTGTAGAAGACCATTTTTTAAAAATCATTACAAATTTTAAATTATTTAAGGTTTACATAAACATTTTTTTAAAATATCCTTTTAAAAATTCATCAAAAATATGCATACTTTTTTTATCCGGTCATTTGAAAATTCATAAACTTCATCATAAGAAGAAATCCCAATTTTTATTTAAAACAAGGATTACACAAGGCAGTTACGGTCTCATTACATATCCCCTTATAATACCAGCATAGGACCTAAGAGTAAGGTGTGCTAGGGTGATAGAATCTTGGGGTGGCTCAGTCAACATTGACTGAGTAGTAATTTCTATCAATTTGAACTTCTCGTGAAGGCGATTCCGTTCTAACTTCACATGATGAAGTTCGGCTTGGATTTGGTCCAGAACAAAGCCCAATGGTGCTACCTCCTTCCCAAGCTCTGTTAGATGGGCTTCGATCGGTCCAAGACTACTAGGTGACGCCATCAAATCTTCTTTCTATAATAATTAACCAAGATTACTTATATTTAGAGACAATAATCAAAACATTTTGTTCACAGCGGTCATATTGACCGATGGTCATATAACAGTCAAAACCCACTGGTCTCATTTTAATTATAATCATTTTTATCACATAAAACATTTTTGTTGAGTGTAAAAATAAAATAAAATAACACATGAAATTAGGAAACAAGATTTATTCAAAATTTCGGGCCGTTACAATCTTCCCCCCTTAAGAAATTGCGTCCTCGCAATTTTTAAAATTGGGTTTTGAAATTTCATTGAAAGTCCCACATCGGAAAAAGAGTCAGTAACACCATTACTTTAAAAGAAAGAAAAGGAAGTACAAAGGCCACCCGAGTTTACTCATACTAGGATTCCATGTAGAAAACATGGACATGGAGGAGAAAACAAAGGGTCACGTTCTAAAGGAGAGTGATAGAAAACATGATTAGGAGGAAGTTAACCACCAGAAAATCCCAAAATTATGATGTGTGTAAGCGGTCTTTGATTACCCAGTAGGAAACGTAAACCAACAACGTTTTTGTTTTACGTTCCTTTTCATAACTTTGAGGAATTCATTTACAACATAGAACAAAAACATAAGGAAATATATTTATCTTCATGTAGAGTTTCATACTTTAAAAAGTTTATACCAAAACTAATTTTTTCTCCAAACGATGAGCATTCAAAACTACTTGGTCTCATCAAAACACAGGAATCATCTTCTACAGAATCACATAATCCACAAAAGATCAACTATCTATTTCTTCTATCTTTAAACATTATCCCAAAAATAGAAAGGGTAAGGTAAAACAACTCTTCAAAAAGAATCCCATAGGAATGGAAACTACTTGTAAATCTTCAAAGTTCTATGGTACTACCCAAAGTTCATCATAGACCATTCCGTAAATAATGGTCCTTAAGATTCCTCAAAATAAACCAAACTAAGATTGAAACCCAAATACAAGAAAGATTTGACAACATAGTCATCCAAAATAGACTTCATTGTTCATCTCCAAACAACATCAACCACTCCTAATATCTTATAACAAAAGTAGCTAACCTAAACATATTTTACCCAAGATAGGTTAATCATTCCTGTAAGTAACCTAAATTACTATAAGTCCACCTTAAATTCATCGATTCTTCAAAATATAAGTCAACCTTACTCCTCAATGAAAATACCGTAGTAATCTATTTACCTCGATCAAATATGGTTCCCTAAAATAATGAACGTCTTCCAAAATAATAATCAGCTTTTAATCCCCTAATCATCTCTTTCATATTAATATGGAAATCATTCCATTTCCTATCACATTGGTTATTGGGACATGTTCTTCCATCACCCACCATTAACTAAGAAGAGAAATTATAATTAGAGGCTTAAATACTTAACCAATAATCATGAAAAGGAGATTAAAGCATATAAGGATAACTTGTAGAAGAAAAGTATACCCTAACTTGTGATCCCCTAGGTTCCAATCTAGGTTATCCATGATCATATATTCTTATGTGAATCTTTTTTCCTTTAACAATGGTTCATACTAAGCTTATGAATTTACCAAAGCATATCCCCCAGGAGTGTCGTAACCAAGAGTGCAGCAAGGCCCATTGTCGTGTACCAGTTCCCGTTCGAGTCTAGCCCAAAGCGGTGTTTTCAGGTTTTACCCCTATGTACATCTGTGCCAGAGCCACCTCTACCTGCTCATACCCAGACAGGGATGTATTTGCTTGGAAACCCCTTACTCAATACTCACCAAAATACCAGGAATATTTCCTATATTTAAACTTTTCTATAGGGTTCTTCCTAAAGTTTTCATATCCTAATTTCCACAAATAACTAAACCATCCTTTGATACCAACTATAGCATCCCGCCTTTTTATCACATAAACTTTCATTACATTTTACAAAACTGAGGATCTTTAAGGTTTAGTGTCTTGGAAACCAGGAACTTAATACATGAAACAACAAAAAAAAACATTCTTCTTAAACACTTGAAAGGCTTCTCCTTATGTTCATCCTAGGTTCATTACTGCATCTCATAACCTGGGGACATACATCAAAGGAAAGGGTGAGCAGAAGGCCCAGTAAGGGAAACAAGAGAAACATTTTACATGTGATCTTGAGATACTTCAATAAGGACATGAGAAGAACTTTAAGGCATGAGAAAGAAATAATGAGATACATCATAATAAAAATAACATTTTTCATAACTTGAAGATGTGGCTGCAACATTTAATATTGACAATCGTTTCGTTTCACCAAGGTCCATCCCCAAGGTGTCATTAAAAATTACCAAGGTTATTCACCAAGGCGTCGTTAAAAATGGTCATCTCTAGAGATTAAGTCTTTACCCAATGAATTGGAGCGCTATCAGAGCGCACCCTTAAATTTTCCTTTATTATCATGTGAGCCACATATATCATCATCAATCATTTCATAAACAACCCATATAGCATAAAATAAATGGGTTTCATTTCATAATAATAACATTTTAAAAACTGCTTTAAAGACATGATCTTTTTCTAACTTTAAACCCACGAAAAGGGAAAGCGGGTTTCATTTATGTAAATCCCAGAATTTAAAATAGAACATTTTGGTATATATGTAAATATCCATATATATGGTAGAGATTTGATTATTCACTTAATAAAATAAAATATCTTTAGAAAGAGAGAGAGACATTTTGAGACGAAAATTTTGTAGCATAACAGCTATGTTACAAGGTTTTTAGAAAACATTGAAAAGAGAGGGGACATGGGTCAAACATTCATAAATGACCCATAAAACAGTAGAGGGATAGAATATAAGATATTTAAGAACATGGTAATGAAATTTGAAAATATACCATATGAGATGAAGAACATGAAAGGAAGAAAAAAAATAAGATTTCTCTTGTGAGAATTCGGCAGCCTAACGGCGTCACTTAAAACCTCAAAATACTGAATTGAAGAGATCAAATGGGGTATCTCATCATATGGTCATAAAATATCAGTATGATAGATATAGAGATCCTACCCCAACATAACAAAAAGGAACTTGAAAGAATTGACATGAAAGTAGAACTTCAAAATGAGAATGGTGAAGAACCACTTAAAAATTGGGCAGCCTAACGGTGCCACTTAAAACTTCAAAATATTGAATTGAAGAGATCAAATGGGGTCTCTCATCATATGATCATAAAAGATCGGTATGATAAATTTAGAGATCATACCCCAACATAATAAAAAGGAACATGAAATACTTTACATGAAAATAGATCTTGAAAAATGAGAGGGGAGAAAGAATTCGTTACAAAAATTTCGGCACCCTAACGGCGCCACATAAAACTTCATAAAACGAAATAATGAGAGTAAGAGGGGATCTCTCATTATATGAACATAAAAAGGTCAGTAAGAGGAGTATAAAAGAAAATCCTCCAAACATAATAACATTTAGCATAAAAGGAATGACATAAAAGAGATCACTTGAAAAGAAAGAGAGGGGTCGGATCCCTTACCTTAAAATGTAACTCTTAAAACTCAAAGGTTGGGACCTTGAGGGCTTGAGGGCACCTTGGGAGGACTCTTTGGGAGGTAATGAGACCAGAACTTCATTGGGGGAGAGTGAGGAGTCGAAATATATGAGAGGATGGCTTGGTATTAATAGGGAAAGTGAGGGGACAAGGCATTAATGGCCAAGGGACACCTCACATGTGCTTTTCTCAAACCCATGTGCTCTCCCTTGGCATTTATCATGGAGTTAGGCCACATGGGGCCCCCAAAACAATAATTCATCACCCTTGTCCGTCCAACCCTTAAAAGATCTCATGACATCATCATGACACAGTTATGATGTCATTAAACATACCGAAACCCTAAAACTGTATTTTTACTATTCACTGAAAATTCAACTTTCTCAGAAAAATCCCAAAATTTCACATTAACCAAATATCAATGCTATGATTTCAAAAATGAACTCCATTTTATAAAAATAATTTTCTAAATATGTTTAATTTTATTTTTAAATAAATACACTATTCACCGAAAATTCATTTTTTCAGAAAAAACCCTAAAAATTACATTAACATAATATCGATGCTCTGAGTTCAAAAATAAAGTCCATTTTATAAAAATAATTTTCTAAATATTTTTAATTTAATTTTTAATTAAAAAACACTATTCACCATAAAAAATTAATACTTAAATAATAATTTATGAAACTGTTATTTAACCATTTTATTGAATCACATTACTTAATCAAGGTGCCTAGATTATTTTAAAACTTTCTTTAAGTGAGATTACTAATCCATTTGGTCACATTACTAATCCTAAGCGTAAAATCACTATTCACAATTTACTATTCATCAAAAATCAAGTTGATCTTATTAAACTCTAAATTTCGTACTGGACATAATTGTAGAAGACCATTTTTTGAAAATCATTACACATTTTAAATTATTTAAGGTTTACATAAACATTTTTTTAAAATATCCTTTTGAAAATTCATCAAAAATATGCATACTATTTTTATCCGGTCATTTGAAAATTCATAAACTTCATCATAAGAAGAAATCCCAATTTTTATTTAAAACAAGGATTACACAAGGCAGTTACGGTCTCATTACATATCCCCTTATAATACCAGCATAGGACCTAAGAGTAAGGTGTGCTAGGGTGATAGAATCTTGGGGCGGCTCAGTCAACATTGCCCGAGTAGTAATTTCTATCAGTTTGAACTTCTCGCGAAGGCGATTCCGTTCTAGCTTCACATGATGAAGTTCGGCTTGGATTTGGTCCAGAGCAAAGCCCAATGGTGCTACCTCCTTCCCAAGCTCTGTTAGATGGGCTTCGATCGGTCCAAGACTACTAGGTGACGCCATAAAATCTTCTTTCTATAATAATTAACCAAGATTACTTATATTTAGAGACAATAATCAAAACATTTTGTTCACAGCGGTCATATTGACCGATGGTCATATAACAGTCAAAACCCACTGGTCTCATTTTAATTATAATCATGTTTATCACATAAAACATTTTTGTTGAGTATAAAAATAAAATAAAATAACACATGAAATTAGGAAACAAGATTTATTCAAAATTTCAGGCCGTTACATACTTACTAGAAACCGGGGGTACTACATGATACTTATGGAGTATATGTTTTTTCCATTGGTGTGAACTTATCTCTTTTGAAAGAGACATTGCTGCATTATTATCACAATGCAATTAGATAGGATCTTTACTTCTAGGTTCCACATCAAGATCTTGGAAAAAAATTGTATCCAAATGGATTCCTTTTCTATATAAAAAAGTTGATATATACTCATACTCTTCTGTGAAATCAGAAAAAATTAGATTTTTTGAACTCTTACAACCCCTAGATCCTCCGTTTAGGTAGAAAACATATCCTGTCTATAATTTCAGGTCATTCTAATCTGTCTAAAAACTAGAATTAGTATAACCCTTGATAACTAGCTCCTCATATCCTCCATAAACTAGAAACATATCCTTATTTATTCTCAAATACTTAATTATTGACTTAATAGAATACCAATTTTATTCTCTTGGATTAGCTTGATATATTCCAACCATGATCAATGCATAGGAAACATCAATTTTAGTATATAGCATGGAATGCATGATTGATCCTATTGTTAAAGATTATGGGATCTAACTCATTCTCTCTTTCTCTTATTATTTCTGAGGACACATTTTCTTATAAAGATGTAAACTATGTGACAGTAGAACCAATCCCCTCTTGGATTATTCCATACTAAATCTATTTAGTATCTGTTCAATATATATACTTTGAATTAGTCCAAGAATCCAATTTAATCTATCATGAATGATATTGATCCCTAGAATATAGGATTCTTCACCTAATTCATTCATGGAGAAACACTTATTTAACCAGTCCTTAACAGACTATAATACTGGTATTTTATTTCCAATAAGTAATATTTCATAAACATATACTACTAGGATAACAAATTCATTTCCACTAAACCTATTTTAAACACATGGATTGAATTCATTCTTAATGAAACTAAATTCTTTTATGGATTTTTCAAATTGAATGTTTCATAACCTGGATGCTTGATTCAATCCATAAATGGATCTCTCTAACTTTCAAATCCTTTTGTAATCACCTAGAGTCACAAACCCTTTTGGTTGTGTTATATAGACATCTTCTTGAAGGTTACCATTAAGGAATGTAGTTTTGAAATCCATCTACAAAATCTCATAGTCATGGTAATATTCTATATCAAGTAGAATTATAATGGACTTAAACATGAAAACTGGTGAAAAGGTTTCATCATATTAAATTCCTTAGTTATATTTAAATCCTTTAGCCACTAGCCTTGTTTTATAGATATTTACATTGCCTTCCATTTCTAATTTTCTCTTGAATGCCCATTTTCACCCAATGGGATTTATATCAATTGGTGCATTGACCAGAATCCAAACTTGGTTATGATATATAGAATCCATTTCAGAATTAATGTCTTCTTGTTATCTTGCAGCTTTTGAGATATCTACCACCTTTTTTAGGAGAGAGGTTCACTATTATCAACCAATAATGAGTCACCATCATCAGTGAATAGAAAACCATGCCTCTCTGATTATCTTACCTCTCTTTCACTCCTATATAGTACTTTTGTTTTTAGAACTACTTTTTTCATGGGGACCTATGGAATCTATTATTGTACCAACTCTTGTGTATCTTGATCATTAACTTCATTGAAGACAATATTTCTCTCACTGTCCTTTTTTATGATGTGCTCCATATCAAGAAAGATAGCTTGTCTAGTGACAGTTACTTTATTTTTTAAGGGATTTTATAGGTATTATCCCTTTGTTTTCTTGGGATACCCTATAAAGATACACTTTGTTCCCTAGGGTACTATTTTATTTCCTGAGAGGGTCTTAAAAAAAATTATTAACCACATACATGTATATGAGACAAAATGGGTTTTTTATCACTCCATAACTCAAAGGGAATTCCATTTTACACTTTATTTGGTACTTGGTTTAATGTGATACTGCATTTTGTAATGTATATCCCCAAAAGGATAATTGAAGATCTATGTGACTCATCATCAACCTTACCATCTCTAATAAGGTATAGTTTCTCCTTTAACTAACACCATTCCACTGTGTTGTGTAAGGTGGAGTGATTTGAGATAGAATCTCAAAATCCCATAAAAAAGTTGATAAAATCTTGGTTAATATATTCACCACCTCAATTCGATTGAATCTTATTTATCTTATTTCCAAGTTGATTCTATACTTCATTATTGAATTCCTTTAATTTCTCAAAGGACTCAAACTTATACCTTATAAAGTATACATATCCATATCTACTCAAGTCATCAGTAAAAGGTATGAAGTAATAATACCCACCTCTAGATTCTACTAGAAATTTTCCACACACATCAGTGTGCACCAATCCAAGAAACTATGTGGCCCTTTCACCCTATCCACCAAATGGTGGTTTGTTTATTTTTTATTGTAAACTAGCATGACATATTTCAAGTGGTTTTTAATCAAACAAGTCTAAATAACCATCTTTACAGAACTTTTTCAAATGCTTATCCTTTAATTGGTTTTCATAATTTAATACATAAATATCATTATTTAAATATGTCATACCATAACATATGTTGTATTTATAAAAAAAATTAAACTTGAAAATAAAACCATATGAATATAGGCATGGTACATAAATTATGTTCTTGGTAACCATTGGTACATAATAAAAAATATTTTAAAACCAAAATCATTCCTATTGGAAATAAATGTGGTAGTCACTAATGGCTGTAGAAACCATCCTCACCCAATTGTAAGCTCGCAGATCTGACTATCCTCTATCAATATTTTGAAAACTACTTGGTTCCTGCATTTGGATACAAATGTGAGCACCAAAATCTGTATCTAATACCCAATGTGTAGATATTGAAAGATTAAACTCAATGAAAAACACACCCTTAGCTTCCTCTTGCTTCTGGGTGAAATTATTCTTCCAGTGTCCTTACTTGCCACATGAAAAACATACAGCCTCTTTTTCCTTATCCTAACTATGAATATAATTCTTCTTAGAAGGATGGTGTTTGGGAGATTTAGACTTTTTATGAGTCTTGGGCCCCTTTTCTTTGTTCTTCCTTTTCTTATTCACTGTAAGGATTGTGGGTTTATCATGCCCCATGTCCTTATCCACTTGGAGAATAAAATTAATAAGATCTAAAATACTCTTCTCATTATTGATCATATTATAATTAACAATAAAACTAGATAAGGTATTGGGAAGTAATGAAAGTATGAGATCTATACGCAACTCATTCTAAGAGTTCAATGTAGACAATAATCTTGACTACATGAGGCCCAGATGGCACAGAATCTCTAAGATTAGTTGTAAATAAAGCATTGGATATCTCGTATATCTATTGTCTCACCTTTTCTTAATAGAGAGACTGAAGGTGGTACATTATGTTATATTCATCCATGTCCTCATGTTTCTTTAAAAGATAATTGTTCAGGGATGATAGCATTAAATAATGAAAATTTGTGGCATCGTTCAATTTTTTCTCATAGAGAGATGACTCTTAATCACTAGCCTTATTTCTAGGCTCTTTAGGAATTGGTTCTTATAGAATATACAATTTATTTTCATGGTGAAGGATAACTCATAAGTGCATTTTCCACTCTTGAAAATTTATACATGTGAGAAGGTTGTCCTTATCAAGTATGAATCATAGTGGTATGTTTAAAGTTATTTTATTAATTATTCTACAAATAAAATAAGCAATGATTTAGTACATTATTTGATAAAATTTATAAAAATAAATATATATTATATTTATTAATCTCCCACTATTTTATCAAAATCCAATAGCCCTCACCATTGGATTTGGAATATCCTATTTCTTGTACATTCTAGTGGCAATGATCCATATTCCCCTTCTCATTACCCCACTTTTGGTTGGTCAAGCAACTAAAATTGTTTTAGGTAGGCATTCCAAATGCCAACTATAGTAACTCACAGTTCCTTAATCTATTGAGTGGACTCCCCAATCCTAAAATCCTTAAATTGAATTTCTTCAACCCTTGACTCTCAGTTACACCTAGTCATACTTTGGTAGTCAACCCTTGATGTGAACTAAGTTAATTCAACCAAAAACTTGAAGTTATAATTCCCCAATAATTGAAAGCATCCCAAATTTTTCTAGTTAATCACATTGAACTATGGTTCAATTTTAACTGAAGTAGTGGAAGGCTATACCAACTTAACATATATAATTGATTTATTTTATCCTTAGATACATAAATTTAAAATTATTATCTTTATTACATTATTTTTAATATTAAGTGGATTTAATTAAGTGTTTAACCATTTCTTAGATAATATTTACGCATAATCCAATTTATTTTTGTTTTATATTTCATGATTGTTAATTCATTAATTCATGTGATTGTGAAAAAACATACATAATTAAATAACCATGAAACTTGATAGAAATAAAATAGGGAAAAACACCTTGAACCAATTAAGTTTTTTATTACAGCCTTCCACTTGTCCACCTATGTATCTCTCTTGGATTGCTTTCACCTCAAATCCAAACTTGAACCGCCTCCACTAGCTTGGGAGCTCTTTCTATTACATATGTTTTTACTCACATGTGGGTGAGGGGAACAAGGGTTTTACATAAAAGAAACCATGGGCATGTAGGCCCATACATAATGAGATGAGAGATGACACGCAAGCCATAGATTTAATTTAATAATAAATTAAATGAAACCAATCACATATAAAGGTGAGTTTAATGGTCATGATCATACACATGCATGAAACAAATTATAAATTTAATAAAACTAGCATTAAATTCTTAATTGTTATTATTTAAGATAAATCATACTTGAATCAATTAATTATCTTCTTCAATTAATCAATTATTTTATCTTAATTCTCATATGAATTCCTTGATATTTTCATACATCATAATTTTAAACAAATTAAATAATTTTTTTTAAAATTAACTGTGTGCATAAATTTACCTTGGAGGTAACATGGTGAAAACCCATCTAAATCTACCTAACATGTATTATAATTGTATACTGTTTACTCTTGTGACATATGGCATACATGACTTGTCATGTACTTTCATGAAATGTACTATCAACTTAATGATTACAAAAATTATATGATTTTTCTATCACATGTCATGCTTCAATGCAAGTAGAGTAATAACTATAATATGACTCATACATGATATGAAAATATTAACATTATGCATAAATTAATTAAAAAAAATTATATATATATATATATATTAAAACCCATCACATGGAATGTCCCATCAACTTACTGACCTCATGAAATAACATATCAATAAGGTTTACACAGTATAATAAATGAGTTTTAATTCTTTGTAATTTGGTATAAGTACATGGTGTGTACAGATGATCTACATGGCATGTATGTCTCTCGTCATCTATCTGAGGAACACGTCTAGGACCTCAGCATGTAAACCATGCCTTGAAACATTGGATTACATGTCATGTACAAAGGGATACATGGTTTGTGGTCTTTGAGTTACATGGTCACTAGTTAGGGGTCTTGTATGGAAATACAAGGCTCATCTATGGATTAAATGACTACATGCCATGTATGTAGGCTACACAGTGTGTAATCTGACTGACCGTGTGCCAGGCTAGCCTA
Source organism: Viscum album (assembly GCA_963277665.1). Taxonomy (NCBI): domain Eukaryota; kingdom Viridiplantae; phylum Streptophyta; class Magnoliopsida; order Santalales; family Viscaceae; genus Viscum; species Viscum album. Next base: position 1,850,312,775 of record OY728156.1, read on the forward strand.
GTCAACACATGTTGTAATAAATTTAATGCACCACATGTAATCAATACACATGGTTTGAATTAATTTTTAATTAATTCCTAATGCATTGAACACAAGTACACAGTGTGTAACTCCAGTTACAAAATATGTACTCTTGTGTTATCCAATTAGAATCCTCGACACATTCAAATGAGTTCTTTGATTCTATTTAATTTATAAAATTAATCATTTTGATTAGATCTATGAGAAACAAAATAGGAAGAATCATATCTCACAATTCATATTAAAATAATGATTAAAATTAAATTGAAAACTGAATGAAAAATGTGTAAATCAATAAATAATATTTAAATAATTATAAATAATTATGTAACTGATTTGATACAACTTAAAGGTTTTAGGAACAGCTGAATCATGTGATGGGTCGTGCCCAAATTTTCTTTTTGTCATGATCGATAATCAATTTGAGATCTACACAACGATAAATGTTTTGATCGACTGAATTGAATCAAATAAAATAGATAATGGATAATACACTGAAACTAAAGGGATGATCAGCACATATTATTTGTAATTAATTTAATAAAGTAATGAATAACCTTGTGTGAATTATTTATTCATTAATTTATTTGAAAATAGATCTATGTTTTATAGTCGTTGTGTTGTAGGAATCAAGTGAATATTCTCTCTAGTGGTGATCCACACATGTTCTACAAATCTCAAAACGTTGTTGTAGGAATATTCTGGTGATAGCATGGAAAATCCTATTGCTTGTGTTGTTTTCTTTTGACATCCACAAGAATCACTTACAAATAAATTCTACTTGGTCTCTCTTTAATTGGTAGTGGGAGGTGGAGGAAGATTGCTTTATGTTCTTGGGAACGTTCTTGGATAAGGGATATCTCTGGGGCTTGAGAGGATTCTCTAAATTTTTTGTGCACAATCAAAATAAATGAATTGGCTCTATAAGAAAATAATATAATTGGGTTTATATGTCACTAGGGTTAGAAATAAATAATTTCAAAAGTTTCCATTAATATTTATTTAATCCTTTACGGAACCCCATGCCTATAATAATATTATTATTATTATTTCCTTACATATTCTTAACTTGTAAATTAAAATTAAATATTATTTAATAAAATAATACTCAATATATATTATTCCTCACTAGACCATTAAACTCGATCCTCTATTCTTCCACAATGTTTATTAGGCCTTGAATAATGACTATTTATTTATTAAATAAATATCACTGCATTATTCACCAATAAATAAATAAATATTATATTCACTAAATAGCAAATAAATATTTATTAAATATTTATCTCACATTATATTCTCTCAAATAACTGGTGATGGAATACATGAGATCAATAAAACAAAAATAATTATTAAACAACATGTGGGAATGATATTTATTTAACTCATTAAATAATAAATAATAATATATTATTTACTGAGATTCTTGATATACTTAGTGTGTGACCCTCTAGACCTCTTTCTCAGTGGAATTAGGTGAAACATCCTAAAGTCCAGGGCTAGCATCTAGAAACATGTCAAGGAACCCATATAGAAATAAGTTAATGATTTAATGACATAATAACTCATACGGACACTTACTGTGTAATATAATATCTTTATCATGATATCTCTGACCAAAAAAGTTTCATGTTGTTTCCATCAACCTATGTGCTCAATGTCTCTTTCTTTGACTTTCCAGAAATTGAACTTGCCTATAGAAAACCATGGACATGAATTTATTTAGGCTATATCATTTCCATAAAAGGGCTTGACATATCAAAATCTATTAAAGAACAAGAGGGACAAATCCTTTCTCACATTATTCATTAATTCAACATTACTTGTGATGTACCTAATGTATCCTACCTCACTGTGAACATATTTCATCATAGTTTTCATCAATACATAAAAGTACGCAACTCATAATACTAATTAATAATAATATTAAATTATAAGGATCAATACACACATCTATAGATAGGAACATCCAATGAAACATATAAATGTAGACTTCCTACTGGCAGGTCTTGTTCTCATAATATCCTACACTGGATATTACCAAGGGTGTGCACTATAAGAAGGTGCCTCAAATTCCTATGAGTCTCCACCCCTGATAGATTATGTAATTTTTGTCCCTCAAATGATATCATCCAGATACATAACATATATTTAATAATATTGTCGTATCACTTCTGGTTTCTCATCATAGCGGGGAACTACTATGAACTTTTAGCACAACATATACTCTTAAGATATTGTCACAAACTATGTAACACAGAAGAACAATCATGATGTGATAAATAGTTTATCAATATTCAAAAATAAGAATATAGGTTATTATAAAGTACACAAAATTTGGTTCTATGGCACCAACTCCAACATTTGTTGCAAGCCTTTTGTGTCTGGGGAATGTCACCTAAGGTTAGTAGCACTTCCACCTCCTCTCAATCCAATGAGTTGGGGTGGGACGTTAAAAATGGTATCAGTCTTATTCAGTCCTTGAGTTTGGTTTGTATCAAGGAGATAAGTATTCAGAAACATGAAATGTATATTTTAAAAAGACATAGCTATCCTTTTTATGTTGAAATTCATGTTAACAAGGTGGTTTGGGTACAAAAGTGTTCTAAGACACTTCTAGGAAAGTTTTCAACTCATTGTAATGGGTTTAGCCAATGAGTGTAGTATGTCATGTTTTGGTACAATACTTATCACTAGTACTGCATTTTTAAATGGTTATTTGATTTTGATTTTGAGGAATTGAGAATGTTTTTTTAATGTGTAATTTATGACCATGAAAAGATGAATAGAAAAAAGTGTTAAATTATTGACATCTGAAATGGTTTATAGAAAAAAAATGTCACCGGTAAGGATAATAAGAAATCAGTGAGAGGGATCAGCTGATAATATGGTTACACTGTAACCATAAGTAAACTGGGATTTAGTTCAAAGTATGGTGCAAGATTTTCAAGTTGTTCACAAGGGACCAAGGATGGAGAAACCTCATCAAATAAATCAGTCGACAGACTTTCTAAAGTAGAACCCACCAATGTTTCATGGTGATTTTAGACTTGATAAATTAGAAGTATTAATGAGAGGGATTTATAGGATTTTTTACTTCTTAGGTACTCCATATGAGATAAAAGTCAAGTTGGAAATGTATATGCTTAGAACCTGGTGCTAGCATGGTGGGACTTCGTTATTCAAGATAAGTTGGATCGAGACCTCACTTGGAATGGATTTTTGGAACTATTTAATAAAAAATTATTTACATAAACATTCCAAATAGTGAATGTGGAATACTTATTTCAATTAGAATAAGTTATTATGTCGATGATTTAATATGTTGCTAAATTCACTCACCTTGTTCGATTTTCCCCATAGGTAGCTTCTAGTGAAAGACTGAAAGCTCAGATCTTTGAGGTGAGTATCTAACCTTAGGTTCTATCAAAGGTAATAATGTTTTGTATTATGGACTATAAAAAATTGGTGAATAAGGAACTAGTTGGGGAAAGAGACCTTTTAGAGAACCCAAGTGGAGGGGACACCTTTGTCCATCTGAGTGCTAGTGGGAGCTTCAATGCGTTGAATAAACACAAGAGGGAGAGTTACTACCATGGTAATAAGGTTTCATAAAATCAATTAATGAGATAATTATAGTATCCACTATGTCACAACAATGAACTAGGTTATTTCTAGTACAACGCACTTTCACACAAGAAGAATAAATGCATGGTACCACTAAGGAATTTCCACCACTATGACAATAAAGGGAATCTCAATAAGTATTATCATAAACTTCTGAGATCAGTGGGTGGAACTAGATTAACTTAGCCTTAGGATTTGTATGCTAGGATAGAACATCCCTATTAGATGAATTGTAATCTATATACCCAGGTGAACTAGGATACCTCTAGGAACACTTCAGTTGTTCAGGAAACGCCTCAGTATAGAAGCAAGAGTTATCCGGTGGTAGTTGATAGGTGGTTATATGGAGTAGAATAGGTGATCACAAGTGTGAAATTGGGTCCCTATACAGTGTGAGGTACCATTATTCTAAATTTTACCCTTATGCATGTCTTGTTTGATACTAGTTAATTTTATTCTTTCCTTGCTTCTTCTATGGTTAAAAAATTTGGATTACACATAGAAATGATGCCTCATATCATGAGTATTAAGAAACCCCTTATATAGAAGGAGTGAAGATGATTTAAATGCCTGTAATATTCCATTAACATTGGTTTTGGGCAGTTTCTCTAGAATTTTATAGTCCTAGATTATGATTTTTTTTATTTAATCTTTTATCTAGATTGGCTGGTGTGATTTAAATCTAATGATGACTAATGTACTTGGCAAGTGATGTTCACATACCTGGATGGATATCTTTATGTATTAAAGGGGATTAGAATATAAATTCAAGTAAAGAAATACCTTTAGTGACATTATACAGAACAATATTTATCCATTTAACAGTAAATAACTTGGTCACTACTTATGAAATATGAAATGGGGCGCTTCCTGTAAGAGTGTATCAATACCCATATGTATTTTTAAAAAAAAATATCTAGGTTACCACCAGATCAAGAAATTTAATTATATATTGATCTAATCTTGGGAACAATCTCTTTTTTGTTTCCATATTTTAGAATGGATCTGATAGAGTTGTGAGAATTAAAGGTTCATATAGAAGAGTTTGAAAGTAATAGTTTTATCAAACCTATTACACCAACTTGGGATACACTAGTTTTATTTTTAAAGAAAGTAGATGGTTCTATTCAGTTATGTGTTTTTTATTATAAATTGAATCAAGTTATGATCAAAAATCAATATCCTATTCCTCAAATTGATGATTTGTTTGATCAATTAAAGGGAGTCAAGTGGTTCTCTAAGAATGATCTATGCTTAGGATATCATTAGCTCAGATTCAGAAAGTAGGATATTCTAAATACATCATTTTGAAGTAGATATAGATATTATGAATATGTTTTCATGCCCTTTGATATGATGAATACACCAATAGTATTCATGGCCTTAAAGAATTGTATCTTTCACAGGTACCTTGATTCTTTTTTCATGTTATTTATTGATGATATTCTGGTTTACTCTAAAAGAAATAATGGCCACAAGGAGAACATAGAAATTATATTGATTGCATTTCAGGACCATTTTTTGTATTCTATATTTTCTAAGTGCGAATTATAGATCTAAGAAGTTCATTTATATGGAAATTTCATTTTAAAAGAAGTAATATTAATTGACCCAGGAAAGATCGAAATAGTGATATCTTGGTAGTAATCAAATAATGTTTTTGAGATATATAGTTTTTAGATATTAACAGGATATTATCATCGCTTTGTTTGAGATTTTTCTAGGAATTATTCTCCTATGACTACTCTCACAATAAAGGGTGTTCCGTTCACATGGAAAAATTACTATCAAAAATGATTTCTATAGCTTAAATATTATCTCACATCAACACCCATAATAATTTTTCTAGAAATACGTAACAGTTATGTGGTATATTTTGATGCATCCAGATTTGGTCTTGGGTGTGTTCGCATGCAGGGAAACCATATTGTGGACTATAGTTCGAGACAGTGGAAAATGCATGAGAAGAGTTATCCAATTAATGGACTAGAATTAGATGCAATTGTCCAGGACTTAAATACTTGGTGTAATTACCTCTTTGGAGTAAATTTCATAGTTTTCAATGAACATAAGAGTTTTAAATACATCTTTTCTTAGTAAGACTTGAACTTGAGGAAATTAAGATGGATGTAGTAACTATAGATTATTGATTTCAACTTAATATACACACCCAGTAAAGGGAATTATTTGGTATATGAGTTGAGTTGTAAATCATATAGAAAAGTGGTCTAAGAAGATCATCGCCAATGGTAGTTGATGAGCATGATTGCTGATATGCACCAAGATTGTGTCACACAGAATGATCATGTAGTTTTCTTCTCATTTAATCTTGAACCTAACATATGGATTTGATAAGAGAGGCTCAGACCTCATATCCTGATTGTATCACCATTAGGTCGAACCTAAATGGTGGGGAGACTTCTAAAGACTAGAAAAAGGATGGAAATTCCTTGTTATGTTTTTAGAATCATATTATAGTTCCTTGGTATTAAAAGGAATAGATTCTTTCTGCATATCACCATTCAAAATGAAATATTCATTTGGGTATTCATAAAATGTAAAAGGTGATGAAAAATCATTTTTGGTGGTCAATTATGAGAAGAAAGATTGCAGATTTTGTTGTGAAATGTATAACCTGTTAGTATGTAAAGGTTGAACATCAAAGACTGGCAGGTATGCTACAATCTATACCAATATATGTATGGAAGTGGGAACAGATCTCCATAGACTTTGTTAAAAGTCTATTGAGAACATTGCGTATGGATGATGATATTTGGGTAATTTTGGATCAACTCACCAATTTGGCACACTTTCTCCCTATTAGAGAGTCCAACATGGTAGAGGATTTTGAAAATTAGTATATCTGATAAGTGGTCAAGATGCATGGGGTTCCAATTTCAATTTTATCTAATAGAGATACTTGTTTCACTTATCGATTCTAGTGATTGTTACAACAGGATCTCAAGAGTCAACTGACTATGATAACTCCATATCATCCATAGACAGATGGGTAGTTGGAATGAACAATTCAAAAATTGGAAGATATGATCAAAGCCTGTGTCATGGAATTTGGAGGCTCATGGGAGAACTATATTCCATTGGTGGATTTCTCCTATAATAATAACTTTTATGAAATAATACAAATTCCCTCATTCCAGACATTGTATGGTCATCCTTGTCCTTAACCACTACATTGGGTGGAAATAGGAGACATCAATGATTGGACCGAGTCTTTTCCATGAGACTATAAAAAAATTCATATGATCTGAAAGTGTATGGCTAAGGCTTAGAACTAATATAAATTGTATGCAAACAATCATCACTAATCCTTATCCTTTAATATGAATGACCACATCTTCTTGAAAGTGTCACCCAAACTTGGTCATCGATGCTTTGGGAAACAAGGGAAGTTATCACCATGATATGTGGGACCATTTGAGGTTCTTGAATGGATTGGCATTGTGGCATACCGGTTAGTATTACCACCAAAATTTAGTGTTGTCCAAAACATCTTACATGTTTCTCAACTAAAGAAGTATCATTTGGATCCTCATCATGTGATCAGTTGGGATCATGTTACTCTTAATCCTGATATGAATTATATCCATGAACTGGTTCAAATTATGGATAGGAAGGAAAGGACTTTGTGAGGGATATATATTTCCTTGGTGTGAGTTTTATGGAATCATGGTTGGGTTCAAGAGGAAACATGGCAATGGGAAAGGTTTTTGTGGGAGAAATAACCTTAGTTGTTCAAGGTAAATGTTGATTTCTAGCTTCCCAAGGACAGAAACCAAATTGTGGGGAGAATGTAGCACCCCCAGTTTGAGGTATGTCTTTGTTTTATGTGTTTTATTTTATTCTTGGAGTCATAGAAGAGTGTAACAAGAAGTGTTCTAAGGATTAAAAGAAATATAATCAGGAATCTGTCTATAGGAAATTCTGTAGGATAAATTCACGTCATGAATGGTGGTTTCACGACATGAACTGTTCAGGGGAAGATTTTGTGATTTCATTTCATATCATGAATGATTTCATCAAGTGAATTCATAATTTGAAATACATTCATGATGTGAAAAAAAAATTTAGGAAATAAAACCAAGGTGTAAAGTTTTTTGATGAAGGTGGCTTCTCAAGGAATTTATGATGTGAGTACCTAATTTTCATCATGAATAGCTTGGGCCTAGCCAGTTTTGATACAGCCAGTTCTTGTATTTTATCATATAATTTTCTTCTCCTTCCTCTCGACTTATAGGGTTTACTTAGGACATTTTCAGTGATCTTCGACATCTGGACTCTAATTCCAATGAATTGTTGGGCATTCAATTATGAAAATCAAAGTTTGGGATCTCATTCTTCCTTCTTGTTTTTGATCTCTTTAGGTTGTCTTGATCAAAACCATAGATCGGTGTATAATACCTAGATCTATGGGTTTGGATTTGTTTTGATGGTATCTTCTTGGGTTTTAATAGATTAACATAAGGAAAAGTTCATATATGTGGAAGTTTCTTAGATAATTCATGCCAACAAACTTGAAGTAAGTGGTTTTTCCCTCTTTCCAATTTTATTAGAAGTTAAATATTTTAGGTTTCTAAAAGATTTATCCTTTATTTTTCAATGGATTGTTCTCTATTAAAACTCTACTAATAATTATATAATTGGTTTGATTTGAAATCGTATTGTGGGTGTCACCCTCAATAAACTTTTTAAATTGATTAAAGGAATTTTCTTAAATTAAATATGGTTTTGACACATGTTCTTGGAATAAAAAGTTGTGGGTTCCATCTGGAAAGGCACATGTTTGGTGTGTGTTCATGGTTTCATTGTATAAGTCGTTATTGAAATAGACATGGTTCTCGGTGCCAACTGGAAAGGCACAAGGGAAAATATTCCACCAAGTGACGGTTTTTTGGAGGAAGTACCACCACTCGAAAGTATAGGGGTATCATTCGAAATGCATGGGTGTGTGTTTGTATGTGTGATATAGAGAGTGAGAGATAACTTGGATGATTATTCCAAACTAGAAATTATGAACTACTTATGATTTTTGAAAATAGAAACTAATTTGATTAACCTACCTTTGGAAAAACCTGTTCATCTAAAATGTTTATATTGTGAAAACTATTTACTGATTTGATATCCTTTATACCTATTTTATGTCCTTTGAGCTAACTTTTTTCTTGTCTTGGTGGCATGTGGGAAGAATATTTGGGGTTACCTACTGGGTATGATTATTTACCCACTTCATATGCACTTTGGTGCATATGTAGATGTTTTTTTCCATGATATAAGAAAGGGATTGGTTTATTACTTTTATAGCAGTATTCTTTGATTTCACTATCATAGTTGTTGGAGTTGGAGCTTGGAGTTGGTTCATGTCTTGGTCAAGAGGGGTTCCACCTCAGTTCCCAAATATTTTATTTCTTTGGAGATCTAGTTTCAATCTCATACTATTATGTTGTTACTTTAATATTTTTCCCTATTTATTTACCTATTAGTGGATTAGTCACTTTTATCATGGTTGGGTTTTCATTTATGCATCATTTTTATAGATGTCGTTGGTCTTATTTGTTTTATCTTGTTGTATGTGTGTGTTTATAATAGGGTAAACCATTCCCCCATATATCTTATGTTAAAACCCTTATAATTTATTATCATCCTTTAGTGTCTAGGGAATATCACTTAAGGTTTATATCACTTTCTCCTCCTCTCAATTCAATTAGTTAGGGTGGGATGTTACAAATCATGATTTATGTGATCACTAAGAGGGGGAGGGTGTGAATAAGTGATCTTATATTTTATGTTTTCTTACTTAATAAACAACCTTCATCTCCTATTAAAGAGATAAAAAATTTCTAAAAAACAAGAAAATGAATACAACCATAAGAACATAGGTATTCACAAGGATCACTACTCAATAAGAGTATCTAGTCCTTATCATGGTTTAGAAATAATCTAAGACAAAATGAACCACTATAAAATAATCCTTTATATGTTGTTACATCCAGGAAAATACTTTCACTTATAAAACACTATAGTTAATAGATAGTGCATGTGTTCCTCACACAAATAAATGATATAATAATTTTTTTGTAACAACTTTAAGAACATTCACCAACAAGATTCAATATTTTTTCACTATACTACTTGAACTTTCTTCACACTTGTTTTTCATAAAAATACTTCTTCTTCAGTTTCTTTTATAGTATCAAGCAAGAACCTTCTTTAGACTGATGGAATTTTTTCTGATGGATTTTGTAGTATACTTCATCTAGTTTATATCTATTATACTTCATTTTGTTCATTCTTGAATATTGATACAACTTCTTAATGCATTGTTCGTCCAATCACCTTGACGCCTTTTCATTCTGATACCATCTGACATGAAAATTCTTCTGGTATCTCTATGAATGATTCTTTTTCATCATATTCATCTGATAAAATTCTAAACAACATATGTTTGATACCAAATAATGGGAAATTTTCATTTGGTAATCATCAGACCGATGCCACTTTATAATGTTTTTCTAATCAACTATCCAATTATGCAGTGCTTCACCTCACTTTGTGTAATAAACAATTCATCTCGGTGCACAGACCTCTTTACATAGGCATTGAACCTTATAGATTTTAGAGAAACATAAAAACTATAATTCAAACTTCCCACTCAATAGTTTGAGCATCCCGCTTGAAAACTTCCTTCCTTTGACTATATTCAACCCTCTTAAAAATTAATTTCTTCTCTTAAGACTCGACATAAATGGGCTTCTCCAAACTTCCTAATAACTCAGTGAAAATCACGGATCTTTCCTCTATGATATTTGGAGTGTTAAAAGATCATTATAACATCATCACATTTGATATATTTACTAAATCTTTATAAATTCTTTGAAACCTGGTACAACTTTATACCACTCATTTGTCTATTGAAACTTCATAACAACACTTCTAACCAATGTAACTCTGTTCAATGTTCTTTCATAACTATGTAAAAAAAATTCAGAATTCTTCTTCTAGAAACTTCCTTCATCCAATAACTTGCATTAGAACTCTTCAATCAATGTCTTCTCATGCCAATCTCTGACCGGTGAACTTCATACATAATCATTTGTATAATTAATTCAATCAAAATCATCTATCTGATGACTCGGAGACTTTTGTTCGGTCACCATGTAATAAATTCACTTTGAAACTTTTTACATGTCCATCTGATAGTCATTGTACAAAAGTAAACATCCATCAATAATAAAAATAGTTAGTTCGATGGACTTAGACCGATGATATTGAAAGAGATCATTTGATGATCTTCATCCACACATTCTTCAGAAGTTTATGGTAGCATCGATCATAAAAATATAGGTGCTAACATAGAGATCTGATGATTCCTTCTACATCCCAACAATTACCACAATGTTGATCCTTCGATCCATGAAGAAGATCTTGGATTAATTGCTTGGATTCCTTGATTATCTCTCCATGATGTGGGAAGGAAGAGAGTAGAGCTTTCAAAATCATGCAGTGAATAGGAATTCAAATGAGAGCCTCCCATTCTTTATATAGTGAGTTATAAAATACCCAGAAAAGGTTCCCCATCCCCTAAATATTTATTATCCACTAAATAATCCATAAATTACATGTTATCACCAATGAATTATTTCATAAACATCATTTATTTTTTATCACTTGTAATATAATAAATATATTAAATGATAAAAGAGATCTATTTAACTCAAATCATTTTCCCCATAAATATTAAACATACCTTAAATATTATAATAATATTCATTTTATAATTTTTTTTATTTATTCACTTAATATCTTGTGAATACTTTTAATTAATAAATTCAATACCAATTATTGTTAACATGGATAATATGAATTTATTTCTTCTTAGTAATCATGTATTCTTGGACATCACTTAGACATCATGATGGGTCTCACCATGTCCTATACTCCTATTCATTTGAATAGACCAGACTTTTTTATTACACTTAGTGTGTGACCCTCTAAGACCATACCTCAATAGTAGTTAATACTATTCACAGATCAAGATTACAGTCTAGAAACTCATCAAGGCCCCTAATAAGATCAAAAAATTATATCAAAGACAACCTTTCATAAAAACACACATCGTGTAATATAATCTATTTGTCTCTTAATATCTCATAAAGTAGGATGAACATTTTGTGTCATCATCCTTTCTTGATTTATTATTTTTTGACCTAAATAGACAAACTTACCCACTTCTACCATGATAATGAATTTAGTGAAGGTTCTACCATCCTAATCAACAAGTCCTTAGATGTCACTTCCATTCAGAAGCAAAAAAAATTCTTAATTATTCAATCAATTTCACACCAAAAATGACACAGCCAATGAAATCTACCTTTCTATGACATCAATTTCATTGTTTTTATCTTGTATCAAAGTATGTGATCAAATAATATACACTAATAATAATCTCAAGTTAGGAGACCATTGCATGTGTTTATAGATAGGAACTACCAATGACACATGAAACATGTCATGTTCCTATTGAAGATTCATTCCTTGTGATCTCATCTAATTGAGATCACCAAGTGCGAATTTTATCAGAAGAAGTCTCAATGATTATAATCCCCTAGCACCTGATGGTAAAATATCATATGTGTCCAGTTAGTATAATGTATCTAGACCATAAGTCATATGTTTAAGATTAATTTCATAGTATCTCAAGGTTCTCATTATATCCTGGGAAGTTTTATAAAATTTTGATTCGATAAATAGTTTATGGACATTACTAATGTAAATAGTAGATGCGGAAATTCCAACACTATTATGGTAAGTGTACATCATGCATAACTCATTGTATACATGATATGTTAATCAAAAAGTATTGTTCAGGTTGGGTCTAGGGAACCCAATTTTTCAACACTTTATACACGCGAAAATTATTCTTCCCCTTTCAAATTATGCTTGTATCATGATGATTTTGAGTGTTCATGATGTTAGAAACATTAAGAATAGAAAACCATCATCATATTAATTCATCGAACACTCTATCTGATGAAATTTCAAAGCATGATAGGATAAGTGTATCACCCCTATTCCAAGTAATTACCCCTTTATTTATGTATTTTATATATGTAAAGTTTTCTTGCGAAGTTTGGGAAGGTTTGGAGGACTTTTGGAATTTTTTGGGGTTTTTCTAAAGGTACATGGTTTGAGTATGGTCAGTAAAAACCATGTAACTCTTATAAAGAACTGTGAAAAGTGATACAATGGGCTCTAGGTAGGCTCATGGTTAAGAACACAGTTTAGTTAAACCATGTGTTCACCTAGTAGAAACCATGCATTTTGGGGAAGATGCATTTGTACGGTTAGCACACAGTTTAACTAACCATGCACAGTAGAAAATTAGATCTGAAAATTGTGGATATGATTCTTTATTTTTCCTAGGTCTACCCTAACGTTAATTCATATCTTCCCAAAGGTTGTGGAGACCATTCCTCTTGATCTGGGAGCGATCTATTTTTTATTATGGGTGTGTTGAAGCTCAGATTCCTTTTTTTTTGTTTTTTTTTTCTTATATCTATTATTCTTTCCTCTCATGGATTCACAGATCTAGTCTATTGAGGATAGATCTATGATATTTTATTCCAATAATAATGATATTTGGCTATTTTTTTTTAAGGAATGAGATCTATGTCAGGTTTTTGGAGTTTAAACCCAACTTTGTTGAAGAATTAGTGTCGTTCTTTATTTCTGCCATAGTTTCTGAGGATGGTGGATTCACTATTGACTCATATTATAAGAACTTGAAGGATAGATTTCAAATTATTTGTATTTATTTAAATTTATTGTTAAATTTTTGTGAAAATCTTGGTAAAAATCTTTTTTAGTGGTGGTTTTTTGAAATTGTAGAATTATTGCGCAAAGTACATTGTTGAATGATTTTAAAATAATGATTTTAAAATAGTTTCTTAGTTTCATTCATGGAAAAAGTTTTTTTGGAAAGGTTTTCAATAAAAAAATTATTTTATTGAAATGGTTTTTCACAATTGTTTTGAAATTATTTTTGACATAATGGTTGGTGTGTGTTATTGTGAATTCAGAATGGATAAGGGTATAAAGTTTCCCCCATAAAAAGTGGGATGGATAAGGGTATGAACTTTCCCCCATCAGAATGGTTCACCAAGTGAAGGCTTGGTGAAAGAATGAGTCACCCCTCATGATAATAAGGAGTTCCACGGTTTAATGCATGGTTGGATGTGTGGGTATGTGGAATGGAATGGTTTATTCCAAAATGGAAGTTTTGAAATAGTTTTAATGTATTGTTTGGTTACTTTCCTTGGAAATGGATTTGTTTTGGGAAAACTATTTTAGTATAGAAATTGTTTTATATTCTAATATAAAATGTTTTAAATTGTTTTATATAATTTTTTTTATATAAATGTGCTAACATGTTCTATCCTAATGGCGTGAGTAGGGAAATAATTTTAGGAAAACCTACTGAGTTTCATTACTCAAATTCTGCTTTGTAACTTTAGTGCTTTTGTAGGTATTGTTTATCGAGACACAAGTAAAGGAAAAGTATCTCATTTATTTAGTGATTCATTGTGATACTTTGATCATGGCTTGGGGAGTTGGAACTTGGAGCATGTTGGGAGCTGTGGAGTTAGTGCCTTTATATTTTTTAGGTTTTGTTGGTTTTATCTTCTTATTTATGCTCTGATATTGGGTTTTGGTTTCCACATTGTGATCTGATATGGGTTATGATATAGTTTTGTATTTTTGTCTTTTTTTCATTGCATTATTATCATGCATCATATAGTGGTTGTTGTTTATAGATATCTTGGTTGTTTTATTTCAAAGGGAAAATCATCCCCCAATTGTATTGAAGCCCTTAGAATTTATTTCCATCCTTTGGTGTCTTGATGATTCCACCTAAGGCTAGGTAATATCCAACTTCCTTCTCAAGCCAATGAGGAGAGGTGGGATGTTATAATTGGTATCATTATTGGCTAGTATGTCTTTCATTTTGGGACAAATAGAATTGATTTATTAGTATTGGAGTTGGAAAATCATTTTTGATTAGTCCTTGAGTTGGGATAGTAGAAAGGAGTAGGATCATTGGGACTTGAAATGTAGATCATATAAAGGCATAGCTAACCTATTTATACTAAACTTCAAGTTACAATGTATTTGGGTGCATTAGTGTTTTGAGACACTTATAGGAGTTACAATCTCATTTTCATGGGTTTATCCAATGAGAAGAGTAGGACATGCATTGTAGAAATGACTTCCCACTAGGAGTGAATATTTCATTTTGAGAAATGAATTATGATTTGGTGCAAAAGAGATGATTTTTGAAAAATGTTGAAATTGTTTTCAAATGTGAGATTTTGAAAATGACATGGTTGTGGAATTTTGAAAATGGTTTTATTTTTAAAACATGGTGGACTTTTCAAAAATGATTTGAAAATGGAAAGTGTGGAATTTTGGGAAATCCTTATTATGATAGTTCTGATAGTTTTGATATGGTAAATTTGAAATTGTTAAGCCTTCATTTTCTAGAGAGTGATACTTATGGATGTTGATAGAAAATGGAACTAGTTAGGTGCAGAAGAAACCAACTAGAAGAAGCTGTTGAGAATGCGGTTTCACCTGAGCCATAGGTGAACCAATGGCTGGTTCAAAGTATTATCCAAACCTTTTAGGATTTTAATAGAGGTAATGGGAGGGATTAACCAAGACAAGTGGATCATTCCATCCAGTTCCAGAAGAAAAATCCACCCATATTTCAAGATGAGTCAGAACCATAGAAAGCAATGTGTCTGAATATGATGAATCAAATATTTGATTTCCTTGGCACACCAGCAGAGCTAAAAGTAAATTTAGAGATGTATATATTGGAGGATCTTGCATGCTAGTGGTGGGATTTAGCAGTTCAGGATAAATTAAACCAACTCATTGCATGGGAGGATTTTGAAGAACTGTTCAGCAAATAATTCCATCCTCACACATTAATGAGTTATATAAGGACAAATTTTTTAGCTTGAAGTAAGAGAATGTCTCAGTGACAGAGTATATTGGAAAATTTATGAATTTAGTTCGTTTTTCACCCAAATTTTCTACTAGTTAATCCTTTAAGGCATGCATTTTTTAATCTAGGATGAGGAAATAAATTCTCTCTAAGATTTTTGTGCTCTATATAATGGATTATACAAAGATGTTCAATAGATTTATTGGTGGAAGAAAGGTACATATCATGAGAAATGGGTGGAGGGAGCATGTTCATACCTATGGGAAATGGTGTGGACTCTAATTCCGGAAATAATCAGAAGATGGAAACTTATTTCCAAGGTGGTAGTATGACTCAGAATCATATATTTGGATCAGTGAATCTTCCTCCAAAACCAAAGAGCAAGACTGGATGTTTTCAATGTGTTTTGTTCAACCACATGAAGAAAGATTGTATGTAACCACCTAGATCATGCCATAATTGCAACTAGATAGGACATATTCAACACTATTGTTATAGTGCTCCAAGGTCGGGTGTTAGGGATACATCTTATGTTTCACAGACGTCATATGCTTCGATGATACGAGGGAAGTAGAATACCTATCTTCAGCAGGAGTGAGATATCCATGGTGATTCTAGGAATACCATGACTCCTCGGGAAGTGAAATATCAATAGGGAAATAAAGAATAAAATCTGAAGTGAGTAATAAATTATGTGGAGTTAATCAAGTGATTATGGATGATCAATATGGACCGTCAATAGTGAGAGGTGCAATTATTTTGAACTCTACCCTTATAAAAGATTTATTTTATATGGGTGCATCCCATTCTTTTATTTCTTCTCTTTTTTTTATATTATGGGTTTAAATTTTGATATGATGAATTCTATTTTGAAACATCAAACTCCCCTTGGTCAAAGAGAATGTTGAGGTTTTACATGTAGAACATGTTCTATAACTATTGATAGAGATGAATTGATATGTTATTTATATTTGCTTGAGATGGATTTCTATGATGTAATCTTGGGGATGGATTGGTTAACAAGTTTAAAGAATCACATCAACTGTTATACTCAAAGGGTTATTTTTATGACTGATGGTGGTGTCGAGCATCTCGTTAGAGGAGACAGAAATGTAAATAAAGGTGCAATAATCTTGTTGGAACCAGTAGTTGGAACTATCTCATACCAATTGGCAACATTGAATTTAGCATTGGTGGATTAGATTATGGTTAATTATTTTCCATTATTTGTTGATCAGTTTGTGGATGTTTTTCCCAAAAAATTCTTAGGGTTTCCACTCACAAGAGAAGTGAAGTTTAATATTGCTTTCCCTCTAGGGACCAGTACTATTTATCTTTTGTCTATTTGAATGACACCAAAAGAATTAAGGGTATTAAAAGTAAAATATTAAGAGTTTGGAATCAAAGGGTTTATTTAGCCTAGCACATCTTTGTGGGTAGCACCAGTCTTATTTGTGAAAAAGGTGGATGGAACTCTTTGACTGTGCATGGATTATCATAAGCTTAACCAAGTTACAATAAATAATCGGTATCCACTTACAATCATTAATGATCTATTTGATCAATTAATGGGATCCCAGTGGTTTTATAAAATTTTCTTATGATCGGAATATCACCAATTGTAGGTTTAGAAGAAGGATATTCCAAAAAAAACCTTTAGAAGTAGATATGGACATTACAAGTATGTGGTTATGCCTTTCGTTCTTATGAATGCACCATTGGTATTTATAGAATTGATGGATCAAATATTTCAAAGGTATCTAGATTCCTTTTTGGTGGTGTTTTTGGATGACATATTGGTGTATTCAAGGAAAAGAGTGGAGCATGATCAACACTTGGTGACAGTGTTGGGAATCTTTAGGGATCATTGTTTGTATGAAAAATTATCAAAGTGTGATTTTTTGATACAAGAGGTATGTTTCATTTTCCATATAATCTCTACAAGATTTATTTTTGTGGATCCATAAAAGTTAAAGGTTGTTATCTCTTAGAAGCCACTAAATAATGTCTTTGAGATATACAGTTTCCTTAGTTTAATTGGTTATTATTGACACTTTGTTCATGAATTTTCAACACTATATTCACCTATGATAGTTTTTACAAGTAAAAATGTTATGTTCCAATGGACCGAGGAATGTTAGAAGTCTTTTTAGGATCTTAAAGTTCACCTTACATCAACACTAATCTTGATTTTACCAGAATCAGGACAAGGGTACATGGTGTATTGTGATGTTTCAAGATTTGGGTTGGGATGTGTTCTCATACAGGGAGATCATGTTGTTTCTTATGGATCACGGAATTTATGGTTTCATGAGAATAACTACCCAACATATTATTTAGATTTGGATAATGTAGTCCATGATTTGAATACTTGACATCATTACCTCTTTAATGATAAATTTATGGTGTTTACAGATCATAAGAGATTGAAACACAATTTCTCATAAAGGTATTTGAAATTGATACAAAGAAGATGAAGTATCTCCAGATGTTTGAATTTTACTTAATGTATACATTGGGTAAAAAAAATTCAATGTAAGATGCATTAAGTAGGAAGTCGTATGCTCAATTGGAAAAAGAGGCTTCAAATTAGTGATAGTTGATGTTGGTGATAGCTGACATGCACTTCGATTGTGAATATCGGGGTAGTTCAATGATTTTATTCTTGGTTTATTTGGTTCATGATTTGGTGGAGATAGTTAAAGAGGCACAAACATTTGATTCAAAATTTGTTGCAATGAGGCCAAAAATCAATAGTTGGCAGACCATGTGGAAGTTGTATAGGAGTTTAGTTTTGTGGTTCATATATTGGATGGTTATACCATTGGATTTTCAAGAACAACTTCCCTATACTTAATGCCATTCAAGATGGTTTTTTCGTCCTAGAATATTGAAGATGTATAAGTCATTGAAATCACAGTTTTGGTGGGTTGGTGTGAAAAGAAGGGTGGATGATTTTGTTTCAAGATGTCTCACCTATCAACAGTTTAAGGTAGAGCACCAGTAGCAAGTAGGTATGTTGTAGTATTTACCTATTCCTATTTTAAAATGGGAGTATATGGCCATGGATTTTGTGAAAGGTATCCCAAGGATGGTTTAGAAACACGATTCCATATGGGTTATAGTGGATCATCTCACAAGGTCGACTCATTTCATCCCAATTCATGAATCTCATACAGTGGAGGAATTATCTAATATATATATATATATGAGAACTAGTAAAGAGGCATGGTGTTCTAGTTTAGATAATATCAGACCGAGATCTGAGGTTTGCATCTCGTTTTTTGAAATCCTTATAAAAATCTCATGGGACTCAGTTGACCATGAGTATGGAATATCATCCTCAAATGGATGGAAAAGCTGAAAAAATGATACAAACATTATAAGATATGATTCAAAATTTTGTAATAGATTTTGGTGACTCATGGGAGGAGCACGTACCGTTAGTGGATTTCTCATATAACCACAGTTATCAGGCCTTGATACATATGAATCATTTTGAAGCATTGTATAGGTATCCTTATCATTCTCCACTTTGTTAGGTGGAAATAGTTGAGTCTTCACTGGTTGGGATGATCCTTTTCCAAGAGATAATGTAGAAGATTCAGTTGATCATAAAATGTATAGAGACAACACATAGTCATCATAAATCATATATGGATCATTGTCGAGGTGGGATAATGGTTGGAGAGGTGGTATCAATGATGGGGTTCTCTCTCCATGAGGGAGGAACCGGTCAATGGGGGAGGGTATCATCTCAGGATAGGTGACATCATCTTGAAAAATATTCGAAGGAAATCATAGTATAACGAAGGGGATTTTTGGGTTTCGACTGAATCAATAAAGGGTGATGAATTGATGGAAGTATATGGTGATAGAGGTGTAGATCCAATGTATACATCATGAGACTCAGGGGTTTTGTCCATCATGAGGTGGATCACATGATAGAGACAGAGAAGAAGGGGAAGATTGTTGCGATTCAAGTGAAGTCTGAAGCACAGAAACCAAAAAAATGAAGTTCAGGTTGATCGGGTCAGGTTGGGTCATTATTTTTCCAACTCGTGACCTGGACCAACCTGATCTCAACCTGGCCCAAACTAACCTGACCCATCTATATCCCTATGTAACCCAACCCACCCTGGTCGGGTCAGGTTGGGTTGGGTTTGGACACCCCAACTTTTTGGGGACAAAACGGCCAATGGTGGGGAGAATGTAACACCCCCAGTTTCAATTAAGTACCCCTTTCATTATATATTTTATGTATGTAAAGTATTTGGGTGAAGTTTTAGATGTTTTGGAGGACTTTTGGAATGTTTTTGGTTATTTTCTAGAGGTGCATGGTTTGAGAAGGTTAGTACAAACTGTGCAACTCCTATAGAGAATCATGAAAAGTGAGGCAGTGGGCTCTGGGTAGGCACACAGTTAGGTGCACAGTTTGGAAAAATGGTGCAACCACCTAGAAGAAACTATGAATTTAGGGGAAGATAATTTTTATGTTTAGTGCATGGTTTGACTAACTGTGTGCCCTAACCATACACGGAAGAAAATTAGTTCCAAAAATTGTGGATCTGGTTCAATTTTGCTCCTTAATGGATTGGTTTCCCCTAGGTTGACCCTAACATGAATTCCTATCTTCCAAAAGGTCATGGAGACCATTAATATTGATCTGTGAGCAATCCATTATTGATTCTTTGTGTGTTAAAGCCCGGATTCCATGGTAAGTCTCCATTTTTTGTCATTTTCCATAGATCTATTCTTCTTTCATTTCTTGGATTCCTAGATCTAGTCTATTAGGGATAGATATATAATATTTGATACAAATAATGATGAGATTTGGATATGTTGATGGTAGTAAATGAGATCTCTAAGGAGGGTTTTGGAGTTCCAACCTGGTTTTGTTGAAGAATTTGTGTCATTCTTCATTTGTGCCACAGTTTCTGAGGTATGTGGCTTCCCTCCCGACTCCTCTTATTAGAACATAAAGGATAGATTTAAAAAAATTGTATTTATTGAAATTTATTGTGAAATTTTTGTAAAAAAATTGGTAGAAACCTTCTTTAGTGATGGTTTTTTGAATTTTGGAATTATTTTTCAAAGTGCATTGTTGAATGATTTTAAAATGGTGGTTTTAAAATAGTTGCTTGGTTTGATTCATGGAAAAAGGTTTTGTGGAAAGGTTTTAAATAAAAATATTGTTTTATTGAAATTATTTGGAACAATTAGTTTGGATTGATTTTTGGAATAACGGTTGGTGTGTGTTCATGTGTATTCGAGATGGATAAGGGTATGAGGTTTCCCCCATCAAAATTGGGATGGATAAGGGTATGAACTTTCCCCAGTCAAAATGGTTCACCAAGTGATGACTTGGTGAAAGGATTACCCACCACTCGTGATTATAGGGAGGTCCATGGTTTCATGTATGGTTGGATGTGGATATGTGGAATAGAATGGGATATGCCAAAATGGAAGTTTTGAAATAGTTTTAAAGTATTGTTTGGTTTCTTTCCTTGGAAATGGATTTGGTTTGGGAAAACTATTTTGGTATGGAAATTATTTTATATTAAAATATAAAATGTTTTAAATTGTTTTAGATAAATTGTTTTATATAAACTATTTTATATAAATTGTTTTATATAAATTGTTTAACATGTTCTATCCTAGTGTTTTGAGTGGGGAAGTCATTTGGGAAAAACCTACTGAGTTTCATTGCTCACCCCCTATTTTGGCACATTGGTGCTTTTACAGATATTATTTATCAAGACACATGTAAAGGAAAATTATCACATTTCTTTAGTGATGCATCGTGATACTTTGATCATGGATTGAGTATTTATATCTTAGAGAATATTGGGAGCTTTGGAGTTAGTGTCTTTGGATTCTTTGAGTTTTTTAGTTTTATCTTCTACATTATACTCTGATATTGGGTTTTGGTTTCTGCATTGTACTCTGATATGGGTTATGGTATAGTTTAGTATTTTTTTTCTTTTTTCATTATAGTGTGATCATGCATCATATAGTGGTTGTTGGTTACGGATATCTTGGTTGTTTTATTTCAAAGGTAAAATCTTCCCCCAATTATATTAAATCCCTTATCATTTATTGTCATCCTTTGGTGTCTTGGGGATGTCACATGAGGCCAATTAATATCCTACCACCTTCTAAAGACAATGAGGAGGGATGGGATGTTACAATAAGCATTCAGTACAACACTCAAGTTGATCACCTCAGTCCGATAACATTCATCCAATGAACTCAGTCTGGTAAACTCAGGATGATAATCTCACCTTTATTAGAAAGCTTAATAAAGTAAGATGATATATGTTAGACAACAAAAGACAACACTTTCGAGCAAACCTCCTTCATTCATAACAAGCCTAACCAATATCTTCTTATCAAAAAATCACCTCAAAACATCCTCAAACTTCATGGACCCAACATAAACCATAACACGATAATCACGTTCATAGAAAATAAAATATTCAATACACACACTCGGTGTATCATTTCATAATTGATTAACATGGCACGCAACATAAACAAAATACAAACAATTATTCATAAATTTTTGATTAGCCACTTAAAGAGGCTAATATTCATTGTTAATATATATAATTTTACTATGCTACATTATTTGTAAACACCATTTTTAGTGAATTTTACAAATTGAACATTATTTCACATTATGATTGTAATTCCTTCATAAAATTAACTATTACATGGTATATTTTGGAAAACCTCCTAGAACACCCAATGGTCTTGGTTTTAATTTTATATTTAATTTGTAGGTTTCTCATTCCATTTTAAATAATCCATAATTTTGGATCACTCGAAGATTCACATTGGAAGACCACCATTTTGGACATTCAACCCAAGAAATTCTAGGTGAAGTGAACTGGATAGCAGCCAAATAAAATTGTTGTATCGGACAATATACGAGCCCAATGATTCTGAAATTGTATCTAAAGATATATAAAATCATGGGGAACATTTAATCCAATAGTGAAAATATCTAATTCTGATTTTTAAATGGATTTCCATGTGGTCCAAGTTCAAGAAAAAATTCTGGGACAGATTATGTGGCTCAGAAAAATATCCCACCATTTTGATAATATCTCAAAAAAATACAATTGGTCTAAAATTTTATAGGTTGTCAGGTAACATATGGGGATTAATTTTATTCTTCTATATAACACCCCAATTCATCTATATAGAAGTTCATTTTGGTGACTCTATTTGCTGGATGCAAGTTGGATTCCATTTTGGGTCAAGGGTACAAAAGTCTTCTCTCTATTAACTTTCCACCCACCTAGGCCTAAAACAATTAATTGGGGATACATGGACTATTGGGGGATCAACCCAAGCCTCTTGAAATTTCTATTTAAGTCAGTGGTGGTGAAGGAGTTGAGGATCTTTGTGTGTAGTTTTCATTTTAATGTTATACTTCCAATTTGATGTTGTAATCGCATTTCTCAAGTTGTAAGTTGTTCAATTCACCTTAGTTTCTTAATAAATGTTCTTAATATCCTATTATTATGTTCTTATTCATATCACTTTGATACCATTGCTTCAAGGTGTGAATTTATTCACACCAATCCTTGTGAAATTATTCACACAATGGTGGATTAATCGTTATTTCATTGTTTTTTACTTCTTCAATTCTACCCTCATGAGTCTAATTTCCACTTCCATTGAGAGCATAGTATTAATGGAGGTCTAATCCTATTATAGTTTGATCCAAGGGATTATTAAGGGGATATATTGGATATTATTTCTCACTCCATAATTTTTTAATAATTTATTTTATTCTAATTTTTCATTCAATGGTTTTCTCTCTTCCTCTTCCTTATTGAATTTTATCGCCACACTTTTCATGTGATTATATGATCCTTTACCTATAAGTGCTCATGAGAATGATCCTCTAAGTATATAGGTAATTATAATGTGCATGTGAATTTCTTAAACCATTAATTGGTGAGGTTATATTTATTTCATTGAATGAATTCATCTTGAGTTAATGAAATTAAAATAATTTAAATATAAATTCAGCCAATCCACCCTTGTAATAGACTGGGATCAACCCATTCTATAATTTTAATTCACTTAGGTCTATTAGTTCACATTTAAACCCATATAAAATCAAACCAATTTTTTCCACTTCATATCCAGAAACTATCCATATAATGTACGTGTCTTTAGGTTTCTTCTTAGGTCTATGGGGATTCGACAACCCAAGCTACACTACAAGCAATCACTTAACCCTAAAGACTTTGGTAAATTTGGGTGAGACCAAATTTTGGCAGTGTTGATGGGGACCCAAGTAATTTATCTTGACACTCATTCTATTCTCCTCCATTTCTCTTTTCTCACCTCAATGTCTCTTATCTTTTCCCCTTTATTTTGTTTTTCATTTTTCTTGGTGCATGTCTGCCTATACCCATGACCAATCATGTAATGTCCCAAATTTTATGTTTATTATTTTTAAATATTATATATAATTAATTCAAGACCAGGATTTGTGAAGGTATTCAATTCTAAGTCCTGGAGTACCCGAAATAAATGTTTGAATTAAATTAAATGTTTACATAGCACTCGTGAGTGGTTTTCCTGAAAAAGTGGAATAACTTTTAAATGGGTGTCTGGATTAGAAATCTAAGGGCATCATTGCGTTCAAAGTAGAAACTTTACCTTAGGATAGGCCTAACATAGATTGGAATGGGTCGTATGAAGAAATTCATTTTTGGATGTTTTAAAGGAAATAAAATAAATTAATAATTTATTTTATATTAAATGTTTTAACAACGCAGCGACGTGTTTTATGGTTTCAAATAACCAAGATCCTGGGTTTATGATCATAACCCTAGAATCATCTAGAGCTTTGGAGAGGATCCACCCTTGGAGAATTCTCAATGAACGATGATGAACGACAACACGTGGATCATTGCGCAGTAAGATTGGAACTCACTAATGACAGTATAAAATCTACACTTCATCGACGATCGAGGTAAGGGTTATTATTTTGATTGTTTTTCCCCATTCTTGAATTTAAATAACAAATGTGAATCAACCCACAGATAGGTTGACCTGCATATCATTTGTTCTTGAGAGAGGGTCTGATTATCAAGTTTTATTTTTTGGAATTGATTTTATATTTGTTTTGTTATGATTGATCCTTCTAATGGGAGCGGATCAACGTCATAATGAACAACGACGGAGGTTCATTCCTTGATTTGTTATATTAATTTCTTCTCCCCTTTGATCTCATGTGTTCTTCACGAGGTTATGAACAACGGATCGATGTGCATCTCTCTCACAATTCAATGATCCCAAATCAAAGATCTTACATCATGATGACCTAGCGGAGGTGTGATGACGATGGAGACAGATGAATTGACATGGTTCGAAAGAAATTGTTCTTCAATCGTTCTTCATTCATATGATCAAAACGAGTTTTTGGAGCCAATCGGATGTCCAAAACATGTCGAATAGGCATTATTATGACGGGAAGACCCTAGATCTTCAATTTTGAGGCAAACGAATGGTTGGATCGAGAATCAATGGACCACCTGAGGCGCACCGGTGAAGAACCATGATTCTGGAAAATCACATAGAACACGGTGTGTTCTCTAAAGAACACAACGTGTGGGGACGGCTCAATAGAGGATAGGGTTCCATGTTACAGAAAGAGATGACATGGTGTGTGAACCCTATCACACGGCATGTAGGTCCTTACATAAGACACGGCATGTATCTTAGATAATACATGGACACGGGGTGGAGTAAAAGGCATGTACTCCACCACACGTCAAGACTAGGTCGGTTATGTGCGTTACCCCGTGTACCGGTACACGGGTCGGCAGACACAGGTTGAAGCCATGTACGAGCACATAGGCATTGTACATAGAGTATCCCATAGATAGTATGACACAGTGTGTTACTCTTCTACATGTTTTGTATATCTTTTTCTACATGACATGCTCTTTTTGACATGGGTTGTTGTACACAAGCAGTACCTGGGGTCAAAGGACACAGCATGTGACACCTCTACACACTGTGTACCTTCTTGTACATGGTTTGATCTCCCTATCCACTGTATCTTGGAAAAGATTCATTTGGGTTAGTGCCCCCTTTTCTTGTTCTCCTAAAGGTCAGGTATTGTTTCCATCCACAAGACTATGATCCCTTTAGCAGAACTTTATGGATAGAGTTGTAGTCCCTCTGAGAGGCCCGTAGCGAGATCCTTTATCCATTCTTGACCCTAGGTAAAGTCAAGTATCGGTGTGAACAATCCTACAATACTTTGATTCTCTACTTAGAAGGAGAATCCAGATGATTCATGGTATACACCAAGTCCTTGGTAGTGATCCTCATCTATGTATCGTGATCTTTCCCCACTTGGGAGTGATTTCTCCCAGAATAAGTGTATATGTTATCTCTTTAGGTATATTTTGTACATCTATCTCTCTCGTGACACTTCCCAAAGAACAGTACTTCTCGGAAAGACGTCATCAGATCTATCACACTCATGGAGTGAGTTCTCCCAGGTGAGTGATTTGTGGAAATCTTTGAACTGAATCCCTAGTGTGGGTATGCGGGTCGTTGTGACTTACCTCTAGACTACGGGTCTGGGTTTCAAGTATATTTGGATGTTTCTCTTATTATATGTTCTGTATACATATACTATGTATAGATGATTGTACTTTTACTTTTTGTATTCCTCTGTGGTTTTTGGGGTCTCCTACTAAGTATTGTTATACTCACCCTTGTACGGGCTTTTCCTGCACGTGTCATGTCTTGTGAAAACTGGAAGCCTTTTGAAGAAGTCCAGGGCAGACTAGGATCGGACCAAGCTTTGTGAGCTTCCATACATGTCGAGGTGTTCCTTCGGTGTTGAGCATTATTCCTAGTACCTTTCTTGTTTACAGGTTGGAATTTGTAGTTGTAGACTCTTTCTTTCAGTGGGCTTGTATTCTGGCCCAGTTACTTTTCCACACTTTACTTTTTGTTGTACTCTGTTGGTTAGGTTTAGTTGTATGAATGAATTTTTTTCCTTAGTGGTTTTAAAATTTCATCATTTGTGATCGTGGAGATGTTTTTGTGTGTATAGGTACTTAGGCAATGTCTCCCATTTTAGTGATATGCCTACTCATTGCTAGTCACCAGCCCCTGGCCTATTAGAGGTGGGCTTGGGGAGTTACTGTGTGGGCCATACCGGGACGGGTCATGACAAATAAAATTGACCTATTAGGGTGGATAGTCTTGGGATTAGGGATTTAAGCACACCTAGGGGTCTCTTCCCATTATATCCTAAAATTCCTAATACTCTGCATTCAAAAATTAAGCTCATTTCAATAGAGGGTCTTCAAAGAAACCAACTCATAAACTTGGGTAAGAACCAAAATGGAAATTCAAATGAGGCAGCCCCAAACTTGGGGAATTCCATTGATCAAACCATGAATTAATACCTCACACCTATCTGGACCAATGCACTCTCTTGCATTAGGCATGATTCCCTAGGATAATCCCACTATGTCTTCAAACCCCATGTCCTAAACCACCTTCCAAACTTCCATGGGATGGAGTTGGAAATTCCTTACCTTCATGTCAAAGACTTCAATGACATTGTTGAAACCATGTTCCCACCACATCAACTTGATTCAGCTAAGATGAGGGTCTTTCTTTTCTCACTGAAGGATCAATAAAAGAATTGGTTAAAAAATTTGAGGCCAACATCAATCCATTCCTAGGAAAAATTTCAAAGAGAATTATACAAAAAAATACTTCCCCCATCACAAAACAATTTCACTAAGATTATTCAGAACTTTTTTGAAAAATAAGGGGAGTCATTTTATGAAACATGGGAAAGGTTCAAAGACACTCAACATGGTACCTCACCATGTATTTTCAATATTAGAACAAGTTTGAATTGTTTATGAATGGTTGGTTTCAGGAAACAAACAATTCATTGACATGATGTGTAATGGAACCTTTAAAAATAAATTCCCAAATGATGCTTACGAGTATCTAGAAGGACTGGATGAACAAAACCAAACATGGGGAATATCACCTTACTATGACAATCCACCCAAATCTGGTAGAATGTACACTCTTAGGGATTAATAAAGTATCAATGGAAAACTTGTTTCACTCACTAGGAAGGTTGGGGAGACCTATCTTAGGAAGGTCTATGAAATTCAAATTGTTGACCATGTTTGCACAATTTGTGAAAAACATGAGCATAAGACCGATAATTGCCCAACCATCCTTTCCATTAAGGATGTTCTTTTAGGGGTACCACCAGTGGAGGTCAATGCTCTGAAATTTAAAATTCTATGGTACAAAAAAACTTTCAATCCAAGCTACAATGACCATCCTAGAATACTTTGGAAATATAACCAGTAACCCATCCAACAACTGAGTCTGCCACAAGGACCAAACCCCTACACTCCACAAAATTTATAAACCCATAAATAGTTCCAATCGCAACCAGTCCAATACCAACATCCTCCTATCCAATACCAATAACCCATCCAATAACCCATTCAACAACCAAAGTATCCTCCTAATATAAAATAACCAACACAAGCCCCTTCCCAATCTATCCCTATACCAATCCTTGAACATTTTTGTAAAAAATGAATAAAATGAACTCAGAAGTCTCATCCCTTAAACATGAAATAAAAAACATTAAAACCAGAAAGGCACCCATGCCTACTCAGGCGGTACCATCCTCAACCCTAAGGGGAGAATCCAGTTACACACAAACCTCTCATTAATAACTAAAAGCAATGACTATTTTAAGAAGTGTTAAATCCATTGAGAAATCTGAAAAATCCATCCTATAACTATTAAAATATTCAAAACCATATGAAAATGTTGAAGAACCACCCTAAAAATATAAAAAAATCAATGAGAATGTGAAGGAACCACAACCACACCAAAAAATCAAACAACTTTCTCCCTTACCTCAATGAATGAGAGGAAAATATAAACCATAAATGAATGAAAATTTGAGAGAAATATTATCTTAGGTTAAGCTGAAAATTTCTTTTATTAATGTAATCCAAACCATTCCTGCCTACTCCAAGTACCTAAAGGACCTGTGTACTTTAAAAAAGAAGTTATCACATAAAAACCAAGTCCTTTTGGATGTTAATGTGAGTACCAACATTCAAGGTACCATTCCTCCTAAGTTTAAAGACCCATTATTTCCTTACATAAATGTTGAGTTAGGAGAGAATAAAGATGTCAAAGACCTTTGTGATATAGGAGCTAGTGTTAACCTCATTCCATATTCCATGTATTATTAGTTAGATCTCAAGGAACTCGAACCCACATCTGTCACTCTTCAACTTTATGATCATAGTGTTTGAGTTCCTAAGGGTTTATTTAAGGATGTTTTAGTGAAATTTGAAATTTTCATTTACCTTACTTCATTATCCTTGATAATAACCCAAGATTGGGTCCTAGGGAGAAAACCCCCATCATCCTTGGTCGTCCCTTCTTAGAAACAATCAACTCAGTCATCTAAATTAGGAATGGTAGCATGAAAATAACCTTTGGAAACATGATCCTCGATCTGAATATATACAATGAAAACTCTCAAATTTTGGATGATGAAGAGATCCATGAGGTAAACTAGATTAGTAGTGTTGGAAGTGAACTGGATAATCATCAAGGGATTATTGAAGGATGCTTAAGTCAAGGTGAGATTGATTTACTTTTTTCACATGAGGTAAATTTGTCTCCTCAGATTGAATCTCTTTTAGATTAATACTTTCATTATTTTTTAGGATCACTAATCAATGATACCATTGGTGAAATCAAAAACATTGAGTCCATACCCATTCATGGCACTGTTCTGGAAAATTTGGTGGTTTAAACTTCTGTTCAAAAGAAACCAATTTTATCAAGAAATTTTTAAAAAGAAACCATGTTTGATACAAATTCACATCTTTCTTTTGAAAGTGTTGACCAATTTGATCTTGAATTTAAGGTCCCACCTTCATCACTCAAGTATTAATTCTTAGGGGACAATCAAATATTTCTTATTTTCATTTCTTCCTCTCTTAAAGCTAATTAATATAGGATGCTTCTGGATGTCCTATGAAAGCATAAGAAATAAATTGGATTGACCCTTTCTGATATTCCTGAGATTATCCCACTCATTGGAACTCATAGGATTATTCTAGAATCTGACTCCAAACCATGTCGTCAACCTTAGTGGAGACTCAATCCCAATCTTATGGATGTGGTAAGGAAATAACTTCTTAAATTGTTAAAAGTGGGTATCATCTACCCCATTGCTGAGAGTGAGTGGGTAAGCCCAATTCAAGTTGTTACAAAGAAATATGGAATCATTATTATCACCAATGAGGATGGTGATATTCTCCCCACAAGGGTTAGTAGTATATAGAGAGTGTGCATTGACTATAGGAAGGTAAACTCATGAACTAAGAAATACCATTTACCCTTTCCCTTCATTGATCAAGTCCTCTAGAGAGTGGAAGTTCAAGAGTTATACTAAATCCTAGATGGATTCTCGGGGTATAATCAAATTGAGGTCTCATTATAGGATCAAGGAAAAATAACATTCACCTGTACATTATAAACTTTTTCCTTCAAATGCATGCCTTTTGGGATATGTAATTCCCGCGGTACCTTCAAGTGGTGCATGATGGGAATCTTTTATAACATGGTGAGGGTTTTTTAGAGGTATTTATGGAAGAATTTTCCATATTCATAGATAATTTTTAGGTATGCCTTATGAATTTTGAAATGGTTTTTTCAAGATTAGAGGATAATAATATCATCCTAAATTAGGAAAAAATCCATTTCATGTTTAAGTAAGGACTTGTTTTGGGACATCTAGTCTCTAATAGAGGGATTGAAGTTGATAAATATAAGGTTGATAACATTACTCACCATCCCTCTCCAAAAAATTTAAAGGAAGTGAGGTCTTTCTTAGGGAATGCTGGTTTCTATAGAATGTTCATTAGGAATTTCATCTCCATTTCCCAACCACTTTGTGCTCTTTAGGTGAAATATGCTCTATTTATATGGACATAAAGATATGAGGAATCATTATCAATACTCAAGTCATCTCTTATCTCTCCACTAATCATGAAATCTCCCAATTTTAAATTTTTGTTTAAACTCATGTGTGATGTGAGTAACTGTGATGTAGGAGCTGTCTTGGGAAAACATTATGAGAAAACTCCATGTGTCATTTCTTATGCAAGTAAATCATTAAATGATGCACAAATAAACTACACTGCTACTGAGAAATAGTTACTTGATGTTGTCTTTTCCTTGGAGAAATTTTGGTCTTATCTCTTAGGATCCCCCATCATTGTCTTCACCAATAATTTAGCTCTAAAATAAATTTTCCAAAAATAAGATGCCAAAGAAAAATTGATTAGGTGGTTCATTATTATTAAAGAATTTAATTTAACCATTAAGGATAAAAAGGGTGTTGAAAATGTTATAGAAAATCACCTCTCTAGTATGGAATTCAAAGACAACTCATATCACATTTCTGTGTCTGATTCATTTCCTGATGAACACCTCTATTCTATGAGTGATTTCCCTTAGTATGCTGACATAGAAAACCATTTGATTATAGGTGAAATTACAAAATTAATCTGGACCCAAGCTAAGAGGAAATTACTTTCTGGTGTCAAACACAATGTGTTTTATAATCCACACCTCTTTAAGTTTCTTCCTAATCAAATCATTAGGATATGTGTTCTTGAGTCCAATAAAGAGTCCATTCTAAAATTTTGTCATGGAGATGCATGTGAAGGCCACTTTTTCAAAAATAAAACCACTAAAAATGTCCTAAAAATTGGTTTCTACTGGCCTAACCTCACTAAGTATTCTTAAAAATTCTGCCAAAGTTGTCCTCAATGTCAACAATTAGGATCCATAACCAAAAGGAATCAAATGATCATTACTCCCATTCTGGTCATCAAAATATTTGATTATTGGGGAATTGATTTCATGGGACCCTTCATAAACTCTAGGGTATATGTATACATCTTATTATCTATTGATTATGTCTCAAAATGGGTTGAGGACATTCCCACAAATTCCAATGACCATCATGTTGTGATCTGATTCCTAAAAGATCACATGTTTTATAGATTTGGAATTCATAGGGCTATCATCAGTGATTGTGGAACCCATTTCTGCAACCGTCCCTTATCAACACTCATGTATAAGTATGGTATTTCTCACAAAGTTTCCACTACCTTCCATCCTCAAAAAATGGTCAAGATGAGTTGGAAAATAGGAAAATTAAGAAAATTATTGAAAACCTCGTCAATCCCTCTAGGAAATATTGGTCTGAGAAACTCTTGGATTTTTCTTTGGTCATATCATACTGAATTCAAAACCATCCTCGGAATGTCACCATATAGGATGTTTTATGGAAAATCATACCATCTACATATTGAAATTGAACACAAATCCTTTTTCCAATTAAAAAAATTAACTTTTACATTTCATTGGCTGAAACAAAGAGGAAATTAGATCTTAATGAACTTGAGGAACATAGGATGGAGGCTTATGAAAATTCAATGATAAATAAAGCTAGAGTTAAAGTATACCAATCTAGTAATATCAAAGTAAAACACTTTGAACCAAGAAAATTTGTGCTCTTTTATAATTCCAAACTTAATTTACACCCATGAAAGTTAGGGTCTAGATGGTCAGGTCCATACACAGTGCATCATTTGTACTCTCATGGGGCAGTATAGATTCAGGATCCCATTGGTGGTCATGTCTTCAAAGTAAATAGTCATAGGTTAAAACCATCCATTGAATCGTTCAATAAACAAGAAACAGAGGAGTTAACTGAGCCAACCTATGAAACAAAAAAATGTGATAGATTTAGGGTCCATGTCGAGCTAATGACATTAAACAAATCACTTTCTGGGAGGCAGCATGGCCGTTACCTGTACATTGAATCAAGGTTTGTAGTTTCAAAATAAACACATACACCTTTTCCCTTTCCTTTTTTAAATTTTTTTGTTTTTATTTAAGGGAACCTATCAGGGTTTCCATGGTTTCTAATTTGGCTTGTGTGTGAGAAGCATGGGTTGTTGAGGTTGAAGTTTTTTTCATGGAAATCACATACATCCATAAATTCCACACCATTATACCATCCACTATGGGTATTCCATGAGGGACATGAGGATTGAAGGATCAATTTTTTATGGCATGACCTTCATCAGTATACCACCTAGTGACATTATTCCATAACTCATTTTCAAATTTTAATTTTGGAACTCCTCTCTTATACCTCTACCCCCTTCTAAAGTTTATTTTCTTTAAACACTAGGTATGATGTTATTCTAAGTTGGGGGGAGAAATAAAAAAATGTTTTTGTGTGTATAAATATATATATATATATATATATTTGAAATGAAAAATAATGTGTGTTAATGGAAGGAAAAAATTCTTTAAACTTGAACATGATAATGCACACTGTAAAATATGAAACTTAATATTAAATAATTTTGCATGCCTTGATTCTTATTGAAATCCATGTTTAAGTTCATGATCATAGATTTTGGAAAGTTTGGTTGTATAATGTGAATTTTCACCATTTACATTTTCATCCAATTAATAAAAAAATCACAACACATGCCCTTTGGATTGTGGGGTATTAATTTGAGTTCTTGGGGTCCCATAATAAATGTCATAGGTTTGGTGATAATTTTAATTTTAACATGATTATTCAAAAAATCAAATAAATATAATTGCACGTTGAGAAATCGATTGAACTAATGTGTGGCTTTCGGCACTTGGGGATTGTAACTCCATAGTTTTCTAGCCCATATTTGGGTATTTTATCTTTATTTGTGGTAATTTGAATTTTTTTTTTTGATTTAGTTTACTCAAGATGATGATCAAGTATGTGAGATTCACTTGGTGCCCTAAGGTCTTTGAGCCTGAGAGTCATCGGTAAAGTCTCTCTATAGGGGTTGACTTGATTGAGTTCAATTTCAATTACCATGGAAAAGGTAAAAAACAAAACAAAACAAAATAAAATAAAATAAAAAGAATAATCATATTAATATTAAAATGTGATTCCACCTAACGCTTCCTTCTTTTCCCCCTTGAACAAAGATGAACTCCCATGTCTATTGTGACGCAGAACACGTCATTATGCTTAATTGAAATTAGATTAAATGTGGTGATGAATTTGATAAGAGGAATGAGCTTGGTCTTGGGATATGCTTGTGAACCTATCTTGTATTAAATTATTTTAATGGGTTTCATAATTGTTTGGTATGATGTATTTTGTTGATCATTGTATATTAAAATGTTTTTGGAAAAGGGAATTTGAATTTCATATTTTTTTAGATATATTTTTCTCAGGACTAGAAAAACTCAAGTTGGGGTGTGTGATTAGCCACTAAAAGAGGCTAATATTCATTGTTAATATATATAATTTCCATGTTCTACATTATTCATAAATATAATTTTTAGTGCATTTTACAAATTGAACATTATTTAACATTATGATTGCAATTCCTTCTTAAAATTCACTATTGCATGGTACATTTTTGAACACCTAATAAAACACCCAATGGTATTGAATTTAATTTCATATTTCATTTTCAGGTTTTTAATTCCATTGGGAACAATTCATAATTTTGGATCACTTGAAGATTCACATTGGAAGCCCACCATTTTAGACATTCAACCTGAGAAATTGTGGGCCAAGTGAACTGGATAGAAGCCCAGTAAAATTATTGTATTAAACAAGATCCAAGCCCAATGATTCTAAAATTTTAAATTAATATATATAACACCATGGGGAATATTTCATACAATAGTG
Organism: Viscum album; assembly: GCA_963277665.1. NCBI lineage: Eukaryota > Viridiplantae > Streptophyta > Magnoliopsida > Santalales > Viscaceae > Viscum > Viscum album. Next base: position 1,850,347,295 of record OY728156.1, read on the forward strand.
ACAAGAGATAATTCAAAGTTATAAATTGAGTTACAAGTGGCCCAAGTTGGAGATAAAATTCTGGGCCAGATTCTGTGGCCCAAAAAAACAGCCCACCATTTCAATCATATCTCGGAAACCAAAAAATACAATTGGGATAAAATTTTACAATTTGTAAGGTAAAGTTTGGGTATTTATTTTATTATTATATGTACCACCCCAATTCATCCATCTAGAAGGCCATTTTTGTGCCTCTATTTGGTGGATGCAAGCTACCTACCCTTTCGGGTCAAGGGTGGAAAAGTCTTCTCTCTATTAACTTTCCACCCACCCGGGCCTACCACAATCAATTGGGGAGACTTGTACTATTTGGGACTCGAACCAAGCCTCTCAAGATTCCTATTTAAGGCATTGTTGGTGAAGGGTTTGAGGATCTTTGAGTGTTGTTTTCATTTTAATGTTATGCTTCCAATTTGATGTTGTAATCGTATTTCTCAAATTGTAAGTTGTTCAATTCACCTTAGTTTCTTAATAAAAGTTCTTCTTCTCATATTATTATGTTCTTCTTCATATCACGCTAATACATTTTCTTCAAGGTGTGAACTTATTCACAAAAAATCTTGTGAAATTCTTCACACAATAGTGGATTGATCGTTATTTCATTGTTTTTCACTTCTTTAATTCCACCCTCATGAGTCTACTTTCCACTTCTATTTAGAGCATAGTATCAATGGAGGGCTAACCCTATTATGGGTTGATCCAAGGGAATAGAAAGGGGATGTATTGGATGTTATTTCTCACTACATAAATGCTTAATAATTTCTTTTATTTGAGTTTTTCATTCAATGATTTTCTCTCTTCCTCTTCCTTATAAATTTTATCGCCACAATTTTCATGTGTTTATAAGATCTTTTACCTAGGAGTGATCATGAAAATGACCCTATAAGTGTATGGGTGATTATCATGTGTATATGTGGGTGTTAAACTAGTAAGTGATGATCTTATATTGATTTCATTGAATGAATCCTTCTTGAGTTAATGAAATTGAAATAATTTAAAAAGAAATTCATACATTTCATCCCTTATAATAACCTAAGATCAACCCATTCTCATAATTTTAATTAACTTAGGTCTCTTAGTTATCATTTAAACCCGTATAAAATATACCCAAAGTTGGCCACTACATAACCAAATATTATTCATAGAATGTATGTGTCTGTGGGTTTCTTCTTAGGTCTCAGAGAATTCGAAAACCCAAGCTACATTACAAGTGACCGCTTAACCCTAAAAACTTGGGTAAATTTGGGAGAGATCAATTTTACATTAAAATAACTCATGTTGTACTTAGTAGGGAACCCTAGATGACCAAAAACAATATACTCAGCCTAAAATAAGTTCTCCCATGAATCTAAATTCATCCCCAACCCTCTGGTTATCCATCAAAACACCTTGAATATTAAATCTTACTTCCTATTAATTTACTAAAACTTACCCAACACCTAAAATACAAAATCATGTGGAGGATTTGCAACCACCTACATAGATTGTGCTTTGATAATAAACAAACACGTGTTAGAGATAGATACAACTCAAACACCTTCATACACTCAAAATCTATGAAAATCCCAAATATCACTTAGAAAGGTATAAAAAAATAATCAGTTAAAAACATTGATAATTGCATTGCCTGTTTCGAAGAGTGATTTGACAATGAATAATGATCCAATTATTAATCCCAAGTTGTGTTTTGGTTGTATTTTTTATCAATAGATGATGTATGTTTGAATTTGAGAAAAGAATAATTTTTTGGGTTTTTGGACCTAGGCCATCAGTATGAAGAATCATACTTAGATCATTGGCATAATTCATTGCATACGATCCATCGAATTGGGATTTTGATAAAAATATAGAAGCTACTGGAAATCATATCAAGCCTGGAATGAAAGTAGTGATCATAATGAGGAAGTCGTGATTACAAGATGAAGTTTTTGAAAGAAGAAAGTTTTTAAAGACAAATCTTTTCGGACTTAGTTTATCAGTATTAGATCACTGGACACAAAAATGTTTGAAGGATGTGAATTTTTTCTCAGGATATTAAGTTATAAAGATGTTGATTTTCAGTCGAACCAATAAGACATGGGAAATAAATCTTTGGATAAAGAAGTTGTTGAATGTAAGAAGTGTGAATTTTAATCAGAGAAGTAAATAAGTTGTTGAAGATTGAAGTCGCTGACATTGGTCTATCGGATGCGGTATACCACTGATTCATCGTAATAAATTATAAAACTGATTCAGGTTATAAATTGTTGTTATCTTTTAGACATCAGAAACAGAGTTCTATTGGATGTTGAATTAAAAACAATTGAATTATATTTAAATTGTATCAAGAAAAAAAGAAGTTATACTTTGTTCTCTTACAACTGGATCAAGAGAAAAAAAACAAAATTATTGATTTTTTTCTCAAGAAGAGGTGCAGACTCATCAGACTGGAGATAATAATCATCATCAGAATGAAGCAAAGACCGATCCATCAGACACTGGCTGACACTGATAAAGTCATCAGACATGGGACCATCAGTCTGAGGAATAGAAGAAAAGGATAAATAATTTGAAGATATTTTAGATGTGCTTATTAAGATTTGATATAGAGAATCTGTATGAGAATACTTTCAGTGTTTACAAAAGAGAAACGAAATGAAGAATCTATTGTATGCCTTCATCATAATGAAGAATTGGACCGAAGAAATGTTTTGTAAACTTGAAGAAATATGAATATTTGAGTATATTATAGAATATTTGAGAAGTGTCCAAAAGGATTGATAAGAGTTGAATATTTAAAATATGAATACTTAAATGTACAAGAAATATGTGAATTTTGAATTTTATTGAGCAGGAAGTGAAATTATTTTTCTCTCCTTTTCCATTCTAGAATGCCTATAAAAGAAGAGCTCAGTACATTTGTACTTCGCTAAATTGAATTGCTCATATGTTCTAGATCTCCGATAGTTTTGGAACAGGTATTAAGATTATGATCGAGTTATTTATTTTTTATATTGAAGATGAGGAAGTTTCAATGAAATGAGATCCGTCGGAGTGAGGTTCTATCTGATCATCGGAGCAAGTTCCAATGGATGATGTTCCATCAGAACAAGTCTACCAGAGTGATCCCATCAGAGTGACATCCATCATAGCAAGGTTCATTAGACCAAGTTCCATCGGATGGAGGAATTGAGAGCTACCAATTGAGTTCCTACTCAGTTGAAGAAGGAAGAGTAGACGGAGTATCAAACTGAGGACAATCAAATAGAGACCATCCGACAGAGGTTACCGGACTGGGGAAGGTTGGACTGACTTTTGCTGAGGAAGTTTTCCAGATAGTGTTTCTGGAGAATGTTTCAAGACCAACAAGTTCCTTAGAGAATTTTTTTAGTTCTTGAAGATTTTACGCAGTTAATGTTTGATTTAGCTTACTTATAGAGGAAGTGAAGACTTTCTGAAGTCGATCAAAAAATAAGAAGGAAAGTTAAGCTTATAACTGCGGATACCTACCAATTGCTGAAAATGATTGATTTTATTTTTGGGGTGTATAACCAGTTATGGGAAAGTGGATACTAAAAAGGATAGTTGGGGGTATAACCAACTATAGTAGGAAAGTTTCTACTAGGTTTTTAGAAATTTTCACTGCTTGTTCCTTTGTATTCTGAAAAGAAGATAGTGAAAGAATCCATGTTGGTGGGACTATCCAACATGGAAAGGAGTAAGTCTTTTCACTGAACCTTGTAAATATCATGTGATGCCTTCTATTTATATTTTTTGAATATAAAATGTGAGGTTGAGAAGATATACTTGAGTGGATCATAACTTTAATAGGTTTCAGAGGTTAAGAAAGTTTACTAAAGAAGTTAAGAAACTTTCTTATAAAATAAAAAGAAACCATTGATTTGCCCACCTCTCAATGGTCTCGATCCTACTTGGGAACAACAATTAGTATTAGAGCCTTGGTTCCCTCTAAAAGATCCATCTCTATGAATGGAGAATTTCAATTTTCATGAACTATAAAGGGATTCCAGTTTTCAATGGTAAGAACTATCATATCTGGAAAGATAGAATGCTTCCATATCATATGTCTCTTGGGTATGATGTTTTTGAAGATATTATAGATGGATTTCCTACTCGTATTGAGAATTATCCTCTTACTAATGCTGATAAGAAAAATCTTGAGAATGATGGAAGAGCTAAAAATGTTTTACTCTCATCACTAACTGAAAGTGAGTTTCTTAGAGTAATGGGAGTCGGAACTTCCAAAGGTATCTGGGATAAGTTGAAGAACATATATCAAGGCAATACAAAGGTGAAGAAGTAAAAGTTACAACTCTGGAGACTGGAGTATGATGATCTAAAAATGGTAGAGTATGAATCTATTGGTGACTTCTTTATAAGGGTGAATGATATTTTCAGCACCATAAGATGTCTTGGTGAGAAATTGGAATACTCAACTATTGTTGAAAAAATATTGATAATTATTCCAAATAAGTTTGATTCCAAAGTTTCATCTTTGGAAGATAGAGATCCGGAAACTCTATCTTTGGATGATCTTCACAGTACTCTTGTTACTTATTAAATGAGAAGAGAGAAGGTCATGAAAAGTAAAGAAAATTTTGATCAAGAAATTTCATTCAAGTCTTTGTTAAAAAGAAAAAACAAAGATAAAGAAATTAAAGAAGAATCAAGTGATTCGAAATTAGAGGAAGAAGATGAAGATTTTAATACAATTATTTCCCTCCTTTATAAGAAATACAATAATGGAAAATGGAAAAGTAAAACCCTTAAATGTTGGAATTGTGAAGGGAAATGACATTTTTCACAGAATTGTCGTAGGAAGAAAGTTGAAGAGTATGATTCTGATGAAGATGATGATAAATCTTGAAAATAAAAGTGGAAGAAACATAAAGAAAATTTTCCTTATGACAAGAAGAAGAAAATTTATCTGAGCATAAGAAAGACGGATGATTCCTCATCAAGTGATAAACATGATCATCAACTCAACTTTATTGTTCAAGTTAGAAATGGAAGTAATTTTTTATACATTGATGATGAAGAAGAAGAAATTATTGAAATGGAGTGGATTCTCAAAAAGAATTTGGAAAAGGAAATTGAGTAGAATACTCAATTCGATAAAGAAATAAAGAATCTGAAGAAAGATGTTGAAAGAATAACTTTTAAAAATAATGATCAGGTGAAGAAAAAAGAGACAAATCTAAATGTTATTAGATCTCAGAATATGAAGATTGATGTTATGAAGAAAGATCAGCCAACAATGAGAACCTCAACATGAAAGAATCTATACTTATTCAAGAAAATAAGCGGAACAGGTTGAAGATAGTTGAATCTGAAAAGATGATAGATGTTCTAAAAGTTAGTCTGGATGAGAAAGAATGGGAGTTGTTTGAAACACAATAAATGATTCTTTCAACACAAAATAAGATAAGAAATATGAGAGAAAACATCACCAAGGTAGTTGATGTTAAAGTTGAAACTTCTAAAAAATGTGAAAAGAAAGGTTTACAAAACAAGGTTTGTGAGAAAACATCTTTCACCAAGAAAGATAAGAATTATTCAAAAAGGTATCCTCCTGATAAAATGGTCCATGATTTGTGAAGAAGAAACAACAAAAACAATGTTCAGAACAAGTACCATATCAATCTGAACAATCAAGATTCAGAGGTGTCATGACCCGTCCCCCAGGGCCCATGTCGTGACTTCCCCAAGCCCGCCTTCCATAGGGTAGGGGCTGGCGACTATCACCAAAGGAATAATTCCCTAAAACTGGGAATGCATTACCTTTATAACCTATAAACACACACACAAGTAAGCACACAGCTGGACGAAACACCAAGTAAATTGTATAACAAAAGAGTGTTGAAAGTAAAAGGAGCCAGAATACAAGCCCAATAGTAAAGGTACAAGTACAACTGAAATTCAATACAACTGAAGAAAGTGAAAAGATAGCTACTGGATCGTCCTCCGAGGTTCCTACCTGAAGGGTAGGTACAGATCACCTCCTCAGCACTCCACGTCCATCCGTCTCCTCTGGGTACCGACATGCCATATAGTCCACCTCTGGGTACCATCCAGTCCTGGTACTCTCAGCCTCTGTCAGCGTCGTCCGTCGTCTGCATCCAACACAACGAAGTGTGTGCATAGCCCGTGTAGGGGTGAATTTAATGATACTCAGTAGGACCCCGAGACCCTCAAGGTCTCACAAAATCCAACAAGGATAAACCAAAAATTATGAAATCAACAGATAACCATTACTTAGGTATATTCTCATACATATACCTAAGTTATCAAGTGATCTATCTCAATCATGAGGAAAACACAGAAAAATTGACTCAGCTCAACCAGGATTTTATTCTAGGGGTAGTATCAAGTAACATCCCCAGTCACATTATCGAAACCTCGGCTGCTGGAGAACTCCTCCTTTATCGAGTACAGTGGGCCTACCGCGACACCAAGCGCGCTTCCCACTAACCTTGGACTGATGAGGTACTCCTCCTGTCGAGTACTGTGGGCCTGCCACGTCACACAGAGGCACTCCCCACTGTGGGTATGCCACATCACCAAGCGTGCTCCCCCTCGTAGCATGCTGAGGTACTCCTCCTGTCGAGTATCGTGGGTCTTCCACGACACCAAGGCGCTCCCTAGTGTGGGTCTTCCGCGACACCAAGGCGCTCCCCACTAGGCTAGTAGAGTCACTCCAAGTAAAACGGTCAGCAGTCGTCAGGTCTCAGCAAGCTACTAGGTCTCCTCACTACGCTCACTCGTCTCCAGGAGGATCCGCTCCACGAGCTACTAGTCGATACTCCAACTGTCACGAATTCCCGCGAAGAAGTGTCTCAAAGTTCTGCCACATCATAGGGGTCTCAACGTAATAGACAGTGCATCAATCGGTCGCTCGGTCTATGAGTTATTAGCCTTTTAGTCCCGGGAGCCCGGTTGGATTCGTGCACGATCTAACCTGACCGTAACTCAACTATACCCTAAACTCTAGTGGGGTATACTCAAAGAGACCGTCACACTCCAATATTTCCAACGCCATTGACGGTTCGTCAAACGGATGTCTGGTGCCAAAGATATGGCTGAAGGAGCATAAATGGGTCGTAGTGGGCCCAGGTCCGGTCCAACTCGGTCGGACCGACCCGACCCGGCCCGCTGGACCCAGCCCAGCAGGCTGTGAGGGGCCATGGAGGGTCGTGAGGGCGCAGACCGGCCGCGAGAGCACGGACTGGCCGTGAGGGCGTGGACCGGCCGTGAGGGCATGGACCGGCCGCAAGGGCGCGAACCGGCCATGATTTGGTGTGAGGGCGGTTCGGCCTGGAGGGCACCGTGTGGGTGGCTCGGCCCGGAGGGCGCTGTGAGGGTGGCTCGGCCCGGGGCATGGGGTCAGTTTGTCTTAGAGGTCTACGGTGAGGGCGGCTCGGGGTGACTCAGCCCGGAGGCTGGGATGGCGCGGCCGGGGCCGGTTCGGCCAGCGAGTGGCGCGACCAGGGCAGGTTCAGCCGGGAGGTCAGGCGGCCAGGGTGGCTCGGTCGGCGGATGGCGTGTCTAGGGCGGCTCAGTCGGGAGGTCGTGGTGGCCAAGGCCGATTCGTCCAGCAAACAGCGTAGCCAGGGCGGCTTGGCCGGAAGGGCAGAGACCGCGGGGGCAGTTCGGTCGGGGCACCGCGAGGGCGGCGCGGGTAGCGGAGGCCATAGGTGGCGGCGCCGTTACCTTCGTCACCTTCATTTCCTTCCTCCATTTTGAAGAACACTTCAAAACAACACAAGGGTTACATAGAGGAGGGGCCATGTTAGTTTGGCCCGCACTCTCCACATTAGAGTGGTAGCAAGAGGTTCACAAGAACGAAGCACATCAAACCCTCCTACAAAGATTCTTCCCAACCCATGAAAGAAAATAAGGGGTGTACTTGTGAAGTGATAATCAAACAGAATTAAACCCCTACCTCAGGTTGATATGTCGACGGAGTCGCGGGGAAGAAGACAAATCATTGGGAAAAAGACCGACGTCAGTGTCGTCGGCGTTTTCCTCGATTGTCGGTTTTTTCATCGGTTCGTCATAGTCAAAGACGTCGTACGTCGGAAGAAGACCTGAGGAAGAAGGTTGAAGTAGGTCGGCGTTCTTCTTTGGGGAGCGCGTTCTTCGTTGGAGAACACGTTCTTCGTTGGAGAGCGGAATCCTCCAAGTGTTGGGCATCGCATCACTTTACCAGCGCTTTGTCGCTTGGTGAAGCCGTCCCAAATCCTCCTCCCAAGCTCCATATATATAGGAGAAGGGGTAGGTAGGTAACGATCATGGAATTTATGATGGTTCATTTATTAGGAACCTTCCTAAATTCGAACGACTCTGTTACTTAATTTAAAATGGGGGAAAGTCAATTAACTAAGTTGACATAATTAAAGGTATGTGTGTTGGAACAATTAATGTAGAGTAAGTCAAGAGGCTCCTCCAAATTAATGAGGGGGGTTGAGAGTTTCTCTCAATTATAAGGGGGTTTAGTATTGGGTGGTCCCCACCACCATAACCTCTCACATGGGTGTTGCAAATAAAAATAAAAATGTCATACACTTTTATTTTTATTTTATTCTTACATGAAAAAACCAAAAACTAACTTTCACCCTCGACCAACTGTCGTCGAGGTGAAAGTCTTCTTAAGCGAATACTGGCACTGCGAGTTCAACGGTACCCTCGAATTTCAATTCCAACCACCGGTTCAAAAGTTAGAAAAACTCACTTGCACGTTCACTAAACGTACCTGAAATAAAGTTCAGAATATCATTCCGGGCACTCTGGGCCTCAAAATCACGCGTCGTAAATTTTCGAGGACTCGTAAAATTCTCATATATTTAAAAAAAATTACATAGAAATTTCAGGTCTTTACATTCTCCCCACCTCAGGCTTTATGTCCCCGTAATCCACAACTCAAACTAAGGGAACAAGTGGGGGTACTGATCACGCATCTGAGCCTCCCGCTCCCATGTGCTCTCCTGGAGGTTCCCGTGCTGCCAGCGAACGTGCACCAGAGGTATCGACTGTCCACAAAGAACCTGCTCTTGTCGATCCTCAATCTCTACTGGAACCTCCGTAAAAGTCACCCCATCGTCGATGTCCAGCTCTCCATGGTCGATGATGTGATAAGGGTCGTGCACGTATCTCCTCATCTAGGATACGTGAAAGTCGTCATGCACCTGGTGCAACTGAGGTGGAAGAGCTAAGCAGTATGCCACCTCACCAACTCTACTGAGGACCTAAAAAGGTCCGATGAACCTCGGAGATAACTTACCTCCTCGACCAAATCTCCTCAAACCTCATCGAGGTGAGACCCCTAGAAAGACGTGGTCTCCATCCTCAAACTCTAGAGGTCTCTGTCTCCTGTCGGCATATGAATTCTGCCTGCTTTGTGCAGTCTTCATCCGCTCCTAGATGACCTGGACCTTCTCTGTGGTAGCCCGTACCATCTCTGGTCCCACTAGTGATGACTCCCCTAGGTCATTACAGTACAAGGGTGATCTGTAAGGTCGCCCGTATAATTCCTCAAAAGGTGTCATCCCAATGGTGGAGTGATAGTTGTTGTTGTATGCAAACTCCACAAAAGGCAATGATCCTCCCAGATGCGACTGAAGTCGAGGACACAAGCGTTCAGCATGTCCTCGAGGGTCTAAATGGTCCGCTCAGTCTGACCATCCGTCTAAGGATGGAAGGCGGTGCTCAAACAAAGCTGTATCCCGAAAGCCTCCGACAACCCCTTCTATAGTCGGGAAGTAAAATGTGTGTCACGGTCAGAGACAATCGTCATGGGTAATCCATGTAGCCGCACAATATCTTGCACATAGAGGTGTCACAAGCTCTCTACTGAACTCTGCTCTCTGATCGGTAGGAAGTGGGCCGACTTGGTGAGTCAGTCGACGATCACTCAAATCGAGTCATGTCCCCTGGATGTACATGGAAGTCATGTCACGAAGTCCATGGATATCTCATCCCACTTCCACTCTAGGACCTCTAAAGGCTGAACTAAGTCTTCTGGTACTTGATGATCCGCTTTCACTTGCTGAAAAGTGAGGCCTCGTGAGACAAACTCTACAACTGCTTTCCTCATTCTCGGCCACCAGTGTTGTCATCGAAGATCTCGGTACATCTTCGTCACTCCTAGATGTACCGCTAGAGGGGATGTGTGGAACTCCCTCAAAACGTCCTCCTGAAGTGACATTGGTACCATGATACGTCCCCCAAAGAGGATGACGTGCTCCCCACCTTCAAAAAATCCATTAGGTGCCTGTCATGTGGATATCTGAGCACATCGTGTCTCGCAGTCAGCGTCCCCACGTTGTGCCTCCCTGAGACTCATGTGATCAGAGTACACGGTAAAATGCTCACCCATTAGATAGTGTCACCACATCTTCAAGGCGAAGACCACTTATAACGACCCGAAATTTTGAATAAATTTTGTTTCCTAACTTAGTGTGTTATTTTATTTGATACTCAACAAAACTATTTCATTTAATAAAATGAGTATAATTAAAATAAGACCGTTGGGTTTTGACTGTTATATGACCATTGGTCAATATGACCATTAGAAACTAAATGTTGCGATTATTGTCTATAAATACAAGTGATCTTGGTTAATTAATATAGAAAGAAGATTTGATGGCCCCATCCAGTAGTCTTGGGCCGATCGAAGCCCATCTGATGGAACTCAGGAAGGAGGTAGCACCTTTGGGCTTTTCCCTAGACAAAACCCAAGCTGAACTTCATCATGTGAAGCTCGAACAGAATCACCTTCGCGAGAAGTTCAAGCTGATAGAAATCACTACTTGGGCAATGTTGGCCGAGCCGCCCCAAGATTATATCACCCTAGCACACCTTACTCTTAGGTCCTACACTGGTGTTATAAGGGGCTATGTAACGAGACCGTAACTGCCATGTGTAATCCTTTGATTTAAATAAAAAATTTGATTTCTTCTTATGGTGGAGTTTGTGAATTTTCAAATGTCCGGATAAATATAGTATGCATATTATTGATGAATTTTAGAAAAAAAAGATATTTTAAAAATATTTATGTAAACCTTAAATAATTAATAATGTGTAATGATTTTCAAAAAATGGTTTTCTACAGTTATGTTCAGTAAGAAATTTATAGTCTAATAAGATCAACTTAATTTTTGATGAATAGTAAATTATGAATAGTGATTTTACGCTTATGATTAGTAATGTGATCAAATGGATTAAGTAACCTCACTTAATAAAATATTAATATAATCTAGGCTCCTTGATTAAGTAATGTGATTCCATAAAATAGGTAAATAATTGTTCCAGAAAGTACTGGTTAAGTATTAGTTTTTTCGGGTGAATAGTGCTTTTTTTTAATTAAATTAAAAATATTTAGAAAATTATTTTCATAAAATAGAGTTCATTTTTGAAATCAAAGCATCGATATTAGGTTAAGGTGAATTTTTGGGATTTTTCTGAAAGAGTTGAATTTTCAGTGAATAGTGTTTTTGTTTAAAAATTAAATTAAAAAAATTTAGAAAATTATTTTCATAAAATGAAGTTCATTTTTGAAATCAGAGCATCGATATTTGGTTAGGGTGAATTTTTGGGATTTTTCTGAAAAAGTTGAATTTTTGGTGAATGGTGAATTTTCAGTTTAGAGTTTCGGGTGTTTAATGACATCATTAAGGATGTAATAATTATGTAATAATTACGGTCGACTTATGAATAGTAATATAAGGTATGAGGTGTCCCAAGTGGCCAATACCATGGGCAAATACCATGGGAAAGCTCATGGTTTTTCCAATACCACCAATGAGGTGTCCCTTGGCCATTAATGCCTTGTCCCCTCACTACACCTATAAATACCAAGCAATTCTCTCATCCTTTCCTTTCCAAAATGTTTCTCTTGTTTCCCTTACTAGGCCTTCTGCTCACCCTTTCTTTTTATGTATGTCCCCAGGTTATGAGATGTAGTAATGAACCTAGGATGAACATAAGGAGAAGCCTTTCAAGTGTCTAAGAAGAACGTTTTATGTTTTCATGTATTAAGTTCCTGGTTTCCAAGACACTAAACCTTAAAGATCCTTAGTTTTGTATAATGTAATGAAAGTTAACATGATTAAAAGGTGGGATGCTATAGTTGGTATCAAAGTATGGTTTAGTTATTTGTGGAAATTAGGATTTGAAAACATTACAAGGTTTCTTAATGAAAAGATTAAATATAAGAAAACACCCTAGTATTTTGGTGAAGTATTGAGTAAGTGGTTTCCAAACTAAAAAAATCTCCGTCTGGATACAAACAAGTAGAGGTGGCTCTGGAACAGATGTACATAGGGGTAAAACCTGAAAACACTGCTTTGAGCTAGACTCGAACGGGAACTGGTACACGACAATGGGTCTTGCTGCACTCTTGGTTACGACACTCCCGGGGGATATGTTTGGTTAATCTCAAGATTTTTATGAATCATTATGAAGGAATTATAGAAAAATGTAATTGTATAAGAATGAAGTTTTAAGACATAAAATCCTTTTTAGTTAAAAGACTCGTAAATGAAATAAGTTTCTCATAAAGGATTTATTCTTTTAGAAAATGTCCTCATCGTCTAGGAATACGTTGATGTATTTTTTGAGGAGTTACCCGGACCTCCCCCAGAAAGAGAGGTAGAGTTCTCCATTGAACTCATACCTGGATATCATCCGATGTCAAGGACCCCCTATAGGATAGAAAATGTGGAGCTAGAGGAATTAAAGAAACAACTCCAAGACCTTTTGGGGAATGGGTTTATCCGACCAAGTGTGTCTCCTTGGGGAGCACCAATCCTCTTTGTGAAGAAGAAGGATGGATCAATGCAGCTATGCATTGATTATAGAGAACTGAATGGGATCACAGTGAAGAACAAATACTCTCTTCCAAGAATTGATGACTTATTTGACCAACTTCGTGGGACTCAATTCTTCTCTAAGATTGATCTCCGTTCTAGTTATCATCAATTGAGGGTGAAGAATGATGATATTCCAAAAACTGTCTTCCAATCAAGATATGGGCATTATGAGTATGTTGTTATGCCCTTCGGACTGACTAATGCACCTGCTATTTTTATAGATCAAGAATAAGTTGATTTTGGAAACTTATGTTTTATCAAATGGATGTACTTTGTATAGGAAAATGATTTGGTGATTAAATGATAAAGATTATTTTGGATGATGTTTTCTCTTTTGGAGTACTATATGCCTAAGGAAAATAAAATACTACAGGATTTTATTTGTGGAGGAATGGTTGAAATTTTTATTTTGTAAGAATCTATGTATTTATTGTGGACATATGGTGATTTGGGTTAATTCTGGAAAATGATTAACCTAGCATAGAGAATATGTGATTAGGTTAATTACACTTTAGTATGAGACTTTAAGAGTAGTTGATGTTATTTGGAGATAAATGTTAAGATTTATTGTGGAAGACTATGTGATTAAATCCTTCTGAGTTTTGGGTTTCAATCTTAGTTTGGATTATTTTGATGAATTTTAAGGACGATTGTGTATTGAATGGTCTTTATTGAACTTTGGGTACTATTTGTTGAATTTTTGAGATTAATATTAGTATTTTTTTTATAAAGGATTATACTTTTTAGGGATTATATGATCTCATACTAACCATTTTGGTTTTAGTTGATGTCTAAATACAAGGGAAATATATAGTTCTCCTTTTGTGGATTATGTGATTCTCTAGAAGATGATTCTTGTGCTTTGATGTGACCAAGTCTTATTGAATGCTCATCGTTTGGAGAAAAGATTAGTTTTGGTGGAAAATTATTAAGGGATGAAACTCTACTTGAAGGTAAGTATATTTCCTCATGTTTTTATTCTATGAAGTAAATGAATTCCTCAAAAATTATGAAAAGGAATGTAAAACAAAAACGTTATTGGTTTTCGTTTCCTATTGGGTGATCAAAGACCATTTAACTCATATTATGTTTGTGATCTTCTTGTGGTTAATTTTCTCCTAATCATGTTTTCTATCACTCTCCATCAGAACTTGACCCTTTGTTTTCTCTTCCATATTCATGTTTTTCTACATGGAATCCTAGTATGGGTTAACTCGGGTGACCTTTGTACTTCCCTTTCTTTCTTTTAAAGTAATAGTTTTACTGACTCTTTTTCCGATGTCGAACTTTCAATGAAATTTCCAAGCCCAATTTTAAAATTACGAGGACGCAATTTCTTAAGGAGGGAAGATTGTAACGACCTGAAATTTTGAATAAATTTTTTTTCCTAACTTGGTGTGTTATTTTATTTTATACTAAACAAAACTATTTCATTTAATAAAATGAGTATATTTAAAATAAGACCATTGGGTTTCGACTGTTATATGACCATTGGTCAATATGACCATTAGAAACTAAATGTTGCGATTATTGTCTATAAATACAAGTGATCTTGGTTAATTAATATAGAAAGGAGATTCAATGGCCCCATCCAGTAGTCTTGGGCCGATCGAAGCCCATCTGACGGAACTCAAGAAGGAGGTAGCACCCTTGGGCTTTTCCCTGGACCAAACCCAAGACGAACTTTATCGTGTGAAGATAGAACGAAATCACCTTCATGAGAAGTTCAAGCTGATAGAAATCACTACTCGGGTAATGTTGGCCGAGCCGCCCCAAGATTATATCACCCTAGCACACCTTACTCTTAGGCCCTACACTGGTGTTATAAGGGGCTATGTAACGAGAGCATAACTGCCTTGTGTAATCCTTTGATTTAAATAAAAAATGTGATTTCTTCTTATGGTGGAGTTTGTGAATTTTTCAAATGTCCGGATAAATATAGTATGCATATTATTGATGAATTTTAGAAAAAAAGATGTTTTAAAAATATTTATGTAAACCTTAAATAATTAATAATGTGTAATGATTTTCAAAAAATGGTTTTCTACAGTTATGTCAAGTAAGAAATTTAGAGTCTAATAAGTTTAACTTAATTTTTGATGAATACTAAATTATGAATAGTGATTTTACGCTTATGATTAGTAATGTGATCAAATGGATTAAGTAACCTAACTTAAGAAAGTATTAATATAATCTAGGCTCCTTGATTAAGTAATATGACTCCATAAAATAGGTAAATAATTGTTCCAGAAAGTACTGGTTAAGTATTAGTTTTTTCAGGTGAATAGTGTTTTTTATTTTAAAAATTAAATTAAAAATATTTAGAAAATTATTTTCATAAAATGGAGTTCATTTTGAAAATCAGAGCATCGATATTTGGTTAAGGTGAATTTTTGGGATTTTCTGAAACAGTTGAATTTTCAGTGAATAGTGTTTTTATTTAAAAATTAAATTAAAAATATTTAGAAAATTATTTTCATAAAATGAAGTTCATTTTTGAAATCAGATCATTGATATTTGGTTAAGGTGAATTTTTGGGGTTTTTCTGAAAAAGTTGAATTTTCGGTGAATAGTGAATTTTCAGTTTAGAGTTTTGGGTGTTTAATGACATCATTAAGGATGTAATAATTCTGGTCAACTTATGAATAGTAAGATAAGGTATGAGGTGTACCAAGTGGCCAATACCATGGAAAAATACCATGGGCAAGCCCATGGTTTTGCCAATACCACCAATGAGGTGTCCCTTGGCCATTAATGTCTTGTCCCCTCACTTCCCCTATAAATACCAAGTCATTCTCACATCTTTTCCATTCCAAAATCCTCCTCAACGAAGTTCTGGTCCCCTTACCTCCCAAGGTGCCCTCAAGTCTCCCAAGGTCCCAAACTTCAAGATTTCAAAGTTACTCTTCAAGGTAAGGGATCCTACCTCTCTCTTTCTTTTCAAGTACTCTTTTGTATGTCATTTCATTTAAGCCCCATGTTCTTATGTTGGGGGATGTTCTTTTATATTCTTATTACTTTCATTTTCATGTTCATGTGATAATAGATCCCCTCTTACTCTCATCATTTCATTTTATGGATGTTTAAGTGGCGTCGTTAGGCTGCCGAATTTTTGTAAGAGATTCTTTCACCCTTCTCATTTTCAAGTTTTATTTTCATATCAAGTCTTTCAAGTTCCTTTTTATTATGTTGGGGTATGATCTCTATATCCATCATATTGTTCTTTTATGTTCATATGATGAGAGACCCAATTTGATCTCATCAATTCATTTTTTTTAAGTTTTAAGTTACGTCATTAGGCTGCCAAATTTTCATAAGAGAAATCTTATTTTTGTCTTCCTTCCATGTTTTTCATTTCATATGGTATGTTTTTCAAATTTCATTACCATGTTCTTATATCCTTTATATTCTATCCCTCTACTGTTTTCTGGATCATTTATGAGTGGGTAACCCATGTCCCCTCTCTTTTCAATGTTTTCTAAAACCCTGTAACATAGTTGTTATGCTGCAGAATTTTCATCTCAAAATGTCTCTCTTTTTCTCAAATTCTTTTATTTTATTAAGTGAATAATCAAATTTATTTCTTCTACAGGGGTATTCACATTTCTATCAAAATATTCTATTTTAATTCTGGGATTTACATACATGAAACCTGCTTTCCATTTTTGTGGGTTTAAAATGACATAAAGATCATGTCTTAAAAGTAGTTTTTAAAACGTTATGATTATGAAATGAAACTCATTTATTTTATGCTATATGGGTTATTTATGAAATGTTTGATGATGATATATATGGCTCACATGATGATAAATACAAATTTAAGGGTGCACACTGATAGCGCTCCAATGCATTGGGTAAAGACTTAATCTCTAGAGATGGTCATTTTAACGATACCTTGGTGAATAACCTTGGTAATTTTTTTTAATGACACCTTGGTGATACGGAAATGATTGTCTAAGTTAAATGTTGTATCCACGTCTTCAAGTTATGAAACATGTTATTTTTATTGTGATATGCCTCATGATCTCTTTCTCATGCCTTAAAGTTATTTATCATGACTTTATTGATGTATCTCAAGTTCACATGCAAAATGTTTCTCTTGTTTCCCTTACTGGGCCTTCTGCTCACCCTTTCTTTTGATGTATGTCCCCAGGTTATGAGATGCAGTAATGAACCTAGAATGAACATAAGGAGAATCCTTTCAAGTGTCTAAGAAGAATGTTTTATGTTTTCTTGTATTAAGTTCCTGTTTCCAAGACACTAAACCTTAAAGATCCTCAGTTTTGTATAATGTAATGAAAGTTAATGTGATTAAAAGGCGGGATGCTATACCACTGCTACTAACTCCAGGTCATGGGTAGCGTAGTTCTGCTCGTGTTGTCTCAGCTGTCGAGAACCATATGTGATCACTACTCGCTCCTGCATCAGGACACATCCGAGTATGGTCCCTGATGCGTCACAGCAGACTACGTACCATACGCCTTCCTCTGGAAGCCTCAAGATGGGGGCACTAGTCAGCCTCTGCCTCAGCTCCTGAAAGCTCTGCTGGCATCTCTTTGTACCTCTGTCACACTCCTGGGTGGCTTCCAAGCAAGTACTGCCTCAATATTTGATGGATCCACTGCAACTCCAGCCTCCGAGATGACTCGGATCCAGAACTATCACTTCAAGAGCTTACCATAAAGTCGGTGCTCTCGAAGTGTGTCCAGTACTAACTGCTAATGGTAGGCATGCTCCTCCTCAGTAGTCGAGTAGATCAGAATGTCGTCAATTAAGACTGCAAACAAAATGATTGAGGTATGGCTGAAAGATCTTGTTCATGAGTCTCATGAACACTACTGGAGTGTTGGTTACGCCGAATGGCATAACCAAGAAATCGTAGTTTCTGTACCGACATCTAAAAGTCGTCTTCTGCACATCCTCATCGCAAACTCTGAGCTGGTGATAGCTTGATTTGAGGTCTATCTTCGAGAACCATCGTTCTCCCTTCAGCTGATCAAAGAGGTCGTCAATCCTCGGGAGTGGGTACTTGTTCTTTACGGTCACCTAGTTCAGGCGCCAATAGTCAACACAAAGCCTCAAGCTCCCATCTGCCTTCTTGGCGAACAGAATCGGGGCTGCCCAGGGAGAAACACTGGGCCGAATGAATCTCTTCCCCTGCAAGTCCTCTAGTTGTACCCGCAGCTCGCGAAGCTCCGCAAGAGCCGTCTGTATAAGGACCCAGCCTTATACCTTAATTAATATTGAATTAAATGAATAATTCACATTGAGGATCTTTTCAGGTTTAGAGTTTTAGAGAATTAGGACATAACTATTACATCTCAAAAGATTACAAAGTAGACACTTCTACACGGTTTCCATTTTTTTACAAAATATGAACTCTTGAAAAAAAGAGTCATGTCTAGTTCCATGTTTAAGACAGCATGACTTTTCATTGATCTCATCCTTGACCCTATTCCACATTATGTCCTATGAAAAACATTTCAAAAACTTGGGATGAGCATAAAAAGCTCGGTAAGGGATACACAAAGAATGAAAACTGTTAGTTTTTCAAAACAAGTAAACCATGAATACATTAACATAAGTAATGTTTTTCACCTTTATGAAGTAGTAAATACTATTCACTGAATAAAAGATCATTACTTACCCTTTTGTAACCAAAAGATTACCATAAAACCCATATAAAGAACACATAACATATAAAGGTAGCTTGGGACATAAACATACTTAAATGGAATAACCATACGGTCAACTTCCACACATGTCACTAAATGGAATAGTCATACGGCCGACTTCCATACCCAATGCATTGGAGGTTATAACGTAACCACCCGTCTTGGTATTCACGACACCACTCGTCATTTGGTTTATCACGTAACCACCCGTCAAATGTCCAAGTACCATTATAAAATCATAACACATAAAACAATTATAAAGGAAAGAAAACATTTCCACATTTCAATCATAATATATCACTTAAATATATTGACATAACAAATCCATTATCAAAACCATTTTCAATACCAAAATACATAAAAGAGTATATGGTATTTATTTACTTTTAAAAACATTACGGCTTGTTGAGGAATCCAAAGATCAAATAATACTCGCGGCAGTGGAAAAGGTCGTTGTCACCGCGTACGTTAAAAGAAACATTACTTTTTGTCGTTTAGTAAAACGCTTCGTAGAAAAAGATTCCCTTTGAATGAAATGAAAATTCAAAGGTGTTTTATACAGCGTATAAAATAAAGTCTTGTATTAGAACAAAATATGCCTCAATGAAAGGAGATTGAGACGAAGTCCCTTACCTCGTGTCCGACTTGACTCGATCGCTCTTTAATCTCCTAAATAATAAACTAAAGTTAATTTATACTTGCTTAAGAACCTTTTTCAAGTTTATTATTCCTTTTATATCACTTATTGACATGTTATAAACATTATGTAATCATTTAAGTTAATAATGTTCGTTTTGTCGATATTTGGTAGTTAAGTCAAAAATGGACTTCTTACAATTACATGTTGTTCATGTGGTCAAAGGTTCATTATATCCAGAATGATATTCATGATTTGGATATCATATATATCCAGAATATACATGTATTTATAATAGTACATAACATTTAGAGGTAAGAAATGAAATGCACCGTTCATGGAGACGGTAAGTCGTACGTACGCATGAACGCTACTTTCATCTCTATTTCGTATTTAATGGAATGAAATCACAGTGATATAAAGGTACATTATAATTCCAGTATAATATCATATATAATATTATTAACTCCATCTTTTATACGTCTCACATATGGCATTAACGATTCAAATCACTTTGAGGGGGCGGTAGTCCGCACTTCCTAAAATGAAATTATCGCGTTTATCCATTATGGAAACCATAAAGGTATGCCATAAATGAAAAATATAGAGGCATAAGGAAAACATAAACATAATATATATCATATATAAATACAGTGACATCTTAATGGCCACCATGAAAGGTGTTAAGAGAAGATTGAACAATCATCGTTTCGTGAGGCAGTAATTCGCCATCTATAGAAACAGTATGTTCTTTAACCATTAGACGGAGGTGTGTGTAAGTGTAGCTCGAATCCTTCTCATAACAACATCCTAGTATATTGAAGATATTGGTGTTATTACAAAAGAAAGGAATGAAAATAGTTTAGGGGTGGAGAAGCAAAATAAAACAAAAGAACATAAGAGAAGACATTACCTTTAAATCGGGTAACTCCCTTTGGTTTGAACCAAAAGGGTTTCTTGAAGAGCTTTCTGCCTAAGGTAAGGCTTCTAGGATGAAGAGAGGGATATTGTGAGCTTATTTGAGTAGAGGTTGGATGAGCCAAAGGGCTTGAGAAGTGTGAGAAATGGGTAGGAAGTGGGGTCTTTTTATAAGGGAGAGGAGGGGCTCTTTTGGAAAGCATGAAACTATTATTTTATTATATAATGCTTTTCGGTTTATAAAGGTTCAAAAATTATTAAAGTCAAAGATAAGGTGGCCCATGTTCGAAATAAAATCATCCAATGAGAATTGGACAAGTGTTGGATATTATTTTAAACATTATCTTCTTATTTATTTAAATCATTCATTAATGACGTAAACATTGCATCATCATTGTGTCATAAATAATTTTATTTATTTGATGTCTAAAATTTATAAAAAAAATTACCATGTTGTATGAAATCTTTTTAGCTTTCTAATGAATATTTATAGTCAAATATATCAATTATATAACCCCATGTAAAAATTGTTTTAGTAAAACAATACATGTTTGTGACATTTTTATTTTTACTTTAAATAAAAGGTATTAATGTCATTATCTTACCCAAGTGGCTCCATGGGGTCCCATAAATTGACTCATGGATTGTCATGGTCGGACATGACTCATCCAATAAGTGTAGGACACGTGTCAAGGTGATTTCATATTATTATAACATTATTTTTACCTTAAATTACACTAATTACCTTTAATCGCGATTAATAAAACTTAAAAGTTACTATTCACCAAAAAATTATTTTCATCCCATTGAACCACATTTTACTTACTAATGAAAATCATGTATGTCGGATTTTTGAAATTCAATTCGCAGATGTGGTAAAGTTTCATTTAAACGAAAAAATCAGTTTTTTAACTACCACTTAGTGGTTTCACTATTCATCAAAAATTAAAGTTTTTCAGAAAAATACCAAAAATTCACCCTAAGCTATATTTGATATTCCGAATTCAAAAATGATGTCTATTTTACAAAATTCAAAACATATAAGTTGCATTAATTAATTTAATAATTAATTCACGTTGTCAAAACAAATAGCGTGTTTTTAAGAAACAATATCTATCAAAAGATTGACACTTGTTTAAGTCCAAATTCAAAGTGAAATTAATTCCAATGACCACCATTGGATTAAATGGTAAAAATATATTCTAATTTCACTTTAAAACCAATTCAAAAGATAATCTAATCATATAAATAAATTAGATTAAAATGAGGTTTTGAATTAAAATACAACATTTTTCACTTATTCATTAAAAATGAACTTTATCGGAAAAATAACAAAAGCATACACAAAGTAAATTTTGATGTCCCGATTCTAAAGAAAGATTTTATTTGGTCTAATAGAATGTATAAGAATGAACAAAACTATTTTTAAAGAGGGTTCACCATCAAAAGATAATAAATCGACCTTTTAGTGAATATTAGAGTATCTATGCCTAAAATTGAATTATTTACTTATTTTAAGCCTTTATCTTTTATTGGATACATGTAAAAACATTTAACAAACATATATAATCATATTTTAGTTATTTCTATTCATTCCCGCCAATACAACAGCTACGTGTTAACTACCATTTAAAATAATATTATTATATTATTAGTGTGCAACGTAAGATTTCAAAGAAACTCGTTGTTGCGTATCGGGTACGCTATCGAACATAGCAACCCCTTTAAAGTAAAATTAATATTTAATTCACAAATATTAATAAATATGAAAATGTCTTATTCTTTATTTACCTGGGATGTTACAATCCGATACGCTGGAGTAGATATCGGTGCCATCTCGGGGTACAAGTCAATGTAAAAGTCCACCTCTCTGCGAGGAGGAAGACCTGAGACATCATCAGGGAAAACATCTGCATACCGGTCCACCACTATAGGATAGCTTGGACTCTCCACATCAACAACTTCGAAGGTAAGGCTATCCAACTGATGAGTGATCAGTTGCACTCTCCTCCGAGCAAGTCCATCTTGTGCTGCAAAGGCTCCCTTCTCGCAGGTAAAGGTAAACCTGGTCCCATCTGTGCGGACACGCTGCACTTTGCGCCTAATACAGTCAATCTGAGCATGGACTGCAGATAACCAATCCATACCCAAGATGACGTCATAAGGCATCGACGTCGCTACTAAGAGATCCCAGCCGAAACTCTCGCCTCCTAGAGTAAGCTCACACTGCCGGCACCAGTGCGTAATAGTCAAATCTGCTCTCATAGGAGTCTCTAGCCGTAAGGATCGAGCAAACGGCTTTGTCGGAATCTCCGATCTCCAAACGAGGGCAGTGGCAATAAAAGAATGACTGACACCTGTGTCTATAAGTATTGCATTTATGGTGGAGTAGACACAGATCATACCTCGTATCATCTCCGGAGCGCCATGATCGTAAGCCTCAGCTGCCTGGAGTTGAGCTCTCCCCTGTCCACCTACTCCATGCGGTCGGGTGGACCTCCTGGTGGTGGTGGCGGTAACATCTCGAATCGTCGCCCACCGCCAGCTGTATGACCAGCTCCTCTGCCACGTCTGCCTGCTCCCTGCGGACCACCTCGATCGAACCTATGTCTCTGCCTGGGAGGTCCTTCAACCGTCTGCTGATCATCCGAACGGCGGGTCGGACAATCACAAGCCATGTGACCCTTCCCGCCGCATGTGGAACATTGTCCGCTCCTGGCATGTTTGTCTCCGCTTCGGGTGTCCCGCACAACCGATCCTGAGTCATGCGGTCGTCCACCTGTAGGTCTGGTCCTCTTGGACCTCTGCGACATTTTTCTGCTGTAAACTGTAGAAGACTCTGCTACGTGATTACCGGTAGTGGGTCTCGCTGCTGGTGTCTGCTCAGCAAGGAAACTCTCCACTAGGAGGGCTCTCTCTAACACCCCCGC
Source organism: Viscum album (assembly GCA_963277665.1). Lineage (NCBI taxonomy): Eukaryota > Viridiplantae > Streptophyta > Magnoliopsida > Santalales > Viscaceae > Viscum > Viscum album. The sequence continues at coordinate 1,850,370,363 of OY728156.1, forward strand.
CTGCGTCGGGATGCTAAGTGAGATCACCGAAGCTCTGATCTCCCGCCTGAGTCCCTTCTCGAAGGTCTGGGTCCTGAAGAATGGGTCTCGCACCATATCGGTGAAGTAGCGTGAGAGGTCTGTGAACCTCGCTGAGTACTGAGCTACTGTCATGCTACCCTGCTGTAGACAAAGCAGCTCCTATATGCGCACTGCGTGAAGAGTTGTTGGGACAAACTCTGCCTGAAACAGGCTCTTGAAGTCTGCCCAGAGAAGCGTCACCTCGTCGTGAACTTGGAGTGTCAAGCTCCACCATCTGCCCGTTGCTGCCTAAAGAAGGCTGGCAGCAAGAATCACCATGAGATCAGCTGGTGTCCCTACCAGTCAGAAAACTCTCACCACGACCTTCAGCCAATCCTCAGCCACCTGTGGGTCCGTCTCTCCCCTGAACTTGGGTGGCCTCTAGCACTGGAACTCGTGCAACATTCTCAATCGGCGTGCATCGTCTGCTGCTGGGGCTGGTGGCATCGGTGGCCCAACGGGGAGTGGTACTACTGGTGCCTCCGTTGGAAAAGGGTCCTGCACCGAGGCATCGTCGCTCGGTGGGCTATCGGTGCGTACAACTCTCGGAACTCTAGCTGGCTGTCTGTGTGGAGGCATTCTGAAAAGAAACAGGTGCGCTACGGTTAAAAAGTTATACCTGGTGAGCTGACCTGGTGAGCTGACTTAAAGAAAATTTTTGAAAACACACACGCAATCATTGTTTTCATGCACTGAGTCGGAAATCAGTAGTCGGGGTCCTGGTGTATGGATACGTCGGCCGCCGCACCAACACCGGACTCCCTGAACTGAAAACCACGCTCACTACACTTAACACTATTGCTTCACGGAAAAGATCAGAGTCCTAAGTTTTGCGGTAGAACCGACTACTTTGATATCAATTGTGACAACTGGGTCCCGGTGACAGCACAGCCACCCCGAGAGTTGAGAAGCGCCCAGAAGGATTGAGAAGAGTTAAAGAAGTCAATGATGAAGACTTAAATGCATGAGAAATCTGGGAATTGTGAATTTTGTTGAGTGGGAAGTGAAATTATTTTTCTCACCTTTTCCATTCTGGGGTACCTATAAAAGGATAGATCAGTGCATTTGTACTAACTTGAAATGTTCGCATGCGCTAGAGCTCCGACAATTATGGAACAGGTATTGAGATTTCAATCAAATTGTTTGTTTTTTAGGTTGAAGCTGAGGAAGTTCCATTGGAATGAGATCCATCGAAGTGAGGTTCAATCTGATCATCAGAGCAAGTTCCAGCAGACGATGGTCCATCAAAACAAGTCCATCAGAGTGACATCCATCGAAGCAATGTTCATCAGACCAAGTTCCATCAGACGGAGGAATTACGAGCCACTAATTGAGTTCCTACTCAGTTGAAGAAGGAAGAGAGGAAGGAGAATTGGACCGAGGCCAATCGAACAGAGACCATCGGACATGGCTTACCGGACTAAGGCAAATCTGACTGACTTTTGCTGAGGAAGTTTTCTGAATAGAGTTTCTGGAAAATGTTTCAAGACCCACAAGTTCCTTGGAGAATTGTTGTGGTTCTTGAAGATTGTACGCAGGTAAAGTTTGATTCAGCTTTTTTATGGAGAAAGTGAAGACTTTCTGAAGTGGATCAGAAAAGAAGAAGGAAAGTGAAGCTTGTAACCTCGATTGTCTTGTTGGGGTGTATAACGAGTTGGGGGAAAGTGGATACTGAAAAGGATAGTTGGGGGATATAATCAACTATAAAAGGAAAGTTGCTACTGGGTTTGTAGAATTATTCACTATTTGTGTCTTTGTATTCCAAAAAGAAGATAGTGAAAGAATCCATATTGGTGAGACTATCCAACATGGCAAGGAGTGGGTCTTTTGTGTCGAACCTTGTAAATATCATGTGTTGTCTTCTCTTTATGTTTTTTGCATATGAAAGGTGAGGTTGAGATGATATACTTAAATGGATCATAACTTTAAAAGGTTTCAGAGGTTAACAAAGTTTACTATGGAAGTTAAAAAAAATTTCTTATAAAAGAAAAAGGAACCACTGATTCACCCCCCCCTCCCCCAGTGGTCTCGCTCCTACTTGGGAACAACACCAATGACCCTGGAATGACCTCCACAAAATAATCTAAGTAAAATCTCTGAATTTTGAGGCATAAATCAAAACATCTACCCAAGAAATCAATTAAGGATGGGAGAAATTTTCAAACCTTTGTCGGGAAGATGATTTGCATAGTGAGTACAGGGAAGAAGGATGTACACACATTAAGAGGAAGAGGTCAGTCGACCTATGTGAGATGACAAGGGAGGTGGGACATCAATGAAGGCGGAGGATATAACCCATGAGGGGAGGGGAGAATAAAAAAGAAAAATGAAAAAGTGTGAATGAAATAAAAGAAAAGGAAGAAAGAAAAATAAGAATATAAATAAAAAAACATTTTTTAATTCTCTTTCTTTTAAACTCCTTTTATGCTTATTCTCCCTTAATTTATTGAGTATCCTCGAACGCCTTTCAACATTTCCACAAACCCTTTCCAACTCAAGCATCATGATTAAAACCCCAAAATTTGAATATTCATCAATCAAGATGCAATTTACCGAGAAAAATAAATGAATAACTAAGCATTAACATGAAATAATTAAATATTATCAACCTAGATTTTAAATAAACTCTCCATTTAAGAATATTCCAAGCATTTAATAACTTTGAAAATCAATTAAATTAAAATAACTAGTTATTTAAAATACCTTAAAACTAGTGGGTTTTACAAGAATGGATTTCACGGCCTATGGAGTATGACATATACCCCCTCTCCCTAGGTGGTCTTCATATTCGTCCCTTCAACATGTCGTAGCTAAATGCCTTGGGAAGTTGAAAGCAGGTATGGTTATTTCAAAGCAATCTAGGTAGGGAAATATTCAACCAGAGTAATTTTATATCTACAAGGGGAGATAATAAGTAAAATCCAAGTTAATTTTTTTTGGGCAATGGAATGCAAGGGGGCATGGTTCCCCCAATAAACAATATTTGGTTGTTGACTTAATCAAGTCTCAAATTAAATTAAATTTTTATTGTCAATATTAAATTGTCATCAAATAATGTTCATCTTGCGGTGAATAAAATTTCCCTTGGATAGTGGTAAGACGATAATTTTGAAATTTCCACTACTAAAAGAATCCTCATGTGTTGGGACACTAGCAAGGTTTCTATGAAATTGTTGGGGAAAACTGGTCAGTGTGTCCATTGTTTAGTTGATTTAAGGGAAGACAATGTTTTTGTTTTTGTCTCTTTTGTTTATGCCCAAAACATCCTCGTAATAAGAGAAACATATTTGTAGTGGTATTCATGCCCTTGGTTGATATCATTGTTGTCAAAGGCGCGATGAGGTGCATGTCTTGGCAGGGGGGGTTGCGAGGAGCGCACGCCATTCCAACAGGCGCGGATGTGGCACACGCCCCTGAAAAAATTGAGACTCATATCAAAAAGTGACGACAGAAAAGGAGATTGGAGGTCCTTGGTCAAAAGAAGCATTAAATACATCTTTTAATGAAATAATAAAAAAAATTTGCAAAACTCCCAAAAAATATATATACAACTCGTTGTAAGCAGCAGCATGCTACATGCTCCATTCGAAGAGGCAGCACACCTTGTGCAAGCCGCACGCTCCATTCAAACCAGTAGGAGTAGACACATTGCCTCTAGGCGGCAGCGGCATCTGGTGAGGCAGACAGTAGAACCACTAGCTCTCCTCTATCATTGATGATGGTTTTAATGTTTAGGTTCTCAAGGATTGATTATTGACTTATGGTTTGGTTAAAAGTTATTAGCATGCACTTTAATTTGTATTATTTTCAATGAATTTAAGTTTTTTTAATTTAAAATATTGTTGAAAATTGTGCATATGTGTATATTTAATTATGTCATGAGATGCGTCTTAGTTTCGAGAGGCGTGCGCCTCACGCCACACCCCCAAACATCCTTTGCACCTGTCAAGCGTCTTTTACAACTATGGTTGGTGTTGGAAGATTTTAATTGCTTGCTGAATTATAGTGATAAAATGTAAAAGCTAGGAATGTTAGATAACTTCAAACACTCATGTTTGATTGTTGCTTATTTGATATGGATAGTGAATCACTTGGGATAACAGTTTAGTTGGTTGATAAACATATAAGAGGGGGTCCAAGGATCTTCAGTAGTAAATTGGATGGTCCTAACTCATGTGGCATTGATTAATTTATTTGTCGAATCTCATGTTGTTTTCTACCCCCCATCCTCTCTAATCATTCACCTTCTATTGTTGATTGTTTTGTTCCTATAAAGATTAATCCTTTGTTTAGATTTTAAAATGCATGGACAGTGGATAATGATTTTCTTCCTTCGATAGAGAGGGCTTGGATGCTTAAGGTGCTGGGATCTTCTTTATTATTCTTCTGAATATAGACATGTCTCTTGCCATGTATTGTTTAAGTACATTTCTAGCATTCTTACCACTATATTACCAAAGGGTGATTCTTAGTCGGTTGGCGTTCAGCAATGTACTTATATCAGATGAAAGAGTATTGTGCATAACATTTCTCTTGCTCTAGAAGTCATGCATCACTGCACAAGAACTACAATTAGTCATAGATGTACTCTTATGAATGCTCTTGGTTTTCCTAATAAATTCAGCACCCTAGTCATGAAATGTGTAAGTATTCATTGCTTATGAATGGAGAGCTTGTAAACAACTTTGATGGAAAATGGGGGCTAAGGCAGGGAGACTCATTATCTGCTAGTGATTGTTTACCTTTGTTCAAGCGAATTACCTCTAGACACAAATCTTGGACAGAAAGACCTCTATCATATACTGGAAGGCTGGAATCAATTACAGCTGTTAATAGGATCATTGAAATGTATTGGTCATCTGTTATTTTGCTTCTTAAGAAAGTCTTAAAGGGATTGGGTAGCTTGGTAAGGAAATTCTTGTGGAATGGGGTTGCTAGGTCAAACAATTCTCTTATTGCCTAGAGTGGTGTGTGTAAACCTTTTTTGTGAAGGCTGGAAGGCTGAAATCAATTACAGCTGTTAATAGGATCATTGAAATGTATTGGTCTTCTGTTATTTTGCTTCTTAAGGAAGTCTTAAAGGGATTGGGTAGCTTCGTAAGGAAATTCTTGTGGAATGGAGTTGCTAGGTCAAACAATTCTCTTATTGCCTGGAGTGGTGTGTGCAAACCTTTTTTGTGAAGGCAGGCTTGCCCTTAAACAGTAGGACACATTTAATTATACACTCATTCTCAAGCATCTTTGGCCAAAAATAAACTCTTGATGTGTTGAATGGATCCATGGTGTGTATTTGAAAGATAGTTTTTTTTTTTTTTTTGAAAACCCATATCAAGAGTTCTTGTTCTTAATCTTTTAAAATAATCCTCAAGCTCAGAGAAGCATTCTTGAATTGTGTAAGTTTAAATTTTAGTGGGTTGGTGCGGAATGTACCTTATCATCCTTTCACATCTCAGGTAACCGATGATGCCTTGGTAACTCATGATTTGTAGTTCAGGGACCAAAGCCTGATGTCACAAAATTGACATGAGAAGCTGATGTTTTATGAAAGACATGCATCTCAAAGAAGAAGAATTGTCATATGAAAGAAGCATTTCAAAGAAGAAGAATTGTTATACCCATTTGATTACTAATCATGAAAAAGACATGCATCTATGTACAAGCGGAAAAGGTTTTCAACCCAAAGCCGCAAACAGATCAACATGACAATACTGAAATAAACAAATAAATAAAATGTTTGTACAAAAAGGTAAAAAAATAAGGGGAAGCGTCTGCAAAACTAACCCAGAAAGCTTCAGCCAGCCTGCCAGTTATGTCAACTGTAACTCATGTTCCTGCTGCTGCTGCTCATCCTCCAGCTTATGTTCACCTTGCCAAGCAAAAACTATATCCTTGAGAGCAGGTCTCAGATCCTCCTTAAGAATCTTCTGATATTCTAAAGTATCTCCACTGGATTTCTTCACCTCCACCAAGTGAAAAGACGAAGCAAGCTCAAAAATCTCAGCATCAATGGTTAAGACCCCCTTTCGGCCTTCCCGCAGTGTTTCCAGCCTCAACACCCCACTCCCCTTCTTGCCAGCTTTCAATTTGAACCGCCTCCCGATGTCTTCAAGCTTTGATAAGATAGTTGAGGCCGTCTGTCTAGATAGGAATCTGGCTACTTTTGAATAACGCTTATCCTCAAACAAGCCTGACAAGTTAAACCCATCAGAAAGACAGATGATATCAAAAGCATTCATGTTCGCGAGCCCGGTGCCTCGCTCCAGCTTTGCAACAGCACCTCTACTGCTGCCTTCACTTGGAATCAGAATCGCCTCTTCTTTCAGAGGAGCTTTGTCCTTGCTTTCTGCTTTTGATTTCATCTGCCTGGAATACAAGCCCTTTCTGACCCAACAATTCTCCTTGATTTTCTCGATGGATATTCTTGTCGATGGGTTCGGATCCAATATCCTTGAGATCAGCTTCCTAGCTTCGGGTGGGAACCAGTTGGGGCATTTATAGTCCGGTTTGCTGATTCTACGATACATTTCCATTAAATTTGAGTCATGAAAAGGGAGATAACCAGCCAGTAAGACAAATAGCACCACCCCACAAGACCAGATATCAGCTTTGGCGCCATTGTAGCCTTTCCTGTGGATCACTTCAGGAGCAACATAGGCCGGCGTTCCACATGTGGTGTACAGTAGCTCCCCTTCACGCTTGGACTCGACGAGAGCACTTAACCCAAAATCAGACACTTTTAGAGTCTCGTCATCATGTAGGAGTAAGTTCTCTGGTTTCAAATCCCGATGATAAACTCCTCTACTATGACAGAAATCAACTGCATTAATCAGCTGCTGAAAATATTTACGAGCGACCTCCTCCTTTAACCTTCCCTTCGCAACCCTATCAAAGAGCTCCCCACCTCGGATATATTCCATAATGAAGTAAATCTTGCTCTTTGTAGCCATGACCTCATAGAGACGCACAATATTGGGGTGCCGAACCAATCTCATGATGGATATTTCCCTCTCTATCTGTTCAGCGAGCCCAACCCGCATGACCTTTTCTTTGTCTATTACTTTAACGGCCACACTCTGGTCACTCTCTATATTCTTTGCATGGTAAACCTTTGCAAAGGAGCCTTGACCTAGCAGCCTCCCTAATTCGTATCTTTGCATCACCGTGCCCCCTCTGTTTTGCATTCAAAGAACAAAGCTTAGGTGCACAATATATAGGTAATGTCTTCCGTTAATTTAAAGTACAGCATTTATGAATCTCTCAAAGTAAAAGTAGGTCGACCATCTTTGCAGAGTTCATGAGTTGAGAGGGAATTTGACATATCTGACCTGAATGAATGATTGGACATCGTCTCATGGTTAAGATCGCATCGAGGGCTGAAATGGGGAAACCTGGATGGGTGGCAAGCTCATGATCTTCAAGCAAGGATGCATCCTCTTTCAGGGAAAAGGGAAAAAGTGTAAACACCTGAACAGAAATCATCAAACTGATACCTAAACAGGGGAAGCCGGGGCTCCGATCATTGAAATGAAGTGGACGAAACGCGGATGAACTATCAAAGAAATGCATGCCTGGACAGATGGACAAAACTAAAACATCAAAAATCAATTAAAAGGCGGGAGATGGAGGCGCCGCTCCAGAAAGGCGAGTTGAGGAGTAGTTCAGGAGGGTCGATCTTCACTGTTCTACCATGAAAATGAATAAAGTCCATGCTATAACAGAGGCAAAAAACAAACACAGCTGCGTTGGATTAATTTATGATTTACAAGTCCTCAGCTTATGTCCACACTGAAGCAATATAAACAAAAATGAGCACTGTGATTTATGGCTCGAATCATGAAAAATGCAAATTCCAGATTCATCTCCAACAATGCGTGCATTCACCCAAACCTCGGTGGCGAAGAAAACAAAGCATCAGGTGTAATTACCTGCTTTCGGAACACCGAGAAATTCGAACGGAATCGAACGAGCGCAGTGGAAGGGAGAAGGAACGGGGAAGCGCCCCCACCGATTCAAAAGACGTGTAATGGATATTCGTTCAAGCCCTTCGGTATTCCTTCCGGTTTTGCTTACGTTTTCCCAAACCAATAATAAACAAAAGCCCAAAAGAGCGTTTTGTCCCTTCAAACCTTAACGTGGGGGTGTCCGAGTAGGCATAAATGTTGCGGAGGTTTCTGGAGCATCTGATATATATATAATAACACTTTATGCTTCTAAAAATATTGAAATTTCCACCGTCTATTTTTTGCCCGCATTTTTACTACCAAATTTCGAAATAAATTTTTTGCATTTAATATTTTTTGAAATTGTAATTATTGTTTTTTTACATTTAATTTCCTGTTTTTCTCGTATTTGACTTGTGAAAGGGAAAGTGTGATATGCAATATTTAGAAGTTCTTGGTTCGATCACTCACCCTAAGGTCAAGCAAAATAAATGTCCTACAACATGCATTTAGGGTCCTTGAATGCATTAAATTCATGAAATATTATGTGGGCCCCACCATCCACATCTGCATTGAATGTTATTAATTAGTTAAGCTTTTAAAATTTTAGAAATTTTCATATAAACTTTTTTATTTATTAGTAATATTATCTGTCTGTCATATTTATATATATAAATATTAATTAATTTTTTTTATTTTATATAGAAATTATAATAAAATTAATATTATATGTTTTGTATATAGTTGAATATGCACATGTATATGTTGAGTTCACCTATCACACATGCGCACAAGTCCTTGAATTATTATGACACGCGCACATACACACATATATTTATGCATGAATAAAAACACAAAACAGTTGTTAAAAAAATGAAACTTCAAATCTTTAAATGAATTTATAAAATGTACTTATATTTATAATTTTAGTAATTTCATAATCAAACAATTTTATATATTATTGTAATACTAAAATTATTAATTAATAATTACATTCAAGTACTTAACAATGTGTATTTATTTTAAATATTTTTTTATGTATGCATTTAACTATTTATGAATACAATCACACATTTATATAATTAATGTTACATTTTAAAAAATATTTATTCATTTGTATAAATAATAATATTTTTAATTATAACTAATATTTTTTACAATGTAATTAATAATTAATTATTATTTTTTATAAAATCAATATAATGTACACATCTATAATTAGTAATAATGACATATCTATATATTAGAAAGTGTAAATGTATTTAAATGTGATTATTAAAATTCTTACTTTTAAATTTACAAACTTTCAATTAATAACATATTGTGAAAAACATTTATACATTTATATTTTGTATCTAGTTGATAAATAAAATATTATATTATCACATTTGTAATTTATATACATTTTCTTAAAATAATAACAATTTAGTATTATTTTAAATATAGTTGATAGTAAATTTAATATTAATTAGTAATATATTGAAAATAATCATATGTAAACTAAAATATAGTTATTAATATTTTTAAATATAAGTATATGTTTTTATAATATTAAATATTTTTTCATTTATATAATTAATAAAAGTTTTAAAATATTATTGAAATCATTTAATTAAAAATATTATTAAAATTATTTATATAATTAATATTATATAGATTTATATAATTGGTAATTTATTGTAAATCTTTTGTATTTAAAAGTAATTTTTAACATTTTATGTTTATTTATACATTTTTATATAGTAAAAAATATTTATGCTTTTATATAATTGACAATGTTTCGTAAATAAAACTAGTCACATTGAAATATAATTATTAACTATTAATGTTTGTTGTATAATTAATAATACATGCATATTTTAATTATTCTTCCGTTGTTTTTTATCTTTGGGATTTATTTTTTCTATGTATATATATAGTTATTTTTTAATACAATTATACATTTATATCCCCACCGTTGGTGGTGGGGTGGTAAGGACTTGGGGGGTTGAGCGGCAGGTCGCGGGGTCAAGTCTTCGGGATTGCGATTTACATGTAATTTTCTTTCTTGTGTGTGTGCCGCTTTCGCGGTTGTACCCAAATTTTTAAAATTATACATTTATATAATTAATGATATATTTTTAAAAATATTTATTCATTCATATAAATAAAAATGTTTTTAATTATAATTAACCGTTTTGAAATGTAATTAATAATTAATTATATCTTTTATATACTATCAACACAATGTGCACATCTATACAGTTAATTAGTAATAATAATACATTTATATATCAACAATTATGTAGGGTCCGCCATCCACATTTGTATTGAATGTCATTAATTTCAGAGAATCGAAACACATTGCTACCGATTCTGCGATTTTAAGCATTGTACTTTATCAGTGGTTTTTATAAGTAATGATAAAAAATAATTTTATCACCCATGAAATAAAACCACTGATAAAATTTGATAAAAGTTGGACATTTATCGGCATTTTATTCAGCACCGGTAAATGCAACTTTAATGATTTGATTGCAATAAAAGATTTGCAACTTTAATGTTTAAGTTAATTGATTAATTAAACTTTTAAAATTTTAGAAATTTGCATATAAACTTTTTTATATATTGGTAATATTATATATGTGTATGTGTGTCATATATATATATTAATTAAATTTAGTTTATTTTGTATAGAAATTATAATAAAATTAATATTATATGCTTTGTATGTAGTTGGATATACACATATGCGTGTTGAGTTCAACCATCACACATGCTCACAAGTCCTTGAATTATTCAGATACACGCACATACGCACATATATTTATGCATAAATAAAAACAGTCATATATGTAAATCAGTTATTGAAAAAATGAAACTTCAAATCTTTAAATGAATTTATAAAATGTACTTATGTTTAGAATTTTAGTAATTTCATACTAAAAAAATTATATCTATTATTACAATACTAAAACTATTAATTAATAATTACATTTAAGTGCTTTGTAAGGTGTATTTATTTTAAATATTTTTGTATGTATACATTTAATTATTTTTGAATATAATTACACATTTATATAATCAATGATAAATTTTAAAAATTATTTATTCGTTTATATAAATAATAATATTTTTAATTATCATTAATATTTTTTAAATGTAATTAATAATTAATTATTATTTGTTATAAAATCAATACAATATACACATCTATAATTAGTAATAATAACATATCTATATATTATAAAGTGTAAATGTATTTAAATATAATTATTAAAATTCTTACTTTTTAATTTACAAAATTGCAATTAATAAGATATTGTGAAAAACATTCATACATTTGTATTTTTCATGTATTTGATAAACAAAATATCATATCATCACACATGTGATTTATATACATTTTCTTAAAATAAGAACAATATAGTATTATTTTAAATATAGTTGATAGTAAATTTAATATTAATTCGTAATATATTGAAAATAATCCTCTGTAAACTAAAACTTAGTTATTAATATTTTTAAATATAAGTATATACTTTTATAATATTAAATATTTATTCATTTATATAATTAATAAAAGTTTTTAAATGTTATTGAAACCATTTAATTATAGTTATTATTAATTATATATATATATATATATATTTAATATTATATACTTTTATTTAATCTGTAATTTATGGTAAATCTTTTCTATTTAAATGTATTTTTTAACATTTTTATTTTTATTTATACATTTATATATAGGAAAAAATATTTATGCATTTATATAATTAACAATGTTTCTTAAATAAAATTGTCACGACCCCCTCCCACCAAAGATGCCCCTCCTGAGCTGGCAGTGGTGAAAGGAAGATAATGATCAATGAGGTTGGTTGGTTGATAAGAGGGACTTTGTTGTGCTGCTTATGTTTTTCCTAACTTGTTTTGTGGATGGCAGAGATATGTTTTACGAACGATTGGTGTGGTTAGTTGTGGATAGTTGCCCAGTAGTTAAGGAACTAAATTACTATTTCTACTGAAATGTGAAAACCTAAAGGGGGTTGGGTTTGTTTGTTGTATGCATGCTTCGTAGTAGCAGTGCCGAGGCACGTGCTCAGTTTCTCTTTTTAGAAGCCATAGGTTGGGCTGTGAGGTTGGTATATATATATATCTGTATCTTTTGTGTTTTTATCGCACCCCACCCATGTTGAGCACTTAGTGCCGAACACTCCCATTTTATGGGAGATGGTGTTTTTCCCTTAGTTACTAGCTTATTCCCGCTCCTTCTCCCCTAGGCTGTGATGGCTTGAGGCGACCTTACACCTAAGACTCTTCGGGTAGGTTTCGATTAGGGTGGCTTTAGCCTAAGACTCTTCAGGCAGGTTCTACTGTTTCCCAAGAATTTTCGAGATGAGGCCCAGGTGTGCGGGCGGGATACGTGGTTGTGAGGCCCAGGTGTGTGCGGGCGGGATACGTGGTTGTGAGGCCCAGGTGTGTGCGGGCGGGATACGTGGTGGTGAGGCCCAGGTGTGTGCGGGTGGGGAGAGTGTGGCAGCGTCAGGACGTTCGTCGTTAGGAAGAGCAGCTAACTAAAGGGAACTGGTACGGGGTACCCAATACTCTTGTTTCTTATATACTACTACCTGTTGTGCTTGTGTTTTGGTGAGTGTGGCTGGTGAGGTTGGGTGGATAGAATTCCTTGCTATGTTTCTTCTATTGTTCTCACGGGACATTAGGATGTCTCCCCACTTGTGCACGAGAGCTTTAGGTTTCCCTACTGAGTATACTTGTATGCTCACCCTATGTTTACTTTCAGGTTTCCAGGAGGACTACCAGGGCCGTGCGGGACCCTACTAGTCGGACAGTTGGAGTTGTTGCAGTTGTTGTTCTCTTGTTTTCTTTTGGTATTGTACTTTGAGCTTTCTTGTACTTGTACCTTGATATAAAATTGTTTAAACATGCATGTGGGCTTGGTTTGGGTTTATTTCTATACACTTGTTCTTTTTCCTTTTTGGTGGTTGACTTGTCCTATTTCCCGATCCTAAATAAATAAAAAAGGTAATGCCTCCCATACTTGTGAAAACTCATACCCTTGGTGCTAGTCGCCACCCCGGGGCTTACTGGAGGCGGGACTCGGGGGTCATTATCTCCCTTTCACCATTGCCAGCTCAGAAGGGGCATCTTTGGTGGGTGGGGGTCGTGACAGAATGGTATCAGAGGCTGATGGTTGAGAGATAGGATGAAGTCTGGAGTTAGGCACAGTGAGGATTGCATGGTATAGTAGGGAAACAATGTTAGTCAATCTTGGTGCATGACATAGGCCAGGGAAGACCGGCTAGGACACAGGATTTTAGGGCCCCCCGTGATCCGATGCAAGGACTCTGAGCCTACCGAACGACCAAGTGAGACTACATTGATTGCAGGGTAGAGACCCTAGGGAAGGTATATGCATCATCATGATTGTGTTTTACTTGATTTGGGTGTTCTGGGAAAGAAATTGAAATAAAATGATAAAATAAAACCTTGAGTTTTCCTTACTACTTGGGCTTAGGCGATCCTTGTTTACCGTACAGCTATGGCACCTGGACGTCATCCCCGGGTGGCTCAGATGGCCGAGACCCAGCAGATTCAGGCGGTCGATCAGCTGAGGATTGATCGAGAGGAGGAAGATAGCCAGTGGCAGAAGTCTCTCCGTTCTTTTCAGCGGCAGACCCTCAAGAAGTATGAGGGTAATACTTTGGATACAAAGACGGAGGGGTGGCTTGAGGAGCTAGGGATCGCTTTTACCTTGATCTGTGCTCCGAGGGAGTACTGGGTTCCCCTAGCAGTCAGTCAGCTGAGAGGTGCGGCGCGACAGTGGTGGACGCTCTACCTCGGAGAGAGGATAGAGGCAGAGGTTCCATGGGCTGACTTTGAGAAGGAATTCCGAGAAGAATTCCTTTCTTCTATGATCAAGGCGGAGAAGCGGCAGGAGTTACTCTTCCTTCAGCAAAGGAGTATGTCAGTACGAGAGCTGGGGATCAAGTTCAAGGATCTCTTGCGCTTTGATCCGGATCTCTTTCCGGATGAGGAGTCTCGGGCGAGACGTTTGGAGGAGGCGCTCCGTCCTTCGCTCCAGTATGGTGTCACCCCCTTCACCCTTCCGACAGTACAGAAGAAGGCAGAGGTTGTAGAGAGGATGCACTCGCTGGGAGGTGCACCCCGAGAGGGGATCCAGCTAGGTTCATCGAAGGGGAAGGCAGTCAGCAACAGGTCTCCTGCGACGGGACCTTCCAGGTTCAGGCCAGTGGGGAGCAGGCCCCAGCAGTTCAGATCTTCGGGTCCTCGTCCCTTTTTCATGAGCCCAGGACCGAGGTGTTTTTCTTGTAGAGGTTTCGGGCACGTTCAGAGACGGTGCCCAACCCGAGCTCAGTACGGTGGAGGTGGGCAGGTTCAGCGCCCACCTCAGCAGCACCAGTTGCCGGCGAGGCCCTTCCAGCAGCAGCAGGACCATGCTCCACCGAGGGCAGACTTTGTGGGAGGAGGCCGACCTCAGGGTGCTCCTCAGGGACCTCAACCAGGGCATGGTCAGGGAAGTGGATGACATCATAGAGGTAGAGGAGCTGGGCGTGGACGGTTGCACACAGCAGAGTTGACAGCTCCAGCAGGACCAGAGGTGGTGCGAGGTACGATTTGTTTGTTCAGCACTCTTGTTTCTGATTTGTTCGATTTGGGAGCTTCGCACTCCTTCGTTGCACCTGGTCTAGCCCATGCTTTGGGATTAGACGTAGAGAGACTTTCCGTACCACTGGTACTGAGTACACCAGTTGGGGGCCAGACCAGCGTATCTTGTGTTTTCTGGGGATGCGGGCTGACGTTGGGACCACATCGATCTAGTGGGGACCTTCTTCTGTTACAAATGCAGCCATACGATGTCATCCTAGGCATCGACTGGTTGTTTTCTGTTAGTTCCGTTATCGACTGCTTCTGGAGAAGAGTCTCGTTCTCCGACGTGGATGGACAACGCGTATCTTTTGTTGGTGAGAGGAGCTATCAGGCGGGAAGCCGGTGCGTGAAGCCTCTCCTTTTCTTGTTAGGTGGGTTATCAGTGGTTCCAGCTGATACAGAGATGATGGATGTCCCGGAAGTTGTTGTGGAGTTCCTCGATGTTTTTACTGAGGAGGTTGTGACTCTACCCCCCCAACGTGACGTTGAGTTCGGGATAGACTTACAGCCTGGTGCCCGTCTGATTTCGATGGCCCCTTATCAGATGGCACCTTCGGAGTTGCGGGAGTTACGAATTCAGATTGATGATCTGATGGAGAAGAGTTTTGTTCGACCCAGCGTGTCGCCATGGGGTGCTCCAGTTTTGTTCGTGAAGAAGGCAGATGGTGGTCTCAGGCTATGCATAGACTACCGAAGGTTGAATCAGGTAACTGTCAAGAACCACTACCCCCTCCCAAGGATAGATGATCTCTTCGACCAACTGAGGGGAGCAGGTTGGTTTTCCAAGGTTGATCTACGATCTGGATATCATCAACTGAGGGTAAAGGACAGTGACATCTCGAAGACGACTTTCAGGTGCAGGTATGAGCACTTTGAGTTTGTGGTGATGCCGTTTGGAGTTACGAATGCACCGGCTGTGTTCATGGGACTTATGAACTTTTTCTTCCGGGAGTTTCTGGACCAGTTCGTCATTGTGTTTATCGATGACATCCTGATCTACTCAAGGTTAGAGGAGGAGCACGTTGAGCATCTCAGGGCAGTCTTGGAAGTCCTTCGACACCACCAGATTTACGGGAAATTGTCGAAGTGTAAGTTCTTGACACAAGAAGTACACTTCCTTGGGCACGTGGTGTCTCAGCATGGAGTGTCAGTGGACCCGTCGAAGGTGGAGGCAGTTGTTTCTTGGGCAGCACCCAAGAGCGTGGCAGAAGTTCGTAGTTTCCTGGGGTTAGCAGGTTACTATCGGAGGTTCGTTTCAGACTTCTCTCGAGTTGCTGCTCCTTTGATAGCTTTGACGAGGAAGAGCCAGGTCTTCCTATGGAGCAAGCAGTGCTAGAAGGCTTTTGACTACCTGAAGGAGAAGTTGGTCAGTGCTCTCGTACTCAGGTTTCCAGAGGAAGGGTTGTTGTATGAGGTGTTTTGTGATGCTTCTGGCCTTGGTCTGGGGTGCGTGCTAATGCAGAAGAAGGGAGTGATCTGTTATGAGTCTAGGCAGTTACGCCATCACGAGCGTAACTATGCCACCCATGACCTAGAGCTTGCAGCAGTAGTGTTTGCACTAAAGTTGTGGCGACATTACCTCTTTGGGGAGCGCTTTGTGGTCTTCTCAGATCACAAGAGCCTGCGTTATATCTTCTCCCAGCGTGACATGAACTTGCGGCAGCGGAGATGGGTCGAGTTCCTCCAAGACTATGACTTTGAGATCTCTTACACTGAAGGTAAGGGCAACATTGTGGCTGATGCCACTACCACAAAAATAGTTTTTTTGCAGCGCCCCCCTTTATCAGCGCTAACGAAAAAGCACTGATAAAGGGGGGTGCCTTTATCAGCGCTCAAAAAAGCGCTGATAAAGGGACCCCCTTTATCAGCGCTTGTTTAGTAGCGCTGATAAAGGGTCGGCTTCAATTTTTTTTTTAAAATATATTAATATATTAATATATAAATATAGTTATATTGATATATAAATATAATATATAATTTTTAAATATATTTTAGATAACTATAAATGTACATTTACACTTATTATACATAATATATAAGATATTTAGTGAAAATGGCTTCTTAAAAAATTAAAAAAATATTTTTAATTAATAATTTGCTAATCATTATAGAGTAATAGTCATTTAATAACAATTTGAAGACTAAAAAAATTAAAAAAATTAAAAAAAGATCCAAAATATGTTGAAAACGCAACTCAAACTTCAAACGGCCATAACTTTTGATCCGGGTGTCCGTTTGAGCTCTACCACATATCAAATCAAAGCCTGCGATGAGCTCTACGTCATTGTGACCTAGGGGGACCCCGGTAAAGGGATTTTCGAGGCCAAAAGAGGCCCAGAAGGCCTCCAAAACTGAGTTTTTAGTCGGGGTATTCCGATTTTTTAACATTTTGTGGATTTTCACCCTCGTTTAAGGGGGTATTATTGGATTTTTTTGGTGGGGTCTCAATTTATTCCAAGGTATTACATTCATATTGATATTATTTCTTTGAAATTTCATTATTTTTTATAATTCACTGCTATTTATAATCAAATATATAACAATATATTCATATTTTTTAAATATTCACACCTAAAAATTTAATTATATATATAAATAATAAAATATATTTACATATAAAATATATTATCTTTATCTAAATAATAACTAACATCCATTTTATTTAAAATAAAATGAATATTTATATACCTATATATAAATCTAACTATATATATATATATCAATCTAACTATATATATATATATATTAATCCAACTATATATATATTAATCTAATAACTATATATATATTAATATAACTACATATATATATATTAGTATTACTATAAATATATATATTAATATCACCATAAATATATATATTAATATCACTATATATATATATATTAATATAACTATATATATATATATTCATATAACTATATATATGTTAATATAACTATATATATGTTAATATAACTATATATATGTTAATATAACTATATATATATATATTAATATAAATATATATTACTATACGAATAAATATAACTAAATATATATATATAGATATAGATATATATTAATACCACTATATATATATTAATATTACTATATATATTAATATATATATATATATATATTATAATATAAATATATATATATATATTAATATAAATATATATTACTATACAAATAAATATAACTAAATATATAAATATATATATATATAGAGATATCATGAATTGGAAAGCAAATCAAAATAGAGTGGTGGTAAGGGCTTATGCGTGCAGGGGGGAGGTCTCGAGTTCAAATCCTGGTGGAGGTAGGGGTGCGCGCGCATGAGGAAAATTGGAGCAAGTGCTGTTAAAGGGTAGAGGGGGTGCGTGGGGTGCGTGGGGTGCTATATAGGGGCCGAAAAGCGCTGTAAAAGGGGGATCTCAAGCGTTATAAAAGCCCCCCCGATTGGCAGTATTTTTTAATTTTTTTAAATTTTTTTAACTTTTATCAGCGCTTTTTTAAAAGCGCTGATAAAAGTGTCCTTTATCAGCGCTTTTTTAAAAGCGCTGATAAAAGTGTCCTTTATCAGCGCTAAAACGAAAGCGCTGATAAAGCAAGCGCTGATATAAGACCCCTTTATCTTCGCCGGCTTTATCAGCGCTTTTCTAGCGTTGATAAAGGCCATTTTTAGCGCTGATAAAGGCCGTATTTGTAGTAGTGTGCCCTGAGCAGGAAGTCACATCAGGAAGTAGTTCGGGAATCCACTGATGCTTGGAAGGCAATGGGAGAGTTGGTCGCCTTGCACTTGGATGCCAGGGTAGAAGGTGTTAGAGGCTGTTTGTTTCAGATGACGGTGCAGTCCTCCTTGCTGCAGCAGGTGGAAGAGTCCCAGTGGGGGGACTCCGAGGCAGAAGTGATGCGGGATCGTGTCGATCAGGGGAACTCTCCAGAGGGATGGTCAGAGGACAGCCGACATCAGATGCTTTTCCATGGAAGGTTGTTTGTCTCGGAGACAATGCATGAGGGATTCCTCCGTGAGTTCCATAGCTCAGCCTTGGCGGTACATCCAGGAGTTTCAAAAATGTACCGAGGCCTGAGGGATCCGTTTTGGTGGCCCGGGGTGAAACGGGCAGTGGCGGAGTTTGTGGCTAAATGCCTAGTGTGTCAGCAAGTGAAGGCTGAACACCGTGTTCCCAGTGGTTTGTTTCATCCTTTAGATGTCTCCGAGTGGAAGTGGGATGACATCTCGATGGACTTCGTCATAGGACTACCCAGAGCTCAGGGTGGTTATGATGCTATCTGGGTAGTGGTGGATCGGCTGACGAAATCAGCTCACTTCTTAGCAATTAAGGAGTCGGGCCTGGTGATTACCTTAGAACAGAGGTACGTAGACGATGTTGTGCGGTTGCATGGAGTCCCAAAGACTATCGTCTCGGATCAGGATACTCGGTTTACCTCATAATTCTGGAGGGGGTTACAACATTCTTTTGGCACCCAACTAC
Source organism: Viscum album (assembly GCA_963277665.1). Classification (NCBI taxonomy): domain Eukaryota; kingdom Viridiplantae; phylum Streptophyta; class Magnoliopsida; order Santalales; family Viscaceae; genus Viscum; species Viscum album. Next base: position 1,850,389,515 of record OY728156.1, read on the forward strand.
TCCTTAGCACTAATTTCCACCCCCAGACCGATGGGCAGACAGAGCGGACTATCCAGACGTTGGAGGACATGCTGCGATCATGCGTTCTGGATTTCAGAGGATCATGGGTATGACACTTGCCTTTAGTGGAGTTTGCCTACAACAACAGCTTCCACTCTACTATTGGCATGGCACTATTTGAGGCTTTGTATGGAAGGCCATGTCGTTCACCCATTTGCTGGGCAGAGGTTGGTGAGACATGTGCTCTTGGGCCGGAGGTAGTGCAGAGCACCACAGAGAAAGTCCAGCTTGTACGTGAGAGGATGAAAGCGGATCAGGACTGACAGAAGTCTTATGCTGATCGTTGGAGGAGGCCCTTGGAGTTCGAGGTGGGGGATCATGTGTTCTTGAAGGTTTCCCCTCGACGGGGGCAGCGGAGGTTTGGGAAGGGGAGAAAGCTCTCACCCAGGTTCATCGGACCCTTTGAGGTGTTGAGGTGAGTCGGCGAGGTGGCATATCAGCTGGCCCTGCCACCTCAGTTGGAGAAGGTTCATGATGTCTTCCACGTCTCCCAGCTTCGTCGGTACTTACACGATGACTCCCACGTTATTGACTGGGGAGAGTTAGATATGGGAGATGACGCGACCTTCGAGGAACGACCAGTCAGGATCGAAGATCGTAAAGAGAAGGTGCTCCGTGGATGAACCATTCCCTTGGTTCGTGTGTTGTGGAGGCATGGCGGCCTCGAGGAGAGAACTTGGGAGCGGGAGACCCAGATGCACGCTCAGTACCCGAAGTTGTTTTGACTTGTGTTTTTCCCATGTTCTTCTGAGCTTTGTGTTGATGTTATACTTTGTACCTTTGAGATATGGAATGCTTGGCTTGTCAGTTGTGAGACCTTTTGTTTCCTTGTTCCCTGGTAATGTGTAACATGTCTGGATGTGTGGGAAAGGGAAAAACTTGACCCTTAATCGAGACGCATTAATGCAGATGCGATTGAACCCGTGCGGGCGAGTCAGTGCCTCCTAAAGCGGATAATATCTCGACGTAGGTGAAGGAATTTCACAAACCCACATGTTTGGGCAGTGTGTTGGTTGTGTGATGTTAGGGTTAGTGCGAGTTGAAAAATCCTAATGTATGAAAGTGGGAAGACCCAATTCTTAATCGAGACACATTAATGAGGATGCGATTAAACCCGTGCAGGCGAGTCAGTGCCGCCTAAAGCGGATAATATCTCGACATAGGAGAAGGAATTCCTAACACATATGATTAGGGTTGTTGGTTGGGTTCCTGTTATAACGAGAACCCTAAGAGGTATCTTGTCGAGTTCCTCTGGGTTGGTTTTTGAATTCTCGGGGATGAGAATATTTTAAGAGGTATCTGATGTAATGGCCCGGACCTCTCCAGAAGGTCAAGAAGTGTTCTGGAGGGTAAAATGGACTTTTCCCACACTTTCCATAATTTTGAAACTACACGCCGTGCAGTTTGAGTACACGCCGTGTACCCCCTTCCCGGGTATACCCCGTGTTGCAGACCGTGTCCTTGCTGTGTGGAATAATGGGTGCACGCCGTGTGACCAGTTCTACACGCCGTGTAGTCCCTCCCCGTGTACGCATTACCAGTCAACGGTCGTGTACTGTGTTAGAGCCGTGTCCTTTCCGTGTGCAATAAATGAGTACACGCCGTGTGTCTAAACTACACGATGTGTAGTCCTTCCCCGCGTATGTGTTACCCTCAAACCGTGTGTTGACCAGTCAACGGCCCGATAGCCGTGTTGGAAGCCGCGTGGAGACCGTGTGAAAGAACCGAGTACATGCCGTGTACCATAAAGTACACGCCGTGTACTTTTTCTTTTCATGCCTATAAAAGGAGGGGTCCCCTCCTCCTTTTAAACACACACCTCTCCTCCCCTCTCCTCTGAGCAGAGCTCTCTCAAGAGACTCGAAGGCTCTTTCTTCCATAACTTCTTCATCCGAGCTCCGATTCATAATCCGTCAGCAGCCACCGGATCGTAACGACGAGGCGGAGTTTCTGAGATTGGATCCGTTGTCTTTCCTTCGGCCCTTTCTTTCCGACTTCCACCCAAGGAGGTTTTTCCGGGACCCGACATAAGTGACGGACACTGACGGACGTCTTCTAAAGTTGATCCGGGGGAGCGCTGTGATTAGAACCTGTTAAAGTAGGGATCTTACCTTCGTCTCTCTAATTTTTTCATCATGCAGGGTGGGCATTCTCTTGTTTATGTGAAACACTTTTGAACCAGTTTAATGAAGATAATAACTGGCTTATATAACGGGGATTAGAAGTTGTGATTGTTGTTACTTTATATCATGTGATATTATGTTGTGAATTGAATGAGCTTCTACCTACTGAAAATCACGGTCGTTGGGGGCCTTTTCTTACGCAATTAAATGTTTCCATCTCCTTCTGTATTTTCTTATGGATGGAAGCTTGTGGAATGTGGAAATTGGATAATCACGTAAAGTTGGCTGATTAAATGAAAATTTGGAACCCTTGTGTGATCACCCCGGTTAAACAAAATGGAATAATGAACATGTGGGTGTTGGCTTGGTTACGTGGCATGTGTTGGGGGTGTTTTTGTGGGTTGTTGTGGATTGGGTGAGCAGCGGGGCTGTGGTTGACTTGGTTGTGGGTTGGTGTGAATGTTGTGTTGGTAACGGACAGTGGGGCTGCAATAAATGGTATTAAAGGGATATTGATGTATGGGTTTTGGTGCGGTTGTGGTTATGGAGGTTAGCAGCGGGGCTTCAGGGTTGGGTTTTAATGTGAACGGGTTATGGGTTGTGATTAATAAATAAAATTGGAAGAGTTAATGAATGGTGGGGCGTGGTAATGAAACAGAAATAATAATCAATGGGGTTGGTTGGTTGATAAGAGGGACTTTGTCGTGCTGCTTATGTTTTTCCTAACTTGTTTTGTGGATGACAGGGATATGTTTTACGAACGATTGGTGTGGTTAGTTGTGGATAGTTTCCCAGTAGTTAAGGAACTAAATTACTATTTCTACTAAAATGTGAAAACCTAAAGGGGGTTGGGTTTGTTTGTTGTATGCATGCTTCATAGTAGCAGTGCCGAGACACGTGCTCAGTTTATCTTTTTAGAAGCCATAGGTTGGGCTGTGAGGTTGGTATATATATATATCTGTATCTTTTGTGTTTTTATCACACCCCACCCATGTTGAGCACTTAGTGCCGAACACTCCCATTTTATGGGAGAGGGTGTTTTTCCCTTAGTTACTAGCTTCTTCCTGCTCCTTCTCCCCTAGGCTGTGATGTCTTGAGGCGACCTTACACCTAAGACTCTTTGGGTAGGTTTCGATTGGGGTGGCTTTAGCCCAAGACTCTTCGGGCAGGTTCTACTGTTTCCCAAGAATCTTCGGGATGAGGCCCAGGTGTGTGTGGGCGGGATACGTGGTTGTGAGGCCCAGGTGTGTGCGGGTGGGATACGTGGTTGTGAGGCCCAGGTGTGTGCGGGCGGGATACATGGTGGTGAGTCCTAGGTGTGTGCGGGCAGGGAGAGTGTGGCAGCATCAGGACGTTCGTCATTAGGAAGAGCAGCTAACTAAAGGGAACTGGTGCAGTGTACCCAATACTCTTGTTTCTTATATACTACTACCTGTTTTGCTTGTGTTTTGGTGAGTGTGGATGGTGAGGTTGGGTGGATAGAATTCCTTGCTAGGTTTGTTCTGTTGTTCTCACGGGACATTAGGATGTCTCCCCACTTGTGCAAGAGAGATTTAGGTTTCCCTACTGAGTATACTTGTATGCTCACCCTACATTTACTTTCAGGTTTCCAGGAGGACTACCAGGGCTGTGCGGGACCCTACTAGTCAGACAGTTGGAGTTGTCGCAGTTGCTGTTCTCTTGTTTTCTTTTGGTATTGTAATTTGAGCTTTCTTGTACTTGTACCTTGCTATAAATTTGTTTAAACATGCATGTGGGCTTGGTTTGGGTTTATTTCTATACACTTTTTCTTTTTCCTTTTTGGTGGTTGACTTGTCCTATTTCCCGATCCTAAATAAATAAAAAGGGTAATGCCTCCCATACTTGTGAAAACTCATACCCTTGGTGCTAGTCTCCACCCCGGGGCCTACTGGAGGCGGGACTCGGGGGTCATTATCTCCCTTTCACCATTTCCAGCTCAGGAGGGGCATCTTTGGTGGGAGGGGGTCGTGACAAAAACTAGTCACATTGAAATATAATTATTGACTATTAATTTTTGTTTTATAATTAATAATACATACATATTTTAATTATTATTACATTGTTTTTTATCTTTTGGATTTATATTTTGGTATGTGTGTGTATATATATATATATATTTTAATACATTTATATATTTTTATAATTAATGATATATTTGTAAAAATATTTATTTATTCATTTAAATAATTATGTTTTTTAACTATAATTAACAATTTTTAAATGTAGTTAATAATTAATCATATCTCTTATATACAATCAACACAATATACACATCTATATTGTTAATTAGTAATACTAATATATCTATATATCAACAATAAATAATCTATTTAAATATAATTACTAAAATCCTGACTTTTAAATCTATAGTTTTATAGTTAATGATATATCGTGAAAAACATTTATATTTTTCATGTAGTTGAGAAAAAAAATATTATTTTTATTATATATGTAATTTATATTTTTTTTCTTAAAATAATAATATTTTAGTATTTTAAAAATAGTTGATTGTAAATTCAGAGATATTCTTACGTAGCTTCAATTTAATATTATGTAAAGAGATTTATCAATACTAATTCCAATTCTGATAAATCTATCTATACGAGCGCTATAGTTAGCGTTGATAAAGATATTCGTGTAAGATTAAATCAAAGCTATGCAAGAATAACTCTTTACACACCTTCAGTTTAATCCTACACAAAGATCTTTATCTAAGCCAAAGCTAATGGTGATAAAGATCTCTGTGTAAGATTAAACCGATGATGTGTAAGAATTACACTAAATTTTTGAAGTTCTTTAAGATTAATTTAGGAATTAACGCTAAATTTAGTGTTCATAAAGATTGAACTTTATTAGTAATAAAAGCAGCACTGATAAAATATTAAACTATCAGTGTTTGTAATTTTGACACTGATAGAAAACTCTTTTATCAACGCTTCTTAGTAAGCACTGATAAAGGCCACATAGCATTTACAAAAGAACCTTAATTACATCGTCCATCGACCATGTCACTCAATTTCTTGAGGAATTGGTACTATACCACACTCCCCTTACATCATTTTGTGAATGATTCCACTTCCAAAATCGAAGGTATGTAGTCTCCTTTAACTATGATGTATTTTAGTGATTTTTTGGATGGTTCTTCATTTATATCCCCACTCTCTCTCTCTATGTATGTGTGTGACGCCCCAGAGTTTATTTCTCTTGTAATAATAATAATATGGTTTTATTTTATTTTATGCAATCCGAATAAAACATACAAAATGGACACAAGACATTTTATTAAATAAAACACCGTAGTGTTACATTACAACAAGATCAAAATGAAATTATGTTAACCAAAGATACCTACAAAAAACCCTATCAGAGCCACTGAAAGGACCCTTAAAGCAATAACGAGACCCGGTAAATAGAGAAGCTCCCTCAGGTCAGTCATAACGAAGAACATCACCACAACAATCATAAAAACCGTACTGACCATCAGTGGTATAACAAGCACCATCTTCTTCTTTTTTCTTGGGTTTAGGACACCCTAATGTCTGGTTTTATAAGCCATTTACCCGACTGTTACCCTTGAGATGAGGATTTCAAACATCTTACAAATATTTTAAATATCTTGTAAATGTTCTACTTAAAGCTTAAAACCAAACTATGTTTTTGATTTCTATAATACTTGTATAAAAGTTTTCATTTCAATTTATAACTTTGTATTTTAAAACTATAGTGTTTATAAATAATTTTAGTAAAGACAAAGTACAATTCTTTAATCTTTTGAAGTTTAAATAAAAGTCACGTTTTATAAAATTTAAGATATTCTATAGGTAGTTAAAATAAATGTATTTATTTTTTATGACTTTGTAAATTTGAAATCTGACTTTTATAAAAAAAATAAGCCCACTAGGGTCATCCCTTTAGCCGGGCCAAGGGATCCAGCTTGCGCTAGGCGGCTGAGCCTAGCCCTCAGCCTCAGCTCAGGCCAGCCCGAGTGTGGGAATAGCTTCCCCAAAGGGCACACAGGAGTGCATGAAGGATCAGAGCGCACCACTGTGGGCGTGAGGCCACGACGGGGTAGGGGTAGGCCGAGGTCTGTGGGGGGGGGGGGGGGGGGGGGGGCGTTTATAAGGCCCCCTTATGTGTGTGTTGTGATTTCTGAGCTTATTATCAGAGCTCATGGATTATAAAGAAGTCGCGCAGGTCTCACCGTTTTGATGTGGGATGACAAATTTCAACTTTGATCAAATCCGAGTCATTGGATTGCGTCGCGCGTGATTTGGGCCGTCGATTTCGATCTAAAGATCGACCCTCATTATCCATGGAATACCTCTGTGTTTTCGTACACCGTCCGATCCGACGTGGATATAATCTTATCCGTTTGAGATTTTTAAAACATCGCATCGAACCAGGTCCATATGATCTATCAATGTATCTAATCCGAGCCATCCATCACTTTTAAAATCCGTGGACGCACCCCAACCATCAGATCAAGGCCGGATCAAATCCTGGTCGTCCATTCAATCTCCAGTTTTTCCTCCCACGTTGTCCTCTTCTTCTCCGCCTGCATTGAACCAGTAACCCCTACACAACCTATTTGCACCGTTTTTCTTCACCCATGATAGATGATGGACCCTCCTTGCCCTCCTTTTTCCACAAAGTTAACCCCAATCATTTAATGTGCTAGAAAAGCATCAGATTTCCAACGACAACATTAAGTATCATGTTTGTTTTTTATGCATGTTATAGGTTATAAACAACCCAGTTGCACCCCAAGCATCCCTCAACTATTCTTCTTCCTCCAGCACCTTTTTCAAGAACCTCCAAGAATTTCCGATCCTCTCCTCCCTCCTCGAACCAAGGTAAGGGATCTAAGTTTCCTTGTTTTTGTGGTTTGAGGGTATGTACATATATATATGTATACTTATAAAAATATATATTTAAGCCTATGATAAACCTTCTCTTAAACCGAACCTAAGCCTTTTGAAATTTGAGTCTAAGAAGTATTATGAACTTGAGGTTTTTTGTAATACATAAAAAACTTAAAGATGTGCTTTATATACACACATGATTGGTTGTACTTTCGGTATATATACAAATACATGTATGATCATACAACTTTGGGTGAAAACCCTCAAACACCCAACCCTAGGTCTTACAGATTTTGGGTTATGAGGTAGTTTTTTTTAAAATGGGGTTATTATCTTCAAGCAATATATATTATATACTTTATACATCTGGTTATATATGTACTTATATATATATATATACAACCATTTTGTTTTAAAAGAACCTCTATTATGTTTCAGTTTCAAGTCCTCTACACTTTGAGTTTCAAAGATAAGGTTGAAATTTTGTTTTAAATATATGGAGTTATATTTTCATATATGTTTATACATCGTATACACAAATTTATATAATTGTATAGTATGTAAAACCCACCTTATGGACCAGTTTTAAGTTCCTCAAAATTGGACTTCAATGATTTTATTGACATTTTGATAAACATGTATGTGTATTTTGATCTTAGTGTAAGACCCCTAGGTATACCTGATTATTCACATAAGTTATATGTGTTATCAAGGTTTAAACTTTTATAAATTTGTTTAATAAAAAAACCTTTAAAATTTTATTTTATGATTTGGTAACTTTTGTTAATTAATGTGACTAAAATATCAAAGTCATATGGGTGTCATGGATTTTTGGTTTAAACCCTTTTATTCATGATGTATTTTTGGATATGTGAAAATATGGGTGTACACATAAACTTTGTTCCTTAATTTTATTTAGAATTTTCCAAGGTTTTCAAAGGAAATATGAAACATGTGTTTTCAAAATATATTTAGTTTTTTTTAAACACTACTCTTTATATATACCCTGGTGTATAAATAAATTTTCACAACACTCAACCCTAAGTGTAGATATTCCAAATTCTATACTTTTGTTGGGTTTAGATCATGAGTATCATATTTGGGGTTTGCAACTTCTATATTCATATGTATGAGTCACTTATTTTCTTACATATTAAATGGTATTGGTTATGTTTGGGTTACATGATTTCTATTTTTGACTTTTTGATGTATTATACAAAAGCATACAAGCAATAATGTTTTATCATCTGCAAGCTTAAAACCCCACATGAAATGTTTGGTTTATCTTTAATTAATTATGTATCCAGATGAAATTCCAATATTAATTTTGATTAATAAGATTTTAGAATTTTAAGGTTACTATTTTACATGACAAAACTTGTGTTCCTTTTAGTACCTTGGATGTCATCACATATGCCATAGTCTGCTTACTATATTTACCATTTAATGACAAAGTCATGTAGTTGATAGTTTGGTTATTAACCTTTTAATGCATGACTCACCTTATATATATGTAAATGTTAAAGGATGAAATTTAACTACTATGACCAAATATAGATAAAATTAAATTATTAAAGGTGATATGAGACACTTTGAATAATATGAAATGTTAAATTAAATTATTCAAGGTGGTATGGGGAACTTTGAATAATGTGAAATAAGGAAACAGGAAATATGTGACACTTAAAATGATAAGTAATAAGTAATTTACTAACTCAAAGTGGTATGTGCACTTTGATTTAGAGAGATGAGGAATACATTGGACTTAATATGTGATGGGTGGGGCCCGCTATAGCCCCATGATGCATCGGTAGGTCTCATGAGACAAACTACTGTCTTGGCGCAATTCCTTGACAAAATGATTATTTATGGTCATGGCACGAGGCCTAGACAATATGGTTATGATGTATGACATATGCACTTTCCTTATTATGGATATGAAATTTAATCAACCAGAAGAATATTTGACTATTAGAATATTCTTGGTTAAAGAGCTTATGTACATAAGAACCATAAGAAGTAAAAGTTATGGCATAGTATTTATGCAGTACTCAGAGCCTTTATCCAGTACATGTTTCTCAGTAGCAAAGGATGAAATTGATGTTTTTTATGCACAACTCTGATCATGTAATACTCTTAGTTATTAATTTTTTACTTTCATTCTCACATGGAATGTCTTTTACTTCTTACCCCGTATGAGCATGCCTATAATTGAATCATGTTTCCTTGTAATTATGTTAGTATGCTTTTACTTGTGCACTTATATTTCTTAGACAATTGTTATGGTATGTTTCATGTGTTACAGTATTTTTAAGAAAATGTTTTATGAAAATTTTAAAGAATGTTTTCAAATGTTATATTGGTTTAATATGTTATTTTTAAAACCCCTTACTGTGAATATGTATGATCACCCTATATTTTTAAATGAAAACTTTCAGGTATCAGTTTTTAGCTGAAGAAGTTTGACAGAAGTGCCTGGTTTCCCAGAACATGAACCGAATCTGATCCTCTGTATGGGACATGATGTGTAATTTATCAGTGTATGTTTTTGTAAAAAATAAAATTACACATCACGATTCAAGGCACCGACTCCAGGTATTCTGGGGTCGGGTTCTCACAGTTGGTATCAGAGGATTCAGTTTAGATAACCCTGGAAAACTAGAACTGAACAAAGAAAAAAATTACTTAAGCATTACTAAATGTGAGGTTTTCTTAATTTTCAGATGGAAAATGAAGGTAATAGTCTTTTTTATCTTCCTATTGAGGCCCTAGAAACGATAATTTCCATATCTAGTCACAAAAACTTTGTGAAGGATGACCATATTCGTATGACATGCAACACCTCTATAACGTGTCCAACTCTCCCCGAGTACTTCAACTCCACTAAGGAGTGGGTTTGAACTATATTTTTATGATGCAAACCTAATTTCCATCCTACACATGTCGTTGGAAATACTATTAAGGACTTTTTAGATGCTTCACTGCAGTGGAATTCATCTCATCCCTCATGGCCTTCTAAGAAGTTGCAGTAGCGGGAGACCACTGTGCAACATATATGTGCCAAGTATTGTCCTATGGTCATTTTGGTCAAATAATGGACTTCAAAATTCTTGAATTTAAAGCCTCCCATTCGGTGTACAGACATCAAGTGCATACCTATGTCTCTCAACTATACACCCCTCATGTCAGACTCTGGAGACACCATAAGTGAACCCACGAGATTGAACCAGGCTGCTCAGGTTGCATATGGTTCAAGAAGATTGAGAGTTTTGAAATTGTTTTTGGGATTCGTGTAACTGGGAACTGGGGAAACCACTAGTCCTGGGTGTTATGTACCAGTTTTTTATGAAAATATAACTTTTTATTTCTTCCTCCTTCTACCTTTTCGGTGTTTGTGTTTCACAGAATGGACTTTCATGAAAAATTTCTATTTATAGATGGAAGGACAAACCCACATTTTATCTCTTCCTGTTGAGATACTAGATACCATCATGGTCAAAACCTGTTCAGAAGAGTACCTTCCATTTGCCAACCTACGGAGAACATTCAAACATCTTTACGGGATATCGAATAGTCCAGAAATTCTTCGTTCCTGTGAAGAGAATTCTTACATCTACCACCATATAGCCAATGATCAACTTGCTGAGTATAAAAGAAGTGGAAAGTACCAAGAAGTACTTTTCCTATGCTTCACAAAATCCCAAAACTTCATGACCAGGGTAAGGTTTCAAGAGGCTACCTTGGAAGGGGACCTACGTGTAGCTTACATGTACCAGATCCCGAGTATCAGTTTGTATGACCATGTTGATGTCATTGACATTCTCAGACGAGAGATGGTTCGATGAGTCCTTAGAGAGTTTGTCCATTCAGACATCTTTGAGCTCTCTACCATTCGATCCTCCCTCTGGAAGCCTGAGTGTACACAACATGAGTTCAACCCATACTGTCTGAGGTGTGTATGGGCCAGGGAAGAAGAAGAGTTGAACACTAACTTGGGTATTCATCTAGCCTTACCTGAGGATCCTCCATGATGGAGGATGTGGTAAAGAACATCAGGGAGTCTTATTTAGTGTGGTTGTATGAAATGAATTGCGAGGATGCAATTCCTGTTAAGGGGGGGATAATGTGATGCCCCAAAATTTATTTCTCTTGTAATAATAATAATATGGTTTTATTTTATTTTGTGTAATCCGAATAAAACATACAAAATGGACACAAGCCATTTTATTAAATAAAACACTGTAGTGTTACATTACAACAAGATCAAAATGAAATTATTTCAACCAAAGATACCTACAAAAAACCCTATCAAATCCATTGGAAGGCCCCCTAAATCAACAAAAATACCCGATAAATAGAGAAGCTCCCTAGGGTTAGTCATAATGAAGAATGTCACCACAACAATCATGAAAACTATACTGACTATAAGTGGTATAACAAGCACCATCTTCTTCTTTTGTCTTGGGTTTAGGACACCCTAATGTTTGGTTTTATAAGGCATCTACCCGACTGTTAACCTTGGGTGATCGTTGGAGATGTTTTTTGATTGTTGAATTCTAATGGCTATAATTATAGTCGTTGGTCTTTTCGGTGGTTTAATAAAAATTATCTAATGTAGTTTTTCAAAAAATATCTAATGTAGTTTTTCAAAACATTTAATTTATGAAAAATTTAACACAACCTATGATTGTGAGCTTTATGAGAATAATGATTTAATATTTTGAATTACACTTGGATGTTTTTAAAAAAAAATGAGATGAGGATTTCAAACATATTACAAATATTTTAAATATCTTGTAAATGTTCTCCTTTTTAAAGCTTAAAAACAAACTATGTTTTTGATTTCTATAATACTAGTATAAAAGTTTTCATTTCAATTTATAAATTTTTATTTTAAAACTATAGTGTTTACAAATAATTTTAGTAAAGGAAAAGTATAATTCTTTAATCTTTTGAAGTTTAAATAAAATTCATGTTTTATAAAATTTAAGATATTCTATAGGTAGTTAAAATAAATGTATTTATTTTCTTATGACTTTGTAAATTTGAATGTTGGATTTTATAAAAAAATAAGCCCACTAGGGCCGTCCCTTTAGCTGGGCCAAGGGAGGCAGCTCACGCTAGGCGGCTGAGCCTAACCCTCAGCCTCAGCTCAGGCCGGCCCGAGCGTGAGCATAGCTTCCTTTAAGGGTACACACGAGTTCATGAGGGATCAAAGCATGCCACCATGGGCACCAGGCCACAGTGGGGCAGGGGTAGGTTGAGGCCTGCGGGGGGCGGGAGCCCGTGTATAAGGCCCACTTGTGTGTGTTGTGACTTCTAAGCTTATTCTCGGAGTTCATGGCTTATAAAGAAGTCGTACGGGTCTCACCGTTTTGATGTGGGACATCAACTTTCAACTAGGATAAAATCCAGAGCATTGGATCGCGCCGCGTGCAATCTGGGCCGTCTATTTCGATCTAGAGCTCGACCCTCAGCAGTCGTGGAATACCTCAGTGTTTTCATACACCGTCCGATCCGACGTGGATCTAATCTCAGCCGTTCGAGATTTTTAAAACATCGCGTCGAACCAGGGACATCCGATCTATCCACAGATCTAATCTGAGCCGTCCATCACTTTTAAAATCTGTAGACACACCCCAACCATTGGATCAAGGCTATATCAAATCCTGGTCATCCATTCAATCTCTGGTTTTTCCTCCCATGATGTCCTCTTCTTCTCCACCTGCATTGAACTAGTAACTCCCACACAACCTATTTGCATCATTTTTCTTCATCCATGATAGCCGATGGACCCTCCTTTCCCTCCTTTTTCCACAAAGTTTTCCCCAGTCATTTAATGTGCTGGATAAGCATCGGATTTTCTATGCCAGCATTAAGTATCCTTTTTATGCATGTTATAGGTTATAAACAACCCAGTTGCACCACAAGCATCCCTCAGCTATTCTTCTTCCTCCAACGCCTTCTTCAAGAACCTCCAAGACTTCCCAAGCCTCTCCCCCCTCCTTGAACCAAGGTAAGGGATCTAAGTTTCCTTGTTTTTGTGGTTTGAGGGTATGTACATATATATTTGTATACTTATAAAAATATATATTTAAGCCCATGGTTAAGTTAAAACCTTCTCTTAAATCGAACCTAAGTCTCCTAAAATTTGAGTCCAAGAATTATTATGAACTTGAGGGTTTTTGTAATACATAAAAAACTTAAATATGTGATTTATATACACACGGTTGGTTGTAATTTCAGTATATATACAAATACATGTATGATCATATGACTTTGGGTGAAAACCCTCAAACACCCGACCCTAGGTCTTACGGATTTTGGGTTATGAGGTAGTTTTTTTTAAAATGGGGTTATTATCTTTATGCAATATATATTATATAATTTATACATCCGGTTATATATGTACTTATATATATATATACAACCATACCATTTTAAAAGAACCTCTATGATGTTTTGGTTTCAAGTCCTCTACACTTTGAGTTTCAAAGATGAGGTTGAACTTTTTTTTTAACATATGGAGTTATATTTTCATATATGTTTATATATCCTATACACGGATTTATATAATTGTATAGTATGTACAACCCACCTTCTGGACCGGTTTTAAGTCCCTCAACATTGGACTTCAATGATTTTATTAACATTTTGATAAACATGTATGTTTCGTTTTATCTTGGTGTAAGACCCCTAAGTATACCCAATTATTCACGTAAGTTATACGTGTGATTGAGGTTTACACTTTTATAAATTTGTTTAATAAATAAACCTTTAAAATTTTATTTTATTATTTGGGAACTTTTGTTAATTAATGTGACTAAAATATCAAAGTCATATGGGTGTCATGGATTTTTGGTTTAAACCCTTTTATTCATGATGTATTTTTGGATATGTGAAAATATTGGTGGACACATAAACTTTGTTCCTTAATTTTATTTAGAATTTTCCAAGGTTTGCAAAGGAAATATGAAACATGTGTTTTCAAAATATATTTAGTTTTGTTTAAACACTACTCTTTATATATACCCTGGTGTATAAATAAATTTTTACAACACTCAACCCTAAGTTTAAATATTCCAAATTCTATACTTTTGTTGTGTTTAGATCATGAGTATTATATTTTGGGTTTGCAACTTCTATATTCATATGTAAGAGTCAATTATTTTCTTACATATTAAATGGTATTGGTTATGGTTGGGTTACATGCTTTCTATTTTTGACATTTTTATGTGTTATACAAAAGCATACTAACAATAAATGTTTGAGCATCTACAAGATTAAAACCTCACATGAAATGTTTGGTTTGTCTTTAATTAATTATGCATCAAGATGAAATTCCAATATGAATTTTGATTAATAAGATTTTAGAATTTTAAGATTATTATTGCATGTGACAAAACTTGTGTTCCTTTTAGTAGCTTGGATGTCATCACATATGCCATAGTCTTCTTACTATATTCACCATTCAATGACAAAGTCATGTAGTTGATAGTTTGGTTATTAACCTTTTAATGCATGACTCACCTTATATATATGTAAATTTTAAAAGATAAAATTGAAATACTATGAACAAATATGAATAAAATTAAATTATTCAAGGTGGTATGGGATACTTTGAATAATATGAAATGTTAAATTAAATTATTCAAAGTGGTATATGACAGTTTGAATAATGTGAAATAAAAAAATATGAAATATGTGACACTTAAAATGACAAGTAATAAGTAATTTACTAACTTCAAGTGGTATGTGCACTTTGATTTAGAAAGATGAGGAAGGCATTGGACTTAGTATGTGACTGGTGGGTCCCGCTATAGCCCCTCAATGCATCGGTAGGTCTCATGAGACAGACTACAGTCTTGGCGCAAGTCCTTAACAAAATGATTATTTATGGTCCTGGAACGAGGCCTGGATAGTATGGTTATGATATCCAACATATGCACTTTCCTCATTATGACTATGAAATTTAATCATCCCAAAGAATATTCAACTAGTATAATATTTTTGGTTAAAGAGCTTATGTACATAAGAACCAGAATAAGTAAAAGTTATGGCATAATATTTATGTAGTACTCAAATCCTTTATCCAGTGCATGTTTCTCAGTAGTAAAAAATGAAATTTTAGTTTTTTTATACACAACTCTGATCATGTAATACTCTTAGTTATTAATTTTGTACTTGCATTCTCACATGGAATTCCTTTTACTTCTTACCCCATATGAGCATGCCTATAATTGAATCATGTTTCCTTGTAATTCTATTAGTATGCTTTTACTTGTGTACTTATATTTATTAGACAATTGTTATGGTATGTTTCATGTGTTACATCATTTTTAAGAAAATGTTTTATGTAAATTTTAAAGAATGTTTTCAAAAGTTATATTGGTTTAATATGTTATTTTTAAAACCCCTTATTGGGCATACATATGCTCACCCTACATTTTTAAATTAAAACTTTCAGGTATCAGTTTTCATCTGAAGAAGCTTGAAAGAAGTGCCTAGTTTCCCAGAACCAGAACCGAATTCGATCCTCTGTATGGGACATGATGTGTAATTTATCAGTGCATGTTTTTGTAAAAAATAAAATTACACATCATGAATCAAGGCACCGGCTCCGGGTATTCTGGGGTCGGGTCCTCACAATGTGTGTATGTGTGTTTTGTAAATAGATGCCCATATCAATTTATATATTTATGTACACACACATAATTTTTTTTGATTTTAATATTTTTTATGTGTATATAAATTTGTTTGTGTGTGTATATATATTATGTTTTATGTGTTTTCAATTGTGGTTTCAAAGCACAAAACATTTTATTTGTGAAATATTTTTTTATATTATAAAATGAGTTTAAAATTACAAACAATATGACCAACTACATTAAACTTTGGGTGCCACTAGAATTTTATTGTAATGACCTGGAAATTCCGTGGAATTTTTTTTCTTAAATTCTTGGGATTTTTACGAGTCTGCGAAATTTACGGCGCTTGATTCCGAGGCCCGGTGTGCCTGGAATCAATTTCTAAAGTTTTATTCGGGTACGTTTAGTAAATGTACGAGTGAGATTTTATAACTTTTGGACCGGTGCTCATAATTAAAATCTGAGGGCACCATTGAACTCACAGTGATGACAGTCAGATGAGAATGAAAGTTAGTTTTTGAGTTTTAAAAAAAAGTTAAATAAAAATAAGTGTTAGCTTATTTTTATTTATTTGGTGGTTAAAACCTCCAAGAGGAGGTTAGAGGTGGGTGCCACCACACCATAACCTCCCAAGAGAGGTTATGGTGGTGGGTCCCACCTGGGGTCTAAACATCTCTTAGCAATTAAAGAGGTGGGGACCACACGGGATTTAAACCCCTTGAACTCTCCATATGTGGGGGAAACCTTTGAACTTCCCTCATAATTGTGCCAAACCACACAAATTAATTAATGGAACATTAATTAATTGATTTGAAATCTTTTGAATATTTTTTGGCCAAAAATTTAATAATGGGTTAGCTTAACCCATTATTTTTGGTTGGCAATATTCATTTGGTGGAGCTTGGAAGAAGAGAGGAGTCTTGGGAGAATCCTTGGAGAATTATCCTCCCAACGAAGAATGCAAAGAACGCCGACGACGCTTCTTCCTCGGTCTTCTACCCCGGACACTTTCCGACACACGATCGTGAAAATGGGAGTGCGTAACGAATGTGGCAAACGACGAATCAACGTTTACTTTCCACAACATTGTCACGACCGAAAAACGATGTAGGGGTTGTTTTATGATTGAGTTTTACCCTCTGTTATTCGTTATTAGTCATGCTCTTTGTGTCCGATTGCTACCATCCTAACACAGAGGGTATGAGCCGAACAAACATGGCCTAAACCCCCTCTATTTTTTCTTCACTTTGTTGACAATGGTGGTGGAGCAAAGACGGTCAGCAACAGGCCGACCGTGAAGAAAACCGGCGGTGCCAGGGCCGCCGTGACTCCAGAGGGGTGCAGCGCCATCGCGCCGCGTAGAGAACCGGGCCACGGCCAGTGCAGTCCGTGGTGGAGCAAGGCGGCCGGACGACCGCCAGAGGGGTGTGGCGTCGTCGCGCCGCATGGGTGGAAGGGATGCGGCTAGGAAAGCCGCGGCGGTCGGACGGTGGGGCGCGGCGCCGTCGTGCCGCGCAGAAGGGAATCCGCGGCCAAGCGGGCCGCGGCAGACAGACATGGATGGCCAGCTGTGCCGGCAGTCGGCGGGGAGTGCACCAGGTGGGACCCTAGGTGTCCCGCGGCGAACGAACCAATGCCACGCACCGATTCCATTACAGGGATACGGGGGGGGGGGGGGGGGGGGCGTTGTCCTCCCCCCTTCGCTCAGCTAGCGCAGGCCCCGCAGGGTACCGCCACCTGTAGGCTTCGGCTGGCGGGCTGCCTCTCAGCCACACGGGCCGCGCCACCTGCGGGTCGGGCCGCCGCGCGGGTCGGGCCGGTTTCGGTGGTCCGGGTTGATTCCGGTGGGCCGGGTCGGACCCGCGGACTGGGTCGGACCCCGGTCCAGATCCAGACCCGGGTCGGGTCCGCCCAGACTGGGTTGGGCCGGGTCGGTCTGACTGGGCCGGATCGGACCCGGACCCAAGTTTGACCCAATACACCTTTTTCCCCATAACTTGGGCTACAGGTGTTCGATCGACGAACCCTCTGTGGCGATAGAAATCTTAGAGAGAGATGGTTCTTGTGGAATACCCCACTTGATTTTTGGACATAGTTGGGGTATGTTCGGGTTGGTTTGAACCTAAAAACCAACCGGGCCCCTAGAACAGAAATGCCAATAACTCACAGACCGGGTGTCCGATTGACGCGCTTTCTGTTGCATTGAGATCCCTATGAAGAGGCAAAACTTTTTGATAATATGGATTGGGACTTCGTGATAGTTGGAGAATCGACCAGTAGATCATGGAGCAGATCCTCTCAGAGACGAGCAAGCGGAGTATGGTGACCTAGTAGCTGGCTGTTACCCGAATACTACTGACCTTTCGACTCAGAGTGTTTTGACTAGCCCAGTGGGGAGCGCCTCTGTGTGACGCAACAAACCCAAAGTGGGGAGTACCTCTGTGTGATGTGGCAGACCCACGGTAATCAACAGGAGGAGTACCTTAGTAGGCTACGAGGGGGAGTGCCTCTGTGTGAGCGCGACATACCCACAATGGGGAGCGCCTATGTGTGACGCAGCAGACCCACATTACTCGACATGAGGAGTACCACAGCAGTACAGGAAGGTGGGAAGCGCCTCTGTGTGATGAGGTAGTCCCACTGTACTCGATAGAGGAGGAGTACACCATCAGTCGAGGTTCCGACAGTGTGACTGGGGATGTTACTTGATACTACCCCTAGAATAAAATCCTATTTTTGAGCTGAGTCATTGACTTTTGTGTTTTCCTCATGATTGAGATGGGTTACTAGATAACTTAGGTATATGTATGGGCATATAACTAAGTAGTGGTTATCCGTTGAATCCATACTTAGTGGTTTATCCTTGTTAGATTTTGTGATACCTTGAGGGTCTCAGGGTCCCTACTGAGTATCGTTATACTCACCCCTGCACGGGATATGCCCACACCTCATTGTGTTGGTTGCAGATGATGGAAAACGCTGACTGAGGCAGAGATTAGCAGGACTAGATGAGACCCAAAGGTGGACCACTCGGTGTGACGGTACACAGAGATGATAGATGGATGAGAGTGTTGTGGAGGCCATCTGTACCTACCCTTCAGGTAGGAATCCCAGAGGACGACCTAATAGCTGTTTTACTTGTCTTTAGTTGTACTTGTACTTTTCCATTTTCTTGTACTTTACTATTGGGCTTGTATTTTCGGCCCCCTTTACTTTCAGCACTCTCTTTTTGTATACAGTTTTTACTTAGTGTTTGCTTCCAGTTGTACTCTGATTGTGTGTGCTTACAATTTATAAAGTCAATGCCTTCCCATCTTAGGGATTTATGCCTTTGGTGCTAGTCACCAAACCCTGGACTATGTAAGGCAAGCTTGGGGTAGTCACGACATGGGGCCTAAGGACAAATCGTGAAAAATTGGTATTAGAGGAGTCGGTTCTATCGCAGAAATCAGGACTCTGATCTTTCTTTTTTGTGAAGTAATAGTGTTAAGGGTACTAACTATGGTTTTCAGTTCAGGGAGTCCAGTGTTGGTGCGAGCAGCCGAAGTATCCATACACCAGGACCCTGACTACTGATTTCCAGTATAGTGCATGAAAACACTGATTGCGTGTGTGTCTTTAAAAGTTTTCTTAAGTCATATCAACCAGTTCAGCTCACCAGGTATAATATTTTGACCATGTCGCATCTGTTTCTTTCAGGATGCCTCCCCGCAGAGCCCTGAGATTCATACGCTCTAACAGCCCACTGAGCGACGAGGCCTCGGTGTAGGGCCCTTTACCAGTAGAGGCACCAGCGGTACCACCTCTTATTGGGCCACCGATGCCACCAGCCCCAGCAGCAGATGATGCACGCCACTTGAGCGTGTTTCATGAGTTCCAGTGCCAAAGGCCACCTAGGTTCTGGGGAGAGACAGACCCAAAGGCGGTTGAGGATTGGATGGAGGCTGTGGTGAGAGTCTTCAGGCTAGTAGGGACACCAGCAAACTTCATGGTGATCCTTGCTACCAGCCTCCTTCAGGTAGCAACAGACAGATGGTGGAGCCTGATGCTCCAGGTGCATGACGCGACGACCCTACTCTGGGCAGACTTCAAGAGCCTGTTTCGGGCGGAGTTTGTACCAGCCACCCTTCTTGCGGTGCAGATATAGGAGCCACTTCATCTGTAGTAGGGCAGCATGATAGTAGCACAATACTCAGTGAGGTTCACCGACCTCTCGCGCTACTCCATAGATATGGTACGAGACCCATTCTTTGGGATTCAGACCTTCAAACAGGGGCTCAGGTGAGATATCAGGGCATCGATGATCTCCCTAAGCATCCCGACGCAGGAAGGGGTGTTAGAGAGAGTCCTCCTAGTGGAGAGTTTCCTTGGTGAGCAATCACTAGTAGCGAGACCCACTACTAGTCGACATGCAGTGAAGTCTTCTGTAGCTGGCAGTAGACAGATGATGCAGAGGTCCAAGAGGACTAGAACCATGGGTGGATGACTGCATGACTCAGGATCAGATTTATGGGGCACCTGAGGTAGTGACTTACCTTCCAGGAGCAGGCTGTGTTACGCATGCGGCAGGCAGGGTCACATGGATCGTGACTGTTCGACCCGCCGTTCAGATGATCAGCAGACAGTTAAGGGACCTCCCAGGCAAAGTAATATATTCGATCGAGGCGGTCTGCAGGGCGCTGAAATATGTGGTAGAGGAGCTGGTCGAGCAGCTGGTAGTGGACGACGTTACGAGTTCTACCGCCACCACCACTAGGAGGACCACCCCGACCGTAGGGAGTTGGCGGACATGGGAGAGCTCAGATTCAGGAAGCTGAGGCATACGACCATGGCACTCCAGAGATGATTCGAGGTACTATCTATGTCTACTACACCTTAACTGTAGTTCTTATAGACACAAGTTCCAGTCACTATTTCATTGCCACTACCCTCGTTCGGAGATCAGAGATTCCTATGGATCCGTTGGCTCGATCCTTATGGCTAGAGACTCCTACGGGAGCAAACTCGACAATTACACACTGGTTCCAGAAGTGTGATCTTACTCTAAGAGGTGAGAGCTTCGGCTGGGATCTCCTCATAGTGGTGTCGAGGCCTTATGATGTCATATTGGGTATAGATTGGTTATCTACAGTCCATGATCAGATCGACTATATTAGGTGCAAAGTACGGTGTGTCCGCACAGATGGGACCGGGTTCACTTTCACCGGCGAGAAGGGAACCTTTGCAGTGTAGGACAGACTTACTCGGAGGAGGCTGCAATCGATCACTCACTAGTTGGCTTGCCTTACCCTTAGAGCAGTTGATGTGGAGAGTCTGACTTATCCTGTATTGGTGGACCAGTACGTGGATGTTTTCCCTGACGATGTTCCAAGACTACCTCCTCGAAGAGAGGTGGACTTCTACATTGACCTGTACCTCGAGACGACATCGATATCTACACTGGCATATCGAATGGCTCTTGCTGAGCTTTGTGAGCTGCGAGTACAACTAGAGGACTTTCAGGGGAAGCGATTCATCCAGAACAACATTTCTCCCTAGGCAGCCCCGATTCTATTCGCCAAGAAGGCAGATGGGATCTTGAGGCTTTGTGTCGACTACCGTCACCTAAATCAGGTGACCGTAAAGAACAAGTACCCACTCCCAAGGATTGACGACCTCTTTGACCAGTTGAAGGGAGCACAATGGTTCTCAAAGATAAAACTCATATCAGGCTATCACCAGCTCAGAGTTCAAGACTAGGATGTGTAGAAGACGACCTTCAGGTGTCGGTATGACCACTACGAGTTCTTGGTTATTCCCTTCGGCATAACCAATGCTCTAACAGTGTTGATGTGTTTCATGAAAAATATTTTCTAGCCTTATATCGATCGCTTTTTCATGGTCTTTATCAATGACATTTTGATCTACTCGACTACTGAGGAGGAACATGCCTACCATTTGCAGGTAGTACAGGACACACTCCGAGAGCACCATCTTTATGGTAAGATCTTGAAGTTCCAGTTTTGGATTCGGGAGGTTCACTTCTTATGACATGTCATCTTGGAGGATGGAGTTACAGTAGATCCAACGAAGATTGAGGTGGTACTTTCTTGGGAGCCACCCAGAAGTGTGACAAAGGTACGGAGTTTCCTGGGCTTGGCTAGATACTATCAGAGATTCGTTCCAGACTTCTCCAGAGTTGTAGCACTACTATCAGTCTTGAAAAAGAAGGGGCAACCCTTCGTCTGGTCAGAGAGGTGCCATCAGAGTTTTCAGGAGCTGAGGCAGAGGCTGACTAGTGCCCCTATCTTGAGACTTCCAGAGGAAGGTGTAGGGTACATAGTCTATTGCGATGCATCAGGGACCAGACTCAGGTGTGTCCCAATGAAAGAGCGAGCTGTGATCGCATATGGTTCTCGACAATTGAGACAACACGAGCAGAACTACGCTACACATGACTTGGAGTTAGTAGTAGTTGTCTTCGCCTTGAAGATGTGGCGACACTATCTTATGGGCAAACGTTTTACCATGTACTCTGATCATAAGATTCTCAGGTATATATTCTCTTAGAAGGACTTGAACCTGAAACAATGGCGATGGATTGAGTTTATCTAGGACTATGACTTTGATATAGTCTATACCCCTGGGAAGGGAAACGTTATAGAAAATGTTCTCAGTAAGAGGAATGGTATACAACTGCTAGGTGAGGCGACATAGCAGCTGGCTACCTTATAGATATCCTTTGTGGATAGAGATGGAGTAGCCTTTCTACAGTCTCTTACAGTCACTCCTCCACTTCTTCAGCGAGTCAGGGAGGCGCAACATGGGGACATTGACTGTGAGACACGACGTGCTCAGATATCCATAGGGCAGGCACCTGATGAATTTTCTAAAGGTGGGTATCACGTCATCCTCTTTAGAGGACATACCATGGTACCAGTAGTACTACAGGAGGAAGTTTTGAGGGAGTTCCACACTTCCACTCTAGCGGTACATCCGGGAGTAGAGAAGATATACTAGGACCTTCAACGACAACACTGGTGGCCAGGTATGAATAAGGCAGTAGCAGAGTTCATCTCATGATGCCTCACTTGTTAGCAAGTAAAGGCAGAGCACCAGTTACCAGTAGGCTTGGTTCAGCCCTTAGAGGTCCCAGAGTGGAAGTGGGATGGGATATCCATGGACTTCGTGACGAGTCTTCCATGTACATCCAAGAGTCATGATTCGATATGGGTGATCATCGATCGACTCACCAAGTAGGCCCACTTCCTACCGATCAGATAGAAGAGCTCAGTAGAGATATTGGGACACCTCTATGTATAAGAGATTGTGCGTTTTCATGGAGTACCTTCTTCTATTGTCTCCGACCGTGACGCACGGTTTAATTCTCGGCTATGGAAGGAGTTACAGGAGGGTTTCGGGACGCAGCTACATCTGAGCACCGCCTTCCATCCTCAGACAGATGGCTAGACTGAGCGGACCATCCAGACCCTTGAGGAGATGCTCTGTGCTTGTGTTCTTGACTTTGGTCGTAGTTGGGAGGATCACTTACCATTGGTAGAGTTTGCATACAACAACAGTTATCACTCCACCATCGGGATGACACCTTTTTAGGCCTTGTATGGTTAGCCTTGCAAATTGCCACTATGCTGGACAGACCCAGGGGAGTCACCACTAGTGGAACCAGATATGGTATGAGTTACCACGGAGAAGGTGCAGATCATCCAGGAGCGAATGAATACTGCACATAGCAGACATAAGTCATATGCTGACAGGAGATGGAGACCTCTGGAGTTCGAGGATGGAGACCATGTCTTTCTACGTGTCTCACCTCGACGAGGTATACAGAGATTTGGCTGAGGCAGAAAGTTATCTCCACGATTCATTGGACCTTTCTAGGTCCTCGGTAGAGTAGGCGAGGTGGCTTACCGCTTAGCTCTTCCACCTCAGTTGCACTGGGTGCACGACGTCTTTCACGTATCTCAGCTGAGGAGATACGTGCACGACCTATCCCACATCATCGACCATAGAGAGCTATACATTAATGAAGGGGTGACTTTCATGGAGGTTCTAGTGGAGATTGAGGATCAAAAGGAGTGGGTCCTTTATGGACGGTCGATACCTCTGGTGCGCGTTCGCTGGAAGTACGAGAACCTCCAGAAGAGCACATGGGAGTGAGAGGCTCAAATGTGTGCTCAGTACCCCCATTTGTTTCCATAGTTCTAGTTGTAGCTTATAGGGATGTAAATCCCTGAGTTGGGGAGAATTTAATGACCCGGAAATTCTGTGGAATTTTTTTTCTTAAATTCTTGGGATTTTTACGAGTCTGCGAAAATTTATGGTGCTTGATTCTGAGGCCCGGTGTGCCCAGAATCAATTTCTGAAGTTTTATTAGGGTATGTTTAGTAAACGTACGATCGGGATTTTATAACTTTTGGACCGGTGCTCAGAATTGAAATCTGAGGGCACTGTTGAACTCATAGAGCTGGTATTTGCTTAAGAGGACTTTCACCTCGACGACAGTTGGACGAGAATGAAAGTTAGTTTTTGAGTTTTAAAAAAAAGTTAAATAAAAATAATTGTTAGCTTATTTTTATTTATTTGGTGGTTGAAACCTCCAAGAGGAGGTTAGAGGTGGGGGACACCACACCATAACCTCCCAAGAGAGGCTATGGTGGTGGGGCCCACTCGGGGTCTAAACATCTCTTAGTAATTAAAGATATGGGGACCACATGAGCTTTAAAACCCTTGAACTCTCCATAAGTGGGGGAAACCTTTGAAATTCCCTCAAAAATGTTCCAAACCACACAAATTAATTAATGGAACATTAATTAATTGATTTTAAATCTTTTGAATATTTTTTGGCCAACAATTTAATAATGGGTTAGCTCAACCCATTATTTTTGGTTGGAAATATTCATTTGGTGGAGCTTGTCAGAAGAGATGAGGCTTGGGAGAATCCTTGGAGAATTATCCTCCCAACGAAGAATGAAAACAACACCGGTGACGCTTCTTCCTCAGTCTTCTACCCCAGACACTTTCCGATACATGAGCTTGAAATTGGGAGTGCGTGACGAACACAACAAATGATGAATCGACGTTTTCTTTCCGCAACATCGTCATGATAGACAAACGAGGTAGGGGTTGTTTTGTGATTGAGTTTTACCCTTTGTTCTTCGTTATTAGTCATGCTCTTTGTGGCTGATTGCTACCATCCTAACACGGAGGGCGCGAGCCGAACAAACACAGCCTGAATCCCCTTAGTTTTTTCTTCTCTTTGTTGACAATGGTGGAAGAGCAACAACGGTCGGCAACGGGCTGACCACAAAAAAAATCGGTGGCACAAGGGCCGCTAGAATGTCAGAGGGGCGCAACGCCGTCGCGAAGCATGGAGAGCTGGGCCGCGTCCATTGCGGACCGCGACAGAGAAAGGCGGTCGGACGACTGTCGGAGGGGTGCGACATCGTCGCGCCGCGCGGGTGGAAGGGCTGTGGCTAGGAGGGCCGTGGCGGTCAGACGGTGGGGTGCGATGCCGTCGCGCCACGCAGAAGGGATGCCGCAGCTAGGCGGGCTACGACGAACATGCAGGGACGGTCGGCTGTGCTGGCCATCGGCGGGGAGCGCACCAGGCGGGACCCTGGGGGTCCCGTGGTGAACAAACTGGCGCCACATGTCGGTTCCATTACAGGGAGATGAGGGGGGGGGGGGGGGGGGCTGTCCTCCCCCCTTCACTCGGCTAGGGCGGGCCCCGTAGGGCTCCGCCACCCGTTGGCTTTGGCTGGTGGGATGCCTCTCAGCCACGCGGGCCGGGCTGCTCGTCGAGGGCCGGGCAAGTTCCGATGGGCTGGGTCGGACCCGCGAACTGGGTCAGACCCCGATTCGGATCCGGACCCGGGTCGGTCCGACGGGGCCGGACCGGACCCGGACCCAAGTTTGACCCAATACACCTTTTCACCCATAACTTGGGCTACGAGTGTCTGATCGACGAACCATCTATGGCGATAGAAATCTTAGAGCGAGATGGTTCTTTTGGCATACCCCACTTGAGGTTTGGAAACAGTTGGGGTATGGTCGAGTTGGTTTGAACCTAAAAACCAACAGGGCCCCTGGAACGGAAATGCCAATAACTCACAGACCGGGCATCCGATTGACGTGCCGTCTGTTGCGTTGAGATCCCTATGACGAGGTGGAACTTTGTGATAATTTTTCTTGGGACTTTGTGATAGTTGGAGAATAGACTAGTAGCTTGTGGAGAGGATCTTCCTGGAGACGAGTGAGCGGAGTATGGTGACCTAGTAGCTGGTTGTTACCTAACGACTGCTGACCTTTCGACTCAGAGTGTTTCGACTAGTCCAGTGGGGAGCGCCTCTATGTGATGCAACAAAACCATAGTGGGGAGTGACTCTATGTGACGCAGAAGACCCACAATACTTGATAGGAGGAGTACCTCAGCAGGCTACGAGGGGGAGAGCCTCTGTGTGAGCACGATAGACCCACAGTGGGGAGCACCTCTGTGTGACGCAACAGACCCACGGTACTTGACCGGAGGAGTACCACAGCAGTCCAGGAAGGTGGGAAGCACCTATGTGTGATGCGGCAGACCCACTGTACTTGATATAGGAGGAGTAAACCATCAGATGAGGTTCCGACAGTGTGACTAGGGATGTTACTTGATACTACCCCTAGAATAAAATCCTAGTTTCGAGCTGAGTCATTGCCTTTTGTGTTTTACTCATGATTGAGATGGGTTACTAGATACTTAGGTATATGTATGGTCATATAACTAAGTAATGGTTATCCGTTGAATCCATACTTAGTGGTTTATCCTTGTTAGATTTTGTGAGACCTTGAGGGTCTCGGGGTCCCTACTAAGTATCGTTATACTCACCCCTACATGGGCTATGCCCACACCTCGTTATTTTGGTTGCATACGATGGACAACACTGACTGAGGCAGAGAGTAGCAGGTTTGGACAACACTCGGAGGTAGACCACTCGGTGAGACGATACACGGAGCTGATGTACAAACGAGAGTGTTGTGGAGGCCATATGTACCTACCCTTCAGGTAGGAACCCTGGAGGACGACCCAGTAGATGTTTTACTTGTCTTCAGTTTTACTTGTACTTTTCCATTTTCTTGTACTTTAGTGTTGGGATTGTATTTGCGGCCCCCTTTACTTTCAACACTCTCTTTTTGTATACAATTTTTACTTAGTGTTTGGTTCTAGTTATACTCTTATTGTGTGTGCTTACAATTTATAAAGGCAATGCCTTCCCAGCTTAGGGATTTATGCCTTTTGTGCTAGTCACCAGCCCCTGGCCTATGGAAGGCGGGCTTGGGGTAGTCACGGCACGGGCCCTGAGGACAGGTCATGACATTTATTGTATCTAGGGTTTCCATTGAGAAAACTATTGTATTCATGCCTTCCATCCATTCTGCCATTTGATCAACAAATGGAAAGGTATATTGATCATTTATTTCCATTTTATTCAACTTTCAATAGTCTACACACACCCTCCATCCCATCATTGTTTAGGTGGAGGAAAACTCATCATTCTTCTCTACCAACATCATTCCACCTATATTTGAAACTACTTGTAAATGACTCACCCATTAATTGTTGGATTTGGGGTAAATAATTTTAGTATCCGAGAGTTTTAACACTTCCTTCTTTACCACTTCCTTCATTGGAGGTATCAACCTCTATTATGGTTTCTCACTTTTATTACTCCCTCCTTTAAGTCTCACCACATGAGTGCATAAAGAAGGGATAATGACCAACCAAAATGTGTCATCACTTCCTTATAAAAAACATGTTTAGAAATTGTAATTAATCATTCTTAAAACTAAAACTTCAAGGTGTAGTATAAACTCAAGTTTAGGGTCGACCCATTGAGACAAGGATCCTTAACATGAAACTTTAGTTCAAAATTAAAAAAAACTTATTATTTAAATCATTGAAATAAATCTAAAACAAATTTTAATAAAATATGCATGTTAAAAAAATACTGATAATTTTAAAATCCAGGTTCATGTGATAGAGAAACATATAAAATCTTTAATGGATACTCATGTTTTTTCAGAATTAGATCTAAATAAATCATTGTTCATTGTGTTTTCTCTCTAATTTTTAACCTCCTTTTTATTATAATCAGGTACTTTGTTTTTTTAATAATATGATATTCTAAAACTATATTTAAACATATAAATTTAAACTCATTCCATGAACATGAATGAATTATAGAAACTAGCTTATATATTAAATATAAATTCCTCAATCAACATGAAAATGATCACATTTTTCAAAGAAATAATTGATATAGAGGAATAATTGAATTTGAAAACTCAACACAGACTAACATTAAAAACATAAAAACTTTAATACTTATCCACCCTTTAATACTAATCTCAACAAAAAGTGACTACACATCCATGTTTTCATAAGAACCAAATAATTAACCCATTTAGACATAAGAGAGATTCCTAAAATTATATCTAGGTCAAACTAAAAGTCCTTTATCCCTCCATGATGTTCATCTAAGTACACCAGTGAATGATTGAATCAATTGTAAAGACCCGCCCCTTTTCGGTTACGAATTGTTGAGAAAATTTGAATTTTTTGAGTTTAGTGAGGGGTTCATTTTGAGAAATGGGATTCAGATCAAGAATTTGAGAGATTGAGAATTTCAAGGTGATATTTTTAGATATAGATAAATACCTTAGAGGTTATTCAAGTGCTCGGGAAAGTGTGTAGAGTTTTGGGTTGAATTTAATAAATTCTGGAAGGTTTTTCCCTATGAATGGTTTGGGTTTCACAATTTAGAGAAAACTGTATGGAAAATATTACGATGGAAAATTTATAGTTAATTTTGAACAATAATAGTTAGCGTATGGTTTAGGGAAAACAATGTATATTTTGGAGGAAACTATACAACCTATCTTGGCTTGGGGGTATGATGCATGATTGGTGTGAGATTGTAGAGCTACCATGAAAAACTTGTAATCCAATTTCAAAAGTGATTTTCATGGTTGGTGCATGGTTTGATAAACCCATGTCCAAAACATGTGAGTGATATGGATTGTGATATTTACAACCATAAGGTCAGTGCACAGTTTGGAAAATCGTGTGGTCAAACCATGTAAGGTGTATCTCCTTGGATAATGAAAGATGCGTGGTTGGTGCATAGTTTGGAAAATTGTCCAACTAAACCATGTGACCTACCGATATTCAATAAAAAGTGGGAAATCACCTCCCCCTATGATTTATTAATCCCTAACCCCTATCCTTTCCCTCCCCCATGATCATAGACTCTGGGTTCTCCCCTTTTATTCTCTTAATCCCTTTCGATTTAGCGTATTTTTTATGGCGTTCTTCAATGATTTTAGGTGAGTTACTACTCTTTACTCCTCCTTGTTATTCCCCCATTCTCCCCTCTGATTTTGGGTGGTTTGGAGTAGGGTTTAGTGATAAATAGTGGAAATTATATGATGTGATGGGGCTTCTGTATGGCGTGGATAGAGGATTATCCAAGGAGGCGAACACACATTGTTTCTTGGCATTTCAATTAAGGCATGCCACACTATGGATTTATCTAGGGGTTTAAATTAATTTTAATGAAGTTGGTAGTTAAAAAGTTGTCACATGATATTGATTTTTCCAAGTATGTTGTTAGGAGCATGTCACAAACCTTTCATAGGTGGTTGGTCATCATTTCAGTGCGATGGGATTACCCGATGAGTTATTAAGCAATTATGCCTAATTAAATTAATTTTTAAAATTAATTATGATTTGTTCAATTAATTATAAATGATTATAATTAATTAATTTGGATGTTTTGGAGTGAGTTAAGTCCTTGTGTGGATTGGTGATGGTCATATAAACTTGAATGATCTCAGGTGTTGGTGGACATGTACTTTCATAAAGGGAATGACATCATAAATGTGGTAGGTGGTCCCTTGAGTGCACCCCTTTGGTTTATGAATTTCATTATGTAGCATGTGATATGTGGTCTCACTACTGAGTGTGATTGACATTTTTATTTGAATAAATTTTTTCTTTAAAATAAGTGGTTGTGGATGAAAGGAAGTGTCAAGGGTCACGATGGGCCCTTGAAATCTCATTGATGCCTCGACTGTCGATGGTTGATGACATGATTATAAATGAGTTCCATGTGATAAAAGGGCCCTAAAGGGATTTAAATGATTATATAAGCATATTGGAGCTCATTTTAGGTGCCTTGGTGACCTTTAATTAAAGGGATTCCATGGTTTTAGAGTAGTTGTCCCTATTAGGCCATGATAGACCTGTGAGTTAACTTAGAGCTATTGGGATAGTTGAGATGAGTGGGGGGAATAGGTTCCTCCCTCACTGTGATGTGAGTACCTAAGTGAGAATAACCTAGGTAAATTATGGATAGGTTTGGTATGTGAGGACCAACCTAGGGTGCATTGGAAAGGGGATGGTCTTGAGTCCATCTCCCTTATGTAACGCCTATACAATAATTCTTATGAGGTCAATGAAGATATGGTAGGATTATAAGGATGAAAAGGGATTTTATTCCTTCTGAGTGGTGGGTGTTGACCTAAGAGATGAGATTTAGATCAAGGATCCCATACCGAGTGTCCAGACCATGATGTGACCTAGGGGACCTTGGTGGGTGCTGTTGGAGTTGGTGCCCTATAACCAACTTCTTTTGTACTTTATGATAAACATGTATTCATTGGATGGATATTAATAAACTCTTTATCACATCAAGTTTTTTCTTCTGCCTAAAATTTTATGTGATAACGTCCTAAGAGTATATGTCACACTAAAAGGTCATAGCAAATCCCTGCTATGATGAGAACCCAGAAGTACCATGACACTATTCTTGAGTATATGTTCTATAGTCAGATTATATCATTTTAAAGGAAATAAATGATATAAAATATTAGGGGTGGAGACTCACAGGACTTTGAGTCACCTTCTCATAGTGTACTCCATTGGTAATGTCCAGGAGGATATTATGAGAACAAGACCTGCCAGTAGAAAATCCACATTTATAAGTTTCATTGGATGTTCCAATCTGCGGACATTTTTATTGGTACTTAGACTTTAAGATCATTATTAATGGGTATTATGACCCACACACTTAGATGTATTGATAAAAACTGTGATGACATATGTTCACGGTGAGGTAGGATATGTTGGGTGTGTCACGAGTAATACTGCATTAATGAATAATGTGAGAAAGGATTTGTCCCTTATGTTCCATAACTAAAGTTGATATCATAATCCATTTGATGGAAATGATATAGCCTAAACAAATCCATGACCATGGTGTTCTATAGGCAAGTTCAATTTCCAGAAAGTCAAAAATGAGAAATCAAGCACATGGTTTGATGAAACTTACATGCAACCTGCTTGATTAAAGATATCGAGACAAAGGGATTATATTACACGCTAAGCGTTCATATGAGGTGACATGTCATTGTGGCATTAACTTCTTTCTCTATGGGTGCCTTGGCGTGTGTCTAGACACTAACCATAGACTTTAGGCTGCTCCACCTAATGCCATAGAGAAAGAGGCCCAGAGAGTCACACACTAAGTGTGTCCGGTATCTTAGTTAAATAATATATTATTTATTATTTAACAAGTTGAATAAATATTATTCCCGGTTGTGGTTTAATAATTATTCATGGATTCATGATCGCATTTATTTTAACACTAGTTATCCGAGAGAATATATTGTGGGAGAAATAATTAATAAATATTTATTTTCTACAAGTGAATATAATATTTATATATTTATTGGTGAATAATACTGTGATATTTACTTAATAAATAAATATTCATTATTCAAGGTTCAATAAATACGGTGGAGTATTGGCAGACCAAGTTAAGGATCCAGTGAGAAATAATAATATTGAATATTATTCGATTGAATAATATTTAATTATAACTATAAAGTTAAGCACATGTTAGGAAATAATAATGTTACTATTATTATTTGACATGGGGTTTTTCTAGGATTAATGAAATAATTAAAGGTACTTGTGAAAATTATTTATTATTACCCTAGTGAAATAAATACCCGATTATATTATTCTCTCATTAGCTAAGGGAAAGTTATGCGATGCCTAAGGGTGTTGTGCACAAAAAATTGGAGAAAAGATCTCAAGCCTAGAGAGTTCATCCCTCTCCAAGAACACTATCTAGAACGAGAGAGATCCTCCTCCACCAGATCAAGTAGAATGATTTGGAAGCGGTTCTCAAGGTGATCGAAGGCGGGCATCATAGGTGCATGGATCTTCTATGCTAGCACCCGAAGACTCCTTAATTAATGTCTAGAGATACATAGAACATGTGTGGATCACCACTAAAAGAGATCTACCATTGATCTCTACAATGCAATGATGATACCCCTGCATATCCATGGCCGAACGCATCAATGAAGAAAGAATTGTTGGAGTTGGTGCCCTAGAAACCAACTTATTTGTACTTTATGATAAACCTATATTCATTGGATGGATATTAATAGAATCTTTATCACATCATGATTGTTCTTATGTATGACATAGTATGTGATAATGTCTTAATAATACCTATCACACTAAAAGGTATTAGTGGATCCCTGCTATGATGAAAACCTTGAAGTTCCATGACATAATTATTGAATATATGTTATATGGCCAAATGATATCATTTTAAGGGACACAAATGATACAGACTATCTGGGGTGGGGACTCTTGAAACTTTAAGGCACCTTATCATGGTGTGTTCCCTTGGTAATATCCAAGAGGATACTATGAGAACAAGACCCTCCAGTAGGAAATCCACAATCAAAAGTTTTATTAGATGTTCCTATCTACGGGCATGCATATTGGTCTTTAGAATTTAAGATTATTATTAATGAGTATTATGACTCGTGCACTTAGATGTATTGAAGAAAACTGTGATGACAGATGTTCAAGGTGAGGAAGGATATATTGGGTGAATCACGAGTAATACTGTATTAATGAATAATGTGAGAAAGGATTTGTCACTTCTATGGAAGTAGATATCTCAGGCCCTTGGATGGAAATGATATATTTTATCTAAATCCATAGCCATGATGTTCTCTAGGAAAGTTAAATTTTATGAAGTCAAATAATGAGAAATCGAGCATATGAGATGATGAAACTTACATGCAACCCGCTTGATTAGAGATATCAGGGAAAAGGAATTATATTACATGGTAAGCATTCGTATGAGGTGACTTGTCATTATGACATAAAATTCTTTATCTTGGGTGCCTTGACCCATTTTTAAACAGTAATCTTGGACTTTAGGCAAGCTCACCTAATGCCAATGAGAAATAGGCCTAGAGGGTCACACACTAAGTTTAGCCAGTATCTCAGTTAAAAAATTTATTATTTAACATGTTGAAGAAATATTATTCCCAGTTGTGGTTTAATAATTATTCAATTATGCCTAATCATATTTATTTTTTCGATAGTTATTAAAGAGAACATATTGTGGAATAAATATTTATTTATCAGCGAATAATGCAGTTATATTTATTTAGTAAATAAATAGTCATTATTCAAGGCTCGATAAATATTGAGGAGGATTGATGGACCAAGTTATGGGTTCAGAGAGAAATAAAATTAAATATTAATTGGTTAAATAATATTTAAATTTAATGTGCAAGTTAAGCACATTTCATGGAAATAATAACATTGTTATTATTATTTGACATGGGGTTTTACATGGAATAATAAAATAAGTAACGACACTTGTGATAATTATTTATTATTACTTGGTGAATTAAATTACTCATTGTGTTATTATTCTCTAATTAGCCAAGGGGTCATTCCATCGACTAACCAATGGTTGTGTGTACAACATCCTTGTAGAAAAGCTCTCAATCCTAGAGAACTCTTCCCTCTCTAGGAATGCTCTTAAGAACGAGAGAGATCATCAACCACTAGATCTAGGAGAATGATTTGGAATCGATTCTTAAGGTGATAAAAGGTGGACATCCCAAGCGAAAGGATCTTCTGCGCTAGCACCTGAAGTCTCCTTCAGTGATGTCTGGAGATATGTGGATCACCACTAGAGGAATCCTATCCTTGGATTCTACATCACAACAAAGCCACACCTCAGACTCGTGGTCGAACACATCAACGAAGAAATAATAACATTGAAGGTAATTATTTAATTTAATTAAATTAATTATAAACAAAATATGTCAATCCTTTCTTCTCAGTTACCGGTTCTCTCCTTTATCTTTTATCTTTGATTCAATTCCATGGATACTGGAGTTTATCATAATATTGATCCTGAATTAATCATCGATCATGGAAATTTGCAAAGTTGGGTACATACCCATCCGACGCTTCTGCTGTACCCGGAACCTACAAGTGGTATCAGAGCTGCCATATTTTCATTTATAATTATTTAAATAATTTGTTGATGATTTATGCTTTAATAATTTAGTTTTTCAATTTATGTTTAATCGTTCTTGTAATCTAAATTTTGAGATATATTCTTCCTCTTTCATTTCTCACAGATCTAACAGAGACAAATAATTTTTTTAATGTAATTCATAATTAATTATTATTTTTTATAAAATCAATATAATGTACACATATATAATTAACAGTAATAACATATCTATATATTATAAAGTGTAAATGTATTTAAATATGATTATTAAAATTATCACTTTTAAATTTACAAACTTTCAATTAATAGCATATTGTGAAAAACATTTATACATTTATATTTTTTGATGTAGTTGATAAATAAAACATTATATTATCACATATGTAATTTATATACATTTTCTTAAAATAATAAAAATTTAGTATTATTTTAAATATAGTTGATAGTAAATTTAATATTAATTAGTAATATATTGAAAATAATCGTATGTAAACTAAAATATAGTTATTAATATTTTTAAATATAAGCATATGTTTTAATAATATTGAATATTTTTTTCATTTATATAATTAATAAATGTTTTTAAATATTATTGAAACCATTTAATTAAAATTACTATTAATATTATATATACAATTAATATTATATAGATTTATATAATTGGTAATTTATTATAAATATTTTGTATTTAAAAGTAATTTTTAACATTTTTATATTTATATATACATTTATATATAGTAAAAAATATTTACACATTTATATAATTGACAATGTTTCTTAAATAAAACTAGTCACACTGAAATATAATTATTAACTATTAATATTTGTTGTATAATTTATAATAGATGCATATTTTAATTATTCTTACATTGTTTTTTAATCTTTTGGATTTATCTTTTTCTATGTATATATATAGTTATTTTTTAATACAATTATACATTTATATAATTAATGATATATTTTTAAAAATATTTATTCATTCATATAAATAAAAATGTTTTTAATTATAATTAATTTTTTTGAAATTTAATTAATAATTAATTATATCTTTTATATACTATCAACATAATGTGCACATCTATATAGTTAATTAGTAATAATAATACATCTATATATCAAAAATTACGTAGGGTCCGCCATCCACATTTGCATTGAATGTCATTAATTTCATGGAATTGAAACACACTACTACTGATTCCGTGATTTTAAGCACTGTACTTTATCAGTGGTTTTTAAAAGTAATGATAAAGAATAATTTTATCACCGATGAAATAAAAGAAATGATAAAATTTGATAAAAGTTGGACATTTATCGGTGTTTTATTCCGCATAGGTAAATGTAACTTTAAAGATTTGATAAAAAAATTGATTGCAATAAAATATTGTCAACTTTAATGTTTAAGTGAATTGATTAATTAAACTTTTAAAATTTTAAAAATTTTCATATAAACTTTTTTATATATTAGTAATATTATATATGTGTATGTGTGTCATATATATATATATATATTAAATAA
Source organism: Viscum album (assembly GCA_963277665.1). Taxonomy (NCBI): domain Eukaryota; kingdom Viridiplantae; phylum Streptophyta; class Magnoliopsida; order Santalales; family Viscaceae; genus Viscum; species Viscum album. The sequence continues at coordinate 1,850,425,134 of OY728156.1, forward strand.
TTAAATTTAGTTTATTTTATAAAGAAATTACAATAAAATTAATATTATATGCTTTGTATATAGTTAGATATACACATATATGTGTTGAGTTCAACTATCACACATGCTCACAAGTCCTTGAATTATTCAGATACATGCACATGCACAGATATATTTATGCATAAATAAAAAACAATCATATATGTAAATTAGTTATTGAAAAAATGAAACTTCAAATCTTTAAATGAATTTATAAAATGTACTTATGTTTAGAATTTTAGTAATTTCATAATAAAAAAATTGTATATATTATTACAATGCGAAAACTATTAATTAATAATTACATTTAAGTTCATTGTAAGGTGTATTCATTTTAAATATTTTTGTATGTATACATTTAATTATCTATGAATATAATTACACATTTATATAATAAATGATAAATTTTAAAAATTAATTATTCATTTATATAAATAATAAATTTTTAATTACAATTAATATTTTTTAAATGTAATTAATAATTAATAATTATTTTTTATAAAATCAATACAATATACACATCTATTGTTAGTAATAAAAACATATCTATATATTATAAAGTGTAAATGTATTTAAATATAATTATTAAAATTCTTACTTCTTAATTTACAAACTTGAAATTAATAAGATATTGTGAAAAACATTTATACATTTGTATTTTCATGTAGTTGATAAACAAAATATCATATTATCACATATGTAATTTATATAAATTTTCTTAAAATAATAACAATCTAGTATTATTTTAAATATAGTTGATAGTAAATTTAATATTAATTAGTAATATATTGAAAATAATCCTCTGTAAACTAAAATATAGTTATTAATATTTTTAAATATAAGTATACACTTTTATAATATTAAATATTTATTCATTTATATAATTAATAAAAGTTTTTAAATATTATTGAAACCATTTAATTATAGTTATTCTTAATATTATATATATAATTAATATTATATACTTTTATTTAATTGGTAATTTATGGTAAATATTTTATATTTAAATGTATATTTTAACATTTTTATTTTTATTTATACATTTTATTTATACATTTATATATAGGAAAAAATATTTATGCATTTATATAATTAATAATGTTTCTTAAATAAAACTAGTCACATTGAGATATAATTATTGAATATTAATTTTTGTTTTATACTTAATGATACATGCATATTTTAATTATTATCACATTGTTTTTTATCTTTTGGATTTATATTTTGGTATGTATATATATATATTTATTTTTTAATACAATTATATATTTTTATAATTAATGATATATTTGTAAAAATATCTATTCATTCATTTAAATAATTATGTTTTTTAACTATAATTAAATTTTTTTAAATGTAATTAAAAATTATTCATATCTATTATATACAATCAACACAATATAAAAATCTATATAGTTAATTAGTAATACTAATACATGTATATATTAACAATAAATAATCTATTTAAATATAATTATTAAAATCCTGACTTTTAAATCTACTATTTTATAATTAATGATATATAGTGAAAAACATTTATATTTTTCATGTAGTTGAGAGAAAATATTATTTTTATTATAAATGTAATTTATATATATTTTCTTAAAATAATAATATTTTTGTATTATTTTAAAAATAGTTGATAGTAAATTGAGAGATATTCTTACGTAGCTTCAATTTAATATTACGTAATGAGATTTATCAATACTAATTCCAATTTTTATAAATCTATCTATATGAGCACTACAGTTAGTGTTGATAAAGATCATTGTGTAAGATTTAATCAAAGTTGTGCAAGAATAACTCTTTACACACCTTCATTTTAATCCCACACAAAGATCTTTATCAGTGCCAAAGCTAATGGTGATAAAGATCTCTATGTAATATTAAACCGATGATGTGTAAGAATTACACTAAACTTTTGAAGTTCTGTAAGATTAAACTAGGAATTAACTCTAAATTTAGTGTTTATAAAGATTGAACTTTATTAGTGCTAAAAGCAGCATTGATAAAATATTAAACTATTAGTGTTTGTAATTTTGACACTGATAGAAAAATATTTTATCAACGCTTCTTAGTACGCACTGATAAAGACCACATCTCCTTTATAAAAGAACCTTAATCACATCGTCCATCAACCATGTTTCTCAAGTTCTTGAGGAATTCTTACTATACCACACTTCCTTTACATCATCTTGTGAATGATTCCACTTCCAAAATCGAAGGTATGTAATCTCCTTTAACCGTGATGTGTTTTTAATGATTTTTTGGATGGTTCTTCATGTATATCCCCCCCCACACACTCTCTCTCTATGTGTGTCTCTGTGTGTGTGTTTTTTAAATAGATTCCCATATCAATTTATATATTTATGTACAAACACATAAATTTTTTCGCGTTTAATATTTTTTTATGTGTATATAAATTTGTTTGTTCCTGTATATATATTATGTGTTATGCATTTTCAATTGTGGTTTCAAATCCAAAACATTTTATTTGTGAAATATTTTTTTATATTGTTAAATTAGTTTAAACTTATATACAAGATGACCAACTACATTGAACTTTGGGTGCCGCTGGAATTTGATTGTATTCAAGGTTTCCATTGAGAAAACTATTGTATTCATGTCTTCCATCCATTCCACCATTTGATCAACAAATGAAAAGGTACATTGATCCTTCATTTCTATTTTATTCAACTTTCAATAGTCTACACACACCCTCTATCCCATCATTGTTTAGGTAGAGTCCAACTCATCATTCTTCTCTACCAACACCATTCCACCTATCTTTAAAACTACTTGGAAGGGAATCACCAATTAATTGTTGGATTTAGGGTAAATAATTTTAGTATCCAAGGGTTTCAACAATTCCTTCCTTACCAATTCCTTCATTAGAGGTATCAACCTTCATTATGGTTGCTCACTTTGATTACTCCCTCCTTTAAGTCTCACCATATGTGTGCATAAAGAAGGGATAGAGACCACTCACATGGTGTCATTACTTCCTTATAAAAATCATGTTTATAAATTGTAATTTCTCATTATTAAAACTAAAACTTCAAGGTGCAATATAAACTCAAGTTCAGGGTCAACCCATAGAGACAAGGATCCTTAACATGAATCTTTAGTTCAAAAGTAAAAAAACTTATTATTTGAATCATTAAAATAAATCTAAAACAAATTTTAATAAAATATATATGTTAAAAAAATACTGAGAATTTTTAAATCCAGGTTCATGTGATAGAGAAACATATAAAATCTTTAATGGATAATCATGTTTTTTTTTCAAAATTGGATCTAAATAAATCATTGTTCATGTTGTTTTCTCTCTAATTTTTAACCTAATTTTTATTATAATCAAGTACTATGATTTTTTTAATAATAAGATATTCTAAAACTATATTTAAAAATATCAAATTAAACTCATTCCATGAACATGAATGAATTATAGAAACTAGTTTATATATTAAATTGAAATTACTCAATCAATATGACAATGATCGCATTTTTCAAAGAAATAATAGATATAGAGGAATGATTGAATGTGAAAACACAACACAGACTAACATTAAAAACATAAAAACTTTAATACTCAACCACCCTTTAATACTAATCTCAACACAATGTGACTACACGTCCATGTTTTTATAAGAACCAAATAATTAACCCATTTATACATAATTTATTTTCCTAAAATTATATCTATGTTAAACTAGAAGTCCTTTATACACCCATGATGTTCATCTAAGTACACCAGGGAATGATTCAATCAATTGTAAAGAATCTCCCCTTTTCGGTTGCGAATTGTTGAGAAAATTTGAATTTTTTGAGTTTAGTGAGGGGTTTATTTTGAGAAATGGGGTTTAGATCAAGAATTCGAGAGATCGATCATTTCAAGGTGATATTTTTGGATATATATATATTAATACATGAGAGGTTCTTCATGTTATCAGGAAAGTCTCGAGAGTTTTGGGTTGAATTTAAGAAATTATAGAAGGTTTTTCCCGATGAACGGTTTGGGTTTCTCAATTTAGATAAAACCGTGTGGAAAATATTACGATGGGAAATTTATAGTTCATTTTGAACCTGTACAGTTAGCATATGTTTTAGGGTAAACTATGCATATTTTGGTGGAAACTATACAACCTAGCTTGGCTTGGGGGTATGATGCACGATTGGTGCATGATTGTAGAGCAACCATGAAAAACCTGTAATCCAATTTAAAAGTGATTTGCATGGTTGGTGAATGGTTTGATAAACCCATGGTCAAACCATGTGAGTCGTATGGATTGTGATATTTACAACCTCATGGTAGGTGCACAGTTTAGAAAATTGTGTGGTCAAACCATGTGAGGTGTATCTCCTTGGATAATGAAAGATGCACGGTTGGTGCATTGTTTGTAAAATCATCTGGATAAACCATGTGAACTACTGATCTTCAATAAAAAGTGGGAAATACCCTCCCCCCTATGATTTATTAAGCCCCAAACACTCTTATTTCTCTCCCCGATGAGCATAGACCATGGGGTATCTCCCACTTATTCTCTTAATCCCTTTTGATTTAGCGTGTTTTTGATGGAGTTCTTCAATGATTTTAGGTGAGTTACTTCTCTTTCCTCCTCCTTGTTCTCCCCCCATTATCCCCTTTGATTTTGGGTGGTTTGGAGTAGGATTTAGTGACAAATAGTGTAAATTTTATAATGTGACGGGGCTTCTGTGTGGCATGGATAGAGGATTCTCCAAGGATGTGAACACACATTGTTTTTTGGCATTTCAATTAAGTCATTTCACCCTATGAATTTATCTATGGTTTTAAATTAATTTAAATTAAATTTATAGTTAAATGGTTGTCACATGATATGGATTTTTCCAAGGATTCTATTAGGATCATGCCATAAACCTTTCATTGGTGGTTGGTCGTGGTTTCAGTGCGATGAGATGACCCGATGAGTTATTAAGCAATTATTCCTAATTAAATTAATTTGGAAAATTGATTATGATTTTTTTAATTAATTATAAATGATTATAATTAGTTAATTTGGATGTTTTGGTGTGAGTTAGGGCCTTTTATGAATTGGTGATGGTCAGATAAACTTGAATGATCTCAGGAAGTAGTGGTCAGGTAATTTCTTAAAGGGAATGACTTAATAAATGTGGTAGGTGGTCCCTTGAGTGTACCCCTTTGGTTTTTGAATTTCATTATGTATCATGTGATGTGTGTTATCACCACTAAGGATGACTGGACTTTTTATTTGAATAAAATGTTTCTTTAAAATAAGTGGCTATGGATGAAAGGAAGTGTCAAGGGACATGATGGGCCCTTGAAATCTCATTTATGCCTCGACCGTTGATAGTCGAGAACACAATTATAAATGACTTCCATGTGATAAAAGGGCCCTAAAGGGATTTAAATGAGTATATAAGCATATTGGCCCTCAGTGTAGGTGCCTTGGTGACCTTCAAGTAAAGGGATTCCATGGTTTTAGAGTGGTTGTCCTTAATAGGCCATGATGGACCTGTGAATTAAATTAGAGCTATTGGGCTAGTTGAGATGAGTGCAGGGCACGAGTTCCTCCCCCAAAGTGATGTGAGTACCTAAGTGAGCATAACCTAGGTAAATTATGGATAGGTTGGGTATGTGAGGACTGGCCTAGGGTGCATTGGAAAGGGGATGGGCTTGAGGCTATCTCCCTTATGTAACACCTATATAATAATGCTTATGAGGTCAATGAAGATATGGTAGGATTATAAGGATGATAAGGGATTATATTCCCTCTAAGTAGTGGGTTTTGACCCAAGAGATGAGATTTAGATCAAGGATCCCATATAGGGTGTCCAGACCATGATGTGGCCTAGGGGACCTTGGTGGGTGCTGTTGGAGTTGGTGCCCTATAACCAACTTCTTTTTTACTTTATGATAAACATTTATTCATTGGATGGATATTAATAAAATCTTTATCACATCATGATTTTTATTTTGCATGACATTTTATGTGATAATGTCCTAAGAGTATATGTCACACTAAAAGGTCATAGAAAATTCCTACTATGACGAGAACCCAGAAGTACCATGACACTATTCTTGAATATATGTTTTATAGCTAGATGATATCATTTGAAGTGAAACAAATGATACAAGATATCATGGGTGGAGACTCATAGGACTTTGAGGCACCTTGTCATGGTGTATTCCCTTGGTAATGTCCAGGAGGAAATTATGATAATGAGACCCACTAGTAGGAAATAAACATTTATAAGTTTCATTAGATGTTCCAATATGAGGACATTTGTATTGGTCCTTAGACTTTAAGATCATTATTAATGGGTATTATGACCCACAGACTTAGATGTATTGATGAAAACTATGATGACATATGTTCACGACGAGGTAGGATATATTGGGTGCATTATGAGTAATACTGCATTAATGAATAATGTGATAAAGGATTTGTCCCTTCTATTCCATAATAGAAGTTGATATCATAGGCCCTTTGATGGAAATGATATAGCCTAAATATATTCATGGACACAGTGTTTTATAGGCAAGTTCATTTTCTGAGAAGTCAAAGAATGAGGAATCAAGCACATGGGTTGATGACACTTACATGAAACCCACTTGATTAGAGATATTGAGACAAAGGGATTATATTACATGGTAAGCGTTCATACAAGTTGACATGTCATTGCAACATTAACTTCTTTCTCTATGAGTGCCTTGGCGTGTTGTTAGACACTAACCTTAGACTTTAGGCTGCTCCACCTAATACCACAAAGAAAGAGGCCTAAAGGGTCACACACTAAGTGTGTCCAGTATCTTAGTTAAATAACATATAATTTATTATTTAACAAGTTGAATAAATATTATTTCTGGTTGTGGTTTAATATTTATTCATGGATTATTGATTGTATTTATTTCGACACTAGTTATCTGAGAGAATATATTGTGGGAGAAATAATTAATAAATATTTATTTTCTATAATTGAATATAATATTTATATATTTATTGGTGAATAATGCAGTGATATTTAATTAATAAATAAATAGTCATTATTCAAGGTTCAATAAATATGGCGAAGGATTGGCAGACTGAGTTAAGGGTTTAGTGAGAAATAATAATATTGAATATTATTTTATTGAATAATATTTAATTATAACTCTCAAGTTAAGTTCATGTATGAAAATAATAATGTTTCTGTTATTATTTGACATGGGGTTTTTCTAAGATTAATAAAATAATTAAAGGCACTTGTGTAAATTATTTATTATTACACTAGTGAAATAAATACCTGATTATATTATTATCTCATTATCCAAGGGAAAGCTATGTGATGCCTAAGGGTGTTGTGCACAATGAATTATAGAAAAGTTCTCAATAATAGAGAGTTCATCCCTCTCCAAGAACACTCTCAAGAACGAGAGATATCCTTCTCCACCGGATCAAGGAGAATGCTTTGGAAGCAGTTCTCAAGGTGATCAAAGGTGAGCATCACAAGTGTAGGGATATTCTGTGCTAGCACTCAGAGACTCCTTCAGCAACATCCAGATATACATATAACATGAGTGTATCACCAATAAAGAAGATCTACCCTAGATCTCTACAATGAAACGATGATACACCTACAGATCTGTGGCGAAACACATCAGTGAAGAAATAATTGTTGGAGTTGGTGCCATAGAAACCAACTTCTTTGTACTTTATGATAAACCTATATTCATTGAATGAATATTAATAAAATCCTTATCACATCATGATTTTTCTTCTGTATGACATAGTATGTGATAATGTCCAAATAATAACAACCACACTAAAAGGTCTTAGCGAATCCCTTCTATGATGAAAACCCAAAAGTTCCATGACACTATTATTGAATATATTTTAAATGGCCAGATGATATCATTTTAAGGGACACAAATGATACAATCTATCAGGGATGGGGAGTCATGAAACTTTAAGTCACCTTCTCATGGTGTGTGCCCTTGGTAATATCCAAGAGGATACTATGAGAACAAGACCCACTAGTAGGAAATCCACAACCATAAGTGTCATTATATGTTCCTATCTATGGGAATGAGTATTGGTCTTTAGACTTTAAGATTATTATTAATGGGTATTATGACTCGTACAATTATATGTATTGACGAAAATAGTGATGACAGATGTTCACGGTAAGGAAGGATATGTTGGGTGCATCATGAATAATACTGCATTAATGAATAATGTGAGAAAGGATTTGTCACTTCTATGGAAGTAGATATCTTAGTACCTTTGATGGAAATGATATAACCTAACTAAATCCATTTCCATGGTGTTCTCTAGGCAAGTTCAATTTTGGGAAGTCAAAGAATGAGAAATAAAGCATATGGGATGATGGCACTTGAATGAAACCTGCTTGATTGGAGATATCAGGGAAAATGGATTATATTACACGGTAAGAATTTGTATGAGGTGACTTGTCATTGAGACATAAACTTCTTTCTATTGGGTGCCTTAACCCATTACTAGATAGTAATCTTGGACTTTAGGCAATCCCACCTAATGCCAATGAGAAAGAGGCCTAGAGGGTCACACACTAAGTATAGCCAATATGTCAGTTAAATAATTTATTATTTAACATGTTGAATAAATATTATTCCTATTTGCGGTTTAATAATTATTCAAGTATGCCTGATTGCATTTATTTTTTTGATAGTTATTCAAGAGAATATATTGTGGAAGAAATATTTATTTGTCAGCAAATAATTTAGTTATATTTATTTAATAAATAAATAGTCATTATTCAAGGCCTTATAAATATTAAAAAGGATCAACAGACCAAGTTATGGGTTCAATGAGAAATAATATTAAATATTATTTGTTTAAATAATATTTAAATATAATGTGAAAGTTAAGAACATGTCATGGAAATAATAACATTGTTATTATTATTTGACATGGGTTTCACATGGAATAATAAAATAAGTAAGGGAAATTGTGCTAATTATTTATTATTACTTGGTGAATTAAATTACTCATTGTGTTATTATTATCTAATTAGCCAAGGGGTCATTCCATCAGATAACCAATGGTTTTGTGTACAACATCCTTGTAGAAAAGATCTTGAGCCTAGATAACTCTTCCCTCTCTAGGAACTCTCTTAAGAACAAGAGAGATCCTCCTCCACTAGATTTAGGAGAATGCTTTGGAAGCGATTATTAAGGCGATCAAAGGCGAACATCCCAAGCGAAATGATCTTCCACGCTAGCACCCTAAGTCTTCTTCAGGCAATGTCTTGAGATACATGGAGCACATGTGGATCACCACAAGAGGAATCCTATCCTTGGATTATACATCACAACAAATCCACACCTCAGACCTATGGTCGAACACATCAACGAAGAAAGAATCACCTTGTAGGTAATTATTTAATTTAATTAAATTAATTATAAACAAAATATGTTGATCCTCTCTTATCAGTTATGGGTTCTCACCTTTATCTTTTATCTTTTATTCAATTCCATGGATACTGGTGTTTATCGTCGTATTGATCCCATATTAATCATTGATCATGGAAATTTTCAAAGTTGGGTACATGCCCATCCTGCACTTCTGCTGTACCCAGAACCTAAAAGTGGTATCAGAGTATTCATATTTTTTTATAATTATTTAAATAATTTTTTGATGATTTATACTTTAATAATTTAGTTTGTCAATTCATGTTTAATAATTCTTATAATCTGAATTTTGAGATATATTATTCTTATTTCATTTCTCAAAAATCTAATAGAAACAAATATTTTTTTGATTAAAATTACATTGAGTATCACATCAGGAGGCACCAACAATTATATCCAGGTAACACAATAGTACATTTCATATATTTTGAATTACATGTCATGTAATATGCCACACACGCCGTGTAATCCGGATTACACACTATGTAGCTGTGTTCAATGTGCCCAGAGTAATTCAGTAATTACTCAATCCATTTGCATTAATGACACATGGTGCAGTTAATTCTTACACCGTATGTTGACCAGGATAGACTGGCACACGATAAGTCGGACTACATGCCGTATGGCCCACTGGACACGACGTGTAGTCCCTTCGGGTTAGGGTCAAGTCATGTATCCCATACATGGATTTCCCGGCTGGTGACTGTGTAATGCAGTGTCTACATGGTGTGTGTCCCACAAGACACACCATTTACTCCAAATATTTATGAAGTACACCTCACATGCTGTTTCCCTAGGTGTGTACTTCGGATGGATGGTGAGGAGGGTACATTCCATGTAGTCAGATCTACATGTTGTGTACTATTTCTAGATTATGAAGATTTAAAAATTTATTATTATATTATGTAACTCTTGAGACATGTACCTTCATGTAGGAATACATACGGGACACAACATGTGAAAGGTGTTTAATATATATATATATATATATATATATATATGTTTAATTAACATATGCATAATTTTCAAAGATCTGCACATCATGTATGAGTTTTATTACAATTATAATTCTTCGTGCATGCTACATGTCAGAAAGAATAAAGTGTATACAAGTATAAACACATGAAGGATAGTTTTGGATGGGTATTCACCGGGTTTCCTCTATGGTGCAAGTTATGTACAAGGTTATGGATGAGAATCTCAAGGAAATTCAGAAAATGATTAAGATAAAAAATATTGATTAATTAAAGATAACGATTAATTGATTTGAGCGTAATTTATATTAATAATAATGATTAAATAATTGAATGATAGTTTTATTAAATTCATAATTCGTTGAATATATGTGGATGATCATGATCTAGAACAAAACTTTATATGTGATTGGTTCCCTTTTAATTTATTTATTAAATTAAAATTGTTGGCCTGTGTGCCTTCTCCTCATTAATTTGTAGGGCCTACATGCCCATGGTTTCTTTTATGTAAACCCCATATTACCCATCACATGCATGTGAGTTAAAAGTATATGTAATGGATGGATCTCCCAAGCTAGTGTAGGTGGTTCAAGTTAGGAGCCAAGGTGAACCCAATCCAATGAGATACAAAGGTGGACAGGCGGAAAGCTGTAAACATGAACCTTAAATAGTTCAAGGTGTTTCTCCACTAGGTCAGGGTCAGTTTATCAATCGCTAGATAAACTAACCAATAGTAAAGCTCATGATCATACCATTTATTTATTTCTGTCAGTTGTATGGTTATTCATTATGAATGTTTGACACGATCACATAATTAATTAACTAACAAGCATAAAAAATGGAACTAAAATAAAATGGATTATGCATAAATATTATATATACATGGTTAATCACTTAATTATATCCCACTTAATATTAATAATCATTTGAAAAGATAATAATTGGAAATTTACACATAAAGGATAAAATCCCTCAATTAAATATTAAGTCGGTATAGCCTTCCACTACTTCGGTTAGAATCGAACCATAGCTCAAAGTGATTGACCAACCCTAGTTAGGGTGCTTTAAATTATTAGGAAATTATAATTTTAGGTTTTGAGTTCACTTAACTTAGTTTACATCAAGGGTTGACTGCCCTAGTAGGACTTGGTGCAACTGAGAGGTAGAGGTTGAGGAAATCCAAAATTAAGGATTTCAGGATTGGGGAGTCTGCTCAACAGATCAAGGAGCTTTGAGTTAATGCAGTTGATATTTGGAATGCCTACCTAAAACCTTTAAATTTTCTTGACCAACCCTAGTTGGGGTAATGCGAAGGGCAATATGGATCATTTCTATTAGAATGTCCAAGAAATAGTATATTCTAAAGCCAATGGTGAGGGAAATTGGGTTTCGACAAAATAGTGGGAGACTAATAGATATTAATTTATTTATTTGTATATATATATATCAAGATAAAGTAATAAAACTTTTTTCATCTTATTTTTAGAAATAACATAAAAACTGACATCAAACATATCATTGTGATCCATACTCGAGAAGGAAAACCTTCTCACTGGCACTAATTTCCAGGAGTGGTAAAGGCGCCTTTGGGTTATCCTTCACTATGATAGGAAACTTTATGTGCTGGAAGAGCCTTTACTAGTTGCTCTTGGAAATGAGGCAAGTGATGAGGAACTATTTGTGTATGAGAAACATCTGAATGATGCTACAGATGTTCAGTGCCGCATGCTATCATCTGTGACCAATGAGTTTTTGAAGAAAAATGAGTAAATGGATTCTTATAGCATGTTGTCGCACCTTCATGATCTATATCAAGAGAAGGAAAGACATGAGAGGTATGAGATCTCCAATGCTTTATTCACTAATAAGATTGGAGAGTCAACACCAGCTGGACCAAATGTAGTCAGGCTTATTGGATATATTGAGAATCTAGACATCTTAGGGATTAAATTCCCAGATGAGCTGCGTATAGATCTCATACTATCATCACTTCCCAAGACCTTATGTAGTTTTTATTGTGAATTATAATATTATAAATAATGAGAAGTGTCTATTGGAGATTCATACCCTGATTTTCCAAGTGGATAAGGACATGGGTATTGAAAAACCTACAGTCCTTATAGTAACTAGGAAGAGAAAGGACAAAGAAAAGGGGACTAAGATTTATAAATAATCTAAAGCCGCTGAGCATCGTCTGACCAAGAAGAAGAATATCTAGAGGTAGGGAAAGGAAAAGGAGGCAGTATTGCATGTGGAAAGTCAGACCACTGGAAGAGGAATTGCACCTAGAAGAAAGGGGAAGCCAAAGGCGCGTTCATTATCAAGTACAATCTTTCCATTTCTATAAATTGGGTATTAGATACAACTTGTAAAGCTCACATCTATATTCAAATGCAGGGACCAAGTAGATTTTGGAAAATTTCCAGAGGATAGGTGGATTTTCGAGATGCCAATGGTGTGAGACTGGCTTCTCTTTCCATTAGAGACTTCCGCCTCACATTTCTAGTGAGAATGGTTTTGGTTTTACATGGATGTTATTATGTACCTAGTGTTACCAAGAACATAATTTTTGTATCGAGTTTAGATACAGATGGATTTAATTTCAAGTTTAGAAATAAATGTTGATACTTTTATAAGGACAACATATGTTATGGTATGACGCATTTAAATAAAGTTCTGTATGTATTAAATTACATGAACCAAGTGTTGGAAATTGATAATGAACCAAGTTCACATGACTCATACAACACCCAGTTGTGGCATCACCGCCTTAGTCATGTAAACGAGAAGCACTCAACAAAGCTCTGTCAAGATGGTTATTTAGACTCTTTCGAGCTAAAACCACTTGATAGATGTCACACTTATTTATAAGGTAAAATGAACAAACCACCATTTTGTGGATAGGGTGAAAGGGCCACCAAGCTTCTTGGATTGGTACACAATGATGTGTGTGGACCATTTCTAGTAGAAGATAGAGGTGGATATTCTTACTTCATTACTTTTACTGATGAATTGAGTAGATACGGTTATGTCTACTTAATGGGGTATAAGTCAGAGTCCTTTGAGAAATTCAAGGAGTTCAAGAATGAAGTAGAGAATAATATTGGTAAAAACATATATAAGATTCGATCAGATAAAGGTGGAGAATATATTAAACCAGAGTTCATTGACCTTTTACAGGAGTTTGGGATTCTATCTCAACTCACTCCACCTTATACACCACAGTGGAATGGTACTAGTGAAAGGAGGATCCATACCTTGTTAGACATGGTAAGGTCGATGATGAGTCGTGCAAATATTCTATCATCCTTTTAGGGATATGCATTGAAAACTACAACATACACATTAAACCAAGTACCAACTAAGGTGGAAAATGAGATTTTCTTCAAGATATAGAGTGGAAAGAAACCCACTTTGTCGCATACATGTGTATGGGGATGTGAGGCATTTGTTAAGGATTTATCAGGAAACAAAATAGCACCTTAGAGAAATAAGTGTATCTTTATAGGGTATCCCAAGGAAACAATGAGATACTACCTATAAACCCCTCATACAAGAAAGTGAATGTCACAAGATATGTCATCTTTCTTGAGAGGGAGAACATCCTCAAAAAGGATAGTTGGAGAAAGATTGACTTTGATGAATTTTATGCTCAAGATACATAGGATTTGGTACAAGAACAAGTTCCACAGGTCCCTGTGGAAGAGGTAGTTCCTCAAACACAAGTACTATGTAGGAGTACAAGAGAGGTAAGGTAACCAGAGAGATATGGTTTCCTTGTCATCGAGGATAGTGACTCATTATTATTGGACAATGATGAACCTATCTCCTACAAGGAATAAGTAGAGATCTCATAAGATACAATATGTCTAGAAGCTATGAATTTTGAGATGGATTCCATGTATCAAAACCAAGTCTGGGTTCTGGTCGATGCACTAGTTAATGTAAATCCTATTCAGTGTAAATGGGTATTTAAGAAGAAACTGGACATGGAATTTCAAGTTAGTACCTATAAATAAAGGCTAGTGGCTAAAGGTTTTAAACAACATCAAGGAATTGACTATGATGAAACCTTTTCTCCATTTTCCCTGTTTAAATCCATAAGAATCATACTTTCCATAACAGCTTTCCATGACTATGATATTTGGAAAATGGATGTCAAAAATATATTCCAAAATAGTAACCTTTAGGAAGATGTCTATATGACACAACCAGAAGGGTTTTTGACACTAGGTGATGCTAAAAGGGCATTTAAGTTGTAGAGAACCATTTATTTATTAAAGAAAGCATCCAGATTATGAAAAATTTTATTTTATGAAGCCCTAAGAGAATTTGGTTTCATTAAGAATGAATGTGATCTATTGGTTTACAAGTGGTTTAATGGGAATGTGGTCATTATCCTAGTAGTGTATATTTACGACATATTGCTTATTAGAAATGACATACCAGTCTTAATGTCAGTCAAGGAATGTTTTTACAGGTTCTTCTCTATGAAGGAATTAGGAAAATCAACCTAGATTCTAGGGATCAAGATCATTCATGATAGATCCAAGAGGATGCTTCGACTAAGTTAGTTTATATACATTGAATAGATACTAAAGAGTTTTAGTATAGAACAATCTAATAGGGGATTGGTTCTAGTGTTACATGGTATACATCTTTCCAAGAAAATGTGTCCCAAACACAACATGATAAAGATAAGATGAGTAATATTCCATACAGTTCGACGATAGGGTCTATCATGTATGCCATATTTTTTACTAGACTTGATGTTGCCTATGCACTGAGCATGGTAGACAAATATCAAATAGATCCAGGAGAACAACATTGGACTGCTGTCAAGATCATCCTTAAGTATCTAAGAAGAACTAAGGATATGTTCCTGGTATATCGAGGATACGAGGAGATTATAATCAAAGGGTATGCTGATGCTGGTTTTTATATAGATCAGAATGATCTAAAGTCACAATCAAGATATGTTTTCTGTCTCAATGGAGGAGCTTTGAGTTAGAAGAGTTCAAAGAATCCATTTGTCACTAATTCTATAGTAGAGTCCAAATATATAGCAACTTATGATATAGCCAAGGAATCCATCTGGATTCGTAAATTTGTCTAGGATCTTGATGTGGTACCTAACAGTAAGGTTCCCATTACATTGTATTGTGATAATACTACAGTTGTGGCTCTTGTAAAGGAGCCAAGGTCACATCAAAAGACAAAGAATATACTCTGAAAGTATCACCTCTTGAGGGATTTCTATCAAAGGGGTGAATTTTTAGTGAGTAGAGCATCCATGAAAGAGAAAGCGGCAGACCCCTTGACTAAAGGCCTATCTTAGAAGAAGCGTGAATATAATGTGTGAGCTAGTAGATGGAAGGTTGTTAGCAGTTGGACCTAGTGCAAGTGAGAGTATTTTGGATTTGGTTCCCTATAAACCAACTTCTTTGTACTTTATGATCAACATGTATTCATTTGATGAATATTAATAAAATCTTTATCACATCATGATTGTTCTTCTGTGTGACATAGTATGTGATAATTTCCTAAGAATAACTATCACACTAAAAGGTTATAGAAGATCCTAGCTATGATGGGAACCCAGAAGTGCCAGGAAACTATTCTTGAATACATGTTCTATAGCCGGATGATATCATTTGAAGGGACACAAATGATACAGGATATTAGGGGTGGGGAATCATGAAACTTTGAGGCACCTTATCATGCTGTGTGCCTTTAGTAATATTCAGGTGGATATTATGAGAACAAGACCTGCCATTAGAAAATCCACATTCATAAGTGTCATTGGATGTTCCTATATGCGGACATGTGTATTGGTCCTTAGATTTTAATATTATTATTAATGGGTATTACAACTCACACACTTTAATGTATTGATGAAAACCATGATGATAGATGTTCATGATGAGGTAGGAATTATTGGGTGTGTCATGAGTAATACTGCATTAATGAATAATGCGAGAAAGGATTTGTCACTTTTATGGAAGTAGATATCTTAGGCCCTTTGATGGAAATGATATAGCCTAACTAAATCCATGTATATGATATTCTCTAGGAAAGTTCAATTCTGGGAAGTCAAAGAATGAGAAATCGAGCACATGGGTTGATGGAACTTGCATGCAACTCGCTTGATTGGAGATATTATGACAACAAGATTATATTATATAGTAAGAATTCGTATGAGGTGACATGTTGTTATGACATCAACTTCTTTCTCTTGGGTGCCTTGAACCGTTACTAAATAGTAATCTTAGACTTTAGGAAAGCCCACCTAATGAAAAAAAGAAAGAGTACTAGAGGGTCACATACTAAGTGTAGCCAGTATCTCAGTTAAATAATTTATTATTTAACAAGTTGAATAAATATTATTCCATTTTTTAGTTTAATAATTATTCAAGTATGCCTGATCACATTTATTTCATTGATAGTTATTCGAGAGAATATATTGTGGATGAAATATTTATTTATTGGTGAATAATGCAGTTATATTTATTTAATAAATAAATATTCATTATTCAAGGCCCAATAAATATTGAGGAGGATTGACAGACCAAGTTATGAGTTTGGTGATAAATAATATTAAATATTATTTGGTTAAATAATATTTAAATATAACATGCAAGTTAATCACATGTCATGGAAATAATATCTTTTCTATTATTATTTAACATGGGGTTTCACATGGAATAATAAAATAAGTAATGACACTTATGCTAATTATTTATTATTACCTGGTGAATTAAATTTCCCGTTATATTATTTTTCTCTAATTATCCAAGGGGTTATTCTACCGGCTAACCAATGGTTGTGTGTACAACATCCTTGGATAAAAGATCTTGATCCTAGATAACTCTTCCCTCTCTAAGAACGCTCTCAATAATGAGAGAGATCCTCCTCCACCAGATCTAGAATAATTCTTTGGAAGCAATTCTCAAAGCGATCAAAGGTGAACATCATAAGAGAAAGGATCTTCCATGCTAGCACCTAGAGACTCCTTCGGCGACGTCCATAGATACATGGAGCACATGTGGATCACCGATAGAGGAATCCTATCCTTGGATTCTATATCGCAACAAAACTTCACCTCATACCCATGGTCGAACGCATCAATGAAGAAAGAATCACCTTGGAGGTAATTATTTAATTAAATTAAATTAATTATAAACAAAATATTTTGATCCTCTATTCTTAGTTATAGGTTCTCTCCTTTGTCTTTTATATTTGATTCAATTATGTGGATACTGACATTTATCATCGTATTGATCTCGGATTAATCATAGATCATGACAATTTTTAAAGTTGGGTTCATGACCATCCCATGCTTCCACTACGCCCAAAACCTACAAGTGGTATCAAAGCTGGCATATTTTCATTTATAATTATTTAAATAATTCATTTATGATTTACGATTTAATAATTTAGTTTTTCAATTCATGTTTAATCATTATTATAATATAAATTTTCAGATCTATTCTTCCTCTTTCATTTCTCATAGATCTAACAGAAACAAATAATTTTTGGATTAAAATTACATCGAGGATCTCATCAGGAGGTACCGATGATTCTGTCTAGGCAGCACAACAATAAACTCTATGTATTCAGAATTACACATCATGTAATCTACCACACACATAGTGTAATCCGGATTATACACTATGTAGTTGTGTTCAACGTGCCCGGAGTAATTCAGAAATTACTCAATCCATGTGCATTAATGAAACGTGGTGTAGTTAATTCTTACATCACACATTGACTAGGATAGACTGGCACATGGTCATCCAGACTACATGCCACGTGGACCACTAGACATGGCGTGTAGTCCCTTCAGGTTAGGGTCAAGTCGTGTATCCCATACACAACATGCCTGACTAGTGACCATGTAACGCAGATTCTACATGGAGTGTATCCCACTAGACACACTATGTACTATGAATATTTCCGAATTACACCTCACATGACATTTCCCCAAGTGTGTACTTCGGATAGATGATGAGGAGGGTACATGCCGTGTAGTTAGATCTACACATCATGTACTGTTTATAGATTACGCAGATTTAACAATTTATTATTATATTATATTACCCTAGAGACATGTACCTTCGTGTGGGAATACAGTTGGGACACAACATGTGATAGGTGTTTGATATATATATATATATAAATGTTTAATTAACATCTGCATAATTTTAAAAGATCTACACATCATGTATGGGTTGTATTACAATTATAATTCTACGTACATGCTACATGTAACAAAGAAAAAAGTATATACAAGTATAAATACATGTTGAATAGTTTTGGATGGTTATTCACTGAGTTTCCTCCAAGGTACAAGTTATGTACAAGGTTATGGATGAGAATATCAAGGAAATTCAAAAAATTATTAAGATAAAAAGGATTGATTAATTAAAGATAATGATTAATTGATTCGACCTTAATTTATCTTAATAAGAACTGTTAAAGAATTAAATGATAGTTTTATTAAATACGTAATTAATTTCATGTATGTGGATAATCATGAGCTAGAACAGACCTTTGTATGTGATTGGTTCCCTATTAATTTCTTTATTAAGTTAAAATTGTTAGCCTGTATGCCTTATCCTCATTAATATGTAGGGCCTATGTGACCATGGTTTCTTTTATTTAAACCCCCTTTTACCCCTCACATGCATGTGAGTTAAAATCATATGTAATGGATGAAGCTCTCAAGCTAGTGGAGGTGGTTCAAGTTAGGAGCTGAGTCAAAACCAATCCAAGGAGATATAAAGCTGGACAAGTGGAAAGCTGTAAACACGAACCTTAAATGGTTCAAGGTGTTTCTCCCCTAATTCAGGGTTAGTTTATCAACATCTAGATAAAATAACCAATAGTAAATCTCATGATCATACCCTTTATTTATTTCTATCAGTTGCATGGTTATTCATTATGGATGTTTGACACGATCATATAATTAATGAACTAACAAACATACAATATGGAACTAAAATAAAATGTCTTATGCGTAAATATTATCTATACATGGTTAATCACTTAATTATATCCCACTTAATATTATCAAGAATGTGAAAAGATAATAAGTGGAAATTTACGCATAAACGATAAAATTACTCAATTAAATATTAAGTCGGTATAGCCTTTCATTACTTCGGTTAGAATCGAACTATAGTTCAAAGTTCTTGACCAAACCTAGTTGGGGTGCTTTAAATTATTAGGGAATTCTAATTTGAGGTTTTGGGTTGACTTAACTTAGTTTAAATAAAGGGTTGAATTCCCTAGTAAGACTTGGTGAAACTGAGAGGCAAAGGTTAAGGAAATCCAAAATTAAGGATTTCAAGATTGGGGAGTCCTATCAACATATCAAGGATCTATGAGTTAATGTAGTTGGAATTTGGAATTCCTACCTAACACCTTTAAAGTTGCTCGACCAACCCTAGTTGGGGTAATGTGAAGGGAAATATGGATCCTTACCGCTAGAATGTCCAAGCAGAAAGATATTTCAGAGCCAATGGTGAAGGCTATTGGGTTTCGACAAAATAGTGGGAGACTAATAGATATTAATTAATTAATTTGTCTATATTTATCAAGATAAAGTAATAAAATATGTTCATATTATTTGTAGAAACAACATAAAAAATTAAATCAAACATATAATTGCAATCCATAATCTAGAAGAAAAACCTTCTCACTATTACTAATTTCTAGGAGTGGCAAAGGCACCTTTGGGTTATCCTTCACCATGAGAGGAAACTTTATGTGCCGAAAGAGAATTTACCAGTTGCACCTAGAAATGAGGTGAGTGATGAGGAACTATTTGTGTATGAGAAACATCTAAATGAAGCTATAGATGTTCAGTGCCTCATGCTATCATCCATGACCAATGAGCTCTTAATAAAACATGAGTAAATGGATTCTTATAGCATGATGTCTCACCTTCAGGATATAACACCCCAAACATTTTATGGTATGTTTCTCTTAAATAATTTCTATTAATTAGATAGCCTATTTTGCATGAATCAATGAGTCTGTGAAACAACATTTGGTTATTTATAAGATAAAGTCATAACCTATCAATTAAACTTAAATTTTCCACTTTTATGTTTTGAATTTTAAAAAACGGTCATCTACGATTGTGATCAGTAAGTTATTTAGAGTATAATAGAACCAACTTGTTTTTTTGGTGAATAGTAATAGGCCCTTATGAATAGTAATATGAACCTTATGAATAGTAAATCATATTATTATTTTATTTTCTTAAGGTTATAAGGTAAGGAGATGTTGATTAATTTTTCAAGGTATTAAAAAATGAGTTATAGATTTAAAATTGTTATTTTTGAATAGATTATGGTTTTATTTAAAAATTAAATTAATAATATTTAGAAAATTATTTTAAAAAAACGGAGTTCATTTTTTAATTCTACATGTCAAAAAATGGTTAGGGTAAATTTTGGGATTTTTCTAAAATACTTGATTTTTTCATGAATAGTAAAAATACAGTTTTGAGTTTTTGATATGTTTAATGACATCATAATGATGTAATAATTAATATAAAATTATGGTCAACTTTTTTACAATAAAATATTATATAAAATGTCCCAAGTGTCTAATACCATGATAAAATAACACGGGCAAGCCCATGGTTTGGCAAAAACCACTAATGAGGTGTCCTTTGAAATTAATAAAAAACTCCCTCTAATTTTCTATAAATACCCACTAATTTATTCATTTTCCTTAATTAAAAACTAATTATACTCTAATATATAGTATTTTTACCTTAATATGAGTCCTCCAAATGTGTCCTCAAGCCCCCAAGGTCCCAACCTTCATGTTTTGTGATTTACTCTACAAGGTAAGAGAATCTACCACCCTTCTCTTTTTAAAGATTTAATTTTATGTTATTCTCTTTTATTTGAAATTGGATTATGTTGAGATATGTAATTACATATCACCCTTTATGTACATATTATTTAAGAATTATGATATACCCCTTTTCTCTCATCAAAACATTTTATGAATTTTTAAGTGACGTCGTTAGGATGCCGAATTTTCGTGAGGGATTTCTCAACTTTTCTTTTATTTCGAGTTCCTTTATTTTCTTTTTATTTCCTCATATCCCCTCATAAAAATGATATGATAATTCAAGCAATTTACATGAAATTTAATTTTATTATTCTAATGTAATATTTCATCATCATCTCTCTTTTTTCCCCTCCTCTTATACTAAAAATGAAAACACCGTCTGAGATGTGTTAATCTATCACATTCAAGGACGATAGGTCCTCAATTTTTATTACCATCTTCAATTCTGGTAATGAAACCATTTTTATGTTTGAAAAAGATCATAATATATGTATTTAATCTTATTTAATGTTCTTAAATCCTTACACACTCATAATATAAAATAATAATACAAAACAAGTTCATTATGCACAAAACCGCCAAGTTAATCCAAGCGTTTATCATTAACTTTTATCTAATGATTCATCCTCATGGTATATAACCAAAATCATTATAATTTTATTTATATATATTTAATTTTACTAATAATATATATTAACAATTCTGGATTCTTAACCACATTAAAAATGAACTTCCATTCATGAAAACAAGTAAACCAATCATGAAAACCAAGGAAGAAAATGCTTCCGAAACAATAAAATTGAACCTCTTAAACCCATAAAAAAGGTCATTAATGAACCTAATAAGGTTAAAATAAATAAATTAAATGTATATGAGGTTCTGTAATTATTAATTAATGAAGATAAATTTGATTATTCAGTTCATTAAGATCAAACGAAGAACACATTCGGGCATAAGGTAAGGGGTTTTCTTATCTCACTTTTAGTTCTATGAGATTTACATCATTCACCACTTATTTATTGAGTGTGTTTTATTGTGTACTTACATTTGATATATTTTATCATGATTATATTTATATTCATGGTATTCTGTGATTAATTTTATGGTTATTAGTTTTTGGTCATACGACTCGATTGATTACAATGTGGTAGGGGACTTTGTTTCGGTTTCCATTTCATTGTGATTTACTTGGTATTATGCACCTAATATTTATTATTTGGTGTATAAAATACCCATTTGAGATCATTTTTCACTTTAATTTTTAAATATATTATATATCCATATTCTGGTTTCATGTATATGATTATTGTCTTAAGTCGCATACACTTTTACATAAGATGTTTATTTGGAATGTTGTTTTAACTATGAAAATATTGATGAATATGTATCATATACTCTATAAGGATATTGAGAAGGAATATTAATTGTATTAAATCTATATATAAAAAATGATTTGGAATTTCATCAATGTGCGGGGCCCGCTATAGCCCGTCGATGCATCGACAAGTCTCATGAGACAAATCAGTCGGTGAAAAACCCTTTAAGTTTTTTCCAAAAATCAAACGAGTTTCTACCCAAAAACATAAACCGTTTCAATGGTATAGTGGTATCATGTGATAGATACATGAATTCCAATTAATAATCATATCCCATTATTTATTTTCATTTATTACTATCCATGAGTTTTTCACTATAAAAAAATCTATGGATGCATTTTCATTCTCAGTTTATTAATAGTGTGTGTTTTTTATTTATTCTCCATGCCATATTGACTATGCTAACTTGATAATGATTCAATTATTTTTGATTCATTCTTATGATATTTTTACCCCTTACTAAGTATTTTAGATCACCCCTTTTATTTTTTTTACCTTCAATGGGTTATGAAGAGGAGACCATTTATTGAGTTCTCGTGGTTGTAGTTTATTGGTTTTTGTTATGTATTGTATTTTGTTACCTTTATCAATGTAATATGAGTTACATGTATGTATCTAGTTTATTCAAGAATACTAAAATGATCATTCCTTTGGGATTTCATTCATTTTAATCATTCCAGTGTAATAAGTAATGCATCAGATCCAGGCTTTTGGGGTTAGGGCGTTACAGTTGGTATCAGATGAAGTTTAGTAGCAAACTTAGAAAATAGATTTAGAAAACTTAGATTAGGGAACAAACCCCTAAGATAGTATTTGAGGATAAACATACAAGAACATCCTGGTATTTTGGTAAGGAACAGATTATGTGGATATTTCTAGAAAATACATCCCTGTTTGAATATTACAAGTGGACATGGTTCTAGCACATATTTACCTAGGAGTGAAAAATCCAAAAAAGAGTTTTAGGATTGACCTGGGGTATCTTGGTACATGAAAACGGGCCTTACTATGCACCTGGTTTGAAACTCCTAGGGGATATTATTAGGATAATTCACATTTTCTTTAAAAATCATTATGAAGGATTTAAAAGTAAATATAAACAATGTTTATGATTACGAGATTAATTGTGCATAAATTTTTATATTATCTTAAGTGTTTTCTAGTTATAAATTATGAACTATGACCTAATTTAGTGTATTCCATTTGTTTAGTGATGGATCCTAATGAAAGGAGGGGAATCAATACCCATGGACAATGTATGGATTTCCCCACTGAGTAAGTCAACACAGTCAATGTTGGAGTAGATCATATCATAACCATATTGGGAAAACTTACTCAAGTTGTGACGAATAACCATGATACACCTGTACTGGATCATTTCATGTGGTAGAATACCTCATATTTTATTGGGACTACTAATTTAGTGGTAGCTGAGTAGTGAATCAAGTCCATTGAAAAGATATTTTTGGCATTAAGATGCAATGAAAATGAAAAGGTAGTACTTGTAGTATATTTCCTCAAGGGTGATGCTGATCAATGGTGGTCTTTGATCCAGAATACCACATAGGAAGAAGAAATCGAAGATATATAATGGAGAAATTTTAAGGAAATATTCTTTGAAAAATATTTCCCTTGTGATCAACGAACTAAAATGAAGAGGAAATTCCTTATCCTAAAGAAAAGGGAAGAATAGAGTGTTGTAGAGAATGATGATACCTTCAAAATATTAGCCAAGTATGCTATAGATTATGTACGTGATTCAGAAGACAAGATTGTTCATTTATTTGAAGGTATTAAGCCAATTCTTCAAAAGACACTGGCTTCCCAAACATTTTCATCATATTATGAAATTTTATTAAGTGGAATCAAGACAGATAAGGAATTTTCTAGATCATATTTGTTTAAGGAAAATCAAGATAATAAGAGGAATTCTAATAACCATGGAAAAGATGAAGCACCAATTAAGAAGAAGGGAATGAAGCAATTTCCATTATGTGAGAATTGAGGAAAGAATCATCCTATAAAATGCTTAAAAGACATGGTGGTTTGCTATAAGTGTGGAGAAAAGGGTCATAGATCTAGTGAATGCAAGGGGAAGAGACAGTCAATGACGTTTAATGCTACAATTGTAGAGATTTGGGACACTATGCAAATGAGTGTCCTAAGAGCCAAGGAAACTTTCCTCAGAAAAGGCCATGAGAGAAAGGGAAAGCTTATGTGATTACAATTGTAGAGTTTGAAGTTTCTAATGATGCGCTGGCATGTACTTTAATTATTTCTTCAAACTTAACTAATGCATTATTTGATTTTGGATCATCACATTCATTCATATCTTCCTAGTTTTCCAAGAAAATTATACATGTATAATTTTATTTAATAAAGGATTTGTTAATCAAAACTCCCAGGGGATGTATCATTGTAATAAAGATGTGTCGATCAGTCCCCCTCATGACACATAAATGTGCTTTAGTTGATAACATTATCATCATACTAGTGACTGACTTTGATATAATTCTCAGTATGAATTGACTATCAAATTATGATGTGAAGATATATTGCAAGAAGAAGGAAGTTATAATTTTTGAGAATGGTGTAGAATCCCTTATCTTTAGAGTAGAAACCTTGCCATTTGATTCTTATCTAGAAACACCCGCAGTAGCTCTACTGAATGTAATTCTCAAAGATGAAGAGAACGCAATATATATGGGTGAGGAAATAAATCTTTAAATTTAAGACGTACCTATTTTACAAGAATACATTGATGTATTTCTAGAGTATTTAACTGGACATCATCCAGAGAGAGAAGTTGAGTTCTCTATTGATTTAATTCCTGGTGTAAGACCTATATCAAAGACTCCCTATAGAATTAACATTGTAGAATTAGTGGAACTAAATAAAAAACTAGAGGAATTGAGTGACAAAGGATTTATTCGATATAGTGTTTCTCCATGGGGATCCCCTATTCTCTTTGTCAAGGAGAAATATGGATCCATGAGGCTATGCATTGATTACATGGAAATCAATGCTATTACAATAAAGAAAAAGTATCCTTTTCCATGAATTGATGATTTATTTGATCAACTTCATGGAGCCCAATATTTTTAGAAGATTGAACTTCTATTTGGATATCATCAGCTATGTGTGAGGAAGGAAGATATTCTAAAGATAACATTTCGAACTAGGTATGGGCATTACGAGTTTACAGTAATGCCTTTTGGACTGACTAATGCACCCTATGTTTTAAGGAATCTAATGAATAGGGGTTTCAAGGAATATCTTGATGAATTTGTTATGGTATTTATTGATGATATCCTAGTATACACTAAAATCTATGAAGACCATGAAAATCACTTGCAGATTATTTTGAAAACTCTTAGAAGAAATGAATTATATGGTGTAAGAACCCATGTTTTTATAGAACGGGTCAAAATCCCAACCCTGTTTGAATTTTTGACTTGTCCTTGAGAAATATGGGAAAATATGAGATATTCTAGAAATTTCCAGACTACACGCCGTGTACTATAGAGTACACGCTGTGTATGGGTTAGGTGAGTGTCGTCCATGTGCTTTCCAAGTACATGCCATGTAATGACCGTGTAGAAATTTCTTACTACACGACGTGTAGTTATCGACACGCTGTGTATCCGTGACTGTGTCGAGGAAAAACATGGCATGTGGACATGTTGTCCAGGTATAATCTTTTAACCAAGTACATGTTGTGTCCTCCTTGGACATTCCATGTAGTATAGTCGTGTATGAGGGATATACATGGCGTGTGGGTAAGTCGGTGAGGAAGAGAAGGAAAACCAGGTACACGCCATGTACGGCCTAGTACACACCATGTACGCATGTCGACAGGCACTGAAAAGTAAGTCGGTGGAATTCCAACTGCCATATGAACAGTTAAATGACATACACGGCGTGTATTCAAGAAGTACACACCGTTTACTTGCTTTTTTTTCCTGCTAAAATGGACAGTAGCCTTGTTTTTGAGGCAGAACCTCATTGTGTTGCTGGTTTTCGTGAACCAGGCCGTTGAAGCTCGTTTTTTCTCCTGTTACTTCATCCAAGATCCGATTCAAACACTGATTGATCCGTTGGAAACCCCTCGGTAAGTACTTGATTCCTCTTGATCCGTTTTTCTTTATTTATGTTCTAGAATGAGTTATAGGGGTTTGAGAGGTTTTGATTCTTTTGTAGATCTACCGCGTTTTAGACCTAATTGGAGGCTGTTATCAGAGGAGTAGCATCATATGAGTCTCAGGTAGGTGGTGCATACCTCTTTTTTTGTTTGTTTTAGTGGTCATTTGGGTGACGCGACCTTAGGCCCATTTTTGGGTATTTTGAACGGGACCCAGTTTTATCTGATATTGAATATTACATTATTTATGGACCTATGGGATACCTTTGGGTATGAACCGTTACCTGTTTTGTTGAGTGAGGTTGGGTGAGTGGCCATTTCTCATCATGGCATTTTGGTCGAGGAATGCCAAGATGGTTATAATTTAATTGTATTGTTTTAAACTGTTAAGTTTAGTTATTAGACCTTGATATAAATTGTTAGAGGCCTTAAAGACCTCTGTGATGGTATGGGACAACGCTTTCTTAGTGCAATTCAACTATTTAGATTGTTTTTCCTGTTTATGTGTTCTGTTTAAATATGTTATATATGTAATTGCTGAATTTCATATGTTGGAACCTTTGGGTTGTGTTGGGCATGTCATGGATATTCATGAGTGATTCTAATCACAGGTTGGGCATGGATCAGGTTACTGGGATGGAAAGACCATCAGACTTGAGTGGCATGGTCACAGGGACACGAGGTGTCAGAGGTGTTGTGGCTTGGATACTATTTTTGTGATTACCGCTCACCCGAAAACTTTGAGTAGTGTGCACACAGAGAGACTCCGTGATGAGGTGGTTTTGACCACTCATGTGGGTAGAGGCCCCCGTTAGTTGCGGTTTAGGTACTTTTGGTTTGGGGTGCTTGTAGTAAGAATCCACATGGAAGGTGAGGAGGCTTCAGGGGATATCATTGAGGCTATTGGGTTGGGACAAGAGGCTCGCCGTTATTTGAGGGAAAACATCACTGTTCCTCTGGGTACTTTATTTGAGGGCATACATCGCTATCCCTCCAGTTACATTATTTTTGCTGTCCCTCCAGTTATTTATTTGAGGACAGACATCACTGTTCCTCCAGGTTACTAATGTTGGGCGTGCCTCCGGGATGTCGGTACTTGAGACACGTGGTGTCAGGGGGCACATGGTGCCAGGTTACATGATAGAGATTCCGACGTTGGCCAAAGTAGGTGACACTCCATGGTGGATACTAAGCACCAGTGGAGTTTGTGTTTAATTGTGCATCGTATTTTCTACTGTTTTCCTTAAAAATGAATTCCTGCTTAAACACTTATATTAGGTACGCTTCATTGGGTGGTATCCTACTGAGATTCGTCTCACACCCTACACAGGCCCTTCGAGACGCGTTTAGACTTTGTGGATTTGTGTGTAGAAAAAAGGTCAGCTTCAGAAGCTGGACTGCATTAGCTGTTTCTTAGAGATGGCATGGACCTTGAGGTCTTGCCTAGTTGGTGTTTAATTTGTTTTTCTTTCTTTCTCGTATCATCATGCTTACTTTTTTTGTAGCTAAAAATGGATAGCCATTGGTGCCCTTTTTTTTGACCTACTTTGGTTGCATGTTTTTCATTCAGTAGTAGTTACAAGTGATTTTCATGCTGTTGTGTTTACTTTCCACTGCTATTGTTTATATTTATTGCTTCCGCTGTTTATCAAAATTGAATGTGCTTCCGCTTTGCGGGTCTGGTTTAAGTCTGCTGAGTCGTTCATTTCCACTGCATGTTTTATTATTACACTTGGACCAGTACCATTATTATCCTCTAAGAGAGTATAGCCTCCCCAATATACCTATTAGACCCTTGCTGCTAGTCAGAAGCCTTTGGAATTCGAAGATGTGCGCTTAAGGTAGTAACACCCAACCCGTTTATCATTTTTTTGGTGGCTATTTGGGTTTGGGTCGTTACAAATTGGTATCAAAGGAGTTCTTGACTGGGATTTATTAGTAGTGTTTTGCTGGCTACTAATGAGATTGAGACTTCTCTTTTTTATTTCTGCTAGTTTTACTATTTATGACATGGTAGACTGGAGATAGGTTGTTATTGGAACTAGGTTCCTAGCTTATGATTGGGTGCCTGCAACCCTAGGTACGAGGGATGGAACAAGTTACCATGGGTGGGATTTACTGTTTTTTTTTCAGATTACAATTTATATGATTTCCACCTCGGTGGCTCACTTGGTATGTGATGTTATTGATTGTGATGTGTAACCCTTAACCTGGTGCGGTAAGGGAGAATTGGACCTTGTCTTAGTATGGAAAGGCTTGTTTGCTTGGATTTTGATAGGAACATTTTAGGATATTTCAATTTCATAACTGCACATATGCTTTTTGATGTGATAATACCATGTGAAGAAAATATCAATTACCATGCTTTGTATTCTTGAAATGTGAATAGGTGAAATTTCTGATAGAATTTCTTGTTGTTGCAATGTGTATTCCATGCTTTATATTTTTGTAGAATTGCATGTGATAGGGTATTTGGGTCTGGCTCTTGTATGAGCAGGCATGTCCTATCGGTTGAGGTGATTTTGATCACCAGGATTGGGTGACTCGGTCATCGGTTTGAGGAAACATTGGTTGTCAGAACAGGCATGGCCCGAGGTACTTTTGATACTTGGCTCTATTAGGAGCAGGTAAGGAGGCAATGAGGCCGGGATGCTGTGGGGAATGGTTGTAGTGGGGGAGAGTAATGGTAGTAGTTTGGCACTGTCTTTTACTACTTTCCTTTTCTATGTAGAATATATATTGTTATATATATATATATATGTGGGATGTCTGACCATTTATGGTATTCAGTGGGTTTCTTTTTGGGTGAATCAGATGGAGCATCAGACGGGAGATGGTACAGTTCCATAAGTGTAGGATCAGGTTCAGGATTCGACGCAGGCAGAGCAGAAGCCGCAAGTACAGGCTCATGGACATGATTAGGTTCAGGATCAAGTACAGGCAGGACATCAACCGGGTTTGGCAGCATTTGGACCATGGCTCGACGAGCAGCTCCGAGCTATCCTGGTATGTGTCTTATAGGGGATCGACAGAGGCACGCAGGGTACAGAGCCATCTATGGCATATCTGATGCAGGAGTTTCAGACACAACACCCGCTGATTTTTCAGGGTGAGGGTGGTCCACAGGCAGCTGATAACTGGATAGAGAGCATTCAGATGGTCTTCGAGTAGCTTGAGACACCTCCAGGGTGGAGGGTCAAGCTGGTGACATAAATGCTGTGAGGACCGAAAAAGCGATGGTGGGATGTGCAGGTTCAGGCTTGCAGGCATGAGGGACTGGCATGGAAGGACTTCGAGGACATGTTCTTTGAGCACTTTTACCCAGAGACACTGAGATAAGAGAGAGATCGGGAGTTCTTGAATCTTCAGTAGGGATACATGTCCATCATAGACTATGCAGCTACTTTCACTGATCTGTCTCTCTTTGCACCTGGTATGGTGAGCGATGACGCGACTAGGGTAAGGCACTTCGAGGATGGCTTACGACACACCATTCAGGTACAGGTGAATATCTTTAGGCTGGGTACTTTTTTAGAGGCGGTGAATCAGGCGCTCATATCAGAGGGCAACCAGTAGGATAAGCCTCAGGTTGGCTAGACGACGGCTTCAGGTGAGGGTTCAAACAGCAAGAAGTGAGGACGAGATGAATTGCAGTAGGCCAGTTAGGCCAAGGACTCAACTAAACCTCCTCATAGCAGTTCTTCAGTGGTTTTCTTTCAGTGTGGATAGCTAGGGCATGTTCATACTCAGTGCGATAGGCCTCTAAAGGAGTTCCAGGCATGTGGATAGGTCAGGAACCTTGAGAGGTTTTGTAGGAAGCCTTCTCAGACAGTCGGTAGGTAGGTACCAGGATAGACGGTGGCATCTGGAGTTGTTTCAGGATCAATACTAGGAGAGGGTAGCTGTGGTTTAGCTACACGTGGAGGACATGACAGAGACAACGAGATCCAGTTGAGGGGTTAGTGGTTGGTGGATAGAGCAGCACCATAGGTAGGTTAGGCATTAGGCGGCCGTACTTCAGGCCAGGTGCACGCTGTGGAGCTGCCAGAGGCTGAGCAGACTGGTGAGCCGATGACGGTTAGAGGTACACCATGAGTGTGGTCGTGATTTCCATGTTTTCTTTTGGCATGACCTATAGAGGCATGCCCGTTTTGAGTGCACATGGGGCACATGATCTATGTGGACATACTAGATGCTAGTCAGTGGGATTGACACCATATCGGGTGCATGATATATTTATATATGTATGAGATGCGTAGCATTAGGGACATCGAGTATGCAGGTTACTTGAGGTGTTTTGGGCATCAAGACATCGAGGATGCGGGTTACTTGAGGGGCCTTGGGCATTGGGGCATCGAGGATGCAGGTTACTTGAGGTGCTAGGCACCAGGTTCATTTTTTGAGCATCCATGGGATGCAAGACCTCATGGAGGCAGATACCGATACTGTATAGGATAAGTTGGGTTTCAGGAACAACACAGGAGCACCAATGAGGCACAAGGGTGATGATGCGTCACAAAAGGACTATACATTAGGGAAAACAGATTAGTGAACCTTTGTTTTGAGTTTTGTCGTGTTGAGACTGAGTTAGGTGATTCCTAAGGTGGGGATCCCCTTGAGGAATTTAGCCAGGACCTTTGAGACCAGGGAAGACTGGGTTACTTTAATTGAGGTGGTATGTTCGGTGCCATCTCTGGGTTTCATTGACAGCTTGGGGATGAGCTATATTAATGTGGGGAGATTGTAAGAACCCTAGTTTTTTTAGAACGGGTCAAAATCTCGAACCTGTTTGAATTTTTGACTTGTCCCTGAGAAATTTGGAAAAATCTTTGATATTCTAGAAATTTCTAGACTACATGCCGTGTACTATAGAGTACACGCCATGTATGGGTTAGGTTAGTGTAATCTGTGTGCTCGCCAAGTACATTCCATGTAATGAACGTGTAGACATTTCTTACTACATGGTGTGTAGTTATCGACATGTCGTGTACTCGTGACTATGTGGAGGCCAAACATGGTGTGTGGACGTGTTGGCTGGGTAGAATCTTTTAACCAAGTACACACCGTGTCCTCCTTGGACACACCATGCAATCTAGCCGTGTATGAGGGATATACATGGAGTGTGGGTAAGTCGGAAAGGAAGATAAGGAAAACTAGGTACAAGCCATGTACGGCCTAGTAAACACCGTGTACGCATGTCGGCAGGCGCTGGAAATTATGTCGGCAGAATTCTAGCCGCCATATGAACAGTTAAATGATATAGATGGCATGTAGTCAAGAAGTAAATGCTGTGTACTTTCTTTTTTTTTTCCCACTAAAATGGGCAGTAGCCTAATTTTTGAGGCATAACCTCATTGTGTCACCGGGTTTCACGAACCATGCCGCCGAAGCTCATTTTTACTCCCATTCCTTCATCCAAGACCCGATTTGAACACCGATTGATCTGTTAGAACCCCCTCAGTAAGGCCTTGATTCATCTTGAGCCATTTTCTTGATTTCTTTTCTAGAACGAGTTATAGGTGTTTGAGCAGTTTTGATTCTTTTGTAGATCTATTTCATTTTAGACCTAATTGGAGGCTATTATTAGAGGAGTAGCATTGTATGAGTCTTAGGTAGGTGGTGCATACCTATTTTTGTGTTTTCGTGGTCATTTGGGGGATGCAGCCTTCAATGCATTTTCGGGTATTTTGAGAGGGACCCAGTTTTATCTGATATTGCATATTACATTGTTTATGGACCTATGGGATACCTTTGGGTATGCCCTATTACCTATTTTTTTGAGTGGGGTCGGGCGAGTGGCTGTTGCTCATCGGGGAATTTTGGACGGGGAATGACAAGATGGTTATAATTGAATTGTATTATTTTAAACTTTTAAGTTTAGTTATTAGACCTTGATATAAATTTTTAGAGGCCTTAAAGACCTCTGTGATGGTATGGGACAAAGCTTTCTTAGTGCAATTCAACTATTTAGATTGTTTTTCCAATTTATGTGTTCTTTTTAAATATGTTATATATGTAATTGCAGAATTGCATATGTTGGAACATTTGGGTTGTGTTGGGCATGGCCCAAATATTCATGAGTGATGCTAATCACAGGTTGGGCATTAAATAGGTTAATAGGATGGCAAGGCCATCAGACTTGAGCGGCATGGTCGTAGGGAAACAAGGTGTCAGAGGTGTTGTGGCTTGGGTACTATTTTGGTGATTACCACTCACCTGGAAACTTTAAGTAGTGTGCACACAAAGAAACTTTGTGATGAGGTGGTTTTGAACACTCGTGTGGGTAAAGGCCCCCGTTAGTTTCGATTTAGGTACTTTTGGTTTGGGGGTGCTTGTCGTTGGAATCCACGTAGAAGGTGAGGAGCCTTCAGGGGATAGCATTGAGGCTATCAGGTTGGGGGTAGAGGTTCACTGTTATTTGAGGGCAAACATTGTTGTTCTTCTGGGTACTTTATTTGAGGGTAGACATCGCTGTCCCTCCGGTTACGTTATTTGAGGGAAAAATTTGCTGTACCTTCAGTTATTTATTTGAGGACAGACATCGCTGTTCCTCCGGGTTAGTACTGTTGGGCGTGCTTTTGGGACATCGGTACTTGAGACACATGGTGTCAGGGGGCACATGGTGCTGGGTTACATGACAGAGATTCCGGCGTTGGCCAAAGCAGGTGACACTCCATGGTGGCTACTGAGCACCAGTGGAGTTTGTGTTTAATTGTACATCGTATTGTCTATTGTTTTCCTTACAAATGCATTCCTACTTAAACACTTATATTAGGTACTCACCGTTGGGTGGTATCCTACTGAGATTCGTCTCACACCCTACATGGGCCCTTCAGGATGCGTGTAGACTTTATGGATTTGCGTGCAGGAAAGAGGTCAGCTTCAGGAGCTAGACTGCATTAGATATTGCTTGGAGATAGTATGGACCTTGAGGTCTTTCCTAGTTGGTGTTTACTTTGTTTTTCTTTCTTTCCTGTATCAGCGTGCTTACTAGTTTTGTAGCTATAGATGGTTAGCCATTAGCGCCCCTTTTTTTTGACCTGCTTTGGATGCATGTTTGTTATTTTTTAGTAGTTAAAAGTGATTGACATGCTATTGTGTTTACTTTCCGCTGCTATTGTTTATATTTATTGCTTCTGCTGTTTATCGAAATTGAATGAGCTTCCACTTTGCAGGCCTGGTTTGATTCTGATGATTCATTCATTTCCACTGCATGTTTTATTATTACTCTTGGACCAGTACCATTATTCTCCTCCGAGAGGGTATATCCTCCACACTATACCTATTATACCCTCACTGCTAGTCAGCAACCTTTGGTGTTCGGGGAGGTGCGCCTAAGGTTGTAACACCCAACCCATTTAGCACTGTTCGGGTTCGGGTTGTTACAAATGGGAAGTTTAGAAATTGTGAATTTTGTCTTCAATCAGTTTCTTTTCTTGGCCATATTTTCTCTAAGGATGGAATACTAGTTGATCCTGTGAAGACAAAGGAAATCCAAGAATGGACCATGCCAATGAACATAACTTAGGTAAGTAGTTTTATTGGATTAGCAGGTTACTATCAACATTTCATTCATAATTTTTCCCGATTGGCTAACCTGATAACCAAAATCACACGTAAAGGGGTTAAGTTTGTATGGACTAAAGAATGTAAAGAATTATTTGAAGAATTGAAAATAAGATTGGTCAATGCTCTAATTTTGACTGTTACATATGGAAATGATGGATTTGTGATATGTAGTGATGCATAAAATAATGGATCAGGTTGCATCCTTATGCAAAATGATAAAGTTATTTCTTATGCATCAAGGCAGTTGAAGACTCATGAGCAGAATTACCCAACTCATGATCTTGAGTAAGAATCCGTAATCTTTGCTATAAAAATATGGAGACAATATCTCTATGGTGAAAGATGTGTGATATATATGAATCAAAAGAGTTTGAAATACATTTTTACATAGAAAGAACTAAACATGAGGCAAAGGAGACGGCTCAAGTTACTCAAAGAATATGATTTCTCAATACACTACCACCCAGGAAAGACAAATAAAGTGGAATATGCATTAAGTAGGGAAGATCATGGACTTATGACCCAAATGAGGATTGAGAGAGATTCTATATTCATGGATCTACTAAATATAGATATGGGAATTGTTATGGAAGGGGAAACATCTTTACTCTTTCAAATGATTGCTAAACCATATTTACTAGAGAAGATAAAATGCTCTCAATCCAATGACGAGAATCAATAAAAGAAAGTTAAAGCTGTTAAGGATAGAAGATTGGAAGACTCTGTGTATGTGGATGGATTTCTGAAATTTGGGAAGAGGTTATGCATTCCATCAGTACCTAATCTAAAAAGGGAACTATTAGATGATTCTCATAGTTCAAATTTCTCTATACACCCTGGTCGCAATAAGATGTATAGAGATCTGAAGGAACATTTTTAGTGGGATAACATGAAGTGAGAAATTGATGAATATGTGTCAAGGTGTCTAGTTTGTCAACAAGTGAAGGCTGAGAGACAACATCCTAGAGAGGTCATGAAAACTCTACCTATTCCTATGTGGAAGTGGGATGACATTATGATGAATTTTGTCACAGGACTACTGAGGACACCTAGAAGGAATGATGTAATATGAGTAATTGTTGATCGTCTCACAAAATCACCACATTTTATACTATAAGATAGGATTTACCACTTGAGTGCCTCACAAGACTTTATATTAATGAAGTTGTAAGACTTCATGGTGCACCTTTATTGATTATGTCCAATAGAGATCCCCATTTTACATCGAATTTATGGAAAATTCTCCAGAAGGATTTTGATACCGAGCTTCATATGATTACCGATTATCACCCTGTCATGACCCCCTTCCATCAAAGATGCCCCTCCTGAGCTGGCAATGGTGAAAGGGAGATAATGACCCCCGAGTCCCGCCTCTAGTTGGCCCCGGGGTGGTGACTAGCACCAAGGGTATGAGTTTTCACAAATATGGTAGGCATTACCCTTTTTATTATTTAATATCGGGAAATAGGACAAGTCAACCACCAAAAAGGAAAAGAACAAGTGTATAGAAATAAACCCAAACCAATCCCACATGCATGTTTAAACAATTCTGAAACAAAGTACAAGTACAAGGAAGATCAAAAGTACAATACCAAAAGAAACAAGAGTACAGAAACTGCAACAAATCCAACTGTCCCGACTAGTAGGGTCCCGCACGGCCCTGGTAGTCCTCTTGGAAACCTGAAAGTAAACATAGGTTGAGCATACAAGTATACTTAGTAGGGAAACCTAAAGATATCATGAACAAGTGAGGAGACATCCTAATGTCCCGTGAGAACAACAGAAGAAGCCAAACCTAACAAGGAGATCTATCCACCCAACCTCACCAGCCACACTCACCAAAAACACATAACAACAGGTAGTAGTATATAAGAACAAGAGTATTGGGTACCCCACACAATTTCCAACTAGTTAGCTTCTCTTCATAACAGCGAACGTCCTGACGCTACCAAACTCTTCCCGCCCGCACACACCTGAGCCTCAAGAACCACATATCCCGCCCGCACACACCTGGGCCTCACAACAACGTATCCCGCCCACACACACCTGGGAATCACAACCACACATCCCACCCACACACACCTGGGCCTCACAACCACAATCACATCCCCGCCTGAACACACCTGGGCATCATCCCGAAGATTCTTGGGAACAGTAAGCCTGTCCGAAGAGTGTTGGGCTAAAACCACCCCAATAGAAACCTACCCGATGAGTCTTGGGTGTAAGGTAGCCTCAAGCCATCACAGCCTATGGAAGAAGGAGCAGGAAGAAGCTAGTAACTAAGGGAAAAACACCTCTCCCATGAAATGGGAGTGTTCGGCACTAAGTGCTCAACATGGGTGGAGTGCGACAAAACACAAAGATACAGATATATATATATATATATATATATACACACCAAACACACAGCCCAATCTATGGCTTCTAAACAGAGAAACTGAGCACGTTCCTCGGCACTGCTATGTCGAAGAATGCATACAACAAACAACCCCAACCCCATTTAGGTATTCATGTTTCAAAAGAATTAGTTTATTAGTTCCTTAACTACTGAGCAATTATCCAAAACCAACCATATCAATCATTCGTAAAACATATCCCTGCCATCCACAAATCAAGTTAGGAAAACACAAGCAACAAAAAAAAGTAACTTCTTATTAACCAACCAGCCCCATTGATTATTATTCTCATTCCATTACCATGATCCATCATTCATAAACTCTTCCACTTTTATTTATTATTCACAACCCATAGTTCGTTCACATTCAAACCCATCCCTGCAGCCCTGCTGCATACCACCATAACCACAAACATGCCAAAACCCATACATCATCATCTCTTGATACCATTTATTGCAGCCCCGCTTCCCATCACCAATATAGCATTCATACCAACCCACAACCAAGCCAACTGTAGCCCCGCTGCTCACCCGATCCACAATAACCCACAAAACACTCCCTTCATATAAATAAACCATAACCAACACCCACATGTTCATTATTCCATTTTGTTCAACTGGGTTGATCACAAAAGGGTTCCAGATATTCATTTAATCATACAACTTTACGTGATTAACCAATTTACATATTCCACAAAGTTTCCATCCATAAAACGGTCTAGAAAGATAGGGAAACATTTAATTGCACAAGAAAAGTCCCCCAATGACCGTGATTTTCAGTAGGCATAAACCTATTCAATTCACAACATAACAATAGGATAAACAATGATAAACATAACAACTTTCCCTATCCCCGTTCTTTAAGCCAGTTATTATCTTTATTAAACTGGTTCAACTATGTCTCATGAAAGCAAGAGGACACCCATCCCACATGATGCACAAATTAGAGAGACGTAGGTAAAATCCCTACCTCAATAGGTTCTGATCACAACGCTCCCCCGGATCAGCTTTAGAAGACATCTGTCGGTGTCCGTTGCTTCTGTCAAAACCCGACAAAACCTCCTCGGGTAGAAGCTGGGAAGGAAAGGCCGAAGGGAAGACAACAGATCTGTCACGACCCGACCCAATGGGGCTCGAGCCATGACTCCCCAAGCTTGCCTCCAATAGGCCAGGGGCTGGTGACCAGCGTCGAGTAGGCTATCACACACATGGGAGGCATTAGCCTAAGGTACCTGTACACACGCACCCAAAAACACCTCCATGAAACTGTGCAGAGATATAGAAAACTGAAAAGTAAATACATGCATACAATCTATCCCAAACCAGAGTGCAACAGAAAAAGTACAAAAGGGAAAAACAGGGCCCACAAAAAGAAAACTACAAAGCGCGTCCAACCTGCTCTGAAGAAGGGGGATGCTGCTACAAACACCGCCGTAAAGCTCCCTCGGCACCACACCGGCAAACACCCCGGTTAGTCTCGCTCACTTAGCTCCGCCTGCTCTGGGTCCTCCTGGGACTCCGTCAAAAGGCCTGTGGTCTGCACAAGACACAAACATGTGCGGGCAAAGCCCGTGCAGGGGTGAGTATAAACATACTCAGTAGGCACCCCAAAAACCCAAAAACAAAAGAGAGCAACTGAAAGGCAACAGTCCACTCATCCCAGCCAGAGGGAACCCAGATGAGAGAGAAACTCCATCTCGTGACCATCCTCGGCTAAACACAACTAGTCAACTCAGCTCAGGTGTATGCCCATACATACACCTTGAACAATCCAGATATATCCAGCTCATGCAACAAGACACCTGAGGTACCGACCTCGTCACCAGCAACTACCCACAACCAGGAGAGTACACTCCATGATCACTGTCATCCCAGATGACACTCATTTGAGAGATAAACTCCATCGGGTTTCTCACAAACCTCTCAGACGCTCACCCGAGAGATCATGCTCGTCGGATAGTATCACTGAGGAAACATCACTAAAACAACATAACTACCAAACTCCTCGGATAGGGGATCGCTCCTAGGGCCTGCTAGGGGGTACCAGAACCCACTCTGGTATACGTAGATCAAAGATAGGGGATCACTCCCAGGGTCTGCTAGGGGATACCACAACCCGATCTGGCATACATAGTTCTCACAGATAGGGGATCACACTCAGGATCTGCTAGGGGATACCAAAACCCGATCTGGTGCTCGACAGAAGCACGACACTCAGATAGAGGATCATCGCCCATATAAAGGTGGTCACGATGATACCAGAACCCTATCTGGTATAACTCGCGATGTAGGGGATCGAACCGATGATATCACAACCTTAACGAAACCACGCGCTGAGTAGGGGATCACATAACCAACGATATCGCAACTCTACTATACACCCCATGCTGAGTAGGGGATCGTATACCCAACGATGCCACAACCCTACTGAGCATGGACCACTGCATAGGGGATCATAATCCTAATGATGCCACAAACCCTACGGGGTTAACCAGTTAGATAGGGGATCGCCGCCCGTGAATGAGCGGTCACAGCGATACCAAGAACCCGATCTAGGGAAAAGATGCTAGAGGATCCCACTCTGGGCCCACCGGAGGGATGCCACAACTCTAACATTTTAAACATCCCATCGAGAGGATCATGAACCTATATGAAGGTTGTAATGCCACACAAACCCTTATGGGAACGAACCAAGGGAGTACCCTCAACCACTACTGGTCCAAAACGTCTCTAACCTGAGCGACCCACAACAACGCCACACTGTGAACCTCCGAGGACAATACTGAGGCCACCATCGCGATCTACGTGGAAAAACACGCAGGATAGGCTGCTTACTCGCCCGAAACGGACTACCCGTGAAAAATAACTATTCACCATAGCTAGCCCATGCAGGGCCAACACAACGATCCCAAAACCCATCGAGCAGACCATACCACGGCGATCCCCTCGAAAAAACAAGCGGAATCGACTACTCGCTCGTCCGAAACGGACACCCGGTGAAAAAGGTACTATTCACTGAGGCCAGCTCGGGTGGGGCCCATGCATCGATCCTGAAACTCATCGAACGAATCACACCATTGCGATCCTCTCGGAAAAACACATAGGATCGACTATTCATCCGTCAAAATCGGACTCCTGTTGGGAAAGCTGCGTTTCTCCGCAAACGCCAAAACATGGCCTCGTGGGGCCCACACCCCATTTTCAGTCCCAACACCCAGAAACCATCTCAAAAATTCCATCATACCATTAGGGTCACAAAGCCACTGACAGCATGTCAAACGGACATTCCAGGCAAAAGTTACGTCCGGTCAAAGTCGAATAATAATTAAAATATTATTATTATTCGACGTTTCGTGACCCCGGGTCACAGACCCAGCCCGCAAAAATCCCGAACCAATCCCAATAGGTCTGTTTCAGTACCAGGGTCACGTCGCCACAGACGACACGCAAATCAGACCTTTGGATTACACAAAACGGGGGTTTTTAGAACCCCCTGTCA
The DNA here is from genome assembly GCA_963277665.1 of Viscum album. NCBI lineage: Eukaryota > Viridiplantae > Streptophyta > Magnoliopsida > Santalales > Viscaceae > Viscum > Viscum album. The sequence continues at coordinate 1,850,465,414 of OY728156.1, forward strand.
AAATTGGACCGGACCGGCCCGAACCGGCTCACCCCGGCCGGTCCGGCCGCCACGGGACCGCCGTGCCACCACGCTGGACGGTGCGTCGCCACACACCAGGCGGCGACCGCTGCTTCACCGGGCTGGCCCACCGTGGCCAGCCGCCTTCCGCCGGCGCCGGCGCCGCCGCGCCGACAGATCTTTTGCGGACCGCCGAGAGCTCCCCGGTGGTCCGTTTTGTGATCCGGAGGCGTCTGCGCGACCCTCGGGACCCAATCTACACTTCTAAGGCTTCAATTTGTAAGAAAACGCATCAAAAACTAGATCGGGGGTTAAAACTCAAATCCGCCTACCTCGCGGGCGAAACGCCGACGTTCTGCCTTAGATCCGCGCTCCAGAGCTTCCGCTGCACGCTCCTGGAATGTCCGCCGTCAAAATATGAGCTCGTGGGTGCTTCGTTTTCTTGATTCGGCAGATTGGCGGCGAAGAACGACATAGAACGCCGAGAGGAACGATAAGGGGGGGGGGTGCTGATATTTATAACAGCCGCCCGCCGACGCCAAACCCGCCTCGGACCCGACACTCGATGCGAATAAAGGTAAGGTCACCCCTAGGGTAAACGTGTCATTCTGAACGCAATAGAGGACTCATATTTTCAATCCGAGACTCCGTTCAAAAGTTATTCGAGCCGACGCTCGCACACTAACTTCACCATTTAATTATGAAAACGCCCCTTGTGGCGTTTCTCACCGCAGGCCCGCGCCAGCAAAGTTTACACCTCGCCTAGGGTAAACGGCACCTTACGGACACAACCGTGCCCTCAGATTCCTATTCTGAGCTACCGTTTAGGAGATATCACACCTCCTCCACATGCATAGTATAAAAATACTTAATATTTTTATGAAATTAATTCCGGGCACACCGGGCCTCGGAATCACATGCCGTCTTCGTGCCTAGCTCTAGAATTCTTCGTAGAAATATTCCAAAGTCTGATAGGGCCAAAAACTCGAGTTGCTACATCCTCCCCCCCTTAGAACTTTTTTCCCCGAAAAGCCCTAAGCTCAAGGGAAGCGACTGGACTCTCAAATGAGTCTCACACACCAGCGAGTTCACCAACAAACACCCATGCCCGAACACATAAGTCAAAGGGACTCACCCACCTCACCTTGATACTATCCACTTTGGGCAGCACTGACTCGCCCGCACGGTTTTAATCACGTCAAAAAAACGCGTCTCAATGGGGGAAGGATCCCTCTTACTCACGTATTCGAAGCATGCCGAACAACACCCACACAGGGTCTTACCAATGCCCTGAACAAAACTCGAGCAAGAAACAAAAAGGAAAGAGTACCGCTAAACAGTGTTTAACAAACTACTTCAGTAAGTAGAAAAGACACAAGTCATACCTCTATCCATCCGCAGAGCCTCTGGGTCAACAACCTCCAGGGCATGCAGCTGTCCTCGCCCTTGGCCACTAGCTCCCCGAGCTTGGCGTGGAACACCTGGGGGTGGGGGTGGTGGCATCTGGTACCGCCTACCACCGCCTCCTACTGCACCAGCTCCGCCGCCAAGCCCGCCGCTTTATGGACCTCCTTGCTCAAGATGCCGCCTCTGCCAAGGCAGTCCATCAAACGACTCCATCTCAGCAGCACGTCAGGTCGGAAAATCTCTAGCAAGATGTCCCCAACCGTCGCAAGCGTAACACCGCCTCTCCTGCGGCTGACCAAAACTGGCCTGTGAGCCCTAGGATCCCTGAGCCTCAGATCCTCCATCCTGGGGTCGCCACTAGAAATGTCGGCCATGCCCAGACCCCTGAGTCTATCATCGGCTAACAGATGCCGACGTCTTAGCTCTCACATGCCCAACACTAATAGGGGGAAACTGCTCAGCCAGAAATCTCTCCACCACCAACGCTCGCTCCAGCACTCCAGCATAGGTGGGCAGGCACAAGGAAACCACACCTGCTCGGATGTCCCTGCGTAAGCCCTGCTCAAAGGTCCGAGCCCTAAAGAACAGGTCCCGAACCATATCCAGGGAGTAGCGCGACAGGTCTGTAAACCTCACTGAGTACTCTAACATGGTCATACCCTCCTGTCGAAGCTGTAGAAGCTCCTGGATCCGCACTGACCTTAGCGTCACCGGATAGAACTCCTACCTGAAGAGCCGCTCAAACTCTGCCCACGTGAGTGTCTCCTCATCATGGGACAACGTCACTAGGCTCCACCATCGCCCGGTAGAACCATGCAGAAGGCTCACCGCTAGGACCACCATATGATCTGAAGGTGTCCTCACTAGGCAGAAAACTCGGGTGACTACCTCAAGCCAATCATCAACTGCCTAGAAGTCTGGATCACCCCAAAACCTTAGAGGTTGCTACCTCTGGAACTCGTGCAGCACAATCAGCCTACGCGCAACCTCGTCCTGCACTGCCGGAACAACCATCTATTCGACAGGTGGTGGATCAACTGCTGGACCACTTGGAGGTCCAGCCTCAGAACCTGTGCCCTGGTCCACAGCCTCTGCACGGGTGGATCGTCACCACAATCCTGCTGCAGATCTCTCACTGGCGGTACTTGTGGTGGCATCCTGACATACATTTAAGACGCACCACAGTCAAAGAGTATATCTAGAGAGCTGACTCAAGAAGGACAAGGAAAAACCCAAAAACCCAGTCCTATATGATGCATGTACCGTTATGTCCCTGTGACCAGTGTACGAATGCCCCGAGTCGAAAGGCAGGTTATCAGAGTCCTGGTGTATGGATACTTCGGCCGCCGCACCAACACTAGAGTCCCTGGCCTGAAAGCCGAACTCGAAACATCCTAACACTGCCGCTATACAACCCGAACCAAACTCACAGCTAGACCAGCTACGCTCTGAGATCCCAAAGGTGGAACCTCCTCCGATACCACTTTGTCACGACCCGACCCAACGGGGCTCGAGCCGCGACTCCCCAAGCCCGCCTCCAATAGGCCAGGGGCTGGCGACCAGGGCCGAGTAGGCTATCACACACATGGGAGGCATTAGCCTAAGGTACCTATACACATGCACCTACAAACACCTCCATGCAACTGTGCAGAGATATAGAAAGCTGAAAAGTAAATGCATGCATACAATCTATCCCAAACCAGAGTGCAACAGCAAAAGTACAAAAGGAAAAAACAGGGCCCAAAAAAAAAAACTACAAAGTGCATCCAACCTGCTCTGAAGAAGGGGGGCGCTGCCACAAACACTGCCGGAAAGCTCCCTCGGCACCACACTGGCAAACACCCCGGTCAGTCTCGCTCACTCAGCTCCTCCTGCTTTGGGTCCTCCTCAGACTCCGTCAAAAGGCTTGTGGTTTGCATAAGACACAAACATGTGCGGGCAAAGCCCGTGCAGGGGTGAGTATAAACATACTCAGTAGGCACCCCAAAAACCCAAAACAAAAGAGAGAAACTGAAAGGCAACAGTCCGATCATCCCAGCCAGAGGGAACCCAGACGAGAGAGAAACTCCATCTCATGACCATCCTCAGCTAAACACAACTAGTCAGCTCAGCTCAGGTGTATGCCCATACATACACCTTGAACAATCCAGATATATCCAGCTCACGCAACAAGCCACCTGAGGTATCGACCTCGTCACCAGCAACTGCCCACAACCAGGAGAGTACACTCTATGATCACTGTCATCCCAGATGACACTCATTCGAGAGATACACTCCATCGGGTTTCTCAAAAAGCTCTCAGATGCTCACCCAAGAGATCATGCTCGTCGGATAGCATCACTGAGGAAACATCGCTGAAACAACATAACCACCAAACTCCTCGGATAGGGGATCGCTCCTAGGGCCCTCTAGGGGATACCAGAACCCACTCCGGTATACGTAGCTCACAGATAGGGGATCACTCCCAGGGTCTGCTGGGGGATACCACGACCCGATCTGGAATACGCAGTTCTCACAGATAGGGGATCACACCCAGGATCCGCTGGGGGATACTACAACCCGATCTAGCGCTCGACAGAAGCACGACACTCAGATAGAGGATCATCGCCCATATAAAGGTGGTCACGATGATACTGGAACCCTATCTGGTATAACTCGCGATGTAGGGGATCGAACTGATGATGCCGCAACCCTACTGAAACCACGCGCTGAGTATGGGATCACATAACCAACGATACCGCAACCCTACTATACACCCTATACTGAGTAGGGGATCATATAACCGACGATGCCACAACCCTACCGAGCACGGACCACCGTGTAGGGAATCATAATCCTGATGATGCCACAAAACCTACGGGGTTAACCAGCTAGATAGGGAATCACTGCCCATGAATGAGCGGTCACAGCGATACCAAGAACCCGATCTAGGGAAAAGATGCTAGAGGATCCCACTCTGGGCCCACCGGAGGGATGCCACAACTCTAACAGTATAAACATCCCATCGAGAGGATCACAAACCTATACGAAGACTGTGATGCCACACGAACCCTCGTGGGAACGAACCAAGGGAGTACCCTCAACCACTGCTGGTCCAAAAAGTCGCTAACCCGAGAAACCCACAACAACACCACACTGCGCACCTCCAAGGCCAATACCGAGGCCACCATTGCGATCTACATGGAAAAACACACAGACGCATGATAAGCTGCTTACTCGCCCGAAACAGTCTACCAGTGAAAAAGAACTATTCATCGTAGCTAGCCCGTGCGGGGCCCACACAACGATCCCGAAGCCCATCGAGTGGACCATACCACGACGATCCCCTCGAAAAAACAAGCGGAATCGACTACTCGCTCGTCCGAAACGGACACCCGGTGAAAAAGGTACTATTCACCCAGGCCAGCTCGGGTGGGGCCCATGCCTTGATCCTGAAACTCATCAAATGGATCACACCATTGCAATCCTCTCGAAAAAACACATAGGATTGACTATTCATCCATCAAAATCGGACTCCTGGTGCGAAAGCTGCGTTTCTCCGCAAACGCCAAAACCGGGCCTCATGGGGCCCGCACTTCGTTCTCAGTCCCAACACTCGGAAACCATCTCAAAAAGTCTATCGTACCATCAGCATCACAACGCCACTGACAGCACATCAAACGAACATTCCATGCAAAAGTTACGGCCGATCAAAGTCGAATAATAATTAAAATATTATTATTATTCGACGTTTCGTGACCCCGGATCACGAACCTAGCCTGAAAAAAACCCGAACCAACCCCAATAGGTCAGTCTCAATCCTAGGTTCGCGTCGCTGCAAACGACGCGTGAATCAGACCTTTGGATTACACAAAAAGGGGGTTTTTAGATCCCTCGGTCAAAATTGGACCGGACCGGCCCCATCTGGTCGGTCCGGCCGCCGCCGCTGCCGGCCCGCGCCGGCCGGTGGCCCTCCACCACACCACGGCCCACACTGCCGTGGGACCGCCACGCCACCGCGCTGGACAGCGCGCCGCCGCACACTAGGTGGCCGCCGCCGCCTCACCGGGCCGGCCCGCCGTGGCCGGTCGCCTTCCGCCAGCGCCGGCGCCGCCGCACCGGTTCCGCGCCGACGGATCTTCCGCGGACCGCCGGGAGCTCCCCGGTGGTCCGTTTTGCAATCCGAAGGCGTCTGTGCGACCCCCAGGACCCGATCTACACTACTACGGCTTCAATTTGCAAGAAAACGCAGCAAAAACGAGATCGGGGGTTAAAACTCAAATCCGCCTACCTCGCGGGCGAAACGCCGACGTTCTGCCTTAGATCCGCGCTCCAGAGCTTCCGCTGCACGCTCCTGGAACGTCCGCCATCAAAATCCAAGCTCTTGGGTGCTTTGTTTGCTCGATTCGGCGGATTGGCGGTGAAGAACGATGAAGAACGCCGAGAGGAACGATAAAGGGGGGGGGGTGCTGATATTTATAACAGCCGCCCGCCGGCGCCAAACCCGCCTCAGACCCGACGCCTAATGCGAACAAAGGTAAGGTCACCCCTAGGGTAAACACGTCATTATGAACGCAACAGAGGACTTATATTTTTAATCTGAGACTCTGTTCAGAAGTTATTTGAGCCGACGCTCGCAAACTAACTTCTCCATTTAATTACGAAAATGCCACTGGTGGCGTTTCTCACCGCAGGCCCGCGCCAGAAAAGTTTACACCTCTCCTAGGGTAATCGACATGTTCCGGATGCAACCATGCCCTGAGATTCCCGTTCTGAGCTATCGTTTAGGAGATATCACACCTCCACCACGTGCATAGTATAAAAATACTTAATATTTTTATAAATTTAATTTCGGGCACACCGAGCCTCGGAATCACATGCCGTCTTCGCGCCTAGATCTGTAATTTTTCATAGAAATATTCAAAAGTCTGATAGGGACAAAAACCTGAGTCTATAAAAGATCCAAACTCAGAATTTCCCCTCGTCGTTACGATCCCGTGGCTGCTGACGGATCGTAAATCGGTGCTCAGACGAAGAAGTTATGGAAGAAATGAGCCTTGGAGTCTCTTGGGAGAGCTCTGCTCAAGGGAATGGGGAGGAGAGGAGTGATTTAAAAAGGAGGAGTGGCCCCCTCCTTTTATAGGTGAGAAAAACTAAAGTACACGGCATGTACTTTCTAGTACACGACGTGTACTCGACCATTTCACACGATCTCCACGTGGCTTCCAACACGACCTTTAACACGAAACACGGTTGTTGACTGGTCAACACACATTTTGAGGGTAATGCGTACGTGGGTAGTAACTAAATGACATGTAGGATGGTCTACACAGCGTGTACTCATTTATTTCACACGACAAGGACACGACTTTAACACGGCACACAGTAGTTGACTGGTCAACACACGGTTTGAGGGTAATGCGTACGCGGGGAGGAACTACACGACGTGTAGGATGGGATACATGGCGTGTACTCATTTATTTCACACGGCAAGGACACAAATTCAACACGAGGTATACCCAGAAAGGTGCTACATGGCGTGTACTCACACTACATGGCATGTAGTTTCAAAATTATGAAAAGTGTGGGAAAAGTTTATTTTACCCTCCAGAACACTTCATGACCTTCTTTTCGACAAAGGAATGGGCCGGAGAGTTCTGGGACATTACATCAGATACCTATTAAAACATTCTCGTCCCTGAGAATTCAAAATCCAACCCAGAGGAACCCAACAAGATACCTCTTAGGGCTCTCGTTATAACAGGAACCCATCTAACAACCCTAATCATATGTGTTAGGAATTCCTTCTCCTATGTCGAGATATTATCCGCTTTAGGTGGCACTGAATCGCCTGCATGGGTTTAATCGCATCCTCATTAATGCGTCTCGATCAAGAATTGGGTCTTCCCACTTCTATATATTAGGATTCTTTAACTTGCACCACCCCCAACACCGTACAACCAACACACTGCTCGAACATGTGGTTTGGGGAAATTCCTTCTCCTATGTCGATATATTATCCGCTTTAGGTGGAACTGACTCACCCGCATGGGTTCAATCACACCTGCATTAATGCATCTCGATTAAGTATTAGGTTTCTCCCTTTCCCCACACATTTGGACATGTTACACACTTCCAAAGAACAAGGAAAAAGTATCAAAACTGACAAGACAAGCACTCCATATAACAAAGGTACAGAGTTTAACATCAAACAAAGCTCAGAAGAACAAAGAAAAACACAAGTCAAAAAAACTCCGGGTACTGAGCGTGCATCTGAGCCTCCTGTTCCCAAGTTCTCTCCTCGAGGCCACCATGCCTCCACAACACATGAACCAAGGCGATGGTTCGTCCACGGAGCACCTTCTCTTTACGATCCTCAATTCTGACAGGTTGTTCCTCGAAGGTCCCATAGTCTCCCATATCTAACTCTCCCCATTCGATAATGTGAGAGTCATCGTGTAAGTACCGATGAAGCTGGGAGACGTAGAAGACATCATGAACCTTCTCCAACTGAGGTGGTAGGGCTAGCTGATATGCCACCTCGTCGACTCGCCTCAGCACCTCGAAAGGTCCGATGAACCTAGGGTAGAGCTTACTCCCTTTCCCAAACCTCTGCTGCCCCCGTCGAGGGGAAAACTTCAAGAACACATGATCTACCACCTCTAACTCCAATGTCCTCCTCCGACGATCAACATAAGACTTCTGTCGGTCCTGAGCCGCTTTCATCCTTTCACGCACAAGCTGGACTTTCTCTGTGGTGCTCTGTACTACCTCTGGCCCAAGAGCACCTGTCTCTCCAACCTCTTCCCAGCAAATGGGTGAACGACATGGTCTTCCATAAAAAGCATCAAACGGCGCCATGACAATAGTAGAGTGGAAGCTGTTGTTGTAGGCAAACTCTACTAAAGGCAAGTGTCGCACCCATGATCCTCCAAAATCCAGAACACATGCTCGCAGCATGTCCTCCAACGTCTGGATAGTCCGCTCTGTCTGCCCATCGATCTGGGGGTGGAAAGCAGTACTAAGGCGTAGCTGGGTGCCAAAAGCATGCTGTAACCCCTTCCAGACTTTTGAGGTGAACCGATTATCCCGATCTGAGACGATAGTATTCGAAACTCCATGAAAATTCACCACCTCATCTACGTACCTCTGTGCTAAGGTACTCACTGGGCCCGACTCCTTAATTGCTAAGAAGTGAGCTGATTTCGTCAGTCGATCCACCACTACCCAGATAAAATCATAACCACCCTGAGCTCTGGGTAGTCCTGTGATGAAGTCCATTGAGATGTCATCCCATTTCCAGTCAGGGACATCTAAAGGATGCAACAAACCACTAGGAACACGGTGTTCAACCTTCACTTGCTGACACACTAGGCACTTAGCCACAAACTTTGCCACTTCCCATTTCACCCCCGGCCACCAAAACTGTTCCCTCAGGCCTCAGTACATTTTTGAAACCCCTGTATGTACCGCCAAGGCTGAGTTATGGAACTCACAGAGAACTCCCTCACGCATCACCTCTAGGACAAACATCCTTCCATGAAAAAGCATCCGATGTCAGCTTTCCTCTGACCATCCTTCTAGAGCATTTACCTGATCGATACGATCCCGCATTACTTATGCCTCGGAGTCTCCCCATTGAGACTCTTCCACCAGCTGCAACAAGGAGGACTGCACCGTCATCTGAAACAAACAACCTCTAACATCCTCTACCCTTGCATCCAAGTGCAAGGTAGCCAACTCTCCCATCTCTTTCCAAGCATTAACAGATTCCCGAACCACTTCCTTATGCAACTTCCTACTCAGGACATCAGACAAAACGTTTCCCTTACCTTCAGTGTAAGAGATCTTGAAGTCATAGTCTTGGAGAAACTCGACCCTTCTACGCTGCCGTAAGTTCAGGTCACACTGGGAGAAGATATAACATAAGCTCCTGTGATCTGAGAAGACCACAAAGCGCTCGCCAAAGAGGTAATGTCGCCACAACTTCAGTGCGAACACTACTGCTGCAAGCTCTAGGTCGTGGGTGGAATAGTTATGCTTGTGAGGGAGCAACTTCCTAGAACTATAACAGATCACACCCTTATTATTATGAATTAGTACGCACCCCAAACCAAGGCCAGAAGAATCAAAAAACACCTCATACAACAACCCTTCCCCTGGAAACCTGAGTACGGGGGCACTGACCAACTTCTCCTTCAGGTAGTCGAAATCTTTCTGGCACTGCTCGCTCCATAGGAAGACCTGGTTCTTCCTAGTCAAAGCTGTCAATGGAGAAGCAACTTGAGAGAAGTCCAAAATGAACTTATGATAATAACCTTCCAACCCTAGGAAACTAAGAACTTCTTCCACGCTCTTGGGTGCCGCCCAAGAAACAACTGCCTCCACCTTCGACGGGTCCACTGACACTCCATGCTGAGACACTAAGTGACCAAGTAAGTGTACTTCTTATTTCAAGAACTTACACTTAGACAATTTCCCATAAAGATGGTGGTGTCGAAGGACTTCCAAGACTGCCCTGAGATGCTCAACATGCTCCTCCTCTGATCTTGAGTAGATCAGAATTTCATCGATAAACACAATGACGAACCGGTCCAGAAACTCTCGGAAGACAAGGTTTATAAGTCCCACGAACACAACTGGTGCATTTGTAACTCCAAACAGAATCACTACAAACTCAAAGTGCCCATACCTGCAACTGAAAGCTATCTTCGAGATGTCACTATCCTTTACCCTCAGCTGATGATATCCAGATCGTAGATCAATCTTAGAAAACCAACCTGCTCCCCTCAGCTGGTTGAAGAGATTATCTATCCTTGGAAGGGGGTAACCGTTCTTGATTGTTACCTGATTCAACCTTCGGTAGTCTATGCATAACCTGAGACCACCATCTACCTTCTTCATGAAAAAAACTGGAGCACCCCATGGAGACATGTTGGGTTGAACAAAACCCTTCTCCATCATATCGTCAATCTGAATCCACAACTCCCACAACTTCGAAGGTGCCATCCGATAAGGGGTCATCGAAATCGGACAGGCACCAGGATATAAGTCTATCCCAAACTCAACGTCATGTTGGGGGGGGGGGGGGGTAGAGTCACAAACTCCTCAGGAAAGACATCGAGGAACTCCCCAACAACCTCTGGAACATCCATCATCTCTATATCAGCTGGAACCACTGATAACCCGTTTAACAAGGAAAGGAGAGGCTTCGCATGCCGGCTTCCCACCTAATATCTCCTCTCGCCAACAAAAGATACATGCTTCCCGTCCATGTTGGAGAACACAACTCTTCTTCGGAAGCAGTCGATAATGACACTAACAGAAAATAGCTAGTCGATGCCTAGGATGACATCGTATGGTTGCATCTGCAGCAGAAGAAGATACCCACTAGAATGATGCGGTCCCAACGTCAGTTCACATCCCTAGAAAACACAAGATACGCTGTTCTGGTCTCCAACTAGTGTACTCAGCACCAGGGATACGAAAAGTCTCTCTACATCTAGACCCAAAGCATGGGCTATACCGGGTGAAACAAAGGAGTGCGAAGCTCCTGAATTGAACAAAGCATAAACGAGAGTGCTGAACAAACAAATCGTACCTCGCACCACCTCTGGTCCTGCCAGAGCTGCCAACTCTGCTGCATGCAACTGTCCATGCCCATCCCCTCTGCCTCTCTGATGTCGACCACCTTACCGACCACGCCCTAGTCGAGGTCCCTAAGAAGCACCCTGAGGTCAGCCTCCTCCTACAAAGTCTTCCCTCGGAGGAGTAGGGTCCTGCTACTGCTGGAAGGGCCTCGCCGGCAACTGGTGCTGCTGAGGATGGTGCTGAACCTGCCCAACTCCACCGTACTGAGCTCAGGTCGGGTAATGACTCTGAATGTGCCCAAAACCTCCAAAAGAGAAACACTTCGGTCCTGGGCTCGTGAAAAAGGGACGAGGACCTGAAGATCTGAACTGGAATTGCTAGGGCCTACTCCCCACTGGCCTGAATCTGGAAGGTCCCGTCGTAGGAGAACTGATGCTAACTGCCTTCCCCTTCGACGAAACCAGCTGGATACCCTCTCTTGGTGAACCTCCCTGCGAGTTAATCCTCTCTACAACCTCTACTTTCTTCTATACTGCCAAGTACGTTGGAAGAGTGAAGGGGGTGACAACATACTGGAGTGAAGGACGAAGCGCCTCCTCCAAACGTCTCGCCCGAGACTCCTCACCCGGAAAGAGATCCGGAGAAAAGCATAGGAGATCCTTGAACTTGACCCCCAACTCTCGTACTGACATACTCCCTTACTGGAGGAAGAGTAACTCCTTCCGCTTCTCCGCCTTGATCATGGAAGAATGGAATTCCTCTCGGAACTCCTTCTCAAAGTCAGCCCACGGAACCTCTGCCTCTGTCCTCTCTTCGAAGTAGAGCGTCCACCAATGACATGCCGTACCTCTCAGCTGACAGACTACTAGGGGAACCCAATACTCCCTCAGAGCATGGATCAAAGTAAAAGCAATCCCTAGCTCCTCAAGCCACCCATCCATCTCCATATCCGAAGTACTACCCTCGTACTTCTTGAGGGTTTGTCGCTGGAAAAAACAAAGAGTCTTCTACAACTGGCTATCTTCATCCTCTCGGTCAATCCTTAACTGATCGACCACCTGAATCTGCTGGACCTAGGCTATCTGAGCCACCTGGGGACGACGTCCAGGTTCCATAGCTGTATGGTAAACAAGGATCGCCTAAGCCCAAGTAGTAAGGAAATTCTCAAGGTTTTATTTTATCATTTTTATTTCTTTCCCAGGACACCCAAATCAAGTAAAAACACAAACATGATGATGCATGTACCTTCCCTTGGGTCTCTACCCTGTGATCAATGTAGTCTCACTTGTTCGTTTGGTAGGCTCAGAGTCCTTGCATCGGATCACAGGGGGCCCTAAAATCCCGTGTCCTAGCCGGTCTTCCCTGGCCTATGTCATGCACCAAGATCAGACAACACTGTCGCCCTACCATCCCACGCAATCCTCACTGTGCCTAACTCCAGACTCCATCCTATCTCTCAACCACACCTCTGATACCATTCTGTCATGACCCCCTTCCATCAAAGATGCCCCTCCTGATCTGGCAATGGTGAAAGGGAGATAATGACCCCCGAGTCCCGCCTCCAGTAGGCCCTGGGGTGGCGACTAGCACCAAGGGTATGAGTTTTCACAAATATGGGTGGCATTAACCTTTTTATTATTTAAGATCGGGAAATAGGACAAGTCAACCACCAAAAAGGAAAAAAAAAGTGTATAGAAATAAACCCAAACCAATCCCACATGCATGTTTAAACAATTCTGAAACAAAGTACAAGTACAAGGAAGCTCAAAAGTACAATACCAAAAGAAACAAGAGTACAACAACTGCAACAAGTCCAACTATCCCGACTAGTAGGGTCCCACACGACCCTGGTAGTCCTCCTGAAAACCTGAAAGTAAAAGTAGGGTGAGCATACAAGTATACTCAGAAGGGAAACCTAAAGCTCTCGTGCACAAGTGGGGAGACATCCTAATGTCCCGTGAGAACAACAAAAGAAGCCAAACCTAAAAAAGAGATCTATCAACCCAAACTCACCAGCCACACTCACCAAAAACACATAACAATAGGTAGTAGTATATAAGAACAAGAGTATTGGGTACCCCACACCATTTCCCACTAGTTAGCTGCTCTTCCTAACGGCGAACGTCCTAACGCTACCATACTCTTCCCGCCCGCACACACCTGGACCTCAAGAACCACATATCCCACCTGCACACACCTGGGCCTCACAACCATGTATCCCACCCGCACACACATGAGACTCACAACCACACATCCTACCCGCACACACCTGGGCCTCACAACCAAAATCACATCCCCACCCGAACACACCTGGGCCTCATCCCGAAGATTCTTGGGAACAGTAAGCCTGCCCCAAGAGTCTTGGGATAAAACCACCCCAATCGAAACCTACCCGAAGAGTCTTGGGTGTAAGGTCTCCTCAAGCCATCACAGCCTATGGAAGAAGGAGCAATAAGGAGCTAGTAACTAAGGGAAAAACACCCTCTCCCATGAAATGGGTGTGTTCAGCACTAAGTTCTCAACATGGCTGGGGTGCGATAAAACACAAAGATACAGATATATATATATATACCAAACACACAGTCCAACCTATGGCTTCTAAACAGAGAAAATGAGCACTTGTCTCAACACTGCTATGTCGAAGCATGCATATAACAAACAACCCTAACCCCATTTAGGTTTTCATGTTTCAACAGAATTAGTTTATTAGTTCCTTAACTACTGAGCAATTATCCACAACCAAACATATCAATCATTCATAAAACATATCCCTGCCATCCACAAATCAAGTTAGGAAAACACAAGAAACACAAACAAGTCCCTTCTTATTAACCAACCAGCCCCATTGATTATTATTCTCATTCCATTACCATGATCCATCATTCATTAACTATTCCACTTTTATTTATTATTCACAACCCATAGTTCATTCACATTCAAACCCATCCCTGCAGCCCCACTGCCTACCACCATAACCAAAAACACACCGAAACCTGTACATCATCATCTCTTGATACCATTTATTGCAGCCCCGCTGCCCATCACCAACATAGCATTCATACCAACCCACAACCAAGCCAACCGCAACCCCACTGCTCACCTGATCCACAAGAACCCACAAAACACTCCCTTCACATAAATAAACCCTAACTATCACCCACATGTTCATTATTCCATTTTTTTCAACCAGGGTGAGCAAACAAGGGTTTTGGATATTCATTTAATCAGCCAACTTTATGTGATTAACCAATTTCCATATTCCACAAAGTTTCCATCCACAAAACGGTCTAGAAAGATATGGAAACATTTAATTGTGAAATCAAAGGCCCCCAATGACCGTGATTTTCAGTAGGCATAAGCCTATTCAATTCACAACATAACAATAGGATAAACAATGATAAAAATAACAACTTTCCCCATCCCCGTTCTTTAAGCCAGTTATTATCTTCATTAAACTGGTTCAACTATGTCTCGTGAAAGCAAGAGGACACACATCCCTCATGATGCAAAAATTAGAGAGACAAAGGTAAAATCCCTACCTTAACAGGTTTTGATCACAACGCTCCCTCAGATCAGCTTTAGAAGACGTCTGTCGGCGTCCGTCTCTTCTGTCAAAACCCGACAAAACCTCCTCGGGTGGAAGCTAGGAAGGAAAGGCCAAAGGGAATACAACATATCCAATCTCAGAAGTTCCGCCTCGTCGTTACGATCCCGTGGCTGCTGACGGATCGTAAATCAGAGCTCAGACAAAGAAGTTATGGAAGAAAAGAGCCTTGGAGTCTCTTGGGAGAGCTCTGCTCAAGGGAATGGGGAGGAGAGGAGTGATTTGAAAAGGAGGAGAGGCCCCCTCCTTTTATAGGTGAGAAAAACTAAAGTACACGGTGTGTACTTTCTAGTACATGGCGTGTACTCATCCATTTCACACAGTCTCCACGCGGCTTCCAACATGGCCTTTAATGCGGAACACGGTCATTGACTGGTCAACACAAGGTTTGAGGGCAACACGTACGCAGGGAGGAACTACACGGAGTGTAGGATGGGCTACACGGATTGTACTCATTTATTTCACACGGAAAGGACACAGCTTTAACACGACACACAACCGTTAACTGGTCAACACATGGTTTGAGGGTAACGCGTATGCGGGGAGGAACTACACGGCGTGTAGGATGGGCTACACGGCGTGTACTCATTTATTTCACACGGCAGGGACACAACTTCAACACAGGGTATACCCAGCAAGGTGGTACATGTTGTGTACTCATACTACACGGCGTGTAGTTACAAAATTCTGAAAAGTGTGGGAAAAGTCCATTTTACCCTCCAGAACACTTCATGACCTTATTTTCGACAAAGGAATGGGCCGGAGAGGTCCGGGCCATTACACACCCCCAAATTGACAGATAGTCTGAAAGGACTATTCAAACACTAGAAGACATATTGAGATCATGCTCTCTTGACTTTCAAGGTACGTGGGATCAATACTTGCCTTTGGTGGAATTTTTATACAATAATAGTTTCTATTATAGCATTCAAATGGTGCCATATGAATCATTATATGGTAAGAGGTGTCAAACTCCAACTTATTGGGATGAATTTGGCGAAAGGAAACTTATAGGCCCAGAACTTATTGAAGATACAACTATAAAGGTAAAGAAAATTCAGGCCCATATTAAAGTATCCCAAAGTAGGCAAAAGAGTTATGCTAAAAACCAGAGAAATGATTTGGAATTTCAGTTAGGAGATCATGTATTTCTAAAAGTATCTATATGGAAGGGTGTCTTAATGTTTGGTAAGAAAGGTAAATTAATCCCTAGGTACATTGGACCATTTGAAATTCTAGAAAGAATTAGAGTTGTAGCTTACTGTTTATCAATGCTGCCAAGTCTCTCCAAAGTTCATAATATGTTCTACGTGTCGTTGTTGAAGAAATACATGCCAGACCAAATGCATGTACTCACCTATGAAGAAATAGAACTGGAACCTGATTTTTCATACTGTGAAGAGCCTATCAATATTCTTGACACAAGGGAACAAGTATTGAGAAATTGGAAATCCTGTCTAGTAAAGGTTATTTAGAGAAACCATATAATGGAGGAAGCAACGTGGGAACCTGAGCATGTTATGAAGAAGAACCACCCACATCTTTTTGAAGGGCTTTATACATGAAAAATTTCAAGGGTGAAATTTTTGAAGGTGGGAATAATATAAAAACCCAAAAATTTTATGGTATGTTTCTCTTAAATAAATTTTATTCATTAGATAAACTATATTTCATGAAGCACCGAGTCCCTATGAAACAAAACTAGCTTATTTATAGTAGAAATTCATAACCTAGCCATTAAACTTAAATTTTCTACTTCTCTGTTTTTAATTTCAAAAAATATTCATCTACAGTTGTGATCAGTAACTTATTTAGAGTCTAATAGAACTAACTTGTTTTTTTGGTGAATAGTAACATACCCTTATGAATAGTAATATGAATAGTAATATGACTCATATTAATAGTAAATAATATTTTTATTTTATTTTATTAAGGTTATAAGGTAATGAAATGTTGATTAATTTTTCAAGGTATTAAGAAATGAGTTATAAATTTAAAATTGTTATTTTTGAATAAACAATGATTTTATTTAAAAATTAAATTAATAATATTTAGAAAATTATTTTCAAAAAATGGAGTTCATTTTTGAATTATACACGTTGAAAAATGGTTAGATTGATTTTTTTGGGATTTTTCCAAAATACTTGATTTTTTCATGAATAGTAAAAATAAAGTTTTGAGCTTTTGGTATGTTTAATGACATCATAATGATGTAATAATTAATATAAAATGATGCTCGACTTTTTTACAGTAAAATATGACATGAGGTGTCCCAAGTGGCTAATACCATGGGAAAATATAATTGTCAAGCCCATGGTTTTTTTTAAAAACCATTAATGAGGTGTCCTTTGAAATTAATAAAAAACTCCCTCTCATTATCTATAAATACCCACTCATTCCTTCATTTTACTTCATTCCAAACTAATTATCCTCTAAGATATGTTATTTTTACCTCCCTAAGATTCTTTCCAAGGTGTCCTCAAGCCCCCAATGTCCCAAACTTCAAGTTTTTGGAGTTACTCTACAAGGTAAGGGAATCTATCACCCTTCTCTTTTTAAATCTTTCATTTTATGTTATTCACTTTTATTTTCAATTGGATTATGTTGGGACATGTCATTACATATTAATATTTCTATCCATATTATTTAATAACTATGGGATACCCCTTTTCTCTCATCAAAATATTTTATGAATTTTTAAGTGACGTTGTTTGGCTACCAGATTTTAATGAGGGATTTCTCAACTTTTCTTTTATTTTGAGTTCCATTATTTTATTTTTATTTCCTCATATCCACTCATCAAAATTCTATGATAACTCTAGTAGTTTAAATTAAATATAATTTTATTATTCTAATGGAATATTTCATCATCATCTCTCTTTTCCTCCTCTTATATTAAAAAATGAAAACAACGTCCGAGATGTGTTAATTTATCACATTCAAGGACGACAGGTTCTCAATTTTTATTACAATATTCAATTATGGTCATGAAACCATTTTTGTGGTTGAAAAAAATCAGAATATATGTATTTAATCTTATTTAATTTTATGTGATCCTTACACACTCATAATATAAAATAATAATACAAAACAAGTTCATTGTGCACAAATCCGCCAAGTTAATCCAAGCGTTTATCATTAAAATTTATCTAATGAGTCATCCTCATGGTATATAATAAAAATCATTATAAGATAATTTATATCTATTTAATTTCACTAATAATATATATTGAAAATTCTGGATGCTTAACCACATTACAAATGAACTTCCATTCATGAATACAAGTAAATCAATCATGAAAACCAAGGAAGAAAATGCTTCCGAAACAATAAAATTGAACCTCTTAAACCCATCAAAAAGGCCACTAATGAAACTAATAAGGTTAAAATAAATCAATTACATGTATATGAGGTTATTTAATTATTAATTAATTAATATAAATTTGATTATTCAGGTCATTAAGATCAAATGAAGAACACATTCAGGCATAAAGTAAGGGGTTTTCTTATCTCACTTTTAATTCTATGAGATTTCCATTGTTCACCACTTATTTCTTGTATGTGGTGTATTTTGTAATAAAATTTGATATATATTATCATAATTATATTTATATTCATGGTATTCTATGATTAATTTTGTGGTTATTAATTTTTGGTCATACGACTCGATTGATTACAACATGGTAAGAGACTTTGTTTCAGTTTCCATTTCATTGTGATTTACTTGGTATTATGCACCTAATATTTCTTATGAGGTGCATACACTACCCATTTGATATCATTTTCACTTGAAATTTTAAATATATTATATATAAATATTATGGTTTCATGGATATGATTATTGTCTTAAGCTGTATAGCCTTTTACATACAATGTTTATTTGGAATTTTGTTTTAACTATAGAAATATTGATGAATCTGTATCCTCTGCTCTATACGGATATTGAGAAGGAATATTAATTGTATTAAATTTATTTATAAAGAATTATTTTGACTTTTAGTGATGGGTGGGGCCTAATATAGCCCCTCTATACATTGTCATGTCTCATGAGACAAATCTGTTGGCAACAAACCCTTCGAGTTTGTTTCCAAAAATCAGATGGGTTTCTACCCACAGACTTAAACCATTTCAAAGGTATAGTGGTATCATGTTCCAAATACATGAAGTCCAATTTACAACCATTTCTCATTATTCATTTTTAGTTATTATTATCCACAAGGTTTTCACTATGACAAAATCTATGGATACAGTTTCATTCTCATTTTATTAATGGTGTGTGTTTTTCATTTATTCGCCATGCCATATTGACTATGCCAATTTGTTGATGATTAAATTATTGTTGATTTATGATTCTACTATTTGTAACCATTACTAATAATTTTAGCTCACCCCTTTCATTTGTTTACCTTCAACAGGTTATAAAGAGGAGACCATTTATTGAGTTCTCATGGATGCAGTTTATTGGTTTATGTTATGTATTGTATTTTGTTACCTTTATCAATGTAATGTGAGTTACATGTATGTATCTAGTTTCTTCAAGACTACTAACCAGATCATTCCTTCGATATTTGATTCATTTTAATCATTCTAATGTAATAAGTAATGCACTTGCTCCAAGATTTTGGGGTTGGGGTGTTACACAGGATCTCTATGAAGAGAAGGAGAGTCAGGAGAGGTATGAGATATCCAATGATTTGTTCACTACTAAGCTTGGAGAGTCTACGCCAGTTGGACCACACGTAGTCAATATTATTGGATAAATTGAGTGTCTGGACATATTAGTTATTAAATTCCTAGATGAGTTGCATACAAATATTATACTATCATCACTTCACAAGACCTTATCTAGTTTTATTATGAATTATAATATGATAAATAATGGGAAGAGTCTATCAGAGCTTCTTACCCTAATTCATGAAGTGGATAAGGAAATGGGGCATAAAAAACCCACAATACTTATGGTGAATAGGAAGAGTAAGGACAAGTCAAAGGAGCCTAAGATTTATAAACAATCTAAAGCTTCAGAACACCGTCAAACCAAGAAGAAAAAGATCTATAGGTAGGGAAAGGAAAAGGAGGCAGTGTGCTTTGCATGTGGAATGTCAAGCCACTGGAAGAGGAACTGCACCTAAAGGCAAGGGGAATCCAAATGTGAGTTCTTTATCAAGTGTAATCTTTTCATTTATACACATTAGTTATTAGATACAACTTGTGGGGATCACATCTGTATTCAAATGCAAGAACCAAGTTGATTTTAAAAAAATTCCAGAGGAAAGGTGGATCTATGAGCTACCAATGGTCCATGGCTGGCTACGCTTTCCATTGGTGACTACCACCTCAAATTTCAAATGAGAATGATTTTTTGTTTTACATGACTATTATTATGTACCTAGTGTTACCAATAAAATTATTTCTGTATTGATTTTAGATACATATGGATTTATTTTCAAGTTCAGAAATAAATGTTGTTACTTTTATAAGGACAACATATGTTATGGTATGGAATATTTAAATAATAGTATGTATGTATTAAATTATGGGAACCAAGTGATGGAAATTGATAATGAACCAAGTTTACATGACTCATACAACACCTAGTTATGGCATCACCACCTTGGTCATGTAAATGAGAAGTGCCAGACAAAGATCTGTCAAGATGGTTATTTAGAATCTTCTAAGATAAAACCACTTGATAGATGTCACACTTGTTTACAAGGGAAAATGACTAAACCACCATTTGGTGGACATGGTGAAATTTCCATAGAACTTCTAGGATTGGTACACACTGATGTGTGTGGAACATTTCTAGTATAAGATAGAGGTGGATATTCTTACTTCATTGTTTTTACTGATGACTTGAGTAGATATGGCTATGTCTACTTAATGAGGTATAAGTCTGAGTCATTTGAGAAATTCAAGGAGTTCAAGAATGAATTAGAGAATCATCTTGGTAAGAAGATAAAGAAGATTAGATCAGATCGAGGTAGATAATATCTTAACCAAGAGTTCATTAACCTTTTATGGAAGTCTGGGATTCTATCTTAACTCACTCCACCTTATACAACACAGTGGAATGGTGGTAGTGAAAGGAGGAACCATACCTTATTGGACATGGTAAGGTCAATGATGAATCATGAAAATATTCCATTATCCTTTTGGGGATATGCATTGAAAATTGAGGCATGCACATTAAACTAAGTAAAAAATAATATAGCAAATGAGATCCCCTTCAAGCTATGGAGTGGAATGAAAATCACTTTGTCACATACACATGTATGGGGATGAGAGGTGTTTGTTAAGGTTTTATCAAGAAACAAACTAGCACCCAGGGCACGAAGTGTATCTTTATAGGGTATCCCAAGGAAAAAAAGGGATACTACCTATACAACCCCTCAGACAAGAAAGTTATTGTTTCCAGATAGGTCATATTTCTTGAGAGGGAGCACATCCTTAAAAAAGATAGTGAGAGAAATATTGACTTCGATGAAGTTGATGATCAAGATATAAAGAAGTTGGTACAAGAAAAAGTTCGACAGGTCCCCGTGGAAGTGGTAGTTCCTGAAACACAAGTACTACGTAGGAGTACAAGATAGGTATGGGAACCAGAGAGATATAGTTTCTTTGTCACTGAGGATGGTGAATCATTATTATTGGACAATGATGAAACTATATCCTAAAATGAAGAAGTAGAGATCTCAGAAGCTGTAATATGGGTAGAAGATATGAATTATGAGATGAATTCCATGTATCAGAACCAAGTCTGGGTTTTGGTTAATGCGCTAGTTGACGTAAATCCTGTTGAATATAAATGGGTATTCAAGAAGATACTATACATGGAAGGTCAAGTTAGTACCTATAAAGAAAGGATATTGGATAAAGGTTTTAAAAAACATCAAAGAATTGACTATAATGAAATCTTTTCACCAGTTTCCATGTTTAAATCTATAAGAATCATAATTGTCATAATAGCTTTCCATGAATATGAGATTTGATAGATGGATGTCAAAACTACATTCCTTAAAGGAAAAATTTAAGAAGATGCCTATATGACACAACTAAAAGGGTTTGTGACACTATGTGATGCTAAAAGGGTATGCAAGTTGTATAGATCCATTTATAGATTAAAGAAAGAATCCAGATCATGGAATATTCGATTCGATGAATCCATAAGAGAATTTGATTTCATTAAGAATTATTGTGATCCATGTGTTTATAAGTGGTTTAATGAGAATGAGGTTTTTATCCTAGTAGTGTATGTTGATGACATATTTCTTATCAGAAACAACATACCGGTATTGCAGTCAGTTAATGACTAGTTGAACAAGTGCTTCTCCATGAAGGACTTAGGAGAAGCAGCCTACATTCTAGGGATCAAGATCATTCATGATAGATCCAAGATTATACTTGGACTAAGTCAAATTACATACATTGAATAGATACTAAAGAGATTTAGTATGGATCTATCCAAGATGGGATTGGTTCCAATGTCACATGGTATACTTATTTCCAAGAAAATGTGTCCCCAGACACAACATGAGAAACATAGTATGAGTAAGATTCCATATGATTTAGTGACAAGGTATATCATGTATGACATGTTATATACCAGACTTGATATTTCTTATGCACTGATCATGGTAGGTAGATATCAAGTAGATCTAGGAGAATAACATTGAACTACTATCAAGACTATCCTTAAGTATTTGAGAATAATTAAGGATATGTTCTTTGTGTGTGGAGGATATGTGGATCTTGTCATCATAGGGTATGCTAATTCTGGTTTTCAAATAGATCAAAATGATCTGAAGTTGCAATCAGGATATGTTTTTTGTCTCAATGGAGGAGCTATGAGCTAGAAGAGTTCAAAGAAGCTAGTTATCCCTGATTCTATAATGGAGTCTGAATATATATTGTCTTATGATGTATCCAATAAAGCCATATGGATTTAGAACTTTGTCTAGGATCTTGATGTGGTACCTAGAAGTAAGGATCCCATTACATTATATTGTGATAATACTACAATAGTGGCTCTTTCAAAAGAGCCAAGGTCACATCAACGGAAAAAGAACATACTATGAAAGTATCACCACTTGAGGGATTTCTATCAAAGGAGTGAATTTGTAGTGATAAGAGTGTCCACATAAGAGAACATGGTAGCCCCCTTGAATAAAGGCCTATCTCAGCATAAGCATGAATATCATGTGAGAGCTAGCATACTGAAGGTTGTTAGCAATTGGCTCTAGTGAAAGTGGGAGTCTGTTGGAGTTGGTGCCCTAGAAACTAACTTCTTCATACTTTATGATAAACCTATATTCATCAGATGAATACTAATAAACTTATTATCACATCATTATTTTTCTTCTATTTGACATAGTATGTGATAATTTCCTAAGAATAGTTGTCGCACTAAAAGATCATAGCGAATACCTGCTATGATGAGAACCCAGAAGTGCCATGACACTATTCTTGATATATGTTCCATGGCTGAATGATATCATTTGAAGGGATAAAAATGATATAGGATATCAGGGATGGGGACTCATGGTGTGCACCCTTGGTAATATCCAAGAGGATATTATGTGAATAAGACCCGCCAATAGGAAATCCACATTCATAATTTTCATTGGATGTTTCTATCTATAGATGTATGTATTGGTCCTTAAAATTTAAGATTATTATTAATGGGTATTATGAATCGCACATTTAGATGTATTGATGAAAACCATGATGATAGATGTTCATGGTGAGGTAGGATATATTGGGTGCATCACGAGTAATACTGCATTAATGAATAATGATAAAAAGTATTTTTACTTCTACAGAAGTATATATCTTAGGACCTTTGATGGAAATGATATAGCCTAACTAAATCCATGGCCATGGTGTTCTCTAGGCAAGTTTCATTCTGGGAAGTCAAAGAATGAGAAATCGAGCACATGGGTTGATAGAACTTGCATGCAACTTTCTTGATTGGAGATATCAGGATAAAGGGATTATATTACAGGGTAAGTATTCGTATGAGGTTACACGTCATTGTGACATCAACTTCTTTACCTTGGGTGCCTTGACCCATTACTAGATAGTAATATTTCACTTTATCCAAGCCCGCCTAATGCCAACGATAAAGAGACCTATAGGGTCACACACTAAGTGTAACCAGTATCTCAGTTAAATAATTTATGATTTAACAAGTTGAATAAATATTATTCTCGGTTGTGGTTTAATAATTATTCAATATGCCTGATTGAATTTATTTTGTTTCTAGTTATTTGAGAGAATATATTGTGGAAAAAATATTTATTTATCGGTGAATATTACAGTTATATTTATTTAATAAATAAATAGTCATTATTCAAGGCCCTGTAAATATTGAAGAGGATTGGGGGACCAAGTTATGAGTCTAGTGAGAAATAATATTAAATATTATTTTGTTAAATAATATTTAAATATAACGTTCAATTTAATCACTTGTCATGGAAATAATAGCATTGTTATTACTATTTGACATGGGGTTTCACATGGAATAATAAAATAAGTAATGACACTTGTGCTAATTATTTATTATTACCTGGTGAATTAAATTAATTGTTATTTTATTATTCTCAACATCCTTGAAGAAAAGCTCTCGCGCCTAGAGAACTCTTCCCTCTCCAAGAACTCTCTCAAGAATGAGATAGATCCTCCTCCAACAGATCTAGGAGAATGATTTGGAAGCATTTTCAATGTGATCAAAGGAGGACATCACAAGCGAAAGGATCTTCCACTCCAGCACCTGGATACTCCTTCATCGATGTTTGAAGATACATGGAGCACATGTGGATCACTACTTGCGGAATCCTATTCTTTTATTCTACATCGCAATGAAGCCGTACCTCAGACCCATGGTCGAACGCATCAACAAAGAAAGAATCACCTTAGAGGTAATTCTTTAATTAAATTAAATTAATTATAAATTAAATATTTCTATCCTCTCTTCTCAGTTACGGGTTCTCTCGTTTGTTTTTTATATTTGATTCAATTCTGTGGATACTGGAGTTTATCATCATATTGATCTTAGATTAATTATCGATCATTACAATTTGAAAAGTTGGGTACACGCCCATCCTATGCTTCTACTACACCCAGAACCTACAAGAATCACCTTGGAGGTAATTATTTAATTTAACTAAATTAATTATAAACCAAATATGTTTATCCTCTCTCTTAGTTCTCAGTTTTTATTCCTTTGAATAAATCCTTGATTCAATTCCATGGATATTGTCATTCATCATCGTATTGATCCCAAATTTTTCATTGAATATGTCAAAAATTAAAGTTGGGAACCAACCCTTATGCAGTTTCGCTGTGCCTAGAACCTGTAAGTGGTATCAGAGGGGACATATTATTGTTTATAATTATTTAAATAATTTTTTGATAAATTAGATTTTAATAATTTAGTTTATCAATTCAAGTTTAATCATTCTTTTTAATCTGAATTACAAGATCTATTCTTCTTATATCATTTCTCATAGATCTAATAGAAATGATTAATTTTTTGATTAAAATTAAATTGAGGAACTCATCTGGAGGTGCCAAGGCTTATGTTTAGGTAACATAGAAGTACACATCATGTAGTCAGATCTACACACCGGGTAGTTGTGTTCAGTTCATCAAGATTAGTTTAAAAATTACTCAATTTGTGTGCATTTATGAAATGTGGTGTAGTTAATTCTTACACCACATGTTGACTAAGACAGACTGGTGAATGGTCAACTAGACTACATGCCATGTGTTCCACTGAACACTGCATGTATTCCCTTTCGAGTCAGGGCTAGGCCTTGTATTCCATACATTACCTACCAAACTAGTGACCGTGTAACACGGAGTCAACACGGTGTGTGACCTAGTGGACACTCCATGTACTCTGAGATTTCTAGAGTACGCATCACACACTGAGTCCCTAGGTGTGTACTTTGGATACACGGTGAATAATGTACACACTGTGTAGATCAAATCTAAACACTATATACTTTTACCAGTTACGTAGATTTAAAATTTATTATATTATGTAACCCTTGAGACATGTACTTGTGTATAGGCGTAAAGCTGGGACACACCATGTGATAAACTTTAATATATATATATATATAAATGTTTTATTAATATCTATATAATATTAAAGATATTCACATCATGTATGAGTTGTATTATAGTTATTATTCGATGTGCATGTTATATGTCACAAATATTAAAGTGTATACAAGTATAACACATGTTGGGTAGTTTTGGATGGGTATTCACCGAGTTACCTCCATGGTACAAGTTATGTACACTGTTAATTTTAAATTAATTTATTAATTTGTTTAAAATTATAATGGATGAGAATCTCAGGGAAATTCAGAAAAGGTTTAAGATAAAAGGATTGATTAATTAAAGATAATAATTAATTGATTCAAGTGCGATTTATCTTAAATTAGAACAATTAAAAAATTGAATGCTAGTTTTATTAAATGAATAATTCGTTTCATGCATGTGGATGATTATGAGATAGAATATAAATTTGTATGTGATTAGTTTCCCTTTTAATTTATTATTAAATTAAATTGTTGGCCTGTGTGGCTTCTCTCTTCATTAATATGTAGGGTCTTTGTGCCTATGGTTTATTTTATGTAAACCCCCCTTTACCCCTCACCTACATGTGAGTAAAATTATATGTAATGGATGGAGATCCCAAGATAGTGTAGGTGGTTCAAGTTAGGATCCGAGGTAAAAAAATCCAAGGAGATACAAAGGTAGATAGGTGGAAAGTTATAAACACGAACCTAATTGGTTTAAGGTGTTTCTCCCCTAGGTCAGTAGTTAGGTTACCAACTGCTATATAAACTAACCATTAGAACAATCTCATGATCATACCCTTTATTTTATTTATTTCATTTGTATGGATATTCATTATGGATGTTTTTTTCCTAATCACATAATTAATGAATTAAAAATAATGCAAGATGGAACTAAAATAAATTGTCTTATGCATAAATATTATCTAATACATGGTTAATCACTTAAGCTTATCCCACTTAATATTAAAAAGAATGTGGAAAGATAATAAATATAAATTTACATATAAAGGATAAAATACCTCAATAAAATATTAGGTTGGTATAACCTTCCATTACTTTGGTTAGTATCAAACCATAGTTCAAAGTGCTTGACCAACCAAATTTGGGGTGATTTCAATTATTGGGGAATTCTAATTTGAGGTTTTGGGTTGAATTTTATTAGTTTACATCAAGGGTTGACTTCCAAATAAGGACTTGTTGTAACTGAGAGCTAAAGGTTGAAGAAATTCAAAATTAAGGATTTTAGGATCGAGGAGTCCACTCAATAGATCATGGAGCTACAAGTTAATGTAGTTGGAATTTAGAATTCCTACCTAAAATCTTTCAAATTTCTTGACCAGTCAAAGTTGGGGTAATGTGAAGGGTAATATGTATCCTTGTCGCTAAAATGTCCAAGCAATAGGATATTCTGAAGCTAATGGTGAGTGCTATTATATTTTGATAAATAGTGGGAGACTAATGAATATTTATTTATTTATATATATTAATTTTATCAGATAAAGTACTAAAACTCTATTAATCTTATTTGTAAAAATGACATTAAAAATGACATCAAACATATCGTTGTGATCCATACTCATGAAGGAAAACCTGATCACTGACACTAATTTCTAGGAGTGGGAAAGGCACCTTCGGGTCATCCTTAACCATGAAAGGAAACTATATGTGCTGGAAGAACCTTTACCAGTTGTGCCTGGAAACGAGGCAAGTGATTAAGAGATCTCTATCTACGAGAAACATATGAATGATGCTACAAATATTCAATGCCTCATGCTATCATCCATGACCAATAATCTCTTGAATCAACATAAATAAATGGATGCTTATAGCATGATGTCTCACCTTTGGTATCTCTATCAAGGGAAGGCGAGACAAGAGAGGTATGAGATCTCCAATTCTTTGTTCACCACTAAGCTTGGAGAGTCTATGACATATGGGACACATGTAGTTAAGATTATTGGCTATATTGAGAATATGGACATCTTAGGGATTAAATTCCTGGATGAGTTTCATAAAGGTATTATACTATCATGACTTCCCAAGACATTCTCTAGTTTTATTATGAATTATAATATGAGAAATAATGAGAAGAGTCTATAATAACTTATTAATTTAATTCTCCAAGTGGATAAGGACATGGGGTGTGAAAAACCCATAGTCCTCATGGTGAATAGAAAGATAAAGGAGAAGAAAAATGGGCCTAAGAATTATAAATAGTCTAAAAAACCTAAGCACCATCTGACCAAGAAGAAGAAGATCTAAAGGTAGGGAAAGGAAAAGGAGGCAGTATGCTTTGCATGTGGAAAGTCAGGCCATTAGAAGAGGAACTGCACTGAGAGGAAAGGGGAAGCCAAAGTTACATTTGTTATCAAGTGAAATCATTCCATTTATACACATTGGGTATTAGATACAACTTGTGGTGATCACATCTATATTCAAATGTAGGAACCAAGTAGATTTCAAAAAATTTCTAGAGGAGAGGTGGATCTGCGAGCTGCCAATGGTGAGAGGATGGTTTCTCTTGTCATTAGTGACTACCATATCACATTGCCAACGTGGATGATTTTGGTTTTACATGGCTATTAATATGTACATAGTGTTACCAAAAACATAATTTCTATATCAAGTTTGGATACAAATGGGTTTATTTTCAAGTTTTTAAATAAAAGTTGTTTATTTTATAAGGAAAATATATGTTATGGTATAGAGTATTTAAATAATGGTCTATATGTATTAAATTATGAAAACCAAGTGTTGGAAATTGATAAAGAATCAAGTTCACATGACTCATTTAACACCCAGTGGTGGAATCAACATCTCAATCATGTAAATGAGAAGTGTTTGACAAAACTCTATCAAGATGATTATTTAGACTCTTCTGAGCTAAAACCACTTGATAGATGTCATGCTTTTTTACAAGGGAAAATGACCAAACCACCATTTGGTGGACAGAATGAAAAGACCATAGAGATTCTAGGATTGGTACACACTAATGTGTGTGGACCATTTATAGTAGAAGCTAGAGGTGGGTATTCTTTCTTCATAACTTTTACTGATGGCGTGAGTAGTTATGGATATATTTACACGATGAGTTATAAGTCCGATTCCTTTAATAAATTCAAGGAATTCAAGAATTAAGTAGAGAATCAGATTAGTAAGAAGATAAAGAAGTTTCGATCAGATCGAGGTGGAGAATATCTTAACCAAGAGTTCATCAAATTTCTATGGGAGTTTAGGATTCTATCTCAAATCACTCCACCTTATACACCGCAATGGAATAACGTTAGTGAAAGGAGGAACTATACCTTGTTATACATGGTAAGGTCGATGATGAGTCATGAAAATCTTCCATTATCATTTTGGGGATATTCATTACAAACTGCGGTATATACAATAAACTAAGTACCAACTAAAGTGTAAAATGGAATTACTTTCAAGATATAGAGTGGAAGGAAACCCATTTTATTGCATACATGTGTATGGGGATGCAAGGAATTTATTAAGGCTTTATCAGGAAATAAACTAGCACCCTGGGGCACAAAGTGTATATTTATAGTGTATCCTAATAAAAAAAGGATACTAGATATACAACCCCTCAGACAAGAAAGTGATTGTCGCCAAACAAGATGTCTTTATTGAGAGGGAGTACATCCTCAAAAAGGATAATGGGAGAAATATTGAATTTGATGAAGTTGATTCTCAAGATACACAAGAGTTGGTATAAGAACAAGTTCCATAGGTCCCCATGGAATAAGTGGTTCCTGAAACAAAAGTACTGCATAGTAGTACAAGAGAGGTAAGTGAACCAGAGAGATACAATTTTCTTGTCACTGAGGATAGGGAATTATTATTATTAGACAATAATGAACCGATCTCCTACAAGGAGGCAGTAGAGAGCTCAAAAGATGAAATATGGATAGAAGATATGAATTCTAAGATGAATTCCATGTATTAGAACAAAGTTTGGGTTCTGGTCGATGCACCAATTGATGTAAATCCTATTGGGTGTAAATGGGTATTCAAGAGGAAAATGGACATGGAAGGTAAAGTAAGTACTTATAAATCAAGGTTAGTGGCTAAAGGGTTTAAACAGTGTCAAGGAATTGACTATGATGAAACATTTTCGGCATTTTCCATGTTTAAATCCATCAGAATCATATTTTCCACAACAACTTACCATGACTATGAGATTTGGAAGATGGATGTCAAAACTGCATTCCTTAATGGGAATCTTTAGGAATATGTATATATGACACAACCATAAGGGTTTGTGACACCAGGTGATTCCAAAAGTATTTTCAAGTTGCAGATATCTATTTATGGATTGATGAAAGAATTTAGGTCATAGAACATTCGATTTGATGAATCCATAAAAGAATTTGGTTTCATTAAAAATGAATATGAGACATGTGTTTACAAAAGGTTTAATGGGAATTTGATCTTTATCCTAGTACCATATGTTGACAACATATTACTTATTGGAAATGACATAACAGTCTTACAGTTAGTTAAATACTGGTTGAACAAGTGCTTCTCTATGAAGGACTTAGGAGAAGCATACTACATTATAGGGATCAATATCCTTCATGATAGATCCAAGAGGCTGATTGGATTAAGTCAAAGTACATATATTGACCATATAATAAAGATATTTAGTATGGAATAATCCGAGAGGGGATTGGTTCCAATGACACATGGTTTATATCATTCTAAGAAAATGTGTCCCCAAACACAACATGAGAAATATAGAATGAGTAAGATACCATATGCTTCAGTGATAGGATCAATCATTTATGCCATGTTATGTACTAGAATTGATGTTTCCTATAAATTGAGTATGGTGGGAAGATATAAAAAAGATCTTGGAGAACATCATTGGAATGCTGTTAAGACTATCCTTAAGTATCTGAGACGAACTAAGGATATGTTCTTGGTGTATGGAGGAGATGATGAGATTTTCATTAGAGGGTATGCTAATGCCAGTTTTTAGGTAGATAAAAAAGATATGAATCCACAATCAGGATATGTTTTCTGTCTCAACAGAGAAGCTATAAGCTAGAATACTTCAAAGCATCCAATTGTGGCTGATTCAATAATAGAGTTCGAGTACATAGCATCTTCTGATGCAGCCAAGGAAGCCGTCTGAATTCATAAATTTCTCTAGGAGCTTGATTTGGTACCTAGTTGTAAAGACCCCATCACATTGTATTATGATAATACTACAGTAGAGACTCTTACAAATTAGACAAGGTCACATCAACATACAAAGAATATACTTTGAAAGTATCACCTTTTGAGGGATTTTTTATCAAAGGGGTGAATTTTTAGTGAATAGAGTATCCACGGAAGAGAACATGGAAGACCCCTTGACTAAATGCCTATCTTAGCAGAAGCATGATTATCATACAAGAGCTAGCAGACTGAAGGTCATTAGCAATTGACTCTAGTACAAGTTGGAGTCTATTGGATTTGGTGCCCTAGAACCAACTTATTTTTTAATTTAGGATAAACACATATTCATTGGATGGATATTAATAAATTACTTATCAAATAATTATTGTTCTTCTACATGAAATTGTACGTGATAATGTCTTAAGAGTAGTTGTCGCACTAAAAGGTCATAGAGGATCTCTTCAATGATGAGAAACTGGAAGTTCCATGACACTATTCTTGAATATATGTCATATAGCTGGATGATATCATTTGAAGGGACACAAATGATACATGATATTAGGGGTGGAGACTCATAGGACTTTGAGCCACCTTATCATGGGGTATGCCCTTGGTAATGTCCAGGAGGATATTATGAGAATGAGACCCACCAGTTGGAAATCCACATTTATAAGTGTCATTGGATTAGCCTATCTACAGATATGTGTATTGGTCTTTAGACTTTAAGATTATTATGAATGGGTATTATGACTTGTGCACTTAGATGTATGGGAGAAAACCGTGAGGAAATATGTTTGTGGTGAGGTAGGATATGTTGGGTGCGTCACGAGTAATACTTTATTAATGAATAATGTGAGAAAGGATTTATCCCTTCTGTTTCATAATGGAAGTTGATATATCATACCCTTTTATGGAAATGATATAGCCTAAATAAATCCATGGCCATGGTTTTCTATAGGCAAGTTCAATTTATAGGAAGTTAAAGAATGAGAAATCAAGCACATGAGTTGATGAAACTTACATGAAACCTACTTGATTAGAGATATCGAGACAAAGGGATTACATTATAGGGTAAGAATTCATATGAGGTGACATGTCATTGTGACATTAATTTCTTTCTCTATGTGTGCCTTGTCATGTTGCTAGACACTAACCTTGGACTTTAGGCTTCTTCACCTAATGACACTGAGAAATAGACCCAGAGGGTCACACACTAAGTGTTTCCAGTATCTCAGTTAAATAATATATTATTTATTATTTAAAAATTTGAATAAAGATTAATCCTGATTACGGTTTAATAATTATTAATGGATTCCTGATCACATTTATTTCAACACTAGATATTCAAGAGAATATATTGTGGGAAGAATAATTAATAATTATTTATTTTCTACAAGAGAATATAATATTTATATATTTATTAGAAAATAATGTGGTGATATTTATTTAATAAATAAATAGTAATTATTTAAGCTTTAATAAATATGGTGGATGATTGGAGGACCGAGTTTAGGGTCTGGTGAGAAATAATAACATTGAATATTATTCTATTGAATAATATTTAATTATAACTAAAGAGTTAAGAGCATGTCATGAAATAATAATTTTTTTGTTATTATTTAACATGGGGTTTCTCTAGGATTAATGAAATAATTAAGGGCACTTGTGAAAATTATTTATTATTACCCTAGTGAAATAAATACCCGGTTATATCATTCTCTCAATAGCCAAGGCAAAGCTATATGACACCTAAGGGTGTTTTGCACAATAAATTAGAGAAAAGATCTCAAGAATAGAGAGTTCATCCCTCTCCAAGAACACTCTAAACAATGAGAGAGATCCTTTTCCATCGGATCATGGAGAACGCTTTGGAAGCGGTTCTCAAGGTAATCAAAGGTGGATATCACAAGTGCAAGTATCTTCCATGCTATCACCCAAAGACTCCTTCAACAATGTCCAGAGATACATGGAACACATGTGGATCGCCACTAGAGGATATATACCCTTAATTGCTACAACATAATGATGGTACAACTATAGATATGTGGCTGAATTAATCAAAAAAGAAAGAATCACCATAGAGGTAATTCTTTAATTTAATTAAATTAATTATAAATAAAATATGTTGATCCTCTCTTTTGGTTTTGGGTTTTTATTCCTTTGTCTAAATCCTTGATTTAGTTCCATGGATACTGGTTTTCATCATCATATTGATCCTAGATTGTTCATTGAATATAGAAAAAATTAAAGTTGGGCACCAACCCTTCCACACTTCCACTGTTCCCAGAACCTATAGGTTCCCTAGTGAAATATTTCCCTTAGAGGATGGTTAGGGTGAGATATGTTTTAGGTGTTACCTTATAACTTGAATTGATGATGTGGGCCTAATATGACTATAGTGATGGGATGGGTTGCACATTTGAGTGGCTAGCCTAGCAAATATGTAATGGGTTTGGGTAGGATTCCAACCCGTGTGGTGTGTGATGGGATATTTTGGTAATATAGTGTTCCCATGGTGTGTTATTTATTTATATAAGTATGATATTACTGAGTTTATAGGGTGGGATACTCTGGGTGAATGTGGTGCCTGGTTTCAGGGTGAGCTGTGTGAAAGTTATGAGCACAACAAAAGTGCTTATTGGGGTCAAGCCCGACTTGGAAATTATCAGATTCCATGAATATTATGTGAAAGTACATGATATGGGATCCATGACCAATGAATTTTTTCTGATGAAATTTTATTGACATGCCAAAACTGTAACGACCCAAAATTTTAAATAAATCTTGGTTCCTAATTTTGTGTGTTATTTTATTTTTATACTCAACAAAACTGTTTCATTTGATAACATGAGTATAATTAAAATGAGACTGTTGGGTTTTTGACTGTTATATGACCATTGGTCAATATGACCGCTAGAAACTAAACATTTGGATATTTGTCTCTAAATACAAGTGATATTGGTTAATTAATATAGAAAGAAGATTCGATGGCCTCACCCAGTAGTCTTGGACCGATCAAAGCCCATCTAACAGAACTTGGGAAGGAGGTAGCACCACTGGGCTTTGCTCTGGACCAAACCCAATCCGAACTTCATCGTGTAAAGCTATAACGGAATCGCCTTCGCGAGAAGTTCAAACTGATAGAAATTACTACTCGTGCGATGTTGGTAGAGCCTCCCTCGGATTCTCTCACCTTAGCACACCTTACACTTAGGTCCTATGCTGGTGTGATAAGGGGCTATGTAAGGAGACCATAACTGCCTTGTGCAATCCTTTGTTTAAAATAAAAATTTTGATTTCTTCTTATGATGAAGTTTATGAATTTTTAAATTTCCGGATAAATATAGTATGCATATTTTTGGTGAATTTTAGAGAAAATATATTTTAAAAAATGTTTATGTAAACCTTAAATAATTAAAAATGTGTAATTATTTTCAAAAAATGGTCTTCTACAATTATGTTCAGTACGAAATTAGAGTCTAATAAGATCAAATTAATTTTTGATGAATAGTAAATTATGAATAGTGATTTTTTGCTTAGGATTAGTAATGTGACCAAATGGATTAGTAATCTCACTTAAATAAAGCATTAATATAATCTAGGCACCTTGATCAAGTAATGTGATTCAATAAAATGGTTAAATAACGGTTTCATAAATTATTAGTCAAGTATTAGTTTTTTCAAGTGAATAGTGTTTTTTAATTAAAAATTTAATTAAAAATATTTAGAAAATTATTTTTATAAAATGTATTTCATTTTTGAACTCAGAGAATCGATATTATGTTAAGGTAATTTTTGGGGATTTTTCTGAAAAAATGATTTTTTGGTGAATAGTGTATTTATTTAAAAATTAAATTAAAAATATTTAGAAAAATATTTTTATAAAATGGAGTTCATTTTTGAAATCAGAGCATCAATATTTGGTTAAGGTGAAATTTTGGGATTTTTCTGAGAAAGTTGAATTTTTGATGAATAGTGAAAATACAGTTTTTAAGTTACATGTGTTTAATGACATCATTAAATGATGTATTAAGTATGTAATCAATATGGTCGACTTATGAATAGTAAGATAAGGTATGAGGTGTCCTAAGTGACCAATACCATGGGAAAGCCCATGGTTTTGCCAAAACCACTAATGAGGTGTCCCTTGGCCATTAATGCCTTGTCCCCTCACTTTCCCTATAAATACCAAGCCATCCTCTCATCCATTCGACTCCCAACTCTCCCCCAATGAAGCTCTGGTCTCATTACCTCCCAAGAAGTCCTCCCAAGGTTCCCCCAAGCCCTCAAGGTCCCAACCTTTGAGTTTTAAGAGTTACGTTTTAAGGTAAGGGATCCTACCTCCCTCTTTCTTTTCAAGTAATCTCTTTTATGTCATTTCTTTTATGCTCCATGCTCTTATGTTGTAGGATGTTATTTTATATTCATCCTACTGTCTTTTCATGTTCATATTATGAGAGACCCCCCTTTCTCTCATCATTTAATTTTAAGAATGTTAAAGTGGCGCCGTTAGGCTGCCAAATTTTTAAGGGATTCTTTCACCCTTCTCAAGTTCTATTTTCATGTCAAGTATTTCAAGTTATTTTTTATTTTGTTGGGGTATGATATCTAAATATATCATACTGATATTTTATTTTCATATGATTAGAGACCCTATTTTATCTCTTCAATTCAGTATTTTGAAGTTTTAAGTGGCGCCGTTAGGCTGCCGAATTTTTAAGGGATTCGTTCACCTTTCTCATTTTTCAAAGTTCTACTTTCATGTCAAGTATTTCAAGTTCCTTTTTATTTTGTTGGGGTATGATCTCTAAATCTATCATACTGATATTTTATGTTCATATTATGAGAGACCCTATTTGATCTCTTCAATTCAGTATTTTGAATTTTTAAGTGGCGCTGTTAGGCTGCCGAATTTTTAAGGGATTCGTTAACCTTTCTCATTTTTCAAAGTTCTTCTTTCATGTCAAGTCTTTCAAGTTCCTTTTTATTATGTTGGGGTATTATATCTATATCTATCATACCTATCTTTTATGTTCATATGATTAGAGACCCTATTTGATCTCGTCAATTCATTTTTTGAAGTTTAAGTGACGCCGTTAGGCTGCCGAATTTTCATAAGAGAAATCTTATTTTTGTCTTCCTTTCATGTTCTTCATTTCATATGGTATATCTTTCAAATTTCATTACCATGTTCATATATCCTTCATATTCTATCCCTATACTGTTTTATGGGTCATTTATGAATGTTTTACCCATGTCCCCTCTCTTTTCAATGTTTTCTAAAACCCCGAAACATAGTCGTTATGCTGCAAAATTTCCATCTCAAAATGTCTCTCTCTTTTTCTAAAGTTATTTTATTTTATTAAGTGAATACTCAAAGCTCTTTCTTCTATAGGGTTATTCACATATATACCAAAATTTTATATTTTAAATTCTGGGATTTACATACATGAGACCCACCTTTCTTTTCTGTGGGTTTTAAAGTGACACAAAGGTCATGTCTTTAAAGTAGTTTTTAAAACATTATGATTATGAAATGAAACCCATTTCTTTTATGCTATATGGGTTGTTTATGAAATTATTGATGATTATATATGTGGCTCACATGATAATAAAAGCGAATTTAAGGGTGCACCCTGATAGCGCTCCAATGCATTGGGTAAAGACTTAATCTCTAGAGATGACCATTTTGACTGATACCTTGGTGAATAACCTTGGTAATTTTTATTGACACCTTGGGGATGGACCTTGGTGAAACGGAAATGATTGTATTTGTTAAATTTTGTAGCCACATCTTCAAGTTATGAAAAATTTATTTTTATTATGATATGCCTCATGATTTATTTCTCATGCCTTAAAGTTCTTTTTCATGACATTGTTGATGTATCTCAAGTTCGCATGTTAAATGTTTCCCCTTGTTTCCCTTACTGGGCCTGCTGCTCACCCTTTCTTTTGATGTATGTCCCCAGGTTATGAGATGCAGTAATGAACCTAGGATGAACATAAGGAGAATCCTTTCAAGTGTTTAAGAAGAATGTTTTATGTTTTCATGTTTTAAGTTCCTGGTTTCCAAGACACTAAACCTTAAAGATCCTCAGTTTTGTATAATGTAATGAAAGTTTATGTGATAAAAAGGCAGGATGCTATAGTTGGTATCAAAGGATGATTTAGTTATTTGTGGAAATTAGGATATGAAAACTTTAAGAAGAACCCTATAGAAAAGTTTAAATATAGGAAACCTTCCTGGTATTTTGGTGAGTAT
This sequence comes from Viscum album, assembly GCA_963277665.1. Classification (NCBI taxonomy): domain Eukaryota; kingdom Viridiplantae; phylum Streptophyta; class Magnoliopsida; order Santalales; family Viscaceae; genus Viscum; species Viscum album. The sequence continues at coordinate 1,850,502,525 of OY728156.1, forward strand.
TGAATAAGGGGTTGCCAAGAAAATACATCCTTGTCTGGATACGAGTAGGTAGAGGTGGCTCTGGCACAGATGTACATAGGGGTAAAACCCGAAAACACCGCTTTGAGCTAGATTCGAATGGGAACTGGTACACAATAATGGGCATTGTTTCACTCTTGGTTACGACACTCCTGGGGGATATGCTTTGGTAAATTCATAATCTTAGTATGAACCATTATTAAAGGAACAAAGATAAAATAAAATAAAGATTCACATAAGAATATATTATCATGGATAACCTAGATTGGGACCTAGGGGATCACAAGTTAGGGTATACTTTTCTTCTACAAATTTATACTTCTATGATTTTAAGTTTCCTTTTCATGATTATTGGCTAAGTATTTAAGCCCCCTAATTATACGTTCTTTTCTTAGTTAATGGCGGGAAATGGAAGAGCATGTCCCAATGAACAATGTGATAGGAAATGTGACAATTGCCCTATTAATGTGACAGAGATGACGAAAGATCAAGTTGAACATATTGTGATTATGCCAAACCAGATATCAAAAATCACAATTAATAATTGGTACCTAGTTGAATGCCCAAATTTATCAAGGAAGAATGAGACAAAGTCTCAAGGATGTTCATCTGATAAAGTTGATAAGGGAAAGAAGACCCAATTTATTTTTTGAAAAAAGTGTGGGAAGAGGCACCAAGGATAATTTTACAAAGGAACCGGGAGATGTTTTAAGTGTGGGAAGATAGGGAATAAAGTATCCAATTACTTTAAAAAAATGGATAATGTGATGAATGGAGATAAGGTTCAATCTAATGTACCTTATACTTTTCGATGTCGTAAATGTGGAAAAGTTAGACATTATCCAAGGCAATGCTCTCTTGGAATGGATGGGAAGCTTGATGAGCATCAACAATCTTCAAGGAAAAGGGAACAATGAAAGTCCTATGCTGAGATGGATAATGGTGACTGAAGTACATGTAACTTCTTCGCAATAATTGTCTATGTCATGTTGTATTTTAGTTCGTGCTCTATGAGCATATCTTTTATGTTTTCTAAGATCATCGTGTCACTACCTAAGATGATTTTATATCATTAAGGAAAACATTTACTGTTATGTACCACATGTTGGTGTAGTGAAGTTATTCTTCTTAAAAAAAGGGGTGATTAGGGGATTAAAAGATGATTATTATTTTGGAAGACGTTCACTATTTTGGGAACCCTATTTGATCGAGGTAAATAGATTACTACGGTATTTTCTTTGAGGAGTAAAGGTTGAATTATATTTTGAAGAATCGATGAATTTAAGGTGGACTTATAGTAATTTAGGTTACTTATGGAAATGATTAACCTATCTTGGGGTAAATATGTTTAGGTTAGTTACTTTTGTTATAAGATGTTAGGAGTGGTTGATGTTGTTTGGAGATGAATGATAAAGTTTACCTTGGAAGACTATGTTATCAAATCCATCTTGTATTTGGGTTTCAATATTAGTTTGGTTTATTTTGAGGATTTTTAAGGACAATTATTTATGGAATGGTCCATGATGAACTTTTCCTAGTACCATGGAATTTTAAATATTTAAAAGTAGTTTCCCTTCCTATGAGATCCTTTCTTTTTTAAGAGTTGTTTTATCTTACCCCTTGTGTTTTTGGGATAATGTTTAAAGATAGAAGAAATAGATAGTTAATCTTTTGTGGATTATGTGATTCTCTAGAAGATGATTCTTGTGCTTTGATGAGACCAAGTAGTTTTGAATGCTCATCGTTTGGAGAAAAGATTAGTTTTGGTAGAAACTTGTTAAAGGATGAAACTATACTTGAAGGTAGGTATATTTCCTTATGTTTTTGTTCTATGTATTAAATGAATTCTTCAAAATTATGAAAAGGAACGTAAAACAAAAACGTTGTTGGTTTATGTTTCCTACTAGGTAATCAAATACCGTTTACACACATCATAAGTTTGGGATTTTCTCATGGTTAACTTTCTCCTAATCATGTTTTCTATCACTCCCCCTCAGAACTTGACCCTTTTTTTTCTCCTCCATGTCCATGTTTTCCTACATGGAATCCTAGTGTGGGTTAACTCGGGTGACCTTTGTACTTCCATTTCTTCTTTTGAAGTAATAGTTTTACTGAATCCTTTTCTGGTGTGGTACTTTCAATAAAATTTCAAAACCCAATTTTAAAAATTGCGAGGACGCAATTTCTTGAGGGAAGATTGTAACGACCCGAAATTTTGAAAAATCTTGTTTCCTAATTTTGTGTGTTATTTTATTTTTATACTCAACAAAACTGTTTCATTTGATAACATGAGTATAATTAAAATGAGACTGTTGGGTTTTTGACTATTATATGACCATTGGTCAATATGACCGCTAGAAACTAAACATTTCGATATCTGACTCTAAATACAAGTGATCTTGGTTAATTAATATAGAAAGAAGATTCGATGGCCTCACCCAGTAGTCTTGGACCGATCAAAGCCCATCTAACAGAACTTGGGAAGGAGGTAGCACCACTGGGCTTTGCTCTGGACCAAAACCAAGTCGAACTTCATCGTGTGAAGCTAGAACGGAATCACCTTCGTGAGAAGTTCAAACTGATAGAAATTACTACTCGTGCAATGTTGGCCGAGCCTCCCTCAGATTTTCTCACCTTAGCACACCTTACACTTAGGTCCTATGCTGGTGTGATAAGGGGCTATGTAAGGAGACCGTAACTGCCTTGTGCAATCCTTTTTTTTAAATAATTTTTTTTATTTCTTCTTATGATGAAGTTTATGAATTTTCAAATGTCCGGATAAATATAGTATGCATATTTTTGGTGAATTTTAGAGAAAAGATATTTTAAAAAATGTTTATGTAAACCTTAAATAATTAAAAATGTGTAATGATTTTCAAAAAACGGTCTTCTACAATTATGTTCAGTACCAAATTTAGAGTCTAACAAGATCAACTTAATTTTTGATGAATAATAAATTATGAATAGTGATTTTATGCTTAGGATTAGTAATGTGACCAAATGGATTAGTAATCTCACTTAAATAAAGCATTAATATAATCTACGCACCTTGATCAAGTAATGTGATTCAATAAAATGGTTAAATAACAGTTTCATAAATTATTAGTCAAGTATTAGTTTTTTCAGGTGAATAGTGTTTTTTAATTAAAAATTTAATTAAAAATATTTCGAAAATTATTTTTATAAAATGGATTTCATTTTTGAAATCAGAGCAACGATATTATGTTAAGGTAATTTTTGGGGATTTTTCTGAAAAAAATGAATTTTCGGTGAATAGTGTATTTATTTAAAAATTAAATTAAAAATATTTAGAAAATTATTTTTATAAAATGGAGTTCATTTTTGAAATCAGAGCATCGATATTTGGTTAATTTGAAATTTTGGGATTTTTCTGAGAGTTGAATTTTTGATGAATAGTGAAAATACATTTTTTAAGTTACGGGTGTTTAATGACATCATTAAATGATGTATTAAGTATGTAATAAATATGGTCGAATTATGAATATTAAGATAAGGTATGAGGTGTCCCAAGTGGCCAATACCATGTGCAAATACCATGGGCAAGCCCATGGTTTTGCCAAAACCACTAATGAGGTGTCCCTTGGCCATTAATGCCTTGTCCCCTCACTTTCCCTATAAATACAAAGCCATACTCTCATCCATTCGACTCCCAACTCTCCCCCAACAAAGATCTGGTCTCATTACCTCCCAATGATTCCTCCCAAGGTTCCCCCAAGCCCTCAAGGTCCCAACCTTTGAGTTTTAAGAGTTACGTTTTAAGGTAAGGGATCCTACCTCCCTCTTTCTTTTCAAGTAATCTCTTTTATGTCATTTCTTTTATGGTCCATGATCTTATGTTGGAGGATGTTCTTTTATATTTATCCTAATGTCTTATCATGTTCATATGATGAGATACCCCCTCTTGCTCTCATCATTTCATTTTAAGAATGTTAAAGTGGCGCCGTTAGGCTACCGAATTTTTAAGGGATTCTTTCACCCTTTTCAAGTTTTATTTTCATGTCAAGTATTTCAAGTTCCTTTTTATTTTGTTGGGGTATGATATCTAAATCTATCATACTGATATTTTATGTTAATATTATGAGAGGACCTATTTTATCTCTTCAATTCAGTATTTCTAAGTTTTAAGTGGCGCCGTTAGACTGCCGAATTTTTAAGGGATTCGTTCACCTTTCTCATTTTTCAAAGTTCTACTTTCATGTCAGGTATTTCAAGTTCCTTTTTATTTTATTGGGATATGATATCTAAATATATCATACTGATCTTTTATTTTTATATTATGAGAGACCCTATTTTATCTCTTCAATTCAGTATTTTGAAGTTTTAACTGGCGCCGTTAGGCTGCCGAATTTTTAAGGGATTCGTTCACCTTTCTCATTTTTCAAAGTTTTACTTTCATGTCAAGTCTTTCAAGTTACTTTTATTATGTTGGGGTATTATATCTATATCTATAATACTGATCTTTTATGTTCATATGATGATAGACTCTATTTGATCTTGTCAATTCATTTTTTGAAGTTTAAGTGACATCGTTAGGCTGCCGAATTTTCATAAGAGAAATCTTATTTTTGTCTTCCTTTCATGTTCTTCATTTCATATGGTATATCTTTAAAATTTCATTACCATGTTCATATATCCTTCATATTCTGTCCCTATACTGTTTTATGGGTCATTTATGAATGTTTTACCCATGTCCCCTCTCTTTTCAATGTTTTCTAAAACCCTGAAACATAGTCGTTATGCTGCAGAATTTCCATCTCAAAATGTCTCTATATTTTTCTAAAGTTATTTTATTTTATTAAGTGAATAATCAAAGATCTCTCTTTTATAGGGTTATTCACATATATACCAAAATGTTATATTTTAAATTCTGGGATTTACATACATGAGACCCACCTTCCTTTTCTGTGGGTTTTAAAGTGACACAAAGATCTTGTCTTTAAAGCAGTTTTTAAAACATTATGATTATGAAACGAAACCCATTTCTTTTATTCTATATGTGTTGTTTATGAAATTATTGATGATGATATATGTGGATCACATGAAAATAAAGGCGAATTTAAGGGTGCGCCCTGATAGCGCTCCAATGCATTGGGTAAAGACTTAATCTCTAGAGATGACCATTTTGACTGATACCTTGGTGAATAACCTTGGTAATTTTTATTGAAACCTTGGGGATGGACCTTGGTGAAACGGAAATGATTGTATTTGTTAAATATTGTAGCCACATCTTCAAGTTATTAAAAACTTTATTTTTATTATGATATGCCTCATGATTTCTTTCTCATGCCATAAAGTTCTTTTTCATGACATTGTTGATGTATCTCAAGTTAGCATGTTAAATGTTTCCACTTGTTTCCCTTACTGGGCCTTCTGCTCACCCTTTCTTTTGATGTATGTCCCCAGGTTTTGAGATGCAGTAATGAAACTAGGATTAACATAAGGAGAAGCCTTTCAAGTGTTTAAGAAGAATGTTTTATGTTTTCATGTTTTAAGTTCCTGGTTTCCAGGACACTAAACCTTAATGATCCTAGATTTTGTATAATGTAATGAAAGTTTATGTGATAAAAAGGCGGGATGCTATAAAAACCAAGAGGATATTTCACGTTAAATTTATCATTAATTTAATTAGATAGGAAAAAATTTTACCTCAATATTGAGATCTTTCTTCGATGAAGATGTTGATCATTAAAAACCCTTTAGGTCTACTGTCATTGAGCTTGTAGGATCTAATTGTAGAATCTCTCTAACAGTGATCCACACATCATCCTTTGATCTCTAAACAACTTTTATGGATTATCATGTGCTATCTTAATGGATCGACCATCTTGCAGTGTTTTCCTTGATTATTGTGACGATTCCTTCAAGCTTGAAGAATCATCCCTGCAATCTTGTTCTTGAGAAGATGGAGAAGGGAGGAGAATCTATCTAGATTGAGAGACGAAACTCTAGATCATTCTTCAATCTTGATAGAGGGATCTTTAGATTTCATTATGCACCAAAATTCTTCAAATTTTATTCTCTAGTACAATAGACATAATAGTCTAATTATAGAATTATGGGTTAGGGTTAAATATTATTTAATTACACATTTAACCTTAATAATATATTAAATTTTTAATTGAACCCATGACATATAATAATAATATAATTATTTTCCTCATGGAATGTAGTAAATGGCGCAATGATAAATATTATTTTACCATTTTGAAAATTAATATTTATCACTAGACATCATCTTGTTATACTTGTCCTCCTCGATATTTATTAAATTCTTGAATAAATATTTAATTAAATATTTATTTATTCATTAAATAAATAATTATTATTTAATATATGTAATCAATAAATCTTGAATAAAATTATTCCTTGGACTTTAAAATAATATTTATTCTAATAATTAAATTAAAATATAATTTAATTAAGATCAATATAAACACTTAGTGTGTGAATATCTAGGTTTAGTCCTCATTGAAATTAGTTGGGCTTTACTAAAATCCAAGACTATTGTTTATCAATTAGTTATGGAATCCAAGAGAAATAATTTAATGTCTCAAATTCAATAACCATATATGAGAGTATATTGTGTAATAGAATCAATTTGCCTCAATATTTTATCAAGTAAATTGCATTCTTATGTCATCAAACTTAATGCTTGATATATCTCTATTTGATTATCCAGAATGAACATATCTATATCACCATGACCATGGAATTTATTTTGATAGTTCCATTCCAATCAAAGGGCCAGAATATTAAATTCCATAAATGAAAATGACGGATCCTTCCTTGAATTATTCATTAATAACATACCGATTGTGACACACCTGATATATCCTACTTATCATAAACATAGTGAATCATGTGTTTTTATCAATAAATCTATGTACATGAGTCATGATATGTATTAATAATAAGATTAATATCTAAGAACCATTACACATGCTCACAAATAAGAATATCCAATGAAACACAAACTTGTAGAATTTCTATTGGTGGGTTTATCCTCATAATCTCCCATATTATAGATCACTAAGTGAAAACTTCAAGAGATGAGGCCTCATACTCCTCACACCTTATCTTCTAAAAACTATATTACCCTTTATAGTTCTTCATCTTGACCATATGACTTATATTTAAGAGATATCATCATAGAATCTTATGGTTCTTATCATAGTAGGGAAATTCTATGACCTATTTTTATGTGACAGATACCCTTGGAAGTTATCATATTAAATTCATATAGAAAAATGATAAATATATGATAATATATGTTTAATATTCACTTCTTTGAATACAACCATTATTCTAAATTACAAACTATTTGGTTCTAGGATAGTGATTCCAACAAACTCCCACTTGGCCTAGAGCCAACTGATTATGAATTTTAGTCTACTAGATCTCACATGAAGATAATGTTTCTACAAAGATAGTGGTTTTATTAAGAGGTATTATATATTGTCTTCCATGGAAATACTTCTCACTATAACTTCAACTCTCTGAGAAAAATCCCTCAAGAGACGATACTTTTGGAGTATGTGTTTCATCCAATGATGTGAACTTGGTTAATTGGTGAGATCCACCACAACATTATTATCATGACAAATAGTGATAGGGTCTTTACTATTAGGTAAAACATATATCTCTTTGACAAAATTTCATATCTATATTGCTTATTTAGCTGCATCAAAAGTTGAAATATACTCTGAATCTATTGTTGAATCTAAAACCATTGCTTACTTTGAGATATTATAGGTCACAAACACTCCACTAATGGTAGAGATTGAAGGTAACATGGCATTTAACAGAAGTATATGGGACATAGATTTAAATTTTTTCTCCAGCAATTGATGTAACTACATCTTCACCGACAAAGTATATCCTGGTATGAAGGCCTAAGGATCCCACGTGAAGGTTTTAAGAACAAAAATTAATTAAAAATAACTATTTAGATCTAAAGTTGAACTTTAAATCTTCTCATCACTGGTGATCATTGCTTAAAGGAACCAAATTCAATTCCCTCTAGATCATCTGCACACACTTTGAAAGTCTTTGAAAGCATTGATCATTGAATTCTAGGTGCTAGCGTTGTGATATAAAGATTCCTTCTACATCCCGAAAATTATGACATCGACGTTCATTCGATGAATGAAGAAGAGATTGATCTGATTGCTTGGATTGAGATATTCTCTCTCTAGGAAGTGGGGATAAGAGAGATATTCTTTCAACAGACAATGATAAATAGTTGATGGAATGAGATCCTCTCCTTACTTATATAGAATGGTTATAAAAATACCTGGAATAGGATCATTGATCCCCAAACATTTATTAATCACTAAATAAGCTATAAATGAAATTTTATGACTGACTTACTGGGTCATAAATATCATTTATATTTTTATCACTTACTTGTAATATAATAAATATACTACATGATAAAACCTAGCCATTAAATCAACTTGATATTCCCACAAATATAAAACAAACCTTGAATATTAAAATAATATTCGTTCGTATAATATTTTTCCATGTATTTACTTTAATACTTTTAAATACAATTCATAAATAAATTTGATGCTAATTATTTTAAATATGAATAATATGAATTTATTTATTATTTGGTGATCATGTATTCTCATACGTCTCCCAGACCCCATGGTGGGGCCCACTATTTCCTAAACTTCTATTCATAAGAATATGTGATACTTTTGAATACGCTTAGTGTGTGACCCTCTAGGACCTTATCCCAATAGCAGTGAATATTATCCATAGACCTAGAGATAAGTCTAGTAACCCATCAAGGCCCCTAAAGAGACAAGGAAAAGTCATACAATGACAACCATTCCTATAAACCCATGTTGTATAATATAATCTCCTTGTCTCATGATATCTTTTGAAGTAGGATGCACTCTTTATGTCATTACCCTTACTTTATTTACTATTCATTGACCTAATTGGATGGACTTACCTTCTTCTACCATATCCATGAATTTAGTGAAGACACTACCATCCTGACCAACTCGGACCAATATACCACTTCTATTTGGAGGTGATATATTATTTCTTGATTATTCAATCAATGTCATACCACCAATGATGCACTAAACACAATATACCTCACTATGAATTCAATTCCATAGTTTTCATCTTGCATCACAGTATTCAATCAAATGGTTCACATCAATAAAAATATCATGTTAGGAGACCATTACACATGTTCATAGATTGGAACTACCAATTACACTTGAAACATGTGGTGTTCCTATTAGAAGGTCAATCCTCATGATCTCATCTACTCAAGATCACAAAGTGAAAACTTCATGAGAATAAGTATCACTTATTATGAGGCCCCATCACATGATAGTCACACATCATCCATGTCCCATCACCATAATGTATATAGACTACACAACATATGTTTTAGATTAATGTCATAGCATCTATAGGTTCTAATTATAGTATGGAAACTTATATAACCTTTTGATACAATAAGTAATATAAGGACATTGCCATATAAATAGTGGGCATAAAAATATCAACACTATTATGGAATGTAAGCATCATGAATAACTCACTGTATGCATGATATGGTAATCAAAAAGTATTATTTATGTTGGGTCTAGGGAACCCACTATTAGAACACTCTAACTTTCCCTAGATCCAACTTACTAACTATCATTGTTATCTCTCACATTATAAGATCATATTTTTTCTGAGTTATGGCTTTAGTCATGGGCCTTTCATGTCTCTGTTATGTAGCTATTATGATATCTATGACTTAACCACAATGAGTAAGACTCCTCAAGAGATGATATCCCTAAGTATATTTATTTTTTACACTATAAAAAACTCTACTTCTTGGCTAGTACTAGTAAATATATTATCATAATTTATATTATGATAAAACTTTACTTACTAGGTGCGATTCCAAGAATTATAAAAAATCGTTGCGTATTTTACACTACTTATTTAGCTACATCAGAAGCCACAATGAAATTGGTATTTTTAGATATGGCTACTAATGAATTGAATGAAATTTTCTTCCCATTACCATATCCTGAATGAAATATTAGATCATATTGATCTAAAGTAATACTAGTTTGTTCCCCCTTAAACTAGCATCCCTTCCTCTCAAAGTAATAGAAACATATCTCTTGTACTCACTTAAGTAAAAAAGGATAGTTTTGAATACTTCCTATATAGTTATTCTAAATATAAATGATATTTTAATACCATAAATTATATGTTGTAAATATCATATCTAGTAAATAACATGGAATATGTGATTGATCCATTTTAGAATCATATGGAAGTATACTCATCACATTAATCACCTTCTATGTCCCACACACGTCTTCTTGGAGAGATTTATGCCATGTGACATTAGTAACAATTCTCCCTTGAATTGTTCCAATAACTTTTCAATATACGTACATTGAATTGGACTAAGAAATCCATCAGATCTACCTCATTAGATCTTGTTCCCTAAAAATTAAGTTGCTAATTTAAGTCAATATCTGGGGAGTTTCTTTCATTTTTGGTATTAACTAACTATATGACCAATAAATATATTCCATATGTTACTAATTTTTTTTTCTTGGAAAAATATAGCAATCCCACTAACCAATTGTAGACACATGGAAAAAATTCATTCCAAATGAATATTCTATGGTCTTGTTTCTTACTTCAATCCAAAATTATATTTTAGAAACTTGCATCCCTTATTGGAATTCTATGGTGTTACTAATCCTTTTTGGTTGCATCATATAATATTTTTACAATATTGGTGTTCTTGACATTTGATTCCCAATTTAATAATCATAGAAAGTAGCTATGATGAGTATAATTATAATAGATTTATGCATAACGAATTGGTATTACCAATCAAGCCTTATTGGTATCATGATTGTACCACCCATGTATAGTCTCACTTGATTAACCACTATAATATTTAAAATAATAATCCCTTATACATTGATACATGAAATCCATTATTTAATTTTAATTGATCTCTTCAATCTTAGCTTGTTTCCATTTACTACTTATAGGATTCATTACTAAATGAATAAAGTATCACCAACTGCGGTGAATGTAAAACCATTACCATGGTTTTATCTTTCTTAATACAGTGTGTGTCTATGGAACACTTCTTTTCCACAAGGTCTTGTGAAACTTGTACCTTTTCCATCTAGTTGTGCGTATTTGGCATTGAATAAATCCAAGTCAACCTTTCTCTCACTATCTCAAATATATAAGTGCACCCTCTTATAGAAATATAGTCTATAACTTGACTATCTCTTTTCTATCTCATGTATTTCTATAATATCCTTAGAAACCATTTAGGATAATTACTCTAGATGCACCATATGTTTAATTTGAGGCAAGTTTTTTTATATTCATAACAAACTCTTTACATATAAACACATGTTCTTATGATATAATGAATTTATATTATACTATAACTTATATGATATCAATTTTTCATTATAGTTGGAATATGGTTATAGAATAACACCTCTATTCACGAAGCATGTCTTGAAAAATAATGTAAGTAAAAATTCATATGAATATCAAAATTGATGCTCCTTTTACGTACATCTTGACTATGATGTGTATAAGGAAATGTGCATTGAGGAATTAATCCATGATGCATTTTACTGATCAATGTTTTCACATAATATTCATCATCGATCCCCTTTACTATTATCATACCTTTGATGTGTATAAGGAAATGTGTGTTTAGAAATTACTCTATGTTATATTTTAATGATCGAAGAATGCATGGTCATTATATTATTTGGCACATGATCCCAATGTAACTAATATCTTATAACCAAGTATTTTTTATGCTTCACTTATAAATTCTTTAAAACACTTAAATAAATATCATGAAGTATATAAATTTACCTCTAGATTAACTTAGAATAGTTCACACTCTCAAACTAAACTAATTCTTAAACAATTATGGATTACCTTTATTTATAAAGGTTTATTTTTTAAAAACTAAGTAAATAAATGTGTTGATAATACCTAAGGTCTTTAACTTTGAAGAGTATAAAAAGAATACTAGCTATATCCTTGATAATTAATTTTAGTTTTACCAGAAAAAGAGTTTTTCTTTCCCCAACTGGGTATAACTAAGACTTAAATTTTATATTCATATGATATTTCCAATGATTCAAGCATTACTAAACTCTTAGTTGAGTATTAGACACCAAAAACAACATTCATTCCAAAATGGAATAATGTCTCCTTCTATCCAATAATCACATGAGATAAATGTTTTTTGGAATACTCAATAAAAGTTCACCTAGAATCATAATCTTGGTAATTAGAAGTTGTGTACTTCTCATAGCTCGCATAGAAATTACCCTTTCTCAGGTACTTAGAATTAACCCTACTTATTATAAAGTTTCTTTTTTTACTTTGTTAGTATATTTAAATACACATTTATGATAAGTATATTGTATTCAATATCCAAGAAGCATAACTGAAACATTATATACAGTTGATGAATATACCTGAAGAATAATCAATTAATTGCTTCTTTGATTTAGTTCATCATTTGAACTTCCATAGACTTATCATGTGGCATATGAAGAAAATAAATTCCTATATAATGCTTTGAATCTTTTTTTGAAGGATTATGTGAAGGTTCCTTTGGAATTACAATTTCCATTGAACTTTTCACTTTGTCTTTCAATATGTTCACCATAAGAACTAAAGATTAATCTTTCTTTATGTTCTTATCTGCTTGGAGAACATTATATACCAAAGGTAATGAAGCATTTTATCCATTTACCATTCATTTTTTGTAATCATAAAAAAACTAGAGAAATCTAGTGAATTATATAAGAATGGAATGTATTGAAAGAAAGTGACCCATCTTTCAATTTACACGTTTTCAGTGTAATCATCACCCATCCATATCTTATTTTATTGTCTCCTCACAAAATTCTCAAAGATGAGACAACATGTGGTACCATCCATGTCCTAATGATATATCATCAACTCATTATGATGTAAACATAAAATACGTCATATATGAGTCTCCTGTAAGCATCTTTTACACCCTCAAATCCTGAGGTAGCTCAATAGGTATTGGAGACTCCATCACTTTGAATTTTCTATATTGTATTACTTTATGTAAGAACCTGTAATACTCTTTGGAAAATCATACTAGTAAGGACATGTTCTTTGTCCAAAATCAATCATAGTGAACTTGTGGTGTAACTTTTTATTTTTCTATAAAAATAAACAGTAACAGATTAGTACTTTTATTTTGATTACCAATTATAAATTACTGATTAAATCATTAAATGTCTCTAACTATTTATCAAACTCTAGTAGCACTCACTAATAGATTTGGAATACTCAGTCACTAGAGTATTCTAGTGGAAATGATCCTTGAAACCTCTCCTCGTAGTCCAAGCTATGGATACACCACTACTCAAAGAGTTTCAAGGTAGGTGTTTGACTGACCAACTACATTAACTAATGGTTTCTTGAACTGTTGAGTTAAATCCCATCATCTAAAAATCATAAACTTGATTTACTCAACTCTTCACCTCTAAAGACTCAACAAGCTAGCTATGACTACCTCTTTACTGTTATATTTAGTTAAGTTGACCCATATCTCTCATGAGAACTCCCTAGTAGTAGGAGACACCCTCAACTAGGGTTGAAGAACACCCCATATACTTGGTTTTGTTCGAATTAAAATGATGGAAGGTCTTTATGGCTAAATATTTCTTTGATGGTTTTTATATTTTTGATGAATGAATTCATTTTCTATATGATATGCATGTACTATGTGATCACACTCACAACTGACCATGCAGTAAATTGAAAAACAATTATCACATCATAAATAATTTTAATCTATGTATTAATCATTTATTATTTTATGTGATTGTAAAATCTTGCATATTCATAAAAAAAATAAACAATGCATAAATTAAATAAACAATGCAACTGACCTTGAGAATTTGATATTGATTGATCCATTTTATTCTCAATGAATCAACTATGACCCTAGGGGTAAAACACCTGAGTCTTGTCTGACTCGTATAACAGCTCGCACCCTAGTCCAATGTGTCACCACCTTGTCTCGAATACCGCTTCGTCTCGGTGTGGTCTGTGTTCTATACTGGGCTCATTATAATACACAAATACACTATGCCAAAATTAGCATTTAATATCAGTTTAAACAACCGCTAAATCGTTCTGTAGTGGTTTTGGAAAACCGTCACAAAATCGTGTGTCAGCAATCAATTAGCAGTAGTTTTTCAAAACCATCAGAGAACGATTTAGCGGCAGTTTTTAATTTTTTTAATTTTTTTTAAATTTTATTTCAAAATTAATTAATTAATTGTTTATTTATTTATTATTTATTATTTTATTTTTTACTATATATTACCATGTACATGTACATGCACATGCACATGCCCATGTCCATGCACATGCTCTAGCAGACTCTTCATGTTGTGAATAAATAGAATTTAATATACTTGTATATATATTAATTGAAAAAACAAATAATACATAACAAATAGATACAAACTAAATAATTATTAATCAATAACTGTTAATAAATAATTATTAATCAATAATGATTAATCAAGAATCAATAATTACTAATTACTAATTACTAATTACTAATCACTAATTAATAATTACTAATTAATAATCAATAGATACTAATTAATAATTAATAATTAATAATTAATAATTAATAATTAATAATTACTAATTGAAAATTACTAAATAATAAATAAAGAATAAATGAATAATAAATAAAAATAAATATAATATGGTAATAAATGGTAAATAATAAATAGTAAATAGTAAATAGTTATAATAAATAGTAAATAATAAATAATAAATAGTAAATAATGAATAATGAATAATGAATAATAAATAATAAATAATAAATAATAAATAATAAATAATAAATAATAAATAATAAATAATAAATAATAAATAATAAATGTATAATATAAAATATATAATATATAAAATATAAAATATAATATACAATATATAATATACAATATACAATATATTATATATAATATATAATATATAATATGTAAGTAATGTATAAATAATAAATAAATTAAAAAATAAATTAATATATGATAAATAAATGATAAATTAATTAATGATAGATAATAAATAATTGATAATAAATTATGAATAAATAAATAATAAATATAGAATGAATATTTAAAAATTAATTAATTAATAATATGTTAATAAAAAATTAATAATATAATAATAAAATTAAAAAATTAAAAATTAATTAAAAATTAATTTATAAATAAAAAAATAATAATTAATAAATAGAAAATAAACAAATAAATTTGAAATAAATAATAAAATAAAAATTAAAAATAAATAAAATAATAATAATAAATAAATAATAAATAATAAATAAATAGATGTTAATAATATATTAATAATAAAATAATAGTAAATTGATAATAAAATAATAATAAATTAAAATTTAATTAATAACTAATGTATACAAACTAACTAAATAATAACTAAATAATAAATAATAAACAATAAAAAAATTAATAATAAAAAATAAATAATATGTAAATAATAAAATAATAAAATAATAAAATAATAAAATAATAATGTAAAATAAATAAATAACAGATAAATAATAAATAATAAATAATAAATAATAAATAATAAATAATAAATAATAAATAATAAATAATAAATAATAAATAATAAATAATAAATAATAAATAATAAATAATTAATAGCTAAATATTAAATAGTTATTTACACACACATTTATGTTATATAAATATATATAAACACACTCAGATATATAATTGTATATTAATATAAATGTATATATAAGTAAAAGTAAATATAAATATCTCTCTCTATATATTTACACATATATGATATAAAAATATATAAATATAAATATGTATAGATAATTACAAATATATATATATATGCACAAATATTCATAAATTCATATAAACACACACACACACATATATAATTGATAATAAATTACCAAAAGAGGAGAAACCACAATAATTTCAACACCATCAAATCTATAGGAGTGTAAATCAATGGAATAAAATCATAAATGAAATAAAAAGCAAATGAAGATACTCTTAAGCAAAGATGAAATCTCATCCAATGTGTATGATATATATACACACACACTTAAATTTATTTAAATATATTATAAATTAATATTTATTTACATATATTATAATATAAATATAAATATATATCTTTTTATCAATACACACATATGTACATATAAACATTATTTATATATATGTGTGTGTATATATATTCATATAGTTTTACTATAAATTCATTTATATACTATATTTAATGATAATGATATAATTATATAAAAATAAATTTATATATTATTTATACACACAAATATTTACATATATATATATATATATTTATTTACATATATTAGAATATACACATAAATATAAACTTTTTATTGACATACACATATTTATATATAAATATTAATTGTATAGATATATATATACATATTAATGCATTTTTATAAGGTAAATAAAGTCAATAATTATTTATTTTAAATTAAATGAATAATAAATATTTATTTCGATATGGTTTATATGATTAAAATACATTTCTATGTAAATATGTATTTATATAAGTGATTTATTATAAGTAAATATAAGAAAATATGCATATATTTAATTATAAATAAAACTACATTGTGCAAACCATAAAATTTCAAAACCATAATATCAATATGAATGTAAACCCTCAGAATAAATTTACTCCCCACTGAAAAGGGAAAAAAAGACCCCCTTGAATGAGATTGAAATTCCATCGAGTGTTAAAAAATTAGGATACTCTGACTAAAAACTTAGTTTTAGAGGCCTTTAGGGTCTCTTTTGACCTCGAAAAAATAGTGATCAGGGTCCCCTGGGTCACTATGGTGTAGAACGCATCACATGCTTCGATTTGATATGTGGTAGAGCTCAAATGGATACATAGATCAAAAGTCATGATAGTTTGAAGTTTGAGTTTGATTGTCAACTTTTCTTGAAACTATAAATAAACTCCCAGATCAAAAGTTATTGTCATTTGATGCCAAAGTCTGATTTTCAACTTATTGAAGGTTTTTTTCAACTTTCAAATTATTATTAACTAATAATTATAAATATTTATTAATTCAAACATTATATTTAATTAAAATTATAAATCATAAACTATATATAATATTAAATAATAAAAAATATTTTTTTTAACTTTTTTTCCTTTAATTTAGCTTCATTTTTTCAAAACTGCCTATATTTTGGGTCGATTTTTAAAAAACCACCCCTATGTTTTTTTTAAAAAGTGCCATTGAAAATGAATTTAATTTTTTTGGAAAAAATTAAAAAAAAATTAAAAAATATTTAAAAAACATTTAGCTGCAGTTTTTAAAAATGCCACTAAAAAACCACCGCTAAATTTTTTCCCGAAAAACATTTAGTGGCAGTTTTGAAAACTGCTGTGAAAAAATCACTGCTAGCAACACTGGAGTGGTGCGGCGCGGTGGGGTTGTCGGTGAGAGGAGCTGGAAGGGACGACAACACTACCACCCCCAATTAAAAAATATTTATTTTTTATTTTATTTTGTTTTCTTCTGAATGCCTTCTGCCCACATTTTTTTGAAATTATAATTATTTTTTGTTTTTCATTTAATTTTCTTGTTTTTCTCATATATAACTTGTGAAAGGGATAGGGTGATATGAAAGATTTATAAATTCTTGACCTAATGACTCAGCCGAAGGTCAAGCAAAATAAATGTCCTATACAACATGTATTTAGGGTCCTTGAATGCATTAAATTCATAGAATACTATGTGTGGCCCACCATCCACATTTGCATTGAATGTCATTAATTTCGCAGAATTGAAACATTCTACCATTGATTCCATGATTTTAAGCATTGGAATTGATCAGTAATTTTTATAAGTACTGATAAAAAATAATTTTATCACTGCCAAAATAAAGTGCTGATTTTTTTGATAAACTTTGTACATTTATAATCATTTTATTCAATATTGGTAAATGTAACTTTTATCACCGTTATCACTAGATATTCTAAAATATTTATACATTTATCTAAGGTAAAGTATTTATATATTTTTATTGCAATAAAATATTTATAACTTTAATATTTATGTGAATTAATTAATTAAAATTTTAAAATTTTAGAAACTTTTATATAATTTTTTTATTATTAGTAATATTATATCTGTGTATGTGTGTGATATTTATATAAATAAATATTAATTAAATTTAGTTTATTTTATATAGAAATTATAATAAAATTAATATTATATGTTTTTTATATATTTGGATATACACATGTATGTGTTGAGTTCACCTATCACACATGCCACAAGTCCTTGAATTATTCAGACACAAGCACACACACACATATATTTATGTATGAATAAAAAAATCATATATGTAAATCAATTATTGAAAACAATAAAACTTTAAATCATTAAATGAATTCATAAAATGTATTTATTTTTATAATTTTAGTAATTTCATAATAAAAAAACTCTATATATTATTATAATACTAAAATTATTAATTCCTCCCATATCATTTTTTATTTTATGAGAAATCCACTTTTAGGTATAGTGGAAACCTTACACATACCCAACTATAAAACAAATAACTCAACCTAACACATCCCAGAGTGCAACCACATACTAAAAATTCAGATTTCAAAATTCAAAATTCAAAACAAGTGCACGCAACATCGCCTTGGGCGATATACTACCTCAAGCCATGGACTGCCTCGAGCCACACAACCTGACACTAAACCTCACCAACGTCTCTCCTATAATGCCGATGAGAGTAGTAGATGAAAACCAAAAAATAGAGTCACTACACACCATCAGATTCGTGGACCAATCCACCTACAGAGAACCAAAATCATCGCTAGAAACACCGCACACAAGCCATACCAAAAGAACCATGTCAAACTGAGAATGGCTAGTAGAGGAATAAGACCCCGTCACTACAGTGACCACCATGAAAGACCCAAACCACCATAAATCACAAATTTATTTGACCAAGATGGGGTCTTTCACATCGGGATAGGCTGATAGTGGGGTGAGATGATAAGAGATGGGGACTCTCCCGAGAACATGCAATAGCTAAAGTTATTAATTAATAATTACATTTAAGTACTTAGTAAAGTATATTTATTTTAAAAAGTTTTGTAGGTATTGATTTAATTATTTATGAATATAATCACACATTTATATAATTAATGACACATTTTAAAAATTATTTATTCATTTATATAAATAATAATATTTTTTTATTATAATTAATATTTTTTAAATGTTATTAATAATTAAATATATTTTTTAAAAATAAATACAATATACACATATATAATTAGTAATAATAACACACACACATATATATATATTAGAAAGTGTAAATGTATTTAAATATAATTATTAAAATTATTTTAAATTTAAAAACTTGCAATTAATAATATATTGTGAAAAATATTTATACCTTTATATTTTTCATGTAGCTAATAAACAAAATATTATATTTTCATATATGTAATTTATATACATTTTCTTAAAATAATAACAACTTAGTATTATTTAAAATATAGTTGAAAATATATTTAATATTAATTAGTAATATATTGAAAATAATCCCCTCTAAACTAAAATATAGTTATTAATATTTTTATAATATTAAATATTTATTCATTTATATAATTAATAAAAGTTTTTAAATATTATTTAAATCATTTAATTAAAATTATTATTAAAGTTATATATGTATATAATTAATATTATATATGTAATTAATATTATATATGTAATTAATATTATATATATAATTAATATTATATATATAATTAATATTATATATATAATTAATATTATATACATTTATATAATTGGTAATTTATTATAAATATTTTGTATCTAAATGTAATTTTTAACATTTTTATATTTATTTACACATTTATATTTTGTAAAAAATATTTATGCATTTATATAATTAAAAAAGTTTCTTAAATAAAACTAGTCACATTGAAATATAATTATTAACTATTAATTTTTGTTGTATAATTAATAATACATGCATATTTTAATTATTCTTACATTTTTTTATCTTTGGGATTTATCTTTTGGTATGTATATATATAATTATTTTTTAATACAATTTTACATTTATATAATTAATGATATATTTTTAAAAATATTTATTCATTCAAAGAAATTCTAATGCTTTTAATTATAATTAACAAATTTTAAATGTAGTTAATAATTAATTAAATCTTTTGTATAAAATCAAAAAAATATACACATATACATAGTTAATTAGTAATAGTAATACATCTATATATCAACAATTATAAATATATTTAAATAGAATTATTAAAATCCTTACTTTTAATTTTACATTTTTATAATTAATGATATATCATGAAAAACATTTACATTTTTTAGGTAGTTGGGAAAAAATATTATTTTTATTATATATGTAATATATATATATATAAAATTAAAATAATAATAATTTAGTATTATTTTAAAAATAATTGATAGTAAATTTGAAGATATTCTTATGCAGCTTCGATTTAATATTACGCAGAGATCTTTATCAACATTAATTCTAATGTTGATAAATCTATCTATACCAGCGCTACAATTAGCATTGATAAAGATATTCATGTAATATTAAATCAATGTCAGGCAAGAATAACTCTTTACACACCTTCAGTTTAATCCAACACAAAGATCTTTATCAGTTCCAAAGCTAGTGCTGATAAAGATCTCTATGTAAGATTAAACTGAAGGTGTGTAATAATTACACTGAATTTCAGAAGTTCTATAAGATTAAACAGGAATAATCAATGTTAAATTTAGTATTTATAAAGATTGAACTTTATCAGTGCTAAAAGTAGTGCTGATAAAATATTAAACTAATAGTGTTTTTAATTTTAGCATTGATAAAAAAATATTTTATCAATGCTTCTTAGTATGTGCCAATAAAGAACACATCACCTTTATAAATGAACCATTATTGCATTGTGCATCGACCATGTAGTTCAATATCTTGAGGAAGTCGTACTCTACAACACTCCCCTTATATCAATTTGTGAATGATTCCACTTCCAAAATTAAAGGTATCTAATCTCCTTTAATTGTGATGTGTTTTTAGTGATTTTTTGGATTGTTCTTCACGTATATCCCCACACACTCTCTCTCTCTACACATGCATGTGTGTAAATAGATTCCCATATAAATTTATATATTTATGTACACACATAATTTTTTTTACCTTCAATATTTTTTATATGTGTGTATTTATATATATGTATATAAATTTGTTTGTGTGTGTATATATTATATGTTATGTGTTTTCATTTGTGTATTTAAAGAACAAAACATTTGATATGTGATTTTTTTTGAATATTGTGAAATAAGTTTAAACTTACACACAAGATGACCAACTACATTGAACTTTGGGTGCCATTGGAATTTGATCGTATCCAGGGTTTCCATTGAGAAAACTATTGTATTCATTCCTGTCATCCATTCCACTATTTTATCAATAAATGGAAAGGTAAAATGACCTTTCATTTCCATTTCATTCAACTTTCAATAGTCTATACAAACTCTCCAACCCATCACTTTTCAGGTAGAGACCGATTCATCAATATTCTCTACTAGCATCATTCCACCACTCTTCAAAACTACCTATAAAAGGCTCACCCATTCATTGTTGTATATGGGGTAAATAATATTAGTATCTAAGAGTTTCAACACTTCCTTCTTCACTAATTCCTTTGTTGGAGGTGTCAACCTCCATTATGGTTTGTGAATTTGATTACTCCCTCCTTTAAGTGTCACCTTATGTGTGCATAAATATGGGATAATGACCAACTACAATGTGTCATTACTTTCTTATAGAAATCATGTTTAGAAATTGTAATTTATAATTCTTAAAACTAAAACTTTAAGGTGAAGTATAAACTCAAGTCTGGGGGCGAACCATAAAGACAAGGATACTTAGCATGAAACTTTAGTTCAAAATTAAAAAAATTATGATTTGAATCATTGAAATAAATATAAAACAAATTTGAATAAATTTTTTATGTTAAAAACATACCAAAAATTTTCAAATCCAGGTTCATGTGATAGAGAATTATATAAAATATTTAATGGATAATCATGTTTTTATTAGAATTGGATCTAAATAAATAATTGGTCATAATGTTTTATATCTAATGTTTTACCTTCTATTTTATTATGATCAAGTACTTTTATTTGTTTAATAATATGGTATTCCAAAACTATATTTAATCATGTAAAATTAAACTCATTACATGGAAAAAAATAAATTCTAGAAACTAGTTTATATATTAAATAGAAATTCCTCAATCAACATGACAATGGTCACATTTTTCAATGAAATAATAGATATAGAATAATTATTGAATGTGAAAACCCAACACAGACTAACATTAAAAATAGAACAACTTAAATACTCAACAACCCTTCAATACCAATCTCAACACAAAGTGACTACACATCCTTGTTTTCATACGGACCAAATAATTAACCCATTAAGACATAAGAGAGATTCCTAAAATTATATCTATGTCAAACTACAATTCCTCTATCCATCCATGATGTTCATATAAGTACACCAATTAATTATTGAATCAATTGTAAAGATCCTCCCCTTTTTAGTTGTGGATTCTTGAGGAAATTTTAATTTTTAGAGTTTGGTGAGGGGTTCATTTTGAGAATTGGGATTCAGATCAAGAATCCAAGAGATAGATCATTTCAAGGTGATATTTTGGATATATATTAATACATGGGAGGTGCTTCTGGTGATTGGGAAAGTATTTATAGTTTTTGGTTGAATTTTAGAAATTTTGGAAGGATTTTTCCCTATGAATGGTATGGATTTCATGATTTAAAGAAAACCATGAGGAAAATATTATGATGGAAAATTTATATTTTATTTTTAACCTGAAAATTTTGTGCATGGTTTAAGATAAACTATATAGATTTTATATGGAACTGTATGGATTAGATTGGATTGGGGTTATGATGCACAATTAGTGCATGGTTGCAGAGCAACCATGAAAACCTATAGTCTAATTTCAGAATCGATTTTCACGATTGGTACATTGTTTGATAAATTGTGTGGCCAAACCATGTGAGTGGTATGGATTGAGATAGTTCCTATCTTAGGGTTGACACACAGTTTGGAAAATTATGTGGTCAAACCATGTGAGGTGTTTAGCCTTGGAAAATGAAAGATGCACAGTTGGTGCATAGTTTGGAAAACTGTCCGGATAAACTGTGCAACTCTCTGATTTTCATTAAAAAGTGGGAAATAAACCTTTATTCCCTATGATCACTTAATACTTATCCACTCTCCTCTCTCAACCTAATGATCACAAACCAGATGGTCTCTCCCCCTTCTTTTCTCAATCCCCTTTGATTTAGGTTGTTTTTGATGGTATTATTCAGTGATTTTAGGCGAGTTACTCTTATTTATTCTTCATTGTTCTTCCCCCTGTTATCCCCTTTGATTTTGGGTTATTTTTATTAGGTTTCAATGTCAAATATATGAAATTGTCTAATATGATGGGGATTTTAATTGTGTGGATAGACGATGTCCCAAGGAGGCTAACACAGGATGTTTCTTGGCATTTTATTTAAGGTACGCCACCCTATGGATTTATCTAGGGATTTTAATTAATTTAAATAAAATTTACATTTAACTAATTGTCACATGATAATAATTTTTCCAGGGATTATTTTGGGAGCATACCACAAAACTTCCACAGGTGGTTGGTCAAGGTTTCAGTGTGATGAGATGACCTGATGATTTATTAAGTGATTATGACTAATTGAATTAATTTGGAAAATTTTCTATTTGTTTAATCAATTATAAATGATTATAATTAATTAATTTGGATGTTTTGGAGTGATTTAGGGCCTTTTATGGATTGGCTATAGATAGATAAACAAAAATGAGATTAGGTGGTGGTGGCTGAGTAATTTATTAAAGGGAATGACTTCCTAAATGTGGTTGGTGGTCCCTTGAGTGTATCCCTTTAGTTTATTCATTTCATTATATAGCACGTGATATGTGGTCTCACCACTGAGGGTGATTTATATTTTTATTCAAATAAATTTTTTCATTAAAACAAGTGCCTGTGGATGAAAGGAAGTGTCAAGGGACATGATGGGCCCTTGAACACTCATTGATGCCTCAACTAGAGATGGTTGATGTCATGATTATAAATGGGCTCCATGTGATAAAAGGTCACTATAGGGTTGTAAATGAATATATAAGAATAATTTCCCTTAGTATAGGTGCCTTAGTGACATCCAAGTAGAGGGATGATAGGGTTTTGGAGTAATTGGATCCAATAGGCCATGATAGACCATTGAGGTGCCTTAGAGCCATTAGGCTAGTTGAGATGAGTTTAGCGTGAGGGCCCCCCTCCACTGTGATGTGAGTACCAGAGTGAGCATGCCCTGGTTAAATTATGGATAGGCTGGGTCCGTGAAGACCGAACTAGGCTGAATTGAAAAAAGGATGGTCCTGAGGTCATCTCCCTTATGTAACACCTATATGATAATGCTTATGTGGTCAATGAAGATATGTTAGGATTATACAGATGATGAGGGATTCTATGCCCTATGAGTGTTAGGTGTTGACCCAAGATATGAGATTTAGATCAAGGATCCCATGTAGGGTGTCCATACCATTATGTGACCTAGGGGACCTTGGTGGGTGCCCTAGTGAAATATTTGTAATGCCCAGAACCTAAAAGCCCGAAGCCGGTGAATTATTTTAATAAATTAGCATGATTATAAGGAATCAAATCCTGAATGACTAATTAGTTTAGCAGTCTTGGAAAATATATTATATACATGAGCTTTATATTATAATTAAAAAAATAAAATACAATATAGATAATCCTTTTAGAATTTTATTATTATTCTAGCTTAAACCTTTATATAAATCATAAAACACTTCTTGGCATCTTGGGAAAATAAAACATAATAAGGGGGTGAGATCAGATGATTAGTAAGGGTAAATAATATTGTAGAACTTTCATAAATAAGCATAAACTTTTAAGGCAAGGTATAAAACTGAAACACAAGCCTTTTAAACATAATATTGAGCATAATATGACAAGAATTAATCAAATAAAGTCATTTAAACATTCACATGGATATTTTATTAGATGAATAATCACATGTAATATCAATAACTAATCTTATAATGAGATAATACATAATGCTGGACATCATAACCATACCGTCAAGGCCTCGTGCCAAGACCATACATAAACGGGTAAAAACCCAAAATAGTTTGTCTCATGAGACCTACCGATGCATCAATGGACTATAGCGGGTTCCAACCATTACATACTATGTCTAATGTATTCTTCATATGAAAAGGGGAAATCATAACCAATAGAAACATTCATATTAAAACTAGAATATGAAATCTTAATACATTATCCATAAACCATGTATGGTATAAAAATAGGATATCCATAGTCAAACTATTCATAAACCCTTCAATATAATATGATAGGTTGTATCATAATTAACCAACCTCAATTAAACATAAGATCTAATAAAGTATGTTGACATAGATGAAAATATTCTTAATAAAATCATTAGAAACTTCTTTAGAGAAATACCAATTTTTATCAAAAATAGCAATTTAAAATTCCATACAATTTAAAAAGAAAATATTTTCATTGAAAATAATCTTTTAATATTGTAAATGAAACTTAAAAACATTAAGGCATAATGACGGTGGAAAAATTCACTCCCGCTGTATAAGTTAAAAAAATAATTCTTCTCGTAATTTTTTGAAAAAGTCAAAAAAAAGTACCTCATAATGAAAATGAAAAAATATTACTTTTTATAAAATCTAACATGGGTAAAAATGTCTTTAATTTTTTTAAAATAATAGTAATAATGTTTCGAAATAAATTTTTAAGAAATATGGACATGGATGATAAATATTTCCTAGTAAATTCTTACGTAAAAGCAATCCTGGATAATCAAGAGACTGTAAAATTAATCCTTACATAAAACCTTAAAAAGATACCTTTTTTATTTTTTTTGGATGAAGTTAAAAATAGAAATAAAATTTCCTTTATAATCTTTTTAAATCCATATAAATAGTTATGTAAAATAATATCAAGAATATTGAAATGGAGAGAGGATTAATTCTTTAAATATTCAAAGCGTCCCATACCACTTTGAACATTTAAATAATAAGCCTGATATCTTAAAATGAATATTTAAATACCATGAAGATAAGTTAATTCATGACATGAAATATAATAGGGGTATTACATACACCACACACAAAAAATAGGTGGTGAACATGGCTTATATCTCATGAAAATTAAAAGTGAGATGGAATTCCCTTACTTTAGGTCCGATACTCTCCATACATGTATGAAACTCTTGTATAATGGTTTTAGACATATTATTAACTTATAAAAGAATAATAATAATATTTATTATATCATATATTATTCATTTATGACTTTATATTACCCGTTTATTAACAATTTCAAGTTAAATCAATGTTTCGGGTACTAACTGCTTTGTTTATCGTACATTTTTTTGACTTGTTATTCTTGATCTTATTACTTAGATCATGATTTGATTACTTAAATAATGAAAAAAATGATTTATATATCATATATATTTAGTATATAAATATATATATATAATATAGATATATGGAATGAAATACGCCGTTTATAGAGACAATAGACCATACGTATGTATGAATGCTGTTTCTGTTTTCTCATCGTATTGAATAAAATCAAGTAAATGACATATATGTGTATATATATATATATATATATATTATTCTAGTTAAATTATTATTTCATAAATTTCACAATTATTCATTATATATATTTTTATAATCATTCTTTAATGGTTAATGTGGATGATGAATCTCATAGTGTCGTGAGAAAGTAGGTCGTATGTAGGCACGAGCGATGATATCATTCCATTAATGGTTAAATGGTATGGAATTGGTTGGTATATTAATTATAAAAAATCATTATCATGTCATATTCATTATTTATATCCACTATAATCATCATTATACACATTCAAATAAATTAGTGTTGAATAAAAAATTACACCATGACGTTGAGATGATAAGTCGTACGTACGCACACATAGTGATATTATTATTCGTAGGATGGATAAAAGGAATAATATGGTTGTACCATAATCATAATAAAATATCAGAATGTATGTGATACTAGATTTATTATTTCATTATGGAAATAACATAGGAAGAGGAAGTATAAAAATAAGGGAAATTGAATTGAATTGGTAAAACAATTACATTTTCTTCGAGTATCTCCTTTTGGTTTGCTCAAAAGGACTTCTTAGGTTATCTTTCTGCCCAAAGTATGGCCTCTAGGATGAATTAAGGTAATTTTTAAGGATAAATGGGAAGGGTTTGTCCAAGCCAAAGAGATTTAGAGGTGTAAATAAAAGAGAAGGAGAGGTTCCCTTTTATAAGAGAGGGGAGTGGTACTTTCGAAAAGTCCAAAAATATTAATTTAATATAAATTAATTTTTAATTTTAAATAGCTCAAAATGTAACACCCTAAGATTTCATAGTAAGTTATCTCATTAAAGTAATTTAATTGCTTGCACTACACGCAACACCGAGTTCGAGCGCACCACAACTTACCAAACTAGCCGTTCAAAAAGAGATTATGAATAATATTAACTGAATTTTAAATCTTATATACTCTATATAATTTTAACACCCACATTATGTGTTTCTTATACATAATATAAGAACAAATTCAATTTTATAGATAAATGAAGTATTTTTCAAAAATGCAATTTTACCTCCTACTAAGGGTGAACTTTTTTTAAATGCAATATCTGACAATTTTATATTAAATTTGAAAAAATAAACTTTTTATTTAGAATTGGACATAAAAATTTAGTTTGAATAAATTTTTGGTGTCATTCTGATAACTTTCATATTTTGATGAATAGTGAAAGATGCTACATTTTAATTGAAAACAACTTTTTTAATCAAAAATAATTTATAGTGTTAAATTATACATTTCAATGGTTTTGAAGTATAATTAGATTATATTTTTATTATTTAATAAACTTTAGGTCATTATAAGTAATTTTACATCTAAATTTGACATAAACACATGTAAATATTTTGATAGTTTTTACTTTTTAAAAAACCCGCTTTTTGGTTTTGACAATGGGAATTAATTTTAAATTAATAAATGAAACTACTATGTTTTTAATTTGGTAAAATAGAATTCATTTTTGAATTCATAATATCAAAATTAGCTTAGTGTGAATTTTTGGTATTTTTTTGAAAACTTTCAATTTTTTGATGAATAGTGAAAAACACTGTGTTTTTGTTTAAAATCGACTTTTTATAATTATTTATTTTATTTAAATTTATTTAAAGTAAAAATATATAAATAATACCTATATTAGTTAAATGTAATTAATTGGATTAATTTTATAATAAAATTAGATGTATAAAATTTTATTTATTTTTTTAACGTCTTTTACCCACCTTCTAGGCACGTTAGAAAATTTGCATAAAAATTAATTTTACCACTTCTGTGAGTTGAATTTCAAAAATCTGAGAGACATGGTTGACATCAGAAAGTAAAATGTGATTCAATAAGATGAAAATATTTTTTTGTGAATAGTAAATTTTGACTTTTATTTACCACGGTTAAAAGTAAATAGAGTAATTAAAGGTAAAAAATGATATTATAATTACACTAAAACATGTACTAATTCTATTAGATAATTGTAATTCGACCAAAAACAACCTTATGAATAAAATATGATCATTTATGTCCACTTGGATTTGATTAGGACATTTATTATTATTTTATTTAAAGAAGAGTTAAAAGTGTAAAAATCAAAGTTTAATAACTAAACCATTTTTAATATAGGGTTATAGATACGATAAATTTGACTATAAATATTAATTATAAATCTAAAAATATTTCTTACATCATGGTATTTTATTTATAATTTTTAGAGATTAAATAATTAAATTTATTTATGACACAATGATGATGTAGTAATTACCTTCTTAATGAAATATTAAAATAGTTTATATTATAAATATAAAAACTAAATAGAATTTAAATGTTTTGATTCCATACATGAATTTTCTAGGTTAATATGACATGTTAGGGTTGATTAGATAATTTTTTTTCTAAGTGATAAGGTTTTTATGACTTTCACAAAAACAAATTACCAAATAGTGTCAAAATTGACATAAATTTATTTTTTTTAAAAATACTATATTATTGGTTGATATAATATTCCAAAAAATAAAAGGTTCAGAAAAAGGGATTAAATAATATTAAATATGTCATTAATGAACCACTTGAGGTTCTCTTGGAATTTTAGAGTAAGTTTATTAACCATATAGTGTAAGAATACAAGAAGGCAAGGTAAAAGTTAAACTATTTAACTAAGACTTAAATCTAAAATATAAGATTAAAATGGTAACCTAAAATTGTATAAAACCTATAAAACCTATTGGTTGAGATGATTTCGACCCATAAAAACCTAAGGCTTGAAATAAATTCATTTGGATCCATTATAAACCAAATATTATTGTATAATAAATTAATATTTTTATCTTTTCCTAAAGTGACCCTCACCCCTCTTATAAAAGGGAACTTCCCCTTCTCTCAAAATCACACCTCCAAATCCATTTGGCTTGGATAAACCCTAACCAAATATCCTCCCAACTTTCCTAAATTAAACCTAGAGTCCTTACTTTGATCATAAATTCAACCTAAGGATCCCTTTTGATCAACACAAAAGGAAACACCCGAAGAAGAGGTAATAATTTCACCACCCTCTTTCAAGTTCTTTTCTTCTACCACTTTATATTTATTTGTTATTTCCATACCAATACAATTAATCAGTAACTTATACATAATGTGATTTTATTATAAATATGGTACAATCATATTCATTACTATATCCATCCTATGAATGATAATGTCACCATGCGTGCGTACGTATGACTTACCGTCTCTACGCTGTGGTGTAATTTGTTATTCAACACTATGTTATTTGGATGGATATAATGATGAGTAATATGTATATAAATCATGAAAATAACATGATAATGTCTCTGTAAAATTAATATACCATCCAATTCAACACCTTTTAATCATTAAGGAAATGACATCATCGCTTGTGTGTACGTACAACTTATCGTCGCCACAACGCGATGAGATTCATTTCCACATTCACCATTAACCGATGATTATAAAAATAAATATTATTAATAAGTTTTTAATATATGAAATAATAATACTACTGAATATATATATATATATATATATATGTACTTACATATATCTTATTCACTTACTTCCATTCAATACGATATGAAAACAGAAACATCGTTTATGC
The DNA here is from genome assembly GCA_963277665.1 of Viscum album. NCBI lineage: Eukaryota > Viridiplantae > Streptophyta > Magnoliopsida > Santalales > Viscaceae > Viscum > Viscum album. The sequence continues at coordinate 1,850,533,117 of OY728156.1, forward strand.
GCACGTATGACCTACCGTCTCCATAAACGGTGTTTTCCATTTCATATATCCATCCAATATACATATTTATATTATAAATATATATGATATATAAATCATTTTTTATATTCTGGAAGTATTTAAATCATGATCTAAATGATACAATCAAGAATAACAAGTTAAAACACGTACGATAAAGAAAGCAATTATTACCCGAAATGTTAATTTAACATGAAAATCGTTATTAAATGGGTAGTATAAAGTCATAAATGAATAATGTATGATATAATAAATATGAATATGGTTATGGTATAATTTAATAACATACTTTGGTCATTATACAGGAGGTTAAACGTATCCTCGACCAAAGGAAAGTGCAAGGTAAGGGTTAATTATACAATCTCTTCATTATCCGAGGTTGTTTTTACATGAGTATCTACTTGGACCTCTTTATCATCCACATCTGTGTTTCATAAAAATATTTTCAAAAAGAATATTTTAAGGTTTTATGGAAGGTACACTTTAACTAGATCATCATTTTAAATGGTTTAAATATTTATTCTTCTAAATCATTCTCATTAATGTCCATGTTTTCAAAATGGTTTTTAAGGATTTATTTATATGGACATGAATGTTTTTAAAATGTTAATTCCTTTCAAAAGTTTCAAAGTGGTATGAGACACTTTGATTCAAAAATGTCTTTAAATATCTTCCTTTATAAATTGTGTGACTTCTAAATGTTTTCATGAAAAAGGGATATTTCTCTCAAAGATTTTTACAAATCATTTTCATCTATGTCAAAATCCTTTGATGGATTTTAAACTTGTTTGAAGTTGATTTATTATGATACAAATCTTCCATATTGTATTTAAGGTTTTGTGATATGTTTGACTATGGATGTGTTATTTTTATACCATTCATGCTTTATGGATAAAGTATTTACATTTCGTATGATAGTTTTAATACAAATTTTTATGTTATGTTTAAACCTTTTCATATGAGGAATGCATTGGACTTAGTAAGTGACGGGTGGAACCCACTATATATCCTTGATGAATTGACATGTCTCATGAGAGAAACTAGTGTATTGGCACAAGGCCTTGAAGAAATCTTATTTGTAGTATTGGTACAAGGACTTGACTATGTGGTTATGAAGTCTGGCATTATGCATTCCATCATTATGAAATTGGATATGGATATTGCATGTGATTATTAAACAAGTAGAATATCCATGTGAATAAGTAAATGGAATTATTTGATTTATCTTTTCCATATTATTCTGAATTTTGAGTTTAAAAGGATTTTTTTTAGTTTTATACATTTCCTAAAATGTTTATTTTTATTTTTGAAAGTTTTCGCTCCATTATTATCCTTACTGAGCATTTGACCTCACACCTTTCTTATGTTTTAATTTCCTAGGATTCCAAGAAGTGTATTTTTATTGATAAGTAGGGTTAATCTAGGGGATTAATGGTGTTCTCAAAGGATCATTTATGTTGTGTTTTATTTTCTAATGTATAATGTAACGTTCATATATGTAATTTAGTTTCCAAGACTACTAAACTGATTGGTATTTCAGGACTTGATTCCTTGTAATCATGCCAATATATTAAAATAATGCACCAACTTTGGGATTCTCGGGTTTGGGTGTTATAGTTGGTATCAGAGGAAGTTTAGAAAAAACCTTGGAAATAGATTTAGATAAACTCTTATTAGAGAACAATCCCTAAGATAGAATATGAGGATTAGTATAGAAGAACTTCCCAGAATTTTGGTAATATAGAGATTTTGTGTATTTTCCAAGAAATACATCCCTGTTTGGATACGAGCAGGTAGAGGAGGCTCTGGAACAGATGTACCTAGGAGTGAAAACTCCAACAAGGAGTTTCGGGCTTGACCTAGGGTATCTTGGTACATGAAAATGGGCCTTGCTTCACTCTTGGTTATGACACTCCCTGGGGATATGATTAGAATAACTCACATTTTCATTACAATACATTATGAAGGATTTAGGAGTAAATACTTCATCAAATAAAACATTTTATCATTATAGATTATATGCATAATATTTTCAATTTACTTTACGTATTTTACAAGTTTGGAATAATGCATTGTGATTCATAAACTAACCTAGTGTATTCCATTGTTTATAAATGATGCCTAGTAGAAGGAATGAGAATTCCAACAATACACATGATCAAAAGATTAAGAAGGATCATATCCTTTATGGTATTAATCCAACATTTAAAAGGGAAATAGTCACCCACATATTATAATTATATGAAGAAATAGTATCATGTGTTAATAAGATAAGTAAAGAATTTTCTGAGTCCTATGGCTTTGAAGGGAAGTAAGAGAATAAAAGGATGGAAGAGAGAAAGATGGATAAAGGGAAGAGGGGAAAGAAGGATCTTCGCATATGTGATAACTGTGGAAAGAATCACCTTGGTAAATTCTTGAAGGGAATGAGAGTTTGTTAAAAGTGTGGAGAAAAAGGACACCAATTATGTGATTTCAAGGGTTAGAAAAAGGTTTCAAATGTACAATGCTTCATCTGCAAGGAGTTGGGACACTACGTGAATCAATGTCCAAATCATCAGAGTATACCCCAAATGCTGCTATTAGATAATAATAAAGTTATGATACCACTGAAGATAAGTAGAAATGATTAGATATCTTATGTTGTTATTAAATTATTGTGTCATTTGAGTATTGTATTAATGATATACACGTTATAAGAATTATAAAGTATATAAGGATTGTACTGCAGTACTATTTCATTAAGGACTTGAGATTGTCTAGAACTAAGAAATGTGACTCAATAGTAGGTTAATTTTTTTAGAAAATATATTGTTGAGAGAAAGATAAACCATATTATGGTTCTGATACTAAGGTAGTGACATTGGAATAAATTATATTGGATATTCTTGACTACATTGAAACTGATTAATGATTTGTATATTCCATCATTGTTGGAGTTTATAATATCTTTGGATTTTAGGAGTGTATCCAGTATTCTATGATTTAAATAAGGAATAAGGAATTATATACCTATTCAAATATGGTTTTCTGGCAATTCATTTTATTACCACATTTTAAGAGAATACACGATGAAGGTATTCCCATGTATATTATGTGACCTTCCTTATAAATTTTGGACTGTGAGTTCAGACAGAAGTATTGTGGATAAGTCTAAAGTTTGGAATAGATTAAGTTTGATATTGGATAGTATTGTTAAGGTTAAATAATTTCTTGAGATTATTTTTGGATTGTCATAAAAAGGATAACTCGGAGGTCAGGTGATAACCTGTCGCGTTCGGCAAGGCCGCGAGACTTGAACCCGCAACCGATGGGCAACAAGGTAAATCACCTACCACTGGCTTACGTGATGTCCTAGTTTGTGTAATTTAGTTTTTTAAATGGTATAACAAATGAATTATAAATTCATTATTTTTGGAACCTTATATGATTAGGATAAATAGAATATTTTGAATTCTATTATCTTTTGGAGTGAAAGATGAGTTTGTGATAGGAATTAGTTGAAGGATGAAACTCTACTTGTCAAGTATATTTTTTTCTCTTATTCTATTAATAAATTAATTCTTAATATTTATGGAAGGGATCTTAAAAACAAAAATGTGTTATCCTAATACCTTATGTTTTGTTGAACCGATGATATTTTAAATCATCATAGATTGATTGATTTGAGGCTCTCAATTTTACACTTGTTTGTGATTGATGACCTCAATAACTCCCTATAAATATTTACATTTTTCCTCTAATTACGTGTCTCTAATTTCCACCAATGTTATCTTAATCTAGATCATAATTTGGTGGTGACTTTTTCATTTCCCTTTCCCTCTTATTAAGACTGAATTTTATTAACCCAATTTCTGATGTGGGTTTTGCACACAAGTTTTTTCTTTTTATTTTTAACCATTTATTTTCGAATAAAATTTTCAAATTACAAGGAAACAATTTATTGAAGGAGGGGATAATGTAACACCCCAAGATTTCATAGTATGTTATCTCATTAAAGTAATTCAATAGCTTGCGCTACACGCAACACCGAGTTCGAGTGCACCACAACTTACCAAACTAGTCATTCAAAAAGCGGTTATGAGCAGTATTAACTAAATTTTGAATCTTATATACTATATATAATTTTAACACCCATATTATTTGTTTCCTAGACATAATATAAGAACAAATTCAATTTTTCAGATAAAGGAAGTATTTTTCAAAAATGCAATTTTACTGCCTACTAATGGTGAACTTTTTTTAAATGTAATATCCAACACATTTATATTAAATTTGAAAAAATAAACTTCTTATTTAGAAGTGGGACATAAAAATTTAGTTTGGATAAATTTTTTGGGTTTTTCTGATAACTTTCATATTTTGATGAATAGTGAAAGAAGCTAAATTTTAATTGAAAACAACTTTTTTAATCAAAATAATTTATAGAGTTAAATTATAAATTTTAATAGTTTTAAAGTAAAATTATATTATATTTTTATTATTTAATACAATTCAGGTCATTATAAGTAATTTTACATTTAAATTTGACATAAGCAAATGTCAATCTTTTGATAGTTTTTACTTTTTAAAAAACCCGTATTTTGGTTTTGACAATTGGAATTAATTTTAAATTAATAAATGAAAATTATATGTTTTGAATTTGGTAAAATAGACTTAATTTTTGAATTTTTAATATAAAAATCATCTTAGGGTGAATTTTTGGTATTTTCCTGAAAACTTTCATTTTTTTGATGAATAGTGGAAAACACTGCGTTTTTGTTTAAAATAAATTTTTTATAATTTTTTATTTTATTTAAATTTATTTAAAGTCAAAATAGATAAATAATACCTATATTAGTTCATTTTAATTAATTGGAGTCATTTAATAATAAAATTAGATGTATAAAATTTTATTGAATTTTTTAACGTCTTTTACCCACCTTCTAGGCACATCAGAAAATTTGCATAAAACATAATTTTACCGCTTCTGTGAGTTTAATTTCAAAAATATGAGAGACACGGTTAATATCAGTATGTAAAATGTGATTCAATAAGATGAAAATAATTTTTTTGTGAATAGTAACTTCTGACTTTTATTTACCCCGGTTAAAAGTAAATAGAGTAATTAAAGGTAAAAATGATATTATAATTACCCTAACAGATGTCCTAATTCTATTGGATAAGTTTAATTTGATCAAAAACAACCTTAGTAATAAAATATTATCCTTTAGGTCCACTTCGATTAGATTAAGATATTTATTATTATTTTATTTAAAGAAGAGTTAAAAGTGTAAAATTCAAAGTTTAATAACTAAACCATTTTTAATATAGGGTTATACATAATATAAATTAAACCATAAATATTCATTAGAAAGATAAAAATATTTCCTACATCATGGTATTTTATTTATAAATTTTAGAGATTAAATAAATAAATTTATTTATGACATAATGATGATGTAGTGATTACCTTCTTAATGAAATATTAAAATAATTTATATTATAAATATTAAAATAAATAGAATTTAAAAGTTTTTATGCCATAAAATAATTTTATAGGTTAACATGACTTGTTAGGGTTGATTAGATAATTTTTTTTCAAAGTGATAAGGTTGTTATGACTTTCACAAAAACAAATTACCAAATAGTGTCAAAATTGACATAAATTATTTTTAAAAAAAATACTATATTATTGGTTGATATAATATTCTTAATAATATAAGGTTCTAAAAAAGGGATTAAATAATATTAAATATGTCATTAATGAACCACTTGAGGTTATCTTGGAATTTTAGACTATGTTTATTAACCATATAGTGTAAGAATACAAGAAGACACGGTAAAAGTTAAACTATTTAACTAAGACTTAAATCTAAAAGATAAGGTTAAAATGGTAACCTAAACTTGTCTAAAACCTATTTTTTGAGATTATTTAGACCCATAACCACATAATTATTGAAATAAATTCATTTTGAGACATTATAAACCGAATATTCTTGTATAATAAATTAATATTTTAATCTTTTCCTAAAGTGACCCTCACCCCTCTTATAAAAGGGAACTTCCCCTTCTCTCAAAATCACACCTCCAAAGCCATTTGGCTCAGACAAAACTTAAAAAAATATCCTCAAAAATTATTTCAATTCAATCTAGGGTCCTTAATTTGATCATAAAGCCAACCTAAGGATCCTTTTTGATCAACTCAAAAGGAAACACCTGAAGAAGAGGTAATAATTTCACCACCCTCTTTTAGGTTCTTTTCTTCTTACACTTTCTCTTTATTTGTTATTTACATAAAATAATAATAAATCTAGTACCTTATACATACTGTGATGTTATTATAAATATTTTAAAACCATATTCATTATTCTATCCATCCTATAAATGATAATGTCACCATGCGTGCATACGTACGACTTACCGTCTTCACACCGTGGTGTAATTTGTTATTCAACACTATGTTATTTGGATGGATATAATGATGAGTAATATGTATATAAATCATGAAAATAACATGCTAATGTCTCTGTAAAATTAATATACCATCCAATTCCACACCTTTTAATCACTAATTAAATGACATCGTCGCTCGTGTGTATGTACGGCTTACCGTCTCCACGTCGCGATGAGATTCATTTCCACATTAACCATTCAATGATGATTATAAAAATATATATTATTAATAATTATGTAATATATGACATAATAATGCTACTGAATATATATATATATATTTATGTACTTACATATATCTTATTCACTTACTTCCATTCAATACAATATGAAAACAGAAACAACGTTGATGCATATGTACGACCTACCGTATCCATAAATGGTGTTTTCTATTTCATATATCAATATACTATACATATTTATATTATAAATATATATGATATATAAATCATGTGTTATATTCTGGAATTATGTAAATCATGTTCTAAATGATACGATCAAGAATAACAGTTAAAACACGCACGATAAAGAACACAATTATTACCCGAAATGTTAATTTAACATAGAAATAATTATTAAATGGGTAGTATAAATTCATAAATGAATCATGTATGATATAATAAATATGAATATGGTTATGGTATATTTTAATAACATACTATTGTCATTATAAATGAGGTTAAACGTACCCTCGACCAAAAAAAAGTGTAAGGTAAGGGTTAATTCTACAATCTCTTCATTATCTGAGGTTGTTTTTACGTGAGTATCTACTGGGACCTCTTTATCATCCTCATACATGTTTCATAAAAATATTTTCAAAAGTAATACTTTAAGGTTTTATGGAAGTTAATCATTAACTAGATCATCATTTTAAATGTTTTAAATATTATTCTTCTAAATCATTCTCATTAATGCCCATGGTTTCAAAATTTTTTTATGGATTTATTTATATGGACATGCATGTTTTTAAAATGTTAATTCCTTTAAAAAGTTTCAAAGTGTAATGAGAAACTTTGATTCAAAAATGTCTTTAGATGTCTTCCTTTATAAATTGTGTGATTTTTAAATGTTTTCATAAAAAATGGATATTTCTCTCAAAGAGTTCTACAAATCATTTTCATCTATGTCAACATCCTTTGATGGATTTTAAACTTGTATGAAGTTGATTTATTATGATAAAAATATTCCATATTGTATTGAATGTTTTGTGATATATTTGACTATGTATGTGTTATTTTTATACCATTCATGGTTTATGGATAAAGTATTGACATTTCGTATGATAGTTTTAATACGAATGTTTATGTTATGTTTAAAATTTTTTATATGAGGAATACGTTGGACTTAGTAAGTGACGGGTGGAGCCCGCTATAGCTCCTCGATGAATCGGTAGGTCTCATGAGAAAAAATAGTGTCTTGGAACAAATCCTTAACAAAATCTTATTTTTAGTCTTGGCACAAGGCCTTGACTATGTGGTTATGAAGTCTGGCATTATTCATTCCATAATTATGAAATTGGCTATGGATATTGCATGTGATTATTCAACTAGTAGAATATCCATGTGAATAAGTAAATGGAATTTTTTCATTTATCTTTTCTATATTATGATTAAGTTTAAGTATAAAATGATTTTGTTTTAGTTTTATACATTGCTTAAAATGTTTATGCTTATTTGTGAAAGTTTCTGCTATATTCTTATCTTTACTGATCATTTGAGCTCACCCCTTTCTTATGTTTTGTTTTCCCAGGATTCCAAGAAGGGTATTATGATTGATAATCAGTGTTAAGCTATGGGATTAATGTCATTATCAAAGGATCCTTTATGTAGTGTTTTATTTTCTAATGTGTAATGTAAATTCATGTATGTAATATATTTTCCAAGACTGCTAAATTGACCGGTCCTTCAGGACTTGATTCCTTATAATCATGCCAATGTATTAAAATAATGCACCGAATATGGGCTTCTAGGGTTGGGGAATTACACAAAAAGTGAGTAATTTCAAGGATAAGATGAGTATGGGTATAAATAAACTCAATCAATGAATTTTATTCATGTTTAGGTTACATAATTAACTTTATCTATTAGATTTAATCCTTAGTAAAACAATTTAACTCTTACCGCGACAACTTGTCTTTTTACACTATTGGGTTAATATACTTACTATAAAATGCCAAGAGAACCCCGATTATATAATTTATGAAATATTTAACATTATCCTAGTTATTTGGATGAAATATATATTTTTATAAATTTTATATCATTTAATAAAATATAATTTATTTTAAAATATCATTTATATCAATTTTGACTATATTTATTATTTTCCTTTTTATAAAATTATAAAAACTTGATTAATTAAAAAAAATACATAAATCATCCCTAAAATTTCATATTAATCCAAAAAATTTGTGTATGGAATCAAATATTTCAAATGATATTTATTTTAATATTATTAATAAAAAATCAATTACTACATCATCATTGTGTCACTATTTTATTTAATTATATATTTCCTAAAATTATAAATAAATTACCATGATGTGGATAAATTTTTTACCTTTATAATTTATAATATAACCTATATAACCTCATATTAAAAATGATATAGTTATTAAAATTTGAATATGAAATGTTTAACTCTTCTTTAAATTAAATATAATAAATGTCCTATTATAACACAAGTGGATTAAAAAGTATCATATTTTTGTCCAAAGGTTTATTTTGGTAAGAAAAAACTTATCCAATTAAATTTGGACAAGTTTTAGTGTAAATTTTAAATATTATAATATTATTTTTTACCTTTAATTACTTGATTAACTCTTAACCATGTCAATTAAATAAAAATTTACTAAAGTTATTATTCACCAAAAAATTAATTTGAACCTATTAGATCAAAAATTTTATACTAATTACAACCATGTGTGATAATTTTTCAAAATTTAATTTACAAACATGAGAAAATTATGTTTAATGCTAATGTGGTGAGAAGGTGGGTAAAAGTGACGTTTAAAAGTTTAGTAAGTTTTTATATCTAATTTTATTATAAAAATATTCCAATGAACTAAATTGGATTAATATATGTATTATTTATTTATTTGGAATTTAAAATTAATTTAAGGTTAAATAATTATTTAAATTAAAAATTCATTTTTTAACAACAATGCAGTATTTTTCACTATTTATCAAAAATTGAATGTTTTCAGAAAAATACCAAAAATTCACTGTAAGCTAATTTTCATATTACTAATTCAAAAATGAAGTCTATTTTGAAAAATAAAATTTAAAAATTTCATAATGTGGTTAATACTATTTATAACTACTATTTAAACACCTAATTTAGTATTTAATGGTACGCTCAAACTCGGTGTTTCATACAACTCAAGCTATCAATGAAAATGAATTTATTTAAGAAGAGACATAATATAAAATCTTGGGGTGTTACAATATTACCCACAAATGAGGGTTACTGTGAGATATGTGCATTTATGATTTCAGGTGTCACATTAGAACTTAAATCGATGATGTGATCTTGAGATGATTATAGTGATGGGATGGGTTGCACACTTGAGAGGCCAACCTAGAAAACATGTACTAGGTTTGAGAGAGAGGCCATTTAGTGTTTAATAAGAGGTTTTGGGAAGATAGTGTGACCATGGTGTGTTATTTATATATAATATTATTATATAATTGAGGTTATAGGGTGGGATACTCCTGGTACATGTGGTAACTGGTTTTAGGGAGAGCCATGTGTAGGCTTCGAGCACAAAAAAAGTGCTGATCTTGGTGAGGCCTGAGTTAGAAATTATTAGATTCAATGGATATTCTATGAAATTACATGACATGAGATCCATGAACAATGAATTTTTTACAATGAAAATTTACAAACATTCCCGAACCAAGAGTATTTTTCATGTCAAATTTATAATCCATTTAATTAGACAGGAAAAAAGTTTACCTCAATATTGATATATTTCTTCAATGATGATATTGATCATTCTAAACCCTTTCAGAATACCATAATTAATCTTGTAGGATCCAAGTATAGAATCTCTCTAATGGTGATCCCATATGTACTTCTTTGAGGATAGCTCAATAGATCAATCATATTGAGGTGTTTACCTTGATCGTTGTGATGATTCCTTCGGGATTGAAGAACTGTCCATACAATCTCATTATTGAGAATATGGAGAAGGGATGTGAATCTCTTGAGCTTTAGGGAAGAAACTATAGATCATTATTTAATCTTAATAGAGGGATATCTATATTTAATTGTGCACTTCAATTCTTTGAATTTTATTCTCTAGTACAATAGACATAATAGTCTATTTATAGAGTTATGGGTTAGGGTTAAATATTATTTAATTACACATTGGGAATTAATAATATATTAAACCCTTAATTGAACCCATTCCATGTAATAATAATAATATTATTTTTCTCATGGTGTGTGGTAACAGACACACTGATTAATATTATTTTACTATTTTAAAAATTAATATTTATCACCAGACCTCATCTTATTCCTCTTGTCCACCAAGAAATTTATTAAATACCTGGATAAATATTTAATTTAATGTTTATTAATTTAATAAATAAATAAAAATTATTTAATATATGCGATCAATAAATCCTGAATAAAATTATTCCTTGGACTTTAAAATAATATTTATTGTAATAATTAAATTCAAATATAATTTAATTGAGATAAATGGAAATACTTAGTGTGTGATCCTATAGGTTTCTTCCTCCTTGAAATTAGGTGGGATTGCCTAAAATCCAAGATTATTATCTATAAATGGGTCAAGGAATCCCAAATAAATTAGTTAATGTCACATTGTCGATAACCACATATGAGCACATGCTGTGTAATATAATCCATTTGTATCAATATCTTATCAAGTAAATTGTAATCTTGTGTCATCAACCTTAATTATTGATACATATTTATTTTATTATAAAAAATGAAGAAGTCTACATCACCATAACCATGGAATTTATTTTAATAGTTCCATTCCAATCAAAGGGTCAGAATATTAACTTCCATAAATGGAAGAGACGAATCCTTCCTCGATTTATTCATTAAAAACATACCATTTTTTATGTACCCAACATATCTTAAATAGAGTGAACATAGAGAATCATGGGGTTTTTTAATACATCTAAGAACATGAGTCATGATATGTATTAATAATAATATTAAAGTCTAAGAACCATTACACACACTCACAAATAAGTATATCCAACAACACAAAAACATGTATAATTCCTATTGTAAGATTTATCCTTATAATCTCACACCTTAGAGATTAACAAGTGATAACTTCAGGAGTAAAAGCCTTATAATATTAGGATAACTCACACCCAATATCTAAAAAACTACATGACCCTTTATAATTCATCATCCTAACCATATGAATAATATTTATATGATATATTTATATCATATTATGGTTCTCATCATAGTAGGGAACTTCTATAACATATTTTGATGTGACAAATACCCTAATAAATTATCACATTAAATTCATGCATAAAAATTATCAATATTTGATAATATATATTTAATATCAACTTCTTTTAATGCAATCAATAATCTAAATTAAAAATCAGTTAGTTCTAGGATATTAATTCCAACTAACTCCCACTTATCCTAGAGACAAATGATAATGAATTTTAGTCTGCTAGCTCTCACATGAAGATCATGTTCTACTAAGAGAGATGTTTTGTTAAGGGGTCCACCACATTGTCCTCTATGAAAATAGTAATCACTGTAACTTCACCTCTCTGAGAAAAATCCCTCAAGAGATGATACTTTTAGAGTATGTGTTTTATCCACTAATGTGACCTTGGTTCTTTGGTGAGAACCACCACTGCATTATTATCATGGTAAATAGTGATAGGGTTTTTACTATTAGGTACAACATCCAGATCTTGAAAAAAATTGTTTATCTATACTACTTCTTTAGCTACATCAGAAGATTAAATATACTCTGAATCTGCTATAGAATCAAAAAACATTTCTTACTTTGAGATCTTATAGCTCATAAACCCTCTAATAATGATGATGAATAAAAGTACTGGGTCATGCAACATAATCATATGGGTGAAAGATTTAAAAATTTTCATTAGTGATTGATGTAACTACATCATCACCGATGAAGTGAATTTCAGTACAAAGGCCTGAGGATCCCGCATGAATGTTTTAAGAACAAAAATTAAATAAAAATTAACTTATTTCAATATAAATACATGTTTGACATGAACTTGTCATCAGTTATCATTTCTCAAAGGAACCAAAGACAATTCTGTGAGGACCCGACTCTAGAAACCCAGGATCCGGTGCCTTCTGAACATGATGTGTGTCTTGAAATAAAAACATGCATTGAAAAACACACATCATGTCCCATACATAGGAACGAGTGCGACTCGGGCTCTAGGAAACTGGCAACTTCTGAAATGGTTCATCTTTTAAAAGCTGTTACCTGAAAATTTTAAATCAAAACGTAGGGTGAGCATTGAAATACTCAATAAGGGGTTTTAAAAAATAAAAACAGTGTGACTTTTGAAAAAATTTGTTTAAAAATTACCCATGTAATATTATATTAAGGAGAACTGTAACACATAACATCAAAGTTCTCAATCAAGATTTTCAAGGAACATATGAAAAAATTATGAAATTTCTTAAAGGAGTAATAATGGTCTTCATAAACAAGTACGACATGTGATACTTAAGTTTAAAATTAAACAGTTAAGAGTAATGCATAATCAAAGTTGTGCATAAATGAAACAAGTTCAATTTCATTCACTGGTTACTATCTTACTAAGTGATAAACACAAATCATGCTCCAAACTTATACTAGTTAAATAAGAACTTTATAAAAACATAAAGGCAATAGTCGTGAAAGAATAGGCATATTATCTTGAAAAGAACTTGTAACATAAATTTAATTATATGGAATCAACATTTAACTTAGAAAATAATTTCCGTATCACCAAGGTCCATCCCTAAGGTGTCATTAAAAATTACCAAGGTCCATCCCCAAGGTATCGTTAAACTGGTTATCTCTAGAGATTAAGTCTTTACCCAATGCATTGGAGCACTATCAGGGTGCACCCTTAAATTTGTATTTATTATCATGTGAGCCACATCGTTCATACTTAAACGGTTTGTATATTCAAGATGTCCCATACAACCTTGAATAACTAATTCATTTTTATATTAACCAAGGTGTCCCATACCACTTTGGGCAATATAATTTCTTAGTTCATTATCGTGACATGTCAAAGGCCTGCATTATATACAATAATAACTAAAATAAATAATGAAACATTACACATTTTTCTAGTACATGATATGATAGTTAACATTGAAAAATATGTCAATAACTAATCAAAGGCATACATATTTTAGTAAACATTATTTGCACACAATCTAATTACCAAATCATATAAAAGGATGATATAATAAATGATGAATCTTTAAAATTATTATTTCATGGAAATAAAATACTTAAAGAAAACACTTGCCATTAGTTATGGTGATAAACAGGTCATTAAACCATATCTTGATTAACTAATAACATTCACCAAAGTAGGTTCATTGCATAATAAGATAATAAATGAACACAACATGATAACACGATCCCATAATTCCTAAATCCTCTAACATATTTTAATCAAGCCAAAATACACACTTCTTCGTAAAACACATCATGGGTAATTCCAAATAAACTTCTTTAATAAAACATGATTCACATAAAATAAGAATTTACTTAAATATTGATATCCATCCTTTAAAAATCATAAATTTGATTTGTATTGGACTACATGTATATGAGTACATAGATATATATATACAAAGTTTAGAAAAAGGGGGTTTTCATGGTAAAAATAGTTTCAAACAACCCTCATAAATATATAATACCTAGTATAACATATTGGATCATATTGGAAATCTGAAAATAGCTTGGGTTTGGGTTATAAATATATTTATATACATATACAAAACTGTATATTTTGAATATTTATATATGTATAGGTTTTGTGAAATAAAACTGAATGAAAACAATCAAAACTTAACACCCAAACGTCCTGTCCTATATAGGTCAATCCAACTAAATAGAAAATATAACCTATATATATATATATATATAAAATATAGATAACTCATATACATGAACTATATTTTAAAGGGTTTCTTTTAAAACAAAGCAAGATAATACCTTTCACTTGTAATCTTTGTATTAAATTTTAGGGAAAACACCCCTGAAAACATTTTAAAACTGGATGGTTTGCATTATACATATTTATATATATATAAACCGTATATACCGAAACATAGAAGAGTAGTATTTCTTAACGAAAGAAAAACATAAAACATCCTTACTTGTACCCTACTAAAAACATGATGGCAAACCCTTTTGAGAACAATAAAAACCGAGGGGTTTATATTAGGTATATATACATATATAAACTGTATATACCGGGTGTATAAAGTGTAGATTTCTCCAAAAATGAAAACAAAGCATGCAAGCACCCTTACAGTGATTAAAGAGGATGCTCAGATCAAAAGGGAGATTGTTGGTTTTTATGGAGAGTTCAGAAGGAGTTCTAGAGGAGAAAAATCCACCGGGGTTTCATGAGGCAAGAGGGGGGTTTAAGTAGAGGCTCCGGTGCAACAAGTGACTCGACCCCAAGGGTAGGCCTAAGTTGAGGAGACGGGATAATAGTGCCCTAGGAGGGGGTGTGTGGGGGTCAAGAGAAGTAGTGCAAAAGGAGAAGGCTGAGGCATCCTCGGGTGTGCAGGCCTACTAGGGCGGGACCCCGACGCGAGGAAGAAGACGCTGGAGGGGTGCGATTGGAGATGAAACGAACGAACCAGATTAGAACAAGAGATATCAGATGGTTGGAGGAAGAGCGGGAGATGGGTTGAGCGATTTTAAAGAACCAACAACTGGGATTAGATCTCGCGAGAGATCAGACTATCACGGGAATAAGCGGGGGTGATCACGCTGTTAAAGAAATTGGACGGACGTGATTGAATCAAAAATCGATCGAACGGTTCAGAATGCGCGGAATGCATCCCACATCGAAACGAACTGAGGAGGAGGCATGGTCTATAACTCAGAACGTGCTGCCTTCAAAGAAATAACACAAATACACACATCGAGGCCTTATACACGGGCCCCATGTGGGCCTTGGTCCAACCCTACGCAATGCGTGCCACGAGCCTGCGTGTGACTGGATGAAGCTACGCTCAGATTGGACCTGGTTGACACCTTTACACTGCTCGGGATCCTGATGGTCCGTACCTCAGGTCCCTAGGGGATCAGTCTCGGCCTTGAGGGCTTGTCCCCAATGGATTCCCTCAGCTTGGCCGGGTCCCAACCTAAATTTTTATTAAAAATTTATTTATATATACAAAATAAATAGTACAAGTATACTTAGTTTCAAAATAGTGTGAAATATGAATATTGGTAAAAATTGAATTTTTATACAATGAAATAAATAGTTTTAACTTAAAATTTTCAAATCTAAAATCCCATTCTAGGCTATGTAGAATAATTTACATTTTCATATAACCCTTTTTAAAAGATATATATATATTTCATTATTAACATACCAAACCTTTATAAATAACCCTAAAAAAATCAAAAATTTAATTTATAATATACTCTACTATTTTATTCACAAAATTATTTTTAAAAGACCAATAGTTTTCCCCAATTCAAAATACATAGTTTTAGAGATCCAATAAGATATATTTTTCAATTATTACGGATACCCTTTAAACATAACTTTCATAACATTTTAAAATACTAAGTTTTCAACCATATAGGTATCCATCGGGATTTTGTAAAAACAAATAGATTTATTTTCAAGAATATTATTTTTATTTTAAAACTATGATTTTTTTTGAAAAACATCTAGACATATTAAAATATTTTAAATATCATAAGATTATAATAGCATTACAAAAACCAAGATTTTATATAAAGATAAACTTTATCAATGGAAACCCAAAGGTTATTTTGAAAACCCCAATGGTTAAATATATAACGGTCATAATTTCTTAAAGGACCATTACAAAAACAGGGGGTAGGGTGTTTCACATTTTCAAAACACTTGACCCTAGGTGGATGGATCTCCTCATTCCATTATTGCTTAGTATGTGTGCTTTGGTTTTGTCTATTATTTTTTTCACACTGAAGGACCCAGAAGATGAATACTATCCGATTACTCGAGTTGTGATTCTTAGCAGTCTTGCAGTGGCCATGTTAAGTCTTGCACATGGTGTTCTTGGTTAGTTTGGGTCTTTGTAGTAATGTAACATTTTGATGTATACCAGTTCTCTTTATTCCCCTTGTTTTTCATCTATTTAGTTTCAATCCCTTTATTGGTACAAAAAAAAAACCATGTAAAATAAGAACATCAATATAAAACATAACATTGTTCACTTAGTCAAGTTTGAAAATTCTGGGGCATCACAAATTCCATCTAGATCATCTACACACACTTAGAAAGTCTTTGAAAGCATCGATTGTTGAATTCCAGGTGCTAGCATAGTGATCTGATGATGCCTTCAATGTCTCAAAAATAACTATATCAACATTCCTTCAATGCATGAAGAAGAGATTGATCCGGTTTATTTTATTGAGAGATTATCTCTCAGAAGCAGGGAGAAGAGAGATAGAATCTCAACAAACACATGATTAATAGTTTAAGGAATTATAACCTCTCCTCATTTATATAGTATGGTCATAAAAATATCTATAATAGGATCCCCGACTCCCAAAAATTTATTACCCACTAAATAATCTATAAATGAAATTTTATAACTAACTTATAGTGTCATAAATATCATTTATATTCTTATCACTTAATTTTAATATAATAAATATATTATGTGATAAAACCTTTCTATTAACTCAACTCAATATTCCTAAAAAAATAAAATAGACCTTGAATATTAAAATAATATTCATTCATATAATATTTTTCTATGTATTTACTTAAATACTTGTAAATAAAATTCATAAATAAATTCAATACTAATTATTCTAAATTCGAATAGTATGAATTTATTTATTACTTTATGATCATATATTTTCAGGCATCTCCCAGACCCCATGGTGGGGCCCATTATGTCCTAAAATCCTATTCATAAGAATAAGTCAGACTTTTGAATATTCTTAATATGTGACCATCCAAGCCTTTATCTCAATAGTAGTGAATACTATTCACAGACCATGATAGGATTCTAGAGACCCATCAAGGCTCCTAAAGAGATAAGGAAAATTTATAACATTGAAAATCTTTCCTACAAACACACACCATATAATATAATCTATTTGTCTCATGATATATTATAAAGTATGATACACACTTCATATCACTATCCTTACTTGATTTATTATTCATTAACATAATTAGAAGGACTTACCATCTTCTACCATATCCATTGATTTAGTGAAGGTACTACCATCCTAACCAATTAGGCCCAATATGTCACTTCCTTTTGGAAATGACTGATGGTTTCTTAATTATTCAATCAATTACATATCACCAATGATGCACCCAAGACAATATACCTCACTAAAAATTCAATACCATAGTTTTTATCTTGCATCAAAGTATGTAATCAAATAGTACACATTAGTAATAATATAATGTTAAGGGACCATTAGACATATTAGTAGATAAGAACTACTAATGACACCTGAAACATGTGGTGATCCTATTGGCAGGTTAGTCCTTATGATCTCATCTACTTGATATAACAAAGTGTAAACTTCATGGGAAGAAGTATCAATTATTATGAGCTCCCATATTCTGATAGTCACACATCATATATGTACCATCAACATGATGTATCTAGACAAAAGGACATATGTTTTAGATTAATGTCATAGTATCTTGAGGTTATCATTATAGATTGGGAACAGATATAACCTTTTAATAAAACAAGTAATTTAAGGACATTACTATATAAATAGTGAATGTAAAAATATCAACACTATTATGGTAAGAATCATGTATAACTCACTGTATACATGATATGGAAATAAAAAAGTATTATTTATATTGGGTCCAAGGAACATGCAATTACAACACTCCAACTGTCACTATATAAAACTCAACAACTATCCTTATTATCTCTAACATGATAAGATCATGTTTTTTTGAGTTAAGGAATTAGTCATGGGCCTACCATGTATCCATTGCATGGCTATTCTGCTATCTATGACTTCACCTCCTTGAGTAAGACTCCTTAGGAGATGATATCCCTGAGTATATTTCTTTTTACCACTGTCAAAAACTTGAATTATTGACTAGTAATATTAGTATAATTATCATAATTTATATTATGATAAAACTCTACTTACTAGGCATGATTCTAAGAAATAGAAATAATCATTTCATATTGTACACTACTTATTTATCTGCATCAGAAGACACAATACACTTGGTATTTGTAGATATGGATACTAATAGCTTGAATGAGATTCTCTTGCTCATTACATTACCTTGAATTCAATATTATATCATATTGATATAAAGGAATACTAGTTTGGAACCCCTTAAACTAGTTTCTATTCCTCTCAAAATACTAGAAACATATCTGTCACGAACCAACCCGGGTCGACCCTGAAACGGTCACCCGAGCCGGTTCGCGAAATGGCCCAAGAGACGTTCTCGATCCTCCCGAGCTGGCAACAAGCGCCAGGGCATCAACAGAGGCTGTGGGAACGATTTCTCCCAATATAAATAAATAAAGCAGTAGAAATAATACAGAGCAATGCAGAATAAGTAAACCGAACAAAACGACCAAACAAGAACAAAAGAAAAATAAAATTAACCAAACATAACGTCCGAAATAAATCCATGCGACCTCACGGGTCACTCTCTGACCTAATGATCAAGCGTCACCCAAGGCGAGCACACTCAAGCTGTAGCCTGAAAAAACACTAAAAACAGAAAATAACTATAAGCGTGAGTATAAAAACTCAGTAGGAAAGCCCGATATCTATTCCCAATGCACTACCTTTAGAATAAAAGAAAAATCATTTCAAGTCTGAACTATAATTTATAAAAGTATGTTTTTCTAAATATTTTACTTAAAAAAAAGTACGAACCATTTCCCTTAACCATTTCCAAATTTGGGTTCATTTCATTAGTGTTAATAGCTTTTTAGAAAGGGAAAGTGATGTTTATATTTTTAAATTTGTACAAAGAGGATTAAACACTTTAATTTGAAAACCATTTCTAGAAACCAAGTCAAAACCAATTTATCACTTTCCAAGGAAAACAATATACAAAAATTCACAATAGTAAGTACACAATAAGGGCAATGTAGAAATACATACAAGTACCAAATCATCACTGCAAGTAACTGAAAAGTCAAAGACATGGGTGAACCTAGGAGATCAATAATAAACCAGAAGACACCAATACATGAGATATCATCCTCATTGACAAGTCACACATGATGAAATCAAAACACCCAATACGCTCGACCATCCTTTCTCAGGCAGGCCAAGGGAAAATCCCATAGTAATAAACCCAATATATCCACCTAATATGGGACCGTGGTCAGTACCATAACCTACCAGTGCAGAAATCATTCTTAGAATATTCTCTCAATATGCCAGATTCCCATGTATGAAGTATTTGAAAAGGGGGTGAGCCAACCGATGCCAACCGAGCATCCAATCACACACACACACACACACAAATATATAAAGCACAATAGGCATCACCCCCGGACACTCCATGGGGCAACCTCTTGCCTTTAAACTAATAGAGCACCTGGAAGCCTTTAAGCACGACCTCCCATCAATCAGTCGCAACCAAGGCGGGAGAGTTATCCTAGGAGGGTTTTCATCAAAACATTTTCAACATTTTACATAAAGTGCCAAACGGACATTGAAAACATTTCACAATCACCACTTTAAGAAGAACTAAAATTCTTTTTCATGATTCTAAAGAAATAATTTATCATTAAAACCAGAACTCTACTTGAAATTTCATGAATTATGTTTAAAATCCAAACATGAATTCTTTCACTATTGTGTGTCCGCTCATCAAGAAAATATTTCAAGTGTCTTGTATAAAATAAAGAACACTTTTTACATCAAGTAATTATTTAAAAATTAATTATCTAATACTATTAAATATTGATTAAAATCAATAAAATATTTAATTGAACAATTGGCGTGCACAAACACAACAAAACGACACCATTTTTACACCACAAGAATTGAATTATAAATTTTCATAATAGATGAATTAATATTAAGTTGAATAATAATATTCAGCATATATATATATATAGGGCACAAACAACAGGAAATAAAGTAACATAAACTCTAAAAGTAGTGCAATGAGAACCTACCTCGAGATCGGTGTGCGACGACAATGCAACCTCAGAACCAAGGCATGATGACAAGGAAACTTCGGAAACAAGGTGCGATGACGACGTTCACTCGAAAACGCCCTGCACAGGTCCTAAAAATCCTAAACCTACCAATTAAAACCCACTATCAACTAAAGCCCATAATCCAACAAGAGTCTGATGATAATAATAATAATGATAATAAGAGTAATAATAAGAATAAGAATAATGATAATAATAATAAGAATAATAATGATAATAATAATAATAATAATAATAATAATAATAATAATAACAACAACAATAAAAATAATAATTATAATAAGAATAATAATAATAATAGCAATAATAATAATAATAATAATAATAATAATAATAGTAATAATAACAACAACAACAATTACAATAATAATAATAATAATAATAATAATAATAATAATAATAATAATAATAGTAATAATAATAAGAAACAATTGTAAGAAACAAATGGAACAATAATTAGGTGGATAAATCGTGGTTTACCGGCAGGGAGGATAAACAGAGGGTGTCGAGGGGGTTGCGGGTCAGCCAGAGGGGCTGTGGAACAATTGGAAAGGCTACTGTGGGCTGCTCGGGCGCAGAAGGTGGTGAGGAGTTTGGGGGTCCTAGGCTAAAGGAGGGGGCGGCTGGTGGAGAGTCGGCTGAAGGAGTTGCGGAGGCAGGGGAGGTCGGGACCGCCGGTTTTGTTGCTGAGCAGGAGGGACCCGGATGGGGGTTGCTTCACTGGCTGCTGCAAAGGGGAGTAGGGGACAAGGCCGACTATAGGGAAGAGGGTGGGGCACCACACAACTGCGGTAAGGAGAGGAGAGAACTGGGGTGCCCGATGCTGTTGTGCCAGACCGGCGGCGGGTTATTGTGCGGCGACGGACAGAGGATGCGCGCTGGGCGGGATAACTGGGTTCGTGACCTGAGGAGCGGGGTGCGGGGACTGCTAGGTAGGCGTGGAAAGGAGGAGGGATGGGGGAGGTGAGTTGGGCGACGCAGGAGGCTGAGCAGGAGAGCCGGCTGGAGGGCTGCAGGCAGGCTGGGGAAACAAGAGGGGCGCTGGTGGGCTTCTGCGACTGTGCGCGCTGGAGAAAGGTAGAGGCATGAGGGGGCGCTGAGGGAGAGAGGTGCATCAAGGGAGTCCAAGGCAAGGGGGGGGGGGGTGTCAGTGCGCGGAGAAGAAAAGAAAAACAGGGGGGGAGAGAAAAGGGTTTTCAAAAACCCTAAAAAAAGGTAGTAAATAATAAAAATAATAATATCAATAATAATAATAATAAAATAAATAAATAAAAACAACTAAAATACTATATATATATATCTATATATAAGTGTATTTATATACTTTTAAACTTCTACTAACAAAATAGTAATGAATCAAATAATAATAATTATAATTAAACAATAAAATAGTTTCTAGCAATTGCTTTAATTAACATAAATTTAATTGTAATATTTAGAATGAAAATAATAATGATAATAATGATAATGTGAAGATAAAATTTAAAACTAATAAAAGTAGTCATATTATTTCAATAAAAATATAATTCTTAACACAATAAAATTTAAACGACACAACAATCAACGCATGTTTTAAATATAAACACTCTTTATTTCAAAATTCCAAAGACAACAGGATGCGCAGTTGTTAGGGCGAGGTCGTGCGGCTCCAAATTCACGCTCCACCCGTGCGCCCGACGACTTTGACACCAAATAGCGCACATTTTAACATAACTCAAAGAAACAATTCATCCAGGACACACCCGAACCATAGAAAAAATTATTTAAGGCCGAAAATAATTAAATAAATCTATACTCACGGGTCAGGGTGTGACAAGTCTCCCCACAATAATGCTTTCCGCCCCCGGAAATCCACAACACCATCCAGCTGATCGATCAACACCTAAGGATTCCATATAAACACAATCCAACCTATTAACTCAATGGAATTTCATCGATGACCAATGGGACTCAACCTCACTTCCTGAAACATATCACCAGTAGAGGGGAGGCCTGACCGGACTCCCCACCATGAGGATTCAAGTAGCATCCGATAGTGATTTGAGATGAAATCCAAGGAGACGGTGGGCATCCTCACCATAAAGGACCAACCTTTACACGGACAAGCAGAAAAAATGAGCTTGAACCAGGCATTACTCAAGCTAAAAGGATCACAACAATAACATTTAAACCAATCACTCCTGTCTGAAAGGGATAAGAGTTGATTCAAAAAGTCTGCACAAAACAAAAACCCTTACCCCATGGGCGGGGAGGGAGGTCCCAAGGATTGGATCCATGAAAATATGATAGAAAACTACTCACGGCTCACCACTTCAGGGTGGACACAAACCGAAGTCACAACTGATTCACATGGGTGGCCCACGCAAGGTCACCGATCAGAAAATTGCATAAAAAAAGGAACAATTACCGACATTGCGTGAGGGATAAGTCCATCATGCACTTCCAACAAGATAGAAATTGCAACGACAGAGAAACCAGGGCATTAACACCAAAAATGTCTCACCATACAGTAGAGGCACAACCTTAACCAGACTCCTTAAAATTCCCCAGGGGTTCCTGACTATGCGTCAGCTTCACTCTGAGGCCTTTTGGCTAGAGCTCTGATGGATGAAGTGTCTCCTGCCTCACAGTCAGGTTCTGATAATCCCAATATAAAACTTATATCTTTTTATCTGATAGATGAAAGGATATAATTTTTGAATATAACCATGATGACATTGAAAACTGGAGTTCATCAAAAGACCCACGACATCCCATACATGTCAAAACCCAAAACACCATCAGTATAACTGCAATGATAAAAGATCCCTTACAATGAAAAAAAACTTACACAAGAAACTTTGAACAAAAACCCAACAACACATCAATTCTGACAACATCCTCTGTGATTCTTTCTATCAATGCCCTGACAGAATTGTCGCAAGTGACCCAGGCGTCCACATTCCTGGCAGGGCTTCAGAGCGCTTGGGCATGACCACTTCTTGTGACCCAGCTTGCCACACTGATAACACATGAGGATCTTTTCCTCCAAAGAGGTTGATGATAGATCCCGAGTCTTCTTGATTCCATGACCTGCTCCATCCAATTTCATTTGCTTACTCATCTCCTTTCCAGAATCTTCACCACTTCTCATAGGGATCGAAGGAGAGAGAACTACTTCGAGCATTCCTGCCATCGAGGCTTCGACATGAAAAGATCGTCTCGCCACATCGACAAAAGAAGTTAGGTTGGACTCTGACACCTTCGACTGTAGATCAGGGCGAAGACCAACCTCGAAGTGTCGAGACTTCATGGAATACCCTGAATCATAAGGTACTAGCTCCACAAAGCACTAGAAATATTCTAACATGGATCCATTGCCCTGCTGCAGACAACACATCTCCATCCCCTTTCTCTCCCTTTCTTCCTCAGAGAAATACTGGAAAATGAACAAAGCCTTGAAGAACTCCCAAGTAAGCTCTTGACGGGGCTTGTTCAGAGACACTGACTTCCACCACATCCACGGTGAACCTTCAAGCATGAAGGTTGCAAAATTGACCTTAAACGACTCGGGAAAATCAACGAGGTTAAAGTCCCTTTCAATCTTCCGCATCCACTCCTCTGCTATGGAAGGGTCTGCTTGACCATAAAAGAGAGGTGGATCTAGCTTCTGGAACTCAAGCATAAAATCATTAGGTTGATCAACCACACTATGATCACCCATCAAAGCTTCAAAGGGATAACCACTGGACAAGGACAAGTCAAAAACACAATCAAGGCCAACTCAATAAATTAAAATCCTCAAAAACCAACACCTCATATATGAAAGGATCTAAACGCAAGAAAACGAGCCATCATAAAATCAAAACATTTATTTTGAAATGATCTTTAATTTAAAACAATCTTGGTGGGTTAAACCCTCTCTATTGGTATTCTTTAGAGTCTCACTCACATGCATGTATCCGTGTCACCCCGAGAATCCATCCACCATACTAGAAATCCATCCACATTTCCAACATACCACTATGAATTTGAGCACCCATAGGAACACCAAAGAAAAAACAAAGAAACTTCATTCATTTTTTTCAAAAACAAATCATTCATACCACTTATTTTAAAACAATCCACAAATTAAACATGTCATTTCAAATAACCCTTTTTTAAAAACCCTTTTTCTTCAAATTCGAACCACTCCCAGAAGTCATAGGAGACCCAAAACATCTCAAATAGGGAACTAGTTTCAGTGGGCGACTTGACCATATGGTTGGCAGCCATATGTCAATCACGTCACCGACACGAAGAGTATTTTTGGACCATACGCCTAGCTCCACATGGCTTTCCAGACCATGCGACTTAGGACTATTAGCCAAACTCCCTTTTTTGTAACCCAATCACAAAACATTTCCATAAAAACCCAAAGAAACTTATTAAACCAGAATTCCCAGGAAAACCCTAGGATCAGAACGAGCAAGAGTTCAAGACGCTCTTCCTACTCCTACCCCTCAAGTTCCGACAATCCTACTCCGTCTACCTTGACATCCCAAAAAAAGGGCTCTCTGAAAAGTGAGGTATACTAAGAGCTGACCTCCTCTGATACCATTTTTTCATAAACCATCCTGGGTCGACCCTGAACCGTTCACCAGAGCTGGTCTGTGACATGGACCGAGAGGCGTTCCCAATCCTCCCAAGTAGGCGAAAAGATCCAGGGCATCAACAGAGGCAGGGGGAATGATTTCGCCCAATATAAATAAATAAAGCAGTAGAAATAATAAAGAGCAACACAGAATAAGTAAACCAAAAAAAAAGACCAAACATGAACAAAAGAAAAATAAAACTAACCAAACACGACGTTTGAACTAACTCCATGTGACCTCGCGGGTCACTCTCTTACTCAACGATAAAGGGTCACCCAAGGTGAGCACACTCAAGATGTAGCCTGCAAAAACACTAAAAATAGAAAATAACTATAAGTGTGAGTATAAAAATTCAGTAGGCTACCCTGATATTTATTCCTAATGCAATACCTTTAAAATAAAAGAAACATCATTTCAAGTTTGAATTACAATTTATAAAAGTATGTTTTTCTAAATATTTTACTTAAAAACAAAGTATGAACCATTTCCCTTAAACATTTCCAAATTTGGGTTCATTTCATTAGTATCAATGACTTTTTAGAAATAGAAAGTGATGTTTATATTTTCAAATTTGTACAAAGAGGATTAAACACTTTCATTTGAAAACCATTTCTAGAAACCAAGTCAAAACTAATTTATCACTTTCCAAGGAAAACAATATACAAAAATTCACAAGAGTAAGTACACAATAAGGACAATGTAGAAATACATACAAGTATCAAATCATCACTACAATTGAATAAAAATCCACAGACATGGGTGAACCTAGGAGATCAAGAATAAACCAGAAGAAACCAATACATGAGATATCATCCTTGTTAACATGTCACACACGATGAAATCAAAATGCCCAATATGCTTGAACATCCTTTCTCAGGCAGGCTGAGGGAAAATCCCATAGTAATAAATGCAATATATCCACCTACTATGAGCCACTAGTCAGTACCATAACCTACCAGTGCAATAATCATTCTTATAATATTCTCTCAATATGCCAAATTCCCATGTCTCAAGTATTTGAAAAGGGGGTGAGCCAACCGATGCCAACCGAGCATCCAATCACACACACACATACATATATATAAAGCACAACAGGCATCACCCTAGGCCACTCCATGGGACAACCTCTTGCCTTTAAACTACTCGAGCACCCAGAATCCTTTAAGCATGACCTCCCATTAATCAGTCGCAGCCAAGGCATGAAAGTTATCCTAGGAGGGTTTTCATCAAAACATTTTCATCATTTTCCATAAAGTGCCAAACGGGCATTGAACACATTTTGAAATCACCACTTTAAGAAGAACTAAAATGCTTGTTCACGCTTCTGAATAAATCATTTAACATTAAAACCAGAACACTACTTGAAATTTCGTGAATAATGTTTAAAATCCAAACAGGTATTCTTTCACTATTTTGCGTCCGCTCATCCTGAAAATATTTCAAGTGTCATGTATAAAATAAACAAAATTTTTTACATCAAGTAATTTTTTGAAAATTAATTATATAATACCATTAAATATTTATTAAAATCTATAAAATATTTAATTGAACAATTGGCATGCGCAAACACAACAAAACAACACCATTTCTAAACCACTAGAATTGAATTATAAATTTTCATAATAGATGAATTAATCTTAAGTTGCATAATAATATTCAGCATATATATATATATATATATATATAGGGTGAAAACAGCAGGAAATAAAGTAACTTAAACTCTAAAAGCAGTGCAATGAGAACCTACCTCAAGATCAATGCGCGATGACAATGCAAGCTCGGAACCAAGGCGCGATGACAAGGAAACTTCGGAAACAAGGCGATGCAATGACGCTCTCTTGAAAACGCCCTGTGCAGGTCCTAAAAATTCTAAACCTACCAATAAAAACCCACCATCAACTAAAGCCCATAGTCCAACAAGAGTATCATGATAATAATAATAATGATAATAAGAGTAAGAATAATAATAAGAATAATGATAATAACAATAATAATAATAATGATAAAAATAATAACAACAATAACAATAACAATAACAATAACAATAACAATAACAATAATAATAATAATAATAATACTAATAATAACAACAACAACAACAACAACAATAATAATAATAAGAACAACAACAACAACAAAAACAAAAACAACAACAACAACAACAACAACAAAAACAATAATAATAATAATAACAACAAAAAAAAGAATAATAATAATAATAATAAAAAATTGTAAGAAACAAATGGAACAATAATTAGGTGGATAAATCGTGGTTTACCTGCCGGCAGGCTGAGCAGAGGGTGTCAAGGGGGTTGCAGGTCAGCCAGAGGGGTTGCGGGACAGCCGAAAAGGCTACTGCGGGCTGCTCGGGTGAATCATGCAGAGAGGAGGTCCGGGGTCCTACACTAAAGGAGGGGGCAGCTGGTGGAGAGCCGACTGAAGGAGTTACGAAGGTAGGGGAGGTCGGGACCGCCGGTTTTGTCGCTGAGCAGGAGGGAGTCGGATGGGGGTTGCTTCACTGGCTGCTGCAAAGGGGAGAAGGGGACAAGCCACCTATAGGGAAGAGGGAGGGCCGCCGTGTAACTGCGGCAAGGAGAGGAGAGAACTAGGGCGCCCGGTGCTGTTGTGTCAGACCAGCGGCTGGTTGTTGTGCAGGGACGGACAGAGGATGCGTGCTGGGCGGGCTAGATGGGTTCGTGACCGGAGGAGCGGGGTGCGGGGACTGCTAGGCAGGAGCAGTAAGGCGGAGGGCTGAGGGAGGTGCGTTGGGAGATGCAGGAGGCGGGGCAGGAGAGCTGGCCGGAGGGCTGCAGGCAGGCTGGAGAAACAAGAGGGGCGCTGGTGGGCTGCTGCGGCCGTGCGCGATGGAGAAAGGCGGAGGCAGGAGAGGGCACTGAGGGAGAGAGGTGCAGTTAGGGAGGCCGAGGCAAGGGGGGTGGGGGCATGCATAGAAGAAAATAAAAACGGGGGGGGGGGGGAGATAAAAGGGTTTCCGAAAACCCTAAAAAAATTAATAAATAATAAAAATAATAATATCAATAATCATGATAACAAAATAAATAAATAAAAATAACTAAAATACTATATATATATCTATATATAAGTGTATTTATATACTATTAAACTCCTACTAACTAAATAGTAATGAATCAAATAATAATAATTATAATTAAACAATAAAATAGTTTCTAGCAATTGATTTAATTAACATCAATTTAATTGTAATATTTAGAATGACAATAATAATGATAACAACGATAATGTGAAGATAAAATTTAAAAATAATAATAGTAGTATATTATTTAAATAAAAATAGAATTCTTAACACAATAAAATTTAAACGACACAAAAATCAATGCACTTTTTAAATATAAACACTCTTTATTTCAAAATTCTGTAGACAACGGGATGCGCAGTTGTTAGGGCGAGGTCGTGCGGCTCCAACTTCACGCTCCGCCCATGCGCCCGATGACTTAGACACCAAAGAGAACATATTTTAACATAAATCAAAGAAAAAATTCATCCGGGACACACCCGAACCACAGAAAAAATTATTTAAGGCCGAAAATAATTAAATAAATCTATACTCACGGGTCAGGGTGTGACAAGTCTCCCCACCATAATGCTTTCTGCCCCCAGAAATCCACGACACCATCCATCCGATAGATCAACACCTAAGGATTCCATATAAACATGATCCAACCTCTTAACTCAATGGAATTTCATCGACGACCAATGGGACTCAACCTCACTTCCTGAAACATATCACCAGTAGAGGGGAGGCCTGACCGGACTCCCCACCATAAGGATTCAAGTATCATCAAATAGTTATTTGAGATGAAATCCAAGGAGATGGTGGGTCTCCTCACCATAAAGGACCAACCTTTACACGGCCAAGCGGAAAAAATGACTTAAGCTTGAACCAGAACTTACTCAAGATAAAAGGAGCACAATAATAACATTTAAACCACTCACTCCTGTCTGAAAGGGATAGGAGTTGATCTGAAAAGTCTGCGCAAAACAAAAACCGTTACCCCATGGGCGGGGAGGGAGGGACCAAGGATTGGATCCCTGAAACTATGATAGAAAAATACTCACGGCTCACCACTTCGGGATGGACACAAACTGAAGTCGCAACTGATTCACATGGGTGGCCCACGCAAGGTCACCGATCAGAAAATTTCATCAAAAAAGGCACAATTACCGAAATTGTGTGAGGGATAAGTCCATGGCGCACTTTCAACAAGACGGAAATTGAAACGACAGATAAACCAGGGCAGTAACACCAAAAATGTCTCACCAAACAGTAGAGGCACAACCTTAACCAGACTCTTTAAAATTCCCCGGGGGTTCCTAACTACGCGCCGGCTTCACTCTGAGGCCTTTTGTCTGGAGCTCTGATGGATGAAGTGTATCCTGCCTCGCAGTCAGGTTCTGATAATCCCAATAAGAAACTTATATCTTTTGATATGATAGATGAAAGGATAGAATTTTTAAATATAACCATGCTGACGTTGAAAACTGGAGTTCATCAAAAGACCCACGACATCCCATACATGTCAAAACCCAAAACACCATCAGTACAACTGCAATGATAAAAGATCCCTTACACTGAAAAAAACTTAAACAAGAAACTTTGAACAAAAACCCAACAACACATCACTTCTGACAACTTTCTCTGTGATGCTTTCTAGCAGTGCCCCGACAGAATCATCGCGAGTGACCCAGGCGTCCACAGGCCTGGCAGGGCTTCAGAGCGATTGCGCACAATGACTTCTTGTGACCCAGCTTGCCACACTGATAACACATGAGGATCTTTCACTCCAAGGAGGTTGATGATAGATCCCGAGGCCTCTTGATTCTATGACCTGCTCTATCCACTTTCATTTTCTTTATCATATCCTTTCTAGAATCTTCACCACTGCTCAAAGGGATCGAAGGAGAGAGAACTACTTCGAGCATTCCTTCCATCGAGGTTTCAACATGAAAAGATTGTCTCACCACATCGACAAAAGAAGTTAGGTTGGAATCTGACACCTTCGACTGTAGATCAGGGCGAAGACCAACCTCGAAGTGTCGAGCCGTCATGGCATACCCTGAATCATAAGGTACTAGCTCCACAAAGAACTGGAAATATTCCAACATGGATCCATTGCCCTGCTGCAGACAACACATCTCCATCCCCTTTCTCACTATTTCTTCCTTAGAGAAATACTGGCGAATGAACAAAGCCTTGAAGAACTCCCAAGTAAGCTCTTGACGAGGCTTGTTCTGAGACACTAACTTCCACCACATCCATGGTGAACTTTCAAGCATGAAGGTTTCAAAATTGACCTTAAACGACTCGGGCAAATCAATGAGGTTAAAGTCCCTTTCAATCTTCTACATCCACTCCTCCGCTACGGAAGGGTCAGCTTGACCATAAAAGAGAGGTGGATCTAGCTTTCGAAACTCAAGCATAAAATCCTTAGGTTGATCAACCGCACTAAGATCACCCATCGAAGCTTCAAAGGGATAACCAATGGATAAGGACAAGTCAAAAACCCAATCAAGGCCAACTCAATAAATTAAAATTCTCAAAAACCAACACCGCATATATGAAAGGATCTAAACACAAGAAAACGAGCCATCATAAAATCAAAAAATTTCTTTTGAAAAGATCTTTAATTTAAAACAATCTTGGTGGGTTAAACCCTCACCATTGGTATTCTTTAGAGTCTCATACACATGCATGTATCTATGTCACCCCGGGCATCCATCCACCATATTAGAAATCCGTCCACATTTCCAACATACCACTATGCATGTGAGCACCCATAGGAACACTAAGGCCAAAACAAAGAAACTTCATTCATTTTTTTTCAAAAACAAATCATTCATACCACTTCTTTTAAAATAATCCACAAATTAAACATGTCATTTCAAACAACCCTTTTTTTAAAACCCCTTTTTCTTCAAATTTGAAACACTCCCACAAGTCATAGGAGACCCAAAACATCTCAAATAGAGAACTAGTGTCGGTGGGAGACTTGACCATATGGTTGGAAGACATATGTCAATCATGTCACCGACATGAAGAGTATTTTTGGACCATACGCCTAGCTTCACATGGCTTGCCAGGCCATGCGACTTAGGACTATTAGCCCAACTCCCTTTGTCATAACCTAATCACAAAACATTTCCATAAAAACCCAAAGAAACTAATTAAACCAGACTTTCCAGGAAAACCCGAGGATCAGAACGAGCAAGAGTTCACGACGCTATTCCAACTCCTACCCCTCGATTCCCGACAATCCTACTCCATCTACAATGAAATCCCAAATAAAAAGGGCGGTCTAAAAAGTGAGGTATGATAAGAGATGACCTACACTGATACCATTTTTTCATCAACCAACCTGGGTCGACCCTGAACCAGTCACCCGAGCTGGTCCGCGACATGGACCGAGAGGCTTTCCCGATCCTCCCAGGTTGGTGAAAAGCGCCAGGGAATCAACAGAGGCTGTGGGAACGATTTCGCCAAATATAAATAAATAAATCAGTAGAAATAATAAAGAGAAATGTAGAATAAGTAAACTGAAGAAAACGACCAAACATGAACAAAAGAAAAATAAAACTAACCAAACACGATGTCCGAACTAACTCCGTGTGACCTCGCGGGTCACTCTCCGACTCAACGATCAAGTGTCAACCAAGGCGAGCGCACTCAAGTTGTATCCTGCAAAAACACTAAAAACAGAAAAGATCTACAAGTGTGAGTATAAAAACTTAGTAGGCTAGACTGATATCTATTCCCAATGCACTACCTTTAAAAGAAAAGAAACATCATTTCAAGTTTGAACTACAATTTATAAAAGTATGTTTTTCTAAATATTTTACTTAAAAACAAAGTATGAACCATTTCCCTTAACCATTTCCAAATTTGGGTTCATTTCATTTGTATGAATGGATTTTTAGAAAGGGAAAGTGATGTTTATATTTTCAAATTTTTACAAAGAGGATTAAACACTTTCATTTGAAAACCATTTCTAGAAACCAAGTCAAAACCAATTTATCACTTTCCAAGGAAAACAATATACAAAAATTCACAAGAGTAAGTACACAATAAGGGCAATGTAGAAATACATACAAGTATAAAATAATCACTACAATTAACTAAAAAGTCATAGACATGGGTGAACCTAGGAGATCAATAATAAACCAGAATACACCAATACATGATATATCATCCTCGTTAACATGTCACACACGATGAAATCAAAATTCCCAATACGCTCAACCATCCTTTATCAGGAAGGATGAGGGAAAATCCCATACTAATAAGCACAATATATCCACCTACTATGGGCCACTGGTCAGTACCATAACCTACCAGTGCAACAATCATTCTTATAATATTCTCTCAATATGCCAGATTCCCATGTCTCAAGTATTTGAAAAGGGGGTGAGCCAACCGATGCCAACCGAGCATCCAATCACACACACACACACATACATATATATAAAGCACAATAGGCATCACCCCAGGCCACTCCATAGGAAAACCTCTTGACTTTAAACTACTCGAGCACCCGGAAGCCTTTAAGAACGACCTCCCATTAATCAATCGCAACCAAGGCATGAGATTTATCCTAGGAGGATTTTCATCAAAACATTTTCATCATTTTCCATAAAGTGCCAAACGGGCATTGAACACATTTTGAAATCACCACTTTAAGAAGAACTCAAATGCTTGTTCATGCTTCTGAAGAAATAATTTAACATTAAAACCAGAACTCTACTTGAAATTTCGTGAATTATGTTTAAAATCCAAACATGCATTCTTTCACTATTGTGCATCCGCTCATCAAGAAAATATTTCAAGTGTCATGTATAAAATAAACAATACTTTTTAAATCAAGTAATTATTTAAAAATTTATTATCTAATACTATTAAATATTTATTAAAATCTATAAAATATTTAATTGAACAATTGGCGTGCGCAAACACGACAAAACAACACCATTTTTAAACCACAAGAATTGAATTATAAATTTTCATAATAGATGAATTGATCTTAAGTTGAAAAATAATATTCAGTATATATATAGGGCACAAATGGCAGGAAATAAAGTAACTTAAACTCTAAAAGAAGTGCAATGAGAACCTACCTCGAGATCAGTGTGCGACGACAATGAAACCTCGGAACCAAGGCGTGATGACAAGGAAACTTCGGAAACAAGGCGCGACGATGACGCTCGCTTGAAAACGCCCTGCATAGGTCCTAAAAATCCTAAACCTACCAATAAAAACCCACCATCAACTAAAGACCATAGTCCAACAAGAGTATGATGATAATAATAATAATGATAATAAGAGTTAGAATAAGAATAAGAATAATGATAATAACAATAATAATAATAATGATAATAATAATAACAACAATAACAATAACAATAATAATAATAATAATAATAAGAATAATAATACTAATACTAATAATAATAATAACAATAATAATAAGAATAATAATAACAACAACAACAACAACAACAACAAAAACAAAAATAATAATAATAATAATAATAATAAACAATTGGAAGAAACAAATAGAACAATAATTAGGTGGATAAATCGTGGTTTACCTGCTGGGAGGCTGAGCAGAGGGCGTCAAGGGGGTTGCGGGTCAGCCAGAGGGTCTGTGGGACATCCGTAAAGGCTACTGCGGGCTGCTCGGGTGCAACATGCAGAGAGGAGGTCGGGGGTCCTATGTTGAAGGAGGAGGTGGCTGGTGGAGAGCCGGCTGAAGGAGTCGTGGTGGTAGGGGAGGTTGGGACCGTCGATTTTGTTGCTGAGCAGGAGGGAGCTGGATGGGGTTTCTTCACTGGCTGATGCAAAGGGGAGAAGGGGACAAGGCCAACTATAGGGAATAGGGAGAGCCTACGTGAAACTGCGGCAAGGAGAGGAGAGAACTAGGGTGCCCGGTGCTGTTGTGCCAGACTAGCGGCAGGTTTTTGTGCAGGGACGGACAGAGGATGCGTGTTGGGCGGGCTAGCTGGGTTCGTGACCAGAGGATCGGGGTTCGGGGACTGCTGGGCAGGAGCGACAAGGTGGAGGGCTGAGGGAGGTGTGTTGGGTGACGCAGGAGGCAGAGCAGGAGAGGTGGCCGGAGGGCTGCAGGCGGGCTGGAGAAACAAGAGGGGCGCTGGTGGGCTGCTGCGGCCGTGCGTGATGGAGAAAGGCAGAGGCAGGAGAGGGCACTGAGGGAGAGAGGTGCAGCCAGGGAGGCCGAGGCAAGGTGGGTGGGGGCATGCAGAGAATAAAATAAAAACGGGGGGGGGGGGAGAAAAGGGTTTCCTAAAACCCTAAAAAAAGGTAATAAATAATAAAAATAATAATATCAATAATCATAATAACAAAATAAATAAATAAAAACAACTAAAATACTATATATATATATCTATATATAAGTGTATTTATATACTTTTAAACTCCTACTAACTAAATAGTGATGAATCAAATAATAATATTTATAATTCAACAATAAAATAGTTTCTAGCAATTGCTTTAATTAACATAAATTTAATTGTAATATTTAGAATGACAATAATAATGATAACAATGATAATTTGAAGATAAAATTTAAAAATAATAATAGTCATATTATTTCAATAAAAATAAAATTATTAACACAATAAAATTTTAAACGACACAACAATCAATGCACATTTTAAATATAAACACTCTTTATTTCAATATTCTGAAGACAACAGGATGCACATTTGTTAGGTCGAGGTCATGCGGCTCCAACTTCACACTCCGCTCGTGCGCCCAATGACGTCGACGCTAAAGAGCGCATGTTTTAACATATCTCAAAGAAACAATTCATTCGGGACACACCCGAACCACATAAAAAATTATTTAAGGCCGAAAATAATTAAATAAATCTATACTCATGGGTCAGGGTGTGACAATATATCTTGTAATCACTTTTGTACAAAAGGATAGTTTTTAATTCTTCCCATTTAGTTATTCTGGATATAATTGATATCTTCTTATTATAAAGTATATGTTGGAAATATCATATCTATTACATAGCATGAAATATGTCACACCTGGTTTTTCAAGTTTGGTTTATGTTCCTATTTGTTGGGAATCTCGATATTTTCTTGGGTTCTGAGTGTGATGGGTGTTGAGTTTTGAAGTGTTTTCTTTGTCTAGTCCTTCCCTCATGGTTGATCCTTTTTTCATTTGGGAGTTTTTGGAGAAAACATGGAAGTTTGGCTTGAAAATACCTTGTGCAAGATATGATGCGTGGTTTGATAAACCATGAAACCAAACCTAGGTAACCATACGACAGGTATAAAACCTACCACATGGTTGGCGCATGGCCATGCGGCCGATTAGGGGTGACCGTTTCTTCAATCCCTGTGGATTCCGCATGGTTTCTACATGGTTTAATAAACCGTGCGGCCTAACCATGTGGCACTACCTAGAATTAAAAAAACATGTTTTTACTAAACTACCCACTCAGGTTTTTTGACCTAAATCCAACCAAAATTGCTTCCCCTAGTTCTTACAGACCTAGGGAGGCCTCTCCCTTTCTTCCCAAGCCCAACCTCCTCTGCCCATGGTGTATATCTAAGAAACCCTCAAGGTGGATCTTAATTATCACGATAATTTCCTTCTCCTTTCTCTCCCCTATTCCTTCCCCTTCTATTTTTTTCTTGGTTTTCTACTATCCCCTGGTCATGCTTGATCAAGGGTTATATTTTACCATGATTTTGATGGGGGTTTTTGTTGTTAAGGGTTTTTATTTATATATTTAGGGTTTTGGAACCCCCATGGAGTGATTTCGGGTGTGCATTTCCATTCTTCCCTGGATTTGTGGTAGGTGATTCCATACTTAACCATATTTGAAAAATTAATTATGATTTCTTGTATTTTTTTTATTTTCTATAATTTATGTGTTAGTTTCTAAAGTGGTTTTTGGAAAGTTTTGATGCACATTTGGTTTGAAAATTATTTCTCTTTATTAAAGTGAGCATAGTTTGAGTGTAAAGTTTATTGTGCTAATTGGAGGTGTTTTATAAATTGTTTAATTAATTTATTCAATTATATAAATGGTGTGAATCATGTTTTGGCATGGTTGTGACGTGTGTTTGGTTTTAAAGTGGTGTTTTATATGAAACCAGTTGTGTTTTTGGTGTAAGTTTTTATGCCATTTGAGAATGATTTATAAATTGTTCAAATGGTTTATTTAATTATTTGCGTGGTGTGAAAGTGGTATTTGGTGTGATTGAGTATTTTTCATGTGCAAACCCTTATGTTCTATTTGATGTCATTTTATAAAGCATGAAACTGGTTTATTAAACTACGTGTGGGCTGAAAATTGTGTTTTGATATAGAATTGATGTGTGGTTGATTTTTAAAGTGGGTCTCTACTGAAATTTTGGTGTAAGAGCATTTGAGGTGTTTATTGATTTTTTTTTATAAATTGTTATAATGGTTTACTAAATTATATAAATGGTGTAAATCATATTTGGGAAATGTTTTGGTGTGAGTATGTTTTCAAAAATGGATTCTGATGTTCAAGTGGCGGCTTGTGATATGTAATGCTTGGTTTGGTTGATGAATTGTATAAGCAGTTTTATGTGATGTGGGAAACTTGATTGAGCACAAAAAGGGAAGCTTGGGTATCTAGGTGGGTAAACTAGGACTAGTATGCTAGTGATTTAGAAGTTTCTTTTTCTCGGTTTCCCCTAGTTGGATTGATGATGAAAAAACTAACTAAATATGTATGATGATCTAAGACCACTAGAATTTTGTATGTTGCTCCTCTTTAGTGGCTCGTTCATGAGAAAGCTGTTGGTCGTGATTTCTATACCATATTATACTAATATATGAGGTACCTAAGGCCCCACTATTGCTAGTGCCTAGGGGTATTTCCCATGACTATTTCTCATTTTCTATATCACACTTACCATTGGCATATGGTATGGTTGGTTGGGAATTTCAAAATCAAGGGTGTTTTATTAAAAATTGCTTTCTTTAAAACTATTTTCCATTTAAATTTGAATTAATTCAAAGTTGTTTTGATTTAAAGTTATTTTCCTTAAAATTGTTTTATCATTTATTTCATTATAAAACTTGTAGGTTTATTTTTCATTTAATGTTTAGTGAATGGAATCTTTTATTTGGGTGGAATCCTACTAGGCTTTGGCTCACACCCTATATACAGCTTTGGGTGTATGCAGACCCTGTTGTTTATTTTTTTCAGGTTAAGGCAGGGCATGTAGTGTTGCAAGATTGGGTTTTTAGTGGATATTGTTGTGGATCTTAGAGGTGGAAAATTTAGGATGTTTCTCCTTTTGTTTCATCGAGTTTTGGGGTGATGTTATAGTTTCCCTTTGTGTCATAGTCATTTTTAGTTTTTGTTTTAGTTGTAAACTTAAAATCTGTAAATTGTTAAAGTCTCATTTGTTTGGATTTTTTATATATGGATTTTTGGTTTTTGTTGGTTATTTTAATATGATTAATTTGGTTAAATTGTTCCCTCTTGTTTTATTTGATATTGGGGCACTTATGCCAACCCATGGAAATCATTAATTCCCTTTAGGCCTTGCCGTAGATTGGGTTGGGTGTTGGGTTGGATGGAAACCCTGCATAGTTTTTTAAAAAATGGTATTAGAGTGAGGTTATCACTTATAGGACCTTTATTTTTAGAGGACCCTTTATTATATAGGAACTTCATGGTATACAAAGTAGGATTGTTATGAATTAAGGGGTAGGTGTGGGAAGAGTGTCGTGAACTCTTGCTCATTTTGATCTTCAGGTTTCCATGGGAAGTCCTGTTTTCTTAGTTTCTAGGTCTTTAAAGATTGATTGGTGATTTGTATACGACAAGGGGAGTTGAGCCAATGATTTTTGTGAGCTCGTAGGACATGTAGAGCCATGTGAAGATAGGGGGAATGATCCTAGAAGGCTCTCCAAATTGATAGTGTGTTTGGAATATGACCGCCAAGCATATAGTCAAGTCACCCACCGACACTAGTTCTCTCTTGTGAGTCTCTTTGAATCTTCTTGAATTCTAGTAATTACTTTAAAAATACTTTTTTATGAATTGTGAAAACTAGGTTTTAATGTAATGGTTGGATTTTGAAAAAAAAAGGAAAATGGATTTTCATGATTTACTTTAAGATAGGTTTTGGAAAGTTGGGTTTTTGTGAAACTATTCTTGGGTTAAAAAAGAAATGGTTTAATGGGATTGTATTTCCTTAATATAAACATATGGGTTGTTAAAATAAAATATTTGGAAAGCATTGGTTATTTTTAAAATCATGAATTTTTTAATATTGTTTGAATCAGATGAATTGGTTTTGGAAATTTGTTTTGAATGGTTGGTGTTTTTCTGAAGAGCTTCTGTTAAATTTGAAATGGGTTTTAATCTTTGTGGCTAGCGGGTTATGAAAAGAGGCTTGGGTGAATTTTTAAGTGGAAAATGGTTGTCTGAAATGGAATGGTTGATTTGGAATTTGTTTTAAATGAAAAGTAATGGGTTTTAATCAAATCGTTTGGGTGAAATGATATTTTTTGAATTTATGAAAAAATGTTTTGAATGAGATGAAAATGATTTATGATGGAAGTATATGGGACTTCATTTTTCAAGAATGGTAAAATGGTTTGATGTGTAGAATCTGAAAATGTTTTTTTTCACTTATTGGTTAGTGTTCCTTGGGAAGGTACTTGATATTTTTATTGATTTGAATGGTTTGTTTTAGAAAATGAGGTTGGTTTGTTTTAGCCTTTGGTGTTTTCATGAGTACTCACATGCATGGTTTTATATGGAAATGTGGATGGATGCCCAGTATGGCATGGTGGATGGGTTCCTAGGGTGGAAAATAAATGTTCATGTGAGTGAGACTCAATGAAACACCATTGGTGAGTGTGAAAATTCACCAAGTCTGATTTGTTCTAATTTCCAAAAGTGTTTTAAACTGGAAATTGTGGTGTTTTTTGAAAACCTATGGTTTTGTGGCTTGTTTTCCTATGTCTTAGAATTTGTTTTATTCAGTAGTATTCCTCGTGACCCAGAAGTGATACTCCTATTATGTATTGATATGGAATCTTGTTGGTGGATCAGTTTTGGAGTAATGTTCAGTGGGTTTCTATAAATGTCTTTGGATATTTGATCCAGTTACCCTTTGTGTTTATTTTCTTTCTATGTGAAGTTTTGGGTTCATGGGATAGTTTTGATATAGCTCATGGTTTCCTTTTTTCCTTATGTTATATCCCTTAGAGATGTGATGGATGTTATAGTATGGCTATAGGTGGTTCTCTATTGGAACGATTTACAGTTGATCAACCTAATGATTTCATTTATGACTTTTAGAAGGTAAATCCACATCTTTGAAGGATGCCCTAACCTGTTTTTTGGAAGAATGAGCTATTTAGGCTTCGTCTAGGATGCCTTCTTGTTGTAGTGACTCCCTCAGTTGTGGTGGTTATGCTTGGTGGTGTTTGGTGGGTTTCATTGTATATCTTTTTCATTCTACTCCTCATTTGGAGTGAGAGGGGATAGTGTTGTATATCTCTAAGTCCCTATTTGGGTGAAGGGTGTGGTGTTTAATGAAGTGAGTTTCGTGGTGTGTCATAATCCTTTATTTCTACCTGGGAGTGTTATGTGGATTTGTGTGGAACTAAAATAAGGTGTTTTAGTTAATGGATTGGCCTATATTGACTGAGAGATAGTAGATGCTCCATACATCAATGCTTCAGCCATAGGTCTTAGAGTGAAGCTAGCGTATAGTCAGGAATCCTAGGGGTTTAAGGAGTTTGCATAAGTTTGTGCCTTTACCATTATGGTGAGGCAGTTATAGTGTTTTTATTGTGGTTTCTTGTCATTGTTAATTTCCTATTGTTGTAAAGAGCATGGTGTACTTAACCCTCACGTAGTGTCTGTGGTATGACTTCTTGAATACAAGTTCCCAATCAATATTTTTGTGTGGACCGCCCATGTGAATCTGGTGTAGTATTGGATTTTATCCATCCATAGGAGAAGAGTGGTGGGTATTTATCAGCTGTGGTTTATGTGGTATAACCATTGGGCCTCTTCCCTCCCCTCCCTAAGTGGTGAGGGTTTTGGGTCTATGCGGGGAGTTTTGTTTTAGTTCTTTACCCCTCCATTTGGGAGTGGGTGGATTAAATATTCATGTTTAGATCCTCTTAACTTGTTTTGGTAGGTTCTTATGGGAGAGTTTTGGTTGGACAGTGTGGGAAAGGCCCAATTCTAGTTAATTTTTAATCCTCGTTTTGTTAGTGTTGGTTGGTTCTTAATGATTGGGAGACCCACCATGGGTCTCTTTGGGTTTTCTTTTATGAGTTTTCCAAGTTCTAGTTGATTTTTAATAGCGGGGAGTCTATTTGATCCTCCCCTATGTCAGTGATCTATTTCAGGTTTGGGTTTGGTTGATCTTGTTGATGTCAATTCTTTAAAAAGTTGTTGATTTCTTAGTTTATTTTTTGGTTTCGGTGAGTTTTGGGTTTATTAGGAGAAGTCCCAATGGAATGGTTTTGTATTGGTTTTGAATGTGGTGGTTTGATATTTCCTGTTGTTCTTGGGAGGTGGTTGTGGGTTGTTGTTTTGTTTTGGGTAAGACGCTTAAGTTCTATTTTTGGTGAGTGAAGTGTTCACAGTTTAAGTGGTTATATCATGATGATGTGGAGTCCTTAGTAATTGATAAACCACCTTAATGTGTTATGGATTTACAAGGATGAAAAGCATTAATGGTGGAGAGAATTGTCACACCTGGTTTTTCAAGTTTGGTTTATTTTCTGTTTTGCTGGGAATCCTGGTATTTTATCAGGTTTTGGGTGTGATAGGTGCTAAGTTTTGAAGTGTTTTATTTTTCTAGTCCTTTCCTCTTGGTTTATCCTTGTTTCATTTGGATATTTTTGTAGAAAACTAAGAAGTTTGGCTAAAAAATACCCTACACATGGTTTGGCGCACAGTTTGATAAACCGTGTGTCCAAACCCAGGTAAACATGCGACATGTATAATACCTACCACACAATTGGCGTATGGCCATGTAACTGATTAGGTGTGACTGTGTAGTCAGTACCCATGGATGCTGCATGGTTTCTGCATCGTTTAATAAACAATGCGGCCTAACCTTGCGACACTTCCCAGAATTAAAAAAAACATGTTTTTCCTAAACTATCCCATTGGGATTTTAGGCCTAAATCCACCCAAAATTGATTCCCCTAGTTCTTCCATGCATAGGTAGGCCCCTACCTTTCTTCCCAATCCATTACTCCTACTCCCATGGTGTAGATCTAGAAAACCCTCAAGGTGGGGCTTAATTCTCAAGGTAATTTTCTTCTCCTTTCTCTCCCCTCTTCCTTATCCTTCCATTCTTTCTTTGTTTTCTCTTCTCCCCTACTCATGCTCAACCTAGGGTTTTATTTTCCCATGATTTTGATGGGGATTTTGGTTTTTAGGGTTTTTCTTTGTAGATTTAGGGTGTTGGAACCCTCGTGGAGTGATTTTGGGTGTGTTTCCATTATTCCATTGATTGAGGTAGGCGATTCCATGCTTAAGCATTTTTGAAAAATTAATTATCTTGTTTGTATTTTTTTATGTTCTATAATTTAAGTTTGATGTGAAGGAGTGTTTTTTGGAAATCTTTGATGCATATTTGGTTTGAAAATGTTTTTTCTTTGTTAAAGTGAGCATAGTTTGTATGTAAAGTTTTTTTTTCTAATTGGAAGTGTTCTAAAAATTGTTTAATTTATTTATTCATTTATATAAATGATGAGAATCATGTTTTGGGATGGTTGTGATGTGTGGTTGATTTTAAAGTGGTGTTTTTATATGAAATAAAGTGTGTTTTTGGTGTAAACTTTTGTTGTGCCATTTTTTAATAAGTTATAAATTGTTCAAATGGTTTATTAAATTATTTGTGCGGTGTGAAAGTGGTATTTAGTTTGATTTAGTATGATTTTAATTTTTAAAGTGGTTGTTTTATGTGAAATTGGGTATTTTTCATGTGAAAACCCTTGTTTTCCATTTTATTTCATTTTTTAAATCATGCAATTGGTTTATTAAACTATGTGTGGGTTGAAAATTGTGTTTTTATATAGAATTAATGTGTGGTTGATTTTTAAAGAGGGTTTCTTATGCACTTTTTTTGTAAGAGAATTTAAGGTTTTTATTAAAATTATTTTATAAATTGTTATAATGGTTTATTAAATTATATAAATGGTTCAAAGCATTTTTGGGAAACGTTTTGGTGTGAGTATGTTTTCCAAAATGGATTTTGATGTGCAAGTGGTGGATTATGACAAGTAATGCTTGGTTTGGTTGATGATTTGTGTAAGCAGTATTATATAACATTGGAAATTTGATTGAGCACAAAAAGGGAAGCCTGTGTATCTATGTGGGTGGACTAGAAATACTATTCTAGGGATTCAGAAGTGGCTTTGTCCTAGTTTCACCTAGAAAGATTGATGATGACAACACTAACTATATACGAATGATGATTTTATACCTCTATAATTTTGGATGTTTCTCCTATCTAGTGGCTCGTACATGATAAAGCTATTGTTCATGGTTTCTATACCACATTACACCAAGATATGAGGTACCTAGGGCCACAATTTTTCTAGTGCCTAGGGTTATTTCCCATGACTAGTTCTCATTTGCTATATCACACTTACCATCGACATACAGTATGGTAGGTTGGGAATTTCAAAAGTAAGGGTGTTTTCTTTAATGTTGCTTTATTTAAGTCTGTTTTCCATTTAAAGTTTCATTAATTCAAAGTTGTTTTTATTTAATGTTATTTTCTTTAAAATTTTTCTAGCATTTATTTCATTATAAAACTTGCAGGTTTATTTTTCATTTAGTATTTAGTGCATATAATCTTTTATCTGGGTGGCATCATGTTGGGATTTAGCTCACACCCTGCATACACCTTTGGGTGTATGTAGACCCTGTTGTCTATTTGCTTCAGGTTAAGAAAAGATATCTAGTGTTGGAAGATTGAGTTTCTAGTGGCTCTTGTTGTGGATCTTGGTGGTGGCGAGTTGAGGATGTTTCTTCTCTTATTGCACGAAGGTTTGGGGTGATGTTCTATTTTCTCTTTGTGTCATAGTCCTTTTTAGTTTTTGTTTTAGTAGTAAACTTAATATCTAGAAATTGTTAAAGGATTATTTTTTTGGATTTTTCAGAACTGTATTTTTGGTTTTTGTTGGGTATTTTAATATGATTAATTTAGGTAAATTGTTCCCTC
The DNA here is from genome assembly GCA_963277665.1 of Viscum album. Lineage (NCBI taxonomy): Eukaryota > Viridiplantae > Streptophyta > Magnoliopsida > Santalales > Viscaceae > Viscum > Viscum album. The sequence goes on from OY728156.1 coordinate 1,850,576,892, forward strand.
TTGTTTTATTTGATACTCGGGCACTTGTACCAGCCTATGGGGATTGGAAACACCCTTCGAGCCTTACCTTGGACTAGGTCAGGTGTTGGGTTGGATGGAGACCTAGCTTTGTTCATGATAGAATATGTGATTGATCCATCACAGAAGTGTATGAAAGTCTACTCACCACATTAATCTCCTACTATGTCCCATACATGTCTTCTTGGGGAGATTTATTCCATGTTCCATTAATAATAATTTTCTATCAAATTATTCCAATACCTTATCAGTATATGTACTTTGAATTGGTCTAAGAAACCCATCATATCTACCTCAATAGATCCTACTCCCTAAAACTCAGGTTTCCAATTTAAATCAATATATGGAGAGTTACTTTCATTTTTTGTCTTAATTAACTATATGACCAATAACTATTTTCCATATGTTACTAAGCATATTTTTTTTGGAAAACTATATCCCTCACACTAAAATATTATAGAACCATGGAAACAATTTATTCCAAATGAATATTATATGATCTCATTTCTTACTTCAATATAAAACTATATTTTATAAACTTTCACCCCTTATTGGAATTCTATAGTGTCATCAATCCTTTCTGGTTGTGTCGTATAGAAAACTTACAAGATTTGTGGTCTTGACTTTAAATTCCCAATTTAAAAATCATAAAATGTAGCCATGAAAAGTAGAATTATGATAAATTTGGGCATAATGACTTGGTATTACCAATCAAGACTTATTGGTATCACACTTATACCACCCATATATAGCCTCACTTGATTAACCACCACAGTATTAAAAATAATAATCCCTTGTACTCTGATACATGGAATTAATTATTGAATTTTAATTAATCATGTCAATATTATATTGTTTCCATTTACTAATTACTTGTGGGATTCATTACTCTCAATAGATAAAGTGTCACCAACAGTATTGAATATAAAAAAATTACTATGGTTTTATCCTTACTATGTAGTGTGTGTCTCTAGAACATATCTTTTCCAAAAGGTATTGTGTAACTTGTTCCTATTACAACTAGTTGTGCATCTTCAATATTGAATAAATCCAAGTCAAACTTTCTCCCACTATCTCAAATATATAAGTGCACCCTTTTATAAAAATATAGTCTATGACTTGACTATCTCTATTCTATATCAGGGATTTCTATAATATCCTTAGAAACATTTTAGTATAATTAATCTAAATGAACACTATGTTTTACTTGATTCAAGTTTGTTAATATTCATAAAAAACTCTTTACATCTAAACACACATTCTTATGAAATAATGGATTTATATTATACTATAACTCACATAATATCCATTTTTCATTATAGTTGGCATATGGTTATGGGATAACACTGCTATTCATGAAGCATATCTTAAATAATAATGGAAGTAACAATTCATATAAATATCAACAATGATGATTATTTTATTTAAATCACGACTATGATGTGTATAAGGAGATGTGTATTTAGGAATTACTCCATGCTACATTTTATTGATCACTTTTTTCATGTAAGATTCATCATCTATCCCATTTACTATTATCATAGCTTTGATGTGTATAATGAAATGTGTATTTATTAATTACTCCATGATATATTTTAATGATCGATGAATGCATGGTCAAGATATTCTTCGACACATGGGCCCAAGGAAACCAATATATTATAACTAAGTATTTTTCTAGGCTTCACTTTTACATTACTTAAAAAACTTAAAATAAATCTCATGAAGTATATGAATTTACCTCTAGCTTAACCTTGGAATATTTCACACTCTAAATCTAAACTAATTATGAAATCTTTGTGTATTACCGTTATTTCTAAGGGTTTATTTATTAAAATCTAGGTAAGTAAATGTGTTGATAATACCTAATTTATTTAACACTAAAGAGTCTAAAAATCATATTTAGTATTTACTTGAAAATTAATTTTAGTTTTACTAGATTTTTTTTATTTCCACAACTAGGTAAAAATGAGTATTACATTTTAAATTCATATGGTATTACCAATTATTCAAACATTACTAAACTATTAGTTGAGTATTCTACACTACAAAAAACATTCATTCCAAAATGGAATAATGTCTCCTTGTGTCCAATGGAAATGTGAGATAAATGTTTTTGAGAATAATCAATTAAAGTTCAAATAGAATCATAATTTTAGTAATTAGAAGTTTTTTACTTCTCACCACTGAATTAGGTTTCACTCTTTCTCAGCCACTTGGAGAATTCAACTTACTTATTGTAATGTTACTTTTTTTACTTGGTTATTATATTTAAATAATCATTTTTTATTGGAATATTGTATTCAATATCTAATAAGTATAAAAAAATTACATATAGTTGAGGAATATACTTGAAGAAGAATCAAATACATGCTTATTCAATTTAGTTCATAGTATTTGAACTTCCATAGACTTATCTTGTGACATGTAAAGAAAATAAATTCTTGTATAATTCTTTTCCAATTTTATTTTGAAGGAATCTGTGAAGGTTCCATTGGTATTACAATTACCATTGGTACTTTACACCTATCTTTCAACATGTTCACCATATGAACTAAATATTAGTGTTTCTTTAAGTTCTTATCTTCTTAGAGGAAATTACATACAAAAGGTAATGAATCATTTTTCCATTTATTGTTCATTTTTTGTAATCTTCAACAAAACTAGAGAAATATGGTGATAAATATATAATAATGGGATGTATTGAAAGAAAGTGTTCCATATTTCAATTCACACATTTTCAGTGTAATCATCACCCATCTATATCTTGCTTCAACATCTCCTCACATACTTCTCAGAGACGAGACAACATGTGGTACCATTAATATCCTCATGATGTATCGTCAACTCATTAGACATTGATGATGTAATTATGATGTAAAAATCAAATGTTTCCTATAAAAGTCTGTTTTAAGCATCTCTTACACCAAATCTTCATGAGGTAGATCAATATGTATTGGAGACTCCATCACCTTGAATTTCCCATATCGTATTACTTTACGAAAGCACATGTAATACTCTTTGGAAACTCATACTAGTAAGGACATGTTTTTCCAAAATTAATCATTGTAAACTTGTAGTATTACTTTTAATTTTTCTACAAAAATAAAAACTAGAGGATTAGTATTAATAATTAAATTATTAAATGTCTCCCACTATTTTATCAAACCCTAGTATCCCTCACTACAAGATTTGGAATACTTAGTCACTCGAGTATTCTAGTGGAAATGATCCCTGAAACCCCTCCTCATAGTTTAATCTATGGCTATGCTAATACTCAAAGAGTCTCAAAGTAGGTGTTTGACTGTCCAACCACATTAAATTGTGGTTCCTTGAACTGTTGAGTGAAATTGCAACATCTAAAAATCATAAACATGGTTTACTCAACTATTTACTTATAAAGATTCAAAAATATATCTATGAATACTTATCTTCTTCCATATTTAGTTAATTTGACCCATCCCTCTCATAAGAACCCCCAGTAGTAGGAGACACCCTCAACTAGGGCCTATGAGTACCTCGTACACTCAGTTTTGTTCGAATTAAAATAGTGAAAGGTGTTTCTGCCTTAATATTTATTTGAGGGTTTTTATACTTTTTGATGAATGAATTCATTTTCTATTTAATATTCATGTACTATGTGATCGTACTCACTACTCACCATACAATAAATAGAAAAACATTTATCACATTATAAATAGTTTTAATCTATGCATTAATTGTTTATTATTTTATGTGACTGAAAAATCTTAAATATTCATAAAAATAATAAACAATTCAAAAATTAAATAAATAAAATGTCTGGACTTGAGAATTTTATATTGGTTGATCCATTTTATCCTCAACGGATCAACCATAACCCAAGGGGTAAAACACCCGAGTCTTATCTAACTCGTATCACAGATCATTCTCCAATCTAATGAATCACCGTCTTATCTAGAATACCACCTCATCTCAGCATGGTCCATGTATTATACTGGGGTCATCATAATACATAAATACTCAAACCCAAATAATAGGGTCTTGCTAATGTGAAATACACATGTAATACAACTCTTATAGACATACATACCCATATACATATTAAGTGAGAAAAACTGACGATGTACAGACCATCTATTTAAATTAGTTATTAATAACCACATGAATTTGAAATAATTAATTAAATAAATTAATCCATTCAAATATTGGTTGTTCAATTATGAAGATCACTCAACACATATATTAAATATATAATAAAAATTAATTTTTCAATAAATTTATGTCTAGGGTGTTATTTGAATTAAAATAATAGTTTTAAAATTTTAATCCAAATAAAAATTTCTCAATCCCAAAAATTAATTTAATTATATTTCATAAATTAACCTTATTTATAAAAATTTTAACTTATTTTAAAATATTTCTATTCCCTAGTCCCCGTGATGTTAGGATGGGTTGGGCATGTGAGGTAGGGCCCAATCCAGCCCGTTATGAGTTGGGTCGACCCTGCTGGGTAGCTGGATCGACCGCCCGTGCTACCCTATGAAATCACAGTGGATCATGCCAAAGAGGAGGCCACATGGTGAGGTTATGATAAGGTTAGATAGATATACTAGGGAGGTAGTGGTGGAAGTCGTGGATGAAAGGAGGCACACATCATAGGTTGAACGGGGGGGGGGGTTCAATGGTGGGATGGTCATGAAAATATGGGTCATGTGTGGCCGATCGTCAAGGTTGAGACAATGATAAGGGCCTGGACTGGCGGAGATGTTGGTGGAGACCACGAGACAAGGTGTCCAGATAGTAGATCTATATGGGGTCATCACAAGGGATTCTAACTATGGAGGGAGTCTAGTGCGGTGGGAGGTGGAACACCATTGGAGGCTGATCTAGTGGTGGGGGGCACAATGGGTCCATATGGAAGGTGACCACCGACTTTCAACCAATCAAAAAAGAAGGTAAGAGGTCACACAATAGGGGGGGATGGTGGTTGAGCAGGTGGATGTGCAACAAGACTCTAATAGACCCAAATGTGGTTAGGAATATATAAACCCGATCCTTTTTCACATATCATTACATGATTTTAAGTATAATTATACATCAAGTTACAATCCAAGGATCTTCATGTACAATGTCTTAGAAGACTAGGTATATAAAAATGAAAATAGGGAACTAAATAAAAAATTTCTTTATTTATCATCTATTATGAGCTCCTAACTTCCTTTTATCCCTTACATCTTTATAGGATAACCTAGAGATAACATGAATAAAAGGATGAGCTAAAAATCCCAGTAAGGGAATAAACATTAAAATAAAGTTTAGCACATGGGTAGTAAGGCATAACATAATAATATTAAAAGGAATGGAACATGATTAAATATAAGGAATCATAAAATATAGAACATGGTATCATATAATCATATAATCATAGTAATGTGGAAGCATCATAAAACATGAATTTAGCACGAGTCAAGTCTCATTTCACATAGAGGAGCATGAGTTAAGGCTAACCACCAAGACCGTTTCACACGGAGAACAAGTGAAAGATAACCACAAAGACCGTTGCACATAACCTATCATGATACTAAAAATTTCTCAATTCATTAGAGTGTTATCTGGTTGCATCCATCATAACATGTTCATGAATATGTTTTCCACATTAAGAATCATACATAAGGAATCAAACATAAATATAAGGGTTACCCGTGGTAAAGTTGGGTATCAAAATCTTGTAAAAAAGGAATAACATAAGGGAATATCACAATGGTTTCCATTAAATAAAGGATTTAAATCATACATGTACATTCATAATGGGTAAAAATATCATTTAATAAACTTTAGAATTAAAACATTTTAGTGTGGTTTAAGGAAAAAATTAAAGAGCATTTAAAGCAGAAAAAGGAATAATCTTTTATATAAATCCAAAAGAGAAAAAATAAAGTTTTCATAATAAAATTTGTGATTTTAGGAAAAATAATGATGTCTTAAAACATATTATATTGTTCACTTGAAATTGGATAATAATTCTAAAAGTTCCCTTAAATCGAGCTTTCTTATCGGGTAGAATTGAGTAGAGAACCTTTAAAAAACATGTATATCCATGAAAAATAGGATTAATGGATCTTGATACATGATTTTTGTAATATATAAAAATCATTTAGAATATGTACATAAAAATAAAAGTGAATTTTATTTGGGTAAAAAAGAGATAAAGAGTAACCTGAAGGAATAATGGAAGTTCAGGTAGAATCCATTACCTTAAGTCTGAAGGTGTTCTTCACTTGATCTTAATGTCCTGGAAATCAAATTAGATTCATTAATTAATAACACCAGAACCATTTATACATTTATTTTATTTATTATAACTTTATTAAGTTAATTTATGGACTTTTTATGGGTTAATAGATTCAATTTCATCGTTTGGGAGTGTTGGTTTTCTTAGTTTTCATGACCAGTTTACTTGTATACATGTACGAAAGGTCGTATAAAGTGGAGGTAATTATCCATAATTTAACTTATATGTTTTTAATGATATTAAAGTGGTTAAATTGGTCTTATATATCATTTGGTTTTATGGAATGAAGATTAATCCTTAGATAAATTGTTAATGATAATCATTTGAGTTTTTTGGCGGTTTTCGATCACAACAAACTCATTTTGTTTTATAAATTAATATAATGTGTAAAAATTATTATATAACATTAAATAAGATATAATAAATATCTTATAATATGGTTTAACTATAAAAATGGTTTCATGATCAACCTTGAATATGAAATTGAAAGACAAAAGCACATTGTCCATGAAGGTGGTAAATCGACACCTCACAGATGATGTTTTCATTCATAAAGTAAAAGAGAGAGGAGATGATATTTGGTGAAGATATATTAAATAAAAATGATAAAATTATGGTATATGTAAGATAATGGAGTTTTAATTCCATTTAGATAAGGGGAGGTGATTAGATAAAAATAATATAAAGGAACTTGAGAAGGAATTAAAAGAAAATAGAAGATGGTTTTACCTATTGATTCCTTCTTCTTGAGAACCTCCTTAGGGGATTGGTTTTGGTATTTTTCTAAAACCAAAAGATCATAGACATAGGGGAGAGGTTTTTAAAGATTATTGGTCAGAATTTGAACAAGAATCAAGGCTTGAGAGGTGTGATGAGAAGAGGTGGCGAGGGGCGATATTTATAGTGGAGGAGAGGGGTGTTTTCTCATCATTTAATTCATTTGTTTATTATTTTTCTCAAGACAAGAAATAGTGTTTATTCTTGAGACTAAATAAAATAATTATATCATTTGAGTTCAAACTTATTGTTTTTACATCATCCATGACTCAATTAATAGCGTATTTAACTTATAATATATAAATACTGTAAATTACTATATTTCACTATTCACAAAATTCAAGTATTTCAGAAAAATCCTGAAAATTTACCCTAACTATTTATCAACATGTATAATTCAAAAATGAACTCAATTTTATGAAAATAATTTTCTAAATATGAGAAATATAAGTTTTAATTAAAATCAAAATTTATTTGGAAAATACAAATTTTAAAATTAAAATTACTTTTTTAACACTTTAAAAAAATTATTAAGCTCTTGTAAAATTATCTCATAATATTAAGAAATAAAAATACTAAATTAAGAAAAAATTTTATGAAATTTTTTTTTCTTTTAAATGATTAAATTAATCAATAAAAATGTAATTAAATATTTATGACCTATAAAAATACCAACACTTAATTAATATTTAAAAAAAATTATTTACTTATACTATGATATAATTATATCATATTATCACATATAATATGGATAATTTTTATTTATACTTTCATTTATGAGGTTACTATTCAATTGTATGGTTTACTATTTATAATTGCCACATTACTATTCCAAATTTCAAGTTACTATTTCATCGGTATAGGTTCCTTAACTTCTAGAAACTCTTATTATTTCATTCATTCATCATTTATAAATATTTTATTGTGTTGTCTTATGTGTTTATACCATATGGAATATTTATAATAAGGTAATTTATATAGATAAAACTTTGGGTCGTTACATTCTTCCCCCCTTATGAAATTTTACCCTCAAAATTTCGTTTTACATTCTAAGTTGAAAATAAGCGTGGGTACTTTTCCTTCATCGATTCCTCTGGTTCCAATGATTCCTCTTCGTACTTATAGTTCCACCATATTACTTTGACCAGGTGATTAGTCTTGTTTCATAGAAATTTACCTCTATGATACAATATCTTCACTAGCTACTCCTCATAAGAAAGATCAATCTCCAACTGAACCACCTCTAAAGTCAGTACATGTGAAGGATTTGGTATATACTTGATTAAGTGGGATATAAGGAATACATCATATAATTTAGACATGGTAGTTGGAAGTGACAGTTGATAGGATACTCTCTGACATGATCAAGAATTTCTAAGGGGTCGATGTACCTGTGACTTAGATTCCCTTTCTTCTCAAATCTCATGACCTTCTTCCATATAGATATTTAGAGGAGTACCATGTATCCAACTTTAAACTCAAGGTCTCATCAATGATTTTCTGCATAACTCTTCTATTAGCTTTGGGCTACCTTGATGTATCACTGAATGGTTTTCACCTTCTCCACCATTTCTTTGACCATTTTAGGACCTAACAGCTTAATTTCACTGACTTCATCCCAACATGATGATGTTATACACCTTTTCCCATAAAAGGGATTTGTATGGAGCCATTTGGATGCTCGAGTGAAAACTATTATTGTAGGAGAATTTGACCAGTGGTAGAAGTTTGTACTATCCTCATTTAAAGTCTATAGAATATGCTATAAACATGTCTTCCAGTGTCTGAATAGTCCACTCAGATTGGAAATTATTTTGAGAATGATAGGACATACTAAATTTTATCTCGGTGTTTAGAGTATGCTGGATACTTTTCCAAAACTTTGAGGTAAATATCAGATCTCGATCATATAGAATCGATAGTGGTACTCTATACAACCTTACCAATTCTTTGATATATATCCGTTCAAGTTGATCTAGTGAGAAGTTCTATTTAATTGAAATAAATTGATATGTATTTGTAAGACGATCCACAATAACCTATATAGAATTGCTTCCTATAGATTTCTTTAGATTTCCAATGACAATGTCCATGGTGATATTTTCCCATTTCCATGTTGGTATGGGCAATGGTTGTATCATCCCTTTAGAATTTTTCCTTTCAACCTTCACTTGCTGACATACCTAGAAATTTAATGTATATTCAGTGATATCCTTTTTCATATTTTCCCATAAAAATTTCTCCTAGAGATCTCGATACATCTTTGTTCTCCCTAGGTGAATAGAGAAGGTTGATCTATGTGCATAATTCATGAGATCTTTCTTTATATATGGATTGGATGGTACACATAGTTGTGACCCAAATCAGACAACTCCATCCTCATCAATCTTGAATGCAAATGATTTCCCATTCTCGATAGCTTTCACCTTTTTTTGAATTTCCACATCATTCCTTGGAGCATCCTTTATTTTCTATATAAGGGATAGTTGAACAATCATTTGAGAAAGTATTGATGATGTTCCTTACTTAAAAATTCCCATGTACATCCTTTGAAAATCTAAGAATATTGTATCCTTCTCAATTCTCATAATTGATAAAGATGCAGGGTCCTTTATACTTAGAGCATCTGTCACCTTATTTGCTTTACCAGGATGGTAGTGGATTGAGAAGTCATAATCCTTGATGATCTATAAACATATTCACTAGAACATATTAAGCTCCTTCTATGTAAATATATATTTTATACTCTTTTATTTAGTATATATCTTACACGTCCCCCTATAGAGATAATGTCGTCGGATTTTCAACATGAAGATCATAACCTCTAACTCCAAATCATGATTAGGATAGTTTTTCTCATGAATTTTAAACTTCCTTAAGGTGTAGACTATCAATTTATCATTTTTCATATATACACAACAAAATCCTTTCTTTGAAGGTTATTTATATAGATAATACTTTGGGTCATTAAAAGGTAGCTGGCAGGACGATAGGGGTTGATAACGACATTGGAGCAGTGCAGTGTGGTGGGGTTCTTGACAAGAGGAGGTGGAAGGTATGATGGCACTATCACCCCTAATTTTAAAAAAATATTTTTTTTTCTTCCAAACGCCTTCTGACCCCAACTTTTTGATTTTTTTTCATTTTTGATTATTCCTAAATCCAGCTACTGTGCATTTTAAAAAACCAAAGTTTTTTTTATATATTTTTTATCTATTTTCTTAGATGTGCTGAGAGTCCCCACCCCATTTTTTGGAACCTTTCTCCACCAGAAACCCCACATTTTAAAAAATTCTCAAAGAAAAATTAATAGTCTATGAACACACAAAAAATAAAATACTTTTATTTCTATAAAGGTGTGGAATGACCACCAGTCAAAAATTACCATTTCGATCCCCAAAATCTGGATGGAGTTTGCGTTCACTGGAAAAAGCTACCGGTCACTAAATTTAGGTTATATTATAACTTATATATATATATACATTTTATTCAAAATTAAACCAACAATAATTAAATTTAATCCAATTGAAAACTTCATATGACTGCAACATGGTTGTCTGATGTTGGATTGAATCGTCGTCTATAATGATGAGACTATTGTGATGTCCTCCACATGAATTTATTAAAAACTTATTTTTTCTTATCATAAAAATTCACGTGATCCCTATAATACCAATTTAAGGTAACATGATGATCAATAGAAGTAGATTAATAGAAGATTAAAAAATTTTCACCGGTGATCTACATAACTACATCATCACCAGTGAAGTGCAACCTGGTAAGAAGGCCTGAGGATCTTGCATGAAGGATTTAATAAAAAAATTAAATAAATAATTACATATTTTGATATGAATATGCGCTTTTCATCTACTAATTTTTGGTGTTCATTTATTGAAGGAACTAAATATGATTCCCTCTAGATTATACACACTCACATCGAAAGTATATGGGTGCATCGATCATTGAATTTTAGGTGATTTAGCAGTGATCTGATGACGAATTTGACATCCCGAAGATTATCACATCAAAATTAATTCAATGCCTAAAGAATAGATTGATCCAATATATTAGAATAGGAACTTATCTCTCTAGGAAGTAGGGAGAAAAGGAAGAGACTCTCAATAAATGTGTGATGAATATTTAATGAAATGAGATCCTCCCCTCACTTATATAGCGTAATTATAAAAATACTCGAAATAGGCTCCCTGACCCTCAAACATTCATTACCCACTAAATAAGATATAAATAATATTTTATTATTGACTTACTATGTCATAAATATAATTTATATTTTTATCACTTACTTTTAATATAATTAATATATTATGTGATAAAACCGAGCCATTAACTTGACTCAATATTCTTTCAAATATTAAATGAAACTTGAATATAAAATCAATATTAGTTTGTATAATATTTTTTCATGTATTTACTTTAATACTTGTAAATAAATTTGATAAATAAATTCGATACTAATTATTATAAACTTAGATAATATAGATTTATTTATTACATAACAATCATATGTTCTCAAACATCTCCCGAACCCTGTGGTGGGGCCCACAATGTCTTAAATTACTATTCATAAGAATATGCTAAACTTTTGAATATTATTAGTGTATTATCATCAAATCCCTTATCTTAATAATAGTGAATACTATTCGTAGATCATGAGATCTATAAGGCCCCGACCTTAAACCTTAATTAATATTGAATTAAATGAATAATTCACATTGAAGATCTTTTTAGGTTTAGAGTTTTAGAGAATTAGGACATAACTATTACATCTCAAAATTTTACAAAGTAGTCACTTCTACTAAATTTCCATAAAATAAAAACTCTTAAAAATAAACATGTCTAGTTCCATGTATTAGATAGCATGACTTTCCCTTGATCCCATCCTTGACCCTATTCCACATTAAGTCCTGTGAAAAACATTTCAAAAAAAAAACTTGGGGTGAGCATAAAAAGCTCATCAAGGGATACACAAAGAATGAAAACTGTTAGTTTTTCAAAGCAACAAGTAAACCATGTATACTTTATCAAATTAATACCTTTCACCTTTAGAAAGTAGTAAAAACTCTTCACTGAATAAAATATCATTAATTACCCTTTTGTAACCAAAATATTACCATAAAACCCATATAAAGAACACATAACATATAAAGGTAACTTGGGACATAAACATACTTAAATGGAATAACCATATGGTCGACTTCCACACATACTTAATGGAATATCCATACGGTTGACTTCCATACCCAATGCATTAGAGGTTATAACGTAACCACCCGTCCTAGTATTCACGGCACCACCCGTCATATGGTTTATCACGTAACCACCCGTAAAATGTCCAAGTACCATCATTACACATAAAATATTGAAAATATAAACATTTCAATAACAACATTTCATTTTCAATCAAAATAAGTAATTCCAAGATATTTAATTAATCAATCCATTTTCAAAAATCATTTAAAAGAGATTTTTGAATCAAAGTGCCCCATACCACTTTGAAGCTTTTATTGGAAATATAATTTTAAAACATTAATGTCCATATAAATAAATACTGAAAACCATTTTGAAAACATGGACATTAAAGATAAATATTTAGAATAATAAATCTTTAAAACATTTAAAACGATATTTTTATTAAAGAGTTTTTAAAAAAATGAGAGACTCTTGAATACAAATAATTGCGAAATAACATTTAATACGAACTTTATAATATCATGAGAATAAAGGGATTCATGATATAATATTTCAAAGGACAGTATACACACCATATAAAAGTGAATTGGTGAATAACAAAAATGAAGTCTCAAAAGAAATGTAAAATGAGATGAAATCCATTATAAAGAAGGTATCCTTAAATTAAGGATAAATAAATCTCATAATTATGTGTGACAAATATAAATACAACCAATATAAGTGGATATTAAGTGTAAAACAATCAAAGGTCATTCACACATATTCAAATGATGACATATTCAATAACTACATGTTGAACCCAAAGAAATCGAAATTGGGTTAAGAAGTTCCCTTGGTAAAATTCGACAGCCTAACGACGTCACATAAAATTTTACAAAAAGGGTTGATGAGAGAGATAAAGGGGATATCATCACTTGGACATAAAATTTACATAAATAAGGATATATAAGAACATATCCCAACATAATAGTATGTGAATTAAAAGACATAACAAAAGAAGTCTTTTAAAAAAAAGGAGGGTGAAAGGTCCCCTTACCGAGTTGGGTATCTTTCGAAACGTACACCCCATGGAAGAAGGGTCATACAATGAACATGTAAATACCCATAAATGAAATTATACTACAAAAAGTGTATAATAATTGGCAGTACATACACCACTCAAAGGAAATAGTGGCAAACATAGCATAAATGTCATGGGAATAAAAGTGAGATGAAAAATCCCTTACGAAAACTCGGCAGCCTAACAACGCCACTTAAAACTTCCAAAAATGGATTTATGAGATCAAATAGGGTCTATCATAATATGACCATAAAAATTAAAGTATTAAGAATATAAAATAACATCCCCAAACATAATAATGATGAGCTTAAAAGAAATGACATAAAATAGAGTACTTAAAAAGAAAGAGAGAGGTTAGATCTCTTACGAAAATTCGGCAACATAACAGCGCCACTCAAAACTTCCAAAATGGATTGATGAGAGAAAATAGAGTCTCTCATAATATTAACATAAGAAGTAAAGTATGATTAATATAAAAGAACATCCCAATCATAAGAAATATGAGCTTAAAAGAAATGACATAAAAGAGAGTACTTAAAAAGAAAGAGAGAGGTTAGATCTCTTACGAAAATTCGGCAGCCTAACGGCGCCACTCAAAACTTCCAAAATGGATTGATGAGAGAAAATAGGGTCTCTCATCATATGAAAATAATAAGTACAGTATTAGTAATATAAAATAACATCCCAATCATAAGAAATATGAGATTAAAATAAATGACTTAAAAGAGAGTACTTAAAAAGAAAGAGAGAAGTAGGATCCCTTACCTCAGGTCCGACTTGACTCGATCGTTCTTTAACATCCTGAATAATAAACTTGAGTTAATTTATACTTGCTTAAGAAACTTTTTTAATGTTCATTATTCCTTTTATATCACTTATTGCCTTGTTATAAACATTATGTAATCATTTACGTTAATAATGTTTGTTTTGTCGATATTTGGTTCTTAATTAGAAAGTGGACTTCTTACAATTACATGTTGTTCGTGTGGTAAAAGGTTCATTATATCCAGAATTATATTCTTGATTTGGATATCATATATATCATATATATCCATAATATACAAGTATTTATAATATTACATAATCATTTAGAGGTAAGAAATGAAATGCACCGTTCATGGAGACGATAAGCCGTACGTATGCATGAACGCTACTTTCATTTATATGTCATATTAATGGAATTAAAACCAAATAATAGGTATGTATATTTTAATTCCAGAATTATATTAATAATTTATATGTAACATAAATAATATATAATAACTTTAAATCCATCCTTTATACATCCCACATATGGCATTAACAAATCAAATCACTTTTTGGGGGCGGTAGTCCGCACTTCCTAAAATGAAATTATCGTGTTTACCCACAATGTAAACAATAAAGGTATGCCAAAAAAGCAAAAATACAGAATCTTAAGTAAAACATAGACATATTATATATCATATATAAATATAGTGACATCTTAATGGCCACCTTTGAAGGTGTTGTATGAGTGTTGAACAATCATCGTTTCGTGAGGCAGAAATTCTCCATCCACAGAAACAATATGTTATTTAACCATTAGATGTAGGTGTGTGTAAGTTTAGCTCGAATTATCCTTATAACAACATCCTAGTATATTTAAGATAATAGATTTGTTACAAAAGAAAATAATAAAAAGGGTTTAGGGGGTTGGAGAAGCAAAATAAAACAAAAGAACACAAGAGAATACACTACCTTTAAATCGGGTAACTCTTTTTGATTTGAGCTCAAAGGCTTCCTTGGGAAGACTTCTGCCCAAAATGAGGCTTCTAGGAGTAAGATAGGGATTTGGAGAGACAAAATGGGCAGGTTTTGGCTGATCCAAAGGCTTGAGAGGTGCGGGTAAGGAGGTAGAGGTGGGGGCCTTTTATAAGAGGAGAGGAGGGGCACTCTTGGAAAGTAAGGAAATGTTACTTTATTTTAGAATGAGTTTCGGATTTTAAAGGTCACACATTAATGTGTTTCAAGGATAAGGTGATAATGGTTCGAATTACACTCATACAATAGGTTTTGGACATGTTTAGGTCTTAGATTTTACATTATCTTTCCATTTTATTTAAATCGTTAAATAATGAGGTAATCGCTGCATCATCATGGTGTCATAAATAATTTAATTCAGTTAAGGTTTAAAAATTGTAAAAAAATTACTCTGATGTAGGAAATCTTTTTAGATTTCCAATGAATATTTATAGTCAAAATTATGACTTGTATAACCCCATATAAAAACTGTTTTAGTAAAAAAGCACATGTTTGTGACATTTTTACTTTTACATTGAATAAAAAGATAATAATGTCATTTTCCTTCCAAAGTGGCTCCATGGGGTCCCCAAGTTGACCCATGGATTGTATTGGTCGGCCATGACACATAAAATAAGGGTAGGACATGTGTCAAGCTCATATCATATTATTAAAACATTATTTTTACCTTAAACTACACTAATTACCTCTAATCGCGATTAAAAACTTAAAAGTTACTATTCACCAAAAAATTATTTTAATTCCATTGAACCACATTTTACTTATTAATGACAACCATGTATGTCGGATTTTTGAAATTCAAAACACAGAGGTGGTAAAATTTCATTTAAACGGAAAATCAGTTTTTATAAGTACCACTTAGTGGTTTCACTATTCATCAAAAATTGAAGTTCTTCAGAAAAATACCAAAACTTCCCCCTAAGCTATATTTGATATTATGAATTCAAAAATAAAGTCTATTTTACAAAATTCAAAACATATAAGTTGTATTAATTGATTTAATAATTAATTCCCGCTGTTAGAGCAAATAGTGTGTTTTTATGAAACAATAAGTATCAAAAGATTGCCACTAGTTTATGTCCGATTTCAAAGTGAAATTAATTCCAATGACCACAATTGGATTAAATGGTAAAAATATATTCTAATTTAACTTTAAAACCAATTCAAAAGATAATCTAATCATATAAATAAATTATATTAAAAAGAGGTTTTGAATTAAAATACAACATTTTTCACTATTCATTAAAAAATGAAGTTTATCAGAAAAATACCAAAAATTTATACAATTTAAATTTTGATGTCCCGATTCTAAAGAAGAATTTTATTTTGTCAAATATAACACATAAAATTGTCAAAAAGTGGATTTAAAAGAGGTTCGCCATTAAAAGGCGGTTAATCGACCTTTTAAAGAATATTAGAATGTTTATGCTTAAAAATTGGATTCATTCGCATTTTCAATCCTCTAACATTTATTGTAAAGAGTAAAAATATTTGACAAACATACATATTGATTTTATAGTTAGTTCTATTCTTTCCTGCCATTACAATGGCTAGGCGTTAACTACCATTTAAAATAATATTATTTTATTATTAGAGTGCAACGTAAGATTTCAAAGGAACTCGTTGTCGCGTATTGGGTACGCTATCGAGCATAGCATTACCTTTAAAGTAATATTAATCTTTTTTTCACAAATAGGGATAAATATAAAAATGTCATATTGTTTATTTACCTGGGGTGTTACATCCTTCCCCCCTTTTGGGAATTGCGTCCTCGCAATTTCAAAATTGAGCTTGAAAACTCCATTGTAAGTCCCACATCGGAAAAGGAGTAAATTAAACTATCACTTTAAAAGAAAGAAAGTGAAGTACAAAGGTCACCCGAGTTAACCCATACTAGGATTCCATGTATAAAAATATGGACATGGAGGAAAAAAAGGGTCATGTTCTGATGGAGAGTGATAGTAAACATGTCTAGGAGAAAGTTAACCATAAGAAAATCACAAACTTGTGATGGGTTAAACGGTATTGGATTCCCTAGTAAGAAAAGTTAATGGACAACATTTTTTTTAGTTACTTTTCATTGAGGAATTTATTTTTGAGTTTAACTAAAACATAAGGAAACATACTTACTTGTCATGTTGACTTTCAAATTTTACTAGATTTCTTACACGAACTCATATTTTCTCCAAAAGATGAGTATTTAGGATGAGTTGTTTACACTAAGAGAGCTATAATCAACTTCTAGAGAATCACCTAATCCACAAAAGAGAACTATATACTTACCATGTCTTTATACTTTAACCAAAACCAAAACCAAAAAGGTTAGTACAAGATCAGATAATCCAGAAAAGGATAACCCTTTATAAAAAGAAAATCTATTCTTAATCTCCAAAATTTTTCCAACAAAACCCAAAGTTCAACAAAGACCATTCGATAAACAATTTTTCCATAAAATTCTTCAAAGTAAACCAAACTAAGATTGAAACCCAAATATTTTAAGGATTTAATCACATAGTCCTCCAAGGTACAAAATAACACTTATCTCTAAATAACATCAGTTTCTCTTAAAGTCTCACATTGAAAAGTAATTAAACTAATCACATATCATCCATGATAGGTTAATAAATTTCCATAGATAACCCAAAATCACTTACTCTTAATTCATAAAATCATCTAACTAAAAAGAATCAGTCAAACTAACTAGGGACTTCACGAAGTCCAGTGGTAGGTGATAAATACTAGTTGCACTTTGGTTGTGGGTTCGATTCCCACAGCTTTGTACGACGCGACAAGTTGTCACACGGTCTACGTGTTTTCCTTTTTCCAAAACTACATAATTCTCAAAACGAGATAAAATCTTCAAAAATGATCATAACATATTTTAACCTCAAGTTTATCTCATGCCTTTAATTTTCCATCATATCATAGAGTAACCCATAATTACCTATAAAGTAAGGATCATATAAACACTAATGGTTACCTTTATAATTATTACCTGAACTTCCACATCGAGTTTGTCATCTCGTACATGATGCATTAGAGAACTCACCAAGGTTCAAGTGGTTGATCATGAATCCTTGATAGTTGGTTTAACACAACCACTAGATTCCTCATTGAATCCCCCATTTCATCCAGTCTCTTAATCAGAGAACCACCACAGTTTCCTTCAAACCTGTTGTCACTTTAGTGCCTGCTAGATCCATCCATTTACTAAAACCAAAAAGGTCAGTGTGAGTATATCAACAAAACCATCATGTACTAATGAGGAAGATAAAGACTAAGATATACTTACTCATTCACTTTATCTAAAACTAAGACTCTTTCTGAAATCCTAACCATTATGGTAATGTCACTTAAGCTTAGAGGATACCCTAACCTCTAAAGTAATCTAAACCGACCTCTGATACCAACTATAAGGCCCCGACCTTAAACCTTACTTAATATTGAATTAAATGAATAATTCAAATTGAGGATCTTTTCAGGTTTAGAGTTTTAGAGAATTAGGACATAACTATTACATCTCAAAAGATTACAAAGTAGTCACTTCAACTAAATTTCCATAAAATAAAAACTCTTAAAAAGAAACATGTCTAGTTCCATCTATTAGATAGCATGACTTTGCCTTGATCCCATCCTTGACCCTATTCCACATTAAGTCCTATGAAAAACATTTCAAAAAAAAAAACTTGGGGTGAGCATAAAAAGCCCAGCAAGTGATACACAAAGAATGAAAACTGTTAGTTTTTCAAAGCAACAAGTAAACCATGTATACTTTATCAAAGTAATACCTTTCACCTTTAGGAAGTAGTAAAAACTCTTCACTGAATAAAATATCATTACTTACCCTTTTGTAACCAAAAGATTACCATAAAACCCATATAAAGAACACATAACATATAAAGGTAACTTGGGACATAAACATACTTAAATGGAATAACCATATGGTCGAATTCCACACATACTTAATGGAATAGCCATACGGCTGACTTCCATACCCAATGCATTGGAGGTTATAACGTAACCACCCGTCCTGGTATTCACAACACCACCCGTCATATGGTTTATCACGTAACCACCCGTAAAATGTCCAAGTACCATCATTACTCATAAAATATTGAAAATATAAACATTTCAATAACAACATTTCATTTTAAATCAAAATAAGTAATTCCAAGATATTGAATTAATCAATCCATTTTCAAAAATCATTTAAAAGTGATTTTTGAATCAAAGTGTCCCATACCACTTTGAAGCTTTTATTGGAATTATAATTTTAAAACATTAATGTCCATATAAATAAATACTGAAAACCATTTTGAAAACATGAACATTAAAGATAAAGATTTAGAATAATAAATCTTTAAAACATTTAAAACGATATTTTTGTTAAAGAGTTTTTAACAAAATGAGAGACTCTTGAATACAAATAATTGCGGAATAACATTTAATCTGAACTTTATAATATCATGAGAATAAAGGGATTCATGATATAATATGTCAAAGGACAGTATACACACCATATAAAAGTGAATTGGTGCATAACAACAATGAAGTCTCAAAAGAAATATAAAATGAGATGAAATCCATTATAAAGAAGGTATCCTTAAATTAAGGATAAATCAATCTCATAATTATGTGTGACAAATATAAATACACCCAATATAAGTGGATATTAAGTGTAAAAAAATCAAAGGTCATTCAAACATATTCAAAGGATGACATATTCAATAACTACATGTTGAACCCAAAGAAATCGAAATTGGGTTAAGAAGTTCCCTTGGTAATATTCGATAGCCTAACGGCATCACATAAAATTTTACAAAAAGGGTTGATGAGAGAGATAAAGGGGATATCATCACTGGGAAATAAAATTTACATAAATAAGGATATAGAAGAACATATCCCAACATAATAGTATGTGTATTAAAAGACATAACAGAAGAAGTCTTTTAAAAAAATAAGGGTGAAAGGTCCCCTTACCAAGTTGGGTAACTTTCGAAACGTACACCCCATAGAAGAAGGGTCATACAATGAAGATGTAAATACCCATAAATGAAATTATACTACACAAAGTGTATAATAATGGTCAGTACATACACCACTCAAAGGAAATAGTGGAAAACGTAACATAAATGTCACGGGATTAAAAGTGAGATGAAAAATCCCTTACGAAAACTCGGCAGCCTAACGGCGCCACTTAAAACTTCCAAAAATGGATTTATGAGATAAAATAGGGTCTCTCATAATATTACCATAAAAATTACAGTATTAGGAATATAAAATAACATTCCCAAACATAAGAAAGATGAGCTTAAAAGAAATGACATAAAAGAGAGTACTTAAAAAGAAAGAGAGAGGTTAGATCTCTTATGAAAATTCGACAGCCTAACAGCGCCACTCAAAACTTCCAAAATGGATTGATGAGAGAAAATAGGGTCTCTCATCATATGAAAATAAGAAGTAAAGTAAGAATAATATAAAAGAAAATCCCAATCATAAGAAATATGAGCTTAAAAGAAATGACATAAAAGAGAGTACTTAAAAAGAAAGAGATCGGTTAGATCTCTTACGAAAATTCAGCAGCCTAACGGCGCCACTCAAAACTTCCAAAATTGATTGATGAGAGAAAATAGGGTCTCTCATAATATGAACATAAGAATTACAGTAGGAGTACTATAAAATAACATCCCAATCATAAGAAAGATGATCTTAAAAGAAATTACATAAAAGAGAGTACTTAAAAAGAAAGAGAGAAGTAGGATCCCTTACCTCGGGTCCGACTTGACTTGATCGTTCTTTAACGTCCTGAATAATAAACTTGAGTTAATTTATACTTGCTTAAGAAACTTTTTTCAAGTTAATTATTCCTTTTATATCACTTATTGCCATGTTATAAACATTATGTAATCATTTACGTTAATAATGTTTGTTTTGTCGATATTTGGTTCTTAAGTCGAAAGTGGACTTCTTACAATTACATGTTGTTCTTATGGTCAAAGGTTCATTATATCCAGAATGATATTCATGATTTGGATATCATATATATCATATATATCCATAATATACAAGTATTTATAATATTACATAATCATTTATAGGTAATAAATGAAATGCACCGTTCATGGAGACGGTAAGCCGTACGTACGCATGAACGCTACTTTCATTTCTATGTCATATTAATGGAATTAAAACCAAATGAGAGGTATGTATATTTTAATTCCAGAATTATATTAATCATTTATATGTAACATAAATAATATATAATAACTTTAAATCCATCCTTTATACATCCCACATATGGCATTAACGAATCAAATCACTTTGAGGGGGCGGTAGTCCGCACTTCCTAAAATGAAATTATCGTGTTTACCCACAATGGAAACCATAAAGTTATTCCACAAAAGAAAAAATACAGAAGCTTAAGTAAAACATAAACATATTATATATCATATATAAATATAGTGACATCTTAATGGTCACCTTTGAAGGTGTTGTATGAGTGTTGAACAATCATCGTTTCGTGAGGCAGAAATTCACCATCCACAGAAACAGTATGTTCTTTAACCATTATATGTAGGTGTGTGTAAGTGTAGATAGAATTATCCTTATAACAACATCATAGTATATTTACTATACTTAAGTTGTTACAAAATAAAATAATAAAAAGGATTTAGGGGGTTGGAGAAGCAAAATAAAACAAAAGAACACAAGAGAATACACTACCTTTAAATCAGGTAACTCTTTTTGATTTGAGATCAAAGGCTTCCTTGGGAAGACTTCTACCCAAAGTGAGGCTTATAAGAGTAATAGAGGGATGTGGAGAGACAAAATGGGCAGGGGTTGCCGAGCCAAAGGCTTGAGAGGTGTGGGTAAAGAGGTAGAGGTGGGGGCCTTTTATAGGAGGAGAGGAGGGGCACTCTTAAAAAGTAAGGAAATGTTACTTTATTTGAGAATGAGTTTCAGATTTTAAAAGTCCCACATTAATGTGTTTCTAGGATAAGGTGATAAGGGTTTGAAATCAACTCATCCAATAGGTTATGGACATGTTTACGTCTTAGATTTTACATTATCTTTCTATTTTATTTAAATCGTTAAATAATGAGGTAATCGCTGCATCATCATGGTGTGATAAATAATTTAATTCAGTTAATGTCTAAAAATTATAAAAAAATTACTATTATGTAGGAAATATTTTTATCTTTCCAATTAATATTTATAGTAAAATATCAGACTTGTATAACCCCATATAAAAATTGTTTTAGTAAAAGAACACATGTTTGTGACATTTTTACTTTTACATGAAATAAAAAGATAATAATGTCATTTTCCTTCAAAAGTGGCTCCATGGGGTCCCCAAGTTGACCCATGGATTGTATTGGTCATCCATGAGACATCCAATAAGGGTAGGACATGTGTCAAGATCATCTCATATTATTAAAACATTATTTTTACCTTAAACTACACTAATTACCTCTAATCGCAATTAAAAACTTAAAAGTTACTATTCACCAAAAAATTATTTTAATTCCATTGGACCACATTTTACTTTTTAATTACAACCATGTATGTTGGATTTTTGAAATTCAAAACACAGAGGTGGTAAAATTTCATTTAAACGGAAAATCAGTTTTTATAAGTACCACTTAGTGGTTTCACTATTCATCAAAAATTGAAGTTCTTCAGAAAAATACCAAAACTTCCCCCTAAGATATATTTGATATTACGAATTTAAAAATGAAGTCTATTTTACAAAATTCAAAACATATAAGTTGCATTAATCAATTTAATAATTAATTCCCACTGTCAGAGAAAATAGCGTGTTCTTATGAAACAATAAGTATCAAAAGATTGACACTAGTTTAAGTCCGATTTCAAAGTGAAATTAATTCCAATGACCACAATTGTATTAAATGGTAAAAATATATTCTAATTGAACTTTAAAACAAATTCAAAAGATAATCTAATCATATAAATAAATTAGATTAAAAAGAGGTTTTGAATTAAAATACAACATTTTTCACTATTCATTAAAAAATGAACTTTATCGGAAAAATAGCAAAAATTTACACAATGTAAATTTTGATGTCCTAATTCTAAAGAAGAATTTTATTTTGTCAAATATAACACATAAAATTGTAAAAAAGTGGATTTAAAAGAGGTTCGCCATCAAAAGGAGGTTAATCGACCTTTTAAAGAATATTAGAATGTTTATGCTTAAAAATTGGATTCATTCGCATTTTCAATCCTCTAATATTTATTGTAAAGAGTAAAAATATTTGACAAACATACATAATTATTTTTTAGTTAGTTCCGTTCTTTCCCTCCATTACAATGGCTAGGCGTTAACTACCATTTAAAATAATATTATTTTATTATTAGAGTGCAACGTAAGATTTCAAAGGAACTCGTTGTCGCGTATTGGGTACGCCATCGAGCATAGCATTCCCTTTAAAGTAATATTAATATTTTTTTCACAAATAGGGATAAATATAAAAATGTCATATTGTTTATTTACCTGGGGAGTTACAAGAACATTCTAGAAACCCATCAATTCACCTTAAGAGATAAAGAAAAGTCATAGAAGCAACAATTTTTCCTACGAACACACACTGTGTAATGTAATCTCTTTGTCTCATGATATCACATAAAGCAGGATGAACACTTCATGTCATCATCCTTGATTTATTATCCATTGACCTAACTGGATGGATTTATCTTCTTCTACCATGTCCATGGATTTAGTGATGGTACTGCCATCCCGATCAACTAGGCCTGAGATATCACTTATTTTCTAAAGAGAAAAATTATTTCTTGATTATTCAATCCACACCATACCTCCAATAATGCAGCCAATGCAAGCTAACTTGCTACAAATTCAATTCTATAGTTTTTTGCTTGCATCAAAGTATGCAATAAAATGGTCCACATAAATAATAATAGCAATTCAGGAGACCATTACATGTGTTCATATATTGGAACTACCAATGACACCTAAAACATGTAGTGTTCCTACTGGTGGGTTAGTCCCCATGATATCATCTACTAAAGATCATAAAGTATGACCTTTATGAGAATAAGTATCAATGCCTATAAGCCCCCAACACTTAATAGTCACACATCATCTACGTCCCATTACCATGATGCATCTGGACTATAAGACAAATGTTTTATATTAATTTTATAGTATCTTGAGGTTATCATTATAGAATGGTAACTACTGTAAGATTTTTATATGATAAATAATATAATTAAATTACCATATAAACAGTGGATGTAAAAATATCAACACTATTATGGTAAGTAAGAATTATGCATAACTCATTGTATACATGATATATAAATGAAAAAGTATTGTTTAATTTGGGTCTAGGAAACCCAATATTATAATAAAGAAGTCTCCCAACTATGACTTCATACTATCTTGATCTATTTGGAAACTATCATTTTCATATCCCCTGATGATTATCTCCTCATATTCTCTATATACTAGGAATATATCCATAGTTTTCCTAAGATACTTAAGTATAGTTTTGACATCAATTTAATGATGGTCTCTTGGATTTGTTTGATATTTTCCTACTATACTTAAGGCATAATAAACATCTATCTTGGTGCACATCATGATATAAATGAATAACCTAATTAATAATGTATATGAAATTCTTTACATTCTATGTCTCTCCTCATGTGTTTGAGGGATCATTTTCTTAAAAATATGAATACCATGTGACATAGGAAACAATACCCTCTTTTATTGATCCACATTGAATCTCCTCAAAAACATGTTAATATATATACCTTGACTTATACAGAATAGTCTCTTGGATCTATCAGGATGGATATTGATCTAAAAAACATATACTGCTCCACCTAATTCTTTTATGGAGAAGCACATATTTAACCATTTCTTAATGGTTTATAATACTGGTATCTTGTTTATAATAATTAAAATTTCATCAAAATATAATATCAGAAAAATGAATACACTCCCACTAAAAGTTTTATATATACAAGGATTAAATTAATTTATTATGAGAACAAATTACATTGTGGATTCATCAAAATGATTTTTCCATGACCCAAATGCTTTCTTTAATCCATATATGGAACCTTAAAACCTACATACTTTATTAACATTACTTGGAATCACAAACCGTTATGATTGTGTCATATAGACATCCTATTGAAGGTTACTATTAAAGATGGTTATTTTATATGCATCTTTCAAATATCAAGATCATGGTATTATGGTATTAAAAGTATAATTCTAACAAATTTAAGCATAGTGACTGGTGAAAATGTTTCATCGTAGTATATGCCTTGATGATGTTTGTAACCTTTTAAAACCAATCATGAATTATAGGTATTAAATTAACAATCAATGTCCATTTTATTCTTTAATTACCATTTAGAACCAATAATATTTACATTAACTAGTGGATCCAACAGAATCTAGACATGATTTTGGTATGTAGAATCTATTTTAGAATTCATTGCTTCATTCCATTTGGAAGCATTTGTGCTACTTAATACTTCCTTATAGTTTAGGGTATCATTATTGTTAATTAATAATGAGTCACCATCCTCAGTGACTAAAAAATCATATATTTTAGGTTTTTAAACCTCTCTTTAACCCCTAAAAATACTTTTATCTCTAGGATAGTTACTTCCATGGGGCCTTGTGGAACATGTTCCTATACCAACTCTTATGTATCCTATTCTTGGACTTTATGAAATTCTATCGTTATCTCACTATCTCTTTTAGATATGTTATCCCTCTTAAAGAAAATGGAATGTCTTTCCAATATTACCTTTTTATTTGATTGGTCTTATAGATAATATCCCCTTTTCTACTTGGGGTATCCTATGAAGACACAATTTGCTCTCTAGGGTGTAAATTTGTTGCCTGAAGAGGCCTTAACAAAAACTTCACATCCCCACACATATAAGTTTGACAACATAGGTTTATTTACACTCAATAATTGGTATGGTATAATTTTATATTCTTTAATTAGTATTTGTTTTAATGTTTTTTCTATTATATGTAATTAATATCCTCAAAATAACTATAAAAGATTTGCATGACCCATCATTGATGTCATCATGTCTAACAAGGTGTGGTTCCTCATTTAAATTACACCACTCCACTAATGTTTATAATTATTAGTGAGTTAGGATATAATCCCATACTTCTATACATACTCATTGAAGTCTTGATTAAGATATCCCCCACTAAGGTCTAAGAAGAGTTTTTTAATCTTCTTACCAAGCTGGTTCACAACCTAATTCTTGAATTATTTTAATTTCTCAAAGTATTTTGACTTGTAACTCATTAATTATATATATCCATACATACTAAAATCACTAATAAAAGTTATAAATTATGAGTACCTACCACTTGCTTCAAATGGGAATGGTCCACATACATCTGTGTAAACTAAATCTAGAAGCTCTGTGGCCCTTTCACCTTTTCCAATGAATAGAGCTTTGGAAATTTTACCTTTTAAACACACTTGAAAAATATAAAGTGTTTTAGTTCAAATTAATTTAAAGAACCATCTTGATGAAAATTGGTCAATTTTTTTTATTTACATGAACTAAGTGGCGATTTCATAGTTGGGTGTTGTATGAGTTATTCAATTCATAATTATTATCTATTACCAACATTTGGTTCTCATAATTTAATACATAAAGACCATTATTTAAATTTTCCATGACATAACATATTATTTATTTATAAAATAAGAAACTTTCATTTAAAAACTTGAAAATAATTTTTTTCATATCTAATTTAGATACAGAAACAATGTTTTTGGTAATTCTCGACACATAGGAATAATTATAAAGAACTAAGATCATTCTTGCCATCAATGTGAGGTGTTAATATCCAATGGATAATTATTCCAACATAGCTCCATTTTTATACTCATAAATCCACATAAACCTATGAAACCTTTATAAATCTACAAGGATATTGAATTTTTATACAAATATGATAACCACATGTGGTTTCCAATACCCAGTTTATAAAATTGAATGGTTACAGTTGATAAAAAACATACCAAAAGCATAAACTTTCTTATTTACCACTATGTAATTTTTCATCTAGTGTCCCTTATTTCCACATTAGATACATGAAACATCCCACTACCTCATTTACCCTTTTATCTTCCTCTTATTATAATAGCGATGAGTAGAAGCCTTAGCTTGGACTTAGTCTTAGTTATCTTTTCCTTCCTTTTCCTCTCATTCAATATAAGAACAAAGGACTTATTAGGATTAAATTCATTATTTTTCCAATTAATTTAGGTGATAAGATATGGGAGTGAAATATATATGTTGTTCATTTTAAAATTCAAAATAAAGTTAGATATTATTTGAGGAAGTGAGGTGATAATGAGACCAGTTCACAATTCATCAGGTAATTTAAAACCTAGAATTTCGACGCTTAGTGTAGCCAATAATTTTGACTATGTGAGATCCAATTGTTGAACCTTATCCATTTTTTTTACATGAAGAGATATTTATACATCTCAAACCATTATCTTCTTTCTCTCTCTGGATAAAGATCACAAAGATGATTGAGCATTGCATATGTATCCATGGTATCGTGTAATTTTTTTAGTTCATTAGAAATTGAAGATAAAATTAAACATTAGACATAAACCAAATCATTCAAGTGTTTTTTCTAGAAAAGTAACTCTTCCTCACTCACCTCCTTAGTGGGTGGATTAGGAACATGGGACTCCAACACTTGTAACTTCCATTCCTGGTGTAGTACTATGTGCAAGCACCTATACCATTCCCAAAAGTTTATGTTGGTAATGATACTGTATTTATCTAGGATAGTTAACAAGGATAGTGTTGTGGTTGTTGAAATATAATTTTATTATATAATAATTTAGATAAAATTATTAGTAATTTACCTAATTATCAAAAGTTACATGAAATAAATTTAATTATACTTCTACCACTATTTTATAAAATACCATTATCCCTCACTATTGGACTTTAAATGTCTAGTTTGTTGGAAATTCTAGTGGAAAGGATCCATATGCCCCTTATCATAACCTAACAAAAGTATTGGTCAATTAATTGAAGGTATTTAATTAAGAAATCATTTTCCAACTATGATATTATAGCTCCTTGACCTATTGAGTGGAATTCCCTATCCAGAAATACTCACTTAATTTTCCTCAACACTTTCTTAAAAGATAAATCAAGTCTATAAAGGGATAATCCTCTTGATTTAAATTGGTTAAGTGGCCCCAAAACTTTTATATGAACTCCAAGATGAAATTAATCATCCCAAAAAGGGTTGTACTAGAACTAAATTTCATGGTTTCATTCCTAATCAAGTAATGGAAGTCTTAGTACGACTTAATATTTTGTTGAGATATTTTTATTTATTATGAGTAAAAATTTATTATTTTATCCTTTATATTTATTGTTAATATTAATTGGATTTTACTTAATAGATTAAACTTATTTTGATAAAAAAATTATGGATAATATATTTATTTTAATTCCATAATTTCATATTAGTCTATTTATTTATGTGATTATAGCCTTGCATCCATAAAATAAATCATGAAAAATATAGAAATAAAATAAATAAATAAATGAAATGATCATGAGATTTATCTAATTGTTGATTTATTGAGTGTACAAAAAACAAACTTATGAACCTAGGGGAAAAATCCTCATTCCAGTATTAACATGATTTACAGTATCCCACATGTACACCTATGCATTGCCAAAGGGTTGGTGGTAATTACATAAACCGACACTGGACATGCAGTTCCTACATAATAAAGGAGGGAGGGGTGACATGCTGACCATAATATTTAATTTAAAAATAAATAATTTTGAACCCATGAAAACAATTAAATTAAATAAAACTAACACATGCATAGGCCGAGTCAAATATTATGATTGGTCATACACATTTTTTTGTTCTCAAAACCCACATGGGATTGAAATGGTATTTTGTGGTGGTGTTGGCATGAACCTTCATATCAGACACATATTTCCATTTCTTTTCTGGGTGGTTTCCAATGGGTTATGTTCATAGAACTAGAAACACTCAATTATTCCATTATTTAAGATATTTCATGAACTTTCTTTCCAATGGTAGGTGGTCATTGGGAGATGGATCCAATAATGCTTAGGGACTCACATTAGTCGAGAGAATGGGAGGTTGGGCTCATTGCACCATTTTGGGGGGAATTATTATGTACTTCAAGACTATCTTATAGATCTAAGACATATTAATAAATCCTTTATTAAATACCAAATATAAAACATGTTTCATTTAAATTAACAATCATTTATTAGTTTGTATTTTCTTTAGAATAATTAGTATGTATTTGAGGTTCTTCATCGATGGAGAAATCTATATGTATTCAAGGTTTTTCATTGATGTTACCCTTTTGTATAAAAATTATAGATTCTTATGTCATTTATTAGCATGATTCTAGTTTTAATCCACACAGTGGGGTGCTCTGGAATTTATCATCATCCAAGAAGATGAGAGTTGTTTAGGTGTTGGGTCTAGGCCCATGAGATGGGATTTCTACATATCCCTATGAAAGGAATCCAAACCCATGTAGTCCAGTGCCACTTAATGAGACACATCATACCTTTTAAGGTCATGTGACAAGAAAAAAACCATGCAGTCTAATATTTGGCATAAAATATGTCTAGGAAAAAGGTTCCTAGTCAAGTCTAGTGTGGGACTTACGCTGAAGCAGCCCAATGTACTTGGAAGGGATATATCCTCCATAGTTGTATATGACCTTACTAGGGGAATATACCAGAAAAGGTCAGGGAGAATTTAGGGTGTTGGGTTTGAATCTTAGAGAGGCTTCCTATTTATCCCATTTTGGGTAGGAATCAAATACCACGTATTTAGGAATATTGGGGATTAAAATAAATAAGAGGACCATGTCAAGGTGAGAGGAATATCCAGAAAATGAATCTATTTTAGGGAAATTATGTCATCACCCTCAATGATTCTACCTTTAAAGATTATATGTTCACTTCCCATGCACCTCTGGGTAGGACATGGTGTAAACACTACCATAGAGGAGTAGAAATCAGGAGGCCCAAGGGTTTTCCTCATTGGGAATATGGCCCTTTTAGGCGGTGACATGGTTTTGGGGCTTACATCGAATAGGAGGCCCATAGGGAAGGAAAGAAGAAGATCTGAAAAAGATCCCCCTCTCGATAAAAGTATTTGATCATATGGATTTCATGATCACCACAAACTTATAATCCCACATGAGTCATACTCAATGTGAGAAACAAGAGGAATTGGAAGATCTGGAAAACCAAAAATCTCCTTCATCTACTGATGGAAGAGGCTAGGGATATGGAAAGTGGGGTAATACCCCATAATAAAGACCAATGGATTACTCCAGGAGATATTCCGTAGCGTGACATTTACTTCTCATATTTTAGTATATAAGGGCGGAGTATTGTAGGGGGAGTTTGGGAGAGAGGCAGGGCTTTGATGTTCCTATATACTCTCTTTTTTGTAACCCCATGTCCCATTATTAACCATAAGGCTGAGATACTTGTTACCATAAGAATTTATAATTAAGAAAACTCTAAGGATACCACCTATTGGGTAGAATAAACATTGAACTTCTATTACCATGAAAATGTTAATCGAGAGGACATGCTGGTGTGCCCTGTACTCTAATCATACATGTCTTGAGGCTTTGGGGGAGGCCTTGACTTGGTCCCCCAGGATGAGGGATCCAAAGAAAGAGATGAAATTACATTAGTGGTATTAAATGAGGATCAAAGGTTGGATCACATCAGTAAGGTCTAGGTGAGCTGAAGGTGGTTCAAACAGGTGAGGCCTAGGTGAGATACTTCACCTAAGTAATGTATGGGTGAGCTTAAGATGCTTCTCCTAGGTGACATATGAGATAGATTGATATGATTCATCCAGATAATGTTTGTGAGATCAATGAATAAGTACAACCTAGGAGAAAATACGAGGGTAAGGATTTTCTCAAACCTTTAGGGGGATCCTCTAGATCTTCTAGAAGGGGCTCACGCAAATCCCGATCTTGGAAAGGGGCTTTCACCCTAGTACTTTTTGACTAGGGCAAAAGGATAATTTCACAAGTATTTTGTGTTTTACACACTTTATGAACTCTAATATCAATATCCTCCTTAATTTACTCATTATTTGAGGCTTTTATTAATACCTAGGAGGTTTCAAGAACATGGGAAAAGGAATAAGCTGAGAAGACCTTTGTGGATTCATAGTCTTCCATTCATATTAAATGAGGACCATAAGGGTCCTATTTATAGGAAAAAATTGGTGCCCTGGGTGAAGGAGTCTATCTGTGAGGCCCATCGTGCAGGTTTCTCACACAAGACCCTAATGTAGGTCTTTTCTTCTCATGATGGGTCATGTAAGTTGGGTTTATGTGATCCTCTTAGATAAATATGGATTTTTGATGAATTTGACATTCACAATTCTCTACATGTTCTTGTGTACTCCTAGGTTGAATTATAATATCACTAATTCTAGAATGAAAGTGGGAGATAGTAGATCGGTTACATATTTCCACTGCACAGATCTGTGGAACAAGTAAGTTGCGTAGGCAGTTCATGTAGGTCGATCGTATAGGTTAAGCATGCAAGTGACCAGGTGTCTATATATAGTGATTCCTTTCCAAATAATTCCTTCTCTATCAACACTTTTTTCTTGCTCTCACCAAGACATTATTTTATATAGTTCACTCTTATACCTCTCTCAACCTAGTTGTCCTTGCACATTTTGGTATTTAAATTTTAAGGAAACCTAGGTGAGAAACCTGTACCAAATCACTTGAGTGAGTGACCCATGCAAGACCACTTGAGTGAGTGACCTGCATGAGGTCACGAGAATGAGTGGCCTCTGTGAGGTCACTAGAGAAAGTGACTCATGTGAATTCACTCTTTTATTTTATTTACTAATTTTTTAACAAACACTCCAAACTAATATCATGACTCTATTGAAAATCCCCATGTCTTATTTGTAGATTTCCAATTGTAACTCAAAGGGATTTTGATGAAAAATATGTTGCATGTGTTATAGAAATGATCAAAACTATTAGGTAATATTATTATAATATGTGTGAATCCACCTTTCTAGATATAGAAAAATACTTGAAGATGTACTAGTGTGAGTACCTATTAAGTGATCAACTATCACTGTATGACCACATTTTTCTGAGAGATGCATTCATCTCAAATCCACAGAGTTATTTTTCAAATTCCTAGTTTTTGGAGTACACCAACTATCCTAATACCAACATCACCTCTAGGAAAATATTTATCAATAAAGGAATAGTTCCCTATATGTGTGTTATAATTTTTTTCTTGTGCACCCCAAATATAAATCTTTACACCTCATAATCGAAACCTCACTTCTACTAATTGATCTTCTATGCTTCCTAGATAGATCAACTGTAAGATTGGAAGGAGGTTTGAGACTTTTTTCTATAGGTTAATTCAAAATCAATTGGATGTGTGTGTACTAGGTGATCCAAACCTATAAATAATTTAAGATTGATTTGAAATAATTTAGAATATATGAAGATATCTGGATGTCTTGGACATTTTATACAATAATCTGGACATCGTCCCTGAGTTATCGAGCTGATAGATCCCTTAAATGATTACTTTTTATTTAAAATATGGGGAAGTCGACACTAGTTTATGGTATATCTAAAATATATTAGGATCACCCATTATTGGAGACTTGTACAATGAATAAATCACACTAAAATAAAAATGGGATGACGTTGAAATGATTCCACCATCAGAATGTGGGTTGTTAAAGTTGTCCCGAAAGATTAAGAAGGAATACCCTCACCCAAGGGGAAATTTCCATTATGAATCATAGATGAAGGAATTCCTCAAGTCAAAAGGAGAAGGACCTACCTTCAATCATTCAACATGATACCCTTTTTTAGATAATTAGAGCATTACTAAAAAATTATATCCTACATTGGAGTATGGATAATATGATAGGTGGGGATATATAGTCAAGTTTGATGTTCCTTCATGTAATCACCTTTCTGAATTCCTGGTGTTGAGGTTGACCACCTATATTCTACCAATCCATGAATCTAATAGTGGTGTGTGGATGAACACTTTTTTCATAGCGCCCAAACTAGTAGAGGGGAAGCACATCGGGTTCGATGCCCTTATTCAGGAAAAAACTTTACTAGTTCTTATTTCATGTATACATAATAAAGGAACCATATTGAATTTTAGGGTCATTTTAGGTGTTGTAGGGGTGGTTTGTGGCACACTTTAGATATTATTCTTTTATGAGTGGATTTAAAGTTACCAAAGGCCAGTTTCATTAATTTATTCAAGTTGTTTTTCCTATTATTTCCTTACCTCTGAAATATGGCAATGATATGAAGAATATGAACATTCTGAGAGATTTCAACTTCTTCCGACATAGTGATCCACCTTTCCTAACCTTTGTTGACAGTGGAAAAGGTGATGATTATCTAAGGTCATACATGATTGTGTTTAGTGATAGTGTGCTGGTAGATCGCATTGACTGTGAGATCATATATGATGCATATTCTCTATACCAATTCATTCACCAGTTCAAGTGTCTACAAAATCCAAATATATCTCCACCCACCCATATTCAGTTTGAGAAGCACCATATAGTGGCTCAACAAATTTGGATACTCATGGGCTTGGAGGTATCCCAGTCATTGATTAATCTACCTCCATCATGTGAATCCATTAGGTTAAACTATGGGTATCCCAATGTATGTTTTTATTCTTATGCTAAAGGGGTGTTAAGAGTAAGCATCCCCCACTCAAGGCCACAATGAATTCTGGACGTGGAAAGCATGGTATGAAGGATAAGCTTGAGGGTGATGATGAAGAAGATCAAAATATTCAAAATGATCTCAAACATGGGACATAGAGTTGGCCAGATTTTAAAATACACCATCTTCTAAGTTGAGGCGGTCTAGTCATCATTACCGAGAGGATAACCGAGCTTTGGTTTCCCATCCTCCTTCCAAAGTAGAGAGGCCTAAAAGGACTTTAAATTCAAAATATATTAAGTATTCCTTACAATTGGATGTATCAATATTAGAATATGTGTAGCCTATGGTAATCCAATATTGTAAAGGAATAACCCATCAAATCTAATATTTATGGGTATTTCTCAAATATGGAAAACATACCTCAAAGCCTAGGGATATTCGAGAACCCTCCAATATTTACCCCAACACTAATTTTTATAAGGTGGGGAAATATATTCGGGATATAGAGATATTGGTATATGAAACCAATGATCAGATCCCATCTATAAAGTGGGTAAATGATATGCTAGTTGAAGGTGCCTATGAGGGAATATCTGGCCAATATGATTAAAAATAGGATGAATTCATCAATACTATTGATGTAATCTTCTTTCCTTTTCCTTTGAATATATAATCCTTTTTTAAGTAGAGGAATTTTTATTAAGGATCCGCATTGACTTAAAGAATGTGGGGTCACTAGAACCAGCCTCCCCAAAATACATTTCAACAGGAACTCTGATCGATGTTAAGGGATATACCCATGAGCCTGGGGAGTTATCTCCAGGTTATAGATTAATGGAAAAGGTGATCGATGGGGGATAATTTCCACCTCCAATTCTCATATTTGATAAGTATGACAAGGTCCCTTCACCCTCTCAGGTGAATAAACATAAAAGGGAAAAGAATTTGGTTAAGAATATGCCCCACAGTAAATCTATATAATGTCATTCAGCTCTTTAAATTTCCTTACATACATATATGATCATTATTTCCCTTTGCAGGATCCACTTAACTTTCCTCCCTTAAGGAATCTAAAACTGATCCTTCAAGGACTAAGGGGGAAATTCTAGATGAGGCACATACTTGCATTGACGATTCCATTCCTTTTGATAGGAGAAGTTCAAAGAGACGAAGCTGCATCTATCTCCATTACTGTAGAGTGGGGGGATGATCCTAGAAATGTCACATGTGTATCATAAGGTGTCACATTCCAATTTCTATCTTCTGTTCCTTATGATATTTAAGATCTTCCTCATACAATATAGGACCCTGTGACTACTACCGTTGGACCTATTTCTATCTCAGAGAAAGATGATCAGGGTCTCGGTTCATCGGAGGAGGATGTTCTACTAAGTCTCGAGTTTTATGTCCCACATGTCCCCAGAGGTGAGGCTACCACAAGGCTTGGGAAATTAATTCATGAAATGAGAAATCACGACACAAAAATTGAAGGCATGATATCATATATTAATACTATCGTATATTTAGAAGTTTTTGAGGATTTAAATAAATAATTGGAAATACATGAGTATTTATTTTCAAACAACCAAACTTTACACCAGATGTTCTAATCATGGATACTTAATTCATGTATATTTTTTTATGGAGAGAATTTACATGGCCATTGACTGTAAGGGTACCAAGATTCCTCACCCTTCTCTAACGGTGGAGGCACTAGTACTAAGATATGTTGTGGGGAAATCCAAGAGCATTCTCTCATGAATTATGAGAAACTTGAAAGGATTACCAACCATCTATAGGTACTTTCTCAAGCTTTAGAAGTTGCATATGCAAAGGATGCTTCTAATCAAACACTAGAATCATCAAAAAGTGATTATTATTAAATTCTCTAATTGTATCCCTTCATTTTCTACCCATTATACCACATTTTTAATGATGATTCCTATATGTTATCCAATGCCATCGACTTAGGAGGATGAGTCTAATGAAGAATCCTCCATTCTAATTTATCCAACAATAGAATTAAAAGTTGATACTGATTCAGATGGAGCAGAACAAGGTGCATCTTTGAGTGTATTAATCTTGGAGTATATATCTCCATCTAAAATTGGCTCTAATTCATACTTATAGGCACATGATTTCTTTCACACCACATTCTGTTTTTTGGTGATACATATGGAAGATAATTTTGGAGATTCCTTTCAAAGATCTACCATCGTGACTTCATTTACTTCCAACCATGTTTCTCATTTTAGGGTATGAAGGATTTGATTACCACATGATCTACCATGCCATGAAGTTAATCATTTAGAAATGGGAAGTGGAGGAAAGATCAAAGTAGGCCGAGTTACTGCTAGTGGGATAGTTTGAAGATCTTAGAGCTACTATATCCTTGATGGATCTCATCCATACCAATGAAATAGAAGAGAATCAACATTGCATTGATGAGAAATATATATATATGGTATGACTTCAAGAATAATTATATTTCGTGAAGGAATATATTATCCAACTCAAATAATCCTTGAAGAGGTTCTTGGCACAAGGAATATATTATGTTGCTAAGGAGAAGGAGAAACTTCATCATGCTAAGGAGGTTTTCACCACACATCTTGCAAGGATTAGAAAAACTACAGATAAGGATCAAGATTCACTCTAATAGATCAAATCCTATATCAAGGAACACTTTTAAAACTTGGTGGGGAGACTCCAACATGTGAAATATCCTTTGAATTTTAATATAATAATGAAAAATATTTTATTACCAACCATCTATTTATATGTTTCTATCCTTATTGTAACCATAACATAACACTAAAACAAACTCAATTGATTGAATTTTATTATGTCAATGTGTTGTAAATAAAATTATAAGAATGGTATAGTGATATATTTTTTCCTAGGTTTTTAGACCCAATGAGCGTAGTTTGACTGTTTCTAAAATCTTTTAATGAATCCTAAAAATTTTTGGGTCTTTTTCATCACCATAATAATTTTTACCTAGTCAGATATAAATAAGACTTAGTGAATGATACCTGGATTTTACTTAGGCCACCCTTTGAGGATTTTCAAACTAACAAGTTTTATGACTCTTTCTTTTCATTACTTATTTTTTTTCTAAACCTTACAAAGTGAACATCTAGAAAGAAAAAACTTGAATCTTTTTTAGGGTTACCTTTTGTGAGTTTTCAACCCAGTTATTACTTGAAACATTCATATTTTTATAAAAAATGTTAAACATTTTAATGATTTTAAATAGTTTTTCGTGGAAAAGCCCATATAATTCAATGTTTTATTAAAAAGTAAGAATTTACAAAAAAATGTTAAAAATGATACAAATGGATAAGAATTGATGATTTTGTAACTTTTAGATTTTGGTATGAACTTATGTTTAAGTTTTCTTATTATGATTTCATATTTTCAAATGCATTTTAGGTAAAAAATTGACTAGTCTTTCTATCACTCAACTTGTGGCTTGCGAGACACTTAGCCGGCCCAAAATGGGGACGAACATCCAATAAAACCTCCATGAGAGTCCGATATGCTAGTGAGTATGAGAGATCCCACATAGAGAATCGTGCACATGGTTTGGGCCTAATCCTTCTCGAGCTACATAGGCGAGGCATGGACCATTTTAGTGTGTGCATGTGAATTTAGGTGCCCACCCCAATACACGATTCTGAGTAATAAAAGCCACATAATTTGTTATAAATGCTAATGGATCCATGCTTTATTTATATAGTGGGATAACCATTCATGGGTTACTATTTATTTCTTTAATGGGACAAGGCCATCCTGATCACTCATGCTCAAACATGTCACACCACCATCCTCCACCAGGCTTGTTGCCTTTGTCCTTGACTGCCACTATTACTATCAATGGAGACCTATATCTCCACCACCTGATGATCTATGCTT
Organism: Viscum album; assembly: GCA_963277665.1. Classification (NCBI taxonomy): domain Eukaryota; kingdom Viridiplantae; phylum Streptophyta; class Magnoliopsida; order Santalales; family Viscaceae; genus Viscum; species Viscum album. Next base: position 1,850,614,741 of record OY728156.1, read on the forward strand.
GATCTATTTCTATATACTGAAGCCTAAGAAAACTTTGGATCACCTACAATACCCTGAACGAAAATTAGAATCCCCCTAAAAAATGGATGATTCCATGCTCGATAAATGGATCTCCCTCTGGCCATTGGGAAGGTGGAGGGCTTGTGTAAGAGCCAAAAATCAATTTCATTGCATGCTTGCTACTGATTCACTACCACATCACCAATGTGATCCATTCATGTGCACCATGCAAAAATGAAGCCACTACCTTGCAAGACCCAGTCCAGGCTACATTTGAATACCCAATTTATTTGGGTATTTCCAATTCTACACCATGGGTATTCAGGGATATTTTGAAGAATATATTCTTCTAAGTCCAAGATTGCTCCTTGGTTTTCCTATAAAATTAGAAGCTTCCCCATTTCTAAAAGATTTCAACACTGTGTGGAGGGGAGCCAAAACTCGACCATGCTGCTACCCTTTTTATTCTTTTTCTTTATTTAGTTTATTTTTTTATTTTATTCATTCATTTTAGCCTTAGTTATTCTATAATTTTTATTTAATTAATATAATTCATGAATTTATTATCAAGTGTTTTCACCAATAATAATTATTATTATTCTTCTTCTTTGTATTCTTATTTCATTCTGTTTTTTTAATTTCTTAATTCATCTCATCTGTTTTTTTATTTTATGTGATATTATTTTTATTTTATTTTTCTATTTCAATTTATTTTTTCTCTTCCCTGTCTATATTCTTCTTATATTTTATTTTTTCATTATATATATATCTCTCTCATATTATTTTTATTTTATTTTTTTATTCTCTTATTTCTATCCACCATTGTGACTTCTTACCCTCAATAATGAGGGGATGACCTAAGGCTTATCCTGGGGTAGGATAAGTGTTATTTAATTATTTATTAAAGTTTATTTTTATGTTTGTGGTAGAAGAGAGTGGCTTGCATGGGTGGGATGATTTTATACCATTAAATTAAAATCAATTATATTTTTATTATTTTATTTTATTTTTTACCTCCCTTAGATTGATCATAAACTCTTTACACATTGTAGTTGAGATGATCAATGAATGAAATGAAATACGATAAAGACATGTCTTAGAAGATGTGACACTCTCAATTGAGGTGTGAAATCAACCTTGATTATAGGAATATGTGGAATTTAGATTTCTTAGGTAGTCGAGATCCCACAATTTATAAATAAAGGAATAGTAATTCAAGTGTGTGATTTCATAAGTGAATTATCAAACTAAATTTAAACAGATAAATAAGAATAATTATGGAACTCAAAATAGAACCTAGGACCTAGTTCTTTCTTTCTAATCACATCCTACCTGCATTTCATGGTAATTTATAATTTAATTTAATTTTATTATTTTAGAAAATAAAAAAACTCATTTATTTAATAAATACTAAAAACAATAAAAAAATAGATCTTAGGTGAATTAGAATAAGTAAGTGAACAATTATAAAGATTATCAAGTGAGACGACCCAGGTCAGCCACTGTGTTCCACCAGGAAAACAATTTATAAATTTGTTTTTTATATTCCCCATGATAGGATTGCATTCATAATATGTCTTTTTTCATTGAATGTTTAGAGTCTTTCAATTTAGACTAATGAAATTGGTATTTTAATTTGAATATCTTTGACCACTAGTTATGTGAGTAACTAATCCAATGTGATTTGTTGGCCAAAAATGTTTTGACATTTTATAAGTACACAAAGGGATGTTTCAAGTCATGATTTTATGATTTATAGATTTGAAACATGATATGGGGAAAGTATACATGGAATGAATATGGAGCATGTCTAAAACATGGTTTCCAACATGACGTTGATAGGGATTATAGAGTTAAAAAAGGTTTCTCTTGAAGATGAAGGTAACTATGGTTGACATGCCTTTTGGGGGACACCTATGTAGTGATATAATAGTCCATATCAATGCATAGTAAAAACAAAGGCATCCTAAGGAATCATAAATTTTATCACTGATGGATGGAGAAATCTTATGGAGATTCATATTTCCTCAGACACAGAGTTTGATTTGTATAAGGAATGCTCCCGAGGAAAGGACCATTTCATGTCAAAATCACCAAAAAATGGGGATAAATGTTTACTATGTAGGTATGACCCATATACATGGAATTATTTTTATATATATTGTGACTGGGCCCAAGATGTAGGATCCATGCATCTCTATGTATCTCATAAAGGTGAGAATCAAACCACACGTAGTTCTTGGTAACAAAATCACCATATTAATCTAACTTGACTATAGAGAGTATAATTTTTCTTTGAATACAGGCTCACGATCAGTGTGAGAAATCATACTAGACCCTCCTATGAAGATCTAGATAATACATTGGAGAGTGAGTGATTTTTTATATTGTGACTGGAATAGGATGTAGATCTAAAAATCACTACATATCTCATCAAAATAAGAATAAATCCAAACATAGTTTTTGGATAAAGGGGTGGTGGGATACTAACACCTAGGATAATGGTTTTCTAGATCTAGGGCCAAATCAATATGAAATTTTACATCATGCAAGAGATGTCAACCATGCAATTTAATTTCATGTGGTAAATACATTTTTTGTTCCTTTTAAGGTCTTTCATGTAGATCCATGCTAACCGTGACATGAACTGATACACCTTGATCATGTGGGGAATCCATTACCAAAAATTCTAAGCCCACATGATCTATACTAAGTGTTAGAAAAAGGATTGGAAAATGTTTCTTTAACCACACAAAGGAGATTAAAAGAAAGTATAGAGTAATTTTTGATCATGAGGTGGCTGGATCTGGATGTAGGATCCGAGCATAAATACGTATCTCATAGAAGCCAAAATCAAGACTCACATAGTTTTTAGGACCATATTGACCTTGAATGATAGGGATATTAACTATGTAGTTTACATCATGCGATAATGATGAATGGTATCTTATAGTTTTAGGTCATACGACCAGAACCAGAAGTATAGAAACGATGAGATACATAGGGTTTATTGAGCCAAGGATGTTCCAACACACTTCAGACATGGAGAAGGAAATCATAATCCATGATCTTAGGGGTTCTTGGATCAGGATAAGTGCTATGGGAAAATTATGAAACGAGTGAACATGAAGCATGTTTGAAAAATGGTTTCCAGCATAATGTTGTTAGGTATTATAGAGATATAAGTGGTTTATCTAGAGGATAAAGGCACCTCCAATTGATAGGCCTTTTGAGGACGACTTATGAAAAGTCAGACTAGGGAGTATTAATTCATAGTCAAAACAAAGGTTTCTTATGGTATTGGACATTCTATTACTGATGGAAAAGGGAAGATTATGGAAATTTTAATTTTCATAAGACAAGGAGTATGATGTGTGGAAGGAATGTTCCTGAGAACAAAGGAATAATTTAGACCAGAATTGGTTGTGGAGTGTGAAGTTCCCTGTATAGACTTTTTTTTTGTTTTTATATAGGAGAAGGAGAATTTCCCATACTTTATGGCTGAGTCCAAGACATGACGTTTGGGAATCATTATGTATCCCATTGAGATGATAATCAAGCCACACATAGTTTTAGAATGGAGGTGTGGTGGGAGACAAGCACTAAGTATTGTGATCATCTGAATCATGGACTAAAATGTTATACTGTTTCACATCATGCAATAAGAACATAAACCATGCAGTTTTGAATAATACTAAAAATAAATTGTTGTATAATTTAACTTCTTCTAACTAGGATATTAGGCTATATAATTTATATTATTATAACTTAGACTATAGTTTCTTGTAGTTTTAGGTCATATGACTAGAAATATAAGTATGGAAATAATGAGGGAAATAGGGTTTACTGGGCTAAGGTTGTTCTGACACACTTTGAACATAGAGAAAGAAATTGTAAGCCATGATATTGGGGGTTCTAAGATTAGGATAAGTGTTATGGGACAAGTAAGAGAGGAGTGACCATGGTTCACATTTGAAAATAGGTTTCCATTATGGTGTTATTGGGTCTTACGAAGATAGAATAGGTTTGTCTGAAGGATAAATGTTCCTCTGTTTGAAAATCCTTTTGGGGGAGACTTATGAAAATCTAGATTAGGGTGTATCAATACATAGTAAAAGTAAAGTATACTCTAGTATCATACATTAAATTACTGATGGATGAGGAAGGATTAAATATATCCAAATTTTCCCAGGGCAAGGAGTATGATATCTAGAGGAATCATTTCAAGCACAAAGGAAGAATTTGGACTGACATTGGTTATGGAGTGTGAAGTTCCCAGCATAGATTTTTTTGTTTGTATTCAGCAGAGGGAGAATTTCCCATACTTTGTGGATTGGACCAGGACCTGAGGTAAGGGTGCCACTACATATCCCATTGAGATTAGAATCAAGCTACACGTAGTTCTGGAATGGAGGTGTGGTGGGAGACCAACTGCACGGATTGTGATCTACTCAATCATGGACTGAAATGTTATACATTTTCACACCATACAACAAGGATGTGAACCATTTAGTTTTTAATTGTATGATAAGGAAATGTTCATAAAATTTAACGTCTTGTGACTAGTACATAATGATATGTAGTTTAGAGTCTTAAAACTTGGACTATGGTGTCTTTTAGTTTTAGGTTGTGTAACTAGGACCACATGTCATGCCTTTTTAGGTAATGAAACAAAGACTATTTCATGATGATCACATGAATCATTTAATGAAAAACCTTACATTGGTATGGGATGTAATAAGGTATCCATCCATTGAGATCAAGGAATAATCTCCATTAGAGCGGAAATTGTGTATGGTATAAGTTCCTTCCCACTTTAGCACAAGTTTTGGAGGTTTCTTTCCTGGTATCATCAGGGTCCTAAGGACCAGTAACAGTTCTCCTCAGAGGAATGATAGAAGATGGAATTTATTATTAAAATCCTTTGATATATAATTTTTTGACCTCTAAGTGATGAAAAGTATTTAGTCTTTTCTCATCAAGTCACTCAAATTCATCCAACCATTTTTGGGATTGATTATCTATGGATAAATGGTTGTAGATAGAAATGATAAGTGAGGAAAATTGGAACTCAATGGGAATAAATGATTTTATCTCTTATACCCGTGAATATGGGGTAGCCTAAGTGGGAATGTGGGTTATAGTATGGTAATACCACAAGGCATGTAATAGTTTTTCAAGCCAATAATTTTTATCTTTACCCCCCATATTCTAGAGTATATTTGATAAGGTCTTGTTTAAGTCCTCTATCAATATATTAGCTACTGCATGAAGTGAGATGAATGGTTGGATTTGATATTATACACCTGATACAACTTCTCCAACTCAAAAGAACAAAAATTGTGCCATTGTCTATCAGTGTCATATAGGGACACCAAATCTAGTAATGATATTTTCTTTCATGAAGATAATAATGATTTTGGTCTTAAATTCTTTGACGGGTATTACTTCATCCCATTTGGAGAAGAAGTTGGTAGAAGTGAGGTTATATTTGAATTACTTGATCATAGATGGAGAATGTGGCCCTAAAACATCTATTCCCCATATGAAAATGACCATGAGTATTTTTATATGTGTAGAAACTCTAAGGGTTGATGGTTGAAGTTGGAATTCACTTGTCCGGAATGACACCTTTTAGTGAATTTTGTGAAATACTATACCATTAAAGTCCAGAAGTATCCAAGCATATAGGTTTTAATGGAAATCCCAAACCCTAACTGAAGGGAACCACATGCCCCTGTATATACTTCTTTCATTAAAAAATAGTCTCTCCTTCATCAATTCAACTAAGAAGGACCCCATCATAGCCCCATTTATAGAGGAATTTCTGGTGATTTGGGATGTCATAAAGAGTAAAGTTAATTGTTCATCATCGAGTTTTCTATTTTCAAGATTTTTTCAATGGTAGTAGTCTATTTTAAAGTTATTACACAATGATCATCATCTAAACGATTTCTGGACCATCTGGTTTACAGATGGAATTAACCTTATTGATTTCTTTCATGTCTACATGAAAAAATGGTGAGACCATTCTACGATGTGAAATGCTAATTATTTTTTCATCCCAATATAGATCCTGTAAACCCATAGCTGCATTTTACAATGTATCTACCTAGGAATTTTGAAATCATGGGATGTGAGTCAATATCTTCTTCATGGAGAATTATATCTTTATTCCTAACACACAGTCAACTAGGGTATTAACTCTTCATTTCTAATGGAATAATAATATTTAATCTTCTTGATTAAAAAAATATGAATTTCCTTTTACCTTCAAGTGGTTCACTAGAATTTGTTGTTCTAGTTCTATCCTTACAATGGGGGCTTGATACCCCACCTCATTATTTTTGAAAACTTCTGACAATTGGAAGGAATAAGGTAAGATGAACTTTTCTGAAGAAATTATCATGACTCCCAACCTGAATTTGTTGATCTTAGGGTCTTCCACTTTCATCCCTGTTGGGATTTTGGATGTGATATCAAAATACACCCCCCATATATAGGGGGCCTATTGAATATAGAAGATATATTCATCATACAATTTAGTATTCAATGAATATAGATGTTTTGAAAGGATGTTTGATAATTACTGGACTTTTAGCACTTTTGGAGGCATAAAATGAATGAAAAATAGTTGTAAGATGACATCCCAACATTCCAAACATCCAGTGAACATAGGATGGTGGAGGATGTATTTTAGTGGGTTGCTATGAGAGAGAAAGTGGACCTCATGGTGCTATAGGTAATTAATCATCTTATAAACCATGAATATTAATGCTATATATCTCTTCTCAATATCGAAATAAAGAGTCTCAGTATCGAGCATGGTTCAATTAAGAGAATCGAAATTGTTTTCATTCTCGGCGTCATTATTTTGTGTGAGAAAAACACCCAATGATCATTCTAAGGCCACCACGAACAAGATGATTGGATTCAACTCAATTGGAGACATCATCACTGGTGGAATCAAAATATATTTCTTGAGACTATTGAATGATTCCTAACAATATTCAGTCTGTTGACATGCGACCCCCATTTTCATTAACCCAGTGAAGGGAAAACACTTTTTGATAAGTTTTTCTATGAATTGATGAATATAATCAAGGCTTACTTTTAATCATATCAACTCTTTAAGGTATCGAGGAGGTGAAAATTCAATCATAGCATTTCCTTTTTGGGATTGAATTTGATTCCATAATGGTGTACCATGAAGTTTAGAAACTTTCCCAATGTAATGACAACATCACATTCCAAGGAGTTCATTTTTAGGTCATTCTATCGCATTTTATTGAAAATTATCTCAAGACCAGCATGGTGGTTAGAGTGTTTCCAAGGTTTAACCACCAGATCATCAATGTAGTATTCAACAGAACTTCCCAAAAAGGGTTTGAGGATGTGATGCATGGCATGTTGGTAAGTAGTTCTAACATTCTTCAAACCAAAGGGAATTACCTGATAGTAATACACCCCTTTAGGTGATTTAAAAGTGGTATATTCCTCTTCTTTAGAGGTTATCCTTATTCAGTTATACACTAAATATCCATACATGAAGGAAAGATCATGATATCTATATGTATCATCAATTAGTAGTTCCATGATTGAAATTATGAAATCATCTTTCAAACAATGTCAGTTGAGATATATGAAGTTTATGAAGACCCTTATTTAACTATTTTTTTCTCTATTTAGAAAATATTGTCTGTCCATTTCAGATATTGGACTTCCTAAATGAAATTTTCCTTAATAATATTTTCATCTTTAGTTCTAATTTTGATAGTATGTGTCAGGTGCATCATTCTAGCCACTTTTTTGTAACCCTGATGGTTTTTTAGAAATCCCAAGTGGTGAGTGGACACCTCGTGATCTAGGCCTAGAATTTCTATGTAATTAAAAGTAAACAAGTCCCAAAGTTTCTTAAAAAATAAGCTATATACCTCTTGTTATTTATAATACATGTCACTACTAATCAAGGTCAGTCATGGGTCCTCCTTTTAAACTAGGTTTATTTGTCTGATTTCATCAATAATGGTTGTAGAAAATTCCTTAAATGATGGAGGGGAATCCATAAGGTCCTATTACTATTCCTACCCATCTTACTCTTCAATATTTGAGGAAGTATGCAGTGAAGTAAATTTTTCAGAGTTAAGAGAGGAGTAAACATTTTGAAATCTAGAAGACAAAGCACTTCCTCTGACTCAACTAACAATGTGAGGTTTATTTGAATCTATAAAGGATAGATTAGGGATAAAGAATGAGTATCTCCACTCTCTCCTAGAGAAATGATATATATTTGTTTGAGTTAGCTGGTGGGGTAGGAATCTGTTGAAGCTTAGGGGATAGAATGAGGGAATTTTCACCCAAGATTCTATCACTGTTTAGGGAGTCGATAACCTCTTCAGCACTACCCGAATTAATATTTATGATTGATATCATGAAATTCATTGAATATTTACCCAAATTTTGACTCATTTGTTTGATCTGATTGAATGGAAGCACACATTCTTCACTTATCCATTTTAAGGGGTTGAATAGGATCATTTATAGACTATTTAGGGCAATTAACTAAGAAAAATTGTCAACCATGGGTTGTTTCCCATCCCTTTGGAAGAATCCTGTATCAATATATTGCGATTAAAAAAATTCAAATGGGGATTTATCACCATAAAATATCCCAATTTTAACATTAATGCAATATTTGAGGTAGTGGTGGTATGATAAGGGGACTTACACATGTTTATGAAACCAAGGCCTTCTTAAAATAATGTTTAATGATGTATCTTTCCAGACAACCATAAATTTTGAGTCATATAAAAGGTCCCCAAATTGATCCCTGAGCTCGATTCTATAGAGGGTATCTTTCCCACATTTTTCATAACCATGTAGTGTTAGAGAATAAGGGGATAGTTTGGGCTCACTGTATCCCATTCCTTGAAGTGTTTATACTAGAAAGCAGTTGAATCCCAATCCATTATTGATGGAGTCCCTTCAGATATCAATATTATTTTTCCCATCAGAAAAAAAGGGTCTAATGTGTCCTTGTATAACAACATTTTTTTCCTGCTCTATGAAAGAGATGATAATGTGGAATTCTAGAGGATCGATATTTGCATGATACATTTTAACATTGGAAACCTTATATTTAAACTATGGAGGGATCAGAAAATTCTTTATAAGTGATTCATAGTGGTCTTTCAATAGACTTAGAGCATCCAAAATTTACAACTTATCCGACACCAGGTCCAATTGATTTAAAATTTCATAATTTTGGGACAAAGTTCCACACTTACTATCATGAAGATTCTCTTTCATGGAAACTTTAGGAGTTTAAGTACTTGATGTAGGCATATTATCATTAAGAACAGAAGTTCAAGGTTCTCCTGTCTTTGGTGGGTTAGGCTGAATAGGTCTGCCTAGTTTCCAAGGTCAATTGGATAATTTTATCCCCTCTAATTGATATTATAGGATGACGAAGTTATGGAAACACCTAGAATAAATGTGTAAACTTTCCTTCTATTTATAGGCATGTTCAAGGGATTTTCCATGAGTTTCAGGGGTATAGATAGTCTAAGAAGGGATGTGTCTGGAGTATTGAGTTATACCATGACTGTTTCTTCCCTTACACCCTTGACTCTAGAAGCCACTCCCTTTGGTTCCACAATAAGGTGTAGGGAACATGAGTTAATGTCCATACTCATCATTATAGAATGGATCTATTAGGTGAATGTAATTAATTTAACTAAAGATTAATTATTCATCTAACGAAGATTCCTTCTCACATGTTAACTATTTTGGTACCATTTGGTGGGGTGATGCCCATACATTTGGTAATGAAGGCATCAAGTCTAAGAGAGTCAAAGATAACTTTGACCTTGATACAGGTTCATCTTCCTACATTTGTTTTCTTCCCTTTCTACCATGTTGTTTTTTAAAAGATAGGACTTTAAAGGGATACAATACGGACGGAGTCAGCTATTACATAGAAGAAGCTACTGGAAGAAAAGTTAGTTGTTTCAACTATTTTTGGAGGAAAAAATGTGTTTGATTTTTTTTCTATTCATCCAATCACTGGTCTTTTGCACATTCTTAATGCTTACTTATTATCATTCACCCTCTTTATTTGAAGTGGCGGAAGAAACATGTGATCATTGTGAATGTAGTTGTCCCAACTTCACTTTTCTAGAATCAACCATCTTTTGAATGAAATATTTTAAAAAAACATTCCTAAATAGTGCGCCCCGATATTCGGTGAAAGGTAAAATAATTTGGGTGATCATCAAGGATGACTTGTTCATGTCTTTTGGGTTCCATCAGGGTTAATAGGTTGTTTTCCAAGGCTACTAATAAGTATCCAAAAACCTTCTCAATTCATAATAAGTAGAATTTTTTCTTCTAGTCTCTAAATTGGGAGTGTTTTGTCTCTTTCATTTCATCCTGAAGATGATACTACTACTGGTGATACCATTCAGGAGGAGGTATCACATGAGGAGGTGAAAACCTTATATTTTGAGCTAGTGTAGAGGATGGTTTCAATGTAATCGTTGTAGCTTCCACTATACTGTTCCTCTTACCATGAGATGTCAGTATAAGATGAGAGTTATAGTTGGTTCATAAAATAGAATCTTTCAAACTTTTTTTCTAAAAAAAAGATCCCAAAATCCACCTGGATACTTTACTAGGATAAGCAGTGTTCATAGATCATCATGAAGATTCACAATGAAAAGACCCAACAAATCTTCTTGAGTAAGATACAAGTTTAGGGAATAAGTCAACCACTTCTATCTAAAAATGAAATATGTCACCCTATAATTTTATCATTGTATTAATTTTGAGAGATTTATGATTGTTTTTTTCTATAATTTAGATCTTAATTGATAGAGGAATTATTGGTGAAGATCTACCCCCCTGATTGATTTGGATGGTAGAATGGTATACTAGGTGAAATATGGTCCATATAAATTCCATAAAAAATATAATCCTATCCTCTTTTTTCTACTTAAGGGTCCCAATCATGGGGCTAAACCTAGAAACAAAGTGCATTAGATGATATTCCAAATCTCCTGAACCATTGAATGTTGGGAATGTAGGATTCCTAAAGTTTGGTGGGGGAAGAGTTTCATCCACCCATTTAGGGAAATGCTTCCTCTCTGGAAGTACTGGAACACATCATACCTCTATAGTTTCTAATATATCCACAATTTTTTCAATAACATCGATGAGATGGGGTGGAATAAAAAACTGGGTAGGAGACCGAGAAAGGGGAATAACAGGTTGGGCTAACTATGGTAGTTTGGCTTGTACTCGTAGTGGGTAACCTATAGGGGATGGTCTATGAGGATGTGTCCGACCTAGCTCTTATTATGTACCCAATATAGGGAACACCTAATATCTTGCTACCATGGGGTCCAAATATATTGGTTTTTGGCATCCCATATTGATCAGATGTTCTAGCTCCATTTTAGTTTCTAGTACGAACCCTCTTGGTTGAGGTACTTCAGCTAGGAGCTTGAGTTGAGGATCCTCTTATAGAATAAATTTGGTAGGGATGTTACCTCATATTAGTTTTTTTATTGAGTTTTATCAACTCCTTTAACTATTCCTCCTATCAAGAAAGTCTTTCCTCAAGAATAAAGAGTTAAACCACTTCAGGAAGTGGGTGTGAAATGGCCACACCTTTACCCTTTTTTTGGAGTATTCTCACCAAGGAAGTAGTTGTGGATCAGATAAGGGAATCCCAAAATTCATAAAAATCTTTTGGTTTTGGGTACACACACTTTCTTTAATAATTTTGGTTTGGAATATATTATGAAAAAACCTCCCCCCTATTTCTATTTATCGACCTCATGTTTTGTATCATCTGTAGGGGTGGTGATAATGATGTTCACTAATGCATAATGCATTATGAGCATTTCATCAGACTATTAATGATAAGAGGATCGATTGTACTGGGGATATATTATGAAAGAACCATGATTGAAAAGAGTAATCCTAACCTTGAGAGTTTTCTTTTATTTATGTCTAACATGAGGCATTATTATCTCCTTTATTGGTCCTCTTGGAATCATTTGACGAACGATGATTCTAAGTGAATATTTGAACAATTTTTTCATTCATGTTCCTATTGTGGAAGTCAGGTCATGAGATAGGACGAACTATGAGGATTCATTTTGTGGAACTCCCCTTAAATGGGAAAAGGCCGAATTCCATTGAGGATGTGGTTAGGTTAAAAAAATCCCCCCACTCTATTGTATAGGGATACTCCCACTCCATTTTCACAACCTTTCAAGCTTGGTTTGTCAGCCTCTAAGGTTGTGTTAAAACCCCTAACCCTACAGGCTGGGGTTGCTCCTAGATTTCCATTGCTACTGCTTCCAAAAATTCTCTCTTGATTTTACTAATCATTGTTCAAACATGGGATGAGTACATTAAATGATTTTCACCTGAGCCACCTAATTCCAAATATATTTTCTTTTCTTGATGATTGGATTACCTTAAGTGGAAGGATTGCTCAATATTTTCAGATGATTGATGTAGAAGACTTACAATGGATCATTCTCTTCTATCCTGACATATTTAAGAGTTGTTCAAGGCTATTTTTTGTTTAGTATACCATATATCAGGATTATATATTATTTCTAAAAGCTAAAATAAGGATATAAAATTACATTATTTCACCTTTTGTAGTATTTTATGATTGGGGAGCAAGGTGAAATGCAACACCCCATGTTCTCCCCATCCCCTGATATGAAAACCAAATTAGAAATAAATGATCAACTAATGCAACTCTTTTAACGCAATGGGACATACATGGTGAAGGGATATCTTATATTTTCCTAATTTTGGTTTCCATGTAGCTAGGTGTACCTTAAAGTCTATTTGATAGTGTATCCCTTCTATTACTTTGATCTTAATTGGATATTAATTATAAATCAATACTTTTATTTTTAGGTGATAAATATTAGTATATAAATTTAGGAAGATTTCATGCACACATTCTTCCAACAAAACCTATGGAATGATATATTAGGAGTGTCTAAAGGCCAGAACATGACTGGTATATTGTCTTTAGTCAACTGTCACCTCATTAGAAATATGTATTATTTGTCTTTTAAAAGAGTTTCCTCTACCTGATCTGACCAAAGTAGAAATATTCCCATTGATTTATTATAAAAAGAAGGGTCAACAGTGATTTCCTCTATTATATTATAAGGTAAGAGACCTAAGGGTGGTTTAGATAATGCCTATTTACTTGGGATTTCTTCTAATTTAGAAATAATTTCACTTATTAATGATGAGGAATCATGTGTGACTAACCTCATTTTACTAAGTTCCTCAAAATAGTAGGAATTTCTCACAGTTATTTTTAGAAATGGGAGGTACTCCTTGATGAAATGAAGTATCATAGTGGGGAGGACCTTCCTAGTTAATTCCATCATGGGGAGGACTACCATCATGACTTGAAATCAAACTATAAGGGGAATTCCTATTGTGTATACCTTGGGGAAGAACTTTAGGACATACAATAGAAAGAGGAGGGCCTTATTTCTATTTTATCTTCTTGCCATGAGGAGGTTTCCATGATGTTCATCAGGAGATGGTCTTTTGTGATTAATTAGATCATGGGCATAAAGTATTCCTTCATGGTAATATGTATGGGGAAGACCTCTGGAATTGTTGGCAACAAAGTTATGGGTATTAAATTTTCAATTATAGTTATTATTTCCATAATTTGGTAATGGATGAGTAGGATCCTGATCCACCATAGATAAACATCTGAGGGATTTAAAAATTCCAACATCGAGGAAAGATGGATTGTAGATCCACTCTTCATTTTGAAATTTCCTTTGGTGAGGATTATTTTTGGATGCTCTCTCACAGGCGACTAGGTATTCTTGTTGTGTATAATTAATTTCATATATGAGAGCCCCTTTGAGTAGATCTCATGTTGTTGTTAGATATTTTTGATAGATTTTTGGAATTTTGATAGGAATATATGCCTACACTGGAGTGCTCACTATGATAGATCGATGACCTCAAGTTGGAACAATGGTATGGGCCTGATACGGTTGTCTATTTATCAAGGAATTTTTTCCACGACCCTATTGAACAGAATAATGGATATGAATGTACTTCATATTGACCCTTGTATTATGTTGATGAGTCAACCCAATTTCTGGGACATAGTTCTGTGTCTAATCTCCGAACACTACTACTAATATCATTATATCTTGGTAGGTTTGTAGGATGTGGGCACCATCTTCCCTTTCATCATTTTCAGGATATGTTGAGTGAATTTAGTGGCCAGAATGGGGATATATGACCATTCTGTAGTTAAATAAGGGGTTTGGTCCTTCTATTGTACTCCATTTATTATTGTTATATATCATAAATCTTTATGCATAGGGGATGATATATGATTTCACCCCCTATTCGCTGCCAGGATTCGCTGGATGTTTTCTATGAATACTGCCAAACTAAGCTAACAGGCTTGGTGGATGCGGGTAGGTGTGTGTACCTAGTCACAATTTTCCACTATATTTTACTGGAAATATTCTATGGAGGGAACATATGTATGGTTCTATTACCTGTTTTTTAGTCTCTACCCTTGACACATGCTGTCTCAAGTGCCTGGGCCTGAGTGACTTGGGCTGGACTCCCAAGGGTAATACCCTCATCATGATAAGGGTTCGATTCCATGTGGCATTGGTAGCGACAACTGATAGAAAAAACTCTTTGTAAGGACACCTATGTTGTTGGTATGAGGTAATTGGTAAAATATTTATCATCCTCCCTAAGATAATGGAGGAATTTGTTGCTATGTTTTGGGGATAGTCTCTCAAAATGGTTTAAAATAGAAACTAGTGTTGTTGACTTTTGGGCCACTAGACATCACTGAGTGGAAAGTTAGTTGGGCTTTATGAGATAGAGGTCTTATTGTGTAGCCTCCAGAGTTATTAAAATACCATTGAGGTGGTACTCTTGAATCAAATATTTTGATACTCATTTTTTAAGGTGTTGGGTTGGCAAAAACATCTTCTGATTGGATGAGGATCCCACCTGTGCAATAGCTGAAGCATATGTCTGATTAAAATGGTAAGATTCCATTAGATTGAAGGGAGTTCTAGTGAATGTTCCTAGATATATGTAAACAAAAACAATAAAACCCCCTCAAATAAGCATCTTAATAATAGAAATCATACATAATTTATTGTTTTAGATTCATGTTTGTCCCTGTTTCATTTTTCTTTGATGTGAAGGGGCCTAAAATACAAATCACACGATTATTTTTGTTAATGATTAATGTCAGGTTCAATATTTTTATTTTTTCTCAAAAAATGCATGGGGTTTCAATGGTGTTTTTTGGTGGTGGTGGCGCAACCCTTCACCTTAGACACATATTTCCACGTCCTTTCCAGGTGATTTCCAATGGGTTTTATTCATGGACTGGAAAAACCCAATGGTTCCCTTATTCGATATGTTTTACTAACCTTATTTCCAAAGGTATCTCGTCATTAGGATATGACTCCAATAATTATCAAGGAATCACATTGGTAGAGTAGATGAGAGGTTGTACTCATTGCACCTTTTTTGAGGGAATTATTGCATACTCCCGAACTCTCTTATAGATTAAAGAAATATTCATGAATCCCTTATAAATACAAAATATAAAATGGACCAAAATTAAATAAACAATAAATTTTTAGTATGTATTGGATTTAGAATCATCTATATTTATCTAAGGCTCTTCATTGATGGAGACATCTATGTGTATCCAAGGTCTTCCATTGATGGTAACCTTTTGAATATGAATTAGATATTATTATTTCATTTATCATCATGATTCTAATCTTAATCCACATAGTGGGGTGATCTAGAATTTATCATCCTACAGGAAGATAAGAGTTGCTTTGGTGTTGAGATCGGGACCATGAGATGGGATTCCTACATATCATTGTGAAAGGAATCATAACCCACATAGTTTTGTGCCACTTAACAAGGCACATCATACCTTTTAATGTTATGTGGAAAATACCAAACCATGTAGTATAATCTCATGTGGTATGGATGTCTAGGAAAAAGGTTCCTAGTTAAGGCTAGTGTGGGATTTATGATGAAGTAGCACAAGGGAATTGTAAAGGATGTATCCTCATCGGTTAGATATGAACCTATTGGGAGAATGGTCTAGAAAAGATTAGGTTGAATTTGGTGTGTTGGGTTTGAACCTCAGGGAGGCTTCCTACGTATCCTGTTTGGATAGAAATCAAATCCCACATAGTTTGGAATGTTGGGGATTACACTAAATAGGAGGACCATGTCAAGGAAAGATAAATATCTAGAAAATGACTCTTCCGATACATGTATGTTGTTCCACTTGGTGACTATTACTTTAGGGATTATGTGTTAACTACCCATGTGCCTCTAGGCAGGGCATGATGTAAACACTATCATGGAGGAGTGACAGTCCGGAGGCCCAAGGGGTTTCCTTATTGGGAATATGGCCCTTTGAGGTAGTGACATGGTTTTGGGTATTACACCGAATAAGAGGCTCATAGGGAAGGTGAGAGGAAGATCCAAAAAAAGATCCCCCTCCCAACATAGGTATTTGATCATGCGAATTTAATGATCATCAATAACCTCTAAACCCAGGTGAGTTATGATTAGTGTGAGAAACAAGAGGAAGTCGAAGATATGAAAAACCATTCAATCTCCTTTTCCCATTGGTGGATGAGGTAATTCCTACAAAAGGTGGGGGAATACCCCATAGGAAAGACTAGGGTCTTAATATAAGAGTGATTCCCTAGCGTGAAGTTTAATCCTCGTTTACTAGTAGACAAGGGTGGAGTCTTGGTGGGGGAGTTAAGGAGAGAGATAAGGATTTGATATGCCCATCTCTTATTTTGTTTTCAACCTCAGGTCCTGTCATTATCCCTAAGGTTGAGATCCTCATTACCATGTGAATTTATAATCAAGAGCACTCTGAGGATCTCACCTATTAGGTAGGATAAATGTGGGACCTCCATTACCACGAGAATGTATAATCGAGAGGACACATTGATGTGCATTTTGATCTGATCATAAATGTTTGGAGGCTTTATGGGAGGCCTTGGATTGGTCCCCCTGAGAAGATGGATCCATGGAAAGATATTCACTACAATTATTGGTATGAAAGGGGGCTCAAAGGTTGGCTTGCACAGGTGAGGCCGGTGCAAGCTGAAGGTGGATCGCGTAGGTGAGGCCTGGGCAGATAAAAGGTTCTTCAACCTGGTGATGACTGGGAGATATAAAGATGCTTCACCTAGGTGATTCCTAGATGAGCTGGAGATACTTAACTTAATTGAGGACAGGGTGAGCTGGAGATGATTCACATATGTGATGTTCAAGTGATCTTGAGATGTTTCACCTAGGAGAAGTCTGGGTGGGATTAAGATGCTTTACCCTGGTGATGTATAAGAGATCTTGGATAAAGATAATCCTAGGAGACAGTACTAGGGAGAGGCTTTTCTCAAACCTCCAGGGGGTTACACAAGAGCTTATAGAAGGGGATCACACAAATCCCAGTATTATAAAGGGGATTTTTCCTTAGTACTTTTTGACTAGTGGAAAAGGACCCCTCACATGTATTTTGTGCTTCACACATCGTATGAACTCCAATCTAACTACCCTATTTAATTTTTTCTTTATTTTATTTTTGGAGATATACTTGGGATGTTTTTAAGACTTGGGAAAAGGAATAGGGTGAGGAGAGATTTTTGGATTCTTCTGTTCTTCTAGTCATGTCGAATAATTATCCCAAGGGTCCTATTTATTGGAAAAAAAATTGGGACCCTGAGTGAAGGAGGCCATCTCTATAGGTCCATCATATAGGCGTCTCTCATAGGACCCTCACCTAATTCTTTTTTGCTTATAATAGGCCACATAGGTGGGGTGCATGTAGGTTTTCTTGGGAAAGTTCCCTGACTTCCCTTTATCCTTGATTACATGAGATATTTTCCTCTAAATATTCTCATCCCTATGTAAAATTGGGAGTGTCTACAAACATGAAATGATTACACACGTAAAATCACTATCTATCATTAATTTTAATTCATTATTTAATAAGATAAAAAACACATGAATTAATCCAATTAATTATCTTAGTAATAAATAGATTAATTTTATCTTATTCCATAAAATTGTCCTAGATATTCCCATGCAATGTGACTTTAAATAAAATAAATAATTTTATTTTATTTAAAATTTAATAAAATTGTACACAACTTTGTACTTAGAATAAACCTTATGATTATGTATTTGGACTAATTATTGTATATAATAAAATCACACAAAATATTTTATACATGACATATGTCATAATATCATAACATGTATCATAAAATTAATGACACATAGAATAGATTAAAATTACAAAGTTTATACAATTTAATGCACACTAAGTCTTTACTATACAATGAACATACTTGTAGTTTAGAAAATTACATAACATTAATTAATCATTTAATATAATATAAAACCAATAAAATAATGTGTACTATCAATTTAATGACTCATGGAACTCAGGTAAATGAGGTTTAATGGAGTAATTAATTAAATTTAATATTTCCATATAAATAGGTAAATTATATGGCGTGTGTATTATGGCCACATGATGTGTACTATTCTTCACTGGATTTTCGTAGTACATGCCTAGGGACCTAGAGTGTACTTTATGTGAATAGTAATTAGGTAAATGATGTGTAAGAAGTATACATAATGTGTAATTCATGTTGCAAGGCTACTGACCTATATGTGTTGTGTATTAAATCCATGGGTGTATTAATTACATGATGCATCTTGACTGCATTTTTTCCACCATGAAAAGAAATGAACTACACAGCATATAGAAAATCTACATGGAATTTAGTCTTGAAAAACCATTTTCTACCCTGGATGGTCTACATGTGGTGTATTTAATGTACACTATGTGTATTCATTACACAACAATCCAGATTCCATGCAGGTGTCTTGGTGAAATGAACAAGGTTACATGACATGTGATAAAGGTGTACACACTGTGTAACCCTGTGTTATCCAGAAATAGTTCATGTCACCTTCAAATGGATTCTTTATAAGTGTTATTTATTAATTATTAATCGATATTGTTTAAGTGAACAAGAAACAAAGAGGAGGAAGAAGTGATATTGATGAAGGATTACGAAAAAATTAAATCCTAAAATGAAATTTAATATTTAAATTCATAATGATCAGTGATCAAAAATCAAATAAATAATTATAAATTTGAACATAACCACTCTAATACCACTTGAAGGTTCCATGAATAGTGGAAGTGCTTATTTGGATCTGGTTTAACTCAAATTTTTTTATACTCAATAGATATTCTATGAAATTATGTGATCTAAGATCTATGACCAATGAAAAGTTTCCTATAAAATTTGATATAAATTTCAGAACTAAGATGATCTTTCATATTAAATTTATAATTAATTTGATTAGATAAGAAGAAAGTTTACCTATGTCTTGAAATATTTCATTGATGAAGATGTTGATCATTTGATACCCTTTTAGTTTACCATCATTGTGATTGTGGTATCTAAGTGTAGAATCTCTCTAGTAGTGATGCACATGTGCTCCTTTGATTTCAAAACAACACCAATGGATTATTGGGTGCCAACACAGTGGATCGATCATCTTACAGTGTTCATCTTGATCATTGTGACGATTCCTTTGGGTTTAAATAATAATCCTTGAAATCTCATTCTTGAGAAGATGGAGTAGGGAGTAGAATATCCCAAGCTTGATAGAAGTAACTATAGTGTGTTCTTCAGTCTTGAGAGAGAGAACTCTAGATTACATTGTGCACCACAATTTTCCAAATTCAATTCTCTAGAACAATAGACATAACAATATATTTATAGAGTTATGGGTTAGGGTTAATTATTATTTAATGAAGTATATTCCCTTAATAACATATTAAATGCTTAAATGGACCCATTCCATGTAATAATAATATTATTATTTTTCTCATGGAATGTGCTAACTCGTGTAATAATAAATATTAATTTACCATCTCGCAAATTAATATTTATCACTGCACCTTTTCTTGGTCTATTTGTCCTCCTCAAAATTTATTTAATATTTGACAAAATATTAAATTAAATATTTATTTATTCAATAAATAAATAAATATTTTTTTCATATATTTGATAAATAAATCTTGAATAAAATTATTCCCCGTACTTGAGAATAATATTTATTACAATAATTAAATTAAAATAGAATTTAATTGAGATAAACAGAACCACTTGCTATGTGACCCTCTAGGATTATTCCTCATTAGAATTAGTTAGGCTTGCCAAATGTACAATATTACTGTCCAGCAATAGGCCAATAAATCCAAGTGGAAGAAGTTAATATCACAATGTTGACAACCACATGAAAGTGAAAACTATGTAATATAACCCATTTGTCTGAATATCATATCAAGTAGGTTTCATTCTTATTTCATCAACCTTAATTCTTTATATATATTTCTTTGATTATCTAGAATGAACATGTCTATATCTCTATGACCATGGAATTTATTTTGAAGGTTCCATTCCAATCAAAGGGAAAAAATATTAACTTCCATAAATGGAAGGGAAAAATCCTTTATCAACTTATTTATTAATAACATACTGATCATGATGTACCCCACATATACTACTTAGAATGAACATAGTATATAATGGGTTTTTTTAAATACATATAAGTATGAGAGTCATGATATGTATTAATAATAATATTAAAGTCTAAGGACCAATACACATGCTCATAGATAGTAATATCTGATGACACACAAACATGAAAAATTCTTATTGGTGAGTCTTTCCTCATAATATCCTATCCTGGAGATCACCAAATTTAACATTTATGAGATGAAGAGTTATCCTCTTACAGGCACCAAAACCTAACATTTGATGATGGGTTCATTTTATGGACACACTTTTTAAATTTTAATTAATAAATATCATTTTTTAATCATATTCACCCATTTTTTAATTCTTAATCATCATTTATGGGTATTTTAAATTTTACAAATATATTTTTGAAAAATAAAAAAAAATAATTAAAATAAATGTTTGTCAAGTTAAAATTTTTATAAGAATTTTTTATAGGTTATGGTAAAAAATTGGCGAGCATGAGACCCATGGAGGCATGCCACTTTACATCTCTATTAGGGGACACTAACCAATCCATCCATAGAGAAGGCCAGTGCATAACGAAGAAAGGAGAGAGAATGTGAAACGCACAGGCACATGAATGAACCAGTTCACAAGGGATAGGTTTGTATAGATGAATAAGGAAGGATTCATTTGTGTGGGGTGGTTCATGATGACATCAGGGGTCCTATGACCCCCATATGACTTAACGATTAATTCATGGATGAATTGTAATATATAGAATAGAACATATATGAGATTATTCAATGTGGGATATAGATTAATTCCTAGGAACTGTGCATTTACTGAAATACTACTATTTCGGCCACTGCTTTCACACCTTTTTTCTCAAACACACTCTATGCCATCACTTCTAATGTTGTGATGCAGACCACTCATGCTACACTATTTCTATCATTGATGCACCATGGTACCACCGTGTTTGATTAGAGGAGAATATTAGTGCCACTAGAGATATGACACCCACTATTCCATAGTCTTATCCCTTGCATCATAGAAACTATGGATCTCAAGCTAAGAAATAAGGATACATCATGGGATAATTTGTAGCACTAAAACCCTGTTGGATCATGGTTTAAGGGAATGAGGTTGTTTCATCATTGAAATCACTATTCCATAGATTATGTTTCTTGAAAAAATGGATGCATTATAAGGGATAATCCTACACCGTAATCTGATAGAGGGAAACATTTTCATATAGGTGTTGCAGCGTAGGTTTTGGAAACATAGTTGAGATTCAAATATGGTAGTGATAATAATTTTTGAGGAAGAAATGGCTACACTATAGGGGTTTAGCAATGTCATGGAGGTGTGAAAAATTAAAGTAGTAAGAAAAATGGAATAAGAAGACACTATGTCATGGTCAACTGATTATTCCATAGCCATGAATGAATAATAATAATGTGAAGGTGGTTGTACCATAGTAATTATGGTTATACTATAGTGAGGTTTTAGCTATAAATTCAAAATATCGATGATTTGGGGCTAACCATGGGATACATGAAAGATTAGGGGGGAAAATTAAAGAAAAAATTTGTTGGCGCCTCACCTATATTGGATAATTTATTAAACAACCCAAATAAGAAATACTTTGCCAAACCTCACTCATATTGGATGATCCCACATGGATTTGTTGTCTGAGTCAAAAGGGAGAAAAAATATAGGAGGAAAATGAAAATTTAAAACTAAATAGAAGGAGGAGATACATCAGGTGGATGCTGCCTATAAATAAAACTTAGAGACTTATTTGAAAAGGGAAGCTGATGATCTAAAACTGACCTACTAAGGGGGAGGTTACCTAACCTAGGAGGAGATTTGAATCTAACACCCAAAGCGAGAGTGGAAGGAGGAGGATCATCATCACTTATTAAGTTGGTGTAGTTTAGTATTTTTTTTCATTTTGTTTTTCATAATGTAAAATCCTAACCTAGTTGTCACCGATCTGGTGCCGTGATCCATTTTACTATAAGGCCTCAAGCACACATCTCCATATTCCAGAGACTTATGTCTAGAAATGAGGGCACATGGTTTGTCTGTAGAGAGACCATGCCCTCATATTTGAGTAAAAAATAGTGGAAATATCTAGATATCATGCAAGAAGTAAATATAGTGAGGAAGCAATAAATAAATTTAAATAGAACATACTGTAATGATAAATGAAATGCTATAAAATCCCAAAAATCCATGTCATACATAAAGATATGATCACCCACTGGGACGACTACATATACAGGAGTACATAAAATAAAATTAAATAAAAGTATAAGGCTCTAATAATAACTTTGAGTGATACCACATACCCAGTTTCTAAGACACTATTGATATTCTCCAACCCAATCATAATAATCCACATGAGAGGATCTGCTTGATCATGTAACCCTAGGCCTCATCCCTACCCATCATGCAATCTGTTATCAACCTAAAAAGTATACATAAGGTCTGAAAACACACCAAGGTGCATGCACAGGGGTGATAAATAATATTAATAGGCAACCCCAATGATGAAACTATAAATCTGGTTTCATTAGTGTATGATCATGAAATATGCTTAGCTTAGCCGATATACAACTAGAAATGATAAATAAAAAAAATAAAATGAAACCATAGTCGATCCCTAGGTCCATAATCCCAGTCAAATGGGAAATGTACCATCATGGATATTTATATTTATATGTTTGTATATATATACATTCACACACACACACACATATATATATATACACATAAATATGAATATACATGAGTAAGGTGAAAGATAAAATAAATCAACAATAGTCAAACCCTGGGTATGTAATCCCAATCGTCTGGATATCCTATAAATAGGGTATTGATCTAGATGTTGTAATACTAAATCTATGTATAATTAAGTTGATCCTTGGGTCCGTAATCATAATAGAAAATACCTACATTATCCAATGATAGAAATGTATCTGAGAAATATACGCCACCATAGGGGGATACATACTTAACCATAGGTTAATCCGTACTCACCTCCAATCACTATAATTAAGGATTCCATATACCGACATACAATCCTATAAATGGTCATTGATTTTAATTCCATACCACTCAAGATATGTGAATCCTGTCCGATGTATGAATCCTAGGTCTCGATCCATAATAAATTAATACAATGTGATTTGAATAATCCCAAAGGGGATGACCCTTAAGCAATATGTAAAAGGAATGCTCCCTAAATCCAAGTAGATTCTTTACATCCATTCATATAAATTTAACAATAGTCCCATCCCCATTAATTACATCTAGGAGATGTAGTAATGATGTGTCAACCTAACCCAAGGGAGTATCCTAGTCATTTCTTGAGGAGAGCATAATAATCCATAAAGTATATGTCACATCAACAGTAAGGATCACCATGTCCAACACCATAATCCTAGGGATTCCATACCTGAGTATCATAATCATAGGGATTCTATGCCCAAGTATCATAATCATAGGGATTCCATTCCCAAATATCATAATCAAAGGCTAAAGATTTGGATCCCAAGAAGTACATCTGTGAATCCCAATAATTATATATCAATTGAGTAAAAGGATCAGAATATGGATCCCAGGAAATACATATGGGAATCTCAATAAATAAAGTCACACCGCTTTAGGGTCATCATCCACATACTAGGAACCACCTCTCGTAATCATCATTTCATAAATAGTAAATAATTGAATGCATAAATCAAAGAGTGAGGGTCAAAAAACACCTAAAACCACCAATTCTATCATATCCTCTTGGGATTACATGTTTGGAATGGGTTCTAAGGTGACACGTGATAATATCTCTACTAAAACCTCCAACGCACTAACTCAGGGTCAGTCAAACACCAAGGAACCAACTAGGTCCCCTAGATAAACACAGAAGAGGCATCCTAACTAGGATCCTCAAAGTCAAAATTAAAGGAGAGGAATCCTAATTGGGATCCTCAAAAAGAGTAAGAAAGTAGAGGCATCATAAAGGGGATCCTATATATAGGTCAGGATATAAGTGAATGAATCCCATAGAGGACCCTGGATAATATTAATAAGATAGAGGTGTCTTACATGGGATCCTCTAAGTCGAAAATCTAAAAGAGGCATTCTATAAGGTAATCCAATAAAAAAACTAATCTCATGGAATAATAGGATATAAGGGAACATATCTTAAGGGAGACATCATCAAAGGTATAACTATGAAAGAATTAGTCATGATAGATAGCTCATACATTAGCTCAGATCAACGGGTCTCACTCTCAACAGCTAGCTAGATTTGATTACTAAAGGAAGAACCTATCCATTTAGGAAAAATCCCAAAAGTCATCCTTAGAGTCTTAAAATCACCTCAAGGGTTTCACCATTGTGATCTACATGGGAAGATACTCAAAATGGACTACTCATGTATCCAATTCTGATTCCAGGGTATAAAAATACAAAAAACCCTAAAAAGGTAGCAAGAGGGTAGTACATAGTGTACACTTAATGATCCACCTAGTCATGTAATTCATCCAAACATGGAATGTAAAATACCATGTAAATGATGTGTAAGCCAGGTACACGACATGTACCATACATGTGATACCTTCCCATGTTCCTCACATGGCCTGACCATGTAATTTTCCTATTTGTGTACTTATATATGGCATGAAACCCACATAGGGTATATATTTTTACCCTACATGGGGTACCTATACATGTATCTTGCATTTATATGACTTCTACATGACATGAAACCAACCTGGGGTCTGGCCGTGTAACCCCACACACCCAAACACCCATAAACGGGTTGTCTGGCCAGGTACTTGGATACACAGTCAAGTCCTAGTACACATCATGTATAAAATATACATAGCATGTTATTCCAAAATATAATCTTCCATGAATGGTAATAACACATGATATGTGTTCCCTGAACTACACATCATGTGATTGGGATTTCTGAATGGGAAACCCTCAAATCGGCCCAAAACCCTATTTTCTCCCAAAAAGATATGAATCAACACTCAAGGGGTATTAATTTGTAATAATATGGGTTTAAAACTTGAAAATAGTAAATATACGTGGATTGATAACAAAAAATAAAACAACCTACTTTTCTGTGGAATCGGTTGAAGCTTCACTCGTTTTCACGACCCACGACTTCCACATGATGATCCGACTCCCCCCAAGTTCCACAGCTATACCTATTTCCTTCTCCTTACCTATCTCTCTTTCTAACTATCCTTTTTTATATATTGATCATGAGAAGGGGAATCCATAGGGGGAGTACGTGATAATATAGTGGTAAAGATGAAAAGAAAAAGGAAAAAGAAAAGGAAGAAAAAGAAAAGCAAAAGAAAAAGGGGTCTGACTCTGACCCCAGTGTCTGACCTGAGTTTATGACTCGACTATAAAGAAATACCCATTATAGACTCAATAAAATAGATAGAATATTAATATGAAACTCCATTAAAAATATATAGTTTAACAAACACATGATAATAAATTAATATTTAATTAATTAAATATTAAATATTAATTATTCCATGAAAATTCAAATGGTTCAGAATACAACCAAATTCATTCCCTAGTATAAACACCCTATTCTAGAAGCAAGTAATTGGTCAGAATAATTATCTAAGATCATATACTTGGGGAAAACTGCCATTTTACCATTTATAAGCATCTAGAAGAAAAAATTAAAATTTATGCTCAAATTTATAGTCCGAAAAATATGGGTCATTACGAACTCTCCACTATAAACCTTTTATTCCCCAAGAGTACTAGGTGGTAATATAGAAGCCATGCTCTCATCATGAGCATATACACACTGTGCTATCTCGACTTTCTAGCAACCAATATCATAAAATCAATAATTCTTCTACATGGGAGACACTTAACTACGACTGATCAAGTAATCCCCACCATAAGAGTATCCTTATAGTCGCCTCACAACATTACTTAGTCCCGATTCCTGAGAATATTTTCCTTGAAAAATGATAGATTTAAACTGAAAACAAGTGTAACCACCCCCAAAAGACCAATGGTTCACTCCATATCATATGGTTAACCTTATACCAATCCTTGAGTGCAACCTCAATAGGTTCCTTTATCAAACCAAGAAAGATATTTAAAAGAAAATAAGGTCAGTGCAGAACTGATTCTCTCTTAGAATACTCAAGAAAATTTCAAGATAGAGCATGATATTTTATAACTAAGAGTATACTAAG
The DNA here is from genome assembly GCA_963277665.1 of Viscum album. NCBI lineage: Eukaryota > Viridiplantae > Streptophyta > Magnoliopsida > Santalales > Viscaceae > Viscum > Viscum album. Next base: position 1,850,641,652 of record OY728156.1, read on the forward strand.
ATTCCATTGATAGGAGAGTATATCTCTCCTTATCCATGATCATATCAAATAGGATATACTTGACTTTAACTAACTCCTCACACCACATCACCCTACAATGTGTGTCCTGGTCTAACCATGGGTCAACCATCTCACAAAACCTGATAAATTTACAATGTCTCCTCTAGCACATAGAGACATTCATCATTTTAACCACAAAACTTAAGAAACCATTCCCATGAAAAGTCTTGAAAACATCAGTCCTTGGATCACATACAACCACTCATCAATTTAGGATTTAAATAGAACCATGCATAATTAGTGTGTACCTTTATCACCTGAATCATACTCCAGTGAGTCATTTTATATTAAAATCAAGACGACCATGCTACACTTCACATAAATCCAAATAAGATAGAATCTCCCTTGTAACTCCTCTTTAATATCGGGCACCTCACATATGCCATGGTTTATTCCACGACCGCCCTTAACCCAACATCATTCAAGTCACAATCATCTGCCCACACTCTGACTATATAAGAAATAGTGAAAACATTAGTCAATAAGTCTAGTAACTCAAACAGTCCTACTCATCAAAGTCACTCTTGAAAAAAATCACCCTAGGTGCTTCCTCAAAATCCCAAGTCATCAACAATCCTATATTGCAAACCCTAAGTACTAACTGTCTACCAGTCTTATATGATCACACAACCAATATCACTACCTAAAATAGAATCCATAAACCTAGGCTTACCTAATCTTCAGCTTACCCTTGATCAAATTAGACATCGACCTATAAGGTTTCAAGTCAAAAATAAGGGCCTCCAGGTCTCCCAACTTTCCCTACTATTCAAGTCTCACAACTGGGTCACAAGGTATAACCACCTAGCCTAAAAGATCAAATATCTCCAAGGGGGGTCAAGATAACACTAACCTATTAGAATCAAAACTATAAATATGGAATCAACTGCCAAGCATCGACTAACCAGGCACCGATCCTCTCCAATAATCCTCATAAGAAACTAATTTCTAGAGGTCATGATAAGAGAATAAAATAGATACTAAAATGAAAATCATTGAGAATATGTATATGTTAAAACCCCCTTGAGGTCCAGTTTACTAGAAATGTACCAGTACTTATTATCATCATAGATGATGATTTGACCAAAATACTACAAATGAAGGTTGGTTAAGTAGAATGTCATTCAAACCTATACATGAAAACACTATATAGTTTTTAATGAAACTTTAAATAACCAAACCTAAGAAAGAAACACCCCATGAGGGGTCCAAAATTTGGGCATCTTGTTCTCTGTCGATCTACTAGGTTCACTACACATCCCATGTCTGAGTACCAAGTAATCAGCCTCACCATCAAACATCTCAATGTAGATTCATATCACCTTCCATCAGAATGAAATATATATTCAATTCGAACAAATTTATTATATTTACACCAAAAAAATATACAGGAAGACACCATTTAGGGTTTTTTGACACTTTTCCTCTATCTTTAGTAATAATTACACACTAGAAGGCCTATAACATGTGAATCCTACATACCAAATATGATGCATGAAATTACACTTTCCATTTCTATACAGAGTTAAAATTAATCAATTTCCTCTTTCCGATGACCAAGATCCAAAAATATTTGATAAATCATAATATACACACAACATGTGTGTTACTCAAATAGAAAATCATATACAATTGAAACATCAAAGATTAGAAAAAAACACCATATCCCTACCAATCAAGAATTATTATCATAACAAGTGTTATCGACACACAAATCCTATATCCATCATAGATTCCAAAAACTTCATAATATTACTATATACCATATCCCAAATAGTAAATTAAAAGGAAAGGATTATCTCTAATACCGATTTTTAATTTCTCAACTCAAATTCCTCTAATACAGTGCCCCAATCCAGTTCAACACAAGGCCTCAAGCATGCCTCTCCATATTCTAGAGGCTACTGACTAGAAGTGAGGGGCTAGGGTGTGTACATGGATAAAATATGCCCTCATATCAGAGTAAAAAAATGTAAATAAATAGATATAATCCAATATTTAAATAATCATAATTCATAAGAAATAAATAAACTAAAATAGAAAATTCTATAATGATAAATGAAATTCTATAAAATCCTAAACAACCATGTCATACATACAACACCGATCTACCACTAGACTGATCACATATAAATAAGTACATAAAATAAAATGAAATAAAATTCAAGGCTCTAATACTAAATCTGATTTAGACCACATACACGGTATCCAAGACACTCTTAATATTCTCTAGCCCAATCATAATAATACACATGAGTGGCTCTGCTCTATCATGCAACCTTAGTCCTTAGAGCTACCCACCATGGAATCCATGATCAACCTAAAAAGAAGAGATAAGGTCTACACTCACACCAAGGTGCATGTACATGGGTAAGAAATAATCTCAGTAGGCCAACCCAATGACGAACCTATAAAAATTATATCGTAAGTGCATGCTCTTGTAGTATACTCTACTTAGATGAGACACAAATGGAAATGATAAATAAAACAAATAACATGAAAACATAGTCGATCCCTGAGTTTGTAATCCTAGTGAACTGGGAAATGTGACATCATGGATATTTATATTTATATGTGTGTGTGTATATATATCCCCCCCCATATATATATATACATAAATATGAATATAAATGAGTAAGGTGAAAAATGACATAATTTAATAGATTTCGATCCTTTGGTCCATAATCCTGATCATCTAGACATCCTGTGAAAAGGGAATTGAGATGGATGTTGTACCCCTCAATCCATGTATGATTGAGTTGATCCTCTGGTCCATAATCTAGATCGACAATGCCAGCATCATCCAACGATGGAAATGTATTCGAGTAAGCCATGTCACCATATAGGGATACATTTCCTAACCCTGGGTTCACTCATAATCATCTCTAATCACTATAATGAAGGATGTCATACACCAATATACAATACTATAAATGGTCACTAAGAATAATTCCACACCAGTCAAGCTATGTGAATCTAATATGATGTCTAAATCCTAGGTATTGGTCTGTAGTAAATCATTACACTTTGATTTGAACAATTGATAAGGAGATGAACCTTAAGAAATATATAAAAGGAATGATCTATAGATCCATGTACATGCTCAACATCCATTCATATAAACGGATCAATATCCCCCTTAGTAGGAATTACATATGGGTGATGCATTAATGGTGCGTGCACAAGACACTAGGGAGTATTCTAGTCATTACTTTAGGAGATCATAATCATCCATCAAGTATATGTCACATCAATGTTGAGAAGCACCATGTAAAACACCATAATAATATGGATTCCATGACTAAGTATAATAATCATAGGTACACCATTCCCAAGTATCATAATCATAAGGATATCATGCCCAAATATCATAATCAAAGGCTAAAAAGCTAGATTCCAGAAAGTAAATCTAAGAATCCCGATAATAATATAAAAATAGAGTAAAAGGATCAGAATTTAGATCCCAAGAAATACATCTGAGCATCCCAATAAATGAATTTTCACCATGTTAGGATCATCGAACACATACCAAGAATCATCTTTGGTAATCATCACCACATTAACAATGAATAAGTGAATGCGTAAATAAAAGAGTAAGGGTGGCCAAATGCATAAACCAAAAACTTCTATAATAGCCTCTTGGGATTAAATGTCTGGAACAAGTTCTAATGTGACACCCACTATGATATCTACCAAAATACCCAACACACTAACTAAAGTTTAGTAAAACAATGAGGCACCCAATGGGTCCCCTAGATCAACATAGAAGAGGAATCATACTCAGGATCCTAAAAGTTAGCATGGAAGGAGAGGCATTCTACTTGGGATCCTCAACAAGAGTAATAAATTATGGGAATAATATAGGGGATCCTCTAGGTCATCATGTAAGTGAAGGAATCCACATGGGACCCTCCGTAATAGTAATAAGATAAAGGCATCCTACACGAGATCATATATGTAGATATGAAAGAAGAAACATCCTATAATGTAATCCTAAAAAAAGTAATCTAATGTCCTCATAGGCTAGTAGGGAACATATCACAATGAATATATCCTCAAAGGAAGATCTATAAAAGAATAAGTCAAGAGAGATAGCTCATGGATCATCTTACTAAAGGGTCTCATTCTCAGGAGATAGATGGATTCAATTACCAGAGGAAGAACCTATCCATTCAGAAAAAAATCCTTAAACGCCTCATTGGAGTCCTAAAATCAACTAAAGGGTTTGAAAATCATGATCTATATGAAAAGATACTCAAAATGGACTACTCATATGTCCAATTCTGAATCCAGGGTGTAAAGGTTTGAAAAACCCTAAAAAGGGTAGAAAGAGGTAAGTACATGACATGTATAACTAGTACATGGTTTGTAATCCTAAATCTCTACCTAGGTGTGTACTTCATCTAGACATGGAATGTAAAATACCATGTATATGGTGTTTAAGTCAGGTACATGGCATGTACCCCACATGGGGTACCTGGCAGTGCTCCTCATATGGCCTATCCATGTTCTTTGCCTGAACATGTACTTATACATGGAATGTGACCCACATGGGGTCTAGTAATGTAACATACATAGGGTACATGTCCATGTATCCTGCCTAGCCATGTACTTCTACATAGCGTGTGGCCAACTCGAGGTTTTGATGTGTACTCCCACACGACCAAGCACCCATACACGGGTTGTATGGCCAGGTAATTAACTACATGGATGAGTCCCAGTACATGGAGTGCATACCCTATACATGATATGTACTTCAAAAATACCATCTTCCATAATTGGTAATAACACATGGTGCATGTTCCCTAAACTACACACTATGTGATCAGAATTTCCAAATGGGAAACCCGTCAAATCAGCTCGAAACCCCATTTTCTACCTAAAAGATATGGATCGACCATGAAGGGGTATTAAGTAGTTATAATAGGGGTTTCAAACTTCAAAATGGTAAATCTATGGGTATTTATGAAAAAATGAAAATATACTACTTTTGTGTAGAATCATCCAATGGTTCACTTGTTTCCGCAATCCATGGCTACCGCATGATGATCCAACTCCTACCGAGCTCCGCGGTGGTACCTAACTTCTTCTACATCTATCTCCATTTATAAATATCCTGTTTTCTCTCTTACTCACATGAAGGGTAATACATAGGGTGAATATGCGATAATGTAGAGGAGAAAGAGGAAAAGAAAAAGAAAAATGAAAAGGAAGAAAAAGAAAAGAAAAAGAAAATGGGCCCTAGGCCTGGCCCCGATGCCTGACCTAAGTTTATACCTTACCTAGGAAAAGCATACAATTCTGGACTCAAAATAGGATACATAATCTAAATCTAACACTCTATTCAAAAATATATAACCAAATGATCATGTATGAATAAATTAATATTTTTTTAGTTAAATATCAAATATTAATTATTCCATGATAATTTGAATAGTTCAAAATTATACCAAACTAATGTAATAGGGTAAACACCATATTATAGGACCAAAAAAGTGGTCAAAATAATTATCAAGGATCATATACTAGGGTAAAAATACCATTTTACCCCTTATATGCATCTAGAAGAAAAAATTAAAATTTATGCTGAAATTTCCAGTCTGAAAAAACATGGGTCATTACACATTATGTGACAGTGGTTTTATAATATAAATTATTTCATAAATTAAAGTATGGGTGTCACATTTTCATATTATATTTTATTTTCTAATCCCTCTTATAATTTTTTTATCTATTCATTAATGATTGAGAGATCATTTTGAGTGGTTATTATTGTGGAAGAAGTTAGAGTTGATAGAAAAGAATGAGTAATTTACTGTTTTGATTCCTTTATGCCTATGGATTATTCTCATTAAAATATGTTACATGGAAAATAACCATTAATCACACCCATAATTACCCAGTGAGAGTAATGGTAATTATAGAAGTAAACCCAATGTAATTGAGGGAAGTGGAGAGTGAGATGTGACAGAACTTCTCCTTTAATTTGAAGATAAAACTCAATACACCTAATCTAGTTATAGATATACCTTGAAAGAGGGATCAACTATCTTAGGTTGTTTTAGATGATTCTGAGAGGCTATGATAGATACATTAAAAAGTATTGGGACTTAATTTGATGTAATCTCACAAGTAATTATTGACTTTTTTTAATTTATGAAAAACCATCCTTTGATATTAACTCTCTTCTATTTGTAATTATTTCATTTTTTAGTCAGTCCATCACACCTACCAAATAGATTATTTAATTATAGTTTTATTTAATAATGATAAAATTTAAAATTATTAAATATTGTAACCTTTTTCCTTATGGGATCAACCTTATCTCACCAGTATTCTGCTTTCTAGTAGTTGGCGTAGTTGAGGTTAATATAAATTTCTAAATTGACATGAACAAAGGATTTAATGAAATATTCTTGGAATATAAAATTTCTTGCATTGTTGGTGGGGAAAAGGAAATTATAAATTTAATAGTTATACAAAACTTAATCTCCCAATTTTTTGTTTTCTAATTTTTTGATCAGGTTCTTTAATTTTTTATTTTTGTTCTATTTTATGAGTTTAGTGTTTTTGTCTTGTGATCTCAGGTATAAGCATTATGGAGTCCCAAGGTTTTTACACATATTATTAAATGAATATTAAACATTAAAATCCATTAATAAAATAAAAGGATCGTAAAGGCCTAGTATATTTGAAAAAATAGGTTCATATTACATCAAAAGAAACTTAAAACATGGAACCCTTATTTTATTCTCCATAGTGAGCTCCTAAAATTGATTTGAGATCTTAAAATTTCATGGGATAACCTCAGGAATACATAAATAAAGGGGTGAGATAAAAAACCCAGTAAGGGAATAAAAATGATAAGGAATAATAACATGTTATTCAATGTCATAACATGATATCATAAAAGAGAATGTACATGAGTAATCAAGTGAAAGAATAACATAAATTTCATGGTATCATAAGATCATGGAAACATTGGAAATGTAAAAATAACATATAAAATGACATAAAACTAAGTCAAGGCTAATATCTTAGAGAATATCACATGGTGGAAAAAGTCCCATAATAGATTAGGATTAACCCCTAATCCCATACATGACATCTCATGAGAGCAATGCCCAATGAATTGGAGCACTATATAGGAACACCCATCATAAAATGTTCATGATATCTGTGTTCTACACAAAGGAATCAATTAAAGTCATAACATATGTAATGAACTGGACCAAATACACTATCAAACTAGTACCCGAACCGATACACCACATACCCAAAGGGCGTTCCTGATCCCCATGGGCTAGTGACTAGTACCCAAGCATAAAAAAATCCAGATGGAATGATTTCACTCAATCCTAAGTAACAACATGACACATATATCCAATAGAGAAAATAACAGAAAAGATAGATATATTCCATAATAAAGAAAATAACAGAAACCAAACAACTCAAGAGTAGAAATAATCTTCAAGTATAGGTCCAACCATAAAGGACTACCAAAACAAGAAAAACCAACTACTCTATGTGATATCATGAAAATACTCCCACCATATAACCACCAACTAATCAACTTAGATAACAAAAAACCTCACTGCCTCACTATGGTGCCTTTCCATTCCCTCCATTGAAATTCATAATAAGGCTTTTTCACTACTAAAGGGGTATGCAGGGTTTGAGATAATAAGATTAGTAGGATCTCACCCAGGTGTTTCATATCAAGTCTCTGAATAATAATACAACCATTATCAAATTTAAAGAAAACATGGCATGATAATAGTTTAACAATTTTTATATCAAAAGCATGGAAAAACAATTTAATTCCCCCCTCTTCCAAATTTCCTAAATAATATAGGTAAATTAGTTTAAAATAATTTTATAATCATATATAACAATAGATATATCAAGTCAAAACAAATAAAAACATGTATCATATCTCATATCAAATCCATGGTAGTACAATCAAAATTAGTACAAACCAAAAGAATAAGCACAAGTAACGTCACACCAAGGATCACACTAGGCCAGGATAGCTAGAACACTCGTACCTAACATAGAAAATCATGTACACATCAAGACACTAGACATATTACTTGAGTCTAGAGAGAAAAGGAACACACTAGAAAGTGAACCCCCCAATAGTTCTAACAAGTCACTAGAATAATAGGCTTAAGGAGGATACAAAATACCCATGAGAACACCCCCCGATAGTGAATGATACCTATTACTATACCTTCTACTTAAGTACCCAAGGCTTCCCATGTGCTCTATTTTCTAAACTAATTTATCAATCCATTTTCATCAATCCATTATTTGAAATAAATTTCAAAAAACCATTTCACAAATATTTGAAAATCTTTTTCCATTTAATAAAACTAGGGGAAAACCATATTTTATAAAATATCAGTTGTACACACCCAAAAAAAACCAGACAATCATGAAATTTCATTTAATAAAACAATTTATAAAAAATAGGAGCAATGCAGTTCACCAACACAGGCTAGAGACGGAACCACCTACCTCAAAACTCAGGTTGTACACACCCACAATATAATATACCCACAAGTAGTTACAAAAAATGAAAAAAAGAGGCCCTAGAATTAATATAAAAATCTTATAATTGATTCAATTTTTCATAAAGGGTTGGAAAAGAGGATAGATTACACATACCTTAAGAATGAACACCAGTCACATGTAAACCAACAAAGGAAATTGCCCCTCAGACAAGATCGCACAATGGATCTAGATAAAAATAAGAAGAAACATCACCACATGTCAAAAAATATAATAACACAATGCAATGACACTACGATGATCAAATAAATGAAGAAGTAGAAAGTATTACTCACCCAGAGAGCTGAAATCCAACCGCAATGGTGATCAATCACTAAACGAATCAATCATGATCAAAAATAGGATCCCAAAATTTCTGGAAGAGAGATCAAGGTTGATATAGGAGAGATTCGTGGAAGGAAGAAATAAAAATTAACAGATAAAATTTCCTAAAATCCCTGTTCATGAAATTTACATGATGTGTAATCCCTTTACATGTTGTGTAATCATCGAGACTTAGATATGTTGAAAAACCTATAACTTTTTAATTAAAAATTGATACTTTATAAACCTTTACATGACATGCAATTCCTTCACACTATGTACTGGGTTCATGGTATACTCCATGCAGAACTTAGACATCTTGTACTCCAATTACATGACATGTATTTTTCCTATAGATTATAAAAACTATAGATTCTTCAAAAACCTCAAACTAACTAGGGTGTTCTATAAACTCTATGAAAACCCCAAAAATCCATTAATTCATTTATACATGGACTCCATTAATCCAAAAAAACATAAATCCACGAAATTTAACTCATTTTTCTTATAAAATTATCTCCATCCTCAAAAGTCCCAATACATACCCAATTAAGGAGTAAAACCATCAAAAAGTTGGAAAATACCTGATAGTGGGTGATGGGATGTTACGAAATCCCCACAATAAGACTTTTCATCATCGGTATGTCTTGTGGAAGAATGAAGTTCAGTAAATAGGTGAGTAAACTTCTCTCACATCAATGATTCACGCTCCCAAGTCTCATGAGAATCCTATCCATGCCTTCATAACACTCTGACCAATAGAATAGACTTACCATACAAGACCTTCTCTTGAGTGTCAATGATCTCAATTTTTTTCTCAACGATAGAAACATATATCTCTAACTCAATCTCTTCCCAACTTAGAATGTGAGAGAGGTCAGAATGATATTTATTGAGCTATGATATGTTTAAAACATCCTGAATGCCTATCAAATGAGTTGACAATACCAACCGATAAGAAACTAACCCAAGCCACTTAATGGTCTCAAATGGTCCAAAATATATTACAACCAACTTTCCTTATTTTATAATTCAATGGCGACCCAATTGAGGAGAAAATTTCAAGAAAACCTGATCACCTACTGAAAACTCCAATGGATGACACTATTGATCCACATTAGATTTCTTCCAACACTATGTTGTAACCAGACACCGATGTATATCCTGAATCCTCAAAGATGTCTCCTAAACCAATATTGGTCCCACCAAATATGCTTCACCCACATCTTCCCAATAAAGAGGTTATATACATGGGAAACCAAAAAAATCATCGAATGGATAAATTCTGATTGAAAACTAACAACTGTTGTTATAAGAAAAATCAACTAGTCCCAGATGGTTGTCCCAAGGCCCACCAAAATCCAAGACATAGGAATGGATAATATCCTCCAAAATTTGAATAACACACTCCATCAAAACATCTATCTATTGAAGATAAGATATAGTCAATCTAACCTGAGTACCCATCACCTCTTAGAGACTTATCCAGAACCTTGAATTAAACTTAGGGTCCCTATCTGAAACAATGGTAGAAGGAACCCCAAGTAACCTCAAAATTTCCAACATATACAACTTACCCATATCTTTATTCTTTATAGTTAATTTTATTGGAATAAAATGAGTTGACTTTTTTAACCGATCAATCACCACTCTGATAGAATTACTCCATTAGAGAGTCCATATAAGCCCAATAGAAAAGTCCATGGATACCTCATCCCATCCAAACTAGCACTGGAAGAGGCTGAAGAAAAATAGAAGGTTCTAGATGATCTTACTTAATATGTTGGAAAGTGTAAAAGTGTGACACATAATCAGTAATTTCATGCTTCAAACCTAAACACCAGAATTTCCATCTCATGTCATAATACATCTTCATAGTGCCCATATGAATATCCCATAAAAAACTATGATAATAAAAAAACCAAGATTCTCAAAGATGTTGGGACAAAAAATCAATCCCCAAAACTAATAAACGAATCTATAGAGATAGAAAAAACCTAAACGGTTTACCCACTATATAGGGTTTCTGAAATTCTCTTGAAATCATCATCCCACTACTAAATCTATAGAATATAATCAAGGGGATATGAGGATAAATAAACTCTAGTTATAAATATACCTGAAAAAGTCTCCTGAGAATCCAGAATCAACTAAGAAAAAATCCCTATAAGGATATACACTTTATTCAATTCCAATAGAGATTAATATGACACTTTCCTGCTAAGATCATCCATGACAAAATTCCCTTTCCCCAGGGTATATAGGATGTCAAAGTCAAACTTATGAATTTATTCTACCCACTTCCTATTTCTAAGATTCATGTATTTATAAGAAAAGATATAGATAAAACTATTAATATCTAAAAAGACTATGGACCTTTCCCCAAAAAGATAATACCACTAACACTTAAGCACATAAATAATTGTAGAAATCTCTAAATCATGAGTGGTGTAATTATTCTCATGTGGTTGAAGATAATGAAAGACGTAATACACTACATGATCATCCTTCATGAGCACACATCCCAAACTAGTGGAAGATGAATCATATAAAACCATATACCCCTTACCGGGATCAGGTAAGATCAAAATTGGAGCCAATGTTAGAAGTCATTTTATCTCCTCAAAAGAAGACTAACACTCCACAAACCATATGATTTTCATCCCTTTATTGGTAAGAGTAGTTAATGGTGACACTAACTTTCAGAAATACTTTATGAATCATCGATAGTATCTAATAAGATCAAGGAAGCTATGAATCTCAAAGAAATTCAATGGATCTTCCCATGATAAGAAAACCTTCACCTTTTTATGATCAACTAATAATCCATGTTTAGAAATCATGTGTCCTAAGAATTTCACTTATTGAATATAGAAGTTTCGTTTTGAAATCTTTTCCTATAAATGAAACTTCCTTAGGATTTCCAAAACCAAACTCAGATGGTACTCATGCTCACACTCATATTTTTAATAAATTGAAATATCATCCACAAACACTACCACAAAAATGTCGATATACAGATGGAATATATGATTCATCAAATCCATAAATACTATAAGATAATTAGTCATATAAAATGAAATCATAAGATATTAATAATGGCCATACATGTTCCTAAAATCTATCTTCGATATATCACACTCCAAAACTATATGCTGATGATAACCCGATCAAATATCAATATTCGAAAACCACTTTACCACTTTATTTGATAAATAAATAATCTACACAAGAAAAAGGATACTTGTTATTAACTATCACCTGGTTCAGCTTATGATAATCCACACATATTCAAATTGAACCATCTGTACTCTTAGTAAAGAGAAATGAGGCTAACCAAGGAAAACAAAATCTTTTTCCACCAAGTCATTCAACTGAATATTGAGCTCTCCCAGCTCTACTAGTGCTATATGGTAAAAGGTATCTAAATCAGATGCATACCTGGTACCAGGTCAATCATAAACTCTACCTCCCTCTTTATAGTAATACCAAATAAATCTTCAATGAAAACATTAGGAAAATCCTAAAAATGGTGAGAATATAAACAATAGAAGAAACATCATCATGAAAAACCACTAAAATATACAAATAACTCTTGAGATTTGGGTGGGAAGTTCCTACAAGACCATATCTCAGATCCCACTCTCCCGAAAAACCCATGATATCACATCGGCCATAAGAAATGAGACACACTGATGATAAAAATTATCCTTAGATCGATGAGAAACAAGCCAATCCATCTCGATGATGATTTCAAATAGATCCAAATCAAGAACAAGAAAATCCTAGAATATATTTGCATCAGCTATCAATAGAACATAAAAAGGATACCAAAAACTATACTCTTTTATCTTTATAATAGGTTTTTCTAACTACATAACAAAGGACATGAGTTCTATTGGAAGGTTAATAAAATAAAAAAATGGCTAGATATAAGTGAGTGGGAAGCACCCATATCAAATAAATCAATCACTATAGAGGATGAAATAAATATGGTACCTCACACTATTGCTGGAACAACATATAACTCTTCCATAAAATCATCTATTGCATGAAGGTGCTTCACTCCTAAGGCTTATGAATAAATTCCTATAGTCCTTTAAGCATATGACTACACTGAAATAGACTTTGGAGCTAATGATCCCTGACCATATCAAGGTTTATACATAAATTGATAGAAATTTTGTAGATGAATATAACATCAAAAACCATTACAAAAATTTTTAGGTGAAGGATATAAATTCCTAGTGTTACCAACCTTGACAAACTAATATAAAGTTAGTGGAACACTACTAGCTAAAACTAGAGGTTCTGAAGAGGCATGCTGTTGAGAACAAACACCACCACTCCTGTGATGATATTTCCACTTCCTATTTATCCATTGCGTGCCACTAAAGTTCCAACTAGGTGGAAGATAATGGGAAGAATATAAAACCTTTCCTTTCATATTCATTTTTTCCATCATATAATGTCTAATATATTCACATATGTAAAAATATTTAGTATAAATACTTTTGATATGATATACAATTGAAAACCCTACAGGTAATTTTGAGATTTCATCTAGTCATTATTCACAATATCTTGTACAAAATAAACCAACTCAACAAACTGATTGGTTTACACTAAAACTAAATGCTCTCCATTTTTAAAAGATAGTTAATACAGATTCATTATTTTCATTAGAGACTCTGTACGAAGAGGGTCTTGAAACCCTTCCAATCCAATCCCACATTCCTATTTGACTGTACCAAGGAATCCCACCATCTCTTGATAGGACCCTCAATTATAAATGTTGCACACTTAACCTTGATACTCTCACGTGTATCCTAGAATTCAAATATCAGATCTATATTATAAATCCTATCATACAATACTTGAGGTTCAATTATACCTTTAAAAAATGGATATTTCTCCCACAAGAACTCCTATGATCAATCTATTTATCCTAAAACACTTGGATATACCTCAACAAATATGTTCTGAACATGTGTCAAACTTTATTTAATAGCATAAACTACCCACATGATAGCCTCAATGAAGTTCTAATCTATAGAAAGATTCTATTGAGAAGCATCAGTTTCACCCTTCTGAGGAACTAACAGAACACATCTCAGAGGCATATTGCTGAACATTAAAATAGAAGAAATGACCAGGTAATAGAATAATCTCTATTCAAACCAGGAAACCCATAAGAAAAAATAGAGATTAAAATAAAATTCAAAACACAAGACACACATCCCAAAATCCCTTGGTAACTCGAGTCTCATCATGACAAGATCCGACCAAAAAATCATCATAATCTTCCTCTCAAGTCCTAAAAATACTATCTCCAATTTACCAAACATCCCAAGAAAAGGAAAAAACCCCTAACTTGGTACTTTGATACCAATATGTAATGAAATGATGTAAGGCCCCAGAATTTCTATATAATTTTTTTAAATTATTTGGGATTATTACGAGTCTATGAAAATTGACGTCATGTGATTTCGAGGCCCAGAGAGATGGAATGTAATTTTGAACATTTTTAAGGTACATTCAGCAAACGTGAGAGTAGAGATTTCTAACTTTTGAACCGGTGATCAGATTAAAAATCCAAGGGCACCGTTGAATTCATAGCATCAGGATTCGCTTAAGGGAATATTAATTTTTTTCAGAAAAAGTGGGATAGAAAATTTAAATTTCGGATCTTTTGTATTAAAATAATAAAATAATAAAATAACTAAAATTTATTTTATTTTTCTATTTTGTAACCATTGAGAGGAGGTGGTGGGACCATAGTGTGACATCAGACATTAAATAAGAGACTTTTAATGTCTTAAACGTCTTGTTTATTTGGTTTTGTAATGACAAAAATTGTGTGTTTAATTGACTCATTAATTACAGTTAATTAATGAATCATAATATTAAACACAACGTGGGAGATTAATCTCTTTTTAAACAAACCTATGGCATGGGTGTTGGGGATCAATGTGAGGAATCTCTGGAGAAACTACTCTAATGAAGAATGGAGAATTGAAGAACGCCCTTCAAGCATGAGTTCATCTTTCTCATCCACAATGCCTTCCATCAAATTCCAAGTAGAGGATTGTCTTGATTTATTTATAAGAGTTTCGAATTCATCTTTTCTTGGTGAAGTTTTAACTCTTCCCTTATTATAATGCTAATGTGGAGGGAACGAGCCGAACTGAACAAGGACCAAACCCTTCACCATTTTTTGTTTGGTTGCGTTCTTTGTGAGAGACTGAGAAATACGACAAAAAGAAAAAACCGATAGCTACGTAGTAATGGAAACATCCCAGATGGTCCGTAGGCATAGTCGAAAGAGAACATGGACCTCCGAAACTTCATCGAAGGCCTGCGGAAGCTCTGCTGGAAACTGGAGGAGGAATTGGATGACTCTTGACAGCCGTAAAGAGTTGGCAGTGCTTGAAGGCACCGCGACGGACAAGGGAGGCTGACCACGTTGATGGCGTGCATTGCACCGCGGAGGAGGGTCATGGATCCAAGTCATGGAAGAGGGCATACCTATGCCCATGGGTCCCACTGATGACTGGTCCACGCAGACTATCTAGGTGGAGTGACACCAACTGGTACTACTTATGGGGGAAAACCGAATAGACTTAGTGTGTTTAGGAGGTGAGCCGACCCCCACGCCCATCCATCGGGCTGCGCTCAACCAACTGGCCGTGCAAAACCAGGTGGGTCAGGTCGAGTTTGCAGCCCAGTAGGTAGGACTGGGCCTAGCCATACCAGGTCGAGCCTAGTCAGTTTGGGTCAGTCTGACTGGGTCAGACTGGACCTGGACCCACTTTCGGCTCATTTTCGATTAAAGGGATATATCTTCTAAACCGGATGTCCGTTTGACGAACCGTCTATGGAACTGTAACCCTTAGGATGAGGTGGCCCTATTGAGATAATCCAATTGAGGTTTGAAGAAATTTGGAGTATGGGTAGGTTGGATCGGACTCGAATCCAACTAGGCCATCGACACTAAAATGCCTATAACTTACAGACCAAGCATCTAATTAACGCCCTGTCTATTGCGTTGGAACCCTTATGACATGGCAGTTCATTGGGTTACATTTTCATGGTAATTCATGGTGGTTGAGTTACAACTGTTATCTTGAGGATTGGTTTTTCAGGAACTCAAGCGCACCAGGTGTGGGAATCTTGTGTCTAGCTATCAAGCATCAGAACGACCCTATGTGAATCAACAGTTGCGCAACCCTATGAGGACCAGCCTTAGAGAGGGATGTCGTAGATCAGTGACTTACGACCCTGTGTTGATTGACGACTTACAACCCTATGTGGATCAGTGACTTATGAACCTGTGTGGATCTGTGACTTAGGACCCTATGTTGATCGACGACTTCTGACCCTGTGTGGATTGACGACTTTCGACCCAGTGTGAATCGATGACTTATGACCCTATGTGGATCAGTGACTTACGACCCTATGTGGATCAGTGGCTTAAGACCCTATGTGGATTGAAAACTTCTTACCCTGTGTGGATCAATGACTTCCGACCCTGTGTGGATCAACTGTAGTGTGACCCAACGAGGACTAGCCTTAGAGTGGACCATTGTGGATCAGAGACTTACAACTCTATGTGGATCGATGACCTACGAATCTGTGTGGATTGGTGACTCACAACCCAGTGTGGATCGGTGACTTTCAACCCTGTGTGGGTTGGTGACTTACGAACCTATGAAGATCAGATTTGGAATGATTTCTTCGTGGTGCAACAGTCGGAATTCCTAACATAATAAGATGATTTAACTTAATGACTAATAATCATTATTCCTGTTTTAAGTTGTATACCTAGTTTGAGTTGATTCTATACTTGTGCTTTGTGATTGAGATCATGATTTTTGGTTATTCCTTTGTGGAATTCGGGATACCTTTGGGGGTCTTGGGGTCCTTACTGGGTATTGTTATACTCACCCCTTCATGGGATTCACCTGCACCTTATTGTGTCTTATGCAGACAATGAAAATCTTTGACTGAGGATAGGGAGCCAGGACTAGAAAATGCACGAAGGTGACCGATTAATGTGGAGAGACACAGTGATGATATGTACCTACCCTTTAGGTAGGATCCTTGGCATATAAATTTAGGAGATATTGTTCCTTTTTAATGTATCTTTTTTAGTTAGGCTTGTATACTAGCCCCTTTACTTTCAGTTTACACTTTTACTTCAGCAGTTTACTACGTGGTTTAATTTTTTTTGTGTAACTAGTCTATGTGTGTGCAGGTTAAAATGGTAATGCCTTCCCGTTTTAGGGATATAACTTTCTGGTGCTAGTCGCCAACCCCTGGCTTTTGGAAGGCGGGCTTGGGGTAGTCATGACACGGGCGTTGGGGGATGGGTCGTGACAAATGACCCGAATACCCTCTCAAACTAGTACCCAACTCGATCCACCACATACCCAAAGGGTGTTCTCGACCCCCCTGGGTTCGTGACTAGCACCCAAACATCACAAAGAGGGAATTATTTTACCCAACCTGAAGCAACAACATGAAACATATATACAACATATACAACAACAAAAAAGATATATATATATTCTCTAATAGAAAAAAATAGCAGAAACCAAACAACTCAAGTTTATAAACAATCTCCCAGTATAGGACTAACCACAAAGGACTAACAAAATAGGAAAAACCAACTACTTTATGTTATAGCATGGGAAGACTCCCACCATCCCACCACAACCTACTCAACTCAGCTGATAGAAAACCTCACCTCTTCACTACGGAACCTTGTCTTTCCCTACATCAAAAGATATAAAAAGGTATATACACCACTGAAGGGGTATACTGGGTGTGAGCTAATAAGATCAATTGGATCTCACCCAGGTGTTTCATATCAATTATCTAAACAATAATCCACTCATGGTCAGCTTTAAGGAAGACATGTAATCATAATAGTTTAAAAGTTTTAATATCAAAAGCTTGGAAAAAGAATATAATTTTCCCCTTTTACACATTTCCAAAATAAATATGGTAAATAAATTTTAAATAATTTTATAACCATATATCATAACAGATATATCATGCTAAAAAAAATAAAAACATGTACCATACCCCATATCAATTCCATGTCCGTACAATAAAAATTAGTATAAACCAAAAGAATAGGCATAGGTAACATCACACCAAGGATCGCACTAGGTCAGGAAAGCTAGGACACTCATACCTAAAATAGAAAATCAAATACATATTAGGCCAAAAAATACATGAATGGAGTATAGAGATCATAAGAACACCCTAGAAAGTGAACCCCTCAATAGGTCTAACAAGTCCCTAGAACAACACGACTAGGAAACAGAGGAACCCCTCTGATAGAACCCCCTGATAAAACCCCCCAATAGTGGGTGATACCAATTATTATACCTTCCACCTAAGTAACCAAGTCTTCCCATGTTATATATTTCCCAAACCAATCCAATAAATCCATTTTCATAAAACTATGATTTTAAAACCATTTCATTAAACCATTTCAAAATTCTTTGAAAACCCTTTCTATTTACCAAAACTAAATGAAAACCATATTTTATAAAGAAATAGTTCCAAAAAAAAATCAGTAAATCATGCCATATAATTTAATAAAAAAAATTATCAAGAAAAGGATAAATTTAGTTCACCAATAAAATCTAGAGATGGAAATAACTACATCTAAACTCAGGCCACACATGCCCACATCAGAATCAACTGACAAGGAGGAACCAATAATGACAAAGTAGGCCTTAAAATCAATCAACACATATTATAATTGATTAAATTATTCAAAAAGGGTCAGAAGAGAGGTTTGGTTACACATTCCTCATGAAGTAACACTAAAAACACCTCAACCAAAAAAGGAAATGGCCCCTAGAACAATACCACACAATGGATCTAAAGATAACCAAGAAGAAACATCACTACAGATCAATGGATCCAATAACGCAATGCTATAGTGATACTGTGATCAAATAAATGAAGAAGAAAAAAGTATTACTCACCCAGAGAGATTAAATCCAACCACAATGGTGATCAATCAAAGAACAGATCAATCTGAATTAAATAGAGCTCTTAAAATTTCTAGAAGAGAGATCCAAGTTGAGGGGGGAGAGAGCTATGGAAGAATGAAATAACAATCAACTAGTGCAGAGCACTAAAATCCCTATCGATGAAATTTACATGGCGTGCAATACTTTTACACACCGTGTAATCCTCAAGACTCATATTACTTGAAAAACCTATTGATTTTTAATTAAAACCCAATATTTTAGCATTACATGGTGTGTATCCTTTGCACATCATGTAATTTCTTCACGATGTGTACTATGTTCACCGTATCTGACCTACAGAACTTACATTTCATGTAATTACATTATAAAATGTATATTTTTCTTAAATACTATAAAAATATAGATTCTTCAAAAACCTCAAACCAACCCAGACATTCTTTGAACTCAGGGATAACCCCTTCAATCCGTTAAAACATTTATAACCAGACTCCATTAATTCAAACATATATACATACCCAAAATTTAGGTCATTTTTCCCAGTAAATGTTCTAAATCCTTAGAATTCACAAGACACACCCAATTAAAGAGGATAACTAGAAAAAATTAGTAAAATACCTGAAATATGTTAATGAGATGCTATAACATAAGAATCACCCATGGGAAGAAAATGGATTGCACAATCTTGCTTTATATCACAAACAAAGGGAATTTTATAATGAAGGAATTTGAGAAATGATCATAAGGCATGTATTACCAAATGAAAGAAAGGTATAATATGTTAGGTATATATGTGAGATATATATATATAGAATTTAGAATCATTACATAACATTAAGAGAGAGATAAAGTGAGTTAGAGAGAGACAGTTAATAACCTAAAGGAATGGGTGGTTTAGGGAGATCCTTTACATTGAGCCAATTTTTTCACATGAGTTTATTATCTCCCTAAATAATAAAATTAATTTAATTATTTAATTTCTTAAGAACATTTTTCAATTTTATTATTACTTTAATTTTAATTTTTCCTATGTTATATTCAATCACATAACCCATTAATGCCACATCATATGTTTTAACGATAAACGACTCATATGCCCAAAATCAATTTGGTAAGTTGACTAATGTCAAAGAGATAATTAATTTATAATATCAATAATGCTAAAAATGAAATAATTATCATTTATATACATAAACTATACTTTTTAAACCAACCATGAAATATGGTTGTGAGAAATGAACTACATTACAATTATAGAGATGGTAGGTTGTACGTAAGAATGAGTAACATTTCCATTTTCTGAAGATCATGATGTAAGAAAGGTAAGTATTATTTTATATTTATAGGATGATAATTATATCATAAAAATAATATTATTTCTTTAAATACCCTTATTCATACCATCCATGTGATTCAGTAATAAAAACGAATCACATTGCTTCACGAGGCGGTAGTTCACCATACACACAAATGATGTTATCATTTATTCAAGGAATAATACGGTATGAATTCATATGATATATCAATTTTAAATAATTTTTAATATTTTATTAATATCATATATAAACATAAAATCACTCCTAACCACCTTCCATGTAAATAATAAGTTAAAAACGAATCACATTACTTCATGAGGCATTAGTCTGCCATATACACGAGCGACATTATTGTATTCTCTATAAAATGGAAAGTAAGAAGGTATATATGATATAGTAATTAAATAATTATAATTATATCATGAATATAATTTATAAATATTATATAATTAATTATATACACCCTTAATAAGTGGTGATGGAAATAAAATTACGTCGGTTCACGGGGCGACAGTTTGCCGTACACACAAACAACAGTTTTGTTTCCCATTTGAGAGAGGAGGAGATGGTTGTAGGTCATGAAATTAACATAAAAAAATATAAATATATATAAAATAAATATTATGTTTATATAAATTTTTTTAATAATATTTGGAGTAGGTGGAGGAAGAAATAAAATGAAAGTGCATAGTTAAAGACTATACCTCTTCTTCGGGTAACTCCTTTAGGTTTACACCTAAAGCCTTATAAGGAGAGATTCATAATAAAAATAAATACTCTATAAAGTGAGTAATATTTTTGGTTAGGTATTTGACAAACCAAAATGATCTTGTAGTGTGTATAGGATAGGAGGGGATATGTCCTTTTATAAGCAGTGAAAGGAACCCACTTAGAAACTACATGGAAATTTCTAAAAAGATTCCAAAATGATAAAGTGTTTCCCATGAAAAAGATTAACAATTACAATATATTTTATATTTGGATGTATAATATTTTAATATTTCCTTAAAATATAAATTTAACTTGTCTTGGGCCATTTTTAACTCTTATATTTTTTGTTTAACCCATAGTAAACACATTTTTACCTTAACTACAGTAAATATTTTTTAATGTTTTCACTATTTACTATGGTAAAAAATTAAGTTTAACTTATTAGATAATATAAATTATTAGGATTATAAATATGAAATCTATTTTACCAAATTAAATCCATATAATTGGAAAATTTTAATTTAAAATTAAACCCTCAGACGCAATGAAAAAATGGGTTTTCAAGAAGCGTATTTTTCAAGCGAAAGATGATTTTATATTAACTATATGGAAAATAATACTCATTTAATTAATAGAAATTAATATTTAATGACATATAATCTATAAATTTTATTTTAATCACTCTTAATTTGGGGTTTTATTAATTAATTTAAAAGGGGAAACATTATGCAGTTTAAAATAGTTAAAAAAAAACAAATTTTAAACCCAAAAGTAAACTTACACTAAAATACAATATACAGTTGATTAAAAAAAATTAATTAGATTAAATATAACCAAAAAATAATTATATTTCTTTAAATAATATTAAAAACTTAATGGTACTTTTAAATTACTTAATTTATTAAAAATAAATGACAGTTTTATAAAAAACGATATTTTTCACTATTCACTGAAAAATAAACATTTTCAAGAAAATACCAAAATTTTTCCCAAATTAAATTTATATATAATGATTTGAAAAATTAAATTTGTTTTTTAAATTTTTTTATTCTAAAATTTGTTAAAATTAATGTTAAATTCTAAGCACAAAGTGTGGCTAAACCACCTTTTAGAAAAATACAGTTTTTTAGAAAAAAATTATTTTTCTTTAAATTGGTTAACATTTTATTTATAATAAATATATTACCATTTAATTTATTTTATGCATGTGTAAAAAATATAATTTTTATAATGTATTTAGTCTTATCCATGCCCTCAAACTTAAGGACTAGGTTATAATGTGAAATTTTAAATAATAGTATTTTAATAGAGTATCGTGTTTTGTTTAAGCTTGGTGTTTCATGAATCAAAATCTATCAAAGTGTTCAAATTTAATTAAAAATAAATAAATCTTAAAGTATTTAGGTGTTACCTTCTCTTCTAATCTTGGGTTTTCATTTCATATACGCTATTGAACTTTATGTTCCTCTTTTAAAATCTTGGGGTGTGACATTCTACCCACTTAAATAAATTGAGACCTCATAATTTAATCTTGATATTAGTAATAAAGGGTTTGAAATTTAAAAATACCTTTATTAGAAACCCGAATTGTAAAAAGGTATAATAAAAATTATTGAAAATAGAGAAATAGATTTGTTAAGGTCCTCATGAATAACACATACCATGTAACATCCTCGACTTAGTGCTCCCCCATGTAACTGAGTTGATTAGTTATGAGACCTGAAGAATGCCTCCCCATATGCTAGAGGATGTCAACTAGTAGTGGGGGTGTGAATAGTATAGTGGGGAGACTATACCCCTGGTACAAAGTGTCATAGTAGTATAATTAATTCATAAATAAATAGAAATAATCAAAGTAAAGATATTGTGGAAGACAGTAATAAAAGGCATCTAATGAATCTAATAAATAGATAAGGAACAATGTAATGATGTGATGGAGTGTATACAAATAACATGATAAAAAAATTTAAGAAAATACCATTAGAATCAAATAAAATACTCAAGTATCAGGTCCTAAACCCCATGTTAGTTCCATCTCCAAGCTCCTTCCCAACATCAAATAAGAAATCAACAGCAAGGTCCCTTCTGCTTGTCCAAACCTGCATCCAAGAAATTTTCTATGGTGTCAAATGCTGGCCCAAATAGAGTGTGAGTATAACTCAGTAGGTATACACCACCATGCCAAAACAAAACCAATCTGATAAGAAGTGTATGCAATAAAGCGATAAATATTGTGTTAATTAATTAAACAATTAAATAAATACAAAAAACTGCTTTGAAATCATGCCGGAATATCTCTAAGCATGTCTTACAACCATGCCAACCACAACCATATAACCAAGGTACAAAAAATTTCTTAGAACCATGCTAGAATAGCTATGGGAATGTCTTAAAACTATGCTAACCACAACTATATAACCGTGGTATAGTCACACCAATCAATCTGAGTCAAATCCCTATAATCATTACAACATTTCTAGGTCAATGACCTATAATAATTACAACATGGGACTGGGTATAATCCACTCTCTATAAGAATTACATCATGGAATGATCTGAGATTTCCCACTATCATCATTACAATTTATTTTGGTGTAAGTGCCTAGGCCTAGAGCATTATATAAGCACCTCATCATAGAACACAATTCCTATCACATAGCATGGATATCACAATATGACATCATATATCTCAATGGTAAATTATTATAATTACCATTATTATTTCAAATAACACTTGAATTTATATCACAATTGATTAATAGTTACATCAAGAAGAAATAATCCACAAATTTGAGATTCTATAACAAGAAATCATCCTATGTCACATGTCAATGCTAAACATAATTTAATCCATTATCCAATTCAATTATATTCAAAGTTTTTATCACATAATGGGTAAAAATAATCTAGGTCAAATGCTAATTGGAAACAAAGGCTTTGAGGGGTAATCTCATTTATTTATTTGTCCAATTTGGGCATACATTTCATTGGAACGATCACCATATTGTATAACTTGACAATAATAAAACCATAGGGTTAATATTTAGACCCCCTACATTTAACCTATGATCAAAAAATGATTAAAATGGACAATTACCCTGAGGATTAAGGTTAATATGATTGAAAATAGGTTTCTAGATCAAAACTAATCAAGATCAAAACCAATAACACAATCTGCCAAAGGATTTCACTGCAATGGGTTGGAGAAGAAAGAAAAGAAGGAAGAAACCTAACCAAAATGACTTACCAGGGATTTATCACACAAAAATAATGTAAATAAGTGATTTTGTAACTCCAAAATCATATTGATAATTCCCTAGAGTCTAGAGGAGAGGAGCTCTAGTGAAATAGAACAAATTTCATCCAAAAAACATGTTTAAAACAGCAGGCCGGACATTTCCACAATGCGTAATATGGTTACATGTTAGGTAAATATTTTTAATGGTATTAAACAAAAAATCCATGACCTTGAATTTATTTTATTAAAATCCAAAAATAATTACATGATGTGTAATCCCTTTACATGATGTGTAAATGTTCTTTAGTTGATTTTTCAGCCCATTTTCCATTTAAACAACCTGAAACCCCTTTAAAGATTCTCAAATTACCAATAACCCTTATTAACACTTAGTCACATTTATACATGGTCTCTATTAATTCAAATAAGCATACATATAAAAAAATTAGGTTATTTCCTCCAAAAAAAGGGTCTCCATAGTTGAACAAGACTTGGCCACCAATGCTCAAAATAAAAACTCAGAGAGACACATACCTAGAAAAAGACAAGATCTTATTGCCTCCCCAAATTATAACTACTCATCCCTGAGATGCTCCAAGCGTCACTGTGAGGTCTTAGAAAACAATTCTAGACACTGTGTCTGCATATCATACTCCCTTTCCCAGGTCTCCTCCTAAACTCACCCATGTTGCCACTACACTTGAACCAACAGTATAGTTCGACCCCGAAGATGTTTCTCACTATGATCCAAAACCTGTATTGAGTTATCCTCAAAGGATGCATCAACACAAAGCTCAATTTATACTACATATACCACATGGGAAGGCTCTATATGATATCTTCATAGTTAAGACACATGGAACACATCGTGAACAACAATGTAGTGCTATAGAAGGGCTAAACGATATACCAATGGAACAAACCTTGACACTATTTCAAACGAACTGAAAAACCTAGGTGCTAGCTTTATCCATTTCTTGATATGGCATTACCCCAAACTTGGTGACACCTGAAGGAAAACATGATGACCGACCTAAAATTATTGAGGTCATCTCTGATGGTTAGCATATGATTTATGCTTGCTCTGCATGGTCACCAACCATTGTATAATCGGATGAACCTATTCAGACATCTCCTACACAAGACTAGGGCCAACAAGTGTTGACTAACCTATCTCCAGTCAACAAAGAGGTGACTGACACGAACTACCATACAAATCCACAGAATTAACCATCTCGATTGATGCCAGTAAGATATTATTATATAAAAAATACATGAGTTCCATTTGTTTCTCATATGAACCACTAAAATAAAAAACACAGACTCGTAACATTTCTTCTAGAACCTAAATAGTTTTCTCAGATTAACCATCAATCTATGGATGATAGGATATTATTAAAAAACTTGATATCCGAGGGATTTTTGAAGACCCTTCTAGAATCATGATGTGAAACATGGATCTCTATCAGAAATGATAATCCTCTGAACACGATGAAACTAAAACACCTCACACACATAAGGATTTCCCAAATCATTAATTGCAAATCCTTCCCTAATAGGTAAGAAGTGAGATAACTTAGTCATTAGATCCACAAAAACCCATACAAAATTATTCTTATGGTTTATCCTAGTTAATCCTGTTACAAAATACAGCATGATATCATCCCATTTCCACTTCGGGATGGGTAAAGGCTACAAAATCCTAATTGGCCTTTAATGATCATCTTTCACCTACTGACAAGTGAAGAATATAACCATGAAGCTTACCACCTACTTCATAATTCCTGACTTCCATTACTGTTAATGAATATCACGATACATCTTTGTTAAACCAGGATGCAAAACCCATTTAGAATCATGAAACTCCCTAATCATCTCCTCAAACAAGCCCATAGGAACCCATACTCATCCACTAAAAAGAAGAGGGTTACCACTATCGAGTGACCATCCCGATGGAATCTACCCACCATATAATTTGTATCACAGAACTAAGCCCCATGGATTATAAAACTGCTCAGTCTTAATTAGATCCAAAAGAACTGGTTTAACAGATGTAGAAGTCATAGCCACTCACCCAAAAGATTCCTGAACATCCAGATGCTTGTCTGTAAAAAGGGCCATTATCTTCCACCCGTCACAAGAGTCCTGTAATGCCTTTGATTTTCCTTTTATATCAAAGCATTGAGAATGATGTTTCCTTTACCAGGTGTATAAGATAATTCAAATTTGAAAGACTGTAGATACTCGACCCACGTCCTCTATCGAAGGTTCAGGTCTCACTGAGAAAAGATGCACCCGTGAGTCTTTTGATCTGTGCATAACACAAGCCTATCAACCATGAGATAGTGTCTACAAAATCTTAGGGCATGTATTACTACTTATAACTCCATCTCATGAGTAGGTTATTTCCTCTCATATGTTATTAGCTACCTGGATTCATAAGCAATCGCACAATCCTCCTACATTAAAAATTCTATGAGTCAAACTCCGGATGCATCATAGTACATGATATATGATTTACCTATCAGAATTAAAGTGATTATAGGTGTTGAAGTTAGCCTATATTTCAAATCTTAATAATCTATTTCTCAAGAATCCTACCATACAAATTTTATCCCTTTCATGGCCAATATAGACATTGGTGCTTCCAACTAGGATAAATCTTGGATAAAATGCTATTAATAACTACTAAACCTTGAATGATTTTAATTTTGAAGATTTTATTAGGTTATTCCCAAGATACCATGGTAGTGAATTTCTCTAGATCCAATGAAACTCCTACCTCTAAGATAATATGGCCCAAAGAGTTCCATTTATTTATTCATAAATTTCAATTAGTTATCTTGGAGTAAAATTGATGCTCTCTCAATATACTTAGGACGAATTCAAGATGTTTGGAATGATCATTTTCTAATTGAGAGTACACTAAGATATCGTTGAAGAAAAACACCAAAAATTAATCTAGAAAAGGATGAAATATCCTATTCATTAAGGCCATGAATACCACACGAGCATTAGTCAACCCAAATGACATCATTAAGAATTAATAAAAACCATACTTTCTCCTAAAAGAATTCCAAGGAATGTCTGACAGTCTCACCCTTAAATGAGGATATCCTAATCTCAAATAAATCTTGGAGAATTTCTTGGAACCTCTCAACTGATCGAAAATATCTTCAATAAATGAAATAAGATACCAGTTCTTGACCGTCATCTGGTTCAACCTCTGATAATCCACACATAAGTGAAAAGATACATTAGCCTTTTTGGTGAAGTGAACTGGAGAACCCTAAGGAGATGTACTCAGTCGTATGAAGCCTTTAGATTATAAATATTCTAAGTGAACATTCAAATCCTGAAGCCCTAATTGTTCCATTTAGTAAGGCATGATAGAAACTATCTCTTCTCTCTACACTGACTCAACCATGAACTCAATATCTTGCTCGGGTGGCAAGCCATAGAACTCATCAGGGAAAACATCTAAAAAATGGTCTACCATTGAAGGAGAATAATCATGATATATTCCAACATTATCTAGATCAAAACTAATGATTTGAACTGTTAGAAAATCCAATATTTACTAAATTGGTCCCACACTATCACAACCCCATATATTCAAAGATACCCCTCATGGGATGGTAATAAAGAAAGGGAGATAATGACCCCTGAGTCTTGCCTTCAGTATGCCCCAGGTTGGCTACTAGCACCAAGGGTGTACAAATATCACAATATGAGAGAAAGTACCCTTTATAAGGAAACAATATTGGGAGATAAGATATATCAACCAAAATAAACTATATGAAATATATATAAGAAAAACCAAAACCATCCCACAATGAATGTGTAAATAGAACTGATACAAATAAAAGTCTCCAAAGTAAATACCCAAAAACAAACTGGAGCAACAACACAAAAACTATCTCAAGATCCAAGCTAGTAACATCTAACATGGTCCATGTAATCCACATGGAAATCTAAAAATAGTTTTATATACATAGTGTGAGTATATAGGTATAATCAATAGGAAAACTAAAGTCTCTCATGCACAAGTGGAAAGAGAATACTAATTCTCCCATGAGAAAATAACAAAACCAAACAACACCTAATATGTAGACTAACCATTACCTCAACCTCACCAAGGAACTATCAGAAAATAACACATCCAAGTAATATAATATAATATAAATCACATCAATGATAGGGTACCCATACCACTTTCCCACTGATTAGCCACTCTCACACCCCAACAACAAAAATCCTGGCTCTCATGCATCTTTTAAATATATCACATCACATCCCACTTGCACACACCTCGTCCACACCTCACAACACATCCTGCCTGCACACACTTGGTCCATCACAAAACATCACATCCCACCTGTACACACATGGGACATCACAACACATATCATCCTGAAGACACCTCAAACAACAAAACACATCTCATCCCGAAGACACCTGGGATAAAACACCACAACCCACCTTGAAGACACTTGGGACACCATATCAATACCTTTTCGAAGATACCTGGGCCACTATCACCTAGAAGTGGGAGCATAGAAGAGCGGGTGGACAACCATCCATCCTCCCACCATGATATTGGGCAAGACACCCTCCCACAAGACTATGTGAGGGTTAACACATAATTCATAACAAGGGTGGGGTGTTTATATAAATCATATAAACATACAGTGTTTATAAATATACATATACATATACATATACATATACACACACACACACACACGCATATATATCTATATATCTATATAGAAAGGCACACAAGACCTAATTATGGGTTTACAAACAAAGTACCAACCTACTCATGACTTCCCCACTTTGCTGCCACATTTAAATGCATAACACCATGAAAGAAAAACACAATACATAGTTCATTTTTAGTATTTAATTAATATTAAACCATTTTACATATTCTCCATTAACAACCAATTCCGTTAAACTTGTAGTTTAAATAATTATCATGTAATAATTCTAGTTCATGATCATTATTCATTTATCCATCCATACCAACTAGGCACCTAAATAAAAACAACACACAATAATAAGCACATTGAAACAACCCAACAACCAAGTCAAAAACCACCTTCCACCGCAGCCCCGCTGTACAACCACACAAACATCACAACATCGTTTCCCAACCATATCTCATCCATAGCCCCCAAACATGTCATACCACACACCACAAAACAAAATACTTTCAGATTTAGTAAGGTACCTATCATTCAATTCCACTTTCTTAGTTAGGGGTGTTATCATAGAAACCGTATGATCATGGGGCATAAATTTTTTTAATCGACTATACATGATTAGAAAATTACATATTACATGTTTGTCATCAACCACACATTCTGCATTCCATAGTTCACAAGATATAAGTGCAATAAAGTACCACCAATGACCATGATTTTTAGTGGGTAACTTAGCCCATACAATTAGTAACATTAATATATAAAAATAAAATAGTAAGACCAAATATCATATTCCCCCACCCCTTTTTATTTATTTTCGATGAATTATATTATATTTTATAATTTTGAATCAACTATATCCACAAGTAAAAACATTTATATACCCATATATCATGATACAAAATCAAGAAATATGAACAAAATCCTACTTGTAAGAAAGATGATTAACACTGCCTTGATGCACAAAAAATAGAGGTGTACGTACAACAAGTAGTTCTCTAGGGAAACATGAACCAACTATAAGAAAAATATCTAAGTATGATGGTATTGGGAAAATCTAGTCTTAAGATAAATCCAGATAGAAATAATTAAGGAAAGGATATATTGTCTTTAGAAAGATCAGATCCGTGACATGGGTATTAGATACAATTTGAATTTCTGTTAAAGGTGGATCTAACCAAGACTATGCATTTTGACCATTTAAAAGCCCCTAGAATTTTAGAAAATTAAATATATGATTGATAGACTTTGAAAAAACTTAAAAAACTCTTAAATATTCCATTAAACTCATTTTACATCAAAGAAATACGTCAAAAAGGAAAAACTAGAAAAATTGAAAAATTATGGAAATTTGGAAAACTATTGAAATGAGTCACTGCCACCGACAACTGAGTCACAGTCTGACGAGTCACTTCTAGAAGAGTCACCTATAGTGAGTAACCACTGATGATTCACTGATAGATGAGTCACTACTAATGAGTCATCACTAGATGAGTCACCGCTAGTGAGTCACTGCCAACGAGTCACCACCATACGAGTCATTCTTAGACGAGTCATCGCCAGTGAGATACCTCCAGGATAAGGTACTAACAGGATGAGATACCACCAGAATGAGATACTTCCAGAATGAACTACTATCAGAATGATATACCACCAGAATGATCTACCATTAGAAAACAGTAAATTTGTAAAACTGTTGGAATGAGTCACCGTTGGAATGACTCACATGTCCTAAAAACACCCCAGACAACCCCCAGACACCTCAAACATCATATTCTAGGAAAAGTAATGGGCTGGAAGGTTTAGGAAATTACATCAGATACCTCTCAAACTATTATCTCCCTTGAGAATTTAAAACTAACCTATAAGTAAATAGAGGAAGGGTTTGAATAACCATCCATTGAGATACCTCTCAAGGATCTTGTTACACGTGAAACACCACAAAACCAAATAACCATAAGAATCTTTAACAACCCCATCACCATGAAACCCCAACTAAAAACCATATCCTCTCACACAAATATTGTACAACCAGTAAAACACACCATACAAAACACACGAATCAATGAATTATGTCCTCTATGTCAATATACTATTTACTCTGGGCAGCACTGACTCACTCGCATGGGTTAAATCACATTGCAGTTAATGCGTCTTGATTTGGAGTCAGGTCCTCCCCTTTTAATATGTCAAGAATTTATCACACATCACACCACACAAATAACATCAAGGTGAAAGAAATATATCTCATAAAAAATGGATCAAAACATTATATCAAAAGGAAATAATGATAAGGGAAAAATAAAAACAACTCCAGGCACTGATCTCTCATCTGCATCTTACAATCCCAAATATTCTCCTCTAAGCCACCATGCCTCCCTAGCCCCCAAACCAGGGTAATTTTTCTTCCTCACATCACCTTCTCTTGATGGTATTGGATCTCTACTGGATGCTTCATGAAGGTTACATCATTCTAAATATCTAACTCTCCCCAGTCAATGAAATGGGATTCATCATGAAGATATCGATGGAGCTAAGAGATGTGGAAGACATCATGGATCCTTCCCAGCCATGGTGACAATGCCAACCAATATGATAACTCACCAACTCCCCCCAACACCTCCAAATTCCCAACAAACTAGGGCGAGATCTTACCATCCTTCTAAAATCTACTCTTCCCATGTTTTAGGGAAACCTTTAAGAACACATGGTCTCCAAACTCAAACTATAAGGGACTCCTCCTTTGACCATCATAAGACTTATTTTAGTCTTGTACTGATTTTATCCTCTCTCAAGACAACTGAACCTTCTCAATTGTTCTTAGTACTACCTCAGGACCAAGAACTGCTACCTCCCCAACCTGAGTCCAACATAATAGAGAACAACATGGCCATCCTTACAAAGCCTAAAATGGGGCTATACCAATGGAAGAGTGATAGATATTATTATATGAAAACTCGACCAAGGTCTGGTGTTGTGCCCATGATTCGTCGAAGTCTAATACACATACCCGCAACATATCCTCTTGTGTGTGGATATTCTACTCTATCTGCCCATCCATATAAGGGTGGAAGGCAATTATGAGGCATAATAAGGTTCTAAAAGAATTATACAATACCCTCTAGACTCATGAGGTAAAATGAGCATCTTGATCTGAGACAATGGACCTCATAACTCCATGAAACCGTACTAACTCATCAACATACCTCTTAACCAAATCATATACTACTCCTAACTACTTGATCGCTAAAAAGTGAGTCGATTTTATAAAACAATCCAAAATCACCCAAATAGTATCACGACCTCCCTGATCTTTGGTTAACCCTATGGAGAAATCCATTGAGATGTCATCCCATTTCTACCCGGGAACATCCAGGGGATGAAACAGAACTCCCAGAACATGATGATCAGCCTTTACCTGCTATAAAACCAGACACTAAGCCACAAAATCCATTAATTACCATTTTATTCTAGGGCACTGAAACTATTTCCTCAATCAATGGTACATTTTGGAAACTCCTAGGTGTACCGTAAAAGGTGAGATATAAAACTCATGAAGAACTCCCTTGCACATTGCCACCAGAAAAAATAGCCTTCCTTGAAACAACATATTGCTCTAACTATCCTCCGACCATACCTACGGAGCATCACCATTGACAACATGATTGTGAAACACATCAACCTAGAATTATTCCCATGTAGACTCCTCTACGTGCTACATTAGAGAAGACCGTACAATCATCTGAAATAAACGATCTATACCACCATCCACCCCTATATCTAAGTGCAGGACTTCCAACTCCACCATCACTATCCAAGCATCCGTATATTTCCAAACAATATCATTCTATGAATTTATACTCAAATAATCAGCCACATCATTCAACTTTCCGGATGTGTAGAATATATCAAAATCATAGTCCTCAAGAAACTTCATCCACCTTCGCTACCACAGATTTAGATCACAATGAGAAGAGACATAACTCAAACTCTTGTGATCCATGAATACCAAAAATCTATCCCCAATGAGGTAATATCGCTAAAAATTCAGCGCAAACACAACAATCTCTAGCTCTAGATCATGGGTAGAATAGTTACATTCATGAGGGAATAACTACCTAGACCCATAAGAGATCACAAAATTTTGTTTCACCAATATGCATCCTAAGGATAGATTATAAGCATCAAAAAACACCTCAAACATTACCCATTCCTCAAAAAACCTAAGCACTAGAGCACTGACCAACATCCCTTTCAGAAAATCATATGCTGACTGGCACTGATTGGTCTACACAAATGCTTGGTCCTTCCTGGTTAAAGCTGTCAATGGGGATGGAAGTAAAGAGAATTTAGG
This sequence comes from Viscum album, assembly GCA_963277665.1. Classification (NCBI taxonomy): domain Eukaryota; kingdom Viridiplantae; phylum Streptophyta; class Magnoliopsida; order Santalales; family Viscaceae; genus Viscum; species Viscum album. The sequence goes on from OY728156.1 coordinate 1,850,674,930, forward strand.
AAAAAATCTTTGATAATAGCCTAAGAGACAAAGGAATCTATGAAATTATGCCATGTTCTTGGGTGCTTCTTAAGAAAAACTTGATTCAACCTTTGTTGGGTTAACTGCCACACCCTACTGAGACACCACATGTATAAGGAAATGGACCTATCGCGTCCAAAACATACACTTAGACAAATTTCCATAGAGATGGTGGTGTCGAAGAACCTGGAAGACAGCTCAGAGAAGCTCGACATTCTCATATTTTGACCTTGAGTAGATCAAGATACCATCGATGAATATAACGATGAATTGGTCCATGAACTTATGAAAAAGGGGTTCATGAGCCCCATGAACACAATTGGTGCATTATTAACACAAAAATACATGACTACAAACTTGAAGTTACTATACCTTCATCTGAAAGAATTATTCAGGATATCACCCTTCTTCACCCTTAACTAGTGATATCCATAATGCAAGTTAATCTTAGAAAACCAACTTGCCCCACTCAGTTGGTTGAAAAGATAATCAATCCTCAGAAGAGGATAGAGATTCTTGATCTTCACTTGGTTTAACCTTCTGTACTCTATGCACAACCTTAGACTACCATTCTATTTCTTGGAGAAAAACACTAGAGCACCCCAAGAATACACACTAGGAAAGATGAAGACTTTCTAAATTAGATCATAAAAATGAATCCTCAAATCCCACAATTCAGAGGGTTCCATCCAATAAGGATCCATAATAATTGGAGAAGCACTGGGATGAAAGTCTATCAAAAACTCAACATCACATTGAGGGGGTAGTGAAAAAACCTAATTGGGGAAAATTTATAGGAACTCCCTGATGACCATGGGAACCTCTACCATCCCATCATCCAGTAATTCCACCCACAACTCAGCTAATAAGGGAAGAAGTGGCTCCACACACCGACTGCCCACCTAATAACCCCACTCAACAAAAAAACCACACACCGACCATCCAACCCAGAAAACATGATTTTCCTATGAAAGCAGTTGATAATAATACACATAGAATACGACCAGATAATTCTAAGGATGATATTGTATGGCTGTATCTGATGCAAGAAAAGATTCCTATGGGACTGATGCAGCCCCATTATTTGTCTACACCCCTGACACACATCAAACAAGCTAGATCAACCTCTTACTAGTATAGTCAACACCAGGGGTACGTGAAGCCTCTCTATGTCTAGTTCCAGAGCATGGGCTAGAGAGGATGAAACAAAGGAGTATGAGGCTCCTGAATCAAACAAGACACAAACAAGGGTAAAAAATGATCATACCTTTAATGGCCTGAACCATCTGATACTACTACCTTCACTGTATTCAATTGACCATTCCCATATCCCCTGCCTATTTGCTTATGGAAGCATTCAAAACCACGCTCGGGTCGAGGTACCTAAGTTCGACGGACATATTGACGTTGGCCTCTACCTGCCCCTTCTTCCCTTGCGGGACCATAAGCCTATTTCCCCTATTTTTGGAGTGGAATTATTGGTAACTACTATTGAGGCAGATGCTGAACCTATTCTTCTTAGTTAAACTGAGCTCGAGGAGCCATTGGGAACTGTTCCTAAAGATGGATGTGAACCCCATAGAAGCTACACATTGTAACTAAGACCACAAGAAAGTTATGTAAAATAGAATTTTGAGGGAAGCTTAAAAGGTCAACTCCTAACTGGTTAAAACCTCAAATTACTCAACACATGAGGGTTTCCACTAACAATTATTATCCTTATGGAACCCATTTGGTTCCCCCCTCATTGAAATCCTTCTATTGAGTGCATCTACTCGATCACCTCTGGCTTCTTCTAAACCTCTCGGTACGTTGGCAACATAAAAGGTGTAACCATATACGAGATCGAAGGATGGAGTTCCTCTTTAAGATGCCTCACTCAGGACTCCTCATCTGAAAAAATATTGGGGGAAAAGTGTATAAGGTCCTTGAACTTGATCCCAAGCTCCCACATAGACATACTCCCCTGCTGAAGGGATAGTAGCTCCTACTTCTTCTCACCCTTCATTTTTTATGTAAGGAACTCTGTACAGAACTCCTTATGGATGTCGAACCATGAAACTTTTTACTCCCTATTATCACCAAGGTAAAATTTCCACCACTGACATGCATCTCCTTGCTTCTGATTAACCACCAAAAGAAGCCTGTATTCTTTAGGGATCATATCACACCGAAAGCGATCTACAAATCTTCTATCCAAATCTCTATCTTCATACCAGAAATGTTCCCCTCATACTTTTCTAAAGCCTATTATTGAAAAGTGCGCAACATCCTCTGCCACTGGTTATCATCCTCAATCAAATCAACCCTCCATTAATCAACCAGGTCAACCAGGTCAACCTACTAAACCTCCAATTCATGAGCCACACGTAGATGATGACCAAGAGCCATAACTAAAATAGAAAAAAAGGATTTCCTAAGATAGGTGGTAGGAATTTTTATTATGATATTTTTAAATTAACTTTAATCCATTTAATTCATTTTAACCATTTTAAATTTTCCTAAACAACACAATTCAAACAAGAACAAAAGTCATCATGATGCATTTACCTCCCCTAGGTCTCTACCCTATAAGTAGTCCCATATAACTTGGTTATTAAATAAGCTCAGATTCCATGCACTTGATCACGATGGCCCCTAAAATACCATGTACTAGCCTATCTCTCTAGCCTATGTCATTCACCAAGGTCAACTAACATTGTTTCCATACCAACCCATCGAAAACTCAAAGTGCCTGTCTCCAAACTCATCCTATATCTCAACCATCACCTATGATACCACTATATCATGACCCCATCCATCCAAATATACCCCTACTGGGATGGAAATGAAGAAATGGAGATAATGACCCCCCAAGTCCCACCACCAGTAGGCCCCAGGTTGGTGACTAGCACTAAGGGTGTAAAAATCTCACAATTGTTAGAGTTGGTGTCCTAGGAAAAAAATTGTACTTTGATTACATAAATATTAGACGTATTGAATATCAATAAAACTTATTATTACATATTTTTTGTTGTTCTTCATAACTCTAAGGTAAGAATGTCCAAGAGTATACATCACATAGATAAGGTTATAGAATTTCCCTGATATGATGAGAACCTTGATGTTCTATGAAGATATTCCCAAATAATGTTCTATGGTTGGATAATGTACTATGATGGGACACATAGTACATAGATTGTCATGTGAGAGTACTCATAAGAATATATGGCTTCTTCTCATGAAGTTTTCACTTGGTAATCTCCAAGATGAGAGATTATGAGAATAAACCCACCCGTAGGAATTATACATGTTTTGGTGTCATCATATATTCAAATATACGAGCATGTCTGATGGTCCTTATACTTTTAAGATTATTATTAATGCATGTTAGAACTCATATAATTAGATGTATTTTGTTAACCATGATGATAATAGTTCATGGAGAAGTTGGATATGTTGGGTGCCTCATGAGTGACATGTCATTGATGAATAAGTAGAGTAATGATTTGTCCCTTTCATATCTATGGAAGCTGATAACTCGAACCTTTAATTGGAATAGAACCATTAGATTAAACTTCATGTACATAGTGTAATGACATGTTTATTTCAGATAGTCAAAGAAATACATATTGAGCATATAGGTTGGTGATACAAATGTGAAACCTTCTTGATGAGATATTGTAAAAAAGGGATTATATTACACTGTGAGCATTTGTATGTGGTTGTCGACATTGTGACATTAATTTTTTCTCTTGTGTGACATAACCCATTTCTAGATAGTAATCTTGGACTTTAAGAAAGGCCGCCTAATTCCAATGAGAAATAATCCTAAAGGGACACACTTTAAGTGTTTCCTTTTATCTCTATTAAATTATATTTGAGTTTAATTAACATAAAAAATATTATTTTCAATTTGTAGGTATAATTTTATTCTAGTTATATTGATCACATAAATTAAATGAATATTTATTCTGTAGCTTGTGAATAAAATATTTATATTATTTACTGAATATTTTAATAAATATTTATTCTATAGATTGTGGATAAAATATTTATTTATGAATAAAATATTTATTTGATTATTAAATAAGTTATAGATGATTTTGAATGGACCAAGACTGAGTCCGATGCCAAATATTAGTTAAAAAGATCATCACATAATATTTTTTATTACGCAAGTTGGCGCATTCCAAAAAATAATAATTATATAATTATTATTATGTGGCATGAGATTTATTAAAAGTAATAGATGTTATTTAATGGATGGTATAAAATTGAATAATATTTTAAATCCAGTCATAACTCTATAAATAGATGACTATGTCTATTGTGTAGAGCATCCAAAATTGATAATAGAGAATTGTTGCACACAATGAATTATCTCTCAACTCCTCTTTATCTCTCCCTCTGAAGAATGAAAAGTTTAAGAGATATTTCTTCAAGACCAAAGGAAAAGTGATCAAGAATGAACAACATAAGACATTCGACTCACCGTTCTAGCACTCCAAGATCGAGTGGTGTTTCTCAGAGATCATAGGAGAACGTGTGGATCACCGCTATAGGGATTCCATAATTAGACCCTCATAGAAAAATGAATGTAATCCAGAAGGGTATTTTCGGATGATCAACATTCACCAATGAAGAAATCTCCTAAGCCCAAGTATTTTTTTCTTCAAATATTAAATAAATTAATTATAAATTTTACATGAAAGATCTTTTCTCTTAGTTTCAATAAATGATTCTTAAAAGGATTTTTAATATATCTCCTACCTCTACACACTTACACTGTGCCCAAGACCATAAAGTGGTATCATAGGGGTCAAATTTAAATTTATAATATATTATATTATTGTTTATCTATGGTAAATTTTGGTTATATTTTCATTTCATGTTATCCATTATTTAATATGATTTGAATTAAAATGTTATCAACATATTAATAATGTTTTTTCAGTGTTTTGTTTTCTTAAAGGTTTAAGAACAAATGAAGAACGACTATAGATTCCATTGGGAAGTGCCAAATAATTGGTTGGAAAAACTATGTTACATGGAATGTAGTGGGAGCACACACCGTATACCCATGCACATTGTATGTAGATGTGTTGATCAATTAATTACACAAAGTGCTTTTATTGCACACTGCATGTTGACTGGGCCAACCTGACACACAACAAGTAGATATAGGGTGTGTAACTGGCATGTACACATCATGTAGTCTGGCCGAGTCAGCATGCCGAAGCCCCAGGTGTGTGACTTGGATATAAAGAAACCGAGGTACATGGAATGTAGCTATATATACATGCTGTGTAGTCTCCCATTAATTAAAAAAAATGAGAATTACATTAAATGTGAAATTTTAACATTAAAACCTTATTTTATTGATTGGAACACCATTGTGTATTTGAAAATTTATTAATGGTTTTAAATAATTTTAAATGCTCAATTAATTTATTTTAATTAATATTTAATTATTGGGTTTTCTATTTATTTACCATGAATTCCATTAAAGATGGGTATCTCCAAATAAGACCGGATTATAATTAAGATGAAAGGAAATTAATTAATTAATTAATTAATACAAGCATGTTTATATTAAATATTAAAATAAGAATAAATGAATGAATTCTATCCGTTTACTTTTGCGTATTTTTTGCATGTATGACCATTCATGAGCTTGAACAAGACCTATATATGTGTTGGATGTTTTAATTTAATTTATTTCATGAGTTTTAAATTATTTACAATTAAACTAAATGATGACCTGTGAGTCATCCCTCCCTCCATTATTATGTAGGACATGCATATACAAAGATATTTATATAATCCCCTTTAACCAATACTTTGGCTCCCCTCACCTATGTGTGCCTAATAAATATTTGTAAATAATGAAGAATCATAAGGCACATGGAGGCAATTCAAGATAGAAACAATAATGATTCCAACCCAGGTTATACACAGGTGGATAATTAGAATACTATAACTCATGCCAGGACTGAAAATAAGAGGTATTTCCTCTAGGCCAAAGGTTGATTTAATTTCCGCTCATTAAATCAACAATTAGATAAAGGTCACAAATAGGTCATTTAATTATTTTTTTATTTCTATGTATAAAATTATATATTTTATGGATTCAAGACTGTGATCACATAAATAAATATTTTAATGTGTAAATACAGAAGTTAAATAAATGAATTATGCGTAAATGTTTTATCCAACAAGGTTAATTAGTTAAGTAACATCCCCTTAATATTAACAAGATATGTAAAGAATAAAACAAGATAAAATTTATGAATAATAAATTAAAATCCATAAATAAAATATTAAGTCATACTAAATATTCCATTACTTGATTAGGAAATGGAACTATAGAAATAAGTGCAGTATATGGACAAAGTCTGCAAACTTCCTTTTATAGAGAAGTTATCATGAGATTTTTGGGATGACTTAATCAAAATTGTATCGAGTTTAACATCCAAATCCCATTTAATAAAAATTTGGAGGCAAGTGTTGAGGAAATCTATATCAGGATTTTCGGATTTGAGAATCCACTTAGTGGATCAAGGAATTTCAATTCCACAGTTGGAAAGACCGCCTACCTAATTAATTTATTATGGTTTTCATGGCCAATTTCTAGATCATTAATAAAAGTAATGGGTATCCTTTCCACTATAATGTTAAAGAAACTATACATTCTGAGCTCAATGGTGAGGGATATTGAGACCTGATAAAATAGTGGGATATTTAATAAATAAATAAATAAATAAAAACATTTAATTTATTATATCTCACTTATTTTTTAATCAGTAAAAGTACTAACAATATTCTATTTTTAATTGTAGAATAAAATGACAAGTTCATCATCCACACTATCTCTACGATCAATATTAGTGAAAGATAACCTCATAACTGGCAGTAACTTCTAGGATTTGTTTAGACGAATCTGGGTTGTGCTATGCCATGAATGAAAATATTATGTGCTATAATCCTCAATGATTCATCCACTTGATAAAGAGGTGAGTGATGAATATTTACTTGTCCATGAAAAATATTTGAGTGATATGGTCAACGTTCAATGCTTGATGCTTTCATTAATGTCTAGTGAACTAATGAAATTTCAAAAAAATGGATGCATATAAGATGCTTGATCACCTATGTAGTCATTACCAGGAGAGAGATATAAAGGAATAGTTTGACATTTCTAAGAATCTATTTCAGATAAATCTTGAAGAGGGTTCCCTAGACAGGCCTCATGTAGTCAAGATCATTGGCTACACTGAGCACTTAGAGGTTCTAAGGTTTAAGCTCACAGAAGAACTGGGAACCAAACTTATTACGATATCTCCCCCTCAGATCTTTTCCATATTTGTTGTGAATTTTAACATGAACAACATTGAGAAGTCTCTACCATATCTTCTTACTCTTATTCACCAAGTTGATAAGGATATGAAGCGTAAATGTTTTTTATCCTTATGATGAACAAATGAAAAGGGACAAAGAAGTGATTTAATCCCAAAGGTTATTCACACCCTCCCAAGAAGAGTAAGATCAAGGGGAAGGAAAGGGAATATGAAACTATCTATTTATCTTGTGGAAAAAAGGGCCGCTGGAAGAAAAACTGTACCTCACCAAAGAAGAAAGGGGAAGCTTCAGGTGCGTTTGTTATCAAGTGAAATTTATCAGTTTTTATAAATTTGGTATTAGATACATCTTGTGGTTCTCACATATCTATTAAAATATAGGAACCAAGTATATTAAGAAAGGTTTACCATGGATAGGTACATATTTAAGTATCTAATAGAGATAAACTTGCTGTTATACCTATCAGGGACTACCACCTCACATTGCCAACTAGAATGATCTTGGTTTTAAAGGGATGTTATTATGTTCCTTTAGTTACCAAAAACTTTATTTCTATATCCATTTTTGATACAGATGTATTTATTCTCAAATTTGGGAATAAATGTTTCTTATTTTATAAAGATACCATTTTTTATGGTAAGAAATAGTTAAATAATAGTATTTACGTGTTGGATTACACAAAACGAATAATGATAATCAATAACATAGTAAATTCACATGAATCATACCGCATATAACTTTGGAATCACCGAATAGGTCATGTAAATGAGAATCAATTGACTAAATTAAATCAAGATGGATATTTATATTCTTTTAAACTAAAACCGCTTGGTGTATATCAAACATGTTTATAAAGAAAAATTACCAAATTCTTATTTAGTGGGAAATGTTAAAGGGTTAATGATCTTCTTGAATTAGTTCATATCGATGGGTGTGAACTATTTCCTATTGAATCAAGGTATGGGTACTCATAATTCATAACTTTTACTGATGATTTTAGTAGATATGGATATTTATACTTAATGAGGTATAAGTCAAATTCTTTTGATAAATTCAAGGAATATAATAATGAATTTGAGAACCAGCTTGGTAAGAAGATTAAGAAACTTCACTCGGACTATGGTGGTGAATATATTAATAAATACTTCATTGATTATCTATAAGAGTTCAGGATTTTATCTCAAATCACTCATCCTTATATGAATTAGTCGAATGGATTAAGTGAAAGGAAGAACCACACCTTGTTGGGAATGGTTAGATCAATGATGAGTCATGAAAGTATTTTATTATCCTTTTGGGGATACACATTAAAAACAACAACATACATACTAAAATTAGTTCCAAATATAGCAATAGATGGTATACCATACCAATTATGGAACGAAAAGAAACCCGTGTTGTCTTACTTATATGTGTGGGGTTGAAAATCATTTTTAAGGCCTCTTCAGGTAACAATATTTTACCCCAAGTCACAAAGTGTATCTTTATAGTATATCCCAAAGAAACAAAGGGATACTACCTATACAATTCGTTAGAAAAATGGTTGTGGTTGAAAAACTTCAAACATTTCTTGAGAATAATATTTTATCTAAAAGATATAGTGGGAGTGAGGTAAACTTCGATGAAGTCCAGGATCAAGATATATAAGAGTTGGTGTTGGAAAAAATTCCACAAATCCCCGTGGAAGAATAAATTATTCCAGAGACTCAATTACTGCATAAGAATACTAGAGAGGTTATAGAACCTTAATGGTACAGTTTTATAGTCACTAAGGATTGTGACTAATTATTAGTGGATAATAATGATCCTTTAACCTACAAGGAAGTAGTAGATGGAACAAATGTTTCGAAGTGGAAGGAATCCATGAATTATGAAATCGATTCAATGTACCAAAACCATGTTTGGATTTTGGTATACCCTCTAGTAGATGTAAATTCCGTTGATTGAAAATGGGTATTCAAGAATAAAATGTTCATATAAAGACAATTCCATACCTATAAGGTATGATTGGTTACAAAAGGGTTTAAGCAGTGTCAAGGCATTGACTATGATGAATCCTTTCACCAGTTGAAATGATGAAATCCATCAGATTTCTACTTTCCATTGCATATTTCCATGATTATGAGATTTGGAAAATGGACTTCAAAATAGGCTTCCTTAATGGTAACCTTAAGGAAGAAGTATATATGACATAACCCAGAGGGTTTTTGACTCCAAATGATTCTATCAAGGCATCCAAGTTGCAAAGATCCATTTATGGATTAAAAAAAGAATCTAGGTCCTGAAATATTCATTTTGATGAGACCATAATAGAATTTGGTTTAATAAATAATGAATGAAATATGTGTTTATATAAATGTTTTAGTTGGAGTGTAGTTGTTTTCTTAATAGTATATGTTGATGACATATTACTACTTGGAAATGAAGTACCAGTCTTATAGTCTCTTAATGTGTGGTTGAATAAATTATTTTCTATGACGGGCTTGGGTGAGGCAACATATATTCTTTGGATAAAGATCTATCATGATAAATCAAAGAGGTTTCTCACCCTAAGTAAAAGTACATACATTAACAAGATGCTGAAGAGATTCAGTATGGAACAATACAAGAGGGGATTATTTCTAGTGTCACATTATATTAATATTTTCTAGAAAATGTGTCCTCAGACACTTGATAAAAGTAACATAATGACAAGGATTCCATACACATTAGCGATTGGGTCGTTCATATATTATATGCTATGTACTAGGATAGATGTCGCCTATGCAATAAGTGCGGTAATAAGATATCAAACTGATCCATGTGACTACCATTTGATGTCAGTCATGACTATCCTTAAGTATCTATGATGTACTAAGGATTTTTACATGGTTTATGGAGTAGATGAGGAACTAGTCATAAGAGGATATGCATATTCTAGTTTGGAAAATTCTCAAGATGACATGAAGTCACAAACAAGATACATCTTCACTTTTAATGGAGGTTCTGTGAACTAAAAGAGCTCAAAGAAGGATGTGGTTCTAGATTCTTCAGTAGATTATAAGTATATCGTGGATTCCGGGGAAGCTAAAGAATTAGTATAGATGCAAATTTTTTTCTAAGATCTTGATTTGGTACTTAATAGTAAAGATCCCATCACACTCTATTCTTATAATACTGTTGTAGTGACTCTTTCAAAATATCCAAGGTTACATAAGCGGACAAAACACATACTTAAAAAGTACCATATCTTGAGGGTTTTTCTCATATAAATGAAGTTGTAGTGAGCAGTATTTACATTGAAGATAACATGGTAGATATATTTATTAAATCCTTGAATCAGCAGAAACATGACTATCATATGAGGTCTAGTGGACTGAAGGTCGTAGGCAGTTAACTCTAGTCCAAGTGGGAGTTTGTTGGAGTTGGTGTCCTAGGAACAACTGTTTATAATTTGATTAAATAAATATTTGATTTATTTAATATTATTAAAACTTATTATTACATATTGTTTGTTTTTATTCATGACTCTAATATAATAATTTTCTATAGTATACATCACATTGATAAGGACATATCAGTTCCCTACTATGATGAGAACCTTTATGGACTATTATGATATTCTAAAATAATGTTTTGTGGCTGGATAATATACTATGATGGAAAAAATAGTACATATAATTTTAGGTGCGAGTACTCATAAGTATATGAGGCTTCTTCTTAAGAATTATGCACTTGGTAATCTCTAATACCAAAGATCATGAGGACATACCTGCCAGTAAGAATTCCACATGTTTTGGTGTCATAGGATATTCCTATCTACGAGCGTGTGTGATGGTCCTTAGACTTTAAAATTATTATTAATGCATGTTACAACTTGTGTACTTATATTTATTTCATAAACCATGATGATAATAGTTCATGGAGAATTTGGATATGTTGGGTGTGTCATGAGTGACATGTAATTAATGAATAATTTGAGGAATTATTTATCCCTTCCATATATATAAAAGTTGATGTCTCAACCCTTTGATTAGAATAGAACCATCACATTAAATTCCATGGCCATGGTGTAATGACATGTTTATTTCAGATAGTCAAAGAAAGACATATCGAGCATATAGGTTGGTGATATAAATGTGTAACCTTCTTGATGAGATATTATGATAAAGGGATTATATTACATAGTGAATGTTCATATTTGGTTTTCAACATTGTGACATTAAGTTCTTTATAACACCTCGAGATTTTTTGAGAAAAATTATTTTTAATTTCTTTGATATTTTGTGTTTTATGCTACACCAAGATTATCTTATTCTATATGCGACACTGTATTAGCTTGCAGTATACACAACACTATTCTTGGATTATGTTACACAAAATTTCAAGTTATTTTGATAGAATTCATTTCACACTACACTGAGTATAGATTTTTTTTCATTGAAATATATTTGTATTATGTTATATAAAAAAACAAAGGAATATTTCACTACACACAACACTGATTTGGCTTTCATTACACGCAAGAACGACCTTCCCCGATAGCTTGTGTTGTACGCAATACCACGTTTCACTAAACAATGATATATTATTAAAATATTATTATTTAATGGGATATAAACTAGAAATTATGAATAATATTAACAAAATTTTTAATTTCATATAACATTAAAATTCATCTTATATATTTTCAAACTAATGATATAAGAACCAATTCGATTTTTCTGATAAAAGAAGTATTTTTCAAAAAATGTAGTTTTGCCTCCTTTTGATGGAACACCCATTTTAAATATAGTTTTTAACACTTTTATATATTATATCTGAAAAAATAAACTTCCTATTTGGAAGAAGAACATAAAAATTTACTTTTATTGAATTTTTTTTATTTTTCTGATAAAATTCATATTTTAATGAACAATGAAAATGCTGCATTTTAATTCAAAATTGCCTTTTCATATAATTTATTTATATAGTTAGATTATATTTTTAATTGGTTTTAAAGTTTAATTGGATTATGTTTTTATCATTTAATCCAATTTTGGTCATTGGAAGTAATTTCAAAATTAAATTGGATATAAAAACATGAAAATATTTTGATACGTTTTTACTTATTAAAAACCCACTTTTTGGTTTTGATAACGAGAATTAATTTTAAATTAATTTATGAAAATTATGTGTTTTGATTTATTAAAAATGGATTCCATATTTTAAATCAGTGGGTCCAAATTATGTTAATAATTTACTTTTATTTTTGGATATTATGAATAGTAACTACGATAATTTTTTATTTACCACAGTTAAAGGTAAATCATTAAAATTTGGGTATCTAATAATATGATAAGGATAATAAAATTATCCTGAAACCTACAAAAATCACATTATATGAATAAAATTATACCCTTAACATCTTTGTTTCTAAACGTAGTCATTTAATGTCCACTTGAAAATGAAAATGACATAGATATTAATAAAACCAATGAAAGTGACAAAATGTCAAACTCACCTTTATTATAAGTATGATAATTTTAATATAAGGATAACCAGGTGATATATTAGAATATAAATAATCTATGGAAATATAAATTAATTACCTACATCATGGTAATTTATTTTTAATTTTTAGAAAATTAATAATTACCTTAAAGTCTTGTACCTTGATGATGTAAAAATTAATTAATTGGTGAGAAATCTATAAAACATTTTTTATTAAAATACTAATAACCATAAAAATTCCTAAAAACATGACCAAATAAAATTGGTCAAGTATATCTCGACCATAATCATACAAGGGCTGATAATGAGACCATTTTGATCTTTATAAGAGATATTATGACATTTATTTTATTTTATTTAAAGTTATATTAAAGTTGTCACATTCAAACTTTAATAAGTATAACATTTTTAATGTTGGATTTTCCATAAGATAAATTCGACTAAATATATTATTATGAAATATATTAAATTTATGTTCATTATAATATTTTTTTTTTCAAATATTTATTCTAAAAATAAGTATGTTAAATAATTACACAATATGATTATTTTAACATACTTATTCTAAAAATAAGAATGTCAAAACTTGTCTAAATTTTATTGATTGATAATATTTAAATCTTATCATATCTTAGTTCTAATATATCTCATTTTGAGTTATTTTTATTGGTTTTAAAATAATTATAAATTAATATTTTCAAGGTTTCCAAAAGTGCCCCTCACCTAAATTATAAAAGGGTACTTCCTTTCTCAACTCTTCACTCCATTTTAAGCCATTAAGCTCGACCATACCCTACTAATTTCCCTTCTCAACTTCCCTTTCAACATTCTAGAGGTCTTGGTGTTCTTAAAAGACCAACTCTAATGATCTAAGAGATGATTTAGAGGAGCCATGTTGATGAAGAGGAGGTACAAATACATATGAAGCTTATTGGACCTAAGGTAAGGGATGATTTTGAAATCTCCTTATTATCTGAGATTGTTTATTAATAAGTGTTTACAGGAGTATATTTACCATTAAAATCCATGTTTCCTAAATATATAATATTATTTCTATTATTATACTATTGTTTAAAGAAAATTTTACCCATTGGCAATTTTTTTGTTAAATGATATGGAAGGAATCTTTCTTTCATTTTCCTTAAGAGGTAGTTTTTGACTTTTTCGAAAAAAGTATGAGGAGAATGTTTTTTTAAATTATACAGTATGAACAGATTTTTACATCTTCATAATTCCTTATTTCCACGAGGCTTCCTCTACACTATTTCAAGTTTATTTTCAATTAATTTTTTTTCTTTTAAAATTGTGCAGCATTTTGAGAAAAGAAAACATTTTTAAAGAAGAAAGGATATTTCACTCAAGAATTAAGTTCAAGTGTTTTATAAAAATTATTTTCCATCTAAGAAGACATAGGGTTATGTTTGTATCTATATTATTACTTTGATTTGGTTTGAGATTATTTTTATGAAATCCATTTATTTTTTATGGATTACGTTATGATGGAACGATGTTTAAGAAACCCATTTTATTTCACGGGTTATGCTATGTGGAATGATTTATGTTTTTGTGGAACATGTAATAATTATTTCATTCTAAGATGGGTGGGACCTATATCTTCCTCCAATGCATTGGGTAATGATTTATATCTCACGAGATAAACATGACTGGAATGACAAGTAAATCTGATTCAGTAATATAGGGATGGAATGATAGGTAAATCCAGTTCAGTAGTACATGGCTGGAATGACAAGTAAACCCAGTTCAGTAATGGAATTTATCCACTATGATGGTATTGGATACAATTCCTTGGCTACTATGGAAATCATATTATGTTCTTATTTTTTTTCCATAATCACATGTTTTATGCTGATGCTATTTTGTCATGGTTAATGTTATTTTATGATCTATGCCTTACGTACTGCTAAGATTTATTTCAAGACTCAAGATTTTGATGTCTAAACTTCATGTTCATGTTTTTACATTCTTAGGCTTATGGTTTGTTTTATGTTTACCATTTTTACCCTTACTGAGCATTTGATCTCACCCTTTTTATGTTTTTTTCCTCAGGATATAAAGAAAGGTTTTAGGTAGGAAAACAAAAGGGGAAGATCCTTATGGGAGATGTTGAAGATATTTCACCAAGCTAGAATATTATGTTCCAAGTTTCTAATGACACTAAACTAATATGGTCTTTGGGCATCTGTTTGTTTCATGTATTAATTATTCCTTAAAAGTAATGTAATTTCCATGTATGTCAAGTGTGTGTCTCTATAGTTGGTATCCGAGTGATGGTTTAGTCAGCCTTTGGAAAATAGGATGCGAAAAATTTATTGAGATCCCTAGAGATATTTATAAGGTATGACTAGGGATTTCCCTAAGGGTAAGTCTAACTATAGGTTACAGTATTACAATTATGGTAATGATCATGAATAACCTAGGATTAAACCTAAGACATTATAGAATGAAAGTACCCCCCTTGATTATGTTTTTTCCCTAGTATGATTATTGCCCCTCATATTATTCTTTTTCGGTTTTGGACAATGTCTGGAACCCAAAGGAACCTTGTTAATGATTAATGCACTAGGAAAAGAAATGATTGTCCTCCTAAATAAACAAATTTTATGGGATATGGAA
Organism: Viscum album; assembly: GCA_963277665.1. Lineage (NCBI taxonomy): Eukaryota > Viridiplantae > Streptophyta > Magnoliopsida > Santalales > Viscaceae > Viscum > Viscum album. The sequence continues at coordinate 1,850,690,398 of OY728156.1, forward strand.
TAAAAACTATTATTGCTATAATTACACAATCTATGAATTATTCTAGAATTCCAAATAACCAGAGAAGGGGACAACATTATATTGAGTCCTTCATAAGGAAACATTCACCTTCTTTAAGTTTGTCTTCTGATCCACTTGTTGATGAATAATAGATCAGTACAATTGAACAAAGATTTTACATCCTTCACTATTTGGAATAAGAAAAAGTCATTTTTGTTGTTTATCATTTAGAAGGTGAAGCATACCATTGGTAGACTCTAATTAAAAATACAAGACAACAAGATGAAATTGAATCCATAGAATTTGAAGAGTTCAAGGACTTGTTTTTAAATAAGCACTTACCTCTTATTCTTTGAGAAAATATGGAAAAGGAGCTCCTTGAGCTTAAGAAAAAGGATTATGAATTTTTTGGTACATACAAGGAGAATTTCACAAGACTTTCAAGGTATGATTCTTGATTTATCATTCAACTTGAAAGTAAATTTGATCGATTATTTAGTGGCTTAAAACCAAGTCTTAAAAGGGAATTATCTATAAGATACTTTAGTATATATGAACAGATTGTGCGTTGTGCTATCAATGTATAACTGGAAGTTGGTGTTACATATCCTTATCATAGTTTTGACAAGAAATGAAAGATGGATTTCAAGGGAAAATCTCAAAAACCATGGTGATAAGATGAATAATGTTTCTTTATGATCAAAGTGTGGAAATAAGAATAGTGGAGATTATTTTAAAGGGACTAGAAAATGTTTCAAGTGTGGAAAATAATGTTATTGAGCAGTTGAGTGGTGAAGTAATGGGAAAAAGTTTTCTAATGATGTGAAGATAGAAAAGACTACTGATAACACACCACTAACACTTCAATGATACAAGTGAAAGGAATTGAGGCGTTATGAAAATAAATGACCTAATCCAAGGGTTAAGGATAATCAACATCAGCAACCTCTCAAGTAAAAACACAATGGAAAGTCACATGCGATCACTATTGGCGATGTTGAGTATGACAATGAAGTGGTTGAATGATTAAGTGTTTATGTAATGGGATTCTAAAATAGTTTTGTAGAATCTCATTTATAGTATTATGTAATATTTGAATATCTATGTATTGGTATATTGTGGTTTTCCATAATTATATGGTACTGGTAACCATGAAAAGTGATTGAAATATTTTTGGGAAGCACATGATATGTGAAAAATGAAGGGATAAGGAGATAATGAGATTTTTGATAGTATTAATGATATCATGATGGATATAAGGACAAAGTGATTTCGTAGTTTGAGTATAAAGAATTTTTGGTATTTTTGGTGTGTGGAAAGAGTTGATTTTGATATAATTCATGTTTTTACTATGTTTATATGGTAATTCATGTTATTATCATGTTTCAAGAGAATACATGATTATGATATTTGCATGTTTTGAATGTGACAACCAAGACCTGCCCAATGTGATATTGGAGATGAATGTTAAGTCAATTTAGTTCACCTCTTTCTAAAGTTTTATATTTTCAGTTTTTGGAAGAATTGTAATGTTATCCATTTATGGATAGTATAAGTTATATTCTTGTTGAAGTTTGTTAGATTAATGTATTATCTCACTATTGGTGGACTTATGCATATTTGATAACTTGTTCTAACATTTTTGTTGAGATAGATGGAATGACCTATCAGTCTATCACATGGTTTGCTAACACTTAAAGAATGAAAAATTCAACTTAACTTCATTAAATAAGAGATGAAGTGGAATTGTTCAGGGAATGACCAATAGTGATATTGTACTGAAATCAAGTAAGTATTTATCCTCATTCTAAAAAATTCATCAAATTTAGGAAAAGTATATTGAAAGAAAAAATGTTATCATTGTAACTTCTTATCCGATGAATCAGATGGTCCCTTAAATCATCACAGATTTATGGCTTTCTAGTATTTAACTTGCTCTAATACTTATTCTCTATAACTATCCATCGGAACTTGATGGTTATATTTCTCTTCCATATCCATTTTTTCACTTCCCACCTATGTTATCCTCTGTGGAAACCTAGTGATGAGTTAATTTGGGTAACCATTATATTTATAACTTTCCTTTTTAAAATGAAGTTTCAGTATCCCTTTTTACGATGTGGGTTTCCACGAAAGAAACTTTCAAGTAGTAAACTATTTATAACCTCGATGAATTTTAAGAGAAAAATTTATTTTAAGGGGGGTAGAATGTAACGCCCCAAGATTTTATGAGATAGATTCTTTTTAATTTCTTTGATATCTTATGTTGTACGATACACCAAGATTAGCTTACACTATACGCAACACCGTATTAGCATGCAATACACACAACACTATTCTTGTCTTATGTTACACATAATCTCAAGTCCTTTTGATAGAATTCATTTCATGCAACACTGATTATAGATTTTGTTCATTGAACTATGTTTGGATTATGTTATATTAAACACCAAAACAATCTTTCACTATGTGAAGCACATACTTGGCTTTTGTTACATGTAAGAGCGACCTTCATCGATAGCTTGTGTTGTACACAGTACCGAGTTTCACTAAACAATGATATATTATTAAAATATTACTATTTAATGGGATATAAACTGGCCGTTATGAATAGTATTAACAACATTTTTAATTTTATATAACATTAAAATTCATCTTATATATTTTCTAGATAATGATATAAGAACAAATTCAAAAATTCAGATAAAAGAATTATTTTTTCAAAAAAATAAAATTTTGCCACCTTTTTATGGCACACCAATTTTAAATCTAATTTTAACACTTTTATATATTATATTTGAAAAAATAAACTTCCTATTTGGAAGAACATAAAATGTTACTTTTTTTATGAAATGTTGGTATTTTTCTGATAAAATTCATATTTTAATGAATAGTGAAAATGCTACATTTTAATTCAAAACTGCATTTTCATCTAATTTATTTATATAGTTATATTATATTTTTAATTTATTTTAAAGTGTAATTGGATTATTTTTTATTCATTTAATCCAGTGTTGTTCATTGGAAGTAATTTTTCATTTAAATTGGATATAAACACATGATAATCTTTTGATAAGTTTTTATTTATTAAAAACCCACTTTTTGGTTTTAACAATGAGAATTAATTTTAAATTAATTTATACTAATTATGTGTTTTGAATTATAAAAAATGGATTCCATATTTGGAATAAATGGGTTAAAATTATGTTAATAGGTTACTTTTATTATTGGATATTATGAATAGTAACTACTGTAATTTTTATTTACCACAATTAAAGGTAAATCGTGTAAATTAGGGTATCTAATAATATGATAAGGACAATAAAATTATCATAAAACCTAATAAAATACCATTATATTAATAATATTATACACTTAACATATTTGGTTTGAAACATAGTCATTTAATGTCCACATTACAATTAAAATGACATAGATATTAATAAAACCAATGAAAGTGACAAAATGTTAAACTCACATTTCTTATAAGTATAATAATTTTTATATAGGGATAACCAGGTGATATCTTTGACAATAAATATTCTATAGAAATTTAATTAATTAATTAAATCATGGTAATTTATTTTTAATTTTTAGGAAATTAATAATTACATTAAAGTCTTATACTTTGATGATGTAAAAACTAGTTAATTGATGAGAAATCCATAAAATAGTTTTTATTAAAATACTAATAACCATAAAAAGACCTAAAAACATGAAAAAATCATATTGTCCGATTATATATCGACCATAATCGTCCAAGTTCTGATAATATGACCATTTGGAGCTTTATAGAAGAGATTATGAAATTTATTCTATTTTATTTAAAGTGATGTTAAAGTTGTCACATTCATACATTAATAAGTATAACATTTTTAATATTGGATTTCCAAAAAAATAAATTCTATTACATATATTATAATGAAATATAGTAAATTTATGTTCATCACAGTATTTTATTTCAATTTTTTATTCTAAAAATAATTATGTTAAATAATTATACAATATTGATGTAGTGGTTATTTTAATAATAGAGATATTAAATAAATGTTTTTAAAAATATTAAAATAAATATAATTTGAGATAATTAATTTGTCCAATGGATTTTATAGATGAACTTGACCTATTAGGAATAGAATAAAATATTTTTCAAGGATAAAACCTTATCTTGATATTTCTAAAAATCCTTAAAATGAATAATGTCAAAATTGATGCAATTGATATTTTGTTAAAATAATGTTTTGTAAAATTATTTAAAAATAATAAAATAATTTTAAAAATATAGAATAATTATTATATGGTCAAAAATGTTCTAAATTATTCATTTATTATATAATTAAAATCAAATAATTAAATATTTCACCCTTTTAATATTGAAACATTTGCTATCTTAATTTAAATTTAATATAATATCTAATTGTCAACTATAGTGATAATGTTTAAATTGAAATCAAAACTTGTATAAATTTTATTGGTTGATTATATTTAAATCTTATAATATATTAGTTCAAATATATCTCATTTTTGAGGTATTTGTATTGATTTTAAAATTATTATAAAGTAATATTTTTGATCTTTCCAAAAGTGCCCCGCACCTCAATTATAAAAGGGCACTTCCTCCCACAACTCTTCACTTCATTTTGAGTCTTCAAGATTGACCATAACCTGCTCAATTCCCTTGTAAACTTCACTATCATCATTCTATAGGTCTTTTTCTTCTTCAAAGACCAACTCAATTGCTCTAAAAGGATATTTAGAGTTGGCACATCGAAGAAGAGGAGGTTTGAATACATACGAATCTTATCATGCCTAAGGTAAGGGATAAGTTTGAAATCTCATTATTATCCAAGATTTATTATTCCTAAGTATTTATTGGGGAAAATTTACCAATAACATCCATGTTTCATAAATATATAATATTATTTATATTCTTATACTATTGTTTAAAGTAAATTTTATTCATGGGTGATTTTTTTATTAAACGATATGGAAAAAATCTTTCTTTCATTTTCCTTACAAGTTACTTTTTGAATTTTCTAGAAAAAGTATGAGAAGAATGTTTTTTAACTTATACAGCATGAACAAAGTTTTACATATTCATATTTCCTTATTTCCATAAATATTCCTCTATACAATTTCAAGTTTATTTTTAAATAAATTTTTTTCTTTTAAAATTTCATGACATTTTGATAAAAGAAGACATTTTTAAAGAAAAAAAGATATTTTCATGAGGAATTAAGTTCAAGTGTTTTATCAAAATTATTTTCCATCTAAGATGACATAGGGTTAGGTTTCTATCCCTATTATTAATTTTATTTGATTGGGTTTATGATGAGATTATTTTTAATAAATCCATTTGTTTTACATTGATTATGTTATGATGAAATGATGATTAAGAAACCCATTTTATTTCATGGGATATGCTATGATTAATGATTTATATTTTTTAAACACATGTTAGAATGATTTAATTATGAGATTTTTGGGACCTATATCTCCCTCCAATGCATTGGGTAATGATTTATATCTTATGAGATATACATGACTGAAATAACAAGTAAATTTGGTTCAATAATATAGGGATGGAATGGTAGGTAAATATGGTTCAGTAATACATGGTTGGAATGACAAGTAAACCCGGTTTAGTAATGGAATTTATCCACTATGATGGTCTTGGCTGCAATGCCTTAGCTACTATGGAAATCATATTATGTGATTATTTGTTTTATATAATTCCATGTTTTATGCCGATTCTATTTATCATGGTTAATGTTACTTTAGGATATATGCCTTACGTACTGCCAAGATTTATTTCATGAATAAATATTTCGATGTTTAAAATTTATGTTCGTGTTTTTACATTCTTATGTTTATGGTTTCTTTTATGTTCCCCATGTTTACCCTTACTGATAATTTAAGCTCACCCTTTTTATGTTTTCTTTTCCCTAGGATATAAAGAAAGGTTTTAGGTAGGAAAACAAAAGGGGAAGATCTTTATGGGAGATGTTGAAGATCTTTCACCACGTTATAATATTATGTTCAAATTTCCAAAGAAACTAAACTAATGGTCTTTGGGCATCTGTTTGTGTCATGTATTAAGTATTCCGCAAAATTAATGCAATGTCCTTATACGTCCTGCGTGGATCGATATATTATTTCTCTTGTGTGCCTTGACCAGTTTCTAGATAGTAATCTTGAACTTTAGGTACGCCCACCTAATTCCAATGTGAAACAATCCTTGAGGGTCACACACTATGTATTTCCATTGGTCTCAATTAAATTCTATTTGAGTTTAATTAATGGAATAAATATTATTCTCAAGTTTAAAGAATAATTTTATTCAAGTTATGTTGATCACATAAATTAAATAAATATTTATTCTCCATCTTGTGAATGAAATATTTATTTTATTTATTGAATATTTTAATAAATATTTATTCACTATATTGTGAATAAAATATTTATTTATGAATAAAAAATTTATTCATTTATTCAATAAATGCTATAGGAGTTCGAACGGACCAAGACTGAGCCTGGTGACAAATATTAATTAACAAGGCCATCATATAATATTTGTTATTGCCTAAGTTGGAACGAGCCATAAAATAATAACTATATAATTATTATTATGCGGGATGTTATTTATTTAAGGTAATAAATGTTATTTAATGGATTGTACGAAATTAAATAACATTTTAACTCAAATCATAACTTTATAAATTAAAAGCTATGTCTATTGTGTAGAGCATCCAAAATTAAGAATAGAGAATTATTTCACACAATGAATTCTCTCTCAACTCCTCCTTCTCTCTCCCTCTCAATAAGAAGAATTTTAAGACATATTTCTTCAAGACCAAAGAACAAGTGATCAATAATGAACAACACAGGACATTTGACTCACTGAGCTAGCACCCAGAGATTGAGTGGTGTTGCTCGAAGATCATAGGAGCACATGTGGATCACCGCTAGAGGGATTCTATCCTTGGATTCTCACAACTCAATGAAGGTAATCTGAAAGGGTCTTTTCAGATGATCAACATTCTCCAATAATAAAATTTCCTAAGAACATGTATTTATTTATTCAAATATTAAATAAATTAACTATAAATTTTATGTGAAAAACACTCATTCTTGGTTTTGGGAAACGATTATTAAAAGAAAATTTCATATATCACCCACCTACCCACACTTCCACTATACCTTGAACCATCAACAATATGGGAGGCAATACCCTTTATAAGGAAACAAGATTGGGAGATATGATGTATCAACCAAAATCAACTCCACGACATATATATAAGAAAACAAAAACCATCCCATAATGCATGTGTAAATATAACTGATAGAAATAAAAGTATCCAAAGTAAATACCCAAAAACAAACTAGAGTAGCAATATAACAACTATTCCAAGGTACGAGATAGTAACATCTAGCATGGTCCATGTAATCTAGCTGGAAATATAAAAATAGTTTTATATAAATAGGGTGAGAATACAGGTATACTCTGTAGGAAAACCAAAGTCTCTCATGAACAAGTGGGAGGAGAATACTAATGCACCCATGAGAAAACATCAAAACCAAACAACACTTAATAGGTAGACTAACCATAACCCCAACCTCACTAAGGCTATCTCACCAAATAATTCATCCATGTAATATAATATAATATAATATAAAGCACATATATGATAGGGTATCCCACACCAATTTCCCACTAATTAGCCGCTCTGACACCCCAATGAAAAACATCTTGGAACTCCCACCTCTTCTGAATATATCACATCATATCCCACCCACACACACCTGGGCCACACCTCACAACACTTTCCACTTGCACATACCTGGGCCATCACAAAACATCACATCCCGCCCACACATACCTAGTCTATCATAACACATCTCATCCTAAAGACACATGGGAGAGCACAACACATCTCATCTCGATGGCACCTGGGACAACACACCACAACCCATTTCACAGATATATGGGACACCATATCAAAAATTTATCTAAGATTAATAGGCCAATATCACCTTGAAAATGGATTAGAGAATATAGGGTGACCATCCCATCCATCATCCCACTAGGATGTTGGGAAAGACACCCTCTTACATGACTATGTGGGTGTTGACACATAGTTCTTGACAAGGGTGGGGTGCATATAGAAATCACAGGAATATAAAGTGTTTACACACACATATATATAAAGGCACACAAGACCAACCAATGAGTTTACAAGCAAAACACCAACTTACACATGACTTCCCCACTTTGTTTCCACCTCTAAATACATTACACTATACAAGAAAAACAAAATCCATAGTTCATTTTCAGTCTTTAATTAATATTAAACCATTTTACAGATTATCCATTACCAACATGTTCTGTTAAACATGCAGTTTAAATCAACATCAGGTAATAATTCCAGGTCATGATCATTATTAATTTCACTATCTATACCAACTGGGAACCTAAAGAAAAAAAATACACAACAATAAACACATTGAAATGGCCCAAATACCAAGTCCAAAACCATATTACAATATAGCCCCACTACACAACTGCAGAACCCTAGAAGCCTCTATGAACAATATTATCTCATCCATATCCCCCACACATGTCATACCATACACCAAAACACAAAATAATTTTAGATTTAGCAAGGGAACTCCCATTTAAATCCACTTTGTTAGTTAAGAGTGTTATCATAGAAACTGTATGATTTCCAATTACATATTATTTGTTTTTTATCAACCACACATCCTGCATTCCATTATTCACAAGATAGAAGCAAAAGAAAGGACCCCCAACAACCATGATTTTCAGGGGGTAAATTATCCCAAACAATCCATAACATCAATAGATAACAATAAAATAGTAAGATAAAACATCTCGTTCCCCTACCCCTTTGTATTTATTTTAGATAAATTATTTTATCTTTTATAATTTATAATCGACTATCACCACAAGGATAAACATTTATATACCCATAACACATGATACAAAATCAAGAAATGAGAACAAAATCCTACCTAGAAGAAATATGATCAACACTGCCTTGTTGCACCAAAAACAGAGGTGTGCATTCAACATGAATCTCTCCATGGAAACAAAAACAAAATTTAGGGAAAATATCCAAGGAACACAGTATTGGGGATGTCTATTCTCAAGAGAAATCCAGACCAAAAGAATCAAGGGAAATATATCTCAGCTTTAGAAAGATCAGTTTTGAGACATGGGAATTGGATACAGTTTAAATTTCCATTAAAGGTGGATCTGACCATGATCATGCATTTTGACCATTTTAAAGCCCTCAAACTTTTAGAAAATTAATGATATGACTGATAACCTTTGAAATGGTTTCCAAACCTCTTCAATATTGAATTAAACTCATTTCTTGTCAAAGAAATATGTGAAAAGGAAAAACTATAAAAACTAGAAAATTCTAGAAATTTGAAAAACTATTAAACGAGTCACCACCACCACTAGGATGAGTCACCACTAGAAGATTAACCGCTATATGAGTCACCTCCAGAAGAGTCACTACCAGACAAGTCACCACAAACAATTCACCATTAGTGAGTCATCCCCAGATGAGTCACCACTAGTGAGTCACCGCTAGATGATTCACCACCAGTGAGTCACCACCCGATAAGTCACCACCTGTGAGTCACCACCAGATGAGTCACTACCAATGAGCTACTTACCAGGATGAGGTACTACTAGAATGATCTACTTCCAAAATGATCTATCATCATAATGAGCTACCCCTAGAATGAGATACCATTAGAAAATTGGAAATTTGGAAAACTGTTGAAATGATTCACCATTTTCATGAATCACATGTACCAGAAACACCCTATAATACCCTCAAACACATCAAACCTTATATTTTTTAAAATTTAATGGGCTGGAAGGTTTGGACCGTTACACGTATGACCATCTTGACGATCCTACTCACCCTGGTGAGAATAGATACTTCCTTCAAGAGAGATAAAGGCAACTCTACTCCTGTAATAGTTGATATGAGCCTGATAGAGAACCAACAAATTCATACCAAGAACAAAGTCAAAGCCTTCCATTTCTAGCATGAATGGTTACCAAAAGAAACTGTAACCACCGATCTCTAGAGAACACACCTTGAGACATTTGATATTTTCTAAATGCACTCCCAATAGTATGTCAATGTTTAAAACACCATCTAATATTTCCACATCCAAGCTCAATTTTTTCAAAAAGTGTATATATAAATGAATGTGATGCTCCTATATGAAACAAAACACAATACAAGGTAGATGATACAAGAATCATACTTATAATGGTAGATGGTCTTGTATCCACGTTAGTCGGAGTAGTCTGCATAATGCAAAACTGACTTGTCCCTCTTCCCTGGGCTCCAGTATGAATACCCTAAACTATTTCCCACATATAGTACTATTTATCTTTCATTGGGGTACCATGTCCATTTCCTTAGCTAGAACGACCTATAAAACTCAAGATACCCGCCGACTAAGGGGTAGTTGAGACCCTTATCGATTCTAATTCCTATCTCGATCCTCTACCACTGGTATTCAATGCAAAGTTCACATATAACCTCTAAAGATGACCCAATTTTCCATAGAAACAACACTCGACTATGGGGTAAGGGCACTGAGGGCGCTTATAGACAAACTTTCCACACTATTAACACTGAAATGGAACATGATGTTGAGATGGTAGTCCACTTTCTTGACTGCTCTTCCCACTATTACATTGGGGTAGAATATCATAAAAACACTTATTACCAATCAAAGAAGAACCCTCATATTTCCCAGCTAAAAAATCATGGACACTACTTGAAGCCTCTCTCAGATTTCCATTTTTTATGAGTACCTAATTAATCACATTTTCAAAGATTATTAAATGAAAAACATTTACCTATGAACCAATATTATAACAAAGACCATCTAGGAAGCATCTCCCCTTTGCGATCTCATCAGCAACCAATGATGGTGCAAATCACTGTAGGTTGGTAAAATGTCCATGATATTCCAAAAACGATAAACCCTTATTCATAAGATAAATGAAATCATGATATTTTTCATCCCTCAAGGAATCATGATAAAAATGGATTAGGAACTTCATATACATGTCCTTCTAAGATAGCTCATCATGCTATCCATATTATCCCAGAATATCCCACCAATGATTGGTAGACCCACAAAGAATATACCCATAAAGATTCACCCTCATATCTGTGGGTGTCTCAAGATGCTTAAATATTGTCTGGACAGACTTGATCCAGAACTCGACTACCTGGGGTAACCCTTCCCCAGTAAACACATGAAAACACTAAAGCTAAAACTCTCTTGTCAGCTTAGAAATTGAAGGAAAAGTATGAACAATCTTTCTTTCCATGGATCGCATAAACCTTAGGAAGCTGTCTTGAATATGAAAATCCATATGCTCCTTAGGAATGATATGAAGTTATAGTTTTTCTACTTTAGGAGCATGCAGATTTCCACTCTCCCGATGCTCAAGTCGAAGATGAAGAAGAGGCATTTTATATACAAGAAAAACATACACCTTATAAAACTAGATAGTAATAAGGTCAACCTTAATGGGATAAAAGAGAACCAATAATCCTTGGTCTCTCTAGAAATGGATTACAAGTATTCTTGCATGATATGAAAACTCATTTTATTTATCCAGTGAACAAATATCTCATATTAATATCCAAAAGGAAAGTATATATCACATGAAAAATTAGATATTCCCCTATCATGAACAATTCATGTCAATATATCCGTATATGCATATTATGATGCATGTATTCTTAGCTCACACCATACTGGGCTACAAGTACAAATCTCAAGAAGTAGTAGGATCGTAAAACAATAACCTCACATGTCATGTGAATCACCCAAGGTGAAATTACATAAACTATAACAAGAAAAAAACACAAAAAAATCTCATCCCTATGTACTTAGATTTCCCCTCATACGTGGGTTATCTACTACCATTCACAAGATCATTCCCAAGTCTTAACACATCCTAGTCTCCTTTATACATTTCCTAAATTGTAAGGAAAAATAAATGAAAACCCACCCTCTGATACCACCTTTTAACATCCCTGACCTGATGCTCCCTCATGTGACCGAGTTGGTTGGTTATGAGACCTCATGAATGCCTCCTCGTATTCCATAGGCTGCCGAATAGCTGCATGGGTGTGAATAGCATAGTGGGGAGACTATAACCCCTCATATAAAGTTTTACAGTAGTAGAAAAAATTCATAAATAAATAGAAATAATTAGAGTAAATACATTGTGGAAGATAATAATAAAAGCCAACAAATTAATCCAATAAATAGATAAGGAACAATGTAATGACATGCTAAAATGTATCTAAATGAAATTCTAGAACAATACAAGAAAAGACTAGTAGACTCAAATAAAGGACTCAATTATCAGATCTCAAACCCCACATCAGTCCCATCTCTAAACTCTATCTCGATAACAAAAAATAAATCAACATCAAAGTCCTTTGTCCTTGTCCAAACCTACGTCCATGAAATCTACTCGGGTACCAAATGGCTGTCTGAATAGGGTTTGAGTATAAATCAGTAGGTCGACACCACCATTTCTAAACAAAACCATCTTGATAAGAAGTGTATGCAATAAAGTGATAAATATTTGCACTGATTAATTACCCAATTAAATAAATACAACAACCCTCTTTGGATCTGTGCTAGAATATATTTAAGCATGTATTATAACGATGTTAACCACAAACATATAATCAAGGAAAAACAACCTACTTCGGTTCTGTGCCAGAATATCTATGAGAATGTCTTACAACCACACCAACAACAACCATATAACCATGGTATAATCACAACAATCAATCCAGATAAAATATCTATAATCATTACAAAATTTTTAGATCAAATCCTTATAATAATTACTAGATGGGAATAGGAATAACCTGATCTCTATAAGCATTGGAACATGGATTGGGCTGAGTTCGCTTGCTATCACCATTACAAAATATTCGTGTGCAAGTGCCTGGGCCTACTCTGTTATATAAGCATATCAACATGGAACACAATTCCTATCAGATATCATGGTTATCACAATATCACATCATATATCTCAATGGTTAATTATGTGAATTACCATTATTCTTTTAAATACCACTTTCATTTGTATCATAATTGATTAACAGTTATATCAAAAAGAAATAAAAAAATAGGTATTCTATAACCAAAATCACCCTAGGTCACATTTAAATGATAAAAATACTTTAATCCATTATCTAATTCAATTATATTAAAAGGTTTACTCACTCTATGGGTATAAATAATCCATGTTATATTCCAATTGAAAACAAAGGCTTTCATGGGTAATCTAATTTACTAATTTATTCAATTTGGGTAAACATTTCATTGGCATAATCATGATATTGCAGAAATTGACAACAGTCAAACCATAGGATGAAGATTTAGACCCCTACCTTTAACTGACGATTCAAAAATGCTTTAAAAAACCAACACCCACAAAGAAAAAGGTTTTGATGATTATAAAGAGGTTCCTATATCAAAACTGATCAAGATAAATATCAACAATGAAATCCGCCAAAGGATTTCACCACAACGGGTTGGAGAATAAAGAAGAGAAGGAAGAAACCTAACCAAAATGACTTAATAGGGATTTCTCACAAAAACAGAACATCTAGAAGGGATTTTGGAACTCCAAAATCACCTGGAGAATGACCAAGGGTCTAAAGGAGGGGAGCTGTAGTGAAATAGAACACATTTCAGCCATACAACATGGTTAAAAGAATAGGTTGGGAATTTACACAATGTGTAATATGGTTACACATTGTGTAAATGTTTTTAATAGTATTCTACAAAAAACCCATTGCCTCAAATTTATTTTTTAAAACCCATAAATAATTACCTGATGTTTAATCCCTTTACATGGCATGTAAATGTCATTTAGTTGTTTTTTTATCCCATTTTTCATTTAAACAACATAAAACACCTTTAAAGATTCTCAACATACCAAGAAACAATTTTAACACTTAGTCCCATTTATTCCCAGACTCCATTAATTCAAATATGCATACATCCCCAAATATTAGGTCATTTCCCTCCAAAAAGGGATCTCCATATCCAAACAAGACTCGCCCACCAAGGCTCAAATGAATAACCCAGAGAGAAAAGTACCTAGAAAGAGATGGGATCTTACATACTAGGTTTCTAAATGGGAGAACATAGGTGGGAAGTAAAGATTTGGACATAGAAGAAAATCATGACGTCCAAATAATGATGGATAGCGATAGAGATAACTAATCACAATAAAGTAAATGATCATGATGAAATCAATAACTAAAAAACTATAAACCAAATAGCTCTGAAAAGGTCATTGATATCATCACAAATTATGGTTATAGGGAAACATTTTATTTCAAGATCGTTTCACTAAAGTTTATGTGTTATTTTAATATATTAGAATATAAATAAATATACTTACTTGATATCTTTATATTTCATGAGAATAATTTCATCCTATTTTTGTGCTTAAATCAATTTCCACTTCATCTCTTACTCCAATAAATTAATATCTAAAAATGATTTTTTATGCCTGAATCACTAAAATTAACTTTTAATAGATCATAAGATTCATAAATAGTAACAATATATTCCTACAATCTCTATTAAAACTAAAAAAATTAGAAAATAGTAAGAAAACATGAATAATTTATAGGAATCTATTAATATCCAAAATTCAATAGTGAAACAAAAGGTTTAACATAGATCATTCCTTAAATACATAACCCCATAACCCAAATAACCTCCATAAACTCAACATGAAAGAAGGTTTTAAACTCAAAGGTTACATCATACCCTTTAAACTTACTTCTCAAAAAGATAATTTCATTATTCCTAAATAATATTTTATATTATACCAAAAAATTTATATGTACTTAAACATAATAAAGAGTCTCCTAAAATATAACTAGTCACCTTGAAATAAATTTACTTAAAACCTCAAAAGGGATGTCTAAGACTTTTAAACTATGATAAACCTTAAACTCATAAACCCCTGATTCTATCTATAAATCTAAATTAAATCTGACATGAAGACGCATATGATTTCAAAATTAACACAATCTTTAGATGTTTCATGATTATTATAACCAAAATATCATTAGTAAAAATAGTTCTACATTATAATTCTCGAATACTAATACATAAATACTTCAAACCTTTTACTTAAATGATTTGGTGTGTCATAGGTCCATACTTGGTATAGGGGATAACCCTTAGTTTATGGAATTTAATCGGATAATTCCAAAGTTCCCCATATATAAGACATAAAATTCCTTGGAAATTAATTTCTCCATGACCTTAATTTTCACATAGATAACATATTTCCATCCATTTTATATATTTGTATAGGTGATTCTTCCCACCCTCTTGACATACAGAAAGTTGAATCATCTTTCCTCTATGTTTATTGCAATATGGAATTTCATAAAAGTCCACCCTCCTTTTATTTGACTTGTTAGTAATTTCACCATAGTTCACATTGTTAATCATATATGGAGATAGCTGATTACACATAATCTCAATAACTTTTTCTCTACTCAAAATCCTTCTTGGTTACTCACAATCTCCAAAGTGTCCATCACTTTCAGTGTTAACATTATTTCTCACAGTTCTAGCCATTGAATAAAACCACAAAGTATAGTATGAGCAATAATAATCATAGTGGGAAATCACATAATCATGAAAAATAAGTTATATGATGTCTAATTCATGAAAATTTATTTACAATATATGAAACATTAGTTTTATCCCAGGACATTCACTGTCATCATATATTCAAATAATTTATGAAGAAATGTAATGAGTTTGTTAACTTCCAAATAATATTCCCTAAGAGTGTCAAACTAGGTGCACATTAAGGCCCGTTTTCATGTACCGGTTACCACATAAGTCAATCTCAACATTCATTTTTTAGAGTTATTACCCATAGGTACATATTTACCAGAATCATGCCCAATTTTAGTATCAAGATAGGGATATAAATTCTCAAAACCACTTGATCTATACTTTATCAGGATTATATGATATTTTCTATACTTAGTATTATCCATATACTTATCCTTATACTTTTTCCTAGGGTTCTCACTAAATATTAACCCCTCTAGTTCCAAAGGATGAGTAAAAATTTCCTTTGATACTAACTATAGTGACCTAATCCTTTTTTAAAGGTTGGGGCCGAAGCCTCAATTTATTATTAAAAGCAAAGACCTCTTTACATATATTATTACATTAATCTTAAACATTAATATCCATTAATACACCAAAATGATCGTAAGGACCTAGTGTATTTAGAAAACTAGGTTCATATTACATGAAAAGGAACTTAAAACATGGAATCCTTATTTTATTCTCCATAGCGAGCTCCCAAAATCCATTTTAGATCTTAAAATTACATGGGATAAACTAGGTAATAAATAAAAAAAGGGGTGAGCTAAAAGTACCAGTAAGGGAACAGACATGGAGAGGAAGAATAAAAAGTTAGTCAAAGGTATAACAAGGTTTCATAATAGAGAAGGTAATTGAGTAATCAAGTAGAAGAATAACATAAAGTGAATAGTACCATAATATCATGGAAACATATAAAATTTTGATAAAACATATAACATGACATAAAAATGGGTCATGGATAACTTCCTAGACAATATCACATGGTGGAAAAAGTCCTATAATGGATTAGGTTTACTCCATAATCCTATATGTGACATCTAATAAGACTATAACATTACCCAATGAATTGGAGTGATATATGGGTACACCAATAATAAAATGTTCATGATATATGTGTTCCACATAAAGGAATTAGTCATAAGTTATAACATAAGAATCATCCATGGAGAGAAAATGGGTTTCATAATCTTGCTTCATATCATAAACAAATGAAATTTTATAATTAAGTAATTTGAGAAATAATAACAAGTCTTGTATTACCCTATAAAATGAAGTGATAATGATCTTGGTATATATTTTATAGACATATATATAGAATTTATAATCATTCCAAAACATTAAGAGAGAGATAAAGTGATTTAGTGAGAGAAACTTCATAAATTGAAGGAAAGGGCGGTTTAAAGAGATCCCTTACCGTGAGCCCAATTTTTCATATGTGTTATTTATATCACTGAATAATAAAATTAATTTAATTATTTAATTGCTTAAAACCTTTTTAAAGTTTATTCTTCCTTTTATTTTAATTTTTACAATGCCACATTCAATAACTTAGCCCATTAATTCCATATCGGATGTTTTAATGATAAATGAATCATATATTCAAAATCACTTTGGTATGTCAACTAAGGTCAACGAGATTATTAATTAAACATATAAATAACCGTAAAAATTTCATAATTATGATTTTTTTACATAAATTATACTTTTTAAAACAACTATGATATATGGTTATGGGAAATGAACTACATTACAATCACGGATACGATCAGCCATATATACACATGAGTAACGTTTCCATTTTTCAAGGATCATAATGGATTAAAGGTAAGTGTTATTATAACATTAAAGGATTATAATTATATCATAAATATCATATTATTTTTTTAAATATCCTTAAAAATACCATCCATGTGATGCGGTAATAAAAGCGAATCACATCGCTTCATGAGGCAGTAGTCCATCGTACACACGAACGACGTTATCATTTATTAAATGAATGATAAGGTAAGATAATATAAGATATATAAATTCAAAATAATTGTTAATATTTAATGAATATAATTTATAAACATAAAATTATTCCTTATTTCCTTCCATGTGAAGTGTAAGTGAAACATAAATCACATCGCTTCGTGAGGCAGTAGTTTGCTGTACTCATGAGTGACATTATCGTATTCTCTAAGGAATAGAAAGTAGGAAGATATATATATATAATATTATAATTTAAAAAGTATAGTTATATCATGAATATAATATATAAACATTATATAGTTTATTATATCCACCCTTGAGAAGTAGTTATGGAAAAAGAATTACGTTGGTTCGCGAGGCCGTAGTCCACCATACACACAAAGAGCATTTTAGATTCCCATTTGAGGGTGAATGAGATGGTTATAGGTCATGAGATTTACATAAAAACATATAATTATATAAAATATAACTGTATAATTATATAATCATGGTTTAATAATATTTTTATGAGGTGGAGGAATAAATAAAATGAAAACACATAGTTAAGGACTATACCTCTTCTTCGGGGAACTCCATTAGGTTTACACCTAAATACATATAAGGAGAGATTAATAATAAAAATAAGGAATCTATGAAGTGAGAATGGAATTTGGGAATATTTTTGGATAGGTATTGTATGAAACAAAATGACATTGGAGTGTAAATAGTAGAGGAGTGGAGATGTCCTTTTATAAATGGAGAAAGGAACCCACTTGGAAACTACTTGGAAATTTCTCAAATGACTCCAAAATGATGACGTATTTCCCATGAAAAAGATAAAAAACTACCATATATTAGATATTGGGATGTATAATATTGAAATATTTCTTTAAAATATTAATTATGTAAGTTTTTTGTAATTATTAACTCTTATCTTTTTTGCTTAACCCTTGATAAACATATTTTTACCTTAACCATGGAAAATAATTTTTATTGTTTTCACTATTAACTATAGTAAGAAATTAATTTTAAATTTTTATATAATAAAAATTATTCTTATTAAAAATATGTAATAAATTTTACCAAATTCAATTCACAGAAGGTAAAAAATTTAATTTAAAATTAAACATGCGGATGCGACAAAAATAAAACAGATTTTCAAGAAATGTATTTTTCAAGTGAAATATGATTTTATATTAAATATACAAAAAATAAAATTAATTATATGAATAAAAATTAATATTTAATTATATATAATATATAAATTTTATTTAAATATATTCCAATTTGGGGTTTTTTAATTAATTAAAATTGTGAAATATTATGCACTTTAAAACAAATTTTAGAAAAAACTATTTTTAAACCCAAACATAAACTTATAATAAAATATAGTATAAATTTATTAAAAAGAAATTAATTAGATTAAATATATAAAAATAATACTTATTTTACTTTAAATAAATTTAAAACATAATGGGGCTTTTAAATTACCTAATTTATTGAAAAGAAATGATAGTTTTATAAAAATAAATATTTTTCACTATTCACTGAAAAATAAATATTTTGTGAAAAATACCAATATTTTATCCTAAGTAAATTTTGATATTATTATTTAAAAAATTATGTTTTTTATAAAATAAATTTTATAAAATTAATAAAAATTAATTTTAAATTCTGTTCTCAAAGCACGGATAAACGACCTTTTAGAAAAATACATTTTTTTTCTGAAAAAATTAATTTTTATTTCAAATGGTTATTATTTTTTTATAATCAATAGATAGCCATTCAATTTATTTTATACATTTGTAAACCATATAACTTTTATAATTTAGTTATTCTGATTCCTACCCAAAAAATTAGCAGTTAGGTTATAATCGAAAAGTTTCAATAATAATATTTTAATAGAGTATCTAGTTTCATTTAAACTTGATTTTGCATGCATAACAATCCATTTAAGAGATAAAATTTAATTAAAAAGAAATATATATTAAATTATCATGGTGTTACCTTCTCTTGTAATCTTTTTGTTTCATGTAATATACGCTATTGAACCTTAAGTTCCTCTTTTAAAATCTTGGGGTGTTACAAGTAACATGAAGGCACACATCAATTTGGAGTTATAATTGTCAAACATCTCAAAATGAATTCATGAAATCAAGATGGAAATTAAAATCCAATTATGAGATCTTTAAGACCAACTGAGAGTACCAGAACCACACCCTCGAAATCTTTGAATCTAAGTTCAAAAGTGGACTATTACTCATGGATAACAAGGATAACGAAGCTAAGGGATTAATGGACAAAACCAAGGATGAGGCCCAAATTGAAGGTAAATTTAGAATAAAATTGATTGTATGGCTTAATATGAGGTAAATTATTATTATGATACTCATTATAAGTTTTTCATAAAGGAAACCTACCTAAGTACCAAGGAGGAAGAAGATTATGAGAACTATAATGATGAAAAAGAAGACAAAGAGGAGGAGGAAGGGATGAGATTTACTGAATTATGGGAAATATTTCTTGACATGGTGTAATAGGATAATATAGAACCTACTAAACAAGAATACAATCTAACACCAACTATAGAGCATCCCTAAGAAGAATAAGATGATATGGTGGCTACTGAATTGGATGAATTTAATATAGAATTTGAAGAAGTTCAGCCACTAAAAGAGGAAAATGTATAGTTTTACCCAGTTTTGACAACCCATGAATTTATAATCCCATCATTAGGGATGTACACCACTAAGAAGCCACCAAAAATAAATAAAATGATCATAAATATGTGGAAAAGTAGGGGTGGCGTACTAAGAACTTCTCAAAGATAGAATTGGTTTAATATGAGATAGTTGAATCTGTACCCTGCCCCTATTACATTATTTATGGGGCAAGATCGATCTTAATGACCTTAATAATTTTTCTCTCGATGCAACCCAATTTTCATTTACTTTATTTCTTAGGACTTAGTTTAGGACTTTAGCTTATGATATAATGAAACCTCCCCCTATCATCATTTTTGAACTTTAATTGCATAGAAATTATGTTTTATATAATGAACATAGCCTTTTAAACAAATTATTACATGATTTTAGTCATAATTATCCTTCAAATAAAAACCAAGTATCATAAAGTCTAGTTTATTTGAAACATTAGATACATAACCAGAAAACATGAAACCAAAATAAAAACATCCATTATTTAATCATCATAATGATCTCCTAACATCCTTTGAGCTCTTATATCTATATAGGATAACTTGGGGAATACATGAGCCATGATATGAGCTAAAAAGACTAGTAAGGGAATAAACATAATAATAAAGCATAACACATGTGTTATAAGGCATAACATGATGATATAAAAAGGAATGGAACGTGAATAAACATATGGAAGTATAAAATATAGAACATGGGATCATGTAATCATAGAATCATAATAATGTAGAAGAAACATACAACATGACATAATAATGAGTCATGGATAACCACCAAGACTATTTCCCAAGGAGCACGAGTCAAGGCTAACCACCAAGACTGTTTCATAAGAAGAATGGGTCAAGGCTAACCACCAAGACCATTACACATGACATATCATGTGACTGAAAATTAACCAATGAATTGGAATTATAGCTAGGAAAACCCACAATAACACATTCATGAATATGTGTTCCACATAAATAATCATACATAAGGAATCAGACCTAAATATAATTGTTACCCATGGAAAAAATTGGGTTTCAAAATCATGTCAAAAGACATATCAAAAGGGAATATCATAATGGTGTCTATGAAAGAATGAATTTAAATCATACATGGACATTAATAAGAGAAAATGTGAATAAATCATGACAATTTATGTCAAACTAAAGTGAAAACATGTAAAAAGAGTGTTTAATAATGTTTAGAAATAAAACATTTTAGTGCGGTTTAGGGAAAAATTTTCAATATTTTTTAAAGCAAAAAGGCATAATTGTTTGTATAAAACCAGAAATGAAACAAGATATTTTTTCATGTTAAAATTATTTATTTTATAAAAATAATTGTGTCTTAAAACATATTATGGAGCAGACTTGAAAATGGGTAAGAAATTAGAAATTTCCCTTTAATCGAGATTGCTTATCAAGAAGAATTTCTAAGGGAACCTTTATAAAACATGTATATCCCTAAAAAATAAAGATAAAATGATATGGACATATGATTTTAGAATATATAAACTTAATTTAGAATAATTATGTAAAAATAAATAAGAGTTAGATTAGGTTAAAGAGAGATAATGTATAACCCTAAGGAAAAATAGAGGTTCAGGAAGAATCCCTTACCTTATGCATGAAAGTGTTCTGCACTGAAACATAATGTTCTGAATAATAAAATAAAATAAAATAATTAATTAATTCAAAACATTTTATATAGTTATTTTATTTATTATAATTTTGTTAAGTTTATTTATGACCTTTTTCATGAGTTATAAGATACAATTTCATTGTTCACGAGTGTTTTTTTCCTTCATTTTCATGATTAGTTCATTTGTATACATGTATGAAAGATCATGTAAAATGAGAATAGTTATACAGAATTGAAATTATATGTTATTAATGAAATTCCATCAGTTTTTTTCTTATATATCATTTTGTTATATGTTATGATGATGAATCATTAGATAAAATTTTAATGATAACAATTTAGATTAATTTGACGTGTTCTCGATCATCATGAACTAGTTTTGTTTTATTATTTAATATTATGTATATATACTGGTTACTGAAAATTAAATAATATTTAATAAATATATTATAATTTGGTTTAACTATATAAATGTATTTATGACCATCCTTGAATTCGGTAAAGGAAATTGATAACTTTTCGTCCTTAAAAGCGATAAATTAACACATCACTGTCGATGTTTTCATTTTTAGAACAAAAAGGGGAGGAGAAAAAATGATGATGGAATATTCCATTAACATAATAAAATTATATTTTATGTAATATATTGTAGTTACCATTCCACTTGGATAAGGGGATCATAGGAGATAATAATAAAAGAAAATAAATTGGAAAGAAATTAAAAGAAAAAGAAATAGGGATTTACCTCTTGAATTCTTCTCATTGAGAACCTCCTTAAGGCACTCAAGTTTGGACCTTTATTAAAAAAAGCTCCTAGATGTGGGGGAGAGACTTGGAAGTGTTTTGGGAAGAATTTGGAAAATATTCAAGGTTTTAGAGGTGTGAGGAAAAGATGTGGTGAGGGGACGTATATATAGTGGATGAGAGAGGTGTTTTTTTGATCATTTTATTTATTAGTTTATTATTTTGGATCAATACTATAGATAGTTTGGATTATTGTGACTAAATATAGTAAGTAATTCATGTGATTTCAAACCAATGGTTATTACATCATCCAAACATCATCCATGATTCAATAATTTTTTGACTTAGCTTATTCTGTAAATTATTGTATTTCATTATTCATGAAAAATTCAACTAGTTTAGAAAAATACAAAAAATTCACTCTAACCATTTTTAAACATGTATAATTCAAAAATTAACTCCATTTTATGAAAATAATTTTCAAAATATGAGAAAATTAATTTTTAATTAAAATAATCATTTATTAAAAAAATACAAAATTTAAAATTATAAATGATTTTATTACACTTTTAAAAATTAATTAATGTATCATAAAATTATGTTATAATCTTAATAAAACAAAATATTAATTGATGAATCTATTTTAAGAAAATAATTTTTCTTTTAAATCTTTATATTAATTATAAAATTATAAATAAACATTTATGTTCTATAAAAATACCAAAAATTAATTTATCATTTTCAAAACATTTATTTACTTATACTATGATATAATTATATCATATTTTTATTTATAAGATTCCTAAATTTTATTTATACTTTAATAGGTGAGTTTATTATTCTATTTTCCAGGTTACTATTCTTAAGGGTTATATTACTATTCCATTGGTTTAGGTTCTTTAATTTATTTAAATACTTATTATTTATTTAATTATTCATTTATAAAGTTTGTATTGTGTTCTATAAGTGATTTTATGTGATTTATACTATATAACATAATTATAAGAAGATAATTTTAACTGTTAAAATTTTAGGTCATTAAATTATCCCCCATTATGAAATTTCACCCTCAAAATTTCATTTTACAAACTATGGGTAAAGCAGGTGAGGGTACCTATACTTCATTGATTCTTCTAGTTTCTATGTTTCCTCTTCATAGTTATGGTTTCTCCATAGTAATTTGACCAGATGAGTGGTCTTGTTGCATAAAACTTTATCTCTATGACCCATGATCTTCAATGAATACTGCTCATAAGGGAGATCATTCTCCACCTGTACCACCTCTAAATTTAGTACATGTGAGCTATCTGATATATACTTTATCTAGAGGATATGTGGAATACATTATATACTTGATACATGGTTGGTGTAAGTGCTAGTCGATAGGTCATAGCTCCAACATGATTGAGAATCATGAAGGGACCGATATACTTGGGACTTCGTTTTCCCTTCTTCCCAAATCACATGATCCTTTTCCATATAGATATGCAGAGAAATACCATGTCTCTAACCTTAAAATCTAGGTCACATCATTGATTATTAGCATAAATCTTATGTCGACTTTGGGCTTCCCAAATATGCTGCTGAATGGTTTTCACCTTTTCTACCATTTCTTCAACCATTTCAGGCTCTAGAAGCTTACTTTCACTGAATTCATCCCAATATATTGGTATTATGCATCTTTTCCTATAAAGTGATTCATATGGAACCATTTGAATGCTCGAGTGGAAAATATTGTTGTAAGAGATCTGGAATAGAGGTAGATGTTGGCCCATTTCTCCCTTGAAGTCCATAGAACATGCACTCAACATGTCTTCCAGTGTCTGAATAGTCCACTCATATTTTTCATCAGTTTGAAGATGATAGGCTGTACTGAAGTTTAGATCAGTGTTTAGATCATGTTGGAGACTTTTCCAAAACATAGAGGTTAATCTTGGATCTCAATTGGATATAATCGATAGTGGTACTCCATGAGAATTACCACTTCTCAAATGTATATCTGTGAAGTTGATCTAGGTATAATTCCTCACAAATTGAGATAAAGTGAGTTTTATTTATAATATGATCCAAGAAAACCCATATAGAATTATTTTGTTTGGATGTCTTCAAAAGTCCGGTGACAATGTCCCTGGTGATAAAATTATCCCTTGGGTTCTTAATAAAGTGATCTAGTCCTAATCTTCAAAAATAACTAGACCTTTCTCTAATACCAACTATAATACCCCTTTCCATTTACTCATATTATTACATGATTTTAACCATAAGTAGACTTCAAATGAAAACCAAGGATTGTAAAGTCTAGTGTCTTTGGAAGATTATATACATAATTAGAAAGCATGAAACCAAAATAAAAAAATCTTTTATTTAATCTTAATATTGAGATCCTAGTATCCTTTTATCCTTTACATATTCATTGGATAACCTAGGAAATACATGAATAAATTGATGAGCTAAAAATCCCAGTAAGGGAATAAACATAAGAATAAATCATAACACATGGGTTAGAAGGCATAACGTGATGACATAAAACGGTATGGAAGATGAATAAACATATGAAATCATAACATATAAAAAATGAGATCATGGAGTCATATAATCATATGAATGTGGTAGAAACATAAAACATTACATAATCAAGAGTCATGGCTAACAACCAAAACTATTTCACATGGAGCCTGAGTCAAGGCTAACCACCAAGACCATTTCACATGGAGCATGAGTCAAGGCTAACCACCAATATAATTGCACACAACATGTCATGAGACTAAACATTACCCAATGAATTAGATAACTATATAGGTGAACCCATAATAACATGTTCATGAATATGTGTACCACATAAAGAATCATACATAAGTAATCAAACATAAACTTAAGGGTTACCCATGTAAAGAATTGGATATCATAATCATATTAAAAGCCATATCAAAAGGGAATATCATAATTATGTCAATGAATGAATGAATTTAAATCATTAATAGAAATTAATAAAGAAAAAAGACATTGATACTGATAAGTGATGTCAGAATGAAGTGAAAACATGTCAAAATAATGTTTAAGAAACTTTAAAAATTAATCCTTTTAGTGCGGTTTAAGGGAGAATTTTCAAGGTTATTTAAAATAAAAATAGAATAATTGTTGTATAAAACCATAAATAAACCAAGATACTTTATAAAGTTAAAACAAGTTATTTTATAGCAATAATTGTTTCTTAAAACATATTATGTAGTGCACTTTAAAATGGGTTAGAAACCAAGAAGTTCCCTTTAAGAGAGCTTGCTTATCTGAAAGAATTGAGAAGAGAACCTTTATAAAACATGTATATCCCCAAAAAAACAATGAAATGATCTGGATATATGATATTGGAAAATATAAATATAATTTAGAATAATTATATAAAAATAAAAATGAGTTACATTAGGGTAAATAGAGAGAAAATATAACCCAAAGGAAAAAATGGATGTCCAGGAAGAATCCCCAACCTTATGTCCAAAAGTGTTCTTCACTGGAACTTAATGTCATGGATAATGAAATTAAATATATTAATTAATTATTTAAAAACCATTTATACATATATTTTATTTATTATAATTTTATTAAGTTTATTTATGTCCTTTTTGATGAGTTATAAGATGCAATTTTCTCATTCGGGAGTGTTCATTTCCATGGTTTTCATGATCAGTTTATTTGTATACGCATATGAAAGATCATGTAGAATGGGAATAGTTACTAAGAATTAAAATTTTATATTATTAATGAATTTAAAAAATTTTATTTTCTCTCATATATTGTTTGGTTATATGGTATGAGGATGAATCATGAGATAAAACATTAATGATAATCATTTAAATTAATTTGGCGGTTTCTCAATCATCCCAAACTAGTTTTTTTCTATTATTTAATATTATGTATATATACTAGTTATAGAAAATTAAATAAGATTTTATAAACATATTATAATATTTTTTAATTTTAAAAATGGGTTTATGATCATCCTTGAATGTGGTAAATGAAATTGAAAACTCATCATTCTTGAATAAGATAAATTAACACATCACAGATGATGTTTTCATTTTTAGTGAACAAAGGGGTGTGGAAAGAAATGATGATGGAATATTACATTAACATAATAATATTCTAGTATATGTGAGATACTGGATTTAACACACCACTTTGATAAGGGTTGGTGAAGAGAGAATAAGAAAATAAAATAAATTGCAAAGAAATTAAAAGAAAAGGAAATAGGTTTTTACCTCTTAAATTATTCTCCTTGAGAACCTCCTTGAGGCACTTGAGTTTGTTATTTTATTAAGACCAAAGGATATTGGATTTGGGGGAGATACTTGGTAATAGTTTTCAGAAGAATTTTTACAATATTAAATGCTTTAGAGGTGTGAGGAAAAGAGGTGGTGATGTGAGATTTTTATGGTGGAGGAGCAGGGTGTTTTTTGATTATTTTATTTATTAGTTTATTATTTTGGATCAAGAATATCAATAGTTTGAATCATTGTGACTAAATAAATTAAATAATTCATGTTAGTTTGAATAAATGTTGATTAAATAATCCAAACAACATCCATGACTCAATAATTCATGTATTTAGCTTATACCATAAATTACTGTGTTTCACTATTCACCAAAAAATCAACTATTTTAGAAAAATCCCCAAAATTCACCCTAACCATTTTTCGACATGTAAAAGTAAAAAATGAACTCTGTTTTATGAAAAATAATTTTCAAAATATGAAAAAATTAATTTTTAATTTAAATTATCATTTATTTGAAAAATACCAATTTTAAAACTGAAACTGATTTTATAACACTTTGAAAAATTAATTAAGGTATCATAAAATTATTTTATAATAATAAGAAAACAAAATATAAATTTATGAATCTATTTTATTAAAATAAATTTTCTTTTAAAACATTATATTAATTATAAAATTGTAAATTAACATTTATGTTTTATAAAAATACTGAAACTTAATTTATCATTTTAAAAATATTTATTTATTTATACTGTGATATAATTATATCATAATATTATTTCTAATATGGCTAAATTTTATTTATAATTTCATAGGTGCGAATACTATTCTATTGGTTTGATTACTATTATTAAGGGTCACATTACTATTCCATTGGTCATGTTACCATTCTATTGGTTTAGGTTACTTAGTTTTTATAAATACTTCTTATTTAATTCATTATCCATTTATAAAGTTTTTATTGTGTTATATTTGTGATTTTATGTGATTTATACTATATAACATAATTATAAGAAGGGAATCTTCCTTGATAAAATTTTGGGTCATTACATTTTGCACTATTTTGATTTCTTTCATAAGTGCATGAAGCAAAAATGTGGCAATGAAATATGAAAATGAGATTCAAAGTGAAAGGAAAGTAAGATTTAAATTTCAACATGCATTTATACTCCCATATTTTTTTAAAATGTTTTGATTTTCAATGAAACAATGCATACCCAAACTTAGATTAGTACTTTTTTTTATTCATGATATTTATATTTTATTTGGAACCCCATGATTACATGATTTAATTTTCAAGTTGATGAAATTGATTAAGTAAGATGAGTATATTGATTTTTTAGAGTGAATTAAAGGAATTTTAATTCAATTAATCATGATTTTTTCTTTTTAGTCACAAATAGATGATTTATCCCTTCTATCCTTCATGCTATGAGTTTTGGAAGTTTATGTGGATTAATTTGTTATTATTACAAATTACATGAGTTATTGAATTTAAAATAATATTCTTCTATTCTTGAGAGGTTTATAAACTAAATTTTTCTGATCCTTATTAGTAAATTTCTTGAGAGAACTCGAGACATATTACCCACCTAGAATTGTATTTGACCTTTTCAAAGTGATGATTGTGTAAAATTAACTTAAAATATGATCAATCCACTTTTTTGATTTATCTATTATCCTTGATACCTAACATTTTCATTGATACTACATAATTACTTAGAGACCATGAATGGAATTTTATAGGAATGCACAGCATTAAAATCCAATTATATCCATTCTCCCTCTTTCTCTAATATTTTTCATGATTTTCAAAGTTTAAGTGCGGGGGAGAGGGATTTAATTTTAAAAAAGGATTTTCCATTTGAGAGGAAAATGTTTGGTTGTTTCCTTGGGTTTTAGATAATTTTTAAGTCATTATTCATTGAATTTTTTGTTTACCTATCAATAAAAAAATGAAAAAAAAAATTGTTTGAGTTATAGAGGGTCAAAAATCACCATCACTTGAATAATGATTTTCAACATTTGGGTTTGTGTGATAGATTCAAGAATTTTCTTATATCAATTTTTGAAAAATTAAAAAAATATGAAAATGAAAAGAGAAAGAAAAAATAATCAAGTGGTGTAAAAAATTCATTATGTTTATTTTTTAGAGCCTTACTTGGAGCATGTGATTTTATAAAGACTTAATTTTTAAGAGGAGAATGTCATTGTACTTAATTTTCATTATCAAGAATTATAATTTAGGGAAAAACTATTTTTTGAGTTTTAATTTTTCATTTATCAATTACCCGTAATACTTAAGACTCATAATTAGATTATCCTAATTTGCAAGACCTTATAATTTTTAGTGATTTTTGTCTCTAGTAAGAAGAGAATTTAAGTCGTATTCAAGTTAATAAGTCTTGTACATGTACTCAAGATATGAGAAAAAATACAAATACATTGTTGCATTAAGTGATGATAGAATAATAAAATAGTAAGGTAAATCATGATTTTGATGTTAATAATTATAAATTAAGATGCTTGAATGAAAGAGAATAGAGGATCCATCATTTTTCCATGGGAAAAATCAAATACAATGTCTAGTGAGGAGTTGGTCTCATTTTTATTTTTTGAAACCTGAAAATTATTTTCCCCCATTTATAATTATTTAGTTCATTAATATTTAATTTTAAATATTGATAACAT
Organism: Viscum album; assembly: GCA_963277665.1. Classification (NCBI taxonomy): domain Eukaryota; kingdom Viridiplantae; phylum Streptophyta; class Magnoliopsida; order Santalales; family Viscaceae; genus Viscum; species Viscum album. Next base: position 1,850,720,156 of record OY728156.1, read on the forward strand.
GGGGGATACTTTGTAAATTCTTAGTCTAGATATGTGCTTGACGGAAATCAGTTTTTATGTTTGGGGGATTTGATGAGTTCATTTTACGTATAAATTTTTTAAATTTTAATTGATAAATACCATTTGTTTTTAATTTTTTTCACCAATATTTTTAATTATTAATCATTATTTATGTGTTTTTTATATTTTAGAATTATATTTTTGAAAAATAAATAAAAATAATTAAAATATATGTTTGTCAAGTTATAATATTTCTATGTATTTTTTATAGGTTTTGTTAAAACATTGGCTAGGATGAGAAATCCCTCAACCCATAGAGGCAAGACAATTATAATCTCCATTAGGGGCCACCAAAAAAGCCATCCACAAGGAAGGCCGAAACCTGTAGTATAAAGAATAGAGCACATGTAGCGCAAAACCACAAGAGAACACCAGCGCACATGGGATGGGTCCGCGTGGAGGAGGGAGGAAGGTTTCACTGGTGAGGGGTGGCGTATGAGATGTGACTTCATTCCAAATCATTGTGAACTTTCCAAAACACTACTGTTTTGGATACCTCTCACGCACCTTCATTCTAGAACACATGTTATGTCTGCACCACTGATTCTATTCCAAAAATCACTTAAGCTATGCCATTTCCATCACCGATGCACCTTGGTACTACCATGGCTAATCAGAGGAGGAGCTCCATGCCACTGGAGAATCAACACCCACTCACAGGCTTCATCCTTGCATCATAGCAACCTTGGACTTTAACCAAGAATGAAACTTGCACTATGGGACCTATTATCTTGAGGTTGAAGGAAATGAGATTGCATCATCATTTGAAGCACTGTTCCATGGATGATATTACTTGAGAAATGGATGAAGTACAAGGGATAATACTGAATCGTAAGATTGGAGATGGAAAAACCTCCATGTACTCACTACAGTGTAGGTTTTGATGATTCTATAAAGATGGAAAATATGGTAGTTTTGGTTATTTTTTGGAAGAAGTGGATACACCATAGGGGTTGAAAGATGCCTTGGTGGTGCATGAAGTAAAAGTATCAAGGAAATTAGTGGAAAAAGATGATGTTATATGGTATCTTGACTATGCCATATCCATGAATGAAGAATACTCACATGAATGTGGTTGTGCCACAACAACTATGTCCATGATGTAGTGAGAGACTTGCATAAAACCCCACTCATATTGGAAGATCCAACATGAAGTTTTTGTTTAAGTAAAAAGGATAAAAAACAGAGGGAAATGAAAACTAAAGAGAATAAGGAAATCTCTTAGGGGATTTTGACTATAAATATAGCTTTGTGGATACTGTGTAAAGGTCAGTCAATGAGAAAAAACTGATCCACTTAATGGGAGATTCCCCTATCTATAAAAACATTGGAATTCGACTCCCAAAGATAGAGGGGAAGGAGGAGGATCATCACCACTTATCATGTCATAATAGTTTAGGATTTTTTTCTTTCTATTTTTCATTATGTGAAATTTGTTCTCTTATGTATACCGTTTCAACAATTCAAGTAAGGGTCTCACATTTTCATAATATCTTTTCTTTTCAAATACCTGTTCTAAAAATCATTATCCATTCATTAACTATTGATACATAGACTATGGGTGAATAGTGTTTTGGAAGAGGGTAGAGTTTGCGGAAAAGGCTGAGTAATTTAATATTTTTATTCTTTCATGACTTTGAATTATTCTCATTAAATTGTATTACATGTAGAATAAAAATTAATCACATCCATAATTTCTTAGAGAGAGTGCTGGTAATTATGGGAGGAAACCCAATTTAATTTAGGGGCATGGTGAGTGAGATATTACTAAATTTCACATTTTTTAAAGATAAAACATAATGCACCTAATCTAGTTTAGATGTACATTGAAAGAGTGGTCAACTATTTTGGTTGTTTTAGCTGATGTTGAGAGGATATGATGGATACTTCAAGAAGTCTTGTGACTTTTAATTTTATGTAATCTCAAAAGTAATGATTGAATCATTATAATTTATGAAAATCCATCCTTTGATGTCAAATCTCTTATCTTCTTCCTTATTACATTTTTGAGTCATTATATCACATCTCCCAAATAGATTAGTTAATTTTAGTTTTATTTAATCATGTAAAATTTGAAGCTTTGAATATTATAACCTTTTTCCTTGCAGGATCGACTCTATCTTACCACAATTCAAATTTTTAGTACTTGGTGTAGTTTAGGTTAATATAAAAATTTAAATTGATACGATTAGAGGGTTTAACAATGTCTTATAGGTTCATCAACCAACAAAAAAATGTCCCCTATCATAATTCATCATCATAACTATTGGACTCATATTTAAGAGATATAATCATATAATCTCAAGGTTCTCATCAATGTGGAGAATTTATATTACCTATTTTGATGCGAAAAATACCTTAGAAAATTTTCACGTTTAGGTTATATAGAAAAACAATCAATATGTGATAAGATATATTTTTTATTCACTTATTTGAATACAACTGGTAATCTAAAGTACAAAACAATTGGTTTTAGGACACTAATTACGACACTATGTCCCCTAGGTATATGTTTTTTATTACAATGTATATTTGATTGTGAATATTGGTTCATACACCAAGGGCGGGATATAACACCCAGGTAATGGAGGCCTAATACCTGGTTTTTGGTAAGGGATGCAACCCCCTAGTGTATAATATTTCTTATGTTTTGGGGATATGTATATTTCTTTTAGGTGGGTTCATATGGTTCTGAGGATGAATATATTTCCTCCAATTAGCTTCTTATGTTTTGCAGATGAGTGTATTATGTTCATGTGTTTTTTTGTTTGAGGATGGGTATATTTCCCATGAGTGATTACTTGTTTTTAGAGACAACCCAACACTGGATGAAGGAGGTATTAAATTCACATAATAGTTCTATGGAAGTAAATGGTCCCCCAGGTGGTGTAACTTTCTCATAAACACTCCAACATTGGATGAAGTATGTATAATCAATCCTAAGTTTAATCTTAGAACCTGAGTATTAACATTGGATATTTATTTACACTTCCATAGTTATTTTTTGAACATATCACATGTTCATACCCTACTTTAGTGGTTATGTATGGGTGCCCATTGGTGCTTCCCTATTGATTTATATTCACACCCTACTCGGGAGACCATGGCACTTGGGTACCAAAAAATTCCACATTTATCATAGGTTCTGAAAGGATAATGGCCCAATGTTTCATGATCTAGTGAGATAGCTCTAATGGGATTGGAGACCATGATGTGATGAGGCTGAAGGATGGTATTAGATCCTATTTTTTATTTTATTTATCTTTTATATGTGATCGGTATGGTGGCTAGTTAGTTGATGTGTGTTTTTATGATTGTGGTTTTTTATATGTCATTTTCATTTGATATAGCATTTTATTGGTTATTGCTTCTACATAATATGTTTATTTTTGAATGATAATATTTGGGTTATTTACTCTATTATTACACTATGATAAGATGGTACAATCTACCCATGGTAAAACCTTAAAACCTCATTTGAAGTTTACAACCTCAGACATATAGTGAGGCGCATCTGAGGCCATGAAGTGATTAGGATCAAGACACCAATTAGTGGTATCTTTCATAAGGGATGTTATAAAGTGGTATTATATCATCCTTTAATTTTATAATACTACATGGGATATGATAAACATGTATTAGGGATGATTTAGAGCTTTTGATGGAGCTTAGACGGGTGAATTGTGAATAATATTTATATTGGAATTCAAATTAACCAAGGATAAGGGATTTTTGGAATTGGTTTCCTCTTACATTTGTATGATTTCACCTCATGTAACATAGTTGATTTTTTGGATTTATGATTTATGTGTTTTTTTTAATCTTTTCATGTTGGTAAGATTCTATTATATATGCATCATATTTTGCATGTAGGACTCAGATAATATACAAATGCTTGCTTGATATTTATATCACTGATGATAGAGGGTTCAAATATTTAAACTATCAATAATAACTTTTATTATATTTTACCATATAATTTCTTAGTAACATTATAATTAACTGAAACATGGTAATTTTTCTTCTAATGATAGGTCATGTGGAATCTACAAAGGGATGATCCTTGATTACAATCATGCAGTCCCTCATGTAAGGGATGTATAGGGACCCTAGGTCAAATATTTGATTACTTGGTATTGGTTTTGAAAATCAAATAGGTTTGGTTATTTGAAGTGTCAATAAAAACATATATAGTGTTTTACCATATATCTTCATGATGGAATTATACTTAAACAACCCATATGGTTAAGGTCTCCTTGACACATATCGTCATGGAGTGATATTGTTATGAGTATGTATATGAGTGCATGGGTGAGGATGAAGTACTCTGGGGGGGGGGGTAGTCGTATGTTTGGTGTGTGGGTACTCTCTGAGTGGTTGGTGCCTCAAATTAGAAAAACTTTGACACGTGAGTTTTTTTATATATGTATGCGAGGACCCTCAAGTGGGTGTTTTGGAACAAGAGATTCCTGTTGATATTTGAGGCAGGAGAACAGCTATGCTCTGTGAGTTGTAACCTATGTGAGACATGTTTTGTGGGATAAGTGGGAGAGCCTAGGGATTTATGATATTGATTAGGATGATGGAGAGTTCAGTGATACCATTGGGATGAGTTGTGTAAATGAGAGTAAACCATTAGAGGGGTTAGTCAGTCTATGAATGCCTTAGATATGGGAAGTATGGTTTGATGCATTGGTTATGAGATCGGTGCACAAAAGGTGCTAGCGGGCATATGGTATAAGCATGAAGGTACCTTGGTATTTCATGATGTAAATAATTATAGTGTTTTTTGTATCAAGGTTAGGATTTTAGAGTAGGATCAGTATGATTCTTGAAACTATTGATTTTGGGGTTGATTCTCAAAGATATAACAAATCATGATCTTAGATGGGAATATCTAGGATGGATATACCATGGGTAGATGCTTTAGGATTTGGAAAACTCTAAGGTTTTAACTGATCATGTGATTGGAAATAGCATGGGTGAAATGTGAGGCATGGTGATAAGAAAGCACTGATGTTCTTCTAACACAACAACAACAAAACATGGGACTAGCAGTGGTTTTAATTTGGTTTGGCATCGATTTAAACCTCCAAAAAATGGTTTTGTGATGGTTTTTATAAACCACTGATAAATTTGGAATTAGGAATGAACATAAGTTTTTTTATACATTTGGAAATAGTTTTTAGTAAGTGTCATAGTACATTATTTAGTGGTGGTTATTCCAGTTTTTAGTAGCAGTTTTCCTATCAAAAAACCAAAGGTTTATCAGTGGTTTAAACCACCATTATAATTAATAATATATAGGGGTGGTTTAAACTAACTCTATATATTTTGTCCCATATAGTAGTGGTTTAAACTACCATGAAAAATACTTTCACCATATATAGCGATGGTTTAAATCACCACTATATTTATCTTTAAAAAAACCCACCAAAGCTGTATCCCCCTGAAAAAATACCAAAAATATGAAAAATTTATTTGAACGTAAATAATGCTAAGGCATAACCAAATAACCAATCATGGTTCTCATGTTAAAAAAATTAAATATCATTACCATAATCACTACTACCAATTACCATACTTCAAAAATCATGCAAATAATGCCAAAGTATAACCATATATATACAAGAAGGAAGTATCAATGAAAAAAATGATTTAGACCTCATTAAATAAACATTTAGAGATCACAACACAATAAAAAATTGAAATCCCTTTCATAAAAATAATATATCTTTTAAAAAACCCTATAGAAATCTATCTTAACTAACATAAGTCTCATAAAGTTTACACAAAAACCTTATGAGAATGAAACGAAATTTTAGAAATATAAAACCTAAATATAATTAAAGAAACAACTTTATCAGAAAAAAAATTAAATAACCCATAATTTTTTTAATCATTTATAGGATAATTTATATGGGTAATAACTTAGAAAAATCTATACTTTAAATGTGTAAAAACCTTATGTATATTAATAAAAATATATTACAAATAATTACTTATCACTCACCAATGAGACAACTCTACCGTTTTTGAATAATAAAGGATTAGTTATAAAGATAACCTTCACAATCCCAAGAAACGAAAATGCCTATGATTAACCCAACCCTACTTTTAAATTTGACCACCATGGATAGCTTGGTAAATAAGAGTGGATTGATAAAGAAGAAGAAGATAAAAAGGGAAGAATGGAGGGGTAAAAACATATTCACAGACATAGGAATGAGGAATAATAAAGTAAGGTTATGATATCTAATTTTAATGCTTTATTTGAAAATTTAATGAATAAAATATTTCTTTTGTTGGTTGATTTCAATATTTAATTATAAAATTAATGGTTTAAATGTGATTATTTTTTATTTATTACACCTCCTACTTTTTTTATTCTTCGATTTATGATTTATACTATCAATCCGTAGTGTGTAGTTTATATATAATGGAATTGGCTAGTATGAGTGGTGAATGTATAGTGATTTCTAGCATATGTGTGAAGGTAGGAGATTTTCTTGAATTTATTATAAACACCAAAATATGATCATAGTTTTCTTGAGTGAGTTAGGTGGAGTTTAATGTTTAGGTGCCATTGTTACCTATTAACACACATAGGAAAGATAGATAATCTTGACTTGATAACAACTAGATAAAACCTAAAAATATCTTTCAACCTCAAGTGATTGATGAAATGATCCTGGAATTTTTCATTTATCAATTAATAAAAAGAAGACAATATGTTTTAAAAACATGTAGTGGAAACAAGAACAAAAAATGTTATGTGTTATGTATTCCTCTCCCAAACCTTATACTATCCAATGTGTTGAAGTGAAATAACTAAGAGTTTCATAGAATCCTATCAGAAAAATCTGTTTTAGAAGTTTTCTCAAGGATTGGGAGAACCTTCACAAGTCCTATATAGAATTTTCAATCAATAAAATCAGGTTATACCACCTTATTGGTATCGATACCAACAATATCCACCCTCACATAAACTATACAAAGACACATTTAAGTTACACACATCTATATATTTAATATATTTAAATATAAATAGAAAAATATATTAGTGATTGCATAAATATTAAAGCAACATACATTTTAATTTAAAAACATATAGATCAAATTGAATACAATAAATTATTGATAACAAGTTTAGTTACACAACACCACCACCAAATCCAATGTCAATCCCCATCACTACCTTCCATACATAGATCATCTCCATCTCTGTCTTTGTCTCCACTCCCTTCTCTCAGATTCTATATTATAATTTTCCTGAAAATTAAATAGTGATGTATATTTAAATCCTATCTGAAATCCAATACAATTTTGCGTACTAAATAATTATGAAATTGTGTGATTTACTTACTAACTTGAACTATATTTCGACACAATGTCACCGGGGACACATCCAATTGTATTTTGATATAATTTAACCAATTATTTCTACAGAGCATTGAACATCGCATCTTTCATCATCATGCAAGTCCTATATTGTTGGATAGTTCTTGTTTTTGAGTTTTATTTTTCATTACAATAAACCACCTCTGAGAATCTAGAGGTTGAGAGTAAGTAAAACCAATATCATATGCTATTTTAATCCCTAGTTACCTACTAAAGACCTCGAATGGTAGTATTTCTAAACACATATCGCACACATGACTAGGATTCTTCTTCCTAAGGACCTGACCAATTGGATCATCCTAGGAGACTGAAAAGGACTGCACCTGATTGACATTCTATAATTATTTTATTTTGACCTATAAATCAAATATTATCAAAATTTAAAGTAATATATATTAACAAAGTGAAAAATGAAAAAAAGTGTGATCTTAAACAAGAGAGAATATATTACTGACAACACTAGTTATTAAACTAAGTTTACATTGAGTATTTATGTATAAATTTTTAACAACGGAAGTTTTTTTTATAAAATATAACATATATATTTTTATTAAACAAATTTTGATGATAATAAATTAAAATTTTCAACAATATATTTGGTTTCATAAGTTGTTAAAATATCAAATATATTTTTGTGAACCATTACAATGAAAAAATAATGCATTCCTCAACTTCTTTAACATGATTATTCAAATAACTCCCACTGAATTTCATATGAACATCCAACCAAAGTTTTTTCTAGGATACTTGATGCCCTAAATTATTATTCCACATTTTGAAAGTATAAATAAATAATTTAATATATGAAATAGATAATATTATGATATAAATATTGGAAGTGATGAAAACATTACCATAGTGGATCTGTTTCTTAAGAAACTGTTTTAATTGGTAGTGCAGGGGATGATTTGTTTTTCATGACATCATACATTTTTTCTTGAAACATCCAAAAAAAATAATATATAATTTAACAATAATATATTAAATCTCATATCCTTGTCATATGCATGTATATATGTAAAATGAGATTACTTTAATAATATATTATTCAATACCATGTAATTCTCATGAAGATGGCTATCAAAAAACAATTTCTGTTTCTCTCTAGGTACACCTTTAGGTACATCCTAATACTTATACTTAGTGTTCAATGATGTATTCTTAAATTAATTCCAAAATATCCATTAAAAATATTTCTATTTCTTGCCCAAAATTTTCATCATCCACTTTTTTGTGATAAGATCGGCGATGGTAAAGTGGAATAACATCTGTAAAAGGATATTAATTTTAAAAAATATAAATTTAATTTAATAATGACATTCAATTAAGCCATAATATATTAAAATTACCTTTATCTGGGAATCAAGTACTTCATTATTATAAGATTGATGTATATTCCTTCAATCATAAAATGTAATCAGAAGAGTAACTAGCTCAAATGACAACTGGACTAAAATTTGGCCAAATATTCCTAGAACATCATCTACAGGGGCTGTATAACAATCAAAGGGGATAAATATCATCAATACATTCAGATTCCATACATTAAAACTTTTAATATTTTTCTCTGTAGCAATGTTGTCTCTATATTTTATGAAAAAGTAGTTAATAATATAAAAAAGTGATATAAATTTATTCACATTAAAATTATTACCTATAAACATCACCTTACAATATCCTCATGAAGTAATAAGAGTGACCACATGTTCCCTCGCTATAGAGTCTTAATGTGTTGAACCTACTGAATCGGGAGGTAGTGTCCTAAATGTAGATGGGAGGGAGATGGAGGGTGTGACAGTCACTTATAGGATGGATATGGAGGGAGTCCCATATTCTATAGGGAGTGAGCTTAAGGGATCATCAGGTAACACTGAGGATGTCTGTATGGTTGGGGGAATGTAAAATGGGAGTCAATTGTGATTAGTTAATCACCTATTCTTTGGAATTTCTTTCATTTAAACAAGTAAAAACCAATTTTGAACATATATTTGAAAATATTATTGTTAAAAATAAATTTAGAAATGATAATAGATACAGAATACTGAAAAAAATAATATACATATGTATGTTAATGAATGAATGGACATACAAATAAATATAATATTTAATTTTTCAAAATTAAACAACTAATGCATCAAAATCAATTTAAATATGATAATAGATTCACAGTACTATAAATGAGTAGAATATAACATAGGTAGTTGATAAGTTAATTAATGACTACACATAAAATCATTTTTTCCTTCAATCACCCTGCTCCATCATTAATTATTCTACCTTATCAACCCTTTTAAGACTAATATTTTCAATACCATGATGGAAAAATAATTCAATTTCTTACTATTGATGAGGTTCAATGTTAGAAGTAAAATATTACACTTCATTACCCATATCATACAAGTCTTTATCTTTTATGTGAACAACTACACTCCACCCTTCGTCCATAACATCTTCCACATAATATAACATTTTCACTTACGATGAGAAGATATATAGGTTATATACTTAACGGTCCTTGACATGCATCAAGTGAGAGAACTTCATAAAAGTAAATTTTAAGGCATATCTTTTAATACCTCTGGTAATATCAACCCATTTATATTTGAATAAAACAACTGAAAAATGATTTTGGTAGTTTAATTATACAATATTAGTCAAATTTACAAAGTATCCCAATTTATTAACTTTAAATATACCACTATTAAATGTTTTTAAAACCTCTTCATGATTGAATGTATGAAATTTGAATCCATTCACATTCTCAGTGTCAATATTTCTATCTTGTTTTAGAGGACTCGAAGCTAGAAAATTAAAATCTTCTAAAAACTCATCCTAAATATTAGTATTCATGATATATAAAATTAATGTACATTATTGTATTTAGAAAAATGGTTAGGTAACCCTAATATCCATGTTTACTGTAGTATTTATAAACTTATATGATGTGAAAACCATTCTACATGATATTTAGTAATAAAATTTTTATATATTTTTTATTTCTTGTTCGACTTCTCATGTGTCTCCTTGATTGTATCCTTATATCTTCAATAAATGAATATATAATTTAACTATTCAATAGCACATATATATGCACTTTTAATAATTACATTTCTTTTAGTGTAATATTTGAGATTCTCATAATTTATATAAAAATAGTAAGAAATATTTTTTATTTCCTTTGTAGTTTAGATTGAGTCGATATTTCATCAACATGACCAACTTAATCGAATCTTGTATAATTATCATTTAATTATCTAAAAAAAAGGTAAGAAACTTCTCTATAAAATATCCTTCAAAAATAGAGCCTTCAAGTTGATATTTATTTTTTACATATGATTTCAATTGACCAAGGTATCTGAGAAATAAAATATATAAAACATAGTTTTATATTTAAAGAAGTGTCAATAATTGTTTAATTAAGATGAAAAAAATATAAATAATTTACTTCTCAATTGGTTACATTCATTAATAATGTAATATACCTCCTAATTTAGTTTCATCTACTAAATGAATAGTTAAATGCATCATAAAATTAAAAAATGATGGAGGAAAAATTATATCTATTGTACAAAATGTAAATAAAAATCCATATTGAAAATTTTCAAGATGATATAGATATAAAGTTTTTACAAATAGTTATCTAAATAATGTACAAAATTATATTACAACTATATTAACCATTTATAGTAATAATGTACACAATTCCAATGGTAGAAAATACTTTAATATAATATTATAATCATGACTTTTCAATTCATGCAACCTATGATTATTTAAGTTGAAACACCTTGGGATGTTAATTAAATACCCATAATATAATTTCACATGTTTTAAAATTTTATGGAATATATATTTATCACTAATTTTTATTTCCAAAATTATTGGAGAATACTTTCCTTTCTCATCTATCTATAGATCACACTTTATATTAATTATTTGTAAGTCATTATGAGCATTGAGATGGTCCCTCGATTTTCAATTATCATTAAGTAATGTGAAGATTAAATTTTCATAAAAATTCTCCAAAATATACATAACATCAAGATTATTATGCAACAAATTAAATTTCAAATAAAAAAGTTTGAAGAATATACTTTTTTTCCTCTATTTCATTCTAATTTCAACTGATGATGCACTTATAACTCATTTCCCACTATCATTCAATTGAAACACCTTCAAAATTTTCTAGTAGTTCAAATATGTTAGACCCTTTCAACAAGTTTATTGATGGTATATAATCAATAGAACCATATAATTTTGACTTGATCAATTAAATTTTTTGAGACACATTGAGAAATATACCATTCCACAAGAAACACCATTTTTTACTATAAGGTAGTCGTTCAGGCTCAAAATCAAAGTTACAGATAGGATAAGACAAACCCATGTAAGTCTTCCACCTAGATAAGTTCCCAAGTCAAAGGAAGTCACTAATGGTCTATATTAGATCAGTATGAATTTTGAACATTATTCTGGTAGATGCATCATATGTCTCAAAAACATTACACTATAACTCTATAAATTCTTCAATTACAGGATACAAGTATACATTGATATCATTTATAACCATTTCCCTTGAATAATCATATAAATGACAATGGATGATGGTTTCATAAACATCCGTGATGGTAGATTGTAAGGGATCAAAACAACCGGTAAAATGATGGCACTCAAAGTTCCAAATGGTTTGAATCCATCAACAACCAATCCCAATATCACATTACTAGAATCAAATGAGAAATCTAGATTTAATGAATCAAATTTCTTCCTCTATTTTGAAACTCTTGGATGTATTATTAACCCATAATTGTTATTATCTATAAAATTCCACTTCATCTGATTAGTGGGTTTCTATGACACGAATAATATTTATAATCAAGTTTTTAAAGGGAATTAACAAAAAACCTTTGTAGGTGTTTTATTTTTCTACTTCTTCACTTTAGATTGTTGATTCAGACTTCCAACATTACCCATTGGATTCTATATAAAAGTTGAATATTTTTTTGGTTTCCCATCATCTTGAATCCTCTCCCCAATAAAGCATACAATCATTAGGACAAGCATTTATTTTTTTTATAAATCACACTAATATTTTTAATATTTTTTCTTAGATCATAAAAGAACTCAGGTATCTTAGATTTAGTAAATGGATCACACAACAATTCCAATATAATAGACATAATATTTTTTCAATATTGTATATGAATTTTATATGGTAAAAATTAAGTAGAAAATAAATTTTTGAATGATTATGACATCCTCTATACAGATCTTCATTTCCATCATAAACTGAATCACGAAACACATTTGTTTTCTCAGTAAAGTTCTATCTTACATTAGTCGCCACAACATTAGTAGGAGGATCTACTGATATGTTGAAATCTTGATTTGGTTATCCTATGGTCCCCAAAAAATCTTCAGTCAAGTAACTATTTACATCACCCTTATCTAGTTGTACTAACATGATTTTATGATAATGATGTCATCCTATAATGCTGAAATCATTATTTATAAGGTTTTTTTTTCATTTCCCATTATTGATGAAGTTGGGTGCTGATTCTGTTAATTGGTATCCATACTCAAACTTTCTGTAACATTCAATTCTCCATGCCAAATCCAACACACATATTGAGAAGGAAATTTCTTCAATATAAAATGTTCATAAACTTCATATCTCTTTAACCATTTCATAAATTTATATTTATGGCATGTGCATCTTATTTTCCCATCTCTGAATAAATTAAAAAATGGAAAATATGAACAATCCTCAAAACCCTTAATATACTGAAATTTTTTTACTAGGTAATGTGATCCAACTTTTATCCATATATAACTAGTTAGAACACTTCATTAAATAAAATTAAAACACATACAAAATATTAATTCATTTGAAGAAAAAATACCAATTTATTGGGAAATGAATGTTTACCAACTCATCTACCTTATCTTATGATGATAGAATCATGAAACCTTTATGGGAAGTTTCATGTAACATATTATCTAAAGCACGCTTTTCTAAAACATAAACTTTATTTATTTAGAATTTAATAGAATTACACTCTATCACATTTATTTTACTATCATTTAATCTCATAATATGAAGAATTCTAAAAATTAATAACTATACATATATTAAAAAATGTGATAAATATCATCTAGATTTCTTTGTAAAAAATAATAAAATAGAATTCATTCAAAATTGATACATTTGTATATTAATATATAACACAAGTATATTTTTTTAATTGAGTTAATAAGAGTAAATTTATGTAAACATAACAGTCAAACAATAATTGAAAAACGATTAAAGCACTTATCACATACGATGAGTTAATTCTATGTTTTTTCACAACACACCTTAAGCTATATAAAATTACTCTGGTTTCTCTTTAAAAAAAATAATATGATTTAATTTAATTGAGTTAATACATTATTATCATTATAAGAAAAGGAATCATAGTAGTTTTAAAATACTTACAACACTTATCATATTGATGAATTAATTTAATATATTTTCATAACACACCTTAAAATACCAAAACAAAATAGTCAATATTATTATTTCAAAAAAAAAGGTATGATGAATTTTAATTTATCGGTGATTTTGGATGGGAAATAGAAGTACCTATTAATTTAAATGTTGTGATATGACTATCGATGGAAGGAGGATAGGAGGGTGAATGATTGGCATGAAGTTATGAGTTAAGGGATATTCAAGGATAAAGGGGGAAAACAATGCACTAAAAGGGAGAACGAGGGATAAATGGTGTAATGACAGAGGAAATGGGAGTGATGGAGACTGTGAGGTTGAGGGAGAGGGAGAGAGCATCGACCATAAGTATAATGGAATGGGAGTGGGGGGAAGTGTTGATAGGGATCAATATAGGGAAGAATCATGTTTATTTTTATTTTAGTAAATATTCAGGGACAATTTTTAAAAAAATAATGCTAAACTATTTAAATATTATTTAGTGAAATTTGATAATACACTATTAAATAAGTACCATTTAACCCCGATTTTGGTGTAGTGTGGTTACATGAGATTGACATGTAAAAGCATGGATAGTGTTTATGTGTGTTATCATAGGTTAAATGACGTATGACTCATGGGAGCATGAGTTGTGCTATGAGATCAAGTTGTATGGGAGTATACACCTGAAGGATTTAGATGAGATTGAGGTTGTACACAATGGTTACATGTGGTTCTATTAGTATATAGGTCAATGGGTGGTCATGTTTAGGATGAGGATCGATTGATTCAATGATATTCTCATGGGATTTCCATCCTAGGGTGTTGGATTAAAATGGAAAGTGTCACCCCAATGAAAAATGATGATATCGTGGATGAATGTGTCTAGGAGTTTATAGGATAGATGAGAATGTATTGGGAGGATAAACATACATTCAATAATGAAACCTATAGAGGTTCCACATGAGGATCAATATAAAATAATCTATATGGTAGGGAGTACACAATTAGTCATGGAGGGTGTGACCCTTGTTTTTTTATAATTTCATCGGATGCTGAGGATATCATTCCTGGTAAGTTGAGAATAGTTGGTGGTTGATGATTTAAGTTAGGACTCGAGCATCAGTAGGATGGTAAATTCCAATCATTATGTATAGTAATAGATGGAGTGTGGGATGAGGAGACATGGACGCATGTTGGTATGGTCATGGCTGTGATGATATTAGTTTTTAGGGAATCAATATGGCACTACGACTCCAAAGAGAAGATGGATATGATGTGATCTGGTTCCTTAGTAAATACCTGAATTAGGATTTGAATGTTTTTTTGGAAGAAGTTCATTCATTTAAATCAGTATTGGTTTGGTTTTTAGATATTATGAATGAGTTATATATGTTATGTGCTAATTTCTGGGTGATATCACGGTGATTAATTTGGTTGGTCAAGGATAAATTCATTGAATTACACCAAGAATAAGGTTTGGAATTCAATGTGGGTGCTTGTGTGATTATGTGACACCTTTAAGGGTTTTTTAATCTTGGTTAGATATCTCATTAGAGGAGAGACTGATCATTTTTAGATAAGGTTGGCTAGAGGAGGACATTCCAATATTTTTTCCTGAAGTTGGGTGTAGTGAGATGGAAAATGATTTAAGAGGGTCAATAGACCACTGGAAATGCATTTATATAGGCAATTATAAAGGTGGGTAACACCATGAATCAGAATCAACCCTTAAGAGTTGAGTTTTATGGATGGTATATCTATAATCCTGAAGATAAATTGACTAGAAACATCATGGTGTCTCTAGATAGAAGAGTGAAAGTAAGTGCAACATCAGTGTTTCAATGATGGTTATGAGTAGTGGCATGGTTTCTATTGAATAATGTGCCTTAGTTTCAGAGTTGTGCAATGTAAGCTTGGTTTTCATTGTGGATTTGAGAACACAAATTTGGTTATAAATCGATTACCCAGGTAGGTCAAAACTTGTTGTTAAGGACTATTGGAGGTTTCTTGGGGAAAATAAGTTCTATAGTGGGGAGTTAATAATGACTCGCACCTTTTAAGTTGTTAATTTATGAGGGAATTTTATTTTTTTTAGTTTGGTGAGGGTTTCATTTTGAGAACCATGATTTTAATCTAGAATTTGAGAGATGGATCATTCTGAGGTGATGTGTTTGGATATATATTGATGCCTGAGAGTCGATTCAAGTGCTTGGGAAAGTCTCAAGATATTTAGGTTTAATTTCATATGTTTTGGAAGTTTTTTCCCATATACATGGTGTAATCCACACAGTTTAGTGAAAACCATGTGATAAGTATTACAAAAGAAATTTTCTAGTTAATATTAAACGTGCATGGTTATCATGTATGGTTAGTGCATGGTTTAGGGTAAACCATGTAGATTTTAGAGGAACCTATATAGCTTGGTTTGGATTTGGCGTACCATGCATGGCTGTAGAGAAACTATGAAAAACCTGTAGTCTAGTTTTAGAGGTGATTTTCATAGTTTATGTGTGCTTTGGTAAACTATTCATCTAGACCATGTGATAGGCATGACTTGAGATAGTGAAAACCACATGGATGATGCATGATTTAGAAAACAATGTGGCCAAACCGTATAAGACATTTGGACTTGTATAGTGAATGCAATATGGTCGGATCATAGTGTGGTAAATTGTGTGGACTAACAATTTTTAATAAAAAGTGTGAAATCACCGTTTCCCACCTAATATTTCTTAAGACTATACCCTCTCTTTTCTCTCCTGCACAAACATGAACCAAGGGGTATATCTCCCCCTTTTCTCACAATACTCTTAAATTTAGGGTGTTTTTGATGGTGTTCTTTAGAGATTTTAGGTGAGTTCATCATCTTTTATTCCTCCTTTTTATTCCCTTTATTCCCCTCTAATTTTGAGAGTTTTATATTAGGGTTTGGTGAAAAGTTTCACCAGATCATGGTATAAATTGTACGATATGGATACAGATTCCATAAGACATGTCTAAAGGATGCTCCAAGGAGTTGAACACACACTGATAATTAGAATTTCAGTAAAGGTACATCAACCTATTTATTTATATACTGTTTTAACTAATTTAAATGAAATATATAGTTAACTAGGTTTTGAGTGATAGTATTGTTCCATGGATAGTGTTGGGAGTATTCCAAAGACATTCCATGGGTGGTTGTTCGTGGTTTCAGTGCGACATAATGACCTAGTGAGTTATTAGAAAATTATTACTAATTGAATTAATTTGGATAATTGATTGTAATTTGATTAATTAATTAAAAATTATTATAATTAATTAATTTGAATGTGTTTTTAGGTGTTTTGTTCTCATGTGGGTTGGTGATGGCTAGGTAGACTTGGTCGAGATCAGACAACGATTTCTGGGAAATTTCTTAAAGGGAATGACTTTTTAAATGAGGTAGGTGGTCCCTTGAGCATACCCATTTGGTTTATAAATTTCATTATGAAGTAAGTTATATGTGGTCTCACTTTTGAGGGTGATTATACCTTTCATTTAAATAAATTTTTTGCTTTAAAATACTATCCTATAGATAAAAGGAAGTGTTGAGGTCCATGATGGACCCTTGGACACTTGTTGATTCCTTAGCTGTTGATGGATGAGGCTATGATTATAAGTGAGTTCCATGTGATACAAGTACCTTATAGGGATGTAAATGAGTAAATAAGTGTATTATCCCTTAGTTTAGGTGACTTGGCGACTTTATACTAGAAGGATATGATGGTTTTGGAGTGATTAGCCCTATTAGGTCATAATGGACCCATTGGGTGACATAGAGCCTTTAGGCTAGTTGAGATGAGTGTAAAGTGAGGGTTCCTACCCCACTAAGATGTGAGTACTTGGGTGGGTATTCCTTGGGTAGATTATCGATAGGTTGGGTGTGTGAAGACTAACTTAGGTGAATTGTAAAGAGGATAGTCTTGAGGCTATCACCCTCGTGAGACACCTATGCAAGAATCATTATAAGGACAATGGTTACATTTTATGATTATAATTATACTGAGCGATGTTATTACCTCTGAGTGATAAGTATTTACTTAAGATATTATATTTAAATCAAGGATCCCATATTGGGTGTTCATTACATGATGCGACCTAGGGGACCTTGGTGTATACCTTGATGAAATTTTTTCCTCAAAGAAGTGTTAGTGTGAGATATGTACATTGATGATTTTAGGTTTCACATTAGAACTATAATTGATGACATAATCCAAATATGGATGTAGTGATATTATATGATGCATGATTAAGAGGCCATATTAGAAAACATATATCAGGTTCATTTAAGACTCCAAAACACATGGTGTGTAGACAGAGGTTCTAAGAAGAGAGTGTGCCATGGGTGTGTTATTTTTATATATATAAGTATGATATAACTAAGGTTCCATGGTGGCCTACCCTAGGTGCCTATGGTACCCAGTTCCATATTGAGTTGTGTACCCATGAGTATATTTGTTTTATTATTATGTATAAGTGATTGTGAACATGGGTTTAGATTACATGGGTAGGATATGATTCCATAGTAACGAAGGCCTGATACTTGGTTCTAGTTAGGGGATGAAATCCCTAGGTGTATGAAATTTCTTATGTTCCAAAGATGGGTATATCCCCCATGTGTGGTTTTATATAGTTCTAGGGATTGTTATATTTCCTATGGGTTGCATATTATGTTATAAGGATGGGTATATTTTCCTTAAGTGGATTTTTGTGTTTTAAGGATGAGTATATTCCCTCAAGTTATTACATATACTCATAGACACCCCAACACTAGATGAAGTGGGTATAATATTTTATTTCTGGTTTTGGAGTGTGACATGGTCCCCTTATGTTGTGTGACATTCTCAGAGACATTATGACCCTGGCCGAAGTAAGCATATCCGATCTCAGGTGTCACATTAGAACCCGAGGATCAATAATGGTTATTAATTACACTTATGTAGTTATTTATTTATTTTATGAACATGTCACATGTGTATAACCTTCTTTACTGGTTATGTATGGGACCCTGTTTGTGGTTCCCTACTAAGTTGTACTCATACCCTACTTAGGAATCTATAATTCTTTGCTACCTGAGTATATCTAATTTATCATAGGCTCAGGTAGGGTAGAGGCCTAGTATTGTAAGATCAAGTGGTATATCTTATATATAAGTGGATACTGGGATGCAATGAGGCCCGGTGATGATGGCATATACTCTTTTTTATTTTATTTCTTTTATTTATCTTGTTTATGTGATCAAACTAGTGGGCTGTAAGTTGATGTATATTTGTATGTCTGTGGGTATCCATACATTATTTTCATTTGTTAGAGCATGTTGTTGTTTTTTTCTTCAACATAATCTATTTATTGGTGACTGATAATGTGGGGGTTATTTATGCTAATATTTCACTCTAATATGAGGGCATAGTCTCCCCATGGTAACATCTCATACCCTCGCAGCTATTCAGAAGCCTCTCGTGTATGGAGAGGCTTTCCTGAGGTCACATGGTGATGTCAGTTGAGACATCTATTTGTGATTTATGGTTAATGGAACGTTACAAACATAATTTATTTCCATACTTCAAAACCAAGTCCACATTTATAGAGAAAAATCCTCTCATATATCTTATTATATCTCCCATATAATATTTTTTATTATTTAGAATCCAAATTCCATTATTATTTTTAAATTGAGTGGGATATAATATATATCTAATATATGTATATATTATAATTTATAATTATGTTTTTTAAATTTATATTGTATATAAATTTTGTATGTAAAAAATGATACATTATATGCATAACTTCTGTGTATTTATTTATTTATTGTTAAATATTAATACTATTTAACCAAATAGGAAGAATAAGAATTGAACATGGATGGATACCAATCATATGAAAAAGAGTATGAGGATGGGGTTAAATATTTCATCAATTTTGCAATAAATCATAGAAATGACCCTTATCAAATCATTTATCTATATTTACATTATTGTTATTCAAGAATTATTTGTCTAAACAAGTTAGAATAACACTTGATCTTGTTGGTAATTGGTTCATAATGAAAGTGTAAAACCATGGTGAAATTAAGTTTTTTTAAGTTGGATCAATGTTATAACATCCTCTCCAATATAGAAACACTTAGGTATCAACCCAATGTTCTTACATAAAAAATATAAGCATGGGAAAACAAAATAAAAGAAATAACTCATCTGATTTTAATTGAAAACATGTTCCACCCATTAATAATGATTCCTACTTAAATGAAATGAAACCAAAACCCTATAGATCATTAACACATGCTCTTAAATCCTATTGATGCATTGATAATAAATTTTTGGGTTATATCATATAAAATTGATGAAGCCTTTGGCATATGTACGATCACCAAAGCACCATTTCTTTGACTTAGGAATGATTTATTGGATCTAGGTACTCAAATATTGACCTACTCTCTCTATGAAGTGAGAGGGATGAGATAGGGTCTCTTAAATTAATTTTATGAATAGTCCTAGAGAATTTGAGCATCTCTTTATTTATATAGGTAGGTTTATACTTACCAAAATTATAGTTAGGCCCCCAAATAAGTTTATCCATAGAAACAATCCTTTAATGACACACATGATCTTGTAAAATCATCACATAGGTCGTAAGTATCCTATCACATACTGGTAACATCATAAATAATGATATGAGATAAAATATGAGTCATTAATTTTAATCTTCTCTCCCGTGAATATTTAATGAACCTTCAATAATAATATTCATTAATAAAATATATTTTCCCTATATTTACTACATAACTTGTGAATACTATGAGTTAATAAATTCAAAATAAATTATTCTAGAATCTAATAATATTGAGCCTATTATTTTCCTTGTGATATTTTTAACTCATACATTACCCCACCTCCATTGTGGATTCTACAATTCCATAAACTCAAATCCATTATAGTTTTCTAGTATTTTGAATGAACTTTGTGTGTGACCCTATAAGACCTTATTTTGATAGTAGTGAGTGATACTCACAAACCAATAGTAGTTTATAGAAACACATCAAGGCCTATAAGGAGATGATGTTTATTCATATCATTGATAACCACCCATGGTCATTCTCCATGTAATATAATCTCTTTGTCCTATAATATCTCATAAAGTATAACACAGAACTTATGTCACTATCCTTACATGATTTATTTATATTTTAAATGAACTTACCAGATGAACTTAAATTCTTATTATATTGTCATGAATTCAATAAAGGTACAACCATCTTGGTCAATTAGGACTGAGATACCTCTTAATCTACTTAGAAGAGACAAATACTATCTTGATCATTCAACCAATTCCTTACCACCAATGAAACACTTGACATAAGCTACCCTGCTATAAACATAAATGTCATGGTTTTCATCTTGAATAAAATCACATGATCAAATGATACAAATTGATAATTAGTACAAGCCAATATGCCAATACACATGTTCATATATTGAAATATACAATAACACCCAAATCTTGTGGTGTTCCAATTGGAAGGGCTTTCATCATGATCTACTCTACTCAAGATCACCAAGTGAAATATTCATGAGAAAAAGTCTCAATACTTATGATCCCCCAGGACCTAATAGTCAGATGTCATATATATCCTTTTAGTATTATGTATTGAGACCATAATAAATATTTTTAATATTATTGTCATAGTATATAATGGTTCTCATTAAAACTTGGAACTTCTATAACCATTTGATACAACAAATAATCAAAGGAAATTACCATGTAAATAATGTATAAAAATGTAACATCACTATTATGGTAAGATAACATCATGCATAACTCTCTATATACATGATATGGTAACAAAAAATTAATTCCCAAGTTGGATCCAAAGAAACCAATTTTATAACACTACTACTTATACTAGAGTCAACTTTCTAACTATCAAACTGTTATCTCTCGCATGAGGAGATCATTATTTTTATGAGTAATGGACTTAGTCAGTGGGTCTACCATGTTTTCTATCATGGATACTATGTAATCTATGAATTCACTTACTTGATTAAAACTCCCCCAAATATTTGATATCCCTGATTATATTCCATATTCCCCCTGTCATAACTTTAACATATTAGCTTGTACCATTTTTGTAATGTTATCATAATTTTAACTATGATAATACTTTAGTTAAATGTTAAGATTCTTAGAATTGGAAAAAATCATTGTGTATTTATATTTCTTCTTTAGCTGTATCAAAAAATAAAACATAATTAGTATTTATATATATGGTTACTACTAGATTTAATGATGTTATCTTGATCATTTCCTTAGCCTAACAATGATATAATATCAAATTGATCTGTAAGAAAACTAGTTTGTGTCCCCTGATAACTAGTGTTCCTTTATCTCTAAGTTTAAGGTATTCATCCCTTGTATTTTCTCAAGTACTATTGAATAGTTCTGAGTACTTATCATGCAGTTATAGTAGATTTATTTTATATTTTCCTATCATATGCGATAGATTCATCATTGAAGTGTATGAAATTCTTCCCACCATTTTAATATCCTCTCATGTCTAATACATGTATTCTTGGGAATGTTTATCCCATGAGATATTGAAAAAAATATCTCTCAAATTTTTCCAACTTATATTTTCCATACCTTGTTAGTATATGTACTTTGATTTGCTCTAAAAACACATAAATCTTCCTTAGTAGATTTTTTTCCCTTTAACTTAGGTCACTACTCCAATTCAATCATATTAGATTTACTTTAAATATAGTCTTACCAAACTGTAAGTCTAATAACTATTTTCTATATGTTATTAAACAAATCTATCTGAGAAAACTCTAGAATTCACACTAACCTCTTATATACACATGGCATACTTTCATTCCAACTGAATAATCTATGATCCTGATGCTTTCATTAATATATAAATGGATCTCTATGAATTTTATTCCTTATTTGAATTCTACGGTGTCACTAACCCTTACTGGTTGCATCGTATAGACATCTTCTATAAGGTTCCCTCTAAGGATGGTGGTATTAACATCCAATGCCCAATATAATCATCATATAAAGTTTCTATAACAAGTATAACTCTAATGGATTTAATCACGAAGACTTGGTATAACTAATCTATCCTTACTGGTTCCATTATTATAACACCCATGTATAGTTTCTCTTGAATACCCACCAATGGATTTACATAAATTAGAGAAACTACCTAAATAAAAAACATAATTTTCATACATAGAATCCATATTTGAATTCATTTTATATTTACAGTCATAGAATGTTACGACTTTATAGTACCTATTGGATTTATTATTCTTATCAAATAATATATCACCTGTCTAGGTGAATATGAAACTGCCACTATGGTTTTAACTCTTCTATAGAGTCTGTGTCTCTAGAGCATTCCATTTTCATGAGATCTTATGTAACTTATTCCTATAACAAATATGTTTGAATCTCAAGCCATGAATTTATTGAAGTATATATTAGTTCCACTATCTCAAATAGAGATGTTAACTATATTATATAAATATATTATTTCACTTGACTATAATTTTTTTATCTTATGGATTTATGTAATATCCTTATAAATTTTAAGGATAATTACCTTGTATGAAGTTTGTGTTTTCTTGATGAAAGTTTTTTTGTTTACTTAGCCTTAATAAACACATTGTATCAATACAAATGAATCCATGAAATAATGTATTTATTTAATACTATAACTTATATGGTATCCATATTTCATTATACTTGTCGTATGGTTAAGGTTTAATGCCACTATTTTGTGAAGCAAGTTTCAAAAGGGATAATGAGAGACTTGCATGAATTATAAGACTCATAATCAATACCCCTTTAACTAGAATCATGAATTTGATGTGTGTAAGGACATTTAAGTTCAGGAATTACTCTACTCTACATTTTTATGATCGATGAATTCTTGGTTAAGATATACTCCAACAAACCTCCCCATAGGATATAATATCTTTTATAAAGCATCTTCAATTCTTCACCAAGATTTCCTAACATTTATTAAAATAATATTATGTAGTACATGAATTTTATGTCTCTATTCTCTTTATAATAGTTCATATGGTCGAGTTAAACCAAATGTAACACCCCAAGCTTCCACGATACGTTTCCCTTTGAATAATGCAATAGCTTGTATTGTACGCAACTTTGAGATTCTAACACACCGCAACCAATCAAAGTAGCCATTATGAATAGTAATACCCAATTTTTTAAATTTTTCAAATTTTATCTTTAAAAATGGACTTCATTTTTGGATTCAGAATATCGAAATTAGCTTAGGGTGAATCTTTGGTATTTTTCTAAAAACTTTCAATTTTTGATGAATAGTGAAAAACACTGAGTTATAGTTTAAAACCAAATTTTTATTTAAATAATTATTTATTTTATTTAAATTTATTTTAGGTCAAAATAGATACATAATACCTATATAATTTCAATGTAATTAATTGGATTTAGTTTATAATAATTTTAATTATATAAAAATTTTATAGAACTTTTCACTGTCTTTTACCCAACTCCTAGGAGAATTTAAAAATTCACATAAAACTTAATTTTACCGCTTATGTGAGTGGAATTTCAAAAATATGAGAGAAACAGTTGATATCAGTAAGTAAAATGTGGTTTAATAAAATGAAAATAATTTTTGGTGAATAGTAACGTTTTACTTTTATTTACCACGATTAATAGCAAATTGGGAAATTAAGGGTAAAAATGATATTATTATTACCCTAACAAAAGTCCTAATTCTATTGGATAAGTATAATTAGACCAAAAAAATCCTTAGGAATAAAATATGAACCTCTTTGGTCCACTTGGATTAGATTAGGAAATTTATTATTATTTAATTCAAAGAAGAGTTAAAAGAGTTAAAATCAAAGTTTAATAACTAATTTTTTTTAATATAGGGTTATATATAATATAAATTAGACTATAAATATTCATTAAAAATATAAAAATATTTCCTACATAATGGTATTTTATTTATATTTTTTAGACATTAAATAATTTAAATTATTTATGACATAATGATAATGCAGTAACTACATAATTAATGAAATATTAAACTAATTGACATTATAAATATCCAAATAAATTTAATTTGAGACTTTTTATGAATTATAATATTTTTCTAGGTTTATGTGACATATTAGGGTTGGTTATATTAATTTTATTCGAAGTAATAATGCTGTTATGAATTTAGAAAAAACAAAATACCAAATAGTGTCAAAATTGTCATTAAAGAGTTTTTAAAATAAATATTATATTATTAATTGATATTCTATTCCTAAAAATCTAAGGTTCATCCAAAGGACTTATATAATGATAGGTGTTTAATTAATGAAACACTTGGGGTTCTCTTAGAAGTATATAGTAATTTTATTAACCAGAAAATATAAAAATACAAAGAGATGTGGTAAATGTCAAACTATTTAACGAAGAGGTAAATCTAAAAGATAAAGTTAATATAGTGACCCAAACCTGTCTAAAACCTATTGGTTATGTGGTTTTCGTCCCATCCCCACCATATCATTTAACTAATAAACTTTTGAGACATTATGAACCAAAAATTATTTTATTATAAAATAATATTTCTTGCTTTTCCTAAAGTGCCCCTCACCCCTCTTATAAAAGGAAACTCCCCCTTATCTCAAATTCACACCTTCAAAGCCTTTTGGCTCAGCCAGACCCTACCCAAATATAATTTCAACTTCCCTCACTTCATCATAGATGCCTTACTTTAGCCAGAAATCCAAACTAAGGAGCTCTTTTTATCAAATCAAAAGGAAGAACATGAAGAAGAAGTAAATATTTAATCACCTCTTTCAAGTTCCTTTCTTCTTACACTTCCTTCTTCTTTGTTGTTTTCATTATTGTTTCCCTCGGAATTCGGGGATGACCTCCTGGATGGGAGATTCAAACGTTCCAATCGGTTTCTAACGGGTTTGTTCGTAGAACTGGAAACATCCAATGATTCCACATCCATTGGGACCTACTTTCCAAAGGTAGGTGCTCATTAGATTGTGGACTGATGAGGCTTAAGAATTTGTATTGGTCGAGAGGATGGGAGGTTGGACTCATCACACCTTTTTGAGGGGAGTTATTGTCTATTCCGGGACTCTCTTTATAGATTTAATTTATGTTCATGAATCCTTATTACATTACCAAGTATAAAATGAGCTTTCCTTCAGATCTAACAATCAATGATTAAATATGTAGGAAATTTAGAGAATCTTTTGTATATATTCGTGGTTCTTTATCGATAGAGAATCATCTGTATTTGTTAGAGATTCTTGGTCAATGTTACCCTTCGACACATTTATACATAAATCTCTTGGTCATTATGATGACCATGCTAGTTTTAAATCCACTCAATGGGGCACTTGAAGTTTATTGTCATTCAGAAGGACATGGATTATTTTAGAGTTGGGATCGAACCCGTAGATGGGCTACCTACGTATCCTTTTTTTAGAAAAGGAATCAGAACCCACGTAGTTCGAGTAAGGGATTATGGTGTTTATGATTGATGGCTCAAAGAAGGATGTCACAATTACTTTTACACTCTAAGCTCAGGTGAGTCATACTCGGTGTCAGAAACAAGAGGTATTGGTAAAAATTAGACAATTGTGCCCTGAAAGATGCAATCATAAGAAATGGTTTGGGGCTTATGCATGTATGACTGCCCAGATAAATGAAGGTTAGGATTTACTTTAGGGAGAAAATCCAGGAACATGGTCCATAAAGGTATATGTGCTTCATGGAGGTTTGAATACTCTAACTTGGGAATTACTCCTAAAAAGGAGGTCCAAATTAGGAGAAGACTTATGGTTGGGTTTTACTCCTAAAAAGGAATCCCAGATCAAAGGTAAATTAGGACTGGTTAAGAGAAATTAAGATTGGGGCTTACTCTTAAGGAAGATGCCCAAGCTTGAGACTGGGGCTTACTCCTGAAAAGGAATCCCAGGTTAGGGGATCTGGGGCTTACTCCCAAGAGGATGCCCAAAAATTAAGGTACTTGGGGATTACTCCTAAAGAGGATGCCCAAATTTATGACTGGGGCTTATTCCTAACAAGGAAGCCCAGGTTAGGGGACTTGGGGCTTACTCCTGAAAAGGAAGCCCAAAATTATGACTAGGACTTATTCCTGAAAAGGAGACCCAGGTTAAGGGATTATGACTGGGACTTATTCCTAAAAACGAGGCCCAAATTTATGGATTAAGGTTTGGGGCTTACTCCTGAGGAGGATGCCCAAGTTAAAGGACTTATAACTGGGGATTATTCCTGAAAAGGGGACACAGGTTAAGGATTCTCTCATTTTAAAGGATGAGGTTGAATGAACGAACTCTCAATCTTTAGTGACATAAATATGTATAAATCACTATATTTGAGAGATATTCCATAGAATTACTTTCAGATAAGGAAGTCAAATCAAGAAATCACGCCATAAATGGCATTGAAGAGTGTCTTGAAGACTGAATCTTGAATAGGAAAGGTGAAATGGCTTAAGAGGGGTAAAATGGGCAAGATGGGCACCCAACAAGGCAGGGGTGCGCAAGTCTTGTAAGGCGCACAGGTACTGCGTGGGAGCGCAAGTATTGGTCGCACATGTATACTTGCGCGACATGTGGGTACTTGCGCGATGTTCAAACAACATTGAAATACTTGAGTGACTCTTTATTAAAGCCTTTAGAATCCTCTTTAAGTTCTTCCAGAAAAGGGACGCGCAAGTTCTATCGAAGGAGTAAGGCGGCACGCAAGTGTGGACACTTCCCTTAAGGGTTGGCCACTCAGGCGCGCAAGTGTTGATGAGTTTCAACACTTAGGCCTTCCTCACTCTCTTTAGATCTTCCGTTCTAGGTAAGAAATTTCCTTAGAATTGTTCCGGAAGCTTTGAGAAGAGACTTGGGCGTCGGGAGCTTCAATCCGAGTTTCTGGAAAAAATTATTTTTTAAATGGGGGCCCATAGGGTCTCTTTATAGGTAGGAGAAGACCCCGGGCGGTTATAACTTAGGTCGCGCAAGTCACTTGCGCGCCAAAGTGCGTCGCGCAAGTCCACTTGCGCGACTATGAGGAAACTTGTGCGGCCTATGGGAAAAGTTTTCCTTGTTCATCCCTTTGTCGATTTTTGATATTTTCTTCAAAGGTTGAACCATTTTAATCTCAGAACTTCCCCTTTTCCAATCTTTAGACTCTGTGACGAAAGGAGCATCAACAAAATTCCCCCCTCAGAGTTGGATCCAGAGAGAAAAGAGGATTTGACTCTGAGGAAAAAGAAGAAATCATGGGTCTTCGTGGTTATTGGCAGTTTAAAGTCATGCATGTTGGACATAAAGGGGCTAATGTTTAAGGTCTAAATAGCTTTGACCAAAATGGATTAAAATTGATTCAATTCCTTGACAATTTATCTGAAAACATATTACCATACTCAAGTATAAGGGAGAAAAATATGTAAACTATGGCTTTAAGAATATTTGAATTTGAGGAATGATATGAAAAAGAGATAAAAGGCATCAGAAGAAGTAGTTTCCAAGAATGAAGTTACTATTATTTAACAAAACTCGTTAGGGGGTTGAATTATGCAGGGCCACCTAAGGGCATTGGCTTCATGGTCAAATAAATAACATCTTTCGGCTGACAAGTCTGTTATGTGGACTGTTTATGCAAGGCCGCCTATGGGCACGTTCTGCATAGTCAGGAAAAAGAACTCTCAGAAATTTACATTCCTAGTGCTAAAAGCCAGTGAAAGTTTATGGAGATTCAAATTTTCTAAAGTATAGAGTTTGCTGTATGGAAAGAGGTACTTGAGTATGGAGAAGATATTTCCAGACAAGATTATCGAAGAACTGGATAAATATCACTCCTACGAAGGTCTGACCCAAATGTAGGGAAGAAGAATAAACCATAGACTTGAATACTTTCAGATCATGAAAAAGGATATGGGAAAAATATGTTAAGGATGGCTATTTTCTTGCAGATCCCTACATACCGTCGTTTAGGACAAATAAGGAAAAAAGAGGAATTCTTCTCAAGAATGAAGTTACCATCATTTAACAAACCCGTTAGGGGGTTGAATTATGCAGGGCCACCTAAGGGCATTGGCTGCATAGTGAAATAAATAGTATCCTTCGGTTGACAAGTCTGTTATGTGGACTGTTTATGCAAGGCCGCCTATGGGCACATGATGCATAGTCAGGCAAAAGAATTCTCAGAAGTTTGACATTTTTGTGAGCTAAAGTCATGAAAAGGGTTATGAAGATATGAAAATATTTAAGGTTAGGGTTATAAAACATAAATATGGGTATTGTCCAATGTATATAGAGATACATAGGTCAATGATAACCATAATCATGTTGTGGCTGGGTCCTGAATTGAAATTTTGGACTTCACTACGTATCTCATAAGAATGAGAATCAAGCCATACGTATTTCTTGAAATGCAGTTTAACGTCGTGCAGGACGAAAGTATGAGAGATCTTAGTTTAGGGTCATAGAGTTCGGACCATAATAATGAATACACAGTGTGTGTTTTCATGAGGACTTTTCAGCCAAGGGACTGAAAGCGAAATTTGGGGTTAGGCCCAAAAGACTTGGGGCTGGATTCGAGGGATACTCGAACGTTACTACGTATCCCATAAGGATGGGAATCAAGCCCACGTAGTTCTAGAAATACCCTTTGTACAAATTCGGTTCGTACATGTGAAGAGTGAAAGGGGAATTTAGTACAATTATGGTTTAACCCAAGATAAAAAGTTTAGGCATTTCCATGTAAGCATGTAGTCTTTTGAAATGAAACATGATTGAAAAATCAATGTAAATAATGGTTCCCTCTCAAATGAGGAAATCAAAGAGTATTGTAGTTTATTGTCATACCGGACAAAAGTGTTGTATAGTTTAACGTCGTATAACAAGGACAAAAGTGAATCAAATGTAAAAATATTGATTCTATGGGCGGTTTCACAAATCAACATCGTATGATATGAAGGTGAACCGAAGTGAAGAGATTGTTTTTGGGCTTGAACCTTGGGAGGTTGCCTACGTACCCAGCCTGGAAGGCAAGGATCAAGATCCACGTAGTTCAATTAAGGAATAAATTAATGATCAAGTTATTCTTGGGGATAATGACCTAAAAAATGATGTTGGGACTTACACATGGTTAGAATCCCAGAGAGAGTGTTATGGTTGAGGTTTTCTCTAAGCCCACGTGAGTCATACTCGTTGTGAGAAACAAGAGGTAGCAACAACCTTAACGATGCACAGTTTAATGTCATGTAGCAGGGACAAAGTATAGTTTAGCGTCATGTAAGACATATCAAGGAATTTCTGTACAGTTTAGCATCCTGTAGTTAGGATGATGGGGACAATACAGTTTAATGTCATGCTGGACATAAGTACAGTTTAAGGTTATACAAGACCTTTGATGATTATGTAGTTTAACGTCTTTCCAGATGTAAGGGACTTTCAAATAGTTTAGGGTCTTATGCATGGACCGTTTCTGTATAGTTTAACGTCGTATAGCAAGGAAAAACTGGTGCTGCACAGTTTAATGTCATGTTGTAGGGACAATACAGTTTAACGTCATATTGGACGAAAGGCAGATTGTGTAGTTTAATGTCATGCAGTGTGGACAGATTAGGGATTTTTTTTAGTTTAATGTCATGCTGGAAAAAAGTGTGAATAGTTTAGGGTCATATGCATGGACCATGGATGGTGTAGTTTAAAGTCATATAGGACCTTTTAGGGAATTTTTTCACAGTTTTACGTTGTGTGGGATGAAGTTGCAGTTTAATGTCATACTGGACCATTACTGTATAGTTTAACGTCATATAACAAGGACGAACTGGTGCCGCATAGTTTAGTGTCATGTTGCGGGGACATCTTGTGAATAGTTTAAGGTCATACTGGACCAAGGAGGAGTTTAAGGTCATACTGAACCATTGCTGTATCGTTTAACGTCATATATCAAGGAAGAACTGGTGCCGCACAGTTTAGTGTCATGTTGCTGGGACATCTTGTGGGTACATTGCAGTTTATACAAAATACTTCTTAAAAAATCTGGCATTAGTTGGAGTAGTAATGCGTTCTCCATCCATTGAGATTAAAGAGAACCGAATATTTACTCTTCTTCTG
Organism: Viscum album; assembly: GCA_963277665.1. Lineage (NCBI taxonomy): Eukaryota > Viridiplantae > Streptophyta > Magnoliopsida > Santalales > Viscaceae > Viscum > Viscum album. The sequence continues at coordinate 1,850,751,266 of OY728156.1, forward strand.
ATGAAGACTCTGCCTTATTAGCCTGTTTAGGCTGTGCCGTTTGGTGGGGCGGTGCTCGTGGCTTTGAAGTAGATGGAATAAAGTCTTCTAGAGTCAAAGACAATTTAGGCTTTGACACATACTCATCTTCTTCTGATTCTTTTTTCTTCTTTGAATCAAGCCATTTATTTGAGGACTTTCCCTCTGACGAAGAGGGTTTTACTGCAATATTCATGGCAGAAGACACAATTGGTTTCTTTAATTGTGTTCGCAAAATGGCATGAGTCCGATTGATTGTCTTTCTGACCATCCAATCATCATACTTCTATTCATTTCTGCTTTTGACTTCTTTCCATTCACCTTCCTCCTCTGGAACTGTAGCAGTAACACATGCTACCTGAGTCGAAGAACCTTTCAACTTGACTTGTCCCAAGTCGAACATCTTTTGCAGGAGGTCTTTGAAGACAAAACACTTGTGGATGGGATGCCCCAACATTTTATGAAAGGGACAATAATTGGGACGGTCTTCATCTCCTTCCTTGTTTGGCCTCTTGGACACTGGTAATTGAACGAAATTATTTTCCAGAGATGAAATGAAGTAACCAGGAACTTTCTCATTTCGGAAAGAGTATGTTTTACTCTTTAAATCCTCAAATTGTTTTTGTCGTTGATCTCTTTGATCAATTGGACGAAATGGCCTTTGTTGTTGGTGTTCAGGAGGTGGATCTCTTCGAGAAGATGAAGGTTTTGAAGTAGAAATAGGTACATGCGCTTGTTTAAGCATAACTGTAGCATTTTCCACTTTACCCATTCTCCTTCCTGGAGCTGATGGAATTACACAAGATTTAGCCTTAGCCTGTATAAGGGAATCTTCAATCTGCTGAGCGATTGAAGTAAGGTCTCGAAACCCTCTTGTGTATTTCACAGGGATCAATGGCGTGCATAATTCCTCACGCAAATTTGCCACACAGATTGGCAACAACTCCTCTTGAGGGAGTACTAAACTCAGGGAATATGTTAATCCCTTCCAGCGAGCAATGAAATCAGAGACTCTTTCATTCTCCCTTTGCTTGCAGTTTGTAAGATCGAAAACTATCGTTTTTGGAAAATTTGAGCTGAACTGAAGAAGGAATTTTTGGCGAAGATCCTCCCATCCGATGATCGACCGAGATTGCAAGCTTGTATACCAGACAAAAGCTGGTCCTTGCAAGGTTCGCACGAAGCACCTGAGTTTCACTGCTTCTTGATGCTCTGGAGTTCCCATCATAGGATCACAAAAAGACACGTAATGTGTCAAATGTTGTTCAGGGTCGACTGATCCATTGAAAGTAGGGAAAACAGGGTTTCCAAAACTGGATGGAGGAGAAATTGAATCTACCCATTCAGGGTAAACTTTCTTTTCTGGTTGAACTTGCGCCTGTTTCCCTTCCATAGTTTTTAACTGAGCTGTTAACGACTCAATAGTAGTTATTAAGTTTTGAGAAACATCCGGTTGAATTTGGTCTTGGGTAGGTGCAATGAATGGAGCTTAGATATATATGGTTGTTGGTGCTGCAACTGATGGTAGCACTGCCAAATGTTGTTGCGCTTGACTCGTAGGATTAGACCTCTGAGGGTGTACTGATAAAGGAGGATATTCCTGATTCATCTCAGTAGCTGCAACAAATTCCTTTGACTGAATGACTCCATCATGTTTAAGAAGAAGACTACTTTGAAGTAGTTCTGTATTCAACCTTCTTAATTCCTTCATTTCTTCCTCCTGTTGTGTAAAACTTTGCTCTAATGAGAGTGATTGAACTTCTCCAGAGGAAGGATATGTAACCTGATTCTTTCCCCTCCCTTTGTTGGATACTCATTGGAGAGAGGGAAGTGGATTACCTAGGTTTTGAGTAATCCTTTGACTTCGTGTACGCACACCTTCTTCATTTGTATCGGTGCGTACATTTTCTTGAGCAGGACGCTCTTCATCTGAGTCCCCTGAGTGAGCCTCATCTGGTGGATTAGCAACAACGGCATTGATGACATTGATTGATGCATAATTCATCACATCCCTTCTATCAACATTTCTGTGATATTGTTTTTTTCATGTCTTTGATAAGACATTGCCTTTTGTTGATTCAATCCCTTAGGAACTTCTTGACGAGCCATAACTTGGAGGGAATCTCCTGATAATTTGGCTCTTCGTTCCTCTTGAGGCTTCTTCCCCAATCGAGAAAATACCGACATTCTCTGAGGAGGGGATTGATGATTTGAAAGAGTCCCCAGTCTCGTGAACTAGGGATGTTCCTGCTGTTTCTGCTCAACTCCTCGAATCCCATTTGTTGACTCTGAGGGTTGGATTAAAGGAGTCCCCAGTCTGACAAGCTGGGGTGGCTCTTGAAATGCTATGTCTGAAACCTTCTTAAAAGTTCTCTTGATCTTGTGAACCTTAGTTCAGAAATTAGATGGATGCATTAACCTGTATCCACTTTTATCACCTGGTTCAACAGACCGTTGGATGATTTCCGAAACTTCTGTCATTTGATGATGTGTTTTCTCCATACGAGAGGCTTGTGCAATATTCTCGCCTACTTGATGTAGGAGCAATTCAACAACTTGTTCTCTATATGATTGATTTTGAGAGGAACTAGTTGAAGCCTGTTCTTGAGCAAGCTTTTGATTACAAACAAAGCCTATTGACTGTGGCCGGCCATGGGCAATAACATTGCATGAGACCATTTTCAGCGGACTTTGCTGACTGGAAAGCACTGTGAAATGTAGTGCTCCGTGAACACCCCATCCTCTGATATGAACACCAGATGAGGCATATGCAATTAACTGACACAATTTTCTTAGTGCGCTAAGACATGAACGTTGAAGGGTTCTCTGCTTCTTTTCAGCCTTCGGATACCGAGAGACTGATAGAGATGCCAAATCAATCTGACGTTGTAGCCCTTCTATTATCTTAAGATGGTTTTCATATTAATCATAAGATAATTCCTTCTTCTTCAATTGACAAAGTGTTTTCCATATGTTGAGACGAATATCATGGACTCCATCTTCCGTCAACATCTTTGGAATGTCATACTGGGAGTCAGCCAAAGGCCAAAACATGACTGGTACCTCACTTTTCGCCAGTTTTTTCCTCATGTTCAGCATTTCCTCTTCATCATTAAATGAAGATTCTTCTACCTGTTTTGACCAGAGTTGGTGTTTCCTTGTTGCTTCATCGGATTAAACAAGATTGGTAGAGAGATCATTGATCAAACTAGAAGATGCATGACTTAGGGGTGGTTCGGAGAATGACCTACACCCTGTGCTATCTTCTGATTGAGAAAGTATTTCACTTGCTAGCGATAAAGCATCAAACATGACTGGTTTCGCATTTGCAAGTGCCTCAAGATAAGAGGGATTTCTCGGCACTACATTGTCCACTGGAGTATTTTCCAGGCAATGTGAATCACTAATGCGGAGAGGACTTTCGCAGCGAAATTCATCATCATGGGGAGGACCACCATAATGGGTTACAACAAAAGATGAGATCTCTTGCTCCTTGGTCTTCTGACCAAACAGAGGGTTCCTGTGGATCTCATCTGAAGACGAAACTTCATGATTGACCGAATTGTCACGAAGCAAGCCTTCATGAGGAAGTGTCTGTTGAAGACATTCAGAATTAATGTTACCTTTATTGGGAACTGAGGGAGTCGAATCTTGAATTCCAACAGTTAAATGTCTGAGGGCTTTAAGAACTCCAGCATCGAGAAAGGCCTTGTTACAGATTGGCCTTTGATCTCCTGAATGTGCTGGGAAGATCTTTTTCTTAGATGCCTTCTTACTCGCTTTGGAAACCACTTGTTGATGAAAGTGGTTGCTCTGAGCAAGTGTATGTGCCTAATTAGGAATGATGGTCAGGTTAGGCTGATGATCTTCACTCAAATCAGGTGTATGTGCCTGACTTGGTTGTCCGTATGACATGGGGGAGTATGCCCCATAACCCTCTTGGACTGGAACATATGTGTGTGTCTGTTCCGGAGTGAATCGATGATGTGTCACTCCACTACTAGGGATAGATTTATATGTCTTTCCCTGAGATTATGCTGAAGCTGTTATGATATCCTGGCAAGCATCCAGAATATGAGCAGGAATTTTCTTCTTCTCTTTCACCATTTACAAAATATTCTTGGTGACTTCAGCTGCCAGAACGGGGATATACGTCCATTCTGGGCTTGGAATAGGTTAATGTGCCTGCTCCTGTCATCCTTTTCCTGTCAGTGAATCCCGACAGTACTCAAGTGTGGGGGCATAGAGTTGAGTCTGCCTCCTGTTTGTCGTCGGAGCTTTCCGACTGACTTCTTCGTGCGCTACCAAGCGAGACTGTTGGTAGGCTTGATTAGTATTAGCAGGTGTATGTGCCTGCTGATTACAATTCACCAAACGCGGTTGACGAGATCCATCATATGTAGTCAGGCGAGCCTGCTGACTAACTGATGATGTATAAGATGGTGTATGTTCCTGCCTATAGTACTCCGCTGGAATTGCCTGGCGGGATTGGCGTGATACTGCCAGACAAGTCAGCTGGACAGTGGAATTAAAACGGACAGGTGTGTGTGCCTGCTCGTTGTTTGCCACCAAGTTAGGTTAGTGGATTTCTCCAGAGATGGCAGGGATGAAAACCTGTCCATTGTTAACAGGATTCCGCCTCTGGCGGTTCGTCTTGCCTGCTCGGGTTCGAGGAACCTGAGCCGAATGCCTGGAGTCGGTACCCTCATCATGTTGGGGGCGCACTACCGCACAAGTCTGGCGGTGATTGTTGATGGGATCCCTCGGGAAGGACTACTATCTTTTTGAATTAAGGTCCTGAGGGACCTGCTCATTCACTTCCTCAGAGTAAGGGAGCGAATAGAAATTGCGTTCCGGGGATAACAACCCGAAACGGTTGGAGACGGTAGTCAGCACCGCCTGCCTCTTAATCACTGGTCGTCGTTGTCTGGATGACCTGTGTGAGTTGTTCACTTGGAGGGCCTGTCGGGCAGCCTCCAGAGTTGGGATGGTACCGTGTTGACGGTACTCCTTAACCAGCGCATTCGATACCCAGCATTGAAGACGCTGAGTAGGTGATGTCATCCTCAGAGCGGATGACGATCCAGTAGGAATAACAGCAGTGGTATTTGCAGTAGCAGTATTCACAAGTGTGAATTTGAGAGCAGCCATTATGGAAATACAGAAGATCTTGGAAAAGAGTGCCTGTTTGATATAACAGATGTAATCAAGATAAATTCAGCCACTTCATCCTTTGGATGAGCACACATGTCAATGATTGTTTTTGTTAGCCCTCATATTTAGCTTTAAATAGGGGCTTAACAAATAGGTAAAACATCATTTTAACTTGGTTAAGGATTCACGTCGGGTTCATAATTTTTTGTTTTCCTCGGAATTCGGGGATGACCTCCTGGATGGGAGATTCAAACGTTTCGATCGGTTTCTAACGGGTTTGTTCATAGAACCAGAAACATCCAATGATTCCACATCCATTCGGACCTACTTTCCAAAGGTAGGTGCTCATTAGTTTGTGGACTGATGAGGCTTAGGAATTTTCATTGGTTGAGAGGATGGGAGGTCGGACTCATCACACCTTTTTGAGGGGTGTTATTGTCTATTCCGGGACTCTCTTTATAGATTTAAGTTATGTTCATGAATCCTTATTACATTACCAAGTATAAAATGATCTTTCCTTCAGATCTAACAATCAACGATTAAATATGTAGGAAATTTAGAGAATCTTTTGTATATATTCGAGGTTCTTCATCGATAGAGAATCATCTGTATTTGTTAGAGATTCTTGGTCAATGGTACCCTTCGACACATTTATACAGAAATATCTTGGTCATTATGATGACCATGCTAGTTTTAAAGCCACTCAATGGGGCACTTGAAGTTTATTGTCATTCAGAAGGACATGGATTATTTTAGAGTTGGGATCGAACCCGTAGACGGGCTACCTACATATCCTTTGTTTAGAAAAGGAATCAGAACCCACGTAGTTCAAGTAAGGGAGTTTGATGTTTATGATTGATGGATCAAAGAAGGATGTAACAATTACTTTTACACTCTAAGATCACGTGAGTCATACTCGGTGTGAGAAATAAGAGGTATTGGTAAAAATTAGACAATTTTGCCATGAAAGATGCAATCATAAGAAATGGTTTGGGGCTTATGCATGTATGACTGCCCAGATAAATAAAGGTTAGGATTTACCTTAGGGAGAAAATCCATGAACATGGTCCATAAAGGTATATGTGCTTCATGAAGATTTGAATACTCTAACTTGGGGCTTACTCCTAAAAAGGAGGCCCAAATTAGGAGAAGACTTATGATTGGGTTTTACTCCTAAAAGGGAATCCCAGATCAAAGGTAAATTAGGACTGGTTAAGAGAAATTAAGATTGGGGCTTACTCCTAAGGAAGATGCCCAAGCTTGAGACTGGGGCTTACTCCTGAAAAGGAAGCCCATGTTAGGGGATCTGGGGCTTACTCCTAAGAGGATGCCTAAAAATTAAGGGACTTGGGGCTTACTCCTAAAGAGGATTCCCAAATTTATGACTGGGGCTTATTCCTAACAAGGAAGCCCAGGTTAGGGGACTTGGGGCTTACTCCTGAAAAGGAAGCCCAAAATTATGACTAGGACTTATTCCTGAAAAGGAGACCCAGGTTAAGGGATTATGACTGGGACTTATTCCTGAAAAGGAGGCCCAAATTTATGGATTAAGGTTTGAGGCTTACTCCTGAAGAGGATGCCCAAGTTAAATGACTTATAACTGGGGATTATTCCTGAAAAGGAGACCCAGGTTAAGGATTCTCTCATTTTAAAGGATGAGGTTAAATGAATGAACTCTCAATATTTAGTGACATAAAGATGTATAAATCACTATATTTGAGAGATATTCCATAGAATTCCTTTCAGATCAGGAAGTCAAATCAAGAAATCACACCATAAATGGCTTTGAAGAGTGTCTTGAAGACTGAATCTTGAATAGGAAAGGTGAAATGGATTAAGAGGGGTAAAATGGGAAAGATGGGAACCCAACAAGGCAGGGGCACGCATGTCTTGGAAGGCACGCAGGTACTGTATGGGCGCGCAAGTATTGGTCGCACAGGCATACCTACGCGACATGTGGGTACTTGCACGATGTTCAACCAACATTGAAATACTTGAGCGACTCTTTATTAAAGCCTTCAGAATCCTTTCGAGGTTCTTCTAGAAAAGGGACGCGCAAGTTCTATCAAAGGAGTAAGGCGGCGCGCAAGTGTGACCACTTCCCTTAAGGGTTGTCCACTCAGGCGCACAAGTGTTGATGAGTTTCAACACTTAGGCCTTCCTCCCTCTCTTTAGATATTCCGTTCTAGGTACGAAATTACCTTAAAAGTGTTCTGGAAGCTTTGAGAAGAGACTTGGGCATCGGGAGCTTCAATCCGAATTTCTGGAAATAATTCTTTTTTTAAATGGGGGGCCCACAGGGTCTATTTATAGGCAGGAGAAGACCTCGGGCGATTACTGGGCGGTTATCACTTAGGTCGCGCAAGTCACTTGCGCGCCAAAGTGCATCACGCAAGTCCACTTGCGCGACTATGAGGAAACTTGCTCGGCCTATGGGAAAAGTTTTCCTTATTCATCCCTTTGTCGATTTTTGATGTTTTCTTCAAAGGTCTAACCATTTTAATCTCAGAACTTCCCATTTTCCAATATTTAGATTCTGTGAAGAAAGGAGCGTCAACAATTATAAAATAGTAACTCAAGTATATTATATATAATTTTATGTTATTATAAATATGTTACAACTAAATTCATTATTCTATCCATCCTTTGAATGACATTTCAACATACGTGCGTACGTACGGCTTACCGTCTCCACGTCGTGGTGTAATTGTTATTCAATACATTATTATTTGGATGGGTATAATAATGATGTGAAATTTATGTAAATAATAACTATAACATGATAATGATTCTATATATATGATACGCCATCCAATTATATTTTATTTTAATATCAAAAGAATGATATTGTCGCTCGTGCGTACGTACAGATTACCGTCTCCACGAACGAGATGAGATTCATTCCCCATTGTATCCATTCAACACTAATTTTCATTAGATGATTAAAAATAATTTTTAAAGACTTGATATCATTCTGGATATGAATAAGATACATCCTATCCACAACAAATATGACTCACATAACAAATAATATAAAAGAAAATGAATCTGTTAACACCTGAAACAACGATAATACTAAGATATTATTAATAAATCAATGTTAAAAGATCACATATGATATCATATTTATGTATATGATTCTTGAATAATTTAATAAAAATTATTTCACCATTATATAGGAGTTTAACCGACCCTCTATGAAGAAAAAGTACAAGTTAAGGGTTTATTTCACAATCTCTTCATTATCTGAGATTGTTTATACGTAATTATCTACTGGGACCTCTTTATCATCCACATCCATGTTTCTTAAAAAGTTATTTCAAAACATTCTTAAAATTTTATAGACTATAAGATAAAGTCATTTATACCCTTGTTTTACTTTTATAAGATGTTTATAAAGGAATCTTTCAATCGTTTTCCAAATAAGGTCCCTTTTAACCTTTTCGACAAAATTAAGGTAAGAATGTAATTTTTTAACTTATATGGCGGGTGTGGCTATTTTCTGCCATTATAAAATCTTCAAATCTTCCATTACAAGATTATAATAATATTTTAAAAGTAAATGTTTTCTTTTATAATTATGTGACTTTTAAATTATTTCAAAAAAGAGATATTTCTCTCAAATAGTTTTGATTTCATCTATGTCAACATCCTTTGATGGATTTTAAGCTTATTTGAAGTTGATTTATTATGATACAAAACTTCCATATTATATTGAAGGTTTTGTGATATGTTTGATTGTAGATGTGTTATTTTTATACCATTCATGGTTTGTGGAGAAATTATTGACATTTCATATGCTAGTTTTAATACAAATGTTTATGTTATGTTTAAACCTGTTAATATGAAGAATGCATTAGACTTAGTAAGTGACGGGTGGAGCCCGCTATAGCTCCTCGATACATTGGTAGGTCTCATGAGAAAAACTAGTGTCTTGGCACAAGGCCTTGAGAAAATCATATTTTTAGCCTTGGCACAAGGCCTTGAGAAAATCATATTTTTAGCCTTGGCACAAGGCCTTGACTATGTGGTTATGATAGTCCGGCATTATGCATTCCATCATTATGAAATTGGTTATTGATATTGCATGTGATTATTCGACTAGTAGAATATCCACGTGAATAAGTAAATGACATTATTTCATTTTATTTTTTTCCATATTATGATGAATTTCAAGTTTAAAAGGGTTTTTTAGTTATACATTGCCTTAAAAGTTTATGCTTATTTATGAAAGTTTCTGTTATATTTTTATCCTTACTGAAAATCTGAGCTCACCCCTTTCTATGTTTTATTTTTCCTTGGATGTGAAGAAGTATTTTATGACTGACCTATAGAGATAGTCTAAGGGGATATGAGTGTGGACTATAGAGACTATGTTGTTTTAGTTTTTCACTTTATCATGTAATGTAATACTTATGAATGTATCTAGTGTTTCCAAGGCTACTAAACTAATCGGTCTTTTGAGGCTTGAACTTTTGTGATCATGGAAATGTTATGTAATAATGCACTGAATCTAGGTAACTAGGGTCGGGGCGTTACAGTTGGTATCAGAGGAAGTTTAGTATAAACCTTGGAAGCTAGATTTAGATAAACTTTGGTTAGATCACATTACCCTAAGATAGACTTTGAGGATTAGTATAGAAGAACTTACTAGAATTTTGGTAATGTAGAAATTTTGTGAGTTTACCAAGAAATACATCCTTTTCTGGATACGATTAGGTAGAGGTGGATCTGGAATAGATATTCCTAGGGGTAAAACCCGAAAACACCGCTTTGAGCTAGACTCGAACGGGAACTGGTGCATGACAACGGGCCTTGCTGCACTCTTAGTTACGACACTTTCGGGGGATATGCTTAGGATAATTCACATTTTCTTTACAAACAATTATGAAGGATTTATGATTATATACTTCCTCAAAGAAAACATTTTTATGATTATGGATTATATCCATAAATTGTTCAGTTTTTGTTAAGTGTTTTACAAGTTGGGATTTATTTATTTTTATTCATAAACTAATCTAGTTTATGCCATTGTTTAGAGATGGATCCTAGTATAAGGAATAGAAACCGTATCAATGCACACACTCCATGTAGGGATTTCCCTCTTTCTCAAGATAATTATAGTGGAGATGGTGATACAACTGGTTCTGATCAGCTTATCACTATATTGGGACAACTCACTCAGGTTATGAATAATAACCTTACCCGTATGGAGCACCCTGATCCATAGCATGGGGGATCCATGTTAGATCGCTTCATGAAGAAACAACCACCAACATTCAATGGGAGTAAAAATCCACTAGTAGATGAGCAATGGATAAATTCCTTAGAGAAAATATTTCTGGATTTGGGGAGTAGTGAAAGGGAAAAAGTTATCCTGACAGTTTATCGCCTCACTAAATATGCTGATCAATGGTAGTCATTGATACAAAAACACAAAAGAAGATAAAGAAATATCAAGTATGGAATGGAGGGTGTTTAAATATATTTTCATGGAAAAATAATTTCCTCATGACCATCGAGTGGATATGGAAAGACAATTTATGAGTCTGAGGCAAAAGGAGGATGAGAATTTTGCAATGTATGAGTCTAACTTTACAAGGTTTGCAAGGCATGCTGTAGATTATATACGTAACCCCAAGAAGTAAGATTGATCATTTCTTTGATGGGTTAAAACCATTTCTCCATCGAGCATTAGTTTCACAATCCTTCTCGTCGTACGAAAATATTGTCTCATGTGCTATCAAGACAGAAAAGGAATTCTTGAAGTCTTATGACATTAAAGAAAAGCAAGAGAAGAAGAGATCTGCTGATCACTCTGGAAATGGAAATAAGGGGAAGAAGGAAAATTTTGAATATCCGTCCTGCAGTAAATGTTGGAAGAAACACCCCGGTACTTGCTTAAAGGGAATGAGAGTCTGTTAAAAGTGTGGTGAAAAAGGCCACCAAGCTCATGATTGTAAGGGAAAGAAAGAATCTACCAATGTTCAATGCTACAATTGCAGGGAGATGGGACATTATGCAAATAGATGTCCTAAGCGTTAGGGAAACTTACCTAAGAAAAGGCCAAGGGATCAAGACCAAGCTTATGTGATCACTACTGCTAAGGTTGAAGCTCCAAAAGACATGGTGGCAGGTAATTTAATGATTTCTTCAAGTTTAGACAATTCTTTATTTGATGCTGGATCATCGAATTGTTTCATATCTTCCCAGTTTTCTAAGAAAATTAGATATTTCCAATTTGATTTAACAAGGGTGTTGTCTGTAAAAACTCCTAAGGGAAGTATCATCTCAACAATGTTTTGTGAATCAGTTCCCATTAGAGCATATAAATGTTCTTTATCTTCTGATCTCATCGTCATACCCATTATTGAATTTGATATAATCCTCATTATGGATTGGATTTCAGGCCATGATGCAAAAATTTATTGTAAGAAGAATGAGGTTACTATTTTTGATGACGATGATAAATAACACCTTATCTTTAGTGAAGAATCATCACCACTTAATTCTTATCTAGATCCACCCCCAGTATCTCAACTAAATTCAATTATTGGGGAGGAAGAAAATGAAATAAATATGGGTGAAGAAAGGAATGTTCATATAGAGGATGTAACTATTGTGAAAGAATATGTTTATGTGTTTCCAGATGATTTACCTGAACATCCTATAGAATGAGAAATTGAGTTTTCCATTGATTTAATTCATGGATTAATGCCCATATCGAAGACCCCTTATAGAATGGCCACTGTGGAATTATTGGAACTGAAGAAAAAAATAGAGGAATTGAGTAATAAGGGATTTATTCGCCCTAGTGTTTATCCATGGAGATCCCTTGTCCTTTTTGTTAAGAAGAAAGATGGATCTATGAGGTTGTTCAATGACTACAGGGAGATCAATGCTATAACAATAAATAACAAGTATCCCCTACCACGCATTGATGATTTATTTGACCAACTACATAGAGCTCAATACTTTTCAAAGATTGACCTTCGATCTAGATACCATCAGTTGTGCGTGAAGAAAGAAGACATTCCAAAGACAACATTTCGAACCAGGTATGGGCATTATGAGTTTACATTAGTGTCTTTTGGGTTGACTAATGAACCCTCTGTCTTCATGGATATAATGAATAGATTTTTCAAGGAATATCTTGATTAATTTTTAGTGGAATTTATTGATGATATCTTGGTATACTAAAAAAGCTACAAGTATCATGAAAATCACTTGCGCATTATACTAAAGACTCTTAGAATACATGAATTATATGAGAATTTCAGCAAGTGTGAATTCTGGATTCAAGAGATTTCTTTTCTTGGCCATATTGTCTATAAGGATGGAATCTCTGTTGATCCTTCTAAGACAAGAGCAATCCAAGAATGGAAAGCACCGATGAGTATAACCGAGGTACGCGGTTTTATTGGTTTAACATGTTATTATTGACGTTTTGTCCAGAATTTTACCTGATTGGATAACCCATTAACGAAGCTCACACGTAAAGGGGTGAAATTTGTTTGGACAAAAGAGTGTGAAGAATGTTTTGAAGAATTGAAGAGAAGATTAGTCAATGATCTAATCTTGAATCTACCATCGGGGAGTGATGGGTTTGTTATTTATAGTGATGCTTCAAAGAAAGGACTTGGTTGTGTCCTTATGGATAATGATAGGGTTATTGCCTATGCATCACGATAGCTAAAAATTCATGAGAAAAACTATCCTACTCATGATCTTGAGTTAGCAGCTGTAATCTTTTCTTTGAAGATATGAATAAATTATCTCTGTGGTGAAAAATGTGAGATATATACCGATCACAAGAGTTTGAAGTATATTTTTTCATAGAAAGAACTCAACATGAGGCAAAGGATATGGCTTGAACTACTCAAGGATTATGATTTCATGATACACTACCACTTGAGGAAGGAAAATAAGGTGGAAGATGATTTAAGAAGAAAAGATCATGGAGTTTTGAACAAGATGAGAGTTGAAAAGGATACTATATACATGGGTCTATTAAATATGGATATGGGAATAACCATGGAAGGTGAAACATCAATAATTTTTTACATGGTTGCCTAGCCATATTTACTAGAAAGGATAAAGAGTTCTCAGATCAGTGATGAAGAGTTTTAAAAGAAGAATAACGCTGTGAATGATGGGAGATTGAGTGACTTTGTGTATGAAGATGAAATTTTGAAATTTGGGAAGAGACTTTGTGTTCCTGATATACCTGATATAAAAATTGAATTGTTGGATGATGCTCATAATTCCAATTTCTCTATACACCCTAGTAGCACTATGATGTATAGAGATTTGAAGGAACATTTTTGGTGGGACAAAATGAAGAGGGAGATTGCTGATTTTGTGTCAAGATGTATGGTTTGTCAATAATTGAAAGCTGGAAGGCAACAACCAGGAAGAGTCATGCAACCTCTTCTTATACCTGAGTGGAAATGGGATAATATTACAATGGACTTTTTCATGGGACTACCAAAGACTCCTAGAAGGAATGATGAAATATGGGTCATTGTTGATCATCTTACCAAGTCAGCACATTTTCTTGCTATAAGAGAAGATTTACCACTTGAACCTCTAGAAAGACTATAAATTAATAAAGTTGTGAGACTTCATGGAGTACCCCTATCGATTGTTTCTGATTGTGATCCCCATTTTACTTCAAGATTCTGGAAAAGTCTTCAGAAATCCCTGGATACTGAACTTCATTTGAGTACTGCCTACCACCCTCAAATTGATGGACAATCAGAACGGACTATTCAAACCTTATAAGACATGTTGAGATCAAGCTCACTCGACTTTCAAGGTATTTGAGATCAATATTTACCTATGGTAGAATTTTCTTATAACAATAGCTTCCATTAAAGTATTCAGATGGAACCATATGAAGCATTATATGGAAAGAGATGTTGCACACCAACATGTTGGGATGATTTTGGTGAAAGAAAACTAGTAGGCCTAGAACTTGTGGAGGAAATGATGGAAAAGGTGAAGGTAATATAGACCCACATCAAATAATCTCAAAGTAGGCAGAAGATCTATACTGATAATCGAAGGAAGGATTTGTAATTTGAGGTTGGAGATCATGTTTTCCTGAAGTTATCTCCATGGAAGGGTGTTATACATTTTGGTAAGAAGGGTAAATTGAGTCCCAGGTACATCAGACCTTTCGAAATTATAGTAAGAATTGGGGCTATAGATTACCTATTGTAAATGCCGCCAAGTCTCTCCAAAGTTCACAATGTATTCAACGTATCACTGTTGAGAAAATACATGCATGACCCAACGAATGTACTCACCTATGAGAAATTAAAATTGGAACCCGATTTGTCTTATTACGAAGATCCTGTCAGGATTCTTGATACGAGAGAACACTTATTGAGAAACCGAACAACTCGTCTGGTAAAAGTTCAATGGAGAAACCATAAGATGGAAGAGGAAACGTAGGAACCTAAGGAACTTATAATGAAGAACCGCACAAGTCTTTTTATGTAGTAATACTCTAGAAATTTCGAGGATGAAATTATTTGAAGGAGGGTAGAATGTAACACCCCAAGCCTCCATTGTATGTTTCCCTTTGAATAATGAAATTTCTTGCATTGTTTGTAACTTTGAGATTCTAACACACCGCGACCAATCAAAATAGCCATTATGAATAGTAATACCCACTTTTTAAAATTTTACAAATTTTATTTTCAAAATGGACTTTGTTTTGGATTCAAAATATCGAAATTAGCTTATTGTGAATTTTTTGTATTTTTCTGAAAACTTTCAATTTTTGATGAATAATGAAAAATACTGAGTTATAGTTTAAAACTGAATTTTAATTTAAATAATTATTTATTTTATTTAAATTTATTTTAGGTCAAAATAGATAAAAAATACCTATATAAGTTCAATTTAATTCATTGGAGTTAGTTTATAATAATTTTAAATTTATAAAAATTTTATTAAACTTTTCACCATCTTTTACCCAACTCCTAGAAGAATTTGCAAATTCATATAAAACATAATTTTACCGCTTTTGTGAGTGGAATTTCAAAAATCCTAGAGACACAGTCGATATCAGTAAGTAAAATGTGGTTCAATAAGATGAAAATAATTTTTGGTGAATAGTAACTTTTTACTTTTATTTACCATAGTTAAAAGTAAATAGGGTAATTAAGGGTAAAAATGATATTATTATTACCCTAAAACATGTCCTAATTCTATTGGATAAGTATAATTCGACCAAAAAAACCTTAGGAATAAAATATGAACCTCTTTGGTTCACTTGGATTAGATTAGGACATTTATTATTATTTAATTCAAACAAGAGTTAAGCGAGTTAAAATCAAAGTTTAATAACTAAAATTTTTTTAATATAGGGTTATACACAAGATAAATTCGACTATAAATATTCATTAAAAAGATAAAAAAATTTCCTAGATAATGGTATTTTATTTATATTTTTTAGACATTAAATAATTTAAATTATTTATGACACAATAATGATGCAGTAATTACCTAATTAATGAAATATTAAAATAATTGAAATTATAAATATCCAAATAATTGTAATTTGAGACTTTTATGAATTCCAATAAATTTTTAGGTTAATATGACATATTAGGGTTGGTTAGATGAATTTTATTTGAAGTAATAATGCTGTTATAAATTTAGAAAAAACAAAATACCAAATAGTGTCAAAATTTACATAAAAGAGTTTTAAAAACAAAATATTATATTATTAATTGATATTCTATTCCTAAAAATATAAGGTTCGGCCAAAGGACTTATATAATGATAAGTGTATCACTAATGAATCACTTGTGGTTTTCTTGGAAGTATGTAGTAAGTTTATTAACCATATATTATAAAAATACAAAGAGACATGGTAAATGTCAAACTATTCAACTAAGTGTTAAATCTAAAATATAAAGTTAATATAGTGATCCAAACCTGTCTAAAACCTATTGGTTGTGTGGTTTTAGACTCATCCCCACCTTAGAATTTAAATAATACACTTTGGAGCTATTATTAACCGAAAATTATTTTATTATAAAATAAAATTTCTAGCTTTTCCTAAGGTGCCCCTCACCCTTCTTATAAAAGGGAACTCCCCCATCTCTCAAATTCACACCTTCAAATCCTTCTGGCTCGGCCAAAACCTACCCAAATATTTTCTCAACTTCCCTAAATTAATCCTAGAGGCCTTACTGTAGTCATAAAGCAAACTTAACCATCCATTTTGATCAAATAAAAAAGAAGAACCCGAAGAAGAGGTAAATATTTCATCACCTCTTTCAAGTTTCTTTCTTCTTCCACTTCCTTTTTCTTTGTTGTTTCCATTATGAAATAATAACTCCAGTATATTCTATATAATTTGGTGTTATTATAAATATGGTCCAACCAAATTCATTATTCTATCCATCCTTTGAATGACATGTCAACATACGTGCGTACGTACGACTTACCGTCTACACGTCGTGGTGTAACTGTTATTCGATACATTATTATTTGGATGGGTATAATAATGATGTGAAATTGATGTAAATAATAAATATAACATGATAATTATTATTTATATATTATATACCATCCAATTATATATTATTTTAATATAAAAATAATTATATTGTCATTCGTGCGTACGTACGGATTACCATCTCCACGAACACGATGAGATTCATTCCCCATTATATCCATTCAAGACTAATTTTCATTAGATGATTAAAAATAATCTTTAAAGACTTGATATAATTCTGGATATGAATAAGAAAAATCCCATACACATAAAATATGACTCACATAACAAATAATATAAAGGAAAACAAATTCGTTAACACCCGAAACAACGATAATACTAAGATATTATTAATAAAGCAATGTTAAAAGATCACATATGATATCATATTAATGTATATGATTATTTTATAATTTAATAACAATTATTTCACCATTATATATGAGGTTAACCTACCCTATACCAAGTAAAAGTACAAGGTAAGGGTTTATTTCAAAATCTTTTCATTATCCGAGATTGTTTATACGTAATTATCTACTGGGACCTCTTTATCATCCACATCCATGTTTCTTAAAAATATATTTCAAAACATTCTTAATTTTTTTATAGAATATGAGATAAAGTTATTTATACCCTTGTTTTACTTTTATAAGATGTTTATAAATGAATCTTTCTGTCTTTTTCTAAACAAGGTCCTTTTTAACCTTTTCGAAAAAATTAAGGTAAGAATGTATTTTTTTAAATTATACAGTAGGTGCGGCTATTTTCCGCCGTTATAAAATTTTAGAATCTTCCCTTACAAGCTTATAAGAATATTTTCAATGTAAATTATTTCTTTTATAGTTATGATACTTTTAAATGATTTTAAAAAAGAGATATTTTTCTCAAATAGTTTCGATTTCATCTATGTCAACATCCTTTGATTGATTTTAAGCTTATTTGAAGTTGATTTATTATGATACAAAACTTCCATATTGTATTGAAGGTTTTGTGATTTTCTTGATTATGGATTTGTTATTTTTATACCATTCATGGTTTTTGGATAAAGTTTTGACATTTCGTATGATAGTTTTAATACGAATGTTTATGTTATGTTTAAACCTGTTCATATGAGGAATGCATTGGACTTAGTAAGTGATGGGTAGAGCCTGATATAGATCCTCGATGCATTGGTAGGTCTCATGAGACAAACTAGTTTCTTGGAACAAAGCCTTGAAAAAGTCTTATTTGTAGTCTTGGCACAAGGCCTTGACTATGTGGTTATGATAGTCTGGCATTACACATTCCATCATTATTAAAGTGGTTATTGATATTGCATGTAATTATTCGACTAGTAGAATATCCATGTGAATAAGTAAATGACATTATTTCATTTTATTTTGGCCATATTATGCTGAAGTTAAAGTTTAAAAGAGTTTTGTTTTAGTTATAAATTGCCTTAAATGTTTATTCTTATTTATAAAAGTTTCCACTATATTGTTATCCTTACTGACCATATGAGCTCACCCATTTCTATGTTCTATTTTTCCCAAGATGTGAAGAAGTATTTTATGACTGACCTGTAGGGATAGTCTGAGGGGATATGAGTGTGGACTATAGAGACTGTGCTGTTGTAGTTTTTCAATTTATCATGTAATGTAAGACTTATGAATGTATCTAATGTTTCCAAGGCTACTAAACTAATCGGTCTTTCGAGACTTGATCTTTTGAGATCATGCCAATGTAATGTAATAATGCACTGACTCTGGGTAACTGGGGTCGGGGTGTTACAAAATTTTTTGGAGATTTGTGTCCCACCTATATTTCTAAAGGTTTCTTTACCCAACAAAATATTTATCTTACCCAAATTGGTATGAGTCTTATTTTTTATATTCATAATTTATTATTTATGATTCAAGTATTACTAAACTTTTAGTTGAGTTTGAATCACCACAAAAAGAATTAATTCCAAAAATAAATAATTTCTCATTGTTTCCTATAGACACATGTAATACATGTTTTGTTAATACTCTATACAAAATAATATTTCAACTAGAATAAATAAACATGGAAAAATAGAATCCATGTTCTTCTAAATACTATCATAGGAATCACCCTTTCTCATCTATTGGAAGAATACACCATACTTCTCATAATTTTTCTAAACTTCATCAGTAATAGTATTTGGATATAGATATATAAGTCATATATTTTATATAATACCCAATAAGTAAAATATAAACATTATATTTAATGATGAATATACTTTAATTAAAACCATCTACTTTATTCTTCTTCAACTGAACACAATTTATCTTCTAACATCCTTTCTTGACACATACAAAGAAAATAACCACTTGTATGATGATATCCCTCTTTATATTTGGTTTCTTAGAAGGATATTGTGAAGGTTCCTTTGATTTTACACTTTCCATTGGGCTTTTTTACTTTATATTCTTATTGATAACTATAATATCTAAATATTTATCTTTCTTTAAGTTTTTGTATTCTTAGTGAACCATAGCTAGAAGATATTGAATCAGTTTCTCCATTCTGATTCTTTAAAAATTAAAAATGAAAATGGATTTACTGGGTGATAAAGATATGAGAATGAAATGTACTAATATATCTTGATTTGATCACTATACTCTATCATCTTAAGTACGTAAGGACCAACTTGAATTTCATATTTTAATTTAGACATGTTTGGTGTAATCATAATATCATTTATTTATTTCTTCAATTTCTCCTTGAAAACTCATTGAATATAATAAAATATGGTATAACAATCCATGAGTCTCTTTAAGCATCATTTTCACCATCACTTTCTTCTCGAGGTGGCTGATCATGTAGTTGGGACTCCAACACAAGCAATTTCCTTTCGTATCATAGTTCTATGATCAAGCTCACATAATATAAGAAATTAGTGTTAGTTATGACTTGTTCATTATATAATATTGATCATGATTTTTATATGGTATTAATTAACCTAAAAAACTTTAGTATATTATTAATTTTATCTTGATTATCGATTAGTAAACATTATATATTTATTAATATTAAACTCCCTACTATATTGAAATTATTTTCCCTTGAATATTATAGCGGAAATAATCCTTTTAACCTATATTTATAGTCCAATATATGGATACACCACTGCTCAGGGAGTTTCAAGATATGATTTTGGTTTTCCTACCACATTAACTCACAACTCCTTGATCTATTGAGTGAACTCTCAACTTTTATAAATATCAATCTTGAATTACTAAAATCTTTTCCTATAAAATTTTACTAATATATCTATGACTATTTTTTATGACAATTTTAGTTAATTCAACCTATAAATATTGTTATAATTCTATAATAGGTGGTGACACCCTCAACTATGGATTAATATCTTATAATTTAAGTGGTGGAAGGAGTTTGAATTAATATTTTCTTTGAGATACTTTAAGTTATTATTGTAAAATGTGATCCTTTTATATTTAAAAATACTGTTTTATATGACTAGACTCACAACTAAAGCATGTGTAAATATAAAACATTAACTATGCTTTAATATGATTTTATCTATATAGGCCTATTTATTATTCTATGTGATCATTTAAAAATTACACATTCACAAAATAACAAGCCATTTATAAATAAATAAAAGTATGATCATGATATTTTCTAATGGTTTATCCATTGAGTGGAATATTTATCAACTAATACCCTAGGTTTAATTTCTTGAGTTACATCTGACTTGAGTTGTAAAATCCACCCCATCCAATGCATCAAAGTATCATCTGATGCTTCACCAAGTCTTAAAGTGAACCATGTTTCCTATCACCATTCTCATTATAAAATAATATTCACACATAGGTGAGGTGTCTTAGGAATGTAGGATACATATAAAACATTATCACTTGTGGACATATAATCCTTTATAAATATAATTATATAAAAGGGAAATATATAAACTGTTGTTTTTTATTAATTATTATAAACATCACACATTTAAATAAATATAAAAACCACAAATACATTAGTTGGTCTTACTCATGGTTATCCAACATTCATTAAACTTGTATAATAAAATAAAATTTATATTTAATTATACTAAAGGAAATTAATTATGAATTAAAATAAATTAAACTAATTTTAATTCATAATGTACTCATAACATAATCCCAAAAATAATTTTATAAAATTATAAAAAGGAATAAAAATTTTCAGAATTATTATGGAATTTTTTGGATTACTGGGAATTTAAAACCCCTTGGAAGTATTTTTGGGTGCTTATTAAACTTGGACTAGTTTGGAAGGTTGGATAGGTTCTAATTTGACTAGGCTTCTTTGTCAAAGTATCAGTGTGCCGCACGTGTGAGGTGCACAGAGAAAGTAACTTGGTGATGTCTTAGCATGAACTAGTTAGTTTAAAAAAATTATTTTTTATAAATAATCTACTACCCATGTGATATGGGAAGCTACCACCCCATGAAAAATGGGCAGGCTTATAGTCAATGGTGGAAGATGTTTTTCCTTCCACAACCTACTTATATTAGTTTGAGTGTTCTTTTTTTTTCTCTATATTAACAAAGACTATGACAACCCATGCTAGTTTTACTACGATCTCTACTAGTAGTAGTTCGCTGATACCCATCTAGAAGTGTGACATATCACCACTATATATATATATATTTTTCTTAATTATTTTTCCAAGACCAAACATTAATTTTTGATCTTTAAATATCCATTTCTAGAACACTCAACCTCAGATGGAAGTGCCTTTAGTGGAATTTGGATCTTAGTGATTCCCTCTACTTGAATTCATGAACATTTTATTTAATTTTTACTGAAGTAACCAAAATATAACTTTGATACCACTTGTTGGTACTGGGTGAAAAAAGTGTAAAAGCATGGGGAAATTAAAATTTTTAATTCTAATCAATATTATAACAATATCTATAGTACAACAACACTCAATTATGAATATGAGGATATCATGTGAAATAAATAATAATGGAAAAATAATATTAAAGTAACACCTCATTATATTTTAATAGAAAACTTGTTCCTCTAATTACCGGTGATAATTTCATGATAGAATCGAATCTAGAACCATATAGATCATCCACACATGCTCTAAAATCAGAATAATACATAAATAATTGATTTTTGGGTGATAAGAAGAAGGGTAAACAAAGCCTTCAACTTATCAATGATCACTGAAGAACTATTTCTTCAACCTGATAATGATTTCATGGATATTGGTGCTCATATCTTCACTTACTCTCTCTAAGAAGAGGGAGAGAGGAGATACGAGCTCTCAAATTTGTGGGAAGAATATTCCTATAAAATTTGATCCTCTCTGAACTTATATAGTTATTTTTATATAAACTAAGATCACACATAGGCCCCTAAATAGATTTAACCTTCTTAATATGCCCTAAATGACACATATTATAAGGCCCCAGCCTTAAACCTTACTTAATCTTGAGTTATTACAATATTACACATTGAGGATCTTTTCAGGTTTAGAGTTTTAGAGAATTAGACCATGAAACTTGCATTACATTCCACATTTAAACAAAGTGGATTACATAAAAGACAATATTCATTCTTCCCATCAACTAGAACATATTTAAAATAAAACATGGATTCTCTATTAACACATCCTTGACTCTATCATCTTATCATGTACCTTTCCCTTGACCTGAAAAACATTTCAAAAACTTGGGATGAGCATAAAAGCTCAGTAAGGGATATAAAAATATGGAAAGGAAACATGAGTTCATATATACATAAGAATGAAATCATAATTTACCCATAAAACATAGGCACTTTAACCTACCTCATCAAATCATGAATAAATCATAGAAATCATAAGACATAAAGGTAACTTGATGCATTCATAACATTATCACGTAGGGAGTAACCCTCTTGGTTACGTTTGGAATACCCATCACAGTATATTCCCTAAAATCTCTTCGGAGAAACCTTAACGTTTCACTCCTTCGCGTTACCCAATGCATTGGAGAGCTATATCGGGCTCACCCGCCCTTAGTTTATCACGGAACCACCCGTTTTTCATAACAATTCCCAATAACCATAACATAAATGTATCACATAAAACATGCATAAAGGAAACATAACATTTCCACATTTCAATTACAATATAACATTTTAGTATATTGAAATAATGAATCCATTCAAAAAGAAACCATTTTCAAAACCATTTAAAACATTTAATAAAGATATTTTTGATTCAAAGTGTCCCATACCACCTTGAAGCTTTCAAAATTTTAAACCATTAATATCCATATAAATAAATCCTTAAAACCATTTTGAAAACATGGATATTAATAAGAACGAATAATTAAAACATTTAAAACGATATTTTGGTTAAAGGGGTTTTACCAAAATTAGAGACACTTGAATACAATAATTGAGGAATAACATTTATTCAAAACTTTGTAATATCATGAGAATAAAGGAATTCATGATATAATATTCCAAAGGACAGTATATACACCATATAAGAGTGAATTGGTGCATAACAACAATGAAGTCTCAATAGGGATGTGATGAAATCCCTTATAAAGAAGGTATCCTTAAATTAAGGACAAATCAATCTCAAAAATATGTGTGAAAAATATAAATACACCCAATATAAGTGGATATTAAGTGTAAAACAATAAAAGGTCATTCACACATATTCAATGGATGACATATTCAATGACTACATGTTGAACCCAAAGAAATCGAAATTGGGTTAAAAATTTCCCGTGACAGCCTAACGGCATCACATCAAAATGAGTTGATGAGAGATAAAAAGTGTATCTCATCACTTGGACATAAAATTTACATCAATAAGGATATATGAGAACATATCCCAGCATAACAATATGTAAATTAAAAGACCCAACAAAAGAAGTCTTTTAAAAACGAGGAGGGTGAAAGGTTCCCTTACCGACTTGGGTATCTTTCAAAACATACACCCCATGAAAGAAGGACAATATATCATTGATGTAAATACTCATAAACTAAAGTATTTTACACAAAGTGTAGAATAATGGGCAGTACATACACCAATCAATGGAATTTGTGGCAAATGTAGCATAAATCTCACGGGAATAAAAGTGAGATGAAAAATCCCTTACGAGAACTCGGCAGCCTAACGGCGCCACATAAAACTTCCAAAATGGATTGATGAGAGAGAATAGGGTCTCTCATCACATGAACATAAAAATTACAGTAGGATTAATATAAAATAACATCCCAATCACAAGAAATATGAGCTTAAAAGAAATGACATAAAAGAGTGTACTTAAAAAGAAAGAGAGTTGTAGGATCCCTTACCTCGGGTCCGACTTGACTCGATCGTTCTTTAAAGTCCTGAATAATAAACTTGAGTTAATTTACACTTTATTAAGAACCCTTTTTATAGTTCATTATTCCTTTTAGATCACTTATTTCAATGTTATAAACATTATTTAATCATTTAAGTTAATCATGTTTGTTTTGTCGATATTTGGTTCTTAAGTCGAAAGTGGACATGTTGTTCGTGTGGCCAAAGGTTCTTCATATCCAAAAATGACATTCCTGTTTTGGATATCATATATATCATATATATCCAGCATATACATGTATTTATAAAATCACATAATCATTTAAAGGAAATAAATGAAATGCACCGTTCATGGAGACGGTAAGCCGTACGTACGCATGAACGCTACTTTCATTTTTATGTCGTATTAATGGAATTAAAACTATATGATAGGTATTTATATTTTAATTACAGAATTATATTAATCATTTATATGTATCATACATCATATATATCCATTATATATATGTAATTATAATAGTACATTACATTTGGGGATAAGAAATGAAATGCACCGTTCATGGAGACGGTAAGCCGTACGTACGCATGAACTCTACTTTCATTTCTATCTCATACTTTAATGGAAAGAAATAATAATTATATAGAGGTAAATAATAATTCCAGTATAACATCATATATAATAACATTAAATCCATCCTTTATACGTCCCACGTATGGCATTAACGAATCACATCACTTTAAGGGGGCGGTAGTCCGCACTTCCTAAAATGAAGATATCGCGTATACCCATAGTGGAAGCCATAAAGGTAAGACACAAATAAAAAATACAGAAGAATAAGTAAAAAATAAACATATTATATATCATATATAAAAATAGTGACATCATAATGGCCACCATTGAAGGTGTTAAATGAGTATTGAACAATCATCGTTTCGGGAGGCACAATTTCGCTATCCACGGAAACCGTATGTTCGTTAACCATTTGATGTAGTTTTGTGATAGTGTAGCATGAATAAATATTATAAAAACATCCTAGTATATTGAAGATACTGGTGTTGTTACAAGAGAATTAAATAAAAAGAGTTTAGGGGCTTGGAGAAGCAAAATAAAACAATTGAACATGAGAGAATGAATTACCTTTAAAAGTGTAACTCCTTTTGATTTGAGCCTAAAGGCTTCCTTTGAAAGGATTCTGCCCAAAGGGAATCCTCTAGGATGAGTAGAGGGATGTGGGGAGAGTAAATGGGCAGGGGTTGGCCGAGCCAAAGGCTTGAGGAGTGTGGGAAAGGAGGTAGAGGTGGGGGCCTTTTATAAGAGGAGAGGAGGGGCACTTTTGGAAAGCAAGAAACATTACTTTATTTGAAAATGTTTTTCGGTTTTAAAAGGTCCCACATTGATATAATTCGTGGATAAGGTGATAAGGGTTCGAAATACACTCATCCAATTGGTTTTGGACATGTTTAGTTCATAGATTTTACATTATCTTTCTATTTTATTTAAATCGTCAAATAATGATGTCATCGCTGCATCATTATTATGTCATAAACAATTAAATTTATTTAATGTCTAAAAATTATAAAAAAAATACTATGATATAGGAAATCGATTTAGCTTTCCAATGACTATTTATAATCAAAATTTGGACTTGTATAACCCCACTTAAAATTTTTTTTTCGTAAAACATATTATGTTTGTGTCATTTTCACTTTAACATTAAATAAAAAGTAATTTATGTCATTTCCCAACAAAAGTGGATCCATGGGGTCACCAAGTTGACCCATGGCTTTTCATGGTCGGCCATGACACAACCAATGAGGTTGGGACATGTTTCTAGGTCATTTCATATTATTAAAGTATTATTTATACCTTAAACTACCCTAATTACCTCTAATCGCGATTAAAAACTTAATAAGTTACTATTCACCAAAAAATTATTTTAATCTCATTGAACAACATTTTACATACTAATGACAACCATGTATGTCGGATTTTCAAAATTCAATACACATTAGTGGTAAACTTTCATTTAACTGAAAAATCAGTTTGCTTGATTACCACTTAGTGGTTTCACTATTCATCAAAAATTGAAGTTTTTCAGAAAATTACCAAAAATTCACCCTAAGCTATATTTGATATTCCGAATTCAAAAATGAAGTCTATTTTACAAAATTCAAAACATATGAGTCACATTAATTAATTTAATAATTAATTCCCGCTGTCAGAGCAAATAGCGTATTTTTATAAAACAATAAGTATCAAAAGATTGACACTAGTTTAAGTCTAATTTCAAAGTGAAATTAATTCCAACGACCACTATTGGATTTAATGGTAAAAATATTTTCTAATTTAACTTTAAAACCAATTCAAAATATTATCTAATCATATAAATAAATTAGATTAAAAAGATATTTTGAATTAAAACACAACATTTTACACTATTCATTAAAAAAATGAACTTTATCGGAAAAATACCAAAAAATTACACAAAGTAAAATTTGATGTCCCGATTCTTAATAAGAGTTTTATTTGGTCCAAAAGAATGTATAAGAGTGATCAAAACTATATTTAATGATGGTTCACCAACAAAAGGTGATAAGTGAACCTTTAGTGAAAACTAGGGCATATACGCCTAAAATTGAATTCTTTCCGTATTTTAAGCCTTTAGCTTTTATTGGATAAATGTAAAAACATTAAAAAACATATATAATCATATTTTAGTTATTTATATCCATTACCGCCAATACAATGGCTACATGTTAACTACCATTTGAAATAATATTATTTTATTATTAGAGTGCAACGTAAGACTCCCAAGAAACTCATTGTTGCATGTTGGGTACGCCATCGAGCATAGCGTCCCCTTTAAAGTCATATTAATATTTTGTTCACAAATATGGATAATTATGAAAATTTCTTTTCTTTATTTACCTGGGGTGTTACATCCTTCCCCCCTTTTGGGAATTGCGTCCTCGCAATTTTAAAATTGCGCTTGGAAATATCCTTGAAAGTCCCACATCAGAACAAGAGTCGGTAAAACAATCAATTTAAAATAAAGAAAGATAAATACAAAGGTCACCCGAGTTAACCCATACTAGGATTCTAAGTATGAAAATATGGACATGGAGGAAAAAACAAAGGGTCATGTTCTGATGGAGAGTGATAGAAAACATGCTTAGGAGAAAGTTAACCACGAGAAAATCACAAACTTGTGATGGGTTAAACGGTATTCGATTCCCCAGTAGGAAAAGTTAATAGACAACATTTTTGTTTTAAGTTACTTTTTATTGAGGAATTTATTTATAAGGAAGCATAATCACTTATCATATTGACTTTCAACTTTTATTAGATTCCTTACACAAACTCATATTTTCTCCAAAAGATGAGTATTTAGGAAGACTTGTTCACATTAAGAGTACTATAATCAACTTCTAGAGAATCACCTAATCCAAAAAAGAAAACTATATACTTCCCATATCTTTAGACCTTAACCATAACCAAAACCAAAAAGGTTAGTACAAGGTCAGATAATCCAGAAAAGGATAACCCTTTATAAAAAGAAAATCTATTCTTAATCTCCAAAATTTGTCAAACAAAACCCAAAGTTCAACAAGGATCATCCGATAAACAATTTTTCCATAAAATTATTCAAAGTAAACCAATATAAGATTGAAACCCAAATATTTAAAGGATTTAGTCACATAGTCTTCCAAGTTAAATCGTAACATTTATCTCCAAACAACATCAGTTTCTCCTATAGTCTCGTATTGAAAAGTAATTAACCTAGTCACATATCCTCCATGATAGGTTAATCATTTTCATAAATTACCCAAAATCAACTTACTCTTAATTCATAAAATAATATAACTAAAAAGAATCGGTCAAACTAACCAGGGACTTCACATAGTCCAGTGGTAGGCGATAAATACCAGTCGCACTTTGGTTGTGGGTTCGATTCCCGCAGCTTTGTCCGACGCGACGGGATGTCACACGGTCTACGTGTTGTCCTTTTTCCAAAACTATATAATTCTTAAAACATTCCCCAAAATGAGATAAAATCTTCAAAGATGATCATAACATATTTTAACCTCAAGTTTATCTCATGCCTTTCATTTTCCATTAGAACATATAATAACCCATAATTACCTCAAAAGTAAGGATCATATAAACCCTAATGGTTACCTTAATAATTATTACCTGAATTTCCACATCGGGTTGGCCATCTCGTACATGATGCATTAGAGAACTCACCAAGGTTGAAGTGGTTGATCATGACTCCTTGATATTTGTTTTAGAACAACCACGAGTTTCCTCATTGAATCCTCTATTTTATCTAGTATCTTAATCAGAGAACCACCACAGTTTCCTTCAAACCTGTTGTCTCTTTGGTGCCTGCTAGATCCATCCATTCACTAAAAATAGAAATGTCAGTGTGAGTATATCAACAAAACCATCATTTACTAATGAGGAAGGTAAACACTAAGATACACTTACTCATTCACTTTATCTAAAACTAGGACTCTTTCTGAAATTCTAACCATTATGGTAATGTCACTTATGCTTAAAGAATACCCTAACCTCTAAAGTTATCTAAAATGACCTTTGATACCAACTATAAGGCCCCAGACTTAAACTTTACTTAATCTTGAGTTATTATAAGATTACACATTGAGGATCTTTTCAGGTTTAGAGTTTTAGAGAATTAGACCATGAAACTTGCATTACATTCCACATTTAAACAAAGTGGATTACATAAAAGACAGTATTCATTCTTCCCATCAACTAGAACATATTTAAAATAAAACATGGATTCTCTCTTAACACATCCTTGAATCTATCATCTTATCATGTACCTTTCCCTTGACCTAAAAAAAATTTAAAAACTTGGGATGAGCATAAAAGCTCAGTAAGGGATATAAAAATATGTAACGGAAACATGAGTTCATATATACATAAGAATGAAATCATAATTTACCCATAAAACATAGGCACTTTAACCTACCTCATCAAATCATGAATAAATCATAGAAATCATAAGACATAAAGGTAACTTGAGGCATTCATAACATTCTCACGTAGGGAGTAACCCTCTTGGTTACGTTTGGAATACCCATCACAGTATATTCCCTAAAATCTCTTCGGAGAAACCTTAACGTTTCACTCCTTCGCGTTACCCAATGCATTGGAGAGCTATATCAGGCTCACCCGCCCTTAGTTTATCACGGAACCACCCGTTTTTCATAACAATGCCCAAGAACCATAACATAAATGTATCACATAAAACATGCATAAAGGAAACATAACATTTCCACATTTCAATTACAATATAACATTTTAG
The DNA here is from genome assembly GCA_963277665.1 of Viscum album. Lineage (NCBI taxonomy): Eukaryota > Viridiplantae > Streptophyta > Magnoliopsida > Santalales > Viscaceae > Viscum > Viscum album. Next base: position 1,850,780,604 of record OY728156.1, read on the forward strand.
TATATTAAAATAATGAATCCATCAAAAAGAAACCATTTTCAAAACCATTTAAAACATTTAATAAAGATATTTTTGAATCAAAGTGTCCCATACCACCTTGAAGCTTTTAAAATTTTAAACCATTAATATCCATATAAATAAATCCTTAAAACCATTTTGAAAACATGGATATTAATAAGAACGAATAATTAAAACATTTAAAACGATATTTTGGTTAAAGGGGTTTTACCAAAATTAGAGACAATTGAATACAATAATTGAGGAATAACATTTATTCAAAACTTTGTAATATCATGAGAATAAAGGAATTCATGATATAATATTCCAAAGGATAGTATATACACCATATAAGAGTGAATTGGTGCATAACAACAATGAAGTCTCAATAGGGATGTGATGAAATCCCTTATAAAGAAGGTATCCTTAAATTAAGGACAAATCAATCTCAAAAATATGTGTGAAAAATATAAATACACCCAATATTAGTGGATATTAAGTGTAAAACAATAAAATGTCATTCACACATATTCAATGGATGACATATTCAATGACTACATGTTGAACCCAAAGAAATCGAAATTGGGTTAAAAATTTCCCGTGACAGCCTAACGACATCACATCAAAATGAGTTGATGAGAGATAAAAAGTGTATCTCATCACTTAGACATAACATTTACATCAATAAGGATATATGAGAACATATCCCAGCATAACAATATGTAAATTAAAAGACCCAACAAAAGAAGTCTTTTAAAAATGAGGAGGGTGAAAGGTTCCCTTACCGACTTGGGTATCTTTCAAAACATACACCCCATGAAAGAAGGACAATAGACCATTGATGTAAATACTCATAAAATAAAGTATTTTACACAAAGTGTAGAATAATGGGCAGTACATACACCACTCAATGGAATTTGTGGCAAATGTAGCATAAATCTCACGGGAATAAAAGTGAGATGAAAAATCCCTTATGAGAACTCGGCAGCCTAACGGCGCCACATAAAACTTCCAAAATGGATTGATGAGAGAGAATAGGGTCTCTCATCACATGAACATAAAAATTACAGTAGGATTAATATAAAATAACATCCCAATCACAAGAAATATGAGCTTAAAAGAAATGACATAAAAGAGTGTACTTAAAAAGAAAGAGAGTTGTAGGATCCCTTACCTCGGGTCCGACTTGACTCGATCGTTCTTTAAAGTCCTGAATAATAAACTTGAGTTAATTTAAACTTTATTAAGAACCCTTTTTATAGTTCATTATTCCTTTTAGATCACTTATTTCAATGTTATAGACATTATTTAATCATTTAAGTTAATCATGTTTGTTTTGTCGATATTTGGTTCTTAAGTCGAAAGTGGACATGTTGTTCGTGTGGTCAAAGGTTCTTCATATCCAAAAATGACATTATTGATTTGGATATCATATATATCATATATATCCAGCATATACATGTATTTATAAAATCACATAATAATTTAGAGGAAAGAAATGAAATGCACCGTTCATGGAGACGGTAAGCCGTACGTACGCATGAACGCTACTTTCATTTTTATGTCATATTAATGGAATTAAAAATATATGAGAGGTATTTATATTTTAATTCCAGAATTATATTAATCATTTATATGTATCATACATCATATATATCCATTATATATATGTACTTATAATAGTACATTACATTTGGGGATAAGAAATGAAATGCACCGTTCATGGAGACGGTAAGCCGTACGTACGCATGAACGCTACTTTCATTTCTATCTCATACTTTAATGGAAATAAATAATAATGATATAGAGGTAAATAATAATTCCAGTATAAAATCATATATAATAACATTAAATCCATCCTTTATACATCCCACGTATGGCATTAACGAATCACATCACTTTGAGGGGGCGGTAGTCCGCACTTCCTAAAATGAAGATATCGCGTATACCTATAGTGGAAGCCATAAAGGTAAGACAAAAATGAAAAATACAGAAGAATAAGTAAAACATAAACATATTATATATCATATATAAAAATAGTGACATCATAATGTCCAACTTTGAAGGTGTTAAATGAGTATTGAACAATCATCGTTTCGGGAGGCAGAATTTCGCCATCCACGGAAACCGTATGTTCTTTAACCATTTGATGTAGTTGTGTGATAGTGTAGCATGAATAAATCTTATAACAACATCCTAGTATATTGAATATACTGGTTTTGTTACAAGATAAGTAAATAAAAAGAGTTTAGGGGCTTGGAGAAGCAAAATAAAACAATTGAACATGAGAGAATGAATTACCTTTAAAAGTGTAACTCCTTTTGATTTGAGCCTAAAGGCTTCCTTTTAAAGGATTCTTCCCAAAGGGAATCCTCTAGGATGAGGAGAGGGATGTGGGGAGAGTAAATGGTCAGGGGTTGGCCGAGCCAAAGGCTTGAGGAGTGTGGGAAAGGAGGTAGAGGTGGGGGCCTTTTATAAGAGGAGAGGAGGGGCACTATTGGAAAGCAAGAAACATTACTTTATTTGAAAATGTTTTTCGGTTTTAAAAGGTCCCACATTGATATAATTAGTGGATAAGGTTATTAGGGTTCGAAATCCACTCATCCAATTGGTTTTGGACATGTGTAGTTCATAGAGTTTACATTATCTTTCTATTTTATTTAAATCGTCAAATAATGATGTCATCGCTGCATCATTATTATGTCATAAACAATTAAATTTATTTAATGTCTAAAAATTATAAAAAAAATACTATGATATAGGAAATCTTTTTATCTTTCCAATGACTATTTATAATCAAAATTTGGACTTTTATAACCCCACTTAAAAATTGTTTTTGTAAAACATATTATGTTTGTGTCATTTTCACTTTAACATTAAATAAAAAGTAATTTATGTCATTTCCCAAAAAAATTGGATCCATGGGGTCCCCAAGTTTACCCATGGCTTGTAATGGTCGGCCATGACACAACCAATGAAGTTGGGACACGTGTCTAGGTCATTTCATATTATTAAAGTATTATTTATACCTTAAACTACCCTAATTACCTCTAATCGCGATTAAAAACTTAATAAGTTACTATTCACCAAAAAATTATTTTAATCTCATTGAACCACATTTTACATACTAATGACAACCATGTATGTCGGATTTTCAAAATTCAATACACATTAGTGGTAAACTTTCATTTAACTGAAAAATCAGTTTGCTTGATTACCACTTAGTGGTTTCACTATTCATCAAAAATTGAAGTTTTTCAGAAAATTACCAAAAATTCACCCTAAGCTATATTTGATATTCCGAATTCAAAAATGAAGTCTATTTTACAAAATTCAAAACATATGAGTCACATTAATTAATTTAATAATTAATTCCCGCTGTCAGAGCAAATAGCATATTTTTATAAAACAATAAGTATCAAAAGATTGACACTAGTTTAAGTCTAATTTCAAAGTGAAATTAATTCCAACGACCACTATTGGATTTAATGGTAAAAATATTTTCTAATTTAACTTTAAAACCAATTCAAAATATTATCTAATCATATAAATAAATTAGATTAAAAAGATATTTTGAATTAAAACACAACATTTTACACTATTCATTAAAAAAATGAACTTTATCGGAAAAATACCAAAAAATTACACAAAGTAAAATTTGATGTCCCGATTCTTAATAAGAGTTTTATTTGGTCCAAAAGAATGTATAAGAGTGATCAAAACTATATTTAATGATGGTTCACCAACAAAAGGTGATAAGTGAACCTTTAGTGAAAACTAGGGCATATACGCCTAAAATTGAATTCTTTTCGTATTTTAAGCCTTTAGCTTTTATTGGATAAATGTAAAAACATTAAAAAACATATATAATCATATTTTAGTTATTTATATCCATTCCCGCCAATACAATGGCTAAATGTTAACTACCATTTGAAATAATATTATTTTATTATTAGAGTGCAACGTAAGACTCCCAAGAAACTCGTTGTTGCGTGTTGGGTACGCCATCGAGCATAGCATCCCCTTTAAAGTCATATTAATATTTTGTTCACAAATATGGATAATTATGAAAATTTCTTTTCTTTATTTACCTGGGGTGTTACATCCTTCCCCCCTTTTGGGAATTGCGTCCTCGCAATTTTAAAATTGCGCTTGGAAATATCCTTGAAAGTCCCACATCGGAACAAGAGTCGGTAAAACAATCACTTTAAAATAAAGAAAGATAAATAAAAAGGTCACCCGAGTTAACCCATACTAGGATTATAAGTATGAAAAGATGGACATGGAGGAAAAAACAAAGGGTCATGTTCTGATGGAGAGTGATTGAAAACATGTTTAGGAGAAAGTTAACCACGAGAAAATCACAAACTTGTGATGGGTTAAACAGTATTCGATTCCCCAGTAGGAAAAGTTAATAGACAACATTTTTGTTTTAAGTTACTTTTTATTGAGGAATTTATTCATAAGGAAGCATAATCACTTATCATATTGACTTTCAACTTTTATTAGATTCCTTACACAAACTCATATTTTCTCCAAAAGATGAGTATTTAGGAAGACTTGTTCACATTAAGAGTATTATAATCAACTTCTAGAGAATCACCTAATCCAAAAAAGAAAACTATATAATTCCCATATTTTAGACCTTAACCATAACCAAACCCAAAAAGGTTAGTACAAGGTCAGATAATCCAAAAAAGGATAACCCTTTATAAAAAGAAAATCTATTCTTAATCTCCAAAATTTGTCAAACAAAACCCAAAGTTCAACAAGGATCATCCGATAAACAATTTGTCCATAAAATTATTCAAAGTAAACCAATATAAGATTGAAACCCAAATATTTAAAGGATTTAGTCACATAGTCTTCCAAGTTAAATCGTAACATTTATCTCCAAACAACATCAGTTGCTCCTATAGTCTCGTATTGAAAAGTAATTAACCTAGTCACATATCCTCCATGATAGGTTAATCATTTTCATAAATTACCCAAAATCAACTTACTCTTAATTCATAAAATCATATAACTAAAAAGAATCGGTCAAAATAACCAGGGACTTCACGTAGTCCAGTGGTAGGCGATAAATACCAGTCGCACTTTGGTTGTGGGTTCGATTCCCGCAGCTTTGTCCGACGCGACAGGATGTCACACGGTCTACGTGTTGTCCTTTTTCCAAAACTATATAATTCTTAAAACATTCCCCAAAATGAGATAAAATCTTCAAAGATGATCATAACATATTTTAACCTCAAGTTTATCTCATGCATTTCATTTTCCATCAGAACATATAATAACCCATAATTACCTCAAAAGTAAGGATCATATAAACCCTAATGGTTACCTTAATAATTATTACCTGAATTTCCACATCGGGTTGGCCATCTCGTACATGATGCATTAGAGAACTCACCAAGTTTGAAGTGGTTGATCATGACTCCTTGATATTTGGTTTAGAACAACCACGAGTTTCCTCATTGAATACTCTATTTTATCTAGTATCTTAATCAGAGAACCACCACAGTTTCCTTCAAACCTGTTGTCTCTTTGGTGCCTGCTAGATCCATCCATTCACTAAAAATAGAAATGTCAGTGTGAGTATATCAACAAAACCATCATGTACTAATGAGGAAGGTAAACACTAAGATACACTTACTCATTCACTTTATCTAAAACTATGACTCTTTCTGAAATTCTAACCATTATGGTAATGTCACTTATGCTTAAAGAATACCCTAACCTCTAAAGTTATCTAAAACGACCTCTGATACCAACTATAAGGCCCCAGCCTTAAACTTTACTTAATCTTGAGTTATTACAAGATTACACATTGAGGATCTTTTCAGGTTTAGAGTTTTAGAGAATTAGACCATGAAACTTGCATTACATTCCACATTTAAACAAAGTGGATTACATAAAAGACAGTATTCCTTCTTCCCATCAACTAGAACATATTTAAAATAAAACATGGATTCTCTCTTAACACATCCTTGACTCTATCATCTTATCATGTACCTTTCCCTTGACCTGAAAAACATTTAAAAACTTGGGATGAGCATAAAAGCTCAGTAAGGGATATAAAAATATGGAAAGGAAACATGAGTTCATATATACATAAGAATGAAATCATAATTTACCCATAAAACATAGGCACTTTAACCTACCTCATCAAATCATGAATAAATCATAGAAATCATAAGACATAAAGGTAACTTGAGGCATTCATAACATTCTCACGTAGGGAGTAACCCTCTTGGTTACGTTTGGAATACCCATCACAGTATATTCCCTAAAATCTCTTCAGAGAAACCTTAACGTTTCACTCCTTCGCGTTACCCAATGCATTGGAGAGCTATATCGGGATCACCCGCCCTTAGTTTATCACGGAACCACCCATTTTTCATAACAATTCCCAAGAACCATAACATAAATGTATCACATAAAACATGCATAAAGGAAACATAACATTTCCACATTTCAATTACAATATAACATTTTAGTATATTGAAATAATGAATCCATTCAAAAAGAAACCATTTTCAAAACCATTTAAAACATTTAATAAAGATATTTTTGAATCAAAGTGTCCCATACCACCTTGAAGCTTTTAAAATTTTAAACCATTAATATCCATATAAATAAATCCTTAAAACCATTTTGAAAACATGGATATTAATAAGAACTAATAATTAAAACATTTAAAACGATATTTTGGTTAAAGGGGTTTTACCAAAATTAGAGACACTTGAATACAATAATTGAGAAATAATATTTATTCAAAACTTTGTAATATCATGAGAATAAAGGAATTCATGATATAATATTCTAAAGGACAGTATATACACCATATAAGAGTGAATTGGTGCATAACAACATTGAAGTCTCAATAGGGATGTGATGAAATCCCTTATAAAGAAGGTATCCTTAAATTAAGGACAAATCAATCTCAAAAATATGTGTGAAAAATATAAATACACCCAATATAAGTGGATATTAAGTGTAAAACAATAAAAGGTTATTCACACATATTCAATGGATGAAATATTCAACGACTACATGTTGAACCCAAAGAAATCGAAATTGGGTTAAAAATTTCCCGTGACAGCCTAACGACATCACATCAAAATGAGTTGATGAGAGATAAAAAGTGTATCTCATCACTTGGACATAAAATTTACATCAATAAGGATATATGAGAACATATCCCAGCATAACAATATGTAAATTAAAATACCCAACAAAAGAAGTCTTTTAAAAACGAGGAGGGTGAAAGGTTCCCTTACCGACTTGGGTATCTTTCAAAACATACACCCCATGAAAGAAGGACAATAGATAATTGATGTAAATACTCATAAACAAAATTATTTTACAAAAAGTGTAGAATAATGGGCAGTACATACACCACTCAATGGAATTTGTGGCAAATGTAGCATAAATCTCACGGGAATAAAAGTGAGATGAAAAATCCCTTACGAGAACTCGGCAGCCTAACAGCGCCACATAAAACTTCCAAAATGGATTGATGAGAGAGAATAGGGTCTCTCATCACATGAACATAAAAATTACAGTAGGATTAATATAAAATAACATCCCAATCACAAGAAATATGAGCTTAAAAGAAATGACATAAAAGAGTGTACTTAAAAAGAAAGAGAGTTGTAGGATCCCTTACCTCGGGTCCGACTTGACTCGATCGTTCTTTAAAGTCCTGAATAATAAACTTGAGTTAATTTGAAATTTATTAAGAACCCTTTTTATAGTTCATTATTCCTTTTATATCACTTATTTCAATGTTATAAACATTATTTAATCATTTAAGTTAATCATGTTTGTTTTGTCGATATTTGGTTCTTAAGTCGAAAGTGGACATGTTGTTCGTGTGGTCAAAGGTTCTTCATATCCAAAAATGACATTCCTGATTTGGATATCATATATATCATATATATCCAGCATATACATGTATTTATAAAATCACATAATCATTTAGAGGAAATAAATGAAATGCACCGTTCATGGAGACGGTAAGCCGTACGTACGCATGAACGCTACTTTCATTTTTATGTCGTATTAATGGAATTAAAACTATATGAGAGGTATTTATATTTTAATTACAGAATTATATTAATCATTTATATGTATCATACATCATATATATCCATTATATATATGTACTTATAATAGTACATTACATTTGGGGATAAGAAATGAAATGCACCGTTCATGGAGACGGTAAGCCGTACATACGCATGAACTCTACTTTCATTTCTATCTCATACTTTAATGGAAAGAAATAATAATGATATAGAGGTAAATAATAAATCCAGTATAACATCATATATAATAACATTAAATCCATCCTTTATACGTCCCACGTATGGCATTAACGAATCACATCACTTTGAGGGGGCGGTAGTCCGCACTTCCTAAAATGAAGATATCGCGTATACCCATAGTGGAAGCCATAAAGGTAAGACACAAATAAAAAATACAGAAGAATAAGTAAAACATAAACATATTATATATCATATATAAAAATAGTGACATCATAATGGCCACCTTTGAAGGTGTTAAATGAGTATTGAACAATCATCATTTCGGGAGGCAAAATTTCGCCATCCACGGAAACCGTATGTTCGTTAACCATTTGATGTAGTTGTGTGATAGTGTAGAATTAATAAATCTTATAACAACATCCTAGTATATTGAAGATACTGGTGTTGTTACAAGAGAAGTAAATAAAAAGAGTTTAGGGGCTTGGAGAAGCAAAATAAAACAATTGAACATGAGAGAATGAATTACCTTTAAAAGTGTAACTCCTTTTGATTTGAGCCTAAAGGCTTTCTTTGAAAGGATTCTGCCCAAAGGGAATCCTCTAGGATGAGGAGAGGGATGTGGGGAGAGTAAATGGGTAGGGTTTGGCCGAGCCAAAGGCTTGAGGAGTGTGGGAAAGGAGGTAGAGGTGGGGGCCTTTTATAAGAGGAGAGGAGGGGCACTTTTGGAAAGCAAGAAACATTACTTTATTTGAAAATGTTTTTCGGTTTTAAAAGGTCCCACATTGATATAATTCGTGGATAAGGTGATAAGGGTTATAAATCCACTCATCCAATTGGTTTTGGACATGTGTAGTTCATAGATTTTACATTATATTTCTATTTTATTTAAATCGTCAAATAATGATGTCATCGCTGCATCATTATTATGTCATAAACAATTAAATTTATTTAATGTCTAAAAATTATAAAAAAAATACTATGATATAGGAAATCTTTTTATCTTTCCAATTAATATTTATAATCAAAATTTGGACTTGTATAACCCTACTTAAAAATTGTTTTCGTAAAACATATTATGTTTGTGTCATTTTCACTTTAACATTAAATAAAAAGTAATTTATGTCATTTCCCAACAAAAGTGGATCCATGGGGTCCCCAAGTTGACCCATGGCTTGTCATGGTCGGCCATGACACAAACAATGAGGTTGGGACATGTTTATAGGTCATTTCAAATTATTAAAGTATTATTTATACCTTAAACTACCCTAATTACCTCTAATCGCGATTAAAAACCTAATAAGTTACTATTCACCAAAAAATTATTTTAATCTCATTGAACCAAATTATACATACTAATGACAACCATGTATGTAGGATTTTCAAAATTCAATACACATTAGTGGTAAACTTTCATTTAACTGAAAAATCAGTTTGCTTGATTACCACTTAGTGGTTTCACTATTCATCAAAAATTGATGTTTTTCAGATAATTACCAAAAATTCACCCTAAGCTATATTTGATATTCCGAATTCAAAAATGAAGTCTATTTTACAAAATTCAAAACATATGAGTCACATTAATTAATTTAATAATTAATTCCCGCTGTCAGAGCAAATAGCGTATTTTTATAAAACAATAAGTATCAAAAGATTGACACTAGTTTAAGTCTAATTTCAAAGTGAAATTAATTCCAACGACCACTATTGGATTTAATGGTAAAAATATTTTCTAATTTAACTTTAAAACCAATTCAAAATATTATCTAATCATATAAATAAATTAGATTAAAAAGATATTTTGAATTAAAACACAACATTTTACACTATTCATTAAAAAAATGAACTTTATCGGAAAAATACCAAAAAATTACACAAAGTAAAATTTGATGTCCCGATTCTTAATAAGAGTTTTATTTGGTCCAAAAGAATGTATAAGAGTGATCAAAACTATATTTAATGATGGTTCACCAACAAAAGGTGATAAGTGAACCTTTAGTGAAAACTAGGGCATATACACCTAAAATTGAATTCTTTCCGTATTTTAAGCCTTTAGCTTTTATTGGATAAATGTAAAAACATTAAAAAACATATATAATCATATTTTAGTTATTTATATCCATTCCCGCCAATACAATGGCTACATGTTAACTACCATTTGAAATAATATTATTTTATTATTAGAGTGCAACGTAAGACTCCCAAGAAACTCGTTGTTGCGTGTTGGGTACGCCATCGAGCATAGCGTCCCCTTTAAAGTCATATTAATATTTTGTTCACAAATATGGATAATTATGAAAATTTCTTTTCTTTATTTACCTGGGGTGTTACATCCTTCCCCCCTTTTGGGAATTGCGTCCTCGCAATTTTAAAATTGCGCTTGGAAATATCCTTGAAAGTCCCACATCGGAACAAGAGTCGGTAAAACAATCACTTTAAAATAAAGAAAGATAAATACAAAGGTCACCCGAGTTAACCCATACTAGGATTATAAGTATGAAAATATGGACATGGAGGAAAAAACAAAGGGTCATGTTCTGATGGAGAGTGATAGAAAACATGTTTAGGAGAAAGTTAACCACGAGAAAATCACAAACTTGTGATGGGTTAAACGGTATTCGATTCCCCAGTAGGAAAAGTTAATAGACAACATTTTTGTTTTAAGTTACTTTTTATTGAGGAATTTATTCATAAGGAAGCATAATCACTTATCATATTGACTTTCAACTTTTATTAGATTCCTTACACAAACTCATATTTTCTCCAAAAGATGAGTATTTAGGAAGACTTGTTCACATTAAGAGTACTATAATCAACTTCTAGAGAATCACCTAATCCAAAAAAGAAAACTATATAATTCCCATATCTTTAGACCTTAACCATAACCAAAACCAAAAAGGTTAGTACAAGGTCAGATAATCCAGAAAAGGATAACCCTTTATAAAAAGAAAATCTATTCTTAATCTCCAAAATTTGTCAAACAAAACCCAAAGTTCAACAAGGATCATCCGATAAACAATTTGTCCATAAAATTATTCAAAGTAAACCAATATAAGATTGAAACCCAAATATTTAAAGGATTTAGTCACATAGTCTTCCAAGTTAAATCGTAACATTTATCTCCAAACAACATCAGTTGCTCCTATAGTCTCGTATTGAAAAGTAATTAACCTAGTCACATATCCTCCATGATAGGTTAATCATTTTCATAAATTACCCAAAATCAACTTACTCTTAATTCATAAAATCATATAACTAAAAAGAATCGGTCAAACTAACCAGGGAATTCACGTAGTCCAGTGGTAGGCGATAAATACCAGTCGCACTTTGGTTGTGGGTTCGATTCCCGCTGCTTTGTCCGACGCGACGGGATGTCACACGGTCTACCTGTTGTCCTTTTTCCAAAACTATATAATTCTTAAAACATTCCCCAAAATGAGATAAAATCTTCAAAGATGATCATAACATATTTTAACCTCAAGTTTATCTCATGCCTTTCATTTTCCATCAGAACATATAATAACCCATAATTACCTCAAAAGTAAGGATCATATAAACCCTAATGGTTACCTTAATAATTATTACCTGAATTTCCACATCGGGTTGGCCATCTCGTACATGATGCATTAGAGAACTCACCAAGGTTGAAGTGGTTGATCATGACTCCTTGATATTTGGTTTAGAACAACGACGAGTTTCCTCATTGAATCCTCTATTTTATCTAGTATCTTAATCAGAGAACCACCACAGTTTCCTTCAAACCTGTTGTCTCTTTGGTGCCTGCTAGATCCATCCATTCACTAAAAATAGAAATGTCAGTGTGAGTATATCAACAAAACCATCATGTACTAATGAAGAAGGTAAACACTAAAATACACTTACTCATTCACTTTATCTAAAACTAGGACTCTTTCTGAAATTCTAACCATTATGGTAATGTTACTTATGCTTAAAGAATACCCTAACCTCTAAAGTTATCTAAACCGACCTCTGATACCAACTATAAGGCCCCAGCCTTAAACTTTACTTAATCTTGAGTTATTACAAGATTACACATTGAGGATCTTTTCAGGTTTAGAGTTTTAGAGAATTAGACCATGAAACTTGCATTACATTCCACATTTCAACAAAGTGGATTATATAAAAGACAGTATTCATTCTTCCCATCAACTAGAACATATTTAAAATAAAACATGGATTCTCTCTTAACACATCCTTTACTCTATCATCTTATCATGTACCTTTACCTTGACCTGAAAAACATTTCAAAAACTTGGGATGAGCATAAAAGCTCAGTAAGGGATATAAAAATAAGGAAAGGAAACATGAGTTCATATATACATAAGAATGAAATCATAATTTACCCATAAAACATAGGCACTTTAACCTACCTCATCAAATCATGAATAAATCATAGAAATCATAAGACATAAAGGTAACTTGAGGCATTCATAACATTCTCACGTAGGGAGTAACCCTCTTGGTTACGTTTGGAATACCCATCACAGTATATTCCCTAAAATCTCTTTGGAGAAACCTTAACGTTTCACTCCTTCGCGTTACCCAATGCATTGAAGAGCTATATCGGGCTCACCCGCCCTTAGTTTATCACGGAACCACCCGTTTTTCATAACAATTCCCAAGAACCATAACATAAATGTATCACATAAAACATGAATAAAGGAAACATAACATTTCCACATTTCAATTACAATATAACATTTTAGTATATTGAAATAATGAATCCATTCAAAAAGAAACCATTTTCAAAACCATTTAAAACATTTAATAAAGATATTTTTGAATCAAAGTGTCCCATACCACCTTGAAGCTTTTAAAATTTTAAACCATTAATATCCATATAAATAAATCCTTAAAACCATTTTGAAAACATGGATATTAATAAGAACGAATAATTAAAACATTTAAAACGATATTTTGGTTAAAGGGGTTTTACCAAAATTAGAGACACTTGAATACAATAATTGAGGAATAACATTTATTCAAAACTTTGTAATATCATGAGAATAAAGGAATTCATGATATAATATTCCAAAGGACAGTATATACACCATATAAGAGTGAATTGGTGCATAACAACAATGAAGTCTCAATAGGGATGTGATGAAATCCCTTATAAAGAAGGTATCCTTAAATTAAGGACAAATAAATCTCAAAAATATGTGTGAAAAATATAAATACACCCAATATAAGTGGATATTAAGTGTAAAACAATAAAAGGTCATTCACACATATTCAATGGATGACATATTCAATGACTACATGTTGAACCCAAAGAAATCAAAATTGGGTTAAAAATTTCCTGTGACAGCCTAACGGCATCACATCAAAATGAGTTGATGAGAGATAAAAAGTGTATCTAATCACTTGGACATAAAATTTACATCAATAAGGATATATGAGAACATATCCCAGCATAACAATATGTAAATTAAAAGACCCAACAAAAGAAGTCTTTTAAAAACGAGGAGGGTGAAAGGTTCCCTTACCGACTTGGGTATCTTTCAAAACATACACCCCATGAAAGAAGGACAATAGATCATTGATGTAAATACTCATAAACGAAAGTATTTTACACAAAGTGTATAATAATGGGCAGTACATACACCACTCAATGGAATTTGTGGCAAATGTAGCATAAATCTCACGGGAATAAAAGTGAGATGAAAAATCCCTTACGAGAACTCGGCAGCCAAACGACGCCACATAAAACTTAAAAAATGGATTGATGAGAGAGAATAGGGTCTCTAATCACATGAACATAAAAATTACAGTAGGATTAATATAAAATAACATCCCAATCACAAGAAATATGAGCTTAAAAGAAATGACATAAAAGAGTGTACTTAAAAAGAAAGAGAGTTGTAGGATCCCTTACCTCAGGTCGGACTTGACTCGATCGTTCTTTAAAGTCCTGAATAATAGACTTGAGTTAATTTACACTTTATTAAGAACCCTTTTTATAGTTCATTATTCCTTTTATATCACTTATTTCAATGTTATAAACATTATTTAATCATTTAAGTTAATCATGTTTGTTTTGTCGATATTTGGTTCTTAAGTCGAAAGTGGACATGTTGTTCGTGTGGTCAAAGGTTCTTCATATCCAAAAATGACATTCCTGATTTGGATATCATATATATAATATATATCCAGCATATACATGTATTTATAAAATCACATAATCATTTAGAGGAAAGAAATGAAATGCACCGTTCATGGAGACGGTAAGCCGTACGTAGGCATGAACGCTACTTTCATTTTTATGTCGTATTAATGGAATTAAAACTATATGAGAGGTATTTATATTTTAATTCCAGAATTATATTAATCATTTATATGTATCATACATAATATATATCCATTATATATATGTACTTATAATAGTACATTACATTTGGGGATAAGAAATGAAATGCACCGTTCATGGAGACGGTAAGCCGTACGTACGCATGAACGCTACTTTCATTTCTATCTCATACTTTAATGGAAAGAAATAATAATGATATAGAGGTAAATAATAATTCAAGTATAAAATCATATATAATAACATTAAATCCATCCTTTATACATCCCACGTATGGCATTAACGAATCACATCACTTTGAGGGGGCGGTAGTCCGCACTTCCTAAAATGAAGATATCGCATATACCCATAGTGGAAGCCATAAAGGTAAGACACAAATGAAAAATACAGAAGAATAAGTAAAACATAAACATATTATATATCATATATAAAAATAGTGACATCATAATGGCCACCTTTGAAGGTGTTAAATGAGTATTGAACAATCATCGTTTCGGGAGGCAGAATTTCGCCATCCACGGAAACCGTATGTTAGTTAACCATTTGATGTAGTTGTGTGATAGTGTAGCATGAATAAATCTTATAACAAAATCCTAGTATATTGAAGATACTGGTGTTATTACAAGAGAAGTAAATAAAAAGAGTTTAGGGGCTTGGAGAAGCAAAATAAAACAATTGAACATGAGAGAATGAATTACCTTTAAAAGTGCAACTCCTTTTGATTTGAGCCTAAAGGCTTCCTTTGAAAGGATTCTGCCCAAAGGTAATACTCTAGGATGAGGAGAGGGATGTGGGTAGAGTAAATGGTCAGGGGTTGGCCGAGCCAAAGGCTTGAGGAGTGTGGGAAAGGAGGTAGAGGTGGGGGCCTTTTATAAGAGGAGAGGAGGGGCACTTTTGGAAAGCAAGAAACATTACTTTATTTGAAAATGTTTTGCGGTTTTTAAAAGTCCCACATTGATATAATTCGTGGATAAGGTGATAAGGGTTTGAAATCCACTCATCCAATTGGTTTTGGACATGTTTAGTTCATAGATTTTACATTATCTTTCTATTTTATTTAAATCGTCAAATAATGATGTCATCGCTGCATCATTATTATGTCATAAACAATTAAATTTATTTAATGTCTAAAAATTATAAAAAAAATACTATGATATAGGAAATATTTTTATCTTTCCAATTAATATTTATAATCAAAATTTGGACTTGTATAACCCCACTTAAAAATTGTTTTCGTAAAACATATTATGTTTGTGTCATTTTCACTTTAACATTAAATAAAAAGTAATTTATGTCATTTCCCAACAAAAGTGGATCCATGGGGTCCCCAAGTTGACCCATGGCTTGTCATGGTCGGCCATGACACAACCAATGAGGTTGGGACATGTTTCTAGGTCATTTCATATTATTAAAGTATTATTTATACCTTAAACTACCCTAATTACCTCTAATCGCGATTAAAAACTTAATAAGTTACTATTCACCAAAAAATTATTTTAATCTCATTGAACCACATTTTACATACTAATGACAACCATGCATGTCGGATTTTCAAAATTCAATACACATTAGTGGTAAACTTTCATTTAACTGAAAAATCAGTTTGCTTGATTACCACTTAGTGGTTTCACTATTCATCAAAAATTGAAGTTTTTCAGAAAATTACCAAAAATTCACCCTAAGCTATATTTGATATTCCGAATTCAAAAATGAAGTCTATTTTACCAAATTCAAAACATACGAGTCAAATTAATTAATTTAATAATTAATTCCCGCTGTGAGAGCAAATAGCGTATTTTTATAAAACAATAATTATCAAAAGATTGACACTAGTTTAAGTCTAATTTCAAAGTGAAATTAATTACAACGACCACTATTGGATTTAATGGTAAAAATATTTTCTAATTTAACTTTAAAACCAATTCAAAATATTATCTAATCATATAAATAAATTAGATTAAAAATATATTTTGAATTAAAACACAACATTTTACACTATTCATTAAAAAAATGAACTTTATCGGAAAAATACCAAAAAATTACACAAAGTAAAATTTGATGTCCCGATTCTTAATAAGAGTTTTATTTGGTCCAAAAGAATGTATAAGAGTGATCAAAACTATATTTAATGATGGTTCACCAACAAAAGGCGATAAGTGAACCTTTAGTGAAAACTAGGGCATATACGCCTAAAATTGAATTCTTTCCGTATTTTAAGCCTTTAGCTTTTATTGGATAAATGTAAAAACATTAAAAAACATATATAATCATATTTTAGTTATTTATATCCATTCCCGCCAATAAAATGGCTACATGTTAACTACCATTTGAAATAATATTATTTTATTATTAGAGTGCAACGTAAGACTCCCAAGAAACTCGTTGTTGCGTGTTGGGTACGCCATCGAGCATAGCGTCCCCTTTAAAGTCATATTAATATTTTGTTCACAAATATGGATAATTATGAAAATTTATTTTCTTTATTTACCTGGGGTGTTACACATATGACCTAGTAAACGTGTCACATATGTCATAAGTGTCCTATAAAATAATTATAAAACCATAAATAAATAATGATACTTGATAAAATACATTTCATTAACTCAAACTATCACTCCCAATAATATTTGTTGAATCATGAATAATAATATTTTTTTTGAAAAATATTATTTTCCCATATTCACTGAATAACTTATGAGTAATGTGAGTCAATAAATTAGAAACATCATATTTTAAACTTTAATAATATTTAATTTATTCATTTAACTGGGATCAATTAAATTTATACATTACTTGACCCCCATAGCGGGGTCCATCATGTCCTAAACTCTAATTTATTAGAATTAGTGAAGCTTCTGAATGTGCCTTGTGTGTGACCCTCTAGGTCCTTATATTGATAACAAGGAGTGTTACTCATAGAATAATAGTGGTTTTTAGAAACACATTAAGGTCCCTAAAGAGATAATGTTTAGTCATAGAAATGAAAATCTCATATTATCATTCTTTATGTAAAATAATCTCTGTCTCTCGATATCTTATAAAGAAAGACACACAAATTGTGTCACAATCCTTATATGTTTTATTTATTATTTCAATGAACTTACTATACAGAATTATATTATTTGACCACAGTTAGGGATTTAATGAAGGTACTACCATCCTATTCAACTGGGACTAAGATATCTCTTTCTTTTCTTAGAAGCTCAAATCTTGACTTGATTATTCAACCAATTCTATAACACCAATAGTTCACCCAACACAAGATACTTATCTAAAAACATAATTTCCTTACTTTTGTCTTACATCAAAGTAAAAGATAAAATGATACACATTAATAATTACATTAATTTGAGAGACTAATACACATATTCATAGATAAAAACATTCAATGACACCCAAAACATGTGGTGTTCCTATTAGCGGGTTAATTGTCATGATACCCTCTATTCAAGATCACCAAGTGTGAAATCCAGGAAAACAAGTATAAATGATTATGAGACCTAACAATTGACATCTATACATTATCTATGTACCATTAATATGATTTATCTATATGATAGTACATATTTTTAATATTACTATAATTTTATCTCAAGGTTCTCATTATATTTAAGAGTTTCTATAACCTTTTGATACTATAAATAATCCATTTAAATTACCATATAAATAGTTTATGCAAAAGTAAGATCAATATTTTTGTAAGATAATGTCATGAATAACTCTATTTATACATGATATTGTAATAAAAAATGCTCTACTCGAGTTGGGTCCAGGGCACCTAATTTTACAACAGATTAGTCCTAGAATAAATTTATGTTATAAATATTGATCTAAATATGGGGAATAAGTAAATTTAACTAGTGACTATGATAACTATATGTTTTATTGATCATATTATTTGAGTACAAAAATAATTTTTTTGGAGATATTAATGAAGAAATGACCATGATAGTTTATGTTTCTCTTTGTGATTATCCAAAGTTGTTTGAGAAGTAAAATATTTTTATAAAGATGCCACTATATGTTAGTTATACTAAATATACAACATTTTAGTCATACTAAATATATGTAATTTGAAATCTGTAAACAAATAGAGTAAAAACATCTTTTCATAACTACTTAGACTCTTGAATAATATGTTACTAGAATATAATAATCTTTCTTGTTAAACATATAATTCTAAATGAATGTTATGTTAAATGGGTATGATCTCTAAAAGAATACATTCCTATCAAAATGACTGTATATTCTTTTGTAAGGACCATAAATCACTTGAAAATTCCCTAAGTGTGGTTTGAATCCATACAATAAATATGAATCAATTCATTAAAAAATTTTATTGTAATTTTTAGTCATTACAAGGTTTATAAGTTTATATAGATGTGAGGATACTATAAGGCAATTTATGTGGCACACAAAAAAAATAATTCACTATGGAAATTTTATTCACCAACTAAAATCTCCTCATTAGAATAAAATTTATCATAAGTATCCTAAATTTAGAAATTATCCAAGAAACCTTTGACTTACACTATCTACATATGGAAAGAATGATTTTGGTGTACAATATAGAACTGATAATATATGGTTGGTTTTATTTGTAAATTATAACTTTCCATCGTGGTTATGTATGAATAAAAATTAAATTATGTTTTCTGTTATTATATTAGGTCCAAAACAACCTGTTAATGATATTGATGCTTATTTGGTTCCATTTATTGAAGATATAAAATTGGTTTGAGATTCAAGTGTTATGTTTTATGATGATTAAAGAAATGAAGAGTTTATGTTGAGATCTATGTCATTCAGGATAATGAATGAATTTCTTGATTAAGATTTTTTTAGGATATAAAATTAAAAGAATGTTAGTTTATCCCATTTATGAAAAAGGTACACTCACTTTTAGGTCGGAACATTTCTTAAAGATAATTATTCTAGGACATCATAAATTTTTACCCTGATGGAATAAATACCAATATTGTAAAACATAATTCAATTGTAATTCAAAAGAAAGTACAAATCCTTATTCATTATCAAGTGATGAATAGTTTGTGGAAGTAAAGGTTATTTTCACTTTTTTTGGAAATCCATTTTTTAAAAAAATTATGAAAACATGCTACAAAAAAAGATTAGTTTTTTTGAATTACTATAATGGAATTGTTTGTACATCAGATATTTTCTTGATCAATGAACATAAAAAATATGTTATAGTTTCATTCAAACATTAATAATTTTACGTAAAAAAATTGAATTAACTTTATGTTAGATATGATTGATATGGGGATAAGGGAGAGTTAGCATAAGTGAAGGGTGAATGATTTAATTTTTTCCCTTTAGAGACATACACTCTTTTCAAATAAGATATATTTTAGTATTGAATCTTCCTTTATGGTGAAGGGTTCATGAGGGATATTATTTAAATATCAAACATATCATGTTGATGAATTATTTGGAGTTAATGGTCTTAAAATAACATGAATGACATGTTTTGATGAAATATTTAATGCCCATGGATTTATGTTTCATTATACCTAAAAGTATATGACACACATTAACTAAATTTTCTTATTTTTCAAAAATATATATAGTAAATTTATTGAACTTAAAAAGTTTCCATCTGTTGAAAAGGAAATTTATGTCATATTATGTGAATTGGATATGTTCTTCCCATATTCATTCTTTAATATATTCATTCACTTTATGGTTCACTTTGTTAGATATATCTAACCATGTGGTTCTACACATTATAGATGGATACAACCCATTGAAATATATATAAATAATTTGAGAGGGTATGCCAAAACTTGAAGTTTTCCATATGGTTATATTACAATGTGATATGTTTTTAAAGAATCCATTGAATTATGTATTGTCTACCTATTCGATTTGGATAACATTAGTCTCCAAAAATCTCATCATAATGAGTGCCTTATGGGTAAACGAATTTATAGAAGATATATTATCACAATTACAATTTCATTGAGGGAATAATCTCACCATTATGTTTTATATAATAATATAGAAGTTTTATAATATGTTTAGACTCACATAGTTATTCTAAGGTATATAAATTCATCAAAGGATGAAATATGATATCAAATACACATAATAAATAGTTTATAAGATGGTTCTAAGACCATACTTTTAAGTAGTTATATATAAATCCATATTCTATTTTAGAATAGATTTTATGGATAGTCATAGGAACATGTTTAGAGGTATTATCTTACAATTGTTATATAATTAACAGTTATACATTTTATAAAAATGAATATGATCAATGTTGTTGAATGAAAAATAGTGTAGAAACTATTGTGGAGAAAACGATGCATGTATCTGGTATCAAGGATAGAAATACAATTTTTATGAATATGTCATAATTTTTTATCTTCTAAAAAATATGGGATTTGGATTATACAACATTCCAAGTAAAGGTTTTTCAATATAAATGGGTTGATAATTGAAGTGTAGTTAAAATTAATGATTTGGGATTCATGAAAGTGAATTTTAGTAAGAAAGGGTATAATAATGAAACATTCATAATAGAATCACATGAAGTATAAGTATTTTATTCCTCATATATAATAACCACAAATTATCTGATTGTTCTATTATCGACTAAAACAACTATAAGGTAAAATTAAAATTCCATCGTGGATGAATATTTCATTGGGGAATCAAAATCATTTAATGGTTGTATAATGTAGATAATGAAATTTTATGTCATAGGGTACCATAAAGAGAGGCATTTTATACTTGATAGAGGATACAAATCTCTTTAAAATTTTAAAAAAACATAGTTCATTGAATAGGTCAAATGGATCTAATTAGTTTTTTATATACTATATTTTTTCACAAAATATTTTCAGTTCACTAATATATTTATGAAATATAAATTAAATGCTTAACTATTCAGTATATAATTTCTTCTTTACTTTACAATAATATTAATCTCTAGGAACAACATAGTGGTGATTTTGAAATTGAGAAAATGTTAGGAGGTGGGAAATATTTTTGAGGTGAGAAACAACCTGAAGGTGAGAAAGAAAGAAAAATATATATGATGGAAAAAATATAAGAGAAACATTTCATGGTAGTGGTTATAAAAATTATTAAGGCGATGATTAAATTTAAAAAATTAAAGGTTCGATGAATGACCGTGCTCAACCTATTATCCCCAACAAGTTCATTTTCATTAGTTAAATTTTGGCTAATACTTGAATGCACATTACGATTGATGTAAATACATAACACGATATTGTTCTTGCATTTAAATAAATAATTTGGGAAAACATTACGGTAACATTATGATTTTTTTTTGTTTATAAAAAAATCCAATAATAAATCATTGATATATTATTCATTATCCCTTACAGAGTACTTTTATACTAGAATATTACTTTATTTAATTCATATTACTAGTCACTATAATGGATTATAGAGTATTTTAGATATTTATAATGAAACACTATCTTAGGTATGATGATAGGAAAATAAAACCCCACTCACCAGTTATACACACACACATCATAAACCAAGAAACTTGTGATTCTTCCATTCAACAATGGGAGAAGTAAGAATTTAAGGTACATTGGAATTGGTATTATTATTTTTACATTACATATACTAATCACTTTCATTCAAATTTTTTAATTTATGAAACGACATTGGAGTGAAAAAATAAATAATGTGCATTGAAACCATTGTTTCCCCATCATAAAGAAAGTATGGTTTACACTTAAATTAAACAAAAAATTGTATGTATTTTATATATATAGTTAAAAAATTATGATATGAAATGAAAACATAATTATATTCTTTTTTATATTTATATTGATGAATAAAAATCTCAAGACACTTCCATACCATGTCAAGTGCTATAAAAGGAGGGTCATGTAAATAAAAAGGGAAAATAGTATACGAAAACACACAAAACTATAAGAATCATTTTTAAGTATGAATTTATATAAATTTTTTTATACTTTAAAATAGTATTACATAATAATGAATACTTATTTTCATATATTTTTTATCCATTTTTTATAAAATAATTATCATTTAATTCAGGTAATGACAAAAACTATTAGTAGATTTAAAACATCCAAAATAGTATGGATGCATTAGAGGTGTAGGTTTTGGAGTTTTATCATGACAATACTTTGAGAAAGTAAAGAAACATGGGGATAAAAATGATAAATTGAAAATTATATAGTCATATATATATATATTATTGTAAAAATTTAGTTGGTAGGTTGATATTATAAATCGATATCTTCAAAGGGATCAATGATTATAATCAACGCAACAACAACCATAACAAGAATAGCCATAAACTATAGTTTTGAGGCTATCTATTCCCCTAAAAGGTCTACCATGACTAGGGTAATTGATTTTTTTATAATGGTTACTACTAAATGTGAATAAAATACTTGTTGATAATTTTCTTATACTGAAATTAAATTAGGTTAAACTAATTGTGATTTATATCTCTCTATAACCACTCATCGCATTATTTTGAGAGGTAAAATGTATAATATCTAAGGTGATATTCTACACAATTAAAAAATTAAAAAATATCATGTTAGAGCAGGGATTCACATTTTGTAGGAGTTGAGTGCCAAGACACTTGTTCCCTTTGATGATCCTGATGTTCACATGATCGAATTTGCTATTTGAACTTTCAAAGTATGTATGTTTAATCTTATAAAGATACATGATGATGATGAGGTATTACCTTTCAATTTTTATTTTATATAATTTTTTTTATAATTAATGTTTTTTTAACTGAGGTATGTTATTATAGAAGAATTAACAAAATGGTAAATAAAAGGTAAAGTTAAGACAATCTAAATGGTCAACTAATAGATTAAAAGACCTTTTGAGAGCACCTTTACCCCATTAATTGAACCACTACATTTATTAACATTAAAAGTTCATACAGATATGAAATTGAAATATATAAATATGTCCTACATTAAAAATAAATAATAAATGTATGGAGAGGGTATTACTAACATGATTAGTTTGAAGAATGTAAATAAAATTCTCAAGCACGAATAGTTGGGTGCCTTATTTTTGAATTCATAAATGTGGTACATTTTCATTTTTTTATCTAATTATTAATATACCATGTTTATTATAGTTTAATACTATTTATATTATTTATATATTTATATATTACACTAATATATGGGGAACACCTTACAAATAAAAAATTATATTTGTTAGTCCTCATGTCACTTCTATAGAAAAGACATCAATGAATGAAGATAAAGTATTATTAAGAGCACACCAAGTAGACACTATGTTTTATAAGAAAATAATAGATGATATAATCTTCATAATACCTATAATTTAGTAGTACAAATTTATACTTTAATTATATAATATATATATATATATATATATATATTCATTTTCTATTGTTTGTACCTTTTTTTAAGAATCAATGGATGCTCATTGTGATCAATTTTTATATGAAAAGATATATATTTGTGGATATAATGCAAGGATATCCAACAACTTGACCACACATGATTTCTATTATGAAATTTTAATACAATAATAATGTGGAGTTGTTTCATTAAATGTTTTCCACATCATTTTCAAGAATTTATTATCCCTTTTATGAAAAATTGTGATTATAATAGAGAAATATTAAATTTTGATTTTTTTGGGAGAGAAATATTATTCTTTTAATATTTGTTGAAAAATGATGATTTTGTGTGCTTAATGATGAATTTTTATTAGTTCAATTTTCATACATTTTGTGAAAAAATTTCTTAATTTTTTTATGTTTCTTTTATTGAATTTCTCTTCTTGATGTGATAATCTTCAACTGAATGTGTATAGAAGAATTTTGGTTTTCTCACACATCTAAACTACAAGTGCCTCTACATAAACATATTATTTTAGCCAACTCACATAGACAATTTTTAATGTACCCATATATCAGATTTCTTTTGTAGAAGATTTTCAAGATGCTACATATTTGATGTGTTTTATGTAGCCAGTTGTCTATATATCCAAATTTAGAGTAGCCCACATGCCTAAATTTCCAAATTAGTTCCCATGTATCCAAAAATATTGACATCTATATTTGTTAATTCCTCTTTAAAATTTATTCTTTTAAAAATGGAAACTCCCATGTATCCAAATTATAGATGCTCATGTAAAAAAATTTTTAAGGGGAAATTGACTTATCCAAATTTTGAATTAGTCAGATAAATGAGAGTAGTATGAGATCATTGAAATAAGAAGAATAAAAATATAATATGAACTATAATATATATCTAAGAAAACCCATCGAGATTGAGGGAATCAGTCATTGTGTTTAAGAGTGAGAACAAATCTTAAAATTTAGTTTGGGATAAAGACTGATATGATTTGGGGAACAATTCTATCCAAGAATATAGAAGATAAGCTTGGGATGATGACATCAACCAACTTAAAATTGTGTTCAGGCTGGTGGTGTAAATAATGGGAAAATAGTGGGAAGGAGATAGTCGCATAGCCAAAGTTGAAGCTAATACTGATGAAGAAACCAAGATTCATTCCAAGTTGAAGAAATGAGATGAAGCCAAGATTCATAAAAAAATTTAAAGCTAAGTTTATGAACATGAGTGAGATGAGATTTTTAGGCAGTGTTAGAAGATTTAGGGTTCTATGTTGAAGCGTGTTGAGGAAGATGATTGATCTAAGATTATATATTAGTTTGATGTACCTAAAGTTTTGATTTCTACTTTATATTTAGGGGAGATCAGATCTATGGCCTAACTAAGACCAAATGTTACAGATGAACAAACTAGTAATTCGACGAAACTCCATTGAAGAGCCATTGATGGTAAGGAAAATTTCCAATCGAGTTGAGATAGATAAATGATAGAAAATTTTAATGGGGGATTAAACTTTATTGAGATGATAATGATTATAAATACTAAAGATGACACTGAATCACGTTTTAATGTGTTTTGGGTATGAAGGATGAACTCCATAAATTTTTATTCTGTGAATGAAGATTGGATGAAATGAAGTGTTGTGTTTATGATGATAAATTTATAACCTTGTTGAATTTATTTTCTGTTTTTTTTTTCATTTTTGTTGGTAAAATTTTAAAGATGTTAATAGGTTTCTTGATCTCTATTTCTATCAAAGTTTTTATGAAGGTTAGTGATCACATGGTGTTTGATGAATTTCTTCATTAAGGTTGACTAATTTTTTTGAGTATAAACCTATTGGTTGAAGGTTCTGTTTTCTAATTTTAGCCAACAAAGGTTCATAATGGGTCCTGGTTATTTTTTAAAGTGGGTTATGTAGATAAAGTGTCCAATTAAAGCATTTTTAATTAAAAAAATAATGTTATTCAATAAGTGTTGGATGATAAATAGAAATTAAGAGTCTTTATAAGTGGAAGAGTTGGTTGGAAGGTTTTTCTAAAGCTAAAAGAAGCATCAAAAGATGGATTTTTATAACTATGAAATTTAAATAAAGTTGGGAAAAACTTTTTTTGGGTAGTGATGATAGAAAATTGAATTTTTAAAATTTAGTTCAGTGGACATAAATTTTAAAAAATAATCTTCCAGGAGAATAACAAGGGGGAATACCAATGATCATCGAGAGAAACACACAACTTTGGGATAGATCTGGAGAGATGAAATAACAGAGCTAACACTAGAGATCTATAGGATGGACAAGATTTGTAGGATTTTTCTAAAATCACGAGCCAAAATTTCAATGAGGGGGACTATTAAAGATCAAGTAGAGAATTATGGAATTCAACTTGAAAGATAAGAATTTCTATATCACTTTTTCTATCTTCTTTTGAATATTTACTTATTTTGTTTATTATATGTGCTAAAATTATGTGAACGTGATTAATACATAATTTCTAGTTGTATTTTTTTGAATAGTTTGGTTAATTAATTCATTTTCGTGCTTACTTCTTCTTTAATTATAAAACTCACTCTTCTTGAAATTCTTCTTTTCAAATATGTTCTTGATTTTTCTCAATGAATAGAGATATGAAGAGTAACTTTACGATAGTTATGACTATTTTACTAAGGTAATAAATCAAGATATTGAATCATAATATTGGTTGAGTGATCATTCACTTATTATTGATAGTTCATTAGGTGAATGAATCTATTGTTTTAAATTTTTGTCAATTTCACATTTTCATGAGTATCATTATTTCATCGAGCTATGATCAACTGAATTTTCATCATTTTTTAAGCATGGTCTTGATCATTAACATAGGTTATATATAACAATGCTAAAACTTCTTTTTCAATTTATCTTTCATTTTCACACACTATTCATCCATCTTTCACCATTTCAGTTCTTATTTTTTATAGTTTAGGACATTACATAATTCATTAGAACATCTTAGTTTCCTTATATATAGATCAAACCTAAATTCTGGTATCTAGTAGTTAGTATGAGTTTATAAATTAAAATCTGAAGGCTATAATGACTACAATACTATTCAAATTTTAGCACAATTCCTGGGGAAGGCTTGGCGTGGGTGTTTAGGGTTTAGTGAAAATTATCAAATAAACAAAAACTATAAAAAACAAATTTTAAAAATATATTATAAAATAAAATATTTGTTTTCACTATTTGTTTGTGATGAATCTTTAGAATTTTTAGTCTCTGTGTGTGTTTGATAATATTTACTAACTTTCTTTATGAGGTTTGTTTATTTATTATTATTTAAAATTATTTTTTAAGTTCTTTACAATCATGGATGAATTTGGGGGTTAGAATCAACCTAATGAGTTGAACTATGTTTTAATGGGTGTTATGGGAACACTTATTAGTAGTGTACCCATAAAAAAACATGAAAACCTTATCACAATGAAGAAATATTTCTATATTGTGATTCCAAACTTGAAGAATAAATAAATTTGAAGAAAAGGATTTGGGAAATTATAGATCAACTTCACCAATATCAAGAAACTAAGGGGGATAGAATACATGCTTACAAGATAAAATATGGGATCTTGGAAATAAAATAAAAATTCAAGTAATTTTTGAATTAAAAAGTGAATAAAACGAATTTTTTGAACATGATATTGGAAATTTTAGGGAAAGTAAAGGACAAACAAACAATAAAAAATAAATTTGTTCTTATAAAATCTTAAAAAAAACTACATCAATATAAAAAACAAATTTCAAATGAGGAATTATAAAATAACAAAAAAAATATTATAATTCAACCTAAAAATATTTCATTTAAGAAGTATGAACTAATAGTGGCTTGGGTTGGGGAGAAATTTGGAAATTAGGACCTAAAATCCAAAAATCATACAACATATTTTAATAAAATAATAGGAAATTAATTTGAGCTGGAAGTTGGAGAACTTTCAGAAGAATACATAAAAATGGATTTTTTTCATTTAAAAATATTGAATTTGATTTGAAATGTAAACTTTCTTGTTTGAAAATAGAAGCTACCACAACAATTGAACTAGTTTCTAATGAAGAGTATGATGGAGTGGATTTTGAATTAAAAACAACTGAAGAACATTTTATCATTATGCCTCTCATTTATTACATGACTCAACTAGAATTAAATAATAATTGGGAATTAAATTTTAACCAAATTGGTAGGAGAGACATTTATATAGAATTTTCATGTTTTCTTTTTGATATAACTAAATTAGAGTTCCCTTTTCCTATGATTTTTTTAGAAAACCCAAAGTTTGTTGCTTTTGTATTAAGGAATGAAATTTTGTAACTTGATCTTTAATGGATGTTTGAACACACAATTTTTGAACTTAGTAGAGAAATTTTTTCAGAAGTAGTGAATTATGGTTGTGAGTTTATAGTTGAGGAATATATTGAAGAAAATAAAAAATTAAAAAAAGATGAACTTGTTTTTTTATGAGTTTAATTTGTTCCTTCACTTTATTTAATTTTTGACCTCAACCATCTCAGTTTATGTTCATGATAAATATCAGAATAAATTGGATGATGAGTTTTTTTATGTCCATGGTTTCAAAAACCACTATAATCATTGTTTAACTTCCTATTCCTTATTATTATTTTATAAATTATACCATTAGAACCTTTTTTTGAAGAATTTAGAGTTATAAAATGTGCAAGATATATTTAAGGGTTATGTTTCACCTCTAGGATCACCCCATTTAATAATTTATTTTCTTCATGGTTTAAAATTCAAAAATTCTGGACCAATTCCAAAATTGGATAACAACCTATTCAAAACCGAAAAAGGGTTTTTCCAGGGGTATTTTCTTAATTTGATTATATTAGGTTCTTTTTTTTGAACTCTAGAAGCCTAAACAATAAATTCCCAATTAATAATTAATAGTAAAAGAACCCATGGTGGTTCTTATATTGGAAACCACATCCTCCTAGTGACTACCATTATTTTCTCTGGGATTTTGTTTTAGGATTTTAAAACTAGTGCTACTTGGAAGGAAAAACAAGGTTTTGAAATTTTGTTTTTATGATTCATTTTAGAATAGAGTTTATCATATATTTCTCTATGCACTTAAATTATTATGCCTCATGCTCCCTAACTCCCATAATTGAACATGAATGTCTTTTCTCAATGGAATAAAGCTTCATTGTTACATCCTATTACATTTACTTGATCTCATCATTTTTAATTTTAATGCATGGATCTAATGTTTCATCTACTTTTAATTTGAAGGTAGATTCATTGGGAGATCAATAGGTGTTGTAAGTGAAATATAAGAGTGATCATATACTATTTATAATAAACCAACACCACTATTAAGGGAGTATTATTCTCTATTTTTCTTAAATCATACATTTTTGAATCAGATTGAATGCTTCCTTGATATTGACACCTAGTTAAAGATACTTATTTTATGTTTACTAATAAAAATAATGTAAAAATAATATTTGTTTTGATAAAGTACTGAAATATGTTGAAAATACTATTTGAATTTCATTTTGACAATTAAAATTTACATTGAACTAATGAATTGGAATTTTTTAAAATTCTATTGATTTTAATTTTTTTCTTTCACATTGATGTTGAATTATTGAAAAAGTATTCTATTTTAACTAAAGGGAAGAGTTATAATTTTATATAAACTATATTTTGTTGATTTCCCATCAAAATCCATTCTAAATTTTCAATAACTGCGAGTTTTTAAAAACAATTGAATTAATTTTCAGCGGTGAAGTTTTTTTTCAATTTGGAAAGTTTTGATGAAAATTTGATGAGGTTATACTTTTTTACCACATAGGTTAAATTAGGTTTATTTTATTTCTGTCCCTCTTGAAATCATTTATTCTTGTTTATATTTTGATAAAATATTATACAAAAAATAATTAAATTTTAAACCTTTTGATTTGAATAAAAATTATATGATATGAATTTAAATGGGATATGTGTAGTGATCCGGACCCTAGTATCCCAGAGTTGGTGGTTAGTTTATTACATTGGATCTAGATAAAAGTTATCATATCCCAAAGTATTTAATAGTTTATTAGTCTTGGTAAACTATATGCATACTTCAATTCACATTAAATTTTAAAAAATAAAATAAAAAAAGTATTTTATTTGAAAACACCATTATCCTCCTTATCATAGACCTATGTATCAATGAAAAAATACTTCCAAGTATCCAATAGAAAATAAAACATAAGAAAGGGGAGAGCTGATATGCTTAGTAAGGGTATTCATAAAATAAAAGCTATGATTAAATAAGGAATAATCAATACGGTAAGGTAGATAACTGAAACACATTGAATTTAATTAATAACTTGATTATAATTTTACATGAATAAATGTTAATAAAATAATTCCATCTAAATAATCACATGATATTGAAACTTAACCATGGATATTCTAACTAATTGACTAATCACATGGAATGTATATAACTTAATTCTTAATGATGCAATGCATAATATAGTATGTCTTATACATACCATCAAGGCCTCATTCCCAAACATCTTATCATTAAGGATTCATGCCAACAAATCTTACATAAATGGGTAATGCCTTATCCAAATACCCAAGATAATTTGTCTCATTAGACATACTGATTCATGAAGGGGCAATGTAATTTTGTGCCCCACCAATCACTTAATAAGTCTAATGCATTCCTTATAATAAAGGGGTGAAACATAATCAACCTAAATATTCATATTGAAAAAGAAACATAAAAAATATTAATACTTACCCCAATCAATAAACATAATCATAAACCATCAAAATTAAAATGGTGAATGGTAATAAAATTGGATATCTCTAGTCAAATTGATCATAAACCATCCAAATAATTAATAAGGATGGCATAAATACAACATATCCTCAGTGGATCATAAGTAAAATATAGGGTTGATTTCATTAATGAATATAAATACCATGAAAATATCCCTAAAAAATTTCTTGAAAACATTTTCAGAAAACATGGATTTTGATTAAAAATAGAGAAATAAAGTTAGATTTCATTAGACAAATTCTCAATCATTTTAAGTACGAAAGAGTAAAAAAATGGTAATATTATTTGATAAATTTCATGAATAACTAGAGAAGAATAAAATTGATTGATTTTAAGATATAAATATCAAATAATTCCCCCAAGAGATACTTAAACAAACACAATCCTTAATAATAATGAGATTATGAAATAAACCCTTACCACTCTGGTAACTTCTGAATCGTAATCACCATAAAATAAATGACATAAAATATAAATTTAAATAGATTCATGATATAACATATCAAATATGTAGTTTATACACCACAATAAGAAAATAAATGGTGAATATGTAATATGTCTCATGGAAGTAGAAGTGAGATGAGAAATCCTTACCTTAGGTTTTACTTCCTTCGTATGTGTCAAAAACTCCAATATAATAAATATCAGTTTATTATACATCTATTATAGAAGCATAATAATATTTAGAATATCATATGTGATCCTATTAAAATATTTTCAACCTATTTTTAATAATATTTAATTATTTTCAGTGTTTTGGTTGTTAATTGCCTTGTTTTATCATATCAGTTTGTCATAAAAGTTCTGGTTATTGTGTATATGATATATATATATATATATAATGTTAGTAATACTTATTTTGTTCTAATGTATCTATGTTTTTATGTGTTTTAATTATTCATTTAATCCCTATTTTTATTCTAATGAGTTTTTCTTAAGTGTTTCAGATGATATTTTTCAAAAGGAATTTGTCTTATACATATTATAAGTATTTATATTCTGACAAGTAAAGTATTAAATATAAGGAGAAGTATTTTATCTTATGATAATAGATGTTTTAAAATATTATATTTCATATTATCAGTATAAAAAAACCATGTGTTTAAAGTTTATCTTACTACGTAAGATAATATATTATGAAGTGAATGGACAACCTATTGAAATTACAAGTCAGATATTTCAGACAGAGTGTATTTATGAAAAGTATTTATCTTAAAAAATGATATTTTTAAGATATTATATTATGAACACTATAAGAAGCTATGAAAGATAATTATCACACTTCAGTTACATATTAATCTTACAGATAAAATTATTCTATGCAGGTTGAATACAGATTATCTTACACACTGAAGAAGACAAAGATCTATTTTATCTTATGAAGTCTCTTAGAAATTTATCTTATGAGGATAATACTATCATTTGAATATATTATGAGGAACTATCTATTATTTATACTTTCATGCTTACTTTTATCATATTTTGATAATTCATTTCATGATTTTAATATTATTAGAAAAGGAATAAACTATTCAAAGAAAGATCAATTTATATAAAGTGTCACTTTTTTTGGGAATGTAATGATCTGAAGAAGTATATTTATGACATCACTTTTGTATAAGATTATTCCATATTTGGAAAGAACGAATGCATGCCATTAATAATTTGTCTTATCATGTTTTAAACATGTTATCGACTTGACCATTGTGATTATCTTATATGATTAAGTTTAAAATCAAAGAGGATATCTATAAAGGAAGTCTTAGCCACTACATGAATAAGTAATAAATTTAGAGACATAAAAGTGAAAGATTGCACATACATACAAATAATTTTATAAGGGTAAAAACGAATACTTTTACATAAAAAATATCATATAAAACACTCACATGATGTAAATTGAAGTCTATCAGATGCAATCAGATATTATTCTGAGCTATGCTTTGAAGATCATCATCTTTTTAGGATGTGTCTTTATCTACTATCATTTGATAATTAAAAATGTGTGATGAAATAGTTTGTTAAGTCTCATTTATATCTATTATGTTCAAAATATTTATAAGAAATTTCATTAAGGGTTTATACATATCTTGTAAAGGGAGATAATATTTGAACTTTTTTTCCTTTTTAAAATGTAACAATGGAATATATTGAGCTAGGATCCCAAAAAAGGTGTTTCATAGTGAAAATCAAAAAAATAATTGATTATAGTGATGGTGGAGTGTATTATGGGATTTATATTCCCTAAAAACTATAAATCTCTTGTTTTTAATCTCCTTCCAATAAGTTTTTATATTTACACTTCCTATATTTTTCAAGGGAAGTATTGGAAGTCACATACCTCGAAGAGGGTGGTTTAAAGTAAAGAAAATTTTTAGGAACTCAATTCAACCACCTCTTAATTTTTTTGATAGCCATTCTATGGTATAATAATTGATATTAGAGATCATTACTCTTGAGTTCACAATTTTCAAAGGTTTAAGTCCAATTATCTATTTTTAAATATCTATTATGGATGATAACAGAGAAGAAATGTCAATTGTTAGAGATACTTACTTTAATGGTGAAAATTATGGTTACTAGAAGCACAAACTATTATCTATTTGAAGAATCTCAGATTAAAGGTTTATCTTAACGTAGTAAACCCTTATGAAATTCCGAAGACACATCCAGAAATCTAGGATGATGGTACTAAATAAATCTATGATCTAAACTTTAAAGCTATGAATGATATAATATGTGGAGAAGGTCTACATGAGTTAAATAAAGTTTCCTAGTGTCAAAACCTCCTGGGCGGGACTTCTATAGTAGTTTCTTATGAAGGAATAGACAATGTGGATTCCCTTAGATATGATACTACGAAACTCAAGTTGTAAAAATTCAAAATGGATGAAGGAGAAAGCATCAATTGGTTGAATGGAATAATCATTGAGATTGTGAATAATTTTGTTGCTCTAGGAACACTAATTACTATTCCTGAGCAAGAATGGAAAGTTTTAAGAGTTCTATTACTCAAGTGGAGTGGAATATTATCTACCATAAGATAATTTACAGAGGTTAATAATTTTAAAATAAAATATCTCACAAACAAAATTATGATTTATGAATCTGAAGATAGAAAATATAAAATGTTCAAGAAAGGAAATACTACATTGAATGTTTAAGAATCTAAAGATAATAATAATAACAAAGGCATATAGATCTCCGAAACATCTATTGAAAAAGACTCATCAAGATATTATTGATCAAATGATGAACTTTCATAGTTTTCCTAAAATTTAAAAAATTTATATAACAATAGAAGAGGTTTTAGAAGACCCTTAAGCAAGTAAAAAAATTATGGCGAAAAATCTAAATAATTAATATGCTAATTACATGAAAATAAACATTCTAACAAAAAATTATTTAATAAGATCAGATATATGAATAAATATAGAAGGCTATGAAGGCCACATGGAGTTATTCTGAATATTATTGTGAATTTATATTCTCATAATCATAAACTGAATCTCTTAATCAAAGGGGAAATATATTCTTTATAAATCATTCAGATGAGATACATTCTTACTATTCTTATGAGCAAAAGTATAAATCAAAAGATGAAAATTGATCATAT
The DNA here is from genome assembly GCA_963277665.1 of Viscum album. Taxonomy (NCBI): domain Eukaryota; kingdom Viridiplantae; phylum Streptophyta; class Magnoliopsida; order Santalales; family Viscaceae; genus Viscum; species Viscum album. The sequence goes on from OY728156.1 coordinate 1,850,815,038, forward strand.
AAACAATTAAATTAATAATGTACAATGTTATAATATAAGCATGAAATATTAAAAAACAAAAAAATCTCTTATGAATTCCTACATTACAATTTTCAATTAATATGAGGAATTAAAAAAATTATTTAAAAAATCAAATGGAAAAGTCTTCTGCATCATGTATTGAACATGTTAAAATAATTAAGAACCCATAGAGGGAGGTTAAAAACCTCTAATATTATCTAATTGTTTTTACTAAAGGGGAATATTACCTAAAAAAGTTTTTACTTAAATGAAAATCAAAAGGAAAAAATTTGGAATAGGAATATAGGGTGAAATACCCAAATTTTATAAAAATATTTTTTGGGTCGTTGCAAAATTAAAAAACTCTTCAAAAATACTTGTTTTCACTATAGAGATTTATAAAATTATGGTAATATTTTAATCTAAAAAATCAACAATTACATGGAATTAAAAATTTATTTTCATACAAATACTTTATGAAATCATGTTTCTATTTTTTTGGAAAACAAAAACAAATTTAAATCCCCAATTATTTTATAGATAACATTACTAGACCCAAGTGTATCTAGGTACCAAAAAATATTATCTTTTAATTTTTCATTATAGGAAAAAACCACACGAATAGAAATTCAAAATTGTTTAATGAAAGTGGTGATTCAATAAATATGAGTGAATATTTATAAAACTTTCACTCACTATACAATATTGATAGTGGATATGCCACATTTGGTGACAATGAAAAATGAAAAATTGTTTTCATTTGATTATTTGGAAATCTACAATCTATTATCATCAAAAATTTCTAAATGTGTAAGTATTAAAGAAAAACATAATAAGTATTTCTAAACTTTTTGATGATGGTTATTCATGTGATTTTTCTAACAATGCATGTTTAGTTTTAAAAGATAAATCTCTCAAGTTCAAAGCACCAAGAACTACTAAAAATCATAATTTAGAACTTAATTATTTGGGTAGAAAAAATAAAAAATGATTGAATGTTGAAATTGATGAACCATGGATTTGTTATATAATACTTGGACATTTTAATGTATAATCTTTAAAAAAGTTATCTAAGAGACATTTAATTTATTATTTTCCTAACCTTAAATTAGATAAAAATAAACTCTATGATTCATATAAAATATACAAGTAACAAAAGTCATCTTTTAAACCAATTAAAGAGTTTTCCACATCTAGACTTTTAGAGATTATTTATATTGATATATTCAGACCTACTAGAACTAAAATGAATGCTGGTAAATCATTTTTTTTAAGGTTTTGCTTGATTATTTTTCATAATTTACATGGATTTACTTTTTGAGACATAAGAGCGATTCTTGTTCTATTTTTATTAATTTATGTCAATGTGTGAAAAATGAAAAATATTTTAAAACTATTACTTTGATAAGTTTTCATTGTGGAAAATGTTAAAATCATGAATTTGATTCATATTACTCAAAAAAGGTTTTAAACACACTTTTTCTTCCCCTAAGTCACCTCAAATTAAATGGTGTTGTTAAAAAGAGGAATAGGAATTTGAAACAAATTTCTAGAATAATGTTATGTGAATATAACATGTCTACTCATTTTTGGGAGGAATCTATTAACACACCATGTTATGTTATTAAAAGGGTTCTAATAATGTATATATTAAATAAAACACCCTATGAGTTATGAAATAATAGAAAACCAAAGGTAGGATAATTTTAGATGCAAGGTTTACTTATTAAACAACAAGGAAAATATTAGTAAGTTTGATCCAAAATATGATGAAAGTATTTTTCTAGGTTATTCTATTACATACAAATCTTATAAAGTTTTCAAAAAAATGTCAAGGAGTGTTAAACAATAAACTCATTTTAAGTTTGATGAAATTTATTCTTTTTATCACAAAATGTTTCAAACTATTATGCTAAGTGATTCCCTAAAAGGCATGAGACCTAACCCTATCATTAACGATTAAAAAGGATGATGATTTTGGACTTAATTTTTCTGAACCAAATCAAGTAATAGTTGATGCTAGTGAACCAGAAAGCGTGCTACCTAGATTACCTAGAAACCATAAAGAGAATCTTATAGAAACTATTATAGAAATATTATATGAAAGAGTTATAACTAGAATAAATATACAAAACTTGGTATAATTATCTAACTTTTTATCTCAACTGGAACCTAAGAATATAGAAAAATCATTAGTTAATGAATATTGGTTTTTTGGTATGCAAGATGAGTTAAATCAGTTCACGAGGAAAAAATATGGGAATTATTTTATAAACCCTATAACATTCCTGTTATTGAAACTAAATGGGTATTTAAAAACAAACAATATGATGAAGGTTTAATCACTACCAATAAAGATAGTTTAATTTCAAAAGGTTACAATCAAGAGGAATGAGTAGACTATGAAGATACCTTTTCTCTTATAGCTAGATTAGAGGAAATCATAATATTTCTAGAATATTAATATTATATGAATTTTAAATTATATCAGATGTATGGTAAATATACTTTTATAAATGACTTTATAATAGAGTAAGTTTATGTTAAACAACCTCATAGTTTTGAAGAACCTCATTTTCAAAATTCTATTTTTAAACTTACCAAAGATCTATATGGACATAAACATGAACTTAGAGCATGATATGAAATATTAAGTTCTTTTATTTTTTCAAATGGTTTTATAGTAGTAATGAAATATCCTAAACTATTTAAGAAAACTTCATCCTCATATATTTTTTGGATACAAATATATGCTGATGATGTTTTTTTGGGTAAGAAAAAACAAAAATTATGTAATGTTTTTTCAAAAATCATGTAATTGGAATTTTAAATGAATATGATGGGTGAGTGAAATTATTTTCTGGGATTTTAAATTTATGAAAAATAGTTCCTGAATGTATTAAACCAAATAATATAAATAATTGATTTAGATAAAAGGTTTGGACTTGAAAAAAATACATCTTATTCAAATTATATGAGCTATATCATTAAACTTGATATGGATGAGTCTAAAAAACCAGCTAAAAATAAGTTTAATTAAAGAATCATTATAAGTTTACTTTATCTTATTATATATAGACCATGAATTTTTTTTGTGTATTCATTTTTTATGATTTCAATCCAATCCTAGAGAATCTAATATAAATGATTTTAAAATAATTTTAAGTTATTTTAAAGGAATTTTTTCACTTTCTCTACTTCTTCCAAAAACCACTGATTTTAATTTAAATTCTTATTTGGATGATGATTTTTTTAATCTATACTAGAAATAAAAATAACTTATGGAACATGTCATTTTCATAGTAAATATCTAGTATCTTGGTCAATTAAGAAACAAAAATCTATAACATTATCAAATATAAAAGGTAAATATATTGTATTAGGAATTTTTTGTGTACAAGTGTTGCAGATAGAACAAACTCTAATAGATTTTGGATTCAAATTTAGTTGTGATCAAATCAATATCAATAACACATGTGCTATAAAACATTTTAAATAATCCAATTAACCATTCCATAATAAAGAAAGTTGATTTGGTACATTATTTCTTAAGAGATCATAAAAAAATATGATCTTTGTAGAATTTATTTTCATAGAAAACCAATTAGAAGACATTTTTACTAAGCCATTGCTTAGTGACAGATTTGATTTTATCGAATTATAATTAGTTTTATTTAATTGTAAATGATTATATTTCAATTTTTCTTAATATCATGATTTTATGATTGAATATTTTTGTTTGAGATTTAGAATCACTATCTCAAGTATGAGTCACATAAAAGTAGGAAACTCTGCCTAATTTTTGTAATGATTACCCTATATATTACACTATGTGACCCTTTTATTACCATAAAAAGGTATGTTTGTTCTATGCATGAAAACCTTGAAAACCAATGAACCTTTGACTTTATGTTGTCCTAACCTATCTTCCCTAACCCTTCAATATTCCAAACCCCTTGAAAAATAGAAAAAAACCATGATATCTGATGGTGCAACATCAATAAGGATCAAACATCCATGTATGGAAAAGTGTGTTTTAAGTGGAAGTGTGATTGATTTTAGATGGATAGATGACATTAATATACTACTCAAGAGATTCATTAAACGTCAAGGCTAGGAATACATTTTTGATGAAAAAAGATCCAAATTCGTTTTTGGGAAATAATTTTCAAAGTTTTATGAGACTGTGGTATTTCATTTTAGTGATAATAAAGATTTGGTTTTTGTAACTATAAACCAGAATATTTTTTTCGATAACTTTTGTAACAATGGGTGAAGCATTTAAATGTCATTATAAAGGTTATGTATAATTAAATACGTTATTTTTCACTGTAAATGAAGTGATTACACTAGAAATGATGAATTCTCTATTAGGTTCAGCAAATATTGATAAAAATCTAGTGAAAGTTTTTTAACCTGAAATAAATGCTTTTATAATGTTTATTCAGTCATTCTCCACACAACACAATAGTGATTTCAAAAAAGTTATTTTTCAATATGTTATGTTAATGTATTTTTTTATGATCAAGAATATTTTAAATATGTCTTGTTATGTTATTAGATAGATGTTCCATTTCCAGAATAATTGAGTAAATTTTTATCCTTTTGGAAGGATGTTAACTCCTATTTTTCATAATGTTGGTGTTTGTCTGGATGAGAATACTACAACTCATTATCATGGACTGAGTGTACTGACTGAAAATATCTTAAGACCATGTGGGTTTTATAGGAATTATTATTTAAATAAAATATTTCCCACAATGTCTAAATAATAGATTGAGGTATATCCCACTTCAATTCAAGGGGATTCATCTCGAATAGAAATTTCTAATGATGTTTTTGTTTATAATCCTTAAGTTGTACATAAATCTATAGAAATACTAGTAAAAAGTATTAATATAAGGGTTGTTATTAATAATGAAGCTTTTTCTAAAAAGATAATATGAGTAAGGGTTATTTTTTAGTCCAGATAAGATACAACTCCTTAAGTCATTTCACCTCCTACTTCTATTTTATTTCAACCTGATGTTTTACCTACTTATTTTCTGAGAGAATAATTGGCCTCAACCATTCATTATGTTGGTTAATTTTGGTTGATGAAGGACCATATAAACTATGTCAGGTGTGATACCTATCAATGAATTTTATCCATTTGGTGGAATGAGTCAAAAACTTAGATCACAATCACTTAATCGAGATGCTACCAGTGAAGAAAAATAATAACCTGAAATTGCAACAGTGATTTTTGAAAATAGAAGAGCCCAATCAGAATCTTCAGAATGATCCTATGGTAGGAGAGAACTAATTTTTATTTAAATAAATATGTTTATGACACTATAAATATATAATATAATTAAGATATGTTTTAAATTATTCATGCAAAATATACAAGTTTAGATGTCCCCATAGAAGAACTAGATATTGCTGATGAGAGAGCATGAGAAAGATACTCTAAATTAATTTTTGAAGTAAAATCATTAAATTTTTAGTTAATTGAGGACATAAGTAATATTATGAATATTATTAATCATGAAATGTATAAAGATGATGTTAATTAAGTGAATCTTTTAGTTAAATCGGTGTTGGAAATGTTTTCTATGAAACCTATTGGAGAAGAAAAAAATTAGGTGGATATAATTTCAAAATTAAAAGGGGTGACTATAGAAATAGACACAATTAATTCTACCATTAATTTAAGGCAATATAAAATTCTTTTGGACAACCACTATCATTCAAAAACCCCCTATGAAAATTATTTTCATGCCTTAAAACTAACACACTTTTATAATTTTCATGTTTGGTTGAATGGGTGTTTCGTAATCATATGAATCATGTTTTGAAAAAAAAACATTTGTATAACTGAATATTTATATTGCATTTATTTTTAATGATTTTATTTATTTCATTTGCATTATAGTTTTTGATGAAAATAGTTACTTATATTCTCAATATGTTTCCACATTATTATTATAATTTATTCACTATTTTTTTGTGATTCTCTTTTCTTTATTGAGTTTCTTGAATTACTTAATTATTTCTACTTCTTATTATTTTTGTTAATACAATTTCATTCCAAATTATGTTCATATTTAGTAGAATAAACTATATACACTTGTTCCTAGTCAATAGTGATCATATTATTTTTCCCTTTTCAACTTATTTTCAATATCAGAAAAAATTGGAGAATAAAAATAAAAACATAAAATTAAAAATGGGAGAATAAAAAAGAGAAAATAGAGATCAAAAAATTAAAATTTGTTTTAAATATCCTTTAAATTTTTTTATTTTCTATTCAATGGGTTTTGTGATCATCAAAAGGGGGAGATTATGGAAAAGACTTACTTTGTTCCAATATATCTTAGTTTTTATGTGTTTTGATGATTTAAAAAATCTCTATTTGTATTCTAATGATTTTTTCTTAAGTTTTTTAGATGATATTCTTTTATAAGGAATTTATCTTATTCTTACTATAAGTAATTATTATATGCTAAGTAGAGTGTTCAATCTACGACAAAATATTACATATTAAGAGAATAAAATTTTGGAAATATTAAATTTTGTATGATAAGAATTATAAAACACTATTGAAAGTTTATCTTACTCTGTAATATAATGACATATGAAGAGAATGGTATGGATACCACATTTATAAGTCACATATTTCAAAGAGAGTTTATTTATAAAGCATATTTATGATACAAAAAGTATATTCATAAAATATCATCTTATAAACGGTAAAAGAAGCCGTGAAATATTAGTATCATAATTCAGTAACATATTTATTTTATGAATAGAATTATTTTATTAAAGTTGGATTTAGTTTATCTTATGAACTAAAGAATAAAAATATCCATTTTATCTTATGAACTCTCTAAGAAATTTATCGTATGAGAATAGTACTATCATTTGGATATCTTACTAAGAACTAGATATTATGAAGAATATAATGATTAATTTCATAATCTATTGATATGTCATTTAATAATTTTAATAATTTCATGAAAAAAATTTCTATTTAAGGAAATATTGATTTATATAAAGTTTTACTTTTCCAAGAACAGAAAGATGTGAAGAAGAAGATTTCTGACATCACCGCTGGAGAATCTTATTCCATATCTGGAAAGAACGGACACATGCCATTAATAACATGTCTTATAAAATTTTCAATGGATTATCAACATAACTATTGCGATTATCTCATATTATTATGTTCAAAATCAAAGAGGAGATATAAAAAGGAAGAGTCAGTGGCTGCATGGATAAGAAAGAAATATAGAGACATATATTTGTAAGAATACACATATATACGAATACTATGATAATGGTAACAAAGAACACTGGTACATAGACAATATAATATACAATTTTCACATGTTTCACTTTCAATTATTTCATTTTGAATTGAATATCATCAATATTTTTCTTTAAATATCATCATCTTCTCAGGATACATCTTCATATACTACATGTTTCTACATGTTATTGTGTGCCATAATTATTCATTAAAGTTCAATCATATATATTTTATTTAATCTATTTCTAAGTTAGTGTGTTAAGGTCATTCATATTAATTTTAAAGTGAGATCTTATTTTAAATCTCTTTAACCTTTTAAAAATTAACAACTGCTTGTACTCCGTTTGGAGCTCCTCGAAAAATGAATGTCATAGTGAAAATAAACAAACTCATGGAGTAGAGTGTTGCTGGAGTAGATTAAGGGATTTATATTCCCTAAAAAACTATAAATATCTTGTGATAAATCTCATTTTTATATGTTTTTATATTTCCATCATATATCTTTTTCATTCTAAGGATTTTTACTCACAAACCTTGAAGAGTGTGGTTTAAATTAAATAAAATTTTGAGGAACTTAATTCACCCATCTTGAATTTTTAGTTATACATTTTATAAGACAACATATTTGTCATATAAATAATTATAATAATGTTATAATATCATATTTACTCATTTGATACATTTTTATAATCATTAATTATTTTTTACATCGAAAATGAATCATATTGCTTTGTGAAGATGGTAGACCGTACGTATACACGAGGGATACTATCATTCCATTAATGAGTGAAAGGGTAATGAAGTGAGTGATATATTAATTTTTAAAAATTTAAATCATATAATATATATCACATATATTCATTACTTTTATCCTTATTACATTCATTTTATAGAGTTAGTGAAAAATGAATCACATCGATTCTCAAGGCGGTAATCTGCCATACACACGAGTGACATTATTTTATTTAAAATGGAATGGAATGTAAAAAGGTATATGTGATATTAAAATTAAATAAGTATAATAATATCATAAATATCATATAAATTTAATAAATTCATTCTTATATCCATCCTTTAATGGTGGTGATGGAAAATGAACTACATCGGTTCCCGAGCTGGTAGTCCGCCGTATGCACGATCAATGATTACATTTTCCATTTGATGGAAGTGGAGATGGATAAATATTATACCATTAACATAATAACAACTTATTATATGATATATATTGGTGTTACTATATTGTAAGTGTTAATACATAATTTATGATGGGAAAAAGAAGAAAGAAAATGTATGAGATTTGTTTATATAATTACCTTCTCTAAGAGAAACCTCCTTTGGATCCCCTCTTAAGGATCCTAAGGATGGTATTTTGGGAGGACCAAAAGTTATATAATATGTATAAAGATTTTAGTGAGATATTATTTAAGATTTTGGTCTATATAAAGGGCTCTATAGGTGTGAATAAGTGAGGGGAGGGAGTTCCCTTTTATAAGTGGGGAAAGGGGATATTCCTGGAAATTACTTGGAAATCTCCCCAAAAAATATAAAATGATATTCATTCACATGATAAAAGAATAAATATTACCCTATATTATAAATTGGTAAGGATAAGGTGAAAATATGTCCAGAAAATAAGAGTTTGGAAAGTTGGTAGGTCATTTAAACCCTTATTTTTTTTAGTTTAACTCCATGGTTAACCCATTTTTACCTTAACCACTATAAATAATTTTATCTATTTTTCACTGTTCATTTTGGTAAAAAATAAATTTTACCCTATTAGATAATATAAATTATTCTGATTCCAAATATTTAATTAATTTTTACAAATTATTTTCATGGAAGTGGAAAAATTCAATTTAAATTTATACTTGCAATCATGATGAAAAAGATGTCTTTCAAAGAAAGAATTATAATAAGTATAGATGGTTTTAATGTCAAAATTCAATATGAAATTGACTAAAATGATATAAATTATTTAAATTGTAATATAATTTATTTTTATTTAAATAAAATCTAAATATAATTTAACTTTTTAATAATTTAAATGAAAAGTTATTTTTAGAAACAATCAAAATTTGTCATCATTCATAAAAAATGAAACATTTTAGAAAAATCCCAAAAATTCATACTTTGATAATTTCAATATACTTAATTTAAAAATGTGTCATATTTTTTAAAATAATTTTTTTAATATTGGTAAAATTTAATTATAAATTATTTTTACAAAGCACAACTAAACCACCTTTTAGAAAAATAATTTTTTTCAAAAAACCTTTCTTTTACTTTCAAACGATTATTATTTTATTTCTAATAAATAGAAAAATATTTAATTTAATTTATAAATTTGTATACCATAATGTTTTAATAATTTAGTTAGTACTATTTTTACCCACAAACTTTATGGATATGTTATAATGGTTATGTTTAAATAATAACATTTTAATGAAGTATCACGTTTTGTTTAAACCAGGTGTTGCGTGCATCACAAGCTATCAAAGAGATTGAATTTATTTTAAAAAATGTATCATAATGTCATAGGTTGTTACATTATCTTATGATCTTGGTGTTTTTTTTGTGATACATGCTATCAAACATGATATTCCAATTTTAAAAAATCTTAAGGTGTTACACACTACCCTCTTAAATAAATTTCATCACCGCAATTAAAATATTGATATAAAAAATAAAGGGTTGGAAATTTGAAAATAACATTGTTTAAAACCAAAATTGTAAAAACGGTTAATAAAATATCCTCTTGATAATAGATAAATAAAAGTATAAAGCTCATATGTAATAACACATAACAAAGTTTATAAGCATGAGAACATTGGTGGAAACTGATGATATGGACATGAAAAAAAGTGTAAATAATTTTAGAGAGTGATAGAGGTAATTGATAAAAATAAAGTTGTAGACAAAAAAACCACAAATCTATGATGATTTAAAATACCATTAGTTTAACATAAATGAAGGTATTAGGATGACATTTTTTTCAAGATAATTTTCTTAGAGTTAAGGAATTATTTTACTCTCTAAAGATATAATTAAATATACCTTCTTTATATCTTTCTATTTTATAAGAGAAATTTAATAATTTGTTTATTCTTTAATGAATTCCCAATTCATTTCTTACTACACTAAATGAACATCCAAAATTAAATTTTATGTACAAATCACATTAATATATCACTATAATGACAATTAATTTCTAACATCATGCCCTGCCTCATTGTCTTGAGGTGAGGGGAAATTGCTACTTGGCCTTAAGCATCACCCCCAAGATGCAAAAGGCTTGTAATAAATTCCAAGGGGTTCATTAAAAATTGGTATAAAATTTCCCCTTTTTAGAATAAGAAAACCAACCAAGATAAACACAAACAAACAATTACTGTGTGATGCATGAACAAAAATTGATAAAACTCAATGTAATACTAAACTAATAATAACTAAAAAACAACCAAAGCACTAATCTCAGAATATAAAGTGGAATAAAAAACTAAAAAAGATAAAATAATCCAAATATAATAATTCCATAGCTTTCAATATGCTCTAATCTCTTACTCCACAATACAACCCAAAGTATCATGATTCATTACTAAATAATTGAGATACTTTACCTTTACATATTTTTGGATAAAAAACATCTAAAAATGAAAAACAACTCCAATGTAGGGGATAAGTAATGAAGCTAATTAGGTTGTCCCCTAATTAATTCCCTACTCATTACAATAGGATAGAACATGTTAGTACATTTATATAAAACAATTTATATAAAAAACTTTTAAAAATTTTAATAGTTTATACCAATCCAAGTAATTTCACACCAAAATTGTTTTCCAAAAAAAATATTTTTCAAAGAATGTAACTAAACGACTCATTAAAACCATTTCTCAAATCCCATTTTGGCATAATCCTTTCCATTACACACATCAAACCATGCATAAAACCATGGAACTCCATATACTCAGGATTAGTGAGTCATCCTTTCACCGAGATTTCACATGGTGGAACATTTTTATGTGGTAATTTTTATACCCATATCCAACCCACTTTTTATAGAGGAAACATCATACACTTATTCGTCCTGAATGTACACAAACACAAACACCAATCATTATTTAAAAAACCAAGCCAAATACACTATGCCAAATAATTTTTCCCTTTTATTGAAAACCTTTATATAAAAAGATTTCCATGAATCCAAAACAAGCCAAAATTTAAAACCACTATTTTAAATTTATGAAACCTATTTCACTTTCTGCAAACAACTAATTTTAACAATTCTAAAAAAAATCAATTTTTACAATTCTACAAACCATCACTAAAGAGGGTTTATACCATGATTTTAAATTCAATTTAAAAATAAATTTCAATAAATTTTAAAAAATTTAAAACTAATCCTTTAATTTCTAATAAGATGAGTCTATAGTGAATCCACCTACCTCCAAAACTATGTTGAAAATGAAGAATGACAAAATTCTTCAACAAAACCAGGTTGAAACTCCAAAAACCCATATTAGAACTTGTTCCCTAAAATCAACAATAAAAAATATCATCATTATTGGAATAAAAAGCCATGTATATCTCACCAATATATTATACCCATGAATAAAATATAGGTAAGAAGAAGAATTTAAGTAAAAACAACCACGAACAGAGACTTACCAAGGAATACAGACTTCAACATACCAATATTTTCCAATGGATCTCTCCTTAATCAAGATGAATGGTATAAAAAACCCTTTTCAAGAGAGTAATTCGTGTTAAGGTTAAATTAGGTAAAAAATGATCCATTAAGAAGAAAAATTTAGTTAGACCCATAGTTTTCGGATCTAACTTTTAGCTGTGCATGATTAGGGTGCATGGTAAGGCCAATCGTCCACTAATTGTGCATATGCATTTGCTCCAAAAATCATGGTTAATCCTATGAGGATTAATGGTTTGGAAAAACCATTCACCTAACCATGAACCTACTTATATCCCACTACCTCAATTTTTACAGTTTTATAGAGGAGTTACACAGTTTTTACTAACCATGCTCAAACTGTTCACCTCTAAAAAACCCCAAATAAAATTATAAATGTCCTTCAAAATCACCCAAAAATCACCCAAAAACTTTACTTAGATAAAATAAATAATGAAATGGGTACTTAATTTAAATATAGGGTGATAAATTATCCCCACTACTGGACTTTATTTCCCAAGAATGTTAAAAAACACCATTAGCTTGAAAGAGTTTAGGCCATTGATCAACAATTTCCCTTTCCTGCTTCCAATTTTCTTCCGGAATCTGACTATTTTTCCACAAAACCTATAATAGTATGATAAATTTACCACAAAATACTTTCTCTTTCCAATCCAAAATATGCACTAGCACATGAACCAACAAATCATCTAGCTCTAGCTCTATGTGATCCCACTAAATCACATGGTCATGATCAGGCTGATACATTTTCAAATGAGATAAATGAAACACATTATGCACTACAATGAACCATGATTTAAAATAAAAACTATATTCCACCTCACCTACCCAATCAAATATCTAAAAAGGGCCTATGTATCGAGGATATATCATTCCCTGCTTCCCAATATGATGACGTCCAAACCATGGAGAGATTCTCAAGAACACATGATCACTCACCTCGAATGACAACAGATGTCAATGATGATCTTCATATGATTTATGATGACTATTATCCATCTCAATTATATTATTTATCAATTGAATCTTCTCCATTTTCTCTAGGACAAGTCTTTCCCAACTAGTGAAGTCTCACCTATTTTTAACCAAAAAAGAACAGAACGATAAGGATTCCCATACAATGCTTCAAAAAGATCCATATATATCATGTATTAATAAATATTGTTATATGATAAATCGACTAAAATTATGTCTTCCTCCCCTGCCCCACCAAAATACATCACACTATCCCACAACATGTCCTCCAACATTTGTATCGTCCTCCCTGATTGTTTATCCATCTATGGATGATATGCTGTACTCATGGTCAACTAAGTCCCAATGCATTTTTATAAGGATTTCTTGAAATGATATCTAGAACTTATATCTCTATATTAGAATATCAAAACTAGTATTCCATGCATCTTTACCACTTCTTGGATATATATTTTGGAAAAAACCTCTACCATATGAGATTCATGAATAGCGATGAAATGTGATGACTTTGTGAGATGATCCACTATCACCCATATGGAATCGTGTTTGAAACCTGTCCTTCGATGACTTGTCACAAAATAATTTGTGATCTTATACCATTTCGAAATAAGAATAGGTAAATAATGCAACATACCTACTAACTACTAATGATCTACCATAACCTGCTAACAATGTAAGAATATAAAAAAACTGAACAACTTTTTTTCTTTCCCACCCACTAAAACTGTACTTTCCATGCCTTATAAATTTTATGTATTATAGGATGAAAATCCCATCTATAATGGTGTTAAACATGAATAAGTTTTTATTTAAAATCCATTGGTATGAACATCCATTCTAAAAAACAAAAAATATGAACTCTCATCCATATTCCATTCCTGAATGGTCTCCCCACCATTGAGTTTTGACCTCATAGAAACACATTCTGAATTTGATGTATTTTCCTCATTAAACTCTCTCAATCAGACCGGTAATAAAACAAACCCGAATGAAAATTATAACACTCCATTTTTCTTCATATTTCAACTGAATTTTGGCTATCAACAACATCAACTACCACTAATTTGAAGCCCCTTTTCCAACTAAGCATATAAACTTTTTCTTAATGCATCTACCATCGAATTTCCTTTACCTGGTGTATACATAAAGTCAAAGTAAAACATTTGGAGACACTCCGTCCATATTATTTTTCTCATATTCAAATATATTTATGAGAAAATTTGTTTCAAGATTTTATGATATGTAAACACTATAAATTTCTCACCAAATAGGTAATGATGCCATGTCTTCAAATCATGGACTACAATAGATAACTACAAATCATGTGTTGGGTAGTTCTTCTCATGAAACCATAACTGTCATGATCCATAAGCAATAACATGATATCTATGCATTATAACACATCCCAAACAAGATTTTGAAGCATCACAATACACCACATACCCTTGTCCCGGTTCCAAAAATATCAAGATCGATGTAGATGTAAGTCAAACTATAATCTCTTGAAAAGTCTTTTGACATTACTTGATCCATTTGAATGGAACATTTTTCCTTGTTAAATATATCAGAGGTAAATCTTATCATGAAAAGTATTGAATAAATCATAAGTAATAACTAGTCATACCATGGAAACCACATATCTCAAAAAAAATATTTGGCTATTTCTAAGAGATAACAACCTCTATATTTTTTTGGATCCACAGAAACACATATTTCAGAGATAACATGTCTAAGTAAAAGTAAATCTTATATCTAAAAATCACACTTTGATGATTTATCATATATAAAATGATATCAAAAAATTACCATCACTGTCTCTAAGTGTTGTTCATGCTCAACCCTTTTCATTGAATACACTACTATGTCATCGACGAACACCACCACATAATAATTGCATATATATTTGAAATATATAATTTATAAATTCCAAAAAGACTAATGGTGCATTTGTATGGTTTAAAGGAATAAATGAATAATTATAATGGCCATATCTACTTTTGAAATATATATTTGGAATATCATCCTTCCAAACTTGCAATTGGTGATATCCTGATCATAATTCAATTTTAGAGAACCACCAAGATAACCACAATTGATCAAATAGATAATAATTGAATAGAATTGGATACAGATTTTATTATCATAAGTTGTTTAAGCTTATGATAATCTACACATAACCAAAGAGTTTGATCCTTCTTTTTAACAAATAAGACCAGTGCTACCCATGGAGATGTGCTAAGACAAATCAATCATTTGCTTTCTAAATATTCTAACTACAGTTTCAATTCCATTAATTCTGTTGGTTCTATACGATAATACAGAAGGAAAATATAACTGTTCCCCAAAAGGATATCAATCATAAACTCCACTTCTCTTATGGGTAGAAACCTTGAGAAATTTGTAGGAAAAGCATCAAGAAACTATTATACAACTGCTAGAAAACTACTATTCTTAATCTCATCCACTGATGCTAAGGTCAATGCTAACAACAGGTACAAGAACCTTCTAAATGATGGTGCTAAAAATCCCATTGTACCCATATCTACATTCCTTTAACCTCTAAATAGATGGTCGATGAAATCATTAGTCGTAAGACTAACCATTCGGGTATAACAATCGATGTGGGACATGAAGATTGTCAAAAAATCCATAACCATGATTATATCATTGAAATCTATCTCAAAAACAGAGAAATACCATATCAACTTAGCTCCATCAATAGTTATGGAACATGCTTTGCACATAAAGGCTTGAAGTTATCTTCGACCAAGAGCAATTCGAAGTTTCAAAATAAAAGGCATCATCTCAACATGAAAACCCAGAAAATAAATGGTATGAAAAGTAATAAATAAATGGGATGAAAGAATATCTAAAAAATCTTAAATAATGGTATAATTGAAAATAATCATACCTCTAACCATTGATGGTCTAGATTGATCATCCATAATAAATTGCTCAGCTCTATATAACTGTTTACTCTCAGCACTTTGTTCTTTATTTCCCGGTTGAAATTTCACTACCTGAGGAGTCATGGTATTCCTATAATCAGTGTGGAAATATTAGTTCTGATGATGAGTGGTATTCTGCTACCCTAATCTCATCGAAGCACACAATTTCTGTGACACATGAGATGTCTCCTGAGCACCTGACCTTGGAGAACTTTGACAATAGTGCTAAAGATACCCCATCTGGTTGCATTTTTTTCATGCTCGAGGTGGTGTCGTACAATCTCGCTTCATGTGATCAAAATATCCACATTGGTAACATCCAAGATTACCATTTAGTTTTGTATTAAGATTCACTGATCCATGCATTTGATTCTAATTCATACCACTATATTTTAAATAGGTTTCCCTCTTCCACTAATTCACAACATTAGCGTTCCCAACATTTCACATAGGTATCAACATTATCCCCCCACCCATATATCCTAAGATGTACCTTTTTACCACCATATCTCTATTGAACATCTCTGTATAATCTATTATAAAAATCATGAAAATATTCAATTGAATATTTTTCCCATGTTATGATTAAAAAATTCATTCCTAAAAGATTAACTTGTAGTAACTTTATGTGCAAAGATGACTAAATTCATAAATTTATCTGCATAATCTATCACGAAGTGGTTCAACTGGTTCAAGATTGCAATCCTAAGCATGCGAGGATAGATTTTTTTTGTTGAAAAATTCTCCAAAATCCTCTCATGAAATGCCTTGTTCTAATTTAGATTGAACTGCTAAATCCCATCACTAACATGTAAGATATTCCTGCATATACATCGCCAACTTGACTTTAAGATCTTATAGAGTTCCAAGGAAAATGACAATTCAATTAATCCTATTCAGCCACACATCTTCATTCTATGGTTCTCAATCACCCCAAAACATGGATGGATTCTTCTTTTGGAATAGAATGGAATTATCTACTTGTCTTGGTTCATCCCTTCAGTTACCTTTATCTAGGACCCGAAAAGTCTAGACAATACTTTTGTAACACCCCGATATTTTTATGATATAATTTTTTTTAATTTTTTTGATGAATTTTTTTATATGATACACCAAGGTAATTTTTTTCTACATGTAACACTGGTTTATCTTGCAGTATATGCAACACTATTCTTGGATTGTGTTACACATAATTTCTGTTCATTCCGATAGAACACATTTCACGCAAGACTGAGTTTAATCGAGTTTATAAAATAGTAAAATCACTATTTAAGGATTTTATTAATAAAAAATATATGTAATAAATTCAATATAATGTTTAAAATTCATCTTCTATGTTTTCTAGTCATGATATAAGAACAAAATCAATTTTTTGGATAACAAATGTATTTCTCAAAAAATGAAGTTTTGTCGCCTTTTGATGGAGCACCCATTTTAATTATTGTTTTGACACTTTTTTTATATTATATTTAGCTAAATTAAATTCTTATTTGGAATAAGGACATCAATTTTTTTGTATAATTTTTTTGCTATTTTTCTGATAACTATCATATTTTAATGAATAGTGAAAAATAGTGCATTTTAATTCAAAACTACTTTTTCATCTAATTTATTTATATTGTTATATTATCATTTTAATTGTTTTAAAGTATAATTAGATTATGTTTTTTTATCATTTAATATAATTTTTTGTCATTAGAAGTAATTTCACATTTAAATTTGATATAAACACATGTCAATTTTTTTATGGTTTTTACATTTTAAAAACCTATTTTCTCTTTCTCTCAATAAGATTAATTTTAATTTAATTACTATAAATTCTGTATTTCATATTTTAAAAACTGGATTCCATATTTGGAATTAGTGGGTCTAATTTATTTTAATAGGTTACATTTATTTTTGGATATTATGAATAGTAACTACGGTAATTTTTATTTAACGTGATTAAAGGTAAATCAGGTAATTTAGGTAACAAATTAATATAATATGGATAATAAAATTACCCTAACACCTACCCAAATCCTATTTAATAATAAAACATCGACACTTAACACCTAAGTATAAGAATTGACTCATTTTATGGACTTTTTTTCCAGGAAAATGATATAAATATTATTAAAATAAAAGAAAGTGACAAAATGTCACCCTCTTACTTATTATAAGTAAAATAATTTTAATATAGTGATACACATTATAAAAATTAAATAACAAATATTCTCCAAAAATATAATTAAATTATCTATATCATGGTAATTTATTTATAATATTTAGAGATTAAATAAATACCTTAAAGTCTTATACAATGATGACATAAAAATTATTTAATTGATAAAAAATAAATAAAATAATTATAATTAAATTGATAATAAACATTAAACAACCCAAAAACATGAAAAAATATTATTTTTGGAGTATATATATACCATAAACACATAATGGTTTATTTATTGACTATTTGGAGCCATATGGAAATGATCATGACACTTATAATATTTTATTTAAAGTGATATTAAAGTTGTCACATTCTTACTTTAATAAATATAACATTTTTAATGTTTGATTTTCTAGAATATATATTACAATATAAGTATTATTATTCAATTTTGGGGATTTATCTTCATCATAATATTTTATTTTTAATTTTACCCAAAAAAATAATTATATTAAATAAATACACAAAACTGATGTAGTAATTATTTTATTAATGTAAATATCAAATTAATGTTATTAAAAATTCAAAAATAAATATAATTTGTGATAATTAATATATCAAAAAATGTTTATATATTACCTTTATCATATATAGATATAATAAAATATTTTTTGAGGTTAATATCTTATCTTGATATTTATAAAAATCCATTAAATGAATAGTTTCAAAATTGAAACTATTGATATTTTGTCAAAATATTTTTTTATTAAATTATTTAAAAATCATAAAATATTTTCAAAAATATAAAATAATTTTTCATTACACTAAAATATTCTATATTATTCATTTATGGTCTAATTTACATCAAATAAAAAAATTAATCAATTTTAATATTGAACAATTTCTTACCTTAGTTAAAATCAAAAGAGAATAATTAAGGGTATAATGAAATGACAAGGTTTAAAATGAAATAAAAACATCTCTAAAAATTATTTTTTGATGATATTACAATCTTATCTCATATTATATTCTAAATTAGGACATTTGGGAGGTTTTTTAATTTGTTTTTATTTTATTATAAATTAATATTTTTTGAGTTCCCAAAAGTTCCGCTCACCACAATTATAAAAGGGAACCTCCTCCATCACCCCTTCACTTCACATTAAGTTTCAAATCTTGGCCATACCCAACCAATTTCTCTTATAAACTTCTCTAGTAAAATTATATAGGTTTTGGTCTTCTCAAAAGACCAACTCTAGTAACTTTAAGCGGAGGTCTAGAGGGTGCATGTCGAAGAAGTGGTAATCTCATTTATTGATTCTTTCAAAATTATTTCTTCTTCCACTTCATATTCATGAATTGCTTCCTTTATAAATTAATAAATATTTTATAAATTATATAAATATATGTTATTATAATTATGGAACAACCATATTCTTCCTTCTATCTATCCTACAAAAAATGAAATCTCTACATGTGCGTACGTATGGCTTACCATCTCTACACCGTGATGTAATCTGTTTTTCACTACCATTTTACATGGATGGGTATAATTAAGGAAATAATAACTATATATGATTATTATAACATGATATGTATTCTATAAAAACATATATACCATAAACTTCCATACCATTTCATAATTATCAGAATGATATCGTCGCTTATGCGTACATAAAACCTACCGTCTCCATGATGCAATGCGACTCATTATACAAGATAACCATTAAATCATGATTACATAAATTTAAAGAATGAATAAATATGGTATATATTGTTTTAATATCATTTTTTAATGATATAACTATTAACAAAGAAGGTGAACCCAAATAAATATCAATAATAACATAAAGGAGTTAATACCCGAATAACGAGTAATAATGAAATGTTACTAAAAAAAGAATGATAATATGATAATATATGATATCATAAAAATGAATATTATTATGGAATAAAAAAACATTATTTAAATCACTATACAATATCTTTAGATACATACAAAGGATATCATACCATTGGTAGGAGATTATTTTGTCTCACTTTTATTTATGTAGGACATATACCTTATACACCACCTATTTATTTTGTGTCATTTTTATCCTACACATGAATATTTTTTAAATTATTATTATCAATTTTATGATATTTAAATATGCATACTATTTTATTTTTTTATTTTTTTGGGGCATACTATTTGACATATTATAAATTGATAAGGGATAATTTCACAATCTCATTATTATCTAAGATTGTTTATACATAACTATTTACTGGAGTATATTTATCTTCCACGTACATGTTTCCTAAATATTTAATATTATTTATATTATTATAAAATTTTTTAAATTCAATTTTACCTCTTGGTTAATGTTTATTAAATTATTTGAAAGTAACCTTTTGTCATTTTTCCATACAAGGTACTTTTTGACTTATCCTACAAAATTATACGAAGAATATTTTATTTTAATATATACGACATGATGGGTTTTTATGTTTTCTTAACACCATATTTCCATGTATATTCCTTTAAAATATTTCAAGTTTATATTCAAATAAATTGTTTTCTTTTAATTTTTTTTTCATTCTGAGAAAAGAAAATATTTTTGAAGAAGAAGGGGTATTTTTCTCAATAATTAATTTCAAGTGTTATATCAAAATTATTTTCTATCTAATATGAAATTATTTAATAGGTTAATGTTTCAAGTAAAATATACTTATTGTTCCTAGGGTTTGATTTTGTTTATTATAGAATTATATTTATGAAATCCATTTGTTTTACATGGATTATGTTATTGTGGAAACCCATTTTATTCCTTGGGTTGTGATCTGATTTATGTTTTTGTGGTGCATGTAAGAATGATTTAATTATGAGATAGATGGGAACTATATCTACCTCCAATGAATTAGGTAAAGATTTATATCTCATGAGATAGATATTAATTAAATGACAAGTAAATCAAATTCTGTAATACATGGCAGGAAGGACAGGTAAATCTGGTTCATTAATACAGGGATGGAATGACAGGTAAACCCGATTCAGTAATAGAATTTTCCAGTATGATGGTCATGGAAATGATACTTGGATAATATGGAAATGATTTTATATACTTATGTGTTGTCCACAATTACATGTTTTATTCCAATGCTATTTTCTCATGTATATTGTTCCTTTATGATTTATGCCTTATGAACTACCAATATTTATTTTATATCTCAACATTATGATATATGTTGAACATAGTATGATTCTCAAAAGTTATATTCATGTTATTACATTCTTATATTCTTGTTTTGTTTGATATATTCCTTTTTTACCCTTACTATGCATCTAATCTCATGATTTTCATATATTTTCTTTTCCCAAGGATATAAAAAATATTTTAGGTAGGAAAACTAAAGGGGAAGATCTTTATAGGAGATGATAAATATCTTTCACCAAATTAGAAGAATGTGTTCCAAGTTTCCCAAGGCACTAAACTCATATGGTCTTTGGGAGTTTTTTTGTGTGTATTATATTAATTATTCCGAAAATTTGATGCAATTTCCATGTACATCATGATTAGGTCTTTATAACTTTGAACCAGCTATTGGATTACATGTGGCTCAGGTGCAATCACATTCTCAACATCCTCTTCCGGTTGGTTTCTATGATTCCTACCAGGTGCCATTTTCTATAACAAAAAAAACCTCATAATTCTTACAATCTAAAAACTAAAGGCTTAAAAATTTCAAATTTATCGTATCAAAACTATCACAACAATGATTTACCAAAATTCTACATTTATCCATTTTCAAATAATTTTGGAAAATTCCAACATGCTCATAAAAATTAATCCATTTTCAAAATATCACTAACATGCCTTTTTAAAATATAAAATTTGAAAACAGTTTCAACACCTTTCAAATATATTTTTTTTCACAAAATAGTAGATCATCACTCAAAGTGAAATATGCACTCCAAATGGGAAGTCATTTCTATCAATGCATGTCATGCTCTTCTCCTTAGGTAATCCCATGACAGTGAGGTAACAATACAATAAGTGTCTCGAAAAAATTAGGTACCCAACACCCTAGAAACTTGAAGTTCAATATAAATAGGTTAACTACACCTATTTATGATCTACATTTCAAGTCCTGATGATCCTACTCTTTTTTACCATCCCAAATCAAGGACAAAACCAGAATGAGTTTCCAACTCCAAGACCAACAAAATTGATACCCAAGGATCGAAAAAACTGATACCACTTGTAACATCTCACCCCACCTCCTTGGATTTATATGAGGATGTATTTATACTTTTCCTTAAAAGACATCCCCAAGATGCAAAAGGATGGAAATAAATGCCAAGGGAATCATTAACTGTTGGGGGAGGATTTTTTATTTTTATAATAAAACCAAAAACCATGATAAACACAACCAAACAACTACTTTGTGATGCATGAACAAAACATAATACAACTCAATGTAATAAAAAACTAACAACAAACAAAAAACAACCAATGACCCAATATTATAATATAAAGGAGAAGAAAAAACCAATAAACTTCAGACTCCAAAGATATAATCTCCACAGCTCCCAGTATGCTCTAAGATCTAACTCCAAAATATTTCCCAAAGTATCAGGATACATCACTAAATAATTGAGGTACTTTTCCTCTACTTGTAACTCAATAAACAATATCTGAAAATTCACCAAAGTTTCCATGTAGGGGGTGAGTAATGAAACTCAGTATGTTTTCCCTAAATGAATTCTCTACTCACATCACTAGAATAGAACATGTGCCAATATTTTTATAAAAAATTTATATAAAACACTTATAAACATTTTAAAATTTTATATTAAAGACAAGTGATTTTACACCAAAATATTTTTCCAATCAAAACATTTTTTCTAGGATAGAGACCAAAAAAATATTTAAAACTATTTCTCAAATCCCATTTTTTTATAATCCATTCCATTCCATATATCCAAACATCCAACCATGAAACTTGCTATAATTGTGAGTGGCGATTCTTCCTTTCACCAATCCATCACTAAGTGAAACATTTTTATAGGGGAAAGTTCATACCCTTATTCATATCAATTTTGATAGGGAAAATTCATACCCTTATCCATTCTATATCTACATGAACACATAAAGCAATCATTATTCCAAAAACCAAGCCAAATCCACCATACCAAACCATTTAAATAAAACATTCATTTTATTAAAAACCATTCTATCAAACCATTTACATAAATCAAAACTAAACAAAAATTTAAAATCATTATTTTAAATTTATGAACCAATTTCACTTTCAACAAAAAACCAATTTTTACAATTCCACAAACAATTAATTTTCACAATTCCAAAAACCTTCACAAAATAGGGTTTCTACCATGATTTGAACATTAATATAATAATAAATTTCAAGCAATTTAAAAAAACTTAAACTAAGCCTTTAAGTTCTAATAAGAGGATTTTAAAGTGAATCCACATACCATGGAAACTATGGTGAAAGCGAAGAATAACAAAAATTCTTCAACAAAACTAAGTTAAAACTACAAAAAACCACATTAGAAATTACTTCATAATATCAAAACATCCATATATCACCATGATTGGAATCATACACCATGTATATATCCCCAATAGATAAGATCCATGAATCTAAGATAGGGAAGAAGAATAATCTAAGGAAATACAACCTAGAATAGTGAAATTCCAAGGAATCTGGGCTTCAACACACCAAGATTTTCCAATAGATTTATCCCATATCAAGAGTAATGGTCTCAAAATTCTTTGGGAAGTGATAAATTTATTTTAGGTTCTAACATGTGGAGAAAAATATCCATTAAGAAGGAAAATCAAGTTAAATCCATAATTTTTATATCTAACTTTTAGTCGTGCGTGGTTAGGGTGCACAGTTCAGAAAACCATGTGTTAATTGTGCATATGCCTCTATCATAAAAATAATATTTAATTCTAGATAGCTATATGGTTTGGAAAAGAGATTTGCCTAACTGTTAACCTAACCAGATCCCACTACCTTACTTTTCACAGTTTTTTCTAGGATTTCTACGCTTTCTACTAACTGTGCTCAAACCCTGAACCTCTAAAAATCCCTAAAAACATTCCAAAATTACCCCAAACTCTCCCAAACTTCACCCAAACAATTTATATACTTTAAATACACAAATAAAATGGTAATTAATTGAAACTAGAGTTGCTAAATCATTCCTCCAGTCTCAAGATATTTTTCCAAATTAAATTGGATAGAACACATTATATAATAATACTCAAAGTTAAACTTAATCCATTCCATATATAGTTAACTTTAATAGTTATCCAAAATACCTCTATCCAAATTCAAATTCCAAAACTCTAAAAGGAATGTTAATAAATAAACATTATAATCCCTATAAAATATAAAATGTATCTTAACATTACATTCCAAATATGTGAATACCTCGATCACCATAAAAACATAATGAAAACATACATGATTCCAATAATAAAATCTTAGTCTTGTCAAATATATTCCATAGATAAAAAAATGCAGTAAACTCCAACAAAGATAACATAAACCATCAAATCATTAATCAATTTCATGGTTCTCAATACTATCCCATTAACATATCATTGTCATTATCATCTCAACATAGAGAAAATATCAAGGGTTATCTTACATTAATCATATGTTCTCTAAAATGATCAACTTTCCATTGAATCACTTTTATTAGTACCTTTCAACCCATGGTTTCAGATATTTAAATAAATACACAGGTATTATAATCCTTAAATGTTACATGTAGCAGGAACTGTAGTAGGTAATATAGTAGCTAGAAATATTCATCCATTTGGGACATTAGGCCACCAGTTTGGTCCTGGGGTCCTACAGGGCTTTGAGCCACCCAAGGCCTTTAGGCCACCTTAAGGCCTTAGGGACACCCGAAGGCCTTCAGGCCACATGAATGTAGATGTACTAGTCAGACTACAAGGGACAAGGATTCAGATGAGGTTTCAGGGCAGACACATTTACTAAAGAAGAGATAATCAGAATAGGAAGAATGAGAGGGTATGGATTTTCCATTAGTACTGGGCCTATGTAGATTTTCATAGGATAGCTAGTCGACCAAACCTACAAAGGTGGAGTGCTAATATCATGACATATATGGGGGAGGAGTAGTTCCAAGTTGTCTTTTCTGGGTGATTTACTCTAAGAACTATGGGTCATGTAATTGTCTCTAAGCCTTAGGGCCTTGGAAGGGTTCTACCTCACCCCTTGAAAGGTGGATTATCAAAATAATAAAAAAATAAAGTCCTTCAGGCCATTCCGAACGACCTTGATCCCTTAGCTTATTCTAATATATATTCCCTTGAAACTTGGGGCATTGGTTGGAATAGTAAACCATATCCTTATGATTTAATCACTATACTTTGAGCGATTATACCTTAACCTTGCATTCATGATCGTGATAGCCTTTTTATCCACACTTGAATCAAACTCCTTTTTCTTTTAGGAATGTACCAATGTGTGTATTTTCAAAAGCATAAAATGTGCAGAAATCCTTCTTTCCATACTTCCCATTATCCATATTTTTCTCCACCATCCTCTTCCTCTCTTTATTCCCTTCAAAACCATAAGTCTTGAAGAATTATTTCTCTTTTTTGATAGAACATGATACAATGTCCTTGTATTATGATAATTTTTGGGAGAATAGTTCCCTTATAAGGATTTTCTTAAGACCATAAACGAATTGGTCAATATTTATATTTGGATTATGTATGTAGTCAGCATACTGACTTATTAAAATTTAAAATCTGGCTTCATACTTAGTAATATTTTCCTCTTATTTTTATCTTAGAATCAGGAATTATATTTCCATATTCCCTCTTTGCTCTTGAGGAAAATGTTTCTTTAATAATAGAACCTTGAAATCCTTCTATTCTATGTTTTCTATTTCTTATTCATCCTTAGTGTATTGAATTAATGACCACTATTAATCCACATCTCCTGAGAGATGATAAAGATCCATGAAAACTTTCTCCCTTTCCATACTTCCCAGAGTAAGAAATATATCTCTAAGGAACTTATCCATTGCTCAGATAAAAATGGATTATTAGTCTCATTGAATGATAGAGTTTGTTTATGCATGAAGCAATCCAACAATGTTATATTGATTAGTGTATTATTAGGTTTCTCTATATATGAAATGTTATTAATTATAACCTGGGTCGGTTTCTCTAATATGGTTATTATTTGATCAGTTATAGCTGTATCTATAACTCCAACTTCATTATGTTTACCAAGAGGGAAATCCCTACATGGAGTATGTGCATTGATATGGTTCCCATTCCTTTTTAGGTTCAATTTATAAATAATGGAATACACTAGATTAGATCATAACATTATGAAATATAATGTATAATACCAAAACTAGTTAAACACTTAACATAAATTAAAAAAAAATTATACATAGTTAATATTATAATCATAAACAAGGTTTCTTTGCAGATATCTTTATTTTAGAATCCTTCGTAATGTTTTGTAAAAAAATGTGAATTATCTTAAGCCTATCCCCTAGGAGTGTCAAACTAGGTGTGTAGTAAGGATCGTTATCATGCACCCGGTGATGATTGGGTAAATCCCAATACACCCTTTTCAGAGTGATTATCCCTATGTACATCTATTCCAGAATCATGCCCACTTTTAGTTTCCAGACAGTGATATATTACTAGGAAAAAGAACATAATATCTTCCTTAACAAAACCTTATGTTCTTATATAATTATTCTCAAATAATATCAAAGGGTTATGTTCCCTAATATTTTTCCCTAAATCTATTTCCCAAGGATTCTACTATAATTCATCTGATACCAAATATAAAGACCCTAGCCTCAGTATTCTGGAGCTGATGGTTACTTTATTATATTGGTACTATATACAAGTTATCGAATCTTGAAGGACTAAATAGTTTTTTTATTCTTAGTAAACTAGATACAAACTTGAATTCAAATTAAATTTTAAAATATAAAACAAAAAAGTATTTTAATTAAGAATTGCATTATTCTGTTTAGTTTATCCCTATATATCAGTCAAAAAACACTTCCAAGTATCCTGGAGAAAATAAAACATAAGAAAGGGGTGAGATCAGATGATCGGTAAGGGTATGTGTACAATGAAAACAATGAATAAATAAGTAATCATCAATAAAAAAGTTAAACAACTGAAACAAATTCCATTTAATAATTAAATTGAGTATAACATGTCAGGAACAAATGATGATCAAATAATTGCATATAAATAATCACATGAATCTAAAACATAACCGCAAATATTCTAACCTGTCGAATAATCACATGGAATATCAATAACTAAATTCATAATTATGGAATACATAATGAAGAACCTAATAAGCATACTATTATGGACTCATGCCAAGAATTCATATTTTCATGGCCTCAATCCAAGACATCTTACATAAATGGTCAAGGCCTCAGCCAAATATGAAATCTAATTTGTCTCATGAGAACTTCAGATGCATTGAGGGGATATGAAATTCCAGGACCCACTCATCACTTAATAAGCCCAATACATTTCTCATAAGATAGGGGTGGAACATATTCAACATAAAAATTCATATTGAAAAATTAACATATGAAATGTTAATATTTACTCCAATCAATAAACATAATTATAAACCAGCCAGATTAAAATGGCTAATGGTAATAAAATTGTACATACCCAGTCAAATTGATCATAAACCATCTAGAGAAATAATAAGGATTATAAAAATACAACATATACTTAGTGGATCATGTGTAAAATATAGGGTTTATTTCATTTATGAATATAAATACCTTGATAATATTCTCAAAAACATTTTTGAAAACATTTGTATAAAACATGGATTTTGATGAAAAGGAGAGAAATAAAGTCATATTTTCTTAAAAACATTTTCTCAATAATTTTAATTACCCAAGAGTGGTAAAAATGGTAATATTACATAAAAAATTTCATGAATAAACAAGGTATAATAAAATATATTTATTTTAATATATAAATATCAAATATTTCCCCCAAGGGATACTTAAACAAAAACAATCCTGAATTATGATGAGATTATGAAATAAACCCTTACAACTTTGGTAACTTCTGAATCATAAGACCCATAAATGAAATAAAATTAAATGAAACTTTAAATACCATAAATATAAATATATTAATGATATAAAATATGAAAGATTCATTATATACATCACATAAAGAAAATAAGTGGTGAATATGACATAAGTCTCACAGAAGTAAAAGTGAGACGAAAAACCCTTACCTCAGGTTTGAATTCTTTTGTATGTTTCCAAAACACCTATACAATAAATATAAGTTTTTATAAATTTATTATATAACTATAATAATATTTATAATATCATATATTATCATATTATATCATTTTACCACTCGTTTTTCAGTGATATTTCATTATTTTTATTATTTTGGGTGTTAATTGCTCTGTTTTCTCACGCGCATTTTGACATGAAAGTTACTGTTCTTTTGAATAATATATATATATCATCTAAAAAATTATAATAATTTTTTAAATATAATATTTACTCATTATATTCATTTTTATAACCATTTATTAATGTTTGACATGGAAAATTAATCACATTGTTTTGTGGAGATGATATGTCATACGTACGCACGAGCGATGATATAATTCCCTTAAGGATTTAAAGGGTAAATAAGTGGGTGATATATTAATTTTTTAGAATAAATAAAATATCATATATATCACATATATTCATTAATTGTATCTTTATTACATTCCTTGTAATGAGTAAGTGAAAAACTAATCACATCGCTTAGCGAGGCGGTAGTCTGTTGTACACACGAGCGACATTATCATATTTAAAACAGATTGAAATAGAAAAAGGTATATGTGATATTAAAATTTATTAAGTATAATAATATAATAAATATAATATACATTTTTTAAATCAATCATTATATACATACTTTAATTGTGGTGATGGGAAAGGAACTACATCGGTTCGCGGGGCAGTAATCTACCGTACACATGATTAATGATTTTGTTTCCCATTTGATTGAAGTGAAGATGGATAAATATTATTACATAAACATAATAACATAAAAGTATATATGAAATACTATTTTTATTATATTTTAAGTGTTAAGACATAATTTTATTTGGAAAAAGAAGAAATAACCTGAAAGAGTTTTCTTAAGATAATTACCTTCTTTAAGAGAAACCTCATTTGGATATCCTCTTAAAGACCATAGAGATGGTATTTTGGGAATAAAAAATCTCTAAAATATATATAAGTACGTTAGGGAGATATTTTTTCAGGTTTTTTTTTGAAACAAAGGGCTTGATATGTGTGAATAAGTAAGGGGAGGTAGTGCCCTTTTATAAGTGGGGAAATAAAACTTTCTTGGAAATCACTTGAAATTTTCCCAAAAGAATCCAAAATGGTAGAAATTCACATAAAAATGATTATAAATGATAATATATTAGGTATTTGTAAAAATAATGTGGAAATATGTTCATCCAATAATATTTTTACATATTGGTAGGTAATTTTAACCTTTATCTTTATAGTTTAACCCCATTATAACCCCATTTTTATCTTAACCACGATAATTAATTTTTACATTTTCACTATTTTTTTGGTAAAAAATTAAGTTGACTTTTTTAGATAATATATAATATTATTATTCCGAATATGGAACCCATTTATTCAAATTGAATTCACAAAATTAGAAAAATTCAATTTAAAATTAAACCCACAGACGTGATGAAAAAGTGGGTTTTCAAATCGAAAATTATTATACTATAGAAGGTTTTAATATCAAAATTTAATATAAAATTGATTTAAATGACCTAAATTAGTTAAATTTTAATTTAGTTAAACTAAATTTATGGTAAATAAAATTTAAAATATATTTCAACTTTGTAAATAATTTAATGAAAAGACATTTTTAGTAAAAATCAGTATTTTCAATATTCATAAAAAAACATTTCAGAAAAATCCCAAAAATCCATCCCAAAATAATATTGGTATTGTGATTTTAAAATGATTTTTTTCAAATATATTTTCAAAAAATTTTAAAAATTTATTAGAAAATATTTGCATAAATCATGACTAAACCATCATCAAGAAAAATATAGTATTTTAGAAAACATTTATTTTACTTTGAAACAATTATTTTTTTATTTATAATCAATAGACAACCATTGGATTTATTTTATACATTTTTAAACCATAAAAATTTCATAATTTAGTTAGTACTATTTATACAATTCAACTTATAATGTTCATGTTTAAATAATCAAATTTTAATAGTGTATCATGTTTCATTTAAACCCTGTGTTGCGTGCATCATAAGAAATCAAAGAGATTGAATTTATATAAAAATAAATGTATCATAATGCATAAATATGTTATATTCTATTCTAATATTAATGTTCTGCGTCATACACATGATCAAACATTATGTTCCCATTTTAAAAAATCTTAGGATGTTACACTATGAAACAAAAACCATAATCCAGGTTGAGGCTCTTTTATTGCATTATTTCATTCTTTTATTCTCAAAGCTAAAATTGCGGGATGCATTATTTTTTCCTCGTTATTTATTTAATTCACTCATCTATTTATTTTTCGTAAATAATTTTTGTGCTAAATATGTGTTTATTATCACCTAGAGGTAAATAGAAGTTTGGATGTTTCAGTTAAATACACATTGATGTTTTTTAATTCAATTCAAAATTTTTTAAAAATGTTTTTTGTAAAACAATAATCAAATATTGCACTAAAGTCACTTAATTTGAGAGGGTATTCAAACTATTACACTAGAGAAAATCAATGAGGAAAAATAATTTTTCAAAATCAATTCTTTATGAAATTTTAATTATTTATACTTTGAAAATTATTGTTTCTCATTTAATTTTACTAAATAATTACTTGAGGACAAAAATTATCTTATATAGGGGGAATTTGATTTTTACTTATTTGACTACATGTTTGCCACATCATTTTGATGAATTTATTATCCTTTTTATGGAAAAATGATATTATAATATAGAAATATTTAATTTTTCTAATTTTGGGTGATAAATACCATTCTTTGAATATTTGATGAAAAATGATGATTTGGTGAGCTTAATAATGAATTATTCTTGTTTCTATTTTCATACATTTGGTGAAAAAATTTCTAGAATGTTTTTTATGTTTATTTTATTGAAAGTTTATTCTTTATTTGTTAATATTTGATTGAATATGTAATAAAAATAAATTTATAATTGAGATTATAGAAATTACATTGAATTTAAATGTACCTTTTTAATGTTTTTAAATTCAATTTTATTAAAATTTTCATCAAAAGAAACCTTCTTAAATTGAGTATGAGAATTTATTTATATATATATTTCCATGCATGAGGATGACCACGTAACTTATTGTGAACATAGAGGAATTTTATTATTCTCACATATCCAAATTCAAAGTTCCTCTTTGTAACCAAATTCTTCAATCCAACTCATATAACCAAATGTTAAAGTAACCACATATCCAATTTCTTACAATTATAATTTTTAAGATAATTTATATTTGAAGTGTTCTACATAGCTAGTTATCCATGTATCAGAATTTAGAGAAACCCTTGTACCCAAATTTATAAAGTGGTTCCCATGTAGCCAAAACTAGAGAGATCCACGTATTGGAATTACTATTTCAAATTAACATATCCAAAAAATAAAAACTACCATGTATCCTAATTCTAGATACACATTTAAACATATTTTCAAGGGGAATGTTATGTATCTAAATTATGAGTAAGTGGGAGAAATAGAAATAGGAAGAGACCATTTAAATATAAAAAGAAGAACACGAGATGAACTATACTGTAGATCTAGGAAAACCCATTAAGACTAAGAGAATCAATAATTTTGTATCATAGTAAAATTGAAAATTCAAATTTAATTTGTGATGAAGACTGGTCTAATTTAGGGATGAATTCAATCCATGTGTGTAGAAGATGAATTAGGGGAGACTACAACAACCAGACTGAAATTGAGTTGAGGTCGACGTTGTAAATGATGGGTCGATGGAATGAAGAAGATGATCGCTCAACTAAAATTTAAGCTAATATTGATGGATAATTCATGATTTCCTATAATATGAAAACCTATATGATTCTAATATGTTTAATTATTCTCAAATATGTGTTTATAGAATCAAGTGAGATGAACTTGCTCCGGTTGTAGTGAAAGATTTAGAGTTTGATATTGAAGTTTGCTAAGTAAAATGATTGATATGAGATTAGATCTTAAATACACATACCTAAATTCAAGATTTATACTTATAGTAAAGTTAATATTTGAGGTAAAACCTAACTGAGACCAATGGTTAATAGGGATCATACTAGTAATTCTATGGAAATGCATTGAATATCCTTTAATGATGAGGGACATTTCCAATCGAGTCGAGACTGATGAATGAATACAGATGTCAATAGGGGATTGAACATTATTGAGCTTATGAAGATAATAAATAATTAACTTGATGGTGAATCATATTTTAATGAGTTGAGATGATCAAGGCCAGACATTATCAATATTAAGTTTAAGAATGAAGGTTGGATGAAATTAATCATTGTTCTAATGATGGTGATGATGTGGCCTTATTGAATTCATTTATTGTGTTTTTTCATGTGTATATGTAAAATTTTGAATATGGGAATAGGTTTGTTGTTTTCAATTTCTATGGAAGTTAGTAAGAATATTGATGATCACATGGTGTTTGATGAATTGCTTCATAGAGGTTAACTAACTTTTTGATTAGGAACCTATTGGTTGAAGGTTGAGTTTTCTGGTTGTAACCACCGAAGGTTAATGGTGGCTTTTAGTTAATATTTAAAGTGGGATACATGTAGAATGTGTCTAATTAATTCATTTTTAATTAATAAAAGAATGTTAGTTAATAATTATTAGATGACAGTGAGATTTTAAGAGCCTTTGTAAGTGGAGGAGTTTCTTAGAAGGTTTTTCAAAAGAGACAAAGAGCATAGGAACAAAAAATTTTAAAAGTATGAAAATTAAATGAAGTTGGGATAATTTTTTTGGGGTAGTGATGACATACACATGAAATTAAGAAATTAAATTTGGTGTAATGGATGTTTATAAAAGAATTCTCTCAGAGAATAAAATGGGTGAAAACCATCGATCAATGGGATAAACACAAAACATCAGGAAATATATGGAGAGATGAACTAATAGAGCTAACACAAGAGCTCTGAATAATATCCAAGAGGAGGTGGATTTTTTTAAAGCATGGGATAGATTTTCAATGAGGTGTACAATTAAAGATTGTGCATAGAAGGATGGACTTTGACTCGAGAGGGAAGAATTTATATCTCACTTTTATTTATCTTCCTTAGAATATTTATATGTTTTTGTTTGTGATATGTGATAAAATTATGAAAACATTCATAATACATAATTTATAGATGTATTTTTTTTAGTTTGGTTAATCTATTTATGTTTTGGTTTACTTATTCTTTTTTCTATAACTCAATATTCTTGGCCTTCTTCATTTCAAACATATTATTTATTTTTCTCAAAGAATTAGGAGATAAAGTGTAAATTTAAGTTATTTTAGACTATTTTAATAAGGTAATAAATCAATAGATTAAATCATTGGACTAGTTGAGTGAGAATTCATTTATGAGTGAGATTTAATTAGGAAAATGACTATATCGTTTAAAAATTATGTGAATTTTATCTTTTCACCAATATCATCATTTCATTGAGCTAAGTTCAACATAATTTTATTTATTTTCTTTAATAATGATCTTACTCATTAACTTAGGTTAGTTCTATTCCAATTATACTTCTTTTTCACTCCATATTTTATTTTCACATATTGTTCATCCATTTTTCACTATTTTAGTTATTTTTTACCCAGTAGTTTTGGAATTTAAATAATCCCTTAGAACATATCACTATCTTACCTTTGGATAGACCTATATTTATGCTATCTAGTAGTTAGTAGGAGTTTATAAATGAAAATTTGGAATCTATTACGACCTTCTACCCATTCAAATACATTCAAAATTTAAAAAAAAACTTCAAATTATATGTTTTAAATTATGTTTTAACTAGAATTGTGTTATGGTAGGGTGGTGCTTATTTATGGACAAAACCATACTATGGGGATAGAAAATGAGCACAATAAACCTATGTGTTTTTATTATCGGATATATATTAGGGTATATATAATAATATTTCACTCTCAAAACATATATATATATATAAATAACTTATTTTCTCAATGTTTATGCAATGTATAGAGTAGATTAATAACACCGATTATGGTTATAAAATTTATTAATTTATGAATGATATCATATTACACCCACAAAATAGCATATATAAAGAGGTATTTCTAAATGTAATTAAAATTTTATTTAAAATACTTATTAGTTTGTTATCTATCTATATTTTCTTAGAACCACTAAGATTTTCTGCAATACACATAATCTAAAGTGGAAATAAATTTAATTTCAAAATTATTGGGTATATTACATTATGTCAAAAAAGTTTGTAGACATCATTAAGAGGTGGTTTCCTATCATATTTTTTATTTTTATTATTTCACAGAGATCAGGAAGAGGTAGTTTATTTACTGCTTGTTTTAGTTAATTTTCTTATCTTATTAAGTTATAGTTATGGAGATAGACTTTGTAATTGAAAGGTTCACCTAATTTTTGGGATAAAAATGAATATATAGATTGTTTTTTTAGTAATGGATTTTATTTTTTTATAGATGTGATATTTAGAACCCACGTTATTACAAAATTTGATTGTTTTTTATATTTAGGTTCATTTCTGCAATGTGATGGTGATATTAATGAAAATTTATATCATATGATTCAAACTATAAAGGTAATATGGATAAATGATTATTGAGTTCTTTTTTATTATAAAATTCCTTTAAAATAAGAGGGTAAATTTTATAAGACACTTATTAGACCAAATATTCTATATGGAAGTGAGTAATAGCCTTTGATTAGCACCTTGAACAAAAAATAAGGGTAGTAGAATATAAAATGTTAAGATGGATGTATTTTCACAATAAGATGGATAATATTATAAATGATTGTGTGTGATAGAAAATTCTACTGGCTTCAATTGATGAGAATATGAATGAGACTAGATTAAGATAGTTTGAACATGTTATAAGAAGACACATAGATACACATTTTAATAGGGTAATCTTAATATCAAATTACCTTATTAAAAGTAGTGGAGGTAGACCTAAAAGGTACCTTAAAAAAATAATTCAAGATGATGTTGTTCTCAATGGTGTCAATAAAAATATGGACTTCAATAGAGCTAATTAGTGACATTTGATCCTTGTATCATAACCCATTTAATTGGGTTTGAGGACTGTTTGTTTTGTTGTTGTTGTCTTATCATTAAGTATCATTATTAGTGATTTTTATTTTAGTTATATATGAATAGATTATTATCATATTACCAAATATTGGGAATTCATCACAAAATTAAAATGATAGTTTTGGCTAAAAAAAGGTACACCAATTGCATGTTTTCAATATAAAAGTTACATATTAGTTCAAAAATATGCAGCACATAGTCAAAAATAAGAAAAACACTCTCATATTGGAATAATTATTTAGGAAAATCATTGGAAAATCATTCATAGTATTTAGGAATTAAAAATAAAATAATCTAGCAAACAATAAGTTTTTTTATGACTTAAAGTGTTCATTTTCATTTAAAAAGTATCATTTTAACTCAAAACAAACATCACATATTCAAAGCATAGAAAACACACTCAGTTTATTTTGATATTTGAGGAAAATTATCTTTGATTCATTGGTGAATTATAGGAATCAACTTCACATCAATATGACATATGTTGTGGCTAGTATGACACAAAATGCATGTTTTTAGTTTAAAAGTGATATATTAGTTCACAATGAATATCACCTAATAAAAACTAATTAGAAACACTTTTATTGTTTTGATAATTTGGTAAAAAGATCAATAATTCATTTACTATGTGAAGGAATTAACATCACATCAATGCATGTAATTAATTATACTGTGCTAACTAGAAAAGTATCCCAAGGTGGTATAACACATGGAGAGATACATAAAATAGCCACAAGTATTTTATAAAACTAAAGAAATATAAAATTAAAATGTGAAATAAAGTAATACATATCTTTGAGACATACAAAGTCAAGACACATTGGCCAAACCAGAAAGATAAAACAGACCAAACTAAACAAGTCTCTATGTGACCATCCATCACCACCATTCCATCTCACTACAAAGGTGAAAAATGAAAAGATAACTTGGAATACTACATTATTCCATTTTCTATCCATAAGACCTTAAAAAAGGTATATAACTACTCAAATGAAAAATTAGGGTGTGAGCACAGATCCTAGTAGGATATCACCAAAGATTCCATAAAAGTAAAAATATCAATAATGACCAAGTTCTAGCTTTAAAATTTAATATAGTTTATAGATAATTTTCCTAAAAAAGACCATTTTTAAAAATTCCATTTTTTTGAACATATTCTTTCCATATTCACCAAATACAAGAATATATGTAGTATAATTGAAATATAGGTAAACTAAACATGTAAGAAAATATCAATTAAATAAACCATCATGTGATAAACCTGGTATAAAAGACAAAGCACACGTTTTTGGATATATCCTATGGGAATATGTACTAGATATAAAAAAATCCTAAACCAGGAATATGTTGGTTCTAAATAATATCTAGACCTACCAAAATCTGTCAATATCACAAAAGTAACCCCTATTAGTGCCACACACACTAGGGTAACCTATATCAATTTACTGAGACACCCAAGCTTAACAAAGTTCTAAGATTTTCCAAAACCATTTCCAAAATCCATGCTCACATTTAATAAAGAAAACCTTTTTACACCAAAGAAAATACATTTCATTGAAAACTCCAAAGGGATCAATAATAACATATAGAAATTCATGAATTGGCAATAATTTCATAGATACAACTACCTTAAGAATAGTAGAAACCTATCTTCCTTTGACAATGTATATTGCTGAACCACAAATCGACCTTCAAAAGAAAATGCATGACAAGAAACTACCAAGGGTTGATAAAAAACACAAATTGATCACGAATCTAAATTACCAACACATTCAACGCTGCTACTGTGAGAAATGAAAATGAAGAAGTAGAAAGACCACTTACTAGGGATATATGACCCAACCACCATAGTAGTCAAACATAGAATGGAGCAATCCTGAAGGAGGGAGATCACCCAAAATACACCAAAATGTCCATAGGCTTAGAGAGTAAAGCCTACACACTGAATCAAAAAAGTTTTAGGCATGTAGTAATTTTAAAAGCACTAGAACCAATGAATTAATGTTGTTAATCCCTTTCATAGCGCAAAATCCGATGAACTAAAAATACATTGAAAAAAGAATCACCTTCGATTAAATTAAATCCCGATAATTTTTTTCACATCGTGTAATGATTTTAGGGATTGTAAACTTTTCACACCCTCACATGACTCATATAATTTTCTATACAACAAATCCATGCCATGTAAGACATTCATGATGTGAATATGTCCAACAAGTAGTGCTTAGCCTTGTTTTCTGAAGAAAAATTTCAAACAAAAACTTAAGGGTCTCTATCCCAAAGAGAAGCTTATAAATCCATTTACAAATTTATATCTAGAATCCATTAATATATAAAATCACACATTTAATGAATTTAGGTAATTTTCTCAATAAAAGGAACTATATTCCTAAGAATCTTGCAATACACCTAGGAAAATAGAAAAAAGTAGGAGTCAAAGTATACCTGAATGAAGGTAATAGGGTGTTATAATCTCCCCAACATAAACTCTTTCTATACACATAAATATTTCAAGATCCTAGACATAAAAAAAGTGAATTTCACTTCTGAATCATTGACATTTCCATCTCCCATGTCTCATGGATATCTCAACCTCACTAGCAGAGTCATGAACCAATGAATAGTTTTACCACATAACACCTTCCCTTAGCAATCCATATTCAAAATTGGTTTCTCATCCACAGTGATGTTAGGTTGAAGATTGATATCCTCTCATTCAATCACATGGGAAGGATATTGTCGATACCTCCTTATCTAGGAAACATGAAACTTGTTTTGGATTTAAGTCAAATGAGATGGTAATTCCAATATATAGTCCACCTTTCCTAGTTATCCAATAGTCTCAAAAGGGCCCACAAACCTTTGTGCTAATTTAACTTGCTTACCCAATCGATGATGTCCCATGTGAGGTGAAACTATAAGAAAGACCTGATCACCAACCTAAAACCTTATTGGTTTGTGTTTATAGTCCACATTATATTTATGATGACTTTGTGTTATGATCAATCTCTTCCGAATAAACCAAAAACTCTCTGTTGTCTCCTGAACAAGACTTGTCCCAACCAAGGATCTCTTTATGAACTCTACCTAGCACTAGGGAGATATATATGGCCATAAAAAAAGACTCAGAGGTCACCATTTTGATAGAGGATCAATAAATATTATTATAGGAAAACATGACTAAAGAAAAATTATTTTCCAAACAACCACCAAAATCAAGCACACAAGCCTAGTGCATATCCTAAATAACCTAGATAGCTATATCTGGATATCCATTCATTTGAGGATGGTATGTTGTGCTGAATTTAAATTGGGAACCCATAACCCACTATAAACCTTTCCAAAAACCTAAATGTTTACCTTTTATCTCTATCAGAAACAATTGTAGTGGGAACCCCATGGATTCTCATAATATCACAGACATACAAGTCCACAATCTATTCTACCTTATTTATCTCTTTGATAGGGATGAAATGTGCTGATTTCATTATTTGATCAATGAACACCTGAATCACATCCTCCCCACCAGGAGGAGTCCATAGTAAAACAATGATGACATCCATGGAAATCTCATGTCATTTTCATACTGGAATGGGTAAGGGATTAAATAAACCAACATGTATCTTGTGTTACAACTTAATTTTAGGACAAGTAAGACACCACGATAAAATATTTGCAATCAACCATCTCATCCTAGACCACCAATACTAACATCTCAAATCATTGTACATCTTAGTAGTACCTGGGTGAAAAAACCAGAAAGATTGGTTCCCACTTTCCATTAACTCATACCTAATGGAAAAAAGAACAACCAACCTATTTTAATTATAGGAAACAACACTGTGAGGGAGAGAATACTCACCTGAGGTCTCTCCACCATAGAGGATTATAGTAAAAATTTAACACTCAGGGTCAGAGATTTGTTCAAGACCAACCTCCTCATCAAATGATGAGTCAACCTTCATCGAATATAGAAATACCTTCCCACTAGCTTCTTCAATTCCCATTCTCATATCAACAAAAAAACTCATCAAAGACCACTTTTACACTAATTTCTTTACTACTTGTGTCGATAATTTCCTATTTATAACATCAATGACAAAATTCCCCTTTCCATGTGTATAAGAGATATTAAAATCAAAATTCGAGAGATACTCTACCCAACGTCTCTATCACAAGTTAAAATCCACATCATTGAAAATATAGCTATGGATTTTATGATAATAATATACTATAAACCATTCCCCAAATGGGTATTAATTCTACATTTTGATTGCATTCATAATTTATACCATATATAGATCATGGGTTGGGAATTTATTACCATTATGGTGTAACTATCGAGAGACATAGGATACAACCCGTCTCCCCTACATCAAGAAACACCCCAAACCCATGACATAAGCATCAAGGGATACATCATAACCCAAACCTGGTTCTAAAAGAATCAAAACTAGAGTTTAATTCAATCACATGTTTAGTTCCTCAAAATACCTATGAAACTTATCATTCCACTCCAAATTTACAACCTTATGAGTTAATGATGTTATCAGAGATAAAATATTGGAGAAGTCCCAAACCAACTACCTATAATAACTCTCCAAACCCAAGATTCTTTAGATATCAAACACATTTCTAGGCCGATTCTAGGAAATAACTACCTTACCTTTTTAGGATTCACTAAGATGCCCCTATCAAATATAATATTCCCTAGAAATATTAAATCTTTAATCCAATATTGACATTTGAAAATATTAAAATACAAATTATGTTCAATTAATGTTTTAATAATGATATAAAAAAGTCTCATGTGATCCATCTTTGAATTGAATTAAACCAAAATATCATCCATGAACACCATAATAAAAGTGTCTAAGAACTATTGAAGATCAGGTTCATCAGCACCATAAACACCGCATGAGCGTTATTTAGTCTGAATAGAATAAAAAGAAAGTCCAAATTACCATTCCAACTCCTAAACATTGTCTCAGGTATATCATATTCTAGTAATCTCAACTGGGGGTACCCCAAATGTAGGTCAATATTTGAAAACCAATGATCCCCTATACACTGATCAAAGAGATCATCAATCCTGGGCAAGGGATATTTGTTCTTAATAGTCACTCGGTTTATCATATGATAGTCCATTAAAATTTATATTCTCTAGTCCACATTCTTAAAAAAGATAATAAGTTAATCCCACAATGACATGTAAGGATGAATAAATCTCTTAGCCTCAACACCCATAAGCTGGACCTTACGTTCCACCAACTCAGCATACACCATATGGTAATATGGAATATAAATGAGAATAGTACTATGTAGAAGGTCTATAATAAACTCGACCACTCTACAAGGTGGTAAAACATAAAAATAATTTTTAAAGAGATCTGGGTACACACACACCACCATAGGTAGCTGACGTCGCAAATAAGGTTTAACAGTATCAAGAAGTATCTCCAACAACTAGAATGAGATTACTTCTATATAAGGAACAACATTCCCCACCCTTCCCGATCTATAGTCTAACTCACCCTGAAAAACATGAGTGACCCCATCATAAGATTATAACTAAAAATAATGATGACAATATTCTATCTAGGCCTTAACATGGCCATATAATACATGCTGACAATCAAGTTGAATATGTCATGATTGGGCACTAAGAATCCTCACTCCACCTCATGGTCTGCTATCATCACTTGACATGCTAGGCACTTCAAACCTTGTTTGGACCTCTTTCTGAAAGGTGTTGAAAGATCCAAAAAGAATGGAATAATCTCTGAATTAAATCCCAAAACATCAAATAGATTTAATGATATAAAATAATGATTATCACTTGTATTAAGAAAATCTATCACCATAGAAGATGAAATAAACACCGTACCTCTAACTGTAGCTAGACTTATTCCTCTAATGCATACTCCAACACATAAATATGTCCAGTCACAAATATTTAATAATATTTACTAGCCACATATACATCCCCCTTATCCCGAGGATAAGGCCCACCACCCTTGGAAGCATCGGTACGAAACTACAAGCCCTTATTGAATGTGGATCCATCCTTACTTCCTTGGGACATCCTGTCACAAGAAAATTCAGACGGGAAAATTTTCCACAATAATTACAAGTCTTGGGAGACTCTATACATTTAGGCTTAGTATGAATAGGCTATA
Source organism: Viscum album (assembly GCA_963277665.1). Taxonomy (NCBI): domain Eukaryota; kingdom Viridiplantae; phylum Streptophyta; class Magnoliopsida; order Santalales; family Viscaceae; genus Viscum; species Viscum album. The sequence goes on from OY728156.1 coordinate 1,850,856,754, forward strand.
AACCTTGATATCAAATAACCTAATGATTTCCATACAATGTCCCTGAAACTAGTCCAGAAGAAAAATGGATACCTTTACACTTTATTTTATGGTTAGAAGATACACTATGGATAATAAAAGTACCAACTAAAGATCCACCCAAATATATTTTTCCAACTATTTCAGCCTCTTCCAAATATGCCTTATCGAAAAATTCAATAAATGTAGGAAGGAAGATGAGAATCATCATAGACTAAATATTGGACCTTAATCCCAACTAAAAACCTTGAGCCTTTAGGTAATCATTGTTGACTAGATCTAATTCTAGGTGCAATAACAAAACAAAATAGGAGGAATACTCTAGAATGGTATTCTTGCTTTTATATTTGGTTAAAAACTCATGGGTATTTTTCCCACATAATGTCTCAAGATAAAATCACTGACTAAATATTTTTTTTGGAAGATACAGGTTAAGATCATCATGTAACATAGCTTTCACAATAGAGTCCCACCATCTAATTCCAAATCCTTCAAGAATATATATGAAAAAAACCACCTTAGATTCCATTAGATTATTCAAAAAGTTAAAGATCCTCTAAATATGCTCAAGCTAATATTTATATTTCTATGGTTCTGTATCCCCATGGAATACTGATAGATGTTTTTTTATAAATTCTATGCCATGATCCAGTGCTCATCCCAGGTTCCTACCACATACTTGATCCAGAATCTAAATAGTGTGGATTATAGCTTATACCAAAGAAGGGTAAACTGAAGTATTTTCTTGTATAATTTGACTCATAGATTCCTCACTCATATTTGTAAGAGATCTTCCAGGAGGCATTTTATAACAATAATAAGAGAACAATCAATCAGTAATGGGAATATTCCACAAAAATTGGACCAACATTACGTGTCTATATCAATGATTTAAAATAATAATAATAATATAAATCAAATATTAATTCTTTAAACAAGTACTAAACCTTAATAAAATAAAAGTTCCATTTAAACAAACCCCACATCTACTTTATTTAAATAACCTTATCCACCAAGTCTCATGCTTGAAAAAACCCCTACTTGCCATGGTAACTTGGATTCATTCATCGAAGTGAGATGGCCATGAAACTTTTACATACTTACTCTATAAATTTTGATGGTCTTAGATCTTGTCTAAAAAGACACCACACCACACCCAGGTAGTGTTAAAAACTATTCAGGATGTGTATTCCCTTCGATACCAATTCATAATGTACCAACCCATGTCAACTAGATAAGTCACCCAAGGTGGTCCGAAACATGGTGTGATGTATAAAATAACCAAAAGTCTCATGTAAAACTGAATAAAAATAAAATTATATTAAATAAGAAAGAAATACATATCCATGAGACATACAAAGTCAAGCCAAACCAACCAAACTAGAAATTTAATGTAGATAAAACTAAAAAAGTATCTATGTGACCATCTATCACCACTAATCCATCTCACTATGAAAGTGAAAAACAATAAGAAAACATTAAATACTACATGATACCATTCCCTTTCCCTGAGTCCTACAAAAAAGGTCTCCAATCACCCAAAGGAAAAAGTAGGGTGTGTTCACAGAGTCCAATACAATAACAAAAAATATTCTATAAAAGTTTTAATACTAAGAATGCATAAGTCCTAGAGTTAAAATGAAATATAGTTTATAAATAATTTTAATAAATAAAACCAATAGTAAAAATTACTATATTTTCTACTAATTCATACCATATTAACCAGATACAGGAATATATCTGCTATAAAATAAAATTATGGAAAAAATAACATGTAAGAAAATATCCATGAAATAAACCATCATGTGATAAAGTAGGTATAAATGAAAAAGAACACCATTTAGGATCTAGCCTATGAGAATACATACTAGACATAAAAGAATCCTAAACTAGGAAAATATTATTTCTATCTGATATAGATTCCTACCACACTCCTTTGATATCACTAAAGTAACCCCTAGTGGTGCCATACTTACCAGGGTCACCTATCTCCTTTTCTAGACACACCCAAGGTTTCAAAAGTGCTAATATTTTCCAAAACAATTCCCAAAATCTATGCTCAAATTTAATATATAAAATATTTTTTCTCCAAATAAAATCCATTTCAATGATTAACCTAAAGGGATCAACAAGAACATATAGAAATTCATAAATTAGAAACACTTTCACAGATACACCTATATCAAGAATGATTGAAATCTATCCTCCTTTGACAATAGAGATTGAAAAACCATGGATTAGCCTTCAAAAGACAAGGAACAATAAGAAAATACAATTGATTGATAGAAAAAACTAATCAATCATGAATCTGAATCGAAAACGTAGCCAACACCACCGCTGTGACCAAAGGAAATGAATAAGAAGAAAGACCACTTACCAGGGACATGCGACACAACCTCCATAGGGGTAAAACACTGAATGGAGTGATTAGGAAGGAGGTAAATCAACCAAAATCTCCCAAAATCCCCATAGATTTGAAGAGGAAATATTTTACACCAATTGAAAAAATTCCCAGGCATGCATCATGTTTAAAATAGTTGTACATGAAGAATTCAAACAGTGAATACCTTTCATGGTGTGAAATCCCATGAATTAAAAATGTAATAAAAAAAGAATCACCTCATATGAAATTAAATATTGATTGACATTATCATTTCATGTAATTGTTTCATGGAGTGTAAAATTTTCATGCCCTATACAAGACTCATAACATATTCCTTATAATAGATCCACATCGTGTAACCCATTCTTGACATGAATGTGTCTAGCAGGCATTTCTTAGCCCAATTTTCTACAAAAACATCCAAACCAAAAATTTAAGGCTCTTCAAACCCTAGAAGAAACATCTAAATCCATTTACACATTTATGAAAAGACTACATTAATCTAAACAAACATACATACTTGGACTTTAGTCCAATTTCCTCAGCAAAGGATCCCCATTCCCAAGAAGCCTATAATGCACTCAGACAAAAAGGGAAACCAAAAAAAGAGTCAAATAATACCTGAAGAAAGTTATTGAGGTGTTACAATCCGATACATGGTGTGGATGGTATGATTAAAATTGTATGTTTTTAGTTTAAAAGTGATATTTTAGTTCTAATCACGCTCCAATTACTAAAAAATGATCAAATATACTCATATTGTCATGATAGTTTAGGAAAATGATAAATAATTCATTTATTACATATAGGTTTCAAATTCCTATCATTTTGGCATGCGGTGCCACCGGTATTACCAAAAGTGTGTGTTTTTATGTTTTAAAGTAACATTTTAGTTTAAGAGATATATTAATATTACCATTTATATTTATATTTTATTTATTAAATATTTTATTGTATTTATGTTTTATTTATTTCTTTATTTTTTATTAATAAAATAATAATTGGTTTTCTGGGCCTTAAATTTTTATTTGCACAGTTGGTTCTTGGTCGAGCAACTTGAAAAAAACCTTATTGTATCATGATTCTAGGCTAGGTCCCTAAAAAATATCAAATTCCAACTGAAACCTTAAAAGTATCCCTTATTATTCAAAACATGAAAAAATATATTTAGAGTATATATATAGTTTATTATATATATATATATTTGAATTTACAGTATATAATTTTTTTACTGATACTGATTATTGAAGCATGTTGTTCAAGTACTAGCATATTATAATAGCTAATTGGGATTTATTAGTGCTAAAAATGATTTTTAAAATGACTATTTTTATCAATGAAAAAACTAGAATTGATAAAAACCATCTTTTATCGCTGCTAAATGCCATGATAATAAGGTACTATTTTTATAATTTCTAAATATAATAATTATAAAATTGATATTTATCATTGCTTTTTAGCATTGGTAAAACCCAGAGGCCTACAATAGTTCTCACTTGATTATGTTTTATAAGCTCTGATAGAATCTATTTTTCATTTTGATATAGTTCTGTTATATAGTAGTGACACTAGAGGGGAAAATCAGCAAGTATGAGAAATAAATGTGAAGAAATTAGGGATGATATAACATTTAACATGTATTTAATGAGGGATCTAATTTTTATTTTGAAAGGTGTTGTTTATTTGGTATTTATTGGGAGAATCTATATGTCTTCTGTAAAAAGGTAATAGGGTATAGTTAATATGTGTTTATTTATAAGTTTCATTCACTAATCCATGGGAATTGTTCATGGATTTTTATTTTCGTTTTTGAATAAAAATATAACTTTGAGTGATTGAATTGGCAGTGTATACAACCCTTTCTAATTTTCTTATCCAAGTGTTTTGTTTAGTGGATAAAACACCACATCAATTCTTATCACACACACACACACACACTCCCTCTCTCTCATATTTATAGTGAGGTGAATCATATGAATTCGATGAGCGTGGCATTAAAAATTATCACTCAATATTATTGGTTTACTGTTTTCTGTTATCAATTCCACATCATTTGGTATCAGAGCTCTAAGATCTGATCATGTTAGGTGAATATGTGACAAGAGGATTATCCCTTGGACATATAAAAATTCGAAACATACAACAAACACAAGAAGTTTTGATAGAGTAACTTCATCATTTTTATACAACCATTTAAAGAGTATACATAAAATAAGAATATCCTCAAGTATGTTGAAACATTATTAAATAAGAATCTTTTGAGAGTTAGGATTCTAAAAATAAATATTGAATTATTCCTTTATAATAAAGTTAATAATAATAACTTTATAAAAATATCAAGTTAGGAATTAATATATCCAAAGATACAAGTTCCCATGAAGAATATTTAAAGTGGGTTTAATGTAACAAGAATATTTTTTGAATATAAGAGATATTTAGAGAAAAAAATGAAATAGTAAAGACCTAGATTTTTTCAAATAGTTTTTTTAATTATATGGAAATATTACGAGTACACAAAAATTGACAGCACGTGATTCCGAGGCCCGGTGTGCCCAAAATTATTTTTTTTAATTTTTTTAAGGTACGTTCAGTAAACACACGAGTGGCATTTTCTAACTTTTGAACCGGTGATTATAATTGAAACTTGAGGGCACTAATGAACTCTCAGTGCTGATATTAATTTAAGGAGACCTTCACTTCAATGACATTAGGTCGAGGGTGGAAGTTAGTTTTTAAGTTTTTCATGGAAGAAAAAAAATAAAATAATTAACATTTTATTTTTCTTTTTGAAAACTCTCTTTTTGAATTATGGAGGTGGGTTCCACCTGATCTATAAATCCTCCCAATTTTAATTTTATAGTGGGGATCACCCGAACCCCTCTTAATGTGGGAAAACCTTTCAACTCTCCATGGTTAATTGTGCCAACATCAATTAATTAATAGTGCCAACTCTAATTAATTAATTGTCCTAACTTTAATTAATTAATTGTGGCAACTTTAATTAATAGATATAATTATTTTTATTTTTTTGGATCTTCATTTCCTTTGGGAAAATCGTTGGGAAAGGAGGGTTGGGAGAACCATGGAGAACCAAGAATAACTTGCTCCAACGAAGAACTCTTCTCCTTCGACGAACATTTATCCAATCAAGAACTCTGTCGAAGGATCTCCAATGAGGGATGACTTCAAAGACGATGAACCGATGACTGTTTCTCCCAATCCTCACAGACTTCAACGAATCTTTGAGGTAGGGATTGTTGTTTTTAATACCTCTTACCTCGTTCTTGTCGTTCTTCTTGAACTAAGAACAACTATGTCGCTTGCTACCGTTCTAACACAGAGGGTGCATGAAAAACAAACACGGTCCGACCCCTCTGCAACCTTTGTGGATTTTGGGGGTCTTGAATTGATGGAAACATCCTGATATGAGTACGAGATTCAACGGAATGTATAACTGGCCACCAGGGCACACCAGGTGACCCATGCAACATCGCCAGAAACTGGTTTCGGTGACCGGTGTCGGAAGGTCTCGGGAGCGGCGACCAACACTCCAGATGGCCATGATTACGGCTGTGGAACCATCGCGTTGCCAGAGAAGGTCCATGACGCATCGACCACGACATTGCAAGGGTAGTGGCCAACGCAAGGCCGACCGCGTGAAGGGGGTGGCGACGCGCGTTTGCGCCATTGGGCATGCAGGGGCCGCGACATGAGGTCACGACGACGAAAGAGGGAGGTCGAATCACTGTTGGCCACTGGTGGTGGCACGACGCATGACCGCACCATGCGGGTGGGTTGGCCATCCAGCCAGCTGGGTAGCCAACCAGGACCTGGGGTCCCGCGTGCCAGATGCCAACGCCATGTGGCGCCGGCTGGTCAGTCACCCAACCCGAATGACCCTGCCGTTTGGGGTACCCAAGGGGCGCCTCCCCTTGGGTGGTGGCTAGGGAGGAACCCACTGTGGGTCCACCCATCCATGGGCTAACCATGGTCTAGACCACACCGATAGGCCGGGCCGGACCCAGGGCCGGACCCGGAGCAGCTCAGACCCTTTTTCGCTCTTTTGGCCATAACTTGAGCTACAAGTATCTATTTGATGAACCATCTACGAAGTCGGAAACCTTGGATCAAAATGGTACTTTTGGTATACCCCACTTGAGATTTGGATAAATTTGGGTATGGAAGGGCTGGGTCGAACACGAATCCAACCGGGCCCTCATGACTAAAAGGCCAATAACTTACAGACTGGGTGTCCGATTGACGCACCGTTTATTGCGTTTAGACCCATTTTATGTGGCATTACTTTGGGATACTTATTAGTGGGACTTCGTGGTAGTTGGAATGTCGACTTGTGGCTTGAGGATCGGACCCTCCCAGAATTAAGCAAGCTTAGTGTGGGAACCCTGTAGCTTGATGTAACATGGGAAATGGATGCTATGTGGGTATGTGCCTTGAGATCCTACGTGGGTCTATGTTCGAGGATCCCACTTGGATCTTTTCTAGGAATCCACGTGGGACTACTCTAGGATCCTAAGTGGGTCTACTGTACTAGGATCCTACATGGGTCTGATGATTTAGGATCCTATGTGGGTCTTATGATATAGGATCCTACGTTGGTCTGCCTCTCAATAGTGTAAGATGATTCAGTAGTTACATATAATCATCTTCACCACCATACCTAAGTTATACCTGGTGTGAGATTAGTCTTACCTTTGTGTATTATTATCTGTGGATTTTCCTTTGTGGTACTTACCTTTGGGGTGTTACCTTCATGTTAATCTTTCCTCCGTGGAACTGTTGAGCTTTTGGCTAAAAGAGTTGGGCTTTGTGATTCCTCATGAATGAGATGGGAATACTTGATAACATAGGTATATGTATGGGAATATACCTAAGTAGGGATGTTAGTTTTTTTCATGCTTCGTGGTTTATCCTTTTTGGATTTTGTGATAAATTTGAGGGTCTTGGGGTCCCTATTGAGTATCGTTATACTCACCCCTACATAGGCTATGCCCTCACCTTATTGTGTTTGGTGCAGATGACAGACATCACTAATAGAGGAAAAAGGTACCAGGACTAGAGGTAGATCAGAGGTGGACATTAGACAAGGCGTACCATAGGGAAGACCGTTCGAAAGCTGTACCTACCCTTCAGGTAGGATCCTTGGCGGGTGTTCACTAGAGCTGTTTTCAGTTTTACTTGTAGTTTTCATTTTACTTGTACTTTACATTTGGGCTTGTATTCTGGCCCCTTTTTCTTTCTATACACACCCAGTTTACTATATAGTTTTTCTTTGTGCTTGTATCTTGCTTTGTGCTTAGTTGTGTGAGTTTACAGGTTATAAAAGATATGCCTTACCAGTTTTAGAGGATACGCCTTTTGGTGCAAGTTTCTAACCCATGGCCTATGGAAGGTGGGCTTGGGGTAGTCACGACACGGGCCCCGGGGGATGGGTCATGAAAAATTGGTATCAGAGGAGTCAGTTCTACCGTAGATCATCAGACTGTGATTTTTTCACGGAAATTATGGTATGTGTTATGAGTATGGTTATTAATATAGGGAATATAGGGTTGGTGCGACGACCAATGTATCCATACATCAAAAACATGACTTCTGATTTCTAAATCAGTGTACGAAAACACTAATTGTGTGTGTGTTTTGAAAAGTTTTCTTTGTGATCTCTTTGATTCAGTTCATCAGGTATAACTTGTTGACTTTGGTGCACCTGTTTCTTTTTAGGATGCCTCCACGTGGACATCCAACCATGGTTCTGGGTATAGTACGTGAGGATAGCCTACCGAGTGATGATGCCTCGGTGTAGGGCCCTCTTTTAGTAGAGGCACCAGCTTTGGCACCAATGATACCTTTACCCATCGGGCCACCGATTCCATGAGACCCATTAGTAGAGAGTGCACGCCGCTTGAGCGTGTTTCATGAGTTCCAGTGCCAGAGGACACCTAGGTTCTGGGGTGAGACAGACCCACAGGTAGCTGAGGATTGGATGGAGGTCATGGTGAGAGTATTCCGACTTGTAGGGACACCCACTGATCTCATGGTGATCCCTACCACCAGTCTTCCATAGGAAGTAGCAGGAAGATGGTGGGGGTTGATGCTCTAGGTTCACGATGAGGTGACACTTCTCTAGGCAGACTTTGAGAACCTGTTTCGGGAAGATTTTTTCCCGCAACCCTTTGCATAGTATGCATACATGAGTTTCTTCATCTGCAATAGGGTAGCATGAATGTTGCTCAGTACTCAGTGAGGTTCACCGAACTCTCACACTACTCCACTGATATGATACAGGACCCGTTCTTAGGGCCCGAACCTTCGAGCAGGGACACAGGCGGGAGAGCAGGGATTTGATGATTTCTCTCAGCATCCCGATGTAGGTGGGGGTGTTAGAGAGAGCCCTATTAGTAGAGAGTTTTCTTGCTGAGCATTCACCAGCAATGATACCCACCACCGTGCGTCACGTAGCAAAGTCTTCTGCAACTGGCAGAAGACAGATGTCATAGAGGTCCAAGAGAACCAGACCTACAGGTGGATGACCATAGGACTCAGGTTCGGTTGTGCAGGGCACCCAAGATAGAGCCAGTCATGCGAGGAGAAGGCAGTGTTACGCATGTGGAAGGTAGGGTCACATGGCTCATGAATGCCCGAACCACCATATGTATGACCAAAAGATGGTCGAAGGACTGCCTAGGCAGAGACAGAGGTTCGACCAAGGAGGTCCTTAGGGAGTAGACAGATGTGGCGAAGGAGATGGCCATGTAGTTGGTGGTGAGAACTGATTCGAGGTGTTACCGCCACCACCACCAGGTGGTCCACCCCGACTATAGGGAGCAGGTGGTTAGGGGAGAGCTCAGCTCCAGGCAGCTAAGTTTTATGACCATGTCACTCCGGAGATGATACGAGGCACGATATGTGTCTACTCCACCTTGGATGCAGTACTTATAGACACAAGTTCCAGTCATTCTTTTATTTTCATTTCCCTCGTTCAGAGATTACAGATTCTGGTGGAGCCATTGGCTCAATATTTACGGCTAGAGACTCCTAAAATAGAGGATTGAATGATTACACACTGGTGCCAGTAGTGTGAGCTTAGTCTAGGAGAGGAGAGCTTTGACTAGGATCTCTTTGTGGTGGTGTTGAGGCCTTATGACGTCATCTTGGGTATGAGCTGTTTATCTACATTCCATGCTCAGATTGACTGTATTAGGTGCAAAGTGAAGTGTGTCCGCATGGATGGGACTAGGTTTACCTTCATCGGCGAGAAGGGAGCCTTTGCAGCACTAGATGGACTTACCCGGAGGAGAGTGCAGCTGATCACTCATCGTTGGATAACCATACCCTTGGGGTAGTTAATGTGGAGAGTCTGAGCTATCCTCTAGTGGTTGACCAGTACGCGGATGTCTTCCGTGATGATGGTTCAGGTCTACATCATCGTAGAGAGGTGGAATTTTACATTGACTTGTACCCCAGGACAACAACGATACCTAAACTAGCGTATCAGATGGCTCTCACGGAGCTTCGTGAGCTACAGGTATAGCTGGAGGACTTACAGGGGAATTGATTCATCTGGCCCAGTGTTTCTCCTTGTTTAGCCCCAATTTTTTTCTCCAAGAAGGAAGATGGGATATTGAGACTTTGTGTTGAATATCGGCGCCTGAACCAGGTGACCGTGAAGAACAAGTACCCACTCCCAAGGATTGATAGCCTCTTTGATCAGTTGAAGGGAGAACATCGGTTCTCGAAGATAGACCTTAGATTAGGTTATCACCAGCTCATAGTACGAGACTAGAATGTGCATAAGATGACTTTCAGATGTCAGTACACCCATTATGAGGTTTTGGTCATGTTGTTCGGTGTGACCAATGCTCTAGCAATGTTCATGGGACTCGTGAACAAAATATTTCATCCATATATTGATCGCTTTACGTTGGTATTCATTAATGAAATTCTGATCTACTCAGCTACTGAGGAGGAGCATGCCTATCATTTACAGGTAGTTATGGACACACTTCGAGAGCACCAAATGTATAGTAAGATCTTGAGGTGATAGTTATATATCTGAGAGGTTCACTTTCAGGGACATTTCATCTCAGATGCTAGAGTTGCGGAGGATCAAGTGATGATTGAAGTGGTACTTACTTGGGATTCACCCAGGAGTGTGATGGAGGTACGAAGTTTCCTGGGTTTGGCAGGATACTACCGGATATTTGTGCCAGATTTCTCCAGCATTGCATCACCTTTAACAGCATTGACGAAGAAGGGGCAACCCGTCGTGTGGTCAGAGAGATGCCAGAAGAGTTTTTAGGAGCTGAGGTAGAGGCTAACTAGTGCCCCCATCTTGAGTCTTCCGAAGGAGGGCGTTGGGTACGTAGTCTACTGTGACGCATTAGGGACCCATCTCAGATGTGTCCTGATATAGGAGTGAGCAGTTATCGCATATGGTTATCGACAACTGAGACACCATGAGTAGAAATATGCTACCCATGACCTTGAATTATCAGCAGTGGTCTTCTCTTTGAAGATGTGATGACATTATCTAATGGGAGAGCATTTTATAGTCTACTCTGATCACCAGAGTCCCAGGTATATCTTCTCCTAGAAGGACCTGAACCTGAGACAGTGGAGTTGGCTTGAGTTCCTCCAAGACTATAACTTCAAGATAGTCTATACTCTCGGGAAGGGTAATGTTGTAGTAGATGAAGTCACCATGAGATCTGGTATACGACTTCTAGGTGAGGCGATGGAGTAGTTGGACGCTTTACAGATTTCCTTTGTGAAACGAGATAGATCAGCTTTTCTTCATTCTCTTACAATCACTCCCACACTTCTTCAGTGAGTCGGGGAGGTTTAGCATGGGGACACTGACTATGAGGCTTGATGTGTTCAAATATCCATAGGGTAGGCACCAGATGGATTTTTTGAAGGTGGGGAGTGCGTCATCCTCTTCAGAGGGTGTACTATGGTACCAGTGGTTTTACTGGAGAAAGTGTTGAGGGAGTTCCATGCGTCCCCTCTAGCGGTACATCCAAGAGTGGAAAAGTTTTACTAGGACCTCTGAAGATAGCACTAGTGGCCGGGAATAAAGAAAGAAGTAGCAGAGTTTTTCTCTCGGTGCCTCACTTGTCAGCAAGTGAAGGCGGAGCATCAGGTACCAGCAGGCTTAGTTCAACCTTTGGAGGTCCCAGAGTGGAAGTGGGATGGAATATCCATGGACTTCGTGATATGAATTCCACGTACATCCAAGGTTCATGATTATATCTGGTTGATCTTCGACTGACTCACCAAGTCAGCCCACTTCCTACCAATTAGAGATTAGGGTTTAATAGAGAGCCTGAGATGCCACTATGTGCAAGAGATTGTGCGGCTACATGGAGTAACCTTGATGATTGTCTCTGATCGTGATGCGTGTTTCACTTCCCGGATATGGAAGGGGTTACAAGAGACTTTAGAGATGTAGATTTTTCGAGCACCACCTTCCATCCTCAGATGGATGACCAGACTGAGTGAACCATTCAGACCCTCGAGGACATACTGCATGCTTGCATCCTCGACTTCGGTCACAACTGGGAGGATCAATTGCCCTTGGTGGAGTTTGCATACAACAAAAACTATCACTCCACCATTGGTATGGCACCATTCGAGGATCTTTATGACCGACCTTGCAGATCACCTTTGTGCTGGATTGACCCAGGGGAGCCAGCACTCATGGGATCAAAGATGGTACGAGCTACCATGGAGAAATTGAAGATCATCCATGAGTGGATGAATACTTCACATAGTAGGAAGAAGTCTTATGCCGACAGAAGATGGAGACCAATGGAGTTCAAGGATGGTGGCCATGTCTTTCTACAGGTCTCCCCTCGATGAGGTTTGTAGAGATTTGTCTGGGGTGGCAAGTTATCTCTGAGCTTCACCAGACCCTTTTAGGTCCTCAGCAGAGTTGGCAAGGTGGATTAGCACCTAGAACTTCCCCCTCAGTTGCACCGGGGGTACGACGTTTTCCATATATCTCAGCTGAGGAAATATGTGCACGACCCATCTCACATCATCGACCATAGTGAGCTAGACATTGATGATGGGGTGACGTTTATGGAGGTTCCGGTAGAGATTGAGGATTGACAGGAGAGAGTCCTTTGTGGGTGATCGATACCTTTAGTGTGTGTTCACTGGAAGCATGGAAGCTCCATGAAAGAACATGGGAGCGAGGGGCTCAGATACATGCTCAGTACCCCCACTTGTTCCCTTAGATTGAGTTGTGGCTTATGTGTACATAAAGACCTGAGGTGGGGAGAATGTAAAGACCTGAATTTTTCCATGTATTTTTCAAATTATATGGGAATATTATGAGTTCACAAAAATTGACAGTGCATGATTCTGAGGCCCGGTGTTCCCGGAATGAATTTTTGAACTTTTTTAAGGTACGTTTAGTAAACACACAAGCAGAGTTTTTTAACTATTTAACTGGTGATCAGAATTGAAATCTAAGGGCACCATTGAACTTGCTGCACCAATATTCTCTTAAGGATACCTTCACCTCAAACACAATAGGTCGAGGGTGGAAGTTAGATTCTCATTTTTTCATGGAAGAAGAAAAATAAAATAATTAAAATTTTATTTTTCTTTTTAAAACCTCTCTTTTTGAATTATAGAGGTGGGGTCCACCCTAGCTAGAGACCCTCCCAATTTGAATTTTGTGGTGGGGATCACCCAAACCCCTCTTAATGTGGGAAAAACTTTCAATTATCTATGGTTAATTGTGCCAACTTCAATTAATTAATTGTGGAAACTTCAATTAATTAATTGTTCCAACTTTAATTAATTGATAGAATTATTTTTATTATATTGGATCTTTATTTCCTTGAGGAAAATCATTGGCAAAGGAGGGTTAGGAGAACCATGGAGAACTAGGAAGAACTTGCTCTAACGAAGAACTCTTCTCCTACGACGTACTTTTATCCAATGTAGAACTCCGTCGAAGGATCTACAACGAGGAACGTCTTCAACGATGACGAAACGAAGACCGTCTCTCACACTCCTCACTGACGTCAACGAATGTTTGTGGTAGGTATTGTTGTTTCTAATACCACTTACCCCATTCTTGTCATTCTTCTTGAATCAAGAACAATTATGCCGCTAGATACAGTTCTAACGTGGAGGGTGCGGGCCAAACGAACAAGGCCCGATCCCTCCGCAAACTTTGTGGATTTTGGTGGTATTGAATTGATGACGACATCACAAGACAAGTGCAGGAGTCTATAAAATGAAGAACGTGCCACCAGGGTTCACCCGATGACCCGAGGAACGTCGTCAGAAACTGGTTCCTGTGACCACAACCGAAAGGGTTCAAAAGTGGTGGCTGGTAATCAGGCCAACCATGACGGTGGTGGCGGCATGACTGTGCCACCAGAGAAGGGACGTGTCCTGTCAGCTGTGGCAGAGCAAGGGCGCCAGCCAATGCTCAGACGACTGCAAGAAGGGGGTGGCGGCGCGAGTCTGCGCCACTGGGCGTGTAGGGGCTGCGACATGAGACCACGACAGTGAAGGAGTGCGGCTAACTCGCTGGCGGCCACCAGTTGTGGTGTGGCACGCGACCGCGCCGAGCATGTGGGCTGGTCGTCCATCCAGCCGGGGAGCCGAACGGGACCCGGGGTCTCGCGTGCCAGCTGTCGATGCCACATGGCACCAGCCGGTCAGTCCCCCAACCCGAATGGCTCAACTGTTCGGGGTACCCAGGGGAACCTCCCCTTGGGTGGTGGCTAGGATGGACCCCACTGCGGGGCACCCAGCCGTGGGCCAATCGCGGGCCCCACAGTGGGCCAGGTTGAACCTGCGGGCCGGGCCATGCCAGTAGGCCATGCCAGACCCAGTGGGGTAGGTTGAACCTAGGGACAGACTTGGGTCGGGCCGGGTCGGTCCGATCAGGTCGAACCAGACTCTGACCAGCTTCGTCCCTTTTTTTCTCTTTTGGCCATATCTTGAGCTATGGGTGTCCATTTGACGAATTGTCTATGGATCTAGAAACCTTGGATCTAGATGGTCATTTTGGTATACCCCACTTGATATTTGGATAAATTTGGGTATGGCCGAGTTGGGTTGAACACGAATCCAACCGGACCCTCGGGACTAAAAGGCCAATAACTTTCAGACCGAGCATCCGATTGACGCACTATCTATTGCGCAGAGACCACTTTTATGTGGCGTTCATTTGGGATACATATTCATGGGAATTTGTCGCATTTTGAGTATTGACTTGTGGATTGAGGAGCTAACCCTCTTGGAATCAAGCAACATTAGTACAGGAACCCTATAGCTGGCTGTAACATGAGAAAAGGATCCTATGTGGGTCTGTGACTTGGGATCCTACGTGGGTCTGTGTTTGAGGATCCCACTTAGATCTACTCTAGGAATCAACGTGTGACTATTCTAGGATCCTACGTGGGTCTGTTGTACTAGGATCATATGTGGGTCTGATGATTTAAGATCCAATGTGGGTCTGATGATGTAAGATCCTACACGGGGATGCCTCTCAATAGAGTATGATGGTTCAGTTGTTACATCTAATCACATTCACTACCATACCTAAGTTATATGTGCTTTGAGTAGAGTCTTACCTTTGTGGTATTCTTCTGTATGACATTTCATTTGTGGTACTTACATTTGGGGTGTTACCTTTATGGTAATATTTCTTCCATTGAAAAGTTGAGCTTTTGTCTAAAAAATTTGGGCCCTGTGCTTCCTCATGAATGAGATGGGTATACTTGATAAATTTTCTATATGTATGGTAATATACCTAATTGGGGTTTTAGTTGTTTTCATGCTTTGTGGTTTATACTTTGTCGATTTTTTGAGACCTTTGAGGGTCTCGAGGCCCCTACTGAGTATTGTTATACTCACCCCTACAAGGGTTACGCCCGCACCTTGTTGTGTTTGGTGGAGACGACATACATCACTAACGGAGGAAGAGGGTACCAGGACTGGAGGTATCACCGAGGTGGACATTAGACAAGGCATACCGCAGGGATGACCGTTCGAGAGCTGTACCTACCCTTCAGGTAGGATCCTTGGCGGTTGTTCACTGGAGTTGTTTTCAGTTTTACTTATACATTACAGTTTACTTGTACTTTACAGTTGGGCTTGTATTCTGGCCCCTTTTTCTTTCTGTACACACCCAGTTTACTATATAGTTTCACTTTGTTCTTGTATCCTACTTTGTGATTGTACCCTACTTTGTGCTTAGTTGTGTGAGTTTAAAGGTTATAAAGGAAATTGCTTCCCAATTTTAGAGAATACACCTTTTGGTGCTAGTCTCCACCCCCTGGCCTATGGAAGTTTGGCTTGGGGTAGTCATGAGATGTTACCTAGGGGACGGGTCAGGAAAAATTTGTATCAAAGGAGTCGGTTATACCATAAAACATCAAACTCTGATCTTTTAATGAAAATAGTGTTAAGTGTTATGAGTATGGTTATCAGTTTATGGAATCCAATGTTGGTGCGGCAGCCGACGTATCCATACATCAGGACCCTGACTTCTGATTTCTTACTCAATGCAGGAAAACAATGATTGCGTGTGTTCTTTGAAAAGTTTTCTTTGTGATATCTTTGAGTCATCTCACCAGGTATAACTTATTGACCATGTCGCACCTGTTTCTTTTTAAGATGACTCCACGTGGACATCCATCCAGGGTTTTGGGTATAGTACATGATAATAGCCCACTATAAAATGAGGCCTCACTGTAGGGCCCTCTTTCAGTAGAGGCACCAGCGGTACCATTACCTATTGGGCCACCGATTCCACCAGCCCTAGTTGTAGAGAGTGCACGCCTCTTGAACGCATTGCACGAGTTCGAATGCCAGACGCCACATAGGTTCAATGGTGAGATGGACCCACAGGCGGCTGAGGATTGGATGGAGGATGTGGTGAGAGTCTTTGGACTGGTAGGGACACCAGATGATCTCATGGCGATCCTTGCCACTAGTCTTCTACAAGCTGCAGTAGGAAGATGGTGGATCTTGATGCTCCAGGTTCATGATGAGGTGACACTACTCTGGGCAGACATTGAGAACCTGTTTTGAGTATAGTTTGTCCCAGCGACCCTTCGTGCAGCACACATATAAGAGCTTCTTCATCTGTAGAAGGGAAACATGATTGTGGCTTAGTACTCAGCGGGGTTCACTGACCTCTCACACTACTCCACTAATATGGTGCGGGAACCATTCTTCAAGGCATAGACCTTGGAGCAGGGACTCAGGTGGGAGATCAAGGCTTTGATGATTTATCTCAGCATCCTGATGTAGGCGGGGGTGTTAGAGCTAGCCCTCTTAGTGGATAGATTTCTTACCGAGCAGCCACCAGAAACGAGACCCACCACTAGGCGTCACATAGCAGAGTCTTCTGCAGCTGGCAGTAGACATATTTCGCAGAGGTCCAAGAGGACCAGAACTATAGGTGGACGACCACAGGATTCAGGAACGGTTGTGCGGTGCACACGAGATAAAGCCAGTCATGCAAGGAGAAAGCAATGTTACGCATGTGATGGGTAGGGGCACATGGATTGTGACTACCCGACCTGCCATATGGATGATCATAATATGGTCAAAGGAACACCTAGTAAGAGACAAATGTTCTACTGAGGAGGTCTGCAGGGAGTAGGCGGATGTAGCAGAGGAGCTGGCTGTGTAGTTGGCGGTGGGAGACGATTCGAGGTGTTACCGCCACCACTACTAGGTGGTCCACCCCGACCATAGGGAGCAGGTGGATAGGGCAGATCTTAGCTCTAGAAAACTGAGTCCTATGACCATGGCGCTCTGGAGATGATACGAGGTATTATCTTTGTCTACACCACCTTAGTTGCAGTACTTATAGACACAAGTTCCAATCATTCTTTTATTATCATTGCCCTCGTTCAGAGCTCGAAGATTCCAGTGGAGCCATTGGCTCGATCTTTACAGATAGAGACTCCTAAGAGAGAGGATTGGATGATTAAACACTGGTTCCATCAGTGTGAGCTTACTCTAGAAGGTGAGAGCTTTGGATGGGATCTCTTAGTTGCGACGTTGAGGCCTTACGTCGCCATCTTGGGTATGGTTTGGTTATCTACAGTCCATGCTCAAATTGACTGTATTAGTCAAAAAGTGTGATGTGTCCACATGGATGGGACTAGGTTTACCTTCACAGGTGAGAAGGTAACCTTTGCAGCATAGGATGGACTTGCTTGGAAGAGAGTGCAACCGATCACTCATTAGTTGGCTAGCCTTACCCTTGGAGAAGTTGATGTGAAGCGTTTGAGCTATCCTATAGTGGTGGAACAGTACACTGATTTCTTCTATGATGATTTTATGGGTCTACCTCCTCATAGAGAGGTGGACTTTTACATTAACTTGTACCACGGGATGAAACCGATATCTACACCAGCATATGGGACGGCTCCTGTGGAGCTTAGTGAGTAGTGGGTATAGCTAGAGGACTTATAGGGAAGGGGTTCATCCGGTCCAATGTTTCTCCTTGGGCCTCCCCGATTTTGTTCACCAAGAAGTAATATGGGAGTTTGAGACTTTTTGTTGACTATCGGTGCCTGAACCAGGTGACCGTGAAGAACAAGTGCCCACTCCCGAGGATTGATAACCTCTTTGATCAGCTGAAGGGAGCATGGTGGTTCTCAAAGATAGAAATCAGATCGGGCTATCACCATCTCAGAGTAGGAGATGAGAATGTGAAGAAGATGGATTTCAGATTTCGGTACGACTATTACGAGTTTTTGGTCATGTAGTTCTGTGTGACCAACGCTCCAGCAATGTTCATGGGACTCATGAACATGATCTTTCAGCCATATCTTGATCTATTTGTGGTGGCCTTCATTGATGAAATTTTGATCTACTCAGCTACTAAGGAAAATAATGCCTATTATTTGAAGGTAGTTCTGGACACACTTCGAGAGCACTAGCTTTATGGTAAGCTCTCGAAGTGACAATTCTGGATCTGAGAGGTTTAGTTTATGGGACATGTCATCTCAGAGGCTGGAGTTGCGGCGGATCCAGCGAAGATTGAAGCGGTACACGCTTGGGAGACACCTAGGAGTGTGATAGATGTACAGAGTTCCCTAGGCTTTGCTAGATACTACCGGAGATTTGTGCCATATTTATATAGAGTTGGAGTACCTTTAATAGCATTGACGAAGAAGGGAAAACCCTTCATGTGGTCAGAGAGATGTTAGTGATGTTTTCAAGAGCTGAGTTAGAGGCTTATTAGTGCCCCCATCTTGAGGCTTCCAGAGGAGGGAGTTGGGTATGTAGTCTACTGCAATGCATTAGGGACCCGGTTCAGATGTGTCCTGATGTAGGAACGAGCAGTTATTGCTTATGGTTCTTTACAGCTGAGACAACATGAGTAGAACTACGCTACCCATAACCTTGAGTTAACAGCAATTGTCTTCACTTTGAAGATGTGGAGACACTATCTGTTGGGTGAGAATTTTATGGTCTACTCTGCTCACTAGAGTATCAGGTATATCTTCTCCCAGAAGGACCTGAACCTGAGACAACGAAGTTGGATTGAGTTCCTTTAGGTTTATGACTTCGAGATAGTCTATAATCCTATGAAGGGGAACATTTTAGCAGATTCACTCAGCAGGAGATCTGTTATACAACTACTAGGTGAGGAGACGAAGCAGCTGGCCACTTTACATATATCCTTTGTGGAAAGATATGGAGTAGCTTTTCTACTATCTCTTAAAGTCTGTAAAGACCTGAAAAATTCAAGGAATTTTTTTTCTTAATTTTCTTGGGAATTTTACAAGAGCACAGTTTCTGACGGTACCTAATTCCGAGGCCCGGTGTGCCCGGAATCTTTTTCCGAAGTTTAGCTCAGGTACATTCAGTGAACAAACGAGTGAGTTTTTCTAACTTTTGAACCGGTGCTCGGAATCGATTTTCAAGGGCACTGATGGAATCGCAGTGCCGTTAATTACTTGTAAACACCTTTTCCGGAGTTACGTTTGCTCGGGTGTGGTTTTTAATTTTTGGGGTTAAGTTAAGAAATAAAATAAAAGTGGTGCAACCGGTTTTTATTTTATTTTGCTTAACTTAAGTTAAGTGGATGATGTGGGGCCCACAATATCCTACCCACTTGGTAGGATATTTGTGAGGTGGGGCCCACATGAGCCCCACCATTTCTTTTCTTCTAAGTAACACACCCACACCCCCTTTTTAATGAAGTCAACTCATGCGTTTATTTTGGTTCAGAAACGCCTCATTAATGTGGCAGTTTAAGCATTTCAATTAATTCACTTAACTGTTTCCTTCATTTTTGAATTTTAAAACACAGGGCTTGTGAAATAAAAAGAAGACAAATCTTATTTTTATTAGGGGTGGTGTTGGGAGGCTAGGTGATTTTTCTCAGGCACTTGAAGATCTTCTATTCCTCGCGAAGAAAGAGAAGAACGAGAAGAATGCCGGATCCTCAGAAATCAACGACGCTTCTTCTACGGTGCTTCTTCCACAACGTTTCTTCCGCGACGCTCCTTCCGCGACGCGATGATCCCCCTTCCGCGACGCCTTCTTCCGCGACGTGCTTTTCCGCGATGAATCCTCGCTCAACGAATTCAACGAGGTAGGGGTTTTGATTCAATTAAATCTTTGTGATTTATACACGCGAAATATGTTAAAAATTTGTCGGAAACCTTTTTAAACCGCTAACGTGGTTGGTGCGGACCAAAGAACAAGTCCGAACCCACCATCCCTTCGTTCTTGGTGTGCGGATCGACGGGCGATGATGAAGCAGGCCGCACGGGCGTTGTGAGGTCTTCGCAGTGAAGAACCGGTCCCAGGAGGGCCGTTGGCGAAGACGACAGGAAAATCCGACCACCGGAGCTCGTCCGGTGGTCCGCGGAGCAACCCGCCAGCGCACCTCGCCGGCGGCAGGAGGCGGCGGCCGACACCGGCCGACTGCCAGGATATGGCGGCGCCCGGCGCGCCGCCGAAAAGAGCCACCGCAGATGAAGCCGCGGCGGCAGGCTGCAAGTCCCGCGACCGCGCGGGACTGGAGGAGGCGGGACGCGGCACTCGGCCGCATTCGTTGGCAAGAGGAGGCCCCCATGCGGGGCTGCGGTTTCATCCAGGGGGGCGACCCCCCTTTGCTCGGCCGCTTGGCAAGTGCCAGCGCGCCGGGCCGAGCCGCCCGGCCGGAATGCCAGGCCGGGCCGGGCCGCGCCCAAGCGGGGGCGGACTCGGACTCGGTTCAGGTCGAACCGCTTCGGGCAGACCCTGGGGGTATCGGGCCGGGTCGGACCGGACCCGAACCCCCTAATACCAAGCCTTTTCGGTCTGTTGCCCATAACGTGGGTTACGGACCTCCGATCGACACGCCGTCAGTTGCGTCGAGATCCTTGGATCGCGACGGTCGTTTCGGTATACTACAATCAGGGTTTTAGAGAACCTTGGGTTCGACCGGGTTGGTTCGTACACGAAACCAACCAGGCCCTCGGAGCGGAAACGCTTATAACTTGAGCTCCGGACGCCCGATTGACGTGCCTTCGACCTTTTTGGATTCATATTAGTGAGATGGACCTTTTGGCTTACTCCGATAGAGGTTTGGATGTAGGTGGAGTATGTTCGGGTTGGTTTTGGCTTAAAAACCAACCGGGCCCCTAGGACGAAAAAGACAATAACTCTCAGACCGGGCGTCCGATTGACACGCCGTCTGTGACGTTGAGTTCCTGTTGACGATATGGAACTTTTGGATACATCAAATCTGGACATTGTGTCAGTTGATGTATCATCCCTTCGGCTCATGGAGCGGACCCTCCTGAACGAGTTTGCTGTGTGCGGGAACCCTAGAGCTGACTGCGATTGCGACGACGACGGCGACTGTACAGAAATCCTTTGTGGATTCGACGGAGATACTACAGCACTCAGCGATCCTATGTAGATTAGTGCTACCGATCCTGTGTGGGTCAGCGCTCAGCGGTCCTATGTGGGCCAGCGCCTACAGATCCTGTGTGGGTCCGATCCTGTGTGGGTCATTGCAGGGGTTGGTTACCTATAGATCCTGTGTAGGTCAGATCCTGTGTGGGTAATTGCGGGGGTTAATACCTATCGATCCTATGTGGGTCCGACAGCTTAGATGAATCAGTGGCAATATCTGATCATCTCTATCGTCATACGAATAAGTATACCTGTGTGAGCTGAATCTTTACTTGTTTTCCTATGTGGATTACGTTAAGCTTTCCTGTGTGGATTGAGTTGTGGTTTCCTGTGTGGACTGGGTTGTACTTGAGGTCGGATGTTGGAGCCAAACGAGAATTGATGACTTAGGTATATGTATGGTCATATACCTAAGTAGTGCCAGATGTTACTTTGTGTTTGTATCTTTCCTTTGTGGATTAACGTTTGTGGTTTCTGGGAGACCTTTGGGGGTCTCAGGGTCCCTACTGAGTAGCTTATACTCACCCCTTCACGGGCTATGCCTGCACTACATTGTGTTAGTTGCAGATGACGGATAGCGCTGATCGTGGTAGAGGCTCGAGGAGCAAGTCGGTACCCGGAGGTGGACCACTGGGCGGGGCGTACTCGGAGCGGACGGCTGGACCCGAGGAGCTGTCGAGGCTATCTGTACCCACCCTTCAGGTTGGAATTTCAGTGGACGGTTTGGGGCTGTGGCTTTAATTTTCAATTGCTGTACTCCCTTTCAGTTGTACTTTACTTTCAGTTTGGGTTTGTATTCTGGCCCACTTACTTTTCCGCACTTACTGTTGTACCCAGTTTTACTTAGTGTTTACTTCTTCTACTTGCTTGCTCTGTGGTGTTTGTTTACTTTATAAAGGCAATGCCTTCCCTTTTTTTATCGAGAATTACACCTTGGTTCTAGTCGCCAGCCCCTGGCCTATGGAAGGTGGGCTTGGGGTAGTCACGACACGGGCCCCGAGGACGGGTCATGACAAATTGGTATCAGAGCAGTTCGGGCCTACCACAGAACTCAGGAGTCTAATCTTTTTCTATGTGAAGCAATAGTGTTAAGAGTATTGAGTGTGGTTATCAGTCCAAGGAGTCCAGTGTTGGTGCGGCGGCCAACATATCCGTACACCAGGACCCTGACTCATGATTTCTGACTTAATGCACAAAAACATTGATTGCATGTGTGTTTTATGTTTTTTTTGTGATTACTTTATGTCAGCTCACCAGGTATACTGTTTGAAAATGGCGCACCTGTTTCCTTTTCAGGATGGCCCCACGATGGCAGCCAGCTAGGGTTCTGAGTGTTGTGCATGACGACAGCCCACCGAGCGACGAGGCCTCAGTGCAGGGCCCTTTGACAGCAGAGGCACCGACGATACCTCTACCCACCGAGCCATCGATGCTACCAACCCCAGCCGCTGACGATGGACGTCGCTTTAGTGCACTGCACGAGTTTCAGTACCAGCGACCGCCCAGGTTCCGCGGGGAGACGGACCCCCAGGCAGTTGAGGATTGGATGGAGGCCGTTGTACGGGTTTTTAGGTTAGTGAGGACACCGGAAGACCTCATGGTGATCCTCGCAGTGAGCCTACTGCACGCGGCAGCAGGCAGATGGTGGAGCTTGATGTTCTAGGTGCATGATGAGGTGTCTCTCCTCTGGACGGACTTTGAGAGCCTCTTTCGCTCGGAGTTCGTCCCAGCCACCATCTGTCTGGTGTGCATCCAGGAGCTTCTACAGCTGCGGAAGGGCAGCTTGACGGTCACCCAGTACTCGGCGAGATTTACCGATCTCTTGCGCTAGTCGACAGACATGGTACGGGACCCATTCTTCCGAGCCTGGACCTTTGAGCAGGGATTGAGGTAGGAGATCAGGGCATCACAGATCTCCCTCAGCATTCTGACTCATGAAGGGGTACTGGAGTGAGCCCTTCTGATCGAGAGCGTCCTTGCTAAGCCTACATCAGCGGCGAGACCTACCACAGGGCGGCACGTAGCAGAGTCTTCTGCAGCAGGCAGTCGACGGATGAATCATGGGTCCGGGCAGACCAGACCCTCAGGAAGATGACCTCAGGACACTGGCTCAGTAGTGCAGGGCACACATCGTGGAGCCATTCTTTCGAGAGGCAGACAGTGCTACGTAAGCGGCGGGCAGGGACACATGGCTCGTGACTGCCCGACCCACCATACCGAGGAGCAGCAGACGGTTTAGGAACCAGCCAGGCAGAGGCAGAGGGTCGACCGTGGAAGTCCGCAGGGAGAAGGAAGACGAGGTAGAGGAGCTGGCTGAGCAGCAGGTGGTGGGCGACGCTTTGAGGCTCTACCACCACCACTACCAGGAGGTCCACCCCGAACATAGGGATCTGGCGGGCAGAGACAGGCACAGCTCCAGGAAGCAGAGGACTACGACCACGGTGCTCCCTAGATGATTCGTGGTACTATCTGTGTCTATTCTACCCTTGCTGCAGTTCTTATAGACATAGGAGCGAGTCATTCTTTCATAGTCGCTGCCCTTGTTCGGAGCTCGGAGATTCTGACAGAGCTGTTGGCTCGATCCTTACGGCTAGAGACTCCTACGGGAGTAGACTCGATGAATAGGCACTGGTGCCGGCAGTGTGAGCTTAGTCTAGGAGGCGAGAGCTTCGGTTGGGATCTTCTTGTAGTGGCGTCGAGGCCTTACAATGTCATCTTGGGCATGGATTGGTTATCTACAGTCCATGCTCAGATTGATTGTTTTAGGCGCAAGGTGTGGTGTGTATGCACCGACGGGAGCTGGTTCACCTTCACCGGCGAGAAGGGAGCCTTCACAGAACAGGATGGACTTCCACAGAGGAGAGGACATCCCATCACTCATCAGTTGGCTAGCCTCATCCTAGGAGCAGTTGACGTGCAGAGTCCTAGTTTTCCTGCAGTGGTGGATCAGTATGCAGACGTTTTCCCTGACGATGTTCCAGAACTACCTCCTCGCAGATAGGTAGACTTTTATATTGATCTGTACCCCGGGACAACCCTGATATCCACCCCAGCATATCGGATGGCTCCCGCCGAACTTCGAGAGCTACCGGTACAGTTGGAGGACTAGCAGGGCAAGGGATTCATCTGACCCAGTGTTTCACCCTGGGCATCCCCGATATTGTTTGCCAAGAAGGCATACGAGAGCTTCCGACTTTGTGTCGACTATCATCGCCTGAACCAGGTGATAGTGAGGAACAAGTATCCGCTACTGAGGATTGATGACCTCTTCGATCAGCTCAAGGGAGCATGGTGGTTCTCAAAGATAGACCTCAGGGCAGGCTATCATCAGCTCAGAGTTTGGGACGTGGCCGTGCAGAAGACGGCCTTCAGATGTCGGTATGGCCACTATGAGTTATTGTTTATGCCATTCGGTGTAACCAATGCTCCAGCAGTGTTCATGGGCCTCATGAACAGTATCTTTCAGCCATACCTCGATCGATTTGTCATGGTCTTCATTGAAGACATTTTGATTTACTCGACCACTGAGGAGGAGCACGCCTACCACTTGAGGGTTGTACTAGACACACTCCGATAGCACCATCTTTATTGAAAGCTCTTGAAGTGTCAGTTCTAGATACGTGAGGTCCACTTCTTGGTTCAAGTCATCTCTGAGGCGAGATTTGTGTTGGATCCTGCAAAGATCGAGGCAGTTCTATCTTGGGAGCCACCCAGGAGCGTGACAGAGGTGCGGAGTTTCTTGGGACTAGCTGGATACTACCAGAGATTTGTGCTAGACTTCTCTAGAGTTACGGCACCACTCTCAGCTTTGACGAAGAAGGGGAAACCCTTTGTGTGGTCAGACAGATGTCAGCAAAGCATCCAGGAGCTGAGATAGAGATTGACCAGCGCGCCTATCTTGAGGCTACCGGAGGAGGGAGTTGGGTACGTAGTTTACTGCGATGCATCAGGGACCAGACTCAGATGTGTCCTGATGCAGGAGTGGGGAGTGATCGTCTATGGATCACGTTATTTGAGGTCGCATGAGCAGAACTACACTACCCATGATCTGGAGTTAGCAGCAGTGGTCTTCACTCTGAAGATGTGGCGAAACTACCTGATGGGCGAGCGCTTTACAGTCTATTCTGACCATCAGAGTCTCAGGTACATCTTCTCTCAGAAGGACCTGAACCTGATACATCGAATGTGGCTCGATTTCCTCCCGGACTATGACTTTGAGATAGTCTATACTCCTAGGAAGGGGAACGTAGTAGTCGATGCTCTCAGCAGGAGGACGGGAATTCAGCTACTTGAAGAGGCGACAGAGTAGCTAGCCACTTTGCAGATATCCATTGTGGATAGATATGGAGAAAACTTCCTTCAGTCACTCACAGCCACTCCTACACTACTGCAGCGGGTCAGAGAGTCATAGCGTGGGGACGCAGACTGTGAGACGCGGCGTGCACAGATATCCTCAGGACAGGCACCTGATGGTTTCTCCTTAGGAGGAGTGCACGATGTCCTTTTTAGAGGACGTACCTTGGTACCATTTTCTTTGATGGAGGAGGTGCTGAGAGAGTTTAACTATTCCCCTTTGGCGGTATATCCTGGAGTGGAGAAGATGTACCAGGATCTCAGACGACAACACTGGTGGCCGGGCATGAAGAAGTTTGTGGCAGAGTTCATTTCTCGATGCCTCACCTGCCAGTAGGTGAAGGCAGAGCATCAGTTACCGACAGGCTTGGTACAACCCTCGGAGGTCCCGGAGTGGATGTGAGATGGCATATCTATGAACTTCGTGACTGGAATTCCATGCACTTCTAGAGGTCACGACTCCATTTGGGTGATTTTCGAACGACTCACCATGTCAGCTCACTTCTTACCCATCAGAGAGCAGGGATCAGTGGAGAGCTTGGGACGTCTCTATGTTTAGGAGATTATACGGCTTCATGGTGTTCCATAATTTATAGTCTCCGATCGAGATGCTCGCTTTACTTCTCGGCTTTGGAAGGGGTTGCAGGAGGCGTTGGGGACGCAGCTACGTCTGAGCACCACCTTTCACCCTCAGACAGATGGTCAGACGGAGAGGACCATTCAGACTCTTGAGGACATGCTCCGCGCATGTGTCCTCGACTTTGGTCGCAGCTGGGAGGACCACCTACCCTTGGTGGAGTTCGCGTACAACAACAACTACCACTCCACTATTGGGATGTCACCATACGAGGTGTTGTATGTCCGACCTTGCAGATCTCCGCTGTGCTGGACAGTGCCTGGGGAGTCATCACTTATTGGACTGGAGATGGTCCAGGCCACAACATAGAAGGTCCAGATCATCTAGGAGTGGATGAGGACAGCTTAGAGCTGGCATAAGTCTTATGCTGACAGGAGGTGGAGGCCACTAGAGTTCGAGGATGGCAACCATGTCTTCTTGCGGGTCTCACCTCAACGTGGATTATAGAGATTTGGCCGAGGAGGAAAGTTGTCTCCATGCTTCATCAGACCATTCCAGGTCCTCAGTAGGATTGGCGAGGTGGCTTATCACCCGGCTCTACCACATTAGTTGCACCGGGTGAACGACGTCTTCCATGTATCTCAGCTGAGGAGATACGTGCACGACCCGACACATATCATTGACCATGGGGAGCTGGACATAAATGATGTGGATACTTTTGCAGAGGTCCCAGTGGAGATTGAGGATCAATAGGAGCGGGTCCTACGTGGACGGTCGATTCCTCTAGTGCGCATCAGATGGCAGCACGGGAACCTCCAGGAGAGCACTTGGGAGCGGGAGGCTCAGATGCGTGCTTAGTACCCACATTTGTTTCAGTAGTTTTTCATGTATCTTTACGGGGACGTAAAGTCCTGAGGTGGGAGTGATGTAAAGACCCAAAAAATTCAAGGAAAATTTTTTTCTTAATTTTCTTGGGAATGTTACAAGAACACAGTTTCTGACGGCACCTAATTCCAGGCCCGGTGTGCCCAGAATCTTTTTCCGAAGTTTAGCTTGGATACGTTTAGTGAACGAACGAGTGGATTTTTCTAAATTTTGAACCGGTTCTCAGAATCGAATTCCGAGGGCACCAATGGAATCGTAGCACCGATAATTGCTTAGAAACACCTTTTCCGGAGTTGCGTTTTCTCGGGTGTGGTTTTTAATTTTTGGGGTTAAGTTAAGAAATAAAATAAAAGTGGTGCAACCGGTTTTTATTTTATTTTGCTTAACTTAAGTTAATTGGACGATGTAGGACACACAATATCCTACCCACTTGGTAGGATATTTGTGAGGTGGGTCCCACATGATCCCCACCATTTCTTTTCTTCTAAGTAACACACCCGCACCCCCCTTTTTAATGAATTCAACTCATGCGTTTATTCTGGTTAAGAAACGCCTCATTAATGTGGCAGTTTAAGCATTGAAATTAATTCACTTAACTGTTTCTTTCGTTTTTGAATTTTAAAATGCAGGTCTTGTGAAATAAAAATAAGACAACTCTTATTTTTATTAGGGGTGGTGTTGGGAGGCTAGGATAATTTTCTCAGGCTCTTGAAGATCTTCTCTTCCTCATGAAGAACGCGAAGAACGTGAAGAACGCGAAGAACGCGAAGAACACGAAGAACGCGAAGAATGCGAAGAACGTGAAAAATGCCGGATCATCGGAAATCAACGACGCTTCTTCCGTGGTGCTTCTTCCGCGACGCTCCTTCCACGACGCGACGATCCCCCTTCCGCGATGCCTTTTTCCGCAAGGAATCCTCGTTCAACGAATTCGACGAGGTAGGGGTTTTGATTCAATTAAATATTTGTGATTTATACCCGCGACATATGTTTAAAATTTGTCTAAAACCTTTTTAAACCACTAACGTGGTGGGTGAAGACCAACGAAGAAGTTCGAACCCACAGTCCCTTCGTTCTTGGTGTGCAGATCGGCGGGCGATGATGAAGCAGGCCGCACAGGCGTTGTGAGGTCTTCACAGTGAAGAACTTGTCCCGGGAGGGCCGTTGGTGAAGACGACAGGAAAATACGACCACCGGAGCTCGTCCGGTGGTCCGCGGAGCAACCCACCGGCGCGCCTCACCGGCACGGCGGCGCCAGCGGCAGGAGGCGGCGGCCGGCACCGGCCAGACGCCATGAGACGGCGGCGCCCGGAGGGCCGCCAGAAAGAGCCGCTACGGCTGAAGCCGCGGCGGCAGGCCGCAAGTCCCGCGACCGCGCGAGACCGGAGGAGGCGGGACGCGGCACTCGGTCGCGTCCGTTGGCAAGAGGCATCCCCCACGCGGGATTGCGGTTTCATCCAGGGGGCGGTCCCCCATTTCGCGGCCGCGTGGCCAGCGCCAGCGCGCCGGGCCGAGCCGCCCGGCCGGACTGCCAGGCCGGGCCAGGCCACGCCAGCCGGGCTGGGCCACGCCCAAGCGGGCCGGACTCGGACTCGGTTTGGGTCGACCCGGTTCGGGCCGACCCTGGGGGTATCGGGCCGGATCGGACCGGGCTCGAACCCCCTAATACCGAGCCTTTTTCGGTATGTTGCCCATAGCTTAGTTTACGGACCTCCGATCGACGCACCGTCAGTTGCGTAGCGGTCCTTGGATCGAGACAGTCATTTCGGTATACTAAACTCAGGGTTTCGGAGAACTTTGGGTTCGGCCGAGTTGGTTCGTACACGAAACCAACCGGGCTCTCAGAGCGGAAATGCTTATAACTTGAGCTCCTGACATCCGATTGATGTGCCGTCGACCTTGTTGGATTCCTATTAGTTAGACAGACCTTTTGGCTTACTCCGCTCAAGGTTTGGACGCAGGTGGAGTATGATCGGGTTGGTTTTGACTTAAAAACCAACCGGGCCCCTGGGACGAAAAAGCCAATAACTCTCAGACTGGGCGTCCGATTGACGCGCCATCTGTCACGTTGAGTTCTTGTTGACGATACGAAACTTTTGGATACATCAACTCTGGAATTTGTGTCAGTTGATGTATCTACCATTCGGCTCGTGGAGCGGACCCTTTCGAATGAGCTATTTGTGTGCGGGAACCCTAGAGCTGGCTACGATTGCGACGACGACGACGACTGTACAAAAATACTCTGTGGATTCGACGACAACGACTACAGCACTCAGCGATCCTACGTGGATCAGTGCTACCAATCCTGTGTGGGTTAGCACTCAACGGTCCTATGTGGGCCAACGCCTACAGATCTTGTGTGGGTCTGATCCTCTGTGGTCATTGCGGGGGTTAGTTACCTATCGATCCTGTGTGGGTCAGATCCTGTGTGGGTCATTGCGGGGGTTAGTACCTATCGATCCTGTGTGGGTCCGACGACTTAGATGAATCAGTGGCAATATCTGATCATCTCTATCGTCATACGAAGAAGTATACCTGTGTGAGCTGAATCTTTACTTGTTTTCCTATGTGGATTACGTTATGCTTTCTTGTGGGGATTGAGTTGTGGTTTCCTGTGTGGACTGGGTTGTACTTGAGCTCGGATGTTGCATCCGAACGAGAATTGATGACTTAGGTATATGTATGGGCATATACCTAAGTAGTGTCGGATGTTACTTTGTATTTGTATCTTTCCTTTGTGGATTAACCTTTGTGGTTTCTGGGAGACCTTCGGGGGTCTCGGGGTCCCTACTGAGTAGCTTATACTCACCCCTGCGTGGGCTATGCCCACACTACATTGTGTTGGTTGCAGATGAAGGACAACGCTGATCGTGGTAGAGGCTCGAGGATCAAGTCGGTACCTGGAGGTGGACCACTGGGCTGGGCGTACTCGGAGCGGACGAATGGACCCGAGGAGCTGTGGAGGCTATCTGTACCCACCCTTCAGGTGGGACTTCCAGTGGACGGTTCGAGGGTGCATCTTTACTTTTCAATTGTTGTACTCCCTTTCAGTTGTACTTTACTTTCAGTTTGGGTTTGTATTCTAGCCCACTTACTTTTCCGCACTTACTATTGTACCCAGTTTTACTTAGTGTTTACTTCTTCTGCTTGCTTGCTCCGTGGTGTTTGTTTACTTTACAAAGGAAATTCCTTCCCTTTTTTTATCGGGAATTATGCCTTGGTGCTAGTCGCCAGCCCCTGGCCTATGGAAGGCGGGCTTGGGGTAGTCACGGCACGGGCCCTGAGGACGGGCCGTGACACAGTCACTCTCCCACTTCTTCATCGAGCCAGCGGGGCACAGCATGGGGACAATGACTGCGAGCTCGACATGTTCAGATATCCACAGGTCAGGAACCTGATGGATTTTCTGAATGTGGGTAGCACGTCGTCCTCTTCAGAGGGAGTACTATGGTACCAGAGGCTTTATGAGAGGATGTTTTGAGGGAGTTCCATATGCCCACTCTAGTTGTATGTCCAAGAGTGGATAATATGTACCAGGACCTCCGACAACAACACTGGTGGCTGGGAATGAAGAAAGAAGTATCAGAGTTTGTCTCTCAGTGCCTCACTTGTTAGAAAGTGAAGGCGGAGCATTAGGTACCAGCATGATTAGTTCAAAAATTGGAGGTCCCGGAGTAGAAGTGGAATGGAATATCCATGGATTTCATAATAGAAATTCCACATAAATTCGAGGGTCATGATTCTATCTGGGTGATCATCGACTGACTCACTAAGTCGTCCCACTTCCTATAGATCAGAGATCAGGGTTCAGTAGAGAGAATGGGATGCCTCTATGTGCATGATATTGTGTGTCTACAAGGAGTCCCCTCGACAATTTTCTCTG
Organism: Viscum album; assembly: GCA_963277665.1. Taxonomy (NCBI): domain Eukaryota; kingdom Viridiplantae; phylum Streptophyta; class Magnoliopsida; order Santalales; family Viscaceae; genus Viscum; species Viscum album. The sequence continues at coordinate 1,850,887,780 of OY728156.1, forward strand.
ATCGTGATGCACATTTCACTTTCCTACTATGGAAGGGGTTGTTGGAGACTTTCGGGACAAAGCTTTGTTTGAGAACCGCCTTCCATCCTCATACGGATGGTCATACTAAGTGTACTATTCATACCCTCGAGGACATGTTGCGTGCTTGCTTCCTTGACTTCAGTCATAGCTGAGAGGATCACTTTCCCTTGGTGGAGTTTGTATACAACAACAGATACCACTCCACCATTGGTATGGAACTATTCGAGGCTCTGTACGACCTACCTTGCAGATCACCTTGGTGCTGGACTGACCTAGGGGAGTCAGTACTCGTGGGACCAGAGATGTTACGAGCTACCACAGAGAAGGTGTAGATCATATAGGAGTGGATGGAGACTGCACATAGCAGGCAGAAGCCTTATGTCGATAGGAGATGGTGACCAATGGATTTTGAGGATGGCGACCACGTCTTTCTATGGGTCTCACCTCGATGAGGTTTGCAGAGATTTGGCCGAGGTAGCACGTTATCTTCGAGGTTCATCAGACCCTTTCAGTTCCTCAGCAGAGTTGGCGAGTTGGCTTACCGCCTAGAACTTCCCCCTCGGTTGGAACACATGCATGACGTTTTCCACTTATCCTAACTGAGGAGATACGTGCATGACCCATCTCACATCATCGACCATGAAAATCTGGACATCGATGATGGGGTGACGTTTATGGAGTTTCTAGTAGAGATTGAGGATCGACAGAAGAGATTCCTTTGTGGGTGATCAATACCTTTAGTGCATGATCACTGGCAGCACAAGAACCTCTAAGAGAGCACATGGGAGTGGGAGGCTCATATATGTGCTCAGTACCCCCACTTGTTCCCCTATTTTGAGTTATGGATTATAGGGACACAGAGAATTGAGGTGGGGAGAATGTAAAGACCCATATTTTTCCATGCAATTTTTTTTAATTATTTGGGAATATTATGAGTCCGCTAAAATTGGTGGCGCATGATTCCAAGGCTCGGTGTGCCCGGAATGAATTTTTGAACTTTTTTTAAGGTACGTTCGGTAAACGTGCGGGTGACATTTTCTAACTTTTGAACTGATGATCAGAATTAAAATCTGAGGGCACCGTTGAACTCATAGCGCCGATATTCACTTAAGTAGATCTTCACCTCGACCGCAGTAGGTCGAGGGTGGAAGTTAGTTGTCCAGTTTTTTATGGAAGAAGAAAAATAAAATAATTAACATTTTATTTTTCTTTTTGAAACCTATCTTTTTGAATTATGGATGTGGGGTCCACCAGAGTTGGAAATCCTCCTAATTTTAATTTTGTGGTGGGAATCACCCGAACCCCTCTTAATGTGGGAAAACCTTTCAACTCTCCATGGTTAATTGTGCCAACTTCAATGAATTAATTATACCAACTTCAATTAATTAATTGTGCCAACTATAATTAATTTATAGGCTTATTTTTATTATGTTGGCTCTTTATTTCCTTGGGAAAAATCATTTCCAAAGGAGGGTTGGGTGAACCGTGGAGAACCAGGAAGAACTTGCTCCAACAAAGAACTCTTCTCCTTCGAAGAACTTTTCTCCAATGAAGAACTCTATCGAAGGATCTCCAACGGGGAACGTATTTAATGACAACAAACTGACGATTGCCTCTCCCACTCCTCACCAACATCAATGAATCTTTGAGGTAGGGACTGTTTTTTGGAATACCCCTTACACCGTTCTTTCCATTCATCTTTAATCAAGAACAACTATCCCGCTTGCTACCATTCTAACACGGAGGGTGCGGGCCAAATGAACATGGCCCGACCCCTCTGAAAACTTTGTGGATTTCTGTGGTCTTAAATTGATGGTAAAATCCTGATATGAGTTCAGGAGTCTATAAAATTAATAACGGGCCACCGGGGCGTGCCCAGTGACCCGAGGAACGTCGCTGGTAACCGGTTCTGGTGACTGGCACCGGAAGGGCTCAGGAGCGGCAGCCGGTACTCTGGCCGGCCGTGATGACGGGGGAAACAGGACTGCATTGCTTGAGAAGGTCCGAAGCCTGTCAACTGTGGTGGATCAAGGGTGGCGGCTAGCGCTCGGCTGGCCGCATGAAGGGGGTGGCGGCACGTGTCCGCGCTGCCAGGCGTGCAGGGGCTACGACACGAGGCTGTGACGACAAAGGAGGGAAGCCGGCTCGCTGTCAGCCACCGGGGGAGGCGCGACACACGGTCACGCCATGCAAGTGGGCTAGATGTTCAGCCAGAAGGTGAGCTAAGGGGGACCCATGGTCCCCCATGCCAGCTACTAGTGCCACGTGGCGCTGACTGGTCATTCACCCAACCCAAACGACCCAGCCATTCGGGGTACCCAAGGGGTACCTCCCCTTGGGTAGCGACTAGGGCGAACCCCACCGTGGGGCCACCCAGCCCCGGGCCACCCGGTACAGGCCACCCAGCAGGCCAGGTCAAACCCAGGGCTGGACCTAGGTCGGGCTTGGTCGACCCAAACTGGGTCTGGTCGGTCAGACCGGGTCGGACCGAACCCGGACCAGCTTCGACCCTTTTTCACTCCTTTGGCCATAACATGAGCTACGAGTGTCCATTTGACGAACCATCTGCAGCTCCAGAAACCTTGTATTGAGACGGTCCTTTTGGTATACCCCACCTAAGATTTTGATAAAGTTTTGTATGACCGGGTTGAGTTAAACATGAATCCAATTGGGCCCTCAGGACTAAAAGGCCAATAACTTATAGACCAGGCGTCCGATTGGCGCAACGTCTGTTGCGTTGAGACCCCTTTTTATGTGGCTGTACTTTGGGATATTTCTTCATGTGACTTCATGTCAGTTGAATTATAGACCAGTGCCTTGAGGAGTGGACCCTCCCAGAATCAAGCGAGCTTAGTGCGGGAACCCTATAGCTGGCTGTAACATGAGAAAGAGATTCTATGTGGGTCTGTTCCCTGGGATCCTACGTGGGTATGTGTTTGAGGATTCCACTTGGATCCACTCTAGGAATCCATGTTGGACTACTGTAAGATCCTACGTGGGTCTAGTTTACTAGGATCCTACGTGGGTTTGTTGATTTAGGATCCTACGTGGGTCTGTTGATTTAGTATCCTACATGGTTCTAATGATGTAGGATCTACGTGGGTCTGCCTCTCAACAGAATAAGATGATTTAGTAGTTAAATCTAATCATCTTCACTACCATACCTAATTTATACCTGGTGTGAGCTATGTCTAACCTTTGTGGTATTCTTCTGTGTGGATTTTCCTTTGTGGTACTTAACTTTTGGGTGTTACCTTTGTGGTAATCATTCCTCTATGGAACAATTCATCTTTTGGATAAAATATTTGGGCCTTCTGTTTCCTCCTGAATGAGATGGGTATACTTAATAACTTAGGTTTATGTATGGGAATATACCTAAGTAGGGTTTTCAGTTGTTTTCATTATTTTTGGATTATCCTTTGTGGATTTTTGTGAGACCTTTGAGGGTCTCGGGGTCCCTACTGAGTATCATTATACTCACCCTTTCACAGGCTATGCCCGCACCTTGTTCTGTTTGGTGCAGATGACAGACAATGCTAACAGATGATGAGGGTACCAAGACTAGAGGTAGCTCGAAGGTGGACATTAGATGAGGAGTACCGTAGGGACGACCATTCGAGAGATGTACGTACCCTTCAGGTAGAATCCTTGGTGGGTGTTCACTAGATCTATTTTCAGTTTTACTTGCACTTTTCAATTTACTTGTACTTTACAGTTGGGTTTGTATTCTGGTCCCTTCTTCTTCCTGTACAAACTCTATTTACAATATAGTTTCACTTTGTTATTGTATCCCGCTTTCTTCTTATATCCTTCTTTGTGCTTAGTTGTGTGAGTTTACAGGTTATAAAGGAAATGCCTTCCCAGTTTTAGGGAATATGCCTTTCGGTGCTAGTCGCCAGCCCCTGGCCTATGAAAGGCGGGCTTAGGGTAGTCACGACATGAGACCCGAGGGATTGGTCATGACAGAAATCAAGACACCCTATAGTTTATTTATTATAAAAATTTATAGTGGGAAAATCTAAAATCTCAATAAAGAAAAGATAGTCAAGGAGAGGCAATAATTTGGAGTCTTATGAAATGAATCATGCATTGATTATTTTCTTATGAATATTATAAACAATATATCAACATTAAATTAAAAACTCTACTAAAACATGGGATGTGTTTAGAGTAATATGTCAAATTATTTGAAATGATAATGATTATATGTGAGTTATAGGAACCATAGGATCAAAAAAGTTCAAAGTGTTTTAGAGGATTAATTAAATAAATTATTGATTGTGTTGAATTTCATCTTTATTTTTAACTTAATGAAGTTATTAAGATTTCCATTGAAGTTGAAAGGTAGTAAAGGAGGATCTATTCAAGTAGTTTTCATCTTCCAAATATAACTAAAATAGTAGTGGTATCATTTTACCCCTTCCTCCCATGGACCCCAATCCAAATAAAACTAACAGACAACTCAATAAAAGTAAGCGTAGGGAAAAGGTTATTTATTTTTATCCACCGCATAAAAGGTGTTGCAAGTTAAAGTAGTTTAAATGGCTTGGTTTTAGACATATTGAACTTGAATTCCCCAATAATGGTTGATATTTACCATAACAATGTAGGATGAATTTGAATGTGAAGATGAAAACACATTACAAAAATTAGATAATGACAATAAAGATTATGCATTCCTCAAAAAAGTAGGTGGGCTATGTGGGGGGGGGGGGTTGTTGTTGGTGATTTTATGAGATCTAAATTTTTAATAAAATAATTAAAATAATAAATAATATAATATCTTCTATAAAAGATACACAATCAATAAAAAGGTATATAAGATAGTGATTGATAGTGTTAGTTGAACCAATGTTTTTCTCACTACACTGGTTAAAAAATTAAATCTGAAAACCATATAACATCCTAAAATAGAATAATTACTTTAGTTAAGAAATAAAGGGGAATTAATTATATTAAAATTTTCCAATTTACAATTTTCTATCATAAAATTAGGTTTTGATGATGTGTTATGTGGTGCTACTCCCATGTATTTTGGATACCTTTTATATGACAAAACATGGAAATTTGACCGGTGGGTTAAGTAAAATGGGTTTAAAAACACCTACTATTTTATAACGTATGTATATAAATGATGGATATATACACTAAAACAATTTACCATGACATAGAAAATTAGATTATGTCATTGATTGTTCTTAGAGGCTCCATGACCTAGTGAAAGTGACAATATCATGATGCTCATGCATGGTATTATCAAATTATGTGATGATATATTGGTTTACATCTTATACCACTCTAAGTTCCATCATAATTGATTTATCATCCTTATATGAAGGTTATTAGGATTTTTAATGAATTCAATGAATGTTTAAATATTAAACATTCAAAAGGATGATTGAACAGAATGTCATAAAGGAGTTGTAACATTTAAATATTTCAGAAACATTTAAATCAATTAATGGATGTACATCTATTTTCTTGAGGCCTACATAAATTAGTTCATACCTTATGTAGTGGTTTCATGGTTATAACTCCTCAAGGATGAAATTATCAATCTCACATTTTTCTCAAACCATGAAACTAATGGTTCTTGAAAACTATGGTTTGTGATAGATCCTTTATGAGAATTATGAGATTCATAAAATCTATGGACACCATAAGATAAAGGAATATTTCAGGCACTTCTCAGTTACCTATATCAAAATCATATTGTCACGACCCCTCCCCCCACAAGGTGTACCCCTCCTGGGCCAGCAATGTGAGAAGGGAGATAATGACCCCCATGTCCCACCTCCAGTTGGCCCCGGTATGGAGACTAGCACCGAGGGTATATTAAACACACCAATGGGAGGCATTACCCTCTAAGAGAACACATGTGAAAGAGAGAGATAAAATAGACACCAACCAACTCCAACTCAGACAGAAAAAATAAAATAAATCCCAAGTACACATATGTAATGTCATGCAAACTACAACAACTGAAAGGGAAAAACTGCAAGTACCCAAGGAATGTAAAAACAATAGAAACCACAAGCCCGAACATCTCCTGCAACCCCTAGCAAGTAGATACCAGATTAATCTCCAACCTACTCCAAGTGACCTGAAAAACAGTTTATGTGTACATAGGGTGAGTATAACAGTATATTCAGTAGGATCCTCCATCATACAAAAGTAAAGAAGGTATTCTAAAGCACAATGAACAACAAGTGAAACTAACTCGTCACCCAAACAAGTATACTAAGTTCCCAACCTCACCATGACTACTCCCACCAATATCACATACAAGAGTATATAATATAATAAATAATATCAAGGGTACCCTGCTACTACTTCTCCACTGGTTTGTCACTTTGCCCCAACGTCTCACTTCCTAAGCATCTCTCTCTAAAAAGGTTTTCCCATAGACACCTGGGTGAAGCAACACAACATGAACCTCATGCAACAAAACCACCATGTCCACAAAAGAAAAGTAACAAGGTAGTTTTTGGGATCCACCACATCTCACATAACGTGTATCATACGTCAGACATTATACCTCAAGCCATTACAACTCATACACTGAGTAAGGATCCTCAAGCGACCACAAACTATACACATTATAACAATAGTATTCCATAGGAAACTATATTCAGAATATATGTGTGTGAATAAAAACAATCCATTACATCCCTCTACACACATATATGGGGAAAATTAACCATTGTGCCTACCAGCACCAGTAACTACCAAGAGAAGAGAGTGGGTCCAAAGGGGGTAGTCATCCATCCATCCTCCCACCAAAATGTTGGGGAAAACACCTCCTTAGGGCTCAGAATCCCTGGGGTGTCAGTTTCCCTAAATGTTGGGATGAAGTAGCGTATAGAAGCACAAAAAGTACATAATATACTATAGTTGACAACCACACTATGGGAATTAATTAGTATTATAATCAAATTCAACTAACCTCTATCAGACTCCCGGCTGCCACTTCTAAGACTAGGTATTCTATAAACACACAACCATTTAAAGAGATTTAATACATTACTCCATTCCCTTTTTATCAGTTTCACTTTACATTAATTAATTATTTAAACATTAATTAACCATAAATAATTTCCACATTATATTTCATTAGAATCGCACCCAAAATTCACTGTTCCTTAAAATTTCAACCTTATCATTTCTCTCTAGTAATCTCCAAACAAATGGATTGACATCATTTATTCAATTATTTACTTACAACATTACATTCACATATTCCCAGGCATTCAAGAAAAACATTCTATGATACTAAACAAAAGGGGCTCAACACAGTGAGTAGATGAACTACCCATCGTGTATTTAATGCATATATTAAGAGATTAGACCCATCCTCCATTGGGAAGCTAAAAATATAAAGTACATGGCATACCCCACACGTCTTTTCCCCTTTTGAAAGAAGGGTAAGAATAACTAACTGCCTTGGGAAATGGGGAATGGAAAAACAGATTAAAACCAATAAGAATAAACAAGCATCCAAACATTCACATCCAACCCATTTCATCATCCCTAGTGTCCTTATCGACACCCACATGCACAAACCGATGCATATTTACACTCTTGTGTCAACTGTAGCCACAATCAATAGGCCTCTATGCCCCCACATATCACAACATCCTTACAAGCACACTTCATAACACAAGCATCAGGAAAACAAGCATTATATCAATTGGGCTCTTGGCCCTTAAACAAGCAAGATGGTAACTAAGAACCCTACTGGGAATTACCTTTTATTAAACAACTAGTTCTATAATCCATCTTGGATTAACCGATTTATTATTCATAGGTTCCAACTTTAGGAAACCTAAACAGTAAGATATCATGAATTGATTAAACATGCATACTATATCAATTTGATTAACATCAAATTACAACAACAACCATAATATTCATTCACATGCCTCTTTATCTTTAGTGAAACAATTATAAATTAATTTTGGCTTTATGTTCTTTTCCAATTTCCATCAAAAACAAAAGGCTAAACAATGCAAGCATAGATATCACACTATTTAGAAAAATAAGAGGCAATAACATATGATCGATATCAATTTATTTATCCAGTTAAAATATTCATTATGTCAATTCCATTGTGATTAAATGGGATAAAACATGCTAACTCTATAGTTTCATGTAAAAGAAAGGAAAATCAATTAATCCCCTACCTCAAATGGTTCTTGATGTTCATTATACGAGAATGATCCACACAATGGGTTATGATCTCCTACCCTGTCACAACTATATCCACAAAAGGATGTGGAGACACCACCACACTAGTTAATACTGAAGAAAATCCAATTAGGAACATAGAGATAACATTCCACAAAAGGGAAATTAGAAACAAAAGGATATCAACCCAAAAGAATGACGATAGATCATACCTTATATCAAAGATTGATCGATACTACTTGGTTGTATCAAAAACAAAGGGGAACCAATCCAAGGAGAAAAGTTTGATTGCACAACTCCTACATGAAGGAATGGATGGTTTGAGTGTCTCACACCTAAGAACAAAGAGTAAGAACTAGTGAGGAAGATATATTTTCCCTTTAGAAGATTTAATGGAGTAGAGGTTTGAGATACAATGGATTTTCAATTAAAAGTGGATTACATTAAACCATGATTTTTGACCAAGTAAAATCATCTTAATCATTAGGAAAATTAATATAGGATTTATGGCCTTTGAATTAGCCTTAGAGTCCTTAAAACGAGGATTTAAATGAATTTAATGTCAAAGGAAACATCAAAGGGGAAAAACTATAGGTAGCTGGAAACACTGTTCATGAACACAAAATTTGTAAAAGGAAATAGAGGTTACCATATGACCTCACCATTCTGGAAAAGCTGTTCATGAAATAAAAATTTAGGAAAATAAATAGAGGTTACCAGTGGACCTCACTATCCTGGAAACATTGTTCATGAACTTGAAATTTGGCCAAGGAAATATAGATTACAATTGGACCCCACCATTTTGGAATCAATGTTCATGAATTAGAAATTTGGAAAAGGAAATAGAGGTTACCATTGGACCTCACCATTCTGGAAACACTGTTCATAAACTAAAATATTTGGGAAAGGTAATAGAGGTTACCATTAGACCTCATCATTCTAGAAACACTATTCACAAACTCAAAATTTGGGAAAGGAAATAGAGGTTACTGTTAGACCTCACCATTCTGGAAACAATGTTCATGAACTCAAAATTCGGAGAAGGAAAAAACGGTTACCATTGCACTGTTCACATAAGGCTTTCGAAAAAACTATTCACATAAGGTTACCATTGTACTGTTCACATAAGGCTAGTGATGACACTATTCACCTAAGGTTACCATTGCACTGTTCACCAAAAGCTACCGTTGCATTGTTCACCTAAGGCTACCATTTCACTATTCACCTAAGGCTACTGTTGCACTGTTCACCTAAGGATACAATTGGACCGTTAACCTAAGGCTACCATTGCACTGTTCACAGAACTCGAAATTTGGAAAAAGTGTTAAGGATAAGTCACCTTGACCCCTCAGAACACCGCATACACCAGATGTTTGCAATGGAATGGACCAGAGGGGTCCATGCCATTACATCAGATACCTCTCAAAACATTCTTGTCCTTGAGAATTCAAAACCAACATAATGAAAATAGAAAAGAAGTCCAAGAACCACCCATTGAGATAACTCTCAAAAGAGAGCAAGACACAAGAAACAACCAAAGAAATCCATATTATAAATAGAAAAGGTCTGTAAATAGAAATGGGAAATCGTTACATGAAAATAGTTAAACATCAAACAACTCAGGGTACTGCACACATATCTGTGACTCATGTTCCCAGGTACTCTTTTCCAGGCCACCGTGTCACCACTAGACATGAACCAAGGGGATAAAATGTCTGCACAACACCTTATCTTTGCGGTCTTGGATCTCTAGAGGCCTCTCCTCGAAGGTTACATGATCATCAACATTCATCTCTCCCCAATCGATTACGTATGATTCATCATGAAGATAAAGACGGAGCTGTGATACATGGAAAACATCATGTATTCAATTCACCTATGGGGGAAGTTCTAATCGATACACCACGACTCTAACATGATCAAAAAATTTGAAAAAACCAACAAACTAGGGATAAATCTTAATCCCATGACCAAAGCTTTACTGCCCATGATGGAAAGTCACCTTCAGAAACACGTGATCCCCAACATCAAACTACAAAGGACTCCTCCTTTGATCGGAACATGATTTCTGATGATCCTGTGTTGTCTTCATCCTCTCACAAATCACCTGAACCATCTCTATTATATTCTACACTAGTTTCGGTCTATGAATTACCGACTCTCCGACCCCAGTCTAGAACAATGGAGAATGGAACGGTAGTCCATACAAGGCTTAAAATGGAGCCATACCGATGGTGGAGTGAAAACTATTGTTGTACGGAAACTCCACCAATGTTAAGGGCCTCATCCCCAAACTTCAAAAATCTAGGACATAATAGAATAACATGTCTTCAAGAGTCTGGATGGTTCACTCTATCTGACCGTCCATTTGAGGATGAAAAGAAGTGCTAAGGCGTAACTGAGAATCAAAAGCATGTTGGAGACCTCTCCACACCCTAAAAGTATAACAAGGATCTCAATCAGAAATGATCATCCATGGGACTTTGTGGGGTATCACCACCTCCTAAAGATACTTCCTTGACAAAACTACCACTAAGCTCGACTCCTTGATTGCTATGAAGTGAGCCAATTTTGTAAAACGATCCACTACCACCCAGATAGAATCATGTCCCCCCAGATCTCGAGGTAAACTAGTAACAAAGTCCATTGAGATGTCCTCCCACTTCAACCGAGGAATATCTAATGGTTGGAGCAGACCACTAGGAACATGGTGTTCGACCTTCACCTTCTGGAAGACCAACCATCGAGACAAAAACTTCTCAACTACACGCTTTAGCCTAGGACACCAAAACTAACTCATCAAGGCTCAATACATTTTTCTCATGCCAGGATGCACTGCTAAAGGTGAACTATGAAACTCTCAGAGAACTATTTCGTGCATAGAAAAAGGAATAAATAACCTTTCGTGATATAACAATCGATGTTGTTCATCCTCAGACCAACCATCAGGGGCCTCACCACAAACAACTCAGTCTCTCCAAAACTCCACCTCAAGATTGCCCAACTGGGACACTTCCACCTGCTAAACTAGAGATGACTTCACTTTCATCTGAAAAAGACAACGTCTTCCCCCAAATTCTCTCATATCGAGATATAATTCTAACAATTCTTCCATTACTCTCCAGGATTCACTAGATTCTTGAACTGCATAACTACGTGACTTCCGACTCAGGGCATCGACTACAACATTTCCCTTTCAGGGTGTATATGATATTTCGAAGTCGTATTATTTTAAGAACTCCATCCACTAACACTATCATAAGTTCAAGTCACACTGGAAGAAAAGATACCTCAAACTCTTATGATTAGTGAAAACCAAAAAGCACTCACCAATGAGGTAATGTCTCCACAACTTCAGAGAAAACCCCACAAAAGCTAAGTCAAGATCATGGGTGGAATATTTACGTTCATGGGGATGCAAATACTGAGACCCATAATAAGCAAATGATCTCTATTGCATCAAAACACATCCTAACCCCAGATGTGAATCATCATATAAAACATCAATCTAAACGCCCTCTACTAGAAGAAAATGAACTGTAGCACTTAATAACTTCTTTTTTAGATACTAGATAGCTTATTGACACTGATCATTTCATATGAATGCCTCATCCTTTCTAATCAAAGCTATTAGAGGATTCTCACCTAGATATAAATCAGTTACAAACCTCTTGTAGTAGCCTACGAGACACTAAGAAAACTTCGCACCTCTAACAATGTATTGGGGGATTCCCAAGATACAACTAATTATATATTCGATGGATCCAAAACTACTCCCTTATGGGACACAACATGCCCTATGAAACAGACTTCTCAAGCCCAAAACTCACACTTCGATAACTTTCCAAATAGCTGATGTTGATAAAGAACTCCCAAAATGGCATGTAGATGCTCTAAATGCTCCTCCTCAGACTTGGTGTACACAAGGATGTTGTCGATGAAAACCACCAAGAACTTGTCCAGGAACTCACATAACATATATTTCATCAATCCCATGAATATAGCTGGAGCATTCATCACACCGAATGATTGTACAACAAAATCATAATGCCCATGACAACTACGGAAAGTATTCTTCGGGATATCCTCATCCTTCACACGCATATGATGATATCAGGACTGTAATTCAATTTTTGAGAACCAAATTGAACCATTTAGTTGATCGAATAAATAATCAATCCATGGAAGAGGATAATGATTCTTTACTGTCACTTTGTTTAATTGATGATAATTTATACACAACTGAAAACTACCATCAAACTTCTTCACGAACAAAACTAGTTCACCCCACGGTGACACACTCGGCTGAACAAAACCGCACTGTGATAGACCATAAAGCTGTATGCGTATCTCTCATAAATCAGAAGGGTCCATCCTATATGAAGACATATATATAAGAGATGTTCTTGGTTGTAGCTCGATTCCAAACTCAATATCCCTTTGAGGGGGTAATGCTACAACCTCTTCTAGAAAGACATCAGGGTACTCTTCTATGACCCTAGGAAACACCAACTGCTGAACCTATGAAGAACTTAGAATCCGCTTATCCATCATGGATGATAAGGAAAAAACATGCCTCTGGCCCATCCGAGGGTCTCTCTTGCCAAAAAACACCACCAGCTCTCCTTTCGCATCGAAGAACACAACTCGACTTCTAAAGCAATCCACGATATCCTGCACTGAATACAACCAATCCATGCCAAGGATGAAATCATATGGTTGTATCTGTAAACATAATAAATCTCCTCAAGAGTGGGGATTCCCCAATACTAGCTCACAGTCTCTACATACTTCAAACAAGTCAGCTCGGCCTCTAACTAGCGTAGTCAATGCTAAGGGAACTGGAAGCCTCTCTACCTCAAGTCCCAAAGCTTGGAAAATGGTGGGTGATATGAAGGAGTGTGTATTTCTGGAATAAAACAAGGCATACACCAAGGTAGAAAAAAAGAAAAGGGTACCTCAAACAATGTATGGATTTCATGGAGATGGCAATGATAAAGCATGAAGCTGACCATAACCACCTCTATGGCCTCTCTGACCCTGATGATGGCCACCACGACGACCTCACTTGGCTCTCTGAGGATGACATGCATCATGGGGCTATCCTATGCCTTCCCTATCTACCCACTTCTGATCCAAATCTAGTGCAACCTTCTACTATTGCCTCGGCTAGAACTGCCTCAATGGGGGAACCTAGAGCGGAACACCTGGTGCACGATAACACCTATGAAAGGTCGTGCACTCTCACTGTTGATGACCTTGACCACCACAATAAAAAAAATTGCATGATCCCTTGGAATATGCTTGAGAGATTCTTCCCCTAGAGAAATGATATGATGAGGGATGGGACCTACCCCTGGCCGAATGGAAACTCTTCTACCCTGAAAACCAGAAACCCAGAAAACAACTCTACTTCATGAGGAGTCATGAAGACTCCCCTCTCGTGATAATACAATTATATCCAATGTCATCTCAATGACATATTCCCATTACAACACCTCAAGATATGTATTTAGCATAAATGGGGTGACCTGGAATTGGATCTATGCATGCAAAGCTTTCTCAAAATGCTTCACCCTAGCCTACTCATCAGAAAAAAGGTCCGAAGAATATCATAAATGGTTCCTGAAATGAATTCCAAAATCTCACACACTAGAGCTCCCCTATAGAAGGGTAAGAAGCTCTTGGAGACTAGACACCTTCACGGTCAAAGAAAGAAACTTGACTCTATACTTGTCTCGGAACTCCTCCCATGAGATCGCTAACTCCTCACAATCCCCGAGGAACAACAAACACCACTTCCTCGTAGCTCCATGTAGTATCATCCCAACCAAGGACACCCAATGATCCTTACAAGCACGGATCGATATAAATACTATCTCGACCTCCTCCTACTATTCTTCCATGAATGAATCTAAAATAGATACCTCATAATTCTACAGACTCTGGCACTAAAACTCCTTGAGTGTCCTCCTCCATGTGTTGTCATTGTCAACCTCTACCCTGCGGCAATCTGCTGGCACAAATTCTTGGATATCTTCAATGCGATCCTAATGAGGACATCAACCTGGAGACATAACTGTAAAAAAAATAGTTTGAACTCTTAAACCTATAATATGGAACACTCAACATTAATTAATTTATTTATTTCCTTTTTATTCATTTTAGGTTAACCTATCACAAGGTCTACCCATTTAAACATAGGCATAAAGAAAAATTATGCATGATCCTTTCCTAGGTCTCTACCCTGCAACTAGTATCAAATTATTTAGAAACCATTGTAAACTTATAGGTCTGCGCATCAGATCATAGGGGGACCTAAATGCCTATGTCTCAGCCGGTCTCCAGTGTTCACATCACTTGCTAAATATAGCTGACACTATTTACCACCAACCCATGATACCTTACTTGGGCCTAACACCAAACTCCATCTTATCTCTCAACCAGACCTTTGATGCCACTCTATCACGACCCCCACAAGGTGTACCCCTCATGGGACGAAAATGTGAGAAGGGAGATAATGACCCCCGAGTCCCACCTCCAGTAGGTCCTGGGTTGGCGACTAGGACTGAGGGTATAGTAAACACACAAATTGGAGGCCTTAACTTCTAAGAGAAAACATGTGGAAGAGAGAGATAAGAAAGACACCACCCTAATACAACTCAGATAGAAAAATAAAAGAAATCCCAAGTACACATATGTAATTTCATGAAAACTACTACAACTGAAAGGGAAAAACTGCAAGTACAAAAGGAAAGTAAAAAAACTTCATCCATAAGCCCGAACAGCTCCTACAACCCCAAGATAGTAGATACCAGTTTGATCTCCAACCAGATCCAAGTGACTTGAAAAACAGTTTATATGTAGATAGGGTGAGTATAACAGTATACTCAGTAGGATCCTACCTGGAGTCTCTCATGCAAAAGTTAAGAAAGCATACTAAATCACAGTAAACAACAAGTGAAACTAACTCATCACTTAAATAGGTATACTAAGTTCCCAGCCTCACCATGGCTACTCTCACCATGTATTTTATACAAGAGTATATAATATAATAAACAATATCAAGGGTAACGTACTACTACTTCCCCACTGATTTTCATCTTTTCCCCAACGCCGCACTTCCTAAGAAACTCTCTCCAAAACGTCTTGCCCACAAACACCTGGGCGAAGCAACGCAACATGCACCTCATGCAACAAAACCACCACGTCCACATAATAAAAGTAACCATGTAGTTTCTAGGAGCCACCATAGCTCGCATGACATGTATCATACATCGGGAATTATACATCAAGCCATTACAGCCCATACACCGAGTAAGGATCCTCAAGCCATCACAACCTATACATGTTATACCTATAGTATTCCATAGGAAACTATATCCTGAATATATGTATGTGAATAACCACAAGCCATTACATCCCTCAACACACTTATATGGGGAAAACTAAATGTTGTGCCTTTTGGCACAAGTAACTACCAAGAGAAGAGAGTGATGCCAAAGGGGGTAGTCAGCCATCCATCCTCCCACCATAATGTTTGGGAAAACCACCCCCAGGGCTCAGACTCCCCAAGGTGTTAGTTTACCTAACTGATTGGGTGGAGTAGTATATAGAAACACAAAAATCACAGAATATACTATAGATCACAACCACACTATGGGAATAACATATTATTAGACTCAACTACATCTAATGTCTCTCATACTCCCGATTGCCACTTCTAAGACTAGGTATCCTATAAGCACACAACCATTTAAAGAGCTTTAATACATTACTTCATTCTATTTTTATTAGTTTCCGTTCACATTAATTAATTATTTAAAAATTAATTAACCATCAATAATTTCCACATTATATTTCCTTAGCATCACACGCAAAATTCATTGTTCATTAAAATTACAACCTCAGTATTGCGCCCTAGCAACCTCCAAACCCATGGGTTAACATAATTTATTCAATTATTTATTTACAATATTAATTTCCCATATTCCCAGGAATTATAGAAAAACATTCTTTGTTACTAAACACAAGAGGCTCAACATTGTGAGTATATGAACTACCTTTCAAGTCTTTGCCTCCTATAGAAAGATCATAGACCCATCATCCCTTAAGAAGCTAAAAACAAAAATCACGTGGCATACCCCATGCATATTTTACCCTTTTGGAAGATGGGTAAGAAAGAACAGATGCCTTGAGTAGTGGGAAATATAAAGAATATAAACAACAAATAAGAACCAGTAAGTATCCAATCATTCACATCCAACATGTTTCATAATCCCTAGTGTCCTTCCTGACACACACATGCATAAAAAAATGAATCTCACCACTCTAGGAATCAATTTCTCCCACAACAAATAGGTCTTCCTACCCCCACATATCACAACAGCCTTCCAGGCTCACTTCATAACACAAGCAGTAGGAAAAAAACATCATATCAATTGATCTCTTGGCCCTTCAACAAGCAATAGGGTAACTCAGAACCCTACAAGGAATTACCTTTTATTAAACAACCTGTTTTGTAATCCATCTTGGATTAACCGATTTATTATTCATAGGTTCCAAATTTGGTAAACCTAAATAGTAAGCTATAATAAATTGATTAAACATGATTACTGCATCAATTTGATTAACATCAAATTACCACAACAACCATCAGATTCATTCACATGCCTCTTTATCTTTATCCAAACAATTATCAATTAATTTTGAATTTTCGTTCTTTACCAATTTCCTTGAAGAACAAAAATATAAACAAAGAAAGCATAGATATCACACTATCTAGCAAAACAAGAGGCAATAACATACAATTGATACCAATTTATTTATTTGGTTCAAATATTTGTTTTGTCAATTCCACTGTGATATAGTGGGATAAAACATGCTAACTCTACAGTTTCATGTAAAAGAAAATAGAAACAATGAATCCCCTACCTCAAATGATTCTTGACATTCATTATATGAGAATGTTCCACACAAAAAGTTATGATCTCCTCCCCTGTGACAACTGTATCCACTTGAGGATGTTGTGACACCACCACACCAGTCAACACCCAAGAAAAACCCATTAGGAACATGGAGATATCATTCCATAAAAGGGAAAGGATAAAAAGAAGGAGAAAAACCCAAAAGAATGACTATAGATCATACCTTATATCAAAGATTGATTGATACAGCTTGGTTGAATGAAAAATAGATGGGAACCAATCCAAGGAGGAAAGTTTGATCGCAAAAATCCTATGGGAAGGAATATAAGGTTTGAGAATATCACACCCAAGAACAAGGAGGAAGAACTATGGAGGAAGATATATCATCCATTTATAAGATTTAACAGAGAGACAGTTTAAGATACGTTGGATTATCCATTAAAAGTGGATCACATTAAACCATGCGGTTTGACCAAGTAAAAGCATCCCAGTCCTTAGGAAAATTAATATATGAGTTATATCCTTCGAATTAGCCTAAGAGTCTTTAAAATGAGGCTTTAAATGCATTTTACATTGAAGGAAATGTCAAAGGGGAAAAACTAAAAGAAGATGGAAACACTGTTCATGAACATGAAATTTGGCAAAGGAAATAGAGGTTAATGTTTGACCTCACTGTTTTGGAAACACTATTCATGAACTCAAAATTTGGCAAAGAAAATAGAGGTTACTGTTGGACCTCACCATTCTAGAAATAATGTTCATGAACTCAAAATTTGGAAAAGGAAATAGAGGTTATCGTTGGACCTCACCGTTCTGGAAACAGTGTTCATGAACTCAAAATTTGGTAATGGAAATAGAGGTTACCATTGGACCTCACAGTTCTAGAAACACTATTCATGAACTCAAAATTTGGAAAAGGAAATAGAGGTTACTCTTAGACATCACCATTCTGGAAACAATGTTCACATAAAGCTATCAATGACACTGTTCACATAAGGTTACCATTACACTATTCACCTAAGGCTACCATTGCACTATTCACCTAAGGCTTCCATTGCACTATTCACCTAAGGCTACCATTGTATTGTTCACCTAAGGCTACCATTGCACTGTTCACCTAAGACTACCATTGCACTATTCAAAAAACTGGATCTCTGGAAAAGTATTGGGGATAAGTCACCTTGACCCCCTGAAACACCTCATACACTAGATGTTCACAAAGGAATGGACCATAGAAGTCCAAGACAAAACACATATAGAAGATCCAAATCAATGGGGAAATGTTCACCATTCAATCTATAATTTTTTCAACCTATTAAATATGGATTATTATATGGTTTTTGGTTATGGTTATTGTTTTTTCATTGTGGTTGAATAAGAGGTATCCCCTCCAAAATTCATCATTTATACCGAATCCATGTGTATTAAATTTTAATTGAACATTAAAAAAGTTGAAGAAACTATAAAATATAATTTTTATTTATTCTATGTCATGTTTCATGTAAAAACATAATTTTAATTCATTTTTTTCTAGGACATGATATTGTGAACTTCAAAATGGTATTTTTTTCACACTATTTTTATAACCTTGACATAGATAGAAAAAAATGACTATTATGGGTGATTAAGGAAAATCAAGAAAAATATAGCATTGTAGAATGATTCCTCTATGTCATAGTTAAGATCACCATGTTATAGAGGTCTTTAATACAAAAACCAAAATTGAATAGTCGAAGGTGGCCAATTCTTTTTGAAAATTTTAATGTTCTATATAAAATAGAATATCTAAATTAAATAATAGAATTAGTTAATCAATTTTCTATTATTTCATGCTAATTCAGAATGAATTCTCTAAAACAGTTAAAAGCTAACTCAAAATGACTTTCTTAAAACACCTCATCCAGGTGAAATGGTTTCACCTTATAATGGATTGAATAGAAAAAATGAAGTTTCTTAAAACGATTTAGCTACTTGAAATGATTTATCCAGTAGAAATGGTTTCACCTTATAACAACCTGGTAAAAATGGTTTAAAACCAAAATATATTCTTTATAATACCTATTTTCATGGTTTTCATAGAATGTGACTCCATATAATTACCACAACATAGCTGAGGCCACCATGAGATAATATTTCCTAAATTAAATACACTATATTATGGTGATATACATTTTTAATATAATTTTAAGGAAACTTATTTTTCTTAAAATTATCAAAATCATTCATTGACAGAGCCCCTTTAGGATATCACCAAATCTAAGTGGGGATTTAAAAAGAACTAAAAATGTAAAGGTAGATGTGATCTAGTTTTAAAGTGAATTTACATGGTTAAATTAAGGTGAAATATAAATGTTTTTATGTTTATTTATGATTATATTGTATTTTTAGTTATAAAATGTCTATATTAGTAACCTTATTTGGAAAAAGTTTGATTTATGTAAATTATTTCATAATATATGAAATATTTATTATTTTATAATAAAACTATAAGTTATTGTCACAAAATTTAAAAATATAAAGGATTTAAAATCAAAACCATGTAAATGATATTATGAAAAGTTCATTTTGGATAAAAGTGAACTGTTCATGTTTATTTAGGCCTAAACGATAAATATTTTATAATTTATTTATTATTTTTTCATAAATTTTTTATCTCATTTATAAATTTATGAAATGTTTATATATTTAGTTTTATTTCCCTCCATATTATTTATTAATATAAATTTTATGTTATGAATTTTATTTATGATTCGGTTTAAATCTCTTAAACTGATTCTTTAAATTATAATACATGTATTTAAGGAGTTACATGAAATTTATGATAATTGATTTTGTTTTCTTCTAGATTGAATTTTTCTTGTTTGCACTACTCACTGTCCTAGAGTCTTATTCCCTTTATAGAATATTGCAGGTTAGTTAACTATCTATCCAGGCTTATTCTAGTGGTTATTTTTGGTTTCATATGAGTTTAAGCATTTAAATGAATGGGTTTTAGGTACCTAATGCATGTGATGCATATAAATATGTGTACATATAGCTGGATTTTAATTTGTTTTAGTAAGACAATCTATGAGTTATGTAAAGGGTTGCACATCAATATGGTTTGAACATATTGATTTTGTTAAAGTAATAGACATTTCAAACCAAATAATTAAAAGCAAACATAAATTAAGAGAATAAAATGTGATAAGATGGTGAAATTTTAATTCCATTTAAATACTTAGTGTTAGATTCCATCCAAAGTTAAGACTTGTGAAGACCTCAATCATTCAACCAGGTTGGTCATGTCAAAGACGAGATACCCTATATTATATTGTATAAAACAAGAAATTAATGAGGTTACCATAATCACCAGGTTCCTATTTTTTGGCATATGATTTATGTTAAAATTATCTAGGAAACACTTAATATTTGGATAACAAAGGAATAGTGTTGGGTGAATCTATATAATCAATAAAGATAAAGAGTTATCTATTAAACTATCCAACCATCATATCTGTGATTCCCAAGACCTTCACTCTAAATACTAATGCTATAAACATATATTTTACATGCTTGTTTTGATACCAAACATAGATTCCTAGATATAACTCTCCATATTTACATGAATTAATAAAAATATTTCATTACATGAATTCCAAATACCTTTTTGGTTTATAGATTTAGAGAATTAGTATAAAATATAAACTAAAATAACTCACATCTTTCTCAAATGATGGGTGTTTTTTATTTTGTTATAAAAGATACTAATTAATCCATAATAAGGCTTAAGAATCTCCCAAAAATTATACACATGGGATATCCTATCAGACATATAATGTGTAATACGGTTCTTCATAACTTAGGGAAATAGAAACATAAGAAGTGGTGAGATCAAATGCTCAGTAAGGGAAACATATATTTAAAGCTATCAAAAACATAATAATGGTATATATAATATGGGGGGAATAAATAATTTTAATATTGTTATAATCAACTAATAATAAGATCATACTATATATAGTATAATAAATGAAAACATGGATAACAATAATACTGATCTAATACTTATAAAATATATACTACCAGACATCAAAACATTTTGTTTAGGCCTTATGACAGGACACAATAATAGTAGGGGGAGAGGTATACACCAAAACCAATCTATTTTGTCATATAATACCTGTAAATGAATTAAGGTTCTATATAATTTTGAACCCTACCCACAACTATCTTAAGTCCAATGCAATCATCATATAAGAACATGAATAAAAAAATCATAATAAACTTTTCCAATAATCATTCATATTGGAATATAAATATAAAGAACAAAAATAATTTTATCCATCTCAATAAAAGGGATTACATAATCATAAACCATATAGAGAAATAAGTTGGATATTAAAACAATATGTAGTCAACTTTCCTGAGTAATAATCGAACATTCGTATTAGAATAAAAAATATACATATTTTCAATAATTCTCCAATCAATAAATGGAATATCTTCCTATGTAATAATCCCAAAAACTAACACCATAGAGAGTAAGGGATATATTTTCAAGTCAATAATTTCCTAAAAATATATATATATAGAATCTACATGAACACCCATCCATCAAAGGAATGTAAAATATGACATTAACAAAGTAATGACATTGGAAGAAAAGTTACACCTATTCACAGTGAATGGTTAGAAAAGAAAAATTAGTAATATATTCTTTAAGATTAATCACCCAATATAAAATTGTAATATAGGATTGAAAATTTAATACATGACCAATATTTACAACAAAATTTTTAAATTAGAGATGAATATTAATCATATTTCAATAAAACAAAATTAAGATTAAACCACCCTTACAGTAATGGTAATATAAGAAATTAAAGATTATGAGGGCGAGATAATAATATAAACATGTGAATCCATTGAAATTAAAGAGGAATATGGTAAAAATTATTCTATATAAATTAATTCACTACAAAAAACGAAATTAGTGGTTAATATAACATGATTACCAAAGAAATAAAATCAAGATGTAAAAACTCACCTATGGATTGGGTAGAAATTCAATCAAAACCTCTTAAAAGAGATGGATTCAAAATTTATATTTAAATTCCATGAATAAAATTAATTTCATAATATAACATCTAAAATACATAGTACATACACCATATAAATAAAATTATGTAAATAATACAAAACATGTCTCAAATAGAAGAATTTTATATGATAAACCCTTACCTTGTTTTTGATTCATTTTTCACATGTGCCTAAATTCATGAATAATCAAATTAAGTTTATTAGATACCTTTTAGGATCCTTATTATTCTATATTTAATTTAATATGGACCATTTATTATCATATTTTATTTATTTATTATATTATTTTTGTTTATGTTATTGTAGAAATTGAATCTGTGTCTACTTATTTTGGTAATTTTTGCAATCTAAGATAATATTTCACTAATAAGTTAAATTATTCATATAAAATTTATGTAACAAAAAATAAATATTTAACTTATTATTAATTTATAATAATATTATTATTTAAGTTTCCATATTCTTCCTTGATAAATTTTTATATCATTATTCATGTAAGAGGTTAAACCGACCCAAATAACAACATGCTATATCTAAAATGGAGAGTATGGTTAATGAAGTGTATAATATCATTATAAAATAATAATAATGATATTATATATAATTTTTTAAGTTGGTGGATCATATTTTATAAAATTTGTATAAAGAAATAAAATCATGATAAAAATGAAAAATTATTACTTCGTGGATGTGGTTGCCCACACAATGCATGATTAACACCATTTTTTTTCTTTAAGTGGATGTAAATGAATAATTAAATGTATTTAAATTAATATAAAAACAATTTATCATAATAATAATACTTATTTTATTATATTACTATGGTAATGATAGGTTTTTAAGATAACACTCACTTTGGAACTTTGAACTTTCTCTTAAAATTCTCCTTAAAAACGAAGGTCTTAAGATGAATAATTTAGACTTGAGGATTTTTAACTTTATATTGGATTATATTAGGAGACAAATTTTATATTTTTACGAATTAATTCAATTTAATGAGTATAATATACCTAAACCCACACTCCTGGATTTATTTTGGAAATCATAAATGTTGCATTTCTTGCTTTGAAACCGATGAAGGTGACCTAATTTTTTCCATCCAAAAATTAAAATATCAATAAGAAATATTGAATCACTTACATTATTAAGTAATTTTTCGTTTTATAGTTTTATAGAATTAAGAAATAATATTACATAAATAATAACAATGTATTAAAATGATCATTTCTATCACTTAACCCAACTTTTCTTATTTCACATTATGTTATCATCATCATCTATATGAAAACCTTCTAGACATAATTAATTTGACATAATTATTGATAACCTAGGGAAAATAAAACAAAATAGGGGTGATATTAAATTCTCATTAGGGTTAAAACTAATAATTAACAATTTAATTTCATCAATGAGCATAAGAAGAGAATAAGGGTATGATAAAATAATTAGAGTGCATGAGATAATCATAAAATATCTCATAACCTCCAATACCTAGATCATAAATTATAAAAACATGTCATGAGGATTTATTAAAGGAAAGATTAATCATAATCAATAATCATGAGCCATGTGATATCAATATTGATCAAAGGAAACATTTATAACCCATAATAACATAACAAAAATGTGTTGGTATCTTGGGAATTTATCTTCATATAACCGTTATATAACCCTTAAAATTTGAATAACTATATGTTTTACTTCCAATATAATTATATAGAGAACATTATAATTAACCAATGCATTGGAGCACTATCTTGGAACACCCTCCATATAAGGAATATCAAGATTAACCAATGCTGTCTAGGTGAACTAATCTTATAAAAATGTCTAACAACTGTAAATAAATTACATAGAGCAAGAATTTCATTATTAAACTCATATAAAAAATTGTTATTTCCTTTATAATTTGATTAACCCATAGAAAAGAAATGGGTTCTATAACAACATATTTGAAACATGATTAGCTTGTTAAAATGAAATAGGTTCTATAATAATGTCTTTGAAACATTATTAACCCATATAAAAGAAATAGGTTCCATAAAAATTTCTTTGAAACATGATTATCCCATGGAAAATAAATGGGTTCCATAATAATATCTTTGTAGCATGATTAAACAATGGAAAAGAAGTGGGATTTATAATATTTTGATCATGGTATAAAACATGGAAGAGAAATGGGTTTTATAAAAATATTGTCATGATAAACCATTTAGAGATAGAGTAATAATTGTATCATTGGTTCATATCCCCCCCCAAAAAATAAGTGAAATCAATGTATGTTAACTTAGATGATAATGATTTTGAAAGATCACTTGGAACATTCCTTGAGGAAAATAACTTCTATTTAATAAAAATTAATATTTATTTGAAAATAATTTTATTTTAAAATATCCTTGTAAACTTATGAAGGAATTTTCAAATAAAACAATGGTTATTATGACTAAAAATTATATTCATGTTGTGGATATTTAAACAAATATTACTTCCACATTTTCAGTAAAATCCAAATGGGAATTGTTTGGAAAATAAAATGAATATTTTGTTTTTAAAATTTTTTAAAAAACTTCAAAAATGGGTAAATAATTATTTAATAAATAATTTCAATAATTTAAAAAATAGTTAAAAAAATTAGAAGCAAAATCTTTTTTCGACCGAAGAGAGCAATATTGAATATTTTAATTAAAAACATTTTCTCGACTATTTCGAGTACTAAAGATTCAAAAATGGTAATATTATATGATAATATCATGAATAACCTTATGAGAATAAAAGTTATGATAATTAATGAGTGATAGATCATGGTATTTCAAAATTGGATACTTAACCATAAATGATTGTGATAAACGATGGGTTTGTAACATAAATCCATTACCACATTGGGAATCATTTGAAAGATAATTCATATTAAATGGAGATAATTAAATTGATAATTAATTTCCATATTTTTTATTATAATAATTATAAAATACATTCATGGGCTTTATATACACCACATAAAAGAAATTGGTGGTGAATAAGACATATGTCTCCCAGAAGTAAAAATTAAGACAAAAACCATTTACCTTAAGTATAATCTTCCTTCATACATATTAAATCATACATTATAATACATATAAGTTCATTATAAATCTATTATATAAAAATTATTATATATTATTCCATATATTATTTACTTTTTACCATTCAATATCTTCTTATTACTAATTCCTTTTTAGAATCATGTTTTGGGTAATAACCTCTTTGTTTTTCATATATGTTTTTATTTTTTATTTTTAGTACTCTTACTTGAAACATGGTTACATCATATAAATAATAATAATAATCATGAAACAATTATAATATAATTACATTAATTATACTTGTATTTCCTATCATGAAATCTTTTTTTGAAAAATGAAGTATGTTACGATCTTGGAGATGGTAAGTTGTACGTACGCTTGAGTAACGTCTCCATTTTTCAACGATAATTATAAAAATGAGGTAAGAAATATTTTATATTTAAAAAATTATAGTAATTTTATAAATAGAATATTTTTTATTTAAATTTACTCATACATATCATCCATGTTGTGTGGTGATGAAGAGAGAGTCACACAACTTCGTGAAGGCAGTTGTCCACACGTGCATGAATGATGTTATCTTCTTTCAGTGAGTGAAAAGGTGAGAAATAAAATGATATATTATCTTTTAATAATTATAAATATGTAATTATATCATAATTATGTCCTTTATATAATATATATTCATTAAATTTATCCTTATTATCTTATTTGAAAAGCATTATTGAAAAATGAATCACATCGCTTTGTGAAGTGGTGGTCCTCTATACACAAGAGTGATGTTGTCGTATCACCTTAGAAATGGAAAGTAAAAATTTATATATAATATAGTGATTAAATAGGTATAATTATTTTATTAAAATAATATATAACTTTATATCCATCATCATTCTCTGTTGTGAGTGGTGGTAATGAAAAAATGAATGACATGGGTTTGCAAGGTAGTAGTCCTCCGTACACATGAATGATGATTTCATAACCCATTTTATGTAAGTGGAGATGGTTTTATGTCATGAGATTAACATAAAAAAATATAAATATATGGTTGATACTTAGGTTATTATATCATCTTGTTTGAATAATAATTTAAAGAGGTTGATGATGAAATAAAATAAAAATGATTATTAAAGAACGTTAACTCTTCTTTGGGTAACCTCCTTAGGTTTACATCAAAATACTTCCTAAGTTTTATTTTTGAAATAAATTTGGATTATAGTATTATATTAAGTATTTTGGGAAGTTATTTTAGTAGTTATTTGCTGAACGAAAAGAGTTTTACGGTGTGAATAGGAGAGGAGAGAGGGTGTCCTTTTGTAAGTGAGGTGGGTGGCACACTTGAAATTTTTGGGAAGAAACAGTTGTACCCACATTTTTCACATGGAAAATATTAAAAAATATATTAATATAGATCATTATATATTATAAATTCTATATATGGGCATAAAATATGTTTTGGATAGATTTGAAGGTCATTGAACCTTATCTTTTTAGTTTAATCACTCAGTAAACCCGTTTTCACCTTAACTACAAAATTGTTTTTATTGTTTTCACTATTAGTTACGGTAAAATATTAAGTTGAACTTATTAGATAATATAAATTATTATGATTCCAAATATTTAATCCATTTTACAAAATTAAATTCAAATAATTGGAAAATTTTAATTTCAAATTAAACCTGAAGACACGATGAAAACGTCGGTTTTAAAGAATTGTAGTTTTCAAGAAAAATATTATTTAATATTAAATATATGACTATTAATGATCATTATATTGTTATAAATTATTATTTTCTAATATATAATCTAAAAAAATTATTTAATTATTCACTCATTAGTGTTTTTTAATTAATTAAATGGAGAAACATTAGGCACTTTAAAACAATTTTTAGAAAAATCATGTTTTAAAACCCAAAGAAAAACTTATAATAAAATCAAATATGAAGTCAATTAAAAAGAAATTAATTGGATTAAATATAAATAAATTATAATAATTTTACTTTAAATTTTATTTTAAACATAATATAACTTTTAAATTGCATAATTTATATAAAAGAAATGGCATTTTTCCAGAAATCAGTATTTGTCACTATTCACTGAAAAGTCAATATTTTCTGAAAAATACCAAAATTTAACCCAAAGTAAAATTTGATATAATTATTTAAATAATTAGGTTATTTATATCATATATATCATCTAAAATTTACAAAAATTAATCATAATATTTTTCCATGAAAATCAATTAAAATCAATTCTGAAGAAAACATATTTCTAAAGGATAAAATTACCTTATTAAAATTTATTGATTATTTAATAAAAATATATCAGTAATTTATATTGATTATTACATTTATATCTAAATATATATATCCTAAAGTATTCAATACTATTATTAATGGCCATTTAAATAGCTGTGTTATAATAGTTATATATTTCATGGGTTATTTATGCTCAGTGATGCACGTTAAATATGCTATTGAACATAGTTTTCTTTTCTAAAATAGTAGGGTATAACATACCCACAAATTTATTAAATTTATTCCTCATAAGGTTAAATATATCCCAGTAATGAAAGGTTTTAAATTTTAAAATTCCATATTTTTTAGAAACCCACATCGTAGAAGGGTTAATAAAACACCCTCTTGATAAGGGAGAAAAGGACATTTGATGGTCATCTAGAATAAAACACACTAGGTTTACAAATAGGATAAAATAAGTGGGAATTTATGATTATTATATGGAATAAAAGTGTAAATAATTCCAGAGAGTTATATAGATCATTGATCATATGAAAGTGAATGTTCAATAGAATATTAAGGACCTCAAAACCATAAATCTGCGATGAGTGGAAATACAATCGGTTCATCATAAATGAAGGTACTAGGATACTATTTTTTGTTTCAAGATACTCTTTTCTGAAGTATTGGAATTATTTAACCATATATACTCAAAAAATGGTGAAATGTATTTACTTTACAAGTACAATGTCATCCTTTATCCAATTTTCACCACAATCTCATATATTTCTCTAAACAATGCGCATTCAAGATGAAATTTTCATGTATAAATCACTAAAATAAAATATTAAAGACCAAAAAAACATAAAGATAATAATAAATATATTCCAGCACTATTTATAAATTAAAAAAAGTCAAATTATTTATAATATGGTAAGATAATTCCGGTAAGGAATAAACCTTCATATGATGAAATAATACATTTGTCTAAAAATTTAGATAGTAAAACCCAAAGTTATTACTAAATAATTCCATAAATAAATAACCCTATATCCTAAATAACTTAAAAATAAATATAAATATTATTAATATCAAAGGTTATCTCGTTCCTTTTAGCATACAAGAACAACAACATTGTGATCTCATTTTAAAATTACATTAATCAGTTAGTAACCAAATCACTTTTTAGTCTTTTGGTTTTATATATGATAAAAACTGTATTCCCGTAATTACCTCAATCTCCAAGATAATTTAAACTATATAGGTTATAAATGACTTAAAACTTATATTTAAAAAATCTAAATTCATACTTCACGTTAAACCAAAGATTTACATATACATCAACTAAATAAAATGTATACTAAAGTTCCATAAATCCCTTTAAAATATCATTAGTTAAAACATAAAAGGGGTGTCTAAGACATTGAAATTATGATAATACTTAATATTATATACCTAAGATGGTATCTATATCACTGAATATAACCTCACATGAAAACATCCTAATCACCAATGTTATCTGAACTATTCATCTGATACCAACTATAACAGCCCTGAACCTGCCCTCGCAGATCCAGTGATGAAATAATAAACATTAAATTATTATATTTGAAACCAATTAAGGCGACCTAATTTTTTCCATACAAAACATATAATATCAAAAAAAAATATTGGATCACTTACATTCTCAAGGACTTTTTAGGTTTAGATTTTTAGAGACCTAGGAAAAAAATATTACATAAACAGTACCCATGTATTTAAATGTGAATTTATCCCACTTAACCAAGATTTTATTATTTATCATTAAGTAAACATCATCATCAATATGTAACCCTTATATAAATAATTCATTAAACATAATTCTTGATAACTAGTGGAAATGGAAACATAATAAGGGTTTTATAAAATTATAATTAAAGGTAAATATAAGCATTAACAATTGAATTCCATGAATGCGCATATGAAGTGCATAAGGGTATGGTGACATAATCAGAGTGAAAGGTAGAATCATAAAATAACTCATACCCATAAATACTAAGATCATATAACATGAAAGCATGTTATAAGACTTTAAAAAAGGCATGATTAATAAGAATCAATAAACATGAGCCATGTGAAATCAATCTTGATTAAAGAAAATATTTATAACACATAACATTATAACATAAACATGTTGTTATTGTGAAAAATTATCTTCATAGAACCATTAAAATTAAAATAACTATAAAACCTACTTTCAATATAATTATCTAGAGAACTTAATCATTTCCCAATTCATTAGAGTGGTATCTAGGTGCCCCTATTATATAAGCTATATTAGGCGAACCCGACACTATCTGGGTGAAACATCCTATAACAATGTCCAAAACAATAAATAAAGTACATAAATCATGGATTTCATCATAAAACTCATAGAAAAAATCATTATTTCATTTATAACATGATTTACCTATGTAAAAGAAATGGGATCAATAATAATCTCTTTTATACATGATTAACCCATAGAAAAGAGTCAGGTTTCATAATAATATATTTGAAGAATGTTTAAACAATGGAAAAGAAATAGGTTACATAAAAATCTCTATGAAACATGATTAACCCATGTAAAAGAAATAGGTTCCATAAAAATCTCTTTGAAACATGATTAACCTATGGAAAAGAATATAATTTCATAATAATTACATCATGGTATAACTCATTGAATAAAAACAAGTATCATAAACATATTTTCATAAAAAACCATTAAGATAAATAATATTAATGGTTTCCTTGGTTCATATCCCCAGAAAAACATTAGTTACATAAAAGGATGTTATCTTAGATGGAGAATTGTTTTGAAATATCACATGGTACATTTCTTTAGGAAAATAAATTTTCATTGAAAACCACTTTTTAAAAATAAATATTCATAATTCTTTTGAAAATACTCTTTCTTTGAAAATAACCTTGAAAAAATATAAAGTAATCTTTAAATCAACTAATTTTCATGATGATGGGAATTTCCATTCTTACCTTACACGTTAAAACAAAGATTCCTTTCAAATTTTCATTAAAATAAAGACATTCATTTTTGG
This sequence comes from Viscum album, assembly GCA_963277665.1. NCBI lineage: Eukaryota > Viridiplantae > Streptophyta > Magnoliopsida > Santalales > Viscaceae > Viscum > Viscum album. Next base: position 1,850,918,367 of record OY728156.1, read on the forward strand.
CAAAATGACATGAAGATTCCTTTTGATTTTTTAAAAAAAAAGTAAAACATGGGTAAATATGTCTTTAAGAAATATTTTTAAAAATTTGAAAAACATTTTTATAAAAAAATGTTTTGGAATAGAAAGGGTTTTCGACTGAAGTGAGAAATAACTATGATATAAAAAAAACAATTCTCAATTATTTTGAGTACAAAAAAGTAAAATAAATGGAAATATTACTTCAAAATATAATTATTAACCAAAAGATAAGAAAATTAAAAACATTTCATGATATTTAGATCATAATATTTCAAAATTGGAGACTTAACCATAAATGATCATGATAAATTATGAGATTGTAACATAAATCCATTACCACTTTGGTAATCATTTAAAACACGAATAATATGAATGAGAGATAATAAAATGGATATGTAATCCCATAAGTTTTAGTAGAATAATCATAAAATAAATTAATGGTTAGTATACACAACACATAAATGAAATAGGTGGTGAATATGGTATGTGTCTTATAGAAGTAAAAAGTGAGATAAAAATCCCTTACCTTATGTATTGACTTCCTTCGTACACATTTAAACATCATTTAAAATAAAAATAAGTTTATTAAACATATATTATAGGATATTAATTATAAATATTATACTATATATTATTTATTTATGATCATTCACTACCCATTTACTACCAATTCCTAGTTAAAATCATGTGTTTAGTAATAGCCGATTTGTTTTTCATTTATGTTTTTTTATTTTTATACCTATTAATTCGACCATGGTTACATAATATTCTGAATAATAATAATGAAATAATTATTATATTTATACATAAGTTATAATTTTAAGGCCAGTATTTAAATATTAGTTTGATAAATTAAGTATGTTATGATCATGGAGATGGTAGGTCATACATACCCATGAGTAATGTTTTCATTTTTCAATGATCATTATGGAAAAAAAGTAAGTAATATTTAATATTTAAATAATTATAATAATATCATAAATAAAATATTATTTATTTAAATATACTTAAACGTATCATCTATGTGTCGTGGAAATTAAAGGAGAGAGTCACATCGCTTCGTGAAGGTGGTAGTCCACACGTACACGAACGACATTATCATATTTCAATGAGTGAAATGGTAAGAAATAAAATGATATATTATCCATTATGAAGGATAAATATGTCATTAATATCATAATTATTTTATTTATATCACATATATTCATTCAATTTATATTTATTATCATCCATGTAAATTTTTAGTGAAAAATGAATCACATCGCATCATGAGATGGTATCCCGTTGTACAAATGAGAAACACTATTGTATTCATTACATAATGGAAATTAAAAATATATATATGATATAATAACTAAACATGTATAATTATGTTATAAATATCGTATATATAAACTTTATATACATCATTATACCCAACTATGAAAGGTGGTAATGGAAAAATGAATGATATCGGTTTGTGGGGCGGTTGTCCGTCGTACACACAAATGATGATTTCCAAACCAATTTGATGGAAGTGGAGATTTTTTAGGTAATTAAATTAACACATAAAATATAATTATATTTAAGATACTATGGTTATTATATCATTATGTTTTAATAATAATTGAAAGAGGTGGAGGGAGAAATAAAATAAAAATGCTCTTTGAAGAACATTACCTCTTTTTCAAGTAACCTCTTTAGATTTTCACTATATGCCTTCCTAGGTAGACGTTATGACCAAATTAAGGATTATAGTATGAGAGGAGGAATTTTGGGAAGTTATTTTGGAAGTTATTATCCGAAAAAAGTTTTTAATATGTGAATATGAGAGGAGAGGGGGTGGCCTTTTATAAGTGAGGTGAGTTACACACAAGTAATATTTGAGAAGAAAAATCCATATCCACGTTTTTCACATGTCACATGGGTCCAAAATAGATTATTATATTGAATTAGATATTATAAGTTTGAAATATGTCAATAAAATATGTTGTAGAAAATTTTTAGTTAATTTTGACCATTATCATTTTAGTTTAACCCCTAGTTAACCTGTTTTTACCTTTACCACGATAATTTATTTTTACAATTTTCAATATTCATTATAGTAAAAATTTAATTGGAACATACTGTATAATATAAATTATTCTTATTATAAATATGGAATCCACTTTAACAAAATAAATTAATTTTTTTAAAATTTATTTTAAAATTAAACTCATAGACGTGATGAAAAGGCAGGTTTTTAAGAAGTGTATTTTCCAAGAAAAATATGATTTCATATTAACTATATGACTAGTAATAATAATTATATGAATATAATTTAATATTTCATATTTTATAAGACAAATTTTTTATTTAATTCATCCCTAATAAATTATTTTTTTTAATTTATTAAAATAGAGAAACATTATGGACTTTAAAATAGTTTTCAGAAAAATCCCATTTTTAAACTCAAGGACAAACTTATATTGAAATCCAATATTTCGTTTATTAAAAAATTAAATGGATAAAATATTAATATATAATAATGATTTTATTTTAAATCATATTAAAAACATAATGTGACTTTTTAATTACTTCATTTATTCAAGAGAAATGACATTTTTAAAAAAATCATAATTTTTCACTATTCACTGAAAAATCAATATTTTCTGAAAAAATATCAAAATTGTCCCCAAATTAAATTTTAATATAAAAATTTCAAAAATTAAGTTAATTTTATCAAATAAATTTACTAAAATTTCCAAAAAATTAATTATAATATTTTTTCATAAAAAATAATAAAAAACATTTGTGAAGAAAACATATTTTTGAAGGATAAAATTAATATACTAAAAATTGATTAATTATTTAATAAAAATTTATCAATAATTTATATTAATTATTACACACAGATATATATATATATATATATTATAAATTAGTAAATATAATTCATACTTCTCAATCTTACAGCTATGTTATAACGATTATATATTTCATAGATTGTTTAAGCGCACTATTGTGTGTTGAATAAAATATATAATATAGTTTTGTTTTCTAAAATATTCAGGTGTTACAATGAGTGTGGAATCAATGGTTTGAAGTTTAACCTTTTATAAGTGAATAAAGTGGTACTTTTAAGAACACCCATTAATTTTCAGGGATATCATTATACTATTCAAGGGTCAGAGAAAGTTAGAAATAATGGATTTTTGGGTGTCATTGGATAGATAAATACTCAATAAAATATTTTCACACTTGTTTTAAACATTTTTGAAGTAATTTGTTGATATATTTTTTTACTTCTACATTTTTTTTAATTTTTACCTTGGTAACTATTTTTTTAACAAATTAATTTAAGTTTCACTAAAAATATAAAATAACCCCTCTTGAATTTTTTTTTGTGATTAACCTAAATCGAATATATATTTAATCTAATTCAATTTATAAGAAAATTGAAAATTAACTTTTAAATTAAATGATTTTATATATTGAAAAACATTTTTTTTGTAGAAACATGGTGTTTTAACCATAATGTGTTATTGATCTTATTTATAATTGGATAGCATTTAAATGTGTGAAAATAAAATTATAAGTGCTTAAAAATAATTCTTTATTTGTAATTTAAAATATATTAATTTAATTGACTAGATAAAAGTTAATCAATATTAATAAAACAATTCATTTAAAATAATAGTTTTACCATTATCAAGGTCATTAAATTAAATCACTGTAATCATAATTTTATTGGAAAATTTTAAATTGAAATTATTACATGATATGATCATGTTTATATGAAATATTAGTTCTATTTTTATAGATTTAATTTCTATAATCTAGGAAAATTTATTCTTGATTTAAAAGAATAAAACATTTTTTAGAGTGAAACATTACTTAAGTTTCTAGAATGATATACATGGGGTTTATAAAAAAACACAATAATTTTAAAATTATTTATTTTACTTATATATATATATATTAGAAGTTTTTTTAATAACATTTAATTCATCCTTTTATTATGCCAATATCATAAAAGTGACAAGTTTTAGCAAAATAAGATTTTTTTCACTATTCACCTAAAAACCAATTATTTCAGAAAAATAAAAAAAATTAATCTTAAACTAGTATTTTTATTCTAAATCTAAAAATGTATTTTATTTTTCAAATTCAAATTTTAAATTCTATAAATTCATTTTTTTGAATAAAATCATAAAATATAATAAAAACAGTCTTTATTATAAAATAACATTTTCAAATATTGATTTTTATTATTCTTATTTCATATCATTTACCAAATAAATTGGTGCTGGGAAATTATTAATATTTAACATAATTTATAATCATTAATCATACATTTATTTAAATATAAATTCATATTGTATAAAAAGTCAATTTAAAAAAAAATACTTTTCTAAATAATAAATTATTTTATTTGTTAATTTAGGTAAACTAATCGAACTTCGTTCATATTAAAAGAATCTTTTATTTTATTTATATAGATATTTCATAAATTTGTTATTCCAATTCATTCATACTAATTCAACAGTTTTGTTTTGATATTCATACTTATATATTTAAATTTTATCTAAATATATCATGATTTCATTTAAGTTCAGTGTTGCATGTGGAGTTAGTTTTAAAAGAAATTTGGATCCTTTAAATGAAGTCATATATTAAAATCTTGGGGTGTTACAATATCTTATATGTTTGATATAATTTTATACTAGAAATATCCATGACTTGTGTTATGATCTTTGTTGGGATAAGTCATAATGAAATATGGATCTTCTCCCATTAATGGATATGAATTGATTTTAAATGGGTCTTTATTTTTATAAGATAACATGCAATAAAATTCCTTATTAAATGAATATAAAACATGATACTCATATAATAAATGATTCTATTATAGATTAAATGAAATAACCATAATTAAACATGACTTTGAGATCAATCCTCATAAAGAAAATACATAATGGAAGACATTTTATAGACTGGTTTAGAACATGAGAATTTTTCTTAGGAAATAAGGAAAGTTTTATTTTTAGGATAAAACAATTCGTGATAAATCTCATGTTGATAAAGATAATCAAGAAAAGAAATTTTTTTATAGTAATCGTAATAAATATTCACTTGATTTATCTATATTGATGCATGATTCGGTGAATCCCAAGCTATAAAGGCAACATGAGAATATGGATTCATTAGGATGATAAAAAATATGAAGTTACTCTATTCAGAAAGGTCTATACACAAGAAATATGATGTTTCAAAATTACTCTTTAAATGTAATATGTTTGAGGATACTTCCATGTCAACTCATTTAATCAATATGACTGGATATAAAAATGAATCAGAGAGACTGGGTTAGAGACTCTTAGGATTATAGAGTGTCCTTTATCATTGAGTGGTTAGAAACTCCTGGAGACTATGTCTCCAAGTAGGGAAAAGATACTAGTTAAGTATATGAAGGGACTGAGAAGGGTCTTAAGTCTTGATATGAGTAGTGTATAACCAATATTGGTTTCTTTAGGTCAATTTAATCAATAATCATGATATTAGATTATGAATGATTATTTAAAAGACTATTCATCTCTAGTATGGTTGGGAATACCCCACATTAAAGGTATAATAGTGGTTTTGATGCTTTTGGTGAGTAAGATGGTTTTCTTAAAATGGACATTGTTTGATGAGGGATTTTTCCACTAGATGTTAGGTTAGAAGCTCACATAATTATAATTTTTCATGAGACCCAAGCATATTATGTGGTAATTATTGAAGTATCTTGGTAATTATGTTTACAAGAGGCATTGTATATGTCTATATAGGTATGGTCCTTAGGTAGTGGTACTTGGAATGTTATTCAAGATCTGTAAGGGAGATAGACTACCCAAGATAGTATAGAGTTAGTTAGGGTATATGGGCAATGAGATCACTTAGGGTTGTTAGGTATGGGTTGGTACTAATGAGTAAAGCATTATTTGGGTTGGGAGGAATCTAGTAGATACCCTTAAGATGAGACAAGTATTCAGATGGGTATGGTTGGTTGTTCCTAATATGATAGGACCTTCTTGGGTATATTATCATTAAAGGTTTGGTGGATGAGAAAATATGGTTTTTAGAATGGGCTAAGGTCACAAGTAAGTATTTCTCATGTTATGAGTTTGGGTATGAGGCATGTCGATGATTTAATAAGCTATCTAAGATATAAAGCTTTTTCATGTGTGTTATGGTGTGAATTTGGGGCATGTGATGCGATTATATTTTCTATTGTGTGGATATTCCCAACTGTGTGTATGCTCGATAATGGGTCTTGATGTGAGTAATTTCCTTGATTGAGAGGGTGTTAGAAGGGACTACCCTAAGTGATAGAGTACTATTCTTAGATGTGTTTTGATATGTGATGTGGCATGCCACCAACTCTAAGTAATAAGGGAGTAGTTAATGTGTTAAAATATGGTATATTACATTGTACGAAATATCATTTTGAGTGACATGGTGATGGTATGTGATGAGGTGTGAGACCCTACCCTAATTTAGAGGTTAGAGGTCAGACCCACCATAAATGACAAAGTATAGGTTGATGTTCGATCATATGTGGTTACAAATTGGTAATGGATCCTACCCTAAGTGACAGGGTAAAGGTCAAGACCACCATAAGTGAGTGAAAAAATATAGAGGTATGGTTGAATACATATTAGGTTTGGTTAGTGTCTCTTTAATAAGTGAGGGTATAAATGTCAATGAATGTTTTGATTCCATTCCCAGAGTAATATGGAATGTGTCAAGAATATGGTACAAAGTGAAAGTTTTCTCTGGAATTACTTAAAGATGGAAGGGATAGGTTTCCTTGTGGCTTGGTTTTCACATGATGAATCAACATGTGTGTTTTTATTCCATGTGTTGTTATTTATTTTACTCATTAATACATATATATGTGATGTAATATGTTAGGGACACTTTTTGATACCCTATTGAGATGCATTTTTTACACTCTACATGAGTACCCTGGTGTGTGTACAAAACTTATGCCTAAAAATCTAGTATTTACATAGGTTTTACATTGGTTAAATCTGAATTAGCTATATGGGGGCTAGATATGGAAATATTTTGAGGCTTAGGGAAGATAGTAGATCCATTTTTATATTTTTTTAATAATTTCATTTATTTAATCATCCTAATGGGTGATCAATTGGGATATATGATCAGATGATCACATTATTCATTTTTTATAACATAGTATGTTATTTTTCATGAATACTATGATATTTTGGTCATTATATTATATAAGGTTATTTATTTTTATTTATGGGTGTGATATTGAGAGTATAATCTCTCTATGTTGTTTATAGACTCTAACTGCCATTGAGAATCCTTTTTCGTATGGGGAGACACTCTTTAGGACATGTAGCACTCTAGATTGGAATGAAAGTTATTTTTACATGTATCATTAGTAAATATAATAAAATCCAATTTATATTTGTTTACTATTGTGTAATTGGATGTTTGATATAGGAGCATGTCAGATCTTATGATGAATATTGAGCTGCTGAGTCATGAACACAAATTATATGAAATTCCCAAGTAAAGAGGGTTATGGGATTAAAGTTTTTTGGGGTTTTCGATTATAGATGAGATATTATTAAAATATTTTGTGATGGATTTAAATTGTTATAACATAATTTTTTATTATGTATAAGTGGAATGATTCATCTGTATATGAATTATACTGGTCATATAGAATTCACATGACATGAATTTTCTTATCTGTGGATGATTTTAGTAATGATAGATGGTTCATTTGTTTATAGTGTCAAAAAAAATTATACAGTGTTTTCCTCTATAACTTTTTAGTGTTTTTATACTCTATTGAAACATAATATTTTTTTTTGATGATAGGTTATGTGGATCTTACCATGGTATGTTCTCTAATTATAGTTATATGGTCTATATGTGTAAGGGATGTATAAAAACCATTGGTTGGTTTTTTCAAGTATTAGAGGTCTTGGTGATGGTTTGACTCATGTGAGGTATGCTTGATAGATGGTTTGTAATGGACATCGGTAGATTTTTTTGGGCTGGATACCCTTAAGAGGGTAAATAGAAAGGCATTTGGGTGTTTTGAACTTTTTAGATGTAATGAACATAGAGTGTTTATGGTATTAGGGTTGTGTTTGGAAGGTATGATAATTTGGATTCCTAGACTTGTAGATTTGGATGTAAATTTCTATGGGATAGTGGATAGTGATCCTATATGACTATGTTGATGATTGGTAGAGAATGGTATGATGATTTTTGGTTTTTAAATGATGCTTGAGTGTTGGGTTATCATGTGATTAGCCTTGGCATGAGTGAGATGCTTTGGGATTGTTGGAGATGAAGAACCCATGGTGTTTGGGATAAATGAGATTTACATGAAAGGGTGACATGGTTGTTTAGGTGCATGCACATATGTTTGATGGTGTGAGACTAATTAGATCATGAGTTTGGTTATGTGGTTAGGTAGTATGAGAGCTTACACCCATTGGGATTAGATGAGATTGGGATGATTAGTGGGTAAGACATTGAGATATGGTTCTTTATAGAGACAATCTACCTCAAAATGAGGAGAGTGAGTGTTTTTGTGCAATTTTAGGAAATATCCAAATGTGGGGAGTTAGATTCATGTTTGTTACATGTAGTTACTTTTATTATATGTATTATTGGAATGGGTTATGTGTAGGTCTATTGGTAAATTTTTGGGTTACAGGGGAACTTCAGTGTTGTTTTGGTGATGTAGTTATGGTGTGTGTACCCTTTACACCCAACTACTTGAGTGAGTTATGAGACCTGATGGGCTTGGTATGTTATCATCCTAGGGTGTGATCAGGGATGAGATATGATTTTTAGCATAATATATGGACCAAGAATTATGGTATTAATAGGATTTATATGTTAATGTAAGTATGAGGTTTTAATGAGAATAGAATGTGTTCCATATGTAGTAAGATAAGATGTATATGAGAATTTTGATAGTACTAGAACTATATGAATTCCTCAATGGGAAAAATAATTATGTGTATTGATGGTTATGAAATTGACATGTTCTTTATACGTCTACCATGGTTTCAGTGATGAATGATGGGATATAAATATAGTTTGACAACCATGGTCTAAATCATTAGTAGGTTGTGGACTCGAGAAAGAGGTTGGATGATTATTATTTGGGATGGGATGAGTGTGGCCTTGAAATATCAACCCACACATAGTTTTGGGACCCTTCAAGTTTGGTTCTCATATAGTGATGTAAATAAATCTATATGGTATGGATTTCACTATAAGAGTATAGAGGGTGTGACCCTTGTTTGGAGAGAATCATGGTGAATATCTAGGATAATGTTTCTGGTAAGTCTGGAATAGGTGATGAATGGTGTTTTTGGTAGGTTCTTGGGTATAAGTGCGAAGGTCACATATACTTATTATGTCTGGGGATATTCGAAGCATGGGCCTTATCAATCAAGTGTCTTGGTTTAGTGGGGTGATGATGTCGATACTTATATTTTGGGGAGAATTTTACCAATAATAGGTATGTGAACCTCATATTGGAAGGGTCATGGATGTTTTGGAACTAGTTGCAGAGTGGTTGAGTCAATGACCTGGGTACAAGTGCATGGGTAAAAAATTACACTTGGTTGCTAAAAAATACCTAAATTATTAATTTACCCATGATGTTCAGATATATTAAGTACCTTGAGAGGATTAACCAATATAGAATTTCATGTGATTTGAGATTGAATTGAATTGAGGGTGTGTTGGTGATCACATATAGAGTATGGTGATGAATTTGTTTAGATTATTATCCACCTATAGAATTTTATCAAGTGTCAGGATCATGCTTCATTTTTTTTCATTTCAATTATTTAATGATGTGTTTGGTTGTTAAGGAATCTTGATCAGGTGGTGTGTTGATTTTTTAGAATGTGAAGTGAAGAATTTTTAGGAAAGGTCATCTAGAAGAGGATCAAATGATGTTTTTATAAAAAATTAGATATAGTGAGTCAGAAACCTTTTCAAGTGAATTATTTTTATATGGTTTGCTGTTTTAAGGATCATATTAGTCTTTTTATAGGAAATACTAGTGTTTCAAGTCTTATTTAAATAGTATTTAAGCTATTATTGGTTTAGTATGGAATCAAAAATGAAGAGTGTCATCATATTCCATTCAGTGGATTATATGTTAGGAGATGTTTTAATTTTATTCTCAAGGATGAGAAACCTTATTATAGAATATTTTTTAATGAATCATGTCATTAGAAAATATGAAATTTAGATAAAATTTTAATATTTGGTTCCAAAGTAGGGGTGATATGAGAAATTGTTTTCAGATAAAAAATCCAAGTGTTTGGAATTCTCTAGTGGGGTTTTTGGATGTGTTTGGATGGTTTCGGGAGGCCTAAAAGGTTGATTTCGAGTTCAGGGGAGGAAAAAACAAGGTGTTGAACTATAATATTACTGCAGTTTATACCAGGTACCTAGTAAAGAACCATAAAGTACATAATTTATAAGGTAGAGGTCCTGTAGGCCCTATAGTTCTATGGGGTGGTTGATGGAACTCCTCTGGGTAATTAGTAGTGTATCAGGTACTCTCTTCTAGCTAATCGGGTACCTAAGAGGGACTTGCGTCATTGTTTTAGTTGGGAATGAAAATAATTTTTCCACAGAGTCCCCTCTATTATTCATCATGAAAGGGATCAGGAATGAAAATTTATATCCATCAATTCCCACATTCTTCCCCTCTATTCCCCTTGAAGTACCCACAGACAAGGGGTGATTTGAGTGAAGTTTATATGATATGTAGAGGTACAGTATACCCATTACTCATCCTCTAATTATCCTTTTTATTTCTCCTTTGATTTTATACAACTCTAGGTTAGGTTTCTTTATAAATTTCACTAGATCATGGTGAATTTTTTCTTGAATTATAGAGATTCCTCATGTGGTGGATAAAGGGTTTTCCTAGAATAATGATCGCATGTCTTCATTCACCATTTCAATTGAGGTATGTTACTCAGTGAATTCATATAAGGATTTCAGTTAATGTTTATGAAATTGGTGGATAAATGTGTGTCAGTAAATAGGGATTTAGTTCATGGTGGTTTTGGGGGTGTTCCATAGACCTTTTAGGAGTCATTGGTAATGGTCTTCATGGCATGAGTTGGATCAGTGAGTTTTTGGGCATTATACGGCATGGGTTTAAATTTTAAAAAAAAACTATAAAAATTTATAATTAATTTTGTAACACTTAAGATATTATTTATGGGATCGGGAGTTGGAAAAAATTAGTACGGTCTTGGTGAGGATAATAGGATCATGAAATAGTGTGGGTAACTCTGTGAATTAATTAGGTGGTCCCTATAAAACATAACCATATGCATTTTTATGCATGATTACATGTTTCTACATGAAATTTTGGGTTCAATTGGCTTTGATACTCTAAGGCTTGGAGAGAGTGCTCCATCATATATTGAGTGGTTAGAAGCTTTTGAATATTGGGTTATAACAACACAATCAATTGACATGAATCAATCCATATATAAATTACATATATAAAATAGTAAATATAAGCACACTTCCACAAATTGGTCATTAACCCATAATCTTTATGTAACAGAATGTAATAATTTTTCATACCCTACTCACCGAACCAAGTCATCCGCAAACATAATAAAAAATCCATAAAGAATCATAAAGGCAAAAAAAAAATAAAGAAACCCTGGGATTCACATGGTTCAAATGTGAGTCCTACATTCATGATAGAACAATATTACCATTTTCATTACCATTTCAAGATAAAAATATTACCAAAAAAATTCTTAATTATAACTAAGATCATTTTATCTTTATTTTGAATGTCACTTAGCCACATGTAGAAGTGGTCCCACCCCGCCGATATAGTATGACCCAACCAATCATCTAGTTGCACCACCATACAAGATTCATAGATGAACTACCATTGAACCTGGTGACTGATAATCTAATATTGAAATTGACACATGATCATTGTTGTTCAGTAAAATATTCAATTTAACCAACCCTTTCTAAAAAACCACAAGGACTAACTTTTTAACTTTCACCAAACATTTTCTTGACAACTGACTTGTATAGAACTATATTTAGATGAAATAACCATATTGAAAATGTACCTATAATGAATTTCACTACCCCGACCTTCACTATAATACTGAGCAAAAATCTGGTTCTATACTTTCAATATATTTAATCGGAACATTGAAATATATTTACATTCCTAAAAATTTCCCATTTTAAGACTACTTTAAATAAAACACAATGAATCCCTGAAACTTAAGTACAATCTTCTACATCCATAGTAATAAAAATAAGTTCTCATAATTCTCCTGCTTCCATTCACCCAAATCACACAGAGGTATAGTGTTGCCTCAAAATTTCATGGACTAACACCTTGGTGAAAATAACCACTAGATTCTCCTTATTGGCTATCTTCTTCAACTCAATATCCCTATCCACTAATTTTTTATGATTAAGTTATATTTTAGGATGATTTGTGTCATTTGTGAATTAAAAACTACAATTTTTCTAGGTGTATGGCACTCTGATTTTTAATGTAGTGAAATCCACCCTTCTAGATCATTTCAAGATCCTCTACTAGATTCCTATACCCTATCAATCCTTTACATACTTATATTTTTTTATACATATTCCATTTTTTTGTTGAAATATCTACCACCAACTACAACCATGACATCTAGCTTACTTCTATTTCTATATAGATGAACACAAAACTAGTTATAGTCTTCTAATTATCTGAATCCCTCCCAAAGTCTTCATCTACATACCCATGCAATGGACTATTTTCTTTGAAACATAAGGCTATATCCTTTATTAATCTTAGATACTCAATAATATATTTCATGAATTCCATGTTTTCATTCTTCATATTAAACATGAAACAATTGACGACCCCACTACATATGAAATTCTCAAGTGAGTGAACACTATAGAGCACATCAAGATTTCTACCCCTGATGGAAATGGTACCTTCTCCATGTGATTCACCTCATCATTTATTTTTAGAACATTCTTCTTTTATCACTTAAAGTTTCTAGGTAAGTGATTTAAGGCTAGATTACATTTGAACATAACAAATCACTCATTAATATTTTTGATATAGTCCCTATAAGAGAACAATAAACTATTGGATTTTCTATCTCTCTCAATATTTATCACCAATATTTTATTATCTCCCCTAAGATCTTCCATCTTGAATATTTAGGATGTATCTTTATCTAGTTCCAAAATATTTATAATCACTAATACATCTTGAAGTATATTAGCCATGTACAGGAAAAAAATTATGAAACTCCCATCCTTAATTACTTTCCAATAAAAATGGTGATCCATGTTACTCTACAAAAAACCCTTCTCATCCATGAATGAATCAAATTTATGGTTCCATTTTCATGGTTATTATTTGAAACTATAAAAAAACATCTTTAGTTCATTTATAAATCCTAATTCCATTGATCCATGAAACCCACTGCTTACCTCCTGTAAATTTCCACCTCAAAATAACTGTGGAGAAATGTTGTTTTTACATCCTTTTTCTCTAAATCGAAATTATCAAAAACAACCACACTCACTACCATCTAGATGCTAGTATGTTTTTCCACTGGTGAAATTTAAAAAAAAAATTAATATGCCCTATTTTTTTGAAAACACTTCACCACCAACCTAGTCTTGTACCTTTTATTTCCATCAACTTATTCTTTTTTCCATAAGACCCATTTATTATCAAGTACCTTCATTCTGTGTTGTATATACATTATCTCCAATGTTTTATTCATATGTAGTGAATCTAACTCATCCATCATGGATAACTCCCAATTTCTATAATTATCAGGCCTTTTTTAATCTTATAATATTTTAGGTTCACCACTATCCATTAAAATAAATAATTTTAAGTCATTTACATACCAATGAACAAGTTGCCTGACTATTTTTGATCTTCAAAATTCTAATTACAAATCAGATATATCAAAAACCAATACTTCAAACATCACAACTTCTTATACTTTTAATCGAGCCTCTACATCCCTAAAACTCTCTCGTACATAAGCTACCAACCTATTTACTAGAATTCTTTCACTTCCATCTAAAATCTCTAGAACTTTTCCCTTATAGAAATCCCATTCAGATCAAAAAGTATTATCTTGGTTGAATATTTTCCTTAAACTTCTTTCTCCACCAAGTTCTAGTTATTTTACAAGACCATATCATTGAAAATCACATTCTATATTCTTATGAATTATCAATTATCATCATTATAAATTCAAAATCCAAGGTTTTCATCTACATAACCAATAAAGAAGCATGTATTGGATTTCTACTCAATTCTATCTCGATATTTATCATAAAAATGTCTATATGAAAGAATAAAAAAACATGAGTTTTTTTAGTTCCACCATTTTAATAGGAGATAATAGTTTAGAATTTTTTTCTTCCCCAATGGTGTTGACAGAATTATGTTAACTAAATTTGATGAACAATTTACCAGCTGTGCCTAAATTTCCTTATACATCCCTGATTAAAACATCATTCGTATACTCCTCCACTAAACTCAAATTTATTCATTTATATACACAATTATAATATGGTGTTTTTGGTAAAGTCTTCTAATGTATTATCCCTCCATTCTTACAGAATTTATAAAAGATCCTTCCACTATACTCAATACCATTTTAAAACATTAATCATTATATATTACTTAAAATCTCATTATCCACCATTGAATTTCATAGAAAAAACTTCAAAAAATTCAATTTTTTATTTTATAAAGTAAACTCATACTTTCCTCATAGATTAATTGATGAAAGTAAAAAAGTATTGTGACCCTCTATGAGATCAAATGGGGGAAGGTCCCCAGACATTCATGTGAACAAGTTTTAGCAAATTTCTCTTCTAATTTATTCTTATTATGTATAATGAAATATTTTTCTATTACTTTTGACTATAATTCTCCCATATATTACAAAGTATGTATGATCCAACTTTAACATGACCTTAATTGTATGAATTTTCTTGTTCTTCACACTGAGATACTAAAGATGATAATTATATAACCCAGAGGTCTTAGAATTAATGGTTCAATAAGTTTTTACTCTATTTATATTTTGATTACACACAAGGTTACATCATTCATCCCTCTATCCATAATCATTTTTCCTCAATAGATCTTACACACTCTTTTGGTGAATCTCGTTCCAAATCCCACCTCATCCACCAATCAGATGAACACCATTTTCCTATAAATTGGTTATGTGTAAAATTACCTTGAGATTAACATAACTTTCATTATTCACATAGATCTTAACATCTCCCTTCCATATAATTTTTAGAGCTTTATCATTGGCTAAGTTCATCTTTTTAATATTTCCAAACACATAATTGGCCACCTATAACTTCTCTTCTATGATGTGAAATGATTCTATAAAATCATTAATCTATGATTCCACTGAAACATACACACTTAATAGTAAAATACAGATACCTTTAGATACCATAAAAAAACAAAAAAAAAATTACTTTGAGATACCGATCCTTTGGAATTTACACTTATTTCCCCAAAATATTTCTTGAGATTATCTATCTTACCAAAATTCCATCATGATTCATTATGACTATCTGATTTACATCAGATCTTCTCAGATGACTTATCTTTTGAATTCCTTTGAATTCATAGATGAGGATACCATCTTATAATTTCCTCCATTTTTATTATTTATTCAGAAAAATCCACTAAATTTCCTCAAATACCATGTTAGATACATTTTTGGAATTACTCATGGTAGTAACCATCACCCCCCTTACATTTTAGAAGAGGTTATAGACATAATACAGACCACACATCTTCTATAAACTTTAAATTAATAAAATACAAGTTTAATTAATATAATTTTAAAATAATTCACATGTTCAACTATTGATATATCCTCAAAAAATTTCATACTAAACAATTACCTCATTATGAACACTTTGTTCATCACTGTTGGATTCTCATACAGGTCTTCCATATTATTCATTACCTCATCCAAGGTATTAAAATCCTAGATATTAAAGGCCACATTCTAGGATAGTGACATTCAAATGATACTAAATACCTTTTTCTATATCCTATCCCATTCATTCTTTTTAATTACCTTCATCTTGATTCTAGTAATGAAAACATCCATGACCTTTTAAGTTAAATAATATAATATTTATATTCCCTAGAAGATAATGACTTTCCTGATAAATTTATTAATCTAGACCTTGTATCTTTTTGATGTCATGCCTTTGAAAATAATAACTCATACTGAATCAAAAATAACATCAAGATAAAAAATGTGTACTTGAGACTAATTTCGAGTGTGAACTACTGAGATAAAACAACCACAATATCTGATACCAATTCTTAGGGTAAAATAACACCATTGATCCATTAAAATTAATCTATCCAGAACTAACATGTAGAGGGTAGTAATTATTTGGATACTTCCACTAATAGATCTTTATCCCTTGATATTGATGTATCAGAAGATAATAAGTTCACACACCCTACTCATTACACCAAGTCATCCTCACACACACTCAAACAAACTCCACCAAAAACCATACCAGATAACTAAATAAATAAATAAATACTTTGGTTTTATGTGGTTCAGACATGAGTCTTATATTCACGGGAGAATAGGGATACCATTTTCATTACTAACAGAATATTAAAATATTATAAAACATAATTGGTAATGATGACAGATATTAGTTTATTTTTTTTCATGTCACTTATCCACATGAATAAGTGGTCCCACCCCACATATATAATGGGGTATAACTGATCAAACTATTTCACTACCATCCAAGATTCACAGATGAACCACTATTGGACATAGTGACTACTGATACCCTTTATAATTTGAACATAACTACTGATTTCTGTTGAACAATCTTATCTACCCTTCCATTTTCTACAAAACTGAGAGGACCAACTCTATAACTTCCATTTAACATTGTTTAGAGCACTAAACAATACACCATTCCCATTAGATGGAAGTGTCTTCTAACCAAACTGCCTCCACTAGATTCCATTGTCACTAACTAAACCCCAATATTAAGTTATAATTAGGTTCTATACTTCTGGTATATTGACTCAACACATTGAATAAGCTTCGCATTCCCAATATTGGTGACTATATCTCTAAAGGGGGTGATGATGATAATTTTATTTTTGGGGGTCCTATTGATGGTCTTGAGGGTCAAGATGAGTAATAGATAGCCTAGTTTGGATTCCTTAGGGACAATATAGTAAGTATCCTCAAAACATTCTAATGGATTTTTAAAGAGATGATCATTCACCTCTATCCCTCCCTTAAATGGAGGGTAGTGATTTTAATGCTCATGGAGAGTGGGATGAGTTACCAAAAAATGGACATAGTGTGATGAGAAGAGTTTCCTATAGTTTTGGGGATGAAAGATATCATAAGGGATATTTGTATAAGACCCAATCATAGGATATGGGAATTGTTTAGGTAGTTTGACAATGATTTTTCCATGGGTACTTAGTTGTGGTTGGTTTTGTATGGTCCTTAGGTAGTGGGACTCGGAATGTGATGCAGGATCTGTAAGAGAGATGGATTTTCCTAGAGAGGCTTGGGTTAGGTTGGGTATATGGTTTTTGATATTTTCAAGGGATTTTTGGTATGGATTGAAACTAATGAGTGGAGACTAAGTTGGGTTTTGTGGTAATCTAGTGGATGTGCTTACGAGAAACACATGTACTTTAATGGGTTCAACTAGTTATGCATGGTGTAAGAGGACATGGTTTGTGACTTGGTCATGGGTGACTAGAATCCAACATATAAGTTTAGGTACAAGGTATAATGATGACGTGAGATGATATCTAAGAGATATGGCCTAGACATGTGTCTTATAGTGTGCATATGGGGTGGGTACTTTTTATGTCTGTCTCTATGTGTGTGTATATGACTGTTCATATATTTGATGACTGAACCTGATGTGAGTCCTCACCCTGAGTGAGATGGTTTTAGTAAGGACTACCCTGAGTGAGTGGGGACTAGTCTAGGATGTGTTGTGAAATGTGAAGTGGTGTGTGACCCTCCTAAAGTGATATGTGAGTGGTTAATGTGTTGAGATATGGTATGTAACAAGGTACAAGACCTCAACCCGAGTGAGAGGATGGATGTATGTGATGTGGTATGTGATGAGGAATAATATTCTTACCTATGTGATAGGGTAAAGGTCATAACTACCCTAAGCGATAGGGTAGAGAGTGAGGTTCAGTTAGATGTGGTTGTATATTGGTATGGTATCCTACCTTGAATGAGAGGGTAGAGGATGAGACCACCCAAATTAAGAGTGAAGATGAAATGAACTTACCCATTGGGTCCTCTCCATGGCAGCAGTAAGTGAAGCATGCCACCCCAATCCCACCTCCAATAGGCCAAGTTCTAGTGAAAATAAATGAGTAGGTATACTTCCCATGATGAGAGGCTTATCCTAATGAATATGTACTCAACACACTAACAAACATGATATAATAATGCGGATAAGTGGAGGATACTAATAATAACATATAATAAATATGAATATCAACCAATAAAACACATAAAGTTAGAAAGAGGCACAATTGGAAAGTACATGGAAAAAATACATGTTAAAAAATTTCCATAGAGAGATAAACATCAACCTATATTGAACTAGGTACATACCCACAAATCCAATCTCTAATTAATATCCACAATGACACTCTACACCCTATCCCACTAATCTATGCCAAAACCACATCAACCAATTCTATCTTCAAGATGTGCATAATCTCAATAAGAAAAAACATGCGCATAAAATATTATCATATAGGGGTGAGTATAAAAAAGTAATTAGGTTGCCTCAAAAGACACAATGAAATAACAAAAGTTAAGTCAAATATTTATGAACTGTGAAGGAAAGAAGAGAAGAATATTCATATAAAACCTAGACATGTTTTGAGTAAAGTGAATCCAAAATATTGAATAATGTTATTCTCTACATATAAATCCATATGAGAGTTATAAAAAATCTTAGAGTGTAGTGTCATTCACTTAGTAGCCTCTCAACACATCACTAGAGTAGTAAGAAATAACCAAAGCCTCATCATATCACACACATCAAATATGGGTAGTACATAATGATTAAGTGTATAAAGAAGCACCCGTGACTTTTTTTATCACACACAACAGATGATGCTGGAACAAAAAAATGTATATAGCACAAAATAGAAGAATAAAATACAATATAAGGTAAGAGAGGTAACAATTCTCAAAACACTTTGTCTATCATACTCAAACCATACTATCGTTCCCATGAAGTTATCTTAAAATATTTTTCTATCTCGACTTAAAAAACATTGGATGGATAAAATGACCAAACCATTGTGATCTATGTAGAAACAAATATCAAGATTTATTGTTCATTTTTCTTAAGACACTCGATGGAATACTCATGAAGACTCCACATAGGAAAAGTAGTTGTCCATGTGGTGGCCCCTGAAGAACATTATGTGGTGCATTGTGGTAAAGAATGTGAACATAGAATTATGGAAACTTAGTTAAGTTAGGTATAATAAAAATGTGTAAATTACCATCCTCCAAGTAGGGATAGATTTAGTAGTTATACAGGTTTGATAGCTGCATTTGTGTAGAGTGGCCCATCAGCCTAGGACACTAGACCAACCTGGGTGGATAACTAAAGGAACTGCCTGACTAGGTGTCTGATATGACCGTCCTAGATTTTTGAGATCCGAGGTCAACCCAAGTCTAGAGAAAAACATTGGAACCACATTTTTTCATTGCACAGTGACCCCCATGGGTCACTTCCCTTAAGCATCACTAGATATAGAACAAGAAAAATTATATGGGAGGATTGCTTAGATTTTAAAGGGATGTGATAGAGAAAATATATTCAGTATTTTTAATATGTTATTCAATGATTTAATCCCTTAAAATTTAATAATTTTAGCTTTTTTGCATAATTTTTAAATTTTTGGTTTGTTTTGGGCTATAATTTGAAAATTGCTTAATCCTTGAAATTTAACAGTTTTCTATCACTTATTTTTTTTGAGCATAAACTTTACAATTTTGATCAAATTGGGGTGAATATTTTTTAGGATTCCTTTTTTATATGATGAAACTTATTCTTATAGGCTTAAAGCTAATTCTTAATCCACTGTCCTAGAAAAATAAATCAATGTGAAATATTATTGTGGTCGATAGAATGAACCCCACCTTAGTAAATTAGGAATATCTCAGTTTATTGACCTCTAAATGAGATGATTATAACTGGATTGGAAACAAAACTTGAAGGTTAATTTTCACATTAAATATAATGTTGATTTTCACTAATTGAGGCATCCCTTGGATGTGAAAAATTGAAGGAATGTGAAGAGTCCCCTTGGCTAGAAAATGTGTTCTTGAGTAATTCAGTCATAACTTCTTTATATATGTTAAAATTAATTGATATTTTTAGGATAAAAAGAAATATATATTTGTAAAAACATTTTATAAGACTCCATAGTGTGTTTTGATAGTATAGTGGGAAGAATAGGAGAAAAATTCTTGTAGATAGATTATGAAGGACATCTTTTTTTGTTCTTCTTTTTCACTTTTTTTCTTCTTTTTAGTTTTGTAATGCCTTATTTCTGCCCCTTTTTCACAGATAGCCTTTATATGATGGGTTAATATTAGGGGTGATTGGAGAAGGGTTGGTTTTCCCTTCTGTAATGCTTGAGTTAATGCACTTAATGATATAAAAAACATTATCTCTCATGTGAAGTTGGTTTCAATTTTCAATAGTAGTTTTTATTATCTAGTACAATATTATTTGGTTTTAGATTATTTTGTTGATATTTATTTGGTCAATGATCATTTTTCAACCTCTGTTGGGTTTTTGTTAATATATGATAGAATACATCAGGTCTTAGTGATGAAGTACTCAGTGATAATCAGTACATGTGGGAGGGGTAGTGTATTTTTTTGAATGTTTGGGATAAACAAGACCCGATCAGGAATTTCCTACATCAATTGAGGGTACTCATTTCAACTCTCACACAGATAGGAATGAGAGTTGACCAAGATAAGATATTGGAATGGTTTGCTCTCACTATCACTATTTGAACAAGGGAGTGAGAGGAAGTGATCATGGAATCTCACATTAATCATATTAGTAGAAGAGTATTGGGTAAATTGGAACTTGGATAGAATTGGAATTGTGAAAATGACCCTGACCTGAGAACCATTCTCGTATCACTATTTTCAATTACTTTATTTGTTAATTTATTTTCAATATTTTTCTTAATTTATTTATCTAGTTTTTCTTCATTAGTTTCTTTTCAAAATTAATCAATTTTAAAAATACCAACCACTTCTTTCTGTAATTTCAAGTGTCACACTCAATTGTTGTGTGATCTTATATAGATACCACCGTGGTTAACCACTTTACTACATTTTTTCACATCCCCTAATAGGAACATGCCAAAAATTGGTGTCGTTGACGGGGAGGCAGTTTTAGAAATAGAATTATAACATTTTTTTAAAATATATTCTTTTATTTAATTAAAAAAATATTTTTTACATGGTGTATTCTAAATTAAATTATTCATCTTGGATTTATTACTCATTGGTTTCGGAAAAAATGGTCCATAATGATGAGGATTCCCTATTAGAAACGGTTGATGAACTCATTATTTTGGACATGTAAATTTTTAATGGCCATGTTACATGTATCACTTTTAAAGATCTTTTAGACATGGTTAATCATTAAAACCCCCCACCCAGAATAGCCCGAAGGCCTTATTTTTATTTGAATTTTGGAAAATCCTCCTTTTAAGGGTTGAAGGGGAACCATTACATGACCTGTAGGTCCAAGGAATAAGGCCCATACATGACCCAATACAAGACCTTAAAGGCCCAAGATCTAACACACTTGAAACAGTCTCTCTCTAGCCTCTGCATCTTGAAGGTTCCTAGCTCCCCACCACACATGGCTGATTGACTAGAATTTCCACATGTAGAGTTTCACAGTACCTGGTCCTAAAGCTAGTTTCTATACCCTCTCATTCTTCCAATCTAGTTTGCTCATCTCTGGTGGTTGCTATTTTTATTTGAATCCATGTATGGGCCAGGTCCTCTGTGCTATTTCCTTCTTTTTGGTCTTTTTTATGGCCTGAAAGCCCTATGGATTGAAGTCCATTATTGGCCCAAAGGCCCTACAATCTGAAGGCACTATGGCCCAAAAGCATTTGGAGTCCTAGAGGACCTAATACCCATAGGCCAAAACTGGTGGCCCTAAGGCCCAAATAGGATGAATAGTGTTAGCATCCATAATACCAAACATTACCTACTACAGTACTACTACAGTACCATAAAATCCACCCTCACCTGGATTTGTTCTAAGGTCTCTTGGATGCCAAGCAGAATCCTCTACCACTCGTGTATATGCTCATTGAAAAAATGTAATTTTCAATGAAGTCATCATCTTTACCATATGGTGGGTCCACCAACCCAGGGAGATACGCATTCCCCATATAATTAGAAGTAGTTGGTGTAGATAATTCTACACTCATGTTTCAAATAAAGGAGCCTTGTCATGAACCAACATGAGTCGAACCTGAACCGGTTACCTGAGTCAATCCATGGTAAGGCCCGAGAGGCGTTCCCGATCCTCCTGGGCTGACGACAAGCACCAAAGGCACAACAGAGTACACAAGGGAACAATGTTGACCAATAAATAAACCATAAAATAAATAGTTGGAAGAAATAAAAAAACCAATATATAAATGAAAATAACTGCACATCATTTATACAAGAAGCTAAAAGTGCAACTGAACAACATAACAAGACTAGAAGAGTTGAACAACTGCTATCTCCACATGACCCCTAGGTCCACTCCCCAAATAAATGATCATATGATTCCCAAGGAGAACAAAAAAAAGTTAAAGCCTGTTGCAGAAACTAAAAACAAAGGAAACTATAGGTATGAGTATTAAAACTCAATAGGATAACCTGATAATCTATTCCCAATTCACTTATTTTAAATAAAAAAACATCGAATTTAAAGTTTTAACAATAATATATAAATGTATGTTTTTCTATTTTTATTCAAAAACAAAATATTTCTCATTTACCTTATTCATTTTCAAACCTAAGGTCATTATATTAGTGAGGCACAGACACTTTCAAAAGGAAAGTGATGTTTAAAATTGAAATTCACACAAAAAGCTAAAACACTTTTCTATGAAAGAATTTTTCATGACCCACACTAAAACCACATATATCTTTCCAATAAAACAATACATATTAATCCTCTACAGTAGTTAGGAAACAAGAGAAATGAAAAATATACATACAATTACCATATTCAACGCTATAAGCACTAAGAAGGAGTAGACACAGGTGGACCCAGGTGGACCCAGGAGATCAAGAACATTCCAGGACATACTAATACATAACACTCCATCCCTGTTGGCATGCTACACACGATGAAAATCATAATTCCAAAATTTTAGACTACCATAACTCAGGAAATACCGAGGGGTGCAATCCCATATTAATAAACCCAACTATTTATCCACCTACTCTGGTCTACTGATCTATACATGAACCAGTGTAGAAATTTTTCTCTGAAGGTTATCTTAATATACCATGTCCCCATATCTCATGTGTATATGGGGGGGGGGTGTAAGAACCTAGATCTTCTTTTCATGTATGTTTTCCTTTTTTAGTGTTTTTTTGAAAAAAGAATATTTTTTGGAAATTTTTGATGTACACACCGTGTACATTATGAGTACACGCTGTGTACTTTCTGAGTACACGCCGTGTAATCAGTTAACATAGGTATCCGTGTGCTGGCTGTGTAGCGGCCATGCACATAGCCATGTGGGGGTGACCTGGAGGCAACCAAAAGTGGAGTACATAAAAGGCAAGTACATGATGTGTACTTCAAAAGTACATACCATGTATTTTTTTTCATTAAATGCACCAGGGTCACGTCTGATAAATAGAACCACCTTCTTCTAGGTTTGGTTCATCTGGGATCAATAGAATGACACCGAACTTCCTCTGAGCCCCCTAACAAGCATCTGAAATCCGATTCAACCACCGTCGATTGCATTGGAATCGCCTTGGTAAGCTCTCTCTTCTGCTTGAGCTTCGTTTCCCAATTCCTCTTCTTTTCAAGTTATCATCGGTTTAAAGTTTTAGGAATTTTTGTAGATATACAGTGTTCATGGGAAATTCAAGGCTTGAGGTTCACTTATATCGATCTCCCAATACTGAAGTAGGTGGTTTGTTCCTTTATGTATAAATTATTTGAATTATATGTGAAAAATCACCCAATACCCATGAACAGGGTATTACACTTTTACTGTTTTTGCCCTATTGTTTTCTTGCTATTCTTGTTTTCTTGAGTAGAGTTAAATTGAATGTGATTAGGGTTAAATTTCTATGCTTTGGAGGTGTTTACCATTTATGTTTTGGTTGTGGGTTTCAGTTTTGCTTATCCTGTTAGCTTTCCTTGATGATTCCCATGCCTATTATTGTAGGATGGTGTGACTATTGTTCTAATATGCTGATACTCCATAGAATACGAGCCATGTATTTGTTGAGGTTTACCTTGGCCGATACATGTGCTATACTTACTTGAATTACACAGGGCCATGAGAACCTGGTGCAGTAGACCATAGGGAGAATGGGCATAAGGGCTTCTCCAAAGATTCTTTATAATTTTACGATGTGAGACCATATGGGGAATTGATGGTGAGTGCTTCCTCAGAGAGTCTATAATTTTGCTGAACCATAGGGGTGAGACTATGTGTGCTTCCCAAAGGGTTTCTTGTACTTGTTGGTCAAACTAGAGGGGTTAGGTTGCGATTAATAACCAGAGGGTAACATTTTGTGGTTAGCTAGTTGCTTGTGTTGCTAGGTAGGACCAGAAGGGATAGGCTGTGAGTACTTCCTAAAGGGTTATCTATTTTTAATTACCTGCTTTGATTAGCTGCTTAATTGATTGTGAATTGAATACTTGAACTGTGGAATTGTTTATCGATGAGTGCTTCCTTGTTTACTACGTTCCTTTTACTTAATCCCTACCATATACTCACTGACTGATAGGAACATATATTTTGGTGGTTTCTTGATGAGATTTAGTCTCACACACTATTCAGGTCATGCTTTTGGGCTCAAACAGATTATACTACTACAGGTATAGATAAGGGAAAGCGCCCTTCTACTTCAGGTACTTTATTGCATTGGAGCTGGAGAGCATGGGACCAAGCTAAGGCTTGAAATGCTAAAAAGTTGCTTATCTATTTTCCTTTTTTACTTTTGATTATTATTGTATTCAGTATTGTGACTTATTTGACTGCTTTCCTAGACATATATGTATCATGCATCATTTATATATATGTTCCATTTGTTTCTTTATCACTCTTACGTTGTTTACTATTGTTTGGTATTATTACTTATTCTGTTATTGTATATTTGTTTACTTCCACTATGTACTCTGTCAATGAGGGGATAGTTTCCCCACTATCACACCTAAGGCCCTCACTACTAGTCGGCATCCTCTGGTGTTCATGGAAATGTGCTTAAGGCCATGTGACCAACTGGGTACGGGGTGCCTCTGGGTGGATTCCTGAACTGGGACATTACAAAGTGGTACCAAAGGGATTATTTTCTTCTTGACTTACTGTTGGAGCCTATAGCTAGGGATATGATGTAATAGGTACTTGGTAATAATTTGTGCCTAAGAGTAGCTTACCCGTGTATAGGTAAAATCCAATCTACCTCGTTTATTGTAATTTTTTGGTTTTTCAATTTTATAGTTGATTTGATTTCACCTTGAGTTATTCACATTTTTTGTGTTGTTACCGTTGCTGTTATTGAGGTTCTATTTCTTTTTCAACCCAATGATATGATGGTATTCCATCTCATGCATCATTCAGGCACTTTCTAGAAATCACATGTCATGAATTCGTTCCATGTCATTTAGGGTGAATTAGCAATTTCATGTTGTTGTGATAAATGTTGTGTAGAATATGCATGTTTTTGTGATATATGACTTTATAAAATACTTTATGTTTTATAGAGTTTTGTTTGTGTAAGGTTTTGTTTGAATGAATGCCTTAATTTGGTTCTCGAGGTGTTATGGGCCCTCATGGACCTGAAATTGGTGGATCATTGACTTGTTTACCTTGTTATAACATGCGTAAGATTCCAAGATTTGATTCGCGGGGAGTATAGGCCCTCAAAGATTGGAATTTGGTACTTTCAATGTTCATTTCAATGTTTTTCTGGGTTTCAGAGTAGTTTCTGAGGCTTACTATAACAAAAACCAGAATACACGGCGTGTAATGTTAAATACATGCCATGTGTTTTTCTATTTGGGAAGAAAATGTTTTTCTTAAGTGCACACCGTGTACTATATGTACACTCCGTGTACTATATGTACACGTTGTGTAGTCTCTAATCATGTCATAGACCGTGTGGGTAGAGACACGGGATAGGGGAATTCTTGTGGGAACATTCCATGTACTGATTTTGCATGTCGTGTGGTGTTGACCCTGTGTCTGGCTATGTGGCTAACAACACGGATGGATAAAACATAAGTTATACACGTCGTGTCACTCTTGAACACACCATGTAGTGTGAACCATTCAACCATCCATGTAACTAACAACACGGGTCGGTGGAGTCTCTTCTTATTCATGTCGTGTCCATAGAGAACATGCCATGTAGTGTGATCCATGTATCTGGTCGTTTCACTAACTTCACGGGTCTGGGAAGCTCGTCTTGTACAAGCCGTGTTTGGCATGAACACGCCATGTACTCTTGTTTTAGGAGAACCGTGTGGCTTAACTATGTAGAAGGACGCGGGCAGGGAATAGGATTCAAGTACAGGATGTGTGTTAAGACAACACGCCATGTGTTTGGGGTGTTACATGGCCTAGGTTGGCAAAAGTACATGCCCATGTGAGTGGCTTAAGGGAAAACGCCATGTAGGAATTGTACACGCCATGTAGTCATGTTTTGTAAAACTTGAATGCTCTCTTCCTCCTATTACCTTATTGCACTTCTAGTTTTCAGTTCCTAATAATCTTGATCTAAGGTGTGCACTTGACCTTGCAGAGTCATTCCACCGAGATGTCCTCTGGTTGTACGCCAGTTTCAAGGAAGTGATTAGACACCGAATATGGCTGATCAGGGACTTCCAGTAGATCCTCCACTTGTTCCAGTCTTGGCACCATCCAATAAACCAGATTCAGGTGATAATGCTTAGTTCAGGGAAGGCTTCATGAGGATGATGCAGACCTTCAAGGGAGCACCGCCTCCTGCCCCGACTATGGCAGACTTGACGTGAGTTTTCCAGTAACAGCATCCTCCCACCTTTTTAGGGGAAGGATGACCTCAGGCTGAAGAGTCATGTCGGGAAGCCTTGCTGACGATCTGTGAGCATCTGAAGATGCCTCCAGAGAGGAGGGTCAATCTCGCTACTTATATGCTATGGGATTCTGCCAAGAGATGATGGGACATGATCTCACAGGAGGCTCATCAGCAGGTTATGGCTTGGGAGGAGTTCCAATGTATCTTCTACGATTACTTCTATCTGGATACCTTGAGGTCTGATTGATCCTAGGAGTTCATGATTCTGGTATAGGGTACTCTTTAGGTTATGGAGTATTCCCCTCATTTCACCGAGCTTCAGCATTTCACACCCTTCCTAGGGGGATATGGTTTCTTCATATCAAGGAGGTTTGAGGATGGTGTCAGATAGAAAATCCTCTCATAGGTGAATATCTTAAGGTTGACTTCCATCACTTCTATTTTTAACCATGCGTTGATAATGGAGTGAAATCTGAGGGATTCCGGAGCTAAGATCCTGGGAGGTTCCGTATCCAGAGTTAGTGCTTCACCAGTTGACAGCAGGGAGCACCGTAGGGAGTCTAAGGATAGGGATTCAAGGTGGTGAGAGACTCCTTCAGGTAGCCAAAAGGTATGCTACTAGTGTGGGAGGAGAGAACATATGAGGTCATAGTTCCAGAGAGATCCAGTGCGCCTATCTTGCGGCAAGATGGGTCACCTTCAGTGTTTCTGTCAGGTCTTCTCACCAGTATCTGGTGAATGGGGTTCATCTATGACTCCTCGTAAAAGAGCATCTCCACTAGTTTCTCACCATTATGGGAACTGGAGTTCTTTCAGCCGTTCAGGCCGAGGTGGAGGTCAGGGTCGTGGTATGCAGTTGCCCGATTTTCAGTGACAATAGGGTGGATCAACTCAGAGTGGTCAGGAAGGGTCATAGGGACGCAGTATATGCCAAGCCTTTTCATTGGAGGAGACCCAGCATGAGTAGGATCCTGGACCCTCTATAGTTTGAGGTACAATCCTAGTTGCCTCAGTTTTATCATCTACTCTTTTTGACACATGGGCTTCCCATAGATTTATATCTGTTGCTGTTGTGGAGAGCCTTGGGATATGTATCTTTTCGTCTGCAGATATCTTGACACTAGACACTTCATTGGGGACAAGAACATCTAGTGTACATCAGTGTAAGGAGTGCCCTCTTGAGGTTGGTGGGTGTCACTTCCTTTGGTACCTCTACGTCTTAGAGATGACAGGCTATGATGTCATTCTTGGAATGGACTGGTTAGTTCCTTTTTAGGACGTTGTTGACTGATATCACTATTATGTTTGTTCCATATCACCAGAGGGTATATCATTTCTTCATAAGAGAAAATAAAATGTCCAGGTGAGCAGAGCGGGACTCTAGCATCATGGGTTAGGAGGAGTTATAGCCTAGATTTCTAGTCTATATCTGTATGACTAGGGTACTTCAAAGATAGACTTTCCTCCAATGGTGGATCATTTTAGGGATGTCTTTCCATAGGAATTTCCAGGTTTTCATCCGAAGAGAGAGGTGGAATTTTCCATTGAGCTTGTGCTAGGAGCGGCACTAGTGTCCATTCCTCCTTATACGATGTCTATACCGGAGTCACAGGAGATCAAGAAGCAGTTGGAGGAGTTGTAGGAAAGGGGTTTCAGATTCTAAAGGCCTAGTCCTGCGATAAAGGCCTAGTCCTGCGATAAAGCGTGTAATGAGAGGACCCTACTCATGAGTGGACCACAGGTGAAGATGTTGTCTTGTGTTTTCGTGGGTGCGTATGGGTGCTCGATGACATACACGAGGAGTTGATGCGGGATTTTCATTCCTCAGTTTGGGAAGTTCATCCTGGTGTCACCAAGATGTATCGTGATTTACACCATCAGTATTGGAGGACATATATGAAGAGAGAAGTTTCTAGTTTCTTTATGAGGTGTTCCACCTGTTAGTAGGTGAAGGTGGAGCATCAATAACCAGCATGAATTTTCTAACAGTTACCCATTCCCGAGTGGAAGTGGAATGATGTCGTGATGGATTTTGTGATAGGTTTACCGAGGTCGCCTCAAGGGAATGAAGCAGTTTGAGTTGTCATTGACAGACTCACAAAGGTTTCTCACTTTCTACCAATCAAAGAGACCTTCAGTGTTGATGAGCTGGGAAGATTGTAAATCTGTGATATTTTATTATTTCATGGAGTTCCACACTCCATTGTTTCTGACAGAGATTCCTGTTTTACTTCTCAGATCTGGAAGGGGCTTCAGACGTCTTTGGGTACACAGGTACATTTGAGTACAACTTTCCATCCCCAGATAGATGGAAAGTTAGAGTGTATGATTCAGGTTCTTGAGGATATGCTCCGAGCATACATTATAGATTTTGGAGGTTCTTGGGAGAACCATATACCACTTGTGGTGTTTTCCTACAACAATAGTTTTCAAGCAACTATTCAGATGGCACCTTATGAGGCTTTGTATGGTAGGCCATACCGATTACCCTAATGTTGGTTGGAGGTAGGAGAGGTAGCTATGCTGGGACCTCATCTTGTCCAGGAGACCACAAAGTATATAGAGTTGATTCAGAAGAGGATGGCTACTGCAAAGTCTCGATAGAAGTCTTATTCTGATCGACAGGGATGACCTCTGGAGTTTGAGGTCAGTGATCACGTTTTTCTACATGTCACACCGAGGTTGGGACACAAGAGAATTATGAGACAGGGTAAGCTTTCAATGAGGTACGTCGGTCCATTTGAGGTGTCAGAGAGAGTTGGGCCGATTTCCCCTCAGTTGCAGTTTCCTTAGAGGTACCGGGATATGCATGAATTTTTCCACGTTTTTCAACTTCGACATTACTTCTCAAACCCGTATCATTCTTTACATCCCAAGGAAGTCGAGTTGGAGTTAGATGCATCTTTCGAGGAGAATCCTATATGGATTGTTGACAGATGTAAGAAGGTTCTCTATGTCTCGTCTGTTCCTATAGTATAAGTGCTATGGCAGTATGGGAGAGTGTAGGACGAGACTTGGGAGAGGGAGGCTGATGTATGATCACAGTGGCCAGAGCTGTTCGTGGTTTCTTCTTCTATGCCTTTCTAGAGAAATTTAGGGATGAATTTATTTAAGGGGGGAAGTTTTTAAGAACCCGGATCTTTTTTTCAGGTATGTTTTCCTTTTTCTGGTGTTTTTGAGGAAAAAGATGAGTTTCTAGAAATTTTTGAAGTACACGATGTGTACTCAGTTACTACGGGTAGCCGTGTGCTGGCTGTGTAGCGGCCATGCACATAGCCATGTGGGGGTGACCTGGAGGCCGCCTAAAGAGGAGTAAAAAAAAGGCAAGTACACACCATGTACTTCAAAAGTACATGCTGTGTATTTTATTTCTTTTTCATTAAATGCACCGGGGTCATGTCTGACTGATAGAACCACCTTCTTCTAGGTGTGGTTCATCTGAGAGCGAGAGAACAACACTGATCTTCCTCCGATCCCCTGACCGAGTATCCAACCTCTGATTCGACTACCTTCATTTACATTGGAATCACCTCGGTTAGCTCTATCTTCTTCTTGAGATTCATTTCCCAATTCCTCTTCTTTTCCATGTTATCCTCGGATGAATGTTTTTGGCATTTTTGTAGATCTACAGTGTTCTTGGGAGATTCAAGGATTGATGTTACCTTATATCGAGCTCCCAACACCAAGGTAGGTGGTTTGTGACTTTCTATAGAAAGTATTTGAATTATATGTGCAAAATCACCCAATACCCGTGAACGGGGTATAGCTCTATTACCATTTTAGCCCTGTTGTTTTCCTGTTATTCTTGTTTACTTGAGTATAGGTAAATTGAATGTGAATAGAGTTAAATTTCTATGTTGTGGAGGTGTTACCCAAGCATGTTTTGGTTGTGGATTTTGGTTTTTCTTAGCCTGTTAAGCTACCTTGTTGATTCCCACACCTTGTGTTGTAGAATGGTGTGACTATTGTTCTAATATGCTGATATTCCATAAAATGATAGCCATGTAGTTCTTGAGGTTTACCTTGGCCGATACGCGTGCTATACTTACTTGAATTACACATGGTCGTGAAAACCTGGTGTAGTAGACCATAGGGAGAATGGACGTAAGGGCTCCTCTAGAGAGTCTTTATAATTTTACGATGCGAGACCACAAGGAGAATAGATGGTGAGCACTTTCTCATAAAGTCTATAATTTAGCTGAACCAGAGGGGTGATACTATGTGTGCTTCCCATAGGGTTTCTTGTACTTGTTGGTTGAACCAGAGGGGTTAGGTTGTGAGTACTACACAGAGGGTTACATTTTGTGTTTAGCTACTTGCTTGTATTGCTAGGTAGGATCAGAGGGGATAAACTGGGAGTACTTCCCAGAGGGTTACCTATTCGTAATTACCTGATTTTATTGGCTACTTACTTGATTGTGAATCGAATGCTTGAACTATGAAATTGTTTATTGCTGAGTGCTTCCTTGTTTACTGCGTTACTTTTACTTATTGCCTTCCATATACTCACTGACTGATAGGAATAGATCTTTTGGTGGTTTCCTACTAGGATTTAGTCTCACACCCTATTTGGGTAATGCTTTTGGTCCCAAACAGATTATAGTGCTGCGAGTATAGATAAGGGAAAGCGCCCTTTTACTTCAGGTACTTGACTGCATTAGAGATGGAGAGCATTAGACCAAGGTGAGGCTTGCGATGCTGAGGAGTTGCTTATATGTTTTCCATTTCTACTTTTTATTAGTACTGTATTCAGCATTGTGACTTGTTTGGATACTTTCCTAGACATATATGTATCATGCATTATTTATATATATGTTCCAGCTATTTCTTTATCAGTCTTCTGCTGTTTACTGTTGTTTGGTATTACTACTGCTTCCGCTATTGTATATTTGTTTACTTCCCCTATGTACTCTGCCAATGAGGGCATAGTTTTCCCACTATCACACCCAAGGACCTTGCTGCTAGTTGGAAGCCTCTGGTGTTTGCAGAAATTCACCTGAGTCCATGTGACCAACTAGGTACGGGTCGCCTCTGGGTGCCTTCTAGAACTAGGACATTACAAAGTGGTATAAGAGGGATTCTTTTCTTCTTGACTTACTGATGGATCCTATAACCAGGGATAGGATGGAATAGGTACTTGGTAATAAGCTGTTCCTGAGAGTTTCTAACCCATGTACAGGGAAAATCCAATCAACCTCGTTTATTGCAATTTTCTGGTTTTACAATTTTACAGTTGATTTGATTTCACCTTGAGTGATTCACATGATTTGTGTTGTTACCATTGATGTTATTGAGGTTTTATTTATTTTTCAACTTGATAAGATGAGGGTATACCATATCATGAATCATATAAACACATGCAGTAAATCACATGTCATGCATTCTTGCCATGCCATTTAGGGTGCATTAGCAATTTCATGTTGTTGTGATTGATGTTGTGTAGAATATGTATGTTGTTGTGATAGATGCATTGATAAAATACCTGTTGTTTTATAGGGTTTTGTTTGTGTAAGGTTTTGTTAGAATGAATGCCAAACTTTGGTTTTTGAGGTGTTATGGGCCCTCATGGATCGGAAATTGGTGGATCATTGACTTGTTTTCCTTATTATAACATGTGTAAGATGCCAAAATTTGATTTGCGGGGAGTATGGGCCCTCACAGATCATAATTTGGCACTTTCAATATTAGTTTCATTGTTTTTATGGGTTCCGGAGTATTTTCTAAGGCTTAATATCCATAAAAACCTAGAATACAGGACGCGTAATGTTAAATAAACACCATATGTTCTTCTATTTGGTAAGAAAATATTTTTCTTAAGTACATGCAGTGTACCGTATGTACACGCCGTGTAGTCTCTAACAGTGTCGTGGACCGTGTGGACAGAGACACAAGATAAGAGAATTCTTGTGGGAACAAGCCATGTACTAACTATGCACGCTGTGTGTTTTTGACCCTGTGTCCGCCCATGTGACTAAAAGTATGGGAAAAAAACCATGCGGGCTAGGCCCAAAGTGGAAAATATCATGATCATGGGATAGACAGGGCCGTAACAAATGGTATCAGAGCTGGTGTTCATTTGATGTGCCAGTGAGGACGCTGGGCCCTTCTAGGGGGGTGGGTTATGGAAATCCCACATTGAAGAATGATGAGGACGAAGCACCCCTTTATAAGGTGGTGTGGATACCTCTCCCATTATGAGGCATTTTTCTAGGGGGTACCTGAGGGCTAGAACACATGGAAAAACAAAACCGTGTGGGCTGGGCCCAAAGAAGACAATATCATGATCATGGGCTGGACTGAGCCATTATAGGGGGGTGGTGGGTGGTGGGTGAGCCAACCTATGCCAACTGAGCATCCAGTCACAACATATATATAATAATAATTCACAATATGTCTTATCCTGAGTCTCCCCAAGGACTAATCTCTTTACTTGAAACAAATTGAACACAAAGGATTCCAACTAATGATCCCGAATAATGGATCTCGAGGATTCCAAAACTAGGACATCCCACCCATTATTCGAGACAAGGCACAAGAAGATCCAACAAAGGTTTTTATAATAAATTTTTTCATTATTTTCATAAAGAGGCCAAATGGGCCCTTAAAAATTTCAGACCACTGACATTTACAAAAAATGCATTCCATTTTTCAAGAATATACGTCAAGCACAAAATTTTCATATAAAAATATTTACATAACTCCAAAAAAATTTCCATCCCACTTTCAAACCAAAACCTGTTTTGATAAAAAATGCCAACAGGGACGAAATTCACCATCACATGTCAAAATGATTTTCAAAAGTTATGTACACGCTTGTTTTAACTTAAATCCATTTGAAATAATCTTCCAAGAAACCCTAAATCATCACTTCACCAAAACCTGCATTTATCAAAAACACATGTGAATTTTTTTTAAAGGGGTTTAAACACAGCATTTGCTACACCAAAATATTCAGACAACCTATTTAAGAAATTTCATTCCACACTCAAGGCTCAAACCATTTTTTATAAAAACTCAAAATGGGCTACCCTTTATTAACATAAGACAAAACACATTAAAAACACACACCAACTTCTTTATAAATACAAAAAAACTTTGGACAGCCATAAAAGACCCCAAATAAACATCTTTCAAGCTGCCCATACATTTAAAAATTTGAACAAATCATTTCAAATCACTCGCAACACATAGATGCCAACCATGAATTTTACCAAAACTAAGACATGGAATACTTAACAAAACAGATCAAATTTAACACTTAACAAGGTGAAAAATATCAATTTTCATTCAATAAATTCATTTATGTTGTTGGAACATGTTCTAAATATCATATAACATGTGCAAAACTAATAGATCATTTTACCAAACAAGCAGAATGTACATTTTTAACAAAATAACACCATTTATCCTAAAACAAGGCATAATCTATCTCTTTGCACACCCAAAAACCAAACCAAAGTTTAAAAAACTACTCTTAATATGTATATAAGGTGTGAACTACCATAAAAGAATGAAACCCAAATTATAAAGGTAGGTGCAAGGTGAGACCTACCTCAGAATCATGGTGGAATGAGAACACAAACCCGAATTCACTCTATTTGGGTTCTAATACCCTAAACCTTCCAAAAATAACCCTTAATGAGAAATAAAAAAAAATGAATAGAAATAAAAAACCTTTGTCAATATGGCCATAGGAGAAGAGAATAGAGGATAAGGGGATACCAAAGGGAGGGGAAGCTGCACCAGAAGGGGTTGCGTGCCGGAAGGGGGTCGTGCTAGAAGGTGTGTGCCTACAAGGGAGGTCACCAGAAGGGAAAGAACTAGAAAAGTGAAAGAATAGGGGAAGGGGGTAATAGACTGGGGTTGTGGGCACTGATGGAGGGTAGGTCTGAAGAGGGGGGTCACGCCACTGGTTCAAGTAGGAGGAGGGGGCCACGACAGGGGGGCTACACTGCTAAGCAGGAGGGGCAGTGTGCTAAGTAAGGAGGAAGTGAGCTGGACAGGATGGGGTGAGCGCACTGGGGGGTCGGTCATGCACCACGTAGAGAGGGAGAGAGGGTAGTGGATTAAGGTTCCTTTTTTCCCTAAAAACTCCCTAAAAAGAAACTAATAAAAAAATTTAATAAATAATAATAATAATAATAACAACAAAAACAACAACAACAATAATAATAATAATATTATTATTATTATTAAAATTACTCAAATAATTTTATTTTTCCCAATTATTGTTATGTTAATTTAATTGTTCATTATGATAATTAATTAGTTAACTGTATACAGGGAAACCACACAGTGATTTGATGAAGCCACATGGCTTCATTTGTGCCCTACCTGTTCACCAGACATTGAGATGCCAACAAATCTTCTTCAATAGAAAAAACACAACCATTCAATCGGGAACAGACCACACCTCGACAAAGAGTTCAAAACCAATATAAAATAATAAAATAATAAAATAATAAAATAAAAATAATCTCCAAAGTCAGGGAGTGAAAATTCTCCCCACCATAACGTTTTCTAACCCCAGAAAGCCACAACACTTTCCAGATTATTGATCAACACCTAAGGATCCCATATAAGTATGATCCAAAATCTCATGTAAAGAAATTTGACTGACCATCAACGGGACCTAACCCCAATGCCCAAAGTAAATCACCAGAAGAGGGGAGGCCCAAACGGACTCCCCACCTTAATAATTAAATTAGCATCTGATGTCTTAAGAGAAAACCCAATGATACCCATGGTGGGTCTCCCCACTATAAAGAACCAACTAGATATGACCAAACATGAATTTAATATGATCCCAAAATCAGGTCATTCCCAAATAGTCCAATCGAAACTCTTCCACAACAACCTACCCAAGATAATAAAGACACCAGTTAAGGAGGACACATCAAGATAATTTAAAATACCCACTCCCTAATGGAGGGTACAAGAACTGGTCCACAACTCTGAGCATGGACCAAAAGCCTCACCACACAAGGTGGGGAAGGAAGGGGCCCAATGATCGAACCATTGAAACCACAACCAACAACTAGCCACCACTTTCTACAATGCTAGAGAAAAATAACAGCATTGGGGAACCACAATAAAACCTTAGAATTGCATCACCATAATAGTGAAGGTACGACCCTTGGAAAAATCCTCAAACCTTCAGGATTCTTGACTATGAGCTAGATTCACTTCAGGGCCAATGGCTGGAGCACTGATGGATGAATCATGTACTTCCTCTCAGTCAGGATCTGTAAATCCCAAACTAAAACATGCATCACATGATTAGATAAAAGAGAAGGATAAAAAATTTCTAGAGTAGAACCACACTTCCATTAAAAAAAGGATTCACAAAATACCCACAATATTCCTTACATTACAAAATCCAAAACACCGCCAGCACAACCACCATGAAAAATGATCCCTTACACTCGAAGGGGACTTATAAAAAGAATCTCTAAACAAATTTCCAATATCATATAACTTCTGAGAGTTGCCTCCATGAAGCTTTCTAGAAATTCCTTGATATAATCTCTAAAATTGACCCAAGTGTTCACAAGCATGGAATGGATTAGGATTACTTGGACACAACAACCTCTTGTGACCCAAAATTCCACACATATAGAATAGAAAAATATCTTACCCAGAAGAGGCTGATGAGAGATCCTAGGGTCTTCTGATTCCACAAAACTCTCCATCAAATTTCAACTGATTCTTCTTATCCTTTACAGAATCCTCACCACTACTCTTAATAATTATAGGAGGGAGGACTAGTTAAAGCACTTCTGCCATAACAACTTCAACATGAAAATATTGTCTCATCTCATTGGAAAACAAATCTAGGTTTGACTCTGACACCTTCGACTTCAAATCCATAAGGAGACACACCTCTAAACACTGAGCCTTCAGGGAGTCATATGTGGCATACCATAAATAATAAGGTAATAGAATCAGAAATAACTGGAAATACTCCAACACTAATCCATCACACTACTGCAAACAACCAATCTCCATCCCCTTTCTCAACCTTTATTTCTCAGAGAAATACTGAAAAATGAACAAAGCTTTGAAAAACTCTCAAGTAAGCTCTTGATGGGACTTGTTACAAGACACTTGTACCACATCCACGGTGAACCTTCAAGAATGAAGTTTGAAAACTTGACCTTCAACAACTCGGGCAACTCAACTAGGTTAAAGTCCCTTTCGATCTTTTTCATCCACTCCTCTGCTATAGAAGGGTTTGATTTACCATAAAAGAGAGGTGGATCTGGCTTATGGAACACAAAAATAAAATACACAAGTTGATCAACCGCACTATAATCACCCATTGAAGATCCATGGGAACAAAAACTGAATAAGAAAAGTAAAGAACCAAATAAAATTCAACACATAAAATAAAAATCCTCAAGATCAAACACCGAATAACTGACCAACTTTAAACATAAAAAACATACCATTATTAACAATCAACATCCCCTTTATGAAATACACAAAACACTTTCAAAAAAACACCAAACGTTCATAACCAATTTATCTAATTCAAACAATTTTCAGAATTCAAGGTAGACCCAAAACAAATCAGAAAGAGAAGAAGTGTTGGTAGGTGACTTGATCACATTATTGGCGTCCATATTGCAAACATTACACTGACACATTGAGCTTTCTAGGATCATGCCTGTAGCTCCACATGGATTTCCAGGCCATGCGAGATCATGGGGAACATTGGCCCAACTACCCTTTTCCTATCCCAATCACCAAAATGTCCCTAAAGACTAAAGAAACTAACAAAACCGGTCATCCCCTAAAACCTGAGGATCATAATGAGAAATATTTATTGACTCTCTTCCCGAACCTACCTCTCGAGTCCTAAAAATCCAAATCCATCTACCTTGACATCCCTAAATAGAAATGGGAACTCTGAAAAGAAATATCTTCTACGATCCAACATTCTATTATACCATTTTGTCACAAACCAACCCAGATCGACCCTGAACTGGTCACCCAAGTCAATTCGTGGTAAGGCCCGAGAGGCATTCATGATCCTCCCAGGATGGAGTCAAGCACCAAGGTAATCACTGAGTGCACAATGGAATGATTTCTCCCAATAAATAAACAATAAACTAAATAGTGGGAAGAAACCAAACAACCAAATATATAAATGATAAAAATGGATAATCATTTACATAAGAATCTGGAAGTACAATTGAACAACATGACAAGTATAACCGATTTGAACAAACACAATCTCCACGTGAACCCGCTGGTCACTTCCCAATTCAATGATAAAATACCACCCAAGGAAAACAAACACAAGATGAAGCTTGTAGTAGAAACTAAAAACAAAGGAAACTATGAGCATGATTTTTAAAAATCAGTAGGCTAACCCGACAATATATTACCAATGCACTTCCTTTAAAATAAAAGAAACATCCAATTCCATGTTTGAACTACAATATATAAAAGTGAGGGTTTTCACATGTTTTTAAAAAACAAAATTTAGCTCATTCCCTTTATTCATTTTCTAAACCATGGTCATTCTATTAGTGAGACAATAAAATTTACAAAGGATGAGTGGTGTTTACAATTGAAATTTATAAAAAAAAAGATAAAACACTTTTCATTGAAAGTAGTTTGCACGAGCCAAATTAAAATCACACATCA
Source organism: Viscum album (assembly GCA_963277665.1). NCBI lineage: Eukaryota > Viridiplantae > Streptophyta > Magnoliopsida > Santalales > Viscaceae > Viscum > Viscum album. Next base: position 1,850,957,486 of record OY728156.1, read on the forward strand.
CTTTCCAATAAAACACCAAACATGAAAGTACTATAGTAGTTACGCGACAAGGGCAATGAAAAATATACATAAAATTATAACATTCAATGCTACAATATCTAAGAATGAGTAGACATAGTTGCACCCAAGAGATCAAGAAAAATATAGAGCATACTAATACATGAAACTCTATCCCAATTGTCATACCACACACGACGAAAATCAATATGGCTAAATGCCCGACCACCCTAACTCATGACAGACTGAGGGGCCCAATCCCATAGTAATAAAACCTAAAATATATCCACCAACTATGGGCCACTGGTCAGTACTTTAACTACCAGTGTATCCATCATGTTTCAGAAGGTTCTCTTAATATTCCTAGTCCCCATGTATCGTGTGTATAATAAGTGGGGGGGGGGGGTGAGCCAACTGATTCCAACTGAGAATCCAATCAAAACACACACACACACACACACATATATATAATAATTCACAATAGGTATCACCCTAAGTTTCCCCAAGGACTAAGCTCATGCCTTAAATCAAATATAACACAAATTATTACAACTAATGAACCCTAATAATGGATATCGAGGCTTCCACAACTAGGACATCCCCTCCCATTATTCAATTCAAGGCACAAGAACATCAAACAAAGGTTTTCATAAACAAAATTCATTATTTTCACAAAGTTTCAAAACAGACCCTTAAAAATCTCACAACACCAACCTTTACAAAAAATGAAGTACATTTTTCAAGAATTGATGTCAAACACACCATTTCCATATAAAAATATTTACATAACTCCTTAAAAAAAATTCCCATCTCACTTTGAAACCAAAACGTTTTTTTATAAAAATTGCCTATTAGGCTAAAATTCATCATCACATGGAAAACCAATTTTAAAAAGTTAAGTACATGATTCTTTTAACATAAATCCATTTGAAAAAATATTCAAAGAAACCCCAAATCACCACTTCACCAAAACCTAATTTTATCAAACACACATGTGCACTTTTTTTAAAGGGGCGTAAACACAACATTTGCTACACCAAAATATTCACACAACCTATGAAATACATTCAGTTCCACACTCATGGTCCAAAACATTTTTTTTATAAAAACGCCAAATGGGCTACCCTTTATCAACATAAATACACAAACACATATTTATAAATAAAAAATGACTTTGGAAAGCCATAAAAGACCCCAAAACAACATATCTCATGCTTCCAATACATTTAAATTTTTTTAAAAATCATTTCAAATCACCTGCAACACATAGAGGCCAACTAAACATATTACAAAAACCAAGACATGCAATATTAGACAAATAAAATATCATTTAGCACCTAACAAGGTACAAAATACCGATTTTCATGCCATAAATTCATTTAATCAATTGAACCATGTTCTAAATATCATATAACATGTGAGAAACTAACAAATCATTTTAACAAACAAACAGAATGCACATTTTTAACAAAACAACACCATTTATCCTAAAATAAGGCATAATCCATCAGTTTGCACACCCAAGAACTAAACCAAAGGTTAAAATAAACTCTTAATATGTATATAAGGTGTGAAAGGAAAGAAAAGGATGAAACTCAAATTATAAAGGCAGGTATAATGAGAGACCTACCTCAAAACCATGGTGGAATGATGAAGCAAAACATAATTAACTCTATATGGTTTCTAATACCCTAAACCTACAAAAAATAACCCTTAATGAGAAATAACAAAACATAAAGTAAGAGAAATAAAAACCCTATGTCAACCTGACCCTAGGAGAATAGAATAGGGGATAAGGGGATACCAGAGGGAGGGGAAGCTATGCCAGAAGGGACTGTGTGCTAGCAGGGGATCGTGATGGAAGGTGTGCACCAGTATGGGTGGTTATTAGTAGGGGGTGGCAGAAAAGGGAAAAAGTATGGGAAGGGGGGCACAGGCTAGGGATGTACGTGTTGATGGAGGGAATTTTGGAAGAGGGGGGTTACGCCACTGGTTCGGGCATGAGGAGGGGGGCGCAACCGAGGGGCTACACCGCTGAGCAGGATAGGGTGGTGCACTCAGCAGAGAGGAAGGGAGCTGGCTGGGATGGGGAGAGCACACTACGGGGTTGATCGTGTGACACGTATATGGGAAGGGAGGGTAGAAGATTAGGGTTACTTTTTCTTTTCTAAAAAAATACCCTAAAGAGAAAATAATTAAAAAGTTAATAAAAATAATAATAACAACAACACCAACAACAACAACAACAATAATCTAAATATTATTATTATTGTCATCATTATTGAAATGGATCAAATAATTTTATTTTTGTCCTTTTATGTTTAATTAACTTAATTGTTCGTTGTGATTATTAATTAGTTAAATTTTTACCGGGAAAGACGCATAAGGATTTGGTGAAGCCACACGACTTCGTTTGTGCCCTTCCTATGCACCGGTCATTAAGACACCAACAATTCTTATTCAACATTAAAAATGAAAACATTCAACCAGGCCTAACCCGCACCTTGACAGAGAGTTAGAAACCAAGATAAAACAATAAAACAATAAAATAAAAATTATCTCTAAATTCAGGGTGTGAAAATTCACCCCACCATAACTATTTTTGTCCCTAGAAAGCCATAACACTTTCTAATCGATTAATCAAAACCTATGGATCCCATTGAAATACAATCCCACCTCTCAACTGAGGAAATTTCACCGACCATCAATGGAACATAACCCCAATTCCCGAAGTAAATCACCAACAGAGGGAAGGATCAAACAGATGCCCTGTCATAAGAATTCAATTAGCATCTAACATCTTAAGATAAAACCCAATGAGACCCATGGTGGGTCTCCCCACCATAAAGAACCAACTAGCAGTGACCAAATGAGAATTTAACATGATCCAATAAATCGGGTCATTCCCACATAGTCCAACCAAAACTCTTTCACCAAAACCTACCCAAGCTAATAAGAACACCTGTTAAGGAGGATAAATCAAGATCATTTAAACTACCCACTCCCGAATGGAGGGGATAAGAACTGGTCCACAAATTCTAGCATAAACCAAAAACCCCCACCACATGGGGTGGGGAGGGAATGGGCTAATGATCGGACCATTGAAACTACAACTAACAACCAAATACCAGTTTCTACCACACAAGAGTAAATTCATAACATTGAGGAACCATAATAAACCATTATAAATACCCCACCACAATGGTGGAGGTATGACCATAGAAAAACTCCTTAAATGTTCTAGATTCCTAACTATGCGCTAAATTCACTCTGAGATCTATGGTCAGAGCACTAATGGATAAAGCATCTATAGCCTCATAGTCAAGAGCAATAAATCCAAAACCAAAACTCTCATTACGTGATTAGATAAAATAGAAGGATTGAAAATTTCTAGAGTAGAACCACCCTTCCATTGAAAAAATGAGATAAAGAAAGACCCACAATATTACTTACATTACAAAAAACAAAACACCACTAGAAAAAACCCATGAAACAATATCCCTTACATTGGAAGGGAACTTACAAAAAGAATCTCTAAACATATTTACAATAATATATCACTTATGAGAGTTTCCTCCATGACGATTTCTTGAAACGCCATGACAGAATCCCTTCAAGTGACCCAATCATCCACAATCATGATAGGGATTAAGAGTACTTGGACATGAAAATCTCTTGTGACCCTTCTTGCCATAATGATAATATAGAAAAATATTCTACCTAGAAGAGGTTGATGAGATATCCCAGGGTCTTTTGATTCAATGAAACTCCCCATAAAATTTCAACTACTTGTTCGTATAATTACCAGAATCCTCATCGCTAATCCTAAGAATTTAAGGAGGGAGGACTACTTTGAGTACTCCCATCATCAAGGATTCAACAAGAAAATATTATCTCACCACATCGGCAAACAAAGTTAGGTTTGACTATGACACCTTTGACTGCAGATCGGGATGGAGACCTACCTTGAAATGTCGAGCCTTCATGGAGTCATCTATGGTATACCCTAAATCATAATGGACTATATCCAAAAAGCATTGAAAATAATCCAACACAGTTCCATCACCCTACTACAAAAAATCCACATCCATACCATTTATCACCCTTTCTTTCTCATAGAAATGCTAAAAAATGAACAAAGATTTCAAAAAATCCCATGTAAGCTCTTGACAAGGTTTGTTCCGAGGAACTGACTTCCACCGCATCCATGGTGAACCTTCAAGAATGAAGGTTTAAATCTTGACCTTCAATGACTTGGGAAACTCGATGAGTTTAAAGTCTCTTTTTATATTTCACATCCAATCTTCTACTATGGAAAGGTTTTATTGACCATAAAATAGAGGTGGTTCTAGCTTCTAAAACTCAAGAATAAAATCCTTAGGTTGATTAACCACACTACGATCACACATTGAACTTCCATGGGAATAACCACTAAACAAGAAAAGTCAATAACCAAATCAAAGTTAACTCCATAATAAAAAACCTCAAGATCAAACATCATATAAGAGAAAAAATTTAAAAATAAAAAAAACATACCATTATTAACCAAAAACATTTCCCTTTTTGAAATTCACAAAACACTTTCATAAAAACACCAAAAATTCGAAAGCAATTTATCTGATTCAAATATTTTTGAGAATTAAAGGGAGACCCAAAACAACTCAAAAAGGGAACTATTTCCAGTGGGTGACTTTACCATATGGTTGGTGGCCATATTCCAAACATGAAAATGACACAGAGAGCCTTATAGGATCATTACCGTAGCTCCACATGGATTTTTAGGCTATGAGAGCTCATGGGGACCATTGTCCTAACTCCCCTTATCATATCCCAATCACCAAAAAATCCCTAAAGACCAATGAAATTAATAAAATCGGACATCCCGTAGAAAACCAAGGATCGGAATGGGAAATAGGTTGTGACGATCTTCTCAAACTACCCTCTAGAGTCACAAAAATCCTACTCTTTCTACCTTGACATCCACAAATAACAAAGGGTGCTCTAAAAGAAAAGTTCTTCAAGGAGCTAACCTTCTTTAATACCATTGTTTCACGAACCAACCCTGGTTGACCCTGAACTGGACACCTGATTCAATCCATGGAAAGGACTGAGAGGCATTCCCAATCCTCCCAGTCTGGCAACAAGCACCAAGGGCATCACAGAGTACACAAGGGAAAGATTTATCCAAATAAATAAACAATAAACTAAAAAGTAGGAAGAAACCAAACAAACCAATATATAAATAAAAAGAACTATGCGTTATTTATACAAGAATCTAAAGATGCAATTGAACAATAATACAATACTAACCAAACTAAACAACCAATATCTCCACATGACCTCACGGGTCACTCCCCAACTCAATGATCAACCTCTGCCCATGGTGAACAAACACAAGATAAAGCTTGCAACAAAAACTAAAAAAAGTAACTATGGGGGTGATTATTAGAACTCAGTAGGCTAACTCGATAATCTATTCCCAATTCACTTCCCTAAAAATAAATGAAACATCCAATTTCATGTTTTAACTATAATATATAAAAGTTAGGTTTTCTACATGTTATTATAAAACAAAATACGGCTCATTTCCCTTATTCATTTTCAAAACCAAGGTTATTCTATTAGCGAGACACTAACATTTAAAAAGGTAGAGTGATGTTTACAATTTCAATTTTAAAAAAAATATAATACACTTTTCTTTGAATGAATTTTTCATGAGCCACATTAAAAGCACACATCACTTTATAATAAACACTACACAAGAAATTACTAGAGTTGTTATGCAACAAGGGAAATGAAAAATATACATACAAGTATGAAATTAAATAATGAAAGCACTAAGGAAAAGTAGACACAGGTAGACCCAAGAGATCAATCATAATCCAAAACATACTAATACATGAGACTCTATCCCTGTTGGCATGCCACACACAATGAAAACCAAAACACCCAAACGCCCAGCCACCCTAACTTAGGACAGACCGAGGTGCCCAATACCATAGTAAAAAAACAAAATATATAGCCACCTACTATAGGCCACTATTGAGGATGTGAACTACCAGTGAAACAGTCGTTCTAGATGGTTCTCTCAATATACCAGGTCCATATGTATCGTGTGTATAAAAAGAGGTGTGAGCCAACTGATGCCAGCTGAGCATCCAATCACAACAGATATATATATATATATAACAATAATTCACAATAGGTCTCACCCTGAGTCTCCCCAAAGACAAATCTGATGCCTTAAAATAAATAGAATACAGTGGATTCCAATCGAGGAACCCTGATAATGGATCCTGAGAATTCCACGGCTAGGTCATCGCACCCATTATTCTAGACAAGGCACAAGAACATCCAATAGAGGTTTCCATAATAAATATTTTTCATATTTTCTCAATGTGTCCAAATAAGACCTTAATCATTTCACACCACCAAACTTTACAAAAAATGAAGTACATTTTTCAAGAAGAGATGTCAAACACAGCATTTCTATATAAAAATATTTACATAATTCTTTCAAAAAGTTTCCATCTCACTTTCAAACCAAAACATTTTTTTAATAAAAAATGCCAACCGAGCCAAAATATATCATCACATGTCAATCCAAATTTACAAAGTTAAGTACACAATTTTGTTTAAGTTAAATCCATTTGAAAAACTCTTCTAAGAAACGCCAAACCCTCACTTCCCCAAAACCTACTTTTATCAAACACACCCATGTAGTTTTTATAAAGGGTTTTAAACACACCATTTGCTACACCAAAATATTCACACAACCTATATAAGACATTCAATTCCACACTCAAGGCTCAAACATTTTTAAAAAAAAAAGCCAAATGGGATACCCATTATCAGCATAAGGCAAAACACCTTAAAAACCCACACCCACTTATTTATAAATCCAAAACCACTTTGGATAGCCATAAAAGACCGCAAAATAAAATGTCACATGCCGCTAATAAATTTAAAAATTTAAACAAAACATTGAAAATAACCTTCTATATAGAGAGGCAAACCAACCATTTTATCGAAACCAATACATGAAGTATTTAACAAAACAAATCTCATTTAACACTTAACAAGGTAAAAAATACCAATTTTCAAGCCATAAATTCATTTAAGATATTGAACCATGTTATAAATATTATTTAGCAAGTATGAAACTAATAGATCATTTTACCAAACAAGAGGAATGCCCATTTTTAACAAAATAACACCATTTATCCTAAAACAAGGCATAATTCATCACTTTACACACCCAAAAACTAAACCAATGGTTGACCAACAACTTTTAATATGATTATAAGGTGAGAAATATAAGAAAAGGATGAAAATAAAATTATAAAGGCATGTGAAATGGGAGACTTACCTTAGAACCATGGTAGAATGACGACACAAACCCGAATTTTCTCTATGCGGGTTATAATTCCCTAAACCTTCCAAAAATAACCATTAATAAGAAATACCCAAAAATAAATGAAAAGAAACCAGAAACCTATGTAAATATGACCTTAGGATAAGAGAGTAGAGGATAAGAGGATACCAAAGGGAGGGGAAGCTACGCCCGAAGGGGTTGTGTGCTGGTAGGGGGTCGTGCTGGAAGGTATGCACCAGGCAAGGGCAGTCACTAGTAGGGAGGGTTCTGAAAAATAAAATCATAAGGGGAAGGGGCCATGAGCTGGGGCTGTGTGCATCGATGGAGGGCAGGCTGGAAGAGTGGGGTCACACTGCTGGTTTGAGTAGGAGGAGGGGGCCATGACTGCGGTCTATGCTGTTGAGCAGGAGGGGTCGGTGCACTGAGGAAAGAGGAATAGACCTGTCCAGGATGGGGAGAGCACACTAGGGGTTCAGTTATGCAAAAAATAAAGGGGAAGGGAGGGTAGTGGATTAGGGTTCCTTTTTTCTAAAAAAACACCCTAAGAAGAAATTAATTAACAAGTTAATAATAATAATAATAATGATAAAAATAATAAAAATAAAAACAACAACAACAATGAAAACAATAATAAAAATAATAATAAGAAAAACAGAAAAACAACAAGAATAATAATAATCTTAATAATAATAATATTATTAATATTATTAAAATGCCTCAAATAATTTTATTTTTTCTATTTTTCATTGCATTAACTTAATTGTTCGTTGCCATAATTAATTAGTTAACTGTATACCGGGAAAGTCACACAATGATTTGATAACACCACATGGCTTCGTCTATGCCCTACCTTTTCACCAAACATTGAGATGCCAAAAATTCTTATTCAATAGAAAAAACACAAACATTCAAGTAGGCTAAGGCTACACCTCGAAATAGAGTTCAAAATGAAGATAAAATAATAAAATAATAAAAATAAAATCATATTAAAAGTCAGGGTGTGACAAGCCTACCTACCTACCTCCATCTATTACCAATCTACTCCATAAAAAACTTTTCACTGAAGAAGAAATAGTATTTGAGATCATTAAGGGAGATGATCTTTACTTAAACTCATTATCTTCTAATTTTAATGAAACTGAATTGGGTATCACCTCCCGTTGTTTTACATTTTTAGGTTGAAGGAATAGTTTTTTTTCCTTTGTGGATGAAGAATTAAAAGAAGATTCACCTAATGAGGAACATTTGAAGCTCCCTGAAAATGTTGAAAATTTATTAGAGGGAGTTCATGGGGAGATCCAATAGGATTTTCTTAAGGAAATAGAGACACAATATGATTATTTTCAATGGGTATATTTTTATATTGATTATCACGATTTCATTTTTTTAATATATAATTATAATTTAAAGTTTCATTTTATTATTCAATTGAGGAAACGTACCTTGAGAAAGAGTTGTAGAATGAAAAAGAAGTTTTGTAAGTAGATACCAAGAAATAGGAGGACTCATTATTTTTCCTACCCCACTAAGAATGTTTTATCTCATTCCCATTTATTTGAATTTTTTATACTATATACATCGAATCCTCAACAAAAAATAAGAAGTGTAGGATGGAAAGAAGAACTGTTTTTGGTTCATCTAAAAAAACTCCACCCTCCATCTGATTGAGGATAACCAACTGGAACAACCCATCTGAATGTAGTCAAAATCCAAGTTCCATGTGGGAGATTAAACCAATATATATCATTATATTCTCATTCAATTTCTATATTATTTTCTTTCAATAAATTTATTATTCTATCTTATCTTCTTTTTCTTGTAGGTTTTCAGTGAGCAGCTCTTAGGAGATTAACTCAATATTGCACTACCAATATGTTAGTTTGTACACCTCCTTTACACTTTCTTGATTTCATTTATTTAATATCAAATATGATTAAATATAAAATCTACTTGAACTAATTGAGTACACTACATCATTTATGTGTTGGGGAGGGGACCTTTGTAGTTTTTGGATTTTCATTTCATGCCTTGTTTGTCAAATTTTCAATAAATACAAATTGTGAATTTGTTAAAATTTTTGTGTGTTTCTTTTTTTAATTTTTGTGTTTTTTTGAATTTTTTTAGCTAAAATGAAAATATTTTACAATTTTTGAAACCACATCTATCTGTGAAACAATTTATTCTATGAAACCAAACATAAATGAATGATGAAAATGAATTTGTTTCAAGTTTAAATCTTAGAGGGTTTTGTGAAAAGATATCTAATTTTTTTAATAATGTGCCAAATCTCACTATATTTATCTTTCAAATACCATTATTTTGAGTCTTATAAACCATTATTTTCATATTCTTTACATTTACATCACTTCTTTAGAGAACCAAATCATGCTTTCTTTCACCAAAATTTGATTTATTCCAGTCAAAACGTAAGGGATTGAGGTACTTGGGTTTTAAATGACACGGGAATTTATTTGGTTTTAAATACACCTTTTTAATGAAAATCCTTTTTATTTTAGTCTTATTTATAAATTTAATCCCTATATCCCTTAGAATCCATGATCTTACTGTTACGTTAGCCACATTATAAGCCAATATTCTTTATCACACCTTCTCTGAAGTGATTTTTCATGATCTAATTAAACTTACTTGTGGGGGGAAGATGTATTGTATTATGATACATCATTTAAAAATAATTTGGGAGAAAAATAAAATTTTTAAGAGATGTGTTAACTTCTGAAAAGAATTTATTTTGATGAATGCTGTTCCCTTTTAGAGCTTTTGTGATAAGTATGTTTTGCCTTTTTGGAGATACCAAAGGAGAAAGAAAGGTACGCCTAAATAGAGATTTCAAGAAAAATTTTGTTTGAGAATATTGACATTTTTTCTACTGAAATTATGAATGGTGTGAAATTTCTTTGAGTTTTCATGATGATAGATCTTATTTTCTACTAAGGGAAGTGAGGAGGAGACCATACATGAGTTAAAATTTGAATCATGTAATTTTTTATTCAAAAAGAGTCAAACCCTCCTTATCCTGCCTCATATTTTTTTAAATCTAAATCATACTAATAAAAATACATAGAACAAACATGAAAATTCCTCATGATAAACACATGTACTTAAATCACATTGTAACAACCTGAACTATCATAAATAAAATTTTCCTTTATGATTTTATCAAATTTTTTATTATGTAATACAGTTATAGAAAACATATGTAATTCCTTGGTTATATCTTTGGATATAAAATACCATTAGGAATATTACCATTGTTAATATAGTCTTTTAATAGTGATCACGTGATTATTATAAATATAGGGATTTTAACATGTCTAATTGATTCAACAAATGAAGTGATGACCTTAACTAGTAGAATCATGCCCTATGAATCCCATTTATCAAAGATTCTGAGGGAGATAGAATCTATGGGATTTTTCCCTAACCAAGCCCTAGCTGAGATCCAATAACTTAAGCATTAGTGAAAAAAATTATGGTAGAAGTTCAAGCTCATTGATATCACGACCAAACTATATTTACTGAATGACCACATGATAGTCTCGCTGTTGCACACCTTACTCTTAGAGAATATGCCCGTGTTATAAAGGGATATGCATCAAGACCTTAATAATATGAATATGTATATTTTATATAATAATTAATTTATTTTCATTTTTATTTTTTTACTTTATAAATGATTTTGATTTCGATTCAATTAAACACAAATTGTATTTTTGGGTAATATTCAAATTCAACTAAAGAATTTATTTTGAAAAATTAATGGATTTTTCAAATAAATATTATTTAAATAAAATTTTATCATTAAATATTTTTTATTAATTATAAATGGTTGTATAATTTTTATGAAGTGAAATATAATATTTATAAGGGTTCAAAAACTATTATTATCAAAAACCCAACATTTTTTCATTAAATGACGAATATTATTTTAAAAGTAATTTTTTTTATATTTATAAAATTATTTAGATAAAATAAATATTTTTTTTAATCATAACTTCAAAATTATATTAACGGTGAATTTTTCATAATTATCTGATATAGTCGAGTTTTTGGGTAAAAATCAAAGGTCATATAAATATACTGTGTGTTTTATAACACCATAATGACCCAAAAATGATGTAATAAATAATATAATGGGTATCATTATCCAAATATATATTTACACTTAAAATAATTTTATTTTAAGTTTATTTTATTAATTTTATAATGCCTTTATGAATCCCCCAAAATATATAATATATTTAATGATTTTAAATTCATTTCTTTAAAAGGGTGGCTCACATCCACCTAAGAAAGGGTAATATTTTAATATTTTTGGAACTTTTCCTAATAAAATAATAAAACCTCCCCAATTTGTAAAAAAAACATATGCAATAATCATGGTATGTTTTTTGGTTTTGAATATTTTTTTATATATAGTCCAAAAGATAAATTTGTGAAATATTAAAAAATTCCCATCTCATTTATTATATAAAACCACCAAATATCTCAATTTTCTTTACTAAAAATCCTTTTATCACTTAATTAGTCTTAATCCTCTTCTCTAGAATCCTCCCAAGGCACCCAAGCTCTCAAGAATCCCCTTTTCAATCTTTCGGAGCCATACATTTAGGTAAAGGTTCTGTCCTTTTCTCATCTTTATCCAAGTTTCTTTATCTTGTTATGCACTTTTATTTTAAATTAATAATGATGAGGTATGTTTTTTCACCTCTCTCATACTCCCCTTATTATGTATAAATGATGATAGATCCCTTCATCTCTTATTAATCCCTCTCTTGTACACCCATTACCATGCTGAAATTTCATAAGCATTCTTTTCTTTCCTTTTTTATTCAAGAATATTTACTATTATATACCTTATTTTTATAAATATAAATGTTTGGGAATTTAATTAAATATACATATTAATGTAAAATTCATTTTTAAATTATTTTAGATTCATTTCTCTGCCGTCATCCATTTTTTTTTGAATTTTAAAGTGACACTATTATGCTGTCCAATTTTCACCGCGATTTTCCATGCCAAACCATTTATGTAGTGAATTTCATACCTACTTCCTATAAAGGGTGTTCAATTTTATGAACATATAACTTTTTATTAGGTACTTACATGTATATATTCTACATTACTTTATCATGGATTAAATTATGATTATGAATGAATCCATGTTTTATGATCTATGTGGAACACTTAAGCATGAGAATGAAATGAAAGTGACAAGTGTGCCCAGAATTATATAGTGCTCCAATTATTTGGGTAATTCTTAGTATCATGATACATCATGTTAAGATATGGGTGTACCTAATTCATTTATAATACTTCTTCCACCATGAAGTCTTGGAAGTTTATCCTTGAACTGTAACGACCCAAAGTTTCATTAATGGAAAATCCCTCTTGATCTTATTAAATATATAAAATGTTTTTAAAAAAATTCCAACTTCTTTGGTTTTATGTTATGAATTTTTTACCATTTCTAATATAGCCGTTGAAAAGTGATCACATGATTAGTATAAATATAGGACTTTAACAAATCCAATTTACTCAGAAAAAAGAAGTGATGGCCTCGTCCAGTAGAATTACCCCATCCGAAGCCCATTTTTCAGAGCTCAGAAAAGAGGTGGTGTCTTTGGGCTTTGCCCTTGACCAAGACCAAGATGAGATTCATCTTTTCAAGATCGAACGTGACCGTCTATGGGAAAAGTGTAAGTTGATTGAAATTACCATTCGAGCGATGCTATCCGAGCCACCCCAAGAGTCTGTCACCATCGCACACCTTATCATTAGGTCTTATGCTGCTGTTTTAAGGGGTTATGTAACAAATAAGTAGTACTATGTTCATGTACATTATTTTTTTTGTATATATTAATGAATATAATTTCTAGTCATTTTTGATACATTGTAAATAGTTTTTAAAGTACAAATAGTGTTTTTAGTTATTATTTAACTAAGAATTCTATTTTATTAAGGAATTTTTGAATTAAATAATATTTGAATAAAATGTTATTATTATTATTAAATTAATTTTTATTAAATATAAATGATCTTATAATTTTATGAACGCAATTATAATTTTTTATTAAGGTTTGAAAGCCATTTCTGTCCAAACCTGGGAATTTTTTATAAAGGTCGGTTTTTATTTTAAAAGTAAAAATTAAAATATTTAGAAAACTATTTAGATAAAATAAATGTTATTTTTGGAATCAGGACGTCGAAATTATCCAACAGTGAATTTTTCATAATTTTCTGAGACAGTCAAATTTTTGGGTAAAAATTAAATATCGTTTAAATATATAATGTGTTTTATGACATCATAATGACCCAATGGTGATGTAATAAAATACCAGAATCCTTATGTTCGGCCAATATATGTTTTAACATTAAAATAATGTGATTTTGGGTTTGTTTGACTTACTTTTGAATGCATTAATGGACCCCTCAAGACTTATTCAACACCTTGCCTTTTTAAATAAATTTCCATGGGAGTGTGACTCACCTCCACATAAGCAACCCTAATATTTTAAGATGTTCGGACCTTGGCCTTATAAAATAATTTTTTCCTCTTACCTTTTCCAAAAACCATGGGCAAAAACCATGGGATGGTTTGTGGTTTGGATTAATTTAATATAAGGTGTCCCAAACCTAAATAATAAAGAATTCCCCCACCTTTTCTATATAAACCCACCCAAGCTCCCACTTCCTCCTCACTCAAAGCCCTGGGAGTTTGTCCAACCACTGCCCAACTCTCTCTAGAATCCTCCCAAGGTTCCCCGAGCTCCCAATAAGCCTCTCACAAGCCTCTCTCTATCCTTTGGAAGCACACTTCCAAGTAAGGGTTTTTTCTTCCTTTCTCATTTTTTCAATTTTCTTTAAGTTGTACTGCCCTTTTAATATCAATTATGATTGTTGGGGTATGGTTTCACACCTCCCCATACTGCCCTATTATTGTTTAAATGATGGGATACCCATTTCTCTCTCATTAAATGCCTCCCATGTACACCTGTTACTATGCCGAAATTCCGAAAGGAACTTCTCTCTCTTCTTTTACATTCAAGCAATACTTTTGTATCATGAATCTAAATTCCATTTCAAGTGTTGGGACATGTATCTATATGATCTACTTATGGTAAATTACATGTAAATATGATGAGTAACCCCTTTCTCTCTAATCAACCATTTTTATTAATTCTTATGTCACGCCGTTACGCTGCCGTAATCGCACAGATTTTCTAAGCCAATGTCATTGTGTAGTGAATACCATGCCCATTTCTCCATCAAGGGTATTCACCTTTATACACATTTACTTATTTATTTTATAGTTTCATGTATTAATTCCACATTCCATTATCAAAGAATAAATTATTATGTTTTATGAATCCATGTTTTATGATCCACGTGGCACACTTATGCATGAAATGAAATGTTTAAGAAGGGTGTGCCCTTATAGCGCTCCAATGCATTGGGTAAAGTATAGTATCATGATACATCATGTGCAATGAGTGTTGAATCATGCTAATTCAAGTGCAACGAGGGTTTACTCGTGCTTTATGTGCAATGAGGATTTACTCATGCTCCATGTGCAATGAGCCTTGGCTCATGCTAATTCCATGTTAAGTGTTGTTTCCACATTTCCATGTTATGATTATCATGATTTATCATGCCTTTATGTTCATGTTTTTATTATGATGTATTGATATGCCTATTGTCTAACATGTATGGTACTCCTCATGTTATTCCATGTTTACTCCCTTACTGGGCTTTATAGATCACCCTTTTCTTATGCATGTCCTCAGGTTATCCCATGCAATGATAAGTACGAGGGAATGTAGTGGTCATGTAAAGGATGTTTTCAATAAAGATGTTGTATTTCATATTTTAAGTTTTTATGTAATGATCCTAAGCCCCAAAGAGACTAAACCTCTTGATCTTCTTTTTTGTATCAATTGAAGTTTTATGTAATAAATAATGTTTACGTTTTTATTAAAAGGAAGGGTTGTCATAATTGGTATCAGAGGATAGGTTTAGTTATTTTTGGGATTAGGAAACCCTAGTAAAGCCTTAGATACAAAAATAAGTATAATGAAAACATCCCTAAGTTTTGGTAAGTACTGAGTCAGTTGTTTATCAGACAAATACATCCCTGTCTGGATACGAGAAGGTAGAGGCGGCTCTGGCACAAATGTATCCTAGGGGTAAAACCCGAAAACACCGCTTTGAGCTAGACTCGAATGAGAACTGGAGCACGACAACATTCCTTGCTTCACTCTTGATTACGACACTCCCAGGGGATATGTCTTGATAAATTCACAATCTTAGTATGAACCCTTATTAATGGAAAAAATGCCCCTAAGAATATATGTTAGAAAGTAGATCATGAAAAGCCTTGATTGAAGCCTATAGACTCATGAGTTAAGGAAATGAAAGTTTATTTATAAGTCATCGACTTTTGTCTTTGGATTACTCTTTATGTGTTGCCCTTAACATTCCTTTTATTCCAGCCAATGGCCGGTAATAGGAGGACTCGGGCTAACAATAGATGTGAAGATTAGTGTGATGACTGTACTAATGAGATGCCCAATCCAATGGGAGCGGGAATCTAAAACTTTCTCATGCTTCTCTCTCAGTTAACTCAATCATTTAATAGAAACACGAGTCAAGAGGAATGTTCAACCCCCCCCCCCTAAGAAAGAACAAGTCTCTATCAAGAGATTCATGAGACAAAGGCCTCCTAATTTTAGTGGATCATCTGATCCCATGATCGCTGAACAATGGATCAACTCCATTGAAAAGATCTTCTCCATCTTTCAATGTTCTGAACAAGAGAAGGTTCTCCTAGCTGCCTATCATATGGAGGGTGAAGCTGATCAATGGTGGACGTTGATCAAAAATACAAAGCCTAAGGAGGAGATCGAGGCGTTGTAATGGAAGGATTTCTAGAAGATGTTTTTCGATAAATATTTTCCGCTCACCCTCCATCTTAAGATGGAAAGGGACTTCCTTTCCCTCATGCAAAAAGATGAAGAATCTGTTGGAGCATATGAGGAAAACATGACAAGGGTTTCACGATACGCTTCCGTCTTTGTCGTTACCCCCGAATTCAAGGTTTTCCGCTTCTTTGGTGGGATAAAGCCTAGCTTGCGGAAAGCATTAGAGATCCGTGACTTTGACAGCTATGAGGAAATTCTCTGATGTGCCCTCAAGGTTGAAATGGATATCGGGGAATCACAGGGGTATCATGGGGACAAGAAGCGTAAGGTGGAATTCAATGCTGGAGGTCTGATGGATACATCCAACGGTGCTAAGAAGATTCACCACCCCACTTTCCAAAAGTACGGAAAGAAACACCCTGGAAATTTCCTTAAGGGGACGAGGAAATGCTTCAGGTGTGGAAGAGAAGGGCACCTAGTTGTTAACTGCCAGCAAGAAAGACCCGCGGCTGCGATAGAGGAGAGGAACGCTCTGTTCGAACCTCACCACATTGTTTAATTCTATAAATTCAAAGAACCAGGTCATTTTGCAAATCAGTTCCTTAATCCAAGGGTTTTCGGAGGCAACCAACAACCTCCAAGGCAGCAAGGAAGAGCTTTTTCCATCACTTCTGCCGAATTGAACCCCGACAACGAAGTAGTGACAGGTACGCTAGTTATTCATTCAATAATAGCGAATGTACCTTTTGATTAAGGTTCTACGTATTCTTTTATATCTTGAAAGTTTAGTAGAACAATCCCAGCACCACCACAAATCATGGAAGTGAAGATATCAGTGAGTACGAAAAATGGGGTAATCATTGCATCCCATGAGTATAAGTCCTCCCCTGTTATAATCTAGGGATTGAATTTCCTGGCGAACCTCATCATACTCCCTCTGGTGGAATTTGATGCAATTCTTGGCATGGATTGGCTTTCCTTATATATAGCCAATATAAATTGTCGGGAGAGGGAAATCACACTCCATATAGAGAATCGACCCCCGATTATTTACAAGTGTTAGGAGGAAGATGAATATATTTTAGCTCCATCATCTCAAGCATGGATATTACTGCCTTATGATCACGCGTATCTGGCACAGATGATTGATTCCAAGGAAGAAACCATCCTTGAAGAAATGCCTATTGTGAGGGAATTCGCTGAAGTGTTTCCCGAGGAACTGCCTGGTCTTCCTCCTAGAAGAGATGTTGAGTTCTCAATTGAACTTATACATGGGGCGCTACCAATATCCAAGACTCCATATAGAATGGCTGTTTTTGAGCTTGAAGAGCTGAAGAAACAACTACAAGAGAATCTGGATAAAGGGTTTATACGCCCAAGTGCTTCACCATGGGGTGCACCAGTCCTCTTCGTTAAGAAGAAGGACGGGTCAATGTGGATTTTCATCGATTATCGTGAACTTAACAAAACCACGATAAAGAACAAGTATCCTCTCCCAAGAATCGATGACTTGTTTGATCAGCTGCGTGGAGAACAATACTTCTCCAAGGTGGATTTGCGGTCGGGATACTATCAAGTAAGGGTGAAGAAGGAAGATGTCCCCAAGACTGCTTTTCGTACAAGTTACGGGCACTATGAATTCATAGTAATGCCTTTTGGACTCACCAATTATCCATCAATATTCATGGACTTGATGAATAGAGTCTTTAGAGATTACCTTGACAAATTTGTGGGATGATATTCTAATATACTCCAAAACCAAGGAGGATCATGAGGAGCATTTAAAAACTATACTAGAGACTTTGCGCAAGGAGAAGATCTATGCAAAGTACATCAAGTGTGAGTTCTGGTTGAAGGAGGTCTCATTCTTGGGTCATATCATCACAAGCAATGGGATATCTATGGACCCCTCTAAAACAGATGCAATTGAGGGATGGCCGAGGCCGACATTGGTAATAGATATCTGTAGCTTCTTGGGGTTAGCTGGATATTATCGACAATTTGTGAGAAATTTCTCACGATTGTCCAACCCTCTTACTAAGCTAACTTGGAAGGGAGTAAAGTTTTCTTGGAGTGATGAATGCGAAGAAAGCTTCAAGGAGTTGAAAATGAGGCTTATCACTACGCCCGTGCTCACTTTACCCAAAAGTGGGGAACTTTTTATGGTATTCAGTGATGCTTCGAAGAAGGGCTTAGGCTGTGTACTGATGCAGAATGATAAAGTGATATTCTATTCCTCAAGGCAGTTGAAAATCCATGTGCGAAACAATCCAAGGAATGATATGGAGTTGGCGGCTGTGATCTTTGCCTTGAAAATATGGCGGCATTATCTCTATGGAGAGAAATGTGAGATATATACTGACCACAAGAGTCTTAAATATATATTCACATAGAAAGAGCTCAATATGCGATAGAGAAGATGGATAGAGCTCATCAAGGATTATGACTGTTCAATACATTACCACCCTGGGAAAGCGAACAAGGTGGAAGATGCCCTAAGTAGAAAGGATCTAGCGATTCTATCAATGATGAGAATTGGGAAGGATACAATCTTCTTAGACTTGATGAAGATGGATGTGGGAATCATAAAGAAGGGAACATCATCAATCCTTTCACAAATTATTGCTCAACCATCTCTTTTGGAAAGGTTAAAGGATGCTAAAAAGGATGATGTGGGAAGTCAGGAAAAAGTGGAAGCAATCCAAAAAGGGAAATCCTCAGAGTTTAATGTTAATGAAGAAGGAATTGTGTGGTTTGGGAAAAGACTATGTGTTCCATCAAGTCCAGAGCTGAAGAAGGAACTTTTGGATGATACACATAGTTCAAATTTCTCTATTCACCCAGGGAGCACAAAGATGTATCGAGATCTCTGAGAAAACGTTTGGTGGGATAATATGAAGAAGGGGATCATCGAATATACATCAATGTGCTTGGTGTGTCAGAAAGTTAAGGCAGATGGGCAGAAGTCTAAGTGGATGATGCAACCATTTCCCATACCAGAATGTAAATGGGAGAACATCACCATGGACTTTGTCACCGGACTTCTTAGGACATCCAAAGGCAACAATGCAATCTGGGTTGTTGTGGATCGTCTTACAAAGACAGCACACTTCATTGCTATTCAGGAGGATTTTTCATTGAATCAACTGGCACGGATATATATCAGGGAAGTGGTAAGTTTTCATGGAGTACCACTATCTATTGTGTCTGACCGAGATCCAAGATTCACCTCTATGTTTTGGAAGAGTCTTCAACATGCTCTGAATAATGAACTGAATTTCAGTAAGGCCTATCATCCTCAAACCGATGGCCAATCCGAGCGGACTATCCAAACACTTGATGATATGTTGATAGCATGCTCAATGTAATTTAAAGGAGTATGATTTCAACATCTTCCTCTGGTTGAGTTCTCTTATAACAATAGTTTCCACTCGAGCATCCAAATGGCACCATATTAATCCCTATATGGGAAAAGGTGCAGAACACCAGCATGTTGGGATGAGGTCGGTGAACATAAGCTGCTTGGACCAGAAATGGTCGAGGAAATGGTGGAGAAGGTGAAAACCATTCAGTAGTATATCAATGCAGCTCAGAGTCGACAGAAGAGTTATGCAGATAATCGTCGACGAGACCTTGAGTTTAAAGTTGGAGACATGGTTTTTCTACGCATATCTCCAGGGAAGAAGGTCATGACGTTTGGAAAGAAAGGGAAGTTAAATCCAAGGTACATTGTCCCCTTCGAGATTCTTGATTGTGTCGGGGCTGTGGCCTATCGACTTGCACTTCCACATACTATGGACAAAGTACATGATGTATTTCATGTATCCCTCTTAAGGAAGTATATACCGGACCCTTCACATGTACTCTCTTCTGAGGTGGTACAATTGGAAGATGATCTTTCCTATGAGGAGCAACCAGTGAAGATATTAGATCGTAGAGAAAAAGTTCTACGAAATAAGACAATGCCCCTCGTCAAGTTGTTGTAGAGAAACCACAAGTTTGAAAAAGAAACTTGGGAATCAGAGGATATGATGAAGCTGACTTACCCACATTTGTTTTAGTGTGGGAAAGAGAAAATTTCGAGGGTGAAATTTATTAAGGGGGGGATATTGTTACGACACAAAGTTTCATTAATGGAAAATCCCTCTTGATCTTATTAAATATATAAAATGTTTTTTAAAAAATGTCAACTTCTTTGGTTTTATGTTAAGAATTTTGACCGTTGCTAATATAGCCGTTGAACAGTGATCACATGATTAGTATAAACATAGGACTTTAACAAATCCAATTTACTCAGAAAAAAGAAGCGATGGCCTCGTCCAGTAGAATTTACCCATACGAAGCCCATTTTCCAGAGCTCGGAAAAGTGGTGGCGTCTTTGGGCTTCGACCATGACCAAGCCCAAGCTGAGCTTCATCTTGTCAAGCTCGAACGTGACCGTCTATGGGAAAAGTGGAAGTTGATTGAAATTACTACTCGAGCGATGCTATCCGAGCCACCCCAAGAGTCTTTCACCATCGCACACCTTACCCTGAGGTCTTATGCAGCTGTTTGAAGGGGTTATGTAAAAATAAGTAGTACTATGTTCATGTACATTATTTTTTTGTATATAATAATGAATATAATTTCTAGTCATTTTTGATACATTGTAAATAGTTTTTAAAGTACAAATAGTGTTTTTAGTTATTATTTAACTAAGAATTATATTTTATTAAGGAATTTTTGAATTAAACAATATTTTAATAAAATATTATTATTATTATTAAATTAATTTTTATTAAATATAAATGATCTTATAATTTTATGAATGCATTTATAATTTTTTATTAAGGTTTGAAATCCATTTCTGTCCAAACCTGGGAATTTTCGATAAAGGTCAGTTTTTATTTTAAAAGTAAAAATTAACATATTTAGAAAATTATTTAGATAAAATAAATGTTATTTTTGGAATCAGTACTTCGAAATTATCCAACAGTGAATTTTTTATAATTTTCTGAGACAGTCAAATTTTTGGGTAAAAATTAAATACCGTTTAAATATATAATGTGTTTTATGACATCATAATGACCCAATGGTGATGTAATAAAATACTATAATCCTTATGTTCGGCCAATATATGTTTTACCATTTAAATAATGTGATTTTGTGTTTGTTTGACTTACTTTTCAAAGCATTAATGGACCCCTCAAGACTTATTCAACACCTTGCATTTTTAAATTAATTTCCCTGGGAGTGTGACTCACCTCCACATAAGCAACCATAATATTTTAAGAAGTTCGGACCTTGGCCATATAAAATAATGTTTTCCTCTTCCCTTTTCCAAAAACCATGGGCAAAAACCATGGGATGGTTTGTAGTTTGGATTAATTTAATATATGGGGTCCCAAACCTAAATAATAAAGAATTCCCTCACATTTTATATATAAACCCACCCAAGCTCCCACTTACTCCTCACTAAAATCCCTTGTAGTTCATCCAACCTCTGACCAACTCTCTCTAGAATCCTCCCAAGGTTCCCCAAGCTCCCAAGAAGCCTCTCACAAGCCTCTCTCTAGCCTTTGGAAGCACACTTCCAAGTAAGGGTTTTTTTTCCTTTCTCATTTTTGTTAATTTTATTTAAGTTGTACTGCCTTTTTAATTTCAATTATGAATGTTGGGGTATGGTTTAGAACCCCCCCATACTTACCTCTTATTTTTTGAATGATGGGAGACCCCTTTCTCTCTCATTAAATGCCTCCCATGTACACCCGTTACTATGCCGAAATTCCGAAAGGAACTTCTCTCTCTTCTTTTACATTCAAGCAATACTTTTGTATCATGAATCTAAATTCCATTTCAAGTGTTGGGACATGTATCTATATGACCTCCTTACTGTACATTACATGTAAATATGATGAGGAACCTCTTTCTCTATCATCAACCATTTTTATGAAATCTTATGTCACGCTGTTACGCTGCCGTAATGAAACCGATTTTCTAAGCCAATGTCATTGTGTAGTGAATACCATGCCCATTTCTCCATCAAGGGTATTCAACTTTATGCACATTTACATATTGATTTTAAATTTTCTTGTATTAATTCTACATTCCTTTATCATGGAATAAATGATTATGTTTTATGATCCATGTGGCGCACTTATGCATGAAATGAAATGTTTAAGAAGGGTGCGCCCTTATAGTGCTCCAATGCATTGGGTAAAGTATAGTATCATGATACGTCATGTGCAATGAGTGTTGACTCATTCTAATTCAAGTTCAATGAGGGTTTACTCGTGCTTTATGTGCAATGAGGATTTACTCATGCTCCATGTGCAATGTGCCTTGGCTCATGCTAATTCCATGTTAAGTGTTGTTGCCACATTTCCATGTTATGATTATCATGCTTTGTCATGCCTTTATGTTCATGTTTTTCTTATGCTCTATTGATATGACTTTTTTTTAATATGTATTGTACTCCTCATGTTATTCCATGTTTACTCCCTTACTAGGCTTTATAGCACACCCTTTTCTTATGCATGTCCTCAAGTTATCCCATGCAATGATAAGTACGAGGGAATGTAGTGGTCATGTAAAGGAAGTTTTCAATAAAGATGTTGTATTTCATGTTTTAAGTTTTTATGTAATGATACTAATCCCCAAATACACTAAAACTCTCGATCTTCTTTGTTGTATCAAGTGAAGTTTTATGTAATAAATAATGTTTAAGTTTGTATTAAAAGGCAGGGTTGTCATATGACCTATGTTTATGATGCAGTGTTTTAACTTGTTTCCACATTTCCCATATTATGAATATCATGCTATATGATGCCTTATTATTCATGTTCATTTATGCCTAATTAACATGCCTTATAAAAAATGTATTATTATCTTCAGATTATGTCATGTTTATTCTCTAATTTGGCTTTATGTATCACATATTTATTATCTATTTCCCTAGGTTATCCAATGAAGTTTTAATCTCAAGTATGTTAAAGAAGATTTCAATAAAGATGTTATAATTCAGTTTTAAAGTTGTAGTAATATGTACCTAATTCAAAAAGACATTATAATTATCAATCTTTATAGTTGTATTAAGTGTAATTTTATACAACTAAATCTGGTATTAATGTGTAATAAATATATGGGTTGTTATAGTTGGTATCAGAGGAAAAGTTTAGTTATTTTTGGGATTAGGACTAGAAAACTCTATGAAAAATCCATAGAGATGAGACTAAGTATAAATATACATCCCTAGAATTTTTGTGAGTACATATTAAGTGGTTTATCAAGAAAATTCATCCCTATATAGATACTATAAGTGTATTTGGTTTTGGTACATATGTACCTAGGGGTAAAAACACTAATAAGGTGTTCTGGGCCTAACTCGGGGAAACCTAGTACATGATAACATGCATTATTGTGGACCTAGTTTGACACTCCTAGGGGATATGATTTGGTAAATTTATAAGCATAGTATGAACCATTATTAATGGAATAAAAATTCCCATAAGAATATATGTTATGAAATATATCATGGATAAAATAGATTGAAGCCGATAAATTCATAAGTTAAGGAAATACAGGTAATTTATAAGTTAACAATTTAATGTCATTGGATTATCCTTTATGTGTTTAATAGTTTGAAAATACTTATCCCAAATTTTTCTTTTATTCTAGAAAATGGCTAGAAATAAGAGGAATTGGGTAAAATATCATCGCAAAGGGAAATGTGATGACTTACCAATGAGATGCCCAACCCGATGGGAGTAGGAATCATGAACCTCATGAAGATATTATCTCAACTGACACCATTTTTGAAAAGAATCTTAGATTATAAAGAGTATACAAATCCACCCAATAGAGAATATTCTGCAATCGAGGGGTCTATGTGATGAAGGTCTCCTACACTCAATGGATCATTTGATCCCTTAATCACCGTACAATAGATCATATCCATTGAGAACATCTTCTATATCCTTAAATTATCTGAACAAGAGAAGTTTCTTTTGGATGTTTATCATAGAAGAGTGAATCTAAAAAATGGTGGACATTGATAAAAAATACGAATCCTGAGGAAGAGATCGAGATGATGGGATTGAAGGATTTCCAAAAAAAATTGATAAATATTTTACCCACACTCTACAACTTAAAATGGAATGATATTTTCATACCCTCAAGAAAAAAGATGACAAATATATTAGGCTGTATTAGGAAAACATCACAAGGCTTGAATGATATGCTTGAAACTTCTTCACTACCCCCGAATGTAAGGTTTTCAGCTTATTTTGTGTTCTAAAACCTGGCCTATGGAAATCCTTAGTGATCCATGAATTTGATTTTGGATTTGGTAAACTAGAACCAACTACTTTGTACTTTATTCATTAATAAATAACTTATCACATCTTGATTGTTCTTCTACGTGACAATGCATGTGATAATTTTCTAAGGACAACTATTTCATTAAAGGGTCACAATGGATCCCTACTATGATGAGAACCTGAAAGTTCCATAACATTGTTCTTGAATATATTTCATATGGCTGGATGATGTTATTTGAGGGACATAAATAATACATGCCATTAGGGGTGAGGACACATAAAACATTGAGGCACCTTCTCATGGTCTTCACCCTTGGTAATATCTAGGAGGATATTATGAGAACGAGACCCGCCAGAAGGAAATCCACATTTCATAGTGTCATTGGATGTTCCTATCTGCGGACGTGTGTATTGGTCATTATAATTTAAGATTATTATTAATGGGTATTATAAATCACTCAGTTAGATGTATTGATGAAAACTGTGATGACACACTGTTCACAGTGAGGTAGGATATGTTGGGTGCATCACAAGTGATACTGCATTAATAGATAATGTGAGAAAGGATTTTTCCCTTCTATTCCATAATGAAAGTAGATAACTCTATCCCTTTGATGAAATTGATATAGCCTAAATTAATCCATGGCCATGGTCATGTATGGGAGAGTCAAATTTTGGGAATTCAAATAAAGAATAATCGAGCACATGGGTTGATGGCACTAGCATGTAACCTGCTTGATTAGAGATATCGAGACAAAGGTATTAAATTACACGGTAAGCATTCGTATGAAGTGACACATCATTGTAGCATCAACTTCTTTCTCTTGGGTGCCTTGACCTGTTTCTATATAGTAGTCTTGGACATTTGGCAAGCCCACCTAATGCCAATGAAAAAGAGGCCTAGAGGGTCACACACTAAGTATATCCAAGTATCTCAAGTAGAATAAATATTATTACCTTATGTGGTTTAATAATTATTCAAGTAAGTCTAAATAGTTTTAATGTTGGAGGAAACATAAAATGAAAAATAAGATATACACTTCATATACATAGAATGTACTCACCGTGTAGTTTTAATTTTGGAAAGGAATTGAAAAAACAAGTACACACGGTGTATTAATGATTACACGGCATGTAGTTTTCCTAGTTGGGATTTTGAGGAAATAATATTGTTTTATTAAATGATATTTATTATAATCAGCATGGGCGGATGTCAAGAAATTAATGATATGACATGGGGGTTTTCAATAAGAGTTAATGAAATAAATAAAATTTGTAACACATTTATTTATTATCATAACTCTATAAACTCAAACCTGATTATAAATATCCTCACAACTCCAACACTTTTCTATGATTTTTTGTGCACAAAAATTCTGTAAAATTCTCTCAAGGTCGAGAGAACTCCTTCCTCTAAGAACGCTCTCAATACCAAGAGAGATCCTCCTTCATCATATCAACGCGATCTATGGTGGAGAATGCAAGCAAAGGCTTCTCCACGCTACCACCTAGATATTCATTTGCCGATATCCAGAGATACGTGGTGCACATATGGATCACCATTATAGGAAGTCTACACTTGGCTTCTGCTACACAATGACGAATCACATCAAAACGTGACCGAAAAACATCAAGGAAGAAATAATTCCATCAAGGTAATTCATATCAATTAATTAAATTAATTATAACCAACATATGATGATCCTCTCGATGGTTCTGGGACCCTTCTCTTCCTTTTCGTTATTCATTCTATTATAAAGATTCGACATTTTATTATCGTGAAGGATCTCAGATTGAATGTTGTTTAACACTAATATTAAAGTTGGACAAACCCACCAATGCACTTCCGCTACAACCAGAACCTACATGTGGTATTAGAGTGGTTATATCGTTGATTATAATTATTTAGTTTTTTGTTGGTGATTTACGCATTTAATAATTTAGTTGTTTCAATTCACGTTAATCATTATTTAAATCTGAATCTCGAGATCTGTTCCTCATATCTCGTTTCTCGTTCACCTTATAGAAACAAATTTTTATTTTAACTTTGATTAAAATAAAATATAGGATCTAATCCTTAGGTTCTAAACGATCCTGGTTGTACAACACAAGAATTCACGACATTTATTTGAAGGTACACGCTGTGTAGTCTAGGTTCAATGCATCACACTGGTCTACCAAATCAGGCTGTGTATTGGAGTATACCTATGTAATAAATGACACCATGTGTTGGCCAGGAATATGTGGCACACGGTTTTCAGATTACACATTATGTGGTCCACTGAACATGGCGTGTAGTCCCTTCGGGTTAGGGTCGAACAGTGTACCCCATACACGACTTTCCTGGCTGGAAACCGTGTAATGCGGATATTACACGGAGTTTGTCCCACTTAATAGGCTGTGTACTCCAAAAATTTCTGAATTACATCTTCACACCATGTCCCCGGGCGTTTACTTCAGATGGACGGTGAACAAAAATACATGCCATGTAGTCAGAACTACACACCGTGTACTCATCAAAATTACACAGATTTTTTAAAATTTATTATTATATTATACAAACCCTTGATACATGTACCATAGTATAGGCATAAAGCTGAGGCACAACATGTGATATGTGTTATATATATGTCTGTTTAATTTAACATCCGTGTAATGAACGGGAATTCACCGGGTTGCCTGCGAGGTACAAGTTACGTACAAAGATAACTTTAAATTTATTTGTTCAAAATTATGATGGATGAAATTCTAAATGTAATTCAGAAAAGGGTTTAAGATAAAAGGATTGACTAATTAATGATAATTAATTTATTCGAGTGTGATTTATCTTAAGAAAGAACGATTAAAGAATTGAATTCTAGTTTTATTTATCCATAAATATCATTTCATGTATGGATGATCATGAGCTAGACCAAGACCTTTGTATGTGAATGGTTTATTTTAATTTATTTATTTAAATTAAATATTTGGCCTTCGAGACTTCTCCCCAATAATATGAAGGGCTTTCACAACCAAGGATTCTATTATATAAAAACTCTTTTTACCCCTCACATGTATGTGAGATAGATGCATATGTAATGGATGAAGATCCCAAGCTAGTAGAGGCGGCTCAAGTCAGGATCCAACGTGAAATCAATCCAAGGAGATACAAAGGTGGACAAGTGGAAAGTTGTAAACACAAACCCGAAAGGTTCAAGTAGTTTCTCCCCAAGGCCTTGGGTTAGTTTATCAACCACTAGATAAACTAACCAATAGAACAAGCTCATGATCATACATTTTATTTTATTTCTGTTAGTTTTATGGTTTATTTATTATGGGTGTGTTGTCATGATCACATAATTAATGAATTAAACAAGCATGCAAGATGGAACTAAAATAAGACCAGCTTATGCATAAATATTATATAGAACATGGTTAATCAATTAAGTATATAATACTTAATATTAACAACCATGTAATCAAATATAATAAAATTGAAATTTATGTATAAGGATAAAATCCCCCAAAGAAATATTAAGTCAGTATAGCCTTCCATAATCTTGGTCAGAATCGAACCATAGTTCAAAGTGCATGAGCAAACCTAGTTGGGGTGATTTCAATTATCATGTAATTCTAATTCGAGGTTTTCGGTTGAATTGACTTGGTTCCCATCAGGGTTTGACTTCCATAGAAGGACATGGTGTGACAAAGAGTCAAAGGTTCAGGAAATCCAAAATAAAAGGATTTCAGGATTGGGGAGTCCAATCAGCGGATCAAAAAGATGTCAGGTAATGCTGTTGGCATTTAGAATGCCTACCTAAAACCCTTCATGTTTCTTGACCAACCCACTTTGGGGTAATGTGAATGGAAATATGGATCCTTGCCACTAGAATATTCAGGTAACAGAATATTCTGAAGTCAATGGTGAGGGCTATTGGATTTTGATAAAAAAAATGGGGGACTAATAAGTATTAATTTATTTATTTTTCTTAGTTTTATAAATTACTAAAACCATTTCTCATCTTAATTTGTAGAAATAGTAAGAAAAATGACTTCAAACATATCATTGTAAACCATACTCGAGAAGGAAAACATTCTAACCGACACCAATTTCCAAGAGTGTCAGAGGCGTTTACGTGTCATCCTTCACCACGAGAGGAAATTGAATGTTCTAGAAGAGTTGTTCCAGTTGCGCCTGTGAAAGAGGCTAGTGATGAGAAAATATCTCTCTATGCGAAACATATGGATGATTCCATAGATGTCCAGTGTTTCATGTTATCGGCCATGTCTAATGAGCTCTTGAAGCAACATGAAAACACGGACGCGTATAGCATGATGTCTCACCTTAAGTATCTCTATCAAGAGAAGGTGATATTAGAGAGATATAAGATCTCCAATGCTTTGTTTACAACTATGCTTGGAGAGTCTGTGCCAGCTGGGCCTCATGTATTTAATCTTATTAGGTATATTGAACGTTTGGACATCGTAGGGATTAAATTCCCAGATGATTTTCATACAGATCTCATCTTATCATCACTGCCCAATACCTTCTCTAGCTTCATTATCAATTATAACATGAGAAATAATTAGAAGAGTCTATCATAACTTTAAAGCTTAATTCACCAGGTAGATAAGGACATGGGGCGTGACAAACCCACAATCCTAATAGTGAATAAGAAAAGAAAGGACAATGCAAAGGGGCCAATGACTTATAAACGGTCCGAATCCCCAAAGCGTCGTCACTCCAAGATGGGGAAGATCTAGAGGAAGGGCAAGGAATGGGAGGCGGTATGTTTTTCATTTGGAAAGCAAGGCCACTGGAAGAGGAACTCCACTCAGAAGTGTGGGGACGCTATAGGTGCATTCGTTATCAAGTGCAATATTTTTATTTCTACACATTGGGTATTAGATAAAACTTTTGGGGATCAGATCTGTATTCAAATACAGGAACCAAGTATATTTAGAAAGATTTACAGAGGAGAGGTGGATCTTCAAGCTACCAATGGCATAAGGATGGCTGCAATGGCTATTAGCGATTACCACCTCTCATTACCAACTGGGATGATTTTGGTTTCACATAACTGTTATTATGTGCCTAGTGTTACCAAGAACATAATTTATGTATCTTTTTTGGATATGGATGGATTTATTTTCAAGTTTGGAAATAAGGGCTGTCTATTTTAAAAGAGAAAAATATGTAATGGTATGGAACATTTAAATAATGGTTTGTATGCATTAAATTAGGAAAACCAAGTGTTGGCAACCGATAACAAAACAAACTCACATGACTCATACATCACCCAGTTGTGGCATCACTGTCTCGGTCATGTAAACAAGAAGCACTTGACAAAGCTCTTC
Organism: Viscum album; assembly: GCA_963277665.1. Classification (NCBI taxonomy): domain Eukaryota; kingdom Viridiplantae; phylum Streptophyta; class Magnoliopsida; order Santalales; family Viscaceae; genus Viscum; species Viscum album. The sequence continues at coordinate 1,850,987,434 of OY728156.1, forward strand.
CAGGATCGTTATTTAGACTCTACTGAGCTAAAACCACTTTATATATGTCATGATTGTTTACAAAGAAAAATGACCAAGCCTCCCTTCAGTGGAAAAGGTGAAAGGGACATGAAGCTTCTAAGATTAGTGCACACAGATGTGTGTGGACCATTTCTAGTAGAAGATAGAGGTGGATATTCTTACTTCATTACTTTTTCTGATGATTTTAGTAGATATGAATATGTCTACTTAATGAGGTATAAGTCAGAAGCCATAGGAAAATTTACGGAATTAAAGAATGAAATAGAGAATCAGCTTGGTAAGAATATAAAGAAACTTCGATCATATTGAGGTGGAGAATATATGAACCAAGAGTTCATCGATCTTCTATGGGAGTCTGGGATTCTATCTCTGCTCAATCCTCCATATACACCACATTGGAATGGTGTTAGTGAAAGGAGTAACTGTACCTTTTTGGACATGGTGAGGTCAATAATGAGTCAAGCAGATCTTCCATTATCCTTTTCGGTATATGAAATACAAACTGCAGCATACACATTAAACCGAGTACCAACTAAGGCAGTAAATGGATTTCCCCTTCAGTTATTGAATGGAAAGAAACCCATTTTTTTCACATACACATGTGTGGGGATGTGAGGCATTTGTTAAGGTCTTATCAGGCAACAAACTAGCACCCCAGGGCACAAGGTGTATCTTTATATGATATCCCAAGGAAACAAAAGGGTATTAACTATATAAACCTCAAGAGAAGTAAGTGACTGTCACTAGACAATCTGTCTTTCTTGAGAGGGAGAAAATCCTGAAAAGGGATAGTGGGAGAAATATTGACTTCTAAAAAGTTGATGCTTAAGATATACAAGAGTTGGTAAAGGAACAAGCTCCACAGGTCCCTGTGGAAGAGGTTCCAGAAACACAAGTACTGTGTAGTATCTCAAGAGAGGTAAGGGAACCAGAGAGATTTGGTTTTCTAGTCACTCATGATGGTGAATCATTATTGTTGGACAATGATGAACCTCTATCCTTCAAGGAAGCAGTAGAAAGCTCAAAAGCTACAAGATGGCTAGTAGCTATGAATTCTGAGATAGATTCCCTATATCAGAACCATGTTTGGGTTCTGGTCGATGAGCCAGTTGATGTAAAGCCTGTTGGATAAAAATGGGTATTCAAGAGAAAACTGGACATAGAAGGTCACGTTAGCACCTATAAATCAAGGCTAGTGGCTGAAGGATTCAAAAAATGTCAAGGAATTGACTATGATGAAACCATCTCGCCAATTTCCATGTTTAAATCCATAATAATAATACTTTCCATTGCAGCTTACCATGACTACATGTTTAGAAAATGGATGTAAAAAAAGAATTCCTTAATGGGAACCTTCAGGAAGATGTCTATATGACACAACCAGAAGGGTTTGTGACACCAGGTGATGCCAAATGGGTTTTTAATTTGCAGAAATCAATTTATTGATTAAAGAAAGCATCTAGGTCATAGAACATTCGATTTGATAAATCCATAAAAAATTTTGGTTTCATTAAGAATCAATGTGAGCGATGTGTTTATAAGCAGTTTAATGAGAATGAGATCGTTATCCTAGTAGTATATGTTGACAACATATTGCTTATTGGAAATGATGTACCAGTCTTACATCCAATTAAGGACTGGTTGAACAAGTGTTACTCCATGAAGGACTTGGGTGAAGCAGCCTACATTCTTGGGATTGATATCATTCATGATAGATCCAAGAGGCTTTTTGGACTAAGTCAAGGTACATACAATGACCATATACTAAACAGATTTTGTATGGAACAATCCAAGAGGGGATTGGTTCCAGTGTCAGATGGCCTACATCTTTCTAAGAAAATTTGTCCCCAGACACAGCAAGAGAAAGATAGAATGAGTATGATCCCATACGCTTCAGCTATAGGATCCATCATGTATGCCATGTTATGTACTAGGCTCAATGTTTCCTATACACTAGGCATGGTAGGTAGATGTCAAGCAGATCTAGAAGAACAACATTGGACTGCTATTAAGACTATACTTAAGTATCTGAGAAGAACTAAGGATATGTTCCTGGTGTATGGAGGAGATGAAGAACTTGTCATCAGAGGGTATGTTGATGCTGGTTTCCAGGAAGATCAGAATGATATGAAGTCACAATCTGGATATGTTTTCTATGTCAATGGAGGAGCTATGAGCTGAAAGAGTTCAAAGAAGCCAGTTGTCGCTGATTCTACAGTGGATTCCAAACATATATCAGCTTTTGATGCAGCCAAGGAAGCCGTCTGGATTTAGAAATTTGTCTAAGATCTTGAGGTGGTGCCTAGAAGTAAAGATCCTATCACTTTGTATTGTGCTAATACTACAATGGTGGATCTTGAAAAAGAACCAAGGTCACATCAATAGACAAATAACATACTCCATAAGTATCACCTCTTAGGGGATTTCTATCAAAGGGGTGATGTTTCAGTGAGTAGAGTGTCCACAGAAGAGTGGGTGAGGACTTATAAAACATTTAGGCACCTTCTAATGCTGTGCGCCCTTGGTAATATCTAGGAGGATATTATGAGAACAGGACATGCCAGTAGGAAATCCACATTTCATAGTGTCATTGGATGTTCCTATCTGCGGATGTGTGTATTGGTCCTTAGACTTTATGATTATTATTAATGGGTATTACAACTCAAGCACTTAGATTTATTGACGAAACTATGATGAAACACTATTCATAGTGAGGTAGGATACGTTGGGTGCATCACGAGTGACACTGCATTAATAGATAATGCGAGAAAGGATTTGTTACTTCTATACCATAATGGAAGTAGATATCGTAGGCCCTTTTATGGAATTGATATAGCCTAAATAAATTCATGGCCAGGGTATGGTATGGGCGAGTTCAATTCTGGGAAGTCAAGGAAAGAATAATCGAGCACATGGGTTGATGACACTAGAATGCAACCTGATTGATTAGAGATATCAAGACAACGTAATTAAGTTACAAGGTAAGCGTTTGTATGAGGTGACACGTCAATGTGGTGTCAACTTATTTCTCTTGGGTGCCTTGACCGATTTCTATATAGTAATCTTGGACTTTAGGAAAGCCCGCTTAATGCCAATGAGAAAGAGGCCTAGAGGGCCACACACTAAGTATATCAAAGTATATCAAGTAGAATAAAGATTATTCTCATAGGTGGTTTAATAATTATTCAAGGAAGGCTAAATATTTTTAATGTTGGAGGAAGAATAAAATGAAAAACAAGATATACATGTCGTGTACATTGAATATACTCTTCGTGTAGTTTTCATTTTGGAAAGGAAATGAAAAAACAAGTACACACCGTTTATTAATGATTACACACCGTGTAGTTGTTCTAGTCGGGATTTTGGGGAAATAATATTATTTTATTAAATGATATTCATTATAATCAGCATGGGCGCATGTCAAGAAATTAATGATTCAACATGGGGGTTTTCAATAAGAGTTAATGAAATAAATAAAAAGCGTAATGTGTTTATTTATTATCATAACTGTATAACCTCAAACCCGATTATAAATATCCTTACAACCCCAACATTTTTCTATGAATTGTTGTGAACAACAATTCTGGAAAATTCTCTCAAGGCCGAGAGAACTCCTTCTTCCAAGAACACTCTCAATACTGAGAGAGATCTACCTCCATCGGATCAAGGCAATCTAAGGCAGACAACATAAGAAAAGGGTTATCAACGCTAGCACCATGAGATTCCTTTGGCGACGTCTAGAGATATGTGGTGCACATGTGGGTCACCACTAGAGGAAGTCTACACTTGGCTTCTGTGACGCAATGATGAATCAAATCGAAACATGACCAAAATACATCAACGAAGAAATAATTCCATCAAGGTAATTCTTATCAATTAATTAAATTAATTATAACCCACATATGATGATCCCATCGATGGTTTCAAGACCCTTCTCTTTATTCTTGTTCTTTATTCTATTCCAAAGATCTGGCATTTTATTATTGTGATGGATCTCAAATTAAACGGTTTTTAATGCTAAAATTAAATTTGTGCCAACCCACCAACGTGCTTCAGATGCACTCGGAACCTATATTTGATAGTGATGAAGAAATGTTCTGATGTGCCATCAAAGTTGAAATAGATATCAGTGAATCTCAAGGGTATCATGGGGATATGAAGCATAAAGTGGAGATAAATTCTGGTGGTCTTATAGGGAGATATAATGGTGAAAATAAATTTTAACATCCCACTTTCCAAAGGTGTGGAAACAAGAACCCTATAAATTTATTGAAGGGGTTGAAGAAATGATTTAGGTATGGGAAGGAAGGGAACCCATACAGCAATTTCCAAAAGGAAAAACCTACTACTGCTATAGGGGAGAGGAATGCTTCCATCAACCCATAGTGTATTATTCATTTCTATAACTACAAGGAACCATAGCATTTTGAAAACTAATTCTCTAAGCCAACGGTTTTTGGATACCACCAACATCGTCCAAGACAACAAGGGAGAGATTTTTCCGTCAAAACTGCCGATGTGGATCCCGATAACAAGGTGGTGACAGGTACGCTAGTTATTCATTCAAGAATAGTGAATTTACATTTTTTTCTGTTTCTACACATTCCTTTATATCAAAAAAGTTTAGTATAACTATTCAAACACTATTACAAGGTACGAAAGTGGAGTTATCAGTGAAGATGAAAAATGAGTCAATTATTGCATATTACATATATAAATCCCCCCCTTTCAAAATTTGTGGGATGAACATCCCAGACAACCTTATCATACTCACTTTTTTGAATTTAATGAAATTATGGGAATGAATCTACTTTCTATATATAGAGGCAACATAAATTGCTTTGAGAAAGAAATAAATCTATGTATTAGGAATCGACCCTCGATTCTGTACATGTGCAAGGGGGAGGATAAATCTTCTTTACCAATATCATCATAAGTATAAATATTACTTCCCTATAAGGAATAATATCTTGCTAAAATGATTTATTCTAAGTAAAGAATAATCCTTGAAGACATGCCCTCCATGAGTGAATATGTTGATGTGTTTCTTGAGGAATTTACTAGTCTTTCTCCAAGCTGAGATGCTGAATTTTCAATCGAGCTTATACCTGGTGCATTAACATTATCCAAGAAATCATATATAATATTTGTTGTACAACTTGAGGAGTATAAGAAATAACTATAGGAGAATCAAGATAATAGTTTCTTACACCCATGTTCTTTACCATGGGGTACACCAGTCAACTTTGTTATGAATAAAAATAGGTCAATGCACTTTGGCATTGATTATTGTGAGCTCAAAAAGATCACGATAAAGAACAAGTATCCTCTTCCACGAATTGATGAATTTTCCAATCATCTAAGTGAAGCATAATAATTTTCCAAGGTGGATCAGTGGCCAGGATATTTCCAATTTAGGGTGAAGAAGGAGGATATCCCCAAGACTAGTTTTCGCACAAGGTATGAGCACTATGAATTCATAGTAATTTTATTTTAGAATCACTAATGATCCAAAAAACATTATGGACTTGATGAATAGATTCTTTATAGATTACCTCAACAAATTTAGGGTAGTATTTATAGGTGATATTATAATATAGTCCAAATGTAAGGAGGAACATGAGGAGTATCTAAGAATTATGCTAAAAACCATGAGAAAGGAGAATCTTTATGCAATGTACATAAAATGTTAGTTCTGGTTGAAGGAAGCATAGTTCTTGGGATTTATTATCACTAGAAATGTTACATCTATGGAACCTTCATATAAAAAAGCAATTTAAGTATGTATGAGGCCAACATCTGTGAAAGATATTCATAATTTCCTTGGGTTAGCTGGGTATTATCATCGATTCATGTGAAAATTATCATGATTATCAAAATATATTACCAAACTAACTTAGAAGGGAGTCTAGTTTTTTTAGAATGATTAATGTGAAGAGAGATTTCAGGAGTTAAAAATGAGTCTTATCACTACCCCAATTCTTACACTACCCTCAAGTTGAGAACCTTTTATGTATTTATTTATGATTAGAAGAAGGGAATGGGATTTGTGTTGATGAAAAATAAAAGAGTCAGAGCCTATGATTCAAGAAAGTTGAAAGTCCATAAACCAAACTACCCAACACATGATCTGGAGTTGGCTGTAGTGATGTTCATTTTCAAAAATTGGAAAATTTATCTCTTTTGTGAGAAGTGTGAAATATATATGGATCAAATAATCCTCAAGTACATATTCACTCAAAAGATCTAAATATGCACCAATAAAGATGGTCATAGCAGATCAAAGACTATGAATGATCAATCCACTACCATCCTGGGAAGGGAAATAAAGTGGAAAAAGCTCTATGAAGAAAGGTTCTAGAAAATCTATCATTGATGAGAATCGAGGGTGATCCGATCCTCTTATATTTGGAATGGATGGACATGGGAATCATAAAGGAAGGAACATCATCAATACTTTCACAAATGATTTCTCAACCGTCACTTATGGAGAGGTTAAAAAATGTTCAAAGATTTTATGTGGAAATTCAGAAGAAATCGGAAAATTTAAGGAAAGTTAAATCCTTGGAGTTTAATTTTAATGATGAAGGTGTTGTGAGATTTGGGCCAAGACTATGTGTACCATAAAATCCTGAGTTAAAGGAGGTGTGGTTGGATGACGCACATAGCTCAACCTTCTCCATCCAATGAGGAAGAAAAAAGATATATCGAGACCTCATAGAACACTATTAGTGGGACAATATGAATAAGTAGATCACAAAATATACATTATGATATATTGTATGTCAGTATGTGAAAGAAGAAATTAAAAAATCCAAGGGGATGATGCAATCATTACCCATAACTACATGGAAATGAGAAAACATCACCATGGACTTTGTCACTGATATTCCAAATACATCAAGAGGGAATAATGATATGTGGGTTGTGTTAGATCATTTTAAAATACTACACACTTAATTGTGATATGAGAGGAATTCTAACTAAATATACATTAGAGAAGTGGTCAGGCTTCCTGAAGTACCTCTGTTGATTGTATCTGATAGAGATCCACGACTCACCTCTAAGTTCTAGAAGAGTCTCCAGCATGATCTGAATACTGAGTTGATCATCAGAACAACCTTGCACTATCAAACTTATGGACAATCTAAAAATACTATCTAGACATATGAGGAATTGTTGATATCATGCTCATTTGACTTCAAAGAAGGATGGTATCAACATCTTCCTTTGGTCGAGTTATCTTACAACAATCATTTCCACTTGAGAATCCAAATGGATCCCTATGAGGCCCTTTATGGGAATAGGTGTAAGACACCTACATGTTAGTATGAAGTTGGGGAACAAAAACTGATAGCTCCTGAAATGGTGTAAAAGGATAAGATCATTCAACATCACATCAAGGATGTTCAGAGTTGACAAAATATCTTTTCTAAAAATCCTTGAAGAGACCTATAGTTTGATGTTAGAGACACGTTATTCCCACAAATATCTCCATGGAATAAAGTGAAATGAATTGGGAAGAAGGGAATGCTTACTCTATGACAGATCAGCCCCTTTGAAATCCTTGATTGCATTAGAGCGGTGGCCTATAGACTTTCACTTCCACCTAAAACATATCAAGATCATGATGTATTCTATGTATCACTATTGAAGAAGAAAATACCTAACCCCTCACATGAACTCAATATTGAGGTGGTACCATAGGATAATGATATTTCTTATGAGGAGCATCCAGTGAAGATCTTAGATAATAGAGACAAAGTTATACGGAATAAGACAATGGACTTGGTCAAAGTGTTTTAGAGAAACCAAAAGGTTGAATAAATAACATGGGAACCAGAGGATGTGACAAAATATATTAACCCTCATCTTTTTTAATTTGGGAAATGAAAATTTAGAGGTTGAAATTTTTTAAGGGGGAATATTGTAAGAACTCGAACTATTATAAATGATGTTTTCCTTTGTGGTTTAATTAAATTTCTTATTATGTATTATCGTTAAAGAAAAAACATGAAATTCCATTGGTATATCTTTAGATTTAAAATACCATTAATAATATTACTATTTTAAATATATAAATTGAACAATGAACTCATGATTAGTATAAATATAGGGATTTTAATAAATTCAATTGACTGCAATAAAAGAAGTGAAGAATTGAACCAATGGAATCATTCTATATGAATCTCATTTATCAGAGATTCTGAGGGAGATAGAGTCTCTAGGATTTTAACTTAACCAATTCCAATATTATATCCAACAACTTAAGCATGATAGAAACCATTTATGGGAGATGTTCAAGCTCATTGTGATCACAACCCAAACCATGTTCACTGAATGGCCCAATGAAAGTCTCACCATCTCACACCTTACTCTTATGGTGTACACCAGTGTAATAAATGGATATGTATCAATTCCATAATAATATGAATATTTATATTGTATAGAATAATGAATTTATTTTCATTTTTATTGTCACTTTATAAATGATTTTAATTTTGATTAAATTAAACACAAATTATATTATCGGGTAATATTAAAATTCAATTAAGGGATTTATATTAAAGAATTAAAGTATTTTTGAAAAAATTAGAAATTTAATAAAATTTTATCATTAAATAATTTTTATTAATTATAAATGGTAATATAATTTTTATGATGTGAAATGTACTTTCTATAAGGGTTCAAAAACTGTTATTGTAAAAAACACATCATTTTTTCAATAAATGATGAATATTATTTCAAAAGTAAAAATGAAAAAATTTATAAAATTATTTAGATAAAGTAAATATTATTATTGGAATCATAATGTCTAAATTATCCAATGGTGAATTTTTCCTAATTTTCTGATACAATTGAGTTTTTGGGTAAAAATTAAATACAGTATAAATATATTGTGTGTTTTATGACGTCATAATGGCCCAAAAATGATGTAATAAATAATATAATGGGCATCCAATGAAAATAAAAATTTTCAACATATAATAATGTGATTTTATTTTAATTTGTTTAATTTTATAATGCCTTTATGAATCATCTAAAATATATAATATATTTTATGATTTTAAATTCATTTCGATAAAAGAGTGAGTCGCATCCACATAAGAATGGGTAATATTTTAATATGTTTGGAACTTTTCCTAAAAAACAATAAAAACCTCCTATATTTGGAAAAAACCATGGGAAAAAACCAAGGTACGGTTTTTATTTTGGAATATTTTTTTATATACAGTCAAAAACCTATATTTTTGAAACATTAATGAATTCCCCTCTCATTGATTATACACCCCTTTCTCTCTCATTAAGACCTCCAATGTACACTCATTACCATGCAAAAAATTTCTTAATCTTTCTTCCATTTACCTTTTTATTCAAGCTTATTTATTATCGTATGCCATATTTTTATAATTTTAAATGCATTGACATGTCCTTCCATGTATCTATTACTCGAAACTTCATGTAAAAATGATAAGAGACCCATTTATCTCTCATCATCTCATTTTATGTAATTTTAAGTGATGTCGTTACGATGCCGAATTCTCAGTGCAATTTTCCTTGGTAAACCAATTATGTAGTTAATTCCATACCCATTTCCTATCAAGTGTTTTCACTTTTATGAACATATAACTTTTCATTAGGGAATTACATTTATATATTCTTCACTCATTTATCATTTAATAAGTTATGATTATGAATAAAATGATGTTTTATTAACTATGTTGAAAACTTAATCCTTATAATGAAATTAAAGTGGTATGTGCACCCAGAATTATATAGCACTCCAATGCATTGGGTAATGTTTAGTATCATAATACGTCATGTTGGGATAGGGGTGTACCTAATTCATTTATTGTAATTTTTTCACCACGAATTCTTGGAAGTTTATCCTTAAAGAATGTTTATGATGTAGTGTTTTAGGTTGTTTATACATTTCATTTGTTATGATTATCATTCTATATCATGCCTTTTATTCATGTGAATTTATGCATCATTGATATGCCTTTTCTAACATGTATTATAATCTTCATGTTATTCCATGTTTATTCCATTATCGAGATTTATAGATCCCCCCTTTCTTATGCATTTCCCCAGGATATCCAATGTAGTTTTAAGCTCAGTCATGTTAAATAATTTTTCAATAAGGATGTTTTAATTCATGTTTTAAGTAGTAATGAAAGGCATCTAATTCACAATGAAACTAGACTTATTGCTATTTATGGTTGTATTAAGTTTAATTTTATGTAATTATTTCACATATTAATGTGTAATAAAGATAAGGGTTGTTATACACATTGGGTGGAGATGTATAAATCTATCAAGCCTTTGGTGACTCCTGTATGGGTTTAGATGATAAAGTCCTTTTTGAAAATTTACATTTGCGAGATGAGAGAAAATTCTTGTTAGGTAGGTGTTTTGTGTGAATGGTATGAGAAATGAAGTGTAAATTTGTTTAATGAGATAAATTAATAAATTTAAACAATGGTTTTTATGAGGTATGATTTTTTTTTCTAATTGGTGGATCTCATGGGTTGGTGTTTTAAATTTTATTTAATTTGATTTTGATACTTACTTTTATAGGATTCCATGTTCTATGTGTGGTGGAATTGATATAGATAATAATTTCAATATTTGTAATATGTTTTTCAATGATTTAATCCCTTTAAATTTAACAATTAAAGTTCATTTACATAATTTTTGGATTTTTCGTGAGTTTTGAGATAAAATGTGAAAATTGATTTATTCGAAAAATTTAACTGTGTTTTGTCACTTCATTATTTATAGAATAACATTTACAATTTTGATCCACTTTTATTAATTTTTTGTGGGACTAATTTTTTCATGGGATGAAGCTTATTATTTTGTACCTAGACCTAATTCTAAATCCATTGGCCTAGAAAAATAAATTGAGTTGAAAAATTATTCTAGGAAACAGAATGGACCCCACCTCAGTAATGAGGAATATCTTGATCCAAAGTACTCCAAATGTGGTTATTATATTTGTATTTAAAATATGGCTTGAAGGTATATTCTCACATTAAATTTAATTGAGTTTTTCACACATTAATGCATCCATTGAATGTAGAAAAGTGGAGGAAGGGGAAGAGTCTCCTCTTCCATAAAAAGTGTTATTGAGTAATTTGGTCTTAATTTTTTTGAATGTGTAAAAAAGTATAGAAATTTTTAGAGCTGACATAAAACTCTATTTATAAAAACTTTTTAAAAGTCACCATGATGATTTTCATTAGTTTGGTTGATAGAATAGGATAAAACTTCTGACAGATAGATTCTGAAGGTGATTTTTTCTTTCTTTCCTTTTCAATTTTTTTATTATGTTCAGTTTTGCAATTCCATATTATTTCCCATTCATATTTGATTCCCTTAAAATAGAAGGTAATATTTCGAATAATTGGCAAAGGGGAAGGTTTCCCTTTTGTAATTCTTGAGTTCATGCACTTAATGGTATAATTTTTTTATATTCTATGAATTTGGTTTCAATTTCTAATAGAATTTATTATTATCAATTATAATCATATTTTGTTTTAGAATATGTTGTTGATATTTCATAATTCAATGATCAATTTTATCCCTCTACTAGGTTCTGGTTTATATATGATGGAATTGACAATGCCTTAGTGGTTATGTACTCAGTGATTGTCAGTATTTATGTGTGTGTGGGTGGGGGGGGGCTGTGGAAATTTTTTATTATTTGGGACAAACAAGTCTCAATCTGTAATTTCCTAAGTTAATTGAGGGTATTAATTACAACTATCTATAACATAGGAAGAATATTTTACCAAGATGATATCTTGGAAAGGTTCACTCTCACTATCACCTTTTAACCAAGGGAGTGAGAGGAAGTAATCATTGAATCTCATTTTAACCATCTTAGTATAATAGAATTTGGATAAATGAAAACAATAGTAACATTTCAATTGTAAAACCATCCCTAAAATAATCATCCTTCTCCCATCACTATTTTCAAACTCTTTCATTGCCAATTTATTTTCAATATTTTTATTAATTGACTTCATTAGTTTTTTCCTTAGTTTCTTTTCAAAATTAAACAATTTCAATAAAAACTTCCAATTATTTCTCTAATTTCAGGTTACAAACACGATTATTGTGTACTACTCTCTAGACACAAAATTTATTATCAAATTTACTGCATTATTTTGTAAATAACTATTTTTTCATACCCCATGATAGGAATATGTCCAAACATTGTACCATTTCTAGGAAGATAGTACCAATAATCAAATTATGAAATTTTGTAAATATTTCATTATCTTTCATTAAAAGAGCTTTTCCATGATGTATTCCAACTGGAATTATTCTGATTGGATTGATTACTCATTGGTGTAGGGTGAAATGGTCCATAATGATGGGGAGGCCCTATTAAAAAAGTTTGATGAACTCAGTAATTTGGCCAAGAAAACATCAAAAGGCCATGTTACATGCATTGATTTTTAGGAAATTTTATACTTGGTTAATCAATTCAAAAAAGATTATCAAATATTGAAGACTAATGAGGAAGTTACATTAGACGAAGGACCTCAAACTGAACCAGAATCAGAACCAGTGGGTAGATAATTTTTCACCCACCTTTCAAATAGTAGAGAATGACTACCCATCTTTATCTATTACTAATTTACTCCTTGTGTAGCTTTACAGAGAAGAATAAATCGTATTTGAAAAAATTAAGGGAGATGATCTTTTCTTAAACAAATTCACTTATGATATTATTGAAACTAAATTTAGTATTACCTCATATTGTTTCATATTTTCATATTCATCCAACACTTGTATTGCCTTGGTGCATGAGGAATAAAAATAAAATTCACTTTATGGGGAATATATAGATCTCTCTAAACATGTTGAACATTTATTGGAGGGAGTGCATGAGAAGATACAAGTGTATTTTCTTAAGGAAATAGGAACACAATATGATTTATTTGAAAGGGTAAATTTTAATATGGATTCCTCATGCTTTAATTTTTTTTAAATATAATAATACTATGACATTTCCTTTGATTATTTCTATTGGGACGAAGTTGGATAGAGAAGAATGTAAGAAGAGCATGTTATTACAGAGTGCTATCTTTTGTTGTCAAAGAAGATAAATGAAATAACATTGTAATGAATGTGGAAACTAGACGATGCTTTACTGATATGTATTTCAAAAATATCATAAGTTAGAAGAACATGTGATGCAAGACTTATGAAGGAAAGGTGGAGAAATGATTATGCCACTCATATACAGTTTTCATTGGAAGGAATGATGTTGTTGGAAGATAGGGAAGTTTCAATACTTCCCATTGTAACTCTGACGATGATAAAGCTGGGCTATCAAAGGATATATATGAAGATAGTGGAGTTTGTGATGAATGTTGAAGAATGGTTATGGGATGCAGTGAAGAGAGTAATAAAAAAAATGGAAAATCTGGAGGAGGCACAAAATAACAGTTTAAGGTGGCGTCGTTTCCTAGTGTTTGCCAAATTTTAGGGCCTGAAAATTGGGAGATTAAAAAATGTGTTTTTGGAAAAGGATGTTGTGTGAACGTTTGAATATGTCTCGGTATGTTGCGCACAAGTGGACTTCTATGATCCGAACATCAAAATCTATCATAGGAGAGGTTTGCGCCCAAGATTGGTTTTTGTGTTCAAGATTGAAGGTAGTTTGGAATCTTGCGCGCACAACATGATTTGGGGACCAAACTTCAAGAAATAGAAAAGGAATGAAGTGTGCGAAAGATTCAAAAATTTTGAAAAATAAAAATTTGGCATGAAAGATATATACGCGCCAAAGGTGACGTAAAAATGGGTTTTTCATGCAAGGCTTGATTTGAGGTCCAAACTTAAAAAATGGTAAAGGCATGAAGTGCGTGAAAGATTCTAAGAATTGTGCAGAAGATGAGGTTGGCATGAAAGGGACTTACACACCCAAGGTGAAATCAAATGTGGTTTTGTGCGACACGTGACTTACATGCTTAAGGTGACGTCAAATGGGGTTTCACATGACGCATCAGGATCTTGCGCGACACATCGAGGTTTTTGCATGCAGGGGTCACTGAGGTCTATAAATAAGAGGTAACCCCCTCCCACTGTGTGAGCTCGAAATTTAGAGAAATTATGACCTCTGAGGTGCGAAAAAATATAATGAAAAGGAGAGTTCATGAAATAGTGTTGCATGCAATAAGAAGAATTTGCGCGCCATAAGAGATTTGCACACAATACTGAAGTTGTACACAAGAGGTGTTTCACAAAAAAAGTCAAATATTGTGCGCGTGTCATAAAAGTTGCGAGAAAGACACCTAAAAGGGTACACAAAAGATTTTTGGTCTTCACACTTATTTAGTTATGTGTAAGATTGTTCTTACTGGCTTCTGGGCAATAAAATGAATATTTGTACTTTAAAAATACACCTATTCAATTCCAAAGAAGCACTGAAATATTGTAATTCCCTATTTGTTCTAAGAGGGTGCGTACACATTTGCGGATTATTTTCCAAGTGTTTCACGAGTGTAAGGGTATATCCTACTCAATGTATTCTACATTAAAGGGTTGTTTTCTAGTGGATTGTGTGGTACTAGATTGTTTATGTACCATACGAAGGACGTAGCTACTCTTATTGAGTAGTGAACCTTGTAAATCTTGTGTTCATGTGGTTGTGTGTGTTCAGTAGGGAAGAAAATCTTTTACAGGAGGTGAAGATTGGTTCAAAAAAAGGGAAACATAAAAAGAAAAAGATATCAGTAGTTCACCCCACTCCCCCTCACAGTGATACTTGGATCCTGAAATGGAACTTCAATTCCATTTATACATCATACATTGAGAAATCACCAAATGTCTGGGTTAAGAGATCTCTGGTGATGGGTGAAACCTCGATCCTCTCTTGGGCTGAATAGGTTGAGGAGGAGGAAGGCATAGAGCAGGAACAACTTATTCTTGAATATAATGAAATACTCGTGTTGGACACATGTGAGATTGAGCTGGATAAATATTCTCAAGAGCCAATGCATGTTGGACAGTCTACAGAGATACAAATGGGAATTCCTTCATCTGCTGATGATGTTATCCATGGTTCTCTATTTTCTCCTATCTGTATCCTAGCAGGTAAGTATTTGAACTCAGCATCTCCTTCTACTGTGGTTCGGGTTCAAAATAATGTAGGTACAAACAATGCTCCATCTTCGGCCCCTGTCGACGCTGCTTCTATAGTGACTGTACTCAACAGTGTAGGTACTATCGTTTTAGTATCTGAATTATATTCTTTGAGTGCATCTTTGTCTATGGATTCTATCCCACTTCCTGGTACTCAGATTCCCCTAGAATATAATTCAGGTATGGACTCCAATGGGGTAGTAATCTTGCCCTCATCTCCTACTGCTCCACAAATTCCAGGTCCATCAAATGATACACCTGTTAAGAACCCGGTTAACAATAATTCAGACAAACATGAATCTTTATCTAATAAATCTATTGCTGATAACATAAAGTATACTGATTTATTGGGTAAACAAGATTTTAATTCCTCCCCAGCTTCAGCCTCTACTCTCATAAGATCTAAGAGGATGAAAAGCATGGGAGGATCTAAAAAGAAGAAGAGGATCGCTGTCTCCAGAACCAGGTGTTAATGTATATTGTTTTTTGGAACTGCCAGGGTGTAGCAAACCATTACACCATTGCGGTTCTTAAAATACTTGTTTCAATTCATAATACTAAACGTTTTTCTATTACTGAGCCCAAAACATGCTTTACCAGAAAATATAGTCACTTTGCTTCTTTTGGTTATTCTTTTCTAGGTGCTTTCAAGAATGACTCTATTATTTTTTCCCTTTGGGTTTTCTATCATAGTTCTTTGTAGAATATTAAAATCTTTAATCTTTCTAATCAACTATTTACTTGTGATTTTAAGTTGGATGGTATGCATATTTTTTGTTCTTTTATTTATGCTAAGAATAGATATCAGGAACGTCGACCTCTTTGGCACAACCTTTTGGTGATGGCTTCTGCCATCAATAACCCTTGGTTAGTTATAGGATACTTTAATGCTATTCTCTCACCTAGTGAAAAAATTCGTCCAACACACTCTTACATTGCTTCTAGATAATTTAGGGCTACGTTTGAAGGCTGTAATCTAATTGAGGTCAATCTGAAAGGTTCTATGTTCACTTTGTATCGTCGTCATTACAATAGGATTGTAGCTAGAAAACTTGATAGAGCTTTCATGAACATCCCAGCTTTGGATTATTGGGAAACCATTTCCAGTACTATGTTACATAGGTTAAATTCAGACCATCATCCAATTCTTCTGATTCTTCTACCTAAACGGCCCAAAACCAACATTCCTTTTAAATACAATAATGCTTGGTCCACGGATCTGGGCTATTCCAATAACATAAAAAAATGTTGGGATTCCATGAGCTACCACTCTGATGCCTTTGGCTGTGTTACTAAACTATGACATCTAAAACAAAATCTCAAAAGTTGGTGTGCGATGAAATCTAAACAAATTGTTAAAGACATTGTTGCTTTGGAGGATGACCTCAATCACATTCAAAACACTGCCACTAATATTGATTTTTCTTTAGATCCCCATAATGAAATCAACATTACTTTGAAACTTAATTCCCTGTTTGTTCTCAAAGAAAACATACATAAGAAAGTCTTCAAAACAAAATGGATTATTGATGGGGATAGAAATTCTAAGTCTTATAATGACTTGTAACGTATTAGGAAAGTTTCTAAACCTCTTTCCTTACTCAAGGATAATGACATTCTTTTGGACTCTGAAGAAGCCATTGCTAATAATGTTGTCTCATACTTTGAAAAACATCTTTAATGGTCTTCCCATTAACAAAGAACTCATCCCTAATATTATTCCTACTCTTGTTGATGAGGAAGAAAATCGTTCGCTTATGTGAATCCCTCTTGATCATGAAATTAAAGACACTGTCTTTGTTCTTAATCCTGGCAGTGCCCTGGGCCTAGATGGTTTTAATAATGGGTTTTATCAACAAAATTGGGATGTTATCCATGATGATGTGTGTAAGCTTGTTAAATATTTATTTTCTAATGGTTACCTACCACATGGTCTCAATGATTAATTCCTTACTTTGATTCCTAAAGTGTCTAATGCTTCAGAGATTCATTTATTCCGGCCTTTTCTCTTTTAAACTCTCTTTATAAAATTATTACTAAGATCCTGGCTAATCACCACACTATTCTCTATAACAAAATAATCTCTTGGAACCAATTTGGCTTCATCGAAGGATGATCCATCTAGGATTTCATTTTCCTTTCCTCTGAATGAACCAATGTCCTTAATAAAGTCTCAAGAGGAGGCAATGTGTCCATTAAGCTTGATATTAGGAAGGCCTTTGATACCATTGACTGGAACTTCATTTTCAAGGTTCTCCGTGATTTTGGTTTTAATGAGGTCTTTATTAATAGGATTCACTCTTTGTTCACATCTTCTTCTATTTCTGTCCTTGTCAATGGCTCCCCTAAAGGATATTTTAAATGTTACAAGGGTTTCCGACAAGGTGATCCTTTATCTGCAATCCTTTTTTCCATTGCGAAAGACTATCTTAGCAGAATTATGGATAATTTGGTCTCTCAAAATAAGATGAAACTGATCCAAGATGATCGGGGCGTTAATGCTCCGACCCATCTTCTTCATGAAGATGACATTATCCTCTTTATTAATGGTAGAAAAAATTATCATGAATCTTAAGAATGATTTATCTCATTATGAGTAGGTTTCAGGTCAAATTCTTAGATGGAACTAGTCTTTTATTTTCTCTGGAAAAGTTTTCCCTAGAAACCGTAAAAAAACATCATTGAAAGCCTTGTAATTAAAGAAGGTATCTTACCTTTTACTTATTTAGGTGGTCCCTTATTTTGGGGAAGACCTAAATTTGTGTATTTCGCTTCTGTGGTGGATCAGATTCTTTATCAACTCTCTTCATGGAAAGGGAAATCTATGTCCATGGCTGGACATATTTTCCTTGTTAAATCTACCATTATCTCCAAAATGGTTTACTCCCTAATGATCTACAAATGGCCAGCCTCTCTTCTTAAAATAATTAATGTTTACATTAAAAACTTTGTTTGGACTGATAGCACTGTTGAGAAGAATCTTATCACTATCCCTTGGTCTATGTGCTGCAAACCATTGGAAAAGAGGGGCCTTGGTATTAAGAACATCAAACTTTTTAATGATGCACTTAAAGCCAAGCTCAATTGTAACTCGATCAATCATAATACTAAGGCCACTGAGTTTCTCTGCAAAATCTTCTTAGATAAGCTTAAAAAAGGTAAATTGAGTTTTGTCACCTCCTCTATCTGGCCCTCCATTAAAGACTCTTTTCATAACATTATGCATAACTCTACATGGCTAGTCAGTAAAAATTCCTCTTTGAACTTCTGGCTTGATAACTGGTCTGGCTCCCCCCAAATCTCCATGTTTCCTCTGCACTCTCCTCCGAACACGATAAATATCTCTATTAAGGATGTGATGATTGACCACATTCCCAATCACTTAGCGTCTATTATGCATGTGGTTGATAGTCATACTTTCATTAATACGAATGATTTTCTTGTTTGGGAACCTTCTCATAATGGTATCTTGGATTCTAAAGCTTTATATAATCATAACTTTTCTTCATCTGAAAAGCCTTTTGGGTGGATCAAACATTTTGATAATCATTGGATCAAGACTTTTAGAATTAATCTTATATGGAGGATTTCTCATAATTGTGTTCCTATAGAGGTCTTCCTCCAAACCTTTGGAATCCAACTTTTCTACAAATGTCATATGTGTCATCAGCATAGAGAGGATACCAATCACCTCTTCCTATCTTGTGCTATTGTTACTGCTCTCTGGAACTTTATTACTGACACATTTTATTGCAGATGGATTTGTTCTGACTCAATTCTTCTTCATCTTAAATGTTGTGTGGAGATCAACACCTCAAAGAAAATCAAGAAACTTTTTCTTGCAGTTATTTTCAAGCTCCTCCATATTATCTGGTATGATCATAATGATATTATTCATAATAGACACTCTCTTAATCTCAATGCAGGTCATTCGAGATTTCTCACTACTATAAGAGATGTTGCTATGATTCAAAATTCCTCTTGCAACAATTCTATTGAAGACTTTGTGATTCTCAGATGTCTCTGGGTATTTTTCCTCTACAAAAAACCGTGTCAATCAATTGATGTCTTCTGGAAAGCTCCTATTCCGGGGTGGATCAAAATAAATGTTGATGGAGATTCGAAAGGGAACCCAGGTCTAGAAGGTTTTGGAGCTATCTGCAGGGATTATCTGGGTCACTATCATGGGTATTTCTATATAGGATGTTCCAGTTCCACTTCCTTAGAAGCTGAGATGATGGCAGTGATTCAGGCCATTGAGTTTGTTGAAATGAAGGACTGGAACAACATTTGGATTGAAAGCGACTCTACTTCCATTGTCCAAGCAATTTGGAACGGTGTGATCCATCTATCCTGACCTCTTACCTCTTGTTAGAAGAGCTGTATGGACTCTCTTCGGGATATCAGATATATTTCCACTCATGCCTACAGGGAAGAAAATATGGTGGTGGATGCTCTTGCTAATAAAGGTATCAACCGGGGCGTTACGTGGTTTGATAATCTTCCGGCTGACCTTCTGGCTCTTTATGAAAGTGATGGTAATAAAATCCCATCTTTTAGACTTTTGTATCTTCCCATTTTTTATTAATAAATTTAGTCTTGGTCTTTGACCAAGACATTACCTTTAAAACAAAAAAATTGAGAAATCACCAAATAATGAAGGAGAAGTTGTTTAAGTGGAAACTAAGAAAGAGGAGGACTCATTCTTTGTCGTACCCCCACCATGAATTTTGTATCTCATATCCATGGTGTGTATTTGGAATACTATATCCATTAAGTTCTAAAAAAAGGAAGAAGTGAAAGATAAAAATAATAAGTGTTGTTGGTTCATCTCAAAAAAACTACACCCACCATCATATTGGGGATAACCAACTGGAACTTCCCATCAAGAGGCAGTAAAAATCCAGGGCCCACTTGGGGGATTAAACTAATATCTATCCTTAATTCTCATTCTATTTATATTTTCTTTTATTGTAATAAATTTCATATTTTGTATTATACAATTTTACATCATGGTTTTTAGTGAGCAACACTTAGGACCTTAACTCAATATTGCAATGCCAATAAGTTAGGTTGTACCTATCCATTACACATGATTGATTATAGTGATTTAATTTAGAATATTATTTCATGTAAAATATACTTGAAATTAATGAGGAAACTACATCATATAATTATTAGGGAAGTAACCATTGTAGTTTAGTATTTTAATTTTTTGTTTTTTTTCTACAAAACAATCGTGCATTTTTTTTAAATATTTGTGTGTTTATTTTCCATTTTTTTTGAAACTCGTGAGATTAAATGATTATCATTTATAATTTCTAAAACACATTTATTTTATTGATACAATTTACTCCATTAAAATAATATTAAATGAATTCTTAATATGACATTGTTTCAAGTTCAAATATTTTGAAATTTCATGAAAAGATCTTTGATTTTTAAATAAAATGCCACATCTCACCATATGTATGTTTTAAATCCATTTTCTTTTAGTCTTATGACCCATTTTTTAATATTCCTTAAATTTACCTCAATTGTTGATAGAGACAAACCATGATTTCATAAACTATAATTTTATTTATTCTTATAAAAACCTGAGGGTTTGAGGTACATGTGATTTAATTGATTGAGGCATTTATTTTGTTTTGAATCCACTTATTCAAGATAATAGATTTTATTCTATACATACTTATAAAATTAATCCTTTTATCCATTATAATCCATTAACTTCCTATTTTTTTAGCCACATTAGATGCCAATTTTCCCTATCCAACCTTTTCTTGATGGGAAAATACATGATCTCGTAGAACATAAGTGTGGGGGTAGATGTCTTGTATTATGATACATCATTTGGATATAAAATGATTTGATGAATATATTTTTTTGATTCTAAAATAATTTATTTTTTTGAAATCTATTCCCTTATGGATCATTCAGGATAAAGAATTTGTTTCTTTCTAGAGCTTCCAAAGGAGAAAGAAAGTTGCGAATATTTGGAGACTTTAAGAAAAATTATCTTTAGAAGATTTAAATTCTCTCTACATAAATTTTTGATGGTTTTCACTTTACTTGATTTTTCAGGATTATGGAGATTATTTTCTAATATTTGAAGTGAGGATGAGTCCATACCTAAGTGAAAATTGGAATCATATAATTTTGATTCAAAAAAAGATAAACCCTCCTTATTCCACCTCAGAATTATTTATATCTAAATCCTAAAAACCAAAATACATTGATAAATCCTACAAAGTAATTGTGATAAACATATGTCCTTGAATCAAAATTGGTGGATATTTCAAAAAAATTCAATCCTATGGGGACTCTTTCACGGGGTTGGATGAGAAAAACCTTGTTAAAAATTGACATTTGTGAGATGAGAGAAAATTCATGTGAGGTAGGTGTTTTGTGTGTGTGGGAGGAAAAATAAGGAGGAAATATATTTAATTATATAAATCGATAACTTTAAATATTGATTTTTGATGATTTATATCTTTTGTTTATTGTTGTCAAATTGGTGGATGTCATGGGTATGTGTTTTAAATTTTCTTTGATTTGATTTTGATGCTTACTTGTCCTAGAGTCCAAGTGTAAATGTGGGGGAATTGATAGAGATAATATTTTCATTATTTTTCATATGTTTTAAAATTATTTAATTCCATCCAATTTGACAATTTGAGCTGTTTGACAACATTTTTGAATTTTTTGGTGACTTTTGAGTAAAATTTAAAATTTTCTCATTTATGAAAATTTAACGGTTTTCTATCACTTATTTATTTTGATAATAACATTTATAGTTATTATAAAATTGGATTTAATCTTAATTTAGTCATAATTTCTCTATGTTTTGAAACTTATTATTTTGTAATTAAATCAAATTCAAAATATAATGGCCTAGAAAAATCAACCAACACAAAAAAATTATTCTGCCCGAAAGAATGGAACCTACCTTAGTAAGTGATAAATATCTCAATATATATAACTAAAAATGATATTATTATTTCTATATTGGAAATAAGACTCTAATTTCCATTTTCAAATTAAATTTCATGGATATTATTTCCCATTTAGGCCTCCATTTAATATGAAAACGTGGAAAAAGGTGATGATTCTTCTAGAATTGAAATTTTTTTCTTACTTAATTCACTTATATTTTTTTTAAACATGTAAACATGTATTTAAATTTTTAGGGTAGACATAAATCTCCATTTAGAACATTTTTAAGAATACACCATGGTGATTTATGGTAGTATTTTGGACAGAATAAGAGAAAAATTCATGTAGAAGTGTTTTGGAGGGGATTTTTTCAGTTCTTCCATTTCATTTTCTTCTTATTTTTAGTTTTTCAATACCTTATTCTTTCCCCTTATTCATGGATACACTTCATTTGGAGGGTTAATATTCTGATTGATTTGGGAAGAGGAGGTTTTCCCTTTTTTAATTCTTGAGTTCATGCACTTAATTTTATAAAATCACTCATCTCTTATGTAAAGTTGGATTTAATTTCTAATAGAGATATTTATTATAAAGTATGATTATATTTGGTTTTAGATTCTATTGTTTATATTTATTTGGTCAATGATCATGTTTCTCTCTATGCTAGGTTTTGTTTTATATATTATGGAATAGAATAAGGCTTAGTTGTGAAGTACTCAACAATCGTCAATATGTATGGGAGGGGTAGTGGATATTTTTGATTTTTTGGGATAAGAAAGTCTCGATCAATAATTTACTAAGTCAATTGAGGTTATTCAATGCAAGTCTATCAAACATAGGAAGGATTGTTGAATGATCTATGACCTTGGTAAGGTTTACTCTTACTATCACATTTTTACTAACGGAATGAGAGGAATCCATCATGGAATCTCACATTAATCATCTTAATAGAATATTATTGTATAAATTGGAACAAGGATATCATTGAAATCAGAAAATTAACCATGATATGATCCACTTTATCATCATATTGTTTTCAATAACTTTAATTATCAATATATTATCAATATTATCTTAATTTATTTTTTTCTTTATTTTCTTTACAAAATTAATCAATTTCAAAAACAACGTCCACTAATTTCCCTAATTTTATGTAACAAACATGATTGTTGTGAACTCTTCTGTATAGAAAACCTTGGTTAACCACTTTACTTCATTTTCAACTTGGGAAATAATTGTTTTTTATCATACCCCATGATAGTAATGTGTGATGATGTATCTCTTTCTCTATAAAAACCCACTCAGGTCATTGTCTTAGTAAAAACGAGTCATGCTACATGTTCGGTTCCAATTGGGGACACAAAAAAATTAATTGAACCACATTCCTATTTCATGGTGGCTCACTCAAGTTACCACCAGGAAGGTAGTTATAGATGTTATAATGGATAACCTTACCTTCTCACAACTATCTATGATTGTGTCTAACCTTTCATGGGGGCACTTTTAACCATTATGGAGGCTGGTAATACCACATTTCCACACCTCCTTTAATGACGTGTCCTCACATGTCATGTTGTCATCGTTTCACTGAGCGCCCTCTTCACCCTGTCACCGTTATTCCATCTCATCAATATTTCACATCAACTAACCTCCGACCAATTCTAGAGTTGAATACCAATGTTCTCATGTGAGTGAATAAATGAAAGGATAGAATAATATATATAGAGATTAAGAAAATAATTCAGTTTTATCTCCATCGAATGTCACTAACAAAAATAAAAAAATTAGATAATTAATGAAATGGATATTTCATGAAGAAAATTTGAATAACATGGGTATTTATCACTCATAGAATAATCTATAAAGGATAATGTATCCCAAAATAATTTACTCTTAATACACAACAACAAAGTGTATCGATTATGTGCATTAATTATAAAAAATTAAATCTTTGATATTGAAGAAAAATAAAATAAAAAAGTCCCACCTTAGTTTTTGATCATTTATTGATGATGGTTTGGTGTCTATTGACATTGATACCATGTTTACTTACTCAGATATCCTCCAATGATCACTCTCAAAAAGAGAGAACTACTATCATTGAAAATTATAAGGGTTTACAGGAAGCTAAGCAGGATTATTTTCTAGCACACATATTTATGGTAAATGGATAGGGATTCTCCCTATTTAATATCCAAAACATTATAATTTATTAAATATTTTTTCTCTTTTTTTAAAAAAATTATTCCATAACCCACCAACTTTGAAAAACTCTCGAGCCTCTAATTAAAAGTGAACAAATGCCACCCCTAGGGTAAAACCCGCATCCTAGACATGAAAATAATATTATATTTTCATTCCAAATCTCCACATAGTTAGAATGGAACATTTCCCAAGAATGAACTTGTGTAGGATAAAAATATTATTTTTATACTTTTTTATTGATGTAACGCCCCGACCGCAGTTGCCCAGAGTCAGTGCATTATTACATAACATTGGCATGATCACAAGAAAGATCAATTCTCGAAAGACCGATTAGTTTAGTAGCCTTGGAATAACTAGATACATTCATAAAGTTTACATTACATAATAAAGTGAAAAACTACTAAAACAACATATTGTCTTCATATCCCCTAATATTATCCCTGCAGGTCATTCATAAATTACTTCTTCACATCCTGGGAAAAATAAAACATTGAAAGGGGTGAGCTCAGATGCTCAGTAAGGATAACAATATAGAGGAAACAT
This sequence comes from Viscum album, assembly GCA_963277665.1. Lineage (NCBI taxonomy): Eukaryota > Viridiplantae > Streptophyta > Magnoliopsida > Santalales > Viscaceae > Viscum > Viscum album. The sequence continues at coordinate 1,851,012,304 of OY728156.1, forward strand.
TCATAAATAAGCATAAACATTTAAGGCAATGTATAGCTAAAGAAAAGCCTTTTAAACTTGAGCTTCAGCATAATATGGAAAAGATAAAATGAAATAATGTCATTTACTTATTCACATGGATATTCTACTAGTGGAATTATCGCATGCAATATCAATAACCACTTTCATAATGATGGAATGCATAATGTCAGACTATCATTACCACGTAGCCAAGGCCTCGTGCCAAGACTAAAAATATGATTTTGTCAAGGCCTCATTCCAAGACACTAGTTTGTCTCATGATACCTACCGATGCATTGAGGAGCTATAGCGGGCTCCACCCTTCACTTATTAAGTCCAATGCATTTCTCATATGAATAGGTTTCAACATAACATAAACATTCATATTAGAACTAGCATATGAAATGTCAATACTTTCACCATAAACCATGAATGGTATAAAAATAACACATCCACAGTCAAATATATCACAAAACCTACAATACAACATAGATGTTTTGTATCATAATAAATCAACTTCAAATAAGCTTAAAATCCATCAAAGGATGTTGACATAGATGAAATCAAAACTATTTGAGAGAAATATCTATTTTTTGAAATCATTTAAAAGTCACAAAATTATAAAATAAAAAATTTACTTTGAAAATTTTCTTATAATCTTCCAAGGGAAGCTTCGACGATTTTATAATGGCGTAAAATAGACGCACCCTCCGTATAAGTTAAAAAAGACATTCTTAACTTAATTATGTTGAAAAGGTTAAAAAGGACATTGTTTGGAAAACGACGAAAATATTCCTTTATAAACCTCTTATAAAAAGTCAAAAAAGGTTATAAATGACTTTAAACCATATTCTGTAAAATATCACGAATTTTTTGAAATACATTTTTAAGAAACATGGATATGGATGATAAAGTGGTCCCAGTAGATAATTATGTATAAACAACCTCAGATAATGAAGAGATTGTGAAATAACCCTTACCTTGTACTTTTCCTTAGTCGATGGTATGTTAACCTCCTGTATAATAGTTAAAACATAGTTATTAAATTTTACATGAACCATATACATAATTATGATATCATATATGATCTTCTAAAAATGCTTTTTAAATAATACTTTAGTATTATCGTCGTTTCGGGTGTTAACTTACTCGTTTTATTTTGTAAGTTTTGTTACATAAGTTGTGTTTGTTATGGATAGGTTGTATCTTATTAATATACAGAATGTTATAATGTTCATAAACATTAATTTTAATCATCAAATGATAATTATTCTTGAATGGATAGGATGGGGAATGAATCTCATCGCATTCATGGAGACGGTAGTCCGTATGTACGTACGAGCGACAATATCATCCTTTTGATATTAAAATAATATATAATGGTATGGTATATCATATATACAGAATAATTATCATGTTATATTTATTATTTACTTGAATTACACATCATTATTATACCCATCCAAATAATAATACATTGAATAACAATTACACCATGACGTGGAGATGGTAAGCCGTACGTACACATGTATGGTGACATGTCATTCAAAGGATGGATAGAATACTGAATATGATTGTACCATATTTATAATAACATCACAATATATAGGATATACTGTAGTTATTATTTTAGAATGTTAATAACAAAGAAAGAAGACGTTTAAGAAGAAAGGAACTTGAAAGAGGGTGGTGAAAACATTACCTCTTCTTCAGGTTCTTCCTTTTGATTTGATATCAAGGGATCCTTACATTGGCTTTTTGATCAAAATAATGCCTCTAAGTTGAAGTGAGGGAAGTTGAGAGAGTATTTGGGTAGGTTTTGTCTGAACAAAAATGCTTTGAAGGTGTGAAGAATTGGTTAGAAGTGGTGTCCTTTTATAAGGGGGAGGAGGGGTACCTTTGAAAAATCTAGAAATATTATTTTATAATAAATTCATATTTGGTTTATAATGGATCCAAAGTCGATTATTTAAAGTTCAAGGTGATTATGGGTCTAAAATGATTCATCCAATAGAATTTAGATAGGTTTGGGTCATTATATTAACCTTATCTTTTAGTTTTAACTCTTAGTTATTTAGTTTGAAACATACCATGTCACTTTGTATTTTTATATTATATAGTTAATAAACATACTATATACCTCCAAAAGACACCCAAGTGTTCCATTAATGATAAACCTATCATTATATAAGTCTCTTGGAAGAACTTTATATTTTTAGGAATTGAATATAAATTAATAATATAATATTTGTTTTAAAAACTCTTTTATGTCAATTTTGACACAATTGGTTATTTTGTTCTTGATAAATTTATAACAGCATTATTACTTAGAAAAAAATTTATATAAACAATACTAATATGTCATAGTAACCTAGAATATTATTTTAATTTATAAAAAGTCTCAAATTACATTTATTTTTGTATTTATGATATCAATCATCTTAATCTTTCATTAATACAGTAATTATTGCATCATCATTGTGTCATAAATAAATTAACTTATTTAATGTCTAAAAATTATAAATAAACTATAATTATGTAGGAAATCATTTTAGATTTCTAATGGATATTTATAGTCGAAAATATAACATATATAACCCTATGTAAAAATTGTTTTTCTAAAAGATATATGCTTTTGACATTTTTGTATTTATTTTAACTTAATTAATATAAAGTTTCCCTATCACCTACAAGTGGCTCCATAGGGTCCCAAAATCGACCCAAAGATGCCCATGGTCGGACATGTATCTACCAATACAGTTAGGACACATGTTAGGGTAATTTAAAATTATTATAATAATATTTTTTTACCCTTATTTATCGGATTTACCCTTTAACCATGGTAAAAAAAATATTTACTGAAGTAATTATTCAAATTGAATAAAAATTAAAGTTACCTATTTACATAATTTGGACATCCTGATTCCAAATATGTAATCCATTTTTCCAAATTCGAAACACTAAAGTGGCAGAAATTAATTTAAAATTAATTCTTGTTGTCAAAACAAAAAGCGTGTTTTTAAGAAATAGTAACTATCAAAAGATTGATACTTGGTTATGTCTGGTTTAACTGTAAAATTATGTCCAATGACCAACATTGTATTAAATGGAAAAAATATATTCTAAATATACTTTAAAACCACTCAAATTCATAATTTATCACTATTAATTATTTCGATTAAAAAAGATGTTTTTAATAAAAATTTAGTAATTTTCACTATTCATCAAAATATAAAATTTATCCGAAAAGTACCAAAATTTCATCCTAGGATAATTTCGATATTCCGAATCCAAAAATGAAGTTAATTTTGAAAGATAAAATGTATAAAATTTCAAAAAGTGGTTATTACTATTTATAACGGCTACTTTGATTGGTCGCGGCGTGTTAGAATCTTGAAGTTGCGTACAACACACGCTACTGTATTATTCAAATAGAAGCGTACCGTGGAAGCTTGGGGTGTTACATTCTCCCCTACTTCAAATAATTTTTCCCTAGAAATTTATAGAATATTACTGCGTAAAAAGACTCGGGTGGTTCTTCATCATAAGTTCCTCAGGTTCCCACGTTGCCTCTTCGATTTGATGGTTTCTCCATAGAACTTTTACCAGATGAGTTGTCTGGTTTATCAGCACTTGCTCTCTTGTATCAAGAATCTTAACGGGCTCTTCGCAAAAAGACAGATCGGGTTCCAGTTCTTATTCCTCATAAGTGAGTACATTCATTTGGTCAGGCATGTATTTTATCAATACTGATACGTGGAACACATCGTGAAGTTTCGAGAGATTTGGCGAAATTTCCAAACGATAAGCTACAACCCCAATTCGTTCTAGAATTTCGAAAGGTCCTATGTACCTGGGACTCAATTTACCTTTCTTTTTGAAACGTATAACTCCCCTTCCATGGAGATACCTTCAAGAAAACATGATCTCCTACATGAAATTCCAAATCCTTCTTTTGGCTGTCAGTATAGCTCTTCTGCCTACTTTGAGCTGCTTTGATGTGGTTTTGGATTACCTTCACCTTTTCCATCATTTCCTCCACCAGTTCTGGGCCTATAAGTTTTCTTTCACCAACCTCACCCCAACAGTTTGGTGTGCGACATCTCTTTCTGTATAACACTTCATATGGTGTCATCCGAATAGTTGAATGGAAGCTATTATTATAGGAAAACTCTACCAGAGGTAAATATTGATCCCACATACCCTGAAACTCAAGTTAACAAGATATCAACATGTCTTATAAGGTTTTAATAGTCCATTTCGATTGTCCATCTATTTGAGGGTCGTAATCAGTGCTTAAATGAAGTTCATTATCCAGGGCTTTCTGAAGACTTTTCCAGAATCTTGAAGTAAAACGGGGATCACGATCAGAAACAATCGATATGGGTAGTTCATGAAGTCTCACAACTTCATTAATATATAGTATTTCTAGACGTTCGAGTGTTAAATCTTCTCTTATAGAAAGAAAATGTGCCGACTTGGTAATACGATCAACAATTACCCATATTGCATCATTCCTTCTTGGATTCTTTGGTAGCCCCATGACAAAGTCCATCGTAATATTATCCCATTTCCACTCTGGTATGGGAAGAGGTTGCATGACTCCTCCAGGATATTTCCTTTCAGCTTTAACTTGTTGACAAACCATACATCTTGATAAAAAATTAGCAATCTCCCTCTTCAGGTTGTCCCACAAAAAATGTTCCTTCAAATCTCTATACATTTTGGTGCTCCCATGGTGTATAGAGAAATTGGAACTATGAGCATCGTCCAACAAATCCATTTTTAGATTAGGTATATTGGGAACACAAAGTCTCTTCCCAAATTTCAAAATTCCGTCTTCATACACAAAGTCTCTCAATCTCCCATAATTCACAGCTTTAATCTTCTTTTGAAATTTTTCATCATCGGTCTGAGAACTCTTAATCTTTTCTAGTAAAGACGGTTTGGAAACCATTTGAAAATACATTGATGTGTCACCTTCCACAGTTATTCTCATGTCCACCTTCACTAGATCCATGAAAATTTCATCCCTTTCAATGCTCATATTGTTCAAAACTCCATGATCTTTTCTACTCAAAGCATCTGCCACCTTGTTTGCCTTCCCCGGGTGGTAGTGTATCGTGCAATGATAATACTTGAGTAATTCAAGCCATCTCCTTTGCCTCATGTTGAGTTCTTTTTGTGAGAAAATATACTTAAAACTATTTTGATCAGTATAAATCTCACATTTTTCACCATAGAGGTAGTGTCTCCATATCTTCAAGGCAAAGATCACAACTGCTAACTCAAGATCATGAGTAGGATATTTTTTCTCATGAATTTTCAACTACCGTGATGCATAGGAAATAACCCTATCATTCTGCATAAAGACACAACCAAGTCCTTTATTCAATGCATCACTATAAATAACGAACCCATCATTCTCCGATGGTAGAGTCAATATAGGATCATTGACTAATATTCTCTTCAGTTCTTCAAAAAATTCTTCACACTCTTTTTTCCAGACAAATTTAACCCCTTTACGTGTAAGCTTCATTAATGGTTTAGCTAATCAGGAAGAATTCTCGACGAGACGTCGATAATAACATGCTAAACCAATAAAACTACGGACCTCAGTTATACTCATCGGTGCTGGCCATTCTTGGATTGCCTTGGTCTTAGAAGGATCAAAAATTATTCCATCCTTAGAGACAATATGGACAAGAAAAGAAATCTCCTGAAGCCATAATTCACACTTGCTAAACTTTTCATATAATTCATGTCTTATAAGAGTCTTCAGGATAATGTGCAAGTGTTTTTCATGATCTTCATAGCTTTTGGAGTATACCAAGATATCATAAAAAATACCACCACAAAATCATTGAGATATTACTTGAAAAATATATTCATTAGATCCATGAATACAAAGGGTGCATTAGTCAGACCAAAAGGCATTACTGTAAACTCGTAATGCATGTACCTTGTTCGAAATGCTATATTTGGAATGTCTTCCTTCTTTACACACAACTGATGATATCCAGATCGAAGGTCAATCTTTGAAAAGTATTGAACTCCATGTAGTTGGTCAAATAAATCATCAATAAGAGGTAGGGGATACTTGTTCTTTATTTTTATAGCATTGATCTCCCTGTAGTCGATACATAACCTCATGGATCCATATTTCTTTTTAACAAAAAGAACAGGGGCTCCCTATGGAGAAACACTAGGGAGAATAAATCCCTTATTACTCAATTCCTGTAGTTGTTTCTTTAGTTCCACTAATTCTACAATGGCCACTCTATAAGGGGTATTCGATATAGGCATTGATCCAGGAATTAAATCAATGGAAAACTCAACTTCTCGTTTTGGAGGATTTCCAGGTAAATCTTCCGGAAACACATCTACATATCCTCTCACAATAGGTACATCCTATATTTGAACATTATTTTCCTCACCCACAGTCATTTCATTCTCTTCCTACCTAATAATTGAATTTAGTTGAGCTACTAGGGTGGATCTATATAAGAATTAGGTGGTGATTATTCGGATCTAAAAATAAGGTGTTCTTTATCATCATCATCAAAAATCATAACCTACTTCTTCTTACAATAAATCTTCTCATAATGATCTGAAATCCAATCCATACCGAGGATTATATCAAACTCAATCATAGTTATGATAATGAGATCAGTGGATAAAGAACATTTATGTTCTCTAATGGGGACTGATTCACAAAAATTTATTGAAATGATACATCCCTTTGGTGTTTTAACTAAAAACTCCTTTGTTAAATAAAATAGGAAATATCTAATTTTCTTAGCAAAATGGGAAGATATGAAACAATGCGATGATCCAGAATCAAATAAAGCATTTGCTAAACTTGAAAAAATAATTAAATTACCTGCCACCACGTCTTTTGGAGCTTCTACCTCAGCAGTAGTGATAGCATAAGCTTGGCCTTGATCCTTTGGCCTTTTCTGAGGCAAGTTCCCCTGACGCTTAGTAAATTCATTTTCATAATGTCCCATATCTCTACAATTATATCATTCCATGTTGACAGCAACTCTCTTTCCCTTGCAATCATGAGCTTGGTGGCCTTTTTCGTCACACTTGTAACATAATCTCATTCCTTTTAAGAAAGTACTGGGATGTTTCTTCCCACATTTACTGCAGGATGGATTTTTAATTTTTTTATTCTTCCCCTTATTTCCATTTCCAGATTGACCAGCAGAACTCTTCTTCTCTTTCTTTTCTTTAAAGTTATAATTCTTAGAGAATTCCTTTTCTGTCTTGATAGGACATGAGACAATGTCTTCATACGATAAGATGGATTGTGGGACTAATTCTCAACGAAGAAATGGTTTTAAACCATCAAAGAAACGATCAATCTTACTTCTTGGGTCACATATATAATCTCTAGAATACCTTGCTAACCTTTTAAAGTTAGCTTCATACTTTGCGACATTCTCATCCTCTTTTGGCCTCAGACTCAGAAATTGCCTTTTCATATCTGCTTGATGGTCATGAGGAAAGTATTTTTCTAAAAATAGATCTTTGAACTCCCTCCATTCCATATTTGATACTTCATCATATTCCTTTTTGTTTTGAATCAATGACCACCATCGATCAGCATCTCTAGTGAGGCGGTAAACTGCCATGATAACTTTTTCTCTTTCACTACTCCCCAAAGACTGAAATATTTTCTCTAGGGAACTTATCCATTGATCAGCTACCAATGGATTCATACTCACATTGAATGTTGTTGGTTGTTGCCTCATGAAGCGATCTAACATTGATCCACCATGCTGTGGATCAGAGTGCTCCATACGGGTAAGGTTATTATTAATAACCTGAGTGAGTTGTCCCAGTATGGTGATAAGCTGATCAGCACCAATTACATCACCAACTCCACTATAATTATCTTGAGCAAGAGGTAAATCCCTACATTGAGTGCGTGCATTGATACGATTACCATTTCTTCCACTAGGCGCAATTTCTAAATGATGGCATAAACTATATCAGTTTATGAATCAAAATACATAATTCCATACTTGTAAAACACTTAACATAAATTGAACCGTTTATGGATATAATCAATAATCATAAAAATGTTTTCTTTGAGGAAGTATATACTTATAAACCCTTCATAATGCTTCGTAAAGAAAATGAGAATTATCCTAAGCATATCCCTCGGGAGTGTCATAACCAAGAGTGCAGCAAGGCCCGTTGTCGTGCACCAGTTCCCGTTCGAGTCTAGCTCAAAGCGGTGTTTTCAGGTTTTACCCCTAGGTACATCTGTGCCAGAGCCGCCTCTACCTGCTCCTATCCAGACAAGGATTTATTTCTCGGAAAACTCAAAAAATTTCTACAATACCAAAATTCTAGGAAGTTCTTCTATACTAATCCTCAGAGTCTATATTAGGTCAATGTGTTCTAACCAGAGTTTACCTAAATATAGCTTCCAAGGATTGTACTAAACTTCCTCTAATACCAACTGTAAATCCCAGACCCCAGTTGCCCAGATTCAGTGCATTATTACATAACATTGGCATGATCACAAGAAAGATCAAGTCTCGAAAGACCGATTAGTTTAGTATCTTTGGAATAACTAGATACATTCATAAAGTTTACATTACAACATAAAGTGAAAAACTACTACAACAACATATTGCCTTCATATCCCCTCATATTATCCTTTCAGTTCATTCATAAATTACTTCTTCACATCCTGGGAAAAATAAAACATTTAAAGGGGTGAGCTCAGATGCTCAGTAAGGATAACAATATAGCGGAAACATTCATATATAAGCATAAACATTTAAGGCAATGTATACCTAAAACAAAGGCCTTTTAAACTTGATCCAAAGCATAATATGGAAAAGATAAAATGAAATAATTCCATTTACTTATTCACATGGATATTCTACTAGTCGAATAATCACATGAAATATCAATAACCACTTTCATAATAATGGAATGAATAATGCCAGACTATCATAACCATGTAGCCAAGGCCTCGTGCCAAGACTACAAATAAGATTTTGTCAAGGCCTCATGCAAAGAGACTAGTTTGTCTCATGTGACCTACTGATACATCGAGGAGCTATAGCGGGCTCCACCCATCACTTATTAAGTCCAATGCATTCCTCATATGAACAGGTTTCAACATAACATAAACATTCGTATTAAAACTAGCATAAATAATGTCAATACTTTCACCATAAAACATGAATGGTATAAAAATAACACATCCATAGTCAAATATATCACAAAACATGCAATACAATATGAAAGTTTTTTATCATAATAAATCAAATTCAAATAAGCTTAAAATCCATCAAAGGATGTTGACATAGATGAAATCAAAAATATTTGAGAGAAATATCAATTTTTTTGAAATCTTTTAAAAGTCACATAATTAAAAAATAAAACATTTACTTTGAAAATTTTCTTATAAGCTTGTAAAGGAATCTTCGACGATTTTATAATGGCGGAAAATAGCCGCACCCACCGTATAAGTTAAAAAAGGCATTCTTACCTTAATTCTGTCGAAAAGGTTAAAAAGGACTGTGTTTGGAAAATGACGGAAAGATTCCTTTATAAACCTATTATAAAAAGTCAAAAAAGGGAATAAATGACTTCAACCCATATTCTGTAAAATAGCAAGAATGTTTTGAAATAAATTTTTAAGAAACATGTATGTGGATGATAAAGAGGTCCCAGTTAATAATTACGTATAAAAAACCTCGGATAATGAAGAGATTGTGAAATAACCCTTACCTTGTACTTTTTCTTAGTTGATGGTATGTTACCATCCTATATAATAGTTAAAATTTTTTTATTAAATTATACAATAACCATATGCATAATTATGATATCATATATGATATTCCAATAATGATTTTTAATAATACTTTAGTATTATCGTTATTTCAGATGTTAACTTACTCGTTTTCTTTTGCATGTTTTGTTATATAAGTCATGTTTGTTATGGTTAGGCTATATCTTATTCATATTCATAATGATATAATTTTCTTAAACATTACTTTTAATCATCAAATTATAATTAGTCTTGAATGGATACGATGGGAAATGAATCTCATCGTGTTCGTGGAGATGGTAGTCCGTACGTACGCACGATCGACAATATCTTCCTTTTGATATTAAAATAATATATAATTGAATGGTATATCATATATAAAGAATCATTATAATGTTATATTTATTATTTACATGAATTACACATCATTATTATACCCATCCAAATAATAATATATCGAATAACAATTACACCACGACGTGGAGACGATAAGCCGTTCGTACGCACGTATGGTGACATGTCATTAAAAGGATGGATATAATACTGAATATGGTTGTAACATATTTATAGTAATATCAAATTATATACGATATACTGGATTTATTATTTTATAATGGTAATAACAAAGAAAGAAGAAGTTGAAGAAGAAAAGAACTTGAAAGAGGTTGGTGAAAACATTACATCTTCTTCGGTTTATTCCTTTTGATTTGATCAGAAGGGATACTTAGATTAGCTTTCTGATAAAAATAAGGATTCTAGGTTAAATTAAGGGAAGTTTAGAGAGTGTTTGGGTAGGTTTTGGCCAAACCAAAAGGCTTTTAAGGTGTGAATAATTGGTTATAAGTGGTGTTCTTTTATAAGGGGGAGGAGGGGAACCTTAGGAAAATTTAGAAATATTATTTAATAATAAATTAATTTTCGGTTTATAATGGATCCAAAGTAGAATATTTAAAGGTTAAGGTGGGGATGGGTCGAAAACCATTCAACCAATGGAATTTAGACAGGTTTGGGTCATTACATTAACCTTATCTTTTAGTTTTAACTCTTAGTTAATTAGTTTGACACTTACCATGTCACTTTGTATTTTTATATTATATATTTAATAAACTTACTATAAACCTCTAAGAGACCCCCAAGTGGTACATTAATGATAAAACTATCATTATATATGTCTCTTGGCCAAACATTAGATTTTTATGAATTTAATATAAATTAATAATATAATATTGGTTTTAAAAACTCTTTTATGTCAATTTTGACACTATTGGGTATTTTGTTCTTGATAAATTTATAACAGCATTACTACTTCGAAATAAATTTATATAAACAATAATAATATGTCATAGTAACATATAAAATTATTGGAATTTATAAAAAGTCTCAAATTACATTTATTTGGGTATTTATAATATCAATTATCTTAATCATTAATTAATACAGTAATTACTGCATCATTATTGTGTCATAAATAAATTAAATTATTTAATGTCTAAAAATTATAAATAAAATACCATTAGGTAGGAAATAGTTTTATCTTTTTAATGAATATTTATAGTCTAAAATATAACATATATAACCCTATGTAAAAATTGTTTTTCTAAAAGATATATGATTATGTCATTTTTCTATTTATTCTAACTTAATTAATATAAAGTGTCTCTATCACCTACAAGGGGATCCATAGGGTCCCAAAATCGACCGAAAGCTGCCCATGGTCAGACAGGTGTCCACCAATAAGGTTAGGACATGTTTCAGGGTAATTTATTATTATTATAATATTATTTTTTTACCCTTATTTACCGGATTTACCCTTTACCATGGTAAATAAAATATTTACCGAAGTAATTATTCAAAATGTCTAAAAATTAAATTTACCTATTTACAAAATTTGGATATCTTGATTCCAAATATAGAATCCATTTTTTTAAATTCAAAACACATAAGTGGCAGAAATGAATTTAAAATTAATTCATGTTGTCAAAACAAAAAACGTGTTTTTAAGAAATGATAACTATCAAAAGATTGATACTTTTTTATGTCCAATTTAACTGTGAAATTATGTCCAATGACCAAAATTGTATTAAATGGTAAAAATTTATTCTAAATATACTTTAAAAACACTCAAATTCATAGTTTATCACTATTAATTATTTCGATTAAAATAGTTTTTTTAATAAAAATTTAGTAATTTTCACTATTCATCAAAATATAAAAGTTATCTGAAAAGTACAAAAATTTCATACTAGGATAATTTCGATATTCTGAATCCAAAACTGAAGTCCATTTTGAAAGATAAAATTTATAAAATTTCAAAAAGTGGGTATTACTATTCATAACGGTTACTTTGATTGGTCACGGTGTGTTAGAATCTCGAAGTTGCGTACAACACACGCTACTGTATTATTCAAAGAGAAGCATACCATGAAAGCTTGTGGTGTTACAATTGAGGTATTACTGCTCTATAAATCCCTTTATTACTCAATCAATGGTAAACACCACAGTTCAAATCGAATATAACAATTAGATAAATTTCCAAAATCATTAAATAGTTTAAGACAATGTTTACCCCAAGAACATACACAAACATACATTTATTGATTATCAACACATATAGATATATATATTTATATATTTATCTCCATAAAACCTATATAACTATGTAGGATCCTCAATATACACAAAATATACATTGAAATATTTTAAGGGTTCTAAAAAAATCTGTATCATTATATAATTACCATATTCAAGTATTTTTGTCCCGAAAAATCATCCTGAGAAAAGGTCATGGTACTGGGCATACATTTGAACCTATCACTCCCAAGAGCTCTTATGAAGGTTCCCATGCTTCTATAGGATGCACACAGTAGAATGGATCACCCATAAAAGACCCTCTCCTTCTAATAATCATTAACCACTAGGTACTCTGAATAGATAGTTCCATACTTGATGCCCATATTTCCCCTATAAATAATTTGTGATGATTCATGCATGTATATCATTAACTATGACATGTGGAAAACATCATATACCTAGTATAACTATGTTATTTATGATAAATAGTATGAAACCTCACCCACTTGTAACATTACCTAGAATATACTGATGAATATAAGGGATAGATTTCTACCCTAACCAAATATTTATAACCTACATTGAGGTGAATCCATTAATAATATGTGATCATACTCCTCGTACTCCAAGGTCCTCCATAATCAATTTTCACAAGACTTCTTATGGATCTATGTGGTTCTCATCAGCTCATGGATCATCCAAACCTTTTTTTTCATCATCTGAACTATCTTTGACCCCATAAATAATGTATCCTCGACTATCATCCGACAAATAAGTGACCCAAATGGTCTCTCATAAAGGTCCTATAAGAGTACAATTATAATAGGGTACTGTTATATATTGTTATTGGTGAACTCTACCAAGGGACACTCAGTTTGAGGAGTATGACTATCCAACCAAAATATGGAATGCATACACTCAATATATTCTAAATAACGTAAATGGTTCACTCAGTCTTACCATCCCTCTGAGGATGGAATGTGGTACTCATCCATTACTGGATCCCAAGAATCCACCTACAAAATTTTCCATAACAATGATGTGAAGTGAGTATCATGATCAGAGACAATCATCAAGAATACACCATGTAACTAGAAGATCACCTCTATATCTAATAATCTCAATCATTCCACTAAACTTTTCTCATAAATGGAAAGGAACTGGGATGAATTTTTCAATTGATAAACAATCTCCTAGATAACATCATGAAATCTCACTAACTAAGGGAGTTATATCATAAAATTCATTGATATTCCGCCTCACTTACAGTTTGGAACCTCAAAGGGATGGGACAAACCTATTAGGAAATATTTCTCTGCATTCACCACCTAATAGGTGAGGCATAAAGAAATGAATTCAATAACACCCCTCTTTATTCCCAGATGTAAAACCATTGGAAAATTAGGAAACTCCCTCAGAACCTCCTCATGTAGCCGATGAGACACCACAATGTATCTTTGATAAAAAATGACATACTCCCTGCCATTAGAATATACATTAAGTGTATCTATTATAAATAAACCATATCACTTAATCTCATAATTGATGTCCCCCATATGTGTCTCCCTTACTCATTGAAGAATCAATAGGTTCACAACTATTGATCATAGATAACACATGCCTCCCGTATCCACCAAGGTCAACTCAAAGAGACTAACCAGTGCAACGAATCCTCTAACAATCAATAATGATACTTCCTAATTATGTAATATTATATTATGTTTACCTTCCCCACAGAATAAAAATGTTATGTTGTAATCCTAGAGGAGCTCCAACCAGTTCCTCTTCCTTAGGATAAGATTTTTTTGGGTAAAGATTCACTTAAGGCTCTAAGAATTTGAGTAGACAAAATTTCTCATCCAAGAGATTTTCCCTCCATGTATTTAAGGGAAATATTACCAATACTAGTTCCATATAACAATTCATGTAAATACACTCAAGATATCTAAGATACCTATATTTTTAGTCAATTTCTACATACCCCTATATCAATACACATTCGATCCCTGTTCTAGAGGAATCATGGTACACCAGATACTCAACTCCTTGTTTTATAAATAATAAGATTGGATCAATATGAATCCTAGGATTTTACTCATCAAAGTATTAATTTAATTACTCAAACCAAAATAAAGTATATGAATTTTGGGTGAGGGAAATAATAAGGCCACAATCGTAGAGAAATCGTCCACAAATATAAGGTAATATCCAACCAAACTGAGAAAACTCCAAATGTCAAACATAATACTAGAAGGTTCCCAAGATAACACCACCTCATCCTTTTATAGTTATATATAAACACCAAACCATATGATAACATGACTCAAGAAGTATACCTATCCAATATAGAACTTACACTTAGATAGATTTTTATACAGTTGGTGATCCTGTGGTTAATTTTGAACCACTATAAGGAGGTCAAAATGATCATCCTCTATAGAATAATAGATGAGGATGTCATCAATTAATACTACCAAATATTGGTGTCAAAAAGGGTAGAATATATGGCTTATGAAACCAATTAATACTTATAGAGCATTATATTTACCTAAGGGTATCTCCAGAAATTTATATTGGCTGTATCAAAATTTGATTCTCATCTTTGGGATGTCCTTCCCATGAACATGATACTGATGATAGCCAAATACAAGGTCAATTTTTTGAAACCACCTAGCTCCCTTAAGCTAGTAAAAAGGTTATAAATACTTAGAAAGGCATAATTGTCCTTTACTTTCACCTAGTTTAGGTGACTATATTCAACACAAAGCTTTGAGATCCTATTCAACTTATTGATGAAAAATATTAGAGCAACCTATAGAGAGACACTAAGTATGATAAAAACATTTCCTATATGGTTATCCAATTGAACCCTCATCTCATTGATACCAATTGAGGACATACTATAGGGTTTTCAATATATTAGAGTGATATTGGGGTGAAATTAGATGCAAAAAATCAACCACACATTTTGAGGGTAACTCTGGTACCTTCTTGGGAAATACATCTATATTATAATCCACACTATAGGAAAATAATCGCATAGAGAATCAATTGAAATAATTATCAGACTTATTAATTGATGCATGATCATATGAACTCTCCCATATAAGGGATTTACTCATCTGACCAATATATACCTCTTACCCATGAAGGAGAATATCATCCAATCAAACTGGATACACTTTAGTCTCTCATTATAACATTAAATTTGACAATGGAATATCGTAATACAGTCTATACTAATGAATAAATCAGTAGGCCTCATCAAAATCATCAATATGTCCCATGAAAACACCTCCCCACTATGGAAATCTCACACCATTGAAATATGTGAGTAAGAATGGTATATCCCATAGTAAGAGTCTCTAATTACACCGGTTAATCCAAGGTATCAATTAATAACATAAGGTATCAAATAAATGATATAGAAAATAATGAGTGGCTCTCATCACTATATATCAGTACTAGTGGTAATGTAAAAAATAAATAGATTATACCTTAGATAATATCATGGGTTTCTGGGTCATATCCCTCTATCACCTTCTACTAGCCATGCCCCTGACTACTAACCCTTAGAGCCTAATGTGGCATACCTTGGGTGGTGGTACAAGAGGCGGGTCATAACATCATCTACCTCCAGATCCCCCATAAACACCATCAACACCTATTTAATTAATGACTACCCACGGTCCACCATGTTCGCCTCTAGGTGGTTCACGATCGCATCATTGCCTCTATTGTGACGGTCCCTCAATTACTTGGATTTCCTCTTTATATAAATGGGCCAGGTAGTCATAAGCTACATTCCCATACCCTTTATAGGTTTAATAAATCTTATCCCTAGGATGACATAAATCTCTTCATATCCCATATAATTTCAATCCATATCTTTGTGACTTCTCATAGGATTGTCTCTGTCATCGAGATGTTGATACCTGTCACCGACTAGTAGCGACTGATGATTATTCCCAAGGTTATCTTTTTCTAACTCAATTAATTTATTTATTCTAATCCAAGAAACTCTTCATGACGAGGTAATACTCCAACACTTCATCATATATATAAATTCACAATGGTACCACACCAACTCAAAAATTTATATGAAGTCCATGCTCAAAGTTTCAAGCATTGATGAAGTCATCAGGGATCATTTAGAGATAGTATCACATGATGTTAATAAATATATACATATACTCTTAGATTGATATACAACCCTACTACAACTCCATAATCTTCTGAATGAATACTAAATAAAAGTACCAAGATAATAATCCTCTTGAAAAAAGGTACCCTAAATCATACCAATGTGGAAAAACCTCATCAAACATCTTGATGGTCGAGCCCTACCTGCGTCCTATCATGACATAAAAAAGACTTACATAATGTGACACCATCTGTTTCATGGGAATATCTAATAGGAAAAAAAATTCACAAAAATCCCTGCCATTCCTTGGCTTCCTAGGGGAATGTTCCATACCCAACCCGATAGGTCTCTATTACTGAAGCTCACATGACACACCCATCATGTGTGCATCCTTATACTTTCTATTAAAAAATAATATACTTCTTGATATCAATGGATATGTCTATAAACAAAATGGAAGGTGGATACACCATATACATCTTAAGTAGGGTCATTACTCTTTGAAAACCTAGAAGGAATACCTCTTCAACCGACCCATTGTTAGAGGTCTTATTAGTCATATGATTGTTAGAAGGTGATCAATAACAGGCATGAGAGAATCATAACCCTAACTAGGGACTCTATCTATGTTTCTACATGGTGGAATCCTATAATCAATATGATGAACCATGACCAAAAAATTATATTATAGGACATGACTCAATAATTCAATGGAAATAAATGACCCATTCATATATAATGCATGTATCAATTTCTTTCCCCACAATCAATTCCCTAGTTTACTAAGTTGAAAAGTAGGTTATCGAGGTCCTGGTGACTAAATATGTCAAATACCACATCTTTACTGGGTTCCATATCATATGATCTAAACTTGTATCACCTTAACACAATTTTCCAATTTCAATAAACTAATCCTTACGTGACGCATAACTCCAAATATTGAACTATGGATAACTCGCTTTGATACAACTTTAACATGACATGACCTATCGAGACCCCTCTTGGGTAGTTGTAAGTCAAGTTTTCATCACAATACTACCTTTAATGTAACACCCTAAGATTTTAAAATAACACTATGTTTGATAGTGTATGAAACACGCAACACTTAGATTAAATGGACTATAATATAATATTAAAATATTATATTTCAAATGTTACAGTTATAACTCAACTATTAAAATTGGTGGATGAATAGGAATAACCATATTATAAAACATATCTCTAATTTTTTTATATAATATAAATTTATTGATTAAATGATAATAATTAAGTACTAAAATCTTAGTAAAGTCATTTTATACTTCAAAAATATGATTATTTCCAAAATGATTTTCATTGTTTTTTATTTGAAAATATTATAATTAATTTTAGGAAATATTTAAAATATTATTTTATTAAATTAAAATAATTTTTAAATCATAATTTAAATTTTAACTTTAAATTGATTTATTTTTCTATAAAGATATATTTTTTAGGGAATAGTGAAAAAAATAGATTTTTTGTAAAACTATCATTTCTTTTAATAAATTAAATAATTTAAAAGAAAGGTTATTATATTAATTTTTTTTTAGTGTAAAATGAGTATTATTTTTTTAAATTTTATCCAATTAATTACATTTAAAACATCTTTATACTGGATTTGAGTTTATGCTTTTTTAATTCTTAAAAGCATGTTTTTTTCAAAAAAACGTTTTAAAGTGCATAATGTTGCACCATTTTAACTAATTAAAATAACCCCTAATGAGGAATTATTAATATTAAATTTATATAATTTATATCTCTATATTTTAATTTTAATTCATTTAATTATAATTACTTATTATATAGTTAATCTAATTTCATCTTATGCTTAAAAAGTACAATTCTTGAGAAACTGTTTTTTTGATATATTTTATGGTATAATTTTAAATCAAAATTTTCCAATTTGGTGAATTTAATTTGATAAAATTGAATATATATTAGTAATAAACATAATTTATTTTATTTAATAAGTTGAACTTAATTTTATGTCAAAATTAATAGTAAAAATAAAAAAAAATATGTTACCATAGTTAAAGTTAAAATTGATTTACTAGGGGGGTTAAAATAAAGAGTAAAATGGAATAACATGTTTAAAAAATGTTTATTTATAAATTTTAGAACTTTTAATAGCTATATAACCCCTAAATTATTTATCAATCCTTGAGGCACTTGGCTTGAGAGTGACTTCCCATTATTGAATATGTTTGAGTATTTACAAAAATAACACTCCGCCTCAATTATAAAATCCACCCCTCTACACTTCTCTTAAAACATATAAAGCCATTTATTTTTATAAATAAATTCCTAAATAATTTTTTTAATTCCATCCCCATGTACTAGATTCCTTGTTTCGATGAAAATTTTAATCTAGGGAGGCTTTAGGTATAATCCTAAAGAGGTGATTTGAATAAGAGGTATTGAACTTAACCGAGCATCTTTATTTTGTTTCTTATTCCACCTCCTATATAAATTAATGGATAATGATGATATAAAAACATAATTATATCCTATATACTTATATTTAATTATGTTAATGGTATAACCTGCATCCATCCAACCTTTCATCAAATGACAAACAAAACTGTCAATTGTGTGCAGAACGAACTACCGGCTCGCGAACCGATGTAATTAATTTTATATGATCACCTCCCAAGGATATTAATAATTTTGGATTTAATGTTTTTTTATTATATTCATTAAATTTTAATCATTATTAAAAATTAATATATCATATACTTTCTTACCTTACCATCCATTAAAAAATGATAACATCGTTTGTGTGTACGGTAGACAGCCGCCACGCGAAGAGATGTGATTAATTTTTTTACCACATCACATAGATGGTATATGTACGATTATTTAAAAAATAATATTATATTTATCATATAATGAAAATTATTTAAAGAAAAAATTTCATTTACCTTCTTTCCATCATGATCAATGATAAATGGAAGCGTTACTCATGCGTACGTACGACCTACCATATATGTGATTGTAACATAGTTTATTTTTCATAGCCATAAATAATGGTTGGTTTTAAAATTATAATTTATGTATAAAAATTATAAATATTTCATGATTATTATTTGGGATATTATTTAACAGTGAACCCTTTGACCATGGTATAAAGGCATTTTGTAATTATGAACAAAGCATTCTCAAAACACCTGACATGGACAAAACTGAATAAGTAATTAAATATGTAATTAAAATTAATTAATTAAATGATTTAAGTGTAAGTGATTAAACATAGGAAATTTTATTAAAAAAACATTTATAGTATTTTATTATATCGAAGATAAATGACATACATGATAAGTCTGGACTCGAGTTAAGGGTTTCTATCTCAAAACTTTCTTCTTTGAGACACATGTACCTTTATGCACATAATTTATTTTATGTGGTTTATATAATAATCATTTACATATTATATCATGAATAATTCAAAAATCATGGAATTTGAAGATAAAATTTCCATTATTCATGGATGTTATTATTCAAAAATTACCAAGGTAAGAAGGGTTTATGCTTCAATCTCATTTTAATCAGGTTTTCTTATACATGAATTTTAATTGAATGAAATTATTAGATAATTATACAATAAAACCATTTAATTTTATTCCCAACTATTTATTCATGAATTTTTCATGTAATAGTATTGTTTTCCTCTCTATGGTACTTAAAATGATTGAGTAACATGGTTTTAAGGGAAATAAACTTTATTTATCACTTCAGTAGAAAACCAAATCTATTTCATGTTTATGATTTCCATAAAATTATTTCAAAAATGTTTTAATATTATTATATGATTTTTAAATTATATTTTATGCATGTTTAAATTTTTTACCAAATTGTTTAAATAAATCTTCTTGTCATTTTCTGAACGAGGTAATTTTTAAATTTTTACGGAAGTGTGAAAGGAATGTTTTTTAGACTTATGAGACTTGTGTAGAATTACCTACTACCATGAAAATTATTTTATTTGAATATTACTTTATAATTTTTAATTTTTTTTTTAAAATAAAATTATTTCCACCATATTTTGTGAATTTTTGGTTTCTTAAAAGTTATTTTCAATGTTTAATGTTTATCATCCTCAAGACTATTTTTAATAATTTGAAAAATATTTTTATTCATAATCTAAAATATCTTTTAATGTCATCGAATACTTATAAATTATATATATATATATATCTTACATATATACCTAGATAAATATACCTTTCTTTTATGGGGTAATACATGCCTTATGATCACTTCCAAAATGACTTCCTTAAGAAATATATTTTTATTTTGATATGAGGCATGGTTATGCAACCCATTTTATTTTCTTGGGTAATTCTTATATTTATAACATATGATTTATTACCATATGTGGAAAACATATGAATGTACATTTAATTAATTACATGTGTGGGCCCAGAATCATATATCCCTATAATGAAGTAGGTAATGTTTTAGTCTAGTGAGACATTATGAATGGGTTTAGAGAGTGAACCTAATCCATTTTGGGACTTTGTACACCATGTGATGTTGTTTCAGAAGTTAGAATTGCCTTATATTTATGTCATGTTTTATGTTTTTTACACATTTAGTATGATGATATGATCTTATGATACAATGTTACTTATATAATTCTCCCACGTGATTACTCATGAGCCTTCACCTTTATGATATCATGTTAAACCTTTAACTCACATGTTATGTTTTCTTATCCTGTTTATTCCCTTAATAATATTTTTAGATCACCCATTTCTTTTATATATTACCTAGATTATCCTATGTAGTTTAGGTAGATCAAATTTATTTAGTATCTCAATATAGAAAATAAAATAAGTATGTCATGTTTCAGTTTCCTTTTGTTGTATTGTTAACCTAGTCTTCTAAATACACTAGTCCTTTTCGATCCTTGTTATGTATTAACAAATATTTATATTAAGAATCATATAATAATATATGTAAAAAGGATTGGGCCACTATTTTTTGTATCATATGATATTTTATTAATTTATTTGGATTAATACAAGAATAATATGTTGAGAACCCTAGTAATAAGTATAAGGATAAGACAGTGTAGAATAATATCTTGTAATTTTTGTGAAGTATCAAGGGAGTGGGTTCCTAGAAAATAAATACATGTATGGATAATACAAGTGGATGTGGATTTGATATAGTTATACATAGGGTTAATAACCCTAAAAGCGAGCATTGAGTTTGTAACACCCCGAGCTTCCACAATACACTTCTCATTCAATAATGCAATAGCTTGCATTGTACGCAACTTCGAGTTCTAAAACACCGCGACTAATCAAAGTAGCCGTTATGAATAGTAATAACCACTTTTTAAAATTATAGAAATTTTATATTTTAAAATGGACTTCATTTTTGTATTCGTAATATCGAAATTATCCTAAGTTGAATTTTTTGTAATTTTCTGAGAACTTCCAATTTTTTTTATGAATAGTGAAAAATACTTAAAACAACTTTTTTAATCAAAATAATTAATTGTGATAAATTATACTATTTAGTGGTTTTAAAGTATATTTAGAATATATTTTTACCATTTTATCCAATGGTGGTCATTAGAATTAATTTAACATTGAAAATGGACATAAACAATTGCCAATCTTTTGATATAAATTGTTTCTTAAAAACACGCTATTTGTTCTGACAGCGGGAATTAATTATAAAATTAATTAATGAAACTTATATGTTTGTAATTTTGTAAAATAGACATAATTTTTGAATTCAGAATATCAATTATAGCTTAGGGTGAAATTTTGGCACTGTTCTGAAAAAC
This sequence comes from Viscum album, assembly GCA_963277665.1. Classification (NCBI taxonomy): domain Eukaryota; kingdom Viridiplantae; phylum Streptophyta; class Magnoliopsida; order Santalales; family Viscaceae; genus Viscum; species Viscum album. The sequence continues at coordinate 1,851,034,642 of OY728156.1, forward strand.
TTCAATTTTTGATGAATAGTGAAACCACTAAGTGGTAGTTAAATAACTGATTTTTCGTTTAAATGAAATATTACCACTTCTGTGTTTTGATTTTCAAAAATCCTACATACATGGTTATCATTATTATGTAAAATGTGGTTCAATGGGATGAATATAATTTTTTGGTGAATAGTAACTTTTTTTCATTAATCGCGATTAGAGGTAATTAGTGTAATTTAAGGTAAAAATGATATTATAAAAATGTGAAAACACCATGAAACTTGTCCTACACCTATTGGGTGAGTCATGGCCGACCAAGACAAGCCATGTGTCAACTTGGGGACCCCATGGAGCCACTTTAGTTGGAAAATGACAGTAATATATTTTTATTTAATGTTAAAGTTAAAATGACACAAACATGAGTTGTTTTACTAAAACAATTTTTAAATGGGGTTATACAACTCCAAATTTTGACTATAAAAATTCATTAGAAAGACAAAAGGATTTCCTACATTATGGTTATTTTTTTAGAATTTTTAGACATTAAATAATTTAAATTTTTAATGACACAATGATGATGCAACGATTACCTCATTAATTAACAATTTAAATAAAATGACAATATAATGTAATATCCAAGGCCTACACTTGTCCAAAGCCTATTGGATGGGTATATTTAGAACCCTTATCACCTTATCCTCGAATTATAGAAGTGTGGGACCTTTGGAATCCGAAAATCATTGTATAATAAAGTAATATTTCAATGTTTCCAAAAGAGCCCCTCCTCTCCACTTATAAAATGCCCCCACCTCTCCCACTTCATTTACACTTTCAAGCCATTTGGCTCGGCAAACCTCTGCCCAAATACTCTCCCAACATTCCTCCCTTACTCCTAGAAGCCTCACTTTGGGCAGAATTCTTCCCAAAGAAGCCTTTGGCTCAAATCAAAAAGAGTTACCCGATTTTTAAGGTAATGTCTCCTCTTGTGTTCCTTTGTTTTATTTTGCTTCTCCAACCCCTTAAAATATTTGTATTCCTTTCTTTTGTAACAACAACAGTATCTACAATATACTAGGTTGTTGTTATGATAAGGATTCAAGCTACACTTACACACACCTCCGTCTAATGGTTAAAGAACATACTGTTTCCGTGGATGGCGAATTACTGCCTCACGAAACGATGATTGTTCTATCATCTCCTACCACCTCTCATGGTGGCCATTATGATGGAACTATTTTTATTTATGATATATAATATATTTATTTCCTCTCTATGCTTCTGTATTTTACATTTAAATCATACCTTTATGCTTTGCATGTTGTGCAAATGCGATAATTTCATTTGAGGAGGTGCGGACTACCGCCCCCTCAAAGTGATTTGAATCGTTAATTCCATATGTGGGACGTATAAAGGATGGATCTAATGATATTATATATGATATTATACTGTAATTATAATATAACATTATATCATTATGATTTCATTCCATTAAATATGAAATAGAAATGAAAGTAGCGTTCATGCGTACGTACAGCTTACCGTCTCCATGAACGGTGCATTTCATTTCGTACCTCTAAATGTTACGTAAGATTATGGATGAATGTATATACTGGATATATATGATATATATGAAATCTAAATCATGAATATAATTCTGTAGATAATGGATATTCTACCACATAAACAACTTGTAATTATAAGAAGTTTATTGTTGACTCAAGTACCAAAAATCGACAAAACGACCGTTATTAACTTAAATAATTACATAATGTTCATAACATTGTAATAAGTGATATAAAAAGGATAATGAAATTGAAAATGGTAGATATTAACTCTAGTTTATTATTCATGAGGTTAAAGAACGGTCGAATCAAGTCGGACACAAGGTAAGGGAACTTCTTAACCCAACTTCCATTCTTTGGGTTAATCTCCTACTTTCAAATTATGTCATGATATTATTATGTATTATTTTGTATTTTTACTTTCTTTATGTGTACCTATAGTGAATACACATAATATATCTATTTTATTTTAAAAATGATCTTTGTAAGGACTTCGTCTCAATCTCCTTTCATTGAGGCATATTTGGTTTTATACACAAATTTCTTTTATACGGTGTATAAACCACTTTGACTTTTACGTTTATTCAAAAGGAATCTTTTTTATACAAAGCGTTTAATAAACAACAAAAGGGAATGTTTTTGTCGTACATATGCGGCGACAACGACTTCTCCGCCGCCGTGACCACTATTTGAGTTTCGGCTTCCTCTACAAGCCATACCCTTTTTTTAATGAAAAATAAATTCCATGTTATACTTTTCTTTTATTTTGGTATTGAAAATGGTTTTGAAAGCATTTTTATTATATCAATGTGTTGTATTGATATCTTATGATTGAAATGTGGAAATGTTATGTTTCCTTTATGCATGTTTTATGTGATACGATTATGTTATGGTTTATGAGATGTTTAAACCTGTTCATATGAGGAATGTATTGGACATAATAAGTGACGGGTGGAGCCCGCTATAGCTCCTCGATGCATCGGTAGGTCTCATGAGACAAATAGACGTGGAATTGGCCGAGGCCCTTTCCCAATTTGATTTATGGTTTTGGCCGAGGCCTTAATCATTTTAGACGTCTTGGCCGAGGCCTTGAAAAAATGCTTCAGAATGTCTGGCATTATACATTCCCTCATTATGAAAGTGGTTATTGATATTGCATGTGATTATTTGACCAGTAGAATATCCATGTGAAGAAGTGAATGGCATTATCTCATTTTACTTTTGCCATATTATGTTGATGTTCATGTTTAAAAGGATTTTGTTTTATTTATACATTGCCTTAAATGTTTGTGTTTATTTATGAAAGCTTCCGCAATATTGTTATCCTTACTGAGCATCTGAGCTCACCCCTTTCAATGTTTTAATATTTTTCCAGGATGTGAAGAAGTATTTTATGAATGACCTGCAGGGGTAGTCAGAAAGGGATATGATTGTGGACTATGGAGACTTTGTTATTGTAGTTTTTCACTTTATGATGTAATGTAACGTTTATGAATGTATCTAGTGTTTCCAAGGCTACTAAACTAATCGGTCTTTCGAGACTTGATCTTTTGTGATCATGCCAATGTTACGAAGTAACGCACCGGCTCTGGGTAGCTGGGGTCGGGGCGCTACAGAGTTGGACTTGATCATCACCTATAGTACTACAACATGACTTTATATACCCCATGTTTGACATTCATTAAGGATATTATTTGGAAATACAGAAACTCTTTATAAACAATTATTAAGGGCTTGAAGAAATTGTTAGTTTAAAAAACCCAATAAGAAAAGTTTCCATGGATAAACTATATTTAAATGTAGAGAATTATATGTTCAGATGTCCTTATCATTTATAAGTTATTTTTTCTTTTTTTATATGTTCACCTTTTGTATGTTAATTTATTCTCATATTTTTCCCATTATTATTTTTAGTTAATGGAATGAAATCAGATAAATCATTCCAATAACTAATGAGACTCCTAACCTAATGGTAATAGTAGTAATACATCATGTGATTATTCCAAATGAGCTATCTCAAATTACTATTAATAACTAGAAAAAATTTGAATTTCAAAACACATTACAGATAGGAAGGATGGTGTCTCATAAAAATTAAAGTGTTAAATATGATAAAGAAATGAATACTAGATTCCGTACCCATAAAAAAATTTGAAATCTGAACTATGGAAAATGACTTAAAGGAATAGGAATATGATTTATTTTGGGGAAATTATGACACAAAACAACCAATTCTTGATGAAAATTTAAGATTCTAATTAATAATATATAGGTAAATAAAGTTCAAACTAAGGCACCAAAAATAGTTTAATGTCTTAGATGAGAGGAACTTGGTCATTATCCGATTCAATTATCTAATCCTAAGATTAATTCCCAATATCATATGTTATGATAATATTAAAGTGGAATGATGGAAGTGTTTAGGTGTTGTAACTCCATATCATGTTTTTGATGTATTTTTATTAATGGAATTCTATTTATAAGAATAATGAAACTTATAAGGATCTCTCTATAGTAGATTTATTTTAATATTGTCAAGAATATGTTGAATGGTACTAAAAGCCTATAAAGGTGATTTAATGGTATGGTGACATTTTATAGAAAAACACATAATTGAGGAAAGTAAAATATTTTATATGTTCTTGATGTTTGCGTAATTATAGTAAATTAAAATTATATGACTTTTTGGAAAAGAAAAAGATGGATAGAAAATCTTAGAGGTTAAAAAAAGTGATTTGATTAAAAAAATTTATTTTTGAAGATGTTCATTATATTATTGAGAACATTATAAGATAAATGTGAATTATGAAATATGTTTACAAAATTTTTCCATATTTAAAAAAAAGGACAACCCAAAATTTGGGTGATAACCCATTGCATCTGGTATGGCCATGGGGCTTGAACCAACGACCGAAGGATGATAAGGCTGAAACACATATCAATGGCCTATATGATGTCCTAGTTGGTATAAATCTATTTTTTCATAAATAAATTGGTGGATAAATAATAAGTTTATTTTGGTAAACATATTATAAGATCAAATATATTGTTTTTTTAGGATTTTGTGGTTATTCGTGGTATTTTAGGAAACATTTTTTGGGGTTGAGATATATATAACCTTTTGGTTTAACATAAATTTTTATTTGATAATAATTTTATTGTGTTATTGGAGATATAATTTTAAGGGTATGAGATAACCTTTGAGGTTAAAACCTTATTTTATGTTGATGTTATTGAGGTTATTTTGGATAAATGGCTATTTTATTAAGGAATAATCTATGTTAAACCTTTGTTTTTTTTGTTCAATTTTCAAGATTAATTTATTAATATTATTTTTGGGTATTATATTACATCATGATACCCATTTTGGTTTTAATAAAGATAGGAGGAATATATTGTTTCTCTTTTATTTATATTAAGACATGTTAAAAGGTAATTTTAGTTCTTTAGGCATAAAAAATCATATTGGATATTCATTCCTTAGTGTAAGAGGTGAAGTTGAAAGTGATCGAATCATAACCAATAGATGAAATTATGTTTATGAAATAAATAGATACAAAGTACGTTTGTTTTCTAGTGGTCTCTATCTCAATAGTAAAATAATCCCTAAAATCTAGGAAAAGGACATTGAAACCAAATTTTAAACCTATTACATTAATATCTAATGACTCAATGGTCTTTTAACTCATCATAGATTTATGGTTTTGTGGTCATTAACTTTTTCTTGATCATTCATATTTTTTATGACCAATGATATCTGTCACCCTCAATAATTATTTATTCTTTTGCTCCATTTGCCTATTTTTACTTCCCACTAATATTATCCTACATGGAAACCCAGTTATGTGTTATTATAAGATGACCTTCATGTTTCCCTTTTAAACTTTTAAGAAGAAATTTTGTTAACCCTTTTTATGATTTGGATTTTCTATAAGGGAGTTTTTAAATTTAAAACACCTGATTAAAATTTGTAGTATTATTATAAATAACAATATTATAAACACCATCTCTAAATATTTTATCTAATATAAATGTATTGATAAATTTACAATAAATAAGTCCCCAAATTTCAATAAAGTCATTTTATGCTTCAAAATCACATTTTATTATAAAAAAAATTTACTAATTTTTATGACAAAATATTATAATTAATTTTTAGAAATTTTAGAAATATTATTTTATAAAATTAAATTCATTTTTGAAATCATTATATAAATGTTAAATTAGGGTGAATATAAAAACCTTTCTATTTATTTCACATTTAATCCTGATTTATTATATAAAATTTTACTTAATATAACTGATAAGATCAAGAGTTCTAGTGTCTTCTGCATTTAGAAACATTACATAACAACTTATAATATAAAATACAACATATTTATTGAAAAATTATTAAACATGACCAAAATATTCATTCATACATGACACTGCATGTGATAACCTGAGGAAATACATAAGAAAGGGGTGAGATATAAAACCCAGTAAGGGAATAAACAAGTCACAACATGAGGAATGCAATACATGTTAGACAATAGTCATATCAATGGATCATGAAAGTTACATGAATAATAAATCAAGATATATCATGATAATTATAACATGGGAAATGTGGAAAAAACTTAAAACACTTCATCATAAACCTAATTCAAAGATAAAATTCCAAGTCTTCATGGTGGAAAAAAATCCCATTAAGTAATCAGGTAAACACCCATCCCAATTTGACATAACTTCATAAATATTTCAATCTCATGCTTAAGTGTGCCACATAGATCATATAACATGGATTCATTCAACATAAAAATTTTATTCCATGATATAAAAATGTGTAATAAATACATTTTTAAGTCCCCAATTAATTGTATTATGTGCATAAAGATGAATACCCAAGATAAAGAAATGGGTAGGGTATTCACTACACAATTATTTTGGCATGGTAAATCGTAGTGCGATTTCAGTAGCATATCGACATCATATAAGAAATCATAAAATGGGTTGATGAGTGGGAAAGGTGTATCACATAATTTAGACATGAAATGGATAGTAATAGTGACATTAAAAGTAATTCCACATCACAAGGAATTGGAAATAGAAGATGTAACATAATAAAGAATATTTAAGAAAGAAGAGGAAACCAAAGAACCCTTACAAAATTTCATCATGGTAACAGGTATATGTAGTGGTTATTGGGAGGGTTAAATGAGAGTTAAAGGGTCTATCATCATTTATTAAACATGTTTATGTTAAGTGGGAAAAGTAAGAATGTGTCCCAACATACAGAAATGTAAATTTAAAAGGCATATCATAAATAAAGAGCTCGATTTAGAGAGGAGAGAGAATCCCTTAAAGAAGTTCGGCACAGTAACGACTTAGGTAAGGGTCCAAAGAAGGGGGGGATAAATGATCCCTCAAAAAAATAAAATCAATTTTACATTAATGTAATGATTAAAAATTAATTGCAATACAAGCAACTGAAATTAAAATAACTAATCTCAAAGAAGGTGCCTAAATTCAAAGGTGAGGGGAGAAATCCCTTGGATTTTTGACTCCAAAGGCTTTGGAGAGGCTTCTTAGTAGATTGGGGGTGCCTTGGAATGACTATAGGGAGTATAAGTAACAGTTTGGATGAGATTAATGGAGTTTTAGTGAAGATAAATTGGAGATTTGGTGGGTTTATATAGGAAACGAAGGGGATTTTAATATTTTTTTGACACTACATAATAAAATAATCAAAACCAAAAACCATACCATGGTTTTTTCACATGGTTTCTACAAAAGCGAAGTCGAATAAATTATTTTATGAGGAAATTTTCTAAATATAATAAAATATTTCCCTTGATTATGTGGAGGTGAGTCACACTTTCGAATAAATAATTTAGAAATCATAAAATATGTTATAAGTCATGGAGGATTCACTGTGGATTTATAAAATAAATAGAATAAACTTAAAATTAAATTATTTTAAATTAAAGAAATATATTTTCCTGAGGATACCATTTATAGTATTTATCACATCACTATTGGGATATTATGATGTTATAAATTACACTATATATTTATACGGTATTTAATTTTTACCCAAAAAATCGACTGTCACGGAAAATTAAGAAAAATTAGACATTGGATAATTTTGACACCCTTATTAAAAAAATAATATTCATTATATCTAAATAATTTTGTAAATATGTTTATTTTCTCTTTTAAAATAAAAACTTATATTTATTGAAAATGATGTTTTTTTTACAATAATAGTTTTCGAACCCTAATAAAAATTACATTTGGATTCATAAAAATTATTTGATTATTTATATTTAAAAAATAATAATTTAATAATTATATTTTACTAAATTATTATTTATTTTAAAAATCCATAAAATCATCAAAATAGATTTCGAAAAATACTATTTGTGATTAAAAAACCTTTAAAAGTAACAATAATAGGTGTGAGATGCTAGAGATTTCCTGGGGTCGTTTAACGAACATGTTTTGGGCCGCGATATCAATAAGCATGAAATTATCCCATAAACGGTTTCACTCATGATTAAGTTGTTGGATCATAGCTTTGGCTTGGACTAGATAAAAGGCCATATATGATATCTCCCTCAAAATCTCTAATATATGGGCTTCATAGGGTATGATCATACTGGTTTAGACCATCACTTCTTTCGTCTATTCCAAAAGGATTTATTAAAACCCTATATTTATACTAGTCTTGTGATCACTACTCAACGACTATATTTTCAATGATAAAGATACTTAATAGTCATTTGAATCCAATTAGATATAATAAAACATAACAAGTGCGTGTGTTTTCCATATCCATAATACATTTAATTAAATCAAAAAGGAGATTTTTTTTCATAAAAGTTCACCTTGTTATAATCCTCCCCGCTTTAGAAATTTCTCCCTTGAAATTTCATTTTCCCACACTAATCAGATCTAGCTAACTCTATTTCATCACCTCCTCTAGTTCCCATGAATCCTTTTTAAACTTATGGTTTCTAAATAACACTTTGACAAGGGGAATTGTATTATCTCATATAACTTTTTCTCTATGATCTAAGATATTCACAGGCTGCTCTTTATAGAAAAGTTCATTCTCTAATGGTACAAAATATGGATTGAGTACATGAGATGGGCCTGTTATGTAATTTCTTAAGAGGGACACATGGAATATATCATGTACTTGAGACAGGTTTGGTGGAGTAAGAATCGATAGGAAACTACTCTGATGTGATCAATGATCTTAAAAGGGCCGGTGTACCCTGGGCTAAGGTTTACCTTCTTAAAAAATCCCATCACTCTCTTCTATAGAGATATATGAAGGAATTCCATGTATCTTACATCATACTCTAGGTCTCATCAATTATTGTTAGCATAGATCTTTTTTCTAATTTGCGTATATTTGATGTGTTTCTGGATGGTCTTAACCTTCACTACCATTTCATTGACAATTTAGCACCTAGAATTTTTCTCTCCCAAACTTCATCCCAACATTCTAGTGTACCTCACCTCTTCCCATAAAGGGATTCATAGCGGGCCATTTGGATTCTTGAGTGAAATCTATTTTTGTAAGAGAACTTCACAAAAGAAATATGTTTTTCCCATCCACTTTTGAAGTCCATTGAGATAGCTCTCAACATACACTCATGTGTTTGGATAGTATCCTCATATTGGACATCATTTTGAGGGTGATAAGACATAATAACGTTTATATTAGTGTTTAGATAATGAAAAATAATTTTCCCAGACTTTTAGGTGAATATTATATCTCAATTAGATACAATCGATCATGTTACTCAATGTACCCTTACCACTTATCTAATGTATATCTATAACTATTTATCTAGTGAGAAATCCTCTCAAATTGTGATGAAGTGTGAAATTTTTGTATGATGATCCACAACAACCAAGATATAATTATTTCCCATGGATGTCTTTGGATGTCCAATGAAAAAGTCTATGGTGATGTTTTCCTCTTTCCATATTGGTATGTGTAAAGCCCCGACCCCAGTTACCCAGAGTCAGTGTATTATTACAGAACATTGGCATGATCACAAGAAAGATCTAGTCTCGATAGACCGATTAGTTTAGTAGCCTTGGAATAACTAGATACATTAATAAAGTTTACATTACATCATAAAATAAAAAATACAACAATATAGTCTCCATTATTCCACACTCTTATCCCCTCATACTATCCCTACAGGTCATTCATAAATTACTTCTTCACATCCTAGGAAAAATAAAACATAGAAAAGGGGTGAGCTCAAATGCCCAGTAAGGATAACAATATAGCAGAAACTTTCATAAATAAGAATAAATATTCAAGGCAATGTATAAATAAAACAAAAGCATTTTAAACTTGAAATTAAACATAGTATGGAAAAAATAAAATGAAATAATTCCATTTACTTATTCACATGGATATTCTACTAATCGAATAATCACATGCAATATCAACAACCACTTTCATAACAATGGAATGCATAATTCCATACTATCATAACCACATAGCCAAGGCCTCGTGCCAAGAATACAAATAAGATTTTGTCAAGGACTTGTGCCAAGACACTAGTTTGTCTCATGAGACCTACTGATGCATCAAGGAGCTATAGCGGGCTCCACCCATCACATATTAAGTCCAATGCATTACCATATGAAAAGGTTTAAACACAACATAAACATTCATATTAAAACTAGCATACGAAATGTAAATAATTCACCCATAAACCATGAATGGTATAAAAATAACACATCCACAGTCAAACATATCACAAAACCTTCAATACAATATATAAGTTTTGTATCATAATAAATCAACTTTAAATAAGCGTAAAATCCATCAAAGGATGTTGACATAGATGAAATCAAAACACTTTTTAGAGAAATATCTCTTTCTATTTTGAAATCATTTAAGATTCATATATTTATAAAATAAAATATTTTCTTTGAAAATATTCTTATAATCTTGTAAGGGAAGCTTCGACGATTTTATAATGGAATAAAATAGTCGCACCCGTCGTATAAGTTAAAAAAACATTCTTACCTTAATTTTGTCGAAAAGGTTAAAAAGGACCTTGTTTGGAAAATGACAGAAAGATTCCTTCATAAACATATTATAAAAATTCAACAAGGGTTTAAATTAATTTATACCGTAGTCTTTAAAATAGTTAGAATTAATTGAAATACATTTTTAAGAAACATGGATGTGGATGATAAAGAGGTCCCAGTAGATAATCTCGTATAAACAACCTCGGATAAAGAAGAGATTGTGAAATAACCCTTACCTTGTACTTTTCCATGGTTGGGGTAGGTTAACCTTCTATATAATGGTGAAATAATTTTTTTCAAATTATACAAGAATCATATATATTAATATGATATCATATATTATCTTTTAACATTGCTTTGTTAATAATATTTTAGAATTATCGTTGTTTCGGGTGTTAACTTACTCGTTTTCTTTTATATGTTTTGTTACATAAGCCATGTTTTTCATGGATATATTGTAACTTATTCATATCCAGAATGATATAAAGTCCTTAAACATTATTTTTAAATCATCAAATGATAATTATACTTGAATGGATATGATGGAGAATGAATCTCATCGCGTTCGTGGAGACGATAGTCCGTACGTACGCACGAGCGACAATATCATTCTTTTGATATTAAAATAATATATAATTGGATTGTATATCATATATAAATAATCATTATCATGTTATATTTATTATTTACATGAATTAAAAATCATTATTATACCCATCCAAACAATAATATATTGAATAACAATTACACCCCGGCGTGGAGATGGTAAGCCGTACGTACGCATGTATGGTGACATGTCATTCAAAGGATGGATAGAATACTGAATATGGTTGTACCATATTTATAATAATATTACAGTATATAGGAGATACTGGATTCATTAATTTAGAATGGAAATAACAAAGAAAGAAGAAGTGGAAGAAGAAAGGAACTCAAAAAGGGGTGGTGAAATCATTGCCTCTTCTTCGGGTTCTTCCTTTTTATTTGATCAAAAGGGATCATTAGGTTGGTTTTCTGACTAAAGTAATACCTCTAGGATCAAGTGAGTAAAGTTTAGAGAGTATTTTGGCAGAGTTTGGCTGATTCAAATGGCTTTGAAGGTGTGAATTAATGAGAAGGGGGGAGTGTCCTTTTATAAGAGGGGTGAGGGGCACCTTTGGAAAAGCTAGAAATATTATTTTATAATAAATTAATATTCGGTTTCTAATGTCTCAAAAGTGGATTATTTAAAGTTTAATGTTGGGATGGGTCGAAAACCACTCAAACAATATAATTTAGACTGGTTTGGGTCATTATATTAACCTTATCTTTTAATTTTAACTCTTAGTTAATTAGTTTGACACTTACCATGTCACTTTGTATTTTTATATTATATAGTTAATAAACTTACTATATACCTCCAAGGGACCCCCAAGTGGTCCATTAATGATACACCTATTAGGATATAAGTATCTTGGCCGAGCCTTATATTTTTAGGAATTGAATATCAATTAATAATATAATATTTGTTTTAAAAACTCTTTTTTGTCAATTTTGACACTATTTGGAAAATTGATTTTTTTGAAAATCATAACAGAATGATTACTTCGAAAAAAGTTAATTAAATCATTAATAACATGTAATATTAACCTATAAAAGTATTTTAATTCACAAAAAGTCTCAAATTATATTTATTTGGGTATTTATAATATCAATTATTTTAATTTTTCACTATTATGGTAATTACTGCATCACCATTGTGTTATAAGTAAATTAAATTATTTAATGTCTAAAATTTATAAATAAAATACCATTAGGTAGGAAATAATTTATCTTTCTAATGAATATTTACAATCAACTTTATCTTACATATAACCCTATATTAAAAATGTTTTAGTAAATAAACATTGATTTTAACTCTTTTATCTCTTCTTTGAATTAAATAATAATAAATGTCCTAATATAATCCAAGTGGACCTAAATGATAATATTTTATTCCTAAGGTTGTTTTTGGTCGAGATAAACTTGTCCAATAGAATTAGGACATGTGTTAGGGTAATATTAATATCATTTTTACCCTTAATTACCCTATTTACTTTTAACCGTGGTAAACAAAAGTAAAAAGTTACTATTCAGCAAAAAATATTTTCATCTCATTGAACCACATTTTACTCCTTGATATTAACCATGTCTCTTAGATTTTTGAAATTCCACTCACAGAAGCGGTAAAATTAAGTTTTATGAAAAATTCAGTTTTTTTTTGACTACCACTTAGTGGTTTCATTATTCATCAAAAAATGATGTTTTTCAGAAAAACACCAAAAATTCACCCTAGGATAATTTCGATATTCCGAATCCAAAAATGTAGTCCATTTTAAAAAATAAAATTTATAAATTTCAAAAAGTGGGTATTACTATTCATAGCGGCTAGTTTGATTGGTTGTGGTGTGTTAGAACTCGAGGTTGCGTACAACACACGCTATTGCACTATTCAAAGAGAAGTGTACCGTAGAAGCTTGGGGTGTTAAATTCTCCCCTCCTTCAAATAATTTCTTCCTCGAAATTTCTAGAATAATACTGCATGAAAAGACTTGGGTGGTTCTTTATCATAAGTCTCTCAGGTTCCCACATTGCATCTTCCATCTTATGGTTTCTCCACAAGACTTTTACGAGACGAGTCATCCGGTTTCTCAATACTTGTTCTCTCGTATCAAAAATCCTGACGGGCTATTCGCAATAAGACAGATCGGGTCCAGTTCTAATTCCTCATAGGTGATTACATGCATTGGGTCAGGCAGGTATTTCCTCAACAACGATACGTGGAACACATCATGACTTTGGAGAGACTTGGCGACATTGCCAAACGGTAAGCTACAACCCCAATTTGTTCTAGAATTTCGAAAGGTCCGATGTGCCTGGGACTCAATTTACCTTTCTTACCAAAACTTATGACTCCCTTACATGGAGATACCTTCAGGAAGACATGATCACTGACTTGAAATTCTAAATCCTTCCTTCAATTATCGGCATAGCTCTTCTGCCTACTTTGAGCTGCTTTGATATGGTTTTGGATTACCTTCACCTTTTCCATCGTTTCCTCCACCAGTTCTGGGCCTACAAGTTTTCTTTCACCAATGTCATCCCAACTGTTTGGTGTGCGACATCTCTTTCCATATAACTCTTTATATGGTTCCATCTGAATACTCAAATGGATGCTCTCGTTATAGGAAAATTATACCAGAGGTAAATATTGATCCCACATACCCTGAAAGTCAAGTGACCAGGATCTCAACATGTCTTCTAAGGTTTGAATAGTTCTTTCTAATTGTCCATCTGTTTGAGGGTGGTAGGAAGTGCTAAAATGAAGTTCAATATCCAAGGATTTCTGAAGACTTTTCCAGAATCATGAATTAAAACGGGGATCATGATCAGAAACAATTGATAGGGATACTCCATGAAGTCTCACAACTTCATCAATATATAGTCATGCTAGACGTTCCAGTGGTAGATCTTATCTTATAGCAAGAAAATGTGCTGACTTGGTAAGACGATCAACAATAACCCATGTTGCATCGCTCCTTCTAGGAGTCTTTGGTATTCCCATGACAAAGTCCATCGTAATATTGTTTCATTTCCACTCCGGTATGGGAAGAGGTTGTAATACTCCACCAGGCTGTTGCCTTCCAACTTTCACTTGTTGACAAACCATACATCTTGACACAAAATCATCAATCTCCCTCTTCATGTTGTCCCACCAAAAATGTTCCTTCAAATATCTATACATTTTGGTGCTCCCAGTGTGTATAGATAAATTAGAACTATGAGCATCATCCAGCAATTCCATTTTTTGATCAGGTATATCGGGAACACAAAACCTCTTCCCGAATTTCAAAATTCCTTCTTCATACAGAAAGTCTCTCAATCTCCCATCATTCACAGCTTTAATCTTCTTTTGAAATTTTTCATCATCGGTTTGAGAAATCTTAATCCATTCTAGTAAAGATGGTTTTGCAACCATTTGAAAAAGCACTGATATTTCACCTTCCATGGTTATTCCCATTTCCATCTTCACTATATCCATGAAAATTGGATCCCTTTCAATTCTCATATTGTTCAAAACTGCATGGTCTTTTCTGCTCAAAGCATCTGCCACCGTGTTTGCTTTCCCCGGGTGGTAGTGTATCGTATAATCATAACCCTTGATTAATTCAATCCATCTCCTTTTCCTCATGTTGAGTTCTTTTTGTGATAAAATATACTTCAAACTCTTGTGATCAGTATAAATCTCACATTTTTTACCATAGAGGTAGTGCCTCCATATCTTCAAAGAAAAGATCACAACTGCTAACTCGAGATCATGATTAGGATAGTTTTGTTTAGGAATTTTCAATTGTCATGATGCATAGGCAATAACCCTATCATTCTGCATAAGGACACAACCAAGTCATTTCTTCGATGCATCACTATAAATAACGAACCCATCATTCCCTGATGGTAGAGTCAATATAGGAGCATTGACTAATCTTCTCTTCAGTTCTTCGAATCATTCTTCACACTCTTTTTTCCAAACAAATTTAACCCCTTTACGTGTGAGCTTCGTTAATGGGTTTGCCAATCAGGAAAACTTCTGGAAGAAATGTCGATAATAACCTGCCAAACCATTAAAACTGCATACCTCAGTTATACTCGTTGGTGCTGGGCATTCTTGGATTTCCTTTGTCTTATAAGGATCAATAGAGATTACATCTTTAGAGACAATATGGCCAAGAAAAGAAATCTCCTGAAGCCAGAATTCACACTTGCTAAACTTCCCATATAATTCATGTCTTCCTAGAGTCTTCAGGATAATGAGCAAGTGATTCTCATGATCTTCTTATATTTTGTAGTATAGCAAGATATCATCAGTAAATACCACCAAAAATTCATCAAGATATTCCTTGAAAACTCTATTCATCAGATCCATGAATACAGAGGGTGCATTAGTCAATCCAAAAGGCATTACTATAAACTCGTAATGCGCGTACCTGGTTTGAAATGATATCCACAGAATGTCTTCCTTCTTCACACAGAACTGATGGTATCTAGATCGAAGGTCAATCTTTGAAAAGTATTGAGCTCCATTCATTTGGTCAAATAAATCATCAATGCGAGGCAGGGGATACTTTTTCTTTATTGTTATAGCAATTATCTCTCTGTAGTCGATACATAACCTCATAGATCCATCTTTATTTTTAACAAAAAGAACAGGGGATCCCCATGGAGAAACACTGGGGCGAATAAATCCCTTATTACTCAATTCCTCTAGTTGTTTATTTAGTTCAACTAATTCTACAATGGCCATTCTATAAGGGGTCTTCGATATAGGCCTTGATCGAGGAATTAAATCAATGGAAAACTCAACTTCTCATTCTGGAGGATATCCAGGTAAATCATCTGAAAACACATCTACATATTCTTTCACAATAGGTAAATACTCTATTTTAACATTCCTTTCCTCACCCACTATAATTTCATCCTCTTCATCCCCAATAATTGAATTTAGTTGAGCTATTGGGGTGGATCTAGATAAGAATTAGGTGGTGACGATTCTTCTCTAAAGATAAGGTGTTCCTTATCATCGTCATCAAAAATTGTAACCTTCTTCTTCTTACAATAAATCTTCGCATCATGGTCCGAAATCCAATCCATACCGAGGACTATATCAAACTCAATCATAGGTATGACGATGAGATCAGCAGATAAAGAAAATTTATGTGCTCTAATGGGGACTGATTCACAAAACTTTGTTGCAATGATATTTCCCTTAGGAGTTTCAACTGACAACTCACTGGTTAAATCAAATTGGAAATATATAATATTATTAGAAAACTAGGAATATATGAAACAATGTGATGATCTAGAATCAAATAATGCATTTTCTAAACTTGAGGAAACCATTAAATTACCTGCCACCATGTCTTTCGGAGCTTCTACCTCAGCAGTAGTGATATCATAATCTTGGCCTTGATCCCTTGGCCTTTTCTGAGGTAAGTTACCCTAACGCTTTGGACATTAATTTACATAATGTCCCATCTCCCTGCAATTGTAGCATTGGACATCGGTAGCTTCCTTCTTCCCCTTGCAATCACGAGCTTGGTGGCCTTTTCACCACACTTGTAACAGACTTCCGTTCCTTTTAAGCAATTATCGGGGTGTTTCTTCCCACATTTACTGCAGGATGGATATTCAACTTTTCACTTATTCCCTTTATTTCCATTCCTATATTGATCAGCAGATCTCTTCTTCTCTTTCTTTGCTTTAAAGTCATATGACTTAGAGAATTCTTTCTCTCTCTTGATAGCACATGAGACAATGTCTTCGTACGATGAAAAGGATTGTGAGACTAATGATCGACAGAGAAATGGTTTTAACCAATCAATGAAATGATCAATCTTACTTATTGAGTTACATATATAACCTCTAGAATACCTTTCTAACCATGTAAAGTTAGCCTCATACTTTGCGACATTCTCATCCTTCTTTTGTCTCAGAATCATAAATTGCCTTTCCATATCTGCTCTATGGTCATGAGGAAAGTATTTTTCTAAAAACAGATCATTGAACTCCCTCCATTCCATATTTTATACTTCATCATCTTCCTTCATATTTTGAATCAATGACCACCATTGATCAGCATCTCCAGTGAGGCGGTAAACTGCCATGATAACTTTTTCCCTTTCACTACTTTCCAAAGCCTGAAATATTTTCTCTAGGGAACTTATCCATTACATAGCTACTAAGAGATTTGTACTCCCATTGAACGTTGGTGGTTGCTACCTCATGAATAGATCTAACATTGATCCTCCACACTATGGATCAGGGTGCTCCATACGGGTAAGGATATTATTCATAACCTGAGTGAGTTGTCCCAGTATGGTGATTAGTTGATCAGTACCAGTTGCATCACCAGCTCCACTATAATTATCTTGAGCAGGAGGGAAATCCCTATATGGAGTATGTGCATTGATATGGTTTCCATTTCTTCCACTAAGCGCCATTTCTAAACAATGGCATAAACTAGATCAATTTATGAATCAAAATACATAATTCCATACTTATAAAACACTTAACATAAATTGAACTATTTATGGATATAATCCATAATCATAAAAATGTTTTCTTTGAGGAAGTATATACTCATAAACCCTTCATAATGATTTGAAAATAAAATGAGAGTTATCCTAAGAATATCCCCCGGGAGTGTCGTAACCAATAGTGCAGCAAGGCCCGTTGTCGTGCACCAGTTCCCATTCGAGTCTAGCTCAAAGAGGTGTTTTCGGGGTTTACCACTAGGTACATCTGTGCCAGAGTTGTCTCTACCTTCTCGTATCTAGATAGGGATGTATTTCTCAGAAAACTCACAAAATCTCTACACTACCAAAATTCTAGGAAGTTCTTATATACTAATCCTCAAAGTCCATCTTAAATCTATGTGCTCTAATCAGAGTTCATCTAAATCTAGCTTCCAAGGTTTGTACTAAACTTCCTCTGATACCAACTGTAATGCCCCGACCCTAGTTACCCAGAGTCGGTGCATTATTACATAACATTTTCATGATCACAAGTAAGATCAAGTCTCGAAATACCGATTAGTTTAGTAGCCTTGGAATAAGTAGATACATTAATAAAGTTTACATTAAATCATAAAATGAAAACTACAACAATATAGTCTCTATAGTCCACACTCTTATCCCCTCATACTATCCCTGCAGGTCATTCATAAATTACTTCTTCACATCCTGGGAAAAATAAAACATAGAAAAGGGGTGATCTCAAATGCCCAGTAAGGATAACAATATAGCAGAAACTTTCATAAATAAGAATAAACATTCAAGGCAATGTATAACTAAAACAAAAGCCTTTTAAACTTGAAATTAAACATATTATGGCAAAAATAAAATGAAATAATTCCATTTACTTATTCACATGGATATTATACTAAACTAATAATCACATGGAATATCAACAACCACTTTCATAATGATGGAATGCATAATGCCAAACTATCATAACCACATATCCAAGGCCTCGTGCCATGACTACAAATGAGATTTTGTCAAGGCCTTGTGCCAAGACACTAGTTTGTCTCATGAGACCTACCGATGCATCAAGGAGCTATAGCTGGCTCCACCCATCACATATTAAGTCCAATGCATTCCCATATGAAACGGTTTAAACATAACATAAACATTCGTATTAAAACTATCATACGAAATGTAAATACTTCACCCATAAACAATGAATGGTATAAAAATAACACATCCACAGTTAAACATATCACAAAACCTTTAATACAATATATAAGTTTTGTATCATAATAAATCAACTTCAAATAAGCGTAAAATCCATCAAAGGATGTTGACATAGATGAAATCAAAACTCTTTTTAGAGAAATATCTCATTCTATTTTGAAATCATTTAAGAGTCATATATTTATAAAATAAAACATTTTCTTTGAAAATATTCTTATAAGCTTGTAAGGGAAGCTTCGACGATTTTATAACGGCGGAAAATATCTGCACCCGCCGTATAAGTTAAAAAAACATTCTTACCTTAATTTTGTCGAAAAGGTTAAAAAGGACCTTGTTTGGAAAATGACAGAAAGATTCTTTTATAAACTTATTATAAAAAGTCAAAAAGGGTAAAAATGAATTTATACCATAGTCTTTAAAATAGTACGAATGATTTGAAATACATTTTTAAGAAACATGGATGTGGATGATAAAGAGGTCCTAGTAGATAATCACGTATAAACAACCTCGGATAAAGAATAGACTGTGAAATAGCCCTTACCTTGTACTTTTCCTTGGTTGGGGAAGGTTAACCTCTGTTATAATGGCTAAATAATTGTTATTAAATTATACAAGAATCATATATATTAATATGATATCATATATGATCTTTTAACATTGCTTTGTTAATAATATTTTAGAATTATCGTTGTTTCGGGTGTTAACTTACTCGTTTTATTTTATATGTTTTGTTACATAAGCCGTGTTTGTCATGGATAGGTTGTATATTATTAATATCCAGAATGATATCAAGTCCTTAAAAATTATTATGAAATCATAAAATGATAATTATACTTGAAAGGATACGATGGAGAATGAATCTCATCGCGTTCGTGGAGACGGTAGTCTGTACGTACGCACGAGCGACAATATCATTCTTTTGATATTAAAATAATATATAATTGGATGGTATATCATATATAAAAAATCATTATCATGTTATATTTATTATTTACATGAATTAAAAATCATTATTATACCCATCCAAATAATAATATATTGAATAACAATTACACCACGACGTGGAGACGGTAAGCCGTACATACGCACGTATGGTGACATGTCATTCAAAGGATGGATAGAATACTGAATATGGTTGTACCAAATTTATAATAATATTACAATATATAGGATATACTGGATTAATTATTTTATAATGGGAATAACAAATAAAGAAGAAGTGGAAGAAGAAAGGAACTCAAAAAGGGGTTGTGAAATCATTACCTCTTTTTCGGGTTCTTCCTTTTGATTTGATCAAAAGGGCTCCTTAGGTTGTATTTCTGACTAAAGGAATGCCTCTAAGATAAATTGAGGGAATTTGAGAGAGTATTTCGGAAATTTTTCGCCGATCCAAATGGATTTGAAGGTGTGAATTAATGAGAATGGGGGAGTGCCCTTTTATAAGAGGGGTGAGGGGCACCTTTGGAAAAGCTAGAAATATTATTTTATAATAAATTCATATTCAGTTTCTAATGGCTCCAAAGTAAATTATTTAAAGTTTAAGGTGGGGATGGGTCTCAAAATACTCAACCAATAGAATTTAGACCGGTTTGGGTCATTATATTAACCTTATCCTTTAGTTTTAACTCTTTTTTAATTAGTTTGACACTTACCATGTCACTTTGTATTTTTATATTATATAGTTAATAAACTTACTATATACCTCCAAGAGACACCCAAGTGGTCCATTAATGATACACCTATAATGATATAAGTCTCTTGGCCGAACCTTAGATTTTTAGTAATTGAATATCAATTAATAATATAATATTTGTTTTAAAAACTCTTTTATGTCAATTTTGATAGTATTTGGAAAATTGATTTTTTGAAACTCATAATAGAATTATTACTTCGAAAAAATATAATTAAATCATTCCTAACATGTAATATTAACCTATAAAATTAGTGTAATTCATAAAAAGTCTCAAATTATATTTATTTGGGTATTTATAATATCAATTATTTTAATTTTTCACTATTATGGTAATTACTGCATCACCATTGTGTCATAAATAAATTAAATTATTTAATGTCTAAAATTTATAAATAAAATAACATTATTTAAGAAATCATTTTATATTTATAATTAATATTTACAATCAAATTTATCTTCTGTATAACCCTATATTAAAAATGTTTTAGTAAATAAACTTTGATTTTAAATCTTTTAACTCTTCTTTGAATTAAATAATAATAAATGTCCTAATCTAATCCAAGTGGACCTAAATGATAATATCTTATTCATAAGGTTGTTTTTGGTTGAGATACACTTGTCCAATAGAATTAGGACATGTGTTATGGTAATATTAATATCATTTTTACCCTTAATTTCCCTATTTACTTTTAACCATGGTAAATAAAAGTAAAAAGTTACAATTCACCAAAAATTATTTTCATCTCATTGAACCAAATTTTACACCTTGATATTAATTTTGTCTCTCGGATTTTTGAAATTCCACTCACAGAAGCGGTAAAATTACGTTTTATTAAAAATTCAGTTTTTTTTTAACTACCACTCAGTGGTTTCACTATTCATCAAAAAATGAAGTTTTTCAGAAAAATACCAAAAATTCACCCTAGGCTAATTTCAATATTCCGAATCCAAAAATGAAGTCCATTTTGAAAAATAAAATTTATAAATTTCAAAAAGTGGGTATTACTATTCATAACGGCTAGTTTGATTGGTTTTGGTGTGTTAGAACTTGATGTTGCGTACAACACACGCTATTGCATTATTCAAAGAGAAGTGTACCGTAGAAGCTTGGGGTGTTACAGTATGGGTAATGGTTGCATTATACCCTTAGACTTCTACCTTTCATCCTTTAATTATTGACATACCAGTCACATTGATGTATCTTCCATGATCTACTTCTTTATTTTATCCCACCAATAGTGATCTTGGAGATATCTATACATATTTGGGTTTCTTGGGTGAATGGATAAAGACAAACTATGTTCATCATTCAAAAGTTATTTCTTTAACTCAGTATTTGATGGAACACATAGTCTTGAACTCCAATGATTTCCCTTTTTTGATAGCTTCTGATTAATTCTTAATTCCCACATCACCTTTTTGAGAATCCTTTAACCATACCAAAATTGATGGTTGAACAATCATTTGTGAAAGTATTGATAATTTTCCTTTATTTATGATTCCCATGTCCATCTTATTCATTTCTAATAAGATCATATCCCTCTCAATTCTCATTAATGATAGAATTGATGGATCCTTTATAAATATTGAATTAGCCAACTTATTCTTTTTCCTAAGATGGTAGGGTATTGAGCATTCATAATCCTTGATGAGATCTAACCATATTCTTTGGTTCATATTTATCTCTTTCTGTGTGAATATATATTTGAGACTTTTATGATCCGTATATATTTTACACTTCTCCCCAAAGAGATAATACAACTAGATTTTCAATACAAAGACCACAGCTACCAACTGCAGATCATGTGTGGGATAGTTTTAAACATGGATGTTGAACTTTATTGAGGTGTAGGCAATGAATTATTCATTTTCAACAACACACATCCCAAAACCTTCTTTGAAGTTTCACTGAGAATTGTAAAATATCTCCCCACTTTTAGATAGTGTGAGTATAAGGGAAATGATAAGACTCCTTTTCAACTCCATGAATATTTATTCACAGTCACGATTTCAAGTAAATATTACTCCCTTACAAGTTATATTGGAAAGATATTTTGACAATCATGAAAATTTTCTCACAAATCGGCAATAAATATCCATCTAACCCAAAGAAACTACAAATATATGTCATAGATGCTGGCCTCAAACATCCCTCAATTGAATTTTTCTTGGAGGGATCCATATATATACCATTTCTTGGGATTATATTCGCCAACAATGAAGCTTCTTTCAGCCAGAACTTACACTTGATGTACTTTGCATAAAGCTTCTCGTTTCGCATGGTCTTTAGCACAGTATCCAAATTCTCCTCATGCTCCTCCTTGGTTTTTGAATATATTAGAATATTGTCTATAAATACTAGAAAAAATTTGTTGAATTAATCTCAAAAGGATATATTCGTCAAGTTCATGAAGTTTTTTAGGGAATTAGGGAGTCTAAAAGTCATCAATTTGAACTCATAATGCTTGTACCTTGTATGAAAAGTAGTCCTGGTGATATCCTACTTCTTCAACCTTACTTGGTAATATCCTGACTATAGATCCACCATGGATAGGTATTGTGATAATCATATTTTATTAAACAATTCATCAATTTGTGTCAAAGGATACTTGTTATTTATCGTGATTTTGTTGAGCTCACGATAATCAATGTAAAGACACATTGACCCATCCTTATTCTTGACTAAGAGGACTGGTGTACCCCATGGGGAAGTACATGGTCATACAAATCTTTTATCCAGATTCTCTTGTAACTATATCTTTAGCTCCTAAAGATCCACAATAGCCATATTATACAGATTATTGGATATTTGGAATTACCTAGGTATAATATTTATTTAAAATTAAACCTCTCAGCTAGGGGAAGACCATACAATTCCTTGGGGAACATATTGATGTATTCCCTCAAAATAAGAATGTATTAGAGGATGATCCTTTCCTTAGACTCAATAATTTTAGCTTGATATGATTTTTAATTGGGAATTAATATTCATGATTCAGATGATGGTTCAAAATAAGATGGTTCTTTCTCCTTGCACTTGTATAGAATTGGGGGTCGATTCTCTATATGGAGAGTGATTTCCCTCCCACAAAAATTTATGTTGTCTCTATATAGGGAAATCCAACCCATGCCAAGGATTGCATCAAATTTCTCCAAGGTAGGTATTAAAAAGGTTTATCGGGAAGTTAAAAGCCTAAATTGTGACATGGGAGGAGTCATGTACATGGGATGCAATAATTTACCCATTTTCCATCTTCACCGACATCTCTACTTTCAGGATTTATAGTGGTGTTTGAATAGTTCTACAAAACATTCATGATATAAAGGAATGAATATAACTATGGATGATAACCCTACCTTTCACTTTTTTATTCTGGTCCTACATTATCCAAAATAGACTTAAGGATGATTACTTTTAAACTATTTAACACATAAATGGAAATACAATTACATTACAGCGATAACTTATAAATTACATTGTCACCCTAACTTATGAATTATTAAGATTCAATCTATGATATCCATGATATAATTCCTAACATATATTCTTATAGAAATCTTTATTCCTTCAATAATGGTTTGTAATGAGATTATGAATTTACCAAAGTATATCCTCATAAAGAGACAAACCAGGTGTGCAGTAAGGCCCGTTGTTGTGTATTAGGTTACCTCGTGTCATGCTAGGAACACCTTGTTGGAGTTGTTAATTCTAGGTACATCTGTTCCAGAACCACTTCCACTTGTATTATCAAGAAAGGGATATATTTTCCTGATAAACTACTTTCTCTATACTCACAAAAATGTAGGTATGTTCTCTAATAATTAGTCTTATACCTAAGGGTTTTCACTAGTGTTTTCTAATCCAAATCCAAAAAACCTAAACCTATACTCTAATACAAACTATAAAAAACCCTCTCTTTATATCGCATTTAAAAATGATCTATTATATAACATTTCACTTGATACAACTCCATATATCGATAGGTCTAGTGTATTTGTGGTTTAGGAACATTACTTAGCAACTTAAAACTTGAAATAAAACATCTTTATTGAAATTTCTTTGACATAACCCAAACATTCCTTCGCACTTAACACTGCAAGGGATAACCATAGGACATACATAAGAATAGGGTGAGCTATAAAGCCTAGTAAGGGAATAAACAAGGCAGAAAATGAGGAACACAATACATTTTAGACAATAGGCATAACAATGGAGCGTGAAAGGAACATGAATAATAAATAATGATATAGCATAACAATCATAACACTGGAAATGTGGAAACAACTTAAAACATTACATCACAAACATAAGTCAAAGATAAACCGACAAGAAATCATGGTAGAAAAAATTCTTATAAATGAATCTGGAAACCCCCATCCCAATATGGCGTATCATGATACTAAACATTACCCAATGCATTAGAGCGCTATCAGGGCACACCCTTCAAAAACATTTCAGTATCATGCTTAAGTGTTACACATAGATCATATAACATGGATTCATTCAAAATTTTAATTTTATTCAGTGATCTAGAAATTTGGATTACATTCATGTATGTCTCCAATCAATAGGATTATGTTCACAAAGCTGAATACCCTTGATAGAGAAATAGTTATTGGTATTAACTATACAATTATTTTGGCATGGTAAATTGTGGTGTGATTTCGATAGCATAACAACATCATAAAGGAATACATAACATGGGTTCATGAGAACTAAAGAGGTATCTCATCATTTATACATGAAATTGATAGTGATAGGGACATGTAAGGACATTCCCCAATATAATAAATTAGAAATATAAGACGTAATATAATAAGGAATCTTAAAGAAAGAAGAGGAAACAAAATAACCCTTACAAAACTTCGTCATGGTAATAGTTGTACATGAAGGTTCTTAGGAAGATTAAATGAGAGTGAAAGGGGATATAATAATTTAAAAAACAACATCAAAGTAAGTGGGAGGGGTAATAATTTATCCCAACATAAGTAAATAGAAATTAAAAAGGCATACTATAAATAAAGTGCTTGATTAATAGAGGAGAGAGAGAATCCCTTAGGGAATTTAAAATTGTAACGACTTAGGTAAGGGTCCAAATGAGGGGGGATAAATGATGCATCATACAACTGAAATCAACTGGATAGTAAGGTAATGATTACAAAGTAATTTAAAAACATTAAATTGAAATTAAAAGAACTAATCTCAAAGAAGGTGTCTGAATTAAAAGGTGAGGAGAGAAATCCCATGGATTTATGACTTTAAGGGCTTGGAAGAGGCTTCTTGGGATCTTGGGGCACCTTGAGAGGTATCTAGTGAGTATAGGGAATAGTGTAAGTGAGATTCAAGGATGTTGAGTGAAGAGAAATGAGATATGGGGGGGGGGTTTATATAGGAAAAGAGATGGATTTCTTTATTATTTTGGTTTTGAAACTACATAATAAAATATTCCAAACCACAAACCCTCCCATGGTTTTTCCTGTGGATTCTGACATAGGGGAGTGTCATACATTATATTATGAGACAAAGTGCCAAAGATAATTAAATATTTCCCTTTATTATGTGGAGGTGAGTGACACTTTCAAGAAATAATTTTAAAATATTAAAATATATTATAAGTCTTGGAGGATTCACTAAGGATTTATAAAATGAATCAAATATACTTAAATTTTAAATATTTTAAAAGAAAAACATATTTTTTTAATGATACATTTTTTAGTATTTGTTACATAAATATTGGGCTATAATTATGATATAAATCACATTGTATATTTATAAAGTATTTAGATTTTACCCAAAAAATCAGCAGTCTCAGAAAATTATGAAAAATTCTCTGTTGGATAATTTCAACATTATAATTCCAAAAAAAAAATTATTTTATTTTAATAATTATCTAAATATTTGAATATTCAATTTTAAACTAAAAATCCACATTTATTGAAAATGATGGGTTTTTTACAACAATAGTTTTCGAACCCTAATAAAAATTACATTTGACTTCATAAAAATTATATGAATATTTATTTTTATAAAATAATAATTTAATAATAATATTCTGTTAAAATATTGTTTATTTTAAAAATCCATTATTTCAAAAAAAGTAAATTTCCAAAAAATACTATTTTTTCTTTAAAAATCATTTACAATGTAACAATAATAGGATGAAAATATATTCATTATTCTATAAAAAATGATGTATATATTCTTATTGCTAGGGTCTTGATAAATATCCCTTTATTACACCATCATACACCTTAAGAGAAAGGTTTGGGATGGTGGAGATATCATGGGGCCATTAGTTTAACATGGTTTAGGATGTGATCTTGATGAGTTTGAACTTATACTGTAAATGCTTTCACTCATGATTAAGTTGTTGGATCTCAACTTGGGCTTGGTTTAGAGAAAACCCCATAAATGCTATCTCTATCGGAAGTACTGATAGATGGTCTTCATAGAGTAAAATCATAAAGAGTGAGGCCATCAATTCCTTTGTCTACACAAAAAAGGATTTATTAAAACCCTATATTTATACTAGTCATGTGATCACTATTCAATAACTATATTATCAATGGTAAAAATACTTAACGATCATTTAAATTTAGAAGGATTTAATAAAAAAAAGTTAATGTGTTTTCTATATCCATAATAAATTTGATTATATAAAAAAGGGGAATTTTATTCATAAAATATCTGGTTGTTACAGTGATATTTTGGGATTTATCTGAAAATATTGATTTTTTAGTGAATTGTGAAAAATAATAATTTTTATAAAACTATCATTTCTTTTAATAAATTAAATAATTTAAAAGTATAATTGTTATTTTTAATTTTATTTAAAATAAGAATAAGTTTTGTTTAGTTATATTTAATACTATTAATTTCATTTAATATATCTTTATACTGGATTTTATTATACGTTTTTATATGTAAAAACACATTTTTGTGTAATTTTTTTTAAAGTGCATAATATTTCTCCATTTTAGCTAATTAAAATAAACCGTAAATAGGAATTATTTAAATTAAATTTATAGATTATTTATCTAAAAATATGGACGAAAATTAATTGAATGATTATTACCTTTGATATAGTTAATCTAAGACCATCTTATTCTTGACAAATACAATTATTGAAAAACTGTTTTTTCGACACATTTATTGGTAACATTTAAAATAAAATTCTTCCACTTATATGAATTTAATTTTATAAAATTTATGTAATATTTTGTGATTATTATATTAAATAATATTTAATAATGATAATTTAAATTTTAGTCCAAATTAATAGTAAAATAATAATTTTTTATCACGGTTATTGTTTAAAACTGGTTTACTAGGGGCATTTAACTATTGAGGTAAATGTAATAAAATGTTTAAAACATATTTATTCTTGATTGGTTGAGGTTTTTATCACACATATAACCCCTAAAATATTTTATTTATCAATTTTGGAGGCACTTTTCTATATAGTGATTCCCATTATTGAATAGTTTTGATTATTTACAAAAAATGGTATTTCCCCTCAATTATAAAAGGGAACCATCTATCATCATCTCTTCACACTTAAAAACCATTTTGGTT
Organism: Viscum album; assembly: GCA_963277665.1. NCBI lineage: Eukaryota > Viridiplantae > Streptophyta > Magnoliopsida > Santalales > Viscaceae > Viscum > Viscum album. The sequence continues at coordinate 1,851,062,773 of OY728156.1, forward strand.
TTTCTAATACATAAAAAAATAACTTTTGTCATTTACTCCACACATACTAGAGTTATTTTTTTTTATTATGAAACCAATATAGGTAGACTTTATGTATAATCCTAAAGAGATGGTCCAAAGAAGAGGTATCGATCATAACCAATCATCTTTGTTTTATTTATTCTTCTAACTCATTTAAATATTACTCAATCATGCTGATATAATTGCATAAGTTTATACCATATAATTATATGTCATTATGTTAATGACATAACCTACACCCATCTTTTTTTACATCAAATGGGAAAGTAAACCGTTGATCATGGGTACAATAGACTACTACCTCATGAACTGATGTAATTTTTTTCCATATTCAACACAAAAAACTATTCATAATGATGGATTTAATGATTATATGTTATATTAATGAAATATTAATCATTATAAAAAATTAATATTTCATATAATTTATTACCGTACTATCCATTGAAAAATGATACCATCATTCTTGTGCTCGTCAGACTACCGCCTCACTAAATGATGTGATTCGTGGTTTATTACCACATCATGTGGATGTACTATGTAAGTGTATTTAAAGAAATAATATGATATTTATGAAATAATTATAATTATTTGAAGATAAAATAACATTTATATAGTGACCCATGTTTAACATAAATGGATATTACAGATTATTAGATGAATATTTAGTTCATTACAAAAAATGCATGCTAGAGGATTGTAAAAGTTTAGTGTCTTGGAAACTTGGAAACAAAATCTTATATCCTGGTGAAAGGTCTTCAAAATCTCCCATAAATATCTCCACCTTTAGTAATTCTACCTAAAATATTTTTTAATAACAAGGAGGTTGGAAGCATAAGAAAGGGGTGAGCTTATATTCTCATTAAGGGTAAACAAGGGAGGCATGTAAGCATAAACATGAACATAGTAGTATGAAAACGCAATCAAAACATTATGAGATCATACCCTGCATATCAAAGGCTATAAATATGTGTTATGGGATAGATCTTGGAAGTTCATAAGACATGAATCATAAGGAAATAATCATAATGGTCCATGAAATCATAACTAAAAAAATAAGACATAGTATTTGTGGAATAAATATAAAAATAGAAACTTTTATGTTAGGAATACCTACCAAGACCTTTATAACATGTTAGGCTTGGGCTACGACCCATTTACCAACTTCAGGGTTGGGCAAGAAACTCGTGTACCCACTTTATTTTAGTATTGGGATATAACCCATGTAGCTTCTTGTTTTCGAGCATTGGATACAACTTGTGTACCCTCTTTGTTTTAGACATGGGCTACAACCCATATAGCTTCTTGTTTTCAGGTTTGGTATACTACCAGTGTACCCACTTTCTTTTAGGCTTGGGAAACAACCCATACACCCTATTTTCATTCTGGATGGGGCTAAAACCATTGTACCCTTTGAGATAATATAAAACATATCATTACCCAATGCATTGGAAGTAGATATAGGTCCCACCCATCTTGTAATAAAATCATTCACACGTTTTACAATAGATAATAAAACCTTCATCATATTATGACCCATAAAAAGATATAGGTCTTATAAACATCAAATAATAAGCCATAAAATGAAATGGGTGTCATTAAAATTTTATCACATAATAACATATGGAAAAGATATAGGTTTCTTAATTATTTCATCAAAGCATAACCCATGAAAGAGAAATATATTTCATAAACATATAACTTGTGAAAGAGAAACAGGTTTCATAAACACCCTGACATTAAGCGTAACCCATTCATGGATAAGATATGAATGGAAAATTTTGAGAATTTATTAAAAGTTCATGAGTAACATCCACAAGTTTCATCATAAATGAAAAATATTTTTGAAATATCTTTCAAAACAATTTCTTCAGGAAAATATCCTTTCTTCTTTGAAAAAGGCCTATTAGTACATTTAAAAATAATTTTCTTAGAAAATACCTTGAAAATATATAAACAAGACATGAAACCATTTTGAAAATCTTTTTACTTAAGAACTAATTTTAAAATAATTTCTTAAATAATAACTTTTTAAAAAATGAAAAGGAATCTTCAAAGGAATGTTAATGGGTAAATCTGTACATATCGAACAAAGTAAAGAAGAACATTCCTATTGTGCGGTAAAAGGGTTAGAAAGAATGCCTTATTTGGAAAGCTACAAGAACATTCCGTTAAAGATATTGGTAAAATAAAAAAGGGTCAAAATGTATTTAAAATATTATAGCATAATGGTATAAAATTCTTTGAAACACTTTTTAGAAAACATAGATTTTTGAATGAAGGGAGGGTAAAGTTGGGATTTCTTAAAAACACTTTATTAACTATATTGTGGGAAAATGAGCAGTAAAATGATACCAATACATGTTTATATCATGTATAAAAATATGAGAATAAATTTCATAAATATTCATGTGATATAGATCATAATATTTCATCAAATGAAACATAAACATAAACAGTCTCTAAAAGTGATGAGATTATCTCAATAAACTCTTATAAATTGGTAACTTGAGATCGTACTATCCATGTACAAAATGAAATTACATGAAGAAAAAAATATCATAAAAGGATTGAGATTAATTATATAACATGTAAAATCTATGTATATACACATTTAAGAATGATTTTAGGTGCATAACAAAACATGAATCTCAATGAAGGCAAATTGAGACAAAAACTATTTTACCGATTTGGTAATTTTTAAAAATTAAACCCCATAAAATAAATCTAATAAAATAGGTTTGGGAATAACCATAAATTTAATTATAATATACATATAATTAAATCATGTTCTTTCCATATTCCACACAAAAAGAAAAATGTGGCGAACATAACATGTATCTCATGGAAATTAAATGTGAGATGAAATCCCCTTACTTTGTGTCTTGACTCTCTTTGTACTCATACAATATTACTTTATAATAAATATAAGTTTATTATAAATATTTTAAATAATAATATTCTTATATATATTACCATATAAGTTTTTATTATAACTTTAAATTACCCTCCTGTTAACGATCCAATTTTAAGGTTTCACTTCAGGTAAAATTTACTTTGTTCTTCCCATGTGTCTTAATTGGTTACATCATTGGTCGTTATACTTATATCAAGATTAAAGAATGTAAATAATCATATAAATATCATTTATATACATTATATTCATATTTTAATAATTTATATCATAAATAATTATGAAAAGAAATACACCATTCATAGAGACGGTAAACCATACGCACATATGAACATTGTTTCCCTTTTTATTGTCGTATTAAAAGAAAGTATGTAAATAAAATATGTATATATATATATGTATATATATATATATCAATATTATAGTAGAATTAATATTTCATATATATAATATAATTTAGTTAAACCCATCCCTAATACATTCCATGTGGTGTGTGAATGAATCATATCACTTTGAGGGCGCAGTAGTCCACACTTCCTCAAATGAGATTATCCTATTAACACCAAATGTAAATTAAAGGTATTTGTTTTTTAAAAGGTATATAAAAACATAAATAAATATTATATATTATATATGAAATATATAAATATAGTTTCTATCATAATTTCCACCATGATAGGTGGTAAAGGATAAACGAACAATCATCATTTCGTGAGGCATCAATTTTCAGTACACAGAAACAATATGTTCTATATCTAATAGTTGGAGGTCTGTGTATGTGTAGGTCAAAAACTTTTCATAAAATCATCCTAGTATAGGTAGGATACTTCTTTTTTTAAAAAAATAATGTAATAAATAGAGTGTATAGGGTTTAAAAGAAAAATAAATGAAAGGATCTTGAGATAAGATGTTACCTCTAAATCAGGTAACTTCTTTTGGCTTGTGCCAAAAGGCATCTCTGAGAAGGTTTCTACCCAAAGGGAGGATTCAAGGATGAATGGAGTTTTTTTTGGAGGATACATGGGAAGATAATGTATGATATTAAAAGGTTTGAGAGGTTTTAGTAATGGGTAGAGGTGGTGACATTTTATAGGGAAGGAAAATGATTCACTTAGAATTTTTAGAAACAAGTTAGGTGTGGACATGTTCTTAACTAAAAATTGTCCTACCAAATAAACCAAACTCAAAAAATAGAATGTTTATGGCCAAAATATGGACATAAATGTGTTTTCAAAAATATTATAGGACCTTTGAGACCTTAATTTTAAAGTTTAGTCCCTAATTAATCTTAATTTCTTATTAACTAATGTGATTACTTTTAATCATTTTTAAAATAATTTTGGTCAAAAATACATCAACTTATTAGAATCAAAATTTTATACTGAATACAATTGTGTTTGTAATATTTTTGGAATTAAATTCATAGAGGATACAAAATTAAGATCTGTGCTAATCCCACAGATGAGACGAAATAATCGGGTTTCAAAGTTGTAAAAAGTTCAAACGTTTGTTAAGATTTTATATTTAGTATCAAATTAAAATTGATTCTAATTAATTAAATTTTATTAATATATGTAATATTTTAAAAAAATTACCTAAAAACAAATTAATAATATCTTTTAGAATTAATAATTAATTTGACAAAAAATCAATTTTTAACTAAAAGTAGTATTTTCACTATTTATCAAAAAATGAAGTTTATCAGAAAAATCCAAAAAATTCACCCTAGGATAATTTCGATGTTCTGAAACCCTTATCGTCCTTCGGTCACAGGTTCAATACCAATGGCCTCATTGGAATTTATTGGTTGTCACTCGAAAAACATGATGTCATTTTTTAAAACCAAACCAATATAATATATAAGATGGACATCCTTTAAATAAAATTAATCACTAATTATAATTTTAAACAAGGTTTTCAGCACAAAATATATGCACAAATATTTCCTATAAATCTTAAATTAAAATTTTCGTGAATAATTAACCTTATAACCCTTCTCAAAGGTAAAAATTCCAAACTATAGAAAGAGAGTCGTGAAATTAGATTAACATTGATTCCCTTATATAAAAAAGTAACTATTAGTTGTCACCTTCTAAACATGTGAATACCCTCATCATTAATTCTCCTAAAACATGGTAACAACTTGAATTACCATAAAAAGTTTTAGAAAACATGCATGCTTCTTAATTACGAATTATCTTTGATTTACTCTTTAAATATATAAAGGATGTAATCTTCATTAGTGTTAGCATAAATCACCTATAAGAATTTCTTTACTTTGTTACAAGGTAATTAATACTTTCCAATTTAATTTTTTATATCCCATATATCTTTATCTATACAACATTATCTTATAATAAAGAACATATTAAGGGTTATATTACCTTAGTCAAAATATAATATTTTAGTTAAATAATTGCACTATCCCATTGGGAACATTAAACATAAACTTTAAAATACTGAGCAAAAAACATAACTATAACAATCCCTGTATATTTTATCATTCATAACTTTTGAATCCAAATACATAAATACCTCGATTAATTCATCCTTAATACATTAACAATAATACATCTTTTCTTTCACATTTCATTAATAGTCTTGTCATAATATACAATATAACCATTACTCTCACCACCTTGATGATTCTCTTTAGGAACTTTCCTCTTGTAACATTGGGTTGCATAATGACCATATTCTCTACACTTAAAACACATAACCTTCAATTATGACTTAGGAAGCCAAAATTCCCAATCATTTCATTAACCTAACTCTTAATTGTTCCCTTGGAGTCACTTTCTTTGTGTCCTCCTTTTCTCCATTGCATTCACCTTCTTTTTCCTCTAAGACATTCACATAGGTGATTCTTTCCACATTATTGACATAAAGGAAAACAAATGTTTTTTTCATGGGTTTTCATTATCCGAACTCTCAGTGAACTCATTATTTATTTTCCATGGTGAGTACAAGAGTTGGTTAAGGTAAACATTGTTAATCATGTTCTGTGAAAACTGATTAGGCATGATCATGACATCTTTAACTCTAGGGATCATCCCACCTGACTAATCATCATAAAATCTTCCATCACATTCAACCTTAAACCAGTTCCTTCTAGTTCCCTCCATTGACTAAAACCAAAAACATAGTGCGATCGTTGATTAATATAGAAGAAAACAACAGAGTTATGAAAATAATTACTTATATAATATCTAAATCATGACACCTTACGTAATATAAGGAACCCTAGGTTCATCACAGGTCATTCATAGAAAACTTATATTTAAATCCTTCATAATTTTTCATCAATATTTTTCGAATTCACAAAGAATATCCCATGGGAGTGTCAAACTAGGTGTGCAGAAAGGCTTTTTATTGTGTACCAGATTACCCCGAGTCAAGCCCAAAACATATTGTTCGAGTTGTTACCCCTAGGTACATCTATGCTAGATCCACATCCACTTGTAGTATCAATACATGGATATATTCCAAGGATACCACTTACTCTATCCTTCACCAAAATTCCATGTCATTTTCCTAATCATTAACTCATTATTATACATATCCTTAGATACATCCTTAGACATATCCTCATAAATAATCTTAGGGATCACACAAAGGTTTTCACATCCTAGATTCCAAAAGTTGAATAAACCTTTCCTTTGATACCAACTATAGAGACCCATACTTAACATACATGTAAATTCCATCTTTTTAGATGAATATTTAGTCTATTAAAAAAAATATGCTAGACGACCATAATAGTTTAGTGCCTTTAGAAACATGAAAAAAAATCTTATATCATAGGGAATAATCTTCAATATCTCCCATAAAGATCTCTGCCTTTAGTACATCTACCTAAAACCATTCTTCATAACCTGGAGAAAAGAAACGTAAGGAGGTGTGAGCTCAAATTCTCAGTAATAGTAAATAAGTGAGACATGTAAGCATAAAAAAACATAATAGTATTGTAACATGATTGCAACATTTTGATATCATACCCTACATATCAAAGGTCATAAAAATGAGTTTTGGGATAAATAATGGGTGTTCATAAGACATGAATCATAAGGAAATAATCATCATGAGCCATGAAATCATAACTAATGAATAAGACAAAATATTTGTGGCATACATATAAAAATAAAAACATTTTTTTCGGGGATACCTACCAAGACCTTTATAACATGTGAGGCTTGGGCTATGACCCATGTACCTACTTCGGGAATGCGCTAGAAACCCGTGTACCCACTTTCATTTATTATTGGGCTACAACCTGTGTACCTTATTGTTTTTTGGGATTGGGATAAAACCTTTGTACCCTATTTATTTTAGTCTGGGGTTACAACCCATGTATCTTATTGTTTTAGGGCTTGGGATACCACCTGTGTAACCTCTTTCATTTAGGATTGGGCTACAACCCGTAGACCCTATTTTTTTAGGCTTGGACTAAAAATTGTGTACCCTTTGATCTCATATAAAACATATCATCACCTAATGAATTCAATGGAGATATAGGTCCCAACCATCTCATAGTGAAATCATTCACACGTGTGCCGCCAGATAATAAAACAATCATCATATCATGACCCATAAAAAGATATAGGTCTTATAAAAATCAAGTCATAACCTATAAAATGAAATGGTCATCATTAACATTTCATCACATAATAACCTATCTAAAAGAGGTAGGTTTTATAAGAATTTAATCAATGAATAACCCTTGAATGAGAAATGTATTTCATAAACATGTAACCCATGAAAGTGAAACAGGTTTCATAAAGACCATGACATTGAGCATAACTCATTCATGGAAAGGATATGAATGAAACCTTTTGGGAATTTCCAAAAAAGGGCATGAGTAAAATTAACAGATATCATCTTAGATGGAAAATTGTTTTGAAATAACTTTAAAAAATGTTTCTTGAGTAACATATATTTTTTTCTATGAAAAATTTGTATTAATACATAAATTTCTTTAAAAATAAGTTTCTCATAAAATACCTTGAAAACATATAATGAAAAATTAAAACCATTTTTAAAACCTTTTCCTTGAGAATTTATTTTAAAAAAAAAATCTTAAATATTAACCTTTTAAAAAAAATATATTGATTACTTAAAATAATGGTGGTGGGTAAATCCTTACATGTCATATGACATAAAAATAATAATATTCCTTTTTTCATAGTAAAAAGGTTAGAAGGAATTACTTGTTCAGAAGGCAACTAGAAGATTACCCTGAAAAGATTGGTAAAAGACAAAAAGTGTAAAAATGTATTTAAAATATGATAGAATAATGATGTAATATTATTTTAAACACTTTTTAGAAAACATATATTTCTAACCTAGTGGAGGGTAAAGTTGGGATTTCTTAAAAACACTTTACTAAATATATTTTTGGGCTAAAGAGTATACAAATGGTACCGATAAATCATTATATCATGTATAAACATATGATAAGAAAATTAAAGAATATACTTGAGATATGGATCATAATATTTCATCAAATTAAACATAAACATAAACATTCTCAAAAAGCGATGATATTGTCGCAATAACCTCTTATAACTTGGTAACTTGAGATCATACTCTCAATGTAAGAAATGAAGTTAAATGAAGATTAAAATATAATTAAAAGACTTATATTCATTATATAACATGTAAAATGGAAGTATGTACACATTAAAGAAATATTTTAGGTGCATAAAAAAACTGGACTCTCAAAGAAGGAAAATTGGGACAAAACTATTTTACTGATTTGGTAACTATTAATACTTAAACCCCATGAAATAAGGATAATAAAAAAGAAAATGTGAATACCCATAAATTTAATTATAATATAAATATAATTATATCATGGTCAGTACATAAACCACACAAACGTAATGAGTGGCTAACATAACATGTATCTCAAAGAAATTAAAAGTGAGATGAAATCCACTTACCTTATGTCTTGACACTCTTTGTACTCGTACAAGATTCCTTTATAATAAATAAATTTTCTTAAATTTTTTTTATAGAATAATGTTATTAGATCTATTAACATATAAGTTTTTATTATAACATTATATTACCCACTTTTTAGCGATCTTATGTTAAGGTTTAACTTCGGGTAAAATTTACTTTGTTCTTCACATGTGTCTTAATTGGTTACATCTTTGGTCCTTATACTTATATCATGATTAAAAAATATAAATCACGATATAAATATAATTTATATCATTTATATTCTTATTATAAAAATTTATATCATAAATAAGTATGAAATGGAATACACCGTTCATAGAGATGGTAAGCCGTACGTACACATGAACGTTGTTTCTATTTTTATTATTGTTTTGAAAGAAAGTATGTAAATGAAATATATATATGTATGTATGAATATATATCATTATTCCAGTAGAATTAAAAATATATATATATATATATAATTTCCTTAAACCCATCCTTAACACATTCCATGTGGTGTGTGAACGAATCACATCACTTTGATGGGGCGGTAGTCCACACTTCCTCAAATGAGATTATCGTATTAAAACCAAATGTAAAGTAAAGAGACATGTATTTTAAAAGATATAAAGAAACTTAAATACATAGTAAATATAATATATAAATATATTTTCCATCATAATGGCCACCGTGATTGGTGGTAAAGGAGAAATGAACAATCATCATTTCATGTGGCAGTAGTTCACCATACATAGAAATATTTTGTCCAGCATCCATTAGATGGAGGTGTGTTTAAGTGTTGGTCAGAACCATTAAATAAAAACACACAAGTATATGTATTATTATGGTTTTTCCCACAAAAATGGAATAAATAGAGTGGATGGGTGGATATAGAAAATAAATAAAAAGATCTTGAGAGAATATGTTACCTCTAAATCAGGTAACTCCTTTGGATTGTGCAAAAAGGCTTCCTTGAAGAACTTTACACCCAAATGGAGGCTTTAAGATATAAGGGAATATTTTTAGGAGGATAAATTTTCATATCTTGGAAGATATTAAGAGTTTTGAGAGGTTTGAGGAGTGAGTAGAGGTGGTGACCTTTTATAGGGAAGGAAAAGGACCCACTTTGAATTTTTAGAAACAAGTTAGGTGTGCACATGTTCATACCTAAAAAAGTAATAAAAAACCAAAAAAAACTCAATAATTTATGTTTTATGGCCAAAATATGGACATATAATGGGTTTCGGATAGGTGTATAGGTTATTTGGGATCTTATTTTTAAGTTTTAGTCCCCAATTAAGCTTAATTTGGTCTTAATTGTTGTGATTAATTTTAATCACTTTTACTAATCATTTAGGTCAAAAATTAACATGGTATTATTAGAATATAAATATTAGACCAAATAAAATGGTGTATGTTATATTTTTTTAATTCAATTCAAATAAGTAGAAAAATTAAGATTAGTGCTAATCTCGTAGACGAGATGAAATGAATGGGTTTTCAACTAGGAAAAATTTCAAAAGTTTGTTAAGATTTTATATTCAGTATCAAAGTAAAATTGATTCTAATGAATTAAATTGTATCAATATATGTAATATTTTTCAAATTTTACCATAAAACAGATTTATAATATCATTTATAATAAAAAAATTATTAAACATAAGGTATTTTTAACTAAAAGATGTATTTTTCACTATTAATCAAAAAATGCAGTTTATCAGAAAAATCCCAAAAATTCACTTGAGGATTATTTCAACATTCTGAATTCCAAAATGTAGTTTATTTTAACAATTTAAATTTATAAATTTGTCTAAAATTATTTTTATTATTATAATCTATCTATTTAAGAAAATGATATTTTAACATAAAAGGACTAAAAAAAATATCATCTTTCATTATCAATATGTTTTATTTATATCAAAAATAATTAAAAATATTTGGAATGTATTTATTACTATTACTATAACTATGTTTAATGGGTAGGTTTTAATAATCATATTTAATCATTTATATATTTATATTAAAATATGTTTCATAGAAACTTAGTGTTGCATGCATCATACGCCAAGTCGGTGTTGCTTATAGTGCAAGCCAAGTTGGTATTATGTGTGAAAGAAATGTTTGACTTAGTGTTTAAAATATATAAATATATATTCCCAATTTCATGTGAAATGAAAAATATTGAAAATATAAATTAATTCAAAAAAATATCAAAATATTGGGGTGTTACAATTTACCTTATTTCTATCACGATCATTGAAAAATGGAAATGTTTCTCATGCATACGTACGACATACCATCTCCATGAATGTAACATTGTTGATTTTTCATAAACATATTTCATCGATGGATTTAAAACAATAATTTATGTAATAAATGTTAATTATGTAATTATTATTCTATATAATATAGAACATTGACCCTTTGACTATAATCAACACACTGAAGCCATTCTGAAATAATGAACCAAGAATCCTTAAAACACCATGCATAGACATAAATGAATAAGTAATAAATATTTCATTAAAATAAATTAATTAAATGGTTCATGTAAAAGGAATTAAACCTGAAAAATTTTCTTCATAAAAAAAATAATTTATAGATGTTTATTATACAGGAGATAAAGGACATACACAATAAGTTTAGACTCGAGGTAAGGGTTTCTACTTCAAAAAATATTTCTTTGAGAAACATGTTATTTTATGCACCAAATTTATTTTTTATGGACTAATTTATGGTATTTTAATTTAAAATTCATATACTTTATTTATGGGGGTTATGATTCAAATTTTACCAAGGCAGTAAGTGTTTATGCTTTAATTTTATTTTAATCCAGATTTTTTGTTCATGAATTTCTATTGAAATAAATCATTTGATACTTTTTCAATGTAAAAATTTAACTTTATCCTCTTATTTTTATTCATGAAATTTTTAAGAAATAGTACAGTTTTTATCTCTTTGGTACTTAAAATTATTAATTAACATTTTTTAATGGAAAATTTTCTTTATCTATTTCTTTGGTTGGGAAATATTTCTCTTAAATGTCCATATTTTCATTAAAATGTTTTATAAAATGTTTTAATATTATTATATGATTGTTCTATGTAGTTTTTACCCATGTTTATTTTTTTTTTTTTAAAAGAAATATTCTTGTTGTTTTCCGAATGAGGTACTTTTTGACTATTTACCAAAGTGTGAAATAAAAGTTTTTGGAACATATAAAATATGTATAGAAGTAACCCCCATAATGACCATTATTTTATTTGAATCCTAATTTATAATTTTTCATGATTATTTTGAATAATAATTGTTTCAACAATATTTTATGAATTTTTATTTTTTCAAAAGTGATTTTCATTGTGGAAATTTTATTTTCACAAAGATTATTTTTAATCTTATTTAATGTATTTATTCTCATTAATAAAAGAAAAAATTATTGTTATATAATGATTCTAAATTTTATATATCTCTCTTAAATATATACCTTTTTCATTATCCTGTCCTTTTATGTGGTAATACATGCCTTATGATCATTTCGCGAATGAATTCTTTATGAAATATATTTTTATTATGATATGAGGAGAGATTATTCAACCATTTGATCTCCATGTGAAATTATTATGTTTATGTCTTATGATTTATTTCCTTGTGTGGAACACATATTTATGTACATAAAATTATTGTGATGGGTGGAACCATAATTATATATCCCTATAATTTATAGGGTAATGGTCTAGTGTCATGAGTTGTTGTGTATGGGATTTTAGAGTGAACCTAATCCATTATAAGACTCTGTACACTATGTGATGTTGTCTTTGTACTTATCATTGAATTAAATTTATGTAATGTTTTATGATGTTTCAAATTTTTCTATGATTCTGTGATCTTATGATACTATGTTCCTGACATTATTATCCCATTTGATTACTCAAGAGCCTTCTATTTTATGATATTATATTATACCTTTGACTCACATGCTATGTTTCTTTCTCATGTTTGTCCACTTAATAGTCCTATTAGCTCACCCCTTTCTTATATGTATTACATAGGTTATCCTATGTAGTTTAGGGAGATAAAATTGATTTACAAGCTCATTATAGAAAATAAAATAATAATTTCATGTTTTAGTTTCCTTTTGATGTATTATGAACCTAGCCTTCCAAATAACTAGGCCTTTTCGATCATTGTTTTGTATTAACAAATATTTATGTTATGTATCATGTAATAATATGTGTAAAAATAATTGGGTCCCCTTATCCAATAAAATAGGGGTTGGGGAAAATCACTGAGTAGGCATACTGCAAACAATGAGAGGCCTTAACCTAATGAAACTATATTCGATGCACCACCACAGAAGATATATTAAAGTGGTGAAATGAAAGAGAATAATAAAAATGTATAATATAAATGAATGTTAACCACTGAGACCCACAAATTTATGATATAGTATAACTTAAAAGTACATGAAAAAAATACATGCTTGATAATAATTATAAAGAGATAAAAAAATACCTAGACTTTATTAGGCTTATCTCTATAAATCCAAGCTCCAATCATGATACACAATGGCACTCAACACTCTGATCCCACTAACTTCCATTTAAACCATATCCACTAAGTCCATATCTATGTTGTATGTCATATTCATAATGAATGATACATTTGGAAAATATTCTCATCCATGAATGAGTATAATATATTTAGTATAATTCCCTAAAAAACACAAAAAAATATATGAAATGAATGTTAACTTATTATAAATAACCAAGGAAATACAGGAATAATAACCCTTTAAAACCATGATATTATTTGAGTAGTGTGAATCATGAAAACTACATTAAGTTATTCACTTCACAAAAATCCATTGGAGAGTCAACACATAACCTTGAGTGTCGTATTACCCACTTATAAGCCCATATTCTCCACAATAGAGTTATAAGGAATAACTTGTTCCCCATCATATTTCACATAACAAATGAGGGAAGTACATAATAATCTAGTGTATATAGAGGGACCCAAGCCTTTTCATATCACACAAAATATATTTGGTTGGAACAAAAGAATTGTTTATAGGATAAAATTTAATAATAACACAAAATGTAAAGGAAGATATGTACCAATCCTCAAAATTCTTCTTCCATTATAACAAAACCCCATTATTATACATATAAAGTTAAATTCAAATATCAATATATCTCACCTAAAAAATAACCTTGTATAGCCAACATAAATCAACTATTACAATATGAATAAAAAAATTAGGATAGACTATTTACTTTTTTTAAATGAAAACCCGATGAAGGATTGATAAATATTCCACATATGCATAGTACTCAACCACGTGGAGGTCCCTGGGGAACACTAAGTGGAAAATTATGACATAGTTTGTGGGAATAAAACTTCATGTGATTGGTATAGTTGGGTACACTTGACCTATGAAAATCAGCCAACCACAAGTCAGGATGGACCACCTGAATACATAGGATGGGCCACTCAACCTATGTGGTTTGGCCTATCAGATTTTCTTGGGTAACTAATATAGAGGGTCACCATGCCATGAGGTTAGTCAACCTTACTTAGGTCAGGGGGAACTAGATTCAACCAATGGATATGGTGCTATAATGGTGATGTGCTACTGCATCACCTGGTGAACCTTGCATGTTTTTAACCCCATAAGACACTAGTAATGGAACATGGTTAGTTACCCAGTAGTATTTCATCATCTTTATGGTTCCATGTCCCCATGTCCATGGTGGCCTACATGGGATTCCATCCATGTGTACACCTTCACTAGGTGTTCCATTCCAGTTTGGGTCACAATTCCTTTAATGGTGTTTTATCACTCTTTCATGGAGTTTATCTCAAGAATTTTCCAAGAACACAGTTCCAACCACTTCAGTGGATGTCCTTCCCTTCTCATCGCAAACCACAATAGAGGATGACCTACCATGTATGAACTATTTTCCATGTTGGTCTCTAGTTACACCTCACTTATACAACTCCTTCAACTTTCATTATTCATGTATAATATAACCATATCTTTACCAAGTATCCTCCTCATCCTAACACTACACCTCTATCTCATTGAACATTCAAATCACCTTGTCACTAGCCAATGTTAGGGAAGGTGGTTAACATTTTAATGCAAGGGAACAGGTAAAAAATAAATAATATAGGGAGAGAGTGGTAAGATAATTCATCCTCATATCTATGAAACATATTTACCACATAGAATAATGTAACATAATTTACAAAAGAGAGAATTAACAAATAATATATGAAGAACATGGAAATTCATCAATGATAGAATAATCCATGAGGTATAATGAATATTACAAATATTTAGACTTAATAAAAAAGGAATATCTCATATATTTTATGCATTAATCTTAAAGAATTAAATAATAGAGTTTAGAGAAAATGAAAATCACAAACACCTACCTTCATTTTGGATCATCTTTTGATGAGAGTTTTACATATGTTGACATCGATCCCAGGGTGTTCTACTCTTCTATCCTCCCACGATCACTACCATAATGAGAGATCAAATAGTGATGATAATTCCTAGGGTATATAAGAATATAACCCTAGGAATTGTCTAACACATATATTTATATACAATTTCTAGGGTTTCACTCAATCTAATTTACATAATTCTCAGAATTATTAAAAAATTTATATATTTAAAAAAACATCCACCACATCCCACCAAGTATGAAAAACTCTATATCATCTAATGTCAATCAAATTAATATCACCCTTAGGAAAAAACATACATCCTAGATATGAACACAATGTTAGATATATTATTTGATTCTACACTTAGGAAGAATGAAATATATCCCACGAATTCTCATGCAGATGATAAGAAAATTATTTTTATACTTTAAATATTTTCATTGAGGAATTACAGCACTCAAAATAATATGTCATTTCTGTTTGAGGTTAAATTCCATACTTTTGATCCAACAAAACTTTTAAATATTTTTTATGAGATTTTTAGCTTGAGTAATTAACTGTTTTATCCCTAGTATACACACATGAAAATATATATATATATATATATATATATATTCATTTATTGATTTTCAATATATATATATATATATATAAACACATCGAGATACAAAAAACTCGCATCGTTTCACGAACCTCTCAATAGACCCTAAATTTAATTTTAAATATTTAAAGGATTCTAAAAATACTGGTATTATCAAAATATAGGTAGAGACTTGCTTGTAAATATTTGAGGTTTGGTTAGTTGAATATCTTGAGTGATAGGATATAGATCAATTCATGGCCTGATTCCTTATCTTGAGTAATAGGGTATATGTATGGACTATGGAACAAGGTGAAATGTTTCACCAGTATTGGCAGAGGTAGGTAGGAATGGGGGTCTTGGTGACTTGGTAACTTTGTTAACACATAATGACCCAAAAAATACTAGTATGAAAAGTGATGTTATTCATTTTCCTAAAAAGTACACATGTTTATGATGACATATATTAGGGTAACTTGTTGTGACCTTACTAAGATATATTTCTCACACCCAACATGGGAACCTTGGTGTGTGTGCAAACCCCACATAAGACATGCATGTATAGACACTAGTTTCACATTAGTTCAAGTAGTAGAAGCTCAATAAAAAATAGATATGGGGTTGTGGTGAGTGTTGAGGATTGATGTAGAGCCTATTACATATTTTATTTTTTTTTATTTTGTTCATGTGTCAGTCTGTTTAGAGATTACTAGGAATGTATGATTGGATAACCACATTTTTTATTTATTATAACATGGTTTTTCATAGATTAATTTAACTCTGATATTCTATTTTTTGGAAGGTATCTGGTTATTTATTATTATTAATTCATTTGATATCTAGATTACTATCTCTCCACGTTTTTTATTCTCTCTAACTTCTATTTGGTGTCCTATAGTATATGGGTACATGTTCCCAAGGTCATGTGGTACTCAAACTCAAGCAGATAGTTGGTTATTTTTAGATAAAGAATAACATTAATGTTTTAAAATTCAGTTATTCTATTTTAAATGTAATATGATACCTAGTTTACATTATAAAAGTGTTGTAAATGTGAACCGAAGTTCAAAATTAAAGGATTTATTGAAAGAGCATAAAATATGCATTCGACTAAAAGAAAAAGAAGTTTTTATATCGAGGAGTTTGATATAGTGGAACACTTTAAATATATGGTTGATAAAAAATATATTTTTTTAAGGAATGAAAACATTAAGATTTGGTAAAATTATGGGAATTTTGAATATTTAATCGGGGATCAAGTGATGTTTTTATAATTGGGGCTCAAATTGGGATTTTTAGAGTTGGAATATCGTTTAGATGTGTTTTTGGATATGATCAAAATATCATGCAGTGTCTCAGGTGGTCTAGTCAGTGTTGGAGTAAGGTATGGGTGGAATAAATAAGAATTTCAAATATAGGTGGTATGTCATGTTGTAACTAGTGGGTGTTGTGGCACAGTGGGTGTTTGATGTGACAAAAATTTCAAAATATACAAGATGATTGTGATGTTATAGATAAGGATCAAATAGTAAGAATAATTTATGAAATTTAGAATTTGGGTTTGGATCTTTGGTCATTATAAAACATTAGGAAGTGAGACATGTTGTCTAATGTGTAAGGGTGACATTATAATGAATAAGGGTATCCTAATTATGTGTAAGGTGTGATGTACCTGTCCTGGTTCACCCTGAATAGTAACTAGATTGGGTGTCCATGAGACCTTAATCTCACCTCCCCATATACCAAAGGTTATTGACCAGAATTGAGGGTTTATTGGGTGATAGTGGAGAGACTATACACTATAGTGATGATAATAATAATACTAACATAGAATAAGAAATATCTTGTACACCATGGAATAAATTTTAAAAAATGGTAATAACGATATAAAATAAAATTTCAAATAACTATAAAATATATACATGTTAGGCTAGACATAAAAAGTAATTAGGATCACACATGGGATGATCATATAAGTACATGAAAAAATTTATAAAAAATATCATCAACCCAACATAGAGGAACCACCCATCCCATCAACCAAAAATCATGCCATCAAGCCAATGAATCATTTAGATAACCTTTACCACTATGTTCCTGATGTCACGTATTTTCCCTTTTCTATACTGAAAATAATAAAGTATATATGTTTCTTAGAGTACTCATTCATGGTGTGATTATGAACTCAGTATGCCACCACTAATGATGTCTTAATCATACATCCATACATATACTAGTGTATACAAAAACATATATAAACATCAATCAACATTTATCACATACCCTAATTCACTCGTAGTGTACCAGGCCTGAGTGATACTTTACCCACCTCAGTCAATACCATAGTAGAATGATACATCCACAATATTTAATATTAGAAGATACCTCAACCTTCCAACCATTTCCATATCAAATGACATCACATGCAATCCATTAACATATACTACATAGAACTAATTTCCATTATTCTCATATGGTCCTTTTGATTCAACCTAATATCCCAAAGGTACATCCATAAGGCACATCACAAATTCTAAGGAATCCCACCTTCTTTCACCAACCGCTGACTCAATGTCCCAATGAACCCATGGTATGATGTAACATGTTTATATGTTGATAGTTAACATGGATACCCAGTTGTTATTATATCTATCTAAGCATGAAATATAGTTTAATAACTAGAGTCAATCTGAAGGAGGCTTCTCAAACACCCCAATCATCTATTTTCACAATTTTAATCAAACTAATATACTACTAAATAATTTATTAATATAAAAGGGGTCCTAGAAATGAATATAATATATAAATATGAAAAAAAGTATAAGAGAATACACACATAATATTGTGAGGATAAGTTAAGTTTCTATTCTTATAAGTTTATGGTGATGTAATCATTATTATAGAAAAAATATCCTCATTATCTCATTCAATACTAGGATCAAGAGCAATCACCTAACACTCTCTTGTTTTAAATGATATTTCCCTACAACGAGACCTTTTCATGAAATCCAATCTCTCTATAACTATGTCTAGGAGAACAATTTTCCATACATATCCATCTCAAATCTACTACACTGTCTGAAGTATTAAAATGGTGAAGGGGAGTAAAAATGTTAAAAAAGGTGATAAAAACAATAGAAAGGAAAAGGGTCAAAATACACACCCAAATCAATTTAAACACTACTAAAATATTAGAATAAAATAACAAGTATACATTAAGGGATAAAAAAATCAAAACATTTCCACTTACCTCATCAAAAAACTATAGGGGTTAGTTCTCTACAATCTTTGTGAATAAATAAGCATGGTGGGGGGAAATGAAAATGATAAAAGAAAAAAATAGTTGTGAGAGGAATAAAACTAAACTAATATATATTTAAAATATAATTATTTTTATAGTATAATTGCACCCAACCTAGCTACTAAAATGAACAACTCTTTAAAATTGAGAGGAGATGCATTTTTAAAGGAAAAAGGGTGGAAATATTTTCCATGAATTTATATCCTTGATGGTAGTATAATAAAGTGTATCCACAATTGGGTAAAATGATCCTTGACCACTTATATTTTTTTACACAAAATTTCCTATCATTTAATTTGTCCCTTTAGGAGGTATGGGCCCATCATTGAAAATATATAGAACATTACATAAATTTGGAGGCCTCGATTATGAGATCCCTTTGGTAATCCAAATATTTTATTAAAAACTTGACTTGTTGGATGAAATTTATCCCAATGAACATATAAGACTATAAATAAATAATTTCTTAATTTTTATTAGTGTAGAAAATGGTGTGGCTGAAATATTAAAGTAAATAAAAAATATTAAAAATCCAAAATTAGACCATTTTTATTATAAATATCAATTTACTACCAAAACCAAAAATGTGAAAATTTCTTATAAAATAAGGAAATGGCAGGATAATAAGATTTAATTAAAAAATAAAATGTTTTAAAAAATATTTTTCATCAATTCTCCATACTTAACCATTGAAACCATGGGTAATCATCAAATCTTTGAATAAAAACCAAAACTAAAATCAAATATAGGAAAATTTCCAAGTTATTTCTCAAAATGGACTTCCATCATGCCATATATATGAAAAAAATTACCTTCCATTTTCATATATCATATTTAAATTCACTCAACATTAAAAATATATCCATATCCCAATCACAACATACCAGACATGAAATTTTATGTCACTCTTAACCTAATTAAAATTTAATTTGGAGTTATTCTCATAATTGAATATTCAATATATCACAAAAATCTATGGAAAACTGTCATATCTTAGTAAAAATTTACATACATTGTGTTTTCAATCATTATGAATTTTTGTAGGTGAATTTGGTGGCTAAGGGTTGGTGGGTAAAAACATTTAAAAGATTAAGTCCAAAAAGAAGAGGTTAAACTTTTAAATACAATGAATGAATAATCAAGTGAAAAACTAAGTATTATAATTACTCAATTACCCTTATAAATTTACACCAAAAAACAATTTTTTATAGGGCCCATGATTCAAAAAATGAACTCAAAGAATGATTTCATCCTCACACTCCCTTTTTCATTTTTTTTCAATTTTTATTGTTTTTATTCTCTTCATGAAGGATGAGATAAAAATTCAATACAATGATTGAATAAAAATACATATACTAAATTTTTTAGAGTATCTTGAATTAAAATTTATAATAATTAGTAATTCAATCCCATCTATATTTTTTATCTTTTTTTTTATTATTTAATGTTTTTCAGTTTTCTTCATTTTGTTGGGAACTAAATGATACAAATAAAGCTTAATAAATTAATGAATCATGCCCAATCTTTTATATTTCTATCCACTTCCCAAATTAATGTCACAAACCTCACAATAAAGTCTATTACCCTATACTAAAACTTGAAATTTCCATCGAAAAATATTAAGAGTGTTGGTAGGTAATGGGAAATCAGTATTTAATATGGCTTAAACCTATAAAGAAATTTATGGATTATAAGGGAAAAATAAGGGTAAATGTAAAGGTAATTATTAAGTTAAATACTTATCTATCCAAATTATTTCCTTAGTTATATTAAAAACACTTTATGAACTCTAAGTATTTGAAAAATAAAAAATCAAAAGATCTGGTTCATGAAAACTAATCCAAATTTATCTCAAGAATGTTTGGGTATTATGAAGAATTTTTCAAAATGGTTTAAAATACCTATGGATATAACAAATAAAAATTCAATGTTTCATGTGAATATATTTCAAAAATTGTTCAAACTCATAAAAATTACTAAAAATAAAAATTCAGTAAAAGGTTTCCAAAAAAATAATTTATTCAAATCCATGCTTTCATAAATCTAGAAAACCCACTCAAAATAAATTCAAATGTGGAGAATACAAAAAATATACATTAATTCCCAAAGATACTTTAATGGTAAAAAATAAAATTAATAACATACTAATACAAAAAAGAAGGTTGATGCTCTCCCACACCTAAATTTAACTACCCTTCACTTTATCTCAAACAAATAAAAGGATAATGGTAGAAAAAAGAGAGGAAGAAAAATACTTCATGAAACTATTTTCCAGTTATACCCTTGAGTTGAGATCCCAGATGATACCATATTGAAACTACATTAAATCAAGAAAAAAAATCAAAGGAACTTTTACTTAAATAAAAATAAAATCAGTAGAAAGAAAAGAAAAGATAAAAGAGGGCCAAACATGGTTTGGACCACCATGTGGGTAATGGTTTTTTTGAAAAAACGTAGTTAATAGTTCTAAATTTTATCCACAACCCAAATGTGGATGAATTTTATTTGATATAAACCACCACATGTGACTTTTAACAATGTACATAATTAGAAACTAAGAATGGAGACCCCATAAAAAAGAAAATAATCCATGCCCTAGAATAAAAGGAGAGAAGAGGTGAAAGAGGAGAGTGTAATGTATGAGGGGGTGATCCAAATATAATTCAGTTAGAGGAGTGGTGACCACTGGTAGTTTATATTTTAGGATATTACGTTTCTTCTCTTCTTTTTTAGGTTCATAAATATATTCTTTAATTATTTTCCATTTTTTACCACCATCCTTATATGCACCAATGAACAACTCAACTATCTCCTCCATTATTTACTCAAAATATTTAAATTACCCATATTCTTCTTCATCCTCTATGGATATATGTTATCTGAATATCAAAAATCAATGTAGTGGAAGGTAATACTCAATTTAGTGTAAATAAAATTATAAATAAAAGAGTTTAATAAAATACTATCGTTATGGATTAGATAATATTTTAATTCTTATTCTTTGATTATTATCTCTTGGTGTTGGGTTTTTGTTGATTGAGGAAGGTAGTAAATGTCCCACATATTTTATTTAAACTACACCAACATATTGGTGTATTATTATAAAGATAGATATAGGGAGAGAGGTTTTGATACTTATTTTTTAAATATGGGATGATCACTTACCTTTTTATCTTTAATAATGTCTACCAAATATTCTTCTAAATCATCATGATCTACCAAAAAATATTATCTTGAATATTTTCATAAATATACTATTTATTTAATGGTTGGGAGAGTAAAAAATTGATCTTTAAGTAACTCCCTAAAGGCCTCCTTAAGTTCTTAAACTATGAAAGTTGGTGGAACAAGTTTTACTTATTCTTTAATTTTCTATTTTTTTGCTCAAACCTTAAATATTTGATCACAGTGTGAGAAGTGGAAATGTTATCATTTTTTTACTCATTTTTTCAATAAATAAATATCCACCCCATACTAGTTTCTATAATTAGTCTTCCCTTCTATAAAAATAAACATTAGGCCAAAAATATGGATAATCATTGAAATAATCAACTGTAATCCTATTAAGAGAATCATTTGCAATGATTATTTTTTTTTGATTTTTTATATTTTTTATTTTTATTGAGTTTTTATGAAAAAAGTATGCATAAGTTCTTGATATCCCTAGTAATGGGAAAAAATTGGATCATGTGGACCTTTCATGGATCCCTGAGTAGTATTTTATTTACCCAATCATAAAATATAGTGAATGAACTATGTTCAATATCAAGGAGACCTATTCCACACACTAAGCATATATTTTCACAATTATTATCTAACAAATATACTACTAAATAATATACTAATATTACAGGGGGTTGAAAATGAATATAATATATAAATATGAAAACAAAACACAATGAAGAAGATATGAAATAAATAGGCTAGGGAGAATAAGTTGAATTGTTGTTCCTCGAACTTCACAGTGATGCAATCATTATTATAGAAAAAATATCATCATTATCTCATTAAATGTTGGGATTATGAACTATCACTCACACCCACAAGTTTGAAATGTGATTTAAAAACACCAATATATCTTAATTAAATGAAATCCCTATTTAACTATGGCTATGAGAACTCTTTTCTGCACATTAAAAACTCAGTAATGGTACATCATATGAAGAATTAAGATGATAATAGAGAAAAAATGATGAACAAGTGGAATAAAAAATTTGCAGAGAAATGGGTGAGAACACACACCCTATCAATTTAATAAAAAATTTAATTTTATATTAAAATAAAAATAATAAATCAATGCACAATAAACTTAAAACACCACCACTTCCCCCCTCAAACAACAACAAGGGTTAGTTCTCCACAACTATGGAGATGAAAGAAGAAAAATTGGGGAAATGAAAATGAGAAAATATGACAACATAGATTTGAGAGAGAAAAACAAACTAATATATAATAAAAATAAAATAGATTATTATAGAAGTTTTCCCCTAAAATATCTTATGAAATGGAAAATTATTTTAAATTGATAGAAGATACATTTTTATAAGCAAAAGAGTTACCATATTCCCTATGCATTTATGGCCATAAATGAGGAAGTATAACTCATCACCAAAGATAATGAAAATAATTTTAGGACTCATAATTTTCTCCATAAAATTTTTATCCCATTTAAATAAATTTTTTAGGAGATATGGGCCCATATTTAAATGTATCAAGAACAGTGTATAGATTTTGAGGCCCTGATTATGGGATCCTTTTGGGAATCTAATGTTTAAATTAATCACTTGGTTATATTGGATGAAACATATCCCAATAAACATATAATCCTAAAAATAATGAATTTCAAAAATATTTTAGTTTTGGAAATGTTATTGATAAAATAATAAATCTAATAAAAATTGTTAAATATCTAAAAATATTCCATTTTTGTAATTTTGATCAATTTAACACTAAAACCAAAAAATGCGATGATTTCCCATAAAGTGAAGAATTAATGGGATTAAAAAATTAATTATAGAATAAAATATATTGAAATATTAGTTTCATCACCCATCCTTCCATTATCCTAGCCTAATAACCCCACCATAAATAGCGAGCATCATGCCCACCAACTGGTGATCTCAATGACCCCCAACTAGTGACCTCAACTATCAATATTCGTGGATATTTTTTAGTGAGAACCTCTTTCTTACTAATGGTCAAAAATGACACTTATTATTCTTATTATATGGGTTCCCCCACCCATAATGAGTGGTTAACACCACCATGTGGGTCTTATCCAATGTGAACATGACTCTAAAGGCCCTCTCAGCCTCCCACAATGAGTGTAATCACAAAAAATAATAGGAAATACGTCTAGAAAACCTCCATCATAACCTAAGATCAACATCGCCCCTTTTTGACAATGTTCTATACCTTCTACCTCATTCAAATAAACTGTGTCACATCAATTTCAGTGAAAAACATCATCCACAGTCACATAGGCCATTACCAATAGGTTCCCATGGAACCAACATAGACATCACATCATTAAAATAAATTACATAACTAGTATCATAATTTATAACAAAATATTAAACCTCATATTTCACTTATCATGCCATACCTGGATCATACATACAATTTCACACATAATACTACCCTCCGATGTCTTATAGGGACTGCAATTGCTCAAAGAAAAACATACCTGGTCTCACCCAGACCACCCCTCTCACAACTATTTACCAAAAATCACATAAAAATCATATATATTTTTAATAATTATAGGAAATAACTAACAAATACTATCATTTACAACTCTTAAAATATCATTCTTTTATTTGATCTTAAATGGTGTGAATAAAAAAGTTGACAAAACATTGAAAATAAAGAATAATGACAAAAAATGGTGAGAACATTCTTGAAAGTGAAATAAAAAGAAAATAAATACTTACAAACTATTAGGATTTCCCTAAGATACCTCTTATGATGAAAGAAACCAATATATGAAAATGAATGATTGAGATTTTCCCCTTTGAAGAAAATAATGATAGATATGGAAGAATAACAATACACACAAAATGGAATAGTGTCATCCCATAATCCCACCCTTTTATTTTATTTTAAAAATAAATAAATTAATTAATTATCACAAAAAACTCCCAAGAATATTTTGTCGCGCGAACTACATGCTAATGACTTAAAATAGTTAAGGTAGGGGTTTCTCTTCTATGATCGACACTTTCACATAGCGACACATAGTGTTATGACATGAATAATTGTAGTCTGCAACTTTTCAGCTGTAGACCTACCTATTCCTCTTGAAACTCTTACAAGGTCACTCCTTACCACCATAACCACCATAACTAGGTGAAATACATGGGTTTTAGAAAACATTAAATTGGTTATCACCTTAGACAAGTATAGGGTTTTACACAAGGGTCACCCTACGATGTATAAGGATTACCCTATGATATGTAAGTGTCACTTTGTGATATATGAGGGTTATGTGAAATGGTTACTCTGTGATATGTAAGGGTTACTCTTTAATACATAAGGGTTTCTCCATGATATTTAAGGATAAATATACTATGTAAGGGTAAATCCAAAATTTTCTAAAAATTGAGTGTGATGAACATGATTCCTTAGAAGGTGGGAAACACCATGAGGGTCCCTTAAGGGGGGGGGGTCACATTGAAATATATAGGCTACATTAGGGAAGGTCCTCATAAAGTAGTGGCATGAAGTTTCTCCATGTGATTGGTTACATATTAAAGGGTAGGGTTATACCACAATGTGACCCTAGGTAGTGAGTTGAGCTATTAGTTCTGGTAAGGCTAATTTTTTCATGTTTTAACTGAAAGGGATATGGAATGAGGGGTGTCTAGAAGAGGTATTGTACCATGAGACTTAGGTGTCATGTCTTAATAGGTTTTATATCAATTTTTTCTAACCAGGGGTAGGTTTATCATTCGAGATATAAATTAAATACCACCTATAAGGTTATTTATTATTGGGATGTCCAAACAGGGGGAGGTCATTGAGTTCCTCTACCCTTCATATTCTTCATTTCCACCTCCTAGATCTATGGTGATTGAAGGGTGCTTTCCTTATCATTTAAGTAAATATTCACTCCTTCTTCCTTGGTTCTTTCTTCTATTGGTTTGATGTGTATTTTTTGTGATTCAGGTTTTTATTTTATCATGATCACATTGGTACATGGTGGAACAAGTCTTGATATAATAGTGTTTCACTTAAGTGGATAAAGGGGATCAAAAGTGGATTAAAAAAAGTTTCATATAGTTTCTTTAAAGTATGTCACTGATTTGAGTTATTTATCAATTTAAATTAGTTTGGATGAAATTTATGGATTATTTGAAAAAAGAAATTTGGGGGTTTTTATACTAAAGTCCAACAAAGATACCTAGGGTGGTGCACAACTCATTTCTAAAAGTTTAGTACTGGGAGATCATTTGATGAGTTTTCCATCGATTATTACCTAGTAAATGGTTGTGGAATTCAAATTGGTTGAATGTGTAAATTTATCATAATTGGTTTATATTTGGTTAAATTTTTTACTTATGGAGAAGGGCCTTGTGTTGGTGGAAAATTAATAGTCGATATTGTAAAACATTGGTGCCTAATATTCTCTTAAAAAGAATAACTTTTAATGAGGTAGGTGGTCCCTAAACACATCCCTAAGGTTTATGCATCACTTTATATATCATATGTTATGTGTTCTCACCACTTATATCAGATCAACATTAAATTGATGATGAATTGTTTCTTTAAACCCCCCAAGAGTATAACATAAGTGCCTTGTTCTATGACGGACCCTTAAACACCAATCTTGATTCCTCAGACTTTAATATCCATGGGATTGACTATGCATATGTGATATGTGATATGTGAACTGTAACATCCCAAAAATTCCTTTTTGTTGTTAATAAAAACCTCATTTTATAATGAATGTTTTATTATGATCATGTATAAATACATTTATATTTCATGATAACCTTTTATATCATATGTTGAGGTGAACTTTTACAACCATGAATAGTAAAAGGATAGAAAAGACTTACTAGAAAACTGAAAATGCTTTATTCCTTTATTTAAGAATGTTAATTTAAATATACAATAATTCCTATTATTAATCCAAATATTATAATTGGAAGAATAATAGAAAATAAATAAATAAAATTTTTTCACCTTGATCCCCTAGAATCATCCTGCCCATGAATAATGCTATACAATGAAACATAAAGTTAGTAATATAAAACTCATTTAGTAAATGATATTGAACCTTGTTTTGAATCATAGTGAATGATGTAGAGTAAGTATAATAGTGTATTTATAGGAAGATATGACCATCAGAATTTAAGTTTTTCAAATAATATAGTTTATTGAAATTATGAACATTAGTCAATAAAATAGTTGTCCATTATTATTGTTAGTTATATAAATGCATTTAAATGTTCTTCATGATTATTTAATGGTATAATAAAAATAGAATTATTTTGGAGACCAATTCTACTTAAATATTTTTTAAATGGAAGTATTAAATAATAAACTAATTCATATAATAATCTTATAAATTTTTTTCTAAATGATAATATATTTTAATGAATTCCAAACTAATTTTAAGAAGTGAAAGAATGTTGATTTTTCTATCAAATTGTTAATTTTAATTAAAATAATTATTTATTTAAAAGATAAAATTGCCATTATTAGAGAATTATTTTCATCAAATAAACATCATTTTTGGAATTATCACATCAATTTGTCTTAGGATTATTTTTTTGGGAATTTTATGACAAAGATGACATTTTAATGGAAAAGTGAAAATCACCACTTTAAAAATCATCGTGATTTTATAAAATAATTTTTCTGTTAGCATGACTAAATAAAATATGAAATATTATATTTAATAAAAATAGAATTTAACAAGTAAACAAAATTAAAAAAAATACTTTTAATTTTTAAATTTATGCTTTTAATTTTATAACCAAAAAATTGAATTTTAAATATAAAAATGATTTTGGATTTCTGTGAATTAATTGAGTGGTTTGGAAGGTGTATTTCAGTTTATGGAGGAATATAATTACCAAAACTCTCTAAAACTCTTTAATATCCCATCATAATAGTTGTAATTGATTAATCACACAAGTGGTTGGATTATATAGTAAAATAGTCAATATTTAATGACTTAAAACCCACCCCTCCTAATGTATAAATACCACCCTTTCACCACCCCTCTAAAAACCAATTTGAAAATACATGAAGTTAGGACCATTTAACCTCTCTAAATATACTCAAAAGAGTTCAAAAGGTTTCTATAGGGTCCTATGGTTTCTCCCTCCAATATTTATGAAGAAACTATTCAAGGTAAGGTAATTCTATTCCTCTTCTATTTTATTCAAGTACGTTCTTATTATGTGTCTTCAAAGTATTCAACTTAATTATTTTTATTCATGATATTATTTATTCCCTCTACTACCAAAATTAATTTTTATTATATTATAACTTGGAACCATCCTATTATTCCTTTTCCATAATCCACAATGTATACTGTCATGCTGTCAAAACTTAGCAATGGAATTCTCCTTTTCTCCTTTTTCATCCAAGTACCCATTTTGTATATACCATATAAATGTCAATACAATTTATTTTATTACTATTTTAAGTTAAAATTACCACCCAAGTATTATTTTATCAATTAAATACCTTATTTACATCACATTATTAATTTTCTTAATCAATGTTATGTAACATCTTGCTGTTGAAATTTAGTAAGGGAATTATTCTATTCTCCCTATTTCATTCATGTAATTCTCTTTTAAAATTATTCTAAATGTCAAAGATTATTTATTTCTATGAATTTTCTATATTCCTTCTACTTCCAAAATAATTTTTTAACTATAGGAAACTTTCATTCCCTCCAACCATTCCATTTTTATAAGCCCCAATTTATACTTTCATGATGTCGAATTCGTTTCTCGAAATTTCTATTTTCCATATGAGAAATTCTCAAATTATTAATATACCAATATCTTATATAGGTATTCACCTATATGTAAACATGACTTATTGATTCATTGATTTATATTTATAAAACCCATATTCCATTCTCATGGGTTACAAATGATGTTATGTTTAAGTATTTAACCACTTTGTACGCAATGGTTTTGATGTGAAACTCGTTACTACTAAGATGGTTTGGGGAGTGAACCCATTCCCCCAAGATAGTATTAGGAGTGAAATTTGACAAATAATATGGTTTGGGGAGTGAAACCATTCCAATTATATAGTATTGGGAGTGAACCTTGTCAAATATTATGGTTTAGGGAGTCAACCCAATTCACTAAGCTAGTCTTGGGAGTGAACATTGACTAATACAATGGTTTTAATAGTAATCCAATTACAAAAAGATAGTATCGGGAGTGAAACATGACTAATAATATGGTTTGGGGTGTGAAACCATTCCAATATGAAAGTCTTGAGAGTGAACCTTGAAAAATAGGATGGTTTCATGAGAGAACCCATTCAACTATGATAGTCATGGAAAAGAGCCTTGAATAATAAGGAAATGATTTTCTATACCCATGTTTATGAAACAAATCCATGTATTATGCCAATTTTATTCTCTCATGGTTCATATTCCTTTATTATTTATATTATATTAACTTCCAACATTTATTCCATATGCTTATAAATGTCATATTTTTATGTTGTAACTGCATTTCCATGTTATGATTCATGATCTTTATTTTATGTTATTCCTCATATTTATAAGATCATGCCTTATTTGTATGCCTCTTTGTTACATGATAAGTGTTTCTCTTGTGTATTCCCTAACGGGGATTTATAGTCACCCCTTTCTTTTTATGTATGTCCCTAGAAGATTACATAGAGTGATATGACTTTTGGTGTATCAACATATTTATCTCCCAAAAGAACTGAATAATGCTTTTATTTATGTCATCCTTATGTAATTCAGGTAATATATTCCTAATTTATATGAAACTAGACCTAAAAATTTCTATTGTGTTCATTAATTTAATTTGTTGTTTAGGATTTATGTAAAAATCATCTATTTTAAGGGTGGGTCACTATAATTCTTATCAATGTATTGTTTATTTATTTGATGAAATTTTGATTATAAAACATTAGTAAAATCCCTAAAAATAATTCTAAAAATTGAAAAAAAATCATGGTATTTTAGTGAGTATTAATTAAGTGGTTTCCAAGTAAATACATATTTGTCTTGATATTAAATTTTTATGTGGATCTTGAAAATATGTACGAATGGGTGACACCTGAAAACACTAAATTTAGATAGAATCCATTTGGAACTGGTTTATAATAACATACCTTACCGTACACCTAGTTTTAAACTCATGGGGGATGTGATTTGGTAAATTAACAAGCTCATTACGAACCATTATTAGGAGAACATAAATTACCATAAGTTTTTATGTTAGGAAATATATCATGGATAACTTAGATTTAAAATAATAAGTTTTTTTACTTTAAATAATATATTAAATGACATATACTTTTTCAGATAAAGGATATTATGAAATTTTGGAGCATATATTTTAATTATTTTTGGAAAATTTCATGATAATATTGGGATATAAATTTAATTAATTGGGTTAAGAGTATGAGAAAACCCAAAATAATGAATACTATTTTTATCCAAGAGTGATATAGGATTACATGAAAGTAGAATAGGTAAAACATTTGGGCTGCTTAAACGTTAATAATATGGATCATTATAAATTTATGTACTATATTATATTAAGATATCATTGATCACTCATGAATAACTATATTGGTTTTATTTGAAAATTATAAATACAATATATCTAATTTATTTATAATTATGTGGTTATTAGTTCACTTCATGTATTAATTATATTATTTAAAAAAATATTAAAATATGTAAGGAGGAAGATCACATTCAACTCTTATCTCTCTTCTAGAAGATATACTTATAAGGATAACTCTAGAATCATGCTCAGATGACTTGAAGAAAATTTTCAATATCCAAGATACATAAAAATAACTTTATGAAGCATATAATACCTCTAACATCACCCAATTCGTTCAATGATCATGTATTTTCTATTGGATAATCTTTCACTCTCAACCTTCTTTCCAAGCTAATCATGGGAAGTACCATCAATGTATTTTAAAAATATTCTCTTTATTTCAAATTCATGGAGTAATTAATGATTTTATATATTTTTCAGAAGTGGGAGACCTCCAAGAATTCTATATATATATATATATATATCTAATTATAGATTTATGTCTTTGGGGAAATATAAAAATTGATTTATAAAAACCCTATTTTGAGATATTGGAAGATTTATCAGTAGTATTATTTTATAAAAAACAAGTTAAATAAGATTATTTAAAATTATATATTAGAAACAAATTTTCAATGATTTATTTATTCTTCCATTAATGTAATCGAATCTGCATGAGTTGTATTTAGTTAAATAAAGTAGATGATTTTGAAATTATCTTAAGGTACCATTGTGGCACGTGAACCCTGAATCCCCGAAGAAAATTCTAATAGGAGTAACTAAAAACCTCAATGATGGTATGAAGAACCTCAAGAATGATGCTTTTAAAGTGATATTTATGGTTCTCTCATGTATAAAAAAATAATTATAATTTCAAGGATGAAATTTTATTAATTAAAGAAGAATTTAACACACAAAAAATTTATCAATGTTATCAATAAAAATATTATTTTATAATGAATACTTTATTATGAGCACATAGAAATAATTTTATATTTCATGATAAATTTTTACAGCATAGGACGAGATGAAATTTTACAACTAGGATTAGTAAAAGGATAAAAAACACGTAACATAAAATTAACAAATATTTGTTCCTTAATTTTATTACATTACATTCAATCTAAAAAAATCATATTATTAATCCAAATATTAAAAATGGGAAGACTAATAGA
The DNA here is from genome assembly GCA_963277665.1 of Viscum album. Taxonomy (NCBI): domain Eukaryota; kingdom Viridiplantae; phylum Streptophyta; class Magnoliopsida; order Santalales; family Viscaceae; genus Viscum; species Viscum album. The sequence continues at coordinate 1,851,094,961 of OY728156.1, forward strand.
GAAAAAAAACTCAATTCATATTTCTTAAATCCCTTAGATTCATCGCGCCCATAAACATTTCTAGAGAAAAGAAACAGTGAGTTAGAAATACAAAATTTATTTTGGAAATGATATTTAACCTTATTTTGAATCGAAGTGAATGATAAAGAGTTAAAATGATAGTGTATATATAGGGATATATGACCGTTGAAATTTGTATTTTTCCACTAATAAATTTTATCTATATTATGACCATTAGTCAATAAAAAATTTGGTCATTATTATTACAATTTACATAGATTCATTAAAATGATCGTCAAGATTATTTAATGATGCAATCAAAACAATATTATTTCATAGAATAATTATAATAAAATATTGTTTATGTGGAAGTAATAAATAAATATTTATTTCATCGAATAATCTATTAAAATTATTTCTAAATGATAATATATTTTAATGAATCCCAAAGTAATATTTATAATGGACAGAATGCTGAATTTTCAATTAAATTGTTAATTTTAATTAAAATAATGATTTATTTTAAAATCAAAATTCCCATTATTTTAGAATTATTTTTATTTAATAAACAAAATTTTTGTAATTAGAAAAAAATAATTTTCTTAGGATTATTTTTTAGGAATTTTCTATCAAAGATGATTTTTAGTGAAAAAGTGAATAATTCGCTATAAAAATTACTATTATTTTATGACATAATTATAATGTTAGAATAACTAAAAAATTTATGAATCATTTTATTGGATCAAAATATAATTTAATAACTTAAAATTTATTTAAGAAAATATAATTTTTAATTAATAAATTTATACCTTTTTGTAACCAAAATTTTGAATTTTGAAGTTAAAACTTATTTTTGATTTTTGAGTATTAATTGGGTTGTTTTTAAGGTATAGTTTGTTTTAGGGAGTCATTTAACATATCTAAAACCATAAAATTCGTAAATAGTCTATAAATAAGGTTTTAAATTATTGGTATCAATTAATGGTCAGATTATATATTAAAATAATCAATATTTAATCACTTAAAACCCACCCCTCTTTATGTGTAAATACCACCCTTTACCCACCCCTATTGAGACCAAATTTAATATGAATGAATTTATGAACAATTGATATCCCTAAATGTTTTCAAAGGTGTTAATAAGGTTTCTCCAAGGTCCTAATTTTTCCCCCACCATGATTATGGAAGCAACTATTAAAGGTTAGGGAATTTTGTTCCTCTCTTTCATTCAAGTACATCCTTATTATATATCTTCAAAGTGTTCAAAAATATTTATTTTTATTCATTATTTTTTTTATTACCTATAATTAAAAAATTTGTTTTGTCATTGGTATATCTTTTCACCCATTAATTATACTCTTTCCATAAGCCACCGTGTATATTGTCATGCTGTCGAAATTTAGTAAAGGAATTCTCCTCTTCCCATTTTTCATCCAAGAACCCCTTTTATACATACCTTATAAATTTAAATAAAATTTATTTTATTCCTATTTTTATGTTATCCTTACTTCCAAAGTAGTTTTTTATCAATGGGAGATCTCAATTCCCTCCCATTATTACTTTTCTTAGTCAATGTTATGTACCAAAATGCATCTGAAATTTATTATGGGAATTATCCTCTTCTCCCCTTTTCATTAAATTATTCATATTTTGTGAGTATTATAAATGTCAAATATTATTTAATTTTATATAATTTATTATTCCCTATACAAACAAAATATTTTTTTAATAGTGGGATACTTTCATTCACTCCCATCACTCCCTTTTTATAATCTACAATGTATATCATCATGTTGTCGAATTCATTACTTGAAGTTACACTTTTATACATGATAAATTATCATATATTGAATAAAACAATATCTTACATGGGTATTAACCTATATTTAAATATGTTTTATTGACTTGGGTATTTACATTTATGAAACCCATATTCCCTTTTCATGAGTTAAAAATGATGTTATGTTAAAGTATTTAAGCACTTTGTACATAATGGTTTTGATATTAAACCCTTTACTACTATAATAGTTTTGGGAGTGAACACACTCCACTAATATAGTATTGGGAGTGATACATGAATAATATTAGGATTTGGGGAGTGAAATAATTCCACTAAGACTATCTTAGGAGTGAACCTTGACTAATACATTGGTTTGGGGAGTGAATCCATTCCACTAAGATAGTCTTGAGATTGAACCTTGACTAATAAGATAGTTTGGGGAGTATAAATATTTCACTAAGATAGTCTTGAGAGTGAACATTGACTAATAAGATAGTTTGGGGAGTGAATCCATTCCAATATTATAGTATTGGGAGTGAAACTTGAATAATATGATAGTTTGGGGAGTGATCCCATTCCACTATAATAGTCTTGGAAGAGAGAATTGACTAATAATGAAATGACTTTATATGATTATGTGTATGAAAAAAATACACGTTTTATACCAATTTTATTCTCTCATGGATCATGATACTTTATGATTCATATCTTATGAACTACCAAGTTTAATTCCATATGCTTATAAATTTCTTATTTTTAGGTTGTTAGCACATTCCCACATTATGATTCATGTTATTTATTTTGTGATATACCTCATATTTATAGGATCATTCCTTATTAATATGCATCTTATTTATATGTTAATTGTTTCTATTTTTCATTCCCTTACTGGGATTTATCCTCACCCATTTATTTGGATGTATGCCCCCAGAATATTACTTGTAGTGAGATGAATTAGGATGGTTTAACAAAACAGTCTCCCAAAATAATTAAATATTTATGTAATTTCTAGGAAGGTAAACCTAAAAAGATCCTTCAAGATTTTTAATGTAATTTATTATTAAATATTTATGTAAAATCCATGTATTTAAATATAAGGTCTACATATACACCTAGAGGGGAATTGAATTAATGATAAAAAAATAGTAAAACTTGTGGTAGTTTTCCTTAGTTCCATCTAAGACAAGGAATATAATTAATTGGGAATGGATGGCTTAGGGATAGTCTACATAGGACTTTAAGTTACCTTTTATCCTATTATCTATTTAATTAGTGTGTGGGGTGAGTGGTTCTCCCCCATTGTTATTCATGTATAGGGGGTTCTACCATGGAAAGGATTTATATGTGTGTTTGGAGTGAGAGAACCAATCAAGCTTGACTTTGAAGTGAGATGGTCATTATTTCGTTTTTTAGTGTTTTGATAAAATGATATTGACTTTTTGGATGGTTAGACCATGATGAAATCATGGCTATGTTGAGAGATACTATTCCCATTTAATTTTAGCATTTACCCTAGAGTTGGGAACGATATTATGAAACACACATGGGGTGTCTATACCTTGAGGTGATATGGGGTACCATAAAGCATCCACCAGTATTGCGTTGACTATTTAGAGTATTAAAACAAGGGTCTAATGAAATTATAGACTAGTATGGATCTATTAATGGGAATAGGTTTTGTTCTTGATAGGACAACCTAAAAATTGTGTATTAGTTTTGGCCAAGTTTCCAACCTATTAAAACCTTATGGTGATATTGTGATATCTTGGAGAGTCTTTTATCCCCCGGATAATGATGATATAGTGGTATATAGGTGGGCCTCTTATCCCCCTATGAAGATGATATGGTGATGTCCATTTGGGACTATTATCCCATAATGACGATGACATAATGGTATTTGAGAGGTCCACTTATCCCCTCGATGATGATGTTACAATGATATATGAGTGTGCTAATTATCATATCAATGATGACGATATAGTGTTATACAGTTGGTCTAATTATCCCCTAATAATAATGATTATACATTGATATCTGGGTGTGATGATTATTCATTAAATTATGGTAACATGGTGATATATGAGTGGAATATGTATCCACTCTAGTGGAGATGATATAGTGTTACCCAGTCGAGTTTCTTGTCTCATTTATGATGATGATATAATAATGTTTAGGTGAGCCACTTGTCATCTTCGACGATGATTATATAATGATATCAGGGAAATAAACATACCCCTTTAATTATATTGATATATGATGAAATATATGTGGGATGATTATCCCCATAATGAGGATTATATGATATTGTTTCAAGATGGGCTGCTAATCCCCTTGGGTGTATATATATTTGATATGGTTATGGAGTGGGCCTTAATCCCCCCTAGGTTTATATATATTGGTGATGGTTTTATGGTGGATTTTTATTCTCTCTAGGTGTTAATGTTTATAATATGTTTCCATGGAGGGATGTTATTCCCCATGGGTGTTGATAGATTAGGTTTAGAGACATCTGGAACTCAATGAAGCAAGTATGTTCATTCCTTAGTGACTCGTGGTTATGATAAGTATCTATACGTAGTTATTTATTTATTTCCTCTCATAATATCACATTTTACATACACCTTAACATCCCATTACTTTATTTTAGGTTCTATGACCCTTTTATTTGAGAATCCTTTGATTTATTCTCTTCATGGGTTGTTTTTGGTGTTTTTTGGGTATCTTTTTGAAGGTTTCTAGGATAGTGCATGGTTGGAAGATAGTTTTAAAAACCATGAATCCAAACCATAATACATTTTCAATAGCCTAGAATGGGGTTCATGGTTAGAACATGGTTAAAAAAACATGCATCTAAACCACACAACTTTCATAGAAAGGGTCACACGGTTTATGAACAGGTAAACAAACCATTCCTCTGAACTGTGAAACTTTTCTAGCAACCCAAAAAAAAGGCACATGATTTGAGATTATTTAGTACCAACCTTGTGTCCAGCCCTAGGAAACCATATGGTGGTATTTTAATGCCCCAAAAATATTAATTAAAATCCGGATACCCCCCATTTAACCACAAACTTCTCCCACTCAAACCTAATTCTATCCTTTTTATTTTGGTATCCCTCTAGAGTAGTTTTTCCCTTCACAACATCATCTCATGATGGATCAAAATGTCAATCAAAGGGGTGATCTTTTTTCAGCGATTTATTCTCCTCTCAGCCTTCGATATGTATTATTCTTTTTATTTATTCTTACTAAAGGTTATTATGTCCTTGTGTTCCATTAGATCATGATTCTTGCTGTGGAATTTTGGATATAATATACCTTATCACTTTTATCGAGATCCCACTTCCACAATTTGGTGATTTCTATCGAAGGTGACACATCTCAGATCCATTGTGTCTAGATTCCAATTTTTTCAAGTGGGTGTTTCTATTTTTTTCCTTCATTTTAAAATTCATTGTTACTTATAAATTCATTGATATATGCCTTCTTTTAACACTTTTTATATAATTTTTTATCTTAAATTACCTTGTGAAATCATCTTTAATATCCTTTTAAATAAATTGAACATAAAATGGATTCCTTCTCACTGTTTTATAAATTGATGAATACTATGTTTATTTTAATTTCCTTCCAAAGAGTTTCTCAAGGTTATCTTATGTAAAGTGATGTATTAGGCCTGAATTTTTATTTCTAAAGTGAAATTAATTGACTTGTACGAAATATTTTGAAATATGTGATGATTTTTATAGTGTTCTGAATGATTGAATTTTTTAAATGAACCAAAACCATCTTTGAATTACGTTACCATTATTTTGAAATGGTTGTTCTAGATAAATTTGAAATTAATGATTTATTCACTTGGAAAGAGGGTTTAAACCCATGTTTTTAAATAACATTAAATATTACTAAATTATGAAACTTCCTCAATTTCATTTGATATATTTTAAAATAAATTCTTATTTTATAGTCCCATTTGGTATTATTATGATGGTTTTAAAATGGAGAAGGTATGTTATATCTTTTAAGATGTTTAATTTAGGAAAAGGTTTTGAATTGAATTTATGATGTTTGACGATTTGGTTGGCACTTTATGATGGTCCTCTCTTGTAATAATACCTTAATGTAACTTTATTGATTCTTGTAATTCATTTTCATTAGTATTGAAAAAGAATTTAATTACTTTGAGGGAGCTCAAAGGTGAGAGTGATATGTAATTAGAGAAAACATCTCCATGATTGAAATGTTGAGGGCCTAAGCCCATGATCGATATTGACAAGGATCTCAGTTGTGATCCTCATAACATCATTATCTCACTCACTATTTTTCACTATTAATGGGAACCTTGGTAGTTAGATGAGATGAAATAGATATATTATTTTATATTAGGCTCATACCCTATATAGTGGATCTATAGATAACATGAATGGTTTAGGATATAAATGTGTTACAAGGATAGTGGGTGTGCATGGAACTAGTGTTCTTGAGTCCTGTGAGACAATATGCAATCCTGATGATCTTTTGAGATGTATTTTTATTATATTGACTATTTTGGAATCACTATTTTTAATATTATTCCCACAAGACATCCATAAACATGATACTGGATACATGATAGTGTTCATTGTAACTATTTAACACTAGAGTTACCTACCTTGATTGATTCCTACTCTTGATTGATATTTATATTGAAGTGACTCACCTTGAATTTAATATATTAAATCTTTTATAGATCTTGATATTAGGTTCATGTTATGATTTTTCTGTCTTACATGAATCTATATTCTAAAATATTTTTCACATCATTTCGTGAAAGGATTCAAATGATGAAATGGCATGTTTTCCAACTTTGGTTTGGTAAATGATTATGAAATGTTTCAACTTCAATTTTAAAATCATATCTTTTATAAAATGATTTATATGGATTTATTTTTCTTTTTAAAATGTAAATAATTTTACTCACTTTATTATAATACAATTTTATAATATTTAAATTACCTTATGATTTAATTGCATAGACTCATTGGTGGAATCCTACTAGTCTCTATCTCTCACAACCGATATATACTATTTGGATTTAACAAAATTTTTGATCTTATAGTAGGTTCTCATGATCTTTTATTCCATTGTGGTTTTGTGATTGGGTGAATGAGGGTGGGTGACTTGGGACATGGTTGGTAGTTGTGGACCACCAGAATATAGGTTTTTGGCACTCTTGTTTTGTTTCTAGTTTTGTATCATGTTGTTGTTGTATTTATTTACTTATGTGATGATATTTCCATAGTGTAATTTTATTATTATTTTATATTGTGGGTGAAATCATTTCCAAAGGTTAATTATATATTTCCTTGTGATTTTTTATGGCCCATGGAGATTGGGAACAATCTTCAGGTTAGTGGAGAATTGAATCTAATATTAGTTTTGATGAAATTCCAGGTTAGTTCATCCCAAATGGTATCAGTGGAGGTTTTTTCTTAAAAGGAAGTAAAGATCCTTAATATACTATATGTTATTTTGGGTGATTAATAGTATTAAGGAGATTAAGTATATTTCGAGACTCAATATGTAGTTCAAGAATGGGTGCTTGATCACCACCTATTCATGACGAGACTTGAGTTTCTAGGGAAAGTGGGGAATTGAGTCTTTAATTTGAGTTATTGTTTTCATGATGATGGTTGAGATTTATAATCTCTATGATATTATCTTTATTTTGGGAAACTCTTATAAATTTTAGGTTGGAAAGGAATGATGACCCAAGCTGCACTGTGCCTTCAAGGTTGGTAAACTATGAGGAATCTGTGTGATTGTTCTAAAATTAAATCTTTGAGATACTGTGAGGTTGGTGCATTGTTTACTATCCAATGTGACATGTCCATGAATTGTTCTACTCCAACCCAAAACTTATTTCGTTTCCATTATTTCCAAGATGAATTTACTTGTGTTTGGTCATTTGAAAACGTTATGGACATGGTTTTCTTCATGCTCTTGTGTGGTTGTTTCATCTTTAATAAATTTTTTATTAATTTTAAATTCTTTTTTAAAACCAAAAACATGTCTTAAAAAAAATTTGAGTGCTTTGAAAATTTTATTCAATTTCCAAAAGTTTTTTTCTTTTGAAATTTTTTTTAGAAAATTTAATTTTCATACAATCTTTTTTGGTGTTCTAAATAATGTTTAAAGAATAAATTTTGGTTTGTAATGGATTTAAAATGAGGGCAGTTTTGGAAGTTGCGAAATGGAATCAATGTTTTTGAAACCATTGAATAACTTCCATGATCTGGAAAAGGATTTTTAAAAACTATAATAGATTTATCATTTGATTTATCATTTTGAAATGAAAGTGTAATGTTACATAAATGGGCAAATTGTGTGTTCCTTGAAGTCTATGATTCCTTGATAAAATTTAGATATTAATTTGTCTAAAATTTTTGTGATCTATTTGAGTGTTCTTTGATGACTGAGTTTACATGCTTTTGTTTTGTGATGTTTAGAAATGTCTCCCAGAAATTCCTTTAATAAATATTGAATATTGGTCCAACGGTCTAGTCCTCAGGGTAGTTTTTCAGGTTTTCTAGATGTGGGAATGTAACGTTTATGACTCTACCCGGACTCTGAATTGAGTGGTGGAGACAGAACATTTCTAGTCCTTGGAACCCATCCAAGATTTCATGGATTGTTGGCCACTTATTTAGAGGGATCAACAAGGTTATCTTGAGGAAATATAGTGGCTTCAATAATTTTACTTGATCTTCGATTCTCTTAATAATTCTAATTCTTTGAAGGTAAAGTATATAAAATACTTATTTGATGTACCTATCCAAGATTAGTGGGAAGTTGTTATTAACTCTAGTATATATGAAATAATTCCATGGTAAATCTTCAAGTTAGTCTTCATTTAGTGGATGTATCCTACGAAAATGAATTAGGAAAAAGTTTATTAGTTCTTGGGTTTCATTCCAGACGAGGAGTCAGTTGCAGATTATGCCATGTAACTATCATTTTTGTTATGTTTCTTACCTGTGGTTGTTCAAAGTTACTTCATTATGTTATCTATATTATAAAAGTTTTTTACTTTGAACTTATAACAACTATACTTCCAGTCTCATTCCCATCTTATCCAGATATGATTGAAAGGTCCTTTTCAGATTAAGTGGAGACACAAAAAATGACATGAACGGAAGAATTAATCATTCATGGTTGAGGACCTATAGTCTTATTTGGGATATAATAGGCACTTAATGTTCTTACAGTGTATAGAACCTGGTCATAATAATAAGTTATGTTTGAAATAATTAATATTTTTTAAATAGTGTGTTCATTTGGGTCACCTTAAGTGTTTCTGTATATTGGGAGACCATAAAGGGATGTTTCGGTTTGGGATCATATACTCTCGATTGTGGGGTATAATATTCTTCAAGATAATAATAATCTATCCATATGTCTCTAAGTGAATATTTTTACCAAATTTGGGAAGATTTTGGTGGTGGTTGATGTTAATCCAACTTATTGTTTTTGACATCAGAGTGGAAATTGGATGGGTTTTACTTCTTATGGATTGTCTATTTCTTGAAACCGATTATTTTAGTGATCTTGGTGGCTTTTTTGGAGATAATTTTGTATGATCACTTTTGAACTTGGTTGTGGTCATGTATATGGTTTCATTTTCTTGAGACCTATGTGGTTTTCCCTTGTGGATGTGTACTCTTTAATTCTTAACCTTACTTTTAGAATGATTTTAGTTCCTTGATATTCATTGTATTCCTAGTGATGTAGTGGAATCTTATAACAAGAAACCCTAAGATTTGGTTTGTTTGTTATTATTCAGAATTTATTATATTTCCTCCCATGGATGTCATACTATTGTCATTGATAGATACTATTCATATTGGATGTTGTTCCTTGGTATTCTCTTATTTTTCTTTGGTGGTTAGAGTGAACGTTTTAGGTGATGGATGATATCCCTTATGAGAGTGAAGTTCCCTATTTTGAGATGAACTTGCTCTTTGATCTCATTTAGGATGGAATTAGATAGACCTTGGTAAGGTACTTGGGTAACTAGAAAAATGTGATTCCTTGATAGGCCAATCACCAGGATTTTCTAGAGTGTGATTTGATGAGATCATTTATGGGTGAGGCTCATTGTTGAAAATACTAGGTTAACATCAAGTAATTATTTGGGATAGAAATACTTGCCAGCTTTTGCCTTTATTATTAGTGTTTGATTGTAGATTGACCATGAAAGTGTTGTTTCTTATGGAAATCCTTATTTTTTTGATGTTTCATTCCTTTAACATTTTAAGTGTCATCCCTTAAATGTTATCCTTAGTGAGTTGTTAAAGTATCTTATTCAGATTAAAGGGATGTGATGTTCTAATGTTATAACATTTTGATGAATCTTTAAATAGTGGGGAGACCTATTCTTTTATTAGTCTTTCTTTGGTTTTTAATCTTAAGATGATATTGGTTTTTTTATCTTGGAGTTGTACTTGATGTTAATTTTTAGGTGAGTCTCTCTTATGGATTGTGGTCTTATTACCCCACATGATAAGGGAGGGAGTTCTTCTTATGTTGTCGTATTCAATCTTTATGACATGATTATTTTTGGGGATAGAAAGTCCTATTGTAGGGATGTTGTAATATCTCATTACCTACTATTATGTTATTTGAAAATTTGATTTGAGTATCCCTTATTTATGTCTTTTCACAGGTTGTTTTAGTTTTTTTTGGGGGGGGGTTTGATGGTTTCAAGGCATGTTCAATGTTTGTTCATGGTTTGGAGAACCAAGCGAAAGAAATATAAGAATTTTATAGTATCCCATATTTGGGTGAATGGTTGGATCATGGTTAAAAAACCATATAGCTTAACTATTAAACATTCCTAGAAAGGTTCTCATTTTTTGCGAATGGTTAAACAAACTGTGTAGACTAATCATGAAACTTTTCATGAAATCCAAAAAGAGGAAGATGATTGGTGCACAACTAGTACTAACAATATTTACAACCATAAGAATCTATGAAATTTTATTTTCATGCCTCAAAAATATTAATTAAAATCTTGAGACCCCCCCCCCCCTTTAACACCCAAATTCTTCCACTCAAACCTAATTCAATCATTTCAATTTTAGGATCACTTTAGTGGTGTTTTTCCCCTCACAACCTCATCTCTTGGAAGATCAATATTCCGACTAAAGTGGTGATCCTATTCTTGTATGTTCTTCTCCCCTCGATATTAAATCTTTCTTTGAATTTTGATTAATTATTTATATAGGTTATGATAGCCTTATGTTCTATTGGACCACGGTTTGTTGATATGTGATTTTAGATATAGCACCTCTTCTGAATTCTATTGTGATCCCTCTTCCAAGATTTAGTGATCACCATCAGAGGAAACACATCTCAGATCTATTGCGTTTGGATTACAGATTTCCTAAGTATGTCTTTCTATGATTTTCCTTAATTTTATAATTCATTATTACTTGATAATATAAAGATATATGCCTCCTTTTAACACATGTTCTATTATTTTTTATCTTGAATTTCCTTGTGAAATTGACCTTGATCATATTTTAAACAAATTGTATAGGAAATGGGTTACGTTTCATGGTTTTATAAATTAATGAATAATATATTGATTCTAATTCCATTTGTAGGATATTTTCATGGTTACCTTTTGGAAACTGAGGGCTTAGTTCTGGTTTTTATTTCTAAAGTGAAATGCATTGGCTTGTATGAAATTTATTGAAATATACGATTTTATTCATAGAGTTTTAAATTCTTGATTTTTTGAAAAGTCTAAGAAACATATATTAATTATGTTACTATTATTTTTAAATGGGAATTATTGGGAAAATTAATATGAGTGATTTATTCACATGGAAATAAGGTGTAAAACCATGTTATGATATGACCTTAAGCCTTTTTAAATAGTGAAACTTCCTTAAATTCTGTTAAGACCTCTTTAAAGAAATTATTATTTTAAAGGCCTATTTGGAATTATGATGATGTCTGTGAAGGGAAGCAGGTATTTTTACCCTTTTTAATGTTTCAATTTTAGAATAGGTTTTGAATTTATTTGATGATGTTTTATGACCTGGTTGGAACTTTATAATGATCCTCTCTTGTAATAATCCCTGAATGTAGCTTTCTTGGTTCTTACACTCACCATTGATGGGTTCTGAAAAATGGTTTAATTAATTTGAGGGAGATTAGGGGTTAGGGTGAGTTGTGATTTGGGGGAACATCCCCATGATTGAAATGTTCAGGGCATGATCCCACGATCGATATTGATAAGGACACCAGTTATGATCCTCATAACTTGATTTTCAGACTTAACTTTTTTTACTAGTCATTTAAAACATGGAAGTTAGATGGTATGAACTAGATATATTCTTTTCTTGAAGATTCACACCTCATCTATTGGATCCATATATAACATAATAAGTTATTAGCTATGGATGTGCAGCTAAAAGAATGGTTGTGCATGGAACTTGTTTTCTTGAGACCCATGAGACTATATGTAATCACGATGATCATTCAAGATTTGTTTTTATTAACTTGACTATTGTGGACTCACTATAATATCTTGGTTGTACCCATTAAATCCATATACATGATACTCAATACTTGATAGTGTTCAATGTCACTACTTGGCATAGTTCTTTTCTTGACTAATTCCTTCTCTTGATTGATCAATTTATCGAAGTGATGCACCTTGACTATACTACATTGACTCTTGTATAACTATTAATATCAAATTGGTGTTATTATTTTTATTTTATAATATGAATATAGATGGTGAAACTGTTTTAAATGATTTCCAAGAGAAGGTTTGGTTTTCAAAGGATGAAATGGAATATTTTCCATCTTTGGTTTAGTAAATGACTTTGAAATTTTTAAACTTATGTTTTAAACATAGATCTATTGTAAAATTATTTATATATACTTTTTTCCTTCTTGAAATGTAAAAGCTTGTAGTAAATTTATTTTACTCTCTTTTAACATATTTTAATTACCTTATGATGTAAATTCATAGAATATTTGGTGGAATCTTACTGGGATATATAACTCACACCCTTCTTGTACAGTTTGTTGTTTGAAAACTTTATGATATTATTGAAGGTGTTTGTACTAAAATATTCCTTTGTGGGTTCATGCTTGGGTGACAGAGGGTGGATGAATTAGGACATGGTGGGTGGTCGTGGACAACCAGGAGACATGTTTTTGGAACCCTTGTTTTATTTAAATTTTTGTATCATGTTATGGTTATATTTATTTACTTATGTGATGTTTTTTATATAGTTTAATTTGATTATTATTTTCTATTAGTGTTAAAATAATTATAAAAAGGTTAATTATGGATTCCCAGGTGCTTGGTGTTGACCCATGGAGATCTGGAATGCTCTTTGGGTAAGTATAAAATTGACTTAGATGTCAATTTAGATAGCATTCTAGGTTGGTTTATCACATGAAAGGTATGTACTAGTCATGTTAGGGAAAACATTAATGGATTCATAATGAGTTATAATCACACCCTTCTAGGGTGGACCTAAGACTTTGGCACCCAGTCGATTCTAATGATTATAATAATGTATAGGGTAGAGGATCAGTATTGGATAATTGAGTTGGATATCTTGAATTGATTAAATAAATGGGACTGGGTTGAAAATTTAGACAAGGTAGTGGTTTTTAGTTTTATTTACTTTTTTATTCTATTTTTTTATTATCTTACCATGATAGGTCTTGTTTTTTTCTACCTAACTCATGTGACATTTTAGATAGTTCACCCTTTTATATAATGTGGCATGTTTTATTCTTTTTCTTGGATTTGGTTATGATGTATCATTTTATTCAATTTGATATTTTGATGAGTAATTATATATTATTTACCTTATTTTTTTATTCTTATATGAGGCTATAGTCTACCCACAATATCATCATAGACCCTCACTACTAGTTTCCGACCTTTGGTGTATTGAGAGTCATGCCTAGAGTAATGGGATGCTCTGATCCAGTTACTATGGAGTGATTTGGTTCTAGAAATTAAAAGTTATATAGAATCTTGGTGTCCTTGTATTAGTTTTTGGGATAGGTGTATAAAAGATAAGACTAGTCAGAATTAGGGGTGGATGCATTGTCTTATGTCTGGTTAACACCTGTAACAGCCCAAGATTTTATAAAGAAATATTCTTTTTAATTTTATTAATGTCTTGTGTTGTACGCTACACCAAAAGGAGCTTGCACAACACGCATCCTTGTCTTGCCTTACATTACACGCAATCGCGACCTTCCTCAATAGCGTGTGTAATACGCAATACCGAGTTTCACTAAACAACGATGTGCTATTAAATTATTATTAAAACTAGCCGTTATGAATAGTAATAACCACTTTTTAAAATTCTGTAAATCTTATTTTTCAAAATGAACTTCATTTTTGGATTCGGAGTATCGAATTTAGCCTAAGGTGAAATTTTGGTACTTTTCGGATAACTTTCATATTCTGATGAATAGTGAAAATCACTAAATTATAATTAAAAACAACTTTTTTAATCGAAATAATTAAAAGTGATAAATTATTAATTTGAGTGGTTTTAAAGTATATTTAGAATATATTTTTACAATTTAATACAATATTGGTCATTGGTTGTAATTTCACATTTAAACAAGACATAATCAAGTGTCAATCTTTTGATATATATTGTTTCCTAAAAACACGCTATTTATTTTAACAGCGGGATTTAATTATAAAATTAATTAATGAAACTTATATGTTATGAATTTGGTAAAATAGATTCCATTTTTGAATTCGGAATATGAAATATAGCTTAGGATGAAATTTTGGCATTGTTCTGAAAAACATCAATTTTTGATGAATAGTGAAACTACTAAGTGGTAGTTAAAAAAAAACTGAATTTTTCATAAAACTTAATTTTGCCGCTTCTGTGAATGGAATTTCGAAAATCCAAGAGACACGGTTAATATCAAGGACTAAAATGTGGTTCAATGAGATGAAAATAATTTTTTGGTGAATAGTAACTTTTTACTTTTTTACCGCGGTTAATAGTAAATAGGGTAACTAAGGGTAAATATGATATTACTATTACCCTAACACATGTCCTAATTCTATTGGACAAGTGTAATTCGACCAAAAACAAACTTAGGAATAAAATATGACCATTTAGGCCCACTTGGATTAGATTAGGACATTTATTATTAATTTATTTAAAGAAGGGTTAAAATAGTTAAAATCAAAGTTTAATAAGTAAATCATTTTTAATATGGGGTTATACATAAGATAAATTCGACTATAAATATTCATTAGAAAGCTAAAACGATTTCCTACATAATGGTATTTTATTTGTAATTTGTAGACATCAAATAATTTAATTAATTTATGACACAAAGATGATGCAGTAATTATCTTATTTATGAAATATTGACATAATTGATGTTATAAACACCAAAATAAATGTAATTTGAGAATTTTTATGAATTCCACTAATTTTCTAGGTTACTATGATATATTAATGTTGATTTAATAAACTTGGTTCGAACATTTAATTCTGTTATGACTTTCACAAAAATCATATATCAAATACTGTCAAAATTGACACAAAATAGTTTTTAAATCAAATATTATATTATTAATTGTTATTTTATTCCTAAAAATCTAAGGTTCGGCCAAATGACTTAGATAAGGATATATATATTAATAATAAACAATTTGGGGTTCGTTTGGCATGTTATAGTAAGTGTATTAACCATATAGTGAAAGAAAACAAAAAGACACGGTAAAAGTTAAATTAATTAACTTAGAGTTAAATCTAATTGATAAGGTTAAAATAATACACTAAACTTGTCCAAATAATATTGGTTGATAGGATTTCGACCCATACCCACTTTAGATTTGAAATAAGACCCTTTGGAACCATTATAAACCGATTTTGACTTTAATATAAAATAATATCTTGAGATATTCCTAAGGTGCCCCTCTCCTCCCCTATAAAAGGACACCTCCTCCCCCTCCTCCTCACACCAATTTGAGCACTCAAGCTCGGCCAACCCCTACCAAAATCTCTTCTCCACTTCCCTAGAAACATCCTAGAGGTTCTGGTCTTCCTCAAAGACCAATTCTAGTTCCCTAAGAGGAGGTCTCAAAGAGGCACTTCAAAGAAGAGGTAATTACCGTTACCAATTCTTTCATCTTTATTTCTTCTTCCACTTCTTCTTCTTAGGTTGTTTCATTATGAAGTAATAACATCAGTATCACTCATATACTGATATGTTATTATAAGTATGAAACAACCCTATTTCACCATCTATCCATCCTACGGAAAAAGAAATCACCGCGCGTGTGTACGTACGGAATACCGTCTCCACGCCGTGGTGTAATCTATTTTCCACCACCACCTTACATGGATGGGTATAATGGTGTAAAGAATAACTATACATAGTTATTACAACATCATATTGATTCTGATATATTGTATAATCCACTCCAATTCAATTCAATATTTATAGAAATGATATCATCGCTCGTGCGTACGTACGGAATACCGTCTCCACGACGCGATGAGATTCATTCTCCATGTTAACCATTTAAGAATGATTATAATGTATATATAAGAAATAATAATGAAATATATGACATTATAAGGCTACTGGATTTATGTATATATATACATATGTATGTCATCTACTTACTTCCATTTCAAGACAATAAGGAAAGGAAAACAGCGTTCATGCGTACGTACGGACTACCGTCTCCATGAACGGTGTTTTTCATTTTATTTATCTACCTATTATATATATATATATATATACTGAATATATATGATATATAAATCATATTTTATATTCTGGAAGTAAGTAAATCATGATATAAGTAATAATGATGTCAAGAACAACAAGTCAAAACACCTACGATAAATGAAACGATTTTACCCAAAACGCTTCTTTAACATGGAATTTACAAAAGAACGGGGAATATAATGTCATAAGTGAACCATATATGATATAATAACAATGAATATGATTCTGTAATAAGTCAATAACATGATTTAAATCATTATACAGGAGGTTCGGACACTTACAAAGCAAGTCGGACCTAAGGTAAGGGAAATATCACAATCTCATTTTTATCTGAGATTGTTTATTCGTAAGTATTTACTGGGGTGTATTTTATCATCCACATACATGTTTTATCAATATGTAATATTGTTTCCATCCACTTACAATAGTTTAAATCCAATTTTACCCTTCGGTGAGTTTTTAGTAAAAGATATGAAAGGAATCTTTTGTCGTTTTCGTACGAGGTACTTTTTGACTTTTCCGACAAATGTACGAAGAATGTTTTTTTTAACTTATACGGCATGAATGGATTTTTAAAACATTATTTCCAAGAAGCTTCCTTTAAAAGTTTTCAAGTTTATTTTTAATCAACTTCTTTTATTTTAAAGTTGTATGACATGTTATGAAAGGAAAAATGTTTTTGAAGAAGAAAGGATATTTTCCTCAAGAATGGAGTTCAAGTGTTTTATCAAAATTATTTTCCATCTAAGATAATAAAGGGTTCTGTTTTTATCCCTATTATTAAATTGATTTTATCGTGTTGTGATGGAATTATTTTTATGAATTCCTTTATCTTATATGAATTGTTTTATAATGTCATGTTGTTTAAGAATCCCATTTTTATTACATGGGTTATGTGATAATGTAAGATTTATGATTATGTGGCACACATAAGAAAGGATTCATTATAAGATGGGTGGGACCTATATCTCCCTCCAATGCATTGGGTAAAGATTTTATATCTCATGAGATAGACATGGCTGGAATGGTAGGTTATACCGGTTCAGTGAAACAGGACTGAAACGAGGGTTACTCGATTCAGAAAGGGACTTTGTCCACTAAGATAGTCTTGGCAATGAGTCATGACTAACAAGAAATGATTTTCCATGATTATGTGTGCATGCCACAAAGTTTCAAGTTTCATGTTATGATTATGGTGATCTCATTTTCACTTCTATGATTTGTTCCGTGTTAAGATTTTATGATCTCTTTTGCAGGTTATGATTTTCAAAAAGATATGATATGATTTTTATTTCGTTGGTATACCCTTACTGAGCATTTGAGCTCACCCTTTTATGTTTTCTTTTCCCCAGGACATAAATAAAGGTTTTAGGTAAAAAAAGGGAAGATCTTTATGGGAGATGTTGAAGATCTTTCCCCACGATTAGAAGATTTTATTCCGAGTTTCCAAAGACACTGAACTATTACGATCCTTGTGTGTGTGTTTTTGTTATGTACTAAGTATTCCGCAAATGTAATGTAATGTCCATGTACGTCAGGATACGGGTCTCTACAGTTGGTATCAGAGGAAAGGTTTAGTCAACCTTTGGAAACTAGGATGCGAAAACGTTAGTGAGATCCCTAGAGATATTTCTAAGGTATGTCTAGGGATGTCCCTAGGGATAAGTATACGTATAGGTTATAGTAATAGAATTACGCTAACGATCATAGAATTAAACCTAAGATGTTGGATATTGAAGGTACTCCCCCTTTACTATGTTGTTTTCCCTAGCATGATTTTTTCCTCTCACACTATTCTTTTTGGGTTTTAGACGATGGCTGGAACCCGAAGGAACCGTGTTGATCAATGCAATGGACAATGCAATGATTGTCCTCCTGAACAAACAAATGTTATGGGAGATGGAGTGCAAAATCTTATTGCTATACTTACACAAGCTATGAATCATTCTGGACATCCAAATGAGCAGAGAAGGGAACAATATTCTATTGAGTCCTTCATGAGGCAACGTCCACCTTCTTTCAGTGGGTCTTCTGATCCACTTGTTGCTGAACAATGGATCAGTACCACTGAAAATATATTTTCAGTTCTTCAATGTTCTGAATATGATAAAGTCATCTTAGCAGTATATCGTTTGGAAGGTGAAGCTGATCAATGGTGGAATCTTATCAAGAATACGAGGCCAAGGGATGAAATTGAGTCCATGGAATGGGACGAGTTCAAGAACTTATTTTTCAGTAAGTACTTCCCTCGTATTCTTCGAACAAAGATGGAGAAAGAGTTTCTTGAACTAAAGCAAAGGGACGATGAATCTGTTGGTACCTATGAAGCAAATTTTACAAGACTTGCAAGGTATGCTCCTGGTATTATCATCCAACCTGAAAGTAAAGTTGATTGATTTTTCAGTGGCTTAAAACCAATTCTTCTAAGGGCATTAGCTATAAGAGACTTTAGTAGCTATGAAGAAATTGTGCGTTGTGCTATCAAGGTAGAAATGGAAGTTGGTGTTACATATCCATCTCATGGTTTTGACAAGAAACGAAAGATGGAGGTCAAGGAGAAACCTCAGAATAATGGTGAAAAGAAGATAAATGTTTCCTTATGCACAAAGTGTGGAAAGAAGCATGGTGGAGATTGTCTTAAAGGGACTAGAAAATGTTTTAAGTGTGGAAAAGAAGGTCATCGAGCAGCTGAGTGTCGAAGTAATGGAAAAAGGTTTTCTAATGATGTGAATAAAGCAAACACTGCAGAGAACGTACCACCAACACTTCAATGTTTCAAGTGCAAATAGATGGGACATTATGCCAATAATTGCCCTAATCCAAGGGTTAGTGATGATCAACATGAGCAACCACTTAAGGCAAAGGACAAAGGGAAGTCACATGCGATCACTATTGGCAATGTTGAATATGACAACGATGTGGTGGAGTGATTAAGTGTTTATGTAATGGGATTCCAAAATAATGTTGTATCATGGAATATTGGAATATTTATGTATTGGTCTAATGTGGTATTCAAAGTGATTGAGATATTATGTGCATAATGAAGGGAAAACGAGAAAATGAAATGTTTAACAGTATTCATGAGCTCATGATTGATATAAGGACTAAGTGATATCATGGTTTGAGTATAAATAATTTTGAGGATTTTGGTATGTGTAAAGTGTTAACTTTTAACTGCATTCAAGTTTTCACTAAGGTTCAATGGGTATTCAAGAGTATACATGATTAAGGACTTTGAATGTTTGGAATGTGACCAACAAAACATATCTTATGATATATGGGGATCAACGATGATATTAAATCTCTGGTAATTGTTTTCACTATGTTATGAGAGTGGACTGCAGTATTATGGATAAGCCTAAAGATTGGAATGGATTGTGTTGGACGTAAGTTAGTATTGTTTAAGGATAGAAATTTTTTTCGATATTATTGATGGGATGTTATAGTAATATAGTTTTGGAAAAAGGACAACCTGCAGGACGGGCGACAACCCACCGCTTCGGACAAGGCTGTAGGAATCGAACCCACAACCGAAGTGCGACTGGCCTTTATCGCCTACCACTGGCCTACAGGAAGTCCCTGTTTAGTAGAAACTAGTTTTATTATATTAAGCAGTATGATATATGAAGTATAAGTCCATTTTAGGAACCATATATGATTAATCTATAGAATGACTTATATATATTTAATAACTTTTGATAACCTTTTGTTTGAGACAGATGGAATGACCCGTCATTCTATCACATGATCTGCTAACACTTCACGAATAACAAATTCAACTTCATTTATTTAAGAGATGAAGTGGAAATTGTTCAAGGCACGAACATTAGTGAGATTGTACCAAGATAAAGTAAGTATTTATTCTAATTCAAATTTTCAAATTTAGGGAAATGATCTTGAAAACCAAAAATGTTGTCCTAGTGATCTTATACCTGATGAATCAGATGGTACCTTATATCATCACAAATCTATGGATTTGTGATTGTTGGCTTTTCCATAGCCATGTTCTCTACCACTCTCCATCAGAACATGATGGCTAGATTTTTCTTCCATATCCATATTTTCACCTATGTGGAAACCCAGTGATTAGTTTATTTGGGGTAACCATTACGTTTCATACCTTTGTTTTTAAAGATTGGTTTTGGTATTCCTTTTTACGATGTGGGTTTCTATTAAAGAAACGTTCGAATAGTAAACCATTTATAACCCCGACGAATTTCGAGGGCGAAATTCATTTTAAGGGGGGTAGAATATAACAGCCCAAGATTTTATAAAGAAATATTCTTTTTAATTTTATTAATGTCTTGTGTTGTACGCTACACCAAAAGGAGCTTGCACAACACGCATCCTTGTCTTGACTTACATTACACGCAATCGCGACCTTCCTCAATAGCGTGTGTAATACGCAATACCGAGTTTCACTAAACAACGATGTGCTATTAAAATATTATTAAAACTAGCCGTTATGAATAGTAATAACCACTTTTTAAAATTCTGTAAATCTTATTTTTCAAAATGAACTTCATTTTTGGATTCGGAGTATCGAATTTAGCCTAAGATGAAATTTTGGTACTTTTCGGATAACTTTCATATTCTGATGAATAGTGAAAATCACTAAATTATAATTAAAAACAACTTTTTTAATCGAAATAATTAAAAGTGATAAATTATTAATTTGAGTGGTTTTAAAGTATATTTAGAATATATTTTTACAATTTAATACAATGTTGGTCATTGGTTATAATTTCACATTTAAACAAGACATAATCAAGTGTCAATCTTTTGATATATATTGTTTCCTAAAAACACGCTATTTATTTTAACAGCGGGATTTAATTATAAAATTAATTAATGCAACTTCTATGTTATGAATTTGGTAAAATAGATTTCATTTTTGAATTCGGAATATGAAATATAGCTTAGGATGAAATTTTGGCATTGTTCTGAAAAACATCAATTTTTGATGAATAGTGAAACTACTAAGTGGTAGTTAAAAAAAACTGAATTTTTCATAAAACGTAATTTTTCCGCTTCTGTGAATGGAATTTCGAAAATCCGAGAGACACGGTTAATATCAAGGACTAAAATGTGGTTCAATGAGATGAAAATAATTTTTTGGTGAATAGTAACTTTTTACTTTTTTACTGCGGTTAATAGTAAATAGGGTAACTAAGGGTAAATATGATATTACTATTACCCTAACACATGTCCTAATTCTATTGGACAAGTGTAATTCGACCAAAAACAAACTTAGGAATAAAATATGACCATTTAGGCCCACTTGGATTAGATTAGGACATTTATTATTAATTTATTTAAAGAAGGGTTAAAATAGTTAAAATCAAAGTTTAATAAGTAAATCATTTTTAATATGGGGTTCTACATAAGATAAATTCGACTATAAATATTCATTAGAAATCTAAAACGATTTCCTACATAATGGTATTTTATTTGTAATTTTTAGACATCAAATAATTTAATTAATTTATGACACAAAGATGATGCAGTAATTATCTTATTTATGAAATATTGACATAATTGATGTTATAAACACCAAAATAAATGTAATTTGAGAATTTTTATGAATTCCACTAATTTTCTAGGTTACTATGATATATTAATGTTGATTTAATAAACTTGGTTCGAACATTTAATTCAGTTATGACTTTCACAAAAATCATATATCAAATAGTGTCAAAATTGACACAAAATAGTTTTTAAATCAAATATTATATTATTAATTGTTATTTTATTCCTAAAAATCTAAGGTTCGGCCAAATGACTTAGATAAGGATATATATATTAATAATAAACAATTTGGGGTTCGTTTGGCATGTTATAGTAAGTGTATTAACCATATAGTGAAAGAAAACAAAAAGACACGGTAAAAGTTAAATTAATTAACTTAGAGTTAAATCTAATTGATAAGGTTAAAATAATACACTAAACTTGTCCAAATCCTATTGGTTGATAGTATTTCGACCCATCCCCACTTTAGCTTCGAAATAAGACCCTTTGGAACCATTATAAACCGATTTTGACTTTAATATAAAATAATATCTTGAGATATTCCTAAGGTGCCCCTCTCCTCCCCTATAAAAGGACACCTCCTCCCCCTCCTCCTCACACCAATTTGAGCACTCAAGCTCGGCCAACCCCTGCCAAAATCTCTTCTCCACTTCCCTAGCAACATCCTAGAGGTTCTGGTCTTCCTCAAAGACCAATTCTAGTGCCCTAAGAGGAGGTCTCAAAGAGGCACTTCAAAGAAGAGGTAATTACCGTTACCAATTCTTTCATCTTTATTTCTTCTTCCACTTCTTCTTCTTAGGTTTTTTCATTATGAAGTAATAACATCAGTATCACTCATATACTGATATGTTATTATAAGTATGAAACAACCCTATTTCACCATCTATCCATCCTACGGAAAAAGAAATCACCGCGCGTGCGTACGTACGGAATACCGTCTCCACGCCGTGGTGTAATCTATTTTCCACCACCACCTTACATGGATGGGTATAATGGTGTAAAGAATAACTATACATAGTTATTACAACATCATATTGATTCTGATATATTGTATAATCCACTCCAATTCAATTCAATATTTATAGAAATGATATCATCGCTCGTGCGTACGTACGGAATACCGTCTCCACGACGCGATGAGATTCATTCTCCATGTTAACCATTTAAGAATGATTATAATGTATATATAAGAAATAATAATGAAATATATGACATTATAAAGCTACTGGATTTATGTATATATATACATATGTATGTCATCTACTTACTTCCATTTCAAGACAATAAGGAAAGGAAAACAGCGTTCATGCGTACGTACGGACTACCGTCTCCATGAACGGTGTTTTTCATTTTATTTATCTACCTATTATATATATATATATACTGAATATATATGATATATAAATCATATTTTATATTCTGGAAATAAGTAAATCATGATATAAGTAATAATGATGTCAAGAACAACAAGTCAAAACACCTACGATAAATGAAACGATTTTACCCAAAACGCTTCTTTAACATGGAATTTACAAAAGAACGGGTAATATAATGTCATAAGTGAACCATATATGATATAATAACAATGAATATGATTCTGTAATAAGTCAATAACATGATTTAAATCATTATACAGGAGGTTCGGACACTTACAAAGCAAGTCGGACCTAAGGTAAGGGAAATATCACAATCTCATTTTTATCGGAGATTGTTTATTCGTAAGTATTTATTGGGGTGTATTTTATCATCCACATACATGTTTTATCAATATGTAATATTGTTTCCATCCACTTACAATAGTTTAAATCCAATTTTACCCTTCGGTGAGTTTTTAGTAAAAGATATGAAAGGAATCTTTTGTCGTTTTCGTACGAGGTACTTTTTGACTTTTCCGACAAATGTACGAAGAATGTTTTTTTTAACTTATACGGCATGAATGGATTTTTAAAACATTATTTCCAAGAAGCTTCCTTTAAAAGTTTTCAAGTTTATTTTTAATCAACTTCTTTTATTTTAAAGTTGTATGACATGTTATGAAAGGAAAAATGTTTTTGAAGAAGAAAGGATATTTTCCTCAAGAATGGAGTTCAAGTGTTTTATCAAAATTATTTTCCATCTAAGATAATAAAGGGTTCTGTTTTTATCCCTATTATTAAATTGATTTGATCGTGTTGTGATGGAATTATTTTTATGAATTCCTTTATCTTATATGAATTGTTTTATAATGTCATGTTGTTTAAGAATCCCATTTTTATTACATGGGTTATGTGATAATGTAAGATTTATGATTATGTGGCACACATAAGAAAGGATTCATTATAAGATGGGTGGGACCTATATCTCCCTCCAATGCATTGGGTAAAGATTTTATATCTCATGAGATAGACATGGCTGGAATGGTAGGTTATACCGGTTCAGTGAAACAGGACTGAAACGAGGGTTACTCGATTCAGAAAGGGACTTTGTCCACTAAGATAGTCTTGGCAATGAGTCATGACTAACAAGAAATGATTTTCCATGATTATGTGTGCATGCCACAAAGTTTCAAGTTTCATGTTATGATTATGGTGATCTCATTTTCACTTCTATGATTTGTTCCGTGTTAAGATTTTATGATCTCTTTTGCAGGTTATGATTTTCAAAAAGATATGATATGATTTTTATTTCTTTGGTATACCCTTACTGAGCATTTGAGCTCACCCTTTTATGTTTTCTTTTCCCCAGGACATAAAGAAAGGTTTTAGGTAAAAAAAAGGGAAGATCTTTATGGGAGATGTTGAAGATCTTTCCCCACGATTAGAAGATTTTATTCCGAGTTTCCAAAGACACTAAACTATTACGATCCTTGTGTGTGTGTTTTTGTTATGTACTAAGTATTCCGCAAATGTAATGTAATGTCCATGTACGTCAGGATACGGGTCTCTACAACACCTACATCAGTTGGAGTCTAAATTCCCATGGAGTTAGGATTAATATTATTGTATTTTTCTTTTTATATTTGAGTTTATTTTTATTTAATATAGATACTTGTGTTATTATTGGGTGATTAATTGTTTTTATCTTGGAATTGGGTTGAAATAGGCATATATTCTTGAATTGTTTTCAAGCATATAGATTCACATGGAATATATCTACTTGTGAATGACTGTGGCATTGCTTTTGAAAAATAAAATAGGTTCTGTTCATTTAAAGTTTCAATAATAACTTACTTGGTGTTTTCAAAAATAAATTATTCACATAATCCTATTTAACTAAACTAGATGGTTACAGTTTTTTTATATGTATCATCAAATATCGATGTTGTTTATATGTGGTTTTATTTGGTTATAATCCTCAAGGGTTTAGTCGAGTACATGAATGGATGATGAGGATTTGTTTACCAAGGAGTAGAAATATGGAGTGGGTGTGAGACTCCTTATATATATATATGATAACCTTATAGTGGTGGTATTTTCATGTGAGTTTTATTGTGATATACGAGAAAAAGTTTGAATGTTACTTTGTAAATTTATACCTTAGTGGGATGTGACCTATTAGGTGGGAGATCCTAGTGTTGTTTAGAAACAACTAATGATTTTTTAAGTCATGTGTTATTATCGAGTAATATGGAATTTCCAATGATTTTTCGATAGTGTGATGTATAGGGGTAACCTGAGGGAGGGGTTAACCTAGGTTTTTGTGTTCCCTAAGAAATAGAATCATGGGTATATGATTCGTGTTATATTGACGACATCGAAGTGGTGTGTGACCATATATCCTATTAGTATTGGATATTCCTTATATATTTTTAATATGAAAGCATATGTAGTTCTTTTGTTGTGTTAGATATGACATGAATGGAAGACATGATCAGATGTGTAATTAATAAAGTGAGCATTGATTTTATGATATGAACATGCATGTGATGTATGGTTAGCTAGTAGATTAGGAATTTAAGCTTAGTACTCATAGTATATGACCTAATATGGATTGACTTAAATGCTATGACATGGTTTATTCATACATGGGTACGTTTTTTTTTGGTATTGGGGTTTACTGAGAACCATTGTGAGATTTATTTTATAGATACACTCTTACCAGGGGTTAAGAGAGTGGTATCTTATTTAACCTACATTATAGGTGGATTACTATGACCAAATCATTGTATAAGGTTGTTAAGAATAGTGTTTGATTAAGAATGATTTAACTTGGTTGAAATCTAAAAAATGTTGATAGGAGGATATCAGAAAAATATCTAGGATGGGGAGATTGAGTTGTGTAGGTCAGGTGACATTTGGGGTGATATCATGATAGTAGATAGTAATTCATAGGGAATTCATTTATAGACTTTTTAGTGCTTTTATATGCTAGTATGAGGTTTGTTTTGTCCCTTGAAACCTGTATGGGTTGTAGGACCCTAAGGGGTGACAATATGTTATGATGTGTTCTGAGACTACTTTATTCCCCAACTATAGGGAGTTAGGCCGTGGGTTGTAAATGGTATTTGTGGATGATCAACAGCGGATGGTTATCAAATATTATATGACATTGGAATGATATGAGAAACCTTTTGGTGTTCGATTAGTGGAAAAGTGTTTTTTCCATTTATTTTATAATTTGTGTTGATTCGAAAAAGGGTTGTTTTAGGGTATAGTCAAGTTTATTTTATCCCATAAGTGTTTTGTCATTAGGTTATAATAGGTTCATGTTACAAGGACTATATAAAGAGATAATGTAATGACTAAGGGTTCATGAGGTTTTGTGTAGGTTGAGATGATAATCTAATGTGAGAGATGAGATGTGATCCATTGTGAAATGTGTAATGTAGTGACATGACCATTGGGTCTTGTAAAATAATGAGGGTTTGAGTGTCTTTATATAATGGATAAGGACTCATAAGAGTGTCTTAAATATGGTAAGTGGGGTACCAGATAGATTTTGAGTTTCTAACAAGAATAGGTGGGGTCAATAGAAAGATGTAATGTGAGTGTTACATGATAGGGAGAAAGGTCATGGACCTTGAATTAAATCCTTTGGGACTAGGTTTATGATGGAGGATTATCAGTTGTATTGGAAAATGATTGCATGAATCACTAAAACATCATTGTATTCTCAAGTATGGATTAGGTTATGGACCCATTCAAGAAGTATGAGTTGGGATCATGATGTTCAGTGTTCAACTGATAGTGGGCATCAGGTTGGATTGGGATATTTATTGATGAAAAGGAAAGTCCTATGGTGGGGATCACACTATATATTATCTAAGAACATGATACTCATTTTGATTAGTTTTTGGTAATTTTCAGGGGTGAATTGTTAATGGTCCCAACTGAGAGATGATTACGGTTTTGTGATGGAATTTGGATGCAAGCGGCTATGTTATGTGTGGTAAATAGAGAGTTACTAGATGTGGGTATTGGTTTATGAGAATTTGGTTGAGTCTAAATGTTTAGTAATTGAATTACACTAGATTTGAGACAACTATCTGGTGGTATGACTAGGTGTTTTTTTGTCAATAGGCCTATAGGGTGTTGAGTTTCATGGAATTTCAGTGCTCATGTGCTTCACATCAATGTGTACAATGATGTGGGGATATATGTTATAGTTAGGGTCATTGGAGTGAGATTATGTATTCTGATGAGAATGTTCTGGTGATACTCAGGTATGATTATACGTTACTAATAGTCTAGTGTATACTAGTAATTCCAACCAATTGTTTATGGAATTTATATTTTAAAAATTCATGGATGTCGTTGGGAGTAGATCGTGGATTTGGGGGAAATAATCTGGATCGTGATGCATTGGATGATAGGTTTTCAGGTGTGGTCACTAAAGAAATGTATTGTCCAATTAATTCACACATAAATGGGAATAATGGGTCAGGGAAATTTGAAACACAACATTTGAGGAATAACTAAAATTGTGAGCAGCCAGTGTGAGAGGTTGATGTGGTTTTGAGTAGTGGAGATCATTTGGGTGTAGGGTTATCACAAGAATAACCATCAGAAAAAATCGATTTGGGTCACGCATCAAGGATTTAAGATTAATATGATTTAAAAAAGATAAATGATAACAATTCTTGGTGATGATAATCATTATAGTGAAAAAAATTTAATGACCCATGTTTTTATGAGTTTTTAAAATAAAGGGAAATTTTAATTTTTTGTCCCATAGCAAAGGATGTCTTGATAATTGGTAATCAGGTTGAGATTCTTAGAGTTATAAAATCTATCATAAGTGTTTTTTATGTTATCGGAGGCCTCATATGTGTTTCAGGTGGTCGGGTGAGTGTTGGAGTAGGGTTGTGATGACCTTGATATGAATTACTACTATAGGTGGTATGTCACACTACAACTAGTGGGCGTGTCTCCATGGATGATATAGTGTTAGATTAAATTTTAAAAGAATTTAGTGGGGTTTCTCCATGAAATATGGTGATAAAACCATAATATAAATACATTATATTATAATTTGAGTGTGGTCCAATGCTCACGTCACAACAAATAATAATTGTGTGCTTGGTGTGTGATATATAAGTGTCACCCTTTGATGTGTACGGGTTAACTTATGATATATAAGGACCACTCTATGATATTTAAGGGTAACTCTATGATTTATAAGGGTAAGTTTGTGATATTTAATGCTCACTATATGATACATAAATTATACAATGTGATACATATGGTTTAGTCTATGATATTAAACTGTAACTCTAATTTTTAATGGTAAATCCCTAATTCTCCAAAAAAATAGTTTAGTGGATTGAAAATTGCAGTGAGTGGGATGCATCATGTGGGTTTCTCTAGGGCGAATGGTCATATTTTTTTGGGTGGGTTATACCATGGAGGGTCTTTATGAGGTAATGGAATTTAGATTCTCTATGTGGTTGGTTTCTCTATGAAGGTTAGGGTCACTGAACAACATAACCCTGGGTAGTAAAGTAGAGTTTTTAGTTTTTTCTTTAGGAGTTGTTACATGTCATGACCTAAATTAAAACACCATGAAGGGTGTCTAGAAGATTAATTGTTTCATATTCCCTTTGTTTTATTCCATAATTGGATTTCTATCCAGTTTTTTTAACTAGGGATAGAATGGCCTTTTGTGATTTAAATTTAATACCCCTGTAAGGTTATTTTTTGGGATGTTCGAATAGGTGGAGGTCTAGATACTCTCCCATTTCTATTATTCCTTTTAATATCCTTTATTTATGGTTATTAAAGGTGTATTGGATCATCATTCAAGTTAATATTTTCTAATTCTTCCTTAGTTCCTCCTAATCTTGGGTTTTTGTTGATTTGTTACAATTTGGCTAAATGTTTGATGATGATAGCACTTTTTCATGTGGAATTAGGACTGATATGGTTGGTTTACACTCATTCCAGCTAAATGGGTTCTTATAAGGATGAATATATTAAGTTTCATGTATTTTCTTTGAGGTATGTAACAACTTTGAGTTATTTATGGATTTCCAACGGTTTCTGTGAAATTGATGACTGAGTTGAAATATCGGGGGTGGTTCACACCAAATTTATAAAGGTTTAATTCTTGGATATCACCATGTAATTTGTACTTTTATTATAACCAAGGTATTTATTAAAAAATTATTTTCAATTTAATGTGTAAATTTATCATAATTTTATATAATTGATTATGTGGTTATTAAGGAGTATGACCTCATGTAGATGGAAAATGTCTATTTGAACTTGGTAGAAATTAGTGGTCGATCTTCACATAAATGGAATAACTTTGAATGAGGTAGGTGGTATCTAAACTTCTACTTGAGGTTTATGCATTATGTTATGTAGAATATGATATGCAGCCTCAAACCATTGATGTGATAAACCAAGAATTGAATATTTATTATTTATTTAAACACCCCATGAGTAGGATGGAAGTGTATTGGACCATGATAGAATAATGAACACTAAGATCAGTTCCTCATTCACCAATTTATAAAGTCCTTAATATAAACTCCTGATACGTGATATATGGACACATGAGGGTTATGAATTAAACAATGAAACACAGTATACTAGGTGATAGGTTCCCCCAGTTCCCTTAGAGTCAAGAATTTTATGTAATAGGAATGGATGGATTAGGTATATGATATATGGGACATTGAGTTACATATGGCCTCTTGAATAGTTGATTAGTGTGTGGGGTGACTAGTTATCCTATATTAATATGTGTTTGTATGGGTGGTTATACCATGGGAATAATTTATGTGTAAGTTGGCTATGAGAGGATATGCCTAGATTGACTTGAAAGTAATATGGTCATTATACCATTCATTCAATGTTTTTCCTACATGGTATTAACCATGCATCCAATAAGTCCATGATAAGATATTGTATATGTTGAGCAACACTATTCACATTTAGAGATGAGATTGATCCTAGAGTTGGTAATGACATAACGAAACCCACATGGGGTGTCCAAACCATAATGTTACATAGGGGAACATAAAGGGTACCCCAATATTGTGATTACTTTGGAGAAGATTTGAAAAAGGCTGAAAACATGGTTGTATTCTAGTATGAATGTGGTGATAGGGATAAGTTTTGTGCTTGAGTGGCCAACCCAAGAAATGTGTATTGGGTTTTGGAAAGTTTCTAACCTATGTAACCTTATGATGATATAGTGATATCAGTGATGGTCTCTTATCCCCTGATGATGATGATATAGTGGTATCCAGGTTGATTGCTTATCCCTATGATGATGATGATATAGTGACATTTAGGTGGGACCATTATCACCCAATGATTATGCTAAAGTGATATCTGAGTAGGCCACTTACCCCCCTCAACGATGACGATATAATGATATCAGGGTACGAATTTTATCCCCTTGATGATGATGATAAGTGATGGCATTTTAGTGGGCCACTTATCCCCCCGACAAAGATGATATGAGATATTGTTGAGTTATTATACTATTCCCCTAGGTATATATATATATATTTATTTATATTTATATATTGGATACAGTTCTAGGGTGGATCAGTATCCCTCCACAGTGTATGTATATTGAATATGGTTTCGGGGGTGGGTTGTTATTCCCCCTAGGTATTGATATTTATGATATGGTTATAGAGAGGACCACTATTATAACAACTTAGGTTTTTTATACATAAATATTTCATATTTTTATTTGAATATTCAATACATTAAAAAAGAACATGACCAAGGACCATAATAGTGGAGGAACCCGGGGAATAGAGGAAGCATGAAAGATGCACAATTTAAAATCACTTTGTTTGGATTCATGTTAAAAACACTGAATCAGAAAAACCCGTTTCCTGGATTTTGAAAATAATCATGTGTAATTAAATTTAATCATGGAAAAATAAAATTGAATGAAATTTTAAAAGGTTACCTTTTTTATTGAAGTCTAAAGTTTGATTAACTCACCATTAAAATGTTGCGGTTGAAGGTCACCAAACTAGACATCCTCTAGATCATCCAAATATGATCCATAATTATTCAATCATCAACCAAAATTTCCTAAGTGCTAGCATGGAAAATCAAAGAGCTTTATGACATCCCTTTGATCACATGAAGAACATGGGCTTGATTGAGAAATAAGGATCAATAAAACATTTTTATTTCTTCACAATCTCTCTACTAACTTGGAGGGAGGGTAGATGATAGATTATCTCACTAAATTAATCCAAATGGTGGAGCTCAATATTCAAGAGGCTAAAATGAGATTTTGTACTTAGGTTATAAATTATCAAATTTTACTATGGTCCCTAGAAAGTAATAACGTTCATTTTAGAACTTTGCACACAAAAATGACTTAATAAATTTATCATTCATGTCACAAATATTTTATCACTCATTTGTAACTCTATAAAACTTTGTGTGGTAAAATAATAACCACTAGATAATCCTGTAGGATCCCCGAATGATTTAATGAACCTTGAACATCCTATATTCATTTGAAAAGTTATATTTCCTCATATTCACTTTTATCATAAAAAAACTTGTGAATACCATGAGAAATAAATTAAACCATCATTATTATAAACTTAACTAATATAATTGAATTAGTTTTACTTATGATCATTTGTACTTAGATATTCATCACCCCCTATATGTGGTAACCACTTAGTCTTAAAATCATATTCATTAGAATGGGTGGAACTTTTGGATACACTTAATGTGTGACCCTTTAAATACTTATCTCAATATCACTGATTCTAACCCACATACCATGAGTGGACTCATGCAACCCATCATGACCATAAGAAGATAAGGAATTTCATAGCTACGAATTCCTCATATGAACACTTTATGTGTAATATAATCTCTTTGCTTCGTGATATCTCATAAAGAAGGATAAACACTTATGTCATTATCCTTTTGTTGCGTTATAAATTTTGTGACCTTACTGGATGGACTTACCTTCTTGTACCATGGATATGTATTTATTGAAGGTAATACCATCTTGGTCAACCTCATCCCTTGATATATCTCTTCCTCTACTCGGAAGTGACAAATTATATCTTTATCATTCTACCAATGGAATACCACTAATGATGCCACAAAACCAAGCTACCTTGCCACAATTTCATCATCAAGGTTTTTTCCATGCATAAAAGTATTCAATGAATTGGAAAATTTTGATAATGGTCTCATGTCAGGGGACTAATATACATATCTATAGATAGAAACATCAAATGACACTTGAAACATGTGTTGTTCACTTTAGAACGTTTTTTATCATGATCTCATCTACTTGATATCACTATTCGAGAGCTTCCTGATAGTAAGTCTTAGTGCTTATAATCCCCTCGGTAAATGATAGTAAGAAATCACATCTATCCCATCAGTATGATGTATCTAGACCATAGGACATATATATTTATGATTACTATCCTAATATCTTGATGTTCTAATTATAGCTACGAACTTCTATAACCTTTTGATATGACATGTAATCAATGGTCATTACAATGTAAATTATGGATGAAAAAAATATGAATGCTATTAATTTAAGAATAAACACATGAATATATCAAATTATATACATGTATTGGTAATAAAAAGTATTGTTCTAGTTGGGTCTAGGGAACCCACTATTACAACACTACCACTTGCACTAGACCCGGCTTGATGACCATACTTGTTATCCCTCACATGATAAGATCATGTTTCTATTGTGTTATATCTTTAGTCACTGTCCAACCATGTTCCCACAATAAAGATATTCTGTTATCTACAACATTATCTCATTGACTAAGACTACTCGAGAGATAATATCCATTTGTTTATCCCTCTTTTCATGTATAAAATTAATATCTTGGATAGTACTCGTAATAGAATTATCATAAAGAAAAAACATTACATACTAGGTGTGATTCCAATAACTAGAAAAAATCATTGTTTATTTTGCATTTCCTTTTTAGATACCATAGAAGAAACAAAAAACTCTATATTTGTTGATATTTGTACCAATATATTGAATGAGCTTGTCCTTCCCATTAAATAAGCTTAATTACGATGTTATATAGTATTGACCATAAAGGAAGACTAGTTTGTGTCTCCTTATAACTGGTATCCCTTTCTATCCACATAATAGTTATAACTATTTTTTACTTTCTCAAGTACAATCAAATAGTTTTGACTACTTCCCTTGTAGTTCTCTTGGATATAATTTATATTTTCCTACCATAAAGGTTATGTTGGAAATATCATGCCTTTTAAATATCATAACATATGTGATAGATCCGTTGGTGGTTCTTATTGAATTATAATTATAATGTTAATCTCCTCCTATGACTATACATGTCTTCTTGGAGAGATTTATGACATTTGATATTGGTAAAATTTTTCTCTAGATGTAGAGATCTAGTTTTCACCTGGTAAGACTTTGAGATATTTTTATATATATTCCTAGAGCTAGGCACTGAGATTTCATGCAATTTTGAGGCCCGGTGTGCCCAGAATTAATTTTATAAAAATATTAAGTATATTTCATACTATGAACATGAAGGAAATGGGATAAATCTTACAAGTTATCTCACATAAAAAATAAAAAGCAACTACTGAGTTTGGAATGTGAAATTTACCCTATGTGGGACATAACTTTGGTCAGTACAAGAAATCTATGAAAAAATCCACCCAGGGGAAAATTTGAAAATAAAATAATTAAACTTAATTATTTTACCCCTAATGATGTATAACAAATGCTCGAATGATGACTCAAATTGGAAAATGGAGACTGTCAATGATTTCTAAATGAAGTGCTTTACCTAAGGGCGGCATAAAATGAATGGGTGTGGGACATTCGGATTCCGTGCAAGTGGGACTCCTATAAATGGAGACTTAAGGATTTAGGATTAGGGTTACCCCTAATCCTCTCTCTATCTCTCTATAATCCCACTAAGACTTCTATCCTTAATTCTTCATCATATCAAGGAGGAAACTCCCCCAAAACCTTAGTGGGACAGAGCAAGAGTGAAATGGATGCGTTTTCAACGACGAATGATTAATTTGAGGTATGATTTTTCCTAATTTTGAGTTTCAATTCATCTTTTAAATTGAATATATGTTCATTGATTTATAGTTTTTATTTTCAACCATAATTAATCGATGGATGTATGAACATGACCATAGACAGGTTTTTAAAACTTTTTTCTTGATCTGTTCTTCACAGATATTTTTTACCCACTTTTGGGTGCATCATACCTCTGACATATCAACAAGTTGATGATGGTACTGTGAAGATTTGGAAGCGAGGATCATAAATCCATTCATGGAGCCAAAACTAGATGAATGAGGGAATCTCGATGGTATTCAGAATAGACCAACATAGTACCTCTGGTCAGTGGAGGTATCATGGCTCAGAAGTGCGATAATGTAGAGAGCCACATGGCCCATCCGATCAGCCGGGTGGGGTCGCACGATGCAACCTAGTTGGTAACTATCACCGCAAAGTGTAGTGACCATTCGGCCACATTGGCCATGGAAGTAGAGACCAGACATCGAGTTGGGCTGGTGTTAGTAGCGGGTTGGGCTCCTATTGGTGGGTGGGTCGGGCCATGCTGGGCTAGAACCACTCAGAGTGGTCCAAGCTAGGCTAACGGGCTGGGTCAAAACCCAGTCGGTCATACCTAGCTGAACGGGTTGGATCCTAGGTTGACTCGAGGTAGCAGTGTAGTTGACCTCCATTGTATCTCGATATTCCATGGCATGGTTGACTTCGAGGTGGACTGAATGTGGTGTTTAACCACCATGGTTGGTGGACCAACCATGAGTTGGTCTACCGACCCCGTAACCCTCTTCTAAACTTCAAATGCTCGTATCTTCGAAACTAGGTGTCCGTTTGACTTGCTGTCTACCACCACAGGACCCTCTCTTTGAGATGGATCTTCTTAGATAAATTTCAGAATTTTAATTTCTGTTTCATGATGATGGCCCCACTTTGACCCATTCGGGTTTGTTGTGGTGAAAAGAATCATTTTCACCAGTTATCTATTTCGGGGAAGTAAATATCCTATCCTATGTGTTTTTTGGTGTAGAACGTGATGGTGACATCAATTTTAGCATACAGTTTATGATGTGAGGTTTTTCTAGATTGATTCTTGTTTAGGAGTGTTTGAAAATAGTATATAGTATACTATGTTTTCAATTACTTTTGATTGGAACACTCTATTCTGGTTGAGTATGGGTCCTCAATGACACTATAGTGGAATCCTCCAGTCAGTCTAGACATGTGTCCTCGAACCTTCCAGAGTCGAACCCTCCAGTCGGGCTGGGCATGGGTCCTAAACCTTTTATGACTGGAACCCTCCAAGCGAGCTAGGTATGGGTCCTTGATGACACTAGAGTGGAATCCTCCAACAGATTTGGGCATGGCTCCTCAAACTTGATGCACAACCTCTTGACTATACATATTAGTGACAACACATATTTTTGACATGACCATAGACTCATAAGTAATAGCGAAACTTTCCTAACCGATCTGCATCCTTGTGACGTGACCTAAAACCACGTGGGAGAGATAGACCAACCCAAAGAAGATAGTATCGAAGTGTTGTGTTTGAGCCCCTTTGACTTGTATTTCATGGAATACGTGAGGGATTTTGGGCATCGACGATGGTTACTTATGAAACCATTGGTGACTCTTCTTCTTAGGATGAGTTCTGAGATGGTGATCTCCTTATTATCTCTTTGGGTTTCTTTGAATGAGTGTATATATATATATCCTATTACAAACCCTCTCCTTGGGTTTTGGTCACTCTCCTTCCAAGAGTGGCGAAGACTCACGAGGTATGCCACATGATTTTTGTGTCTATTTTCTTATGTTTGTATGGGTCTACTATCATACTATAAGTATTGAAGAATCGATGATAAGTTCATATTCTTACTGTTTCTAGCCCCTTATGTTGTCATGATCTTACATTAATTCCTTGTCGGGTTGATTTTTACTCTTTTATTGTACTTTGGTTCATCTAATATTTTCCATTAATTTTGTATATCTTACTACCCCATTATTTTCTGGGCATCCTAATGGGAATGTTTATACTCACCCCTACATGGGATTTTCCCATATGTATCGTTCCGTATAAAGAAGATGGACAAGGCTGATGGTGTCTTCAGGGAGCTTAGGGATACCAGTTCCTGGACTGCGTACGGTGGTCACAACTCGAATTCTAGAAGCAGGTATCACTCAACTATTTAACCTTTCCATGTTTTCCATCAGGTTGACACTCTGATCTTGTTGGGAATGTATTTTTATCCTTTACCTTTCTTTTTACTTTTTTGTACTCATACTGTTTTAGTGGTCCATGCATGTTTTGGTTTATTTACAGTAGGTTTCATCTTTTTCTTCATTCCTTCTTCACCTTTTCATCGATTTGGTTGTGTTAGTGCATACAAGTATTTAGGGAAAGTCCTCCTTGATTGTTGTGCCTTCGGCACTTGCTGCTACCCCAGTCCTATGAAGCCATTCTTGGGGTAGTTTTGGCTAGAGCCCCAGTTTGGTTCAAGTCATCACACTTGAATTGTTTCAAAATTTATTTTATAAATACCTTTTAAGTATATGTATAACTGACTTGGTCTAAGAATCCATTAGATAAACCGCATCAGATATCATTACCTTGAACTTTGGTAGCTACTTTATTTCAATCTATGGAGAGTTATTGTCATCCTAGTCTTAACTTATTATAAGACCAATAACTTTTTTCCATATTTTATGAAACATATTTTACATGAAAAACAATGGTGATCATACTAACCTATTGTAGACACATGGAAAAGATTCATTAAAAATTAATATTTTATGGTCTAGTTGCTTACTTTAATCCTGGACTGGACTTCACTAACATGTACCTTATTGGAAATATATGATGTCATCATACTTATCTAGTTTCATCATATAGACATCTTATATAACTAGTGGTATTGACATCCAATGCTCAGTTTATGATCACATAAATCATTTATAATAAGTAAAATAATAATGGATTTGATCATAATGAATTTTTATTACCAAACATTCCTTATTGTTATCACACTTATACCATCCATGTATAGTCTTACATGAATATTCACCATAGTATTCAAAATAATAAGCATACAATACTTTAATACAAGGAACCATTATTAAATTGTAATTGATCTTTTAAATTTTACCTAATTTCCATATACAAATTAATTGTAGAAATTATTATCCTTAATTAATAATGTATCGCCTTGCGTGGTGAATATAACACCATCACTATGATTTTATCTTTCATGAAATTTTTTTTATCAAGAACCTTTATTTTCAACACCTCTTGTGGAAGTCATTTATATGTTAACTATTTGGGAATCATTGGCATTGACTAAACCCAATTCAATATTTCTATCATTATCTCAAATAGATATCTCCACCATTTTATTGAAATATATTCTATAACATGACTATATCTTTTCTATCATAGGTATTTCTATAATTTCCTTAGAAAACATTACAATGATTACCATAGATAGAAATTGTGTTTTTTTCTTGATGAATGTTTTTTATATCCTAAAAAAATCTTTTCTTCTAAAAACATGTTCTTATGAAAATGGATTTATATCATAATAAAAATCATATAATATACATTTTTCATTATAGTTGGCATATGGTTATGGGATAATGTCTTTATATTCAATGAATGTCTCAAAAAATGGGTGTATCTACAAAAATGATTTTTAACATTGATGTTCATTTTAGGTACATCAGGATTCTAATGTGAATAAAGAAATGTGAATTTATCAATTCCCCAATGATACATTTTTTGGATCAATTTTAATATGTAATACATGTAATTAATCCTCTTTATTATCTTCAAAGCTTTGATGTGTATAAGATAATGTGATTTTGGGAATTACTCTACACTACATTATATTCATTGATGAATGAGGGGTCATGATATTCTTCAGCACACCAACCTGATGCATATCATATTTAATAACCATTTATATACCATAATTCACATTGACATTCCTTAAATACTTAATGTAATCCTATGAAGTATACTTACCACTATCTTACCTTTTTAATAGTTCATGCTTTCTAACTGAACTAATTCCAAAATCGTTGTGGATTACCTTTATTTCAATAGGTTTCTTTGTCCAAAAATAAATACATAAGTGTGTTGATAGTACATAATTTCTTTAAATCCAAATTTCCTAAAACCATACTGAATATATCCTTGAAAACTATTTTGTTTTTCTTGAAAAGGTATTATCTTTCATCAACTTGGTATATAAGCCTTACATTTTTTATTAAACATGTATTTCCAATGATTATAACTCCACAAAAACAATTATTTCCAAAATTTGAATAATGTATCCTTGTGTTCAAAGAACACATGAGAGTTTAACTAGAACTATTTACCTGTCCATTAGAAGTTGTGCACTTCTCACTGGCGACTTAAAAACCATTATGTATTAGTCACTTGGAGAACACACATTAATTCTAGTAAAGTTTTTTTACTTGGTTACTATATTTTAATGCACATATGTGATAGGAATATTGTATTAAATACCTAATAAGTAATTCAAAAACATCAAAAAATAATGATGAATATAATTGGATAATAAGTGACATATTTCTTCTTTAATTCGTTATGTTGAATTTAAGCTTCCATAGAATTATCTCACGGAATGAGAAGAAAATAACCCCATATTTAATACCTCTATAGTTTGAAGGATGTTCTGAAGGTTCCTTTGGTGTAACACTTTACATTATAATTTTATTTTTTTCTTTCAAATTATTCACTATAACAACTAAATATTGATCCATATTTAAGTTCTTATTAACTTGGAAAACCTTACCCAAAAGGTAATGAAGAATTTTCTCCAATTACTATTCATTTGGTATTATTAAACGAAACTAGATTATATGGGTTAAAATGATATGAGGAATTGATGCATTGAAAGACATTGGTCCATATTTCTATTTACATATCCAGTGTAATCATTGTTCATTCATATCTCACTTTCTTATTAGCTTCTCAGAGATGAGAAAACATGTAAATTTATCTATGTCCTGATATTGTATCCACAACTCACATCAGGCATTGATGATAGAATTATGAAGTAACCATCATATACACCATATAGGAGTCCCATGTAATCATTTCTAGACCCTCACTTCATGAGGTGACTTAATAAGAACTGGGGACACCAACCCCTTGAATTTATGATTTCCTAGTACTTTTCTCAGGTGCCTATAGTAATCTTTGGAAACTCATGCATGTTTGGAACATTATTTTTCTAGTATTTCTGTAGTGTACCTATGGCATTACTCAAAATTTTATTAAAAAATAAAATATATAAGTTTACTAATTTTATCTTGATTGCTGACTAGGAATATTAAAATTATTAATATTAAATGTTTCTCACTATTTTATCAAATCATAGTATCCATCAACTACTAGATTTGGAATACCTAGTCACTTGGTTATTGTAGTGTAAAGTATCCTTGAAACCTCTCCTCATAGTATAAAATATATGGATATTCCTCTGCTCAAAGAGTACAAGGTATAAATCTTACTACCCAGTCACATCACTCACAGATCCTTGATATGTTGAGTGGAGTCCCATCATCTATAAAGAATTAATTTTCATTTATCAGAAAAATTTCTCTAAAGTTGCAACAAGATATCTATGGATTACCCTATACTACCAAATTTAATTAATTCAATCCACCAATCTCATAAGACCTCCTTATATTTAAGATGAAGCATCAACTATGGATAATGATCGCAACAAACACCCAGTTTTTTTCAAATTTGAGTGATGAAAGGCATTTAATAACTTAATATTTTCTTTGAGGTGTTTGGTATGTTAATATCGAAACAAAAATCCATTTTATAATTAAAATACTTATTCTATGTGATAGTGATAACAAATTAACCATTCTTTTAAATAGAAAACATTCACTGAACATGTTAATTTTATCTTTCCTTGTTGGTTTATTATTATACTATGTGATTGGGCATAATAAATAAAAAATCAGAAAATAATAAACCACGTAAATAATAAAATAGACAAATAATTACATGATCATGAGAAATTAAATATTTTTTAATCCATAGAGTGAATAATTGATTAAACAAAACCCTACGGGAATTACTTAATCAAATACCTGACTTGAATAGTGGTTCCCACAAATATAGGGCATTTCACTTGTTTGGTTTATGCCAATTCTCGACTCAGACGGATTTGACAATAATTCCTCAAATATTTACAATGTATAATCACCTGCAAGTGAGAAGAATTTAGGGTGTTAAATTACTTTTTTCCATTAAATATGGACACACTGGACCTTATACAATTTAAAGATATAGGGACGATGCACAGATCATCCAAAAAAATAATTATTAAATTTTATAATATCTAAATGGAATAATTAAATTAAAAAAATTATAAACCAAACATCTACAGGTCAATATCAGATCATGATCAGTCACAAGAAATTATATTGTATAATAAAATTTAAATTTTCTAGAATTCAACATGATAGTATTTTTTTAATGCCTTAAATTTCATTAAAATAACTTTTATAATTTATCGATATGTCCCACTACACACAAAATAAATTTATTAAATACCAAAAAATTATATTTAATTATATATTTTTGTAATAAATTTTCGACTCCCTTTAGACCTAAATTAGATCCCCAAAAATTAATTTAGGACTACTAATGGGTTAAATAGATTATGCTAGTTGGACGAGGACCTAATTGGTCCAGCCCATGATGGGACATCCTTTTAAATGACATAATATATATATATATATAATGATAACAATCATCCAAAAGAATATTTGTCTCTATTTTTTTATTTATATTTTATTAAAAGATTCTATGTTTAGAATAATGATGATTGAATTCATTTATTAAAATATTTATAGGTTTTTTATCATAAAATTGAATACGAGAAAATATAATTCTTCAAATGAACATAGGATGTTCATGGTTATTTAAATTATTTGGGAATATTATCGGTAGAATTAGTGGTACATATTTCATAACGTAATATCTTATAGTGTTACAAGCGATTGATAAAATATTTTCAACATTTATGACAACTTTATTAAGTTATATATCTTACCAAGGGTCTAAAATGAATTTTATTACTTTATAGGGACCAAAGTAAAATTTTAGAAAGAATATCCTAAGTATAAAATCTAATTTTAGCCTCTTGAATAGTGATATCCACCATTTTGGTGAATTTAGTTAGATAATCTTTCCTATCCTCTCATCTAATGTATTTAGAGAGTGATTTTGGAGGAATAATAAGGTCAGATCAATATCTCTTTCTTAACCAATTATACATTCTTCAGGTCATTGAAGGGATGTCAAAAAGCGATTAGTTTTCTCACATTAGAACCTAATAAATGTAGGCTGACAATATATGAACTGTAGAGCACATGTGGATGATCTATATGGCACTTAGTCTATGTACTTTCAACCATGACTCATTAATAGTGAGCAAATAAAATAGGTGACTTCAATCAGACATGGTACCATTTACGCTTTCATTCAATTTTATTTTTCTATGAATAAATTGAATTAAATAAGACACTTTTAGAAATTTGGTAAATGGGTTTTGTGAATTTAGTGTTTTTAATATGAATCCAAACCCATAAATTTTAAACGGCGCGTCTTTCATGATTTAATTTCCCCCCCATGTTCCTTCAAATTTTTTAGTATCTTTGGAGAATATGTACACAATCTTATAACTTGGTGAAACATCTTCAACATCCCCCTTAAATGTAACGCCCTGAACCTAGTTACCCAGAGTCGGTGCATTATTACATAACATCGGCATGATCACAAGAAAGATCAAATATCGAAAGACCGATTGGTTTAGTAGCCTTGGAAACACTAGATATATTCATAAAGTTTTACATTACATCATAAAGTGAAAAACTACTACAACAACATAGTCTCCATATTCCACACTCATATCCCCACATAAAATCCCTGAAGGTCATTCATAACTTACTTCTTCACATCCTGGGAAAAATAAAACATAGAAAAGGGGTGAGCTCAAATGCCCAGTAAGGATAACAATATAGCGAAAACTATAAAAAATAATCATAAACATTTAAGGAAATGTATAACTAAAACAAAATCCTTTTAAAATTGAACTTCAACATAGTATGGAAAAAGTAAAATTAAATAATGCCATTTACTCATTCACATGGATATTCTACTAATCGAATAATCACATGCAATATCAATAACCACTTTAATAATGATGGAATGCATAATGCCAGACTATCATAACCACATAGCCAAGGCCTCATGCCAAGACTACAAATAAGATTTTGCCAAGGCCTTGTGCCAAGACACTAGTTTGTCTCATGAGACCTACTGATGCATCAAGGAGCTATAGAGGGCTCCACCCATCACATATTAAGTCCAATGCATTCCCATATGAAAAGGTTTAAACATAACATAAACATTCGTATTAAAACTAGCATACGAAATGTCAATACTTTCACTATAAACTATGAACGGTATAAAAATACCACATCCACAGTCAAACATATCACAAAACCATCAATACAATATAGAAGTTTTGTATCATAATAAATCAACTTCAAATAAACGTAAAATCCATCAAAGGATGTTGACATAGATGAAATCTAAACTCTTTTTAGAGAAATATATCTTTCAATTTTGAAATCATTTATGAGTCTTCTATTTATTAAATAAAACATTTTCTTTGAAAATATTCTTATATGATTGTAAGGGAAGCTTCGACGATTTTATAACGGCGGAAAATAACCGCACCCTCCGTATAAGCTAAAAAAACATTCTTACCTTAATTTTGTCGAAAAGGTTAAAAAGCACCTTTTTTGGAAAACGACGGAAAGATTCCTTTATAAACCACTTATAAAAATTCAAAAAAGGGTATAAATGACTTTAACCCATATTCTTGTAAATAGTAAAAATGTATTGAAATACATTTTTAAGAAACATGGATGTGGATGATAAAGAGATCCCAGTAGATTATTACGTATAAACAACCTCGGATAATGAAGAGATTGCGAAATAAACCCTTACCTTGTACTTTTCCTTGGTTGGGGTAGGTCAAACTCCTATATAATGGTGAAATAATTTTTATTAAATTATACAAGAATCATATACATTAATATGATATCATATATGATCTTTTAACATTGATTTGTTAATAATATCTTAGTATTATCGTTGTTTCGGGTGTTAACTTACTCGTTTTCTTTTATATGTTTTGTTACGTAAGCCATGTTTGTAATGGATAGGTTGTATCTTAATTATATCCAGAATGATATCAAGTCCTTATATACTATTATTAATCATCAAATGAGAACTATACTTGAATGGATACGATGTAGAATGAATCTCATCGCGTTCGTGGAGACGGTAGTCCGTACGTACGCACGAGCGACAATATCATTCTTTTGATATTAAAATAATATATAAATGGATGGTATATAATATATACAGAATCATTAACATGTTATATTTATTATTTACATGAGTTACACATCATTATTATACCCATCTAAATAATAATATATTGAATAACAATTACACCACGACGTGGAGACGGTAAGCCGTACGTACGCACGTATGATGACGTGTTATTCAAAGGGTGGATAGAATACTGAATATGGTTGTACCATATTTATAATAACATCACAGTATATATATGATACTCGATTTATTATTTTAGAATGGTAATAACAAATAAAGAAGAAGTGGAAGAATAAATGAACTTGGAAAAGGGTGGTGAAATCATTACCTCTTCTTCGGGTTCTTCCTTTTGATTTGATCAAAAGGGCTCCATAGGTTAGCTTTATGATAAAACAAAGGCCTCTAGGTTGTATTGAGGGAAGTTGGGAGAGTATTTGGGCAGATTTTGGCCGAACAAAAAGGCTTTGAAGGTGTGATGTAATGAGAAGTGGGAGTGCCCTTTTATAAGAGGGGTAAGGGGCACCTT
Organism: Viscum album; assembly: GCA_963277665.1. Classification (NCBI taxonomy): domain Eukaryota; kingdom Viridiplantae; phylum Streptophyta; class Magnoliopsida; order Santalales; family Viscaceae; genus Viscum; species Viscum album. Next base: position 1,851,139,532 of record OY728156.1, read on the forward strand.
TGGAAAAGCTAGAAATATTAATTTATAATAAATTCATATTCGGTTTCTAATTGCTCCAAATTTGATTATTCAAAAATTTAGGTGGGGATAGGTCGAAAACCATTCAAAAATAGAATTTATACAGGTTTGGGTTACTATATTAACCTTATCTTTTAGTTTTAACTCTTAGTGAATTAGTTTGACATTTACCATGTCACTTTGTATTTTTATATTATATAGTTAATAAACTTACTATATACATCCAAGAGACCCCCAAGTGGTCCATTGATGATACAAATATCATGATATAAGTCTCTTGTCCGATCCTTAGATTTTTAGGAATTTAATATCAATTAATAATATAATATTTTTTTTAAAAACTCTTTTATGTCAATTTTGACACTATTCAATAGTTGATTTTTTTGAAACTCATAACAGAATGATTACTTCGAACAAAGTCAATTAAATAAATAATAATATGTCATAGTATCTTATAAAATTAGTTTAATTCATTAAAAGTCTCAAATTATATTTATTTAGGTATTTATAATATCAATTATTTTAATTTTTTTCACTATTATGGTAATTACTGCATCATCATTGTGTCATAAATAAATTAAATAATTTAATGTCTCAAAAATATAAATAAAATATAATTATATATGGAATATTATTAGATTTATAATGAATATTTAAAATCGAATTTATCTTATGTATAACCCTCAATTGAAAATGTTTAATAAATAAACTTTGATTTTAACTCTTTTAACTATTCTTTGAATTAAATAATGATAAATGTCCTAATATAATCCAAGTGGACCTAAATGATAATATTTTATTCCTAAGGTTGTTTTTGGTCGAGATACACTTGTCCAATAGAATTAAGACATGTGTTAGGGTAATATTAATATCATTTCTACCCTTAATTACCCTATTTACTTTTAACCGTGGTAAATAAAAGTAAAAAGTTACTATTCACAAAAAATTATTTTCATCTCATTGAACCAAATTTTACTTCTTGATATTAACCGTGTCTCTAGGATTTTTGAAATTCCCTTCACAGAAGTGGTAAAATTAAGTTTTATGAAAAAATCAGTTTTTTTAACTACCACTTAGTAGTTTCACTATTAATCAAAAATTGAAATTTTTCAGAACAATGCCAAAATTTCACCGTAAGCTATAATTGATATTCCGAATTAAAAAATGATTTCTATTTTACAAAATTCCAAACATATAAGTTTCATTAATTAATTTTATAATTAATTCCCGCTGTCACAACAAATAGCGTGTTTTTAAGAAACAATACATATCAAAAGATTGACAATTGTTTAGGTCCAATTTCAAAGTGAAATTAATTCTAATGAACACCATTGGATAAAATGGTAAAAATATATTCTAATTATACTTTAAAACAAATCATATTCATAATTTATCACTATTAATTATTTTTATTAAAAAAGTTGTTTTTAATTTAAATTTAGTAATTTTCACTATTCATCAAAATATTAAAGTTATCCGAAAAGTACCAAAATTTTACCCTATGCTAATTTTGATATTCTGAATCCAAAAATGAAGTCCATTTTGAGAGATATAATTTATAAAATTTCAAAAATTAGGTATTACTATTCATAACGGCTAGTTTGGTAACTCATGGTGCGCTATAACTCGCTGTTGCGTGTAGTGCATGTTATTGAATTATTTTGAAGAAATAACACACTATGAAATCTTGGGGTGTTACATTCTCCCCTCCTTCAATAAATTGCGTCCTCGCAATTTGAAATTGTTCTTCGAAAATAAAAGGTTTAAAATAAAAAATATTTTTGTGGGAAACCCCACATCGGAAATTGGGTTACTAAAATTTAGTATTAATATGAAGAAAAGAGAAATGAAAGGGTCACCACCAAATTATGATCTCGATTAGGAGAACATTGGTGGAAATTAGAGACATATAATTGGAGGAAAATGTAAATATTTATAGGTAGTTATTGAGTTCATCAATCACAAACAAGTTTAAAATTAAGGTCCTTAAATTCATCAATCTATGATGATTTGAAATACCATCGGTTCAACAAAACATAGGGTATTAGGATAACACATTTTTTGGTTTTAGGATTCCTTAAATAAAGTATAAGAATTAATTTCTTCATAGAATAATAGAACAAGAAAAAAAATATATTCTTGACATGTAGAGTTCCATCCTTTATCTAATTTCTACCACAGAATCATCTTTCACTCTAAAAGATAATAGAACTTAAAAATAATATTCTATTTATCCTATTCGTATAGGGTTAAAAAATGAATTTATAATTCATCTAGAAGAACCATTAAAAAACGAAATTATTCAATCCAGGACATCACGTGGGTCAGTGGTAGGTGATTCACCCTTGTCGCCCTTCGGTTGTGGGTTCAAGTCTCGTGGCCTTGCCGGACGCGATGAGTTGCCGCCCGACCTCTGGGTTGTCCTTTTATGGAAATCCAAAATAATCCAAACTAGAACTATCCAAAATACATCAGTCCAAAATTTATAAGGAAGGTAAACACAATAAAGATCCTTTTTTCTGCGTAATAACATGTGAACACCTTCATCATGTATTCTTTTAAAACTCTGCAACATCCTGAATTACCATAAAACCTTATTGATTACATTCATGATCCCTTATTCCTTAAAGAATAATAGATATACCCCTTCAATCCAAAAATGTTTTAAACCCAAAAAATGATGGAATATACAAATCATTAATCAGTTTCAAGGTAGTCAGGAATATCCAATATAATTTATCCAAATCAATCATGTATTATTCCAAAATCACTACCTCGGTATCAGAACTATATTATGGTTTATCATTCTCTCAACCATATATTTTCCAAAAATTTATCATGCTATTGAGTCACTTTTCTTTGTTCCACACAGTCTCAAGTCCTTAATGAAATAGTACTGCAGTACAATCCTTATATACTCCATAATTATTATAATAAGTACATTGTTGGTACAACACTCAATTGACATAATCAACATAAGAACTCTAATCATTCCTCGTCATCTGTGGTAGTATAATAACAGGATTATTATCCAATAACATCATTTGTGGCATAGTCTGATGACTGGGACATAGGTTCGCGTAGTGTCCAAACTCCTTGCAAATGAAGCATTGTACATTTGAAACCATTTTCTTACCCTTGCAGTCACGTACTTTGTGCCCTTTTCCTCCACACTTATAACAAACTCCCATTCCTTTCAAGAAAGTTCCAGGGTGTTTCTTCCCATAGTTATCACATATGGGAAAATTCTTCTTTTCCCTCTTCACTTTATCCATCTTTCTCTGTTCCATCCTTTTCTTCTCTTGCTTCCCTTCAAAGTCATAGGACTCAGTAAACTCTTTACTTATCTTATAAACACATGATATTATTTCTTCATATGATGATAATACATGGGAGACTATTTCTCTTATAAATTCTGTCTTAAGACCATGAAAGATATGATCCTTCTTTCTCTTTGGATCATGTGCATTGCTGGAGTTATCATTCCTTCTACTAGGCACAATTTATAAACAATGGAATACACTAGACTAGTTTATGAATAACAATACCTAATCCCAAACTTGTAAAACACATAACATAAAATAAATAGTTTATGGATATAATCCATAATCATAAAAATGCCTCCTTTGAGGAAGTATATACTCATGAACACTTAATAATGGTTTGTAATGAAAATGAGAATTATCCTAAGCATATCCCCTGGGAGTGTCGTAACCAAGAGTGCAGCAAGGCCCGTTGTCGTGCACCAGTTACCGTTCGAGTCTAGCTCAAAGCGGTGTTTTCGGGTTTTACCCCTAGGTACATCTATTCCAGAGCCGCCTCTACCTGCTCGTATCCAGACAGGGATGTATTTCTCGGAAAACTCACAAAATCTCTACAATACCAAAATTCTAGAAAGTTCTTCTATACTAATCCTCACGGTCAATCTTAGGTCTATGTTCTCTAATCAGAGTTTATCTAAATCTAGCTTCCAAGGTTTGTACTAAACATCCTCTAATACCAACTGTAATGCCCCGACCCCAGTTACCTAGAGTCGGTGCATTATTACATATCATTGACATGATCGTAAGAAATATCAAATCTCTAAAGACCGATTGGTTTAGTAGCCTTGGAAACACTAGATATATTCATAAAGTTTTACAATACATCATAAAGTGAAATACTACTACAACAACATAGTCTCCATATTCCACAATCATAGCCCCACATAAAATCCCTGCAGGTCATTCATAACTTACTTCTTTCACATCCTGGGAAAAATAAAACATAGAAAAGGGGTGAGATCAAATTCCCAGTAAGGATAACAATATAGCGGAAACTATCAAAAATAATCATAAACATTTAAGGAAATGTATAACTAAAATAAAATCCTTTTAAAATTGAACTTCAACATAGTATGGAAAAAGTAAAATGAAATAATTCCATTTACTCATTCACATGGATATTCTACTAATCGAATAATCACATGAAATATCAATAACCACTTTCATAATGATGGAATGCATAATGCCAGACTATCATAACCACATAGCCAAGGCCTCGTGCCAAGACTACAAATAAGATTTTGCCAAGGCCTTGTGCCAAGACACTAGTTTGTCTCATGAGACCTACCGATGCATCGAGGAGCTATAGCGGGCTCCACCCGTCACATATTATGTCCAATGCATTCCCATATGAAAAGGTTTAAACATAACATAAACATTCGTATTAAAACTAGCATACGAAATGTCAATACTTTCACTATAAACTATGAACGGTATAAAAATACCACATCCACAGTCAAACATATCACAAAACCATCAATACAATATATAAGTTTTGTATCATAATAAATGAACCTCAAATAAGCATAAAATTCATCAAAGGATGTTGACATAGATGAAATCTAAACTCTTTTTAGAGAAATATCTCTTTCTATTTTGAAATCATTTATGAGTCTTATATTTATTAAATAAAAAATTTTCTTTGAAAATATTCTTATAAGATTGTAAGGGAAGCTTCGACAATTTTATAACGGCGGAAAATAACCGCACCCGCCGTATAAGTCAAAAAAAACATTCTTACCTTAATTCTGTCGAAAAGGTTAAAAAGCACCATGTTTGGAAAATGACGGAAAGATTCCTTTATAAACCACTTATAAAAATTCAAAAAAGGTTATAAATGACTTTAACCCATATTCTTGTAAATAGTAAAAATGTATTGAAATACATTTTTAAGAAACATGGATGTGGATGATAAAGAGATCCCAGTAGATTATTACGTATAAACAACCTCGGATAATGAAGAGATTGTGAAATAAACCCTTACCATGTACTTTTCCTTGTTTAGGGTAGGTTAAACTCTTGTATAATGGTGAAATAATTGTTATTAAATTATACAAGAATCATATACATTAACATGATATCATATATGATCTTTTAACATTGATTTGTTAATAATATCTTCGTATTATCGTTGTTTCGTGTGTTAACTTACTCATTTTCTTTTATATATTTTGTTACGTAAGCCATGTTTGTAATGGATAGGTTGTATATTAATCATATCCAGAATGATATCAAGTCCTTAGATACTATTATTAATCATCAAATGAGAACTATACTTGAATGGATACGATGGAGAATGAATCTCATCGCGTTCGTGGAGACGGTAGTCCGTACGTACGCACGAGCGACAATATCATTCTTTTGATATTAAAATAATATATAAATGGATGGTATATAATATATAAAGAATCATTAACATGTTATATTTATTATTTACATGAGTTACACATCATTATTATACCCATCTAAATAATAATATATTGAATAACAATTACACCACGACGTGGAGATGGTAAGCCGTACGTACGCACATATGGTGACATGTTATTCAAAGGGTGGGTAGAATACTGAATATGGTTGTACCATATTTATAATAACATCACAGTATATTTATTATACTAGAGTTATTATTTTATAATGGTAATAATAAATAAAGAAGAAGTGGAAGAAGAAAGGAACTTGGAAAAGGGTGGTGAAATCATTACCTCTTCTTCGAGTTCTTCCTTTTGATTTGATCAAAAGGGCTCCTTAGGATGGATTTATTATCAAACTAAGGCCTCTAGGTTTTAGTGAGGGAAGTTGGTAGAGTATTTGGGAAGAGTTTTTCTGGAAAAAAAGGCTTTTAATGTGTGAAGTAATGAGAAGGGGGAGTGCCCTTTTATAAGAGTGGTGAGGGGTACCTTTGGAAGGGCTTGAAATATTAATTTATAATAAATTCATATTAGGTTTCTACTGGCTCCAAAGTTGATTATTAAAAGTTCAAGGTGGGGATAGGTCTAAAACCATTCAACCAATAGAATTTATACAGGTTTTGGTTACTATATTAACCTTATCTTTTAGTTTTAACTCTTAGTTAATTAGTTTGACATTTACCATGTCACTTTGTATTTTTATATTATATAGTTAATAAAATTACTATATACATCCAAGAGACCCAAAAGTGGTCCATTAATGATACACCTATCATGATATAAGTCTCTTGGCCGAACCTTAGATTTTTAGGAATTTAATATCAATTAATAATATAATATTTGTTTTAAAAACACTTTTATGTCAATTTTGACACTATTCAATAGTTGATTTTTTTGAAACTCATAACAGATTGATTACTTCGAACAAAGTCCATTAAATCAATAATAATATGTCATAGTATCCTATAAAATTTGTGTAATTCATTAAAAGTCTCAAATTATATTTATTTGGGTATTTATAATATCAATTATTTTAATTTTTCACTATTATTTTAATTACTGCATCATCATTGTGTCATAAATAAATTAAATTATTTAATGTTTAAAAATTATAAATAAAATATCATTATATAGGGAATATTATTATCTTTCTAATGAATATTTACAATAGAGTTTATCTTATGTATAACCCTATATTTAAAATGTTTTAGTAAATAAACTTTGATTTTAACTCTTTTAACTCTTCTTTGAATTAAATAATAATAAATGTCCTAATCTAATCCAAGTAGACCTAAATGATAATATTTTATTTCTAAGGTTGTTTTTTGGTCAATATACACTTGTCCAATAGAATTAGGACATGTGTTAGGATAATATTAATATCATTTCCACCCTTAATTACCCTATTTACTTTTAACCGTGGTTAATAAAAGTAAAAAGTTACTATTCACCAAAAATTATTTTCATCTCATTGTACCACATTTTACTTCTTGATATTAACCGTGTATCTCAGATTTTTGAAATTTCACTCACAGAAGTGGTAAAATTAATTTTTATGAAAAAATCAGTTTTTTTAACTACCACTTAGTAGTTTCACTATTCATCAAAAATTGAAGTTTTTCAGAACAATGCCAAAATTTCATCCTAAGCTATAATTGATATTCCGAATTCAAAAATGATGTCTATTTTACAAAATTACAAAAATATAAATTTCATTAATTAATTTTATAATTAATTCCCACTGTCACAACAAATAGCGTGTTTTTAAGAAACAATATTTATCAAAAGATTGAAAATTGTTTAGGTCCAATTTCGAAATGAAATTAATTATAATGAACACCATTGGATAAAATGGTAAAAATATATTCTAATTATACTTTAAAACCACTCAAATTTATAATTTATCACTATTAATTATTTTTATTAAAAACGTTGTTTTTAATTAAAATTTAGTAATTTTCACTATTCATCAAAATATTAAAGTTATCCGAAATGTACCAGAATTTCACCCTAGGCTAATTTTGATATTCCGAATCCAAAAATGAAGTTCATTTTGAATGATAGAATTTATAAAATTTCAAAAAGTAGGTATTACTATTCATAACGGCTAGTTTGGTAAGTCATGGTGCGCTTTAACTCGTTGTTGCGTGTAGTGCAAGTTATTGAATTATTTTGAAGAAATAACACACTATGAAATCTTGGGGTGTTATATTAAATATAATCCCATTTGGAACTCTTCACAAACCTACCCTACATAAAATATTTCTTCATAACCTAGGGAAAGGAAAAAAAAAGTGATAGTGATCTCATATACTCAGTAAGGGTAAACATAAGAGATATCAATATACAATCATATGTAAGAATAATATAAAAATAAGGTTATGTGATCATGAACATAACTTATGAGGTTCATACCCAACCTATCATAGATTGTAAACAAGAATCATGGAATAAATATTGATAGTTTATAAGACATAAATCATAAGGTAAATAGGGACCATGATCCATGAGATCATAATATTTTCATTAGATGTGATTTGTGTAGTACACACAAAAATAGATAATATTATGTCAACGATACCAAATAAGACACTGATAACATTTTAGGCTTGGGATCACACCCCAAATACCTTCTTTAGGATTATGCTGACCACCCATGTACCCTCCTTAATGGGCTAGGGATGACCACCCATGTTCCCTCCTTTATGGGCTTGGGCTAACCACTCGTGTACCCTCTGAGATTGTAGATCATTTATTTTTTACCAATGCATTAGAGGGAGATATAGGTCCCACTCGTCACATAATGATAATCATATTTATGCATTCCATAAGATTATAAAAATTCATTATATAATAATCCATGAAATAAATGGGTATCATAATTATTTATTCATATTATAACACGTGGAGAATTGATAGGTTTCATAATAATTTCAGCATATAATAACTCGTGAAAAGAAGAGGGTTTCATAAAACTTTTCCCATTGTATAACCTAACAGAATGGCCCCAAGGACCTTTTTAATTATTTTTGATAATCCACATTTCAAGGGGTGAGGTGGAAACCTTACAAGGCCGAAAAGCTTAGAGAAAATTACAAGACCCATAGGTCTTAGAGGAAATCACTCCGACAAGACAACTTAGAACTATTCCTCCCGAGCACATGTCATGATATCAGTACTCCCCCTTCCCAAGACTTGTTAGATAGTTGTCATGTGCAAAGATGAACAGGCCCAGTACTGATGGAAATGTCATACCCTCTCATTATTACAATTCTGGTTAGCTCTACTCTGGTGAATGTGCCTTCTCTGATCCTCATCTGGAGCCTTATCCCATGTAGTCTGACTGGTACATATGTATGTTTAGGTGTCTTGAAGGCCTTGGAGTGGCCAGAAGGCCTTGTGGTGGCCGAAAGGGATTCATAGACAATTGGCCCATAGGCTTTGGGTGGCCCAAAATCCTTACAGGGCCCGAGGACCAAACCGATGTCCCAAAGTCCCAGATGGATGAATAGTTCTGATTGCTACAGTATTGAACAATACCTTACTAAAACACTACTACTATGCCCACTAAAGTACTTCTACATTACCATAGATATGTCCTCACCTGGATTTGATCTTGGGTCTCTTGGATGCACTTTCTGAGTCTTCACCAACAGGGATGAGGCTCTTGTGCTCATGGTATAACCCGTGGAAGAGAAATGGGGTTCATAAACATCATTCCATAAAAACTTAAATCATTTATATAAAGAATATGAATTGTATCCTTGGATCATATCACTAGTAAATCATAAATTATATCAAGGTATTCAATCATAGATGGAGAATTATTTTGAAATATCACTTGCAACATTTCATAAGTAAATTAACCTTTCTTTAAAAATAGATTTCATAATACATTTTCAAAATATTTTTCCTTGAAATTAACATTTGAAAATTTTAAATAAATATTTAAATATTAATTGAAAACATTTCATGAGGAAAATATCCTCTCTAATTTGAAAAATTATTTTTAAAATGTTAAGAATTTTAAAAACATTTTTATTTGAAAACAACATTGCAAATTTATAAAGGATGTTTCTAAGAAATGATTGGTCATGATTTAGGAAAATTACATTCATGTTGTACAAGTAAACGAAAATATTCCTTTCACATTTTCAGTAAAAATAAAAACTAGAATTGTTTTGGTAAATGACAAGAAAATCCTTTGAAAATATTTTTTAAAATAGTCAAATTTGTGTATAAATTACTTTTACAAATCATAATAGGGTAATAAGTCCTTTTTAGATAATTTTTTTTGAAAAAATGGTTTTTGAATAAAAAATATTTCTAAACAAAAATGTAAATAATGTTGGATTTTCAAAAAATAATTTTCTTAATTATATTCTGTAACAAATAGTAGAAAAATGGTACCATTACTGAAAGATATAATGAATAACCAGAGAGAAATAAAATAAATGATAATTATTGAGAGATAGATCATAATATTTTATCATTAGAAGAATAATCATAAAAAATCCCAATAAATAATGAGACTATAACATAAAATAATTACCACTTTAGTATCCTTAATCCATAATACCCAAGAAGGAATAAAATAAAATGGAACCTAAAATGTCGTGGGGATAGATAAAGTTAGAATATTACATATAAAAGGGGTTTCATATACACCTCAAGAAATAATATAGGTGAATATCATAACATATGTCTCAAATAAAGAAATATAGTTAAAATATCCTTTACTAATATGGTATCTATTGAACTATAAACCCCATGAAAGAGAGATATTCAAATGCATATGTAAATAACAATAAATATTAGTAGGAGAATCATAAAATGAATTCATGGGAAGTGTATAAACCAAGTAGAAGGAAGAGGTGGTGAATATTGGATGTGTCTCACAAAATTAAAAAGTTATATGGTAATCACTTACCATAATATATTACATGTAAATCATGGATGAATCACATCGCTTCGTGAGGCTTTATTCCATAGTATACATGAAAGACGTTATCATATTCCAAAAATGGAAATAAAGAACATATGTGTTAAAGAATAATTAAAAAAGAATAAATAAATTATAAATATCATATATATAATATAAAAATAGTATTTCCATAATTATAACAAATCTAGGAAGTTGTTAATGAAAAAATGAACAACATTGGTTCGTTAAGTGATAGTTCTCCACACACATGAATGATGATATCATAACCCATTTGATGAAAGTGTATATAGTTTTAGGCCATAGAATAAACATAATAATATATAAATATATGTAAGTTACTGAGGTTATTATATCAGTATGATATAAAAATAATTTAATGTATTTGAGGAATAAATAAAACAAAAACATTTATTGATGAACATTACCTCATCTTCTAGTATCTACTTTTGTTTTGCACCAAAGAAATTCCTTGGTTGGATTTATTCCCAAACTAAGGATTCTAGGATGAGAGGAGGAAATTTTATATGTGATTTGGGAAATAATTATCCAAAAAAAATTGTTATTAATGTGTGAAGATAAGGTGATATTTAGTGTCCTTTAATAAGTGGGGTGAGTGTAAAACATGTAAATTGTTAAAAGTGAGAATTTCAATCACATATTTCATATATAAAATGTTTCAAAAGTTTCTCATATTAAAAATTTGGACATTATATGTTCTAAATATGTCAATTAAATTGGTTTTGGACAATTTTCAAGTCATTTTTACACCTTATATTCTATGTTTGACAAAAAAAATTAAACTTGTTTTTACATTAATTAGTGTAATTACTTTTAATTTTTTAACTAATTAATTTTGGTCAAAAAATAAAAGTTGAAATTATTATAAATTATATAATCATATAATTCATAATAATTAATATATTTTTACAAATTCAAATAATATAAGTGGAAAAAAATTAATTTAAAATCAATACTGTAGATGTGATGAGAAAATAGTTTTTTAAAGAAAAAAATGATAAAAAGTTTACCAGGTTTTTATATTAAATTTCAATATGAAATTGGATTAATTTAATTATATTGGATTAATATATATATATAATTTATCTAATTATACTCTAAAACAAATTTAAAATATATGTTAACTTTATAGATAGATTAAACAAATAGGAAGTTTTCAATTAAAATTTTGTATTTTTCAGTATTCATCATAAAATGAAACTTTTCAGAAAAGTCCCAAAAATTAAACCTATGTTAATTTTGATATTATAGTTTCAAAAATGAGTATTATTTCTTTCAAATAAATATTATAAAAGTTTCAAAAATTAGTTATAAAATAAGTGCGCCATAAAAATGAGTCAAAACTTTTTTTAGAAAAGTTTAGTTTTTAAGTATAAAATTGGATTTATTAATATATCCTGTAAATAAAACATATAAGAGAAATTTTTAAAATTTAATTGAATATATAATATATAAATTTCATTAAAGTAATTAACAAAAAGTGATTTTGTTATTTTTTGACATAAACACACTTTTTCTCAAAGAAATAGTTTTTTTGGAAAAAAAAGATTTCCTTTTATTTTCAAAAGGGTTCTATTTTAATTTCTAGTTAATTGGTCACAAAAGTATAATATAAACACTTGTAAAATATTTTTTTCATAATTTAGTTAATAATATTTATACCCATCATTTCAATGGCTATTTTGTAACTAACATATTAAATAATAACATTTCAATAGTATGTCATGTTTGGTTTAAACTTGGTGTTTCATGTAACACAGGATAAACACAGAATTTTTTATTGAACAAGAAAAAATAAGTATTTTGTGTAACATAATCTAAAATAAGTGTTTCATGTGACATAAAAGATAAATATGATTAAATATATTTTAAAAAAATTACCAAATTTTTGGGTGTTACAACTATTCCCCTTGGGGTGTTTATGTGTCATATTCAGAGACATTTTGTAATAGTAAAAGTTGGTATGATCATGCTCATGTGACCTGGAGAGTATAAAATTTTTATCCATTACTTTTGATCATATCACCCTCTATATTCATTTCATGCACTTGTTATGTTAGGGACACCATTGGTGATGGTCTACTGAGTTATACTCACACATTCTTGGGTGGATCTGATACTTTGGTACCCCAGGAAATATCATGATTATTGGTATAGGTAGGAAGAGTCCCAATATTATATGTCTAATCTAAATATCTAAGGTGGAGTTTTGGTATGGGACCATATTTTGAATGCGGACTAGTTTATGGTTTTCTATTTTTTTTACTCTTGGTTTGAGTTTTTTATTATTTTCCCTTGAGTGATATTATAGGTGTTCATTTGACTCATGTGAAATTTTGTATAGTTAAACCTTTTATAGAATGTGGTGTGTTTTATTCTTTTATTTAACTATGGTTATGATGTTTCATTTTGCTCCATAAGTAATTTTGATAACTAATTTTATGTTATGTCTATTGTTTTTTATACTCTTAAATGGGGATAAAGTATCCCTAGGGTATCACCAAATACCCTCACTACTACTTGGTATCCTTTAGAATATAGGGAGGCAGGTATGTGGTATTTTGGAACTCTGGTCTAAAAAATGTTGATTAATATGATCCAATACATTATATTTATGTGATTTTCCAATTTTTTCCTATTATATATTAATAGGTGTTATTTTATACAATTATTGTTATCAGTAATAGATTCGAGGTTTGTGATACACATGGTTATGTTTGATCAAAGTATATAACATGTTTCAATAGATTTTTTATGAATCTTGGATGCCTTTTTGCTCCTTTTTCCATAAGCAGGTGCACGAGATAGATGCTTGTCGCAGGAGTGGCATAACTTTGCAAAAAGTGGATGCCTGCACAGCGATGAATGATCCTGCTCCAGGTGCTCATCAGGCAGATGAATCTCATGCGGAAGTCACTACCATCATGGAAGCAGGGAGTGTCATCAGGGGATTTGATGAATGGAAACTCCCTGAATTCTAGATCCGGTCAGGCTCCAGTGGATGTTGTTAGGGAAACCCAACTGGAAAACACTGGAATAGCTGTGTCTCGGCCTGGAGACTCAATTCTGAATGACTCTAATACACTTGTGAATGTGAGAGAAGGTGCATATTTACATATTATGGCAGGATCTGTAGAATCTGGATCCAAGATTCAGCATGAAGTGGAGAGATCAAATGATGACTTTCAGTACATTGGTAGGGGATGCGCTGTGATGCTGGACAGCTCTAAGACTGTGGAATTGGTGTCTGAACAGAAGAACACAACTGATGTCCTGGTGCAGGTAAATTCTCATGAACTGTTTAATTATTCTACAAATGAATTTTCAGTGTTGGCTGATATTGAATCAAATGAGGCAAAAGAGATGGAAGTGGCAAAGAAAATTGTAGAGAAGGAAGGAAATGCTGGCCTGGACAGATTGAGTTGTAAAGGTAAAATTCCCTGCACTGATGACACAATCAAGATATCTCAACTGGAAGATGGGAGGGATGGAAATGTCAACCCTCATTTTTTCCATAAAAAGAAGTGGGGGGATATATCTAATTGTGAAGAAGAGCTCCACAGTCACAAAATATCTTACAGTGATGCTGTGAAGAATGGAATTCATGAGACCCTAAGCAAGGAAGTGGAAGAAAAAAATCAAAGTAGGAGGAAGCCAAGGAGAGACTATACGGATCTACCCAAACCAATGGCGACAAGGTCTGCACACAAGATTGTAGGGTCACAAGAAAATGTCATTTCAAATGGGTACAATGGAAAATGAAGAGGAGGGTCCCCGAAGAGGGATAAAGGATTTAGTGGGAAATGGTCTGTCAAATAGAAGTTGTATGAGGAAATGCTTCGGAAGAAAAATATGTACCTTGAGATGATCCGCAAATACAAATCTTCTGAATGGGAGTCAGCTGATCCTGGTGATGAGTTATCTGATGATGGGGAGAAGGATGCATATGGTTTTGATGTAATGTATCTTTTTTATTTTAAACTAACTTTACTTGCACTTTTCCTTTAATAAATTTGCAGGACCAGGATTACGCCTGGTTCCGACTTTCCTGGATATATAACATGTTTCAAAATGATATAAGGGTAAATAAGTTTTTTCTTGGATAAAGAGGTTATAAAAGATATTTTTCAAAATTTTAGGGATTTTATCCCACCACCCAACAATGAAATATTATAAAGAATGAAATATTATTCATAGAATATTGATCTGAAGACATAGAATACCATATATGATTAGAATACAATATATTATTTTTTTAAATATTCACACAAAAGGAAATAAATGTTATTTCCAAAACATAAAAGAGTTTTTGTATATTAACATTATATTTTGGATCGTATATGTTTTCTAAGTGTCTAATGGGAGTATAACATGTTTCATTGCGCTTCCTGCTCCATGAAAACCTATTGAATAAAGGTTGGTAGGGGATATTCACCCAACCACATCCACTTTTGTGGATCTTCATGTGCCAAAACTGGGCCTTCCAATACTTGAACTATTTCCTACACATGCTACATGGGCTCGCATTCTTTGGGGAATATAACTTAATTATTGAAATTACCATGGTCCCAAGGTCATTAGGAAGCCTCTCCCTTTTTTCTAACCACTATATCATATTCCAATGGAGATAGTAACTGGGGGTTGTATTTTATATCCACTATTGGAGTGGTGCATTCAATTTATCTAGAAACATCAGGGCTTGTACATAGTGGTGGTCTATTTATAGATGACGATGAAGACAATTAATTATTATAGTCTTCTATTGTAGTGATGCTAAGATTTATCTTTGGAAAATGTTGGTTTTTGTTTCCACCTCCATCCATTTTTAATAGTGAGGATATTTTGGGTAATCTAATAACGATAAGTGAATATGGATTCTATATTTAAATAATTAATCCATTACTATAATTGAATTAAAGACATTTAAATGAACAATACTATGATTTATGTTCTCATAAACATATATTTCAAAATGAATCAATTATACTACTAGTTATTTTATTTTATAAACAAAACATCAGGGTGGTACACTTATATAAAATCCATGAAACCTATAGTGTATAAAAAATGATTCAATATTCACAACTCCAGAGTGGAGTATTTAGTTATAAAAATAAATATAATTGTTAGTCATGAATTGGATCTACCTTATTCTCTATGGGTTCCTTGGTATGTTTCTAGATGCTAAGAAAAACTTTTAGCTACTCCGCCTAATGTCATTGAGAAAGAGTCCTAAACAGTTACACACTAAGGGAATCTAGTACCTTAGTAAAATATTAATATTTAACATGTTGAATAAATATTATTCCTATAAAGGGATTTATAATTACTTATATTTTATTGATCTCATATATCCATTCACTAGTTTTTAAAGGGAATATTTGTGATACGAATATTTAATAAATATTAATTTTATATTTAGTAAATATTTTATTTTTTATATTTAGTAGAAAATAATGTAGTGATAATTATTTGTAAAATAAATATTCATTATTCAAGAAGTGAAAATATTTTGGAGGAATTATGAACCATGTTTAAAATTTATGGAGGGAAATACTATATTAAATATTATTTGAGTTAATTTTTAAGAATTTATTCAAGAAATAATTTGTTATTAATATAAAATTTTCACACATTTTATGGGAAATAATAATAATTATAATATTATTTGTACATGGGGTTCACCAAAAATTAATAAAATAATATGGGACCATTTGAAATTATTTTACTTCTATCCATATCACTATTTAATCATAATTATTTTATTTTCAACTATAACACAACCATTTGTTTGGTTGTACACAAAGATATATGGATAATACTCTCAATACCTAGAGAGATCCTCTACAAAAATTATCTTAAGAATAGATAGAAATACTTCTCCTTCACCCCTCTTGATTCAAGATAAAGCAAGGAAAGTCCTTATTTGAAGCGATTCTCATGGTGATTAAAGACGAACAATTCAAGCATTAGGATCTTCTGTGATAACACTTAGAAAAACCATTGACATCACTTAGAGGTTTTTTGTGCACATGTAGATCACTAATCTAGGGAATATACAATTTATTATTATGAAAAAATGATATTATGATATATATAAACTTTTATATTCATTACTTAAGAAATAATTTATCACAAGGTAATTTTTTAAATGATTAAATTAATTATAAATTATTATGTGATAATATTATGTTTTGGTTCAAGAGTTCTTTATTCAATTAATCCTTAAATTAATTCCATTGTTCATGAATCTCTATGTAATGTAAATCAGGTAATAATCATATATTATGATAAAAATATGATTTTGGAATTCCCTATTAGTGCTTCTATAATGCCTCATTTCTTACAAGTGGTATCAGAGTGATCAAACCATAATTTAAAATTATTTTAAATATCAATGATTGATTTACTCATTTATCATTAGATTTGAATTATTCATTAATCATTAATCAAATTAAAATCATTATATCTCCTCTTATTCCTCTTTATTCTCAAAAATATAATAAAAATATAATAATTATGAATGAAGAACATTCAAAAGACTCAACCCAATGTTCCCAAGATTCTAGTCAGATAACACAAAAATACATGACATATAGCCCATAGGTACACTTCATGTACCCATGTATAAGACACCAGGATGAGTCAATAATTAATTTATAGTTTCATGAGTTTAATTAATGTGTTGTGTAATTAATACACACTGTGTATTGACCGGTGCAACCTAGAACAAGGTTAGTCGGACTACATGATGTATAAATTTCGTATAGGAAATATAGTCCCTTATAAAAAGATAAGTGATAAAGTTACCCAAGATATAAAAATACTACATTGATACCATGGTTTCATTAATATATATAAAAAATATTCACACATCCCAATAACTTAAAGGTTTAGTGTCCTGGAGACGAGCTACATAAACATCTTATTTTATATGACTCGTGAACATTTTCCCATAAACATGCCCCTCTAGAGCATTCTCTAGACATATCACATGATATAATCATCTTCATATCCTTGGGGTGGAAAACATAATAAATGGATTAGATCAGATTGTAGGTAATGGAAATACAAATAATAATGTATTAGATCATAAAGATGAATAAGAACACGTGTAATACATAAATACCCTAATAAATGGTCATAAGATAATAGATAATGTTCATAAAACATTATATAGAAACATAAAATCATAACATTATACTCAAGGATGCATATATGTTATGACGTGGCTCAAAATACATATTAATAATCATTAAAACACACAATAATGGTATAAAAGTGTAAATTAATTTAAAAATAAGTCGTAATCATGAAAAAATTGCATGTTATATAAATTCAATTCACTTGAAAATTTGGTATAGTATGATAAACAACTTGGAAATCTGGAATAACCTTAAAAAATGAAAATTTAATGATAAAACACATTATTCCCACACCTATGTAAAATACTCATTATTTTTATGCCTAAACACATGAGAAAACCCGAAATGCCCATACCAATGTGAATAAACTCATTATGCTCATGCCTTACTATTCATGAGATATAAAATAAAATAATATGCAAAAACATTGGGTTCCACCTACAATAATACATAGATATATGTTCTGCTTAAATTAGATAAATATAATATCATAAAGAACCCATGGAAGAAACTGGTTTCTGAAATATCAAAATGGAAATCATTCACCTTTCATAAAGAACCCATGGAAATAAAGTGGGTTTCATAAAACTTCTTAATTGTATAAAATAATATCATGAATTAAATCATTTGATACCAAAAACCTCATCACCTAAAATAATCACATAATAAAATAAAATATAGGGAAAAACATGAAACATAAATCCAATTTAGATATACCATTTAAAGATAATGAAAACCAAATCATGAAAATATATTTTTTAAAACATTTTGTATTTATCATTGTAAAATTCATAGTAATGAGTCTCTTTTCAAAAAGTATCCTTAAAAATAATAAAAGAATAGAAAATATTTCATGGAAATGTATTTAGATCAAAAACACTTCTTACTGAGAAATAAATGGTTAATATAATTTAAAATATAAGATATAGTGAACACATGGGAAATAAAATCAAGAAGAAAATGTATAACTCAAAAGAAGAAAATAGAGTTTCCAAGTCCCTTATCCTTAACCTTTATTTGCACATAATTTCTTTAGAATCATGTAACATTAATATAAACATATTAATTACCTTTTTTAGAAACCTATTCATATATATTTTCATCTATAATTTCCATTTCATAACAGTTTTCTTCATGTATTATATTGATATAATCTCTTTTTAACAACAGGTGTTAATAATCCTGATTGTTTTGAATTAGGTTTGAAAAAGTGATGTTGATAAACCTTTTTTAACCGAAATAAGATAATTTAATAACCATTAAAGGTAATTTAATTTATGTTTTATAAATACTTATACTGTTATAATTCCATTGCATGGAATTTTTAGTTCTCTTCTGTGAAGACAAAAACGATGATGAAGTAGTTTTAGGTTATTTACCGATATCAATGGATTACCTTATGAAGGTTTGTAATTTTTATTTTATCTCAAAATAACCATATTAATGATATATAATACTAATATGTATCATATATATTAATCAAATATAATCTAAAATTATTCATGATGATCTTTGTGAAAAATGGAATACATCGTTCTATGGAGGCGGTAATCCGAATGTACGCATGGGTGATGGTTTCATTTTTCAAATGGATGAAGAAATAAGTGAAATAGTTTATAATTTTAGGAAATTAAATGTGACATATATATAATAAATATTTATTTAATTCATATTTTAACCAAAAATTTTATGTGGTGAATGAAAGTGGAACACATTAAATCTATATGCGGTAGTCTACACAACACACGGTTAACGATTTCACTTTTCATAATAGGAAAGGGAAATATGGTTAATTCTTGTAACATCATTATAATAATATACCATTATATTAATTATATTTATCATATCATTTTAATATGTTGAAATGAAATTTGAGGAAGAATAAATTCATATAGAGAAATAGAAAAAAGAGTGAGGAGGGCTTAAAAATCTAAACCCTACTACTTGGATTTCCCCCTTTTTGAAGGGAGTTAAAACATTTAGGGGAAAAATATTGAAAATAAAATAACCTATTTAAGTTGTATAGAATTTTTAAGTATATTTTTTAGAATTTGGTTCAATCTTATGGGGGTTTTTTGTGAGGGGAAATAAGGATAGAAGTTCTCCTTTATAAGTAAAAGGGATGACATTTTTATAAATACCCAAAAAATTTCAATAATGGGATGTCACTCTCAAGGAAAGTGTCTCCAAAAATAAGAAATAATTTAGAATATAAGATATAAGTTCTATCAAATCCACAAACACTCAATTAAAAACATTTTTTATCTTGTTTGTCCCTTTACCACTTAGGTTACTCACTTTTACTATTTTGGTTTTCATCATGTTAACTAGTTTTTTCCTAGGTAATTTTTCTTTTATAAAAAGAAATAAAATAGTCCTTATTATATAATTTATACCTACTAATTACATATTTTAAATAAATTTAAAAATATTAAATTTCTAAAAGTGATAAAAATTAATTTTAAAATAATAAATGTATAATGTATTAAAACATTTTTTAAAAAATATAACTTAAGTTTTAAAATGATAAATATGTGTTTATAATTTAAAACCATAATTTATTTTAAAAATTATAAATCCAATTAAAATTTCAATGTTTTTTCTTGTATAAAGTTTTCATTAATTTCTGTTTTTTACTTCTATACTAAAAATATCATATAAGTCATGTAGTTGTCAAAACAATACTTTTCACTATTCACATAAAATTCAATATTCATAGAAAATTACAAAACAATAATCTTAAGATAATATTTCCAAGATGAAAAAAATGTAGTTAGTTTTTTAAAATTTACAACCTAACATTTAAAAAAATTATTCTTAATTAAAAACATAAAATATAGTGAAAAGTTGTTTCTATAGAAAAATGACTTTTGGTAAATTAAATATTTCATCTTCTATAAATTATTATTAAACATAGTTTAAAACTTTTATTAATCAATATATCTTGTTATTATCAAATCATAATAGACTTAGTTCCATTAAATAAAATGAAAATTTCTTTAAAATAATTTTTTTTAAATGTTATTTGATGAAAAATTATTTTTCGAGAAGTATAAATATTTATGATATATATATATAAGTATTTTATTACAATTTCCTAAAATTATAATTTCAACTTAAATAAACTGTAATAATCTCCACATAATACCTAAGCATTATATAACCACTAGTTATAGTCATGTTTGGTGATTTCACTAGCATAGATCTCATAAAAATTTCCACAAGCCTAAATTTATCTTGTAGATGATTTAACTTATACCATAATTGTTAGTTTGGATTAGGATTACAATAGATAAAACCCCAAATAACCTATCGCTACTATAAGTTCAAAAAATGGTATTTGAAAGGAATAATTCTACTTGCAGATTCCATTATTTCTTACTTTATTTATTTTTGAATAGGGTTTCTTCAATTTATACTAGCTAATTTAATCTCTATATTTTGTCGGTCATATTTAATATTCAGAATATTCCATGGCTTTCTGTTTTTTTAGTATAGTATGTGGAAACTCTATTTAATATAATATTTATTTAAGGAGAATACTAAGTGGTATCTTGAGTCGTTACGTTCTCCCCCATTAAATAAACTACATCTCTCAAATTTTAATTTTTACTTACTAACATAGTTAGATAAGGGTACCTATAAAATGAATAGAAATTTAGTTTTCTAATGAGTAATCAATTGCATCTATTTATTTATATTAAATATAATCCCAATATTGTATTTTCTTCTAAACTATTTGAGTTAAATACCTCTAATAGATGGGTGTTAAGACCTATATTATTTTTTTCCTTGAGTTCATAGTTCAAACCTATCCCGTGTACCACATGGTTCTTAAATTTGGTGGTGCTAGTGTAAGGGTGAGGTAGAGTAATGAATTTGATTAAGAATTATCCTCCTCCTTATAAGGATCATTGGGGTTCTTTTTAAGACCACTCCTATCCCTTCGTGGAGTAGTCGCATCCACCACACTGGAATATGCAATCTATATATTATCCCTCACTTGTATAGTTGTCTTCAACCACTAACCACCCATATTTTCACCAACTTGTTTCACCAGTCATTGCGCTTCCTGATCCATGAAAACCTATTGAATAAAGGTTGGTAGGGGATATTCACCCAACCACATCCACTTTTGTGGATCTTCATGTGCCAAAACTGGGCCTTCCAATACTTGAACTATTTCCTACACATGCTACATGGGCTCGCATTCTTTGGGGAATATAACTTAATTATTGAAATTACCATGGTCCCAAGGTCATTAGGAAGCCTCTCCCTTTTTTCTAACCACTATATCATATTCCAATGGAGATAGTAACTGGGGGTTGTATTTTATATCCACTATTGGAGTAGTGCATTCAATTTATCTAGAAACATCAGGGCTTGTACATAGTGGTGGTCTATTTATAGATGACGATGAAGACAATTAATTATTATAGTCTTCTATTGTAGTGATGCTAAGATTTATCTTTGGAAAATGTTGGTTTTTGTTTCCACCTCCATCCATTTTTAATAGTGAGGATATTTTGGGTAATCTAATAACGATAAGTGAATATGGATTCTATATTTAAATAATTAATCCATTACTATAATTCAATTAAAGCCATTTAAAGGAACAATACTATGATTTATGTTCTCATAAACATATATTTCAAAATGAATCAATTATACTACTAGTTATTTTATTTTATAAACAAAACATCAGGGTGGTACACTTATATAAAATCCATGAAACATATAGTGTATAAAAAATGATTCAATATTCACAACTCCAGAGTGGAGTATTTAGTTATAAAAATAAATATAATTGTTAGTCATGAATTGGATCTACCTTATTCTCTTGTTTATGGTGGTTGTCCAGTCCTATCAACCTTATCATCCTTGAAATTGTGATGCTAACTTGGATAATGTAAAATTTTTCTACACTTAAGGAATTGGATTTTTAGTGGTGGTTTTGAATGCATATTTTTCACTACCATCATTCTGAATGGACTATTCAATTTTTTATAGAAGTTTGAGGCTTAATGACCCCCTCTTCTATAAGTAAAGAATATTTCAACCCCCTTGAGTCAATTAAATTAGTGGTTCTTTCCAATATTTTTATATATGGTAAATTGAACATTATTCCATCATCATCTATATTACTTGATCTTTCATGAAAACCCTTATTTATATTATTTGATTTTTTTGGTACTTCAACTACATTCCCATTTTGATCACATTTCATGACTGTTGGTTTAGAATAATCACATGTTTTCTCACTCCAACTCCCATTTTGATGGGTTTTTCATTGAGGTAATATCAGTATTATCCCTCACAACCTTGTTTACTTCTATTTCCATCCAATATTAAAACAAATAGGTTTCACATGAGTGATCCAAAAATTAATAATATGTGAAATATAGAAAATAATATATCCTTAAAACACCTTGTTCTTTGATGTTGTAAATTTGGCCTATAGTTTTTTAGTTAAACCTATCTCATTTGAATGTTATCCAAGGTTATATTTATGTTGGGTAGTCCAGTGGTTCTTAAATTAATCCCTCATAGTACCTATTCAATCAATCCTTCATCTTGGGTTGTAAATATCAGGTGATAAACAAAATAATATACCTCAAAGGTTTCACATTGGGTGTGAAGTTATGCCCCATTTTTATACACTAGATGATGATTTAGTTAATACCAAGTCCACCCTTTTTAAAGTTATTACCCTTAGGTACACCTTTTCAGATTCAATATACACTTTTAGTATCCATAAAGGGATTTAATTTCTAAGATAACCACACTATCCCAACTTTTCCAAAACATATAGATTCTATCCTTTACTTGGATTCATCCCATATAATTTTCCCTAGTATTTTCAATAAAGTTATATAAACTATTATCTAAAAATAACTAAACCCTGCTCTGCTAACAACTAAAACGTCCCAATATAAGCATACATAAATAGTAAATTAATACCATGGTTTAATTAATATTTCATAGAAATAGTCACACAACACAAGTACCTAGAGGTTTAGTGCATTGGATACCATCTATATAAATATCTTATTTTACAACACTTTTGAAAATTTCTCTATAATTGTGCTCCTCTAGACCCATTTTTTAAATATATCACTTGATATAATCATCTTGATAACCTTGTGGATGGAATACCTAATAAATATTTGATCTTATATGCTCAATTTTTAGAAAACATATCATAATGTATCATATCATAAACATTAATGGGGAATATGAGGAACAAATAAATGTCTTAATAAATGATCATAATACCATAGATGGAAATCATTAAATATGATAGAGAAACATAATATTATAACAAGATTTTTAAGGAAGCATAAAATTTATGAAATGACTCAAAATAAATTTCAATAATCATAAAACAAGTGCACTTTATATAAAAGTATGAAATACTTAAAAAAAGGGGTAATCATGAAAACATTAAATTTTATTGAAATTAAATGCATCTTGAATTTTTTTTCATAACTTGATAAAAAATTTGGAAATGTGGAAAAAGCATAAGAATAGAAAAACATTGTGATAAAACCCATTATACACAAACCTATGTGAACAAACTCATTATTTATATGCCCAAAAATGTGAGTAAACATATCATACCCATTCTTATGTGAAAAAAAATCAAAATGTTCATGCCTGACTATCTGATGGGATATTAACATAAAAAAATAAATTAGAGGAAAATATAGGACCCCACCTATCCTCATCCATACAAATGTGTTCTAATTAAACTCATTCAAAATCATATAATAAATTAACCATTGAAAAATAATGTATTTATTAAACATACAAATTGAAATCCCTCACTATTCATAATGAACCCATGAAAATAAAATGGATTTCAAAAAATATCCAAATTATATAAAATGACATCATAAACTAAATTGTTTAATATAAAAACGTTTTTCAAGAAAAATAATAATGTCATTAAATAAAATATAGGGTGAATCATGAAACATAAATCCTTTATACATATATCATTTTATTTCAATGAAAACTAAATCATGGAAAGTTATTTTTAAAATCATTTTGTATTCATCATTGTAAAGGTCATAGTTACAAACCTATTTTAAAAAAGTATCCATCTAAAAAAATAAGTGAAAATATACCTTTCCTAGTAATTTATTTCAATCAAAAAATATTTTTATATATAAATAAAGAGATAAAATCATTTTAAATTTATAATTTAGTGAACATAATGGAAATAAATTCAATTAGAAAATTTATAACTCAATGGAAGAAGTTTGAATTACCAAGTCTCTTAAATTTATAATTAATTTCAATTGAAATTGATTTATCCTCATGTATTATAAATATAAACATATTAATTACCAATTTCAAAACCTTATTCATATATATTTTCATGTGTAATCTTAATTAATAATAATTAACTCATGTATTAGATTGTTACAATCTCTATTCAGCATAAGGTGTTAATAATAGTCAAGTTTTTAGACTAGGTTCGTAAAATCATTGTCGAACTTCCATTTATTTCTCCCAACTATAATAATTTAAAAACCATTAATGTAAATTTAATTTATGTTTTATTAAGATATATAATGTTATAATTCAATTTAATTGTAGTTTTAGTCTTGTTTTGTGAAGACAAATGTGATGATGAAATAGTTTTGGGTAATTTACCCATATCGATGGATTATTTTATAACAATCCTTAATTTTTTATTTTATCAAAAAATAAAAAAATTAATTATATATATATAATATATTATCATCAAATATAAACTAAAACTATCCATGATGGTCTTAGTGAAAAATGGAATACACCATTCTATGGAGGCGGTAGTCTGCACGTACGCATGGATGGTGATTTCATTTTTTGAATGGAGGAAGAAATAAGTAATATGGTTAATTACTTAAGGAACTTAAATAAGATGTACATATAATAAATATTTAGTTAATTCTACTTTTTGAGTAGTCAGGTTAGGCGGTGAAAAAAAAACAAAACATGTTATGTCGTGGATGTGGTAGTCAATACAATGCATAGTTATCAGTTTTGATTTTCTTAATAAAAAAGGTAATGATGGTTAATTGTTATACCATAATTATAATAAAATAACGATATAATAATTATAGTAATTATATAATTTAATATGGTGAAATGAAATTTTAGGAAGAAGAAATGTTCGTAAATAAATCAAAAAGACGGATGAGTGGTTAGAAATCAAAACCATACTACTAAAATTATCTCCTTTGTGAAGGGGGTTAAACCATTGAGGGATAGTATTTTGATAACAAAAGAACATAATTAATGAGTATTTAAGGGTTTATGAGTTGTTTGGGAAGATTTGTTTTCTGAAATTATGAGGTTTTTATGTGAGGTGAAGTGATGAGAGTTGTGTCCCTTTTATAATTGACAAAGAATGACATTTTAGTAAATACATAATAATTTTCAATGATGGGAAGTAAATCTCGAGGAAAGTGGATCAAAAATCAAAAAATAATTTATAGGAGAATATATTAGGCTAATAAACACCTCAACCACAAAATTAAAAACACTTTTCTAACATTTATGTCCCTTTACATCTTAGGTTACTCATTTTTATGATGTTGGTTATCACTGTAATAACTAGTTTTTTCTTAGGTAAGTTATCCTATTTGTTCAAATATAAAATGGTAATTATCATATAATTTTGAACAAAGGATCCAAAATTTGAAATCCATTTAATAATTTTAATAAAATTGATAAAAAGTAATTTTAAAATAATAAATGTATAATATATTTAAAATAAATGGTTTAAAAATATAACTTAAGTTATAAAATTATAAATATGGGTTTACAAATTAAAACAAAAATTTATTTTAAAATTATAAATTCACTTATAAAATACATATTTGGTTTTAGATAAATGTTTCTTTAATTTAAATTTCATACTTATAAACTAATAACTTCATATAAATCATTTTATATTTAAAAACAGTATTATACACTATTCCCCTAAAAATCAATATTTTTAGAAAAATAAAAAAAATCATCTTAAGATAAAATTAAAATGATAAATGAAAAAATTAATTTATTATTTTCAAAATCATCCTAAAATTTATATGTTTTATTTTTAATTAAAATCATTAAATATAGTGAAGAAATGTTTTTAGAGAAAAGAAACTTATTGTATATTAACTATTACTTCTCCTAAAAATTAATAATTAATATTTTGCTAACATTTTATTAGTCATTGTATATTTTTAATATTTAATCATAATAAACTTTGTTACTTGAAATAAAATTCCAATTTCCTAAAAATACATTTTTATGGATAATGTGAATTAAAAAAAATGAATTTTAAGAAGTATAAATATTCATTATATATTTGTACATATAAATATTTAATTAAATGTTGATATAATACTAATTTCTACTTACATGACCCCTAATGATATCCATGTAATACTTAAGTATTAGATGACCTATGGTTGTAATCAAGGGTAGTGGTTTAACTAGCATTGATCTCGTGGAATTTTCTAAAGGATTGAATTTCCCTTGCATATGATTTTGCACATATCATAATTTTAATACTTAAGATTAGGATTAGTCTAGAGAAAACCCTAAAATGACCACCTTTATCCTAAGATCAGAAAACTGGGCTTCATAAAGAAGATTTATCCTTACGAATTCCTTTTTACCTACTTTCTTTATTGATTTTCAATCGTGTTGCTTAAAATTACAACAAATAATTTAACAACTTTGTTTTAATGGTCATATTTAATGCTAAAAATATATAATGGTTTTTTATTTTGTTCTGGTATAGTGTGTGGAACATTCTATTTAATAAAATTTTTATTTAATGATAATATATAGTAAAATATTTGGTTGTTAAATTTCATGTGTTTATTAAACGACACATGTGACCAGTAACCAGGTAACTAAAAAACCAGAAAAAATATATCACTAGCATAAATTGTTTACTACATTAATGTCCAAGGTAGGCCATGACACCTAGCCCCTATGAATTTACCATGAATATATGGTGAATAAATATATATGACATGTATCTAGATATTACATTCCATGTTTATTAATTGTTTTCACATAATTTAAAATTAATTTATTATACTGATTAAACCTTCTAAACATGTGTTCCATGATTCATTTATTTAACTCATACACACCATGTGGTGGGTCATATGTGTTTATATATATATATATATATATATATTAAATATATAATTATTTTTTGTGTAATATTTGGAACTACATATCATGTATAAGTCAAAATAAACAGATTACCCTA
Source organism: Viscum album (assembly GCA_963277665.1). NCBI lineage: Eukaryota > Viridiplantae > Streptophyta > Magnoliopsida > Santalales > Viscaceae > Viscum > Viscum album. Next base: position 1,851,167,662 of record OY728156.1, read on the forward strand.
CACATATTAAGATCATAATACACAACATAAATAACTTGTGTCTGTGTTTCATTTACTTGATAGTACAGGTCATGAAATTATGTGATAAGACATGTATTCTACTTGATATATGAGTAAACTATATATGAACATTACACAAACCAGGTAGTTTGGATTGGTACTCATCATGTTTCCTTTAAAGGTGCATTTTTTTATAATTAATAAATTTTAAATAAATTATTGAGGTTGATCAAAATAATGATGGATGATAATCTCAGGAATGTTAGGTTGAAAATTAACATAAAATAATTGATTAATTAAAGTATAAAATTAATTGGTTTGGGTACAATTTATCATTCAATATGAATGATTCATATTGAATGATAGTTTATTAAATGTGAAATTTATTGCAAGTAAGTGGATGATCATGAGCATAGAACATACCTTTTCATGTGATTATTTTTCTTTTAATTTACTATTATTATGAAATTATATTGATGGAATTCACATCATCCCTCCTCTCATTATGTAATGGCATGAATGCCCACATTTTCATTTTATATAAAACCCCTAAACCAATTCTTTGATTCCCCTCACTTGCATGTGAGTAAAATTATATCTAATAGATGAAGCTCCCAGGTGATTGTAGGTAGTTCAAAATTTGGAACCAATGAGAAACCAATCTTGGAGATACTTGGGAGGATATGTGGAAAGCTACAACATGAACCATGTAAATGCCCAAATTTTTATGAAGGTATAACTCTATTTTTTTTAAATAATTTTTTATCTCGGTAAACATGTCCTACAACCTAAGGAATCTTCCAAGAGTATATGGGGCTTGTTCGGATCTAGGAGATCTGAGAATTGGGCAAAAAATAGGTCATATATTTACCACACATTTAGTACTAACCGTGTGGGGTAAACATGTAGGCAACCATGTGAGTAGCACGGTCCATATGTTTTTTCTGTAACCATGCAATCCAAGGTGTGTATCCATTCAAAAATTGCATACATCTTGATAGAGGTGTTTCCTTTGGTTTGTTCATGGTTAGGGAAATTGTGCACCTTGATTGTGTGAGGTCCCTCCTTAGACAGTGATCTATGTATGACATGCACATGTTTTGGCCAAACCATGTTTCCAAAATATGTGCCCATATGTTTTAGGGTAAATTTACTAAAATTCCATTAGTGGACCTTAAAACCATATTTTATTTATTCCTCCTCCCATTACAACATATGATCCCCCTATCTTCCTCTCATAAGCCATCTTCAAGCCAACTCTAGGTTCCTTGATAGCTCATAGATCGTGAATCCAAATCAATATCCCTCAAAAGAGTTGGGTCTCTATAGGTATGTTCTCTATTACTCTTCCTTCCATTATAAGTTTATATTCAGATCTATTTCACAATTTGGTTGTAAGACCATTTTCCCCATTTTCAGGGTGTTAGACCATTTCTTAGATTTCATCCAAACTACTTAAAATATGAATCCAATATTGGAAATGGAATCATATACAACCCTGATGTAGGTGATCTAGATGTTTTAATTAAAAGTTATATTATTTTCATAGGAGAGTTATTGTGACGCACGTCATCCATTTTCACACATTTCATTAAAACGAGTTCTTTGATTTTAAATTGATATATACATGTTGTTATACACCCGATTATCATTGTTATGTAATTAGAGGATGTCAAACCCAATTATATAAACCCCTTGGGTTTTCTAGCTTGAAAAGGAGATTTTTAATTAAATTATTAAATGACTGAAACACCTCCTAAGTGTTTGTCTTGGGGTGTAATTAAGATTTCCCACTGCTATGTAAATGTTTATTTAACTAAAACACCTTGTAAGTTCTTGTATTTACATGTAAATGGAATATCCCTTATAGGTAATTTCCTAATTGACTATGGAACATTCTATGTTCTTCATTGAACCAGAAAATTGAATTGAAATTATTTTGTTAAATTAAATGGATTATATAATTGAATGGCTTGCTTCATGATGGTTTTCCTTGATTAAATGAATCAAATGGACTAATTGAATAAATTTTAGTGGGTGGAAAGGCCATTCCAATGGATTCATATTTAATGTGATGATTATATAAATTGTAGCACCCATATTTATATAGTTCTTGATGTTTATAATTCTTATAAGGTGACTGCTCAGTTTATTATTATTATTAATATGATTCCTCCATTGACATTGGTTGTTGAGTGAGGGTTAAGGGATTTTTTGAGGATGATGATTTACTCTCCCTTAAATCGGGTGATAAATAAGTTGTATCTCAATATTATAATTCTATTAGGGATATGGAAATTAATTTCCATATTTCTCTACTTAGGTTATTTAGCATGATGAATTTCCCTATCTATCTTGAGGGTTAAGCGTGACAAATCGCACTCATTATAAGATTTGTGGTATATACCCTCTTTCATGAGATTAAAGGCTCATTAAGAATTGTTATAGATGACTGAGTTATTCTCGGGTCTAGTAAGAACCTAGTATCTAGGTATATGGCTATTTACATCATCACATACTTAGTCCATATAAGTGGATATAATATATAACTATACTCAGAATTTATATAGCCATCAAGCCTGTACCTGAGTGGTAGAGGCTTCTCCTTAGCATCCAGGATACCAAGGATCACATATTGTTTATAGTCAATTTCAATGGTACTGTAGCAGCACTATAGCAGTTACTATAGGAGTTACTATTCAGTAATTTGGAGGCCATCACTATTCATCTGATTTGGGCCTTCCAACCACCAGTTTGGGCCTACAGGTCTCAGGTCCTTTGGGCCACCATAAGCCTTTGGGCCACAGGGCCTTCGGGCCACCAATGGCATTCAGAATATAGGGCATTCAGGACACAAATAATACAAAATAAGGGAAAAACACATAGAAGAAGGCTCAGATGAGGATTCAGAGTAAAAATAGCAACCACCAAATCAGAGCTAACTAGATTAAAATAATGAGAGGTTATAGAAATTTCCATAAGGACCAAGCACTATGAAACTCTACGTGGGACAATGCTATCTGATCAACCATGTGAGATGGGGAGATAGGCACTTTTAGATGCAGATGCTAGGGAGGAAATGTTTCAAGTGTGTCGGGTCTTGGGCCTTTAAGGTCATGTATTGAGCTTTGTATGGACCTTGTGCCTTGGTCCTATGGGTCGTGTAAGGGTTCCCCTTCAACACTAAAAAGGGAGACTATCCAAAATAATATAAATGGAAGGTTTTTGTGCCATTTGGGCTATACAATATATATGGATACTGATTAGAAACTTCTTCCAACCTATACTGAAGTAGGTAGACACCACCATGTGTCCTATAAGAACCTGAGTTGGTTGGTATTTATTTATTCAGAATTTTTTTGTCATTATTTATACCTATACAAAAATTTATTTATGTACACAAATTTGATTACTTTTAGACACCATTTTTTGTGACCTACTAGGATTTTATCTCACACCCTACTCAAGACACCTTTCGTTCCTGAGTAGATTACCTTCCTGACGATATGGATAAGGGAAAGGTCCATGATTCAGATATTTGATATGATTAGCTTATAGTTTGAGGGTGGGATCATAGGAATGAGCATATACTCCAGATGATAGTGGAGAAGTCTTTTATCCTTTTTATTATTTTTGGATGACATGTTGTATATGTTTGATCCCTATTTTCCAATTTTTTTAGAACAAAATTCCACGAAATTATCATATACATGAATCATCCTTTATTTGGATTTTGATATAATTATAGTTTCTTGGTTATTTATATTATGTAGTTGTTTATTATAACTATTTTATTCTACTTATGCCATAGTGGGTGAGTGGTTTAGGGATATAGTGTATGTTTCCACTTTGTGGTTGATCATTTTTATACATCCTCTATTTATTTATTATTTATTATCTATTATATAAAATGTTCCATTAGGATATGAGGGTGTGATCTCCCACCTATACCACTGTTACAACCTTGATACTAGTCGGATGCCTTTGGTGTACAGGAAGGCACACTTGAGGCCATGTGACCCACCGGCTTAAGGGTACGAGTTAATTGGATCATGTTTAGGGACATTAAAATGTGGTATCGAAGGATTATTTTCCTTTATTCCTTATTTTTTGGGTCTTATATAGAGTTAACAGGATTTCATAATGAGCCTGTGACTGGGTGTAGCTAACCCATGTATAGGGAAAACCTAAATTACATGGGTTGACATTTTTAGTTATGGATTACACTTGTTATGGTTAAGATGAATTCAGAATTGAGTGAAACACATGTTTTGTGATGTAATACTATTTGTATTACTATAATAATGATTTATGTTACTTGGTCTAATGAAATAAGGTCTTCACATTTCATTACATTCATCATTTATAGGCACTTTTGTACTAATATGCCATGCATTTTTCCTTGCCACATTTGATTTCAGAATGAATTTTCCTATTGCATATATTTACTTCATTATTCTTATATATTGAAATGCGTTGAAGTTTCTTACGGGGAAAGGATAATTGAATTAATTAATGTTCCAACATCGATCTAAATGGTGTTTTCCATTTAGGTTGATCTTGATAACCTAAAAAATAAATTATTCCATATTTTGGGTTATGGACCTACTAGTACCAGACCAAGATATTTATATTATAACTATAATATATTATGAACTAAAAAGTAATTAAATCATAAAAATAAAATGGTTATGGCTAAATGTGATTCCAATTGTAAATCAAAGGATCTTTTCCACTATACCTTGAAATTGACACTCCATATAATGGAACCCTACCATGATGTGAGACCTAAACCCAAGACCAACCATAATAGTGGGTTGTTGAGGTGTCTCCTACATTATTATGAACTATTATGGTATTTATTACCACCTAGAACTAGATTTAGGTGTAGGAATAGGGGTGTGATCTTTTCTATAGGAAGGCTATGAACATGTCCTAGTTATCAATATGTGATCTACACAACTATTAAATTATATTCTAATGCATGAATTTGGCATTTTAACATCACACATCAATGATTTCCTCTTATCCTACACCCAGAATGTGGTGACTATCATGCACCGGAGGTGGAGGGCCATGATCCACCAGTGATTCCTCCTACAATTACCCTGATGGAACCTATTCTTATTCTTGATATAGGCACTGAAACCTAGTTTCAAGAAGGTTTCTTTCTTATGATTCAAAATATATAGGGTCTTGTTCGACCAACCTCGACTATAAAAGAGTTAACTAAGGAGTTCCAACATCATCATCCTCTCACCTTTTGGGGGGATAGCGGACCACACACTGCTAAGTCATGGTTCAAATATATTATTTCAATATTCGAGTATCTAGATATGCCCCCTGAGTAGAGGGTAAATCTCACTACTTATATGCTATGTGATTATTTCATGAGATGGTGGGATGTTATTACCTAGGTAGATCAACATAGTGATATGGTCTGAGTAGACTTCTAGACTATCTTCTACGATTACTTCTTTCTATATACTATATGGGATGACTATACTAGAGAGTTTATGAACCTTCAGTATGGATCTATATATATCATAGAATATTCTACTTATTTTATAGATCTGTAGTGTTTTCTCCTACTTTTTTGGGGCTGATCATATGACAGTGATGAAATTAGAAGATGGGTTGGTATACACCATCTTATCTCAAGTCAACAACATTCTGATGAATTATATTTTTGAGATTGCTAATTATTACTTCATTATGGAGTAGAATTTGATGGAATTATTTGATAAAATTTAGAAAGGTTTGATACTTAGATCTATTAATGTTTCTTCTAGAGGCTGCAAGAATCACTTTTACGCTAATCACGAAGGTATTAGTAGTTAGATGGATCGTACTGATAGATTCTTGATACATAACAAAATTGAGATTCTAGGACATACTGAACCCTATGTTTACATGATCTAGTAAAATATATTGGTTGCTATATGATGGGGCATATTCATCAACCTTGTAAGAATTTTCCATTAGTGTCTAGAGAGTGGGGATATACACATACCCCAGATTTCGGAGTGGGGCCAGTAGTATCACACAAGGATAGAAGTTAGAATACCATTGGCCAATCAAGCTAAGGTAGTGGTCGAGGTAGAGGAACCAGACTCATGATTCTCAGTGCCAATAGGGCAGGATTTCTCAGGGAATTAATCCTATGACATGGGACCATAGTGAAATCCAATTATATACAGTGCAATTGATGATAGACGAGTAGAGCACCAGAACTTCAACATTTCTAGATACTATTCTAGTAGCCTCGACATTAGCGTTATCTCAATTTTACATAGTTTTATCACACTCATTTATATCTAAGGTAATCATGGAGAGTATGGGCCTTGATATAGAACAATTATGTAGAGTGATGGTTCTTTATACCTCATTTAGTGTCTGATCAAAGATCATTCCCAATTTTAATGATTTTCCCCTTGAGATAGATGGATATCTCTTCATATGGAATATTTTCATGCTTGACATGACATGTTTTTATGTAATCATTAGGATATATTAGTTAGTTCCCCATTGATCCCATAATGACTACAATCATCAGTGGGTGATGTTTACATCACCTGAGAAAATTAGACACATTTACAAGGGATAATGGGATGTTCATGTGACTCGAGCTGGACCCAAGTTGCAATGGTTGGGTAGAATGATAGCTCAGATAACCAGTCTCTTCTTAGATGATCATGGGTTATGACCTTATATTTTTCCTTTTATAGTAGATTTTTATAGGGGAATATTCTCTGATGAATTTTCTAGGCTACCTCTCATGTGAGTGGTAGAATTTACCATTGACCTAGTACCATTAGTCTCACCAGTTCCCATTACTTATTATTAGAGGAAACCTATATAGCCTCTTTATATCAAGAATTATTTTGGGAATATTAAAGCTAAAGGCTTTATATTCCCCAACACTTCTTCTTAGGGTTCAACAGTCCTTTTTCCAAGAAGGAGGATGGTACCCTTAGGGCTATACATGGATTTCCAGTGGTTGAACCAGTTTACAATAAATAACCAATATCCATTTAATTTAATAGATGACATCTTTTATTAGCTCATATGAGTTATAGTGTTTTTAATGACCTATTTGAGTTTAGGATATCATCAAGTACATGTTAGGTCATCAAACATACCTTGCATGGCTTTCAATAGTAAGTATGGTCTTTTCGAATTAACAGTCATGTTGTTCGATCTCTCAAATTCGCATTCTACTTTTATGGCTATGAAGAATCAAATTTTCAATATGTACCGGGATTCATTCATGATAGCATTTGTGGAAGATATATTAGATTATTCATTCTATCGACATGACCATTTCAACCATATTTAGATCATATTGAATACACAAAGAGAGCTTCAGATTTATGTTAAGATCAACATATGGAACTTTTGGATTGATAAAGTCCACTTACAAGGTCATGTTATCTTGGAGTTCTAGTAGACCAATAGAAAATGAGAGCTATAGTTTCCTGGGAGAACCCAAAGAACATATTGTATATATAGAGCTTATTAGGGATAGCCAGATATTACATACCCTTATTCAGGATTTATCATGCCTTACAGTGCTACTTATGGGATTGAATAAAAAGGGTATGAAATTCATATGGCAAGAATCTTATGAATTATAATTTCAGGAGTTAAAAGGAAGATTGAATTCAATGCCAATACTGATCTTTTTTTAGCTAAAGAGGAGCTATTTTTTACATTAATGCATATGGTATTGGGATAGGATCTATTTTGATACAAGACACATGATTTGTCATGTACAGGTCTCATCAGTTGATACCAAATGAGAAGAATTACCCAATTTATGACCTCGATCTAGCTTTTTTAGTTCAGTTTCTGCACTGTTGGAGGCACTATTTACTTGGAGATTATTTTTTGGTTTTCACTGATCATAAAATACTCAAGTGAATCTCTACAGAGTGTGGTACGAATCTTAGGAATCATAGATGGGTTGAGTGTCTTCAGTCATTTGATTTCAAGCTTATAGATGTGCCTAAAAATGGAAATGATGTAGCTGATGCTCAGACTGATAGACACATACATTGGTAGTTCAGGTGGCCATTGGAGAATGAAATCTCATGGATTTTTTATAATATATTCACATTTATGTTTAGGATATGCATGGTCAGAATATCCTCTTAGATTTAGTAGTGACCTCTACCCTTTTAGGACAAGAGATAATGGGGAATAATTCAAATCCCATGGTATTATTACGAAGGGAAGGTATATTAGATGATGAAACATCTTCAGTTGTACCATGGATGGCAGAGATAATTTATGTTTTCATGGACACATATGGGTCCTAGAAGACATTAGAGTGGAGGTGATGCGAGAATTTCATTCCCCAGTTTGAGAGGTACATCTCAGTTTCACAAAGATGTATTGAAACTTACATCACTTGTATTTGTAACAACCCGACCCCAGTTACCCAGAGTCGGTGCATTATTACTTAAAATTGGAATCATTACAAGGAATCAAGTCCTTAACGACTGATTAGTTTAGTAGTCTTGGAAACAATATACATACATCAATTCAACATTACAACTTGAAAATATAAACTACACTAATTTACTCCATTAGAAACATCCAAGCTTCCAAGATTATTCCTACAAGTCACTCATAACTGACTTCTTCATATCCTGGGAAAATGAAAAATGGTAAAGGGGTGAGCACAAACTCTTAGTAAGAGTATGCAATACAGTAAAAGATAACATAAACATTAGGCATAGTGAATAATTCAAAACACATGCCTTTACAAATAATAAACATGAACACTTTGTGGCAGGAATATGAGATGAGTAAATAATACCATTATAAAACATAGTCATGGGTATTCTACTAGTTGAATAACCACATGAAATATCAAGAGATAATCTCATAATGATGGAATGCATATTGTATGACATCATAACCACATAGTCAAGGCCTCGTGCTAAGACAACAAATAAGATTTTGTCAAGGCCTTGTTCCAAGACAGTAGTTTGTCTCATGAGACCTACCGATGCATCGAGGAGCTATAGAAGGCTCCACCCATCACTTACTAAGTCCAATGCATTACTCATATGAATGGTTTGAAACATAACATAAACATTCGTATTAAAAATATCATACGAAATGTCAATACTTTATCCCAAAACCATGAATGGTATAAAAATAGCACATCCACAGTCAAACATAACTCATTCAATACAATATGGAATATTGTATTGTAATATATTAACCTCAATCAATAATAATTAAGGATATTAACATATATGAAAATAATCATCAAAACTATTTCAGAGAAATCCCCCCCCCCTTTCTTTAAAACATTTAAAAGTCACACTACTAGTCAAGAAGCCGTTTTAAAAATAGATTTTTGAATCAAAGTGTCCCATAAAAATTTGAAACATTTAAAAGGAATTTTAATTTTTAAAAATTAATTTACATATAAATAAATCCATAGAACCATTTTTAAAACATGGACATTAATGAGAAATATTTAGAAGAATAAATCTTTAAAACATTTAAAAATGATATTTTACTTGGAGTTTTTAACCAAAATAGAGACACTTCAATACAAATAATTGAGGTAATCAAAATGTTGTTATATAATGATAATAAAGGTATTCATGATATACTATGTCAAAGTAAATTATATACACCATATAAAAGTAATTTTTTGTATAACAACAAAGAAGTCTCAATGGAATGTAAATTGAGATGAAACTTCTTATAAAGACCGTATCCTTTGGTTAAGGATAAATCAACGACATAATTAAGTGTGAAAAATATAAATATACTCAATATGATTTGATATTAAGTTTAAATCAATCAGAGGACATTCACACATATTCTTGTAAAAACAACTCCAACGAATTGGATATTTAACTCAACAAATAGAGATTGAGTTAAAATTACTACTATCAAGTTCATATCGATGACTTGAAAATTTATCAATTGAGTGATTATGTGTATCAAAATTATATATACAGAAAGGGGAGTGGGAATTATGAAATAAGAAATTGAATAGTGATTTCACACATAATCTTTCAGTAAAATAATCAATGAAGTATGCATAAAGCTGAATGAGTGGAAATTTAAAATTTGTAATTCCCTTACCAATTTGGTAACTTACGAAACATACATCCCATGAAAGATGAATCATAAAATGATGATGTAAATATCCATAAATTAAATTATATTACACAATTAATACAATCATGGGTAGTACACACACCACATTCAATAAATAAGTGATGAATAATGGAAATATCACGGAATTAAAAGTGAGATAAGAAACCCCTTACCTCGTGTCCAACTTGACCCGTTCATTCTTTAATTTCCTGAATAATAAACTAAAGTTAATTTCTAATTGATTAATAACCTTTTTCAATTTTATTATTCCTTTTATATCACTTATTACCATATTATAAACATTATTTAATCATTCAAGTTAACAATGGTCATTTTGTCGATATTTGGTACTTGAGTAAAATAATGAACACCTTATATTTAAAAGTTTCTCATGTGGTAAATAGTCCATTATATCTATAATGATATTAATTATTTAGATTTCATATATATAATATATATTCAGTATATATATATTTATAACATTGCATATCATTTGGAGGTAAGAAATGAAATGCACCGTTCATGGAGATGGTAAGTCGTACGTACTCATGAACGCTACTTTCATTTCTATTTCTTGTTTTAATGGAATTAAAACATAATGATACATAGGTATATTATAATTCCATAGTAATATCAATAAATAAATCCTTTATGCATTCCACATATGGCATGAATGAGTCATATCATTTTGTGGGGGCGGTAGTCCACACTTCCCCAAATGAAATTATCATGTTTTACCCATAATGGAAACTATAATATAATGATATAAATGGAAAATAAAAATTCATAAAGAAAAACTAAACATAATATATATATCATATATATAAATACAGTGCCATCTTAATGGCCACCATGAGAGGCGGTAGGATATAATCGAACAATCATCGTTTCGTGAGGTGTTAGTTTGCATCCACAGAAACAATATGTTCTTTACCCATTAGATGGAGGTGTGTGTTAGTGTAGTTAGAATCCTTCTCATAAAAATATCCTAGTATATTGAGGACACTATTTTTGTTATAAAATAAATTAATAAAAATAGTTTAGGGATTGGTGAAGTAAAACAAAATAAAACAAAAGAATTTAAGAGAAACTGTTACCTTTAATTTGGGTAACTCACTTTGGTTTGAACCAAAATGGTTTCTCAAAGTGCCTTCCGCCTAAGGTAAGTCTTCTACGAGTAGGAGATGGATATAGGTAGCTTAATTGGTCTGATTTTGGACAATCCAAAAGGATTGAGATGTGTCAGGAATTGGATAGAAATGGTCTCCTTTTATAAGGGGGAGGAGGGGCTATTTTGGAAAGTGTGAAAATATTATTTTATTATATAATGATATTCGGTTTCTAAAGGTTAATAATTCATTAAAGTTGAATTTAGGATGACTCATGGTCGAAATAAATTCATCCAATAATAATTTTATAGTTTTTTGTTGTTATGTTAATATTTATAATCTTATTTAATTAAATCATTTATTAATGACGTAAACACTCAACCATTATTGTGTCATAACTAATTTAAATTATTCGATGTATAAAAATTATAAAACAAATACCATGATATAGGAAATATTTTTATCTTTCCAATGAATATTTATAGTCGAAAAAATAATGTATATAACACCATGTAAAAATTAATTTACAAAGAGATATTGTTTTATGTCATTTTTGTCTTTACATTAAATTAATTAATCTAAAGTGTCAAAATCACTCCCAAGTGGCCCCATGGGGTCCCAAAATAGACCCAAGGATTTACTTGGTCTTCCATGACTCATAAAATACGGTTAGGACAAGTGTTAAGGTAATTTTGAATAATTATAATATTCTTTTTACCTTGAATTACCCTATTTACCTTTAACCACAGTAAATAAAAGTCAAATGTTACTATTCACCAAAAATTATTTACATCTTATTGAACCAAATTTTACTTCATTATATTAACCGTGTCTCTATGATTTTTGAAATTCAACTCATAGAATTGGTAAATTTTCATTTAATTGTAAAAGTCAGTTTTTTAACTACTACTAAGTAGTTTCACTATTCATCAAAAATTGAAGTTATTCAGAAAAATACCAAAAATTATGCCAAAGATTTATTTGAATTCCGAATTCAAAAATGATGTCTATTTTTTCAAATTCAAAACATAAAAGTGGCATTAATTAATTTAAAATTAATTCTCATTGTTAAAAAAAAGTAGCGTGTTTTTAAGTAATAATAACTATCGAAAGATTGACACTTCTTTATGTCCAATTTCAAAGTGAAATTAATTCCAATGACCAACATTGGATTAAATGGTAAAAATTTATTCTAATTACAATTTAAAACCAATTAAAAAGATAATATAAACATATAAATAAATTATATTAAAACACAGTTTTGAATTAAAATACAATATTTTTCCCAATTCATTAAAAAATGAACTTTATCGGAAAAATTCAAAAATTTACACAAATTAAATTTTGATGTCCCTATTATAAAGAAATGTTTTATTTGTTCAAATAGACTTTATTAAAGTGAAGAAAACTAGATTTAAAGAGGGTTCTCCATTAAAAGGCGGTAAATCGACCTTTTAATATAAATTATGCTTAAAAATAAAAATTTATTCACAATTTAAGCCTCTAAATTTTATTTGATAAATGTAAATACATTTGACAAACATGTATAATCATATTTTAGTTAGTTTAGTTCATTAACACCAACAAAACGGCTTGGAGTTAATTTCCATATAAAATAATATTATTATATTATTAGTGTGCAACATAAGATTTCAAAGAAACCTGTTGTTGTGTATCGGGTACGCTATCAAACATAGAAACCCCTTTAAAGTAAAATTAATATTTAATTCACAAATATTAATAAATATGAAATATGTATTATTAATTATTTACCTGGGATGTTACATCCTTCCTCCCTTTTTGAAAATTGCGTCCTCAAAATTTTAAAACTGGGATTAGATACTTCATTCAAAGTCCCACATCGGAAAAGAGTCAGTAAAACTATCACTTTAAAATAAAGAAAGAGAAGTACAAAGGTCAACTGAGATAACCCATACTAGGATTCCATGTAGGAAAACATGGATATGGTTGATAAACTAAGTTCCATGTTCTGATGGAGAGGGATAGAAAACATGATTAGGAGAAAGTTAACAACAAGAAAATCACAAACTTGTGAAGGGATAAATAGTCATTAGTTTCCTAGTAGGAAAAGTAAATAGATAACGTTTTTTGTTTTATGTTCCATTTAATAAAGTTGAGGAATTTATTTATGAGATTGACTAAGAACATAAAGAGATATACTTACTTTTTAAGTGGAGTTTCATTCTTTAATAAATTCTTACCACCAACTCATCTTTTTTTCAAATGATGAGTGTTCAAGATGACTTGGTCACACCGGAAGAGATAGAATAAACTTCTAGAGAATCACATGATCCACAAAAGAAAAAATATATATATTTACCTTGTCTTTAGATATTAACCACCACCAAAATGGTTAGTACAAGATCATATGATCCCCAAAAACGATAATCCTTTAGAGAAATAAATACTAATCTTAATTTCTAAAATTAGACCAACAATGACCAAAGTTCAATAAATACCATTCAATAAAAATTTGTCCTTAAAATCCATAAATATAATATAAACTAATTTTGAAACCCAAAACATAGAAGAATTTGATTACACAGTCTTCCACGTTAAATTGTATCACCAAATGACATCAACTACTCTTAAAGTCACATACTTAAAAGTAATTAACCTAATCACATATTCTCTATTATAGGTTAATCATTTCCATAAATAACCCAAATCACTATAAATACACAATAATAACATAAATAAAAATCAATCATTAGTCCTCAAATGAAATCCCATAGTATTCTATTTTCCTTAGGCATATAGTACTTCCAACAGAGCGAACATCTTCCAAAATAACATTTATCACTTTATCACCAAATCAATTTCGTATACTAAGGGTATTCATTTGAGAAGACATAATATCCCCAATTAACTTATTATTGATAAATAAAATCATTTAACTAAAAATAATTAGTCACACTAGCGAGGGACTTCACATAGTCCAGTGGTAAGTGATAAATCCCAATCGCACTCTAGATGAGGGTTTGATTCCAGAAACTTGGTCTGATGCGATGGGTTGTTACACAGTCTGCGCGTTGTCCTTTTTCAAAAACTATCTTTTATAACATTACCAAAATGAGATAAATTCCTTAAAATAACCATAACATAATTTAACCACAAATTTTATCTCATACCTTGCATCTTCATCCCAAAATATAATAACTTGTAATTGCCTCAAACCCAATGATCATATAAAACCAAATAGATATTTATAACTATATCCTCAAGATAAAAGATAATTCTTCCTCAAATATCATTTTCACATGACCAACTATAGCGTTACAAATACAAGAGAAAATAATTCCAAAGTAATCCCATCAACAAGGAGCACTAATACTTTTAAACATTTCTCCAACCATTTATTTCACATAGCTTCTTCTTTGACCAAGAAAATATCCTATAAAAATAGGGCATTCACTTAGGTAATGGTAAGGTCCCCTACATTTACAGCAAATTACTATAAATGGATTCTTGGGACGATTTTTATTTTCTTCCATAGTACTCTTCATTTTTCCTCGAAAATTCGTCACTTTATGTCCATCTTTACCACATGTAAAGAATTTGTTTATTCCATTGAGACACTTTCCTAGGTGTCTCCTTCAACATTTCCTGCATTATGGAAATTGAGGATTCTTTTCTCCATGGTCTCCACTACTGGAGCTTTTATCATCCATCACCTTTCTCTTCATTGTTGAGTTCAGGAGTTGGTTAATATATACTTTGTTGATCATATTTTTTGAAAACTGATATGGCATGAACATGATATCTTTTATGCCTATCAACATTCCATTTTTTTGCACATTTCCACCACCATTCCCACCTTGTACATAATTATCAAAGTTATTATGATTTCCTTGGAATCCATCCATTGACTAAAAACAGAAAACATTATGTGAGTAAGAATATTCATAAAATTCTTTAGAAAATATCATCACACTTTATTTTCAATCAAAAATACCTTAGTATTAACCAAGGTTATTTATTGTCATCTTATATTAAAATTATTCAAATCAGTTTGTAGAAAAAATGTAAATTATCCTAATCATATCCCCCGGGAGTGTTGTAACCAATACTATAGCAAGGCCCATTATCGTGCACCATTTCTTGTTCGAGTCTAGCTCAAAGCGGTGGTTTCGGGTTTTACCCCTAGGTACATCTGTGCCAGAGCCGCCTCTACCTACTCGTATCCACATAGGGATGTATTGCTTGGAAAACTCACAAAATCTCTACAATACCAAAATTTTAGGAATTTATTCTATACTAATCCTCAAAGTCTATCTTAGGGTAATGTGCTCTAATCAGAGTTTATCTAAATCTAGTTTCCAAGGTTTGTACTAAACTTCCTCGGATTCCAACTGTAACGCCCCGACCCCAGTTACCCAAAGTCGGTGCATTATTACATAACATTGGAATGATTACAAAGAATCAAGTCCTGAAGGACCAATTAGTTTAGTAGTCTTGGAAACAAGATACATACATAAGTTCAACATTACAACTTGAAAAGAAAAACTAGACTAATTTACTCCATTTTAAACATCCAAGATTCCAAGATTATTCCTGCAAGTCACTCATAACTAACTTCTTTATATCCTGGAAAAATGAAACATGATAAAGGGGTGATCTCAAATGCTCAGTAAGAGTATACAATATAGAAGAAGATAACATAAACATTAGGCACAGTGAATAATTAAAAAACACATGCCTTTACAAATAATAAACATGAACACTTTGTGGAAGGAATATAAATCGAGTAAATAATGCCATAATAAAACACAGTCATGGGTATTCTACTAGTCGAATAACCATATGAAATATAAATATATAATCTCATAATGATGCAATTCATAATGTTGGACATCATAACCACATAGTCAAGGCCTCTTGCCAAGACTACAAATAAGATTTTGTCAAGGCCTTGTGCCAAGACACTAGTTTGTCTCATGAGACCTACCGATTCATCAAGGAGCTATAGCGGGCTCCACCCGTCACTTAATAAGTTAAATGAATTCCTCATATGAAAATTTTGAAACATAATATAAACATTTGTATTAAAACTAGCATACGAAATGTCAATACTTTATCCACAAACCATGAATGGTATAAAAATAGCACATCCACAGTCAAACATAACTCATTCAATACAATATGAAAGATTTTATTTTAATATATTAACTTCAATAGAGAATAATGAAGGATATTTACATAGATGAAAATAATCATCAAAACTATTTGAGGGAAATACCCCCCCCCCCCTTTTCTTTAAAACATTTAAAAGTCACACTACTTGTCAATAAACCGTTTTAAAAATAGATCATTGAATCAAAGTGTCCCATACCAATTTTAACCTTTTAAAAGGAATATTAATTTTAAAACATTAATCTAAATATAAATAAATCCTTAAGACCATTTTTAAAACATGGACATTAATGAGAAAGATTTATAAGAATAAATCTTTAAAACATTTAAAAATGATATTTTACTTAGAGTTTCTAACCAAAAGAGAGACACTTGAATAAAAATAATTGAGGTAATAAAAACAATGTAATATAATGAGAATAAAGTCTTTCATGATATACTATGTCAAAGTACATTATATACACCATATAAAAGTTATTTGGTGTATAACAACAAAGAAGTCTCAGTGGAATATAAATTGAGATGAAAATTCTTATAAAGACTGTATCCTTAGGTTAAGGATAAATCAACGAAATTATGATGTGCAAAAAATATAAATACACTCAATATGATTGGATATTCAATGTAAATCAATCAGAGGACATTCACACATATTATTGTAAAAACAACACCAATGAATTGGATATTTTAACTCAACAAATGGAGATTGAGTTACAAGTACTCTCATCAAGTTCATATTGATGACATGAGAATTTATATATGGAGTGATTATCTGTATCAAAATTATATCTACAGAAATGAGAGTGGAAATTATGACATAAGAAAAATAATAGTGATTTCACACATAATCATGGAGTAAAATAATCAATGAATTATGCGGAAAGCTGAATGAGTGTAAATTGAAATTTGTAATTCCCTTACCAATTTGGTAACATACGAAACATACATCCCATGAAAGATGTATCATACAATGATGATTTAAATATAAATAAATTAAAGCATATTACACAATTAATACAATCATGGGCAGTACACACACCACATGCAATAAATAAGTGATGAACAATGGAAATCTCACGGAATTAAAAGTGAGATAAGAAACCCCTTACCTCGTGTCCGACTTGACCCGTTAATTATTTAATATCCTAAATAATAAACTAAAGTAAATTTCTACTTGATTAAGAACCTTTTTAAATTTTATTATTCCTTTTATATCACTTATTACCATGTTATAAACATTATGTAATCATTCAAGATAATAATTGTCGTTTTGTCGATATTTGGTAATTGAGTAAAAAAGATGAACACCTTATATTTACAAGTTGCCCATGTTGTAAATAGTCCATTATATCCATAATGATATTGATTATTTAGATATCATATATATCATATATATCCAGTATATATATATTTAAAATAGTACATATCATTTTGAGGTAAGAAATGAAATCCACCGTTCATGGAGATGGTAAGTCGTACGTACACATGAACACTACTTTCATTTCTATTTCTTATTCTAATGGAATTAAAACATAATGATACATAGGTATATTATAATTAAATAATAATATCATTAAATCCTTATTTTATATGTCCCACATAAGTCATGAACGAGTCATATCATTTTGAGGGGGCGGTAGTCCGCACTTCCCCAAAGGAAATTATAATATTTTACCCATAATGGAAACCATAATATAATGATATAAATGGAAAATAAACAGGCATAAAGAAAACATAAACATAATATATATATATATATATAATATATAAATACAGTTCCATATTAATGGGCACCATGAGAGGCAGTAGGATATAATCGAACAATCATCGTTTCGTGAGGCGTTAATTTTTCATCCACAGAAACAGAATGATCTTCACCCATTAGATGAAGGTGTGTGTTAGGGTAGTTCGAATACTTCTCATATAAACATCCTAGTATATTGAGGATACTGGTTTTGTTATAAAATAAAGGAATAAAAAGACTTTAGGGGTTGGATAAGTAAAATAAAATAAAACAAAAAAAAATTAAGAGAAACTGTTACCTTTAATTTGGGTAACTCACTTTTGTTTGAACCAAAATGGTTTATTGAAGAGCCTTATGCCTAAGGTAATGCTTCTAGGAGAAGGATAGGGATGTAGTTAACTTAATTAGGCAGAGTTTGGATGAGCCAAAAGGCTTGAGAGGTGTGAGGAATTGGATAGAAATGGTCTCGTTTTATAAGGGAGAGGAGGGGCTCTTTAGGAAAGTGTGAAAATATTATTTTATTATATAATGATATTCGGTTTATAAAGGTCCAAAATTCATTAAATTTGAATATAAGATGACTCATGGTTGAAATAAATTCTTCCAATAAGAATTGGACAGGTTTTGGTTATTATTTTAATATTCATAATCTTATTTAATTAAATCATTTATTAATGAGGAAAATACAGCACCATTATTGTGTCAAAACTAATTTAATTTATTCGATGTCTAAAAATTATAAAAAAAAATACCATGATGTAGGAAATATTTTTAGCTTTCCAATGAATATTTATATCCAAAAACATAACTTATATAACACCATGTAAAAATTAATTTACAAAGAGATATTTGTTTATGTCATTTTTTTCTTTACTTTAAATTAATTAATCTAAAGTGTCAATATCACTCCCAAGTGGCTCCACGAGGTCCGAAAATTGACCCAAGGATGTCCTTGATCGGCCATGACTCATCCTATAAGGTTAGGACAACTGTTAAATTAATTTTGAATAATTATAATATTCTTTTTACCTTAAATTTCCTATTTACCTTTAACCACAGTGAATAAAAGTCACAAGTTACTATTCACCAAAAATTATTTTTATTTTAATGAACCACATTTTACTTATTGATATTAACCGTGTCTCTCGGATTTTTGAAATTCAAATCACAGAAGCGGTAAGATTTCATTTAAATGAAAAAGTGAGTTTTTTAACTACTACTAATTGGTTTCACTATTCATCAAAAATTGAAGTTTTTCATAAAAATACCAAATATTCAGCATAATACTTTTTTGATATTCAGAATTAAATAATTATGTATGTTTTTTTAAATTCAAAAAATAAAAGTGCCAATAATTAATTTAAAATTAATTCTCGTTGTTAAAAAAATAGTGTGTTTTTAATAAATAATAACTATCAAAGGATTAACACTTGTTTATGTCCAATTTCAAAGTGAAATTAATTCCCATGACCAACATTGGATTAAATGGTAAAAATATACTCTAATTACACTTTAAACCCAATTAAAAATATAATCTAACCAAATAAATAAATTAGATTAAAACACAGTTTTGAATTAAAATACAATATTTTTCACTATTCATTAAAAAAATGAACTTTATCGGAAAAATTCCAAAATTTTACACAAAGTAAATTTTGATGTCCCCATTCTAAAGAAATATTTTATTTGGTCAAATAGAATGTATTAAAGTGGCCAAAACTATATTTAAATAGGGTTCTCCATTAAAAGGCGGTAAATCGACCTTTTAATGTAAATTATGCTTAAAATTAGATTCATTCATATTTTAAGCCTCTAAATTTTATTGGATAAGTCTAAATACACTTAACAGACATGTATAATCATATTTTTGTTAGTTGTTTTCATTCCCGCTAACAAAAAGGCTAGGAGTTAACTACCATTTAAAATAATAATATTATATTATTAGTGTGCAACGTAAGATTTCAAAGAAACTCGTTGTTCCTTATCGGGTACGCTATCGAACACAGAAACCCTTTTAAAGTAAAATTAATATTTAATTTACAAATATTAATAAATATGAAATATGTATTATTCTTTATTTACCTGGGATGTTACAGTATTGGTGGACTATTATGAAATGGGATATTTCTGGTTCTATCACTTGATGTTCTACCTGTCAATATGTGAAGGTGAAATATCAGCAACCGGTAAGACTTTACAGCTATTTTCCATTAAAAAGTGGAAATGGGATAATGTATCTATGGATTTTATAATTATTTTACCCAGATCACCTCGTGGAAATGATACAATGTGGGTTTCCATTGATCCTTTGATGAACGTAAAAAATTTATTTCTTATGTGAGTGAGCTTCTCGATAGATGAGCTAAAGAGGTTGTACGTCAGGGGGGTCATATGTATTCATGGATCTCCATAATATATCATTTGTGAAAGATATGAAAACATTAAATCATGATTTTTATAGATTTTGAATAATCCCTTGGGTACACTAGTGCTTCTGAGCATGACATATCATCCTCAGACTGATTTCCAGATAGAGTGTATGATCCAGGTGTTAGAGGAAATGTTATGTGCATGTGTCCATGAATTCGAGGGTTCCTAGGAGAAACAGATACCACTTTTTGAGTTCACTTATAATAACATATTTCAGGATACCATTGATATAGATCCTTATGAATATTTATATGGTAAGAATTTTTTATCACCTATGTGTTGGTTAGAGGTAGGGGAGGCAGCTTTTCTTGGACCGTATCTCATTTAGGAGACTAGAGAGAAGGTCCAGTAGATTAGAAAGTTCATATTGATAGATAAGTCCTTAAAAATATCATATTCCAATAAATAATGAAAACATATTTATTTTATGGATGGGGATTGGATCTTCCTAATAGTTTCAACCAGGTTGGGTCATATGGATATTCAGAGGTAGGGAAAGCTCTCACCTAGATTCATTGGACCCATTGAGGTTGTGAAACAAATCGAATCAATGTATTAACAAAAATTACTTCCTAAAAGATACCAATTTATGTATGATTTATTTCATATATCTCTAATTTTATGGTATTATCGATACCCATCACATGTATTTCAGCAAGATGAGGTTGAGTTGGAATTATATGATTTTTTTGAGGAGTATCCAATGTGTATTTTTGATCAGAGAGTGAAGACACTCCAATGTAGGTTAGTTAATTTGGTATGGATTCAATGATAGCACGATCAATTACAAGACAAGACATGGGATAAGGTAGATGATGTATGGGATTAGTGGCTAGAGATCTTATTAGATGATACTTTTTTTCCCTTAGAAGGCCAACTTGGGGATGAGTTTCTTTAAGGATGGGAGGTTGTAACAACCCAAATTTTTATAAAGGTATGACTTATTTTATTTTGGTATAAATAAATTTTAACATGGTAAACTTATGATATAGCCTAAAGAACGTTTTAAGAGTGTATGGGGTTTGTTTGGATCCCAGATCTCTGAGAATTGGGAAAAAGGGTAGGTCATATGGTTACTGCGGGATTAGTACTAATCATGTGGGGAATCTTGTGAGTAGTAGGGGATGCACAACTCATCTTTAACAGTGTGACCTATGGTTCATCAACATTATGAGATTCAAATAATGTACCCTTTTTCGTGAGCTGGTAGGCTCGTTCAGACTAGTTATGTATTACTTTGTTACACCCCAATCCAGCTAAAACCTTCTAAACATGGATATGGATACTTTTATTCTAAAAACATAGTCTATATATGTGGATACATTATATAACTATACTATATATAGTATTCATATATATATGGTTATTAATCAGACACTTCTTCTATCCTATACTGAAGTCGTAGAGCCCTCTATGTGTCCTATAAGAACTTGATCCATCTAGTATTTATTTATTCATCATTTTATATGATTATTAATACCTTCACATAGTTATTGCGATTTACATAGACTGGATTGCTTCTAGACTTTTTTGGGGGATGCCTATTGAGATTTAATCTCAAACCCTAATTGGGCTGCCTTTTGTGACATAGTAGATTAATTTTCTATAGTTATGGATAAGGTAAAGCCATTTAATTTATATATTTGATATTTTAAATTTGTAGTTTGAGCATAGAAGAATAGGAACAATAATATTCTTGAGATTTTAGTGTATTATTCTTTTTTCATTTTTGTATTTCATGTATAGTATGTTGTATATGACTTTCCCTTGTTTTCCTCAATTTCTAGAACAATATTCTCTGACACCACTATGTATATGACTCATCCGTTCTTTGGATTTTGATATTATTATAGTTTCTTGGTTATTTCACCTCATAAGTTGTTTATTATATTTTTTGTAATCTTCTTCTACCACAATAGGTTTCTTTTCCAGGGATATAGTGTTAGTTTCTATTGTTCTATTAATAATTTCAATGATTTAGCTATTTATTACTTATTTATTATTTATTGTATCCATTGTTCCATTAAGATATGAGGGTATGGTCTCCCCACTGTACCACCTTTACACCCTCACTTCTCATATGTAGCCTCTGGTGTTTGGGGAGGTGCACTTGGGGCCATGTGACCCACCGACTCATTGGCACAGATTAACTGGATCATGTATTCGGACATTAAAAAAGTTATGGTTAAAGCTATTTCCCTTATTTTAGCATTAATTTATCACCAACAAGATAAATTAATCATTTAAAAGGATCAATATCATACCATATTTTTTTTATCATGTTGCATGGTTAATTTCATTATGGATGTTCTACCAAAATCACATAAATTAGCAAATTAACATAAATTCAAGATATAACTAAAATATATTGGATTATAAATAAAATTTGTCTAAGACATGGTTTATTATTTAAGTAAATACACTTAAAATAAACAAGAATTCAATAAAAATTTAATTGTAAATTTATGCATAAATATAAAAATTTCTCGATTATATATATATTAAGTTAGTAAGACCATATAATACTCAATTTAAATTTGAACCATAGTTCAAAGTAGTTGACTGGATAAAGATGGATTTATTTCAATTATCGAGGAATTATAACTTGAGTATTTTTTTCAAATTAACATATTTCACATAATGGTTTGACTAAAAAAGGAAGACAAAATGTAACTAGTAATCATGGGTTGATGAAATCTAAATCATGTATATTAGGATTGGTGATTCCACCCAACAGATCAAGGAACTGTGAGTTAATGTTGTTGGAAGAATTATGCCTTCCTAAAACCCTTCAAAAAATATCTCAAGGTAAATTCTAGGTTCTAAGAAGGGGAATATGGGTCCTTTCCACTATAATATCAATGTAATGAGGTATTCTAAAACCTTTGGTGAGGGATATTGATTTTGATAAAATAGTGGGAGATGAATAAATTTAATTTTTATTATCAAATTTTATAAATTATATAAAGCTCTAAAATTTTGGTCTTTTTAATTATAGGAAAAAAAACTCAGATGCCTTCAACTATATCATTGTGATCTATAATAGAGAATAATATCCTTATCACAAGTACTAATTTATAAGAATGTAACATCTTTCACATTATTCTATGCTGTGAAAGTAAATTATATCTTCTTGAAAACTGAATTCATAAAGCACCTAAAAAAGAGACTAGTGAGAGAAAACTATCTCTTCACATCAAACATATATATGATACCACATATTTTCAATGTTTCGTGATGTCATCCATACCCAATGAGAGTCTCATGAAACATGAGGATGTGGATGTATATTGAATCATATCTCACCTTCATGATATTTATCAAGTAAATATTATAAAATAGATATATGAGATCTCCAATTCATTATTCACATGAAATATTGGAGGGTCAACTCTAGTTGGGTATTGGGTAGTCAAGATAATTGGCTATATAGAGTATTTATACATATTAGGCTTTAATATCCCTGATGAGATTTTCACATATCTCATTATATCCTCATTACTTAAATCCTTTTCCATTTTTATTTTTAATTAAAACATCATCAATATCAAGACTTTCAAATCTTACTTCTCTTATTCACAAAGTTTAGAAGTACATGGGGTATAGAAAAACTCTGATCATTATGGTGAATAAGAAAAGTAATAATAATATTAAGTGACCAATAGATCATTACAAGTCTAAGGCTCCTAATAACTATCATTCTAAAAAGAAGCTAGTTCTATGGTAGGAAAAGAAACAAAATAGATTTTTTTTCATGTGGATAGCTAGGCCATTAGAATATGAACTACACCCAGAAGTAGGTGTAAGGAAGATGTTTCATCGTTATTGAGTTTAATATTCCTATATTTACACATTGGGAATTATATATAACTTTTAGTGCTTATATACATATCCAAATGCAAGAATAAAGTATATTAGAAAAAATTTACAAAGGAGAGGTAGATCTTAATGCATCCAATGAAGAAAAACTTTCGTCTTTGGATATTAAAGACTGGCACCTTAATTTTCCAACTAAAATGATTTTGGTTTTAGAGAACAATTTTTTTTTTCCATGTGTTACTAAGAACAGAATCTACATTTCTTTCATTAACATGGATATTTGTTTCAAATTTCGAAATAAGTAATGCCTCTATTACAAAGACAATATTTAATATAGTATTTCAAAAGTAAATAATGGTATTTGAGTATTAAATTAATAAAAAAAGTATTGTAAATAGAAAACAAACCATGTTTTCATGACTCATATACTATACAACTATGGTATTATCTTCTTGGTCATGTAAAAACGAAGTATTTAAAAAAACTCTATCAATAATATTATTTAAACTCTTTTGAGCTAAGGCCACTTAAAATATTTTAATTCTTCTTTTCAAGGAAAAAATTCCAAAACACCATTAAATGTGATGGGTGAAAGAGCCATAGAGCCTCTAGGATTGGTATACATTAACACTTGTGGACATTTTCTAGTATAATCTTGAGGTTGATATTCTTACTTCATATATTTTACTAATGATTTTAGAAGATATGGACATGTCTACTTGATGATGTATAAGTATGAGACCTTTATTAAATTCAAATAGTTCAATAGTTCATGTGTTTGGTGATCCTTTTTGGTTATACTAGGGGTGGAAATGTGATTATAACTGATCCTCTATAGATTTTTATGGCCAACACAATGATATTTTTCTCCCTATCCATATACACCCCAACCATATCATCTGATATTCAGAACATTGATGTAATATAGAGCTAAGAGAAGATAACTGATGGATGTTTATTAACCTCAAGGGACAAAGAATGAGCATGGATTTAGTAGTGAGAGATACCAAGGGTGAATATTTGGAGGTGTAAGATGTAGATGAATTCATTTTATATGGATATTTATAATATAAGGATCATAGATCATGTATGGTACTATCTTCTTGTATTATACCTTGGATTATGCACTGATCAACACAGAATATTAACACTACTTTATCACACAAGATATATCTAAGTAAATCGGACTATAGATAGACAATATTCATAAAACATTTGTTTTATCTACACCAGTTAGGGTTCAACCAAGATTAATGGAGTTACGTCATGAATTTGACCTATTGATAGGGTGGTATTAGTTGATTCGGGAGTTCTTATTATCATAGATATAGGTTTAAGATGACATAATTTTCATGGATTGGTTGTACAATATAAAATTCAATATTAATTGTTACTGGGAAAAATTTATCTTTACTATTTTGGAAAGTTAATGTGTTAAATTCTCAGATGAGAAAAATCATTAGAAAAATAAAAATTTCTTAAAACTTATACAATCACAGTTGGAAAGATTGAGATTGAAATCAATAGAGAAGGCATGGCTGGTTCAAGATTGGATGACAGTTATATAGGATCATCAAAATTATTATTTTTATCATTGGATTAAACCTGTAAAGATTCATTTTTTTGATCTTGGGTTTCTAAAAATTTCTCTTTATCATAGACAATGCAGATTTTATAAATGTAACAATATTTTCCCACAGTTCATTAAATATTTTGAAGTGTTAGAGAAAATTGGTGAACTGAAATAAAATTCATTACTTCTACAACATCATGTTTGTTTAAATTCAAAATAAATCCATATTTTGATAAATTATTAATACCTTATGTAGAAAAAATGATTTATTAGTGGAAAATATTTAAATATGTTAAACGCAACATGAAAAAGAAAAAATCTCAATTAACACTCTCGAATATTCAATAAAATATTTTTATAGTTATACATTAAGTTAGTGTGAGTTTCCAAGACCCTCAAAGCCTTGGTGAAGGTAGAATATAAAATAAAAAATAAATTATTTTTAGCACGGGAAATTTATTCAAAATAATTGAATAACACCAAAATATTCCTCGTATGATAAAATTGAGACCATCAATGGGTCTCAAACATGGTTTTTACCCTAGAAAAGGTATAAAATTCGAAGGCAACAGGCATTTGGATGCCTCGTCCACATGTTGAAGTTTATAAATAAATTTTTTAATATGTTTAGTTTTTTGATATAATTGTATATCTTACAAAAAGCATGTCACACAGAAATTCATACACCTCCATTGTTTCTAAAATGAGGGGTTTGCCCTAGGTTGGGTATATTTTTATATCTTTAATAGGCATTAGGATATTCCATCAATTTAAAATTAAGTTTCCTTGATAATAAAATTAAATTATTTATTTATTTATTTAAATTAAGAGAAAATGTGGCTTTCACCTTCCCCACACCCAATACTCTTTCTCCCTCACATGTACCACCATTAAAGCAAATGGCTGTTTTATAAACGTCCATTTTTCACATGGTTTGACCTAAAATTGATAGTAATGATCTCATACCGAAAATCTAATGACTCTGTGTGAATTTATTTGTTGAAAAATAGATTGGAAATTGGGTAATAAATCTCCAATATGAGGAATGTGTTTTTTGAAACCCTATAAATAGCAGGTGTTCTATACACCTTCGAATCACACCAAAAACACTGAAAACAATATTTGGTGATGATTTAAAGTATTTCCAAAAGCCATTTAAATATCTCTGAAGTTTTCCATCCCCTGCGTAGTGACCTTCCTTCAGTTTTTAGTATGTTTTTATTTATTTATTTTATTTCTTCATTATATTTGTTATGTGTAAAAAAAGGAATGTTGTTTAAACAGAATGATAATCCAGAATCTAAATTTTGGATTATCAAAATAAAACAAATTACAGATATAGATATGTATATATATACATATATTATCTTTTTTGATGAATTATATATCATCTATCAAAAGATTTATATATATATATACATAAAATCTTATGTCGGTCAATATGGAAATAATTTATTAATTTATAAGAAATATGTTTGTGTGTGTGTACATATAGTTCAATTATCACATTATAAATTAATGGAAAACTTATCTGAAATTTATCAAATTGTTATTCATTTCAAATATCAGGAGATAATTCTTATGAACTTATCTAGTATAAATAATAATAATGATTATTATTATAAGATTTATAATTTGATAATAAAGAAATTATCAAATGATAATTTGTGAATAAAGACAAAATTTATCAAAGGTTAAGTATAAAATCATTAAATGATAATTTCAATGTTTTATAGAATAATAATTTATCAAAATTATTAAGAGGATAAAATAATGAATTATTTTGATCAATGTATAAAGAATTGTCCAATGATAAATTTTAAGAAATTATATTAAGAAAATTATTGATGATAATTACATGAAAATGTCAACAATAATTAAAAATAATAATTTAGAAATAATTACATTGATTTATCAAGGTTAATTTAAAAGATATAATGAAAATTTAATTTATCAGTGTAAGTGATAATTTTTAAATTTTAAAATCATAATTAACATCACTTTTAATTATCTAAGAAAGATAATCATCAGTGCATATAATTTTATAAATGATAAAATAATTATTTAATTTATCAGCACACATGATAAAATTAAATTAGAATTCATGATTTATCATTTATTGAGACTTTTAAATGTGTAAAGTAATAAATTAAATTTTATCAGTGCGTGTGATAATTTTAATGATAATTTTTGAATTATTCAAGAGGTAGAAATAATTATCACATCTGATGTTTTATTTCTTTGAATAAAAATAAATTTTATGACTGTAGAAAAATCCTTTGACATAACTCAAGCACTGATGTACAAATAACTCAAGACTTTGATGTATCACACTAACATCAGATTAACTATGAGAGGTTTTCTAATTGTTAAGGTAGGAATTTTCTTAACCTTTTTTTCTTATTTTAAAATTATTTCCATTAATATTATTATACACTAACATGTTCTTTAACCTTCTTATTTCCACTTTGGGAGCTGTTACATTATATTTATTCCATCTTCACTTTTCTCATTTTTATTTTGATTTATTAAATTTTTATTGTTTGATATTCTGATCCAATGACATGGTACTGAGGGTACAATCTCCCAAAGGTTCCACTTGAGACCCTCACTGCTAGTCGAAAACCTTATGCATATAGAGAGGTGCACATTAGGCCATATAGCATTCATGCTCAAACCTATTGATTTGTGTCAGGAAGTCAAAAAAATGGTATCAGAGGGTTAGGTTTTTACTAATGTGTTTCTTCTCTTTTCTTGGGGTTGGGATAGGTTAGACATGAGCTAGGATGGTTGGGACTCAGGTGGGGGAAACTATGTTTGTGTATCGCCAGCACTACATAGTGGACCTCCAAGTTACCATTAAATGAAAAAAATTTGTTTTCTTTATAGTTGATTAAATTCACCTTGGGTGACACACATGATGTTATATATGATTTTTAAGATTTAATGTATGATCATGAATAGTGAATAGGCATGTTGCCTCACATTCCATATATATACCTATTGTTGTTATGCATAATTGTTTGTTAATTAAATTCCTTGATTGTGCTATATATTTGGGATAGTTGTTATGTTTACCTTTTTCCCATTAATTAGTTGAACAGAGCATGTTGTGGTGTTAATATATATAAGACTGTGACTAAAGTGTAGGCACGTAGACAAGGGTTAGTGTTAGATGGGTATACCTTGGGTTAAATCCCATAGACTGTTTAAGAGAACCTTGTGTAATCACATAGACTGGTTAGGATCTGTTTATATCCCTAAAGTTTCTCCTTTTATAGAGATGACTCCTCGGAGATGTGCAATGGGACCACTAATTTTGGAAACTCAGGATTCTCCCATACCACCACCAATGGTTCAGGGGGGATATTCCTTAGTATGAACCTGTACTAGCACTAGAGATTCAAGCTCAAGGACTTGATCAATTGAGGCATTTTCAGACAGTTCCTATCTAAGGTGGACCTACACTAAAGACCATGACTGACCATTCTTGGTATTTTCATCTTCATCTTCCTCCACAGTTCTAGGGTACTGGTGGACCACAAGATGCAATGGGTTGTCTTGAATTTATTTAGAGAATCTTTTCACTTGTCCAGTATCCTAAGGAAGGTCTTGTAATCTTTGTGGCCTTTATGTTATAGGGACCCTCTATGATATGGTGGACTTCTATGATCCAGTTTAGGAGATGAGAGGGTCTTACTTGGATAACCTTAAAGGATCAATTTCTCAAGCAGTATTTTCCAAACACCAAGAATCTAGACTATGCCTAAAAATTAATGGATGTATGACATGGTTCTATGACTATGTCTTCTTATCATGCATGTTTTAAGGAGTTACTTTGGTTTTCTACTTTGTTATCTAGAATCAAGACACAGAATTCTCAGATGTTCAAGATAGGCATTTAACCTGATCTCAGATGCTAGGTTAGGGGTTTTGACCTGAAAAAAAATACACAGGTCTTCCAAAAGTCCCTAACCATTGAAAATAGAATGGAGGAGGACATAGTATCAGACTTACACTAAGCTCATGATGGGACAGTAACAGAGTTCCCTATAAAATCTACAATATTTTATTACGGTAATAAGAAGAGGAATACTAGAGACATTAATAAGAGTAATATCACACAGGTAGAGTAGAGTGTAGTTCAATTAGAAACTTTAGTCGAAATTTCATTTTATTTCATCTATGAAAAGGCTAGACACTTTCATAGGTTCTGTATAGAACCTAAAAGTACATGTCAACATTTCAAGTAGAAGGGAAATCTCCAATAGTTTTTCTACAGAAAGGTGAATCCAAATTTCCACAAGTTAAAACTTCAGAAAGGGGAACCGTTTTGGGTTTCCAGTATAAAACTAATACTAGTCATGCACCTCTTGGATAGAGAAGAGGATCTAAGTAATCTCGCATGTATGTTGTAGACCAGACTCTAGAAGATTGTGGAGATAGACCGTCCACTATTATAGGTACCATTTTGGTCACCTATACTTTGTATATTTCCTTAATTGACACTTGTACTTCCCATTATTTTATATATATACAAGTAGTTACTGGAATTGACTTACCAATAAAGTTATTGTCTGAGTTATTCACCCTTGATACACCTTTGGGTATGAAAGTAGAACTTCTTCATCAATGCCTATAGTGTCCATTAGTTTTTGTCAGATATCAAAATTCTTTAGAATTCATGATTCTGGAAATGAAGACCATCGACATGATTATCACCGTTGACTTGCTAACCAATTTTCAAGATCACATTGATTGCTATCGATGATGGGTATATTTTTATTAACCGAAGGGAGATAATTTCCTGATGACTTGGAAGTGGGAGCTGGGATCAGGCAGATTTATATTGGACTTGAGCCAAATTGGGTCAATCACATCACCAATAGAAGGATTGGTTCTTTCAGAAGCATTAGTGGAAACCTTCTCATCATTTCATCCACTTGTAGATATCTAGTAGTACATCTTTCTTGATGAATTCACCAGAATCCCTCTCGATAAAGGATATAACTTTGAGATAGATCTCATACTTAGTGTGAAACTAATTTATATACCTCCATATCATATGGCTCCAACTAAACTGAAGGATATCAAAGTTTAACTAGATGATTTGGAGAGAAAAGGATTTATCAGACCTAGTACATCACCATAGGGGGTTCCTGTTTTGTTTTCCAAAAAGTTGGACAACATTATTTGACTATGAATTGATTATCATAAGCTAAACTAGGTGACAACAAAGAACCTATATCCTTTTCCAATGATCGATGATCTTTTTGAGCAGTTATGCGGAGCTCAGTTTTTCTCAAATATTGATCAACAAACAGGCTTCCAATAGTTGTGAGTTAGGGAGGAGTATATTTTAAAGATTACACTTTTGAGTAGATATGGGTTCTATGATTATTTGGTAATGTTGTTCGAACTGATGAATGCACCATCTTTATTCATGGACCTCCTGAACAAAATCGTTCATCCATACTTGGACTCTTTCATCATAGTGTTGATCAATGATATCGTCATCTACTCTCTAAAATTAGAACGGAATTATAGGAACCTAGAGACAGTCCTGAGTACGCTATGAGATAAAAGAATTTATGCTAATCTGTCAAAATGGGGATTATGGATTAAATAGGTAAATTTCCTTAGATATGTGGTGTCTAAAACTTGTATATTAATAAACCCATAGAAGGTTAAAGCAGTCATGTCATGGACACATCCCAGGAATGTTTTTGAGATTAGGATCTTCTAAGACTTATCTAGATATTATTGATGGTTTATCTAAGACTTATCCTAACTATAGGCACCCATGAAATCATTGATGAAGAAGGGATTAAAGTTCCAATGATCAGACCAATGTGAAGAAGGATTTCTTGAGCTAAAGAAAAGGCTAAAGATAGATATAGTATTAACAATTCTAAAACCTTGGATTGGATATTAAGTGTATTCTGATGCATCAAGAGTTGGTCTGGAAGAAGTACTGATACAAGGAGAAAATTTAGTATCCCATGGGTTTTGTCAGCTACGACCCCATGAGAAGAAATACCCTACACATGACTTGGATTTGGCAATACTGTTCCATGAACTGAAATGTTTGAAACATTATCTCTTTGGGGATAGATTTATTGTTTACATAGATCACTAGAGCCTCTACTATATATTTACTCATAGGGTTCTAAAGCTGAGGAATAGGCATTGGGTTGAGTATCTACAAACATTTGAATTTGAGATGACATATTCCTCTCTAAAGGGAAATGTTGTAGAATATTCCCTTAGTTGTGGGACCCGGTATGGGAAAGAACTTTGTGAGAATTCCTAAGAGGAGTAGTGGCATTTGATGTGCGTATTGGTTGATTTGAGAATTCGTGCTTCATATTATTAAATGGATATAATTTTTTACCATTTATGATTACATCTACCCATATATAAATGATGAATTCTGGTCTATATTTAGACCTAGAGTGTACTGTGATGAGAGAATGACTGTTGGTGGTAACCCAACACCCAAATGGTTGATGGACAATAGTGACATGATCTTAGTCCATAGAAGAGTAGTAGTTTCTACTTCCACTAGAGAAGAATTGATTATGGGTTTTCATACCTCTAGGTGGACGGTACATCCTAGTAAGAAAAAGATGTACCATAACTTCAAACAATAGTTTGGGTGGCTAGGGATGAAGAGGGAAATTGGAAGTTTTGTCTCTCAATCCCTCACCTCTCAGAGGGTGAAGGATGAGAACCAGTTTCCAAGAGGGTTGTTTCATCCACTACTGATACCTATATGGAAGTTGTATGAAATCACTATGGACTTTGTTACAATATTAATTGGGACCCCAAGGAGTCGTGATGTGGTTTGGGTGATCATCAATCAGTTAAAGAAGTCTGCCCACTTCTTATAGATCATAGAGACTCACTCGATAGAGGAGTTGGTAAAATATTATGATTGAGATATTGTGTGATTTCATGGATTTACCTTGAGTATTTATTCTGATAGATATGTATGTTTTACATTGCACTTTTGGAAAGGATTACAGAAATCCCTAGGGAATCAGCTATGATTAAGAATGTTGTACCACCCTCAGACTGATGGACAGTCTGAGAAGACTATATGCATACTAGAAGATATGCTAAGATATTTCATGATATACCTTTTCAAAGAATGGTATGATCACCTAGCCTTGATTGAGTTTGCATATAACAACAGTTATCAGGCTTCGATTCAGATGAAACCTTACAAGTATCTTTATGGGATGTTGTGTTGATCACGATTCTATTGGAATGAACTGGGAGATTAATCA
This sequence comes from Viscum album, assembly GCA_963277665.1. Taxonomy (NCBI): domain Eukaryota; kingdom Viridiplantae; phylum Streptophyta; class Magnoliopsida; order Santalales; family Viscaceae; genus Viscum; species Viscum album. Next base: position 1,851,200,914 of record OY728156.1, read on the forward strand.
ATTTTTATCCCTAACATGGTTTAGGAGACTTCTAATAGAGTGAAGCTGGTATAGAAGGGATTGATCACTACTTAGAGTAGATAGAGTTCTTATGGTGACCATAGGTGGAGACCCCTAGAGTTTCCTATAGTAGATTGGGTTTTCTAGAGAGTGACTCCATGGTTAGCGTACAAACATCTCAAAAAGTAGGGAAAGCAAGGACTATTTTTTGTTGGACCCTTGGATGTCACCAAATGGATAGGGGAAGTGGGGTATCATTTAGAACCCCCTTCATGCTATCATGGTATGCACGATGTTTTCCATGTATCATAGCTTCAGAGGTATATACCTAATCATGTGCATGTTATTGATTGTGAGGATGTTGACCTGGAGATCCATTCATCTAATGAGGAGCATCCGATATGGATCATGGACCGAAGCGAGAAGGCGTTATGAGGAAAGATAGTACCACTAGTCCAGGTATAGTGGTAGTATGGACAGATCCTGGAAGAGATGTGGGAACAAGAGTTAGATGTTTGAGGTCAGTGGCAAGAGTTGTTCGATCAAGACAACTAGATATTCTTCTAGGGGATGACAATTCGATAGAGGAGCAGAGTTGTAACATCTGTTTTTTTACAATAATAATAAAGTTTTATTTTGATAAATTATTATTAATTTAAGTGGAGATAAATGATTTGGCATTTAAAAATATTAAAATAAGTTAAATGCCTCACAAATAGTTAAAAATCTCAGTTAACACTTTGGAATAATCCATTGAATATTTTTAGAGTTAGACACTAAGTTAGTAAGAGTTTTGGAGGACCTAAAAGCCTCGATAAAGACAGAATAAAAAATAAAAAATAAATTATTTTAAGCACAGGAAATTTATTCAAAATAATTGAATAACTCCAAAAAAAGTGCATCGTATGATAAAACTGAGGCCATTATTGTGTCTAGAATGTAGTTTTTACCCTAATAAGTGTATAACATATGAAGGTAAGAGGCATTTGGATTCCCTCATCACAAGTTAATTATTTAAATAAAATGTTTAATATACTAAATTTTGGGAAATAATTTTATATCTCACAAACAATACATCACACATAAATTCTAAAATATCCATTTTGTCCATAACAGGGGTTTTACCCTTTGTAAGGTGTATTTTTTATCCACAATAGATATTATGATATAACAAAAATTTAAAATAATGTGTTCTTGATAATAAAATTAAATAATTGATTTATTTAATAAACCAAATTAAGTAAAAACATGGATTTCATCTTACCCACACCCAAAACACATTATCTCTCATGTGGACCACCATTAATGAAAATGGTAGTTTTCTAAACCTCTGATTTCTCATGGTTTTGACCTAAAATCCAATGAAATGATATCATACCGAGAAATTAATGACTCTGTGTGAATTTATTTGTCAAAAAATGGTTTTAAATTTTGGTAATAAATTATCAAAATGAGGAAAACATTTTTTAAAACCCTATAAATATGAGGTGTTCTATACTCCTTATAATCACACCAATCAACACACAAAACAATATCATATGGTGAGTGAAAGGATTTATAGAAGTCATTTGAAGATCTACAAAGTTTTTTTCACCTATGTACTACCCTTCCTTTAGTTCTATGTACATTTTTTAATTTTTATTTATTTATTTTATTTCTACATTATATGCATTATGTGTAAAAAAGGAATATTTTTTGAACAAAATGATAATAAAAAATCTGAATTTTGGATGATCAAAATAAAAAAAATTATAGATATGAATATGTATATATATATATACATACATACATCATATTTTTTTAGGAATTTATATCGACTATAAAAAAATAATACAAATATATATATGTAAAATCACTTGTCGGTCAGCATGGGAAAAATTTCTTAATTTATAAGAAAGATATATATCATCGAGTACATAATATTTCACCTTGAACCATATACTATAGGAAAGAATGGGAAACTCAACATAGGTAAATTATCATTATTTCATTCAAATGCCAAGAATTATTTAAGTACTACACATCTCCAACCCTCCCATTTATTGATTTCTCATGTTGGGGACACTAGAGGAATTATCTCTCTCTCTATCACCAAACCAAGATATTGGAGGAATTAATCATCTATAACTTAATCCTAGAAATATATTTCCTATATAGTCCTAGAGAAGTGGGTGAGTATGTTTAAGATTCATGATCATGTAATCATTGGTTTCTACCCAGATCTATGAGTTAGATAGAGTATAGTTTCTAAAATCTCACTCTAACCCTAGAAAAAGGGTGAGTAATAAGGGGATCCATTATCTGATCTAGTTGCTATCAATATCCATTTATCACAAGATACATAAATTCACAATTAAGTGAGAACACATAACAAACCACTCAATAAATATCAAGGGACAATCATATTAGTTGAAAAATACATCTTGTGAAAAAATATAACTACAAAAACATCCATAATGAAACCCCACATCCCAAAACATAGGGAGTGAATGATAATTCAATAATACATAAAAAATATTATTAAATTACCCATCTAGTCACATCACCACTCTAAATATTTTTCTTTCTATGTTACAATCCATGTCCAATAGATTGAAGGAATCACAAGATACTCCACTATGTTCCTCAATCACTACCAAGACACTTGAATACTCATTGTAATGGTTCGACGTTAACATTTATTGTCCCATTTCCATTATTTTTAGAACATTCATTATCCCATTAAATAATATTCTATACTCTGACATATTTGACTAAATTTAACATTATTCAGTTAAGTCTCATAGAGTTAAAATTCTATAAAACATAATCAAAAGGATCACCGGATCTTCTTAGTATCATTTTTTCAATTAAAAAGTTATCTTTCATATCTATATTTCATTTTATATTATCATAAAACTCATGAAAATTATTTTTCCTATATTTAAAAAAAATAAAAAAACCCCATTATTTAATTTATTTTTCATGCCACAACCCATTTTAATTTAACCACTGGGAAAATTAATTATTTCATATGAACTTAGTTATTTCCATATGTTTCATCCAAATATTTTTAAGAAGAATCGTTGATGATTCAAATGATCTCTTTACTTTTTTATAACTACCTTCTAAAAAAACTAAGACATCTCTTCCAATAAATTATTATCTCATGTATTAAAGTAAATTCTTTTTGTTTAAATTTAAATAAAAAATTATCAGTTAAAAACAACTTTTCAATACTATAATTATTATTATTAGAAAATTATAATATTATTATTACATGAGTAATTCATATAATTCTATAAATTGATCCATAATTAGACACTCTAATAAGGCCCTCGGGGCCTAAATTAGTGGTAGTGGCCCTGTGGGGTATCGAAGAGGTCTTAATTTCATGTCTATCCTAATTCTATCATGTGTGTGTCACATGTTTTCTTTGTAGCTTTGTAATTCCCCCACGTCAAATGTTTTAAATTAGTCACTCCACTAAGCTTAGCCAAATCCATAACATGGAACCTGATGGCCAATATAAAAGGATCACACTTATACATATTTATTCCAAAACAAATTCTACTATCATTGTAACACCCTAACATTTTAATTTAATATCACCTTTAAATAAGTCATTTTTTTAATACCCTCCTCCATACACAAAATCTCACTTAAATGAAACAATGATATATTTAGATAAAATATTAATATTTAAGTTTGATTTTTAACACAAAAACATTTAGTAAGTATAAATTAATAAGAGAAAATGATTTATTAAATATTTATAAAAGTAAAATTAAGGTTACTTTTAATATGAATTAAATTCAATTGGTATGGCTAAAACGAATAATAATGTCATTTTAATTTTATAATTAAATTTTTCTAAAAAATTTACCTTTTAATGCACTATGTTTTTTATCATATGAAACATATGATTAATTCAGGGTAATATATATTTATTTTAATAATTGGTTAAAACTAATTATTAAATGATACAAAATAAGAATAATAATAGTTTGTGTTCCAAAGATTCGTTTTTCTTGTAAAATTTTATTCATTGTATAATATAATATTACTTAAAAATAAATTTCTATAATTTTATAATTTTAAATTGAAAAAGAATGAAAATTATTTTTGGATTCATCACATTAATAATTTCTTAAGATGATTAATTTGAATTTTTAAAAAGATTTATATTAATGAAAATAATGAAATACATCATTTTTATAAATATCCAGATTTAATGTCATTATTAGAATTTAAGTATGACATATAAATTTTTGAAACATTTTTCTATAGGAAATATTAATTTTAGAAGTGACATTATAAATTTAAAATTATTTATTCTAGTTTATAATCTTATATCCAAAAATTTAGAACATAAGTAATATATTTCTCAAGAAACTCTTTTTAATACATTATATGTTATTATTTAAAACTTTAATTATATAGTTTTTTTAAATATTACCTTATTAAATTTATATTAATTCGGTAAAAATTATCTACTAAGGAATATTTTATTTTTATGTATAAAGGATAAATTACTTTGGTAAAAACTAGTTATGATGATAATAGTAAATTAGGGTTAAAGGGTTTAACTTAGGGGAAATGGATAAAAATGTTAAAAAAAATTGTGATAATGTGTGTTTGAGGCCTTTATCGACCTTATATATTACTCACTCTTCTATGTATCAATTTTCTATACACTTTCCATGAGATAAAATTCCCATTATTAAAAATTTATGGGTATTTAAAGAAATTTTGTCCTTTTTCACTTATAAAATATGAATCTCACCACCCCTAAAATATAACTCCTATAATTTCGTTTAATCCTAAAACCATCCCATTTTTAATTCACCTTTAATTTCATATTTATTCCATTATATTTTGGTAACATAATTTTTTCTTAAGCCCTCTATTTCAAAGGGATCCTCCAAGTAAATCTCAAAGTGTTCAACGTGATTAATTTGTTTTAGTTAGCTTATATCTGTTCAATCATGACTTTAAAATTATAATTTTTACATCCCTATATGTAAAAATAAGTACTGGTTATATAATAAATGTTATTATTTTAATATAATAATCATTAACCCCCTTACCCCTTTTCCTTGAGTAAAATGAAATCTTGATTCGTGCATATGAGTAGACTACTACCTCTACAAAGTGACGTGTTTCATTATCCTTCACCTTATAACATGAATGATCAAAAGGGTAAATTATTAATTAATTATGATATATATATAATTTTTATATTTCTAATATAATAAACAATGTTACACCTTTATTCTATTCTAAGGAAAATGAAATCATCATCCATGGGTACGTGTAGACCACCACCTCTATGGAATGGTGTATTCCATTTTTTATTAAATCCTTTCATAGATAGAATTAATAATTGGTTAAAATTATAAAAATAATGTTTATTTCACTATTACAATTATATTAATATAAATTTACCAACTTATCAATGATATAAAAAATAAACAGTCATTATAAAATTAACCATCTTAAACAAGCATACTAAGAGGAAAATATTTTTTTTATGTTATGTAATATTTTTATATCAATTATTTTTTCATATAAATAATTAAAAATATAATATATAACACTATTAAAATATAAATAATATCATTATTCATATAATATAATTATATTACTACTAAACCACCACATAATCATCCATTAATTCGGGTATGTTCATGTTTGGGTTGGTTTAACTAACTACTTGAATAATGCTATGAATTTATATCATGGATGAACATGGAAACTTAATTAATATTTTAATATGATATAAATATATAAATAATCATTTTTATGTAATGTAAACATTATTAGTGAACTCATTAATTAAGAAAACACACTTTGTATGTTAAAAATCACTAAAACTTAATCCTCATCGATTTCATCATCATTGATTGTAACCAAAAATTGCATCAAATGAAATTATACCTTTGTAAATATAATTTAACTTATATTTAAGTAACCTAAATGATATCAGTATGGTTAAATTTGTAAAAATATTTAATAATAACGCCATTTTTATGAAACTAGTTCAAAATGATCAATATTACATACACCTGATATTGAAAATAGTTAATAACTAACTAAAATTCATATAGATAATGATTATAATTTTTGAGTATAAATGGAAAATATTTTATTAGTTATATAAAATAAATTATTATGATATATATGTTTTTTATAAAGGAGTTTATAAGGTTTTTGTGGAAGCCAGGATAAAATTTAAGGGTTTCTTTGTCTCGTTTCAAATTTCATGAGACATGTTTGATATTACGCACCATTATTTTTTATGTGGTTTTATTGCTACCTCATGAATTTATTTTTACATATGTATAAAATTTATGGGGTCTATATATCCTCATAAATATATTTATTTATATTTACTTTAATTCAAAAGATTTCAAAGTTGTAAGGGGTTCTTTGTCTCAAATTTAAATTCTTTGAGAAATGTTTATGTAATTAACTATTTATCTCTTGTAGGGTGTACTTACAACCCCATAAAAATTATATATCATTATTAAATATTTATTCATTATATTTAATGTTCCATTTTAAATTATATCTTTTAAGGGTTTTTATCCTAATTTTTCTAAAGTTGTAAGGGTTTTCATTGTCTTAATCTTGATTCTTCGAGACATAATACATTCTGTAAATGATTTTTTCCATGAAATGTGTATTTACTACCTATGGATATATATTTTTATCATAATTGTTTTATTTCCTTGGATATACTGAGGCAAATAATATCCTCTTATTCAAATGGTTATTGGTTTAATTTTTACCCCGATAGAATGGATTTTTTGGCACTCATCTTTTCTCCATTGAGTTATGATTGTTCTTTTAAATATATTTCATATAGGTTTTGTAATAACCCAGAATGATAAAGGGTTAAATTACTAAATTATATGAATCATGCCAATAAGGTGAACCTTTATTTTTAGGAGCCTACCTGATTAGAACTCCACAATTGAGCATGCTTGGCTTAGAGTAGTGATTAGGATGGGTGACCTTATAAGAAGTTTCCCAAGGTGTGTGTGTGTGTGTGAGGAAAAAGCACATTTAAAAGGACATGTGATGGCCTATGGAAACTATCATTAGTCAGATGACCCATTCTGGCATGTGGGTGGGCCCCAAGGTAGGAACCACTTGTTTGCAGGGTATCTAGTGGTACCTGGCAGGCCAGGACCTGACAGTTATGTTAAGGCAGGGTGTATGTGCTATCATCAGGACCTAGTTGTTACAAGTTGGGTACATTATACCCATGACTATATTATTTTGTATTCACTCATTTATTTATATGGATTTAAATTCCTAACACATAAATCCTTATCAAATAGTTCTTACCTCATGGAGTATGTTTCTTATGTAGGATATTGAAAGATCATAACACATTTATTTGAGTTATAAATATTTATCTTGAACAATATTCTTTAATTATTCAGTTCTCTCACACTAATATTTTATTGTATGGTATTTATCCTCATTTATAAAATTATGTTTTAATATAAATAATTTTTTATTACTCTTTTTAAAAAGTGGTTTTTTAATAAAGGTAATTTCAATTTATTGAAAAGGTTTTTCCATAATCAAATGTTTTATATTTTGATCCACATTTCCTATAAAAAATTTATGTCATTTTCAAGGATCCATTATTAGAGATTATTTTTTAAATTAAAAAATTTCACAATATTTAACTTCTGATTTTCAAAAATTACTTTTGAATGTGACTTTTAAGTTTTTATTTTATATCAATGTTAAAAATGTTTTCTAAAATATATTTTAAGTTTACACATCTATTTTCCTTCTCATATTAAAAATTATTTACACTCATGGTGTTTATATAACATGGTTTATTATCTAATTAGTATATACATTTTTAATTTTTGGGATTAAACTCATGATGTCAAGAAGTTCAATTCTTTATCCGATCTGTTGTGATATTGTTCAAAGAATTATTTTACAAGTATCTTTTTCATCAATGTTAACATCCTTCTAGGTTGCCTTTATTACATTGGGGATATGACATTTTTCAACCATCAACCTTCTTTCTCTAGATAAATTATATAATGTCATTTTCTATCAAAATATTATCCATTATTACTTTTTTATTTCATATCCATCCATTATGTTTAAGAATGATTTTTATTACAATTCCTTTCATACGTGGATACCCTATTTTTCATTTCTTTGATTGAAGGGTGTTCACCTAGATTTCATACATTAATTGATTGAGGAAATTATTAACTTAACAATATAAAATTACTCTATATGGTTTTATCTTGATGAAATATTTCATAGAAATCTATTCCATTAAATAATTATGGAACTATTAAGAAACTATATATTTATTATCTCGATATGGGTGTTTGTTGATTATCTAGGTAGGGTAACTATATTTTTTAACCATCTTCCTTCTTTATCTAGATGGGTTATAATCATGGTACCACTTTTATTAACAAAGAGAAATGTATTGTAATTATGTATGTTATTATTCCAATACATATGAATATTGGAAATGTTTAGTATATATTGTTTACTCATTATCTCATACAATGAATGCACTGGACATAAATAAGTTACAGGTGGGGAAGAACATTATATAGCCCATCAATAAATTAATAGGTACCATGAGACAAACATGTATGGTAATTTTGGTCTATGACTACCCAGAAAATGTTGTTTTCTGGAGATAGGTTCTTGACAATAAGATCATGATGTCTTGGATTATGGTTTGGAATCACCTGTGAGACAATATTAATTTCATCACTAATGAACCAATTATTTTTATTTGTGAAATCTATGTATTTTCATTCCTATCCATGAATATATTATTATATTTTTATTATTTGGTTATGGAATTGTTATGATTACTTATTCATGCAATAATATATATGTTTTTCATATTCCATTATTTCCTCATTTGTATGTTTTCTGTCACTGAGCTTTTGAGCTCACCACTTATTATGTTTCCATTTCTCCATGTTATAAATAAAATTATTACACATTATATTAATGGAATGATAGCATGTATAGGGGGGTTTTGGGAGATTTTGGATTATTATCATGGATTAAGTAGTTTCATATATAGTGGTAAAAAATTCCATTAGGTAAAAAATACAAAGGATTTATTAGTTTTTTATTTATGAAAATTCTCTAAATATCTAAATCTAAAATTTCTTGGGAATATATAAAATGTATCATTTTATTTAATTGTTGTAATTTTATCATAGTTATATCTATAAATCATTATTTGGTGTCATATATATTATTTAATGTATGTGTTTATGACACGGGATCTGGTAGTGTGGGTCTGGGGCATCACCAATGGTATCTACATATGTTTTATAATCCTTATTAGGCTAGGATGTTTTTTAGGATAATTTATGTTTTGATATGTTAGGGTTGGTTATAATTTCAATTGTCACCTACTACAAGATAAAGAGGCCTAAATGTGGACCTAGATTCAAACTCCTAGGGGATATTATTTGATTAATCATATTCTCTTTATAATCCATTATGAAGTATTTATTATGTTAGTTAATTAGGATAAGAAGTAGGAGAGTAACCAACCTAAAGAAAACTAGATTGAATCAAGAGTGATATAGGTTAAGCTAAAATAAATATAGGTTAACATGATAGTATATTAAAATATGATATCTTGTGGTTATATTTTCCAATGAATATTTATGATAATATTCTTATAATGTTAATTTTTTATCACTTATTTTGACCCCTTTTTGTTTTATTAATGGATAGACCTAGAAATAAATGTGGATGTGAGGGACAATGAAGATATTACCTCAAGGATAAACCCATAAAATGGGATATATAATGAGAAATATTATGATTATTCTATACTATATATCATTAAATATAATTAACCATGTGAACATAGTTGAAATCCTAAACACACTGAAAAAGAGAAAGAAGTAATCCCAAGGAAGTTCAGGGGATGAAGATGATGAAGGAAAGAATATTCAATTTCTATAATGTCAAAACTGTGGAAAGAATAATGAGGAAAATTTAATTAAAGGGATATATAGATGATATAAGTGTGGAGATTAAGGCCATTAGACTCTCATATGTAAGGAAAAAGAGAGAATCTATGAGAATCTATTGCTTTAATTGTGATGGTGTTAGGCATTATGCAACTCAATGTCCCAATCCAAGGTTAAACAATTGAAATGGTCACACAAAATTATGTGAATAAGTAAAAGTATATAAAAATACAACAAATTTAGTGGATATTTATTTTTAACTCTAAATTTTATAACGTATTATTTCATGAAATTTTTCACCAACTATTAGATATTGAGTTAAAAATAAAAACACTCGGTGGTGTGATTGTTCTTAAATAATTTTCTTATTTTGCAGGATGTTGTTCCTTAAATAACTATATCTTATTTCCTATGTATAATTCTGTGTGAAATTATTAATGGGTTATCTCCCTTTATAAATGTATTATAACAATTTTCATGTAGATAATTCTCAATCAACATTATAAATAAACCCATGATCATACAGTAATGTATGCTGAATTATGAGTTCTATATAAAAATTAATCTGGTATTATGAGTCCAATTATAAGTACATAATTTATTTGAAGGGGTATAATATAACACTAATAGATTTTAATATATTATTATCTTTAAATATGTCAATGTGTTTGATATCTTTCTTTATATGGAACACTGAATTTAAAAAAATTATGGTATATTTTGATAAAATATAAATATTGAAGTATGACTATTACAAACAATTCATTGAATTAGTGGGAATAATTAAGAGTTATAAATTTTTTAAATATTTGCATAAATAAATTTAAAGCTAATTTTAATTGGAATTAAATTCAATTGGTACTCTTAAAATGACTATTAAGATCATTTTAATCCAAGAATTGTATTTTTTAAAAAATATTACTTTTAAGAACTATTAATTTTCATCAAAATAAACTTATGATAAAATTATGACACTATATATTGATATTAATAACTTTTTAACACTAATTAGTAAATTATATGAAATAAGAAGAAGAATAAATTATTTTACAAAAAAATTATTTCTCTGTAAAAAAAAAATTTCATTATATTTTATAATTTTATTTAAAAAGTAAATTTCCAAATTTTAGAAAATGAAATTGAAAAAAATGAAGATTATTTTTTGATTCATCATAGTAATATATTCATAAGACTATTGTTTGGGATTTTTCTAAAAGGGTTGATTTTAAGGTAAAGAGTACAATACACTATTTTTATAAATACCAAGATTTAATGAAATCATTAGAATGTAAGTATGTCATAAAACATTGTGAAAATAATTTCTACATAAAATATTTTTTAAAATGAAATTATAATTTTAAAATTATTTATTCTTGTTTACAATCCTATATTCTATATTTTGGAACATAAGTAAAATTTCTCTAAATAAATTGTTTTTAATACATCATACATTTAATATTTAAAAATTAAATTATATCAATTTTATAAATTTAATCTAATTAAATTAAATTTAAAATTTTGAATCAGTGTGCACAAATTATTTAATAATTATAATTTTATTTTTATTCATAAAATTTTAATTACTTAGGTAAAAACTAATGACTGTGGTAAGAGTAAATTAATGTTAAATGGGGTTAACCTAGTGCAAAAGTATAAAAATGATAAAAGGTGTGATAATGTGTTATTTTCTAATTTATTAACCTTATATATTTCTCATTCCATTATTTACAAATTTTTGAGACACTTTCCTTGAGACTGACTTCCCATTTTTTAAAATTTATGGGTATTTAAAAAAATGTCATCCCTTTCACTTATAAAAGGGGCCTCTCACCAACCCTTCAATACCATTGGTAAAATCATTTTCTCTCATAAAACCATACAATTTTATCATTCCCTATAATCCTATATTTCTTACATTAGCTTATGCTAACATTAATTTAGCCTAATCTTTCCATTTCTAAGGGATCCTCCAAGTAAATCTCAAAGTGCTCAACTTGAGTAATCCATTTTACATAACATCTTTCCAATATATAATAACTTTAATATTATCATTTTATCATACATATATGGTAATATCATTATTTTTTATATATTTAATTTATTTATTTTACGAAAATAATCAATAACACTATTTCCTCTTTTCTTTAAGGAAAATGAAAACGAAATTCCGGCATATGTGTAGAATATCGCCTCTATGAAGAAATGTGTTTCATTCTCCTTCACCACCTATCATGAATGTTGAAAAGGGGGGGAAATAGTAATTAATTATTATATATTTAACATTTTTATTTTTCTTATATAATAAATATTTTTACACCTTTCTTCAATTCAATGGAAAATGAAATCATCACCCATGTGTATGTGCAGAGAATCACCTCCATGGAACAATGTATTCCGTTTTATTCATCACTTCCATTAATTTATGGAATTAAAAATGTATTTAAATTATAAATGTAATTTTTATATCACTTTTAATGTTTTAGTAAGAAAAATTTAATAAACTATTAATGTTATAAAAAAATTGACAATCGTTATAAAATATATCGTCCTAAGTAAGCATAGTAAAAGGAAAATATTTTTTCATCTTATGTAACATTTTAATATCCATTATTTATGCTTATTATTCCTTCCAATTATAATATATAACACTAATAAACACTAAATAATATCATTATGCTTCTAGTATAAATATATTATAAATAAACAGTCGCACAATGATCCATTAATTATGGTATGCTAATGTTTAGGTTGGCTTAACCACGTACTTGAACAATATTATAAATTTATATCTTGAATGACTATGGGAAATTAATTAATTGTATAATATGATATAAATATGTAAATAATTATTTTCTTGGTTATGTAATTATAAAACTATTATTAAACTCATTAATTAAAAAATCACATTTTATTCATTAAGATTCACTGAAACATAATCATCAATGATTTCAGCATCAGGGATTATAACAAAAACTAACATGGAATTAAATTAAACCATTATAAATATAATATAAAATATATTAAAGTAACAATAATTATATCAATATGATGAAATTTTTCACATGAATGAATACCAACACTATTTTTATGAAACTATTTCAAAATAATCAAGATTTCTTATACCCAATATTGAAAATAGGTAATAAATAATTAAAATTAAAATCGAGAATGATTATAGATAAATAGTATAAATGAAAAATATATAAGTAAGGCTATGAAATAAGCTATTAAAATATATATGTTTTTTATAAAGGAGGTTTTGAAGAAATCAAGGAAGCCAAGACAAAAGGTAAGAGTTTTTTGTCTTGTTTAAAAATTCATGAGACATTTTTGAAATTGTGTACCATAATTTTTTTCTTGTTATATAATTTCAACCTAATTAATGTATTTTTTCATATTCATAAACTTCATTATGTTTTAATATCCATATCATTTTCTTTATTTAGATGTACTTTAATTAAAAAAGGATACAAATTTTAAAGGGGTTCTTTTTCTCAAATTTCAATTCCTTGAGACATGTTTATGTTACACCCAAAATTTTATATTGTATTATATAAATAATTAAAATTTATTATTTTATAATAATTCATGTTATTTAATGTTCCATTTGAAATTATTTTCTTCAATGGGTTTTTATATGAGTGTTTCTAAATTTTTGAGGGTGTTCTTGGTCTCATTTCTGATTCTTTGAGACGTAATATATTTCATTATTGATGTTTTCCATGTGTGGTGTATTTTCTTCCTATGGATGTAATTTTATAATTTTTTTTATTTCATGGTATATACTAATCCAAATCATCTTCCCCTCTTCAAATGTCTGTTTATTTAATTCGCACCCTAGTAGTAAGGATTTTTGGTAAATCGGCTTTTTTTCATTCTGTCATGATCATTATCATGAATGTATTTAATATAATTTTAGTACATTACTAAATTGATTATTTTATTTATTATTCTATCATTTTTTTCAATGTATTTAAATACATACCACAGAAATAATTTTTGAATATTTTTTACCATATGGATCATGTTTCCTGTAAGGTATGTTGATAACCCAAATATCCTTTCTATTAGCTATAAAGTTTTATCCTGAAGACTTTTCTTCCAATATTGGGTTATAAAACTCTAATATTTTATTATAAAGTATTTTATAATCATATTTTTTGAAATAAAGTTTTAATAAAAATAAGTTTTTATTACTCTTTTTACAATGTGCGTTTATAACAAAGGTAATTTAAAAATTTTAAAAACATTCCTTTCATAATCAAATGTTCCATATTCGTATCCACATTCCCTATAAAAATATTTATGTAATTTTCAAGGATTTGTTATTGGAGATTACTAAGTAATTTATTTGAAAATCTATCACTTCACCTTGTAAAAAAAGTCTTTTCAAATTGACATGTAAGATTGAATTTTATGTCAATGTCAAAAATGATATCTGATATCTCTTTTAAGTTTTCACCTCCAATTTCATTATCCTGTTTAAAAATATTTGTGTTCATGGGATTTATATTACATGATTTATTATCTAATTAGTATATATATTTATAATTTTTGGGATTTAACTCATGGTATTAAAAAAATGATTATCGGTCCCTTTTGTGATATAGTGTGAAGAATTCTAATTCAATAATTTTTTTCATCTATGTAAACATCTTTTAGAGTTTCATTTATTACACCAGGGATATGTTATTTTTTTTTCATAAACATCATTTCTCTAGATGACTTATATAATGTTATTTTATTAAAATATGAACCATCACTTCATTTTTCATACCTATCCATCCATTGTGTATTGGAATATTTTTTTTCCAATGCCTTTACTTCGTAAATACCATGTTTTTTCATTACTTTGATTGAAGTGTGTTCACTAAGATTCCATACATCTATTTACTAGAGAAATAATTTTATTAATAATATATTATTACATAATTTGGGTTTATCTTGAGGGATTATTACATAGAAAGAGATTTCATTTATTGACAGGGGAACTATTGGAAAACCATGTATTTTTTACTTCGATATGAATATTTATTGAAAACTCAGGCAATTTGACTATGTATTGCCCAACCATCTACCTTTTTTTATAGAAAGGTTATGATCATATTACCCCTTTTATTGACATGGATAAAAGAATTTTCATTTTATACACTATTATTCCAATATGGATTATTATTGGAAAATTGGATTATGTACAGTTTACTCATTATATCATATAATGAATAAATTGGACTTAAACAACTAATTATTGGGCCTCGACACTATAAAACACCTTAATGAATCAGTAGGTATCGTGCGAAAAAACAAGTTTTTATTCTTTCATTTGCCTACCCATATCAAGATGTTTTATAAACATAGTTCCTTGACTATAAGATCATGATTTCTCAGTTTTAGGCATGGAATTTTCTATTCAACATTATACATTTCATCACTACAGAACAAGTTATTATTATCCATGTGATCTATTTATTTTCATTTCTATAAGTGGTTATATCATGCTTTCATTTTCATTTGATCATGGAATTATGATGATTACTTATTCTTACCATAATATTTATTCCATGATTTTCTCAATTATATGTTTTCCCTTATTAAGAATTTGAGCTCACCACTTCTTATTTTTTTTCTTTTCTAATGGTTTTGAAGGAAACTTTTACACATGATATGACTATTAAAATAGAATATGTAAGGTATTTTTGGTAGATTTTGAATAATTATCATGGATTAACTATTTTTTAATATAACAGAGAAAATTTTCATTAGTGGAGAAATAAACAGGCTTTATTAGTTTATAATTTTTCTTAATTTTCTAAAACAATAAATGAAAATGGTCTTGGTAATGTATCTAGTTCATTATTTTCTTTAATTTTTATAATTTTGAGATAATCATGGATGATAATATATAGTTGGTATCGAAGATAGTAGATAAAGTATTTTTCTATGGAACCGGATCCAAGAGTGGGGGTCCCGAGTGGCACAAATATTATTTTATAATAATAATTTATTCGTTATTTGATATTGAACCTTATAAATTTCATACCAAAGGATACAAAATTGACCTAAATTTTTTTTAAGTGGTATGAGGAATCAAGAGGGGACCATGATAACTTTTATGATCCCAATTCAATACTTCATGAACCCCCCCCCCCCCCCCATGAATGGAAAGTTCTCTTATCGCATCAAGGGGAGCCACATAGCACTCTCATGAACCTCCAGGTTCACCAGGAAATTCTTCTAACATAAAGAATTAGTGGTTGTATAATAATTGACTCGATAAACCTAATTCTATCACACATATTATGTTGAGATGATCCCACAAAGATAACGTGGAAATGTGGGATGTCATTTAATCATGATAATAAGATGACCTCATTAATGAGAGGTTGGACGAACCAAAATGTTGACATGGCCTTGTAGGTACCATCCCATCATGGAGATCAAATAGATATGGGAACCCCAATGTGGATACCATATATAGTGATGTGTAAGGCCCACTCACTTATTATTATATGATCAGATAATTGAGAATAATACCACTTCCACATTTGGAATGGCATGAACCTTGAACATGATAAGTCACACATGGACTCATCATAACCATTTGTGCCTCAATCCAATAACCCCCATTACTATACCATCTCCCACACCATTTTAGAGTTTTGAAACCATATTCCACTTCATATTGAGAAATTATAGAGAAAAGTACTCAAAATACCACAAAAAATACATAGTTTCTTCATATCATGCCATGGATCAAAAAAATGAAATTGTTAGCTCATAATCCCTCCATTAAGGACACCAATTCTTAGATAGAAGTGTAAACATTGGAAAATAACTCTCTATATTAACTTGTAGAAATTTTATTGTACTATGATCAAATTAGCCTCATAAAAATGTTATTTAAATTATATATTTATTGATATATACATTGATAAATGATATTTCCTAGATTTTAGCAAATCTTGAGATTATCCAAAAATGTAAATAAAATTTATCTCTATAGTAACACTAAAAGTACTAATTCAAATTAAGAAAATTATATTTTAATAAATTTTATTATAAAAATATAAAATCATACTTGAATTTCAATTTATGACTCACAGGTTTGAGCATTCAAAATCTAGGGATAATTATATGGAATCAAAATTTCTCTCTAGAATTTCTTGAATTCCTTTTCTTAGATTACAAAAAAAAATCTTGCTCAATTTTAATTTATTTATCTCTAGATTAAAATTATACAATTAAAAATTCAAATTAGTTAATTTATTTGGGAAATAATAAATAATAGCTTTGGAGGATAAATTCACAAAAATAGAAATAAAAATGATCCAAATAACCATACCTTTCATATAGATCCCTTTATTATTCCCTAATAATCCTCTATATCCCTCATCCTTCTCTATTAGAGAAATTCGATTAGGGTTTATGAAAATAAAATTCCATAAAATTAATATAATTCTTAAGAGAGAATTAGAGTTTTTTTAAATGTTATTTTTATTTTAACATTTTTTAAAATACTCGCCATTGATCATATAATGGTTCCACATTGCTCAAGCATCATGATAAAAAGACCCTAGGGTAGACACTATATTCCATAATCAATAGTACCTACTATTTCCCAATACAGAACCCCAATGAAGGTAAATTTACCAATTTTACATTTTTAATAAAAAAATTATATTTTTTGAAAAATCAATAAAAGTTATCAATTATGTAACTGAATCACTTTATTAAAATTTTATCAATCTCTCGTAAAATCAATTACAATAAATCGAGTATTGGGTTATAATCGTAGAAGAAGGAATCCTTAGGTGGAATCATGGGATATTTTATGTTCCATGGTATTTTAGTTGAAGTTTGGTGGGAATGTTGGAGGATGTTTAGTGGAGACTAAGTGATGGAGAAAATTTCAAAACATTATTATTTATTCATTTATTTATATTGGATTCTCATTACCGTATAATGTTTTGTATGGTTTTTTATTCATTTGTGTGTCACTAGTATTTTACATTGTATGAAAGGTTATAATATATTCATTCTCATAGAGAAAATTTGTACCAATTCAAGATTTTATGATATATTTATCTTTAAATAAATTATATTTCTTATATATCTTTCTTTACACACATGAACAAGTTTAATCAAACCATGATATACTATTAAAATATTATTCTTTAATGTGGTAGTTATCTCCCATGCATTGTATTCGTAGGTATGAATATGAATAATTAAATTATGAAAATTTATTTTTTAAAACATCGATAAAATTAATTCACTGGATATAAGTTTTTTGAAATTAAAATAAAATTATTTGATGGTTAAATAGTTGTTTTTATAAAAACCAACTTTTATGCGCACAATGTGTTTTTTTATCTAAATAAATTAAATTAGTCACTACTTATGAATGATTTTAATTAATTTTAAATATTTAATATTTAATAAATTGTTTTAAAATTAATATAATTGTTTTTACTAGGAATATAATGAGAATAGATCCATTTTTATGCTTAAAACACGCTTTTCTAAAAATTGTTTTTCTTGTGATTTTCATAGTCATTTTAAAATGAATTCATTCCATTAATAGGAATAAAATTTGATAAAATGTATTCCTTATTTTATAATAATCACATAAATTTTTTTTAATGAGGACACTTTCATTTTCTTCATAATGAATAATAAAAATAGTAAAAATTTGTTACCATAGTTATAGTTAAAATGGGTTTAATATGGGTTAAACTAAGAGATAAGAGTAAAAAATGTGACCTAAACTTGTGTAAATACTATTTGATGAATATATTTCAACCATATAAAATATTAACTTAGATTTATTTTCATTTTAATCAAATTTCACAAGAAAGTGACTTTATATTATTTAAATCTTTTAGGTAATTCCATATGTGTCCCTCCCCTCACTTATGAAATGGAACCTTTTCTTCACCCTTATTAAAAAACTTTTATCCTATATATCATCCATGAAATACCAAAAAAACTTATTATATTAATTGACTTCATTCTTGATCTCTTTTATTACCATAATACAATCATAATAAGGCTTAAAAAGTAAGTAAAATGAGGTCTCTCAAAGAAGATGTAATTGTCTTAATTAAATCTTTCAATTTTTAATTATTCTTATACTTTCTATAAATCTATTTTATACACTATAATATAACGAATTTATTGTCATAAATATTCTGATATTAAATTATGATTATGCTACAAACATTTCTCACTATTTTTTATCAACTGTGAAATGAAAGTATCGCTCATGTATATGTGTGGACTACCACCACCGCCTAGAATTGTGATTCATTTTTCATCACCATATTTCATGGTTTATTATTATAATGGATTAAATTTTAACAAATTATAATTATGCTATAATTATTCTATTTTAATTATAATAAATTATCTACCTTTTTACTTTCTCATCCATTGGAAAATGATAATGCCACTCGTGCGTAAGTGTGTACTACCACCTAAAAGAGGCAATGAAATTAGATTTTCATTTAAGGTTTACATGATAATAATAATGATATATTTAATGAATATATACATATATCTGTGTGTGTGTGTGTTATTTATTATATAATAATTATTCTATAAATGTGAATTGTTATTTAAGTTTCTCTCGCTCCATCCATCGAAAAGTGGAAACATCACTTGATGTAATTCAATTTTCATCACCGTTTTTTATGAATAGTAATAAATATATATATAATGATTAAATATGATACTTATGAAACTTTTAATATTTTTTAAATTATTTAAATATTATCAAAGTGTGAGGACCACAACTTCTGAACTGAAATAAACACGAAAAAATTCAGTTAACACCTGAAAAAATAATGATAATGAAATATTTCTAATGAATGGGTGTTAAAATGTTTTAAGAAGACTATTTATAGTATTATAAACATGAATATTTGTTTTAATTATATATATAATAAATCTATATTTATTATATAGTATTTATGAATGCATATAAATAAAGACATGACTTGAGGTAAGGCTTTATGTTATAATCTCATTTCGTTTTGTGATTTTCTATGCTAAATTTCCATTAAGATAAATTATCTAGATATTAACCTTAAAAATAAATATATTTTATTATACTCTATTAATTTCAATAATTTTGAATTAATATTACCATTTTTATCTCTTTGGTACTTTAAATTTTCAATAATATTTTTTAGAAAAACCCAACCCTATTTTCTCTTTGGTGGGTGAACTTTTTTGGTCATGTCCCTGATCCTTAAAATATTTTCACGAATGTTATTTTATATTATAAAAAGATCATTTAAAGTAATTTTAAACCATATTTTAATTTATTTTTAAAGTATTAAAAGTAAATTTTTATAATGTTTTCAAAAAAAAATTATTTATAACCATTTAGAAAAAGTATAAAATGAATCTTTATTTTAACATTTAGCAGACTAAATTTTTTTCCCAACATCATTAATATTATTTACATTGAATATTTTTTTAAAATTTTGCATGGTTATTTCAAAGAAAATATTTTTATCAGTATTCAAGGAATTCTTATTTTTTTAAGATACCAAAAGAAAAAGGTTTTTTCTTTTATTTCAAATAAATGTTAAAATGATATACTAAGAGTATTTTTCATTTATCTCAACATTATTTATGGAATTCCATGATTCATGAGGGATATGATCTTATAATACTGTCCATTTTTTCTCTGAATAGTGTATGATGATGATGATTTAAAGATGATTTTATGAAACCTATTTCTTTCCCATATGTTATTTATGTGATGATGAAATCCTTATGAAAGAAATTTATTTTCTATTGTTTATGCTATGGTGAAATTATGTAATATTTATAAAACCCATTAACCTTCCATGATTTATTATATGATGAACTTATGAATGTTTTATGATCTTTTAGAATGTGTATGAATGGTTTTAATTATGTGATAGGTGGGTCTGAAAATATATAGTCCAATAATGAATTGGGTAAATAATAATATCTCATAATATAATATAGAGTGCAATGGAGATTGAACCTAGTTTAGTAAGGGATAATATCTAATATGATAGTATTTGGAGTGAACCTTGACTAAAGAAATGATGGAATTGGTAGTTAACCTAATCCATTATGATATTCTTGGCAGTGATCCTTGACTACAAAAATGATTTACTGTTCTTATTTGTATGACACAAACCTATGTCTTATGCTTATGATATATTCTCATGGAATAGGTGGGATTATTTAAAACTCCACACTCTTATGAATTATATATTTTTTATAAAAAATACTTAGGCCATGATTCATGATAAAATATATTTTACAGATTGTGTATGAGTTTCCTAAGTTATGATCATTTTATTATACACTTATGATTTTTCTCACTTATGATCATTGAGTGATATCTCATATATTTACCCTTAACAGATATTTTATCTCACCTTTTCTTGTGTTATTTTACCTAGGTTATGAATCAAGGTATTATGTTTGAAATGTTTAATAAGGTTTTTATGAGAGAAGAAATTTGTGGGGTATATTGAAGATATTTCATGAAATAACATTATTATGTGTCTAGTCTCTAATTAAACTAAACCTTTATGGTACTTAGGCTTTTATTATTGTGATATGTATTTATTATTCATTTAAAATGATAAAATATTTATGTATATTAGGTCTAGGTTAACTCAATTAGTATCAAAAATGTTTTTATTATTTTTAGTGATTAAGACTAGATAATTTTTTTTTAAAACATTGAGAATAATTATAAGTATATGATAAAATCCTAAAGCTTTGTCAAAATAGATCTTGTGTGATTTTCCTAGAAAATAAATTCCTATCTGGATATTTGGAAATTGGTTGCATTAATGAAATAGTTTTACCTTGGGGTACCAAATCTAAAATTGGAAAACTCAGTATTAACTTGATCATCACCAGTACACAATGTGTGTTCTTAAGAATTCAGATCTTAATAGATAATCCCAAGGGATATGCTTTGGTTAATCTCTAACCTCTATATGAACCATTATGGGAGGAGAATGAATTAAATCTATGTAAACCTATGTATATCCATAATTATATGATATGAACTTAAAGTGTAATTTTTTAAAAGAAGGTTTCATAATTTATAAAATCGTAAGATTGATTTTCTTAATCATAGTATTTTTTACTCTGATTATTGATGTTTAATACCAACATGAGTTTTTTAGTTTTATTAAATGGATAAAATAGAGAGGAACCATGTTAATGCTGAATGTGATATATAATGAAATTGTTTTCCTCATAATATTTGGAATAAAAAATCTTATTTTTATGCTTACATAAATTTCTAATGGTATGAATCAATATGATCTTCCAAATTGAATGAAGGAGGAAAAATTATATTATTGAGTCCTTTAGAAGGAAACATAAACCTCATTTTTTTGGGTCCACTAATACACTAATTTTTTATAATTGTATAAGTAACAGTGAAAACTATTTTATTTTTTCCATTTCTTGGATCATAAAAAAAAAGTTATTTTAGTTGTTTATTATTCAGAAGGAGAACAAGAGAAATGGTGAAATATTATGAAGAATATGATCTAAGAGACAAAAAATGACTCCATTACATGGAAAGAGTTTAAAAGGGTATTTTTCAATAAGTATTTACCTTAAACTCGTTTTACTAAGTTGGAGGGGGATTCCTAAAACAAAATAATAAGGATGATGAACCCATCAAAACTTATGAGACAAATTTCAAAAGAGTTTCAAGGTATGATTTGAGTTTTATCATTAACCCTGAAAGATAAATTTATCAATTATTTAGTGATTTTAGACAAAGTAATTTAAATGAATTAGATATAAGAGACATTGATATCTATTATGAAATCATTTGTGTTATGTAAAGATCGAAATGGAGATTGGATAACTTCATTTTTCATGAGGTTTTGGGGAAAAGAATTGAATGATAGAATTTTTAGGAAATTATAATAATAAAACCAATATAGGAAATATAGTTAATCTTCTTTCATTCCTGAAGTATAGAAGAAAACATGGATTAAGTTTCCTTATAGGGTTTTTTTAATGTTTTTTAAGTGTTTAAAATGAGGTCATAGAGGAAAATAATGTTGAAGTTATGTAAATAGGCTAATCATGGAAAGGAACATTGGGAAATCTCTACTTAATGTTCCACCCACACTCCAATTCTATTATTTTGAGGAGTATAGATATTATGTCCATGATTGCATGAATATGAGTATTAATGATGAAAATCATCGTTATAAATTCCATAATCCAAGAGACAGAAGGAAGCCCTATGTGATCACACCAATATAAGTGAGTCCTGAGAAAAAATTGGTGAAATATACACTTATCATCCAGTCTAGAATTGAAAATATATAATTTTATTTTTGATCTACCTATTATTTTTTATCTAAAGAATTTACTATTCGTATCACATCACAACCTTAATGACAAGATATTGAGTTATTAGAAAAATTTCATATTTTTTTGAAAATCACATCTCAAGTCTATAACCCATCTTTGATAGAAGTTTGAGGGAATGTAATTCCTGTAAATCATGTGACTCTACCTCTAGTTCAATTTGATATTATTTTGGTAAGGGATTCAATTTATTTATATATATCCCAAATCAATTACCAAGTAATATAAACAAAATTTAATATTTTAACTCAACCTATGATCATATTTTCATTTGAGTATGAATATAAACTTTTAAAGGAAATTACTTCCATTGTATGTGTTTTACTACCAATTAATTTGAAATTTTTTATCAAATTTTTTGGAAGAAACTTGATATTTTTGATATTCCTATTTTCAGAAAATATTTTAATGTATTTATTTAATAATTTCCTAGCCTTCCATTGAATCATGATGTTGAGTTTTTAATATTACTCATATATAGTTCTACACTTACTTCATATCCATCATATAGAATGAGATCAATTGAGTTGCAAGAATTGAATAATAAGCTATAGTAGAATATTGGTAAGGGTTTGATATGACCTAGTGCATCACTTGGATTTCAATTAATCTTTTTTAATAATAAAGATGAGTCAATTCATATTTTCATTGATTATAGAGAAGTTAATAATATTTTTATCAATAATAATTATCTTATACCCCATATTGATGAATTAACTAATCAGTTGTGTATATATTGATACTTTTGAATGAATTATATTCACTCTAGATATCATTAATTGAGGGTAAAGAAGGAGGAAATACCCATGACATCCATCCATAAGAGATATAGTCATTATGAATTTATATTGATTCCTTTTAGACTTACCAATTCCCTTATTTATCTTCATGGATTTAGTGAATAGATTATTTAGAGATTATGTTTATGAGTTTTTGATAGTTTATAAATATGATATTAA
Source organism: Viscum album (assembly GCA_963277665.1). Lineage (NCBI taxonomy): Eukaryota > Viridiplantae > Streptophyta > Magnoliopsida > Santalales > Viscaceae > Viscum > Viscum album. The sequence goes on from OY728156.1 coordinate 1,851,225,266, forward strand.
TATATAATCAAATAGAAATGAAAAACTTGAATACCATTTTAAGAGTGTGTTGAAGACCCTAAGGAAGAATAAGTTCTATACCAAATTTACTAAGTGTGAATTCTAGTTATAGAAATTTTCATTCATGGGTTGTATAATATCAAGTGAAGTTATATTGGTGGACACTTCAAAGTAAAAAGTTATTGAATAATTGATCATACTAAACATGGTGAATGAGATCAATAGTTTTCTTCAGTTGCATGGATACTATTGAAACTTTTTGAAATATATCCCATGGATATCTAGTACCATAACCATGTTTATGTGGAAGGTATACATGTTCTTATGGAAATATTAATGTGAGGAATGTTTCAAGGAGTTGAAAAGAAGGGTGTTTAGTGAACCCATAATTGCACTGCCCTATAGTGGAGAAGAATCTGTGATATATATTGATGCGTCTAATATGAGATTAGGATTCACCCTCATGACTAATGATATGGTGATAGCTTATTCCTCACACTAATTAAAAATTAATGAGAAAAATTTCCCAATTGATAATTTAATGTTTGAAAAAGTAATTTTTACATTGAAAAAATGGAGGAATTATCTTTTTGGTGAAATATGTAATATATATTCTGATCATAAAATATTTAAGTATATGTTATTATAGAAATATTTGAATATTCACCAAAGTAGATAGATATATTTAATTAAATATTATGACAACTTAAAACATTACCACCATGGAATGGAAAACAAGGTGGTTATTGCTCTAGATCATTAGGAACATTCTTGTTTTTCTATAATAAGGATTGAAAGATATCTAATATTTAAGTATTTAAAGAAGATGGATCTTGGAATCATGATTAATGGTAATAGATAATACCATTATCAGATGAATCTGCAACCATCCATCAATGTTGGAATTAAATAGGTACATAAATGTAGAACTATAAGATAATGTGGAGATTCTTTATGAGTTCAAACATGATTGTGATAGAATTATAATGATTAGAAACAAAGTATATATCCCACTAATACCAAAATTGAAGGATTTTTTAGATTAAGATCAGATTTTATCATTCTTTATTCAACCTGGAAGTATGAAGATGTATAAATATCTAAAAGTGTGTTTCTAGTTATATAACATGAAAAAGGATATTTCATTGTTCGTATCTTGATGCCTGGTGTGTTAGAAAGTTAATTATGAGAGACATAATTCTATAGGGATGTTAAAACCATTACCCATACCAGAATGGAAATGGGAAAATATTTCCATGGATTTTATTATTAGACTCCAAAAAATATCTAAAGCGTATAATTATATTCGGGTTATAGTCGATCACGTTATAAAATTTACACATTCTATTTCCTTTATAAAAGATTTATCTCTTTATATAATTTATAGGATATACATTAAGGAAGTCGTAAGGGTTCATATAGTACCATTTTCTATTGTATCTAATCTAGATTTGATGTTTACCTTGAAGATATGGATATGCCTTCAGTAATAATTCAATGTAAGATTAATATTTAGAACTTTATAGCACCCTCAAGAAGATGTTAATTATTAAAATACCACTCAAACCCTAGAAGATATTTTGAGATCTTGTTTTAGGGATATTAAATGCGGTTGGGATCAACACATTTCTTTGGTGGATTTTCCTTACAATAAAAAATTTCACTCGAAATTTTGGATGGCTCTTTATGAATCCCTCTATAGTAGGAAGTGATTGGAATCTATAATTATAGAATAAATTTAGAGAAATAAAGCTATTGGAACATGAGATAGATGAGGAAATTGTATAGAAGGTAATATTCACTCACCAACACATTATGGTATCTTAGATTCAATCGAAAATTTATGTTAAAAATTATCAATGAGATATAGAGTTTGAAGTAAGTTATAAGGTATTACTATGAATATATCCTTAAAAGAGGGTTATAATATTTGTAATGAATGGATATATGATCCTTATATATATATTGGTACCTTGAAAATTCTTGATCCTATCAGTATGGTTTCTTATTCTTGATGATTCTAACTGATCTCCCTCAAGTTCACAATGTGTTCCATGTATATCTTCTGAGGAAGTACATACATGATCTTTAATTTTAACTGAACTTAGAGGTAATACCATAAGAGAATGATTTATATTATTAGGAATAATCAGTGAAGATTTTGAATATAAGAGAGAATTTTTTTTTGAAGAATACCACTCAATTCGTCAAAGTATTGTGGTGAAACCATAAATTTCAGGAAGCTTTGTGGGAACCCAAGGATGTGATGAGGAAAAAGTATCATCAGTTGTTTGTATTAGAGTGATGTTATTTCAAGGGATAAATTATTATAATTGGGTTAGATTATAACAAAGAAAGATTTTGTGATATATTTATCTTAAAAATGATTTATTTGATATTTGATTTTCATGTAACTCTAAGTTTAAACAAACTCAATATACTATTAAAATATTATTATTTTATGTGATAAATATCGCATTACCATTATATTAGAGAATGTGAATATGAATAATTAAATTGTGAAAAAATCTTTTTTAACCATATATAAAATGAATTCATTGGTTATAAATTGACTAGAAATCAAAATAAAAGCATTTTATGGTAAAATGGGATGTTTTTTTGAAAAATAGATTTTATGCAGGAAATATGATTCTTATCTTATTAATTTAAATTAATAAGTATTTATGAATAATTTTAGTGATATTTATATATTATATATTAATTAAAAAATATAACATTCATCTAATGGTTTATAATATGAATTGGGTAAGAATAAACACGGTTTTATTCTTAAAATGAATTTCAAAAAAACGATTTTCATTATATTTTGTGTGATTATTTTAAAATTATTTTCTTCAAACTATAAGAATTGAATTTGATAAAATGGGAGGAATAAAAATTTCTAAATTCATTAATTAATCAACTTTCATTTTTAGTTATAATTAATAGTAAAAATTAGTTACAACGGTTAGGGTTAAAAAGGGTTTACTAGGAGTAGGGTTAAACTAAGAGATAAGAGTAAAAATGACACCTAAAATTGTATAAATATTATTTATTGAGGATATTAGGACATTTTATTATATTTAATTACAATTATTTTCCATTTTTAATTACTTTCACAATAATTTGACAATATAATATTTAATGATCTTAATTCCATGTATGTCCCTCCCCTCACTTATAAAAGGGAACATATTATTCACCCATATTTAAAATTTCTTTTACCTCTATATCAATCAAGGAATAACAAAAAACCATACTATATTCATTAAAAAATTTATTTAGAACCATTTCTTACCCTAATACCACCTTAAAAAGGCATAAGATGAAAGATAAATGAGGTCTCTAAAATAAGAAGTAATTGTCTTACCCGACTCTTTAAAAGTTTATTTATTCTTACAATTCCTCTAAATATATTTTATCTATTCTAATTATGTGAATAAAATATAACAAATATATTATTATATTAATATGAACTTGTTAAATACCATTTCTTAATTTTTTTGTCTAATGGGAAATAAAATTATCACTGGTGTATACGTGTGGACGACCACCTCTACGTAGTGATATAATTCATTTTCAATCTCCATCATTAATGATTAGTTATTATTATGGATTTAATATTAATATATAAAATTTATGAAATAATTATACTAATATAATTATAATATATTTCCTACCATATTACCCTCTCATACATTGAAAAATGATAGTGTCACTTGTGTGTGCGTGTGGATTACCACCTCTGCACACCGATGTGATTCAGTTTTCATTTCTTCTTTACATGAATAATAAAAAGGATATATTTAATGAATATATATGATATTTGTGACATAATAATGATTCTATAAAGCTTAATTATTATTTTACTTTCTTTCATTCCATATATTGAAAATTATAAGCATCACTCGTGCGTGCTTAAGGACTATTGTCTCCCTATAGTGATATAGTTTATTTTCCATCACCTATTTATATGAATGGTTATAAAAGTATATATAATGATTAAATATGATACTTATGATATGATTAATATTATGAATATTATTTAACCATGATCAAAGTGATATGAGCACAACCTTTATACATAAACACATATGAAAAAAAAGTAATTAACACCCTAAATGATGATGATGAAATATTTTTAATGAACAGGTGAAAGAATGTAATAAGTAAAGAATTTATGGTATTATAAGTGATAATAATGTTTTTTAATAGGTTTATAATAGATATATATTTATTATAATAGTGTTTTTAATCTGTATGAGGAAAGATGTGACTTGAGCTAAGGGTTTATGTTATAATATCATTTCTTTTTGGGATTATTTATGTTAAATTACTATTGAGGGAAATTATATGAATATTATCCTTTAAATACAATATATTGTATTCTAATCTATTTATTCCAATAATTTTCAATTAATAATACTATTTTCTTCTCTTTTGTACTTAAAATTATTGAGAAAATGTTTTTAAGAAAAAAATTGACCATATTTCCTCTTTGGTCAAAAGTCTTTTTCTTTCTTATTCATGTTCTTTAAAATGTTATAAATAATGTTATTTTATATGATCCAATGATTTTTTAAATTCATTTAGAACAATATTTTAATTTATTTTAAATGTTTTAAAAAATTATTTTTACACTTTTTTTCTAAATGGTTATTTATGTCTTTTTACAAAAAAGTGTGAAAGGAATCTATTTTTAATGTTTAAGGCACGAACATATTTTCTTAAAATAATGAATATTCATGGATTTAAATATTTATTTACAATTTTCCATTGATTTAAAAAAATATATTTTTATCAATATTCTTGAAATTTATATTTTTTTAAGATACCGATAAAAAGAGGGTCTTTTTATTAGTTTTCAAAGAAATGTTCGCATACTATCCTAAAGATATTTTCATCTATGTCAGCATCCTTTAAAAATTGTTATTCTTAAATCGGGATAAATTATTATGATACCAACCACTTTATTTCTCTAGATTTCACATAATGATTATTATTTTAGGATGATTATATGAAACTCGTTTCTTTCTCAAGGGTAAATTAAGATTCACTACTATAAATTTGACCAAAACTAACAGACCTATACCAATAGTTTTATAAAAACATTGGTGTAGGTTTCACATATAAAAATAGTTGGTATAGGTGTTTCATTGTTACCCTATACCAATGGTTCTATAAAACCATTAGTATAAGCCCCAAAAAAATTTGGGTACCTATACCAATAGTTTTGGAGAACCATTAGTATAAGTGCCCAATTTTTTATGAATTATTTTTTAAATAAAAATTAAATACATACAAATTCAAGTAAATTTTAAATATATATGTATATATATCTAATAATTTTCATGAAATTTTTTTTATATTAGTTATTAATTCATTGAAGTATAAATGGGAGGTGTTGGGATCAAAACTCACTAGAGTTTTTTCATTACCTTTACCGACATTTTTTCCAAATTATTGGTATAGATATTTCATATATTTAAATTATACCAATTTTTTCGAACCCATTAGTATAGACCACCTATACCACTGGTTCTCCCAACACCATTATTATAGGTCAATCATGATGTAAAATATTCAAAAACTCTTCAATCTATAGGTATAGGCTATACTGGTAGTTTAAGGTCATATACCAATCGTTACCAACTGTTGGTATAAAATTTGTTTCCCTGATAGTTATATGATTAAATATTTTCTAAAACTATATATTTTTCATGGGGTTTTATATGATAAAATGATTTAATATTTATGAAACAATTTTCCATTACATGGGTTCTGATATTATTAATTAATAAATGTCTCAAGATATAATGGAACCCAAAAATTTGGTTTTCATTATGTGATGGGTGGGCCTAAATTATATAGCCTCCAATGAATTTAGTAAAGAATGATATATCATGAGATAATATGGATTGTAATGGGTAGTGAACCTAGTTCAATAAGAGACTCTATCTAATATGATTTTCTTGGGAGTGAACCTAGACTAAGGAAATGATAAAATGGGGAGTGAAAATAATATCTAATGATAGCCTTAGAAGTGAGATTTGATTAATAAAATAATTATCTATGCTTATTTTTATTCCAAAAACCTATGTCTTAAACTTATTATATATTCTAATGGATTATTATTGATTATTGGTGATTCCATACCCTTAGGACTTATATCATTTGTTATTAAAAAACCTTATGGCATGATTCATGAATAAATACATTTGACTATTTGGGTATGAATTTCTTAATTTATGATCATTACTCATACCCTTATGTTTATTATTACTTATGATCATTGATTTATATATCATATGTTAACCTTAATAAGAATTTGAGATTACCCTTTCTTATGTTTCCATTTTCCTAGGTAATGAAGAAATGTATTAAGTCATAAATATCTAAGAAGGGTATTTTGAGAGAATACATTTATAGGAGATGTTGAATATATTTCATGAAATAAAATGGTTATATATCTCGTATCTAAATACACTAAACTTTTATGTTCCTTGACCTTGTATTATTGTGAAATGTATTAAATATTCATCTAAAATGATGCAATGTTTATATAAATTGTTCTTGGGTAACGTCAATATAGGTATAGATCATGATGTTTGTTACTTATTTATTATTTTATTTAGTAAATTAATATATTATTAAATATAATTTATTATTAAATTTAATATATTTATTTGGATGATAAATTTTAACCTAATGGTTTTGAGTATATCTTTGGTGATAGTTATTAACTTTCAATGATTGAGAAACACCCTTGTGGCTTAATGGTGACCTGACTCAAGTAGAAGGGACATGTCCAATCCAAGTTGATATAATTTAATATTGTAGGGAGGTCATTGAACTTCACCTAGGAAGCCCATTGGGGTAATATGTTTCATCTCACACCACTTAATATAACTACATCAATCTGCCACAAAAAAAATTTCTACTTATAAAACTTCATCTCCATATGATTGTAGTGTCATCATAGTTTTATATATTTCTTATATCAATATATCAATAAATTATTGTGATCTATAAATGATTGTGATTTTTTGAGTTAAGAACCTATTTTTTTAAATTTTTCTTTCTCTAAAATATAATTGTAATGTTTTATATTATATTAGTAGATGACTAGAATTATCATATTCTCTAAAAAATTTTACAAGTTAATTGATTATAAGAAGAAAAATAATATATTTTTTATTATATCATACTTGATAGTGGGTTTTATCAGTTTCAAGGTCTTACATTTTCATTGTTATTATTATAAATCACATATTTTTTATCCACTAATCAAAATGATTCCAAATTTATTTTTAAATGATGTCATAGGATAGAGTAATTAGTGGCCTATTTACTCTCAAGTAATTCATATTTAAGATTTAGTAATAAATAGAGCCTTTTATGTTTTAAATCATGTATATTTTATGAGCTAAGAACATTTAATTATATACTCTTTGAAGTTTAAGAAATTTTTTAAATGATGCTGGAGTAATTTGTAAATAATGATACAACGAATTATAATTGATATACATTATATTGAGTAATTATTTATTGTTTAGATTATACATTTTAATTATTTAGGGTTTTTATTCAAAATAAACCCAAACAATTATCAACCATAAATATAATAATTCATAAATAAATACGTTAGGATTACATTTATGTTGTTTAAAATGTATATAGAGGATCATATTTTTTATTCCTAGGTTTTTTGTTAAATTTCCTGAGGGTATTTTTATAATTTTAAATATAAAGGTTAAAATTGTATTTTATAAAGTTATAAAATTAAATTATAAGTGACCCAATAATTTTATAATAGTTTTTTCCAACGGTGATATTGGTATGAATCAGATTATTAATTTTTATATTAGTATCAAGGAATTAATTTTTATATTTAATTTGTAAATTATTGAATTATTTATACATACATAAATAATATTTTATATTATTTGATAACATATGTTAATGTGTTCATTAATATGAGAGTAAGCTTTTCATAGTTAATAAGGACTTATTATTATGATGTATAGTATAATCATGTGGTTTAATGAGGATGGAGAATGTTTTAATTCAAAGGGAGTTATAATTTTTTGAGATGGTTATATTAGTGTAATTGATATTATCGGAATATTTAAATCTATAAAATATTGTGTTTGATATATCATTTTCACACATTCCATGATATTCTCTTATCCTTTGAAATATTCCCTTGAGTTTTTTATTTTATTGTGGGTTTAGACTAGGGAACAAGTAATGGTGAATATAGAACAATGATAAAGAACCATTAAATAATTAAGGAATCATGATAGGTGACTAAATACCTTATTTATTCAATATATTTAGATATAAAAAGATCTTATTTTTTAATGGTTTGTTAATGTATGATAGTCTATAAAACTAATAAATTTTATATTCAAAATTATAAGATAATGATAGAATAAAATATTGGGTTTTTTTGTTTATTTATTTATGAAAATAAATATTTTCCTTGAAAAAAAGTGTACTTTATTTTATATTCATTTTCTGAAGAATTTATGACAAATTTTGTGTATAGTTAAATTTAAATGATGAATTTTTGAACATTCATAGTAGGGTTTCGGTTGTTATGTATTATTTGTTTAAAACATTATAATATGATTTTTTATTATGTGGTGTTAATCCCTTTTTAATGATTTTTTTCAGGAGGTTGTGCTATATGGAATATAAAATGTGTATTTTACTATAAGACGCTTTTTGAGATATTATAAACTTGAGTGTGGATAAAATATTCTTCATGTGGTCTATATTAGATAACATGATGGTTTTGTTTCTTACTAGAACTTATAACTTTTATTCCGTTACTTTAATGGGTGTCATTACAAAACAACATTAGTGTTGATCCACCTAATTTTTTTCCCACTATCTTTGACATGGGTCGTAATAGGCCATCTTAGAGGATATGCGAACTAAAAATTATAAGATCGTGACTTCTATTTCTATAACCCTTTTAAATGAATTTTTTGATGTTAATAAATAACATGAAAATAATATATGGGATATGGAATAATTCAGGTGGATAATTATTAAATAACTCTAGGTAATTGTGAGAGTATTATAATTATCGATTTTGTTCACAATTATGCTTAATTTATAAAAATACAAAAAATTATAGAGTTGATGATAATGTAGAAATATGAATGGATGAAGTGTATGGGAAATGAAATACCATAATAATGTGTGTCTATATATATAATTATTAATAAAATTACATAATTGGTAGTGTGGATGATATCATCTTGAGTAATCACAAAGGTATTATGATGAGATATAGTGTTGAAAAAATTTATTAGTTCTTTAGAGTATGAATATTAATAGAATTTTATACAATGTTAATTTTTTAAAAGACTATTATGAATAATGATGTTGCTAATAATTCTTCTTGTCAATAAGAAAAATAAATTCAATATTAGTGAGAATAAAAAAAAATATTGACAAGAATATTTTGATTATAAAAGGTTCTACCAATTCAAGTTAATGTTTAGGATTACTATAATTAGTGATGGTTATGATACTATAGAGATAAAACAGAAATTATAGTAGATATAAGATGATAATGACAGTATACATTGTATGTTTATGTTATTTAAGTTGTAATGCACACTCATCATTCATTACACAACCACCACCTAAGATTCAAGGTTGGGTATGTCCTGATGTCTAGTTGATGGGGGATTATTGAATATTCAATTGAATAGTCACCTAATTCTTCTCACCCATGAATGGATTTCAGATAAAGTAAAAAAATCATTGGGAATGACAGAACTCCAGTTAATACGATTTGGTATTTATGGGCACTCTTATTTTATATTTATGCATATTTTTTAGTGTGTGTTATATATTATGTATTTTTTTAGTGAGGATATTTATGGTTATTTAGGGGTAAAATTACAGATTTATTGGGTTTTAATTATATTTTATCTTATTAATTTTAAGGATTAATTTGTGTGAGTTTTTTACATTGACACTTGATAGTATATGGGTTGAACATTAAGGTAATATTTAAATTCACTCCAATTATATATATATTATATATTTTTTAGATCACATTATAATATTAGTTAAAATATTTTATCTTAGATGTTGATTGTTCTTAAGATTTAGAGTACAGTTGCATTTTTTATTCATCTTCAATATATTGATGATGTTTTATAGTTATTTTTTATCATATTTATTTTTGGGGGATTTGATATGTTATATAGAATTTCATGCATTTTGGAATACATCACCTATGATTCATATTGTGAGATTTCATATGTTTGTGTATGTATTTTTTTTAATAGGTTAATTTCTTCCATATAAGTATTTTTATTCATTATAGTGGTCATCAACCCCTGGTATATTAAAATTTGGTTTGATATGTCATTCTTGATCTCATTATTAAATTAGGTTGAGTATCTATATAGTTGAGTCATGAAAAATGGATATCATAGATAGGGATATTATGGTGTTTGGAGTTTACATTGATGATCATTTTATTTGATTGGTAATACACTAACATATCTAGACATAGGAAAAAACATTGACATAGGGAACAGAATAAATGATGTGGAAACCAAAAAATCCATTAAAAGGACGTTGATCATTTATATATTGTACCTAATAAATGGAATACTATATATAAGATATTATATAATGGATTGAAATGCATTATGTAATATTTAATTTATTATGATTGGGTATTTTTTATAATTAAATGATATATGTGTGGTGGTGTGACACCCACATGCTACTTTTCCATTAAATTTTATATGATTTTATCTTATTTTTTTAAGTTGTATTTTTGGTGGGTTTTATTTTTCATTTTAATGGTTCTATAAAATTTTCCTCTATTGGATAGTTTTTACAAAATTACTACATGGTCTGGTAAACCATGAAGAAGACAATTATTTAGGGGCTCCACTTGTGAATGGAATGCACGTACAGTTTTGTGGATAAGTGAGGTTACCCTTACATAGAAATATATTTAGTTCAATTTTTTTCTTTCATAGTTTTTCTTCATTGGTATCTTGCGGTTGTTAATACACTATGAAATATCTAATGGAAATCATGTGAGACCTTTTGAGTGTATGGGTAATAGTCCAGAACTTGTACACAATTTGTAAAAACTATTCTATAAGCATGTAGGAGGATCTATAATTTAACATAGTAGTTTTTTAGGGTAAGTACATAATTTTAAAACTTTTTGGTTAAACTATGAGAGGGTGTTTTTCCCATCCATTGTCACCCACATAGTTGATGTATGGGTTTCCCAACTATATGGACAAGCTATGTGAGTTTTCTAAATTCATAAAATGTAAAATTAGTTTTATAAACCTCTTTGATTTTAAATCCTGAGACTCTCTTTTCTATTTTCTCTCATTTATAAAAAGTTAGGGTGAACTAAGGGATCTATTCTCCTCTCTCTATCTTGATTTCAATTATATTTTCCATCTGATTTCAAGAATTTTTTAGTGTTAAGCCTTTAATTATTCTTTCTTTCTCCCTTTCTCTTCTCACATTTCCCTATCCTCATGATTTTATTTATCTAGAAAAATCTAAACATAATTTGGGTTAGGATTGGGTTTTAGATGGTCTTAATTATGGTTCTTTAGGTTAGTAGGATTAAAGAGGATGCTTTTATTCTTGATTAGTCTTTATCTATCATAGGTTACACATTTTGTTATGTTCCACATGAAATGAGGTAGGTGTTTCTATTAAACCTCCCTTATAATTCATTTAATGTGATTCTTTTATATTAAAATGATTTTTTATGAAATTATAATCCCATGATATACCTTTTAGTGATTGGTAATTATTTTTAAATGGATTTTTATGCTTGGAATGTGAGTCTTTACAATGTATTTATATTGTATTCTTTTGAAATTATGTAATCACATTCTAATTGATTCATAAAAGGTTTCATATTCCCTTTTTAAATTAATTCAAATGATTTAAAGTGGTTCTTATCACCATTTTGGTTTTAAATTTACACCACAAGATTTTAAAGTGGTGTGTTGAACCTATTATAATGGTTTTTATGTATCACTATCCTAGTTTAATGTTTCAAATAATTTTCATAAAATTATTGGTTTTAAAATGAATTTTAAAGGGGTTTTTTGGATAATTGGATTTTAATGGATTATTCAAAATGAATTTTAAAATGGTGTGAAATGAATTGACATCTTAATATTATTTTTCAAATTCCTTGTTGGTATAATTAAAGATGTATTTTATTTTCTAAAAAGTGTAAGGCCATCAATTAGGCCACCATGTAATTTATATTATATTATGTCTTGTGATAATTTTAGGATATGTTTTGATTTTTTTACATCTATGAAATTATTATTCATGTATATAAAGTGTATGTTCCATTTGAGGATGTAGAGGGTTAGATGAGGTTTATTTTAATATATTTATAATTATTCCATGTGATTGATTAATTTTTATATCACCTCCATGTGATTTATTATGATTTTCTAGGAAACAATATAGAGGTATTTATTAGTACAAACCCATATTTTGGATTTTTCTCTGGCTAGGTGGTCATCACCCATGTAGTTGAGCACTTCTTGAATGAATTACATGCCCATAGTAGCTTAATTTCTCAAGTATGGTTATAGGTACTATCTATTTCAATAATAATATAAAAAAACATGTTATTATAGGCTATACTAGGTTCTATGTCACTGATTTAGATTATATTACTTGACTCTTTGGGAGTTTTCCACAATACTTTGGTCCATTTGGTTATTTTAGGGGATCCCATCCAATAGTTTTTTTTTGTATCCCCTAGTTTTAAATTTTATGTATCATATACATAGATAGTTCTTTTTTTATTCATTATTTATACCTTGGTGCATGATTTTTATTTTATTTAACCATGATGGTAATTTGGTTGCTTTCAAAATAATTTCTAAAATGGTTTGGAAAGTATGGTTTAAAATGAAAGATTTCTTTTGTTTCTAAACATGTTTTATGAAAAAAAAATTAAATAAATTTTCGTATGCTAATGGGATCTTTAGGAAATATTTCTAAAGTGAAACTAAAATTCAATTTTTTTATTGTTTATGATTTTATATTTATTATTTTTTTAAATGGTTCAATAAAGTTCATTTTGACCATTTATTAATTTTAATGGGTGTATATTTTATAAATTTGGGTATTTTTTGATACATTAGTTCATTTATACTCACATATAGAAAATATATTTTTATATATATTATGTTCAAACTATAATTCAAGAAATGTTTTATGAAGAGAATTTCTTCAACTCCTTGGTGAGATCCTATTGGGCATGTTTAGCTCACACCCTGCATATGCACCAGTGTTTAGGTGTGTGTGTAGTTTCCTTATTTTCTTTTCGGTGCCCAGTTGTTGGTTTCATTTAATGTATTTTCATTGGATTGATAATAGATAAGTTATATGTGGTGACTGATCATGGGTCACTAGTGATGATATTGGAGTTATTTGGTTTCAATTTAATATTTTATTTTGGGATATTGTATTGAATAATTTATCCTGAGGAATTTATTTGTAATATCTTCAATTTTATTTTATCTATTTTTATTTTTTGGATGGCTGTTAATTTTATCACTCCCTTTGGTTGGTTTATTTGATTATTTTTTCTTATTTCATATACATGGATATCCAACATCTAAATAGGTCATGCAAGATGGATGGGGGTTTGAAGAAATTTTTTATTATTATTAAGGGTGAAATAACTCCCGGGTTTTTATTATTGAGACCCATACATGAGTTTCAAGCCCATGGGGATCAGAAACTCTCTTTGGGATTAGTGGAAAACTGGGTCGGGTGATGTTACCAGTCATCCAGGGTCATATTTTTTAAAATGGTATCAAAGTCAATTTTGTTAAAGTCCCTAGTTCTTGAGAATCACTGGCTTATTATTTGGGTCTTTCATGGTAGGATGAAGTTAGTATTTTAATCATAACTCAGGTGGTTAGTCATGAGTAGGTTCCTGATCACCACCTACCATAATGAAACTTGATTTTTTATGGGTAGTTGTGATTTGAATTTTAAATTTGGGATTTTATTTTGACTATAATTGATGGTGTTTTGATCCATATTGACATGGTATGAGTTTTCTTTAGGATTCCTGTTAGTATTTAGGATGAAGATATGGAAAATGATAAGTGGTTGGAGGTTGGAATTAAAAAAAATTATAAACAAGGAAGTGACCAAATGATTTATCTTGGAAGCATCTCAAATAATATTACATTATTAGCTTATGGTTCATTAGACCATGAGGTTGTGTCATTCATGGGCCTTCATCCTATTTTGGATTAATGTTTAGAATGAATTTAGTATATTTCAAGTGATATGGTTTAAATCAAAGGATTTTTTCAAAGTTTTGATGATGTAGATTGGATTATATTTATATTTTTGATGAACTTGTTTTATTGTGATTATATTGGAACCATTTTTTGTGAAAAGGGGGATTTCATGAAAGTAGTTTCAGTTTGAAATGAATCCGTAGGGTTTTCTTATAAAAGGAAATATGTTTTAAATAAAATATTTGGGAATGTTTTTCATTTTAAATTAGTATATTTCATTAGGAAAACTATAAATAATTTTATATTTAAAACAAATTAATAAATAATTTATGAAATTCTTCTTCTCTCTTGGAGTATGTTTTGAAGAGGTGTCAGTTTTAAAAAAATATTGTTATAATTTTATTATGTTTATTAGGAAAGGTTGTTTATTTTAAAGGAAATTTTGGTTTATTAAAACCAGGTTTATATTGTATTTAATTTTTTACATTTTGAGGTGGGTTTTTTATAATATTCAATTTTAAAATGGAAATTATACAATGGATAATTATTGAAATATTTAAGAACCTGTGAAGTGTTTTGAGGTAGGGAGAGGTATTTAAATGAATTTTTTGAATTAATGATGTTATGATTTTAACTTATTTTAAAATGTGTTTTTGATTTTAAAATGAGTATCGGGGACACCTTGTCAAGGGGTTCGTACTTTAAAAATTAATGATTTTAAAATTATTCCCTTACTTTATGTAATGAATGTTTGGTTTGGTATGGAACACATAACCGAGTTAGGTTAATATGTCATTTAAAATTCTGCCTCTCATAATATCTAATGTAAAAGTTGGGTATTCATCTCTTAGAGTGATTGTTTTCTTATTCATGTCTCTTTTATATACTTGAAATGGAGTGGAAAGTGTATTTTTCCATTTTTGATAGTGTAGTAATGTTTTATCTTAAGTTTTCTGAGGTAGGATGGGATGGTGAGACTTGGTTGAGGATTTATCTTCCTGGATTTTAGGATGGTGATTAGTTTTGGAATTTTTATGAGTTTAAAATCATTGAGGTTCTCATGTGGGTTTTATTGATGTGTTCTTTTGGATTCTATTTATTTACTAGTGGTTGATTTTAGATGTTTATGCCTCAACATTCTTTTATGCCTAGTGTGGCTAAGTTTGGTAATCTCGGTATTATGGTGAGATCTAGGAATGTGATTTGATATGTTGAATTATGAATGGGGATACCTTGTGTGTGTGTTTCAGGTGACTAGGATAGGCATGGCAAAAATTGATATTATACATTGGTTGGTACTCCTTTATATATCGTTGGTTTTACCATTATAAGGTAACCTAGATATGATGTCCTCGATCACCCCTTACAGTCAATTTTGGTAACCCAAGGTTAGAGCCCAAGTGTTTTTTGTGTTGAGTAATGATTTTTATTGGATCATTATATTAATTCATTTTGGGGGACCTGATCTTATGATCATGGATGACTCTGGGATGGGGTTTCCTTTTTAGAGATTGAGCTAGCCTTTGTGGATGTTTTTGGTTAGTGGAATCTATATATTATCTTTGTTTACATGTGGAATCATATTTTTCTTAGTGGAACTCTTATTATAGAAGTTTTCATTAATTATTCACTAATTTAGATCAAAGATAAATGCTGGGGAGACCTACGTTTTTCCTCCATTATTTTATAACTTTTCATTGGATGATTTCAGATAGATTTTACATAAGGCATTATCCATTTATTTAGGATTTTAGTGGATCTTATCTAGTTTTTGTTTTGTTTATTGAGTGATCGTGGGTTCCCCAACCCTCCCACCTCTATTATTAGTGATGGTGTTTTTATTTATCCATTTATCTTAATTTTTAATGACTTTTTAAAGGAAAAAATGTCTTGCTGGGGAGAATTGGGACACCTTCATGTCACTGTTACTTTATATTTTATATTGTTTTATCGTTGTTAGTGATTTTATATTTTTTAAGGGTTTCTATTATAAGTTAAATATTTCTTTGGTTTTTTTCATCAATTGAATTCTTTGTGCGTGGTTACTTAATTTTTTTGAAAACCATGCAAATAAACTTATATAGGGGTCCCTCTAGTGCACCATATATATACGCACAGTTTAAGGTAATTCTTGTTGTTACCCTTAAACAAGGATCTTTTCAGTTTAATTTTTGTTCATGCAATGTATTTTTTCATTGGTATTATATAGTTGGGTATACACTATGAAACATCCAATGGAAACTATGTGAAACCCATTATGCATATGGTAACTAGTGTGTATCTTGCACATGATTAGTAGAAACAATGAGAAAGTAATAAAGGAGGGATCAAGTTTAACAAAGTGGGTTTTCATGGTTAGAATATGGTTTTAAAACGTGCATGTTTCCCATATTCTTAATAAGTTGAAATTTATTTTAAAATACTATTTTATTTTAAAGAACAATTCCCTTCTTTCTCACTTCTCTCATTCAGACAATGGTGGTGTGTGCTGAGGGATATGTTATCCTCCCTCCCTCTTGATTTCAATCCTATTTTCCTTTAAATTTCAAGTGGTTTTGAGTAGTATATCTTTCATTATTAATTATTCCTCCTCCTCCTATTATCTTATCCCCTTTCTAACTCCCCTCAACTTTCCTTCTCTCTTGACCCCTAACTGATGTTCATGTTGGGATTAGGGTTTGGGATGATTCTAATAATTTGGATTTGGGTTATTTAAGGAATAGGGGCATATTTCATTACTTGGTTGGGAATTTTATATCAAAAGTGACGCAATGTGGTGAGTTTATATTGAAATGGGGTAGCTGGTTCTATTAAACCTCCATTATAATTCATTTAATTTGATTATTTTATATTAAATTCTTTATTATGAAATTAAAATCTTGGGGTATACCATTAATGAGTTGTAAATAGTTTTCAAATAGATTGTTATGCTTATCATGAGAGGTTTTACAAAGTATTTATCTTGGGTTATTGTGAAAATATTTAATCATATGGAAAGTGTTTTATGAAATCCCATATAGGCCCTTTTAAAATTAATTCGAAGGTAGTAATGTGCTTTTGGGAATAGTTTGGGTTTTATAGGAAGGCCTCATGCTTATAAAGGGTTGTACTGAACCCATTAAAATGGTTTTTATATCTTTATATCCTAATAAAATGTTTCAAATAGTTTTTGAAAAATATTAGTTTCCAATTAAATTCAAAAGGGGTGATTTGATAATTTTATTTCATGGAATGAATTAAAATAAAATTAGAAATGGTGTGAAACATTTTGGTATCATAATTAATTATTTAAAGCCTAGTTGGCACCTTCAAAGAAGTGATTTCTTTTCTAAAATGTGAGAAACCCTTAATTGAGTTCCCTTGTAATTGATATTTCATTGTGTCTTATAAACCCATGGAGGTATGTTTTAATTTTTTATTACTTTATTATATTTTTAATCATGGATGTTTTGAATAATTGAGATTTCACTATATATTTTCTTTAAAGAAATATAGTGATCGATAGATTGTTTCTCACACAATATAAAACTAAAATTATCTGAGATATATTATAAAAATATTATTAAGAAATTAAAAATAATAAAACTACTAGTAAATATAAATATTATAATAAATTAAAAATTCAAACAAAATTGCATTAATAACACTTAAAGTATTTAAATGACATTTTTTCAATAAAATAGTTTTTCGTTAGGTATTTTATTTTCATTGAAAACATAAATTTATAAATTTTAGAATTTTAATTTGAAAAAATAAACTTAATTTTTTAATTAATCATGGAAATATTATCTTAGGATTAATTTTTTATCTTATTCTAAAAATAATTGATTTTTATGTGAATAGTGAAAATTTCGATTTATCTAAAAATGATCGCTTTTAAGAAATTATCTAAACACAATAATGAGTTAAAATTTTATGAAACTATTTTCATATAATATATATATATATATATTAAATAATTAATTTAAATCATTTGAAAATGCAATTTCTAATTTATAAAACACATGTTTAATATTTTGGAAACTCAAGTAATATTTTATACTAAAAATGGTTTTTATACATTTACATTAAAAATTAGATTTTATCATGTTTATAAATTAAACATAAATAAATGGATTCCATATTTGATATCAAAATTTCCATATTATTTTATAAATAAAATTTCATTTTTAATCATAAAAATGTGATTACTAAGATTAAATTTATTTACAGTAATAATTGTGAAACTATTATTTTCAAACATTTGTTTTATTAAAAATGTGTAATTATTATCTAAAAATATAAATTTATATATTTTAATTAATTAACATAATATAATTTCTAAATAGATATATAATTATATTAACACACATTTAACTATTAATTAATGATAAATAAGATTAAGATCACATAATAGTTACAACATCATTTTCTACCAAAAAATAGATTTATATTGAGAAAATGGCATAATTTAAATATTAATTTTACTAAATTTATCTATTGAATAATATTAAAAAGAGTTGAAATTTAGTTTTAGAACATAATGATTTAGTAATTAGAATTATTTTATATTTTTATTGAAACAAAAGTTACTTGCGTAAAAACTAGATACCCTTGTAAAAACAAAACAAAAAAGTAAAAGTAAAAATATTAGAGTGCATAAATTCAAAAAAGTTTCAAACTTGTATGTAAATAATTTTTTGATGCTTTATAAACCCAATTTCACCATAAAATTAATTATTTTAAACTTTCATAGTTATTTACCTTTCAATGGTGTAATGATATAATTGAAAAGTAAAAGTTATTCACAAAGTTTCTATTTTATTCACTCATAAAATTAGATCACTTACACCCTATAAATACTTTACATAACCATAAAATTATCCCAAAAAATGGAAAAACATTACTCTCCTAGAAGTACCTTTCATATCCTAAATACCTTGTTCACTAAAATTTAACCTAATCCCTTGAATTATCATGAGTTCATCAAGAGGAAGTCCCAATTCTCAACATAAGTATTACACAATCCATACCTTTTGTACGTAATATTTATCTTCAAAACAAACCCTAAATATATTAATATAATGAACTTGGTATAATTAGTATACTGAAGTGTAATTATATTAACTTAAAACCCATTATTATCCCTTCCCATGTACTTGTAAAGACAAAAGAAATTTAACTGTGTATTGTGTGGACTACCACCTACAGAAAATAAATTTGTTCATTTTTTATCTTGATTTTAAATATTTATCCATACCACTTAAAATATGATTCAAAAAATTAAAAATATATAAATAATATCATTATTATTCTATTATAATGATATTATACAGTTCCTTAACCATACTCGATAATTGAGTTATAGGGTGTTATTGTTTGGGTCAGTTTAACCACTAAGATGAATGTTGACATAAAACACTATCATGGATGTCTTTGTGAACTTAAATACCAATATTATTATAATTCAATGATAAAATAATTATTTTTTTATGGTTTTTTATGTTTTATATAAATTATTTTATATAGTATTAAAAATCATCTTTGATCTCTAAAATTATTGAAATAAGTCGACGCCAATTGAATTTTCATACAAAATAACAAACATAAGAAAAAAAATGTAATAAATAAATATAATATGGTAACAAATGGTCTTTATTAAATTAAATATACATGAATAATATTACTAATAAGTTATCTATTAAGCTTAATTTGATTATTTAGGAAGTTAGGCACATGCGCAGAGCACATCCAAACCAAGGTAAGGATTGTTTGTCTCAATTATCATCCATTGAGACATACTTCTTATTATTGTAAAGTCCTGTGTTTTTTAAAAGGGTTAAAATATGAATGTTTTTGAACATTTTCATTTGTTGGATTGAATGGTCTTAAAACCATGTTTCAGGTTGATTTTTCTTGAGTTTGTAAAGCATTTATAACGGGCTTGGGTAAAGGCTCGAGGAGTTTTACGAGTGGCTCAATGGGTTTTGGAAGCACCAGAAAAAATAGTGGCCTTCACACGAGCTGTGCACGATTGGAAAAACCATGTGGGTCAAACCATGCGACTTTCTACAGGTGAGACAAAGGTGCTTGCTCAGTTTGTGGATGGTTAAGAAAATTGTTTGGAAAAAAACCATGCGAGGTGGGTTCATTAGAAAGATAGTTTTGTACGATTGGAACATGGTTTACTAGAATGTGCGAGCCAAACCATGTGGCTTACCCAGTTTTGGGTTTTATGTTATTTTATTTAATTAAATTCTAGGTTGAGAGAGATTTAATTAAATGTCTTGATATGGGGATTTTATTTATTTAACTTCCTAGTTAAGAAGAAATTAATTAATTGATGAAAGATAGGATTGTATTTAATTAAATTAATGTTGAGAGAATTTAATTAAATGATAATGAGTTGGATATTTATTTAATTAAATCCAATTGAATGGAGTTTAATTAAATGTGGAGTTGGGGTTTTATCTAATTAAATTCAATGTTATATGAATTTAATTATTTAATGAAAAATATGGGTTTTATTTAATTAAATTTTGTTGAGATAATTTATTTAAATAATGATGAGTTAGAGGATTTATTTAATTAAATTTGTTTGAGGATAATTTAATTAAATGATATGTAATGTGGGAGTTTTGGGGTTTATCAAAGAAGCATTTAAATTAAATGATAATAATAATATGGTCATTATTATTATTATTATTATATTAATTCTTATAAATCTAATTGGGGTTATTTAGAAGAGAAAAAAAGAGGAAGGTGCATCCCATATCCTCCTCCTATGGGCAGCACGACCCCCA
Source organism: Viscum album (assembly GCA_963277665.1). Lineage (NCBI taxonomy): Eukaryota > Viridiplantae > Streptophyta > Magnoliopsida > Santalales > Viscaceae > Viscum > Viscum album. Next base: position 1,851,246,357 of record OY728156.1, read on the forward strand.
CTTCTCTCCCATGGTGGAGGCGCACCACCCCCTCTTCTTAGATCTTCACCGCGCACCGGATCGTGGTGGTTCCTTCACGGAAGTTGTCCATATCATCTAGTTAAGTCCTTATATTCATGCTTTGTTCTTCGCATCAGACATCTATGATCTCCTTCACCCAGTCTCCTTTAGCCCTAAACCCTAAGGTCCGAGATTAATTCGGTTTCTTCGTTTCTTCTTATTCTAGGTAGTGCAGATGATGTCTTAGGACCCATTGGTCCATAGTTCGACAATCATTGCTGAAGGTATGGCATTTTCGATTGATTTAGTTCACAAATGTCATATTCGAGTAAGTATATATACACTATAATTAGTTTTTCACCCCTTGAATTAGGTGGTTATGGTGTAATTGAGTTATGGTTGATTAATTTTATGTGCATTGGTCCTCACTAAACTAATCATGGGTGTCGGTTGTTATTGTTAAGGTGTTGCGACCAATTATGAGTTTGTGCATGCTATTTTTGAGGTGTGTGTAAATAAGTAGATTATGGTTTAAGTTAGAAATCATTGGCTCAACTAATTCCTTGAGGTAGGGTCCTCAACTTTTCTTAATTAATAAAACACAGTATTTGTTTAATTACTATTGTTAATAATTTTGACTACAAATTCTGAATGAATAGTTTTTTGGTATAAAATGATTTTACAGGCTATAGAATCATGTTTTTGTAATAGAACCCCTCCAACAGAGGTTTTTTCATTTAAGCTAAAAAACATAATGTTGAAACAGATATGGTCATTTATCTTGTTATTATTTGATTTTCTATTTCTTCCCTTTACATGTTGACGCACTTGGGGTAAGTGGTAATTATGAGTATTGGGTGGGATAAGTTGAGATAATTATTCAGGAAATTAATTATGAGAATTTAATATGATATTCTAAGATAATTAATGGTGGATTAATTACATGCCTCGATATTGAAATATAGATAATTAATGAGGGGATTAATTATGATTTCTAATATGGATAAGTTGAGATAATTAATTTGTGAATTAATTACGTGCTTTGAGATTGGAATATAGATAATTAATTGGGGGATTAATTATAAGATATTGAATTGGCTAATTGAGATAATTAATCAGTGGATTAATTTTGATATGTTGCTTCAGATAAATTGAGATAATTAATAATGTATTAATTATTTTCTTTTTCAGAAATTTTTGAGATAATTAATTTTGGAGAATTAATTATGGAATGATATTTGTGTTAATAGATTCATGAATTGATTAATTAATTAATTAATGTAATTGTAGAATTAGTTAATTGTGGGGTTAACTAATGGATTTGGTATATTTCATTAATCATTGGAATAGTAATGGAATAGGTGTGGATAATTCATGGTGAATTAATTATTGGGATTGAATTAATGAATTTTTGAATTAATTCGTGAATGAGAATTGAGTTCCATACATGGAATTCTAGACCACTAGAGAATTTGGGAAATGGATACTGAATTTCTCCCCAATAGTTATCAAATGATGTAAATGATGGAAATTGTGGGTTCTAGACATGGCATTCTAGACTAATGGATAAGTTAGGAGTTGGACAAGTATTTGCTCCCCAATATTTATCTAATTTATTAGATGTGAGGTGTTAGACATGGTGATCTACACCAGATGATAATGATGAGAATTCTAGCATAAGCTGAAGATAGTATTGAGGTACAAGAAACCATGGGAACCTTGGAGATAAAAAGTTATTAAATAGAGATTAATTGGTAAAGTTTTGAGAGGTATTTATTCTTGATAAATATGCATGTATGATTCTTGTGCAGACTCTTATTCTGGCTGTGGGTTGAAGCAGGTATCGCCGTCAAGCGTCCCTTTCAAACTTGGACTGATTATTGTTTATTTATTTAGTTTTGTTATTACCATGTTATATCTACACACTGTTTTTTATATTTCATTATCTAGATTGAGATAGAAAAACAATGGTCGTGGCCTACTAAGATGTATATCTCCCACCTTGTTCGGGATATCATTTCACAGGGGTACCCAAGTGGAATTTCTTGTTTGCAGGACTGTGGACCTTTGCTTGTGGCTATTATTGTACTTGGGAGTTAGGAGAAACGGATAGAGAGGGAGCTCGGGATACTCGTGGAGATCTTCCTTTGGTATTTGAGTCTCTTCTTTATTTCTATATTGGAATAGAAAGTACCTTGTTTTGTTTACTTCTTTTCTATATGTATCACCATGAACTGCATGTATTGTATAAACTAGTGTTTGCCATTTTCATTATTCAGTTTATGATTGTTTTACATCTACTTCCATTATTGTCTTAGATTATTATCCATTTCCATTGCGCACTCTGAATATGAGGGTATAGTCTCCCCACTTAATATCCATAGAACCTTACTGCTGGTCGGATGCCTCTAAAGTATGTAGAGTTTCTCTTGAGGTCATGTGACGACTGGTCTGGCTACCGATTCGAGGGTAAGTCGGGTTGGGACGTTACAAAGTGGTATCAGAGCCTTCAGGTTTTCTTTCTTTTTTCCATAGTCTTTCTATTTTGGGTTGGTATACAGGAGACTAGAAAAGTGTCATTGCTCAGTTAATTTTCATGTTTGGGACTAATCATCCCATGTATGGGAAATGAAAAAGTGTCTAGGGATGGGTATTGGTGTTTATACTGCTTGATATTATAATTGATTTGATTTCACCTTGAGTGACTGATGAATTCTTCCACTTCTTATTGACTTTAAGAATTTTGAAACATTTTATTAGCCTGATATGGAATGGAAATTAACTTACATGAATTATCTTAGGCACTTAAATATTTACATTCCATGCATATCGCATGCCATATAGTTTCATTAGTAGGATGCCCGCTAATTTTGATTGTGTGCCTTGGGTGTAATTCCATGTTTTGGTTTACTTCAACATTCCCTTTTATATAGAATTTTTCGGTGATATATATAACATGCTTGGGTGTTTATATGCAATGTTTCCTCTGTTATTAGCATGTTTTTATGTTTTTTCATGTTTTTGTGTTATAGATTTTTGTTTTTTTACTTCGTATGAAAACATACTAGAGATATTTTGATGTGTAAATGTCTAAATTAGTATAAATTTTATTGAATGAGTTTACAAGAGGATTCAATTTCATTTTTAAGGTGTATGTTCACCTTATAACTGGAAAAGGGTAACCCGTGTATTCAAATGATTGAAAAAGTGGATGATAAAGTTAAAATGTTAAATGGAAATTTGATGTGATAAATGGGATCCAAAATTCTAGTGGTAAGGTATATGGGTGCCTTATTGATTGGTAGATGTCCACCCATTTGATTGAGCCTTTTTTAACCACTGTGTGGTTGAAAATGGTTATAAATATTAAACTATTGAGTTTTGTGAAATGAACTAATATAGGGTTTCTTTTTTAAGAACCTTGATGTTTTGAATAAATGGGACCCTCAGAGGTTACCTAATGATTAAAAGGAATTTAGATGCTATATTTCCTATTCAAAATAAAATGACTCTAAATGTTAAATTTTTAAGAGGAATTTTGTTATAGCTTATCATTTTGGATGAGGAGTGTTTTTTGAAAACCAAGTTCTTTATTATGGAATATTTTTTGGGAGTTTTTTAAAATTCATTAAAAATTTTAGAGGTAAAAATAAATTAATAAAATAGATAAAAATGAAAAGGTGGATGTTGAGCCTAGTGACTTCTGGTTTTCATGACCAAGAGATAGGTTCGACGCGTTTACTTCGTAATGGACTAGCCCATAGTAGGCATCACCCTTAGAGCTTGAGATTCATTGTTTCCATTATGAGATTTTTGAATTTGGTAATGTTAAAGTGATGTTGTCCTTAGTAGGAATTTTGGGTTTAAGGAATGGGAACCTTATTTTTTGGGGTGGTCATTGTATCATGACTCTTGAAAAGGAAATAAGCGTTTGGAAATGCTTGGTTCAGTAGGTTAGACATGCCTCGTGCATGGTTAGTTGTTAATGACATCCTTGGCTTAACTAAAGATTAGAGTGTTTGGGGAAATTAAGTAAGTTCCTACAACTAATCAAGAAGAATTTTTGGGACCCAGTTGTTTTGAAACACTGATAGGTTTAAGTTTCAACTTTCATGTGAGATGTTGATGCAGTGATCATGGCTCGTGGAATGTTACACATGCATTTAAGGTGTTTCTGAACTATTACGCTGGAGAGAGACTGATATTTTCTTCAATTAAATGGACACTCCTAAGGTGGGTAGTGTCTCATCAGTATGTTTTTGGAATAGTTTTATTTGTAATATTTTAATTAAAAAGGATTCATTGGGTGATACAGGCATCGAGGTTTGGTTCATGATGCTTCAACAGGAGAAGTAGAGGCTTTTTGTAAAGAGCCGACTAGTGATAGTTTGACTGATCTTTTGGTGACCTGCGTTTACTCTTAGTGTGTTCTTTTGAATGAGAAGACCATGCACCTATCTTGACCTCATCTTGGAGGAACTATGATAGTGTTGGTCTTATGTCTTGCTAATGTTATCAAATTCATTGTTCTTGATAATTTTTTGTTATCTAGGTTGTTCATGGGATGCATGGTACATTAGGTTACACTTTTATTCCTATTAGGAAATGAAAGTTTTAAAGTAGCCATGAGATGGATTGACTTGGAGAGGTAACTACAAGTTGGGAGAGGACTTTGGAATACATGAAGTTGGTGATGGAATCATTTTAATGGCATGTCACCGGTTCATGGGTGAGTGTGGGTTTATGGGATGGTAATGTCTTTCATGGAAAGAGTTTTAATTTGGAATTTTTACTCTTATATGCTAAGACCAATGGTGGAAATAACCAATGAGAGGGTGGTTGAGGAGACGATGATGGATCATGTCTCTAGTTGTGTGGGCTTGGTTATGTGTTGTTTCAATGTTTTTGGGTTGGATTCTGAGCATTGGATCATGTTTTTAAAGGTTTAATCCATTGGACTTGTGTTTCTATTAAAGGTGTGTTGGTGTTTGGGAATGAAATGCTATCATTCAAATGATACTTCTTGACCTTGTTGGGTTGGTTTAAGTTGTAGTAGTTACCGATGGCTTCTCGAGGACAATAAGTTTTTAAGGCTGGTAGATTGTAAAGTACTGTGTCTTTTAACCACATTAAAATTTGAATGTTTTTGATGTTTTTCATTTATTGGATGGGGAAGTATTCAAAATAAGCTTCAAGTGGATGTTTAATGAGTTTGTACCATTTAAAATTGTTGATAATGGGCTTGGGTAAATCCTCGAGGAGTTTTACGGGTGGCTCAATGGGTTTCGGGAGCACCGGACCAGGACGTGACATCCACACATGCTGCACACAGTCAGTCAAACTGTATGGGGAAAACTGTGTGGCTTGCTACATGTGAGATAGAGGTGCTCGAATGGTATGCATGTAGTTATCCAAATCGTGTGATCCAAACCATGTGGCTTAACAAGTTTTGGGTTTCGGGTTATTTTATTTAATTAAATTTCTGGATGATATGGATTTAATTAAATTTCATGATATGGGGGGTTTTATTTAATTAAATTCACGGTTAAGAGGAATTTAATTAATTGGTGTGAAAATTGGTTTCATTTAATTAAATTAATGTTGAGATAATTTAATTAAATGATAATGATTTGGAGTTTTATTTAATTAAATCTAGGTTAATGGAATTTAATTAAATGAGGAATAAATGTAGAGTTGGTGTTTTATCAAATTAAATTCAATGTTAGGGTGAATTTAATTATTTGATAAAAAATTGGGGTTTTATTTAATTAGCTTCTGTTGAGATAGTTTAATTAAATAATGATGCATTGTAGAATTTATTTAATTAAATTTGTTGTAGAAAAATTTAATTAAATTATGTGTAATGAGGGAGTTATAGGATTTATCAAAGTAGAATTTAAATTAAATGATAATAAAAATAATATGGATACTATTTTTATATTAATTATTATAAATCTAATTGGGGTTATTTGAGAGAGAAAATAAGTGGGAGGCACACCCCATATCCTACTTCTACATGCAGCGCGACCCCCTCCCTTCTTATGGTGGAGGCGCACAGCCCCCTCTTCTCAGCTCCTCTCCGCACACCGGATTGCGTTGGTTCCTTCACATAAGTTGTCTGTCTCATCAAGGTAAGTCCTTATCCACATGTTACTTTCTTTACATCAGTTGTCTCATCTCTCCTTTTTCTGGTCTTCATTATTATGAAACCCTAAGGCCTGAGATTAATTTTATTTCTTCCTTTCTTCTGATTCTAGGTGGTGCAGATGATGTCTCGGGACCTAATGTTCCATAGTTCGACAACCATCATCGAAGGAATGACGGTTCAGCTTTATTTGATTCACTACATTCATATTTGTTTAAGGCTATATACCCAATAATTGGTTTTGTGCTCCTTCAATTAGGTGCTTAAAGTGTAATTGAGTTGTGGTTGATTAATTTGGTGTGCGTTCATCCCCATCGCACTAATATTGGGTTCCATTTATTATTGTTATGGTGTTACAACCAATTCCATGTTTTTGCGTGCTATTGTTGAGGTGTGTGTATGTGAGCAGAAGATGGTTTAAGTTATAAAGCATTGTCTTGGCCAATTCCTTGAGGTTGGGTCCTCAACTTTTCTTAATTAATAAAATTTTGTATTTGTTTAATTACTATTAATGATAAGTTTGACTGAAAATGCAGAATGAATGGTTTATTGGTATAAAATGATTTAACTGATAATATAATCATGTTTTTGTAATAAAACATCTCCAATAGAGGTGTGATGCCTTCAAACTAAAAAACTAATGTTTAGTTCGATATGTTTGTTTAGCCTACTATTATGTGATTTTCTATTTCTGCTCATTACATGTTGACGCACTTGGGTTAAATGGTAATTATGAGTATTAGGCAGGATAAGTTGAGATAATTAATCAGGGAATTCATTATAGGATTTTAATTGGATGAGTTAAGATAATTAATGGTGGATTAATTACACCCATTGAGATAGAAATATAGATGATTAATCAGGGGACTAATTATGAGTTCTCAGTAGGATTAGTCGAGATAATAAATTTTGGAATTAATTATGTGCTTTGAGATTTTAATATAAATAAATAATTAGAGGATTATTTGTAAGATATTGAATTTGATAATTGAGACAATTAATTGGTGGATTAATTGTGATATGTTGCTTAAGATAAACTGAGATAATTAATAGTGTATTAATTATTTTCTTTTTTAGTAATTTTTGGGATAAGTAATTGTGTAGATTTAGTTATTGAATGATATTTGTCTTAATAGATTAATTAATTTTTGAATTAATTAATGGAATTGTGGACTTAGTTAATTGTGGAGTTAACTAATGGATTTTGTATATTTCACTAATCATTGTATTAGTAAGGGAATGGGTGTGGATAATTCAAGGTGAATTAAATATTGGCCTTGGATTAATTGAGTTTTGAATTAATTAATGAATGATAACTGGGTGCTAGAAATGAAATTCTAAACCACTGGAGAAGTTGGGACTTTGACATGGTGTTCCTCCCCAATAGTTATCAAATGATGTAAATGATTGAGAATGTGTGTACTAGACATGGCATTCTAGACCAATGGAGAAGTTGGGACTTAGACACGGTGTTCCTCCCCAAAAGTTATCTAAGTGCTTATATGTAAGGTGTTAGACATGGTGATCTACATCAGATTAGATTTTGATTTTTAGACATAGTGATCTACACCGAATGAGAATTGGGGTGTTAGACATAGATATCTACACCGAATGAGAATTGGGATGTTTGAAATGGTGTTCAACACCAAATGAATGATGATAATGTATTATGAAATTAATGAGAGATATGGATCAACCCTGTGTTAAATGTGAACAAATAAATAAAGGTTGAAAATGATTATAATTCTGGCACCATATTAAGTTAGTATTGAGGTATAGGAAAACATGGGAACCTTGGAGATGATAAATGATTAAATATATAATAATTGGTAATGCGTTGAAAGGTATTTATGATTGATAAATATGCTTGTATGATTCTTCTACAAACTCTTATTTCGGTTATGGGCCTAAGTATGTATCGTCGTCAGGTGTCCCTTTGGAACCCAGAAGGGTTGTTGGTTATTTATTTAGTTATATTATTGCCTTGTTATATCTGCACACCATTTGTTATATTGCATTGTCTATATTGAGCTAGACAATTGGTGGTCCCGGCCTACTGAGATTTATATCTCACACATTATTTGGGTTCCCATTGCATTGGGGTACCCAAGTATAATTTCTTATTTGCAGGACTATGGACCTTTGCTTGTGGTTATTACTTGTACTTGGGAGTTAGAAGAAAAGGACTGAGTGGGAGCTCAGGATGCTCATGGAGATCTCCCTTGGGGATTTGATTATTCTCATAATTTCTATATTGAAATGTAAATCATGTTATTTTGTTTACTTATTTCTGATATGTTCATCATGACATGCATGGATTGTATAAACTGACATTGACCATTTTCATTATTCATTTTATTGTTATTTTACATATTCTTCCACTGTTGTCTGGGTTTATTATCCATTTCCATTGTGCACTCTGAATATGAGGGTATAGCCTCCCCAATAACTATCGATAGACCCTCACAGCTAGTCTTTAGCCTCTAATGTATGGGTAGATGCGCTTGATATCATGTGGTGATAGGTCCGACTACCGATTTGAGGATAATCTGGGTTAGGACATTACGAAGTGGTATTAGAGCATTTAGGTTTTATTTCTTTTTTCCATTGTCTTTTTTTTGGGTTAGTAGACATGAGACTAAAAAAGTGTCTATGCTCATTTAATATTCATTCCTTAGACCGATCATCTTGTGTATAGGAAATGACCAATTGTCTAGGGATGGGAATTGGTGTTTATATTGCTTGAGATTATAGTTTATATGATCTCACCTTGAGTGACTGGCGTATTTTTTCCCTGCTTATTGATTTTGATAATTTTTAAAGTTTTCCATAGCCTGATATAGAAAGGAAATTGCATTACAAGACTCATCTTAGGAACTTAAAGATTCATATGCCATGCATATCACATTCCATGTAGTTGTATTAGTAGGATGCCTACTAAATTTGATTGTGTTCCTTGGGTGGAATGTCATGTTTTGATTTACTTTACCATGCCCCTTTAGATAGCATTTTTTGGTGATAGATAAAACATTCTTGGGTGTTTATATGCCATGATTTCTTTGTTATTATCATTTTTTGATGTTTTTCCATGATTCTGTGTTATATAATGTTACTGTGTTACTTATTATGATAACATGCTAGATATGTTTTGATGTGTAAATGGATTCATTAGTATAAAATTTATTTATTGAGTTTACGATGGGATCCAATTCTAGTTGTAAGGTGTATGGGTGCCTTATAATTGTAGAAGGGTAACCCGTGTATTCAAACGATTGAAAATGTGGATACTAAAATTTTAATGTTAAATAGAAATTTTATGTGATAAATGGGAGCCAATGGATAGTGGTAAGGTGTATGGGTGCCTTCTCAATTTTTATATGGCCACACATGTGACAGAGCCTTGTATAACCATAGTGTGTTTGAAAATGGTTATAAATATTAAAATATTGTGTTTTTTGAAATGAACTATTATAGGGTTGCTTTCTTAAGAACTTGGAAGTTTTAAATAAATGGGACCCTCATAGGTTGCCTTCTGATTAAAAGGAATTTAGATGCTAAATTTCTTTTTTAAAATGAAATTACACTAAATGTTAAATGGTTAAGTGGAAGTTTGTTATAGATTTCCTATTTTTACTGAGGATCATTGTTTGAAAACCAAGTTTCTTTTTGTGGAATAGTATTTTTGATTTTGTTCTGATTCATTCAAATGGTTAGTGGTTGAAATGAATCAATGAAATGGATAAAAATGTAAAGGGTGATTTTGAGCCTTGTGAGTTCTGGTTTGCGTGACCAAGAGATAGGGTTGATGCGTTTTCTTTTTATGGGACTATCTCGTATTAGGAAGCACCCATAGAGCTTGAGATGCTTTGTTTCCATTGTGAGGTTTTTGATGTTGGAACCATTAAAGTGTTGTTTTCCTTATTAGGAATTTTGGGTTTAAAGAATGAAACCCTTATTTTGAGGGGTGATCATTGTATTTTGACACTTGAAAAGGGAATAAGAATTGTGAAATGCTTGGTTTAGAAGGTTAGACATGCCTTGGGCATGGTCATTCGTTAAATATGTCCTTGAATTAACTCCAAAGTAGAGTGTTTGGAGCATTAAGGTAAGTTCATCCCACTACTTTATAGGACTTTTTGGGACTTGGGTGTTTTAACACACTGATAGGTTTATTTTTTGACTTTCGTGCAAGATTTTGACATGGTGATCATGGTTCATGGAACATTACACATACATTTAAGGTCTTTCTAAACTAGTGTGCTGGAGAGAGACTCATCTTTTCTTCGATGACATGAACACTCCTAAGGTGGGTAGTGTCGCATCGGTATGTTTTTAAAAGAGTTTTAGTGGTAATATTTGAAGTAACAAGGATGCCTTGGGTGATACAGGCATCAAGGGTTGGTTCATGATGCGTCGACTGGAGAAGCCGAGCCTTTTTGTAAAGAGTCGATCAATGATAGTTTGACTGATATTTTGGTGACCTGGGTTTACTCTTCGTGTGATCTTATGAATGAGATGATCATTTAACATATCTTGACCTCAACCTAGAGGCACTGAGATAGTGTCGATCTTATGGCGTGCTAATGTTTTAAAATTCATTGGTCTTAATAGGTGTTTGTTATCTGGGTTGTACATGGGATGTGTGGAACTTTTGGTTATGATATTATTCGTGATGGGAAACAATAGTTTTAAAGTAGAATTGTGATGGATTGACTTAGATAGGTCACTAAAAGTAGGGAGAGGACTTTGGAATATATGTGGTTGGTGATGGAATCATTTTAAAGGCATGTCTCCAGTTCAAGGGTGAGTGTGGATTTATGGGTTGGTGATGTCTTTCAATGAATGAGTTTTGATTTGGAAGTTTTACCATTAGATTTTAAGACCATTGGCAGAAAGAACCAATGAGTAGGCGGTTGATGAGACAATTAAAGATCATGTCCCTAGTTTCATGGAATTTTTTATCTGTTGTTTCACTGTTTTGTGTTGGATTCTAAGCATCGACTCACATTTTTAAAGGTTTAATCCGTTGGGATTGTGTTTTGGTTAAAATTGTGTTGGTTTTTGGGAACACAACACTATCGTTAAAATGAGACTTATTGACCTAGGTGGGTTGGTTTATGTTGTAGTAGTTCTTAATGGCTTCTCTGGGACAAAAAGTTTTTAAGGTGGGTAGATTGTAAAGTCCTATGTTTTTTAACTGGGTGAAAATAAAAAAAAATGAATTTTTTCATTTTTTGGATGGGGAGGTCTTAAAACCAAGCTTTGTTTTGATCTTTCGTGAGTTTGGACCATTTAAAAGTGCTGATAACAAGCTTGGGTAAAGGCTTGAGGAGTTTTATGGGTGGCTCAATGGTTTTTGGGAGCACCGGACCTGGCATTGGCATTCATATGGGTAGCACACAGTTGGTCAAACCATGCTAGTCGAACCGTTCGGCTTTTTATTGGTGATATAGAGGCGCTCTCATGGTCTGCGCATGGTAAGGAAAACCATTTGGGACAAATTGTGCGATTTTGGTTCCTTATATATAAGGTTCCACATGGTTGGCGCATGGTTTTCCAGACCGTGCGAGCCAAACTGTGTGGCTTACCCAGTTTTGGTTTTTGGGTTAATTTATTTAATTAAATTTTTAACTAAGAGAGACCTAATTAAATGTCATGATATTGGGGTTTTTATTTAATTAAACTCATGTTTAAAATAAATTAAATTAATTGATGTGAAATGGGGTTTCATTTAATTAAATTAATGTTTAGATAATTTAATTCAATGATAATGAGTTAGAGTTTTGTTTAATTAAATCCAGGTTAATTAAATTTAATTATATGAGGAATAAATGTGGAGTTATGGTTCTATATAATTAAATTCAAGGTTAGGATGAATTTAATTATTTGATGAAATATGGGGGTTTTATTTTATTAAATTGTGTTGAGATAATTTAATTAAATAGTGATGAGTTGGAGAATTTATTTAATTAAATTCATTGAAGTATAATTTAATTAAATGATGTGTAATGGGGGAGTTATGGGGTTTATCAAAGAAGAGTTTAAATTAAATGATAACAGTAATAATATGGTTATTATTATTATTATATTAATTTTTATAAATATAATTAGTGTTATTTGAGAGAGAAAATAAGATTGAGGTACACCCCATCTCCACCTCCTACGTGAAGCATAACCCCCCTCCTCTCCCATGGTGGAGGCACACCACCCCCTGTTCCTAGATCCTCCCCACGAACCAGATCACGGTGGTTCCTTCACGTAAGTTGTCAATATTGTCAAGTAATGTCCTTCCCTACATGTTTAGTTCTTTTCATCAATCATCTTCGCTCTCCTTCACCCAGTCTCTATTAGGCCAAAACCCTAAGGCCCATGATTAATCTTGTTTCTTCATTTCTTCAGATTCTAGGTAGTGTGGATGATGTATTAGGACCTATTGGTCCTTATTTCAACAACCGTCACTGAATGTGTGGTGGTTCGGCTTGATTTGGTTCACCACATTCTTATTTGGGTTAGTCTATATAACAGATAATTGGTTTCACACCCCTTGAATTTGGTGATTATAGTGTAATTGAGCGGTGGTTGATTAATTTGGTGTGTTTTGGTCCTTGTCTCACTAATATTGGGTTCCATTTTTTATTGTTAAGGTGTTGCGACCAATTCTGATTATGCGTGTGCTATTGTTGGGGTGAGTGTATCTGAGAAGAATACATTTTAAGTTAGAAAGCATTGGCTCGGCCAATTCCTTGAGGTAGGGTCCTCAACATTGCTTAATTAATAAAACGCAATATCTGTTTAATTATTGTTGTTCATAAGTTTAACTATAAATGCTGAATGAATGTTTTATTGGAATAAAATGATTTGACAGATTACATAATCGTGTTTTTTAATTAAACCCCTCTAACAGAGCTACACTACGTTCAAGCTAAAAACATAATTCTTAGACTGATATGATCATTTAGCTTGTTGTTATGTGATTTTCTATTTCTTCCCTTTATATGTTGATTCACTTGGTTTAAGTGGTAATTATGAGTATTTGGTTGGATAAGTTGAGATAATTAATTGGGAAATTAATTATGAGATTTTAATTGGATAAGTTAAGATAATTAATGGTGTATAAATTACATGCCTTGACATTGAAATATAGATAATTAATAAGGGGATTAATTATGAGTTATGAGTAGGATTAGTTTAGATAATTAATTTTTGAATTAATTATGTGCTTTGAGATTGGAATATAGATAATTAATTGGGTTATTAATTATAAGATAATTAATTAGCTAATTAAGATAATTAATCAGTAGATTAATTGTGATATGTTGCTTCAGATAAATTTAGATAATTAATAGTGTATAAATTATGTGCCTTCATAGTAATTTTTTAGATAATTTATTGTGGAGAATTAATTATGGAATGATATTTTTATTAATAGATTAATTAATTGATGAATTAATTAATTTATCTTTGGACTTAGTTAATTGTGGTGTTAACTAATGGATTTGGTATATATCATTAATCATTGGATTAGTAAGGGAAAGAGTGTGGATAATTCATGGTGAATTAATTATTGGGATTGAATTCTTTAACTTTTTAATTAATTAATGAATGATAACTAGGTGCTAGACATGGAATTCTAGACCACTAGAGAAGTTGGGAGATGGACATGGTGTTCCTCCCCAAAAGTTATCAAATGATGTAAATGATTGAGATTGTGGGTTCTAGACATGGAATAATTGACCAATAGATAAGTTAAGACTTATACATGGCGTTCCTCCCCAATAGTTATCTAAGAATTTAGATGTATGGTTTTAGACATTTCCATATACACTAGATGAGATTTGGGGTGTTATATATAGCGATCTACACTGAATGAGAATTGGGGTGTTAGACATGGAGATATATGCCGAATGAGAATTGGGGTGTTTGACATTGAGTTCAACACCAAATGAATGACGATAATGAATTGTGAAATGAATGAGAGATGTTGATAAAACTTGAGTTAAATGTGATTAAATAAAGAAAGGTTGATAATGATTAGATTTATGGAATGAGCCAATGTTAGTATTGAGGTACGGGCAACCATGGGAACTTTGGAGATAATAAATTATTTAATAGAGAGTAATTGGTAATGTGTAGAAATGAATTTATGATTGATAAATATGCATGTATTATTCTTGTGTAGACTCATATTCTAGCTATAGGCTGATACAGGTATCACCATTAGGTGTCCCTTTGGAACATGGATGGGTTGTTGGTTATTTATTCAGTTTTATTATTGTCTCATTATATCATTACATCCTTTATTATATTGTATTTTCTAGATTGAGCTAGAAAACTGGTGGTCCCAACCTACTAATATGTATATATCACACCCTATTTTTTCCGCCATTTCACTAGGGTTCCTGAGTCGAATTTTTTGTTTACAGCACTATGGATCTTTTCTTGTGGTTGTTACTCATACTTAGGAGTTTGGAGAAAAGGACCGAGTAGGAGCTCGGGATGCTCGTGGGGATTTCCCTTAGGGATTTTATTTTTTCTTTATTTCTGTATTGGAATGTAAATCATTCTATTTTTTTACTTCTTTTTGATATTTATCACCATGACATTCATGCATTGTATAAACTGGCATTGGCCATTTTCATTATTCAATTGATTATTGTTTTAAATCTACTTCGGATGTTGTCTAGGTTAATTATCCATTTCCATTGTGCACTCTAAATATGATGGTATATTCTCCCCACTGACTATCCATAGACTCTCACTATTAGTCAGAAACCTCTGGCATACAGGGAGATTCGCTTGAGGCCATGTGGAGACCGGTCCAGCTACCGGTTTGCGGGTAAGCCATGTTGGGATGTTATAATTATACACCATGTTTTATTTGGAATGGTGTATCTAATACACATTTAGTATTTTTATCTTTATTATCTTATATTTTATGATATTTAATGTTTTATCCCATCCTATTTCTGTAATAGGGTTTTAACTCAAAATGTACAAAACTTATAAGGGTTCGTAGTACCTCAATTTGCATCCATTATACTAAAAATTTCATAATAAATTTTTTTGTTCCAAGTTTTATTTATTCTATCCAATGAATAATTTTTATTTTATTCAATACTTATATTATGTCATTCTAAAATTATTCCTTATAAACTCATTATAAAATTATTCTTACCTTAAAGATTATGTTACTTGTAATGGGTTTTCATGACTCAAATATTTTCCTTGGGTTTTAATCACTTTTATTTGAATATAATATTTCAAGATTTATTTTTTATAACTTATAATTATGTTATGATATATTTCTAAATTCTTTATATATAAATAATTTTTCACATCAGTTTCTTCTTCCTTGATAAATCCCTTTTTCTAAAAAATTATAATTTCACTAGGAATTATTTCCATCCTTTTATTGTTATTTTTCTTCCATACCCTTAGTTTTATATTTTTTCCTATGTTATCTGATATTATTTTGAAAAATAAATATATTTTATTATTCTAATTGTCATGTTTTTTTAATCTTTTTTCAAGTGTTGTTGAGTCAAAAGTCTTCTTTTGACTTCTCTATTTTTTTTGTTTTGGAAATCACAATCTCTTTCTTAAATACCTACTCTCAAACTCCTTTATATGAAAAGTAGTTTAAGAATACAATTATATATCAATTCATCATACTTTCATTAAGAATTTTGATTCATATTTTATCAATATAACTTTTTCATAATCAATATGGTAATCATGAGTTTTTAAGAAATGATTCATTCCATGATTATCATAACAAGCCTATATATGATTTATATTGGACACACCGAATTCATTTTTATCATACACATTGTCTAGTGTTTCGTACTGAAATTACTTTTCACAATAATGAAAATCATACTATCTCTCATCAAAAAAATCATCAGACCCTTTTACATTTAGTTTTTTTGTATCCAGAAAATTGAATTGTTATAAAAGGAAAACCTTTAAATCAAAATGATTTCATGTATTCTGTTTCAATATACATTTAAAATGATTTCATCGGTTCAGTTATAAAATGTCTTTTAGAGTTCCTGGTGTTCAATTACCTCTGAGATTTTAGTAGAAAATCCAACCATTAAAGGCCAAGATGATTTTTGGGAAAAACAACTATAAATACGGGATCATTTGTATGAGATCAAGTTGGTGTTGTTGTTATTCAATTTTTACACTCCGTTATATCTTTACCAATTTGTTGTTATGTCTGAAAACTATTAATTTTACAAGTTTTGAACTTCTTGTTCCCTTTACTTATGACTCTGAAGAGTTTTTGGTTTGCTTCCTGTGACACTGATTATTTTGATTATGATTAAGGGCCTTTTTGGATAGGAATACAGTTGTGATAATATTTCATGGCTAAAGGGATTCTGAGGCTAGGAATATAGAGGTTTTGATCACCTACTTCATTGAGGGCTTGTGGGGATAGAAATATAGAGGTTGATGATATAGAGGTCTTACCCTAGTGTGGTTAAGACAAACTTTTTAGAAAGTATAAATTAAGTGACCTCTATCAAAGGTTATTGGATACCCTTCTCTTCGGGTTAAAAAATTGTATTCTTTAACTTTTTTTAAATTTACCCTATATTGTAATAGAAAATTAATTAATTTATATATTCATTTTTTTATTCAATATTTGATGATTATGATATTTTTAATTTCCATTCCTCTTATTACCATCATTTCATTTACCCAGCAAGCTCAGTTCGAGGAGAAACCCCTGACCATTTATTAAACAATGGAAAAGTACAGTAAATAGAAAAGATAAATGTAGGTGAACATATTTCCCACATCTAATCCGTTCCAACCAAAACAAGAAAACTACATGTCATAATAACCATACCCTTCTCCATATCCATAATAAGTAACTTCCTCTGCAGTAGCTAATTCCCATTCTGAAGATGTTTTATGTTGCTTCAATATATTAGCATAATTCTTTCTAAGCTTCAACATCTCGAACGATGATCTATCCTTACAGTATTATACACGTGACACAAGGGTGGACCCACTTTCCCTCTTAGATGAAGCCCTGCTGTCCAGTTGCTTAGGCAGATGAGAATAATCCTTCCTAGGTTTTATCCATGGTAGAGCGGTCATAACGCAATCATTTTTAGAGACCTTCCTTCTTCCACTATGAACAGTATCACTAAAATAGGTTCTCACAACACCATTATTTTCCTTATCACTTTTAGAATTATATCCCCATTTTCCAAGGACCTTCACAGAGACAAGATCATTGCATCCATCATCCTTCTGCACCACCGCATCCTCTGCAACAGCTAAGCTCCCTCCTTCCAGTATCTGATATTTCCTATTCTGATCAATTGGGGAAATAAATTTAGAGTTTGATGTGATTATAAGACCATCTCATAACACTCCCTCCATTTCACCCTCATCAGCCTTTGGTTCCTTGGAAGTAGTCTAAACATCTTCAACTGAGTGAACTCTTTCAATCACAAGGGGTACCTCCTCAACTTCCAATCCTTCAAACCGATAGCATGTGGTGACAACCTATGTTTCCTTAGCCTCACAAGTTGTGCATTCAATAGTTTCTAGAGATCTAGGACCTGATTGACATAAACCAGCAGTGTTCTCCAACAAGGGATACTTCCCAACACCCAAATCACTCCTCAATCTATCAAAAAATTTCCCCACTAATGGATTTGAGGACACCAACATCTGCTTCTTACCATAAGAGCTTGTATTAGCCGCTGTAAAAACATCCTGGTTGACCCTCTGTAATTGAACTTCAGACAATTTCTCCACCATCACTGCACTACTAGTTGGAGAAACTCCCACCTGAGCAGTGTCCCCAGTCTCATCCCTACTCACTATCAAACCATTTTCAGTGAGGTCCGTTCTCAAGGCCTGATCCAAACCAGTAGAAATACCACATCCACTATATCTCATCTTCATCACTTGTGAGAAGCTGCCCACCCTACCACTACGATAAACTGATGCCAAATGACCAAAATAGCTTCAAGACACACAATAGGGCATCCACGAGTCAAAAACAACCTCATGTTTCCCGCAAAACTCTTGTTCATCAATCACCCAAATACAACGGACCGGTGACCTTTCAACGTCAACTTCCACACAGATTCTTAGACAAATAGGATGGTATACAACCATAGTACGATGATCAGAACAAATATATCTCCCGACCATGTTTCCGATTGCACATGGAATCAACGGTTTTTCAAAGTAAAGAGGAAGACTAGGAAGGCTTACCCACGTCGTGATTGTCGAAGGGTCACACCACCTGTGAAAATTGAAAATCTAGTGAAACATGTAGAATAATGACCTATTGCATCTTCGAGGGGCCCTAGACTAGGCAGTCATCAAGTCTTCTTTGGATCCAAATCGAATCATGAAATGCCTCTGGTTAAGCAGACCAACGACCACACATTCCGGGAGCTTCCAAGAATCCGATACAAATTGATCAAACAATTCAACCGAAGGACGATAGAGGATTCAACTATTTTTACTTACTAATTATTTTATTATCTCTTTCAAGTTAGTTATATTTCTGTGAAAAAAATTGTTTATAAATACTTGTTACACTAACGTGTATTGTTGAAAAATAATTTTTTTATTATTTTAAATATTGTAGGACTAGATGTCTGTTCAATGGATTATATAAATACCACATGACCACCAATTTTTTATCAAAATGATTATGAATAATGGAGAGATATAATAAAGACTTTTGTGATCAACATAAGAGTTGATAACTTTTTTATGCTGACTGGTGACTATAAAATACCTAATAAAGAAGTTAAAGTCTTTACCAATCAAGATAAATATGAATATAAATTGAATTATAAGGTATGAAATACTTTACTTTGTTCTATGACTAGAAATATATATATCCATATTTCATATTATAAAGTAGCCAACAATATTTGGAAAAATCTAGAGATTACTCATTTTGTTACATCTAAAGTTGTTGAAACTAGAATAGCCATGCTAAGATAAGACTATTAGGATTTAGAATTAACTTATGGAGAACATATTTTTAAAGTGAAATAAAGGTTCATGACAATTTTTAATAGTTTACAAGCTACGGGTGAAAAATAATTTGATGATGAGATCCTTGTGGAAAAGATTATATACATCATTCTAAATGAATGGGAATAAAAGAGAACATTATTTGATGAATCCAAGAAGATTAAAAATATTATATTTGATGACTTATTTGGAACTCTCTTATAGTATGAAGGTAGAATGAAAGAAATTATAAGAAAGTCAAAAATAATAATGGTGGAGTTTCTTTTATTTCTTCTTCAAATAAAATTAAATATCAGACTCTTAAAAAGGTTGTTAAATCAAAAAAGACAAATAAGGTTATTGTTCAATTAGACTCAAGTGATTTGGAACATTTTATAAATGAGTTATCCAATCCTACTCTAAGGATGAACAAGATTATTGGTAAAAAGTATTTTCAGTATCATTATAATAAAAGTAAAAGGAAATGAATGATAAGAAAGATTCTGACGTTAAATATTACGAATGTAAAATAGTTGGACACATAAGACCTGATTGTCCAAAACTCAAAAGAAAATTTTGAAAGGAAAAACATCCTGATAGAAATCATAGAAAATTTTATAATAAAAATGGAAGGAAATTATTCAAAGATAATGACTCGTGTAGTTCTAATGGAGAATATTATTCTGATGAATCTTTAAAAATTAATATTTTTGATACAATAATATTGGTCTCTATGCTAGAATATCTTATGAAATTTAATGTATTAAGGATAAGTTACACACTTTTGATTATTTAAAAAATAATTATTTAAATGATAATTAACTTGATAAAAATAATTCTATATCATTGGATGAATAATCCTCTTCATCCAGTGATAATAATACTTTACCTTCATATGATTAAGTTTTTAGATTTGAAAAATCACTTGAAAATTAAAACTATAAATTCAGTAAGAAACTTGAAAAAGGAAATTCTAGAAAAAAATTACAAAATAAGTATCAGATATTTAAAAAGATATTGATAAGAAAACTTTTGAAATTGTTTCCATTTCTAAAAACCTTGATGAAGTTAATTCTGAGAAGGATAATTTTTCTAAATATTTTCATAAAAATCATTTTTGAGAAAAATATTTTAGAAAAAAACTCACTTTTAAAACAAATACTAATTTGGATAAGAATTAATTTATAAAACTAAAGAATTAAATATTTTCTCTAAAGAAATTTTATCAAACTTTACTGCTGGTAATGAAGGATTTGATAAAATTTACAAAAAACTCCACCCATAAGGTAATAGTTTAGGAATGGGATATACTCATTCAAAACCTTTTATTAGTAACAATTATTTTTTTCCTAAAAATGAACCCTTTTGCAAAAAATGTCAAACTATAGTTCATTGAAATTAGAAAATTCCCTTAAATAAATTCAATCTTCAGGGTTCCACAGAGCCCATTTTTCTAAAAAAATGTGGATTCCTAAAATTTTTCTTTCTAACATTTTTGGATCCTAGAAATTTTGGATTCAAAAAGTTTGATTTTTTTTCAGGAAAACAAAGTCAGTATATAAAATAATAATATATGGTACATGGATAGTGGATGTTCCAAGTATATGACTAATAAAAAATACTTCTTCAAAAATATTATTTAAATGAAAGTTGGAAGAGTTACTTTGTGAGACAATGCTCAGGGAATGATTGTCGATATAAGTAATATTTTTCTTCTTAAAAAAGCTTTGGATTGAAATGTTTTATCTGTAAAATTTATTAAGAACAACCATATATGTTTAATATAATAATGAGATGAAGGTTACCTTGTGAATTTTAAGAATGATAAATGTGTAGTACACAATTCTAGAGATGAATCCTTTCATTTTTTTTCCATCACCATGAGAATGTTTATACACTTAAATAAGAATACTTTAGATGCCAAGACACTCATGAGCCTCAGCCTAGTTGGGGAGGTATCCTTAAGTGCATCCACAAGACCCAGGTTTAAAACCATGTAGAGGCATATTTCAAGGTACTGTAGCAGTACTGTAGCTGGTCTATAGCAGCATTGTAGCAGTAATGTACACTGTGCGGGTACAGTAGTAGAACTGTATACTGTATGGGTATTGTAGCAGAAATTCACACTGTATAGGTACTGTAGCAGAACTTTACATTGTGTGGGTATTGTAATAGGTATTGTTCGGTACTGCAGTATCTGGAACTATTCACCTTGAGCCATCAATTTGGGATTAGATTCCTTAAGGCTTTCGAGCCACCCAGGCCTTCGGTTCAGTAGGGATTTCGGGCCACCTTTAAGGCCTTCGGGCCACCTCAAGGCGTCCGGGCCACATGCAGTTACCCCAGACACAATACAAAAAAGGATCAACCCCATAAGAGGATTCAGAGTAGGTGCACTCACCAGAGCATAGCTAAATAGATTTTTCATAATTATAGGGTATGGGTATGCCATCGAGACTAGCCTGTGCTTGCACAGGAAGCCTATCCAGATGGCCATGCGAAGGTGGAGAGCTACTATCATGACGTAGATTTTGGGGAGGAGCAGTTCCTTGTAGATACTTTGTTTCAATTCCTTAATACCTTCGGGTCATGTAATCTCCTAATCCTACAGGCCATGTAATCTCTGAGCCTATGGGCCTTGTAAGGGTTCCCCTTCATCCCTTGAAAGAGGGGTTATCAAAAATCAATAAAAATTAAGGCCTTCGGGCCATTCAGGCTTAGAATAAAAGACTTACCTTGCCTTGATGCAATTGAAGATCAATCTCGGTTATGGAATAGAAGGATAGAACACTATAAACTTTATAAATCATGAGAATTTTCTAAGAAAATACTTGTTAAGGATCTACCAAAACTTATATTTTATTCTTCAAAATTCTGTGACCCTTTTTAATATGGAAAGAAACATAATTCATTCTTTAAATCAATTAGTGAAGTCTCAACTACTGATGCTTTAAATTTAGTTCACATGTACTTATTTGATCCTAAAAAACTGGAAGTATTGGAGGCTAGTATTCTGTATTTGTTTTAGTTAATGATTACACAAGATATACTTGGATGTATTTTGTAGAAATGAAATTGTAATACTATTTTTATTTTAAAACTTGTGTAGAAAAAATTGAAAATGAGATAAACCTTCCATTGATAACTATTCATAGTGATCATGGTATATAATTTGTCAATTCATAGTTTGAAACATTTTTAGAAAGTAAGGCATTTATAATAATATTTATCTACTAGAACTCCTCAAAAAATGGTGTTATTTAAAGAATAAATTGAATTATTCATAAGATAACAAGAACCATGTTGAATGAATACTAAATTTCTAAACACTTTTGGGCTTAAGGTATGAGTACTACTTGATATAATATAAATCAAGTTTTAATTAGACTATTTATTAATAAAACACATTATGAGTTATAGATGGGATGAAACCAAAAGTGTCATAATTCAAAGTATTTGGTTGCAAAGTATTCACTTTGAATACAAAAGATAATTTACATAGATTCTCACCCTAATCTAATGAAGGTATTTTCTTACCCTATTCCAATACTTCTAACACATATAGTGTTTTTAAAAAAACTCTTATACTGTTGAGGAAACAATACATGTCAAATTTAATGAATTTGATAACTTTGTTTTTAAATAGTCACAATAAACATCTTCTGATGTGTTTTCTAAAACTAATTATCAACCTTTGATAGAAGACTCGTCTAATAAATAGAATATTCCGAATATTATCTCTAAAGTATCCAATCTGGAATAATTTCTATCCTATTTTGATGAACAGGTTTTACAAAACCCAAGTCAGTTGTTTCTTATGAATCATCCTATGGATAATATAATTTGTGATGTAAATCAACCTCTAAGGACTAGAAGTTATTTGAGAAATGAAGTAGAACGTATATCATTTCTTTCCTAATTAGAACCCAAAATTCCTGATGAGGCTTTAGGTGAAGAAGATTGGATTAAATTAATGCAATATGAACAAAATGAATTTGAAAGGAATAAAGTCGGGACCATTGTTGAAATGCCTAAAAAACCTCTGTAATTAGAGTAAAATGGATTTTCAGAAACAAAAGTGATGAAAATGGAATCATTGTGAGAAATAAAGTAAGACTAGTTACTAAAGGTTATAATCAATAAGATGTAATAGATTATGATTAAACCTATACACTGGTATCTAGACTTGAATCTATTCGAATCCTATTATCCATTGTAGTATTATTAAATTTAGAACTTTTTAAAAATGGTTGTAAAGTGTTATTTACTTAATGGATATGTTCAAGAGGAAGTTTTTATTGAAAAACCTCCTAGTTTTTAAGATAAAAAACATCATGAATCTATTTTAAAACTTACCAAAAATTAATATGGATTTAAATAAGACCCTAGAGCATGGTATGATAGATTGATAGGATTTTTGTTACTAAACAATTTTTTTAAAGGAGCTGCTGATCCTACCCTTTTCATAAAGAAATAAAACATAAAAAATATTTTTCAAATTTATGTTACTGAAATTATATTAGGATCCACTCAACAATCCTTAATATATTATTTTGAGAATCAAATGAAATATGAGTTTGAAATTAGTATGATGGGTGTGTTAAAATTCTTTCATAGTTTTCAAATCTCACAAAAACTAGAAGAGACTTATATATCAAGACATATGTATATTAAATATCTTCTTATAATGTATGGATATGATAATAATAAAAGTATTAGTACTCCAATCGGTAAATCAAATACTCTTTAACATGATAAATCTTGATAACCAGTAAATCAAATAACATTTAGAGGTACGATAAGAAGTTTACTATATTTAGTAGAAAATCATTCATAATTAATGATTTCGGAATTCTTTTGTTCAAGATATCAATAAAATATAAAATAATACCATTTAAAATATGTAAAATAATTTTTCTTTATTTAAAGGGAACTATGGATTTATGAATTTTCTATTCTTATGGAAATGATTTTGATTTGAAATGATTTTCAGATGATACCTTTGCTTGTTGTAAAATGGAAATAAAAAGTTCTTCCAGAACTTTTCATTTATTAGATGATTCATCTATTTCATGGTCTTGTAAGAAACAACACTCATTATCAATTTCTACTGATAAAGCTAAATATGTGGTAGCTGGAAGTTGTTGTGCTCAAGTGTTTTGGATGCAACACAAACTCGCTGATTATGGCATGAGTTTTACTAAAACTAAAAAAAATATTATAATACAATTTCCATAGCTTTAAGTAAAAACCATACACGTCACTCAGGTGTAAAACACATAAATATTAGGCATCACTTTCTTAGGTATCACACAATTAAAGGAGATATCATTATACAATTCATCAAAAAACAAGAACAACTTTCTAATATTTTAACAAAACCATTACCTTCTGGTAGATTTGAATACATTAAATAGAACCTGGGAATGATAATTATAAAGTATTAATTTATATCTACATCTTGTTCAAGCCATCTATTTACATTAAGATACTCCTTTTCTTAGGAGGAGTACATATGATTGAATTTATTTTCTTTTCTTTTCTCAATTTTTTTGTTTCATACTCATAATTTTTTATACTCAGAAATTTTCATAATCATAAATTTTTTGTACTCATACATTTTTTATACTCATAAATTTTCGTACTCAAATAATTTTTACTAAAATTTTAATACTCAAATTTTCATTCTCAGTAATTTTCATACTCCATTTATTTTCCTAATAAAATTATTTTTCAAAGAACAAAAATATCAAAACCAATAAATCTGCTTTGAGACTCTGAAAGGTAAACATTCTTACCATAAATTTTATTTTTCAGTTATGATTGTTTGTATGTCAATTATTTTACTTTATTTTAAAACATTATCAGATTCATGAAGAATATGATAAATCTGTCTGTTTTTTTAATAAAAATTTCAAGAGTTCAAATTTTTTCAATAGATGGATCTTTTATTATCTAATCTAAGTCATATAATCTCAATGGTCATAATTTATTTTCCTATATAAAGGGACCCCATACCCTATCCTACATCATTTATCTCTAATTTACACTAATCGTATGCCTCCCTTCAAGTAGTCGAGTCTAAATATTTTCATTCCCAATGTTTTCCATCATACTCATAAAAGAAACAACTAAAACATCTCGACCCATGTCTCAGAAAGTAAAGTCTTTGGTTTCCCTAAAATATTTATTATCTATAATGTTTTTCAGATAAAGGTTATTCACTAGAGATATTTATGATAATTATGATTCTTCATTGAAAATAATTATTCAATTATAAGGATAGGAATCTATTTATATAGATAAACCCAAAACTCATCAATATCGTATTATAGTAGATGAAGTTAGAAAATTTTATAGTTATGTCAAAGTTTATATTAATTTAAAAGCAACCTTTTCAATGTACAATTGATAGAATACTATATCTGTAAATCAAGTTGCACTTTTTCTTGGTGCACCATCAGAAGCCAATGTTTTTTTCTTTCTCACATGTTGTCAAAAGTAAAATGAACCTTCAATAAGAAAAGATTTGAGAAATATATTTTTTATATTCGTGAAGAAAAAAGGAAAACTACTCAACTTTCAGAATAAAATTGTCTTACAGCACTCTGGATGCAAGGATTTCTAATTCCTATAAAAGGTGAGAGAGAAACATTGAGGATTTTGGATGTCTTTAACCTTGATTATTTGGTTAATATGAAGAAACTGACTTTGATGGATTACACATTCCAAACCATCAATAATATAATTTCAGGAGAAATTAAGTCTCAGCTGATTATGTTTCCAGTGATTTTGAGTAAGTTGGTTTCTAAAAGTATGAAATCTTTTAATATTGCATTCAAATTAGTGCTAAAATTTTTTTAAAGTGCCTTGAATTAGTTTTGATTTGATAAAGAGGTAAAAATTTCATTTCAATTTATAATCAAATGTTTTTTTCCAATATGTTTTAGCTGATGTTCCAAAATAAATAGTTTGAGGAAGTCAAGATATTTCAAAACAATCAGTGCTAATTGTTACAATGAAATAAAATAAATATAATTATGATTCCACTATAAAACCAAAGAAGTATAAATTTTATAGTGATGAATTTTTTACTCAGTGAAGAAAAAGAAAAGGTAAAAGAAAAGAAGGAGAACCAAGTTTGGTCTTGATCCAACAGAATCCCTAGATGAAAAAAAAACAAACTCAATAAATTTTAAAAGAAGAAAAAGAAGAAAAAGAAAATTAGGAAGACTAGAATGAAGAGGAAGATAACAATAATAAGGATGATGGTCGTAAAGAAAAAACCCAATTTATTAAAATACTAGTAATATCTTAAGAAGATACTCCTTGCAAATTATTATCTCTAGGAATAGATAATTTGAAGCAAGCTTCTAAGAAAACAAAAGTAGAGAAAGTAATTAATATTTTAGATAAAGATGAATATATTAGGACCAATGATGTTTATAATAATAAATTTAAATAATATGATTCTGAAACTCATTCTGGATAGATTCCTAATTATAAGGAAGATATTTATTTAGACAACGCAATTTATTTTAAAATAGATCACTATGTTTCTCAATCCCTATAGAGAATTGAAAAGGCAATTCCATATCCCCAAATTATTTAATGGAAAAATTATTTATTTATGAATAACCAAAAAAAAGATCAGACTTAATCCAGATTCTAAGATAATGACTGATAATGCTTGAGGGAAATTTCAAAGTGATTGATGAAAGTACAAAAGAAAACAAAAAGGATTGTAATAAAGAGGTTAAGTGGTCACATAAATCTAATTCAAGTATCAATCTTCATGAAGAGTTAATTGAATATATTTGAAGTCTTGTGAATGAAGTTAAAGTTTCATTAAAAAAATTAGTAACATAGATTAAAATATGGAAAACTTTGGAAACCTATAAGATTTTTAATCAGAAGAATTCAAAGAAATTGAAAATAAACTGATGGTTATTCAATCATATGTCTCAAGGTTGATGTTTTAAAAATATTATATAATCTATTTGAAAAATAAAAATGTCTTTCTGATCGATAGACTAGAAGTTCATGATCTGAAAATCAAATCCCAAGAAGACAACATTTGTACTCCAGAAGAAAAGATACAATCACATGAGGAAACTATTTGTACCCAGTACCAGTTGTTTGAAGAAGAGGAATAATTTTTCAAACTCAAAAGTAATCTCATGATAAACTAATGGATGATAGGAATGAATTCAAGGAAGTTAGGAAACTTTTCTTAGATTTCTTGAAGACAGAGATAGAAAAGAATAAGGAATAATTTGTTTCAAACTCTTGTTGTATTCTTTTTTGAAACATCAATGAAACACTGTGAAATATAAAAACTTTTTGATTGAATGTTTTACATTTTTTTATGAATATTCATTCACTAATTCTAGATGATCAAATTATTTATTACTTTGTGTATTTTTGTCTCTCTAACCCTTTTATAGGTATTATAATACCTTCCCTATTCCTTTTGGTAAATAAAAAAGGGGAAAAGTGATTTATAAAGGGGGAAAATGTATTTGACAGGGGGAGAATGGTAGAATGATAATAATAAGAGGATAATTAATTTAGTAAGGGGGAGTAATTTATTAAAAAAAAGTTAATATGATCCTTAGGGATTGTTATCCTAAGGGGAATTTTTTCATATTCAACATTATATGGAGAAGATTTTTAAAACTCAAAGGGGGGTAAGTATAAGTATTTACTTATGAATATGATATTCCTTTAAATCTATTTTAAACTCAAGTTTTACATATTAATTTTTTATTTTAGAAATGTAGATTTTGTTTTCCAAAAAGTGGGATATTGTTGAGTCAAAAGTTTTCTTTTTTACTTCTCTATTCCTTTTTTTGGAAATCACAAACTCTTTCTTAAATACCTAATATCTAACTCCTTTATATTCAAAGTAGTTTAGGAATAGAATCATATATCCTTTTACTATACTTTAATTAATACTTTTGATTAATATTTTATCAATAGGGTTTTTTCATAATGAATATAATAATAAATTATACTCATGATTTTTTCATAAATGATCCATACCATGATTATCGTAATGAGCCTGAATATGATTTCTATCATACACACTGAATAATATTTTATCATACACACTATCTAGTGTTTCTTACTAACAATACTTTTCACAATAATAAAAAATATATTGTCTTTCGTAATGAAAATCATCAGACCCTTTTATATTTAGTTCTTCGTATCCAAAAAAAATGTATGGTAATGAAAGAAAAACCATTAAATAGAAATTAAGTGATGTGTTCTATATTAATATACATTTAAAATGATGTCATTGTTTCAGTTATAAGATGATCATTGGAGTTCTAGGTGTCCAGGTCCCTCTGTGATTTCAAGAAAAAATCATATTGTTGGAGTCCAGGATGACAGTTGGGACAAGAACCAAAAATACCATATCATTTGTACGAGCTCAGGTAGGTGTTGTTGATGATGAGTTTTGACACTCATCGAGAGCTCATCCAAATTGCTGATACATGTGAAAACCTTGAAGTCTACAAGTTGTGAACTTCTTATTCCATTTACTTGTGAATCTCAAGAGTTTTATTTTTTCTTTGTGTGATACCAATCATTGTGATTACGATATATGGATTCTATGGATAGGAAGATAGTTGTGCCGATATTTTGCGAATTGAGGGATTCTGATGCTAGGAATACAAAGATTCCAATCACCTACTTGATAAAGGGCTTGTGGGGATAAAATGATAGAGGCAGATCATTATATCAAGGTATTACTCTAGTGTGGGTAAGAAAGACTTTATTTCAAGTATAAATTAATGGACCACTATCCAAGGTTATTAGATACCCATATCTTTTGGTTAAAAGAATTGTATTATTTTACTTGTTTTACATTTTCGTTTCATTGTAATAGAAATTTAATTGTTTTATATATTCATTTTTTTATTCTCTATTTTATGATTATGATATTTGTAATTACAATTTCTATTATTATCATCAATTCATTTACTCAATACGATTCTATATGCATTATGATAGAATCATCAACTATTTTAGACTATTTATCATAGCCATTTTAATTATGATCCATATTACACTTACTTTGATTAAATCATTTTCTTACTATGAATACGATAAATTTCAAACACATCCTATGGAATACATATCATAACCTACTGATTATGATACTTTTTCCATCAGACCCATAGCCATATCTAATTAGTTTTTATATACAAAATAGGTTTTTTAATACAATTAGTTTAATTAAATTAAACTATGTTTTATCTAAGTATAAAAATGAATGTTTTTAAACATACAATTTACCCCTCCCCCTTCCCCCCGATTGTATTTTTTCATCTACATATAAATTTTGATCCTATAATTGGTATTAAAGCGAAGTATCTATAATACCGATACTCACATTTGATATCATAGGAGGATCCCAATATTTTTTTCTTACTAAATATTTTAATCTCTTTTGTAAGTTAGTTATATTTTTGTTATAAATTTTTTGCTTATAAATAATGCTTACACTAACATTTATTGTGGAAAAAGAATTTTTTTTATTTTTGTAAATATGTTAGGAATAAATGTCGATTCTATAAAACTTTTAAATCCCACAAGACCCCAAATTTTTTATGGAAATGATTATGAATATTGGAGAGGCAAAATGAAGACTTTTTTTATTATCACAGGATTTGATAACTTTGTTCTGATGACTAGTGACTATAAAATTCCTGATAATGAAGTTAGAGTCTGTATCAATCAATAGAAATGGGAATTTAAATTCAATTATAAGATATAAAATATTTTACTTTGTTTCATGACTAGAAATATATATAGCCATATTTCATATTTTGAAGTAGCCAACAGTATTTGGGAAAAGAAAAAGATTACTCACTTTGGTTCATCTAAAGTTGTTGAAACTAGAATATCCATTCTAAGATCTTACTATTAGGCTTTCTAATTCTCTTATGGATAAGCTTTTGTTAATGTACAACAAAGGTTCATGACAATTGTAAATAGTTTACAAGCTATGGGTGTAAAAGGATTTGATGATGAGATCCTTGTGGAATAGATTATAAACATCATGCCAAATTAATGGGAAAAATAGAACATCAGTTGATGAATCAGTAAGATTACAAATCTTACACTAGATGATTTATTTAATCTCTCTTACAGTATGAAGGAAGGCTGAAAGGATATGCAGAGAAAGTCAAAATGATGAATAGTGGATTTACTTTTACTTCGAATTAAAATCAAATTAAAGGTCAGACTCAATAAAAGGTTGTTAAATCAACAAAGACAAATAAGGTTATTGTTCAATTAGACTCAAGTGATTCAGAACTTTTTAATAATGAGTTGTACAATTTTTCTCGAAGGATGAACAAGATTATTGGTAAAAAAGATTTTCAATATCGATATAAGAAATGTAACAAGGAAAGGAATGATAAGAAAGATTTTGAGGTTACCTGTTACAAATGTAAAAGAGCTAGACACATAAGACCTCATTTTTCAAAACACAAAAGAAAAGATAGAAAGGAAATACATCTTGATAGAAATGAGAAAAATTATTAAAATACAAAATGATATAAAGTACTGAAATATAATGACTCATGTAGTTCTAGTGGAAGAGATTATTCTGATGAATCCCTAGACAAGGAAATTTTTTGGACACATGAATATTGGTCTCTATGCTAGAATAACTTATGAAATTCAATGTATTGTGGCTAGGGTACACACTTCTGATTAATTAACAATTATTTATTTAAATTATAATTATCCTAATTAAAAAAATTATCTTTGGGTGAATAATCCTCTTCAATAGGTGATAATAATACTTGTTGAAGATTTTATATTTTCAAAATTACTTGAAATGAAAACTATAAATTCAGAAAGAAACTTGAAAAGGAAAATGCTAGAATAATTTTTTTGACAAAAGGAGTATCATGTCATTCTAAAGATATTTATAAGAAATATTTTGAAATTTTTTCCATTTTAGAAAACCTTCAGGAATCTAATTCATAGAAGGATAAGATTTCTAAATATTTTTGAAAAGTCATTTATAAGAAAAAAAATAGAAACAAAACTCACTTATAAAACTAATACTAATGTGGATAATAATATAGTTATAAAACTAAAGTCTAAAATATTTTCTCTAAAGAAACTTTTTTCAAAATTTACCACTAGTAAGGAATTATTTGATAAAATTTATATACAACTCCATCTACAAGATAATAGTTTAGGAATGAGATATACTCATTGAAAACCTTTATTTAGAAACAATTATTTTGTTCTTTAAAATTCCCCTTTTTCACAAAATGTAAAAGTTGAGTTTATTGGAATAAATTAATTTCCTTAAATAAAATTCAATCTTTAAGGTTCCACAAAGACCATTTTTTCAAAATAAATTTGGATTCCTAAAATTTTTCTTTCTAACATTTTCAGATCCAAGAAATTTTAGATTCCAAAAGTTTAATTGTTTGGTTTTCTGGTAAAAAAAAGTACCAAAAAAATATATGGTTTATGGATAGTGGATGTTCTCATTATATAACTAATAACAAAGATTTATTTGAAAATATTATTAAAATGAAAGGTGGAAGAGTAACCTTCAAAGACAATACTTAAGGAAAGATTGTTGGTATAGGTAATATTGTTCTTTTTGGAAAAGCTTTGATTTAAAAAAATTATTTGTAAAAGGTATTAAGAAAAACCTTATAAACATAATCCAATTATGTGATGAAGGTTACCTAATGAATTTTAGGAATTATAAATGTAGAGTACACAATTCCAAGGATGAATTCATTATTTCTTCCCATTGGCATGATAATTTTTATACACTTAACTTAGAAGACCTTAGGATCCAAGACATACCTTGAATTAGTGCAATGGAAGATCAATATTGGTTATGGAATACAAGGTTAGGACAATGTATCCTTTGGGACTTATGAAAATTATCTAAGAAAATACTTTTTAAGGATCTATTGGAACTTATATTTGATTCTTCAAAAGTCTGTGTCCCTTGTTAATATAGTAAGAAATATAATTGAAGCTTTAAATCAATTAGTGAAGTCTCAAATACAGATTTTTTATAGTTAGTTCATATGGACTTATTTTTTCCTATACAAAATGGTTGTGTTGGAGGTAAATATTATGTATATTTTTTAGTTTATGATTACACAAGATATACTTGGGTCTATTTTCTAGTAAAGAAATCTAAATACTATTGTTATTTTAAAACATTTGTAACCAAAGTTAAAAATGAGAAAAACCTTTCATTGATAACTATTCTTACGGATCAGGGTGGAGAGTTTGTAAATTTTTATTTTGAAACCATTTTTAGTAAGAAAGGAATTACTCATAATTTTTCATCTCCTAGAACTCCTTAAAATGGAATTATTGAATGAACAAATAGAATTTTTTCAAAGATAACAAGAACCATGTTGAGAGAATACTCAATTTATAAACACTTTTGGTATGAAGCTATGAATATTTCTTGATATACTATAAATCAATTTTCAATTACACCATTTATTAAAAAAACACATTATTAGTTATGGATAGGCCTGAAAACCAAAAGTTTCATACTTAAAAGTATTTAGATAGAAAGTATTGATTTTTCATAGAAAATATAATTTACATAAATTCATATCCAAATCCAATAAAAGATTTTTTATAGGCTATTCCACTACTTCAAAGGAAAGTAGAGTTTTCAATAAAAACTTTTGTATTTTTTAGGAAATAGTACATGTAAATTTTGATGAAACGAGTCCCTTTGTTTTTAAAAAATCTCAACCTAAATATTTTTATGTGTTTTACCAAACTACTTGACAAAATTTGATATAATAATCTAAAAATAAAGAGAATAATCCAAAAAATTGTCTCTAAAGTATTCTCTCAGGAATACTTTCTATCCTATGTCATTTAACATGTTTTAAAAATCCCAAGTCATTTGTTTCTTAAGAATCATCTTAGTGATAGTATTGAGGGTGATATAAATCAATCTATAAGGACAATAAATTCTTTAAGAAATGAAGTAGTACATCTAGAATTTATTTCCCAATTCAAAACCAAAAGTCCTGATGACATTTTAGGTGATAAAGATTAGATTAAAGAAATGCAAGATGAACTAAATAAATTAGAAAGGAAAAAAATATAAAACTTGGTTGAAAGACAGAAATAATTCTATATAATTAGGGTAAATTTGGCTTTAATAAACAAATTTTATGAAAATGGAATCATTTTTAGAAATAAAGTAATAATAATTTCTAAAGTTTATAATCAAAAAGAGGGAATAGATAATGATGAAACCTATAATATGGTATCTAGAAGTGAATATATTCAAATCATATTAGCCTTTGAAACATTCTTCAATTTTAAACTATTTAAAAGGGATGTAAAGTGTGCTTTCCTTAATGGATATGTTCAAGAAGATGTTTTTGTTGAACAACATTTTGGTTTTGAATATACAAAACATCTTTAATATTTTTTCAAACATTCCAAATCTTTATATGGACTTAAAAAAACACCTAGAGCCTGGTATGATAAACTAACAGGATTTTTATTACAAAAAAATTGTTATGGGAACTATTGATCCAACCCTTTTCATAAATAAAGAAAACAAAAAAAACTTTATTATTAAATTTTATGTTGAGGACATTATATTTGAATCAACTCAGAAATCCTTAATATATTATTTTGAGAATCTTATGAAATCTAAGTTTTAAATGAGTATGATGGGTGAGTTAACATTCTTTCTTAGTTTTCAAATATCTCAAAAACAAGAAGGGGATTATATATCCCAACATAAGTTTATTAAAGATCTTCTTAAAAATTATGGATATGAAAATACTAAAATTATTAGTACTACAATCAGTACATCAAATAATTTTGAACTTGATGAAGCTAGGAAACCAGAAAATCAAAAAAAATTAGACATATGATAGGAAGTTTACTATACTTAATATTTTTTCATCTATACTTAATGTTTTCAATATTCTTTTGAGAAAGATATCCAGAAAATCCAAAGGAATCCCATTTAAATGTTAAAAAAAATTGTTATTTAAAGGGAACCATGGATTAGGACTTTTCTATTCTTCTATAAATTATTTTTCTTTGAAAATATTTTCAGATGTTGAATTTCATGGTTATAAAATGGATAGAAAAAGTAAATATGGAACATTTTATTTCTTAGTTGATTCATTGGTTTCTTAATCTTGAAAGAAATAACACTCAGTGTCACATTACACTCCTGAAGCTGAATATGTGGCAGTTAGAAGTTATTGTGCTCAAGTGTTGTGGATGCAACACACACTCACTGATTATGTCATGATATTTACTAAAACTCGAATACTATATGATAATACTAGTCATATAGCTTTAAGTAAAAACCATGCACATCACTCACTTAAAAAACACACAGATTATAGGAATCACTTTCTTAGGGATCACACACTTAAAGGATATACTGTTTTGCAATTCATCAAAATTCAATAACAAATTGATGATATTTTTACAAAACCATTACTTACTTATAGATTTGAATACCTTAAACAAAATCAAGTACATGTCATTGTAAAGTAACCATTCATATCTACTTCTTGTTTAAACTATATCCTTATATTAAGATACTTATTTTTCTTATGGGGAGTACATATGATTGAAATTTATTTTCTTTTCATTTCTCATAAATGTTTTATACTGATAAATTTTTTATACTGATAAATTTTCATACTCATATATTTTTTATACTCTTAAATTTTTTGTACTCAGAAATTTGTGTACTTAAATTTTTCATACTTAAATTTTTCATACTAAAAAATATTTAAAAGTCATAAATTTTCATACTCAAATTTTTCATACTCAAATTTTCATACTCAAATTTTTATAAACAAATTTTTTACTCATAAATTTTCATAAATAATTTATTTTATTACTTAGATTATTTTTCAAAGAAAAACATAATGACACCAATAGGTCTAATTTAATAATCTAAAAGGCATAATTTTTTACCTATTATTTTCTTTTTCAATTCTAATAGTTTGTATTTCGATTTTTTTTCTTTGTTTTAAAACTTTATCATATTGTTGATGAATACGATAAATTTGTTTGTTTGTTTTAATAAAAACCTCAAGAGTTCAAATTTTTTTCAATCGTTGGATCTTTTTTTATACAATATGATTCATATAATATCAATGATCATAATTTATTCATCTATATAAAGGCACCCTTACCCTATCCCACATCATTTATATTTACTTTACATAGAACCTATACCACCCTTCAAGTAGCTGAGTATGAAAATTTTCATGCCCAAAGTTTTTCATCGCACTCATGTCAGAAACAACTGAAACATCTCAACCCATGTCTCTAAATGTAAATAATTTAGTTACCCCAAAATATTTCTCATCTATGAAGATTTTTAGGGAAAGGTTAGTTAATAGAGAGTTTTATGATAAGTATGATTCCACATTGAAAATAATTATTCAATTCCAATGATAGGAATTAGTTTTTGTAGAGAAACCGAAAACTCGTACATATCCTATTATAGTTGTTGAAGTCATATAATTTTATAGTTCTTTCAATGTTGATAGTTATTTAAAATAAACCTTTTCAACATATGATATAGAGATTACTATATCAGCAAATCAAAATTTGCTTTTTCTTCGTGTACCATAAAAGTATATTCTTGTTTCCCTTCTCATAAGTTTAATAAAATAAAAGTAATCTTCAATAAGGAAAGAGTTGAGCAATATATTTTTGATATTCATGAAGAAAAATGTAAAACTACTTATATTTGATCATAAAATCGTCATACAGCACTCTGGATACTAGGATTTTTAATTCCTAGAAAATGTGATAGAGAAACATTGAAGGTTTCAGATGTCTTCATCATTGATTATTTGGTTGTTATGAGGAAACTAGATTTGATGGGTAACATTTTCCTAACCATCAATAATCTAAAGTTAGGATCAATTAAGTCACAAATAATTATGTTTCCAAAAATTTTGAGTAAGTTGGTTTTTGAATGTTTCAAAATCTTGTAATCTCCTACTCAAATCAGTTCCGAGAAAATTGAAAGTGCCTTGGATTAATGATGATATGATAAAGAGGTTAAATTTTTATTTCAATTCAGAATCAAGGATTTTTTTCAAAGATGTTGTAATTAAAGTTCAAAAAGAAATTTTTGGAGGAATTAAAGATATTTCAAAATAATCAATGCAGATTATTTCAGAGAAATAAAATAAAGCTAAGTCTGATTCCACTATAAAAACAAGGAAGTAAGAAGTTTATAGTGATAAATTGGTTTCACTTGGGAGAAAAAGAAAAGATCAAAGAAATGAAGGATAAGCATAGTTTGGTGTTGATCCAATAGAATCCCTAGTTGAAAAAAATCCAAACTCAAGAAATTCTCAAAGAATAAAAAGAATAAAAAAAAGTGAAAGATGAGAATAAATAGAAAGATGACAACGATAAGTAATATGATCATAAATAAAAAACCTAAATAGATAAAATACTAGTTTTATATTATAAATCTGATTCGTTTAATTTACCATATCAAAGAATAGATTCTTCGAAGAAAGCTTCTCAGAAAACCCAAGTCGATAAATTCATTCATATTTCGGATAAAGATAAAGATACTAGGACTGATGAAGTTTAAAATCTAGAATTGGAAGAATATGATGCTGAAAATTATTCTAGATATCATCCAAATTGTGAGTAATATACTGATTCATACGACACAGTTTCTTTTAAAATATATCACTATGTTGTTCAAGCCCTAAAGATAATTTAAAAGCCAATTCCATACCACCCAAGGATTGAAGGGAAAAATTATTTGGTTACGAATAACCAAAAAAAATATCATACTCAATGGCCTGAAGCCCAACCAAACTCGGCCACGCCCGAGCCCAGCCCTCTGGAAGATAGCAGACCCCCACCCTCGGGCAGATAACAGGCCCCCACCTCAGACCGGCCCAGATAACACGTGGAAAAAACTGTCCCCTGCCTGGCGGGGATTTAATTCGCCTCCCCCGTAACTCGAACCCGTGACCACGGGCTTAAAGGCCAACCGGGAAGCGTTACGAGTACCACTGGGCCATTGGCTCAGTGGTACTCGTAACGCTTCCCGGTTGGCCTTTAAGCCGGTGGTCACGGGTTCGAGTTCTTTTTATGTAACGAACCCGGCGGGCCTGAAGCCCAACCAAACTCGGCCACGCCTGAGCCCAGCCCTCTGGCAGATAGCAGACCCCCACCCTCAGGCAGATAACAGGCCCCCACCTCAGACCGGACCAGATAACACGTGGCAGGAACTGTCCCCTGCCTGGCGGGGATTTAATTCGCCTCCCCCGCAACTCGAACCCGTGACCACAGGCTTAAAGGCCAACCGGGAAGCGTTACGAGTACCACTCAAGCTTCTAAAAAAAACAAATAAGGATCGAGGATAATTTCAATGTGATTGATGAAAGTAAAAAAGAACACATAAAGGCTTTAAATAAAGTGGTGAAGTGGTCTTATAAATATCATTCAATTATCAAACTTTATTAAGGGTAAATTGAAGATATTGGACGGATTGTGAATGAATTTATAGTTTCATAAAAAATTGGCTAGTGATACAGCTTTAAAAATGAAAAAACTTCAGAAGCCTAGATGATTCTCATTCTGAATAATTTAAAGAAATTAAAAAGAAACTAAATTTTATTCAATCATAATTCACACGTTTGATGTTTTACGAAGATGTGATAATCGATGTAAAAAATATAAATATCATTTTGGTCAATAGACTTGAAGTTTAGGATCAAAATATCAAATCCATGGAAGACAATATTCATACTCTTGAAGAAAAGTTGCAATCACATGAAGAAAAGTTTGGTACCCATGACTAGTTGTTTGAAGAACAAGAAGAATGTTTTCAAACTCAGAAGGAATATCATGATAGGCTTATGGGTTATAGAAAGGAATTCAAGAACATTAATACACTTATATTAGATCTCTTGAATAAGGAGAAGAGAAAGGAGAAGAAATAATTTTGTTTAAATTCTTGTTTTATTCTTTTTTGAAACATTAGTCAAATACTTTTAAATCTACAAACATTTTGATTGAATGTTTTCCATTTTTTTGGATGAATGTTATTTCACTTAATTTAGATGATAAAATTCTTTATTACTTTGTGTATTTTTTTCTCTATAACCATTTTATAGGTATTGGAATACCTTCTATATTCCTTTTTGAAAATCCCAAAGGGGTATAATTTTTTATAAAGGGGGAAAATGTATTTGATAAGTTAGAATGGAATAATGATAATAATAGGAAGAGAATGCATTTAGTAAGGGGGGTAATTTTTTTGAAAGAGAATATGATCCTTAGATATTGTTATCATAAGGGGTATTATTTCATATTCAACATCATATTTAGAAGAGTTTAAAAACTCATCAGGAGATAAGTAGAAGTATTTAATTTTCAATATTATAGTCCTTTAAATATATTTTGAACTCAAGTTTTTCATATTAATTTTTCATTTT
Organism: Viscum album; assembly: GCA_963277665.1. Classification (NCBI taxonomy): domain Eukaryota; kingdom Viridiplantae; phylum Streptophyta; class Magnoliopsida; order Santalales; family Viscaceae; genus Viscum; species Viscum album. The sequence goes on from OY728156.1 coordinate 1,851,285,012, forward strand.
AGACTTTCAGTTTGGGATTTCCAAAAAGGGGGAGATTGTTAAGTCAGAATTCTTCTTTTGACTTCTCTATTCCTTTTGTTTTAGAAATCACAAACTCTTTCTTAAATACATAATCTCTAACTCATTTATATTAGAAGTAATTTAAGAATATAATCATATATAGTTCTACCATAGTTTCATTAATAATTTTGATTCATATTTTATCAATATGGTTCTTCATAATGAATACAAAACTAAATCTTACTCATGAGTTTTACAAAAATGATTCATACCAAGATTATCGTAACGAGCCTGGATATGATTTCTTTCATACACACTAAATAATATTTTATTGTATATATTATCTAGTGTTTCTTACTAACAATACTTTTCACAATGATAAAAATTGTACTATCTCTCATAATAAAAATCATCAGACCCTTTTACATTTTGTTTTTTATATCCAGAAAACTGTATCGTAATGAAAGGAAGGCATTTAAATAAAAATGATGTAATGTATTTTGTTGCAATATACATTTTAAATGATGTTATTTTTTTAGTTATAAGATGACCATTGGATTTATATGTGTCCAATTCTCTCTGATATGTTAGGAGAAAATCCGACCATTAGAGTCCAAGATGACCATTGGGATAAGAACCAATAAATACCATATCATTTTTTTGAGCTGAGTTGGTGTCATTGCTGCTAAATTTGGACACTCAGTGATAGATCTTCCAAATTTATACTACATGTGAAAACATTTAAGTCTACAAGTTGGAACATCTTGTTCCATTTACTTGTGACTCTCAAGAGTTTTAGTTTTTCTTTGTGCGATGCTGATCACTATGACTATGATTGAGGTATTCCTTGGATATAAAGACAGTTGTGTTGATCTTTTGAAGATCAAGGGATTCTAAGGCTAGGAAGATAGAGGTTACAATCACCTACTTCATCGAGGGATTATGGGTATATAAATACAAAGTCTAGTCATCATATCGAAGTCTTACCCTAGTGTGGGTAAGATAGACTCTCTTGAGAGTATAAATCAAGGGACATATAGCCAAGTTTATTGGATACCCTTATCTTTGGGTTAAAAGAATTGTATTATTTTACTTATTTTACATCTCCACTACATTGTAATAGAAAGTGAATTTTTGAATATATCTGTTTTTTATATTCTTTATTTTGTGATTACATCATTGTAACTACAATTTCTATGATTACCATCAATTCATTTACTAAATAATATTCTATACGATTTATGATAGAATCATTAATTTTTTCTCTCTATTTATCATGACCATTTTAATTACGATCTATATTTTGCTTACTCTAATTAAATAATTTTATTATTGTGAATAATATTACTTTCAAATACGAATTGTGGAATACTTATCATAACCTACTAATTATGATACCTTTTCTATCAGACCCAGGGCCCTATCTGATTATTGTTTTGATTCAAAAGAGATTTTTGAATATCTTTAGTTTAATTATATTAAACTATGATTTCTCTAAGTATAAAAATGAAATTTTTTAAACATACAATTCACCCCCACCACCCTTGTATTTTTTCATCTATATATACATTTCAATCCTAAAAGTGGACCTTTATTTTATTTTTCGATGGTGTGGGATTCAAGAAAATTATTTTAAAAATATTAAGAAATAATTTATTTTTATGATGTTTTATTTTAAATTCAAATCCATTTTTATTTAATAGGATTTATTTTTAATTGGTTTCCATTTTTTGGGTATATTTTGAAAGTAGTGTTTTATGAAGTGTTATTTTCACCTGCTTAAAAAATGAATTATTGAAAAGAGTCATGTAACTATGAATTTTATATTGATGTTTAAAAAATGTTCTACAAGAAAGATATTTTTATTATTTGGTTTTTATTTTCCACTCCATATATAATGGAGGCATGGTTTATGTGTCACCCTATATTTTTATCTTATTAAGTAATCTCTTTTGGGTCAATAAGTTTTAAATGTTAATTGAATTATTTTATTATGTTAACTTATACCATTTTGAAATGTTATGAAACCCATTTTATTTACATAATTTCTTTATTCTATAAAAATTGAATGGTTTTCATTTTTAAGTTTTATAAAACCCACTTTATTTTCATGGGTTATTTAGGATTTGATATGTTAATGGTTTTCAAGTGGCACATGAAAGTATGGATGAATAATGGGTGGGGTCTTATATTTACCTCCAATGAAATAGATAAAATTTTATATCTCATGAGACATGTATACATGGGAAAAATTTAGTTTCTCATAAGATTGGGTGAAATTTTGTGACTCATAAAGGTAATGTTTCCCTATGCCTATGGATGTCCCACAATTATTAAGTATACCTTTTTTATTTGATATATAGAAATTTCAGGAAATTTCATTATCTTATACGATGAATTATTCTATGATTTATCACCTGTTATTTGTTGCTTATAACCTTCTTCTGTATCTTTATTATACCCATAATCTCATCTTATGCTCACTCATGATCTTTAATTGTTATCGCTTATGTTTACCCATACTGATCTCTTGAGCTCACCCATTTCTTATGTTTCAATTTACTATGGTGTATCAAATATATATAATTAATAGGATATATTTAAGACTTGTTATCACTTAAGAAGATTCTTATATAGTGAAAAAATCCCTCTTAATTGAATACATGAGGTTTGTTAGTTAATTTTTTTCCCTAATTCTTTAAAAACTCTAAATTTAAACGATCATAGGAATGTATTGAAATAAAACATTAATTTTAAAGACATATAATTGAGATGATAATATATGTGGGGTTCCATAGATGTGAAAGGGGATTTTTTGTAAGGGTATAGAAGATGAGATGAGGTTTATTTTAAATTATTTATAATTGATCCATGTGATTGTTTTTTTTCTCACCTCCATTTGAAATGTCATGGGTCCTAAGTAAATAATTATAGGTTATAGATAAGTGTAAACCCCTAGTGTGGATTGGGATCTTGGTAGAGGTTCATTACCCATGGATCTAAGTTATCCCAAGATGAATTAAACATCTATAGTAGCTTTTTGATCTTGTGATAGTGATAGGTACTAAGTTGTTTTACAACATTAATGGGAATGATAGGTTATTATAGGCCATCCAAGGGTTCATGTATCTATTTTAGATCATGTAAATTGTGTACTTGGGAGTTTCTCATGATTCATAGGTGATTTTAACAATTTTTGGGTATATTATCCTATAATTTGTTTGTATACCCATGTTTTCAATTATATAGAATCTATATATGGTTGAGTTTACTATTCATATGTTTTCTTTATAATGTAGTGAATCAGTATGAATCTATTTCACCATGATGGAGTTTTTGGTTTACCTTTTAACTGATAAATAAATGGGTTGTAAAATGTGGTTTAAAAGAAAATATTTAGTTATCTCTTTAATGGGTTTTAAGAAAATGATTTAAATGAGTTCACTTATGAAAATGGTATCATTTGGAAATATTTAGAAATAGGAATAAAGTGTAAATTGTTTTTGTTTGAAATTATTTTAATCATCCTTTTTCTATGTTTGAAAATATATTAACTAATGTAAACATCCACCCTTGTTTTATTTAAAAGGGTCGATATTTTATAAATGTGACTATGGTATGATACTTTTTTCTTTTATAATTACATGGGGAAAATCTATTTTTATAAATTATTTTCAAAAAATAATTCATGAAATGTTTTATAAAGGTAATTGAATAGATTCCTTAGTGATATCTTACTAGTAATGTTTAGCTTACACCCTATATATTCACATGTGTTCAGGTTTTTATATAGTTTCCTTTTTTTTCTTTCAGGTGTGTAGTTTTTTGTTCTAGTTCAATGATGTTTATTGGTATGATGATGGAAAAGTGGGATGTTTTGAGTGACCATGGGTCACCATTGATAATGTTAGTGGTGTTCAGTTTTCAGTTCCTCTTTTATTATGGGATGGTGTTTTGACCAATTTGACCTAGGGTATGTATTTGTATATACTTCAATTGAGTTTTATCCATTTATATATTTTTGGATGGATGTTTATTTTATTATACCATGTTGGGTGGTTTATTTATCTATTTTTTCATATTTTATTTACATGGATGTCTAATGTATGGATAAGTGATAGAACTAATATTTTTATAAATTTCTATGTGAATTCAAAGGAATAAATCCCCACTATTTTTTCATTTGAAAAAGATTTTGATATTTTTTATAACTTTGGGATATTTTGTGAATTTGACTAAAAATGGATAAATTCAATTTTTTTATGTTTTTTTAATCATTAATAGAATAATTCATCAAGCCTTGAATTTTTTTAATTTAAAATTTCTAAAAAAAAAATTTAACTTAAAATGAAAATTTTGGATAACTACGGAGTGTAAATCATGATCATCAAAATTTTTGTATTTGATTTTAATCCTTGATCATAAGTAATCTAATACCATTATAATACTTTCTTCTCCACCGTAAGAGTTTTTACCTTTTCCAAAAATTAGAAAACTAGAATTGTAAGAATTTTTTTCTCTGAATTTATGACTTTGTCTCCATCATATGACATTAAAAGTATTATAATGAGGAGATACATACAAGGAATATTCCAAAACCATACGCTCGTCACTTTTTGATATTTTTAGAAGAGATTTTCATAAATATTGAAACATTTTGATTCATTTAAAGAGGATATAAAGAGCTGTTATTGGTGTGAAAATTAGAGGAAGAAAAAAAGAGAATAAATTCATTCCATGCATGTTAATATTTAATACAATCAACCTAGGTTCAAATTATGAATGAGATGATATTGCTACTATTCTCCTGAATTTTCATACATGTGATTGAAGGCTTGAATAAAAATCAATAAAAATTCCTCTACTTTTATGGAGGAACCAAACCATAAGAGGAGGCCAAATGGAGAAAAAATGTGCATGACAGGAGGGTGAAAGTGTTTATGGGATAATTTTTATCTACTATAACTATAATGAGGGAATAAGATGATATATTTTGATTTATACATACTTGGTTAAACTCCTTGGTTATTGTGGTTGTGTGATCCAAGGAAAAACCCTTCAAATTCTCTATGTCCTTTTAATGTACCTTATTTTTATTTTCTTGAAATTGGGTTTTGGAATAAGAAAATATTTTTCCTTCCCGAATTATTTTTATTATAATATATTATATATAGTTATTTAATTTATAAACATTATTTCATTATTATAATTATTTAAACTTCTTTTGAAAGGTATTTTCATTGAAAATATTGAGATTGATTAGGATTAATTTCTTAGAAATTTATCCAATTGAATCACTTTTATAAAATTAAAACACCTATACTAGGATCTTGATATTTTTAATATGAAATATTAGAGGTTCACCCAAATTTAATTATGTAAACATTATAAAATACAAGTCAGATGATCATTTTAGACAGGATAAAGGGAGATTCAAAAATGATCCACACATTTCAATGATTGCTGCTTCTAAAATTTGATCTTTAAAAAATTATTTTAAATCTATTTCAACTCAAAATATCTAATTTCTTTTTTAATTTGTTCTTATTTAGTTTTAATCTCTCAAAAATAGTAAAAATTCCCAATTTATAGTCATTTTTTTGAAAAAACCTAAAAACAATATGATAGTTTGAAACTTATCTCTAACAACCTCTCTATGAGACAAATCAAGGGACTGTTATATTTTATTATTTTAGAGGATAAGTTATTGATAAGATATCTACAACATAATCTCTTCCATTAACTAGAACCATTTTTGGGAGGTTTCATAAGTTGAGTTTAATATTTTGTTTTCATGTTCGTAAATTATAACCCCAATTGTCTCCCTTCAGATCATGTAATTGATAGAACATATCTATCTTGGTCTAGAAGTGATAGAAATTATTATTTGAATAGTTTTGAGTTAACCACTAACACAATTAGAAGAAACATTATTGAAACTAAAATTCCAATTGATGAAAATAGAAATATGAAATAATTTGATTCATCTTATGAGGACAATATAGAATGTCCTAATGCACATGTTGCATTTGAAATAAAATATGTTTTTATCCACCAAATTATAAAATTCAACGGACTACCAGGTGAATATCCATATAAGTACCATTATGTATTTAGTTATCTTTGTGTTAAAATGAAACCCCCCAGAATATATGAAAATCAAATGAAATCAAGGGTGTTTCATGTTTCTATATATTGGCTAGAAAAAAGAATGGATTTTATATTTATATTCTATAATGATTTAATATTGGAATGAATTGAAAAATATTTTTCTTGAAAAAATCCCTCGATTCTAAAATGGTCCCATTAGAAATGAAATTTATGGAATTAGGAATATCCAAGGAGAACATTTTCATGGATATTGGGAAAGATTCAAGACACCTTGTTTTATATTCTGACAACACCAAATAAGTGAATAAATTTCGTTTAAATTTTTTTATGAAGGATTGGGTCTCACTGATATGAGCATGATTGTTGTTGTTACTAGTGGAGATCTAGTTGATAAAATGTATTCTGCAGATAGATCATAAATTGAAAACATGGCCCAAAATGCTAATTAATATTTTACATGAGTCCTTTTTCATGTGAAATCATCTCAAGAATTACCCACTTAAAATTCTAAAAATAAATTGATTGCAACATAACTTCATTATTTTACCACCATGGTTTGATTAGTGATTTTTTCCAACACTATACAACTCCAACCAAAATTAGAAACAACATTTAAAGTAAAATTTCACTTTGTAATTTTTTCTTCGAATGAACATTTTAGTAACCAATGCCCTAAAATTAATGAACTTTTTGATAATTTTATTGCTCTATTTCTTGGAAAACCATTCCAATAAACCTAAAAAAATCCTTTTATACCCAACTAATATTAAAATCATGGTTAGAATAACCAATTAAATAATAATATATTTAGACATCCTAAACAACCAAAAAGATTTTTTCAACTAGAATCAAGTAATTATAAATAAAGATATTTCAATGAGTAAACTAATTCTGAACTTGAAAAGAATTTATATCTTACTTAACCTACCCAAAAAATAAAAATCACATTGAATAATCCATGAATCAAAAATAAGAAGTGATGAGGCAAAAAAACACCATGATGAATACTTTAATAAATTAAGTAGTTCACTTAGCTACTAATGTACCATGATAAATAAAGTGAGTAAATATTTACATTCACAGCCCCAAGTGAATCATGTTGATAAAAGAAAGAAAAAAGTGTCTACTATTAAACATAGGAGTGTAACCAAGATGAATAACACCAAAAGTGATATTTTTACCTTTGATTCTATACCAAAACTTATTTAATAGACTTCTGAGACTCTTATACCTATTTTAGAGCCTGATAAAGATAACCAACCTACTGTAGAAATTGTTGGAGGTCTTAAAGGTGCCAAAAATTCTGAATCTATTTTGAATGAGAAATGACTATCATAAGAAGAGGATCACTACAACAAAATCACCGTTTAGTGGCGGTTTATAATAAACCACCATGAAACATTTTTTTAATAGCCCTGACCCTTCCCCCCCCCCACAGCGACTCTCTTCTTTCTCACCCAGTGACTGTGATTCCCCCATCCCCCTGCTTCCCCCCGCGACCCCGGCCCCCTGTGACCCCAAGGACACCGCGACCCCGGCGACCCTGCGACCTCAGTGACCCCGGCCCCCCGCGAACCCAGCGACCCCGTGACCCTGGCGACCCTGCTTCCCCGGTGACCTATACGAACCCTAGGGATTGATTTCTAATTTTGTTTTTGTTTTGATATTAGATATTTCTTTATTAATATTATTTCTTATAATAAATTGTAATTTTCTATTTATTGTATTGTATGCAGATGTTTTCGTTTATGATTATTTGTTTTTCTACTTATTGCATGTGATTTTTTATATGTGTTTGTTAGTTTTTATTCTTAAGTGATTTTTTTATATCTTCTTGATTGTTTGTGGTTTTTTGATACAATAATCATGGGTTGTGAAGGCTCATGGTTACAATACATGCTTATATTATGGGTTATAATGGATTAAGGTATAACATGTACACATTTCCCTAGGTTGTGATGGATTTAAGTCTATGTCATGTTTTTTGTTGTGATGGCTCGAGGTTATAACATGTGTCATTGGGGTAATGATGTGGAAATTTAGTGGATGTTGGGATTGTTAACACTGGTTGAGAGTTGGACTTTCTTGTTATGATGATGTAATGATGATGAGATGATTGACATAGTTTGAGAGTTGGGATTACCTATTTTGTAGCTAATATGATGATGTGACAGTGATTATTGACACATGTTAAGAGTTGGGTTTTCTGTTTTGTCGAAAATATTAATGGTTTCCATATTATGGAAATTTTTGTTAAGTGGCATAATTATTCGATGATGATTTTATAAATATGGAATCTATACATTATTGTTATAATTACATGGAAATAAAAATTACCATTGCTTACTTTTTTTGATAATCCATTGGTTAAATATAATAATACCTTTACAGGTGATATGGTTAAAGATAGAAAATATATAATGTGTTACATTTCTTTTTAGCATAACCCATATTCTAGTATTGCTTAGTTGTTTCACATATGTCTATTCTGGCACATATATCTTGCATTGATATAGAAATACTTAGAAATATATTCCTACTGAGTACTCCCAAGTGTTCACCCCCTCTATAGTGTTCTTGAGTTTTTTTCCGGACAAATCGATAGAGATTGTAGATGATACTATTTGGGAAGCCAGATTAGATCTTAAGAGGTCTTTGTTCAATGTTCTTGATGCATTATATTTATTATTATATAGATTTTATGTTTTATGAAATTTTTTATTTATTTTATTTTATATATATAAATATATATATTTTAAGTTGAGTGGAGGTTCTATTTTTATACCTAGGAAATTAAGAAGGTGATTCTTCTCATACGTGTCACCCCCTCTAATAATTTTCTTGTTTTGATATTATATAATGTTCATTGATATTTATTGATTAAATATTTCATCATGCATTTCCATGAACACCACCACTTATCATGCCTCAAGACTATCCCTCACGTGGTTCTTGTCACACCAAATTAACAATGTTTTGAGTTTTGTAAGCTTCATAAGGTTTTCCCTAAACATTATTTATAATATATTTATTCAATATTAGAGTTTAATATGAAGACTCTATAGAGAACATAGGTTGGGGTTATTCCAAATTAACAATATGCTTTGGTTTTCATGGTAAAGTAGCTACCACGTTGTTATCACACTGTTTCTCTTTACCAAAGAAACTTCCCCTATCCCAAACACTAGAGGGTTCATATCTAACTCAGGGGATCATCTTTATTATATTATGTTTCTGTAATGTTACACTATCGTATATATGAATCTCGTTCTGTATTTAGTAGTAACTATGTGTTTTAATTATTTTTATTATTTTGTAGGCACATTGTGATATACATGGATAAAAGCTGGATCACATTACCAGGGAACACACCTCATTATGTTAAGGGTTTGACTGAGTTTTTAGATTTTTCAATTTCTAATCGATCCGTTTAAGGGAGAATAAAATGTCCATGTCCTAAATATAAATTTAGAACATGGTTTAAGAGAGATGAGTTTTATGAACATTTAATACTGAAGAAATTCCCTGGTCAATATTTTTGTTTGATTTGGCATAGAGAATCAAATGTTACAGAAAGATTGAGCACTGATGTTAATCCTCATAATGAGGTCCCAAGTTCGTCGAAAATGGAAAATGAAATACAAAACCTCATAAATGATGCATTCGGCACTAAAATACACAACTATCATCATCAAAACATATCAGAACAACCAGAAGAGGGTGCTACAAATTGCAACATGAAAAGTGATGTTTTTGAGACTCTAACACAGGAAGATCAAGATTGTAACATATCATTGGATCCACCTCTTGATTCTGTGGAGCCAAATGTAAGAGAAAACTTCACTGAGGAAAATGATTTTCATGATTTAGTTGACGATGGAAATCAAGAGTTGTATAGTGGGTGTTTGAAATATTCAAAGATTTCATTTCTGCTGAAGTTGTACCATATCAAATGTCTATGTGGAATTACAAATAAGACAATGTCCATGATATTGGAATTGATTCGTGATGCATTTCCTGAAGCAAAAAATCCCAAAATCTTTTTATGATATGAAAAAAGTTGTTGACAAGCTTGGTCTTTATTATATAAAAATACATGTGTGTCCCGATGATTGTATGCTTTATTGGGGAGAGGATTCAAGTAGACATAATTGCAAGAAATTTTCATCTTCTAGATGGCTGAAAAAGGGTGATTTTGGAAGTTTTCGTAAACATAATTTCATGGAGAAGAAGAAAAGTAACACACCTGCAATGGTTTTGCTTTACTTTCCTTTGAAGCCTTGATTGCAAAGATTATTCATGTCATCGAAAACCGCTGAATACATGAAGTGGCATTCTGTAGATAATAACAATGATGGGTTAATGATACATTCATGAGATTCTCAATCATGGAAGACATTTGATTCATTACATCTCGATTTCTCAGATGATCCTAGGAATGTTCGATTGGGATTGGATGCCGATGGATTCAACCCATTTGGGAATTTGAGTAACAGTTATAGCATTTGGACAGTTGTTTTGATCCCTCATAATCTGCCTCCTTGGATGTGTATGAAACAAACATCTTTTATCCTTTCAATAATTATTCCTAGAAAACAAATGCCTGGAAATGATATTGATGTATACTTTCAGCCTTTGATTGATGAATTTCAGGAGTTATAGAGAAACGGTGTTGAGACATTTGATGCTTCTTCTAAAACAATGTTCAAAATGCATGTTGCTTTAATGTAGACCATTAGTGACTTCCCTGGGCTTGGGAATTTATCTAGTTGGAACACTTACTTGGGTTTGGCTTGTCCCGTTTGTAACTTTGATTTTGATCCCAAATGGATACCTCATAGTTGAAAATGGTGCTTCTTGTGTCATCGAAAATTTCTCGATGCATCTCATAGATTTCAGCTGAATAGATCAAAATTTAATGGTTCCATTGATTATATACCACCTCCAAAGTTGTTAACTAGTTCTAAAATATTGACACAGCTTGAAAATGTTGAAACAGAATTTGGGAAGGTTCATCATTTGAATGCGAGTGGAAAACGGGTCCGAAGTGCATCGTCAAGGGAAACCGGAACGCAAAAATGGAAGAAAAAAGAATATTCTTCAAACTTCCGTATTAGGAATTTAATTTATTGAGGCACAATCTTGATGTGATGTATATTGAGAAGAATGTCTTTGACAATTTGATATTCTCATTGCTTAATGATCATGGAAAGTCTAAGGATCATCTCAATGTTCGCAAAGACTTACAAGTAATGAACATAAAATGCGATCTTTGGCCAGATGAGAATGAAAAGTATCCTCAGGAAATTTTTGCAATGAAAAATAGGGATAAAAATACATTCCTTTGAATATTAAAGAATGTTAAGGTATCTGATGGGTATTCAAGTAACATCTTGAGGTGTGTTAACTTGAAGAATCGTAAGTTACATGGATTGAAAAGTCACGATTCACATATTTTGTTACAACAGTTACTATCATTGCCATTGCGTACATTATTACCTAAAACAATTACTACTTTTGTACTCCAGTTCTGCACATTTTTCAGAAAACTATGTGAGAAATATCTACATCTATTTCAGTTTGACAACCTCCAGGAGAGGTTTTTATTGACTTTTTGTGCAATGGAGATGATCTTTCCTCCGTCTTTTTTTACTGTAATGATGCATTTAACTGTGAATTTGGTTGAGAAGCTAAATTATGAGGCCCCGTTCATTATCGATGGATGTATCCAATTGAACGGTAATTTATTTATATGTTTTCCAGTTAATTAAAAAATTTGTGGTACTTAATTAAATTCATAATTATATTTATTTTATTTTACAGATATCTTTGTCATTTGAAATCATACGTGAGAAATAAAGCTCAACCAGAAGTCTCTATTGCTGAAGGATATTTGGATGAGGAGTGTCTGACCTTTTATTCTCGATACTTGGATGATATGGAGACAAGATTTAATCGAGTTGGACGTGTTGATGACACATCGACTTAATCTCAAATACATCAGAAATCCAAAATATTTCCTGCTATTGGCCGATCAGTTGGGAGGACCTCAAATGTGACATTGACTGAATTGGAATTATTACAGGCACATAGATATGTGCTGCTGGATAGTGAAATTGCAGATCCATTTGTTGAATAGTTGAGGATACAAACAAAGAGACGAATGATAGGCCGAACAAGAAATGAGAAAGATATAACAAAATCTGTTAATAAAGAGCTTGTAGAATGGTTTTCACGACTTATAAGTTCATAAATATTGCAATAAATACGAATATTAGTTTGACACATACATTTTGTAAATCTAATAAAGTATATTTCTTTTTTCAGATCATGAATACTGATACTCGAGCAGAGGTGTCATAAGATTTTAAGTTTCTTGCTAGAGGTCCTCTAAAACAAGTTAGAAACTTCAATGCGTATAATGTAAATGGCTTTAGATTTCGTGCAGTCAATCGTGAAGTGGGTTTGAAAACACAGAATAGTGGTATATTTACATTTTCTAAAGTGGAATAATATGTAAATATACATTATATTATTTAATTAAACTACCAAGGACATTTTTTTGTTGTTTTATTCAAATTCATATGGGTCGATTTTATCAGAGGTGTTAAAAGATATTCCTTGCAATTTACTTCTGTTAACTTCTCTCGCTTGATGGATGTTGGTGATCGTGAACTGCATGATCCATATATCTTAGAATCGCAAGAAAAAATTATATATTAAGTGAATGATTTTGCTGATGAAGTGGGTGATGAAGTGGAAAATTTGACCTCTAAAATTGAAGTTAATCAGCAATAGGAAGCAGGATTATTTGTCCATCATGATATTGAAAATATTATTCTAGCAAGGATGAATGAAGTGGATGAAGCAATGGAGTAGTAAACCGACATGATTGAAGGGTAAAATGATTGTATGTACAATTATTTATTTATTCAGCAACCACTTGTTTCATTTCTGTATTCATTCATTATCATTGTTATATATATTTTGTCTGTTAGTACTGGGAATCTATTATCATTTTTAATATTTTTTTCTGCATAATTTTTTTGAAATATATATTCTGAACTTAATTTTATTTCATTAAATGACATTAATTCCAAGGAAGAAGTGGTACACTATTTCATCTAGTTTTGCGATAGATGGCGATCCATCTGGCTCCCTCCCCATGACATCTGAGGCATCAGCTACCGACATCCCTGCACCATCTCCCCCTACACTATCTCTCGCACCATCTGTGTATGTCCCATTAGAGGGTGAGTCATCGACTCCCCCTTCAGAAGCCTCAGTAGTGGGGCAGCGACATGCCCCTTCGAGTTCATCCCAGGCATACTAGAGTGTCACTATCATAGGTACAGATTTTAATTAAATAAATTTATTTCATTTTGTTTATACTAATTGTTATCTCATTGAAGATGACAAAAATGAAACCATGGAGAAAAACATAAAAATTTCATATGTTTGAAATATGACTGGCGAGAAGATAGTTGTGCCATTTGATTTTTATGGGGTCCCTACGGCTGACGTCGCGGGGTTACTTGGCCAGATTTTAGGCCAGCTAGCAGCGGAGCCTGTTTCCCTTCCCATTTCATATGACGATTGGATACATATGCCTCAAAGTTGGAAAAATGATGTTTATGATTCTAAAATAAAGTTAAATTTATTACATTATGGTTTAATTGAATGTCATGTTACTAATATGTTCAAAATGAATTTCTGTATACATATGTTCTTCCACTTTACCGTTGTTGATGTGATAGCACGGAAGTGGACGTTGAAAAATCTAGGTAAGAAGTGGAAAGATTTCAAATGGAGATTGTGGTGTGATGTCAATGATACTTCATTGACCGTGCAGCAAATGTATGAGAAGCTACCCAGTGGGGTATCGAAAGAACAATGGAAAGTGTTTGTTGACAGACATCGTGATCAGAAGTGGATGGTATTGAAATATATATTATTATATTATCCTCATTTTACATTTATACTTATATATTAAAAGTACATGACATTAAATAAATTAATAATAAATTAAATTTTATTTATTTTAGGATCTCTCAAGACAGAATTCATCAAACCGGGATAAGCAAGTCATCCCACACACTACGGGCTCAAAAAGTTTTTCTAAAAGCCGAACAACATTGGTAATCTTTTAATTAGTATAAATATTTATAAGAAAATATTATCTATTTAATATATTGAATTTTGTATTTATCTTTTCTTAATTCAGTCCCAAAGTTTAGGGCATGAAGCATCTAGAACTGAACTGTGGTTGGATGTTCACAAGAAATCAGATAGAAGCTTTTTTAATGAGCCTGCTAAAGAAGTTGGGGTATGACGTCAATTTTTTATCGTAATAACTTATTATCAGTTTTTACTATGTTAATATATATTGATATTTGATTTATATTTAAAAATTAAAGAACTATGGGATTCCAATCATGCGCAGTCCTACTCAGTCTCCCAGGACGACCCAGTTGCTAAAGTCCTTTGGAATGAGCATCCTGGGAGAGTGCGTGGGATGGGTTAGGGACCCGTACCATCTGATGTTTTTATCAGGCCACCAGGGATGGCATCTACATCTACTTCTGACTTTACGCAGCCCATACCCAGAGATGCTAAGAAAGAGATTATTTCTTTACCAAACACTGTTCACCAGCAGGGGGATCAGATATCTGCTTTGCAGAAAGAGTTGACTGAAATACTTCAGCAGATGAGCAGATATGCCCCTGGTGGTAGTGCATCGACTGGTGGTATGTAGGTAAATCACAAAAAAATCAAATTCATTTAGTTTTATAACATTAATTGGTTTTCAGTTTTAATATAAATATGCAACCATATTTAATTTTCAATATAATGTTCTTACAGGTGACAGCAGAAATTGGAGATGAAGGTGGAGAGGGTGACGATGCATCATCAGACCCTGAGTAGTTGTATTGTTGATGTGTTGAAAAAATATAGGAACACTTGGTTTGTATATGTAACATTTGTGGCATATAGTTTCCACCACACATTTTCATGTCCTAAAATTTCCTTGATTTCTCATGTTTATTTTTATATATTTTATGGATTTATGATGTTTCTTTTTATGTCTTGATTTCTCAAGTGTGGTATACATCATTCCATTTAGGCATGTGTTTTAATTGGTAGTTTCCACCACACATTTTCATGTCCTATCTTTCACCCATACTATCACACATCAATCACTTATACATCCTCCATCAATAGTATAAGTAATAATGGACTCATTAAACACTAAATACTTTGTTATTCAAGAAGGTTACTGGCTACAATCAATGATCTATGCCTCAATGTGCATTGTGTGCATCAACTGAGAGGGCTACCAACTCTGTGAATGGAGGACCCATGTCCTATCACTATGATAGGGTTATGTAATCCAAAAAATAAATAGAGGACTCATTCCTTAGATCCATTATGCTACCCGGAGGGTTATTGACCTAATGGATGCTCCAATTGTCCACCCACACCTATCATAATCCATAAAAATCTATAAAGAACCATCTACTTGTATGTTATCAATATAAACCCCAGATTATGAATGCATGTGTAGCATCATGTTCTATATAGAAAAATTATTAGAATGGACTACTCATATGTCCCAAACTAACATTCTAGTGAGAAGATATATAAATTACTAGAATATATCTAACACACAGGACCCAGTGGATTTTTTTTTCAAAAAAGGTACCACCATTAGTTATCACCCATACATCTATCATATATGATTGATTCTAGTCTTACTAAGTGTCCACCCCAAATATGTCATGATAAGAGATTAGAAACACAATAAGAATCAAAGGGTCTCATCCATCCCAATAAGTGATTCACAGGTGTCCTAAGTAATGAAAATTGTGTCATGCCCAATTAGAGATTATAATGAATCTTGTTAAATATCATGAATCAAGACTAAATATAAATATAAATAAAACCATGGTCAACCGAGCACTCATTCCCATAATTATCATCTTAGCTCCATCAGGAATCCACATTGGTTAATGTTCTATAGTGAAACCTGTAACCATCTCTAAAGAAACACAAGCACCTGTTCAGGGTTGGTCTATCTACTAGGAACCCACATGGGTCCTCTAGGTCTATATGTATATAGAGGAATCTCTCTTGAGATCCTTATTCATGGACCACTATCTTAATCCAGTACTTTTCATTCGATAAAATCACAATTTCTAATAGTGTCAATATATAAAATAACATCTCGGACTCAATGCAGAAACCAAATAATGGGTTTTCCAGGAATATGGATCATGGACCATTTTAGTTAGAAGGTTCCACTTAGATGGTCCACTCAGTAAACCCATTCCTAGTCTATCCTTTCTTCGTCCACCTAGAGTAAATCACAACTAATGGAAAAGGGTTTGGTCAATACAAACAATTACTATGATTGCATAACTTGATGGTATACACAAGACACATTCCAGACTAGATAGGCAATGGTTTCTAAGTCAAACATTACTTAATTGTTGGAGGTGTCTAAAGGGTCTTAGCTAGCCCACATTGGATGGTCATCTTATGTCACAAAACACCTCCATAAAAAGGTATACAAGGCTCATCCTCTAGGGAAAAGACATCTCAAAAGCCCCCCCCCCCCAATGAAGGGGTCAGGAATTCACTTGAGATTTATAAGTTCAATGCCTCATCCTTTAGAGACCGAGGAATCAGGCCAGTACACAATCTTCTATTCGTTCCCTATCACATAGTTTAGTTTTCTCATGGTCTTCAATCACCTTAACATTTTAATTTCAATTAACCATTTAATTAAAAAATAATAATTGGGTTTATAGAAGGAGAATGGAATCCAATGGAAATCTAACACACCTAAAACCACACAAAATAATAATAAAAACAATAGGTCTAGAACATTAGAGAGCCTAACTCATTTTGAATCCCCTTTCCATTGACACACCACTTAAAATCTCATGGACAGACCTCACCCCCAAGCATTCCATGGACCAATCTTTCACCACCCATTTTCTTAGGTCCTATAGCATACAAAGGAATCATACATAATTAATTATAATATTTTATCATCAACTATAATTAATTAATCAATTTTAACCAAATGTGAATAATATATAATTTCTTACCAAATGATTTATTTTTGGAAAGTGATGTTTTGGTGTGTGATTTTCATGTTGTTATTTTTGATATTGAGGAAGTGATTGTGGGAATGTGATGTAGTGAAGTAGGAGGGATAGTGATGATGATACATGATGTGGGTTATGCTTATTAGGAAGGCTATAATGTATCTCAGTTGGTTTATATTTCTAGTTTGATTTTTTTAGGGCAGTGGTGCAGAAAAAGCAGAAATTTTTTTTTTCTGGGAAGCTTTTAGTGGCGGTTTTAACCGCCACAACATTTATATGGGAGGCAATTTAAACCGCCGCTAAACTGTTAAAACCACTGCTAAATGTAAATTTTTTCTTACGTTTATCTGCAGTTTTAAGCGCCATGACATAGCCGAATCATTGCTGCCTCGTTCCACGGTGGTTCTGGTGACTTCGGTAGCGGTTTTACGGCCGCTGAATTTGAGTTTATTCACGGCGGTTATAACCATCGCGAATAAATTGATATCCCGGGATCGTAAAAACCACCATGAAATTCAGGAAAACCATCAAGAAATGAGGCAGCTACGACGATTTCCTTAAACCGCCATGAAACGGAAAAAACCGCCACAAATAGATTGGAGACGCCATATTAGGCAGCGGGATATATAAACCGCCGCCAAACCATGCCGCGGCGGTTTAAACCACCGTGAAATGAAAAAAAAAACACCGCTAAATGGCGATTCTGTTGTAGTGTATTTTCTTTAAAAAACTATGAAATATAATAAAATTATGTTGGTTCCTTATGTTATGAATGGTCATGAAACATTAAAACAACCACTTTCATGTTACTAGGATTTACCCACAAAAAAGAGATAAAAATATGTGGATAAATAATTATTATAAAAACATAGAATAATAAAAGTGAATATATATTTATTAAGTGCTATGAAAAAATTGCTAAAGTATAGAAATTTTTTGAAGGAAATGTTTTCCCATAAACGAAAATTCAAGTGAGGGGAGAATGTGAACTTAGAAATAAATTTTTCTTCAATGATGCAATGTGATTTTCCTATCAAATGTAAATATCTTGGAACTTTCTCCATCCCCTATAACATATTAGATTTTGAGTTCAAGGATGTTATGATTGACTTGGAAGATTCTATAAATGTTATGCGACACTATATTTATTTATATTTGTTGGTTTTAGAAATTAAACTTGTGGGAATATTTATTCATATTGTTAATAAATGTACCAAACAAAATATTGATGTTATTGAGGACATCTTTATTCAGGTAAAAACATGGTTTTCCTAGAATATATTTATGTGTTATATATGAAAATTGATTGGTTTAGCATATATACACCTCTCATTATTTGGATAACTTTATTAAATAACTTTAAGTCCATGATTAATATCCATAAAGGAAACCTAACAATAAATTTTGGAATAAAAGTATTCCACTTAAATATTTCACTATACATGAAACTCCTAAATGAAAATAATTTGAATTTTCAAATTAATATGATTGATTGGTTTTCTACTAAGATGTTTTCTATTTTTTCATAGAGTAAATCCCCTAATATTCCAAGAAATAATTAATTTCTTTTTGTTGAAAGTAATTTTAATGAAACTGAGAATGATATAAATTTTAATTTTGAACTCATTTATTATGAAACTACTAATTTTGAAAGTGATAAACCCATTTTTCATTATCCTTTAGAAATTTTGAAATCAACTAAAACTATTAATTTTTATTTAAAATAAATTAACAATTTATCATTTTAAAACACTATCTCATATTTTAAAATTGATAACCTTTCTACTAGAAATTTATATTCCTTCAAATCTATAATTTTTCTTTAGAATATCACATATACATAGAGAGTTTGATGACCTACAATCCACAAATTCTAACAAAAAGTTTCTCATTTTATGAGTAAATCTTAAGATAAAATTTATATTATAGATCCATAAAAACCTTCCTTGATCATTGAAAATTTCCCACAATATTTAGAACTGGAACCATTACCTAAAAAATATCCAATATGAATTCGTAGATAATAATGATAAATTCATTTTCATTATTTATAATGAGTTTTCAAAAGACAAGATGACCAATTATTAGGAGTCTTTAAATCCCATAAGAAAACCATAGGATGGACCCTACCTAATCTAACTTGAATAATTCCCTTAGTATTCATGCATATAATTTTTCTTAAAGAAAACTCAAAACCTATGAAAAATTTTCAGAGAAGATTGTACATGACTTTTTAATATATTTTGTAAAATAATTCACCACTTTTTTGTTGCTGGAATAATATTTTCCATATCTGATAGCCAATGGTTGAATCCCATTCAATTTTCCCCAAATAAAAATGGACTTGCAATCACAAATAATGAATTCTATGAACTTGTACTTGTTTTACTTCTATAGATGTTGAGGATGTGTATTGACTATATAAATCATAATTTAGTCACTATAAATGACCATTTACGACTTCCTTTTCTTGATTAATTTATTCAAAGACTAGTTCTTTATATTCACTATTACTTCATTGATGAATTTCCTAGTAACCTTCAAATCCACATTGTATCTGAGGATAAAAATAAAACCACTTTCACATGATATGTTGGTATATTTTATTTTGAGATAGTTTCCATTTATTTTTAAAATACACTAGGAAAAATATAGATATACATGATGAGTATTTTTCTATCTTTCTAGAAAGATATATGGAGGTTTTTTGGATGAATTCACTATTTTTTTATTATGTTTTTAGATGTATTTGAAATATTAAACTATTTTCCTTGAAAATTTCAATAATAAAATTAACATTCTTATTCATGAAAATTCACTACTGGAATCTGGGGTTTTCCCAATGGTAATATACCAATAGTTTCTTCAAACCGTTGCTATAGCATAAAAGAAAATAACATTTGCCAATGTTTTGTTCAAACCGTTGGAAATTTGAAAATATACCTAATATTTCCCAATGGTTTTCCAAAACTATTGGGAAATAATTATTTTCTCTAAGGTATACCAATGGTTTATCAAAATCATTGGTAAAGAGAGGCTTTCCCAATGTCTTTTAAAAACCATTGGGAAATTTTTCCTCCAAATACCCAGCGCCCCAACTCCAAATCGTCTTGAATGCAGACCCTAATCTAGATCTCCTCCTAAAGTCATCTCGGCCGTGAAACACCTTCCAACCATAGATCCATCTTCAATCAAACAAATTTTTATTTTTACACTTCAAATTAGTAAGTTTTAACTTAGTTTTAGCGTTCTTCCTCTTTTTTTCTATTTTTTGTTTTGATTTTGGCTAAATTATAGTTCATGTTGTCTTTGGAGTATCTAACCCTTTGATTTGTTTTATGTTTTTTGTTCTACACTTCAAATAGTGTAAAGGGTTTGTCTAGTGGGGTGATATGGTACTTTATGTGGACTTTATTTTAGTTGAAAATTGGATTTGGATTTTGACGTTGGTTGGATGATGTATTGGAATTGTGAACACCCCCCACCCCACCCCCTGGACACCTCCCACCCCTTGGATAGCCCTCACCCCACCCCCTGGACATGTTTCACCCCTTGGACACCCCCCCTCCCACCCCCTGGACACCCCCCCCCCATTGGACAGCCCCCACCCCCCTTGCACCCCCCACCCCCTGGACACCTCCACCCCTTTGACAACTCCCTCCCACCATCCCCCTAGACACACACACCCCCACCCTCCCTGGACACCCCTCACCTCCCATAGACAGCCCAACACACCTGGACACCCCCCGCCCACACCCTTTTGACAGCCCCCTCCCCCCCACACCCCTAGACACCCCCACCCCCACCCTCCCTGGACACCCCCACCCCCACCCTCCCTGGACACCCCTCACCCCCCCCCCCCCTCACCACCTCCACCACCCCTAGAAACCCCCCCCCCCCCCCACTCCAAGACACCCTCCACCCCCTTGGACACCCCTCCCCCCCCCCACCCCCCTTGGATACCCCCACCCCCTAGACACCCCCCCACCACCACCACCTCCACCAACCCTAGACACCCCTACCCCCCCCCCCCCCCCCCCCGAGACACCCTCCACCCCCTTGGACACCCCCCCCCCCCCCCCCTCACCACCTCCACCACCCTAAGACACCCCCACCCCCCCCCCCCCCCCCCCACCCCCCGAGACCCTCCACCCCCTTAGACAGCCCCCCTGGACACCACCACACCTCCTAAGTGGATGGCCTAATTTTTAAATTGGAATTAACAATGTATTTTGTTTCCTCTTTCCACAATGACATTTTCTAAGTTACTTATAGAGCCTTATAAATAGAATTTTTCATGTTTTTATAAATTGAATTTTTCTTTTTTGATAAATTGAATTCGTCATGTTTTGATAAATTGAATGGGTTTTTTGGAATTAAATGGATAATGCATGATGGTTCGGATTTCTTAATGAATAAAATTATTTTAAATAAATTTACCCAAAGGGGCTGTAGGAGGGGTAGGGGGTTGTCCAGGTGTGGGGGGTTGTCAAGGTGGGGGTGGGTTGTCCAGGGGGTAGGGGGTTGCTGAGGGGTAAGGGCTATAGGGGTGTGGGGGAGGGGGTATGGACTTCCCCAAGGAGGGGTGTGGGCTGTTCAAGGGTGTCAGGGTGGGGTGTTCGGGTGGGGGAGGGGGTGTGAGATGTCTAGGGAGGGGTGGGATGTCCAGGTGGGGGGGGGCTGTCTAGGTGGGATGTTGCAGGGGAGGTGGTGTGGGTTGTCCAGGGAGGGGGGGCTGTCCTAGGGGGGGCTATCTAGGTAGGGGAGGGGGTATGGGTTGTCCAGGGGGTCTATCCAGTGGGGGTGTGGGCGTAGGTTGTCCGGGGGGGGCTACAGCGGAGGGGGTGTGGGATGTCCAGGGAGGGTGGGTTGTCCAGGGGTGGTGGTTGGTGGGTTATCCAGGTTGGGGAGGGGTTTGGACTATCAAGGGGGGTGGGCTATCCAAGGGGGTGGGGGTGGGCTGTCCAGGTGGGGGAGGGGGGATGGGCTGTCCAGGTGTGGTGGGGTGTCTAGGTGGGGTGGGGGAGCTATCTGGGTGGGGGTGTAGGGGGTAGGGGCTGTAGGGGTGTGGGGGTGTGGGATGTCTAGGAAGGGGGTGGGTTGTTCACTCTGATACTCTACAAAAAAAATATGAATCAAATATAACCAATGTATAGTTTCTTTCACACATTATGACTTTTCTTGAAATTGCATACCAACACTCTCTCTTACCCTTCCAAGAAGAAATGATCTCTTGCAAATAAATCTCACTCAGTTTCTTATCCAATATCCATATTGATCTCATACAAATTTAACATTCTTACAAATCTATATCACTTAATGATATAACAAGGCTAATAATCCTATGAGTAGTGTCCCATCGAAACATGGCTCATAAAATCCGATCCATGTATGATATTTGGTGGCGTGTTTACAATTGGGTGTGTTGTGATTTATATGTATGATATTCATGGTTTACACCAATAGTATTCTCGGTTATCTATAATAGTCTTGAAATCATGCTAAAATTGGATATAGATTGGATTTTATGACCCTAGTATTGGGGTGGACACCCCCACCCCCTAGAAAATCCCCCCACCCCTATGGACAGCCCCCCTGGACACCCTCTCACCACCCCCCAGACACCCCACATCCCCCAGATTCCCCCACCCCCTAAAAATCCCCCCACCGCCCTTGACACCCTTGACCCCACTAGACAGCCCCACCAACCCTGTGGATAGCCCGACACCCCCCCCCCCCCCCATGGATAGCTCACCCACCCCCTGGACAGCTCATACCTCCCTGGACAGCCCCGCCCACCCCCTGGACACCTCGTACCCTCTGGACCCCCCCCCCCACCCCCTAGAAATCCCACCACCCTCTAGACACCCTCGCCCCCCCCCCCCCCTTGACAGCAACACCACCCCCCATGGATAGCCCGCCCACCCCCCCTGGACACCTGTAACCCTAGACATCCCCCACCCCCATGGACAACCCACCCACCTAGACACCCCAACCCCCCTAGACATCCCCCTACCCCTGGACACCTCTGACCCGCCTGGACAGCCCTGCCACCCCCTGGACACCCCGCACCCCTGGACACCCCCACCCCCTTGGGATATGTATGTGATCACTCAAATAATCTACTAAAAATAAAATTTCTTCGATCTAAAATTTATTCAACTTCTGAATAATTCTCCTCCACAAGTGTACATGATCTTGTACACTCATGTATAGTTCTTCAAATATATTTTGTTATAAATATAGTATTTTTTTGTCTTTTATATTATGATTCTCAAATAGAGTAGTGTGTCAATTATGGTTTTATATAAAGTGAACAATTCTTGTTTACTTAAATATATTTTGGATGAAACTTCAATCTTATTGAATTGATTTTGACAAAATACCTTATTACAATTTATTTACAGAATGGATAGAAGTTGGATGTATGAAACCAATCAGATATCAAGCGATTTTCAAAACAATTTGGAGATCTTTTTAGATTTTTCATTTCACAATTCTTCAGATAGTGTTCACATACACTACCCCAGTTTAAAGTTTATTGGAAGACCATGGTTGAGACATGAAGAAGTCAGCTACCACATAACCAGATATATATTTCAAGAAAACTACTTTGTGTGGTACCACAATAGGGAGAAAATGACATCTCAAATTTCTGATGATCCAAATGAGAGGACTAGATTGGATAATTTGTTATATGTCCAGTTTTCGTTTATTCATCATCATGAAAAATAAATCATTACAACCCAATAATATTTTGATATGATCACACATGATGCGTCTAATGAAAATGATGATGTTTTCAGGGTGAAAAAATTGAATCATGTTGCCATGACTTCAGTATATTGAAAATGCGGTAAAATGAAAAGGCTGTAATTTTTAATCAGATTATTTCATTGGAAAACTATGTATGGGATTTCTAATACTTCCATCGATTACATTCTTACCTTCTTTAAGGAATTACTTCCAAATGAGGCAGATATTCCCTCAAACCATTATATGGCATGAAAGATAGTTGTGGAACTTGGATTTTCAAGAAACAAAATTCATGCTAGCATAAAATATTACAGTTTATTTTGGGCGGAAAATGTTGAATGGAATGATTGTGTAAAATGTGGCACATCCAGCTGGAAGCCAAAAGCTGATGGAACACCATCTCGTGTGCCACAAAAAGTAATGTGGCACTTTCCATTGATCCCCAAACTCCAGAATTTTTTATGTCTGGTGAAATATAAATAAAAATTCGATGGCATGATATTGAGAGAAAGAAGACTAATGATGAGTTGGTTCACCTTGAAGATGGATTTCCATGGAAGAGATTTGATGCTTGATATCCTAATTTTGTATCTGAAGTGCGTAATGTGAGGTTGGGTCTTTCATGTGATGGTTTTAATCCATTTGGGTATATTCTTACGTCTCACAACACATGGCCAATTTTTATACACATTTATAATCTTCCCCCATGGTTGTGTATGAAAAAACCTATAACCTTCATGAGTAAACTCATATCTGGACCTTCTGATCTTGAAATTGATATAGACATATACATGAAACCCTTAATAAAAGAGTATAAACTTCTTTGGGATGTGGGTGTGCGCACATATGATTCATGTTCGAAAGACATATTTCAGATGTGTGATGCATTTATGTGGTCGATCAATGATTTTCATGCTTATGCAATGATCCATGGATGGAGCATAAAGGGAAAACTATCATGTCCTATTTGTATGAAGAATACACGATCCAGAAGACTGAAACATTTTTGTAGTTTTAGTTTTATGGGACATCGACAAGTCTTGCCAATGGACCATCCATATTGAAATAATCATTGAAGATTTGACACACTACTAGAGAAATAGGCATTAAATCCCCCTGACATGGGTGACTGCCTTTGGCGGTCACTATAGGTGGCCTATAGTGACCACCAAAGGTGTTCACTGGGCTTTGCAAAAAAACCCTTCAACCCCCCCCCCCCACGATTCCCCTACCCCTCGTGATTCCCCTACCCGTCCCCTCATCGCCGCCCATCCCCCATCAACTCTCTGCCTGTCCCACATCCCCCGTCCCCTCACCACCCTCCACCCCCTCGCCCATCCCCCATCCCCTCGCCACCATCCTCCCTCCACCCGTCCCTCCTCCCCATTCCCTTGCCACCCTTCACCCCCTCACAACCCATCCCTCATCCCCTCTCTACCCTCTACTCCGGCTCCCTGCCATTCCTCGTCCCCTCCCTCTTCATCCCCTCCCTCGCCGCACCATCGTCGCCCATCTCCTCCCTCATCATCCCCTCCCTTTTCGCACCATCACCACCTGATCCCCTCCCACCCCGCACGGTCGTTGCCCATACCCTTTCCATTGCCTCTTGTCCGCTCCGGCTCCCTGCTTTCCTCTATCCCCTCCCTCTTCGTCGCACCCTCGTTGCTCCATCGACACCTCAATGCCTCCTCCTCTGTCTCTCCACTGCCACTATCTCCCATCCCTTCCCTCGCCACACTTTTTCCGGCTCCGGCTCCCCTCTACTACCTCTCCTCTCCCTCGCAGCACCGCCTTCGACTCCCCTCCCTTCTAGATTTATAGTGAAATATGGTATGCCCTAATTTTCGTTTAAGAGTTTTGATTTTGGACAATTTACAGCATAAAATTGTCATGCATAAATATTATATTAATATTTTGTGTGAATAAAAAGAGTAGAAATGTAAGTTCATGTTTATACGGGCTTCTGTGGATATAAAACAATGTATCTTGACAATGTGTGTATGAGAGAATTCACACTTTCCATGAGGTTTGGAAGTTACAAAAAATGTTTGAGTCCATGTATATGTTGACTGAATTAATATTAAGTTGTGTTGTTATTGGATTTATACCATTCCTGAGTTTTATCACATGTCTTCGTGTGTGTGTGTCCCATGAGAAAATGTTTGAGGTTTGACCACATGTGTGTGCTTGCATAGCCCATTAGACACATGCTTATGTTTGATCACATATGTGTGTTTCGATAATATATGTTATTATTAATATTATATGTTCTTCCTCTATATGATATTCCATGTTTCAAAGTGACGTAATTTTTATATATTTTATATTCTATTGTTCTATGCATGGTACCAATGTTACTGGTGTACTTATTGTGGCTCAGTAGCCCTTAAGGGGGAGCACGATAAGATGATGTATATTCCACGAAGATTGAACTGAGATAACACAAGTCATGATAGATTGGTATTTTTTGTTCTGGAATTGTATATATTTGATGTCATCCTAGATATAGATTAGTTAGTTTTCCATAAATTAGAGATTTATTGTTATCATTTATGGTTACTCTGTACTACATCTGATGGCACAAAGGTAGTATGAATCCAAGAGGCAGTGAGACATTATTTGTACAAAGATACAATTTTTCTATGTTTGAGAAGACTGTACATATTCTTACGTGAAGTATTCACAATTTGATCAAAATATGATTAGGGACTCTTGAATATAGAAACATCATTAGATTTACCATACTAAATGATGACGATGGCATGGGATTTAACTTACATTCCATTATCTATTCTCTTGTTTATTATTCAGAGATATAATTTGATTATTTTATCAATGGTCCACAAGAAATTGGTTAGTATTTATTTTAAATATATTTGATTTGAAAAATGCGTGTAATAAGTCTTGTGTAAATGTTTGTTATATAGATATTATTTTGGATAAGAGTTGGATTGATCTTCAAATCGAACTTCTAGAGAATATTTTAATGGAATTATGCAGTTTATTGATTTTACTGGATGATTTGAAAGTGGCTATATTAGTTTTCCATGTATAAAATGTGATAACAGATATCAATTCACACGAGATACTGTAAGGGATAACCTATTCTTTAACATATTTCTGTAAAATTATAAGAGTTGGACTCGTCATGGAGAAGAATATGTTCGTTGTCAAAATATGGATGCAGTTCAGATGGATTTTGATGCAAGGATGAATGATCCAATGCATGAAATGCTTACTAAAATGGTACGTGGGTTAGATCCTAAAGGCATTGACATCCAGAATCTTGAGACCGGTGAGATAAATCTTTTCTCTGGCAAAGATCGTGATTTGAGGAGGTTTTATGAAGCACTTAATGATGCAAAAACAGAATTATATCATGGATGTACTTCTTACAATAAATCGTCCTTTATCGTGGATTTGTTTTATTTGAAGACTTTGAATTAGTGGTCAGACACATCATTTGACATGTTGTTGGTGTTATTGAAAAAGGTTCTTCCTGTTGACGCTAAGATTCCCGAGTCATATTACCATGCTCTTAAGTTGACAGAGAACATAGGTTTTACACATGAGACCATGGATGCATGTGAAAACAACTGTATGTTGTTTAGAAAGGAAACTTCCCATTTGGATATTTGTACGCTTTTTTGTGCTTCCAGGTGGAAAGAGAACAGGGGAAATCGGACTCATGAAAGTTAGATTGCGATATAAGGGAAACCAATTTTCGTAAAGAAAATGCACTACTTTCCCCTTAAACCAAGGTTGAAAAGATTTTTTATGTCATCTAATGTTTCTAATTTAATGAGATGGCATGCAGAAATAATTCATTAATGTGATATGTTAACCCACTCGGCAGACTCTAATGTATGGAAGTACTTTTATAAGAGACATCCTGACATTGCTAAAGATGTTTTTAATGTCTGATTGAGGTTGTAAGAAGATGGTTTGAATCCATTCAAGTCTATGGTTGGTGCAACTAATAGCACATGGAATTTAGTGTTGGTTTCGTATAATCTTCCTCTGTGTCTCTGTATGAAGTAACAACTTATATTACTTTCCACTCTTATTGATGGACCTAGAAGTCTGGGGGATAAGATTGATGTTTACCTCCTGCCATTGATTGATGAGTTGAATGAATTTTGGGGCGATGGTGTGATGACTTATGATTGTGAAATTAATAAAATGTTCAAACTATAGGCTGATTTATTGTGGACAATCAATTAATTTCCAACTTATGAAAATTTATTAGGATGTTCTACGAAAGTTGAATTTGCTTTCCCTTATTTCAATTAAAGTAAAAAATCTGTATGGATTAAACATTCCCAAAAATGGGCATGCATGGGTCACATACGTTTTCTCCCCCCTCAGCATAGGTTCAAAAAGAACAAAGTGTCATTTGATGGTTATAGAGAGTTCAACCCAACACCAAAGATCATGACAGGAGTCAAAATTTTATCACAAATTGAGGAATAAAACATCTACATGGTATATGAAATTCAGGATTTTATGGATCATCTATTACGTAATATCCGTGTTGTGGGTAGGCAGCACAGTCACAATTGGAAAAAGAAAACTATTTTGTATAGTCTTTCGTATTGGAAAACTAACATGCTAAGGAATAATTTGGGTTTCATGCACATTGAAAAAAATGTTTGTGATAATATATTGTGGATGATTTTAGGTTTCAATGGAAAATAAAATGACCATGTTAATGCACATCGTGATTTGGAAGAAATGGGTTTAAGGAAATAGTTTCATTTATAGTTAGCTGAGGGAAACAAGGCATATATGCATTCTACATAGTATACGATGACTACAAAGGAGAAAGAGACATTTATTTCCATTTTGAATATTCTCAAGGTGCTTGATGGTCACTCTTCTAATATTTCAAAGTGTGTAAATCTGATGAGCAGGACATTGCAAGGGTTGAAAATTCATGACAATCACATATTACTTCAGCAGTTGATTCCAATCTCATTTTTTGATTGTTTATCCCCCAATGTTGATCAATCGTTGATTGTGATGAGAAATTTTTTTGGACGTCCTTGTTTAAGAAATCAATGAATGAGTGGTTTAAAATGTTCGCAGTACCGAATTGTACGTACGCTTTGTCACATTGTGAAACTATTTCCCCACTCATTTTTAAATTTTATGGTTTAATTGAAAGTGCACCTAACTGATGAACTAATGGATGTCAGTCTAGTGCAATTTAGGTGGATGTATCCTATTGAGCGGTGTTTGAGTACATTAAAATGATTTGTATGCAACAGAGCTCATCCGGATACATCAATAGACAATGGTTATTTGATGGATGAGTGTATTATTTTTTGTGCATAATATCTTGTGGATGTTGAAACAAAATTAGATAAGACCTCTCAGATTCATGATGGCCTAGTTGGATAGGGAACCATATTTGATATGGACAACATCGAGTGGATACAAGCACATCGATATATCTTGTTCAATACTCCATCAGTTGCACCATTAATGCAGTAAGTGTCTTATCACTTTTATTGTTTAACATTTACATATTTTTTTTTCATAAGTTGATCATATAAACATCGCATTATCATTTATAGGAAACACTTTAATGAGATAAAATAATTGATGTATCGTGCGACTGAGTATCAAATTCAACAATCTCATTATGCATCATTTCATGATTGGTTTAAGGATTTTGTACATATAAATTGATTTTCATTATGATTGAAGTATTATACTAATTTCTTTTTGCATAAATAATTAATGAATTCTATGAATTATGTAGGTTCATAATCTTAGGGAGTTACGGGACCCCACGCTAACTGAAGAATTTATCCAACTGGCTGAGGGTCCATCAATAACGGCTTGTCGTTATAAAGCTATAGATGCTAATGGTTTTTTATTTCACATAAATGATATTGACGACAAATGAGAAACACAAAATAGTGGAATTGATTGTCCATTCATCGATTTTGGTTATTACTATGGTCAATTGATAGACATCATTGAAGTTTTATATGTACATGGGTTGAAGTACATATTGTTAAAGTGTAATTGGGTTAATCCAGTGCGTGGATGTAAAGTCGATCAATATTAGTTTCCATTGGGGAATTTTAACTATATGTTATATAAAAATGAATGATTTGATAATGAACCTTTAATTTTGACATCACAAGTGGAAAAAGTATTTTTCATTACTTTGCCTTCGAATCCAAGTTGGCAAGTTGTTGTGAAAATGTCCCGGCGAGAAGTGTTTTTATTTGAACAAGATGAACCCGAGATTGTTCCCTTTATTTCCCAACAGCTTGATCAACATACCGTAGTTTAACGTGAAGAAGATATTTATTGGGTCAGAGAGGCCATTGAAGGAGAAATGGTCAATTTTCATGTTTAATGAAAGGTATAATTGTTTTCCCGCTATTCAGTATTGAATGTCCTAAGATATCATAAATTATCTAACCATTTTATAAATCCATGTATGTTTTAATCCTCACTTTCAGAAGTTTATTCATTTATAAATATTTAGGGTGATTTCTATTTTTGTATCTTCGTGTTATTGTCAGTGTATCTTCCCATTGAGGTATTCTTCATTTGGTTCATGTGCTTCTTGAATTTTTATTAATTTAATCTGAAATTTGGCTATGCATTGATTGGTTTTGTACATAATTTTATATCTATTTTGTTAAATTTCTGATTTTTTATAATCCATTTACAACTAATTATTCAATCCCTTTTTGTTTTATTAAAAACTGTATAAGTTTTATTTTCTTAAAAAAAATACAATTTATCTTTTGGACACTTTCGATAGTCCCCTTACTAATGTTTTATATGACTGCAGGCATGTCATGGGAAGAGGCAGCAGATCCACATCATCCATCTGAGCCATCTACGTCTCAGGGTCGAGGTATGTTTGAATGTAATTGTGTTTATTTTTTATGTAATTGATAAACATATATATATATATATAACACATATCAAATTATATATAAAATTGTTTTCAATAGGATCAGACTCGACTGCTTCTTCCTCTCGTAAGAGAGGCCCTGGTCATGGCATTTTATCATGGAATTCTGACACGATATTTGATGTTTCCATTGATGAGATATTTCATCCAATGGGACTGAATTCCCCTGCATTTATTCTTCAGCTAGGTCATATCATACATGACCCACATCGATTTCCATTGACCACATGTGACTGGGTTTCTATCCCCCAGGACATATTAGATCTTCTTTGGAGGGAGGTTTAGGTAAGAAGACCATTTTAATTTCTTCCCTATGTAAAAACAATACTAAAATATGTGATTTTTTTCCAAAATAGAATAATCTGAAAGTATGAACTGATGCGTTTCGGCCTATGTGTAAGATAAAATGTCTTAATATGTGGAAATATTATAAAGGAAAAGTCAAGAGGGACCACTAGGTACCAAATGTGGGTGCCCCAAACATTCTGGAAAAAGTCCCAAGAGGTGTTCTCTCGGATCAGTGGTGTGACTTAGATTCATATTATTCTACTGAGGTTGTTGCATATTCTATATTTATTTTTGTATATATATATTCAAGAATGTGTGATTTGTTTGAAATTATAATTAATTTAATTTAGGAGGTGTCAGCACGCCATTCTGAGAATCGAGCATTGTAGGGACCACCTCACAGGCTCGGGACTCGTCATGTGTCTCAGATCCAACATGAGGTATTTATTATTCATTTTTTAATTTATTAATTAATATGGTTTTGTGTTTGTATTCTATTCATATACAGTTACGGGAGCAAGGTGCACCGACTGATAAAATGTTGGTGTGGATGAGGACTCGTGATCAAAATGATCCAAAGGTTGCAGCATTGATAGTAAGTGCTTGTACTCATTACCAATACTTAAATAAATCTCTATATTAAAATATATATGTATATATATTTAAATATTTCACATGATCAATTTGAATCTGAGTTAGAATATCTTCTAGAGGACCAGCGACAGCTTTCCATGTGAAGGGATGAGATCTTCCATCGCATTATTGGTCAGGACAGGCATGGATATAGATTGAACTATGGAATAGGGATTCCTTGTTCGGCAGTATCATGCATTGTGGTTGTCAGTACTTCTGTTGCTCAGATGACATAGTATTTGTCATATTTCGAGGCATGACTACGCGCTTTCGATGAGGTAAATGCACAATTGATCGCTGAGGTTTGAACACTACGAGAATATGTGCATCCAGGTGATGGTGCAAGGGATCATACAACGCAGGTTTATACTGAATTTATTTATTTACTTTTTATTACTTTTGTTATGAAAATATTCAAAAAATTTATTTTCTGTAGGCCCCTGGCCCACCAGATGGAGGTAGAAATCATGACCATGCATGACGCATCATATTCACAAGGTGTGTTTCTCTTTTTATTGGTGGGGTTGTTATTGATGTTTCAAAAGGAAAATTTATTTTTCATGGTGATGATCAAGAAGAATTTAATGTTTTTAGGAAGTCTACACTTTTGGTGAGTTTCAAATTAATCGATGTGGTTGAATATGTCTTTAGAGCCGATATAAGAAAGGATACTCATGGACATTATGTCCAGGGGTGTTGGGAGCTATAGGTGGGGGTTGGGATCTATCCGGGGGGTATGGAGTGGGTTTTTCGGTGGGTGGGGTTGGGAGCTGTCTGGGTGGGTTGGGAGGGGGGGTGTTCAGGGTGGGGTCTTTCCAGGGGGGTTAGGAGTGGGTTGTCTGGGAGGTGAGAGGAGGGTGTTTAGGGGTGGGTTGAGAGTGGAAGGGGTGGGGGGCTATGGATTGGTGTTGTTCGGTAAGAGGGGACTACGGAGGGGGATGTCTAGTGGGATTTTTTTGGGACAATTATCCATTAGGCCATTAGGCTAATTTTACATTAGGTCATTGGCCATTATTCCATTAGGCATATTGGCCAATTAGTCATTATTCCATTATTCCATTAGGCCAATTGGCTAATCGGGAAAATAGAAAAATTGTCCATTAGGTCATTGGATGTTTGTCCATTAGGATATTTATCAATTAGGACAATTTCCTAAGAGACTTTTAGATCGATTGAAAAGTATATCCTTAGGCCATTTTTACAGGAGTTCATTAGGATAATTGACCCTTAGTTCATTAGGGCAATTGGTCATTAGGCTGTTAGGACATTAGGGAAATTGGCCAGTTAGCCAATTGTCCAATTGGATGTTTGGTGATACACTATTATTTATAAATCATTTCAACTTTTTTTAATATATATAAAATTGTTTTTGTGGATGGTTTTGCATGAATTTCACAATTTTTATCTACCTTGTTCTTTGTTTTTTGGTCACCAAAGGAAAAATCATGGAGTCTATGAATTTTGGATATTCAGAAGGGAATTGGAGAATTTTGAACCCTTTTCCCCTGAATATGTCATAATGGAGTCACCCAAATCTAGAACTAGACATGAAAGATGGGAAAATTCAGAAATTTCAATGATAGAGGCAACTCACACGGTCACCACACGGTTATCCGAACCGTGTGAAAATCGTGCGGGAGAAGATACCATTGACAGTACCCTTCGCACGGTTGGCACACGGCATACCCAAACCATGCGGCCCATCCAGAAAAAACCATAAGGCTCAAGGATTTGAGATAGTAGAATCTGCACAGTTGGCGAAAAGTCTACAGAACCATGCGCCCAAACCATGCAGACCACTATATCCTTCCTTTTTTCTTTTTCGCTTTTCACTCACTCCTTGACCCAGGCTTCCTATTTCTACATGCTTTTGGACATCTAGAAAAAGGCCCTTTCAGACTAAGATGTCTTTAGGGAGTGAGCTGGAATAAGGGGGGATTGGGGAAAGAAGAAGAAGGAGGCTAGGAACTAATCTGTGAGGGGAGAAGGAAGGTTTTTAGGCACTGGTTCTTGTAGTTTTGTTGTACTTCAGATTCTTTTATTTTATATTGTAATGAACTCTCTGATGAATCTTAGTAATTTTATTGTCCTTTTCATTATGAGTAGCTAACCCCCCCCCCCCCCACCCCCCCTCTCACCCCCCTGTGTTGGGGATGGGGAAAATGTGGGTTTGTTAGAACTAATTTCTCTATTATTGTGTCTGTTCATTGTCTCTAACCTAATTCTCCCAACTTCCATTTATTAATTTGCTGAAAACCCCATATCGGACCAAGAATAGAATTTCTAGGGATCTTTGGGAGAATTAATACAAGGATATCCATGACCATTAGATATACTTGTCGTTTCTAGAGGGAAGTTCTTAAATTAAGAGTCAATAGAAATCAATTTCCAGATCAAGGGATTGATTCCTACCGACTTGATTGGAACTCACTGGACCAAGGGAGTTCTGAAACAAATTAAACCCAAAAATGTGGGTTATTATGAATAAAACAAAACAATAGGGAATAAGTTTTAACGTCCCACATGAATTTCCATCCCCATCACATTTTCATTAAAATACAAAATCCAATTTTAAGTAATTTTCAGTTTTCAAGTTTAATCGTAGTGAATTAGAAAAGTCCAAGTAATTAGTTATCTTTTTAGATTTGTACCATGAACCAACCAATCATATTTAAATTCATAATATTCAATAAAGTTATTTAAAATCAAGAGAGTTGTAGGGGAGGAGGTGGGGTCTGCGGATTGGTGTTTTTCGGTGAGAGGGGGCTATGGAGGGGGTTGTCTAGTGGGAGTTTTTTGGGACAATTATCCATTATGCCATTAGGATAATTTTACATTAGGCCATTGGATGCTTGTACATTAGGATATTTATTAATTAGGACAATTTTATAAGACACCATTAGATTTATTGTAAATTATATCTTTAGGCCATTTTTACAGGAGTTCATTAGGACAATTGACCATTAGTTCATTAAGGCAATTGTTCATTAGGCTGTTAGGCCATTAGGTAAATTGGCCAGTTGGACAATTGTCCAATTGGATGTTATGAAAAATGGCCATTAGGCCATTATTCCATTATTCTAATTGTACAACTATACAATAGGCCATTATTCCAATTTTACTACATATGCAGTGTGCACGGTGCGACCAAATATGTTGTTTTTAACAGTTTGGTGCACTCTAAAAGGGGGAATTGGGTGGTCAAAAATATCATAATGACCTCAGAATGTCATGAAATCATACGAAAACAACCTTGGTGTGAATTTTGAAATGGTCAGGCAGATATTACGTCAATCATAGGTGTCGTTTGACCGCGGTGACTGGAAACGCATTTCCAGGGTCATAAAAAAGAAAAACAACGTGTAATGGTCAAATTCAGAGAAAAAGTTCTCAGAATGACTTGAAATTACATGAAAACAATATAAATATTATTCTTGACATGTAAGAGGAGACGGAACGTCAATCAGACGTGCGGTGTGCACGGTATGACCGAATATGTTGTTTTTAACAGTTTGGTGCACAATAAAAGGGTGCATTGGGTGGTCAAAACTAGCCGAACAACCTCATAATATCATTAAATCATAATAAAACAACCTTGGAGTGAAGTTTGAAATGTTAAGGTAGACGGTACATCAGTCGGAGGTGTCGTTTGACCGCGGTGACCGGAAACGCATTTCCAGAGTCATAAAACACCAAAACGATGTGTAACGGTCAAATTCAGATCAAACGTCCTCAGAATGACTTGAAATAACTAGAAAACAATATAAATATTATTTTTGACATTTAGGAGGAGACATAACGTCAATCGGATGTGTGGTGTGTGTGGTACGAATGAATATGTTGTTTTTAATAGTTTGGAACGCTCTAAAAGGGTGCATTGGGTGGTCAAAACCATCCTAAAGAACTCGGAATTCCATGAAATCATTTGACAACAACCGTGGTATGAATTTTGAAATGTTTGGGTAGATGGTATGTCAATCAGAAGCGTCGTTTGACCACGGTGACTGGAAACGCATTTTCAGAGTCATTAAACACCAAAACAACGTGTAACGGCCAAATTCAGAGCAAACGTCCTCAGAATGACTTTAAATCACACAAAAACAATTGAAATATTATTTGTGACATGTATGAGGAGATGAAACATCAATCGGACATTCGATGTTCACGGTACGACCGAATATGTTGTTTTTAATAGTTTGACTCGCCCTAAAAGGGTGCGTTGGGTGGTCAAAACTAGTCGAACATCCTCGGAATGTCATTAAATCATATGAAAACAAACTTGGTGTAAATTTTTAAATTTTTGGGTAGACGGTACATAAATTGGAGGTGTCATTTGACCGTAGTGACCAGAAACAAATTTCTAGAGTCATAAAACACAAAAAACGATGTGTAATGGTCAAATTCAGAGTAAATGTTCTCATAATGAATTGAAAGCACACGAAAAAAATACAAATATTATTCATCAAATATAGGAGGAGATGGCATGTCAATTGGATGTGTGGTGTGTGCGGTACGACCAAATATGTTGTTTTTAACAGTTTGGCGCACTATAAAAGGGTGTGTTGGGTGGTCAAAATCAGCCGAACAAACTCAGAATGCCATGAAATCATATGAAAAAACCGTGGTGTAAATTCTGAAATGTTCGGGAAGACGATACGTGAATTAGAGATGTCGTTTGACTGTGGAGACCGGAAACGCATTTTCGGAGTCATAAAACACCAAAATGACGTGTAACGGTTAAATTTATAGGAAATGTTCTCAGAATGACTTGAAATCACATGAAAACTATATAAATATTATTCTTGACATGTAGAAGGAGACAGAACATCAATAAAACATGCGGTGTGCGTGGTACGACTGAATATGTTGTTTTTAACAGTTTAGCGCACTCTAAAAGGGTGTGCTGGGTGGTCAAAACCAGCCAAATGAACTCTAAATTCCATGAAATAATATGACAACAATTGTGGTGTGAATTGTGAAATGTTTGGGCAGAGGGTACATCAATCAGACATGCAGTGTGCATGGTACAACCGAATATGTTGTTTTTAACAGTTTTATGTGCTCTAAAAGGGTGTGTTGGGTGTTCAAAACCATCTGAAAAACCTCATAATTTCATGAAAACATATGACAACAACTATGGTGTGAATTGTGAAATGGTCGGGTAAACGGTACGTCAATCGTAGGTTTCCTTTGACCGCGGTGATCGAAAACGCATTTCTGGAGTCATAAAACACCAAAACAACATGTAATGGTTAAATTTAGGGCAAACATTCTCATAATGACTTGAAATCACAAGAAAACAATATAAATATTATTTGTGACATATATAAGGATACGGCATGTTAATCGGACGCGTGGTGTGCGCGGTATGACAGAAAATGTTGTTTTTAACAGTTTGGCGCGCTCTAAAAGGGGGTGTTGGGTGGTCAAAAACAGTCGAATGAACTCAAAATGCCATGAAATCGTACAAAAACAACTGTGTTGTAAATTGTGAAATTTTTTGGCAGACAGTACATTAATCGGAGGTTTCATTTGACCGTGGTGACTGGAAACGCATTTCTGGAGTCATAAACACCAAAATGACGTGTAACGGTCAAATTTAGAGAAAACATTCTAAGAATGAATTGAAATCACATGAAAACAATATAAATATTATTCGTGAAATGTAGAAGGAGATGAAACATTAGTTGGATGTGTGGTGTTCACGGTACGACCGAATATGTTGTTTTTAACAGTTTAGCGTGCTCTAAAAGGGTGCATTGGTTGGTCAAAACCATCCAAATGACCTCTTAATGTCATGAAATCATACGACAACAACCATTGTGTGAATTTTGAAATGTTCAGGTAGATGGTACATCAATATGAGGTGTCGTTTGACCGCGGTGATAGGAAACGCATTTCTGGAGTCATAAAACACCAAAACGACGTGTAATGGTCAAATTCAGAGAAAACGTTCTCAAAATGATTTTAGATCACATGGAAGCAATATAAATTTTATCTGTGACGTGTAGGAGGATACAGCACATCAATTGGACGTACGGTGTGCACCGTATGACCAAATATGTTGTTTTTAACAGTTTGGTGCCCTCTAAAAGGGTGTGTTGGGTGGTAAAAACTAGCTGAAAAAACTCGTAATTCCATGAAATCATATGAAAAGAACATTGGTATGAATTGTGAAATTTTAGGGTAGACGGTATGTCAATCGAAGGTGTCTTTTGACCGCGGTGACCGGAAATGCATTTTTAGAGTCATAAATCACCAAAACGACATGTAACAGAAAAATTCAGAGAAAATATCATTATAATGACTTTAAATAACATGAAAACAATAGAAATATTATTCGTGACATGTAGGAGGATACATCACATCAATCAGACATGCAGTGTGCACGGTAAGACCGAATACGTTGTTTTTAACAGTTTGGCGCGCTCTAAAAGGGTGTGTTGGGTGGTCAAAACCAGCTGAATGACCTTGTAATTTCATGAAATCATACTAAAACAACCGTGGTGTGAATTTTGAAATGTTAGGGTAGACTATATGTCAATCGAAGGTTTCGTTTGACCGCGGTTACCGGAAACGTATTTCCGGAGTCACAAAACACCAAAACGACGTGTAATGGTCAAATTCATAGGAAATGTCCTCATAATGACTTGAAGTCACCAAAATAAAATATAAATATTATTGGTGACATTTAAAAGCAGACAGCACATCCATCGGACTTGCGGTGTGCGCGGTATGATCGAATACGTTGTTTTTAACAGTTTGGTGCGCTCTAAAAGGGTTGTTGGGTGGTCAAAACCAGCCAAATGGCCTCATAATTCCATGTAATCATACAACAAAAACCATGGTGTGAATTTTGAAATTTTCAAGAAGAAGGTACGTCAATCATAGGTGTCAATTTACCACAGTGACCAGAAATGCATTTTTTGAGTCATAAAACACCAAAACGACGTGTAACAGTCAAATTCATAGCAATCATCCTTAGAATGACTTGAAATAACATGAAAACAATATAAATATTATTTGTGACATTTAGAATGATATGGAACATCAATTGGATGTGTGGTGTGCATGGTACGACTTAATATGTTGTTTTTAATAGTTTGGTGCGCTCTAAAAGGATGTGTTGGGTGGTCAAAACCAGTCGAACGACCTCAGAATGTCATGAAATAATACTACAACAACTGTGGTGTGAATTGTAAAATTTTTGGGTAGACAACACATCAATCAGATTTTTTGTTTGACCTCGGTGACCGGAAACGCATTTCTGGAGTCATAAAACACCAAAACGACTTGTAATGGTGAAATTTAGAGAAAACGTCCTCAAAATGACTTGAAATCACATGAAAACAATAAAAATATTATTTGTGATATGTAGGTGGATACGGCATGTCAATCGGACGTGCGGTGAGAACAGTAGGACCAAATATGTTGTTTTTAACCATTTTGCGCGCTCTAAAATGATAACATTTCTTAAAATGATAACATTTCATTAATTGGGGGTTTTAAATTATTATAACACCAATGATTTGATGTCAAACTTAATTTTATTTTATATATGTACTAACTAAATAAATATGTCTAATTTATGTTTGTTTTTTTTAGTTGTTTTTTTTTTTGTATCTTATTGTAGGTTTATTAAAACAGAATACTGAAATGGATTGGACCTTTTTGGATCATTGAATATGAAGCACAACTGTCATTTATTGTTTATAAGGATCCTGATGTTTATGTTGTTTGGAATTGTTTTCTTTTTTTATGATTTTTACCCTGTTTCTGTTGTTTGGGAACCATCAGTGAAATTGTTTTTTAAAAAAATCTCTAGGATAGTGACCACCATTGGCGGTCGCTATAGGTCGGTCGGGTAGTGGGACAGCGACCGCCATTGGCGGTCGCTCTAGCTCGGCTAAGCAGAAGGTCAGCGACCTCCATTGGCGGTCGCTATTGCTCGGCCGAGCAAGAGTTCAGCGACCGCCTGGAAGTCACTACAGGCCAAATTTTCGGGCCCCTTCAGCGAACACCATTGGCGGTCACTATAGGCTTACAGCATGGGGCCTAAAGTGACCGACATTGGTGGTCACTGAGTGATCTCTAAAGACCATTAGTGACTACCAATGGTGGTCTCTAATGCCTGAATTTCTAGTAGTGACAATACCATGGAGACTGATGATCCACCTCAACGTATTTCTAGAATTGATGTGCTTAATGAACTAAAAGATTTCAGCTTTTCATTCGGGAAGGGTCAAATGAAATCTAGAAAGAGAAAGAATGTTTCCACTAAAACCTGTTACAATTGAAAGACGATAAGTATCTTCTTTGATTTTCCTTATTGGTCAACCAATTTGTTACGTCATTGCTTAGACATAATTCACATTGAAAAAAATATATGTGAATTGTTGCTTTCGATTCTTCTAAATGTTAAGGGAAAGATAAAAGAAGATTTACAGTCTCAGTGTGACATGGTGGATTGGGGAATCAGACCAGAATGGTATCATGTGTGTATCAGTGAAAATAAATGGAAACTTCCATGTGCTTCGTATGTGATGACACCTATAGAAAAAAAAAGAAATTTTTGGAAGTACTAGAGACTATTAAAGTTCCTGGTGTCTATTCAAGCATCATATCCAAACGGGTCAACATAAGAGAGTTAAAGCTAAAATCATTGAAGACTCATGATTATCACATCCTTCTGCATGAGTTGATTCAAATAGAAATTCATCATCTTTTTTCCAATAATGTAAGGGTGGATGTTATTTGGTTGTGCCATTTGTTTAGAGATCTTTGTGCTATGAAGTTGTCCAAGTCATTCTCGTAAAAAATGTTGTCAGATGTCCCATTAATTTTGTGCGAGTTAGAGAAAATATTTCCTCCATCATTTTTCACATGTGTGTTGCATCTGACTATCTATATTCCAACTGAAATACTTATCATAGGACCTATTTCTTTTCATTGGATGTATCCAACTGAAAGAAATATGTACACATTAATGTCTTATGTCCGTAACATGAATCATCTCGAAGGTTCTATCATGAATGGTTACATGGCTCAAGAATGTATGGATTTTTACTCTATGTATTTGTCTGATATTACTACAAGAATAAACAGACCAATGAGAAATGAATAAGAATAGTATGAGAAAATTGAACCCAGTTTTCCATCACTTCCTCAAATAGAATGAATTTCTGGATCATATACATTGATGACATTAAGCCTTGAAGAGCGGGAGATGGCACATCACACGGTTTTTTTTCAACTGTGATATGTTCAATGACTACATCTTGTAAGTAAATTTTATATTTATATCTTATATATTTATATATATATATATATGTTAAACTATTCCTATTTTTATATACAAGGAACATAAAGCTATGATAAATAGAAAGCATTGTTCTTTATCTTTGAGAAGGAGGGAGACTTTGCATAGTAAAGAGTTTTCTACTTGGTTAAAATTGAAGGTAATAATATTACTGTTTAAAATAATTAAAACAATAATTAATTAAGTTTAATATTGATTTATATTTTAGGTATTGAGTTTTCTTGTTGACTCTATCTCTGAGGAAATAAGAGCTTTGGATTTTGGTCCTAATATCGTGGTTCATGTTTGTAAATCAATTGTTATCAATGGGTACTGATTTATTATCACTGAATGAGCAAAGAACATGAGAACACAACATGATGGTGTTATGGTTACTACCACAACAGACTATTATTCTAGTGCATCAGATAGTAGACCACGATTTGAAAATGTATGTTATTACAGAGTCATTGAAAAAATAATAATATTGACTTATTATTCTCATGGACAAGTCACGCTGATGAAATGTAAGTGGTTTGATTCGATGATGAGGCAGGGAAAATTTATTGATGATTGTGGATTTTGATTAATTGATGTGACTCTCACTCTTGCTACCGATGAACCATATATATTGGAATCAATGGCGAAACAAATTTTTCATGTCAAATACCATCTTTAACCAGTATTTGGTGTCATTATTGAAGTAATTCCAAGACATATTTATGATAATAGTGATGATGGAACTGACAACATCCCTACTACCATTGGAAATGATCCATTTATTACTTTTGATGACTCCAATAGCTCAATTGTCAGAGGTGACGGTGAACCTAAAATTGTGGTGGGAAATATATAAAATCATTCATTCATGTTCTCAATTATTTTGGTTTACCTCGACTTTGGAAGTTAAGGCTCGTACTATTCAAATTGATTTAATATTGATTAAAAATATGTTGTATCTGACTTGACCATTATATAAACTCTCAATGTTTATTGGTTGAAATTTTATTTGAATTGCATTTTCTAATTTGGAATTGAACTGTATTTAAACCTATGAAACCAACATTTCTAACTTGGTGAACATTTCAATAATTAAACT
This sequence comes from Viscum album, assembly GCA_963277665.1. Classification (NCBI taxonomy): domain Eukaryota; kingdom Viridiplantae; phylum Streptophyta; class Magnoliopsida; order Santalales; family Viscaceae; genus Viscum; species Viscum album. The sequence goes on from OY728156.1 coordinate 1,851,327,257, forward strand.
GTGATTTTTATAAAATTTGTATGACTCTAAGACCTCTCTTTAACATTTTACCAAGTAATGAACATGATAGTTTGTATTCTTCTAAAAAACATGTATTGAAACCTGTATCATCTACCTGATCTAGAGAAATTAAATTTTTACTTAATTTTGACAACTGCTTTACCACTTATGAATCTGGTAGAATCAATGTCCCGTGATTTTAATAGACTGATGAAACTTAGTAAATAAACATCCTAATAAAAATTAAATATCTTTATTACATCTTATACGATTTATTGACTTCATTATATATTTTTTCAAGCTCAACTAAAACAATTGTTAGTTAAATTATCCATGAATCCCCCTATTCCCTCTCATTTATTTTGTTTTTTGGGTTACACATTAGTTATCATTTTCTATTTACTTCCATATTTGTTTTCAAATGCATGAAATGAAACCAATTGAAGAGAGGTGATGAAAACAGATTATAGACAACAATTGTCGCATGACTGAGCAGGGCATTCCACCACTAGTGCCTGCAATGAGTATTTTATTTAAAATATATATATTTAAATAATATATAATTTCATGTGATTAAATTTTTTTTAAACATTTTTGCAGGATCCATCTATAAGGTGACAGTTATTTGATGAGCATACTAGTAGTGGTATCAGTACTTAGGGTGTTCGTATGAGGGGGGTGTGTTATGAGAGTTAGACGATCTGGTCAGCATACCCGATTAGACCCTGCCCCTCCCACTGACAAACCATCCATCCCACATCCTGATCCTGGTGTGTTGTTAGGGACACACGAGATATTTAGGCCTCCCATTTTTTCAAAACTTTTTACATCTGAGCCTCCTCACCTATCTGTACCATATCCAATGATGATTCCCACTACCCATCCAGTATTCGGCCAGCCATCCCTGTCATCTTCTTTTACTTCTTCTTCTTTCTCTTCAGGATTTTATATTCCATCTTCTTTGACTCCTGATCCGCCAGATTATGTCCCTGTGGAGAATACATTGAGACCCACTCCATCTGTATAGGGTGTTACTTCAGTTTATACGGATCCAGCGGTGCCCATTGATCAGACTACCATAGGTATACTTATACAGTCCTAACAAATTTTTACCTCATTATTTATTTTCATTATAGCGTGTATTGATAAAATATTTGTTTTTCATTCATGACAGATATATCTACTGATAGGAGGTAGGGGTGGGGATGTACACGCATGCATGTGGTGTGGAACAGTCGTACGCAGTTGATGGTGGACTACAATGAAGATAGTAAGATGATTGAAAATCAGGGCAGCAATGTCAGAGTTTTTTGACGACGTTTGCCAAATACTCTGACATCATTCCTGTCAGCCCGCTCTCATGGAGACAGCTACCAAATGAAGTCAAGGATAAATCCTGGGCAGAGATATGGGTAAAAAAATTATTGTATTTAATGCCATATATTAATTTTTGTATTTATATGAATTAATATTTTGGTTTCATTTGTGGTTTAATTTCCCCGATGGTGAGGGTGCACAGTTATCACGTCTAAAGGACTTAGGCGAGCTTTGGAGAGTTTATAAGCATGAGTTGTACATTGGTTGGAATGCTAGAGTGGGCACAGAGTTAGAGGTGGTCACTGTCATGGATGATTTTCCGTTAGAACAGTACCAATAGATGATTACTCATTGGACGACTAGCTGATTTACGGTATTAATAAAATTACAGGTATTTAAATGACAATTTTCATGTTTTTCATTAATAATAATTATTGAATTTTATTTAGGATTCATCTGGAAGAAATAAAAATAAACCTTGATTCTAAAAAATATTTCCACACATTGGGGCGTATTACGATGCCAGATCATGAGATGCAGTAGGTATGACAGTTTATAATCTTTCTTTATGACTTGCACTTTCTATTGCTTCATCCATAATTTATTCGATTTCTAATGTTGTTATATAAATTTAGTTATGAAATTAATATTTTTTTGGTATTCTATTTTTAATTATGGTTTCCTACCTTTAATTTCATTATAGAGGCATAAATTGAATATAAAAGGACGTGTGCCTTGAGAAAAACTATTTTGCTCGAGTAGAAAGAAGAAAGATGGAAGTGAGGTTAATGAACCAACTCAGCAGCATATTGTAAGTTTTATTTTGCAGATTTAAAATTATAATCTCTATTTTGTAACTTAATAATCTATTTATATTTGTAACATGCTTTTTTAGAGTCCCTTGATGCCTAGAAACCTAAAAATTTTGGGCCAAATGATCACTTACATCAGGTGTTGGGAGATGAGCAACCATGTAGAGTACGCTGCCAACCTGGGAAGAGTATTGTTCTGACGAGGTATTGGTCCTCCTTAGGTATGAGTTGTAGTTCCACCGTATTGCAGAAGGTTAAGGCGTAGGCAGAACAAGCTGAAAAAAGGTCCATAGAGACGGCAGAATAGTCTGCTAGGGAAAACACTGCATTTATAAAATGGATGGAAGTTTTACATCCAACACTTCCACCAGATGCCAACACTACTTGTGATGAATATAGGTCATCGATGCGTTTTATATATGGTGCACCAGGTGGTAGTTCTAGTGCTGGTCGAGATGAGGGTGAGGAGGAGGCTGAGGCGGAGGAGGTGGGAGATGAGGAGGTCGAGGCTGAGTACGAGGGATAGGAGGAGGGCATGGACGATGATGGGGATGAGGGTGAGGATGAGGGTGAGGATGAGGGTGAGGGTTATAGTGATGGTGATGATAGTGATGGTGATGAGAGACAGATTGATCCGTTACATTTTTTACTGATATTACTGACCTTTGATGTTTATTAATTTGTTGTGCCTAGATATATATGTGATTAGGTAGGTCACATTATCTTTATTTTTTATCTATAAATAATAAAAATTTACTTGATGATTTGTTGTGACTAATTCAACCCACCACTAGACAGCCCCCCCACCACATGGACACCTCGTACCCCCCTGGAATGCCCCACCACCCCCGTCGACAACCTACCCACCCCCTAAATAGCCCCTCCCCCTGTGGATAGCCCCCCACCTCTTGTACACCTCTTACCCCCCTAGACAGCCCCGCCCACCCTTGTGGACAGCCTGCCCACCCCCTGGACACCCCAACCCCCTGGACACCCCAACCACCCCTGTGGACAGCCCGCCCACCCCCTGGACACCCCCTCCCCTTGTGGAAAACCCACCCCCTCGACACCCCGTACCCCCTTGTACAGCCCCGCCCACCCCCTGTATTGCCCATCCCCCTGTGGACACCCCCCCCCCCACCACCACCACCCTGGACACCCCGTACCCTCTGTACATCCCCACCAATCCTTATGGACAGCCTGCCCACCCACCCCCCCCCCCTGGACACCACTACCCCCCGTGACCACCCCACCCCCAGACAGCCCATCCACCCCCCCTTCCCCCCTAGACACCCCCAACCCCCTTGGATAGCCTGGCCACCCCAGTGGACAGCCCGCCCACCCCCCGTGGATAGCCTGCCCACCCCTTGGACACCCCGTACCCCCTAGACAGCCTCACCCACGCCTGTGGACAGCCCCCCACCCCTCCTGGACACCCCCTACCCCCAGGATAGCCCAGCCACCCCGTGGATAGCCCTCCCACCCCCTTGGACACCCTCACCCCCTGGACACCCCCCCCCCCCACCCCCACCCCTTGGACACCCCCACCCCTAGAAATCCCCCCAACCCCCTGGACACCACCCCACCCCATGGACACCACCCAACCCCCTAGACACCACCACACCCTGGACACCACCCCACCCCCTGGACACCCCCATGGACACCCCCCCCCCCAGACACCAGCCCACCCCCTAGACATCTCTATGGATAGCCACCCCCCCCCCCACCCCCACCACCACCCTTGACACCCCTGCACCACCCTTGACACCCCCACCACGCACAACCACCAAGGACCCCCCCCCCCATCCCCCTAGACACCTCATACCCCCTAGACAGCCCCTCCACCCCCATGGACAGCCCGCCCACAACCTTGGACAACCCTTCCTCCTGTGTATATCCCCCCACCCCTTGGACACCCCCCACCCCCTGGACAGCCCTTCCCACCCCCGTAGACAAACCCACCCACCCCCCAGATAGCCCCGCCCACCCCCATGGACAGCCCCTACCCCCTGTGGACAGCCCCGCGCCCCCACCCTCGTGGACAGCCCGCCCACCCCCCTGGACACCTCGTACCCCCCCCCCCCCCGAACAGCCTCGCCTAACCCCGTTGACACCCCCCCCCCCCCACACACACCCCCGTGGATAGCCCCGCCCACACCCTTAGACACCCCCGATCCCCTGGACAGCCTTGCCACCACCGTGGACCCCCATCCCCCCTGGATAGTCCCCCACCCCTTTCAAAGCCCCCATCCCCCGCAGACACCACCCCACCCCCTTGGACACCCCCCCCCCAACACCTGGACTGCACCCCACCCCCCTTGGACACCACCCCACCCCCTGGACACCCCCCCTCCCCACCCCCTGGACACCCCCACCCCCTAAAAATCCCCCCCACCCCACCCCCTGGACACCACCCCACCCCCTAGACTCCCCCATGGACACCCCCCCCCCCAAACACCACCCCACCCCCTGGACACCCCCATGCACACCCCCCACCACCACCACCATTTACACCCCCACCCACCCTGGGAATTCATTTTTTTTATTGAGTTTATGGATTTTCATTGATGATTTCCTTAGTTATTTTTATGTTGATTTTTGATTATTTTGTTTTTATATATCTTAATTGATGATTAGTAACTATTAAGAAATCTTGGTTATGTTATTTCAATATTTGTACTTATATATGAGTTAACTTCAGTTTCTAACCATAAATTACTATTAAATGGTTTTAAAAATGGTTTTTTGATGAGTTTATTCATTTTATTTAATAACTAAAGACATTTTTAGAAATATGTGATAAAGGTTTTAATAAAAAATTAACACCCTTGTATTGATCCCTTTTTTATTATGAATTATATGACTTTGTTTATATTTTGATATGGGTTTGATTATGTCTTGATACTTAGGTAAATGTAAATGGGTTTCTTGTTAAAAGGTGTGGGGAAGTGATATAAAAGGTTGAAATTGGGATGAATTTCCTTTGGCCATATTATTGATATGTGATTGATGTAAGCTAAGACATTCTCTCACATCGTTAATAGTTTCATAGAAATAACCAAATATTAGGTGGGAAGAGTAGGATTAGGTAACTAACCCTTAGATTAAATCACAGTAACAAAACACTTCTAGAAAATTAGTGGTTTTTTTAGAACATAATGATGTGTTTCCATACTGTTAGTCCAAGACATGTACTCTTTAGTAACACATGGAATGTGGTGAATTAGCTTATGTGTCTCCATGACACTAGCACATGGCATGCTCTCCTTAGTGGCTCACATTTGAAAATAGATATATAATTTTAGATCTCAAGTTAGTATAAGTATCTTAGAGTTCATTGACATTAGATACCTTAGGTAATTTCCCATTATGTTTAATTGAGATGTTTATTTACTCAGTTATTTTCATGTTTAAACTATTTAAAAGTATGATATATTTTACTTAAATTTAATTTCTATATTGACATTATGATATAATTTTATGAAATTTGATTCGTCCCATTATTAATATTATTTCTCAATGTTTCTCTATAATTTTTTATATTTCTTATGCATGTTAAATATTATTCCTATTTACCTCACATTGTTGGACTAGGGTTATTTATTTTTGTGATTTTAGTAAAAATATAAAACAAATTATAAAATAATTGTTATGAAAATTATTTTTAACTTAAATTACACTCTTTTTATTAAAATAAAATTGTTCCTTTAATTATTTTGAAAAATTGTTTCAAATGGATTTCCAAGACATAAACATTTTTCTTTCAAAGTTTTGTATAGATTTTATAGAAATGGGTGATGTAGAGAGGTTTTTTCATTCAAAAATTGTTAAATATATTATTTTCCTTAAATATTATTTTAAATTATCATTTTTATAATGTCTAATAAAAGGATTTCAAAAACTATTTGGTGAAAACCTACTAGGAATGTATATCTCACACCCTACATACATATCTTAGTGTGTTTGTAGTTCTTAATACTTCTGAAGAAACTCATGTTATGATTGATTTAGATAAAATTAACCATTTAATTAGTTATTTAATGTCTTTGAATGTGGAGGTGGGTTGGATCCATATGGTAATGTATGTGTGGTAGCTCAATTTTGGTGGTTCATCTTGGATGGTTATAGCATCATCCACTATGGCCATTACTTTATTTTTTTCTCTTCCACTGATTATTTATTCTAGTTTTATACATGATTATAAATAATAAATTATTATTTAAATTATTTATTCCTTTTTATTTTATTATTATATTTGAAACTTCTTATTTATTTTTTCATGGTAGTCCAATATATGGATGAACTATACTAGATTTTATCATGCCTTATCTTGGTCTGACATGAGTGATGTTATAGGTTGAATCAAGATGGTTTGAGAAAAAATGGTATCAGGTCCATATTATTATATAGTAAAATTTTAAAGATGAAACATAGTATTTTCAATACTCAAGAGGTAAATCACAAGTGGGTGGTTTATCACCACCTCTTATGATGAAACTTGAGTTTTAATGGGTAGTTAGGATCCAAATCATGAAATTAAGTTTCTATTATTTTTTCTATATTTTGATTTTAATTGATGGTATTTCATTGTATATCAAATTTATATGGTTTTTTACTAGTTTTGGGTTTGAAATAGAGGAAGAAACAAAGATTCACGGTTAACTCAAATAGTTATAAAAACCATGAAAATATCATGCACCTGGGCATGTAATCTTTACAAAGACTTTCACACGGTTTGTGTATAGTCTGAAAAGCCATGAAACAAAAATCTTTATAGTTCTATATACCTCTATAGTTTTTTGTTTTACCCCCTTTGGATTCTGAGATTTTTATAATCTATTTCTTATTTACTTAAAATGGATTAAAATATTAGTTTTGTGGTATTTTGGGGGATTTTTTATTAAAACTTTGGATACATTTTTTTGATATATTGTCATGTTTCATGTTATAAAGGTTGGATTTCAAGGGGTAAAGGGTATTTTATAAAAATATTTTGAAAATAAAAGTGTTAAATGAGTATTAAAAGTGATTTTAATGGGTAAATAATAAGGATTTCCCTAAACAAAGTGTAATATTATTGAGTTTAAAAATGATTGATTTGGAATAAAATATGATTTATAAACTGAAAAGATATTAAAAAGGTTTTTTTTCTTTATGATTGGTGGATAATATTTTGATGGGATTTTTTGTTTTTAATTTGAAATTATTATGTTTGTAATTGTATCATGTTTTATGAACTCTGATATGAACATGTTTGAGTTTTGTGTTTTATTATTTTAATTGTGTCCTCATGAAAGGGTTAAGTAGAGTATGCAATTTTCTTTTCAAAAGGTTCCTTTTTGTGTGTTTTTTTATAATATGAGTTTAAAATTTTTAATCATTTAATTGGACCAAACATTTAATTGAGTGATTGAGTCCATTCACTTTGTCCCTTTTTTATTGAGTAGAGTTTTGTCTTGAAGGTTTATTAGATAAATCAAAAATTCCTAAATATTCTATTGGATTTACTACTGATTAAGAGTAACCCATTAGGTCTCATATCACTATCTCTTTATGTAGATATATATTTCATGTTATTTTATATAATTTCTTATTCCTCAAAATGATTTAACCAAGGTAGTGTGATATTATTGGTTTCACTATGTTAGGTTGAAACATTTCATGGTGGGGAGACCTATAGTTGATCATTCCCCTTTAATAATAGTTATATTTTTTAAAAAAACACATGTACGATCAATTTTTTGGTTCTACATGACTGGGTTGTGAGATTGAGTATTTTATCAAGTGGTATCTATTGAGTATGAATTTTTTTTATCAGTTATCTAGCAGAGTCTTAATTTGGGAACTCATAACTATTTGATCATGAATCAGGTCATGGATTTGCATGTCTTGGGATAACTTCTAGTGATCTTGTGAATTTGGGGAACTCAAAATCACTTATCATACCAAATTCATTGGGAAACTTGGTTTTTATTTCCTATTCCTGATTTTAATTCCTCTAAATTCACTAATGACTTTTTAGGGAAAGAAAGTGGCATAGTTAAGTCACTCATGACCCACAATCTCATATCTGGTGCTAAATTACATTCTTTAAACAATAGATTTGACAAAAAATAATGGGACATAAGCTAAACATATATTAATGTTATATAATTTCAGTAAGTAAAAAAAATTACATCTCATAATAATCATACAATCCTAAGAACATAAGTTTTGGTGTCTTTGAGAATTAGCTATTTAAGAATCTTTTTTTATGATACTTGTAAACTTTCCTCCATAATTGATCAACACTAGACTCCCATTTAGAATTATCATAAGTTATAATCATCTTCATAACATGTGGAATGGAAATATAATAAATGGGTGACCAAAAATTCTTAGTAAATGAAAAATTTATAAACATGTCATCCAAGCATTAAATCAAAAGCATATGAGAAAACTTGAGCAGGGGATGAATATCTTAATTAAATTATCATGGAATAATAAGATTTATTCATAAGTTATGATATAGGGATATGTAATATCAAATTAATAAACATATACCATGTAAAAATATTTTGATATAATAAACTTGAGCTATAGAGCATAATCTTATGCATATAACATAGAAATGTTACACAATAATAAGCATAAGAATCATAACATGGTTGATCACGAATCACTTCCTATTTCCCTTAGTGGATTTGGAATCAATTCATGATTACCATAGTGTATGAAGAATTAATTTTGGTTTCCCATATTTTATGTGGTATTACTTCTTGTTTCCCATAGTTGACTAGACAATACATCATGTTTCCCATAGTGGATAGAGAATTATTACTCATTACCATTATTATCTCATGAGATATAAATCCTTAAAAAATGCATTAGAGGGTCATATAGAATCCCAACCTTCATAATAACAATCATCTACACATATGTGTTCCACTAGAACATAAAAACAATATGACTTCAAACATTACTTAACTAATTCATGGAAAATAGATGGATTTCATGAAAACTATTCATAAAAAATTCCATAATCCATCCATAGAAAAATTTTAAATGGTGGATTAAAAAAATTCCCATTTTAGCATTATTAAAATTATGGTTGTTGAAATTGATTTTTTTTAATATTATCAGATAAATAAATTGAAAAATGATAGGAAATACCCCCTTTATTGAAAGCCTCAAAAACTCCATAATGATTTTTTCTTTAAAACAAAATACTTAATAAAAATGATCCATAAAAACCCAAAAAATGTTTTAAAAAATAAATTTTATAATAAAAATATGTTTTAAAAAAGAATATTTTAGAATACATATAAACATTGAATAGTTATTTCATGAAAACACTAGCCTTTAAAATCCCTTAAAAAATCAATAATTCCTTTCGAAAATCAAACTTTTACATTTGGAAGATAAAATAATTTTTCTTTTTATTTTCAAAATAATAAAGAGTTAAAATAATTATTAAAATCATTTTAAAATATGAAAAGTAATTTTCATAAATAATTATTCTCATAAAAATTAGATAATTCATAAAAGTGTTTTTAGAAAACATTTTTACCATAGTTGTTAAAGAAGAAGTTATAAATATAATTTAAAATTAATTTTAAAAAAAGTTAAGTGAAAACTTTAGAAAAAAAATTACTTTTAAAAAAATATTCATTAATTTATCCTTTAAAAAAATTAATGTTTTTTTATATGAAATGTATAGAGAGAGATAAATCATATGATCATGAAAGTAAAACCATTTGTATATTTTAACATACCTTTTTTTAAAATACAAATCATAAAAAAGGTTAATAAAATATCATTTTAAAAATAATAAAAAGGAAATATCAAGTTCACATGAGATAAAAAATATTTAGGTTTTCAAGTATAAAGGATAACATTGGATGGAATAGAAAACATGGCCATGGAAGACAAAGAGCCTACTTGGGAATCATGAGAATTGTTTTTAACAACGTCATATTTTTATGGGAAAGAAATTCATCATAGAAGGATCTTTTAATTAAAAATTAATTTTTTAATATAATGAAGATAAAATAAAATATAATACAATTATATTATATAATAAATGAAACATGAAGGAAATATGTACAAGAATAAACATCACAACCCAAGGAATGATGTTTTAAGTTATTAATACACTTTATGGATTTAGTATCACCTGAATCAAAAACCCTTCAAATAGGAAATTAATATGGATTTTAAAATCACTTATATTTTACTAAAATTATGAAAAAAATTATTCCATGAAAAATATGTATAACACAAAAATGAAACAAGTGGTGATTACATATCATATCTCAATGAAACAAGGTTGAGATCCAAAAAACCATACCTTTATTCCCGCTTAGATGAACATGATATAACCTTAAATATAACATAAATAACTATATTTATCACTTATTGAATAATATTATTCATTTTTATTAATATTTATTATATTTAATTATAATTATTTATTATACATTTATTAGTTATTTGCAGTTTATTTTCATCATCAGATGTTAGCCATTTTGATTGTTTCTAGCATGAATTAAAGTGTAGTTATCGATTCCCATTAATTTATATCAAGTTAATAGCTACATAATTATACGAGGTGCTATATTATTTTCTATATAATTATTTATAAAACACTAATTTCATTCCATTATATTTTTAGTCATGATTCGTGAAGTCAGTATCAGTGACAAGATTATTTTAGTAATTTTTTATGATTAAAGGTTTCTATGTTATTAATGCGTAAATATTAATATAACGTTTCAAAAAACATAACCCAGACATTATTTTCTGATTAATTTCTAATATAATCATTATTCATGTTTCCATGTACATCTATAATAGTGATTTATATTATTGTTCATGTAGGTGGCTAAACCTACCTAAACAAGAACAAGTTATAATCTATTAGAGAATATGTAACACCCCAAGCTTCCATGGTATGTTTCCCTTTGAATAATGTAATATCTTGCATTGTACGTAACTTTGAGATTCTAACACAACGCGACCAATCAAACTAGCCATTATTAATAGTAATACCCACTTTTTTAAATTTTATAAATTTTATCTTTCAAAATGGACTTCATTTTTGGATTCGGAATGTCGAAATTAGCTTAGAGTGAATTTTTGGTATTTTTATGAAAACTTTCAATTTTCTGATGAATACTGAAAAACACTGAGTTATAGTTTAAAACCGAATTTATATTAAAATAATTAATTATTCTATTTAAATTTATTTTAGGTCAAAATAGATACATAATAACTATATATATTCAATGTAATTAATTGGATTCATTTTTTAATAATATTATATATGTAAACTTTTATTGAACTTTTCACCGTCTTTTACCAACCTCCTAGGAGCAATTGCAAATTTACATAAAACTTGATTTTACCGCTTCTGTGAGTTGAATTTTGAAAATCCAAGAGACACGGTTAATATCAAGTAGTAAAATGTGGTTCAATAAGATAAAAATAATTTTTGGTGAATAGTAACTTTTAACTTTTATTTACCATAATTAAAAGTAAATAGGGTAATTAAAGGTAAAAATGATATTATTATTACCCTAACACGTGTCCTAATTCTATTGGATAAGTATAATTCGACCAAAAAAAAACTTAGGAATAAAATATGATCCTTTAGGTCTACTTTGATTCGATAAGGACATTTATTATTATTTAATTCAAAGAAGAGTTAAAAGTGTTAAATTCATTATTTAATAACTAAACCATTTTTAATATTGGATTACAGGTAATATAAATTAAACTATAAATATTAATTAGAAAGATAAAAATATTTCCTACATAATGGTATTTTATTTATAATTTTTAGACATTAAATAATTAAATTTATTTATGACACAATGATGATGCAGTAATTACCTAATTAATGAAATATTAAAATAATTGATATTATAAATATCCAAATAAATGTAATTTTAGACTTTTTAGTAATTACACTAATTTTATAGGTTCATACGACATATTAGGGTTAGTTAGATGAATTGTTTTTGAAGTAATAATGTTGTTATAAATTTAGCAAAAACAAAATACCAAATATTGTCAAAATTAACATAAAAGAGTTTTTTTAAATATTATATCATTAATTGATATTCTATTCCTAAAAATATAAGGTTCGGAAAAAAGACTTATATAATGATATTTGTATCATTAATTAACCACTTGGGGTTCTCTTGGAAGTTTATAGTAAGTTTATTAACCATATAATATAAAAATACAAAGAGACATGGTAAATGTCAAACTATTTAACTAAGAATTAAATCTAAAACATAAGGTTAATATGGTGACCCAAACCTTCATAAAACCTATTTTTTGAGTGTTTTAAGACCCACACCCACATTATACTTTAAATAATTCACTTTGGGGCCATTATAACCTAAAATTATTTTATTATAAAATAATATTTCTAGATTTTTCTAAGGTGCCCCTCACTCTTCTTATAAAATGGCACTCCCCCTTCTCTCTAATTCACACCTTCAAAGAAATTTTTCACAAAGAAACCCTGTCCACATACCCTATAAACTTTCCTCCCTTCATTCTAGAGGACTTACTTTAGTCATAAAGCCAACCTAAGGAGCCCTTTTGGTCAAATCAAAAGAAAGAACCCGAAGAAGAGGTAAATATTTCATCACCTCTTTCAAGTTCATTTCTTCTTCCACTTCCTCTTTCTTTTTTGATTCCATTATAAAATAATAACACCAGTATATTATATATATTTTTATGTTATTATAAATATGGTACAACCATATTCATTATTCTATCCATCCTTTGAATGACATGTCACCATACATGCGTACGTACGACTTACCGTCACCACGCCGTGGTGTAATTGTTATTCAATACATTATTATTTGGATGGGTATAATAATGATGTGTAATTGATGTAAATAATAAATATAACATGATAATTATTCTATATATATGATATACCATCCAATTATATATTATTTTAATAACAAAATAATGGTATTGTCTTTCGTGCGTACGTACGGATTACCGTCTCCACAAACGCGATGAGATTCATTCCTCATCATAATCCATTCAAGACTAATTTTCATTAGATGATTAAAAATAATGATTAAAGACTTAATATAATTTATAATATTAATAAGATTCATCCTATCCATAACAAACATTAGTTACAAAACAAATCATATTAAGGAAAATGAATCAGTTAACACCCGAAACTACGATAATACTAAAATATTATTAACAAAGCAGTTTTAAAAGATCAAATATCATATCATATTAATTTATATGATTCTTTTATAATTTAATAACAATTATTTCACCATTATTAAGGAGTTTAACCTACCATCGACCAAGGAAAAGTACTAAGTAAGGGGTTTCTTATCTCACATTTAATTCAGTGAGGTTTTCATTGTTCGCCAATTATTTATTGCATGTGGTGTATTGTGTACTTCCAGTTGATATATATAATCATTATAGTATTTATATTCATGTTATTCTATGATTAATTTGGTGGTTATTAACTTTTTTTCATACAGATCAATTGATTACAATGAAGTAAGGATTTTTCATCTCACTTTTTATTCCTGTGAGATTCATGCTATATTGGCCACTATTTCCTTTTGTGTGGAATATGTATTGTCCATGATTGTATTCTTGGTGTAATATACTTTAATTTATGAGTATTTACATCTTCATTGTATGATCATTATTTCATGGGTTGTATGTTTCATAAATTGCCAAATCGGTAAGGGAATTTCAAATTTCAATTTCCACTCAGTGGGATTTATGCATAATTCATTGATTATTTTACTCCATAATTATGTGTGGAATCACTATTTTTTATTTGAATATTAATTTAAAATCCCCTTTATATGGATATACTTTTGATACACATAATCACTCCATTAATAAATTCTCAAGTCATCAATATGAACTTGATAAGAGTAATTTTAACTCAACCTCCATTTATTGAGTTAAACATCCAATTCATTGGTGTTGTTTTTAAAAGAATATGTGTGAATGTCCTATGATTTATTTACACTTAATATCCAATAATATTAATTGTATTTATATTTTTCACACATAATAATGTCGTTTATTTATCCTTAAACTAAGTATACGGTCTCTATAGAATATTTCATCTCAATTTACATTCCATTGAAACTTCTTTGTTGTTATATGACAATTAACTTTTATATGGTGTATATAATGTACTTTGACATGGTATATCATGAATACATTTATTCACATGATATTATAAAGTTTTTATTACCTCAATTATTTCTATTCAAGTGTCTCTCTTTTGGTTTGTAACTCTAACTAAAATATCTTTTTAAAATATTTTAAAAATTTATTATTCTAAATCTTTCTCATTAATGTCCATGTTTTAAAAATGGTTTTAAGTTGTTATATATATGGAAATTAAAGTTTTAAAATTAAAATTCCTTTTAAAAGTTTCAAATTGGTATGGGACACTTTGATTCAAAAATCTATTTTAAATGGCTTCTTGATAAATAGTGAGACTTTTAAATGTTTTCAAGAAAAAGGGGGACATTTCTCTCAAATAGTTTTGATGATTATTTTCATCTATGTCAATATCATTAATTATTATCTATTTATGTTGATCTATTATAATTATATCTTCTATATTGTATTGAATGAGTTATGTTTGACTGTGGATGTGCTATTTTTATAACATTCATGGTTTTTGGTTAAAATATTGACATTTTATATGCTAGTTTTAATACGAATGTTCAGATTATGTTTCAGCCTTTTCATATGAGGAATGCATTGGACTTAGTAAGTGACGGGTGGAGCCTGCTATAGCTCGTCGATGCATCATTAGGTCTCATGAGACAAACTAGTGTCTTGGCATAAGGCTTTGACAAAATCTTATTTGTAGCCTTGGCACAAGGCCTTGACTATGTGGTTATGAAAGTCTGAAATTATGTATTCCATCATTATGAAAATAGATATTGATAATACATGTGATTATTTTACTAGTATAATATCCATGTGAGTAAGTAAATGGAATTATTTTGATTTATATTTTCCATATTATGATGAAGTTTATGTCTAAAAAGATTTTTTTAGTTCTATACATTCTCTTAAATGTTTATGCTTATTTATGAAAGTTTCCTCTATATTGTTATCCTTACTGAGCATCTGAGATTACCCCTTTCTTTGTTTTATTTTTCCCAGGATGTGAAGAAGTATATTATGAATGACCTACAGGGAAAGACTATGGGATCTCAGTGTTGTCTATGAAAACAATGTTGTTTTATTTTTCCATTTTATGTAATGTAAACCTTATGAATGTATCTAGTACTTCCAAGGCTACTAAACTAATTGGTCTTTCAAGACTTGATCTTTTGTGATCATGCCAATGATACGTAATAATGCACCTACTCTAGGCTTCTGGGGTCGAAGCGTTGCAGTTGGTATCAGAGGAATTTTAGTACAAACCTTGGAAACTAGATTTAGATAAACTCTAATTAGAGCACATAGCCCTAAGATAGACTTTAACGATTAGTATAGAATAACCTCCTAGAATTTTAGTATTGTAGAGATTTTTTGAGTTTTCCAAGAAATGCATCCTTTTTTGGATACGAGCAGGTAGAGGCGTCTCTGGAATAGATGTACCTAGGGGTAAAACCCAAAAACACTGCTTTGAGCTAGACTTGAACGAGAAATGGTACATGACAATGGGCCTTGTTGAACTCTTGGTTACGAAACTCCTAGGGGATATACTTAGGATAATTTACATTTTCTTTACAAACTGATTTGAAGGATTTTAATATATAATGAGAATAAATTACCTTAGTTAATCCTAAGGTGTTTCAAATTAAAAATATGGTGTCATGATATTCTCTAAATGATTTTATGACTACTGTTACTCAGACAATGCTTTCTGGTTTTAGTCAATGGCTGGATTCCAAGAAATTCATAGTAACTTCCAGCATGATGTACAAGGTGGGAATGGTGGTGGAAATGAGAAACAAAATGTAATGTTGATATGCGTAAAAGATATTGTGTTCATACAAAATGAGTATTCCAAAAATATGATCAACAACATATATATCTACCAAATCTAGGACTCAACAAAGAAGAGAAAGGTGATGAATGACAATATCTTCAATAGTGGAGACCATGGAGAAAAGAATCCTCAATTTCCATCATACAGGAAATGTGGAAGGAGACACCCAGGAAAGTGTCTCAATGGAATAAAGAAATTCTTTACATGTGGGAAAGAATGACATAAAGTAAAGAATTACTGAGGAAAAATAAAGATTACTATGGAAGAAAATAAAAATGGTCCCAATAAACCATTTACAGTCATTTTCTGTAAATATAGGGGACCTGACCATTACCCGAGTGAATTCCCTATTCTATAGGATATTTTCTTGGTCAAAGAAGAAACTACGTGGAAATAAATGGTTGGAGAAATGTTTAAAAGAATTAGTGCTCCTTATTGGTGAGATTACTTTGGAATAATTTTCTATTGTATTTGTAACCCTGCAGTTTGTCATGTGAAAATGATATTTGAGGTAGAATTATCTTTTATCATGTGGATAGATTTATAAATAACCATTTTGTTTTATATAATCATTGGGTTTGAGGAAATTACAAGTTATTATATTTTGGGGTGAAAATGCAAGGTATGAGATAACATTTGTGGTTAAATTATGTTATGTTTATTTTGAGGAATTTATCTCATTTTGCTAATGTTATAAAATATAGTTTTTGAAAAAGGACAACATGCACACCGTGTGACAACCCGTCGTATTGGACAATGCTGTGGGAATTGAACCCACAACCAGAGTGCGATTGGGATTTATCGCCTACCACTAGACTACTTAAAGTCCCTGGTTAGTATGACTAATTATTTTTAGTTAAATGATTTTGTTGATCAATAATAACTTGATGTGATGACCCGACCCAATGGGGTTCGAGCTGCGACTCCCCAAGCCCGCCTCCAATAGGCCAGGGGCTGCCGACTAGCGTCGAGTAGGCTATCACACACATGGGAGGCATTAGCCTAAGGTACCTGTACACACGCACCCACAAACACCTCCATGCAACTGTACAGAGATATATAAAACTCAAAAGAAAATGCATGCATACATATATCCCAAACCAGAGTATAGAAGAAGTACAAAAGGAAAAAATACGTCCCACCAAAAGCAAACTACAAAAGCACATCCAACCTGCTCTGAATAAGGGGAACGCTGCCACAAACACCCACCGGAAAGATCCCTCAGCACCACACCGAAAAACACCCCGGTCAGTCTCGCTCACTCAGCTCCGCCTGCTCCGGGTCCTCCTGGGACTCCGTAAAAGGGCATGTGGTCTGCACAAGACACAAACATATGTGGGCAAAGCCTGTTCAGGGGTGAGTATAAACATACTTAGTAGGCACCCCAAAAACCTAAAACCAAATAGAGAAACTGAAAGACAACTGTCCTCTCATCCCAGCCAGAGGGAACCCAGACGAGAGAGAAACTCCATCTCATGACAAACCTCGGATAAACACAACAAAGTTAGCTCAGGTCAGGTGTATGGCCATACATACACCTTGAACAATCCAGATATACCCAGCTCGCGCACCAAGCCACAAGAGGTACCGACATCATCACCAGCAACTGACCACAACCAGGAGAGTACACCACACGATCACTGTCATCCCAGATGACACTCATCTGATAGATACACTCCATTGGGTTTCTCAACAAACCTCTCAGATGCTCACTTGAGAGATCACACTCATCGGATAGAAACTCTGAGGAAACCTCACTGAAACAACATAACCACCAAACTCCTCGGATAGGGGATCGCTCCTAGGGTCCGCTAGGGGATACCAGAACCCACTTCGATATACGAAACTCAAAGATAGGGGATCACCCCCAGGGTCTGCTGGGGTATACCACGACCCGATCTGGCATATGTAGTTCTCACAGATATTGGATCACACCTAGGATCCACTGGGGGATACCACAACCCGATATGGCACTCGACAGAAACACGTCACTCAGATAGAGGATCATCGCCCATATAAAGGTGGTCACGATGATACTGAAACCCTATCTGGTATAACTCACGATGTAGGGGATCGAACTGACAATACCGCAACCCTACAGACTCCACGCGCTGAGTAGGGGATCACATAACCAACGATACTACAACCCTACTATAAACCTGATGCTGAGAATAGGATTGTATACCCAATGATGCCACAACCCTACTGAGCACGGCCCACTGCGTAGGGGATCGTATTCCCGATGATGCCACAAACCCTATGGGGTTAACCTGCAAGATAGGGGATCTTCACCCGTGGATAAACGGTCACAACGATACCAAGAACCCGATCTAAAGAAACGATGCTAGAGGATCCCGCTCCAGGCCCACCGAATAGATGCCACAACTCTAACATTTAACATCCCATCGAGAGGATCACAAACCTATACGAAGGTTGTGATGCCACACGAACCCTCGTGGGAACGAACCAAGGGAGTACTCTCAACCACTGTTGGTCCAAAACGTCACCAACCCGAGCAACCTGCAACAACGCCACATTATGCACCTCCAAGGCCATTACCGAGGCCACCATCGTGATCTACGCGGAAAAACACGTAGGATGGGCTGCTTACTCGCCCGAAAAGGAGCACCGGTGAAAAAAGGCACTATTCACCGTAGCTAGCTCATTGGGGGCCCACAAAACGATCCCAAAATCCATCGAGCAGATCATACCACGGTGATCCCCTTGGAAAAACAAGCGGAATTGACTACTCGCTCGTCCAAAACGGACACCCGGTGAAAAAGGTACTATTCATCGAAGCCAGGTCGGATGGGGACCACGCCTCGATTCTGAAACTCATCGAACAGATTGCATCATTACGATCCTCTCAGAAAAACACACAGGATCGACTAATCATCCGCCAAAATCGGACTCCAAGTGAGAAAGCTACGTTTCTCCACAAACGCCAAAACCCGGCCTCGTGCGGGCCGCACCCCGAACTCGATCCCAACACCCGGAAACAATCTCAAAAAGTATGTCGTACCATCTAGGTCTCAATGCCACTGACGGCACATCATTCGTATGCTCCGGGTAGAAGTTACAACGGCCTGGAGTCGTAAAATAATAAAATATTATTATTTTATTCAACGTTTCAAGCTCCCGGGCCAAAATCCTGACTCACAAAATTCTCAAAGTGAGTTCAAAAGGTCTGCATCGACGCAAGGAAGGCATCACCGCAAAACGGCTCGCAAATCGGCGTTACGGTTTGCAAGTTTCGGGGGTTTAAAGAACCCCCAAAAAATCCTGGACGGACCACCGCCAGTCTCGCCAGAAACCATCGCGCCGCTGCCAGATTCCTCCGCTACTGCTGGCACCGCCGCCGCGCCTCGCTGGATTCCGCCATGGCCACCACCGAAATCCGGGATTTTCACCAGAAAACATCCGGGAACCGCCGGGAGCACCCCGGTGCTCCAAAAACAGATCTAAAACATGTTTTGGAAACCTCAGGACCCGAAATATACAACCCTTATAATGATTTAAAGAAAAACAACAAATAAATCGGGTCCGGGATTTCAAAACTCAAACCGCCTACCTCGTGGGTGAAACGTCGAAGCTTCGGGTGCAGATCGACGCCGGCGACGCCCAGAAGCTAGATCCACTGACGAACGGCACAAAAAACGAACGAATCTGGCTCGATATGGAGAAGAAACGGAGGAGGTGTGGTGGTGGTTTCTCCGTGCGTCCACTGCACGTGAGGGATGAGGGAGGTAATTGATTATGTTTTAATTTTTTTTAAACAACTCATTTAACTCTCCCCTGCCAACTCGCCTCCGTCCCGGCACCCGATGCAGACAAAGGCGAGGTCACCCCTAGGGTAAACGCGCCATTCGGAACGCAACGACAGACTCGGATTTGCGATCCGAGACTCCTTTCAGAAGTTATTCGATCTGATGCTCGAAAACCAACTTTTCCACTTATTTACAAAAACGCCCCTGGTGGTGTTTTCCACAGTAGGCCCGCGACCGCGAAGTTTACACCTATCCATGGGTAAAAGGCACGTTTCGGACGCAACCGTGCCCTTAGATTCCCGTTCTGATCTACCGTTTAGAATATATCACACCCCCTCCCTGTGCATATTATAAAAAACTTTATATTTTTATAAAATTAATTCCGGGCACACCGGGCCTCGAAATTGCACGCCGTCTTCATGCCTAGCTCTGGAATTATTCATAGAAATATTCCAAAGTCTGACCGGGCCAAAAAACCGAATCACTACATCCTCCCCCCCCCCCTTAGAACTTTTCGTCCCTGGAAATCCCAAAGCACAAGGAAAGCGACTGGACTCTCAACTGGGTCTCCCACGCCAGCGAGTTCGCCAACCAACACCCATGCCCGAACACATAAGTCAGAGGGACTCATCCAGTACACCTCAACACTATCCGCTTTGGGCAGCACTGACTCGCCCGCACGATTTTTAATCGCATCACAAAACTGCGTCTCGGTGGGGGAAGGATCCCTCTTCCTCATGCATTCGAAGTACGCCGAACAACACCCACACAGGGTCTTACCAACGCCCTGAAAAAAACGTGATCAAGAAACGGAAAGGAAACAGTACCGCTAAACAATGTCTATCAAACTACTGCAGAAAGTAGAAAAGACACAGGGCGTACCTCTATCCATCTGCGAAGCCTCTCGTTCAACAGCCTCCAGGGCATGCAGTTGTCCTCTCCCTCGGACACCAGCTCCCTGATCTTGGCATGGACCACCTGGGGGTGGGGGTGGTGGCAACTGATACAGCCTACCACTGCCTCCTGCTGCACCCGCTCTGCCGCCACGTCCACCGCCGTACAGACCTCCTTGCTCGAGACGCTACCTATGCCAAGGTGGTCCATCAACTGGCTCCCTCTCAGTAGAACTTCGAGTTGGAAAATCTCTATCAAGATGCCCCCGACCGTCGAAAGCATAACACTGCCTCTCCTACGGCTTACCAAAACTGGCATGCGAGCCCTGTGAGCCCTGAGCCTCAGATCCTCCATCCTGTGGTCGCCTCCTGAAACGTCGCCCACAACCGGGCCCCTGAATCTGTCGTCGGCTACCAGATGTCGATTCGACTGACAAAGTCTCAGCTCTCACGTGCCCAACACTATTAGGGGGAAACTGCTCATCTAGAAAGCTCTCCACCACCAACGCTCACTCCAGCACTCCAGCATAGGTGGGCAGGCCCAAGGAAACCACAGCAGCTCAGATGTCCTTCTGTAAGCCCTTCTCGAAGGTCCGAGCCCTAAAGAACGGGTCTCGAACCA
This sequence comes from Viscum album, assembly GCA_963277665.1. NCBI lineage: Eukaryota > Viridiplantae > Streptophyta > Magnoliopsida > Santalales > Viscaceae > Viscum > Viscum album. The sequence continues at coordinate 1,851,348,688 of OY728156.1, forward strand.
TATCCAGGGAGTAGCATGACAGGTCTATAAACCTCATTGAGTACTCTATCACAGTCATGCTCTCCTGTCAAAGCTGCAGAAGCTCCTAGATCTGCACTGACCTCCACGTCACTGGATAGAACTCTTCCCTGAAGAGCCGCTCAAACTCTGCACATGTGAGCGTCTCCTCGTCATGGGACTGCGTCACTAGGCTCCACCATCGCCTGGAAGAACCATGCAGAAGGCTCGCCGCTAAGACCACCATCTGATCTGGAGGTGTCCTCACAAGGTGGAAAACTCGGGTGACTGCCTCAAGCTAGTCATCAGCTGCCTGGGGGTCTGGATAACCCCGGAACCTCAAAGGTCGCTGCCTCGGGAAACTCATGCAGTGCACTCAGCCTACGCGCAACCTCGTCCTGCACTGTTGACACAACCAGCTGCTCGACAGGTGGTGGCATAACTGGCGAACCACCTGGAGGTCCAGGCTCAGAACCTGCGCCCTGCTCCACAGCCTCTGCATGGGGTGGATCGTCACCACAATCCCACTGCGGAACCCTCGCTGGCTGTCGTCGTGGATGAATCCTGAAATACATTCAAGATGCACCACAGTCAAAGAGTATATCTGGAGAGCTGACTCAAGAAGGACAAAAAAACACAAAACACAGTCCTATATGATGCATGTACCATTATGTCCCTGCGACCAGTATACGAATGTCCCGAGTCGAAAGACAGGTTATCAGAGTCCTAGTGTATGGATACGTCGGCCGCCACACCAACACTAGAGTCTCTGGCCTGAAAGCCGAGCTCAAAACACCCTAACAATGCCTCTATGCAACCCAAACAAAACTCACAGCTAGACCAGCTATGCTCTGAGATCCCAAAGGTGGAACCTCCTTTGATACTACTCTGTCATGACCCGACCCAACGGGGCTCGAGTCGAGACTCCCCAACCCCGCCTCCAATAGGCCAAGGGCTGGCGACTAGCGCCGAGTAGGCTATCACACACATGGGAGGCATTAGGCAAAGGTACCTGTACACACGCACCCACAAACACCTCCATGAAACAGTGCAGAGATATATAAAACTGAAAAGAAAATGCATGCATACATCTATCCAAAACCAGAGTACAGTAGAAGTACAAAAGGGAAAAATAGGGCCCACCAAAAGTAAACTACAAAAGCACATCCAACCTGCTCTGAAGAAGCGGAACACTGCCACAAACACCCACCAAAAAGATCCCTCGGCACCGCACTGACAAAAAACTCAGTCAGTCTCGCTCACTCAGCTCCGCCTGCTCCAGGTCCTCCTGGGACTCCGTCGAAGGGCATGTGGTCTGCACAAGACACAAACATGTGCAGGAAAAGCCCGTGTAGGGGTGAGTATAAACATACTCAGTAGGAACCCCAAAAAACCAAAACCAAAGAGAGCAACTGAAAGACAACAGTCCGCTCATCCCAGCCAGAGGGAACCCAGACGAGGGAGAAACTCCATCTCGTGACCAACCTCGGCTAAACACAACTAGTCAGCTCAGCTCAAGTGTATGCCCATACATACACCTTGAACAATTCAGATATACCCAGCTCGCGCACCAAGCCACAAGAGGTACCAACCTCATCACCAGCAACTGACCACAACCCAGAGAGTACACCACACGATCACTATCATCCCAGATGACACTCATCTGAGAGATACCCTCCATCGAGTTTCTCAACAAACCTCTCAGACGCTCACTCAATAGATCACACTCGTCGAATATAAACTCTGATGAAACCTCGCTGAAACAACATAAACACCCAACTCCTAGGATAGGGGATCTCTCCTAGGGTCCTCTAGGGGATACCAGAACCCACTCTGGTATATGAAGCTCACAGATAGAGGATCACTCCCAGGGTCTGCTGGGGGATACCATGACCTGATCTGGCATACGTAGTTCTCACAGATAGGGGATCATACCTAGGATCCACTGGGGGATACCACAACCCGATCTGGCGCTAAACAGAAACAGATCACTCAGATAGAGGATCATCGCCCATATAAAGGTGGTCACGACGATACCAGAACCCTATCTAGTATAACTCGCGATGTAGGGGATCGAACTGACGATACTGCAAACCTACAGAAACCACGCACTGAGTAGGGGATCGCATAACCAATGATACTGCAACCCTACTATAAACCTGATGCTGAGAAGAGGATCGTATACCCGACGATGCCACAACCCTACTGAGCATGGCCCACTGCGTAGGGGATCATATTCCCGATGATGCCACAAACCCTACGAGGTTAACCTCAAGATAGGGGATCGTCGCCCGTGGATAAACGGTCCCAGTGATACCAAGAACCCGATCTAGAGAAACTATGTTAGAGGATCCCGCTCCAGGCCCACCAAAGAAATTCCATAACTCTAACAGTTAACATCCCATCGAGAGGATCACAAACCTATACGAAGGTTGTGATGCCACACGAACCCTCGTGGGAACAAACCAAGGGAGTACCCTCAACCACTGCTGGTCCAAAACATCGCCAACCCGAGCAACCTGCAACAATGTCACGCTACACACCTCTAAGGCCACTACCGAGGCCACCATCGCGATCTACACGGAAAAACACACAGGATAGGCTGCTTACTCGCCCAAAACAGAGTACCGGTAAAAAAAGGCACTATTCAACGTAGCTAGCTCATGCGGGGCCCACAAAACAATCCCAAAACCCATCGAGTGGATCATACCACGGCGATCCCCTTGGAAAAACAAGCTGAATCGACTACTTGCTCATCCGAAACGGACACCCGGTGAAAAGGTATTATTCCCCGAAGCCAACTCGGGTGGGGCCCACGCCTCAATTCCAAAACTCATCAAATGGATCACACCATTACGATCCTCTCAGAAAAATACACAGGATAGACTAATCATCTGCCAAAATCGGAGTTCTGGTGTGAAAGCTACGTTTCTCTGCAAAAGCCAAAACCCGGCCTCGTGGGGCCTGCACCCCGAACTCGGTACCAACAGCCAAAAACCAACTCAAAAATTCCTTCGTACCATCAGGGTCTCAACGCCACTAACAGCACATCATTCGGACGCTCTGGGTAGAAGTTACAACGGCCCGAAGTCGTAATATAATAAAATATTGTTATTTTATTCGACGTTTCAAGCCCCCAAGCCAAAATCCTGACTCAAAAAATTCTCAAAGTGAGTTCAAGAGGTCTGACTCGACGCAAGGAAGGTGTTTCCGCAAACGGCTCGTAAATCGGAGTTACGGTTTGCAAGTTACGGGGGGTTAAAGAACCCCCGGAAAATCCTGGTCGGACCACCGCCAGCCTCGCCGGAAACCACCGCGCCGCCGCCGGATTCCGCCGCGCCACCACCGGAATCCGGGATTTCCGCTGGGAAACTTCCGGGAACCCCCGGGAGCACCCCGGTGCTCCAAAAACAGATCCGAAATATGTTTCGGAAACCTAGGGACTCGAACTATACAACCCTTATAATGATTTGAAGAAAAAAACAAATAAATGGGGTCCAAGATTTCAAAACTCAAACCCCCTACCTCGCGGGCGAAACACCGAATCTTCGGGTGCAGATCGACGTCGGCGACGCGCTGATGCTAGATCTGCTGACGAACGGCACAGAAAACAGGCGATTCTGGCTCGATCTGGCGAAGAAACGGAGGAGGTGCGGTGGTGGTTTCTTCGTGCGTCCGCTTCGCGTGAGGGAGGAGGGAGGTAATTGATTATGTTTTAATTTTTTTTTAACACAACTCATTTAACTCTCCCCCGCCAACTCGCCTCCGTCTCGGCACCCGATGCAGAAAAAGGCGAGGTCACCCCTAGGGTAAACGCACCATTCTAAACGCAATGACCGACTCAGATTTCTGATCCGAGACTCCATTCATAAGTTATTCGAGCCGACGCTCGAAAACCAACTTTTCCACTTATTTACGAAAACGCCCCTGGTGGCGTTTTCCACAGCAGGCCCACGACTGCGAAGTTTACACCTCTCCTAGGGTAAACGGCACGTTCTGGACACAATTGTGCCCTTGGATTCCCGTTATGAGATACCGTTTAGAAGATATCACACCTCCTCCACATGCATAGTATAAAAAACTTAATATTTTTATAAAATTAATTTCGGGCACACCGGGCCTTGGAATCGCACGCCGTCTTAATGCCTAGCTCTGGAATTCTTCATAGAAATATTCCAAAGTCTGATAGGGCCAAAAACACGAGTCTCTACAGTTTATTTGGGATCTTACGTCTTATCAAATGAATACCCTTAGTATAGGAAATTATTTGGGGATTAACTGATACATGTTATTTTGGAAGACGTTCGATCTGTTGGGAACACTATATGCCTAAGGAAAATAGAATACTATGGGATTTAATTTGAGAAGTAATGGTGGATTTTTATCTATGTTTTTATTGTTGATTTATAGTGATTTGGGTTATTCATGGAAATGATTAACCTATAATAGAGAATATGTGATTAGGTTAATTACTTTTAAGTATGTGACTTTAAGAGTAGTTGATGTCATTTAAAGATACTATTTAACGTGGAAGACTACATAACCAAATTCTTCTAAGTTTTGAGTTTCAATATTAGTTTGGATTATATTGAAGGATTTTAAGGACAATTGTTTATTGAATGGTACTTATTTAACATTGGGTTATTGTTGGTTTAATTTTAGAAATTAAGATTAATGTTTCTTTCTATAAAGGAATATTCTTTTGGGGGATCATCTAATCTTGTACAAACCATTTTGGTTTGGATTAATCACTAAAGACATAGTAAATATATATTTTATCCTTTGTGGATCATGTGATTCTCTATAAGTTGATTCTAGCTCTTCCGGTGTGACCAAGTCATCTTGAATACTCATTCTTTGAAAAAAAAAATGGGTTAGTGGTAGAAATTTATTAAAGAATAAAACTATACTTAAAAATTAAGTATATCTCTTTATATTCATAGTCAATCTCATAAATAAATTCCTTATCTTTATGAAATGTAACTTAAAATAAAAAAACGTTGTCCGTTTACTTTTCCTACTGGGAAACTAATGACCATTTATCCCATCAAAAGTTTGTGGTTTTCTTGTTGTTAAATTTCTCCTGCTCATGTTTTCTATCCCTCTCCATCAGAACATGACACCTAGTTTATCTTCCATATCTATATTTTCCTACATGGAATCCTAGTATGGGTTATCTCGGGTGACCTTTGTACTTCTCTTTCTTTCGTTTAAAATGATAGTTTTATTGACTCTTTTTCTGATGTGGCACTTTCAATTATGTTCCCAAGACCAATTTTGAAAATTGTGAGGATACAATTTCCAAAAGGGGGGAATAATGTAACACCCCAAGCTTCCACGGTACGCTTCCATTTGAATAATGTAATAGCTTGAAATGTACGCAACTTCAAGATTCTAACACATCGCGACCAATCAAACTAGCTGTTATGAATAGTAATACCCACTTTTTTAAATTTTATAAATTTTATCTTTCAAAATGGACTTCATTTTTGGATTCAGAATATCGAAATTAGCTTAGGGTGACTTTTTTGTATTTTTCTGAAAACTTTCAATTTTTAATGAATAGTGAAAAACACTGAGTTATAGTTTAAAACTGAGTTTTTATTTAAATAATTAATTATTTTATTTAAATTAATTTTAGGTCAAAATAGATACATAATACCTATATATTTTCAATGTAATTCATTTGATTCATTTTGTAATAATATTAGATATATAAAATTTTATTGAACTTTTCACCGTCTTTTACCCACCTCCTAAAAGCATTTGCAAATTTACATAAAACTTAACTTTACCACTTATGTGAGTTGAATTTTGAAAATCCTAGAGACACGGTTAATATCAAGGAGTAAAATTTGGTTCAATAAGATAAAAATAATTTTTGGTGAATAGTAACTCTTAACTTTTATTTACCACGGTTAAAAGTAAATAGGGTAATTAAAGGTAAAAATGATATTATTATTACCATAACACATGTTTTAATTCTATTGGATAAGTATAATTTGACCAAAAATAACCTTAGGAATAAAATATGATCCTTAAGGTCCACTTGGATTAGATTAGTACATTTATTATTATTTAATTCAAAGAAGAGTTAAAAGTGTTAAGTTCAATGTTTAATAACTAAACCATTTTTAATATTGGCTTACACATAATATAAATTCAACTATAAATATTTATTAGATATATAAAAATATTTCCTACATAATGGTATTTTATTTATAATTTTTAGACATTAAATAATTAAATTTATTTATGATACAATGATGATGCAATAATTACCTAATTAATGAAATATTAAAATAATTGATATTATAAATATCCAAATAAATGTAATTTGAGACTTTTTTATGAATTAGAATAATTTTCTAGGTTAATATGACATATTAGGGTTCGTTATATGAATTGTTTTTAAAGTAATAATGTTTTTATGAATTTATAAAAAACAAAATACCAAATAGTGTCAAAATTGACATAAAAGAGTTTTTAAAATAAATATTATATTATTAATTGATATTCTATTCCTAAAAATCTAATGTTCATGCAAAAGACTTATATAATGATATTTGTATCATTAATTAACCACTTGGGTTTCTCTTGAAAGTTTATAGTAAGTTTATTAACCATATAATATAAAAATACAAAGAGACATGGTAAATGTCAAACTACTTAACTAAGAATTAAATATAAAAGATAAGGTTAATATAGTGACCCAAACCTATATAAAACCAATTGTTTGAGTGGTTTTCGACCCATACCCACCTTATCCTTTAAATAATCCACTTTGGGCCATTAGAAACGGAAAATTATTTTATTATAAAATAATATTTCTAGCTTTTCCTAAGGTGCCCCTCACTCCTCTTATAAAAGGGCACTCCCCCTTCTCTCTAATTCACACCTTAAAATCCATTTGGATCGGCCAAACCCAGCCCAAATACCCTCTAAACTATCCTTAATTCATCTTAGAGGTCTTTATTTAGGCAGAAAGCCAACCTAAGGAGCCCTTTTGATCAAATCAAAAGGAAGAACCCGAAGAAGAGGTAAATATTTCATCACCTCTTTCAAGTTCATTTCTTCTTCCACTTCCTCTTTCTTTGTTGTTTCCATTATAAAATAATAACTCCAGTATATTCTATATATTGTGATGTTATTATAAATATGGTACAACCATATTTATTATTCTATCCATCCTTTGAATGACATGTCACCATACGTGTGTACGTACTGCTTACTGTCTCCACGTCGTGGTGTAATTGTTATTCAATACATTATTATTTGGATGGGTATATTAATAATGTTTAATTGGTGTAAATAATAAATATAACATGATAATTATTCTTTATATATGATATACCATCCAATTATATGTTATTTTAATAACAAAAGAATGATATTGTCGCTCGTGCGTACGTACGGATTACCGTCTCCACAAACGCGATGAGATTCATTCCCCATCGTAATCCATTAAAGAATAATTTTCATTACATGATTAAAAATAATGTATAAATACTTAATATCATTATTAATATGAATAAGATACATCCTATCCATAAAAACCATTACTTACGAAATTAATCATATAAAGGAAAACGAATAAGTTAACACCCGAAACGACGATAATACTAAAAAATTATTAACAAATTAGTATTAAAAGATCATATATGATATCATATTAATTTATATGATTCTTTTATAATTTAATAAAAATTATTTAACCATTATACAGGAGGTTAACCTACCATCGACCAAGGAAAATTACAATGTAAAGGGTTTCTTATTTAACATTTAATTCTGTGATATTTTCATTGTTCGCCACTTATGTATTGCATGTGGTGTATTCTGTACTACTAGTTGATATATATAATAATTATTCTCTTTATGTTCATGGTATTCTGTGATTAATTTGGTGGTTATTAACTTTTGGTCATACGAATCAATTGATTACAACGAAGTAAGGGGTTTTCATCTCACTTTTTATTCCCGTGGGATTCATGCTATATTGGCCACTATTTCCTTTTGTGTGGAATATGTACTATCCATGATTTTATTTTTGGTGTAATATATTTTAATTTATGAGTATTTACATCTTAATTGTATGATCATTCTTTCAAGGGTTGTATTTTTTATTAGTTACCAAATCGTTAAGGGAATTTCAAATTTCAATTTCCACTCAGTGGGATTTACGAATACTTCATTGACTATTTTACTCCATAATTATGTGTGGAATCACTATTTATTATTTGTGTAGTAATTTCTACTCCCCTTTATATGGATATAATTTTGATACACATAATCATTCCATTGATAAATTATCAAGTCATCAATATGAACTTGATAAGAGTAATTTTAACTCAACCTCCATTTATTGAGTTAAACATCCAATTCATTGGTGTTGTTTTTAAAAGAATATTTGTGAGTGTCCTATGATTTATTTACACTGAATATCTAATAATATTTAGTTTATTTATATTTTTCACACATAATTATGTCATTTATTTATCCTTAACATAAGGATACAGTCTCTATAAGAGATTTTATCTTAATTTACATACCATTGAGACTTATTTGTTGTTATACTCCCATTCACTTTTGTATGGTGTATATAATGTACTTTGACATGGTATATAATTAATCCCTTTATTCACATGATATTATAAAGTTCTTATTACCTCAATTATTTGTATTCATGTGTCTCACTTTTGGTTAGAAACTCTAACTAAAATATCATTTTAAAATGTTTTAAAATTTTATTATTCTAAATATTTCTCATAAATGTCCATGTTTTAAAAATGGTTTTAAGGTTTTATATATATGTACATTAAAGTTTTAAAATTAAAATTCCTTTTAAAGGTTTTAAAGTGGTATGGGACACTTTTATTTGAAAATCTATTTTAAACGTCTTCTTGATAAATATTTACACTTTTAAATGTTTTCAATAAAAAGGGGGATATTTCTCTCAAATAGTTTTGATGATTATTTTCATCTATGTCAATATCATTCATTATTTCTATTGAGGTAGATCTATTATGATAAAATATTCCATATTGTATTGAATGAGTTATGTTTGACTGTGGATGTGCTATTTATATACCATTCATGGTTTGTGGTTAAAATATTGACATTTCGTATGCTAGTTTTAATACGAATGTTCAGATTATGTTTCAACCTTTTCATATGAGGAGTGAATTGGACTTAGTAAGTGACGGATGGAGCCTGCTATAGCTCATCGATGCATCAGTAGGTCTTATGAGATAAAATAGTGTCTTGGCAGAAGGCCTTGAAAAAATATTATTTGTAGTCTTGGCACAAGGCCTTGACTATGTGGTTATGAAATTCTGGAATTATGCATTCCATCGTTATGAAAGTGGCTATTGATATTTCTTGTGATTATTCGACTAGTAGAATATTCATGCGAGTATGTAAATGGTATTATTTTGATTTATATTTTCCATATTATGATTAATTTTATGTTAAAAAGGACTTTGTTTTAGTTCTATACATTGCATTAAATGTTTATGCTTATTTATGAAATTTTACGCTATATTGTTATCCTTACTGAGAATTTGAGCTCACCCCTTTCTATGTTTTATTTTTCCCAGGATGCGAAGAAGTATATTATGACTGGCATGTAGGGATAGACTATGGGATCTTAGTGTTTTCTATGGAAACAATGTTGTTGCAGTTTTCCATTTTATGATGTAATGTAAACCTTATGAATTTATCTAGTACTTACAAGGCTACTAAACTAATCATTCTATCGAGACTTGATCTTTTGTGATCATGCTAATGATACGTAATAATGCACTGACTCTGGGATTCTGGGGTCGGGGCATTACAGAATATGGTTGAGAAAGTGACTATGTTTTAATAATATCATTATTATAGGAAAATAATTATTACATTTATGTTTTTTTAAAGTTTTTGAGTCATATTTAAAAATAGTTTTATTAATAATAAAATTATAGATCAAAAATGATATATGTCACTTTTGTGGAGGTGGTAGTCCACACGTACAGATGGGATAGATGTTTGTTTCCATATAATTGGTGGAAGATAGGGAATGATTTATAATTTTATAATTTAAATAATATTATAAATATCATATTTATTAATTAAATTCCCCATTTTAACCGTCAATGTAATGTGGTTATGAAAAACCGATCACGTCGCTTATGGAGGCAGTAGTCCCCACGTATCACAAGCGACGTTTTCATTTATTGAATGATTGGAAGGAATATATAAAATTTTTATCATATAAAAATAATAACATTTCAATATACTTATTATACTTATTTATTTAATTCAACATGGTTGGATTATATTTAGAGGAGGTTGAAGATGAACGAAAGGGAAAAAATGAAAAAAAAATAAGTAATTGAAAAATTTACCACAATCCTTAGAAGCGCTCCTTTTAAAATTAGATTGAGGACTTGGGAGGTTGTTTTTTGAGAATAATAGTGTAAAAAATAAATATTTTAGTTTAAAAAAATATTGAGTTAGATTTCATTTACCACATGCAATACCAAGCTTAAAACAAAATACGGTATATTATTAAAACATTATTATTAAAATATGATCATTATAACCTACACATTATATTGATGAGTATAAAAAAAGTAAATTAATTATGAAATATATTTAGAAAATTTTTCCTTAACAATAATATATTTACTAATTCCTAGTAAATAATAATTTGATTTTAAATAAAATCATATAGGATTAAAGGATATATTTTTCAGAAAAAAGATTAAAGTAAACAAATTTTTTTATCAAAGTAAATTAAGTTAATCGATATAGATGAATGATTTTATTGAAATTTATATATTATATATTTAATAAAATAAATGAACATTCATATAATTATGTTTATTGGATAATGAATGAGTATAAATTCATTATATACTTCAAAAATGTATTTTCTTCAAAAATGGTTTTTATTGCATTTTGTGCATATATATAATGATTAATTTAGGCCACTTTTAGAAATTTTATTTGAAAAAATGAAAAAAAAATTAAATCTAAATTTTATAATAATATTAATGTAGTTGTTTTGTGTTTTTTCTAAAAATTTTGATTTTTCTGTAAATATTAAAAAATACAAATTTTAAAAAAATATTATTTATTTTCTTTTAATAAAATTAACTTCAATGTTCCATTATGTTTTATATTTATTTTAAACTAAATTAAGTTTCACTTTATTAAATATAATTTAACTTATTATTATGGGAATAAAAATTATACTAGATTTTTTTTCTAAAATCATTTTTATTTTTAAAACATGCATTTTCTAAAAATGGTTTTTCATTGTGTTTTGAAAGATTATGTTAAAAATATTTTTACCAATAATGTAAATTAGATCTTATAAAATGAATTATATATCATTAATCTTCATATTCATATTATTTAATAAGTTTTATTTCATTTTTTAGTCGATATGAATATTATTTATGGTAAAAATATCACTATAGTAAAGGGAAAATGGGATAAACATGGTTAAAAATATGGGATAAGTTCTAAAAATAAATTCAACACTTTATTTTATTTCATTGTAGGATTTAATTTAGAAAAAATTAATCATAAATTATAAAATATTCAATTTTGGTTCCACTTTCCTTTGCTTACAACTGTTATACTATTTTAAGAAAATAATGATTAAAAATTTTCACTATTTTTCATTAAATATATAAAATATGTTTTTATAAAGATTAAATAAATATGAATAGTTATAAATAGTTATTTATAATATGAATAAATTATTTTTATAATAATGTTTTAATTTTTATTTTTATTTACTGTATAATTATTTAGATCATGTACACAACACTGATAATGCGCTTGTGCAAGTAGTAAAAAATTCAAGTAAAAAATTTAAAAAAAATTTAAAGTAATATTTTTTGAATTAATTATTATGTTACATGAATTTAATGAATAATTATAATGTATAAATAATGGTGATAGTTTTTATATACAAATTACATTGTTATATTGATGCCTTTAAAGTCAAAAATATGCGAACAATACTGAAAATGACTATAAATGATATTTAATGTTTAAAAATTATTTTTAGTTCATTAAAAAATCATAAAAAACTGTATTAACTAAAGTGGATGAGAAAATGTAGAAACAATCATGAATTTAATTTTTATTTTAAACTATTAATTAATAAAATTACTTTCATAAAACTTAGAGATTGAAAAAATTATTATCACAGTTAAGGTTAAAAGGGTTGATGAGAGGGTAAAACTAAGAGAAAAGGTTCAAAATGACACTTAAATTTGTCTATATTTATTGATTGGATTTATTTAAATATTGGAATTTTTTAACTATATTACATGAGTTAGGCACATATTATATATTAACATTTCATGTATTTACAAATATACCACCCACCTCACTTATAAATGGGAACATTTTCTCCTATCTTCCTCACACCACTTTGGAAATATAGCTTGAACAATACCTACCTAAATCCATTATGAACCTTCCTACACCTGTCTTATAGTTTATTTAATCACCAAACTATTGTACTATAAATATTAAGTTGTATTCCAAATGATATTTATCGAAGTAGAGGTATAACTCATAATAGAGTGTTTTAATGTTTATTTCCTCTTGTACCTCCTTCTAATATTCGATAAAGATTATAATTTTATAATATAGATATCTTAAATATACTAAGATTTTATTATTTTTACGGAGAAAAGCCTTTTACATCTTCTTTTATATCCTTGGGGAAATGAAAATATCACTCATGAGTATGTGTGGACTACCACCTCCACAAAACAATGTGTTTCATTTTTCATCACTACATCACAAAGATTGTTGTAAAGATATAATTAATGAATATATAATATTTTTGTGAAATTATTATGATTATAAAAATATAATATAATATTTATCATCATATATTTTATGTTAGTTGGAAAATGATAATAATTATCATGCGTACGTGTAGACTACCACCTCCGCAAAGTGATACGATTCATTGTTCATTACCTCATCACATTTCAGGTCATAAGTATGAAACTAATGAATAAATATGACATGTAAAACATATTTATTAATATTTAAAATTAAAATATTATTTACTTTATTTCTTTTCCACTCATTATAAAAATGAAAATTTCATTCATTTTTACATTCAAACTACTATCTCCATGAAATAATGTGCTTCATTTTTCATGACCACCTTAATATAATGGTTATTAAAGTACATTAAATGTATAAAAATGATAATTATAACATGTTTAATATTATTGAAATAATGTAAATATTACCCCTTTGAGCACAGTCAACACACTGATGTTATTTCAAGGTTATAAATTGAATGACCCCAAAATTTACAATGTGAATTTTACCAATTTTATAACTATATAAGACATGGTAACAAATGAAATAAAAGGCGTTAAGGGGAATAAACATAAAAATATTTCTTAATAAAGAAAAAAAATTAATATAATTTTTTTAAGAAATTAAAGAAAAAATATGGAGATTCAAGAGATGAGGTAAGGGATATTTCATTAAAATGTTGTTTAAAATGTTTTAGACTTTTTCCATCCATATCCATGTTTCTTAAAATGGTTCAGTAATTTTATTCTTATATCTAAATGTTTGTTTAAATTAATTTTAAAATTATATTTTATGTTATGTATAATTTTTTAAAAGTAATATTTTTAATGTTATCTATGTGAATTATTTATGAAAAAATGTGAAAGGAGTGATTTTTTAATGTTTTTGACATGAAAATAATTTCTCATTGTACTGACTTCAATTATTTAAGAATATTACTCTAAATGTTATCATGGTTTTCCAAATAAAATAATATTTCACATTATTTTAGGAAATTATTATTATTATATTTTTCAAATAAAAAGTATTTTTTGTCATTGTTTTTTTAATCCTAAAATTATTTATTTATATGTGTTAAAGATGATATTTTATGAGATTTTATTATTTAGATTCAATATTTTATGTGATTTATTTATATCATGGTTCTTGAAAATTGTTATGATGATTGGTGAGCTTGATATAGCTCTCTATTTCATTTGGTAAGGTTACAAAGTTAAAAAAATTAATTTACACTAAAGGGATATGTTATAAATAACTGATTGGGTTATTTCATTTGTGTAACACTTGATCTTAAATTATATTGAGTAAAATTTTCCTTCTAAAGAAATAATAACATAATGTATGAATATTTTTTCTAGAAAATTATTAAAACCTAAATGAAATAGTTTTATAAATTGAATTTGATGAAATTAATTTCATTTTTGAATTCATCATGTCAAAATTATCTTAGGTTTAATTTTTTATATTTTTTATAAATGGTTAATTTTTTAGTAAATAGTAAAAAACAAGGATTTTACAAAAAACTATCACTTTTATGATATTATAATAATATAATAATAACGTAAAATTTTATGAGTTTATTTTATAAAACAAATATATATTAAAAAACAAATTTAATTAATATAAATATATATTTATGAACTTATAAATATATTCTTACCTTTTTTAGAAATCTAAGTAATATTTTTGTACAAATAAAAAACTATTTCTAGTTCTATCTTAATCAAGTATTTACAAGGTTAATTTTAGTTTTGGTTTATTTTTAAAGAAATATAAGTCTTCTTTTATTTAATATAATAAAATTAATTCCATTTAAATCAATATTATACTTTCTTTTAATGTAAAATAAATTTTATGTTTAAAAATATTTTTCTAAAAATTGTTTTTGTTGCATTATATGAACATATATTAAAATTAATTTTTACCAATTTTTGGAGTTAAATATTTTAAAATAAATTAAATAATTTTGATATTTATAATTAATGTTAGTTAATATGATCAAATTATTATTTTTTACAAAATAAACAGTAACCATGGTAAATATTTATCACTTCGGTTAAGGGTAAAATGAGTTAAAACGGTTAAAATATAAAGATAAGGATTCAAGACAACACAAAAAAATTAAATAAACCTCACTGTTTTTTTTTTGAATTTATACCATAATATTATAAAATTTTAATATATAACAACTTGGAGACACTTGACTTGAATAAGACATATATTATATAATAAATTTTCAAGTATTTACAAGTTTTCTTCCCACCTCACTTATAAAAGGGAACCCCATATCCTATGTTTTACACACTAATTGAGCCACATAGATTGTAAAATCCATTACAAAATACTTTTTCATCATCCTTAACCACGTTTTAGAGGTCTTGGTCTCACCAAGAGACTATTTCAAGTATAATTAAATTTTAAGCCAAAAGAGGTTACCAAAAGAATAGGTATATGTTCTTACCGATATTTTTCAAGTTCCTTTCTTGTTAAACCACATAAAAATTATCAATAATCATAATATCATAATTAAATTAGTATATTCACTATACATATATGTTTTTATAGTCATGATACATCCATTTTCTTCTTCTTTTCAATCCTATGGAAAATAAAAACTATGTTTGTGTGTACGTACAACATACCGTCTTATATAGCGGTGTAATTTTTTTCATCATCGCTTTACATGGATGATTATAAATATGGAATTAATGAATAAATATTTTATTTAAGACATAATTATGATTATTTAAATATAATATATCATCTACTTTTTTACTATTCCATCTATTAGAAAATGATAACATCGCTCATATGTACGTGTGGACTATCACCTCCATGAAGCAATGCGGTTTGTTTTTCTATTACTACCATGCATGGATGATTATAAGATTTTATATAATGAATTAAAATTATATTAATAACATTATTAAAATCCTATTTATGATATAAAAGTTTCATAACTCCTATAAAAACATATAATATACCGAAGTAACATTGAATAAATTGATCGAATAACCTTAAATTGTTGAGTTAAGTAAGAACTATTCAATGAATGGAATAAAAATTATTATAAAAGGTCCTTAAAAATGGAATATAGATAAAAGGTATTTTTTAGAAATTATTTTTTAAATTTAAATTCATTATACAGGATTACCAAACACATATGACCAAGTGCACACCCATGGTAAGGGATTTTGATTACAATCTCATTTTATTATGAGATTGTTATGTTCATAATTCCTTTGGGAAATTTATAGAATTATAATATTTTAAAAGACATTTATTTTTTTATAATTTGGTTATTTTATGGGTTTTCAAGTTTATTTTATGTTTCTTCTCTTTTTTGATATGTGATCAACAAGTAAGTTTCATGTAAAGGAATTTATTTTAAAAATTCATGTTTTAATGTTTTTCTTCCAACTATTTTTCTTCCATGTGTATATTATTTTAAATGTTTCAAGAATATTATTTTTTATACTCCAATAATTATTTTTATTCATTTTAATATGTATTATACTCTCCTTAAGAAAAATTAACATTCATATCATTTTCTAAATGATGTACTTTTGGACTTCTTACCAAATGAGTGAAGAATATTTGTTTTTTACATTAACCAAACAAACAAATTTTACCATCATTATAAACCTTATTTTCTCTAAAAAAATTATAATTTATCATTTTTATTTTCAAATAAAATATTTTTGTTAATATTCTGAGTATTTTTATTTAAAATTTTATAAGAAAAATGTATTTTACACATAAAGGAAAGAAAATAATTTTGAAAGTTATTTATATATTTTTTCTAACACAAAGCTATAATGAATTTATTTTTAATGTTTATATTATATTTTTTTTGAAAGGCTTGTTTTTACTATAAAACCTTAATTCCTAATTAATTTATGTTTTTTTCATCCTTTACTGATTTATGGTTTTTTAGTCATTATCTTTTTCAATATCACATTCTTTATCACTCTATCATTTGATTAAACATTATTTTATTCTCTAACTCCATATTTTAAGTGTCATGGATTTATAAAAAAAATTACACTACTTTGATGTTGTCTCACTTATATACCATTTCTATATACGATATAAGTTGAAGGATGTTTGTTTATAGAGTTATTTACTTGATTGGGGAAATATTACATGTTCTTGATTAAATATAGATAAATGTTAATTTATAAGGAATATTGAGAATGAACTATATTGATCATTAAATATATTAGGAATTTATATATTGTAAAAGTGATGATTGGGGATTAATTATAGATATCCATAGATGCATTGATTGGTATCATGAGATAAAACTACATACATGACATATTAGATGGGTATTTAGATTACACCTACCCATTTATTATGAATGTCTTGGATGATACCTTGATGGTAATATTCATGATATATTGTTCAAGGAATTGATGGTAAGATCATAAATGTTAGGATTTATGCATTTCCTTTCTTGGGAATTAAATTTCCATTATCCATCTAATTGTTATATTGATATTATCCATGGGTGTACATTGAACTCAATTTTTTGATTGAATTATATGTGTATTGATTATCCAATATACCATATTGATTATGCTATATTTACTCATGATATTTTCCTATATATATAACCCTTAAAGATCATCTGATCTCACCATTTATTTTTTTCGTTTCCCTAAGTTATGAAGAAGTGTACTTTAAATGATTTAAATTATGAAATAACATTTTTATGCCATGTTTCTATATTTCCTATGAAATATGGGTACCATGAATGTATCAAATTTTCCAATACTAGTAAACACTTTGATACACCATAGTGTGATCCCTTGCATCTCATACCAATATAACAAAGTTAACATGGGTTTTAGGTTACTAGAGTCATAGTCATTATAGTCGATATCAAAAAAAGTTTATTAAGAACTGGCTTTTAAATGAACATATCTAACATGATAATTATGATAATCCATTAGGGAATTTTAGATATTTTACTATCATGGGGGTTTTATTTTAGGGATCAATATTCATGGTGAATATGATAAAACAGAGTTTGTTTCATTATTTTGAGATGGAATCTAGTGAAAATAATGGAATCAAAACTTTTTTTCAATATAGGGATTTTCCTATTGAGCAAGATAATTCAACTGGTGTTGGTGCTGAGAAGACTATGGCCGTATTAGGGTAGATGACTCAGGTTATGATAAATAACCTTTCCCATATAGTGAAACCTATTGTTTCACAACATGATTCACCTATTTTGTAATGATTCATGTGAAAAAATCCTCGATATTTTAATGGAACTACTAGTACATTAACAGTTGAATAATAGATTAATTTCTTTGAAAATATATTTCTATTCTTGGGAAATAATAAAAGGAAAAAATTTATTTTTGTAGTGTATTTTTTTAAGGGAGATGTTGATCAATAGTGGTCATTAATCCAAAACACTAAATTGGTTTATTAAATATAAATTATAGAATAAATAGCTTTCAAAGTTATATTATTCAAGAAATATGTTCCTTGAGAGAATAGAGCTAAAATAGAGAGGAAGTTCCTTACTTTAAAGAAGAAGGAAGAAGAAAGTGTTGAAGAGTATGAAGGTGACTTTACAAGATTAGTCAAGCGTGTTTTGGAATGAATATATAATCTAGAAATAATGATAGACTATTTCTTTGATAGGATTAAGATGAGTCTCTAAAGGGAACTGGTTTCTTAAATGTTTTCATCATTTGATGATATAGTACCAAGTTCCATTAATATAGATAATTAATTTTTTAGAAATTATATCTTTAAGGGAAATCATGAATAGAATAGGTTATTTGAACACTAATAAAAAAGAAATATGTCAAAGAAGAAAAAAGGGGAGAATAGATTTCCAATATTTGATAATTGTGGAAAGAATCACTTAGGTACATGATTAGTGGGAACATAATTCTATTTCACATGTGGAGAAAGGGGTAATAGGGCTCATAAATGAAAAGTAAATAAAGAAACCAATACTATCCAGTGCTTCATCTATAAAGATATGGGATATTATTCAAACTAATGTCACAAGCATCAAGGGATCCTCCTACATATGAGTCCAAGGGGTGAAGGCCAAGTGCATATGATTAATATAGCTGAGGTTGAAGTTCATAATGATGATGGGGTAGGTACTTTGATAATAACCTCAAATTTAGCTAATGATTTATTTGATTCTATATCATTTCACTCTATCCATGTTTACCAAAAAAATAGATATTTCCCTATCATCTTAATAAGGGAGTTGTAAATCAAGAATCATAGTAGAAATATTATTATAATAAGGATATGTCGGTAAATTACCATTATTACACATATAAATAACCCATTTTTAAATGTGATTATTATACCTATGGTTTAATTTGATATAATCCTTGGTAGGTGTTTTCTTTACAATTATAATTCAACAATTTATTTCGAGGAGAAGGATATTATAATTCATGATGCATATGTGCAATCCCTTATATTCAAAGGGGAGACTACATCATTTAAATCATGTATGTATCCACATCCATTATCTCTTATTAATTAATTTTAAAGTTATCCTTATCATATAGGATGTACTATTATGTAGGAATACATTGATGTGTTTCCTAGAGAAATACCAGAACATCTATCTAAAAATGATGTTGAGTTTTCCATTGATCCCATTCCTAATAAATATTCAATATCTAAGACTCTATATAGGATGAATATAGTGGAATTATTTGAATTTAAGAATCAACTAATGTAGTTGTTTGATAAGTGATTTTTGTGTCCTAGTGTTTCATCATAGGGAGACATCATTCTTTTTGTTAAGAAGAATGATGGGTTTATGAGGTTGTGTATCAATTACAAGAAAATCAGTATCATTACTATAAATAACAAGAATCATCTACCTCACATTGATGAATTGTTTGATCAAATTCAAAGATATCAATATTTTTCAAATATTAAATTTTATTCATGGTATCATCAACTGCAAGTAAAGAATGAGGATATTTCAAAGATTTCATTTCACATGTGGTATGGAAGTTATTAATTTACAGTAATTCCCTTTAGATTAACTAATAAAACCTATTTTTAGAAATATAATGATTAGATTATTCGATTATTATCTCTATAATTTCATTATAGTATTTATTAAAGATAAATTTATATACTATAAAAGTTCATATGGGAATAAGATTAAAATTGTGAACCCTTATTAATACTCTTAATGAAAATGAGTTATATGAAAAATTTTAAAAATGTGAATTTTGGCATCAAGAAGCTTCTTTTCAGGGTCATGTTGTCTCTAAGGATGGAATATCAGTTAATCCTTAAAAGAAAAAGGAAGGTATGGAATAAACAACACTAATGAATATAACCAGGTTAGGTGGTTTACTTGTATTAACGTGTTACTCTTGATATTTTTTCAATAATTTCACTTGATTATCTAACCCATTAACCAAACTGGCATATAAATGGGTTAGGTTTATATGGTTATAAGAATATAAAGAAAATTTTAATGAATTAAAGAAGATATTGGTTAATGAAACAATATTGAATTTACTATCAGAAAGGGATGAATTTTTTATATATAGTGATGCATTAAATAAAGGACTTGGTTCTGTCTATATAAATAATAATGGAGCTATTTTCTATGAATTAAGGTAGTTATAGATTCAAGAACAAAATAATTTAACCCCTAATACTATGTAGAAAACCTGAATCTATGCATTGATGATATAGAGGCATTAACTTTTAGTGAAAAATGTGAAATATATATAAATTATAAAAGATTTAAATACATATTCTTATAGAAATTGATTCATATGAGGCAAAGGTGATTGCTAAAACTTCTCAAGGGTTGTGATTTATCACTACACTACCAACCTATGAAGGTAAATAATGTATTTGATGCACTGATTGGAATAGATTATGGGGTTTTGACTAAAATAAGGATTGAAAAAGATCCTATATTCATGATTTTAGTAAATTTGGATATGTAAATCATTATGTAATGGGAAATATCACATATATTTCAAATGATTATCAAACCACTCTTATTAGAGAAAATTTATAGTTACTAGCTTTATGATAATAATATTTAAAAGAAAATAAATGACGTGAATTATGGGAAGGCGGTATACTTCATCTATGATTATGGTATATTAAAATTTTGTAAGAGGCTATGTCTTTCATACATGCCTAATCCAAAAATAGAATTATTAGATAAGGATCATTACTCAAATTTTTCTATACAACCTATTAGGCCCAAAATATATCAAGATTTTAAGGAATATTTTTTGTGGGATAATATGAAGTGTGAAATTTTAGACTATGTATCAAGATTCTTGGTTTATCAATAGGTAAAGGATGAAAGATAAAATCCTAATAGATCCATGAAACCTCTACCTATTCAATTATAAAAATTGGATGATATTATTATGTATATTATTATTGGATCATGAAAAAATATTATAAATAATGATACCATATGGGTTATTTTTGATCACTTTAATAAGTCCATATATTTCCTCACAATAAGGGAAGATCTACCTCTTGAGTGCCTTATGAGAATTTATATTAATGTAGTTGTGAGACTTCATATCACACCTCTTTTGATTATATCTGATCATGAAACATAATTTAAATTATAATTTTGGAAAATTATTTAGAATGCTTTCGACACTAAGCTATATTTCAGTAGTGCTTATCATTTTTAGATATATGGATAGTATAAAAGTACTATTAAAACGTTATAAGAAATTTTTAGGTCATAATCCCATGAATTTGAAGGTATGTGGGATTATTAATTACCTTTTGTAGATTTTTTTTATAATAATATCTTCTATTCGGTCATTAAAATGGAACTATATGAAGTATTGTACAGAAAAAAAGATATTTCACATTAACTTTTTGGGAAGAAATTAGTGCAAGGAATATTTTAGGCCTAGAACATGTTTATGAGATAATGGTGAAAGTAGAAACTATTCAGAATCATATTAAGGCATATAAAACTAGAAAAAAATCTATGTTGATAACCAAAGAAAAGATTTAGAATTTTAAGTGGGATATAATATTTTATTGAAGTTATCTATATGGAAGTGTGTTCTATGGTTTGAGAAGAAATGGAAACTAAGTCCAAAGTAAATTAGGACTTTTTGAAATTTTATAAAGAATTGCAAATGTGGCTCACCATTTGGAAATTCCACATATCCTCTCTAAATTTCTTGATGTGTTACATATCTCTTTATTGAGAAAGTAAATTCCTGACCAATGCCTATGCTAACCTTTGATGAAATAGAATTGGAACCTATTATATCTTACTGCAACATATTGTTACTATATTTTATGTTTTTCTTATCTTCATTTTTATTTACCTATTTATTGGGGTGCATTTTTTGACTCTTGATTATAGAGAGTGTTTTCTAGGAAAGATGACCTGAAGTTTGGGGATACATGTTTTTGGTAATTAGTAGAGTATGATTATAAACAAAAAAATAATAAATAGGATGTCCTTTGGGGTTTGGGTTAACCTTGGGGATTTTTAAATGTTTATATGGAATCTGCCTATTGATAATTTTCTAATCTTGAACTATTAGATGATAAAAACCCATCACCAAGCTGATTTTCTGAAATGGTACAAAGTGGGAAATGTTTACATGACATTAAACCGGTTCACATTGTGAAACTTTTGATTGGTGTTTTTTAACCGAGGTGATTCATTTTTTAGTGTATATGACTTCTGTGGATTTCACATTGTCAACCCATTATTCACATCATGAAATGCGTGTGACCTATTGGTTTTTATGTGATAAACATCGTATTCTTTTTCATTTGACTGTAGGCTCCTCTCTTAATACCTAAGAGCTCTCCCATATGATTTGGTGGATCTATAATCCTTCCGAATTGTTTTTTTAGTGATTAGACTTTATTAAGGTTTCACTATGTCTCTTTAGGTATGTGATCTTTCTATTTCATTTTTGTCTTTATTCATAGAAGTTTCATTTCACTACATTTTCAGATCTATTGGTCTTGTGGTGTTGATTCTACTTGATCCTTTCTAGATCAATTGTGTGATCTTCTTCCAGAGGCTAACCTTTGTGTTAGTTGTGGTGTGTCGTGTAAGTTTCTTGAGGTATGTGTTTTTTTATGTTATATCCAAACCATTTTCCTTATTAAGTTGATTCTAAGATGTAAGGACCAGTTTTAGGGCCTCTGTTGTTGTCATTATGTTCTTCCATGTTGGTGGATCCAATTGTGGGTGTGTGCGACCTAAGTTTTAGGTAGATGGTTCCTTATCTAGCCCATTTCATATAAACTATATTTATTTGGTTTAATAAATTGTTTTATAAATGAATTGGAATGATTGAATTTTGTGTGTGCAAATGGTATTTTTAGAAAAGGTGTGTTTCCCTTATTTTGGTAAAATAAAATCTATTTTTAAAGCATTTTGAAACATAATTAATAAATAGTTTTCAAAACATGGTTTTAATGAATTGGTTTGGAAAATTTAGCACATGGGAAGTATTTGGTACTTATTTGGAAGGTGTTATAATAAGCCTCATCCATTAATACTATCAGGGGGTTCACTCATGGGGTGTTCATCTTCTCTATAGGTCCGTTGTTCTAGAGACTTATTAGACCTGTTGGGAGGTTCACTTGTTATTGTGCTCATATTCTCTCTAGATTAGATTCATATATATAAAGACTTGATTTGTGTAAATATCTATGTCTAGGTATGAGTGTTTTATCTAGCCTAACCTATTGTGATCCTAGGTGTGATGTTACCTATGCTTTTGGTTTCTACTATTTTAGATTTTATATGATACCTAATTCATGTTTTGAACTACTTTGATATATGTGATATGCTTTAATACTATTTTACTTGGATTTTTTGGAACTATAGAAAAAGGGGTAATATTATACCATGCTTTTTATATAAAAATTATTTAACTAATTATCATTCCTTGTTTTCTTTAAAGTTTATAATTTTTAGATTAATGTATAGAGACGTGATATTGAACACCTAGGTGGGATCCTACTGAGTCTATTTAGCTCACACTCTGCGCACCCCTTTGATGGTACATAGAGCTTATCATTTCTATCGATGAAGGGAATGGAAAGGTTCCATAGTGAGGTGGTTAGGCTTTTTTTATTTGTGTTTGGGTAGCTGGTGAAGAGATGGTGGGAATTTTCCCATGCTATCACATGGATTAGCTATTTCAATTTTAGTTCTCCTTTGTTATTTAACTTTTACCTTGGATATTTTTTAGCTAATTTTGAGTTGTGTCACTTATTTTTTCCATTTTTTCTATGAAAAATATATTTCTTATTTGAATATTCCACTATTTATTCCTATCATGTATGTATATATATATATATGTCATGTTGTCTAATTCATTTGGGAAAAATCATTCCCTCTAGTTTTTATTGAAGCTTGGATCCTATTTGTCGGCCCGTGGAGATCAGGAACTCCCTTTGGGTATGTGATAGTTCGGGTTGTGTACTATATTTTGAACGTAACTAGTTCAATTTTTCATAGATTAGTATCAGAGTAGGTTCTTCTCAGTTTTGGGAAGTTGGTAGACTAGAGATGAGATTTTTAGGACTTAAGAGGTAGGTTATGGTGAGTTCTGGACTAGCTCTTTCTATGGTGAGACTCAAGTTACCACGGGATATTGGGATACATGTTTCCTATTGTTAGTTATTAATCTTAATATTAGTTTTTCTCTTACATATTTCTAGTTTGAACTAATATTATCATGTTTTATGATCATTTATTCTATTTTGGTGTGAAGTGTTAAGCATATGATACTTCTTTAATGGGTTCCTAAGGATGGTGTAGTGGATGGTCCTCAAGGGAATCTACCTCTAGATCATAATATTATCAAAGATATTGTGTGGGCAGCTCATGTTGTATACCAAAATGTACCATAAGTCTAGAATGTAGTTGTTGAGTTACAACCAAGAGAAAGAGGAGAATGAGATCGATCATGGGAGTTCCTGCACAAGAAGCCACCATCCTCCAAGGGTACGAATGAATTTCAAGAGGAAGAGGATTATCTAGACAAGATTTATTAGATCTTAAAATTTCTGTACATGCCTAAGAATATCAAGGTAAAGTTCATGGTGGTTATACTCAAGGGTCCCAACAAGAGATGGTGGGATTCCATTGTACAAGCATATAGACATGTGGGATTAGATTGGAGTGGTTTTAAGACCCACTCCTTTTAAAAGTTTTTTCCAAAGTCACTAATGATGATGAAGTATCTAGAGTTCCTCTACTTATAGTAGGGATAACATTCCGTATCATCATACCCCAATAAGTTCATGAATCTAGTTAGTTTTACTTTTTAGATAGTAAAGAATGATCAGTTAAAGGTTCGGAAGTACTTGCAGGGTTTGTGACTGGATATCATATTATAGGTATATATTCTTAATCTTTCTACCGATATATAGAAATTCAAAAGGGAAATTATTGTAGATATGGATATGGAAGAAAATGTTGGTTATTATTCCTATTCCCTTCCACCTAGTGGAAGCTTTGATGGCGTGTAGTGGAGGAAGAGGAAGTTTCATGATCATCACAAGAGTGGTGGGGAGGTTCTCAATAGCAGGAATCCTATACACCTTCAGTTACAACTAGTAGTGTGCCCCAGACTTACTATCAGTGTGGAAGGGTTGGGCCCACATAATATTCTTTTTCCATACATGTGATTATGTGTTACAGTTATGGGAACTATGGACATATACAATGTTTTTATCGAGATATGTATGTGCCTAATTATGGTCAAGGATCGTCATCTTTAAATGAAATTATTGCATACTCATATTATTAGATGACTATAGGGATCTATCCATAGGCCCCAATATTAAAGCACCTTCATGAAGTGGATGAGTTTTCAGCGGAAGTATATGTGGGTCCAATGATAGTGAGAGGTACCATATTTATTCCATATTTAGTAGAAACTAATTTATTTGATATAGGTTCCTCCCACTCATATATATCTTCTTGTTTTTATTTATATGCTTAAACTTCTAATAAAAATCATTTCCTTCAATATGGAGTTAGAAAAAAATCTTGTAAAGAGGAAAGAAAAGAATTTTTTCTTTCTTTATTTTTCATTATTGATAGTCGATGAAAAGTTAATCTAGGATTTCATCATTCTTGATCTGGAACTATTTTAAATCATTATCAGGATGGATTGGAGCATCACTTGTCAGGTGTTTCTGGGAAAGTGGGATCTAATGTCTGGTCATGCAGTACCTTCCTACCCATAGATCAGGTGTTTTTATCTACTATTTCATTTTATCCTGATGAAATTTATTTTTTGGGTAATATTTCCTTGGTTTTTAGGTATTTTCTTGATGATTTCCCATATTATTTCTCTAGTATTTCTCCAGATATAGAGGTAGAGTTTATGATTTATATGATGTTATATATATAGCTTATATTGATACCATCTTTTCATAGAAACTATTAAAACTGAATGAGATCAATATTTAGTTGGATGGTCTAGTAGAAAAGGTTTCATTCACCTTAGTGTTTCACCTTGAGTATCCTCTATTCTCTTTTCCAACAAGGTAAATGGTTCACTCTAATTTTGTGTGGACTATTGAAATTTTAACCAGGTAATGGTTAAGAATAAGTATATTTTTCCTATTTGGAGGATTTTATTGACCATTTAATATAGGAAAAGAGGTTTTTGATATCAATATTTGGTTTAGTTATTCACAATAACTCATGATTTGGAGCTTTTCCTAATTATTCATGTACTTAAATATTGGTGGAATTATCATTTTTGGGAAAGGTTCATGGTTTTTCTAACCATAAGAGTATAAGATATATCTTTTCTAAAATACATTTTAATATTACATAGATTTGGTGGGTAGAATACATTCAAAAGTTGATTTTTACATCACTTACTCCCCAGGGAAGAGGAATTTCATTGCAGATGATCTCAGTAAGAATGTGTCATCGTAGGTTGTTCTAGAATCAGAGGAGGAGTGGAAACTTATAAGGATATTTTCTTATTTTAACTTGGATGCTCAAGAGAATGTTTTAGGTTTAGTTCTAACAAGTGTTCATTTATAATAATCCCTCCCTAACTCTATTATATAGGGTCTACAGTAGGATAATGAGTTTAGTGGAATTCAAGAAACCCTATATGGTGGGGTGACCATTTCTAGTTGGTTTCTCTCTTCAAATAGTATTATCTATTTTGGGAATTGATTTTTCAACACAACATATATGAGGAGATTTATTTTGTTAATATCATAATATTTCAAGGACTATTCATCTGAGAAATATGAAGATGTATTATGAAATGAGACGACAATTCTAGTGGTCAGATATGAAGCATGACATTGTAGATTATGTGTCCCATTGTTACACCTACCAATAGGTAAATACAGAGTATCTGAAACCTTATAGGTTTCTCCAGCCTCTTCTAGTGATGGTTTTAAATGGGTTGATGTGTCCGTAGACTTTTTAGTTGGATTACCATGGACTCACCAAGTTTTGAATGCTATCTGGGTGGTGATTAATTAGTTAACAATGCTATCTCAGTTCATTTTGATCTGGGAAAACACTAAATTTGAAGACCCAAGAAAGAAATATGTACATCATTTTGTTAAGTTACATGGGGTTCCATCTAAAATTTTTTAAATAGGGATCTTAGGTTTAACCTATATTTTTGGAAGAGTCTTTAGGAATAAATGGGGATTCAGGCTAGGTTGAGTAAATATTACCATCCACTAATAGATGGCTAGACAGAGCATGTTATTCAGGTCATGTAGGATATGCTCTATGCCTACGTCTTGTATTTTTTTCTATTATGTGATATCCATTTAAGACTTGTTAAGTTTTCTTATATAACAACGGTTATCATTCATCGATCAAAATGGTTCCCTTTGAGTCTTTTTACAGTCACTCATGAAGGTCACCTCTTTGTTGGGAAGAGGTGGTTGAGGCCACTATTTTAGAACTGAGTCTAGGTCAAGAAAATCAGTGAGGATTCATGGTATATGTCAACATCTAGTCATATCTCAGAGTTGACATAAATTATATGCGAATCATCGGCATCGTATATTGAATTTTTCCATTGGTGGCTAATTTTTCTTAAAATTTTCTCCAGGATTTGTTCATCTTTGGCTTGGAAAATATAAAAAGTTGGCTATGGGATTTATTGGACTGTTTGAGGTCACTAAGTAACCTTTTTTGGTTTCTTATAGATTGGATTTTCAAGTTCAGTTGATAGTTATTAATGATATTTTCCATATATATCAACTTATGATGTGCCATCCTAAACCCTCTCATGTTCTTAGTATAGAAGAAATCATGTTCGAGCGAGAAATTTATATTGTAGAGAAATCAGTGTAGATCATTGACTCTCAAGTGAAATTCTTACATGGGAAGTTGATTTCATTGGTCAATGTATTATAGAAATATTGATTAGATTAACATTAGACTTGGAATAATGATTAATTGATGAGATAGGAGTGGACTCAACTCTTTTAGGACACTAGTATTTCACATGAATTCTTAGTGATGTAAAGTCTTATAGTGGGGAGTTTGTAACTTCGCGTGACCTTATTTCAAGTAAGTTTTAACTATATTTTCATTTATCTCTTTGTTTGGGTGAATTTTGGGGCTTCTAAAAATGGCGATCATTTTCTGGGGAAAATGTACTAAAGTTCATGGATATATGTTAGTTGAAATTAAGTTATTTTGGGTATAAATATGAAAATGGATTAAGAATATGTCCTTTGGGGTTTGTGTTGACCTGAGGGATTTTTCTAAATGTTTCTATGGAGTCTTCTTGTTGGGTATTTTCATGTCGTGAACTAGTTACATGACAAGAAACCTTCATCAAAATTATTTCATGAATAGGAACAAAGTATGAAAAGATAACATGATGTGAAATGTTTCATGTCATGAAAATTTCAATGAATGTTTTTTTTTTGAACTGAGGCAATGAATATTTTGGTGTATATTCCTTTTAGGTATTTAACATCATAAACCCCATATTCACGTCATAAAATGTGTGTTGCATGTATGGCTTTATGAATTGAACATTTTATTTTTTCCATTTGACTGCAGTCTCCTCTCTAGAAACCTAGGATCTCTCCAGGTGATTTTCAGAATCTCCTATACTTTTGGATAATTTCATTTGGTGATTGATCTTTGTTGTGGTTGTGTTGCATCTCTCTGAGTAAGTGATATTTCTAATTCTTCATTTCTATTAGTCCCATCAGTTTCATTGTGCTACATTTTCATATATATTGGTCTTATGGTGTTGATTATTCACAATCCTTTCTATATTGTTTCTGTGATCTTCCTTTAAAGGATGAATTTTATGTTGGTTGTGGTCTGATGTGTGAGTTTCTTGAGTTATGTGTTGTTTTATATTATCCACCATCCATTTTTCTTTTCAAATTAATTCTGAGATATAAGGATTGATTCTAGGGCCTACATTTTTATTTTTCATTATTCTATATTAGTGGATCCCACTGTCATAATGTGAAACTAGATTTTGAGGTAGGTGGTTTCATCTCTAGACTATATTGGATGAAATTTATTAATCTAGTTTTATAAATTGTATTATAAAAGAATTAGCATTATTGAATTATGTGTGTGGAAACATTTGTTTGAGAAAATGTGGTTTCCCCTTTTTTTGGTAAAATAAAATGTATTTTCAAGGCATTGTAAAATAGATTTATGAAATGGTTTTCAAATCATGTTTTTGATGAATTGGTTTAGAAAATATAGCACATGGGAATCCTTGGGTACTTAGGTGGAAGGTGTGGTAATAGTTCTCATCTATTGATACTATCAAGGGGTTCAACTAGGGGTGTTTATCTACTCCCTAAGACCATTTTTCTATATACTTATTAGACATGTTGGTAGGGTCACTTTCTAGGGTGTTCCTTTTCTCTCTATATTCGATACATATATCTTGAGACTTGATGCACACAATTTTATATGTCTGGATACAAGTGTTCTAGAAATCTTGGCCTGTTGTGATCCTTCGTGAGATGTTACCAATTATTTTGGTTTTTACTATTTTGGATTTGATATTATACATGATTCATGATTTGAACTACTTTGATAGATTTGATATTCTTCCAAATTATTTAACTTGTATTATTTTGAATTGTGGTAAAAGGGGGAAATATTTTACCATGATTCTGATATAAAAATAGTTTAACAGATTATCATGCCCTGTTTTTTTGAAATTTGAGCATGTTTTGATTATTGTAGAGAAACTTAATATAGAACACCTCGGGGGATCCTATTAAGCCTACTTCACTCACACCCTATGCACCCCTTTGATAGTGTATAAACATTGCTATGTATTTTGATATAGGTAAAGTCAATGCACTATAGTGATGTAGCAGTGTATGGGTAGATTGTGTAGAGATGGTGGGAGTTTTATCACATTATCGTATGGAGTAGCTACTTCAGTTTTAGTTTTTATTTTCTATTGGACTTGTACCTTAGATTTTCTTTAAAAACATTTTGATTTGTGACACTTCTAATTTTACTTTTTTCTATGACATATATATTTATTTTTTTACTCTTCTTATGTTTCTTCCTATTGTGTATATATATATGTCATGTTTTCTACTTCAAGTTGGGATAAATAATTCCCTCATGTTGTTATTTATTATCAGATTCTATTCCCCAACCTATGGGGATCAGGAATTCACATCGAGTATGTGATGGGTCGGGTTGGATACCGGTTTGTGAGGGTATCTGGGTTGGTTCACCAAACTTACTATGAAGAGCCTATCTGGATTCTTAACACTAGGGAATAAGTGTTACAGAATAAAAAGACTCGATTAGTGAAGATACTTTAGCAAAATCATAAAATAGTAGAATAAATGGGGGAACCTAAATAATTATCCATGTCTATCAATGAGTTGATATTCAATAAATTTCAAGGGTAAAATTTTTAGATGGAAGAATATAACACATGAGCTTCAACTATAGTAAGTAATATTTAATTTCTAAAGAAACAATAACATATGGCACATATATTTATTCAATAATTTGATTAAAACTTATATTCCCAAATTTTATAAATTTAATTTAATAAAAAAAATTAATTCAACATGTAAATATTATCTTACATTTAGATTTTGAGATTTTTCAGAAATAATTTATTTTTGGGTGGATAGTAAAAAATACTAATTTTATAAAAAAAACAATCATTTTTATGAAATTATCATGATATAAGAATAACATGAAAGTTTATGAAACATTTTTTCCAAAACAAAAATTTATATTTAATAATTAATATAATTTATATGAAAATATTGTGTTGAATATAGAAATATATGCTTATAATAGAGAAAATATAAGTAATATTTTTGTACAAATAATAACTATTTTTATTTTATCTCTTAATAAAGTATTTACAAGGTTACTTACCATTTTGGTTTTTTTAAAATGTAAATAAGTATCATTTAATTTAAATTAATCTAATTAATACATTTGGAATCAACATTATACTTTATTTTGGTGAAAAATAATTTTAATGCTTAAAACTAACATTTTCCTAAAATTGGTTTTTATTGAATTTTACACAACAGTGTTGAAATTAATTTTTATGAATTCTAGAAAATGAATAATTTCATATAGATCTTATATTATGAATAAGATTATTTAATATTAGTTGATAATTTCAAATTTATTTTTGTGCATAATGAAAATAACTATGGTAAATATTTATCACTTTGGTTAAGGGTAAAATGAGTTAAAAGGGTTAAAATAAAGGGATAAGACATCAATATAAGTCAAAAAACTTGATTAAGACTCATTGGATGATTTTATTTAGAAATTATCCTTATCATCTTTAAATATATGACAATTTGGATTCACTATAATGGAGTAATTTATATATTATTCAATAAAGTTTCAAGTATTTACATGTTTGTCACCCACCTAACTTATAAAAAAGAACCCCTTTCCACTCTTATCCACACTTTTTCCACTTATCTTTACCAATACTTGAAAAAATATCTTATTAAAACCTATAAAAATGATCTAGAGCTCTTAATATCACCAAAATACCACTTCATAAAGGATTAAAGTGTAATACAAAGTAGGTTACCAAAATAAGAGGTATATGTTCTTACTGAGGTTTTTTGAGTTCATTTCTTATTAAACCTTATCAAAATATTCAATAACCATATTAACGTAATTAAATTAGTATATTTACCATACTAAGATATTTTTATGCTAATGGTAAATCCATTTTCTATCTTTTTTCCATCATATGGAAAACAAAAACATCTCTCATGCATACATACGATCGACCGTCACTACAAAGCGGTGTAGTTTATTTTTCATAACTTCTTTACATGGATAGTTATAAATATAGAAATAATGAATATATATAATATTTATCACATAATTATTATTTTTTGAAATGTAATATATCATATTCCTCCTTTCCCTTCCATCTATCAGAAAATTTAAATGTCTCTTGTGCATACATGTGGATCGCCACCTCCACGAAGCGATGTGATTAATTTTTCTATTACCACTACACATGGTTGATTTAGAAATTATATATAATGAATAAAAATTACATTCATGACACTGTTAAAATTATTTATATGATGAAATAGTTTTATAGCTCCTTTAACTATGGAAAATATATCGAATTAATTTTTGGAGAAATTAACCGAACAACCTTAAGTGGTCGACATAAGAAAAAATTATTCAATTAATGGATTTCAAATTATTATAAAAGTAAATTAAAAATGATATATAGATTAAAAATTTATTAAGAAATTATTTAATTAATTAAAATTCATTATATATTAGAATAAAAAATATACGACTAAGTGGAGACCCAAGGTAAGGGATTTTGATTACAACCTCATTTTATTTTGGGATTGTTTATGTTCATATTTCCTTTGGAAATATTATATTATCCAAATATCTTAAATTCAAAATAATTTATTATCCTATGGTTATGTTTTGGGATTAAATGATTATTTTCCATTCCTTTTCTTATTTGATCAAGAATCAACAAGTTTCAAGGGACTTTATTTTAAAAATTCATGTTTCAATGTTTTCCTTTAAATGATTTTTCTTCCACATAAAGATTATTTTAAATGTTTCAATAATATTATTCCTTACACTATAAGGATTATTTAAAGTAATTTTAACCATATTTTATTTTCTTTATAATGTTTTAAATGTAATATTCTTTTTGTTTTTTGAATGAGGTACTATTGGAATTTGTACCAAAAGTGTGAAAGGAATATTTGTTTTAACATTTAACACATGAATGAATTTTATTATCATAAAAACTATACTTTTATTTAAATATTACTTTACATGTATAGATGGTTATTTTCAAATAAAATGTTTGTTTCAATATTATGTAAATTTTTATTTAAAAATTTATTAGAATAAATGGTTATTACTTTCTTCAAGGAATGAAAATAATTTTAAAAGTGATTTATAACTTTGTTCGTAAAAAAATTTACTAGGAAGTTTTTTAATGTTTTTATACTTATTTTTTCTATTTTTGAAAGGAATTTTTTACTATAAAACCATCATTTCTTATTAATTTTTGGTATTTTTCATCATTTATTGATTCATGTTTTTGTATTCATTTACATTTTCATGATTTCATTCCCTATCACTCTCTATCATTTAATTAAACATTATTTTATTATTATCTATGTCTATATTTTTATTATCATGGATTTATATAGCATAATTAACATCACATTAATGTTGTCTCAAAAATATACCATTTCTATATATGGTATCAGTTGAAGGAACCTTATTAAAAAATTTATTTCATTGTTTGGGGAAGTATTCTATATTCTTGATTAAATATGGATAAATGTTGAACTATAAATAATTTTGAGAATGAATTGTATTAATCATTCAATATATGAGGAATTCATAGTATATAAATGTGGAGTGTGGGGACCAGTTATGGATATCCCCTTGATGCATCAACTGGTCTCATGATTCAAAACAACAGGCATGCCATATTATATGGGTATTTGGTTTACACCAACATATTTATTAAAAATGTATTGGTCTAGGCCTTAATGGCGTGATTCAAATATCTTGGATGAGTTCTTTATAGTAAGATCATGAATTTATAGATTTATACATTTCCTTTATTGGGAATTTAGTTTCAATTATCGATGTGATTTATATGTTGATATTATCCAGGGATGTATATTTAACTCATTTTTTTGATTTTATAGAATGTTTTTTGATTTTCCACTCTTACATATTGATTATTCCTTATTAACTCATGATATATTTCACTATAAATAACCATTAATGAACATCTATTATCACCCTTTATTTTTTTTCCTTTCCATGATATATGAAGAAGGATATTTTGAATGATTTCAAGGCTTCAAGAATATTTCTTATAATATGTTTTTATATTTACAATATAATATATTAATCATGTTTGTATATAGTTTTCTAATATTTCTAAACTGATTGATCTTATGTGGTGTGATCACTTGTATATCATACCAATGTAATAAAGTAAACACCAACATTAGGTTACTGGATTCAGGTTCTTTATAACTTATAAGGGTTCTTGTGTTGGTTTAATGAAGATGATATCCTAATTCACATATATTAATTTTATATACATTCAAAAAAGTTTTTATGGAAATATTTTTATTTCAAAAGGTAAGAAAATGAGCTTAAGTTTATGACCCTTTTAAGGGTAAAAGGTATATATTTCAAGATGATTTTTTTCATGGGTTATTATGTTTTATAAGAAATCCTCATTATTATGATTTTTTTCTTCATTCTTATTTATGAAATGTTTTATTAAAAACATTGGGTAATAATGAACTTTTCATAAGTAAATGAATATTTGAGTTCAAAGTTTATTTTTTCAAAATTTAAAAAATCCTTATGGGTTTCAGGATTTTTCAAAAGGATTCATACGTTTATTTTTTTATACCCATTATTGATTTTTTTTTTCTTATCATAATTTTTCAATTATTCTTCACAGAGATTAATTATGTGTAGGTATTATACCAAATTCATTTGTGACATATCCTAAATGAAGAAAAAGTTTCATGAATAAAATAAAAGTGTAAACATAGGAAACTGTTTTTGTAGGAAAAAGGATATTGAGTGGAACAATCCACTTTATTCTCTAAGGGTTTTATATGTAAGAAAAATTATATATTATCTAAAACTATTAACCTAAAATATCATGGGAATGTAATAAAATTAAATCCTAGTTATAAACATAAAGTTTTAGGTAGTTAAATTCCTGAATCATTATATTTGGAATTTGAGTGAGGATTTAGATAACATTAGATGTTGGGATATTATTATTTAAAGATAAATTAAGAGTTATAGATATAATATTGGGATAAATACTCTAAGGTCTATCATAAGATTAAATTCATATACACCCTTTTAGGATTTAAGTGATGGGATTTTAAAGTGATTAATAATATTTTGGGAGATTTTTTATTGGGTTTTAATTGATAATTGAGGTATTCTTTACACTTAGGTTTAACATGTGATTTTTTAATGTCTCTAAATTTAAATGTATTTTTTTAAAATTATATGGAATTATTTCAAGACCACACGTTGTGACGGTACGTGATTCCAAGGCCTGGTGAGCCCAGAACGAAATTTTGAACTGTTTTTAAGTTCACTTAAGTAAATTTGTGGTAGGTTTTTTCTAACTTTTGAACCAGTGCTTGGATCGAAAATTTGAGGGAACTGTTGAAATTGGAACATCAGGATTCACCAACAAAGGACTTACCTTTGATCGGAAAGGGTCAGACAAAAAAGTAAATTTTCAGATTTTTCAGAAAATAATAAAATAACTTAAAGAGTTATTTTATTTTCTTTCGCATCGTTGAGCGGTGGATGACGGCGCTGTTATGCAACGACGAAGCGCATTAAAGGAATCCCCTTAATTTCACGTTAAGTTTTAGTGTAACGACGCTATAAGTGAAGCGTAATGACGCAACATCACAGTGTAACAAAAATGATCCTACGTGTTTCCTTTTTATGGAATAACGCATTGAAGAATTGAGGGTTAAATAGTAGACAATTCTCTGATGAACCACCGGTGAGTTTTCTCTCCAATGAAGAACTAATAACATCGACAGAATGTTAAAAAATTTGACGCACTTTGAAGAATGGAGCTGGGAAGCAATTAACGCCTTTGAATACTTGATTCTTTGTGGGCAGACTTCTTTAACGTCGAACAGCTTCAAGGTTGTTTTTTTTATATTTTCCTTGTTGTTCATTATAAACAATGAACACGGATCAACCAATGAATAGGTTGATCCCTAGATCATCCGTTCTTTTAGGAGGGTGATATTTCTTGGGTTTTCTATTCGTTATTTAATTATTATCGATAGAACACCATCCCCAAACCTCCCCCTACTTTAAACCTCTAACGCGGAGGATGCAGGCTGACACAAACATGGCTCGAGCCCCTCCGCTTGTGCATTCTTCATGGACACCACCTTGAAATTATGTCAAGGAGGATCTGAAGCCTATGTAGGGAATATGGGATCCCCCATAGTCCATAGGCACAAGAGGCGCAAAGAATGGACCACTGATATGGACCCTGTGGTCCGTGGAATGCCCCACTGGCATGTTGTCATCAACGATCAGTGACGGCATGCCATAATGACATGCCGTGGAAGACCGTTGTAGCTAGATCAGGCCGTGGCATAGAGGGGAGAGATTCTGGTTGGACCGGAAGCTGGCGGCGGGAGGACGTAGCCACCTAGCCATGTCGGTGCACCACGGAAACAGCACCTTGCCACATCCCACGCAACAAAGCCATGGTCAACCGACCACAGCTGGTAGATGGCCTCGCGGGTGTGGGGTTTCAGACGCAGCCTCTAGCCACATCTTGGCAAGGCGGACTTAGCAGGGTGCGAGGCTGGATCAGACCTATGGCCCAACGAACCAACCCAAACTGGGCCAGGTCAGGTTTATTTGACCGGGTCAGACCGGACCCAGACCCAATCAGCCCCTTTTTGAAAAAACGTCAATATCTTGTAAACCGGGCATCTGATTGATGAGCCATTTGCAGAATTGGAACCCTCATGATGAAGCAGCAATTTTGGAATAATCTATGGAGAATTTCATATAAGTTTAAATTAGAAGAATTTTTTGAGGAGTGGTTCTCCCGAGATCAAGCATGCTATGTGCGAAAACCATGTGATTGTTTCAGACCTAAAGACTGCTGAAGAGTGGCCCTGTGTGGATCGGATTCTATGGCCCAGTGGGAAGAGGCTTTTGTGTGACCTAATCGGCCCATGGTGGAGATCAGCTTCTGTGTGACCTGACATATCCAGAGTACTCAACAGGTGGAGTACCTCAGTATGTCTATAGGTGAGAAGCAGCTTCTGTGTGACTTGACATGTCCACGGTGGGAGGCGGCTTCTATCTGAACCAGCATATACACGGTACTCATCAGGGATGAGTACCTTATAAGTCTCATGGTTAGTGGGAAGATGCTTATATATGACCTGGAAAGCCTATTGTACTAATTGAAGAGGAGTTCTCCAGCATCCCATGGTTCTTGATGATGTGACTAATGGTTTTACTTTCCTACCCTAGAACATACCTAGTTTGAGCTGTCTTGCTTCATGATCATGCTTGGTGATCAAGATTTTTGGTTTTGTTTTTGATTGCTTTGTGGTCTTTCCTTTGTGTTTTGGGGTCCCTAATGAGTATTTCATTACTCACCCCTACATGGAATTCGCCAGCACATGTTGTGTTTGGTATAAAATAATTTCTCCTCGATGGAGGATTTGGGGGCCTAGGATGTAGTGGTGCCCAATAATACCAAGAAAATGGGACGTACTTCTACAGCTTTCAGCAGCTACTCTATATTACCCATCAGGTGGGGTTTCCAGCAGATGAATTTCAAAGTTTCATTTTTAATTTCCTTTTTTCCAGTTAGTCTTTCATTGAGTTTGTATTCTAGACCATTTTACTTTTAGTTGTACTTGTACTCAGTGGTTGTTTAGTGGCATGCTTGTTTACTTTTCCAACATTGAAATGTGGTTTTGTGTGCATGCATGCAGGTACTCATGAAATTTCCTCCAAATTGTAGGTTGGCACTTTCAGTGCTAGTTTCCAACCCCTGGCCTTTAAGAGGTGGTCTTGGGGTATTTCATGGCATAGGCCCCAAGCC
Source organism: Viscum album (assembly GCA_963277665.1). Lineage (NCBI taxonomy): Eukaryota > Viridiplantae > Streptophyta > Magnoliopsida > Santalales > Viscaceae > Viscum > Viscum album. Next base: position 1,851,386,709 of record OY728156.1, read on the forward strand.
GGACCGGGCTGGGTTCGGGTCGGTCTGACCGAGTCGAACCACACTCGGACCCCACCATCCTCTTTTTTGGAAAAACATCAATATCTTGCAAACTGTTTGTTCAATTGATGATCCATTTATGGTGTTAGAACCCTCGTGATGAGGAGGATCTTTTGGAATAATCTATGTAGGATTTCATGGAAGTTAAAATTCAACGAATGTATTGAGGAACGGTTCTCCCAAGACCAAGCGTGTTACGTGTGGAAACCCTATGGTTGGTTGAGACCAAAAGACTGCTGACAAGCGGCCCTGTGTGAATTGGATATTATGGCCTAGTGGGAAACCACATATATGTGACCCAACAGGACGATGGTGGGGAAAAACTAATATATGACCCGATAGACCCACGATACTCGACAGGAGGAGTACCTCAGTATGACCATATGTGGGAAGCAGCTTCTGTGTGACCCGACATGACCATATTGGGGAGCGGCTTCTATGTGACTCATCATACCCACAGTACTCATCAAATATGAGTACCACAATAGTCTCAAGGTTAGTGGGAAGCAGCTTCAGTGTGACCCGGTTGGCCCACTGTACTCATTGAGGATGAGTTCTCTAGCAGCCCATGGTGTTCGACGATGTGACTAATGGTTCTACTTTCCTACCCTAGAACATACCTGGTGTGATCTATCTTCCTTCATGATCATTCTTAGTTATCATGATTTTTTTTTTGTTATGGATTACTTTGTGGTATTTTATTTTGTGTTTTGGGGTCCCTACTGAGTATTTTGTTACTCACCCCTACACGGGCTTTGCTCGTGCGTGAAGTGTATTGTACATATGATTGTCGCCTTGAAGGAGGATTTGGTGGCCTAAGACCAGGTGGTGCCCAGTGATACCAGGTAGACATGAAATACTTCTATGGATTCTAGCACCAACTATGTACTACCCATCAGGTGGGGTTTCTATCGGATGACATCCAAAGTTTCTTTTATACTTTCCTATTTTCCATTTAGTCTTTCATTGGGTTTGTATTATATCCCATTTGAAATTCACTTGTACTTGTACTTAGTGGTTGTTTAGTGGCATGCTTGTTTACTTTTTAATCTTTGGGATGTGGTTGTGTGTGAGTGTGTACGGGTACTAAGAAAAATGTCTCCCACTAGTAAGTTGACACCTTTAGTGCTAGTTGACAACCCTTGGCCTTTGGGAGGCGGGGTTGGGGTTTGTCATGGAACAGGCCCCAAGGGATGGTTCATGATAGATTTAGTGTGAAGGTTATTTGGGAATAATTCTATTACATTTTTTTATGTAAGTGATAAGATATAAAATAACCCTTGTAGTTTGTATGATATTTTAAGTTGAGGTTACTGTGATTAATATGGATAAAAGGGTTATTATATTTTGGGAATATATGATTTATCATATATAATAAAATGGAATTGAAAAGTGATTTGGTGACTAAATGATTAATGTTATTTTTGAATAATTTCACTATATTAGGAATATTATATGATTAAGGAAAATATAAATATAATTGGATAATATGGGATTTTATTTTAGGAATGAATATTGAGTAAATTTTTTGGAAGCATATATGTCTCTCTTGTAGTTTTATGGTAATTTATGTTATTTTGGAAAGATTGGAATATTTTTGAGATTGCATATTTGGGGGAGATATTTTTTTTTTGGAATATGACTTTAAGAGTTATAGATAATATTTGAAGATATATGTTAAGTTGATCTTGGAATAATATGTGATAAAATCATCCATATTTGGGTTTCAATTTTGGACTGGCATAATTTGAAGAGTCTTAATAATGATTTAAGTTGAAATTTTGGTGTTATTTATCAAGTATTAAATATCAAGGTAGTATTCCATAATATTGTACATTATATTAACTTATACTGCTCTTTTTGTATTATTAATGGATAAAAATAATATCAATAAATTAGCATACTTTTATGGATATTATTATTTTTTAGAAGCTATATTTAGTGATTCAAGCACGAAAAATCATATTTAATACTCAACACTTCGATTGAGGTATGAGATAGAATTGGAAACCAATAGAAGCGAAAACAAAAGATGAAATTCCACTTATGAAGTGTAAATAAATCATGAATGCATATTTCCTTAAAATATCTATCTCGATGGTAAAATAATTTCTAAAATCTAATGAGACTTATATGGAAAGTAACACTCAACTATCAAGGTATGTTTTTAGATATTCATCTATAGGTATGAGTCTTAAATAGGTACACGCATTTATAGTTTCTTAGTATTGATGTAGAAATTAAATTTCATGATAAAATCTATATTTAATTTCATTGAAATTTTAGGATGAATTCATGTAGAGACCCAAATATTGATGTACATAGACATTACATTACTTTAGTGGAATACTTTATACATGAAAAAAAAACAGACGCCCAAAGACAGTATTAGTTTAGTGTCTTTGGAAACTTGGAACATAATCTTGTAATCACGGTGAAAGACCTTCAACATCTCCCATAAAGATCTTCCACTTTGGTTTTCTTACATATAACCTTTATTTATATCCTGGGGAAAAGAAAACATAAAAAGGGTGAGCTCAAATGCTCAGTAAGGGTAAACATGGAGAACATAAAACAATCCATGAACATTTGAACGTAAGAACGTGAACATAAAACATCAAAATCATGAGTAATGACATAAATCTTGGAAGTGCATAATGAATAGATCATAAAGGAAAATTAACCATGATAAAATAGCATGGGAATAAAACATTTAATTGTGGAAACCATTAATCATAGGTTATCATTTCCATAGTATACAAGGCATTGCTTCCAAGACCATCATAGTGGACAAAGTCCTTTAATGAACTGGGTTTACTTGTCATTCCAGCTATGTCTATCTCATGAGATATAAATCTTTACCCAATGAATTGGAAGGAGATATAGGTCCCACCCATCTCATAATGAAATCATTCTTACTTATCCAACAAAATAAACATAAATCATTCATCATAACCCAAAGAATAAAATGGGTTTCATAAACATCTTCCCATCATAATATAATCCATATTAAACAAATGGATATCATTTCATCATAAGAAGAATCAAACCATGTAAATAATAGAGACATTTTACTTGAAACATAATCATACTAAATAATTTCATCTTATATGGAAAATAGTTTTTGACAAAACACGTGAAATGAATTCTTGAGGAAAATATCCTTTCTTCTTCAAAATCATTTTATTTTCACAAAATTCCATGCAATTTTTAAAGGAAAATATTTTGTTGAAAATAATCATGAAATATTGTAGAGTAATCTTCATGAAAATTAGGCATTATGAAACCGTAAAAATCTATTCATGCTGTATAAGTTCAAAAAACATTCTTCTCGTACTTTTTCCATAAAAGTCAAACAATTCCTCGTATGGTAAACAAAAGAAAGATTCTTTCCATAACACAATGTAAAAGTCAAAGAGGGGTAAAATAACTTTAAAACTACATGGAATAATATTAAAAACTTTATGAAAAACGTTTTTATGGAGATGGATGAAAAATATAACCCCAGTAAATACTTAAGTAAAAGCAATCTTGAATAAAAATGAGATTGCAAAATTATCCCTTACCTTAGGTCCAATTTCTTCCATACATGTCTGAAACATCTGTATAGTGGGTTTAAACATATTATTAACTTGTAACAGAACCATAATAATATTTATGATATCATATATGATTCACTTATGACTTTATATCACCTGTTCTTTTGTTAATTCCATGTTAAAGCATCGTTTTGGGTAAAATTGTTTCATTTATCGTACGTGTTTAGACTTGTTGTTCTTGATATAATTATTAATTATATCATGATTTAATTACTTCCATAATTTAAAACATGATTTATATATCATATATATTCATTATATATATATAATATATAGATAAATTAAATGAAACACACCGTTCATGGAGATGGTAGGTCGTACGTACGCATGAATGTTGTTTTCCTTTCCTTATTGACATGAATGGAAGTAAGTAGATGAAATATATATATACATAAATCCAATAGAATTATTATATCATATATATAATTATTATTCATTATATATACTTTATAATTATTTTTTAATGGTTAACATGGAGAATGAATCTCATCACGTCGTGGAGACGGTAATCCATACGTACGCACGAGCGGTGATATCGTTCACATAATTATTGAATGGAATTAGAGCAGATGATATAATATCTCAGAATAATTATGATGTTATAATAACCATATATATTTATTCTTTACACAATTATACCTATCCAAGTAAGGTGGTGGTGGAAAAACAGATTACACCATGGCGTGGAGACGGTATTCCGTACGTACGCACGCGCGGTGATTTCATTTTCCGTAGGATGGATAGAAGGTGAAATGGGGTTGTTTCATATTTATAATAACATATCAGTATATTATTTATACTGATGTTATTACTTTATAATTAAACAACTAAATAAAAGGAAGTATAAGAATAAATAAACTTGAAAGAATTTGTAGAAGAGATTACCTCTTCTTCGACGCGCCTTCTCTTAACCTCCTCTTAGGGCACTAAAGTTGGTCTTTGAAGAAGACCTGGACCTCTAGTAGGTTTCTATGGAATAGGATAATTTTAATGTGTAGGGTTTGGCTGAGCTTGAAGGCTCAATGTTTTGTGAAGAGGAGAGGGTGGAGGTTCCCTTTTATAGGGGAGGAGAGGGGCACCTTTGGAAACCTCAAATATATTAATTTAATATAAATTCAAACCCCACTTAAAAACAACAAAAATGACTCAAATATGAATATTATATGAGATAGGGTTTTAATCTCATCAACAAATTAAATTTATACATGTTATAAAATTATTTTAAACCTTATCAACTTGATCTATCCTTACTTAATCTATTTAATTTTTTTGGGGTAATAATATTCTAAATTTTAAATTGTTATAAATAATTACTTTTTTTTTGTGAATTATCCATAATTTTATACTTTATTATATTTTAGACCATATAAATTTAAATTAAATTTTTTTAAATATTTTTGTGATTTTTAAACAATTTTATAATATGTTATTTTTATAAAACAACAATAGTGTCAATTTTGACACTATTCATTTATTTGAATTTAAATAAACTCCTCACAGAGGATATATTCGAACAAGAACTTTTAATAGAATAATAACATGTCATATTCATCTAGAAAATTTGTGTAGAATATTAATTTGTTCATATAATATTTATTTTAATATTTTTAAAACCATTTATTTGATATTTCAATCAATAAAACAATTTCTATATCACTATTGTGTCATCATTAATGATAACTATTTAATCCCTAAAAATTATAAATAAATTATAATTATGTATATAATTTTATTATATTTCTTTAGAATATTCATTTTTTAAGTTTTATGAAGTTTATCACTAAATTAAAATTATTATACTTATAAGATATAAGAGAGTGACATGTTGTCACTTTCTTTGGTTTTAATAATAATTATATAATTTTCAGGGTCAAAAGCCCATAAAATGAATCTATTACGACTATTACGTGATATGGGTCAACTTTTATTCATCCAATAGAATTTTGGAAGGTGTTAGGGTAATTTTATAATCTTATTTTTACCCTTAATTACTCGATTTACCTTTAACTATAGTAAATAAAAATTACTGTAGTTACTATCCATAATATCAAAAAAAATAAAAGTAACCTATTAACATAATTTGGACCCATTGAATCCAAATATTTAATCCATTTTTTTGAATTAAAAACACAGAAGTTTCATTAATTAATTTAAAATTAATCCTGCTATTGAGATAACGGGTTTTAAAAGTTAAAACGTTGCAAAATATTGAAATGTTTTTACCTATGAATTCAATGTAAAATTAATGATAATGACTTACATTATATTAAATGGTAAAAATATATTCTATTTATAATTTAAAACCATTAAATATTATAATTTAACCATATAAATTATCTCGATGAAAAAATTTGTTTTTAATTAAAATTTAGCTTATTTTTACTATTCATCAAAATATGAAGGTTATCAGAATAATATCAAAAATTTATCCAAAGTAAATTTTTATATCCTGATTCAAAGTAATATGTTTTATTTGTCAAATTTAACTTATAAAAATGTCAAAAACTATATTTAAAGTGGGTGTTCCATCAAAAGGCGGTAAAACTGTATTTTTTGAAAAATACTTATTTTACCTGAAAATTTTATTTTTTTCTCATACCATATTCTATAATATGTGTAAGATTAATTATAATGTCATAAAATTAAAAATGTAGTTACTATTATTCATAATGGCTAGTTTATATAATATTTTAATAACATATCGTTGCTTAGTGAAACCCGGTATTACGTACTACAAACGCTATCGAGGAAGGTCGCGACTGCGTGTAATACAAGCCAAGTCAGGGCTGAATATAGTGAAATATCCCTTTGGTGTTGCATATAACATAATCAAAACTTATTTCATTTATACATTAAACAAGATATATACTTAATGTTGCATAGAATAATTTCCACAAAATGAACTTGAAATTGTGTGTAACACGATCCAAGAATAGTGTGGTGTATACTGCAAGCTAATATGGTTTTGCATATAGTACAAGCTAATCTTGGTGTAGTGTAAAATAGAAGATATCAAAAAAATTAAAAAGAATATATCTCATAAAATTTCAGGTTGTTACATTCTACCCCCTTAAAAATAATTTCTCCCTTGAAATTCGTCAGGGTTATAAATCGTTTACTACTTGAAAGTTTCATTCATAGAAACCCACATTGTAAAAAGGAATACTAAAACTTAATTTTAAAAAGTGAAGTATGAAATTTAATGGCTACCTAAATTAACTCATCACTAGGTTTACACATAGGAGAACATAGGTGAAAATAGGGATATAGAAGAGAAATCTAACCATTATGTTCTGATGAAGAGTGGTAGAGAACATGGCTATGAAAAAGCCAACAATCCCAAAGCCATAAATTTGTGATGATCTAAGGTACCATCTGACTCATCAGATATGAGGGTATTAGGACACATTTTTTGTTTTCAAGATCATTTCACTAATGTTGAAAAAAAATTCATATGGAGAAATACTTACTTGATTTCAGTGTAATATCATTGTTGGTCATTCCATGAACAATTTCCACTTCATCCCTTATTAAATAAATGAAGTTGAGTTTTTCATTCTTGAAGTGTTAGTAGATCATGCGATAGGTTATTCCATCTGTCTCTACCACAAAAATATTATCACAGTTTATTAAATATACATAAGTCCAACTATACTGAGATTAATCGTATATGGTTCCTAAAATGGACTTATACTTCATCCATCATACCGCTTAATAAAATAAAACTAGTTTCTACTAACCAGGTACTTCCTATAGGACAATGGTAGGTGATAAAGGCTTGTCGCACTTCGTTTGTGGGTTCAATTCCTGCATCCCTGTCCGATGTGATGGGATGTCACCCATCCTACAGGTTGTCCTTTTTATAAAACTATACTATTATAACATTCTAGAAATAATATCAAAAAAAGTTCTAGACTTAAAAAATACTATCTGATTTCCAACATAATCCATTCCAATCTTTAGGCTTATCCAAAATACATCTATCCAATATCATAGTATAAAGAAAAATATTACTAGAGAGTTCATCTACCAAGCATGTGATTACCATCATTTATCCCCCATATATCATAAGATATATCTTTTTGTTGGTCACATTCAAAACATGTGAATACCTTAATCATGTATTCTCTTGAAAAATGAATACCCATTGAACCAAAGTGAAAACATGAATGTTGTCAAAAGTAAACAATTTCCACATACCAAAATCCCAAAATTTCTATATACTCAAACCATGATATCACTTTGTCCATATATCAGTCATGAGCTCATTAATACTATCAAACATATTATTTTCTCTATATCCATTCATTATGGTCATATCATTTTCTTTCCAAAAATATCTGAATAACCTTTCATGGTTACCGGTACCATTTAAAATATACTTTCAAATACTCTAGGAAAAACAATAGTGTAACAATCCTTAGATGTTTCTTTATTCCAAAGTACAATTAACATAACTCTAGATAAATATAAAATCCTTCAACTATCTTCTTAAACCATTGATCGAGATTTATCATTTTATTCCTCATCACTTCTGTCATCTCATATATCATTTGTAGTCTCTTCATCATCATCAACATAAATACTACTGATACGACCATGTTGATTCTATTCAAGAGATTTTCCCTTAGGAAATTGGTTTGAATAATTCCCATAAATTCCAAATTTAAAACATTTAACCATTGTTGATGTCTTAGCAATACCATTATCCTTGTCCATGGTGTTAACTGAACCTTTTCCTTTTCACTTACTGGCTTTGTGTCCTTCTTTTTCACACCCAAAGCATCTTACAGTTCCTTTGAAACATTCTCCCTGATGTCTCTTACAACATGATTTACATGATGAAAATTGAACTTTCTTTCCTCTATGATCATCATGGAACTCCATATTTATCTTATTAGCTGAGTCAGGAAACTTACCAAAGTTGAGATTATTGATCATATTGTGAGATTGCTGATTAGGAACAATAACAATGTTTGGACTTCCAAATCCCGTTTCATTTGGTTCCTCAAGAAGAATATCATTCCATTGTCCATCATATCTTTCATTATCATGAATCTTCCTGTTTCCAGCCATTTTCTAAAACCCAAAAGAATAGCGTGAGAGGAAAAAATCATGCTAGGAAAACAACATAATAAAGAGGAGTACTTTCAATCTCTAACATCTTAGGTTTAATATTAGGTTGTTCACGATCGTTATCATAATTCAAGGACTATAACCTATACGTATACTTATCCTTAGGGACATCCCTATACATACCTTAAAAATATCTCTAGGGATTTCACTAAAGTTTTCTCATCCTAGTTTCCAAAGGTTAACTAAACATTTTCTCTGATACCAACTGTAGAGACCCAAATCTTGATGTACATAGACATTACATTACTTTTGCAGAATACTTAATACATGAAAAAAATAGACGCCCAAAGACTGTATTAGTTTAGTATCTTTGAAAACTCGAAACATAATCTTCTAATCTTGGTGAAAGATCTTCTAATTTGGTTTTCTTACATATAACCTTTCTTTATATCCTGGAGAAAAGAATACATATAAAGGGTGAGCTCAAATGCTCAGTAAGGGTAAACATGGAGAACATAAAACAATTCCTGAACATTTGAACGTAAGAACATGAACATAGAACATCAAAATCATGAGTAATGACATAAATATTGGTAGTGCATACGACATAGATTATAAAGGAACATTAAACATGATAAAATAGCATGGGAATAAAACATGTAATTGTGCCAACCATTAAGAACATGTTATGATTTGCATAGTAACCAAGGCATTGCTGTTAATACCATCATAGTGGACAAAGTCCCTTACTGAACCAAGATTAATTGTAATTCTAGCCATGTCTATCTCATGAGATATAAATATTTACCCAATGCATTGTAGGGAGATATAGTTCCCACCCACCTCATAATGAAATCATTCTTACTTGTGCCACAAAATAAACAAAAATCATTCATCATAACCCAAAGAATAAAATGGGTTTCATAAACATCATCCCATCATAATATAATCCACATTAAACAAATGGATATCATTTCATCATAAGAAGAATTAAACCATGTAAATAATAGAGACATTGTACTTGAAACATAATCATACTAAATAATTTCATCTTAGATGGAAAATATTTTTTGACAAAACACTTGAAATGAATTCTTGAGGAAAATATCCTTTTTCTTCAAAATCATTTTCTTTTCAAAAAATGCCATGAAATTATAAAAGAAAAGGATTTTGTTGAAAATAATCATGAAATATTGTAGAATAATTTTCATAAAAATTAGGCGTTATGAACCCGTAAAAATCCTTTCATGCTTTATAAGTTAAAAAAACATTCTCCTCATACTTTTGCTGGAAAAGTCAAAAAGTTCCTCGTATGGTAAACAAAAGAAAGATTCTTTTCATAACACAATGTAAAATTCAAAGAGGGGTAAAAATGAATTTAAACTTACATGGAATAATATTAAACACTTTATGAAAAACATTTTTATGGACATGGATGAAAAATATAACCCCGGTAAATACTTACGTATAAGCAATCTCAGATAAAAACGAGATTGCAAATTTATCCCTTACTTTAGGTCCAATTTCTTCCATACGTGTACAAAACTCATGTATAGTGGGTTTAAACATATTATTAACTTGTAACAGAACCATAATAATATTTATGATATCATATATGATTCACTTATGACTTTATATTACCCCTTCTTTTGTCAATTCCATGTTAAAGCAGCGTTTTGGGTAAAATTGTTTCATTTATCGTACGTGTTTAGAATTGTTGTTATTGATAGTATTATTACTTATATCATGATTTAATTACTTACAGAATGTAAAACATGATTTATATATCATATATATTCAGTATATATATATATAATATATATATATAAATTAAATGAAACAAACCATTCATGGAGATGGTAGGCCGTACGTATGCATGAACGTTGTTTTCCTTTCCTTATTGACTTGAATGGAAGTAAATAGATGACATATATATATGTATACATAAATACATTAGTATTATTATGTCATATATATCATTATTATTCATTATATATACTTTATAATTAATCTTGAATGGTTAACATGGAGAATGAATCTCATCGTGTCGTGGAGACGGTAATCCGTACGTACACACGAGCAGTGATATCGTTCCCATAATTATTGAACAGAATTGGAGTGGATGATATAATATCTCAGAATCAGTATGATGTTATAATAACCATATATATTTATTCTTTACACCATTATACCCATCCAAGTAATGTGGTGGTGGAAAAACAGATTACAACACGGCGTGGAGATGGTATTCTGTACGTACGCACGCGCGGTGATTTTGTTTTTCGTAGGATGGATAGAAGGTGAAATGGGGTTGTTTCATATTTATAATAAAAAATTAGTATATTATTTATACTTATTTTATTACTTTATAATGAAACAACTAAATAAGGGGAAGTATAAGAATAAATAAACTTGAAAGAATTAGTAGAAGTGATTACCTCTTCTTCGACGTGCCTTCTCTAAACCTCCTCTTAAGGCACTAAAGTTGGTCTTTGAAGAAGACCCAGACCTCTAGTAGTTTTCTATGGAAGTGGAGAAGTTAAATGGGTAGGGGTTGGCTGATATTGAAGGCTCAAATTTTTGTGAAGAGGAGAGGGGGGAGGTGCCCTTTTATAAGGAGGAGAGGGCACCTTTGGAAACCTCAAAAACATTAATTTAATATAAATTCCAACCCCACTTAAAAACAACCAAAATGACTCAAATAAAAATATTAGATGATATAGGTTTGTAATATAGTCAAAAAATAAAATTTAGACATGTTGGAAATTTATTTTAAACCTTATCAACTTGATTTATCCTTATTTAATCTATTTAATTTTTTTGTGTTGATAATATTCTAACTTTTAAATTGTTATAAATAATTGCTTTTGTGTTGTGAATTGTCCATAATTGTATAATTTATAACATTTTAGACCATATAAAATTCATTTTAAAATTTTTAAATATTTTTTTGGATTTTAAACAATTTTATAATATGTTATTTTTATAAAACAAAAATAGTGTCAATTTTGACACTATTCATTTATTTGAATTTAAATAAATTCCACACAGAGGATATATTCAAAAAAAATTTAATAGAATCATAACATGTCATATTCATCTATAAATTTTTTTTAGAACATTAATTAGTTCATATAATGTTTATTTTAATATTTTTAAAACCATTTATTTGATATTTCAATCAACAAAATAATTTCTATATCACTATTGTGTCATCATTAATGATAATTATTTAATCCTTAAAAATTATAAATAAATTATAATCATGTAGATAATTTTATTATATTTATTTATACTATTAATTTTTGAAGTTTTATGAATTTTATCACTAAATTAAAATTATTATACTTATAAGGTATAAGAGAGTGACATGTTGTCACTTTCTTTGGTTTTAATAATAATTATATACTTTTTAGGTTCAAAATTCCATGAAATGAATCTATTATGACCTTTAGGTGATATGGGTTGACTTTTATTCATCCAATAGAATTTTGGATGGTGTTAGGGTAATTTTATAATCTTATTTTTACCCTTAATTACTTGATTTACCTTTAACTGTAGTAAATAAAAATTACCGTAGTTCCTATTCATAATATCAAAAAACTAAATGTAACCTATTAACATAATTTGGACCCACTTAATTCAAATATGGAATCAATTTTTCAAAATTAAAAACACAGAAGTTGCAGTAATTAATTTAAAATTAATCCAGCTGTTGAGATAACAGGTTTTAAAAGTTAAAACGTTGCAAAAGATTGAAATGTTTTTACCTATGAATTCAATGTAAAATTAATGATAATGACTTAAATTATATTAAATGGTAAAAATATATTCTATTTATAATTTAAAACAATTCAATATTATAATTTAACCATATAAATTATCTTGATGAAAAAATTTGTATTTAATTAAAATTTAGCGTATTTTTACCATTCATCAAAATTTGAAGGTTATCAGAATAATCTCAAAAATTTATCCAAAGTAAATTTTTATATCCTGATTCCAAGGAAGAAGTTTTATTTGTCAAATTGAACTTATAAACATGTCAAAAACTAGATTTAAAGTGGGTGCTCCATCAAAAGGTGGTAAAACTGTATTTTTTGAAAAATACTTATTTTACCTGAAAATTTTATTTTGTTCTCATACCGTGTTCTATAATATGTGTCAGATGAATTAAAATGTCATAAAATTAAAAATATAGTTACTAATATTCAAAACATCTAGTTTATATAATATTTTAATAATATATCATTTTTAGTGAAACCCTGTATTGCGTACTACAGACGTTATCGAGGAAGGTCGTGATTACGTGTAATGCAAGCCAAGTCAGGGTTGCGTGTAGTTCAAGCTCCATTTGGTGTTGTGTATAACATAATCAAAACTTATTTCATTTATACATTTATCAAAATCTGTACTTAATGTTGCGTAGAATAATTTCCACAAAACGAACTTGAAATTGTGTGTAACACGAGCCTAGAATAGTGTTGTGTATACTGCAAGCTAATACAGTGTTGTGTATAGTACAAGATAATCTTGGTGTAGTGTACAATAGAAGATATCAAAGTAATTAAAAATAATATATCTCATAAAATATTGGGGTGTTACAATTCATATTTAGAGAATTAAATTAAAATTAAGAGGATGGGATTTCCTTTTGGGGGGAAGAATGTGACACCCTATGATTTTATTTTAAAAAATAATACTATGTTTGATTTCATGTACCACTTGAAATACTGAGCTTAAAACAAATTGTGATATAAAAATAAAATATTATTAGTAATATATGACATTTATAACCTAGCTATTGGATTAGTGGTATGAATATGAGTAACCACATTATGAAATATATGTATACATTTTTTCTTAAAAAAATAAATTTGTTAATCCTTTTTAATAAGAAATCAATTTAAAATAAAATCATATAAGGTTAAAATATTTTTCAGAAAACTGATTTATATACACAACGTATTTTTATTAAAAAAAATTAATTTAATCACTATAGATGAATTATTTTAATGAAATTTATAGATCATAAATTTAATAAAATAATTTAACATTCATCAAATGTTGGTTAATATATATATATAATGAGAATAAATTAATTTTATACTTCAAAGATACATTCTCTTCAAAAATAGTTTTTATTGTATTTTGTGCAAGAATATTATGTTTAATTTATACCAAATTTTGAAGTTTTATTTAATAAAATGAACATGATTTTTTTAATCAACATGAAAAAATAATCTTATTATAAATCATTGGGATTTATTTAAAATGGTTGATTTTTGAGAGAATATTGAAAAATATAGATTTTGTAAAAACTATTAATTATTTTATTTTAACCAAATAAAACTCTATGTATCCTTTGGTTATGAATTTTTCTAAAGTCACATAAGTTTAATTTTATTTAAAATAATTCAAATGATGTCATGGGAATCAAAATTATACTTTATTTTTCTATAAAATCTTTTTTATTCTTAAAATAGTTATTTTTTCAAAAAGGATTTTTCATTGCATTTTCAAAACTTATATTAAAATTAAATTTTACCATTTCTATAAATTAAATTTTAGAAAATGGAATAAATATTCAGAAGCATAATATTGATATTATTCAATAAGTTCCATTTTATTTTTTATTCATAATGAATAGTAATTATGGTAGAATTTTATCAAAGCAATAAAGGGTAAAATTGGCTAAATGAGGTTAAAATAATGAGATAATGTCTCAAAATAAATCTAAAACTTTTATTTATTTCAATGGATGGGTTTATTTTGACCAGTATCACCCTATATTCTAAAATATTTCATTTTTTCACTTACCTTTTATTACAACTTTTATAATATTTTAAGTAAAAAATAATTACAAAATGTCACTCTTTATTTTAATATCCCTAATATGTTTTCAGATTGGTAAAAAGGCTATGAATAATTATAAATATTTATTTTTAATATTAATAATTTTTAAATATAGTAGTATAGTTTTAATTTTTTATTATAGTATAGTTACCTAGAATGTTTACTAAACACCAACACAACGCTTGTGCAAGTAGTAGAAAAATCTAGTAAATTATTAAAAAAATATTAAAACAAAAAATGTTTTGGATGAATTATGGTTATACACTAATTTAATGGATAATTATAAAGTATAATTGATGTTGATATTGTTTATATTTGAATTAATTTTTAAACTTTATGCCTATAAATTTACAATATATGAATATTCAAGAAAATGAATTTAAATAATATTTAATGTTTAGAAAATATTTTTAAATCATTAGAATGTCATAAAACCCTGTATTTAATCAAAAGGATGGAAAATTTTCTATAATATTATGAATATTTTGTATATGTTCCACCTGGTATTTTTAATATTACTTTTATGGTCCTTAAATATTGAAAATTTTTATTACCATGGTTAATGTTATAAGGGATAATAAAGGGGTTAAATCAAGAGATAAGGTTTAAAATTCTACCTAAACTTGTCTAAGTTTTATTTTTTTCAATTCATATTGAACTTAGACTCATTATATTCTATTATATAGAATTTTACATCCATTTTACATGATTTATACACATATTATATGTTAATATTTCATGTATTTTTAAAATTTCCACCCACACCTTTAATAAAAGGGAACCTATTATCTTATCTTTATCAAACCTATTGATCCATTTTTTTTGTCCATTTTTTATAAAAATAAATGATAAAAATTCCCCCATATTTATTAGAGGTTATGATCTCACTAAAATTCTAACTAGGAAGGCTTAATGTGTAAGCCAAAGGAGGTTTCTCAAAGAAAAGGTATAACTTTTAACCGAGTGTTTTCATGTTTATTTATTCTTCTAAATACATAAAATCATCTATAAAAATGATGTCATGATAGCATAAGTATCTTTAATATAATTAAATGTTATTATTTTTATGTAATATCCATTTTTCTTCTCCTTTTCCATCCTATGGGAAATGAGAACATCACTCATGTGTACATGTGGACTACCACCTCCACGCGGTGATGTGTTTTTTTCTTTATCCTTATCTCACAAAGATTCTTATAATATTTAATATATTTATAAAATTATTATGGTTATCTAAATATAATATTTTACTTACCTTCTTACTCTTTCTATCTATTGGAAAATGATAATGTCGCTCGTGCGTATATGTAAACTAACACCTCCACAAAGTGATATGCTTCGTTTTTTATTACCACCTAAAATGGATAGTAATAAGAATGGAAATAATGAATAAATATGAAATTTAAAACATTTTTATGACTCTAGAAAATTAAAATATTAACTATTTTTTTTATTTTTTACCCAGTAGAAAAATGAAAACATCGTTCAAGCATACGTATAGACTACCATCTTAATGAAATGATGTGCTTCATTTTTCATGATAGCCTTAGATTAATGGTTCTAAAATTTTATGTAATTTATAAAAATGGTAATTATAAAATGTTTAATATTTTGTAGATAATTGAACCATGATCCCTTTGACCACAGTCAATGCATTGATGTTATTTTAAGGTTATAAGTCGAACAACCCCAAATCGTCCAACATGAAATTAACCAATTTAGTAATTATATAATACATGGTAATAAATAAAATAAAAGGTATTATATTAGTGGAATAAACATAAAAAAATTCTTAATCAAGTATAAAATTAATTCAATTTTATTATTCAAGAAATCAAAAGATGTTTGTGAAGAGTCTTGAGATAAGGTAAGGGACTTTTCTTTGAAATGTTATTTTAAATGTTATAAACTCTTCCTCCTCTATATACTTGTTTCTTAAAATATTTAATTAATTTTATTATTATACCCAAATTTTTATTTAAATCCATTTTAAACTATCCTTTTACTTTCCATACAGTGTTTTAAAATGATATGTTTATAATGTTTTATGTGCAAGTTATTTTTGAAAAGTATGAAAGGAATATTTTTCTTTACATATGTGTCATAAAAATAATTTCTCCCCATATTTACCATTATTATTTAAGAAAATTAATATAAAATTTTTCATTTTTTTAAAAAAAATCATATTTCCCCTTCATCTAGTAAATTTCTATTTTAATGGTTTTTAAATAAAAATTATTTTTATACTTATTTTTATAAAAAGCTTGAATGTGTTTTTTCATTTCAGTAAAATAGATTTTTTTTATGATATTTTAATATGTAAATAAAATATAATATGTGTTTTATGTATGTTATAGTTTTTGGAAAAAATTTATAATGAATGGTGATCCTGATATATCTCTCCAATGCATTTGGAAAAGTGACAGAGTTAAAAAGAGTCAAATTACTCCTAAGTGATATGTTGGAATTAACCAAGTATGTTATTCTATTTGTAAGGGTTCAATAAAGATGATGTCATAGGTAACATGTATGACATTTCTATGATTTCATTTTTTTTATGGAAATCATTTCATTTCACAAGGTAACCAAATAAGTTTATTTTTATGACCCTTTTAAGGGTGAAATTTATGTTTTTCAAGAAATTTTTCATGGTTTCTCATGTTTTCTAGAAAATCCTTAGTATTATTATTATTATTTAATTATTAATTATGAAATATTATTTAAAAATATTTGGTCAATAAATATAATTTCATGAAAAAGCAAAATAATATTTGAGTTCAAAATTTATTATGTAAAAAGGGAAAATTATTATGGATTTCATGATTTTTCAAAAGGAATAAAATGGTTCCTTTATTTGTATATCCCTTGTTGAGATTTTTTTCTCATCACAAGTTTTCAAAAAAATAATAGGGATTAATGATATATAGGTATTATTACAAGGTTATTGGTGAAACATCATGAATAAAGAAAAAGTATCAATAAAGAAAAATGAGAGTAAACAGAGGAAAAAAATTGTGTTGACAAAATTTATATTAAGTGGAAGTGTCCACTTTGTTTTGTAATGTTTAAATATATAAGAGTTTTTCATAATTCTCTAAAACTCTAAACATCAATGATCATGGTAATGTAATAACATTCAATCCTTATAATTAAACTCAAAATTCTTAGTTATTTAAATTCACAAGTTGTTATGACCAGAATCTCTAGGGGTGGATAGGAGTTATTTTATTATATTTTGGTCTAATATAAGAGGTATGGTATGTGTCATGTCCGGGACTCGGATGCCACTTAATAGGTTCCCCAAGGCCAATGGGGCACATGGCCTCAATCGCATCTCCCCAAATGCTAGAGGCTACCGACTAGCAGCGAGGGCCTACGGTGTGTCCATGGAGAGACTATTCCCTCATTACCAAAGTTTAGTGCAGTGGATGCATGTAATAATAGGTAAATATTGAAGGAAATATAAGTAAAAAAAGGCCCAAAATAAAATAGAGACAAATGTAACAATAACTGAAATAACTTGAATAACATACAACAGCTGATGATGATATGTCATGTATCTAGAAAAATGGAAAACATGGATACAAGAAAATAGACATAACATGTTTCACAAAGTATAAAGGAAATCAAAGACTATCCCAAGCATCCCGATCTCCAACTCGTTCATCTGCTATAAAGCTCCATACTAAACAGCAAGCAATCAAGTGTTTAAAGTAGTATGCTTCCCTTTATCAACACTTTCATTCATGTAATCTACTCTAAGTACCAAACATAAATTTGAGAGTGTGTGAGATAAAACTCAGTGGGACACCACCAATAGTGTCTATAGCATTAGTTCCATGTAATGGAAATGTAACAGTGTGAAAACATGCATATGTAAAGTAAAGCAGCAAAATGTAACTAAATACCCAAGTACCTGATTCTGCCTTTGGTTGGCCTCTGAAT
Source organism: Viscum album (assembly GCA_963277665.1). Classification (NCBI taxonomy): domain Eukaryota; kingdom Viridiplantae; phylum Streptophyta; class Magnoliopsida; order Santalales; family Viscaceae; genus Viscum; species Viscum album. The sequence goes on from OY728156.1 coordinate 1,851,405,224, forward strand.
GTATCTAGTCTATTAATTTATTATTACCAGTTTATAAATGAGTCACATGTTAACAATTGTTATGGTTCTATGTTATGACAAGGAAACCTATAATGACATTTAATAATGAAGTTCCAAGGTAATAACCAAGGAAATGTAGACCACAAGGGTCACCAACTCAGAAATAAATGTGCCTGGATAAGGGTAAAAGTGTAATCCAAGGATGATAGATCAAGTTATTCCACAATGAGATGCCTATTGATTCAAAGGAGTTCATCCAGGGTAAAACGAGGCTAAGAAAAGACTGGCCCCAATGGGATTTAACCATGGACCCTGCTGGTCAATGATGGATACAAGGAGTGTATTCAAGGCATCCTGTTATGTTATGTGAGGGATTCTATGGTGTCATATCAGGCATCCCAGAATAGAAAAAGAGCGGGATCTAGGTGGGTCTCAACCTAAGAAAGTCATATCCTTGAATCAGAACCTCCTTGAATCGGAATGGGGTTCTTGAGTACGAATGACATTCCTTGATTAAAATTCAATAAAAGATTGAGTTAGTCCACTCTTGTTTAATTATGAATTCATGTAATATTTCATTTGGTTCAAGCCTTTCCATTCATTATTTTGATAAGGTCAAGTGGCATTCAACCTTTTAATCAAGTCATAATTAATCAATAAGTCTATTTGGTTCAAGCCTTTCCTTTCATTAGTGTGATAAGGTCAAGTAGCATGCAACTTTTATTAATTATATTTAAGGAATATTCAATAATTATGGTTCATTATTCTACATTACATTAATGTGGTAAGGGGTGATATGGACATGCAGCCTATATTTCATTCACATTTAATACAGTCAAGTCATATGCTTAGTATACTTTCTGATTTCCCTTTCACATTTAATTATCATTTTGAATCACTTACCTTATGCGGGTCTAGTGTAAGTGACATGATACTGGTCATTCACCATTATGTGATACAATAATAATTTATGATAAGGATTCCTACAATTAGTGTGTTTAATCTTGAGCACAACCGAACAATGGATTAAAAGTGTTAAAAAACTAAAAACTAAATTATGGGATAACATCCTACATGGGATGGATGGATTTATGGGCATAACCACTAAATAATAATCACATATATGGAAATATAATAATCATATGGTTCTAATTATTATAATCATGACATATAAATTCAATAAATGGAACCCGGTGAAATCGGTGGGCCCCACACAGCAATTCCAAAATCAACGAACTTGGGGGGATGAGTTATAGACCACCCATCCTATGGTTTTATGCTCTTTATCCTTTGGTATCAGCCTCTAATTCGGCTTAGAATAGATTATATCTGATAAAAAATGGAAAATTCTCACACCTCGATAACTAGGTTGAGAGCAAGAGAGGGGAAGAATGGCCAAAAAGGACTGGAGTATTTACCGTTGTGCATCCAACATGATGAACAGAAGCTTGATAAGATCCCAGATGAAGGCGATCTTCCAATCCCTAACTTAGTCATTCAATTATCTCAAAACGGGGAGAAAAATAGTTCAATCCTACTTGATATTATATTGAGAAGAAGGAGGAGGCTTAATTAGATCATTAAGGAAAAATTGTAAAATTAAACTTAAATTAGTCAGTGAACGGTTTTTCCACATGGTTGGAAAACCATGCACAAACCATGAATGGGTCCCTGGGAAGAAGTGGAACTCATATGGTTAGTCCTCATGGTCATGTGCCAACCATACGATATAGTTCTTCCTAAAAATAAAGCATCGACACAGTTAGGAAAATTGTGTTCTAATCATGCGACATAGCCAGTCTCCCAAAAAGATGTGTTATGGGCTCTAAAAAATCCCCAGACACCCCTAAGACCTTTTGTAACTCATTAAGCATATGTATTTGATCCAAAATAAATAATTATATAGAAATTTAAAGGATCCATGCCATAGTTAAAAACCGGGTTCTTACAGTCTACACCCTTAAAAGAACGCATCCTTGAGTTTATCTTCCAAGGGTGTAGTAACACTATATCAAAACAATTCTATCTACTGAGCATGTATGTCAGGCTCCCACTCCCAGTTCTCATCTTACATGTGAACATGCTACCATAGAACCCATATAAAAGGGACAGACCATCCATGGAGAACCTTCGTGCTCTAGTCGATGATGCGTACTAGATACTCTTCAAAGGTAGCATCAACATCTAACTGAACTTCCTCAGGATCAAAGGTATGAGACGGTTCGGAATTATACTGGAGAATCTGTGAAACATGGAAGACATTATGCATGGCACTATACCTCTAAGGTAGTATCAACTGATAGGTTATTGTCCCAACTCTCTCTAGGATCTCAAAAGGACCTACATAACGAGACAACAACTTCCCTTGCTTCTATAACTATCTATTCCCTATCCTGGGTGATACCCTAAAAAAACAAACTCATTGACCTTGAACTCTAGAGGTTGTTGATGGAGATTGGCATAATATTTTTTTTTCTAGATTGGGAAGTATTCATACGCTTTCTAATCATCTGAGCCTGCTCTGAAGTCTACTGAATGAGATGAGGACCTAATAGGGCTACCTCACCTGCCTCTAGCTAGCATAGGGGTAAACAGCATAGCCTACCATAGAATGCCTCAAAAGGATCCATTTAAATTGTCACTTTGAAGCTATTATTACTATTGAACTCAACAAGAAGGATATGATTTTCCCAATAACTTCTGAAATCAAGGACGCATGCTTGAAGCATGTCCTCTAGAACTTGTATTGTCCATTCTAATTTTCCATCAGTCTGAGGGTGAAAATCTTTGCTTATAAGAATTTATGTTCCCATATCTTTATGAAATCCCTACCAAAATTATAGTGTGAAACAATCATCCCTATCTAAAATTATAGTACGAAGGACCTCAGGGATTTATATGATTTCTTGGACATATGGTTTTCCCAGCTCATCAACTGAGAAAGACTCTTGAATAGAAATGAAGTGGTCTACTTTCACCAGTCTATTAATGAAAACCCATACAACATCACTACCTCTTGGAGATCTTGTAAAACTGACTACAAAGTCCATGGACACATCTTCCCATTTACATTACGGTACTGGAAGTGGTTGTAACAAGCCTATAGGTCTCTAGTGCTCTGCCTTCACCTGCTAACAGGTGGAACACCTAGTGATAAATCCAATTTTCTGAAATTTCATCCCAAAACACCAATATTGGCATTGTGTGTCTTGATAAATCTTCAATATTCCTAGATGAACTATCCACTGGAAGCCATGGGAATCTTTCATAAACTCCTATCTCCTATCTTTAGGGACCCATACACATCCATGAATACGCATGACACCATCTCTATCTATAGACTAATACGGAGGTAGGTTATCTCTTAATATACTCTCACATAGTATCAATCCTTCAGGATATAAAAATTTTCTACCCTTCACTATCTCAATGAGGGAATAGGTAACTAATAATGATGATATATAAGACTACTTGTGACTATCATTAAACTCTAGTTGCAGCTCAGAAAATAGGTCCATTAACTTCCATTTATCATTGGATTTATGTACTACTTGTGCCTGAGTTTTTTGACTCGGTACATCTACAACCACATTTACCTTCCCAATCATATAGGCAAGATAAAAATAAAAGTATTGTAGATATTCGACCCATCTCCATTTTTTGAGGTTCAATTCATTCTGATTAAAGATATATTTGAGGCTCTTGTGTCCCATTTACACCACAAAGCACTCACCCAAAAGATAGTGTCTCCAACAATGTAAGACATGGACAACTACTGCAAGATCAATTTCATTCATAAGGTAATTTATTTCATGAGGAATCAATTTCTGAGATCCATATATAATGACTTTATCTTTCGGCATCAACACTACTCCTGGGATGATGCATGATGTGTCACAAAAGATTGTATAACCTACACCTAGCTCAGGAAGAATTAGAATATGTGTTGAGAAAAGCCTCCCTTTCAGATCCTAAAAGGTTTTCTCGCATGATTCTGACCAAAGAATCTTGACACCCTTCTTTCTAAGTCTGGTAAGAGGTGAAGAAAGATGTGAGAAATATTGTATTAAATGCAAGTAATATCCATCCATCCCCAAGAAAATCTGTATATTAAACTCATTCTTGGGATGTTCCCAAGAAACTACATCACTAACCTTTTTTGGGTCAATATATACATCTGATTTTGAGATAATATGACCTAATAAGTGAACTTTTTCGATCCATAAGCGGCACTTAGAAATCTTGGCATAAAGATGATGCTCTCTCAGTGTACTCAAAATGATCTCAAGATGATTGGCATGGTCTCTACGAGTCTGAAAATACACAAAGATTTCATCCAAAAAGACCATGATAAAAGAATCCAAATAAGGGTGGAACACCCTATTCATCATATAAATGAAAATGGATGGCATGTTCGTAAGACCAAATGGCATAAAAAGGTACTAATACATACCATACCTATTACGAAAAGTTGTATGTGGTATGTATTACGACCTAACTCACACCTAATGATAACCTGATCTCATGTCGATCTTAGAGAATACCCTATCTCCCCAGAACTGGTCAAAGAGATCATATATTTGAGGTAGTTGATATTAGTTATTAAATGTAAGCTAGTTCAACCTTTTTTAATCCATGCATAGACATAAGGTTCTATCTGTGTTATTGGAAAAAAAGCATGGGCAAACCCCAATAGGATATACTGTGCTGTATAAAACCATTAGCCTCTAAATCCTCTAATTTCTGCTTGAGCTCCTAAACCTCAGTAGGTACCATCTTGTGTGGAGAAATGGACACTAGTACTACTCCTAGAGCAAGCTTTATTATAAACTCTACCTCTCTCTTAGAAGGTAATCTAGAAAAATAATTGGGAAATACATCCTTGTAATGATCTACTTCTGGAAGGAAATCAAATTTTCGTAAACCTTGATCCTCCATGAAGAGATTTGCAATCTAAGAAATCACTCCACCTAGACCACAATGCTCTAGTATAGCTCTACTATCCTAGACATTCCACTCACCCTTATGTAGATAACTGATACCCTCTAGTGACATAAACGATGCCCTATGGCAATAGTAGTCTACAAAATCATGGTACTAAACCAACCAATCCATCCCAATAATGACATTGAATCCTATCATCTCAAGAATTAAGAGGTTCCATAAAAATGGATAACTACCTACCTCAAGGGGGAAGTCTCTAAACTGTATTATGACCTCTATTCATACACCTAATGGAATATATAGGGTCATTACACCATAGTAATATTATATCTCTAGTCTAAGACTTTCTACAATAGATATAGAGATAAAAGAGTTCAAAACACATGTCTCAAATAAAGAAGATACTATAGTATATTCCATAAGAATAGTACCTCATACTATAGATGGTCTCGTAGCTTGATCCTCAAGTATCTGTTGTAGTGCATGCAATTGACCTAATCCATAGCCCTATGCAACAGATGGACTACCAAGATCATAACTACTCTATTTGTGTTGCTAGTAATCAGGGGTCTGGCTTCCACGGCCATGACCTTCTCCTTAGCTAGTCCTAATGGTGCAATTCCAAATCCCTACTAGACATAGTATAAAATAACCCTCTCCTGAATGTGGAGCCAGCATGGATCCTTTCTGCTTGAAGATAGAGGAAAGGTCCTTCAGAAAAGCTAGAGATGGCCCATACGGTCGCAAGCTCGGCATTCCATTGGGTATCTATCACAATAAGGCTTCAGGTTCCCTTTCCACCCACACTGATGACTCATTTTTAGATATCTAAACAGGCACTATTATTGTCACTACCCTAATAAGAAACCTCGAGGGAATGCTTCCTGCTACTAGAAGAACTAAAATCCTGACACGGTACTGGTCCTTTATTCCTAGTGTTATTTTCATCCCTCGGGTTTTGCTCAGTGATAAGAGCCTAATTTACTATTATAGAGAAGGTATGAATGAGAAATACATTCACCTACATATAAATGTCATAAATAATCCCTTCCTCGAAGCATCTAGCATGAAAAATCTCATCACCGGTTAGAAGTAGTGAAAAGCATTGTAACTCTGTGAAACATGTTGAATATTCCATAACTAACATAGAACCATGTTTGAGATTCATGAACACTTTGGATTTGTTATCTCTAAGTGTATGAGGAAAGAACTAATCATTGAAGGCAGTCTGGAAATCAACCCACAACATTACTTAATGACGACCAGCCTGGGTAGTAACATCCTGTGAGTGCTTGGATGAATCTTGAATCAAGTATGTGTTAAGATTAACCCTCCACTCTAGAGGCATCTCAAGATTCTCAAAGATATATAGAGTGGTTTCTATCTAAGACTCAGTAGCCTAAGGACCTTCATTCCCTAAAAAGGTAAGAGGAGGATGCTACTAGAACTCATGAGTCAGATCAACCATTATAGGTTCAAGCCATAGAGCACCATACATGTATTGCATCATATGTAGAAAACTATCATGAACATGGGAATCAGTGCCCAAATCAGATACAATATGTGGTACCTCCAATAGAAATCTTGGTAGTAATACTAGATGCTCAGGGCCCACCATGTCTAGAGCATGGAATTACCACCCTTCTGGCATATGATACGAGGGCGTCATAGTGGAATTGATCTATAAATTCTAATCATATGCCTCAGAATAAGCATAATTAGAATATATCATCACTAGAAGAAGATAAACATAGGAAAACTTTCTACCTAAGGAATACAATCGAAACTACCTGCTTAGACGGTCAGGTATCAGTAAGTACTCAAGAATAAGTTTTATTTTTTTACATTTAATTTTCAAGTTCACTTATTTACCTTTCAGAAACATGAAAACGTGGGATAATGATGTGAAACCAATTCCTTCTACATGTCATGTTTCACCTTATAATGTATAAACATTCCATGTGAATTAGTTCCCATACACCTTATCACTGGAAATGACACCCATTTATTTATAGCATAATGGATTGACTCGGTAAATTATAGATAGCAACCCATAAGGGCCCATACACCTCATGAATTGAGACACGCAATCATTCAATCACAACCAAGAGTAATACAATCATAAGCTAACTACCATAGAATCACTCAACAATTATAAGCATATCAATCAATACAAAGTAGTTAAATGCACATATATGGCATGAAAATATGCATGAAATGTGAATTATAGGTGCCTATAATGATTCATGTAACAACAATCTATTCCCTCATATCATCGGGCCAAGGATAAAATAGAATCTTAATCAGAATATAAATCAACAACACCACCAACATGTGCATTACCCAACGGTGAAAGAATATCAACTATAATAGGAAAAACAGAAAAAAAAACTATATTTTGGGTAACTTGGATTTTACCTCGAACTTGGGTTCGTGACACCCATGCACGACTTATAACCAATTCCCAAGCATTACTAATCTCTAATATATTGTCTTAAAATAGTAAAGAAAGAAAATAAACTCCTCTAATACCGCTTTATGATGTCCTAGACCCAGATTCCACTTAATAGGTGCCCTAGGTCGGGTGGGTCACATGGCCTCAAGCAAATCTCCTCAAACACTAAAGGATATCGACTAGCATCGGGGGCCTAGGGTGTGTCTGTGGAGAGACTATGCCCTCATTACCAAAGTGTAGTGTAGTGGATGAATGTAATCATAGGTAAATATAAGAAGCAAAATAAGTAAACAAAAGGCACAACATAAAATAGATACAATAATAACAATAACTGAAATAACTTGAATAACATACATCAACTTATGATGATATGTCATGTAACTAGAAAACTAGAAATCATGGATATAAACTAGCAGAAATAACATATTTTATAAAGTATAAAGAAATAAAAGACTATCCCAATCATCCTGAGCTCTAGCCCAATCATATGCTATCAACCTCTATCCTAAATAGAAAGAAATCAAGTGTCTAAAGCTATATGCTTTCTTTTATCAACACCTTTATTCATTTAATCTACTCAAGCTACCAAACAGTGATCAAAGAGGGTGTGAGATAAATCTCGGTGGTCCACCACCAACGGTGTCTATAACATCCAACCTATGTAATGGAAATATAACAGTGTGGAAAAATGTATATATAACGTAAAGAAACACAATGTAACTAAATACCCCAGTACCTACTTTATCCCTTAGTTTGAGTATAAGCATAACTCATCAATTAATTTATTGTTATCAATTTATAAGTGAGTCACATGTTAAAAATAGAGGAGGTCCCAAGTTCTGACAAGGAAACCTATAATGATATTTAATAATGAAGTTCCAAGGCAATAACCCCATAGACCTCAAGGGTCACCAAATCAGTAATAACTATAATCTGGATAAGGGTAATAGTGTAATTCAAGGATCATAGTCTAAGGAATTCCACAATGAGATTACTATTGAGTCCAAGGAGTTTATCTAGTGTAAAATGGGGCTAAGAAAATACTGGGCCCTATGGGCTTTAACCATGGCACCTACTTGTCAATGTTAGATCCAAGGAGTAGATCTAAGGCATCCTGTAATACTATGTAAGGTATCCTACGGTGTCATACTGGGAATCCAAGAATAGAAAATGATCAGAATCTAAATGGGTCTCAACCTATGCAAGGCATATCCTTGAATTGGAATAGGGTTCCGGAGTGCTCATGGAATTCCCTGATAAGAATCCAAGGCAAGCTCAAGTCAGGACACTCCTGTTTAATTATGAAATCATGTAATATTTCATTTGGTTCAAGACTTTCCTTTCATTAGTGTGACAAGGTCATGTAGTATAAAACCTTTTAATCAAGTCATAATGAATCAATAAGTCCATTTGGTTCAATCCTTCCTTTCATTAATGTGATAAGGTCAATTAGCCTATAGCCTTTATTAATTCCATTTAAGAAATATTAAATAATTATGGATCATTCCACTACCTTATATTAATGTGTTAAGGGGTCCTAAATACATGACACTAGTATTTCATTCAAATTTAATATGGTCAATCCATATACTTAGTATACTTTCCAATTTCCATTTCACATTTAATTATCAATTTGATGCACTTACTTTAAGAGGGTCAAGTGGAAGTGACATGGTACTTTCCATTAAACATTACAAGACGCAACAAGAATTTATGATAAGGAGGCCTACCATTTGTGTGGTCAAGATTGAGCACATCTGAATAATGGCTCAAAAGTTTCAAAACACTAAAAACTAAATTATTGAATATCATCCTACGTGGGATGGATGGATTTATGGGCGTAACCACTAAAAACTCATCACATATATGGAAAGATCAAAATAATATAGTTATAATTATTATAATAATGAAATATAAATTCAATAAATGACACCTGATGAAATTGGTGGGGCCACACGACAATTCAAAAATCAACAAGCTTGAGGGATGAGTTATAGACCACCCACCTTAGTGTTTTCTGATCCTTCTCCTCTGGTATTGGCCCCTAATTCAACTTAGAATATAATAGATCTATGAAAAGGGGAAAACTCTCACACCTCAATAACTAGGTCAAGATAAATATAAGAGACAAAGGGTTAAAAAGGACTCTAGTAATTATCGTTTCACATCCAATGTGATGAACAAAAGCTTAATCAGATCCCAGATGAAGGAGATATTTCAATCCCTAGATTAAGCCTTAAAAGAGCTCCAAAAGGGAAGAAAAATATTTCAATAGCACTTGATATTAGATTAGGAGAAAGGAGGAGGCTTAATTAGATCATTAAGGTAAAATTGTAAAATTACCCTGAAATTAGTTTGTGCACGGTTTGTCTGCACAGTTTGACAAACCATGTGCAAACCTTGCACGGGTACCCAGAAAGAAGGGTCACTCACACAGTGAGTCTTAAAGGTCATGTGCCAACCATATGATATGGTTCTTCCCAAAAATAGGCCATCTGCACGGTTATTTAAATTGTGCGTCAACCGTGTGCCAACTGTGCAACATGGCCAATCTCCCAAAAAGATGTGTTTCAGACTTCGAAAAAACCCTGGAAACCCCTAAGACCTTTCTTGACTCATTATGAATCCATATTAGGTCCAAAATAAAGAATTATACTGAAATTTAGATGATCCATACTCGAATGAAAAACCGAGTTCTTACAGTATGTGAGGATATGTAGGGTGGTGATGGCTCTCTTTATATGGGAGAGGAGTGACATTTTTGTAATAATATAAAATGTAAATTCATTATTCAACGGTCAAGTGGATTCAATAATGAACTATAATTGAAAAGGGGAGGGTTAAGTTTAATCAATATTCAATCATAAAATTTTAAACAAGTTTTTGACATGTTTTTAAGTCTTTTAATATTATATTTTTCATTTGTACCATTTTTTACAGTCGTAAGTAATATTTACCCAAGTAATTTAATTTAACACCAATAAAAATTTTAAAAAAATGGACCTAATGATTGAAAATATTAAATCCATTTTTTCAAATAAAATTTCTAAGAGTGTAAAATTAGTTTTTAATATTAGCGCTTATAACGCGTAAAAAAATTGTAGAAAAAAGTGTAGTTTTATGGTTAAAATTCCAATTAATATGAAATTATCAATTTTTTTGATTTTTATGATATTAATAGGTTTATTATTAATAAAATAAGAGTTATTTGGATTTAAAAATAAGAAAAAATTTAATTCTACCTTGTGGACATTTAGTTAAAAGAAAACGACTATAAATAGTTTTTTATTAGTGTAAAATATTATCTAGGTTTCTAAAATGTTAAACATTAGTTTTATAAATTAAAATTGACTTTTCTGATGATTTATTTTAGTTTATAAATATATTTTTTTATATCAAAAAGGTTTCATAAACATTCAAACCATTATTGTATTATGACAATGTTATAAAAGTAATTATATTTACAAAATCAGTATTTTTGACTATTCACCAAAAATTCATCCTTTTCAAAAAAAGATTTAAAATTTATCCTAAGAAAATTTTGACATTATAAATTTATAAATAATTTCCATTTTATGAAAATAAAATTAAAAAATGTATAAATATATTTTTCAAATGAAAATAGAAAATATAAAAATATTTTATTTATTGTAAATGATGTTCTAGGTGTTCTTGCTATTTTTTCATATCAAATTCTAATTTAAATAATGTTAATATATAAATTCATATAAAATAAATTTTTTAAAGTGGTTAATTTAATTTATTAAAATAAAATATAAAACACTTAAAAAAATTATTTGAGAAATGCATTCCTTTTTAATAATAAATCATATTGATTATTTATCCTCTCAATGTAAGCTTTTTTATTTCATTAATATGTTTTTATTTACTAGAGGTTTTATTATGTATATAATTTCATTAATAATATTTGTCAAATATGCCATGAATCATTTTAGTTCGGTGTTTCATGTGGAGAAACCTAAATGTATATTCAACAATCTCATGGTGTTATGTTCTCCCCAATTAAATAAATTAAGTTATCAGAATTATAATTACTAATTACTAATGAAAATAGATAAGTATATAAAAAATATAGACATAAACCAAGGTATAATTTATAAACAGGTATTGACTTTATAAACATAGTAAACATATCATTTTCCCTCATAATAGGTCAATCCTAATATTGAATTTTTTTCTCTAATAATTTGAGTTAAACATCCCTCATAATGAGGTATTGTAACTCCTATACTAAAATTAGTTTTCTAAGATATATTAAAGTAATCCATACACAAATAGAAGATCATATGTTTGTTTCAGATATGAAATTTCATTTTAATATTTTTTTACTTAATATAGATTCTAGGTGGATATATCTAATATATTTCCAAAACCACATCAAATTCATATAATAGAAGGATAGTAAGACTTTAAAGAATAATAATCCCACAAATCTTGAAGGATATTCATATACCTTAGATATAATAAAGATGACACTATGTTTTTTTATTTATAATTCAATATCTAATAGTTGGTTAAAACATACATGACATAAGACATTTGTAATTCTATAATGAGTAATAGGCGTACTTAGAACCACTTAATTATTGTTATCCACTTCAATAATAGTTATTCTATATGATTTTCCGTATTCCCATTATTTAGGATGATTTTAGTGTCAATTATCATCTTAATCTATTGGACTAGTTCACTATTTTTAATAGTTTCTAAATTCCTCACATAAAAACATAGAATTACAAGTGTATCTTTAGTAAGAACATTTTTTCCCATAATGTTAACTTAATTATTACTTTTTCTTTACAAGCATGTTGATAAATTCTATACTTTACCATAGATAATATACCTTTTCATTACTTGGATACATACCCCTGGGTGCCTCGTCCCACATTTTTTACATGAAAGAAATTGAATCTTCTTTCCAACATCATCTTTATCACTTGAATATCCATGGGATTCAATCCTTCTATTTGATGGTGTTTTTGGAAAATCAATTATGTTTATGTTGTTAATCATAATTCTTAATGGATGATTAGTAATAACCATAATATTTCTCATTCCATATCTTATACTGTTAGGTTTCTCATTGGGAAAATCCTCACATTGTTCATGGAATCCATTGATAATTTGGTTCCTTCAGTATTCATCCGTTACTAAAACCAAAAGGTTTTATTGTGAGTAATAAAAAATTAACATCATAAGATAATTATCATAAATAATCACATGAAAAAATAAACCTTGAAATGTTTTACTCTCTAAAACCATCATATTAGCTTTCAATTAAACCTAAATCACTATTGTCTCAATTTAGGTTTATTTAGGTTTGAATATCTCATGCTCATTAACCTAGTTATTTAATATAATAAATCCATCATAATGGCTTGTAAATATAGTGTGATTTACCAAATCATATCCCTCAAAAGTCTCTATACAGGTTTTCAGTATTAGGCCCACTCATATTACACCGAGTAAAGATTGAATTGATACTAAACTAGCCTTTTTCAAGGTGATTCCCCTTAGGTGTATATGTTCCACAGTTGAATCCACTTTCAATTATCTAAATTGGGATGTAATTTTAAAGAAACATGACAATATTTACTTTACCAACACATCAAGATGTTACACTACACTTATACTTTTCCCTAGGTTTTTTTCTAAATTTATCTCATCCTAATTCCAAAAATTACTAAACTAATCCTAAAAAATAACTAAACCAATCCCACCCCCAAAACTAAACCTTTATCTAATACCAACTGAGTCACCCCATATCCACACTCCTAGATCTAATGCTAAAAACACATTCTTTTAATATTGTTTTTGATAAAAAAATATTACAAGCCAATGTAAACAAATATTTATTTTACATAATTTATATATGTTAAAAATTAAATCTCATAATAATAACACAATATCAACAATGAAAGGTTTAGTCTCTTTGAGATTCAGATTCATAAGTTACTTATTTTACAATAATTATGAATATTCTTATAAAATTAATCCACATTATACTCCATTATATACTTCTCATAATTAATACTCATTTTTATAACCTAGGAAATGGAAACATAAGAAAGGGGTGAGATAAAATTCAAAAAAAGGTAAAAACTTATCAATATTTCATTGAATTGTTCTATCGTAATCATATAATAAAACATGAGTGGGGGATAAATATCTTATTAAAAAAGATTGTGAAATAATAATAGTTGTCTATAATTCATGATATAAGGACATGTAAAATCAAATAAACAAACATATACCATTGAAAAAGGGTGTGATATGATAAGAAAAATCCATGGAGAATAATAATAGGTATATTACAGAGAAATTTGGCACAATAATAGGCATATGAATCATGATGTAGTGGTTCAGAAATCACTTCATGTTTCCCGAATTGGATAAGACATCAATTCTTATTTCCCATAGTGGATTTAGAATTAATTATAGTTTCTAATTTTGGATTACACATTAATTACTTTTTTACCATAGTGGATCATGAATTACTTAATGTTTCTGAGATTATATTAGATATTAATTAATTTTTCCTTTAGTGGATCAGGAATTACTTCTTGTTTCCCATAGTGGATTGAGCATCATTACTCATTTATCATTATTATCTCATGAGATATAAATCTTAAAACCATTATATTTTAGTATTATATAGGACCCCCACCTTCAAAATAATAATCATTCATACATATTTGGGCCACTATAACTTGAAAACATTCATACTTAAAACATAACTTAATTAACTCGGGGAAAAGAGATGGGTTTCATGAATATATTTTAAGAACATTCTATAGGCCTTCATAAGAAAGAAGTTAGTTGGTGAAATAAAAATATACCTAGTATAATATATATATATATATATATATATATCATTAATGATGTTTACATAGATAAAAAATAACTTTAAAATATCATTGGATAAATCACATGAAAAATTAATTGGAAATACCCCATTTTTTTGAATCGCATGAAAACTACTTAAAAAATTACTTTAGAATGAAATATTTTGAGAATATTGGAATTTATCCTTTAAAACAAAAAAAAGGGATTTAATAAAATAAATTTTATAATATAATTTTTTTAAAAAAATATTTAAAAAGGCATAGAAACAATGTATAATTATTTCTTAAAAATATAATCCTTTAAAATCCCTTTAAAAATCAATAATTCCTTTTTAAAATCATGATTTTACTTTTAAAAATATAAGAATATTTGTTTTTCTTTAAAAAATAATATATGGTGAAAATCATTTAGAAACCATTTCAAAATATAGAAATTGATCTTTATAAAGTATAATTATCCTAATTATTAGATAAATCATAAAAGTTTCTTTAGAAAACATTTTTACCATAGTTGGAAAAGATAAAGTTGTAGGTCTGATTCAAAAGAAAATATCAAAAAGGTGGAGTAAAATTTTTATAAATTTTTAACTTTTAAAAATAATATTCAATAATGGCTCTTTAAAAATATATAATGGTTTTTTAGATGAATTTTGTACTGTATTATAAAACACACAATCACAAATGGAAAACCATTTGAATATTTTAAAATTTCTTTATTGAAAACACACATCATAAAAAGGTTTAATAAAACAACGTTTTAAAAAGAATAGAAGGTAAATATTAAGGCCACGTGAAATAACACATAATTAGGTTTCCAAATATAAAGGATAAAATTGGTAGGAATATAAACATGGATATTAAAGAAAAATTCCTGCTAGGGAAGGATGGAAATTATTTTTCACATAACAATAATTTTATGATAAAAAAATCTTCATGGAATAATATTTGAATTAAAAAATTATTTTCCCCTACATAGGAAGATAAAATTCAATATCATATAATTTTATGATGGAAGAACTCGAGTGTGGAAGAAATAAGTAAAATAAGAAACATTATAACTCAATGAAATATGTTTTCAGTTATTAATATCATTTATAGATTTGGTATCACCTAAATTGAAAAAAATTGAAAAGATAAGTTGAGATTAATTTTTAAAAACCTTGTATTTCATGAAAATTGTGAGAAAAATAAATGAATTTCTAATATTAAACCCATAAAAAATAAGTTGCGAATATGAATCATATCTCAATGAAACAAAGTTGAGATCCAAAAAAAATTGTACCCTTAATCCCACTTAGTCAAACATGATCTAACCTCTTCTATTAAAAAATCACTATCTTAATCACATATTTCAGAAACTTATTCATTTATATTACCATTTATACTTTTCAATTATAATAACTTATTATATATATATTGGTTAGTTATATTTTATTTTCATTATCTGATGTTGGTGATTTGGATAATTTCACGCATGTCGTAAAGTGTCTAGGTCAATTTCCATTAATTTATAACAATTTCATCATAACAATATTATCCAAGATAATGGAATAAATTATTTATAATTATTTATAAATCTATAATTTCATTCCACAATATTTTTATCCATGATTCGTATAGACAGAATCAGTGAGTGGCTTGTTTTGGTAATTTTTATCAACAAAAGTTGTTATGTTATTAATGTGTTAAATATTAATATAACCTTTCTAGAACCATAAATTAAATATTATTTTTTTATTAATTTATATTAAAAAAATTATTTAGGTTTTCATGGTAATCTATGACAGATATTTATAGCATCATTCATGTAGGTGGCTAAATTGACCCAAACAAGAACAAACTATAATCTATGGGTGAGTATTGTTGAGAAAGTGATTATCTTAGAATAATATCATTATAACATAAGAATAATGATATTATTTAGATATTTCTAGGTGGTTAATAATATTTTAATATAGTTTTATCATGAATAAAATAATTTATGAAATATGGAATACATCACTTGGAGATGGTAGACCACAAATACATATGGACGACCCATTCATTTCCATAGAACAAGTAGAAGATAAGGAATGGTTTATAATTTAAGAATATTAATAATATTATAAATATAGTTTTTATTTATTAAATATCCCATTGAACCATTCACGTAAGATAGTTATGAAAAAACATATCACTTCGCTTATAGAGGTGGAAGTCCGCATATAACATAAGAGATGTTTTTTGTTTTTTTTTTTGAATGGTAGAGATAAAGGTAAAAAATATATTATACCATAAGAATAATAAAATTTTAGAATAATTTTGAAACTTATTTAATTATTTCATCATGGGTAAATTATATTTTTAAGAGGTAGAATATGAAAAAACTAAAATAAATGAGAAAAAAGTAATTGATAATTTTTTGTACTTCTTGGAAGAGTTCCTTTAAAAATTCGATTAAGGCTTTGAGAGATATTATTTTGAGAATACCAAAACATCTAAGAGGTTTCTAGGAGTTTTGGATAGTTATTTGGGTAGATGTTTGTATAATCTAACAGGAACAAGTTATGAGGAGAATAATGGGGGGGATTTCTCCTTTTATAAGGGATAATACTGACATTTTTTGTAAAATATAAAAGGTAAAGTCAGTATTCAAATGTAAAGTGGATCCAAAATGAAAAATAATGGATTGAGGGAGGGTTAAGGTCGATCAAGACTCAACCATAAAATGAAAAAAATGATTTAAACAAGTTTTTATGTTTTTAAATCATAGATATTCTATATTTACCATTTTTGTTTTTTAAAGTGGTAACTAATTTTAACCAAAGTAATTTTCCTATAATTACTAAAAATAAAATTTTATTTATTATTTAATTTTGACCAAATTATTCCAAATATTAGAAACATTTTTTCAAAACAAAAGTCTAAGCTTTATAAAAATTTATTATAATATTAGCACACATAATACGTAAAAATATTTTTCACAAATTATGTATTTTTATACTTAAGATTGATTATTAAGATGAAAATTATAAGAAAATTTTTTATAAGACATTAATTGGTTTATTATTAACCAAATAAGTGTTATTTTTCATAAAAAACAATCCAAAACTGAATTAAACCTTGTGGATACTTAGTTAAAAGAAACATACTAATAATAGTTTTCCATTAAACTAAAATATTAATTAAGTTTCCAAAATGTTAAACATGAGTTTTATAAATTCAATATCGAATTTTGAAATGATTTATTTGGTTCATAAATGTATATTTTTTATATCAAAAAGTTTTTATGAACTTTTAAATCATTCTTTTAATATAAAATTGTCATAAAAGTGACAGTATTTACAAAATCGATATTATCATAAAAATTAATCATAAACTTATTTTGATAGGTTGAATTAAAAAAAAAATCATTTTGTCAAATTAAAATTCTAAAATTTATAAATTTCGTTTTTAAATGAAAATAAAAGATATTATAAAACTATATTTATTGAAAAATAATGTTTTAAAGTGTTCTTAATATCATTTCATATCAATTTATAATATAAGGAATTTTAACATATATTTTCATATATAATAATATTTTAAAAGTTGTTAATTTAATTTATTATGAAAAATTATACACACTTTTAAAAAAAGTTATTTAAGAAAGAACATTATTTTTTAATATTAAATTATATTAATTATTTATTCTCTAAATGTAACCATTTTTTAGTTGATTAATATATTTTTATTTACTAGAGGTTATATTATTATTATAATTTTCTTAATAATGTTAATCTAATATGTCGTGGCTTGTTTTAGGTTAGTGTTGCAAGTAGATAAAGTTTAAAATATATTCCAAAATCTATGGGTGTTTCATTCCCCCCCCCCATAAATAAATTATGTCCTCGCAATTTTAATTACTACTCAGTAATGAAAATATCTAAGGATATCTAAAATATATACATGACCCAAGGTATAATTTATAGATAGATATCATCTTAATAAGTTGAATAAACATATCTTTTCCCTGTAGAATTGATTAATCATAATATTGAGTTTTCCCACTGGGTGTTTTAGCTAAATATACCTCATGATGGGTATCATAACTCCTAGAATAGAATTAGTTTCCAAAGAGAGATCGTGGTCATACTTTAACTGATAGATGATCATAGGCTATTTTGTGATATGAAATGTGATTTCTCTATTTTGGAACATAATATGGATTTTGGGTGGATATAGGCAATCTATTTCAAAAATCATATCAAATTCATCTAAAGTAGGGATAATAATACTTTCATGAATCATAATATTATAAAACATGAAGGATATTTATATACCTTTGATATAATAATAAAACAACCAAGTTTTTTTATTTATTATTCAATAGGTAATAGTTGGTGAAACAATACATGATATAAGACATACAAAATTCTATAGTGCGAAATATGTGTACCTAGATCCACATAATTATCACTATCTATATAAATAGTAGTCGTTGTATATTCTTTTCTTTTTTACCATGGTAAAAGAGTTTTTCAATGTCGATTGTTATCTTAATCCCTTATATTAGTGCACTGGTTTTCATAGTTCCCCAATTCCTCATATCTAAACATAAAATCACTCACGAATCCTTATAAAGAACATTATTTTCCCCTATTGTCTTAACTGAACTCTTATTCTTTTACTTAATATCTTATTGCTTTATTCCCTCCTTTACCATAAATAAAACATCTTCCCATTCATTGGATACATTACCCTAGGTACCACTTACTTTATATTTGACATGAAAGAAATTTAATCTTATTTCCTTCATCATATTCAATACTTGAAATTCCATCAGACTCTATAATTATTTTTTAGTGTATTTGTAAAACCAACTATATTCATATTGTTAATCATAATTCATGATTCCTGATTATTTATAAAAATAATATTTCTCACTCAAAATCTTATCCTGTTAAGTTTCTCAATGAGATAATCTCTATATTTTCCATGAAAACCATTTTTAATTTGGTTTCTTTTGGATTCAAACATTAATGAAACCAAATTGGTTAATGTGAGTGATAAAAAATTAACAATATAATATAATTTTCATAAATTTTCTCAAGAAACAATCAACCTTAAAATATATTACACTTTGAAACCATTAAATTAGATATCAGTTCAACCAAATCACTCTCAGTTCAATCAATGTTTCTTTAGGTTGGGTTCTATCATAATATTCAACCTAATTTATAAAAATAATAAATACTTTATAGTGGATTGTAAATATAATGTAACTAACGTGTGTTTTAATCTAGGTATGCACTCTTAGGCACACTCATCATGAACTGAGTGAAGATTGAGTTTATTATAAACCAACATTTTCAAGGTGATTACAGAAAGTTCTATCTATGCCATGCCCACATCCAATTTTCAATATCTATATAGTGATGTAATTTATAGAAAACCACAAAATTTCTACTTTAAAAAAATATTATGATTTTATCCTTTACTTAGAATTATCCTTATAATTTTTAGTAAATTTCTCCTATACAAATTCCAAAAATAACTATGTTATTCCTAAAAATAACTAAACTAATCCCCCTAAACAACTAAACCTTTCTATGATTCTAATTTAGGTTCCCCAAAATTTCACTCCCGTATTTGGTGCTAAAAACACATTTGTTAAAAAATATATTTGATAAAATCTAGGCGACCCAATATAAGCGTATATTTATTTTAAATAATTTCATAAGTTAAAATTTATATATCATAGTAATCACATAATGTTGTGAATGAAATGTTTAGATTCTTTTTGGATCATATACATAAGAAACTTATTTTAAAATAATTTTTAATATTCCTCTATAATTGAGCCACACTAGAATCTCTTCTAGTCTTCTTATAATTCATACTGATTTTCATAACCTAGGTAATGAAAACATAAGAAATAGGTGAGGAAAGATTACCAGTAAGAAAAAACTTATCAATATTTATTCAAAGGGTTAGATCATAAGTATCTAATAAAGTATGTTCATAGGGGAAATAAATTATAAAAAATATTATGGAATAGTAAGAGTTATCAATAAGTCATGATAAAAGGAAATGTAATATTAAATGAACAAATATATACCATATAAAAAGAGGATGATATAATAAACATTAGACATGGAGAATAATCATATATATATATCATATCAATATAGAAAAATAATACACATGATGATGATAATATAGTGCACCAGGAATCACTTCATGTTTCCCTCAATATATCAGTAATCACTTCTTATTTCCCATAGTAGATCATACATTAATTCATATTTCTCATTGTGAATTGTGTATTACTTTATATTTCATATATTGGGCTAATAATTAATTCATATTTCCTATAATTTATATCATATTACTTCTTATTTACCATAGTAGATTGGGAATTACTTCCTATTTACCATAGTAGATCGAGCATCATTACTCATTTCCCATTATTATCTCATGATATATAAATCCTTTACAAATGCATTAGAGTTAAATATAGGACCCAAACTTCATAATAGTCATCATTCATACAAATTTTTACTATTATAACTTGAAAAAATTTACACTTTAAACATCACTTAATTAACACATGTAAAAGTGACAGGATTAATGAAATAACTTCTTAGAACATTCTATAAGACATTCCAAGAAAGAAGTTAGATGGTGGATTTAAAGTATTCATAGGTTCATATAAGGATTTTTAATTATGTGTACATAAATGAAAAATAACTTTTTAATATAATTAGATAAATCACTTGAAAATGATAGGAAATAACCCTTTTTGGAAAGGCACTAAAACTCCTTTAAATTGTTTTCCTTAAATTTTATTTTTTTATATTAATGAAAAAATTTAATTAAAACCCATAAAGAACTTTTAGAAAAAAAAATTATAATTGAAGGATTCTATCAAAAAAATATTTGAGATGACATAGAAACATAGAAAAATTCCATTTTAAAATCAATAATATTTACTTTTATTTTCAAAATAACATGGAGTTAAAATCATTTGTAAAACAATTTTAAAATATGGAAAGGAATATTTATAAAGAATAATTCTCATAACTATGAGAGAAATCATAAAATAGTTTTTAGTATACATTTTTACTATAGTCACATGAGAAGAAGTTACAGGTTACATTCAAAAGTCATTTTCAAAAAATTAAAGTGAAAACTTTAAAAAAATTAATTTTGAAAAGAATATTTAATAATTGTTCCTTTAAAAATATATAACATTTTTATATGAAATGTGTAATGGAAGATAAAACATATAATTATTAAAGGAAAAACTTTTGAGTATTTCAAAATACCCTTATCAAAAACCCACATCATAAAAAGGTTTAACAAAAATTAATTCTAAAAATAGTAAAATGGAAATATTAAGGTCACGTGAGAAAATATATAATTATGTTTCCAAATTTAAAGTGTAACAATTATGGGAATATAAAACATGGATATGTAAGACAAAGAGCTCATCAGGGAAAGTGAGATTTATTTTTCCCAAATTTATACTTTTATGAGAATGATATTCATCATGTAAGAAGATTTTAATTAAAAATTAATTTTCCCATGATAGGAGGAGAAAATAAATATAAGAAAATTTTATGATGGAATAACCCAATCATATAAGAAATAATTTCAAGGAGAAAAACCACAATTCAAAGATATAAGTTTTGAGTTATCAATATCATTTACGGTATTTGTATCACCGGAATCAAAAAACATATAAAATAGAACATGAGATATATTTTTAAATACCATGGATTTCATGAAATTTGTGAAAAATAAAATCCATGAAAAATTCATACACAATTAAAACATAAAAAGTGGTGAATATGAATCATATCTCAATGAAACAAAGTTGAGATCCAAAAACCCAAACCTTTGATCCCAGTGAGTTAAACATGATATAAACTCATATATAATAAAAATAAATATATTAATAACATATTTAATAACTTTATTAATATATATTAACATTTTTAACCACTAATTATAACTATTTATTATACATTTATTTGTTAATAATAGTGTATTTTTAACATCATATGTTAGCGATTTTGATTATTTTGTGCTTTCCTTAAAGTGTTGTTGTCAATTCCCATTCATTTATAACAATTTCACCATTACTATATTATCCAAGTTACTAGAATATATTATTCATAATGATTTATAAATATTTAATTTCATTCCTCTATATTTTTATTCATGATTTGTGAAGAAAAAATCAGTAACGAGCTTGTTTTAGAAATTTTTAATGAACAAAAAATGGTATGTTATTAATATGTTAAATATTAATATAAAATTTGCATAAGAATAAACAAAAAATTATTTTCATATTAATTTCTAATAAGTCCATTATTTAGGGTTCCATGTTCATCTATGATAGATATCTAAAACATTGTTCACATAGGCGGTTAAACCGACCCAAACAAGAATAAGTTATAATATATGGGTGAGTATGGTTGATAAAGTGATTATTTTGGAATAATATCATTATTATAGATGAGTAATGATATTATATAAATATTTTTAAGTTGTATAATTATATTTTTAGTGATTTTTATCAAGAATAAAATACTATATGAAAAAATATATGTTACTTTCATGGAGGTGGCAGTCCGCATGTATGCACGGCAACGTGATCATTTCCATCGAATGGACAGAAGATAGGGAATGTTTTATAATTTTATAATATTAATAATTTTATAAATATAATATTTATTCATTGAATAACCCTTTAAAACATCATGTTAAGGTGGTTATGAAAAATATATCATGTCACTTATGGTGGCGGTAATCTACATTTAACACAAACAACGTTTTAATTTTTAAAATAATTGGGAGGAATATAGATAATGTTTATACCATAAATATAATTAAATTTTAGTATAATTATTATAATGATATAATTATGTCAATATGGTTATATTATAATCATAGGGATTACAAGATAAAATAAAGGAAATGAAATGAAAAAGGTGTAATTTTAAATTTTACCCTATTATATGAAATAACTCCTTTGTAAATTGGATTGAGGATTTGAGAGATGGTCTTTTGAGAATTAGAGAACCTATAGTAGGTTCCTAGGATATTTGGGGAGTTATTTGGATATATTTTGGTTGAATCTAAGAGGAATATGGTATGAGGATAAGTGGGGTGGTGTTGGCTCATTTTATAAGGGTGATGAGTGACCTTTTCATAATATTATAAAATATATAGTCACTATTAAAAGGTTAGGTGGATATAATAATGAAAAATAATGAAATATGGGAGTATTAATTTTGATAAATCATCAAAAAAATTATATATGTTTTTATATGTTTCTAATTCTTTTACTCTTATATTTTCATTTTTATTATTTTTTGTTTTTTTACGTGGTAACTAGTTTTTACATAAGTAATTTACTTTGAATGCATAAAAATAAAGTGTTACTTATCAAAAAAATTTAACTATATAATTTAATGTTAATTCATATAGTAAAATGGTCCTTATTACATAATTTTTACCTAATTATTAAAATCATGATATAAATTCTTTTAAATAAAATTTATACGGGTGATAAAAATTAAACTTAATATTATCACTAATAACACGTAAAAATAATTTCTAGAAAATTTGTATTCTTATGCTAAAAAGTATGATTTAGATGAAATTATAAATTTTGTTTATTTATATGATATTAATTGGTTTATAATTAACCAAATAAAAGTTTTGTGTCTTTTAAAATAAGAAAAAACTGAATTCCACCTTATGGATACTTAGTTAAAGGAAATAGACCAAAGAATAGTGTTTCATTAGATTAAAATATTACTTAAGTTTCTGAAATTTTAAACATGGTTTTTATAATTTCAATACTATATTTTTAAATTCCTTATTTTAGTTTATAAATATAAAAATTTTATTGAAAAATGGTTTCATAAAATTTTAAACTGTTCTTATATTATTACAATTTTATAAAAGTGAAACTATTTATAAAATCAATATATTTCACTATTCACCTAAATTTCAAAAATTTTAGAAAAATCTCAAAACAATTTCCTAAGATAATTTTGATATGATGAATTGTAAAATGAAGTACAATTTATAAAACTAAAATTTTTAAATTTTTAAATTTAGTTTTAAAAAAATACAAAATATAAATAAAATATGTTATTATTAAAAAATTACCTTTTTAAGTGTTCTTAATATTATTTAATATAAATTTATAATTTAAATAATTTTAATATATTATTTAATATATAATAATATTTTAAAATTGGTTAATTTAATTTATTAGGATAAAATATAAAACAATTAAAGAAATTATTATTTGAGAAAAAATAATCCTTTTTAGTATTAAATAATATTAATTATTTATCCTCTAAATGTAAGAATTTTTAGTTGAGTAATAAATATTTAATTACTATAGGTCATATTATTCATATAATTTTCTTAATAATATTCATTTAATATATCTTGACTCATTTTAGTTCGGTTTTGTGTGTGGAGCAATCTAAAAATATATAATAACATCCTGTTAATTGTTTTTAAGTGTCCCTTAGCCCTATATTTTATCTCATTTAATTCATCTATTGTTTTGGGATTGTTCTAAGAGAATTTAGAGAATTTTGGAATCCTGTTTGGTTATGTAGTGTTGGAACATGTTTATGGAAAACCAAGTGGTTAGGCCCAGCAAACCATGTGCCCTGTTGAGGGCCACTGGAAGGGGGGTCATGGTTTTTCCAAACCATGTGGCCAGGTCGCTAAACTATTCACCCCTATGATAGTTTAGAATACATGGTTGGTTCATGATTAGTTTAACAATTCACCCCAAACAAAAGACCAGTAGGGGTGCACGGTTAGGGCATACAATTTATTTAACTGTGTGGCCCTCCCCAAGGATTTTTTAGTATTTTTTTCTTATTGATTTGTAGTCTCCATTTGGATGTGTATATTTCTTCTTTTGTTTTTTTATACCTATTTGAATCTATTACTTTCTCCTCTTGGAGTGTTAAGAATATTGACTTGTAATCTTTCATCTTCCATTATTTTATGAAAAAAAATATGTTAACTATTTGATCTTGTATGATTCCATTTTGTAGTCTCCAACTCTTGGGTGTTGAGAACACCCTTTGAGCTATGTTAGTGACAACTCTAGTATCAGGGTAATAGGGTAACTAGGCTGGTTCATGAAAACATGATATCATATGTGTAGTTTAATCATCTTTTCTTGATGTCAATATGTGGTTAGAGATGTCTTAATGGGACTTTGAAGGTAGTTGTGAGCTAGTTCCTAGCTAGCACTCTTTATAAAGATCCTTTAGTCACCATGGGTTCTTGGGAAAATATTCCTTGAGTAGTGTTTTGATCTGATTCTATTCTTTTTCCTGCTTTTGATTTGGGTATGTTGAAATCCAAATCTTAAAATCTTATATGATGAGATTGATATTCCTGTTGCACTTATTTAAGTTGTTTATCTGATTAATCTTATGATGTCTTCAATGTTATATGATGATATTGTGTAGCATCATGTATTCTAGAGGACATGTGAATATGTGCTATGAGGAATCTTCTGGTGATACATAGTGAGAAAATCCTCCAGTGGACCAAAATCTTGTTGAGATTGTTGTGCATACTATCTAAGGTCTTGGAAAGGAAACTACACCTAATCCCATTTAGGATCCAGTTGTGGAACGTCAAAGGGATTAATCTCGAAATCATGATCAAGAGTTTATTCACCATAATCCACCTATTTTAAAAGGATCTAACGATCCCCAAGAGGCTGAGTATTGGTTGAACAATATAGAGCACCTTTTTATTTCTTGGAGATACCTGAAGCTATTAAGGTGAAGTGTGATAACGTTAAGATGGAAGGGCCTATAAAGAGATGGTGGGATTCTATATTAAGGGGGAAAATCATAAGGGTTTAGAGTGGAAAAACTTTATAGTTCTTTTCACTGATTAGTTCTATCCAAAATCTATGGTATTAGCTAAGGCTATGGGGTTTTTTAACCTCCATAAATATGATAGTACCATGATGTAGTGTGTGAACTACTTTTACAAGCTTATGAAGTTTTCAGCTGAGATTGTATTGAATGAGAAGATAAATGGCCTAATTTCAAGATGGGTATTTGACCTAATATCCATTCATAGTTTTTCTTACTGATTCTCACTCTATGTACTGACATACTGGATAGGGCGCTGATGGTTGAGCTTGACCTGGTAGGTAAGTCTAGGTTGATGGGAGTTCATTTTTCTCCCAATGGTAGTTCTATGAGTTCCTTTAAATGAAATAGAAAGTATGATGAGTCTCATGGAAATTATGAATATCAAAAATCTTCTAAACCTCCTACAATTCTTGGAATAGGTCCTCTTTCTTGCTTCTAGTGTGGAAAGGTTGGTAATTTGAGATGTGTTTGTGTTGAGGTGCCAAAGATCTGTAGTTCTTGTGTCCATTCAAGACACCTATAAAAAAATTCATTTATTTTCTTCTTCACGTGGTGGAATGGTCTCATCGGAACCTAAAATTGATATGGTTTAATCATATGATTTGTGAACAAATGGGTTCCATCCATAAGAATATAGAATGAATCTTGTTCACATAGTGTAATAATCTTTAGAGTAAGCTAAGATAGGTCCGTGAGAGGTTTCATCACTATAGATTCATCTTTAGTGACTACTTTATTTGATAGTAATGAATCTCACTCATTTATAATGACTTGTATTATGTCCCTTTTAAATCTTCTTATAGATCTTTTATCATATTTGATGGATATTTCTACACCCCTTAGGAGGAAGAGAGAGCAGGATCTCTATTTTCCTACTTGTATCATCTCTTTTTCAGAGATTGATCTTGAATATAATTTCTAGTTCTTGACATGAAATCTCTTTACATCATTATTAGGATGGATTAGCTCATTACTAATAAGGACCAAATTGACTGTTATGTATGGATGGTCTCCTTTACCTATGCATGATGGTGTGTGTCATGTTTTTCAAGAATAATGGGACCCAAAGTCAGGTAGAGCCAGACCTTCTAATCTAAATTTTGGGAAAATAATATCAGTGTTTTATTTTGATCTAGAGTGGAAATTTTTAAGTGATGATCTCCCTAAAATTTTCATCAAGTATTCTAATGTGTTTTCTTTTGATTTATCTAGTTTCCCACCAGTAATAAGGGTATATTTTTCAATTGATTTAGTGCATGGTACTCAAATAGTGCACATTCCTTCTTACCACATGGAACCAAATAACCAAAAAGAGTTGAAGACTCGGTTGGATGATCTGTTAGATAAAGGATTTATACACCTGAGTGTGTCACCTTGGATGGTGCCTATTCACTTTTCTAAGAAAGATAAGGGAACACTTAACATATGTGTTGATTACTATAAATTTAATCTAGTAATAATGAATAAAAAGTATCCATTACCATTGATTGATGATCTGTTTGACCATATCAAAGGGGATAAGTGTTTTTTAAAGATTTTTCTTCGATCTGGTTATCACCTGTCGAGAATATAAGAATGTGACATTTATAAGACCACCTTCTGGAGTAGGTTTGGTCATTATTAGTACCTATTCATACCATTTTTTCTTAACAAATCCCTTATATATTTATGGAATCGATTAATAGAATCTTCCATGAGTGTCCGGATATGTTCGCAGTGGTCTTTTTTATGACATCCTAGTGTACTCTCAATCCATACATGATCATTTTTGTCATCTGAGAGAAGTTTTGGAAATGTTGAGAAATCGTTGAATCTATTCAAAGATGTATAAATGTAATTTTTGGATTCATGATGTGAATTTATTGGGAAATTTGGTCTCTAAACAAGGTGTTTCAGTTCATCCTAAAAGGTGAGAGCTGTTATAAAATGGGAGAAATCGTATAATGCATTTGAGATTTAGAAATTCTTGGGTTTAGTATGGTATTATCACTAGTTTGTAAAGTATTTATCAAAGTTGGATTCTCCAATGACTAATCTCACTTGGAAGGGGGTGAAGTTCTCTTGGGATGATAAATTTCAGAGTTATTTTGTTGAGCTGAAATGTCTTTTGAATTTTGTGCTGGTGTTGTCTCTTCCAGAGGTCGGGCTGGTATATGTGGTCTTTTGTGATGCATTAGGTTCGGGTTTAGATTATGTTATTATATAGGTCAATCATGTGATAACTAATAGTTCTTGGCATCTTAGGCCACACAAGAAGAATTATCAAACCCAAGACCACTTATAGTCATGATGCATACGCTAAATAGTTGGAAGCATTTCCTTTTCAAAGAAAGGTTTACCATGTTTTCCAACCAAAATATCCCAAGTTATATCTTCTCTTAAAAATATGTGAACCACCATCATAGGTTTTTAATATAGTACCTTTAATATTTGTATTTCAAAATTTCTTACACACCATAGAGGGGAAATGTCATTGTTAATGCTTTAAGTAAGAAACTTCAGACCCAGGCCATGAAAGATTCATCCGAAAAGTGGGACTTGATGGCTCTTTTTGTGTAGTTTCATTTGGGAGTCCATGTAGAATAGGTTGAGGTTGTTTTGGAAAGTTTTATATTTACCTATACTCTTCTCGAGATGATTCTTTAGGAGAAATAGGTTGATGATTAATTTTGTGGAATTAGAGACTCTCTTCATGGTTGGGAGATAGTTTGTGAGTGGTCATTCTCTTCTGAGTAAATCTTATATTTTTGGAATCATTTCATTATGCATTTTTTCTATGATAAAATCAATTATGGGAGGTTTCCCTAATTCCCAATGGGTGTTGAACCGAAGTACCATGAATACATTTTATGACATGAAGAGATTATTATAGTGGTCAGGGAAGAGATGCGACATTGCTGATTTTTTTTCTTTTTGTTATACTTTCCAACATGTCAAGGAGAGAACCAGAGACCTTTGGGTTTACTTTCTCCACTTCTAGTTATGACTTGGAAGTGGGATGGTATTTCTATGGACATTGTGTTTAGGTTTCTACATATCCCTTGAGGAAATAGTTTGATATGGGTTATAATCAATAGGCTGATGAAATCATCTCACTTATTACCCATTCATGACAAATAAAAATTTGAGGAGTTGTAATATATATGTGAGAAAAATACTGTTCATTTTCATGGATCTTTAGATATTATAGTATCACATAGAGATCCCTATTTTAACTATTATTTTTGAATATCCCTTCAAGAGGCAATGGGATCTCAAGTTCATTTGATCATGAAATATCATTCATATATGGATATATAGATAGAACAAACTATATATATTCTTTAAGAAATGTTATTTTCTTTCATTCTCAATTTTATTGGGGATTTTGATATACACTTGGGACTTGTTGAGTTTTCTAATAACAACAATTACCATTCTACAATTCATATGGATCCTTTTAAGGCCTTGTATGGTCAACCTTGAAAATATTTTTTGTGTTGGTCAGAGAATGGTGAAAGTTCTTTAGTTGGACTGAGATTAGCCTTAGAAATGATAGAAAATATTTAGATGATTCATTAGAGAATTTTGATGGCACAATTCAGATAAAAATCTTATGTTGGCCTTCATAGCTAGCCATTAGATTTTTTAGTTAGTGACCAGGTGTTTTTGAGAGTTTCACCTCATTTGGTTTGTTAAAGGTTTGGGAAATAGGGGAAGCTTGAACCATAGTTTTTGGGACCTTTTGAGGTTGTTTAGTAGGTGGGGAAAATTTCTTACCATTTATCACTACCACTATAGTTGACATCATTACATAATGTGTCCTATGTATCATATCTTGTAACTTATATTTCTAACACTTCTCATGTATTTAGTTGGAAAGATCTTGATGTTGAGCCTGATTTATCCATAACTAAGAATCCCGTCATGATTATGGATTCTAAGAAAAAGGTAATTCAAGGGAAGATGATACCTTTGGTTTGTGTGATATAGCAACATGGTTCTGATTATCATGAGGATTGGTAGTATGGGGAACTTATGAGAGTGTGGTGGCCTCATCTCCTTGATATGAAATCTTCTTGATGAGATTTTTGGGTACAGAATGTTTTTATGGTGGGAGGTTTATAACACCCCTTTACTTTTTTCTGGTATTCCTTGATCCTAGTTTTGATCTCCTTTAATTCAGGTCATGTTTTTGGAGAATTTTGGAAGCCATTTAAGGATATTCATGGTTACTACACAATTAGGAAAAATTGTGTTTTTTGGACCATAAAATTGTACACCCTATTAAGATCCACTAGAAGGGGGCACATGGTTTATCCAAAGAATGTGACCACCCCTTCAAACTGCACACCCATAGGATAGTGGGGAATTCACTTTTGGTGCACCACTAGTTTAACTATGTGGTCAAACCATTCACCCCAAATATAATGATAATACAGGAATATATTTAAGGTTCATGATTTGTTTAACCATGTTTCCCTACCTAGGAAACTGTGCATGCTATTTTTAATTCCTCTAAATTTTATTTTAAAAATCTTGAACCTATGGTTTAAGATGAATAATCCCCCCATTCGACCCTAAAATTATCTTTTCGCTCTTGGAGGCTTTCAAGATGTGATTTTGGCTCCTCTAAACCATTTTCTTCATAGATCAAAGTGGTGTTGATCTCATTTGATATCCTCTAGGTTAATGGATATCCTTTCATGTAGTTTCTTCTAATCTCCCTTTCTCTACTCCTTAAAGTTTGATAGATCATCATGTAATGGATGGATATAAACTCTTTTTTATTGGATCTTTATTATTGGTTATATTTCTAGATATTTTATTCCCTCGTTATTCATTGGGGTTACGCGTGGTGGTTGTTGTACATTGTGATTTCTTGATCTAAATGAGGGTGGTTCCATAATTCTTTTCCCTAAGATTGGAACCTTAAATTTCTTAATTAAATTTAAATGGATTTTTAATTGATTTAAAAACATAGATTTTTAATGATATGATCTTTGATTTGAAAAGGTCATGATATTTGAAAAAAAAACAATTTCAATGGAATATAAATTATTAGGTGAATTTATGAAAAATGATGGGTTGATTTTGAAATTTTTTGATGAAATGATTTGATGTTTATCTTGATAAAATGGGTTAAATTAAAAGATGATTTAAAATGGAATGAAAGGATGAAAACCTGTGACTTGGATTTGAAATGAGAAATTCATGTTGAAAACTGAGATTGGAAAATTATATTTTGAAATGATTTAAAATTATCAATTACTAATTTTATTTATTGATTGATTGATTAACTAATTTAAGTACATTGGAGCCTCGGTAGTTAGTAGGTGGTTGGGAAAATAATACTAGTATCTTGATACCCTAGAACTGGATATACAATATCAACACTAACTAAACCAAGTTTGTTATAGACACTCTTGATGAGTTCCTGTATTGGGGTGTAGATTGATTACCCATAATGGGTTCCCATATTAGAGTTTTGATTGTGTATACAAACTATTTTTGAGTCATGATCACTGATGAGTTGTGTGAGGATCCTATATCAAGTAACTAAAATAGTACAGGGTAGTTAAACATGGTGTTATGAGTTATTTGGTATGATATACATGTCATTGATTTATTGAGATATTTTATTCAGGACAACTAATTTATATAAACTATTTTATATAAAATGTTTATTTAAGATTATTTGAAAGTTTATTTGATATATCTTTTATCTATTTGATTGAAATAATTTTTGGTTTAAAATATGAAAATGTAATTTCATGACCTGTTTTATTTAGACTGATAGCATAAATAGTAACTTATTATGGTATTGATTATGGAACACTTGGTGAGACCCTACTAGGATTTATAGCTCACACACTACCTTTTCCTTTTGGAATTTATAGAGTTTCTTATTCTAGGTCTGAGAAAAGGGGAAGTGCCACTTAGAGGTCATGGGTGTTATTTATTATTTGGATCATGGAGTGGTGATGGTGACTGGTGGATATATTGTCCACTTGTTACAAAAGGCTTTCTAAGACTTTTTCTAGTTGAATTTGTACTCCCCTTTGGGATGTTTATCTTTTCACTTTGGGTTTTTTATACCAATTTTTATCTCGTACTTTCTTCTTTTGGAGTTTTGAGATTACTGACTTGTAATCTTTTATATTTAACTATTTTGTGGAAAAATTTGTTCCCTCTTGGATCTTGTATCATCCAACACATGGGTATTAAGAACACCCTACGAGTTATGTTAATGTTGGCTCTGATATCAAGGAACTAGGGTAACCAATTTGGTTCATGACATATATACTAAAATATTTATGTTTTTCACTAGTGGGGAGAATTTTTACACACCAAAGTCACTTTTAAGTTTTTATACTTGTCATATAATGTTTCCCATTTAGTTTCAACTGTTTCAGATTGAAAATTTTGAATTTCAAGAATTTTTTATAGGTTCAAGATTTACTGCATTGTTTTTCAAACCAAACTGGTAAAGCTTGTAGGTATGAATAGATTTGAGTCCAGTATCTCTCACATGGGTTTTTCATAGTTTACTGAACTATGATGGTAAAGAGTATAACCTACTCAAATTTATTTATTTTGGTCATTTCAAGTGGTTTTTAATTGGGGTTTTCCCTTTTCCTTCCCCCATTCTAATAATTTAGTTTAAGGGGATTCTTTGTCAATTCTACTCCCTTACCCAATGCTCAATAGTATATTTTTACTTAGATCTTCAAGGTAAACCAACATTTTCTTTCTATTTATTAATCTTTCACCCTCCATCTTCCATTTATTATCATTTTTATTGTTCTTCCATGCCCTGATGGTTATTTTAGCTAAATTTAATTTCTAGGGGTGGTCTAAACGTGATGATTTTAATTTCTAGGGCATGTAAATATTCCCTTGAGACTTATTATATCATCGTTCAACAAAGGTGAAATGGTATTCTAAAATTTTGGCATGTGTGTATATGAAATATTATTTATTTGGTACGTCGTAGGTGGTTGAGTTTTCTAAGATAAATATTCAATTAGAATCTATTTATAAATTCTAGTAGTGGTGATGTCACCTTGGTTTCTTGAGTTGGGGTTTTAGAAGATTGACAGGAAAAAACAATTTTTTAATTATTCCTAATATTTAAACACCCAAAATGAATTTTATGCACTCTATTTTTTCTGAATTAATAAGATGTCCATTTTAAATAATTTATCATTAATGTGTGGTTTTATATTTCCAAATTATTTTTAAATGACTTTTCAAGTGATATTTTATAGATTTGGGAATTTTCTAAAGGGATTAATAGATTATTTGGATAAAAATGAATTTTTTATTGAGTTTGTGGACTTTGATTGATATGTTAGTTTGTTATGTGTGTGTTTACTTATGATCATGTTATTTATATATATATATTAATTTATATTTAAAATATATTATGACATATTGGGAATGTTATTTCATTTTTTCCTACTTTATGGTTTGACTACAATCTCCAATCATAACATGCTATTAAATGGTTTTAAAAATTGGTGTTAAAGAGTTTGATCATTTTTTAAAACTAAATGCATGTTTGACACCTTGTGATAATGGTTTTCATAGAAAAGGAAATACCATTAGATTTATCCCCATTCTGTTATGCATTATATGATTTTTTTGTATATTTTTAGATGAACTTGATTATGACTTGATCCTTAGGTAAATTTAAATGGGGCTCTAATTAAAATTTGTAAAGAGGTGAGATAATGGGTTAACATTGTGGTTAATTTCCTTATGAAATATTTTTGATATTTGATTTATGTAAGATAAAATGTTCCCTCGCCTCCTTAAATATTTTCATGATAAGCCAAGGTTCTTAGGTGGGAAGACTAGGATTAAGTATCTAACCTTTAGATTAAACTACACTAACAAAACACTTATAAGACTTGAAATATATGGTTTTGGAACTGCATTCTGGGTATCATCATGTTTAAAGACTAATAAATGTACTCCTTAAAGGCTCATGAGACTTTGAGTGACAACCGAGGTTTCACCACACCAACAGGCCATGACATGATCTCCTTAGTAGCACACACACACACAACTAGACATACAATATAACACCCTAATATTTTAATTTAAAAAAGTATACTGTGATTGATTCCATGTTTCATGTAATACCAATCTTAAAACGAACTACGATATACCATTAAAATATCATTATTAAAATATGACCATTATAAATTAGTTGTTGGATTGGTAGGTATGAACTAGAGTAACCAAATTATGAAATATCTATATAAAATTTTACCTTAATAAAAAATTAAAGATTACTTCATAGAAAATAAGAATTAAATTTTAAATAAAATCATACAGGATTAATGGAGATATTTATCAGAAAAATTATTTATCTATATAATGTTTTTTATTAATCTAAATTAAGTTAATAATTATAGATGAATGATTTTAATAAAATTTATTGATCATATATTTAGTAAAATAAATTATAATTCATCTAAGAGTGTATAATAGATAAGGAAGGATTATAAATTCATTTTACACTTCAAAAATACATTTTCTTCGAAGATGGTTTTCATTGTATTTTGTGCACGACATTATAATTAATTAATGAAAATTTTATAAATTTTAATTAGAAACGTAAAAATAATTTTTAAATAAAAATTTCATAATAATATTAATAAAAAGTTTTGGGATTTTTCTGAAAATGTTTTTTTTTGGTGAATCGTGAAAAATACTGATTTTGAAAAAACTATCATTTATTTTCTTTTAATCGAAGTAATTTAAATGTTCAATTTAGTTTCGAAATTATTTTAAATTAAAATAATATTATTTTAATTAAAAATAATACAAATAATATTATTATAATCAACATTTTACTTGATTTTATTGCAAAATCATTTCTATGCATAAAATGATCATTTTTATAAAAATAGTTTTTCATTGTGTTTTCTGAAGTAATATTAGAATTAATTCTTAAACATATAGAAATTAAATATTACAAAATGGATTAAATACTTGGAATCATAATATTCATATTATGTAATAATTTTCATTTCATTTTTTATTCATAATTAATAGTAATCATAGTAAAAGTTTATCACCACAATCAAGAGTAACATGGGTTAAAGAGGGTTAAAACTATGGGATAAGGTCTCAAAATCAATCCAATAATTGAATTTATTTTATTTTATGAGTTTATTTCAACCAGAATCATCATATATTTAAAAATATGGAGTTTTGGTGACACTTGACTTTGATTACAACCTTTAAATGTTTTTAAGTAGAGAATAATTATAAAATGTCACTCTTTTTCTTTTAATATATATAATATGTTTTAATAGGGATAAAAAGAAGTTATTAATGGTTATAAAATATTATTTTGAATATTAATAAATTAATTTTATAAAATTAATTTTATTTTATTTTTTAGTTGTGGTATAATTACCAAGAACCTTTATGTAACATCGATGCAGCGTTTTTTCAAGTAGAAAAAATCAAGTAAATTATTTTAAAAACATTAAAAGAACTATATTTTCGATGAATTGTAGTTTTACACTAATCTCATGGATATTTATAAATTATAAGTGATTGTGAGAGTGTTTATATTTTAATTAAATTTTTATCTTGATGCCTTTAAAGTTAAAATAAATAAATAGTCATGAAAATGATTTGAAATGATATTTAGTGTTTCAAAATTATTTTTAAATCATTATGAAATCATAAAAACCCCTATATTAACTCAAATTTATAGTAATTTTTTGATCCTATACTGAATTCACCATGTATTTTTCACTTTTATTTTTTAAAATTACTTTCATGCCCTTTAGATATTGAAAATTTTATTTCCTAGGTTATGGTTAAATGGGTTAACGAGGGGGTTAAATGAAGAGATAAGATTAAAAATACCAAATAAACTTGTATAAATTTTATTAATTGAATTTATTTAGACCTTATTCTTCTTATATTCAAATATATGTATTTTTAGATTTATTTTACATGAGTTAGAACAATATTTTATATTAATATTTTATTTATTTACAAAATTACCCACAACTCTCTTATAAAAGGTAACCTTCTATCCTATATTAATCACTCTTATTGATCTGTTTAGATCAAAAAATCTCTTCAAAAATCCCTTAAAACCATCTTACACATTTCCTGGAGGGTTTGGTGTCCCCAAAACACCAACCTAAAAGGATTAAGGTGTAACCCAAAGGAGGTTTCTCAATGAAGAGTTATAACTCTTAACTGAGTGTTTACATGTTTATTTCTTCTTACGTCTCCTTATAATATTATATAATAATTGAGATATGATAAAATAAGTATATCCTACATACTGAAATACTATTATTTTTATGGAATAACCCTTTTTTATCTTCATTTACATCCTATGAGAAATGAAAATATCTCTTGTGTGTACTTGTAGACTACCAACACCACCAAACGATGTGTTTTTTTAACATCAAAGCCTCGCAAATATGTTTAAAAAAATATAATGAATTAATATATAATATTTTTATTTCATTATTATGATTATGTAGATAAATTCTATTACTTTCCATCTTACCCTTTCTGTTTATTGGAAAATGATAACGTCATTCGTGTGTGCGTGTCGATTACCATGTCCACAAAGTGATGTGATAAGTTATTCATTATATCCACACATGGATGTTCATAGGGTCATAAATAATGAATAAATATGAAATTTATAACATATTTATGAATCACTTATTAAAAAAATTAAAACATCTTTCATGCATACATATGGAATATCGTCTCTATGAAATATTGTGCTTTATTTTTCATGGATGCCTTATATGAGTGGTAATAAAAGTATATTTAAAGTATAAAAATAATGATTATAACATGTTTAATATTATTTAAATAATTTAACCATGATCCCTTTGATCATGGTCAATGCACCGTTGTTATTTTGAGGTTGTAAAATTGAGCGACCCAAAAACATCTAGCGCAAACTTAGCTCATTTATTAACTATATAAGACATGGAAATAAATGAAATAAAAGGGTTTATAATAGGATAATAAACCTAAAAAAATTCTAAAATAATTAAAAATAAATACAAATTTATTATTCAATAATGTAAAGGACATACATGGAGAGTTAGAAGATAATGTATGGGATTTTTCTTTAAAATGTTGTTTTAAATGTTTTAAACTATTTTTACTTTGTATCCTTATTTCTAAATTGTTTAAATATTTTCATTATTATTACCAAATAGTTATTTAAATTCATTTCAAAAATAACTTTTTCTTTACTTAAAGTTGTTAAAAATGTGTCTTTTTAACAATTTCTATACTGGTTATTTTCTAAAAAGTGGGAAAGGAATCTTTTTTAAAGTATGCAGCATGAATGAAATTTATCATCATTATGACTATTATTCTTATGAACCTTATTATACCGATTTTCATGGTTTCTTCAAAGAAAATATTATATTTGGATCTTCTCATAAATTTTATTTCATTATTTTTCAAATAAAAATTATTTTTATCCTTTTTCTACATAAAGATGAAAAGTGATTATACATATGTGTTAAACATAATATTTTATGTTATTTTTGGATAGAAATGTTAGGTTATATATTTTTTATTTATGTTATGATCCTTTAATATTTTTCATGATGATAGGGGAGCCCTATATATCTCTTCAATGCATTGGTTAAAGTGACATAGTTAACAGGAATTAAGCCACTCCTAAGGGATATATTGGAGTTAAACGAGTAAGTTATTCAATCTGTAAGGTTTATTATAAAGGTTATATGAATATGATGTCAAAAGTAACTAACATAAATTTTCTATGATTTCATAAAAAATTTATTGAAATATTTTTATTTTACAAGGTAATAAAATAAGCTTATGTTTATGACCCTTTTAGGTGAATGTTTTTCGAGAAGAAGTTTTCATAGATTCTCATGTTTTCTAAGAAACCCTCGTGATTATGATTTTTTATTCATTATTACTTATGATATTTTTTATAAAAAAATTTATGAAATAAATCTAATATTATGAGTAATTGAATTAATATTTGAGATTAAAGTTTTTTATGTAAAAATAGAAAAAATTCTTATGGGTTTCATGAATTTTCAAAAGGGATAACAAGTTTCTTTTATTTTTATATAAATTATTGATCTCTTTTTTATCATCATAAGATTTATAATGTTTTAATTGTTCTTAAGGAATTGTAGTTATTACACCAAGTTCATTTGTGACATGATCTAAATGAAGAAAAACTTTCTTGAATGAAACATAAGTATAAACATAGAACCTATTTTATGAGAAAATGGATATTGATTTGAAGTTTTCACTTTCTTTTGTAACATTTTTATATATAACATATTTCCCTAATTCTCTAAAACTATAAACCTAAAATATCATGATAATTTAAGGAAATTAAATCATTTTTATTAAACTCATAATTATGGGTTTTTAAATACACAGGTCATTATAACCAAAACCTATAGGGTATGTTTACAATATTTGGGGAGTTAATTGGGAATATTTTAGTCGAATATAAGAGGCATGGGTGTGAGGAGAAGTGGGGTGGTGATGGATACTTTTATATGGGAGAGGAGTAACATTTTTTGTAATAATATAAAAGGTAAAGTTGTTATTCAAATGTCAACTAGATCTAATAATATAAAATAATGAAGTGGGGAGGGTAAGGTCAATAAAGACTCAACAATAAAATTTCACACATGCTTTTAGAATGTTTTTAAGCCTTTTATTCTTATATTTTTCATTTTTACCATTTTTTTATTTTACATTTGTAACTAATTTTTACCTAAGTAATTTACCTTTAATTAATAATAATAAAATGGTACTTATTGCATAATTTGGACCTAATTATTCCAAATATTAAATCTATTTTTTTCAAATAAAATTTGTAAGTGTGATAAAAAATAATTTTATTATTAGCAAACATAATGTTTAAAATTCAGTTTTAGAAAAAGTATATTTTTATGATTAAGAATTATAATTAATAATAAATTATCAATGTTATTTATTTATATAGAAATAATTAGTATACTATTTACCAAATAAGTATTATTTGGATTTTAAAACAAGACAAAACCAAATTACCAAGAAATTCCAGCCAGAAGCAAAGCTCCTAACAATTTATTAAAATAAAATAAAAAGTAGACAAGAGATAGATAGGGAAAAACAAAGAGGTTGTTCTCATCTAAGAAACAATATAATTAAATATCATAATATTCCAAATCATTTCCAAACTCATAATCATCAGTAATTTCCCAACTAGATGAAGAATTACCTCAATTAAAGATCTGTGCATAATTCCTTCTTAGAGCCTTAGAGTATGATCTAATGGTTATAGATCTTGGTAGATTAGAAAAATTCTAATGTGGCATCATCTTAGTAGGAGCAGAAGTGAAACCTTCATTGTCAATCACATTTTCCTTACCATGAATGATAACATCTTTAAATGAGGTATGAAACTAGCCCATAACATTAAGGGGAGTGGTATCACTCACCCTTTCATCATTAGATATGTTCCCCCATTTGTCATAGATCTATGAAGAAATGAATATGTTTAGGATTTTCTATTGAAAATAATCACTAAAAGAAAGATCCTATGGGTTTCTAGATTTATTACCCTCACTTTGAGCCTAAGAGTATAAGACCATCGGTAGGACAGCAACCCTTTTTGTGATTGTCTCATCTCCATGATGAATCCTAGAAACAACATCACTCGA
Organism: Viscum album; assembly: GCA_963277665.1. Taxonomy (NCBI): domain Eukaryota; kingdom Viridiplantae; phylum Streptophyta; class Magnoliopsida; order Santalales; family Viscaceae; genus Viscum; species Viscum album. The sequence continues at coordinate 1,851,445,098 of OY728156.1, forward strand.
GGTATCCCTAAGAGTCCCCTGCTCTCCCAGTTGATCATCCTCATGAAGATATTTAAATTCATGTGAATTCATTATGTCTCCTAAAGAGGAGGTATGACCTTTAAGAATGCTCTCAGAACCAAAACACTCTTGGTTATCACCATCCAAAGAATCAGAATTAATAGGCAACTTCTCATATGTCTTCTCATTCTTATCACTGGTAGGAGGGTCCCCAAAATGAAAATTAACCATTTCCTAACTTGGAAATATCTTTCACATAGAGTTTCCATGCTCAATATTAAGGCAAATTGTGTAGACTATGGACTTCATGTAAGAATTATTGGAATGAACAACCACCTTGCAAGAAAAGAAAAAATCTGGGATCTTTTCATAAATAATACAAATGTTCAAGTTTTCCTTTTGTGTGGATAAAACCATATTCCTAGTCAGAGTTGTACTCAAATCAACTTCCACTAATACTCTAGAAAAATATCTAAAACTAGCATGCACTGTATTTTTATCCATTTTAATTGGAACTCTAATTGATGAATCTAAATTTACCAAGATTTTAGGATGCTAATAAATCTAGTTAATTTCATAAAATCTAACCCAAAACTAAGTGATAGATTTCATGACCTCAAAGGTATTTAAGATATAATTACATTTCTAAATTCTCAGAACATCTGGGTTCAAGAAAACCGAACCAAATAATAAGTCTTTCTAATACTGCACCCAACCATGAAAAAACATGATCTATGTCTCCCACTTTAAGGACCTGACCATCATTATCGTCATTATGGTAAGGAAAAAACCTATTAATTGACACTGGATGCATACCTTGAGACGTCGCTTTATAGGAAAAAGCAGTAGGGGCTTGAGGTCACAAGTTTCGACCATCGTTCCCCGATCTAATTGCAAGTGTCGCACTGGTTTCCTTTCCTCTAATAAAAGAATCTGAGCTTTGAATCTTCATATGGTGTTGTGTTCCAAGGATCAAATTAAATCCAAAGTTGACCACATGCAACGTGTTTTCCACATTTCTACCCAAAGATCCATCTACATTTCTACCCACAAATCCATCTGCAAATCTACCCACAGATCCATCCAGGTGAGTCACCGGTAGGGGATGTGTGTCAATCCAAGATAATTTTGTAATATCCTAGAGACAAGAAACTCTAAAATCCATCTTCACCAAGAGTTCACCCAAGACCACGTTCCCCCATCCTCCACTCAGAAACCTTTTTATTCACAAAACCAAATTACACATTATGGCTACTTAGTTTGAAGAAATAAACTAAAAATAATTTTTTTATTAGAGCAAAATATTGCTTGAGTTTCCAGAATGCTAAACACGGTTTTTATAAATTTAACATTGTATTTAAAAATGATTTATTTTGTTTTATAAATATATATATTGTATAAAATAAAGGTTTCATAAACACTCAAATCATTCTAGTATTATTACAATATCATAAAAGTAATAATATTTACAAAATCAGTATTTTTTTACTATTCATTCAAAATTATACCTTTTGAAAAAAAACTAAAAATTTTCTATTAAGATAATTTTGATATGATAAATTAAAATATAAAGTTCATTTTATAAAATCCAAATTATGAAATTCTAAAATTTAGTTTTAAAATGAAAATACAAAACTATAAATAGAAACTATTTTTAATTAAAAATAATTTATTAAGTGTTCTTAATATTGTTTAATATAAATTTATAATTTAAATAATGTTAAAATATTATTTTATATATTATAATATTTTCTAAAAAATTAATATAATTTATTAGGATAAAATATAAAACACTTTAAAAAATATTAATTTGTGAATGAACAATCGTTTGTGATATTAAATCATATTATTTATTTATCCTCTAAATATAAGAATTATTAGATGAGTAATATATTTTTATTTACTATTGGTTTTATTATTGTTATTTTATAAATTATTTTAATATAATATATATTGGCTCATTTTATTTTGGTGTTGTTTTTGAATAAAACTAACAATATATTCAAAAATCTCAAGGTGTTTCATTCTCCCCCTTAACCTAATTTATCCCTCATGATATTAATTACAAGTCACTAATCAAAATAGATAGGGATATATAAAATATAGACATGGCCCAAGCTATAATTTATTATGAGATATCAACTTTAAAAGTATAGAAAGCATGTCTTTTTTCATAGGAATAGGCCAATCATAATCTGGATTTTTTCTTCAATCATTTGAGTTAAGCATCACTCATGATTAGTTATCATAACTCCTGTAATATAATTAGTTTTACATGAGATTTCATATTCATCCTTGCACTGATATATGATCATAGGTTAGTTTTATATATGAAATTTTATTTCCCTATTTTGGTACTTAATATGGATTCAAGGCATATATATCCAATACATTTCCAAAATCTCTTCAAATTCATCTAAAAGATGGATAATATGACTTATATAAATCATAATCCGTAAAACATTGAAGAATATTCACATAAATTAGATATAATAATGATACCACCATGTGATATTATTTATAATTCAATAACTAACACTTGGTGAAAAATTACATGGCATTATATATCAAAAATTATAGAGTGAAGAATAATTGTACCTAGCACCACTTAATTATCACTACCGACTTCAATAGTATTTGTTTCATAGGATTTTCATTTTTCCCATGGTATAGAAGGTTGTAGATATTTATTATCATATTAATCCCTTGGATTAGTGAAGTAGTTTCCATATTTTCCAAATTATTCACATCTAAAACATTAAATTTCTAGTGGATCATTAGAAAGAACATTATTTTTTCCCATGGTTATAATTGAACTCTTCTATTTTATTTGAATTCTTATTTATTGATTCTATATTTTACCATACATAAAACATATTTTCATTACATTTTGACATTACCTTGGGTTTCACTTCCCAAATTTTTAACATGAAATAGATTGAATCTTCTTTAATTCATCTTCTTCCTTACCTAAACTTTTATGATACTCCATCCTTCTCTTCAATGGTGTTCTTGGAAACTCAACTATGTTAATATTTTTAATCATAATTCGTGATGTATGATTAGGAATAACCCTAATATTTATTACTCAAGTTGTTATCACATTAGGTTTCTCATTAGGATAATCTTTTTATTTTCCTTGATATCCATTTTTAACTTGGTCACTTTAGGCTTCAATAATTAATAAAACTAAAAGGGGTTAGTGCGGGTGATGAGAAATTAAAATCATAAGATAATTATCATAATTGAACTTATGAAAAACAGAACCTTGAAATTTCTTAAAATTTGAAACAATCACATTAACTTTAAACTCAGCCTAAATCACCTTTGATTCAATATAGTTTTATTTAGGTTGGTCTCTCTCATACTCGATAACATAATTTCTTAAAATAATAAATCCTTTATAGGAGAATGTGATTGATAAAAACATATCCCCGGGAGTGTCTATCTAGGTGTGTAGTCTTAGGCTCACTCATCATGTATAGGGAGAAGATTGAGTAGATACTCAATTGACCTTTTTAGGGTGATTTAACCTAGGTGAATATGTTCCAAAACCATGTCCACTTTACAATATTAAGGTAGGGATGTAATTTTCATGAAACCATAGAATCTTGAATTTACTAAAACTTTAAGATGTTACCCTACACTTAGATATATCCCTAGGATTTTCACTAAATTTATCTCATAATAATTCCAAAACTAACAAAAATAATCCCAAAAAATAACTATAATAATTCCTAAAAACAACTAAACCTTTCTTAGATACCAACTGATACTCCCTAGACCAACACTCCTAGATCTGTTGTTAAAAACACATTCTTTAATAATTAGTTTTCATAAAAAATAAAAAAACACAATTTAAGCATATATTTATTTTACATAACATTATATAAGTTAAAAATTATACCTCATAATAATCAAACAATCCTACGAATATAAGGTTTAGTGTATTTTAGAATCAATTATATAAGAAACTTATTTTACAATACTAGTGAATATTCATCCAAAATTGAGCCACACTAGACCTCATTCGAGACATATCATGAGTTATACTAATATTCATAACCTTGGGAATATAAACATAAGAAATGGGTGATATTAAATTCCCAATAAGGGAAAAAACTTATCAATATGCCATCAAAGTGTTAGATTATAAGAATATAAAGAAACATGAGCAGTGGAAAAATAAATTATTGAAAAGATCATAGAACAACAAGAGTTTTCCATAATCCATGATAGAAGTAGATTTAGTCTCAAATGAATAAACATATACCATATAAAAATAGTGTGAGATAATAATCATGATATATGGAGAGTAGTCATAGAAATATAGCATATAAATGTGGCATAATAATAATCATAGGAATCATAATATAATGGATCATGAATCACTTCATATTTACAATAGTAGATTAGAAATCACTTCTTGTATCCCATTGTGGATTTGTATTTACTTTTGGTTCCCCATTTTGAATTATGAATTACTTCATGTTTATTATAGTGTATCATTCATTAATTCTTATTTCCCATATTGTAAAAACATTACTTCTCATTGCCCGTAGTGAAAAATGAATTACATACTACTTCCCATAATGGATCGAGCTTCATGACTCATTTCCTATTATTGTATCATGAGATATAAATCCTTAACTAATACATTTAAGGATGATATTGGACTATGACCATCATAATAATAATCTTCCATGTATATATGTTTCACTAGAACATGTAAACATTCATAATTCAAACATCACTTAATTAACCTAGGGAAAGGAGATAATTTTCACAAAACACATTCCCAGAACATTCCATAAGCTATCCAGAGAATAAGTTAGATGGTGGCTTAAATATGTCCCCAATTTAGCATAAATAACATTTAGGATATTGACTTATATGAAAAATAACTTTTTAATAACATTGGAGAGATCTCTTGAAAAATAATAGTATATAACCCTTTTCATTAAGGGCTTGAAAACTACTTAAAATGTTTTCTTTAAAATAAAATTCTTTGATCCTAATAAAAAAATATCCTTTAAAACCATAATATGGTTTTTAGAAAAAAAAATATAATATAAATATGACTTTAAAAACATTTTTTGAGAATACGTAGAAATAATGAAGAATTATTTCTTAAAATACAAGCCTTTTAAAATCCCTTAAAAATAAATAATTCCTTTTTAAAATAAAAAATTTACGTTAAAAAAACTATATAAATATTTAATTTTATTTTAAAAATAAGAAATAGTAAAAAAAATTGTAAATTTTTTTAAATATGTAAAGGAATCTTTGTCAAGAATAATTCTCATAACAGGGAGAGAAACTGTAAATGTGTTTTAAGAAAATGATTTCACCATAGTCATAAAACATGAAGTCTTGGGTCAAATTAAAAATAAATTTTTGAAAATGTGAAGTGAAAATTTTTCATAATGTTTACTTCTAAAAAAATATTCAATAAAATATCCTTAAAAAATTTATAATTTTTTTTATAGAAAATTTGGAGTGTAAGATAAAATATATGATCATAAAAGGAAAAGCTTTTAAATATTTTAAAATATATTTGTTGAAAATAAACATCAGAAAATGGGTTAATAAAAATTAATTTTCAAAATAGAAAAAGTGAAATTTAGATGTCATATGAGATAACACATAATTATATTTAAAAATATAAATTAGAACATTGGAAATAATAAAAATGTGGATATAGAAGACAAAGAACTTAAAAGGGAAGGATGAGAATTATTTTTCATAAAGTTATACTATTCTGGGAAATAAATTCATCATGGAAGGATCTTGGAATTACAAATTCATTTTTTCCAAAATATGGAGATAAAATATATCATAATACAATTTTATTATTTGATTATTCAAACATGGAATAATTAATATAAAAACAAACCATCATAACTTGATGAAACAAGTTTTGAGTTATTAATATTCTTTACAGATTTATTATCACATAAATCAAAAACCCCTGAAAATAAAACTTGAGATATATTATTCAATCTATTGAATTTAATAAAAATTATGAAAAAATTAAATACATTTTTAATATGTACAACCCAAAAAAAGAAACAAGCAGTGAATACAAATCATATCTCAATGAAACAAATTTGAGATCCAAGAACCCTTACCCTTAATCCAGCTTAGTCAAACATGATGTAACCTCCTATATAAAAAAATAACTATCTTAATCACCTATTTTATATACTTATTCAAATATAATACCATTTATTATCTTCAATTATAATAATTTATTATACATTTATTGTTTATTTATAGTTTGTTTTCATTATTAGATGTTATTGATTTTGGTTGTTTCACTCAAGCTATAAATTTTTTATGTCAATTCCCATTAATTTATAACAATTTACTCATCAATATATTATCCATGGGAATTTAATATATTATTTATAATTATTTATATATCTTTAATTTCATTCCATGATATTTTTATTCATGATTCATGAAGATGAAATCAATGATGAGTTTGTTTCATTATTTTGTTTGAATAAAAGTTTCTATATTAATATTGGGTTAAATATTAATATAAATTTTCTAGAAACATAAACCAAATATTATTTTTTTATTTATGTATATGAAGAAAATATATAAATTTACATGGTACTTTATGATAGATATTTATAGTATTGTTTACTAGAAAGGTCCAGATCAGACAAAAGTCTGATCTCCCAAATTATTATTAGAAAAAAGTAAAGTGCAAAGAAAATACAAGGCAAAGTCACTACATCACGTCAAATCCATCCCCATCCCCATATCCATACGTAGTTACCTCATCATCTTCTTGCGTAGCTGATTCCCATTCAGAGGACTCATATCTCTTGAAAAGTTTGAGGTATTGATTCCTCTTGACGAGTTGTTCTTTGGTTAACTGATCTTTAAAAGTACGCTTCCCTCCAATATCTTTTGTCACATCTGATTTCTTCCCACCACTTTTCTTGTATGATTCCCTAGTCGCCATTGGTTTGGGAAGATCTGTGTAATCTCTTCGTGGCTTCCTTCTTCCTTGCACTTTCCTATTCAACACTTTATCTGCCATCTTTGTGCCCCCATTTTTGACAACATCCCTATAAGAGGACTTTGTGCATCCATATTCCTTCTCAAAATCAGGTTCAACTGCCCATCACTTCTGATGTGCAGGAAGAGAGGCAGATGTGCTTTTGCCCATGGTGTTACACATTGGAACCGCAGCCTGCTGACCAGCAGCTGAGTCCTCTATCACACAGACAGTGTTGGCATCTACATAAGAATGGGGACATTGAATTTCCCCCTCTCTCATTGGTTCATCCTCCTTCGTGTCGGTTATAGAGGCGAAAGTCCGCACATAACACAAGTGACGTTTTCATTTTTCGAATGGATGGGAGAAAGGTAGGAAATATTTATCTCATAAATATAATTATATTTAATTATACTTATGAAAATTATGTAACTATGTAAATATAGATGTATTATATTCATATTAGGAAAAATATAAAAAATATAAAAAATATGGAAAACGGAGTAATTGAGAATATTTTCTTAATACTTGGAAGAGATGCTTTTCAAATTGAATTAATAATTTAAGAGGTGGTATTTTGAGAAGACAAGAGCATATAACTGGTATCTATAAGTTTTAGAGAGTTTTTTTTTATTCTGTTTGAGTCTAAGCGGCATAGATTGTGAGAATAATTGGGTTTTTGATGGATCCTTTTATAAGGGGGAGGAGTGACATTGTTATAATAATATAAACAATAAGGTCATTATTCAAAGGTTAAGTGGATATAATAATGGATAATAATGTATTGGGGTATTTTTAAGGTCAATAAATCCTCAAATACACAATTTCACACATGTTTTTTTAAGTCTTTTACTCTTATTTTTTCATTTTTACTATTTTTGGTTGTTTTAATGTGCTAAATAGTTTTTACCTAAGTAATTTACATATAATATATGAAAATAAAGTGGGAATTATTGAATTTTTTATGCCTAATTATCCAAAATGTGAAAGTAATTTTAACAAATAAATTTTTTAAGGTTGATAAAAATTAATTTTAATATTAGTTCACATGATGCGGAAAAATCTTTTTAAAAAAAGTATATTTTTATGTTTAAAATTTGTGATTAAGATGAAATTATAAATATTATTCATTTATATGAAATTAATTAGTTTATTATTTACCAAATAATAGTTATGTGACTTTAAAAATAATCCAAAGCCATATTCAACCTTGTGGATAGTTAGTTAAAAGAAACAAGCCATCAATATTATTTTATTTTAGTAAAATATTTCTTAAGTTTATGAAATGTTAAACATGGGTTTTATGAATTCAAATTTATACTTTTAAATGATTTATTTTAGTTTATAAATATATAATTTATATATAAAAAATTCATTAACTTTGAAATCATTCTTTTATTATGAAAATTTCATTACAGTAATAGTATTTATAAAATCAGTATTTTCCACTATTCACCAAATATTCAACCTTTTCAAAAAATCTAAAAAATCCATCAAAATATTTTTTTAACATGATAAATTAAAATTTTTATTTTATTTTTTAAAATTTAAATTCTAAAAAATTTAAATTTAGTTTTTAAATGAAAATAAGGAATACAAAAAAATGTTTTTATTAAGAAATAATGTTTTTTCTGTTCTTATTTAAATAATGATAATATATTAGTTCATATATATTAATATTTTAAAATTGGATAATTTAATTTATTAGAATAAAATATAAAAAAATTAATAAATAGCTATTTTAGAAAGAATAATCCTTTTGATATTATATCATATTAATTATTTATCCTCTAAAAGTAAGAATTGTAGTTGAGTGATATATTTTAATTTAATACTTCTTTTTTTATTATAATAGTTTTCTTAATAATTTTTATTTAATATGTCATGGATCTTTTTAGTTTATTATTTCATGTGGATCAAGATAAAAATATATTCTAAAATCTCAGGGTGTTACATTCTCCCATGCATAAAAAAATGTGTCCAGCAATTTTTAACTATTACTCATAAATAAAAATATCTATGTATATATAAAATATATTCACGACCCAAGGTATAATTTCAAAATAGATATCACATTTAAAAACATATGAAACATATATTTTTCTTTAATAATAGGTCAATCCTAATGTTGAGATTTTTTCTCAAATCATTTGAGATAAGAATCCCACATGATTAGGTATCATAACTTCTATAGTATAATTAGTTTTACAAGAGGGATCATATTCATCATTGTACTATATGATCATAGGTTAGTTTGAGAAGTGAAATTTTATTTATCTTTTTGGGTACTTAATATGGATTTTGGGTGGATACATCTAATACATTTCCAAAACCACATTAAATTCATCTAAGGGATGATAAGACATTTTTAAATAATAATCCCACAAACCTTGAAGGATATTTATATACCTTAGATATAATAATAATACCATAAGGTGTTTTTATTTATAATTCAATATCTAATATTTGGTTAAAAAATACACGATACAAGACATATTAAATTATAGAGTGAAGAATAGGTGCACCTATAACCACTTAATTATCACTATACACTTCAATAGAAGTCATTGCATAGGATTTACCATGTTCTAATTGTCTAGGTGTTTGTTAGTTTCTATTTTTATATTAATCCATTGTATTTGTTCAATGGTTTCCATACATCTATTTGTTGGTTTGTTTTTAAACTCAATTGTCTTCATATTTTTAATCATAATTAATGATAACAAATTAGGCATAAAGATAATATTTTTCACTCAAAATATTATCAGATTATGTTGTTTGTTGAGATAATATTTGTATTTTCCATGTAATCCATTGTTAACTTGGTTCCTTCAATATTTATCCTTTACTATAACTAAAAGGGGTTAATATGAGTAATGAAAAATTAACATCATAATAGATTTATCATAAATTATTTCTAGAAAAATCAACCTAAATTTTTTATTAATCTTTGAAATAATCACATTATCTTTCAATTCAACATAAATTACTCTTGATTTAGTCATGGTTTCTTTAGGTTGGGTTCTCTCATAATCCTTAACCTAATTCTTTGACATAATTAATCCTTTATAATGGATCATTATTAAAATTTTATTAAACAAATAATATCACCTAGGAGTTTTTAGATGGGTGTGAAGACTTAATACACTGAGTTGATATTGATTTGAAACTAAAATAACCTTTTTCAGGGTAATTACTTGTAGGTGAATCTATACCATAACCACATCATCTTTTTAGTATTCGGATAGGGATTTAATTTCTAAGAAACCACAAAATTTCTACTTAACCAAAACTTTAGGATGTTATCTTACACTTATATATATCCCTTAGGTTTTCACTGAATTCTCTTCTTCTTAATTCACAAAATAACTACAACAATCCTTAAAAATGACTAAACTAATCCCCCAAAATAACTAAATCTTACTCTAATACCAACTAAGGTTTCCTAGACCTGAACTCTTAGATTTTGTGCTAAAAACATTCATTAAACATTGGATTTGATAAAAATGAATGTGATTAAAGCTAAATATGTCTTTATTTTATTTAACTTCCATAAGATAAAAAATATATCTCATAACAATCACATAATCACAAGAGCATCATTGATGTTTATCTTGATAAAAAACTTATTCTATGATATTTGTGAACCTTCCTTCATAATTGAGCCACACTAGATTCTCTTATAGACTTCTAATATGTTATACTCATCTTCATAACATAGGGAATAGAAACCTAGGAAATGGGTGAGCATAAATACTTGTTAAGTAAAAACCTAATAACATTTTATAAAATGATTAGATTATTAGAATAAGAAAAAACATAACCATGGGGTAAATATCATATTAAAAAGATTATAGATCTGTAAGAGTTATCCATAAGTCACGATATAAGGGCATGTAATCTCAAATAAATAAACATATACCCTGTAAGAAGAATGTATGATAATAAACATGATCCATGGAGTATAATCATAGGTATATAGCATCGAAATTTTGCACAATAATACACATATGAATTATAACATAGTGGATCAGGATTCACTTCCAGTTTCCCTTGGCGAATCAGGCATCACTTCTTATTTCTTATAATAGAATATGTATTACTTCTGATTTCCCATTGTGGATCAAGAATTACCTTCTATTTTCTAGAGTGTATCATTAATTAATTCATATTTCCCACATTGGATCATGTGTTTCTTCTTATTTCCCACTGTAGATCAGACATTACTTCCTACTTTCCATAATGGATTTAGTATAATTAATCATTTCCCATTATTATATCCTGAGATATTAATCCTTAAACAATGCATTGGAGGGTGATATAAGAACCCAATAATCATAATAATAATTGTCCACACAGATGTGTTCCATTATAAAATGGAAAAATTCATACTTCAAATATAACTTAAATAACCCATGTGAAATAGGTGGATTTTATGAAAAACATTCTTAGAATATTACATAATCCATATAGAGAAACTATTTGGATGGTGTCATTGAAATACCCAGGTCTTGTTAGATCACTGAGGGAGGGGGGTGAATTATTGATCTCTTTTATTTTCATGAAGTTTCACCCTTATAATAATTTCAACCTCTATATATGGTTAAAGTATCAATCCTATATTCTTTAAAAATATCATCTTAACCTTGTGTGTTTTAAAATAAAGTCAAAAAATAGGAACATGAGGATTTGAAAGGTTCATCATAAAAGAATACTCTTTTCAATGGTGGTTACACACCCCAACATAGATTCTCTACTAACTTCAATATTAATTGGTTATACATCCCACCTACAATATTCCATTAACTCATTATTTACCCTATCCCTTCTTTAACAATTGTTTATATACCCAAAATTCACACTCCTTCAGTTATTGGTTATAAAACGAAACCAAAATTCTCTAGTAGTAAGTTATACACCCCAGCCACAAGCTCCTTTTCAGAGTTGATGCAACATATAAAGATCTTCTTTCTTGGATTGTATTCCTCTATAATAAAGTTGAATTGCCTTATCTTATGTATGCCTTATTCAATATTTAAAATATCTTACAGGAAATTTCTCTCAGTCTTGAAACTTCCTACGCATCTTATATGACATAGATATACTCAATATTCAACAATTTAAAACTTAGTGTCTTAAAATTATTACTTTGGGGATTCTTCTTCCAGAACTTTATCCTTCAAATTATTCATTTTCTATAACTTTGTGATTTTATTTCTTCATACCTTCTTCAACCCAAATGTACTTATGATGAAAGTAAGACAGAACTTCCCCTTCTTCAATGAATCTTCTCAAAATCTCTCAATATTTATTTCAAAATGTACTCACAAATTAAAATGATACTTCCCCCTTTATATACACATATTTCCTTCTATAAAAAAGGTAAAATCATGGACTTTAAATTTTAATTTCCCACTAAACTCATTCTTAATTTGAATACCTTTAAATCCTTTGAATTAATCATAATCAATAATCTTTATTTAAGATTCCTAAAATCTCAAAATTAAAAATCATTAATGTTCATTGAAATATTAAATAGAATTATGAACTTTCCTTTCATGAATACCATACTTCTAATTTCTAGAATAGTATTACTAGAATGTATGACATTGCAAAAATGTGAAGTCCCTCTGGTATCTTCCAATAAATTTTCTACCTTTGAAGTCACTTATCTCTTTCCAGTTATTCCTCTACAAACTCATTTTCATAATTTTGTAATTAAGACATTATATATCTTGATTCATGTGATTTTGGTTCTCTATATATGATAAACCTTAATTTATTTCAATCTAGGCTTTTAGATTCTTCTTATGATCGAATCAACTTCAGACACAAGCTTATAATGTTTTTAACTTCTATACATCTGGGCATCCTCAATTCTTTAATTTAGATTTGCCAATTATACTTTCATTATATATGATACTTTAAATTTACATTAAGCAAAGTTTTTCATAATAACAGAATATATTAACTTTTCATTCTTTGACCTTCAGTCTAACTCAGAGTCAGTGAATCATATTCCAATCATCCTTAGTTTAGGATTATTCGTTGTCTCCTCTTCATTCTTCCCGTACCTTATTGTTTCTTTTTCCAATTCTAAATATTATAATAAATTTAAAACTTTAGGATGATTTATGTGCATCGTCATCTTTTTGTGAGTTTTATTTTTTAAATTCAACTTCGATTGGATCACTATTTAGTATTCCACTAAATTGAATGTTCTTCCAATGAATAAACAAAATAGAAATATCTAAATTAATTATTCCAAAACCCTATGTTGTTTGGGTTTATTAGCTCATGCTTTAGGAGACTTTAGTATTTAAGATAACCTTACCATGGTTTTTATCTCATGAAACTCCTATAATATTCTTCAATAATTACTCTTCTTCAACTCATATATTGTGCTCTTGGTGAGCTCTATCATACTTAAATTTTTAGTTTGAGATTTATCTCAAAAATTTATTTTGATAAACTCAAATTCATATACTTTGATTGACTTATCATACTGATGTATTTTATATGTGAATATTTTTTCTTCTGGAAACATCAATTTCATCAACTAGAAATCTTCACATATTTTCTCTATCCATATTTTTCTTTCTAGTGATATCATAAACTCTATTTATTTATTTCCATCCATTGAACTCAAAAGTTTTCTTCCAAAACTCCTTCAATATTTCCATCCATTTAACATTCTCCTGGTAACTCATATTTTACCTTTTTTCATAAATTCATTATTCACCTTCTTCTATAAACTTGTTTTCTCCCATTATAGATTATAAAATATTTCCTTTTAAAAAACTCATCTAGAATCATGAATATCCTTAAGTGATCATGATTTTTAGTACTTTGAAGATCAAAAAAATCATCGAACTATTTAATATTTATTTATTAAAATTAACAAATTTCACCATTAATTATCTAATAAACATTTACTTTAAACATATATTGACATGTTGATAAAAAATGTAACCAAAATAATTTGGGTACAACAATTTACAACTTTATGTTTGTTATCAATATCACCACACATCCTCAAAGTCAATATATCTAATCATTTTTTTATCCACCTTATTGAAAATAAAATGAAAAGGGAAATGTAGGGGGCTTATTAAGTTTCTCCTTAAAACAACTTCTCCTCATATTTTTTCCAAAATTAAAGAGAGGGATGAAATCACATGATTCTTTGTATAGAGCCTTTATTTAACCAACTCTAAGTTGATGTTGGATAAAATGATATAGAATGAAGTGATATATAACCAAGGTTGTCTATATTGTCCATAAACATACTAACATGTTATACCATGCTCAAGAACTCTCAATTCTCTTTTAGGGGTCACGCATAATTAGATTTATCAATGAAATGTGAAATCATACACACACTTTAACAAACACATCAAAACGTTGAGGTTTAAGATAAATAACTCCACATTTATCTTATCTTTTTATCAACCAAGCACTCCCCCATTAATTTATATATTTAGGAATAAGTCGTTATAGTGTGATTGTAATTCCTCATGTTCCATATCTATTTAATGTTTTCTTGAGATAATGCCTCTTTAACATCCTTTTATTCATATAAGATTTTCATCAAGGGATACACTCAATTTATATTCTTTATGATAGTTTGGAAAACTCCATTAGAGATCATTATTATAACATTCCTACCATTAAAAACCTTAATTATATCCTTTAATTCTAGAAATATTAGTTCAAAATCATTAAAAAAATTTGGAATAAGAAGGAACCACTTTGTTCTTTATAAGCAATTTTCAGGCAAAGAATTTCTTCTCAACCTAGGTTATTCTTTCCTTCAAAACTCATCATTATTCTTTATATAAATGTTTTTAACAAGTTTTTTTCTCATCTTATTTTCTTATACTAATTTATTTTGTAATTTATGTATCACCAAATTAGTCAAGGAAATTCCATTCCCATCAGGCTTATACATCTCACATGACTTCTTTTGAATTTTCAAGTCACCTTTTATAGATAAATCATCAAGAATCTCAACCATATCATTAACATGACTATATTTCCCTATCATTTAGATTTTGTTTCATATTATTATATTTTATAATACTTTTCTAGTTGGTTAGTCTAAATGACCAAGCATTGTTTATTCATTTTTCCTTTTTTCTTTGTTCCTCTCACACTGTTTCTTATCATAATTTCCATAACATGACTTTTCCTATGATGTACTCATAATTTTCACCATTTTAAATAGTAAGGAAATTTTTATTGAGGAACAGTAATGTAATATTCAGTTTTTTGACCTACTAATACACATCTATAAAAAAATAATTCAGAATATAGAATTTATTTTTTCATGGGAATATTATATACAGATTTGTTCATATCTAGTTTTATCTTGAAATTTGTCTTTATTTTATCACATAAACTCCCTCTTGGTTATTTCCTCTACCCTATTAAATAACTAGTTAACAAATAAAAATATCGTTTATGGACATACCATCCATGGAACCAGTAAAACCCTCTGAATTGTGATATCTTATCATGATTGTAAATCATTTTTTAATTTTTTTGATAATATTATGTAAGAATTTAATATTTTTTTCTTAATGGAAATGATTTCCTTGGATCATATATTATTATTTTAGGTATTAAATACTTTTTTCATTCTTCTTATAGTAAACCTCTTTATCCTCACCTATATTATTAGAGATTACAGATATGTTTTCATTCGGTGGATATTTACCTTGATTATTGGAGCCCTTCATCTCACTATATTGAGAATATGATCCACTAAATTATACTAATTTATTGAAGTATTATTTAACCATTTTTAACTCATGTTAAACTATGACACATATAGCTTGGGTATCAAACAAATATTATTGTTTTTTAGCCATATTTTCCATAAGATCACTTACCATATGTTCAATCTCAACAGTGGTTAATTTTTGTTGCTTGATATCATAAATATATATGGATACTTTCTTTACTAGATCTTCCTTTTCTTAAAAAAAACTTATTTTTATTCTTTGATATTTTTTCTTTCTTTTACATGTTTTTTTAGCCTCATCAATACATGATTCCAACTCATGCTTCAATTTTCATTCTAGTTCAGTGCTTCCTTCTCCATCATCAAAACTACTTGATGTATCAAAACCTTTTTCAACCTCAGTAAAAAAAATATATCTCATTATCTAATTATCTACCTGAGGATGAATCATATATATCATGTTTTATCATTAAATTACTTTTATTTATTTTAGAATATTTCTTCTTATTATTATCCCTTTCCTATTTTTGTAGCTTCTCATCATCTTTAGATTCTTCTATTTTATTCTTTAGTAAATCATAGGAAAATTTCTAATATCATCACAATTCCAACACTTTAATTATTTTTTATTCATTCCCTTCCATTTTCCATTTCCAAAACGTTTTTATATATGAGAAAAAATTGGTTGAATCCAAATTCAATTTCTTTATCTTCTAAATAACTTGACTCAACAAAATTTTCTTATTTAATTTTTTCTTTTTTATTTTAATCAAAGGTTATATTATCTTTTACCTTTTCCATGAAAACTATAATTTTCTTAATGTCCTAAAAAATAATATTATGTGGTTCATCTACATATAAATTATCTCAATCATAAAATTTTTAGAATTTAGGATCAAATATATCTTGATAATTTTCGATCAATTTGTTTACAATAGTCAAATATTTCAAGACCTATCAAAATCCTATGATGTTTCTAATAATTTAATTCACTCATTTGAAGTAATAATAAATAGTTTTTTCTTATTATATATTGATATCTTTGAATTTTATTCTCAATATTTTAATATTTTCTACCTTTAATTTTAAATTCCATTCAAATATTCTTTAAAGTTTATCCCATGCTTCATTATCTATTTGGAGACCCATCACCTTCATATAAACATTATTAGAAAATGAAATTTGAATAACATTCTGAGCTTTTTTATCAATCTCTAGATTTTATTTTTTACTAAATAAAATAAGATAATATTTATCTGTGGGCAGAAACCTTATAGTAGATGCATCAATCACTTATAGGATAAAAGATAGAAGATAAAGTATAATTATATTTTTTCCACCCATGATTATTGTTTCCTTAAAAGTTAGTAATAGCTCTACTGTTAATTATATTAATATTATCCATGATAATGAATATATGGATCTTACAAAGGGAACATTCTATGTTACCAATTAAAATACCCTTATCTAATAGGATCTTTGAGGGGGTGAATCAATAATCTATTTTATTTTTATGAAGTATTTCCCTTATATGCACTTCAAACTCTTTGGATGGTTAAATAATATATCCTCTCTTCTTTAAAAATATTTTTCTTAACTTGAGTATATAAAAATAAAATTGCAAAACAAGTACATGATGATTTACAAGGATTTAAATAAAATCCTAATTCATTTCATGTTGGTTATGCACCCTAACAATGATTCTCCACTAACTTCTATAGTAATTGGTTATACACCCCAACTACCATATTCCTTCGACAAGTTATACACCCTAACACTTATACAATAATTGGTTATACACCTTAACATAAAAATCCTTTAGTGATTAGTTATATGCCCCAACCATAATCCTATAATAACTTATTATACACCCTAGCCACAATATCCTTTTCAAATTTCATACATTATAGAAATATCTTATTCTTTATATGGTCTTTCTTCACAGGAAAGTTGGATCCCCTTAACCTATGTATAACTTCTTCATGATCATAAACATCTTATAGAAAATTTTTATTAGTCTTGAAACTTATTACAAATATTGGATGATCTTGATCTACTAAATATTCAACCTTTTGGAAATTTGTTTCTAAAAATTATTCTTTTGGAACTTATTATTATAGAATATTTTCCTTCCAATTATTCTTTTATCAAGACTTTTTTCATACAATTATTCAAATCTTTTTTGAAAAAAAATGTACTTATGATAAGAAGTAGTTCAAGAACTCCCCTTATTCAAATATTATTTTAAACCACTCCCAATATTTCAGTCATAATGTAATCACAATTAAAAAATGAAACTACCCCTTTATATACTCATATTTCCACCGATAAAAAAGGAAATAACACAAACTTCAAATTTAAATTTCCCACTCAACTCATTATTAATTTAAACACCTCCAAAGCCTACAAATGAATCAGATCCAATAATACTCATCAGATATTAATCACTATTTACATCATAAATCATTATTTCTCACTTAAATCTCAATAATAATCATCAAATTTCCCTTTATAAATACATTTAATTGGCTGTTTATCTTAGAATCATCATACTGTATGAATTTGAAATAATTTAAAATTCATGTGGCATATCCTGGTCAATATTCTTCCATAGAAGTCACTTGGATCATTATTATTCTACTTATTCTCACACTTATATATCATTTAGTCTTTGAATATTCTTCAGCTTGATTCATGTGCTTCTAATGGTCTTTATCTTATGCAACTTCATTTAGTTTGGACTGGGATTATAGTTTCTTCCTCTAATCGACTCAAGTTCATCTTCCAAATTTTTATGTTCTCAAGTTTTGTACACATAAGAATCCTTTTCTCCTAACTTTATATTATTTATTTGTACTTATATTACCTATGATATTTTACATTAATGTTCATCATCATAATTAGATATATTTAATTCTAGTTCTTTAACCTTCAAAATAACTTAGAGTTATTATTTCATATTTCGGTCAACCTTAATTTAGGAATAATCTTTAACACATTCTTATTCCTTTGATTCTTTATTGTATATTCTACCAATGCTTCATATTATGGTAACTTTAAATCTCCATGATTCATTACATGTATCAACAACTTCCAATGATATGTATTTTTATGTTAAACTCATCTTGGATAATTGTTTATTATTCCACCCAAATGATGTTTTTCTAATTAATGAACAACATATAATCATATGAATTCATTCTTATAAAACACTAAGTTATTTGGGTTTCTTAGCTAATGCTTTAAGAGACTTTCAAATTTTTTATACACCTACCATGAAGTATATCTCATAAAATTACTTTTATAGTCTCCTTCTGAAATCTTGCTTCTTCAACTTATATATTTTTATCCTGGTTGTATCTACCATGCTTATGTTTTTTGTCCAATATTTATCATAAAAATTTCTCCCAATAAACTCATCTTTAGACCCTTAAATCGAATTTTCCTTCCCTTTATGATGTATTTTGTATGTGCTTATTTTTCATCCAAAATCTTCAATTTCCTTGATTGGAAATCTCTACTTGTTTCCTTCATCCATATTTTTATTTCTAGTGAGATAATAAATTATATTTTCATATTTTCATATATTAAACTCATAAATGTTATTATGTAATTCCTTCCATCTATCCATCCATTGAACATTCTTCTCGTAACTCATATTTCACCTTCTTCCAAAAACTAATATTTCACTTTCTTATAGAAACTAATTTTTCAACTTCATAGATTATAAAATATATCTTTTAAACATACTAATATAGAATAATTAATAGACTTAAGTGATCAAGATGTTTAATACTTTAAAGATCAATAAAACATCATCATACTAAATAATGTTCATTCATTCAAAGAAACAAGTTTCGCCTTAACTAATCCATGAAATTTCGCCTTCAAAAACATATTAACATATTGAAAACAAATGAAACAAAAATACTTTAGGCACAAAGGGATTAAAAATACCCCCACTATAACATTATTTTTATTAAGGATGTTGATATAGAGGAAAAATAACTTTTTAAGATCATTGGGTAAATCACTTAAAAATGAGAGGAAAGACCCTTTTTTAAAATGATCAAAAAATTCTTAAAAATATTTTCTTTATAATGAAATACTTTAAACTTAATAAAAATTATACTTTAAAATAAAAAATGAATTTTTGAAAAAAAATTATAATAGAAATATGCTTCTAAAATTTTCTTTGATAAGACATAGAAACACTAAATATTTCATTCTTAAAAATACAAGCCTCTAAAATACATCTGAAAATAAAGAAATCATTTTTAAAACAAAATTTTAACTTTTAAAAAATATAATAATATTTCATTTTATATTCAAAATCATTATAGGTTAAAATAGTTTTGAAATAAATTTTAAAATATAAAAAGGAATCTTTGTAAATAATAATTCTCATAACATTGAGAGAAATTATAAAATAGTATTTTGAAAATGTTTTTACCACAGTCATATAAGACAAATTTATGGATCACATTAAAAATTAATTTTCAAAAAGGTGAATTGAAAACTTTTAAAATCTTTTAATTTTAAAATTAAACTTCAATAATATAGCCTTAAAAATATATTAAGGTTTTTAGAAGAAATATTAAATAGAAGATAAAACATACATTCATATAAAGAATTCCTTTTGACTGCATTATAATACCATTGTTGAAAACCCACATCCTAAAAAGTGATGATAAAAATTAATTTTTAAAATAATAAAAGGAAATATAAATTGAAAATGATATGATACATAAATAGTTTTCCGAATATATAGGATAATATTAGCAGTAATGTAAAACATGTATATGGAATACATTGATCTTACTAGGGAAGTATGGGAATTATTTTTCACAAAGTTGTACTTTTATGAAGAATAAATTCACCATGGAAGGATCATTGAATTAAAATTTCATTTTTCTCTAGATATGAAGATAAAATAAAATTTTTTGATTGAATAATACAAGAATAAAAAAAACATGTTCAACAAGAAACATTATAACTCAAAGAAATAAGTTTTGAGTTATCAGTATCCTTTGAGAATTTAGTATCACTCAAATTGAAAACCCTTGAAAGGAAAAATTGAGATGAATTTTTAAATCCATTGAATTTCATGAAAATTATGAGAAAAAAAATCTATTTCCAATACATACAAAAAAAATAACAAGTGTTCAATACAAATCATATCTCAATGAAAAAAATGTTACGATCAAAATACCCTTACCTTTAATATCGCTTAGTTAAACATGATAAAACCCCATATATAACAAAAATAAATATATTCATAAAATTTTTAAGACCAATTAATATATTTTACCATCTCTTATCTTTAATTATAATTATTTATTATACATTTATTAATTTGTTTCATATTATTTTAATTATCAGATGTTAGTGATTTTGATTGCTTCACGGATGCCTTAAAGTTTCAATGTCGATGCCCATTAATTTATACCATGTTCACCATTCCTAAATTATACAAGGTGATATAATATATGATTTAAAAAAATTAATTCCATTCCATGATATTTTTCATCATGACTGGTGAAGATGGAATCAGTGACGAGCTTATTTTAGTAAATTTTTATGAACAAAATTTAGTATGTTATTAATGTGTTAAATATTAATATAACTTTTTAATAACCATGAAAAAAACATTATTTTATGATTAATGTCTAATATCCCTATTATTTAGGTTTTTATGGTAATTTATGATATATATTTATATCATTTTTCATGTATGTGGTTAAACCGACTCAAACTTGAACAAGCTATAATCAACGGGTGAGTATGGTTGAGAAAGTGATTCTTTTGGAAAAATATCATTATTACAGAATGATGATGATATTATTTAAATGTTTATAATTTTTTGAATAATATTTAAGTATATTTTTATTAATAATACAATAATATATTAAAAATAAAATACATCACTTTCATAGAGATGGTAGTCCGCACCTACGTATGGGTGACACGTTCGTTTCCATAGAGTGGGTGGAAGATAAGGAATGGTTTTTAATTTAAGAATCTTAATAATTTTTTAAATAATATATTTATTCATTAAATAAACCCTTTTAACTATCCATTTAATAATATTATGAATAACATATAACATCACTCATGGAGGGGATAGTCCGCACATAACACAAATAGTGTTTTCATTTTTCAAATGGTTGGGAGAAAGGTAGAAAATGGTTATCCTATAAACATAATAACATTTTAGTATAATTTTGGTAATTATATAATTATTTAAACACTTTAGATTATATTTTGTGGAATTATAAGATGAAAGAAAGGAAAAGAAATGAAAAAAAGGAGTAATTGATAATTTTACATTATTCTTGGAAGAGCTCCTTTAAAAATAGGATTAAGACTTTGAGAGGTAGTATTTTGAGAATACTATAACCTATATGAGGTTTCAAGGATTTTTTGTGAGTTAATTTGGTGAATTTTTATTGATTATAAGATTCATGGGGTGTGAGAAGAAGTGGGGTTGTTATGACTCCTTTTGTAAGGGATAAGAGTGACATTTTTGTAGTAATATAAAAGGTAAAGTCACTACTAAAAGGTCAAGTGAATACTATAATGGAAAATAATGGATTGGGGGGGTTTAAGGTTTATAAATACTCAAACATAAAATTTCACATAGGTTTTAAAATTATTTTTAAGTCTTTTACAGTTATATTTTTCATTTTTACCATTTTTTTGTTTTTTTGTTGTGGTGACTAATTTTTATCGAAGTAATTTAATTTTAATGCATAAAAAATGTTAATTATTAAATAATTTAGACATAATGATTCAAAATATGAAATAAATATTTTAAAATAAAATTTTTAATGGTGATAAAAATTAATTTTAATATTTTCACACATAACACACACAAAAACTTTTTTAGAAAAGTGTAATTTTATGGCCAAAAATTATGATTATAATAAAATTATCAATGTTTTTTATTTAAATGATATTGATTGGTTTACTATTAAACATATAAGAGTTACATGGATTTTAAAATAATCCAAAATTTAATTACACCTTGTGAATACTTATCGAAATGCAACATACCAAAAATAGTTTTTTATTAGAGTTAAATATTACTTAAGTTTACAAAATGTTAAACACGGGTTTTCTAAATTCAAAATTATATTTTAAAATGATTTATTTTAGTTTATAAATGTATATTTTTTATATAAAAAACGATTCATCAATAATAAAATCATACTTGTATTATGATAGTTTTATATAATTGACTATATTTATAAAATTAATATTTTCCCCTTTCACCAAAAATTACAACTTTTTAAAAGAATTTCAAAATACCATTCTAATATAATTATTAAATTTTGAATTAAAAAATAATTTTCATTTTATAAATTTACAATTATAAAATTTATAAAATTATTTTTTTGAGGAAAATAAAAAATAGAAATAAAATTGGTTTTTATTGAAAAATGATATTTTTAAGTGTTCTTAATATTATTTAATATCAATTTATATTTTAAATAATTTAAATATATTAGTTTATATATAATAATATTTTAAAAGCAGTTAATTTAATTTTTTAGGATAAAATATAAAACAATTAAAAATATTTTTTTGAGAAATGAAATACTTTTTAATAATAAATCATATTTATTATTTATGATCTAAATATAAAAAATTTAGATGAATAATATATTTTTATTTATATTATGTTTTAATATTTTTATAATTTTCTTAATAATATTCATTTAATATGTCATGTATTTATTTAGTTCAGTGTTACATGTGGATCAATCTAAAAATATATTCCAAAATCTTAGGGTGTTATGTCGGCAGGCATAATTATCACACCCTAAAGTCACTTTTAATTAAGAATACTATTTATAAAATGGGTCCCCTTGAGTTTGAAGTGTTTGGGATTGAAAATTTTAAATTTTTGAAACATTTTCTAGGATTTATGATTACCACATAGTTTTAAAAATAGTTCTTGAAAAGTGTGTGGGTTTGGATAGCTTTAAGTCTATCAGCTCTTGCACGATTTTCATACAGTTCACTAAACTGTGTGGGTAAACTGTGTGACCATCTCAAATTGGGGTTCTCAATAATTTCAAGTGATTTTTAATTGGTGTTTTCCATTTTCCTTCCCCCATTATAATGAGGTGTTTGGAGGGGATTGTTGGCAGCTTTTACTTCTTTCCCCATGCTCATGAGTGGATTTCTATTAATATCTTCAAGGTAAAACACCTTTCTTCCCTCTTCATTCATTTGTATCCCCCCTTCTTCCATCTCTTCTCATATTTCCTGTTCATACATAACCTAATGGTTATTTTGGCCAAACTTAATGCCAAGGGGTGGTATAAACATGGGGATTTTAATTTCTAGGTTATAAAAAACTTCTCTCAAGACCTATTCTAGCATTCTTTTTGAAGGTGACATGATCTCTTTGGTTTTAGATAGGTTTTTTATGAAACATTGTTTATTTTTTCCACCATGGGTGCTTGATATTTCTAATATAAAATTTCAATTATAATATATTTATAAATTCTATAAGTGATGATGTTGTATTGTCTTCCTGAGTAGAGGTTTTCTAGTCATGACATGAAAAGGGGTTTTTCAGTGGTTCTTAATATTTAAACACCAAAAATAAATTTTTCCTACTCAATGTGCTTGAAAAAATTACTAATAGGGTATTTTTAAAATAATTTATCATTAAAGTTTGGTCTTATATTTACAAGTGATTTCTAAATGACTCAATATGTTATATTTTATGCATTTGGGGATTGTATAAAGAGTTTAGGGGGTTATTCGTGTGGATATTCATTTTTTATTGATTTTAAGTATTTTCATAGATAAATTACTTTGATTTGTGTGTGTTGAATTATGATTATGTTATTTCTATATATATTAATTGATATTTAATACTTATTAAGACATCTTGGGCATGATATTTTAATGTTTTTCCTCTTTTATGAGTTAAAAAAAGTTTAAAACCATAACATTATATTAAATGGGTTTTAAATATTTTCATCATTTTATTTAAAACTAAAGGTATTTTTGGAACATTGTGAAAAATATTTTTATATAAATGGAAATACCTTTGGATTGAGCACCATTCTATGATTCATTGTATAATTTTTTGTATATTTTGAGATAAAATTGGTTATGTAATGATGCTTAGGTAAATTTAAATGGGTTTCTTATTAAAATGTGTAAAGAGGTAAGATAAAGGGTTGACATTGTTATGAATTTACTTATTTCATTTTTTTATAAGTTATTTATGTAAGCTAAAATGTTCCCTCACCTCCTTAAATAGTTTCTTGAAAAGCCTAGGTTCTTAAGCGGGAATACTAGGATTATGTACCTAACCTTGGTATTATCAAAAAATAACCAAACACTTATAGTACTTGAATGATATGGTTACAGGTCACTGATTGTGGTGTTTCTATACTACTAGACTAATAAATGTACTCTT
The DNA here is from genome assembly GCA_963277665.1 of Viscum album. Classification (NCBI taxonomy): domain Eukaryota; kingdom Viridiplantae; phylum Streptophyta; class Magnoliopsida; order Santalales; family Viscaceae; genus Viscum; species Viscum album. Next base: position 1,851,470,304 of record OY728156.1, read on the forward strand.
TAGTGGCTCATGGGATGTTGGGAATTGGATGGGGTACCATCACGCTGCTAATCTATAACATTCTATCCTTAGTGGCTCATTCATGAAACAATACATCGACTATTTATATCACAAGTTAGTATGAAGATCCTATAGTTCCTTGACCCTAGATAACTTAATTAATTTCCCATGATGCATGATTAAGATGTTTATTTACTTGGTTTTTAATTTAGTTTTAAACTATTTCAAAGGAGGTTATATATTACTTGAATTTATTTTTGGTATTTATATTATGATATTATTTTATAGAACTTAATTTATCCTATTATTAAGATTATTTTTCACATTTTCTCAATATTTTTATATATTTCTTACCCATGTATACTATTATTCATATTTCCCTTTCTTTTTTGTCCTAATGTTATTTATTTTGGTTAATTTAATTAAAATATCAAATGTTTTTAGATTTTAATGGTGAGGAGAGGTATTTTGAACTCAACTTCCATTCTTTATCATAAAATAAAGGTGTTTCTTTAATTTTTTGTAAAAGTATTTAGAATGTATTTCCAAGGCATAAACATGTTTCTTTCTAAGCTTTGTCTAGTTTTTACAAAGAGGTACTGATGTTTATAGGTTGTTTCATTTCAAAAATTATAGAGATTATTTTCCTTGAATTTTATTTCAAACTAAAATTTTTGTAATGTATAATAAAAGGATTACATAAACCCTTTGGTGAAAACAACTGGTCATTTATAGCTCACACCCTACATACACTCCCCAATATGTATATAGTTATTATGTTATCTACATATACTCAAGAAATTATTGATTTGTATATCATGTACTATTTTATCAATCGTATGATTTTTTTAGATATAGAGGTATAATTGGGCCACATAGTGATGTCTATATGGTATCATGGGTTTGGTGGCCCATCTTGGATGGTTGATGCGTCATTCACCTCATAAATTACTTTATTTTAGATTTATCTTGCATTGATTATGTATTATTTTGTTTTATATTATTCTAAAATGTAAATTATAATTAAATTTGTTATTCCTTGTTTTTTTATATTTATATTTTAAAATACTTATTTTTTTAAATATGGTAGTCCAATTTATAGACCCACCGTGATAGATTTTAATTAAAAATACACATATTTTTTATTGACTTATTAATGTTGAAAATTTTTCCACATGGTATATTTTTATCCCCTTAGAATATTTTTCTATCCATGGGAAATCAGGAACGCGCCTCAAGCCTTAACAATAGCTGACCTGAGTGATATGTCAGGTTGACCCAAGTTGGTTCATGATGAGTTTTTTCTATGATAATAATAACGAGAGATGATAATTTAGTCATTCATTCTATATATATGAATACATAATAAAATTCACTATTTATGTTCTATTTATTATTAGATTAATTACTTTGAGGGTTTTGGAATAGTAATAATACTTTTTTATAAGATTATATTGGTTTAGGGAACATGGATAATTATTTTAAATCATATAGAATGTTTTGAGATTCAATGGATATACCAATGTCTAGTTAATTTGAAATTTTTGAAAAAATATTAAGAATATAGATGGTATTGTTAGTATGGTAGTGAATAAAGAGATGTATATTGGATAGATAATGGTTTAGGAAGTAATTAAACCTTATCTAAATTACATATTTTAATATTAAAGTTGTTGGAAGTTTAAGGTAAATTTCAAGGTTTGGGTACCTTTGATTCAATTTTAGTATAAATTGGTTTTTCAATTTATGTTTCTTATATGAGAGGATGTAATTAAAATTAGTTAAATGGTTATCTAATCATTTGATCATGTACTAGGTAACTTTTGGTATGTTTCCAACTTATGAGATAGAGGTTTTATATATAATCAAAATTGTTGAATTCAAATTATTTAGAAGGTAAAACATGTTATGATAAGGTGTTTCTAATCATTTGAAACTTATTATGGAAGTTTGGAGTTATAAATAAATATATTGATATAAAATTAAGTGATTAAAATAATAAATTTGTGTAAAAGATCTTGGTTTTGATGAAAAAATAGGATAAAAATACATTGAGTGAGGAGGAGTGGTGAATGTGAATTATATGAACTAGATTTTGATTATTTAGTTTTAATTGATTAAGGTATTTGACATACTATGTTTTCTTAGTAAATTATGTTAGGGTATTTAATTTTATTTTAAAAATTGTTTAGAGATGGTTATACTAGAAGTACTCTTTGAGTTTAGGTTAAAATATTGATCACATGTCACCTTTATTTCAGTCTTTAAGTTACTACCTTTGGTATAGTGGATAATAAATAGGTGTTTATACACCATTATACCTTTTTTTAGTTAATGGTGTTCTTTGATAGATGGAATCACAAAGTCATTTGTCATTACCTAATCAATGTGAATGAACCACTTAGCACTCAAGAAAGTTTTTTGTGGGTGGAAAGTGTGATGATAGAGAGAATTTTTAAACCATATTTTTTAGTGGTTAGTAAATGGATAATATTATACCATAATAATGATGAAATTTATAAAGGATAGTATAATTTTTGGGACCCAATTTAGAAAATTTATTAACTAGTTATTAGTTTTACAAGGTTGAAAATTTTTAAAGTATTGTATAATTATAGGTCCAAGGTTTTGGGATAAAAAACTAATTTTGGGTTTAGTTATTTTAAACAATGTCTTTATGATTTTGAAGTGTTTTGGAAGTAAGGGAAAGTTTTTAGAGTAATTTGGTGGTGAATTTAGGGGTTTTGAAGGATTTTAGAGACAAGAATAGATAGGTTCTTAGTCGGGTGACTGTGAGTTATTCCCATGTGACCATGCATGGGGTTTTGATGGAGGTAAAAGAAAATGCAATGTGAGACACATGGTTACTAGGATTGTGCATGTTTACCATGCATCTTTTATTTTGTGTGATATATATAAATGCATGGCCCCACACATGGTTATAGGGGATATACATTTAGGTTATGTACTGTTTAAAAATTGGAATCAAATGTTCTATTTTTACCCAAAATCCCACTAACCTATCTTATTTTTACCCTTATATGGATAATCCCCATATTTTGTGATTTTTTAGGGAATATAGGTCATTTTCGTTCCCTATAATACTTCTAGATCTATGGAAAGTCACTTTACTCCTTTTGTTCTTATTCTTCTTGGTTTCCTATCAATTTGGTAGTCAAATCTATGGTTTTATTGTGGGGTATCATTAAGGCATGGTGAACCCCTATCGAATGGAGGATATTTTTCTTATAATGTCTAAGTAAGTTCATCGTGTGTAGATTTCATGTGATTGGTGGTGTCTTTCACGTATGTTATTCAAATGGTGAGTTTTTATCATTTATACATCACTTTTTGATTTATAGGCTCTCATTTAATGTTTATATGTTATGTTTTTTTGTTTATAATTTGACTAAGGGTTAAATAAGGTAATATCTCTGTGGAGTAGTGTTGATTGTACTCTCACATTGGGATTGAGTTTGGTGGTTTATCATACTCACTATAATGTGATGATCTTTTTAGATTACATGTTTTATTTTAAATAAATATTTTAAATTAATTTTATAGGATTGATAAATATGATTTATATATGTTAATTCTTGGTTTAGTGTATGTGGATTTAAAATAAAATAAAAAAATATTTTCAAGGTTTTAGTGTTTTCTGAAAAATGTTGAATTTATGAAATTTTTTGTTATGACTATTGATTATTGATTAGTAAAGATTATAAAAAAAATTATCTATTATTTTTTGTTTTTGAAATTTTTTTGATGTTTGATATGGATTTTTTTGAACATATACATGGTTTAAAAACTCCACTTTAGTGTGGGGGATTATTTAGGTTAGGAAAGGTTTGTTTGGGAAACTTTACTTGAGTTTCAAGGGCACACCAAATTAGAAAAAATTTTGGAAAATATACTTGAGTGTAGGGGAATCATAGCGTTAAGTGAGGATGGTATGGAAAATACACTTCAAAGTGGGGGCCTTGAGGATGAAATTAAATTTTTACTTTAGTGTGAGGGATACTGGTAAAATTATACCAATTTTATAATGGGTTTAGTGTTACCTATGGTTTAAGGGAAGGAAATTGTGTGTGAGTTTTGTTATATGAAATTTTTAGTGTTATGGAATGTTTGATTGTTGTTTTATAGAGATTTGTTCATATTGATTTTGACCAAAATATATTGTTTTACTATATCAATTGACATAAATTAAGATTTTTTTTATAAAACATGTATAATATACTTGGATTTCACATTGATGGGGAGCACATAAATTAATTGGGTAAATCATACCAAGTTATTGTACTCACCCATTTTATGTGTATCCCAGTTCACACGTAGATGATGTTTTCTTGAGTTGTGAGTTGCAAGGATTGTTTCATTATTGTATTGGATGGGGTAAAAAGGGATAGTTAGTAGAGACTATTTGAGTTTATGTTGTCAAATTTACCTTGGTTTATTAGTTGGATTGTATTTAAACAAGGTATTTTATTTGTATTATTTTATTTGCATATTACAGTTTGCATTACATTCATTATATTCTATTGTGTATCATGTCATACATGTATATTATTGGTGATGGTGTTGGGTGATTTTACTATTCCTTATGGTTATTTTTTGATGTTGATATTTCATTATCAATCCTTTAGTGATAAATTAATATATCTAAGGGATGAGTAACATTTTTAATCGGTTTAGGTTTAGGTTTGAGAATCCAAACTAGGTCAGGATGTTATAAATGGTAATAGTTTTTTTTTGGGTCTATTAGGCATAAGGAAAAATGTTTCAGAGCTCAAGAAATATACTATAAAAATTCTTGATCAATATCTTTATAGTGAGAACCAAGTTAATAGGGAGGTATAGGAGTGTGATTTTTCATTTGACACAGGATGAGTTAGCATTTTTTAGTTTTCTATGGTAACGTTTCTTGGTCATAATGGGATAAGATAAGAATCATGTCTCATGAATAGTATCCTATAATGATAGGTATTACATTTTATATTTTTGAATGTGTGTGATTATTTATATTTTTTTATCTAAATAAATTTAAAATAATAGAAAGGATTAGGTATTCCCTAATTGTAAAATTTTGAGAAATAAAATTATTTCATATGAGATATTGAATATTTTCTTGATGTGATAAAATGGGAAAATCATTTTTAGTGTACTTTAATGGATATGAAAGTGTCCTTGTTGTTTTTGGAATTGGTTATAGTTATTTAATGGTTGTTTATATTTAGTATCATTGATATTATATTGAATTTATTTATAGGGTATCATGATTGATGGTGTTGATTCTTAGTGATTATTGTTATAACTCTATAAATTTTTATCAACATCAAACAATTTAAAAAACAATATATTACTATGTAGTTATGACTAAATGGTTTATTTAGTGGTGACCAAATTATTTCAATGTTGTAGGTTCACTTTATAGGATGTGTGTGTTTTGTTTTTTCGTCAAATTTCCTTCTAGGAATGTAAAAAAATATTTACTTTTAAAAATGTTAAATTAATATTTTAATAAAATAGTGTTTTGGAAAATGATGTTTTTGATTTTTGTTTCCCTTCTAGTATTAAAACTTTTTATATTACACACTTTTTAAAAATAAAATAGGTTTTTATTTTTTAAATTATATTTTAATTAGGTTTCTATATTAAGTGTGTAATGGTTGTTTCTATAAGAAAATTTTGGTTTAACTTAGTCTTCTAAGTAAAAAAGGTCGGTGGATAAAATATGTTTTTGGTTTATTTTAGTTTTAAAGAATTTTTTGGGATGTTTGGTTTAATGGGAAGAAAATGGTGGATTTTAAAGTTTTTTGTTCATTTTAACATTATTTGAGGAAATGATAATTTTTCTATTTTTGATGTATTTGGTTAGATTTTTAAAGTGGAGGTGGAAACAATTTTTTGTTTAGAAAAGTAAGTGCTTATCCTAAAAGTATTTTCGGGGGAAAATAAGTTTTTTTTAAATTAATGTTCTTATAAAAGGGTTGTGAAAAAAATCAGTGTGGGGAATTTGGTCTCAATTGGTTTCCAAAAATTGTTTTTTCTCAAAATGTGTTAAGGATGGCAGTGTTTTGAGTTATATTTTTGAAAATTTAAAGTTGTATGTTTTATTCAATCACATGGAATTGATTTTTTTAAACTTGTAATGTTTTTAAAATTATGAAAATTTAAAATTCTTCATTTTAAATGGTTTGAAATGGGTATCATGACTTTATGAGTAGTATATTTAGGGAAATATAAAATAATTCAAAACTATATCAAAATAGTTTTGGATAAATATGATATTGGTGGAAAATATGGCTTTCATAAGAACATGATTGACATGCTTGATGTTTATTAAAGCTTGAATAGTATAAATGTAGTTAGCGGTAATAAATTTTTTGTAAAAGTGATATTCCTTCCTATTGGGTGGGTTAAATCAAGGTGGAGTGGGTTTTCTCCTTATATTATTTATGGTTTTTGTTTAATAGTCAATCCTTGTTAGATAGATAATAAGGGGATAAGATCTAACTAATTTTGTGTAGATACACCATGGGATATGGAGATGTCATTTGGGATGTATTATTTAGTGTAACTTAAGGTTATATTGATGACAATATGGTTAAAAAAATTGAGTTGTTGGTTATATAATTCTATTATTTGGTTGTGTGTCCCTTTGGGTAAAAAAAGAGTGTGGTCAGAATTTTACATCAATCTACCCCACTTGATGGGTTTGATATGTTCCCCATTTAAATGAGGGGTCCATATTTATTGTGGGAATATAAGAATTATCATACCCTAATAAAATTATACCCTATTTTTATAGTATTCAAAAAAAATTATAGAATATAAAAAATTATTACTTCATAATAGAAATATTAATTAACCACTCTAATACTAGGCGTAATTTCTGTGACCAGAATACCCAAAAAAACTCATTTATTGTTGTAAAAACACCTAAGAAGCACCTACCAGTTGTAATAGGTGGTAATAAACGCCAATATTCAAGTAATACATGTGTGAGAGGTGGTTTACCCACTTTTAATGGTGTATTAAATGTTATAGAGTACTTACCTAGGTGGGGAATGACCTATCGAAGTGTTGAAAGGTAACAAGTATGTAATAAGTAACAGTTTAAGTATATATAATAAAAGATAATACAATATAGAATGAAATAATATAAATGAATAATCATATCATAACATCTAATAAATATTCATCAAACCCACATAGTGCATAAGAAAATCCAAAAACAACTATATATACACCATTGGTGTATGCCAAATGATCCCTAAGAACCCAAAATGATGCTCCCATATGTGCATTCTCACCAAGAATACATCAAAAAAACCCACATTCCATCAACCAGTCCACATGGAAAAATCCCCAAAAGGATCACTTATTCTTTATGCTTCATGTTTAAGACTAGATCCCTAAGTCGGGTGCTTTTCCCTTATATGGATATTACATAAAATAACCTCCACAAATCCTAATAGGGTCCCATGTAGGGTGTGAGTATGAAATCATAGTATTCAATAATTTCCCTGACCCTAATAACCTTTCATAATTTAGAGTATATTTCAAAAACATTACAAATCTATATGAACAAATAAAAAACAAGAATATAGCATAAAAACAGTATATGAATATCCATTGGAATTGAAATGTAACTCCCTATAAGGGGGTCTATAATTTTATACCTACTTTGAGCCTCATCTTAGGATGTGAGATGATAATCCAAGTCCACCCCTTATGGTAGAAAATACTAGTACCTATAAATAGCTCACACATGTATACATATACACCCACACATATGAGTAAATGTGTGTAAAAATTAAGGGTATGATCGACCTAGAAATATGGAAATAAATCATGTGTAAGCACTCAAGAACCCTTTCAGTAGTAGGGGGAATTGGAAAATGAGTTATATCATTGTGATATAATACTAAAACCATCATCTGGGATAATCAATGAGGGTCTAACACATGTTCTAAGTGTCTAACTTGTATACTATCAAGTGGTTATCTTATCAAGATCATATAAAATAATATATTCACATTATATAAGTCCACAAAATCCAATAAATTGAATAAAAATCATCCATGACAAACTTACCATGTATGAAAGGAAGTATTAATTAAAATGAAATTCTATTAATTATGGATAATAGCCCAAAAAAGTAAATTTCACCCAATAATTATTTCAATTAATGTAATGGGAATACTAATCTAAACCTAAATTCAAGAAAAAAATACTCAAATGATAATATGAAACAATAATAATAATAATAAACCAATATTTTAATAATAATTCTATTCATTCATATAATATTTAGGAAAAACGTTATTAATTTTTAAACTCTTAGATTTCATTATGTTCACTCACCCTTAAACCATTGCAAGGATAAATCAATACGAGAAGGAAATTAATAAGGGGTAAACCTACCAATTTAATTTTATACTATCTTCTTTTATTTTCAAATATAAAATATATTACACCAAAAATCTTAGATAGACCACCTAGTAAGAGGATAAGAATGGGTCAACAATACTATGATTTAAAAAGGGAAAGCATGGTAATACAAAACATGTTCTTACCCAATATTCACCTAATAAAATAGTACAAAAATAATATTATGTTATTAAATTTATGGTACAACCATTAACCACCTTTCCCTTATTTATTTATAAAAAATAAATCGCCATTCGTGTGTTGTACAGACTACTGCCTCTATGACACAACATGTTTTGATTTCCATCTCTGCCTTATAAAGATGGTATTGATGGGGAATTTAATATATAATTATTATATTTATGAAATATTTTATATTCTAAAATGATAATCCATAATACACTTTTTTCTAGTTCTATGGAAAATTAAATCAGCATCCACAAAAATGTATGGACTACCACCTACATGGAATGATTGGTTTTTGTTTTTATTTTCATCACCACCATACATGTCTAGTAATGAGAATGGGTTAAATTTTTAAATATTAGTTTTTATAAAATTATTAATGTTCTAAACATACATATTTGATATAGTATTAACAATATGATCAATAAAAAACTATTTTAAATTCAACCGTCCAAAATATCATTCGAAGAGAAAAAACTGATTTTTATAATATAAAATTACCCCATATAGGTTATATTACTCTTATAATTATTTCTAATTATGATATATCACACTAATAAACACTAAATATGATCATTATTTTTTTTATAATGATATTATAATTAAATCTCTTTGTAATCTTCGATTAATTATGGTACGGTCTTCTTTGGGATGGTTTAACCAACTACTTGAAAAATGATATAAATTTATACCATGGATGAATATGTGAATTTAATTTTGGAAAATATATCATATCAATAATTTAATTTTGGGTTTTTTGGTTCTGGAATGGTTATATAAACAATTAACTCATTATTTTATAAAATATGCTTTGTTTTCTAATAATCATTGGAACATGATCGTTGCCAAATTCATCTTTAAATATCATAAGAAAAAATACTATAGAATTAAATTATAAAATTTTAAATAAATATAAAACATAAATTATAATACATTTTATTATTTTTAATAATTAACTTTGGGATAAGAATGAATAACAACACTTATATTGTGAAACTAGTGTAAAATGATCAAGATTAATTGAATGCAATATCAAAAATTGATGATAACTAACTAATATAAAAGTAGAAAATAGTTATAAATAAATTTTATAAAAGTTTATAGATATGAAAAATGTTATTAAATGGGTGATTTAGATAGTAAAATTTTTTAAACTGGAGCTTAGAGAACATTTTTACTAAGCATGAATTGAGGTAAGGGGTTCTTTGTCACAAAGTTAATATCCTGAGTTATATTTCTTAATACGCACCTTAATACCTTTAATATGCTGTTATTAATGCCTAATGAATGTCTCTTAACATAATATAAGGATTTTCATAGCCATATAATATACCTTATTTAAATGTTAATCTATTTAAAAGATAACAAATTTGAAATGGGTACAGATTAAAATGTTACTCAAACAGTAATGGTTTCCATCTCAATCACCCTTCATTGAGTAATGTTTTAATCCTATAAACTAAAATTATTTTTATGTTTTAGCTACTACCCTTTTAATTTTTATATTTGTAATTGTTTTTTATCTTATAAACTTCATTTTCATTCATGATCTTACATTATTTTGACTATGATTGATATCTTCCCTAAAATATAAGGTGGTTTTAATAATTAGAAATAATTTCTTAAGTTATAATGTTTCTCCTTGAGATTCATCTTTCATTTTACATTATATTCCATATTTCTATATTTGTAAATCACTTTTGGTTCAAAATCATCCTCATTGATGAATTATATTCCTTCTTGATAGTGTAACTATGTTAAGAAAAATTCACATCCTATTAAATGACAGTTTATCATCCACATCCATGTTTTCCTCTTCCAAAAATTTTCTCCTTAATATTTGGAATACTAAGAAATTTTTATTTTATATTCCATTCTTAATTATCCGTAACCCATTGCAAAAAAAATTGATTTTTTTACGATGTAAGTTTTCAATAATGGTGTAAAAAAGTTGTTTTACTCAACTTCATAATCAAAGGTTTGTATTCCACCTGACATTTCCTTGAGATAAAACTTTATGTTACCTTAAAGTCTCTGTTATTGATGTTTATTTTTAAAATCAATGTTTATAAAGGATATTACTTCACCATTTTTAAAATGAATTTTATAAATCACTCATAACATCATCTTTTATGGAAATGTTAAAAGTTTTTAATAAAAAAAAATTGCATTTTTTCATCCAATTTACCTTTTATTGTGCAAAATTAATTACCCTTGTGTATTTTTTGTTTCATTATTTACCCTCTAATTTACATGATAATATTTTATTTGTTAAGGAATTGAACTCATGCTATCAAATGACACCAATTATTAATCTCTTATATGGTACTGTCTAAAGCATTATTTTAAATGGGTGTTTTTCTATATATTATAGCATCCTTCTAAGTTTATTTTTTCAACTAAGTATATGTTCATTTGAAATTATCCAACTTACTCCTTTGGAAGTTTTATGGTCAAGTATTTCTAAAATGATCTTGAAACCCATTTCTTTTTTGAGTTAATATTGTTTTGATGAAATGATAAAAATTTTCTTTATAGAACACTAATGTTTTCATATAATATGATGTGATTAGTGGGTCCATAATTATATTTATTTCTAATTAATTGGACAAAGATTTATATCACGTGAGATATTATGTATTGGATTGGGGAGTTAACCTAATACACCATGGGACTTTTTCCACTATGTGATGATGGTCTTGGGAGTAAACCTTGAATTATATTAATGATGTCATGCATTATTTTGTGATCATAATATTAATATACCAAGATCCTTTTATATTGGTTTCTTTATGATAAATCCTCAAACTATGATACTTGTCTAATGATCCATGTGTTATTGGGTTTGAATTCCTTTTTTTGTTCATTTTACTTTCTTACATTATCATGACCATATGTTTATCTTATGCTCACTGATGATGTTTGATTGTTATCACTTATGCTAACCCTTATTGAGAATTTGAGCACACCCATTCTTATGTTTACTTTTACCTAGATAAAAATTTCAAGTAATATAATTTTTTTTCCTATAATAATATCTTTTATATAAATCTTTTTGAGATGTTGAAGGCTTGTTATTTATTAAGAAATCACTTATATAGTGGGAAGATGTCTGTTAGTTGAAAAATACAACAGTTTTTTAGTTAATTTTTTTCCTAAATCTATAAAAATATAATCCTAAAAGATATTAGGTATGTGTTATAATTACATATTTTCTTTAAGTTGTTCAATTTTATGTTCATGTTTACACACTACTATATGTGTAGTTAATGAGAATTACTGGTGATAAATGTTGTATATATTCAAGTCATTCCCTATGGTCTGACATGTCATGAAAACTATATGTATTGGCCCACAATATGAAATTCAATGTATATAATGACATAACTTATGGAATTGCATATCATGTAAGTACACAGTACACAATAAGGATTATAAACATCATAAGTCACATGACATGTTGAGTGAGATTACACAATGAGTAAATATAAAACTCTAGAAATGGGTTTTATTAGATGCATAGGGGTATACATCATGTTTCCTCCTTTAAATTATTTTTATATTAAAATATTAATTGAATTTAAGTCTAACTAATAAGGTACACTCTATGTTACCTATCTGTATATGTCATGTACTTAATAATTTTAAATTAAAATTCATTTTTTAAATTTATTTGAAATTATATAGGATGATAATATCCAAGACTATTTTGGATAGATAATTAAGATACAAGAATTAATTAATTAATAATATTGTTAATTTATTAATTTGATAAATTTATCTTAATAAATAATGAATTGAAATAAATTCTAGAAGTTTTAAATACATATTTGTTATATGTTATAGATGATCATGATCTTGACCAGCCTATATATTTGTTAGGTTTATTTTAATTTAATTATTTATTGCGTGTATTTCTTTGATAAATTTATTATTAAATTCAGTATTATGATCTTCATATCGTCCTTTTCTACTTATCATAAATGGGTTTGAGTGTCCATGGTTTATTTTATGAAACCCTAAACCATAAGTACCCCTCACTTGAGAGTGAGTAATAATATGTAAAGGATAGAGCTCCTAGATAAATGGGATACTTCAAGACTGTGCTAAGGTGAACCTAAACAAGGAGATCTAAATGATAAAAGTGGAATGACGCAACTCAATATAGGTATTAGCTAAAGGATTTATTTTTTTAAAGTTTTAGGGTTCGTATATCTTCTGATCGATAATCCATCCAATAGTTAAAAACTCATGTTCATATCACATGTTTATTTTATTCTTTCAAGTGCATATTTATTTAATTATTTATATAATGAATTGTTTATTTGATAATTTAATGTGAAAATATAAAGTAAATTAATTAACAAGCATGAAATATAAAATAAAATAAAGTTATTATGTAGAAGTTATTTTATCAGATATGGTTAATTAATTATATAAAATCAAAATAATATTAAAAATCATTCAAAGGGTAAAATAAATAGTATTTATATATAAAGATAAAAACCCATTAAGAAAATATTATAGTAGATATATCCTTGTATTAATTGATTTATAATGAAAGCATAGATCAAAATATTGATTTTTCCCTTTTCAGGATACTTTCATTTATCAATGAGTTTTAATGAATGTTTTGGGTTGACTTAATAAAGTTTTCATCAAGATTAGTTTACCTAGGAATACATTGTTTGACATAGAAGAAATAATTGAGAAATTTTGTGTTTAAAATTTCAGAATTGGTTAGTTTACTCAATAGATCAAGGAACTGTGAGTTAATGAATTTGGAAATACAACCTCTCTAAACACCTTTGTAGGATCGGATAAGTAGATATTTATATCTATTAGATGGAAAAATACAAGAGGGGGGTGAATTGTAGGTTTAAAAACCATTGAGTTTTAGGAACTAAGAGATTAGTTTAAATGATCTTAAACTAATACAAATACAAACACCCACAAAAGTATTGAATATAAAACGGTATGATGTATTGTAATACTAATGTAATGTAAAACAATTGTATTCAAGATGAACACAATAATTAGAGTAATATAAAGATGAATGATTCTACATTAAAGCGTATAGAATCAATCAATACAATATGTAATATAATGATTGTAATTGAAACAATTACAATTGAATATGTAAAGAAGAAAGGAGACAATACAAATTCCTTTCTAATACAAGTAACAGCAGAAATGTAAAAGTATTACAATTATTTTGACCCAAAGAGAAGGGTTATCCTTTCACCTAGGATAAAAGGTCTGTCTCACCAACACCTTGGTGAGCCCTCGATACGAAGATCGGTACGTCCGTCTACCTATCCCCGGCAGCCCTCGATACAATGATCGGTTCGTCTGTCTGCCTATCCCCGGTAGCCCTCGATTTTGTAGGTAATCGGCACCTCTGTCTTTCAATCACTTGAAATCCCTCGATACGATGATCGGACGCACAAAGCTCAAGTCATGAGAGAAGTCACAGCATCTCTCTCTAGAACAAAGTATCACAGTTGTATCACGCTTGTTCTCAGTTGTCAAATCCTTGTTCTCAGCTTCAAATGACCTTCTATTTATAGGACTCGGGTTCCAACGGTCACATCTCCTCCAACGGTCATATTTCTCCAAAAAACTCGGAGGGACTTGGAAACCTGGCATCATAATGGTCATATTGAAACAGAAAGGAAGACATCATTTTGATTAGTTCGTAACTAACTCAACAACATCGTTTTGGTTAGAACAAGATATATGAATAAGATAAACATGAGTACGATTTATAATGAAGCATGTATTTTTGACAAAGTACCAACACAAGTATGTAATGAAAGATATGAGAAGCAGAGTCAATACAATTTCCATATTCAGTACGATCATCTTGTTCAGTACGATCAGCATGGTCAGTACGATCAGCATGTTCAGTATGATCAGTATGGTTAGTACGATCAGCATGGTCAGTACGATCAGCATGTTCAGTACGATCAGCATGATCAGTACGATTATCATGTACAGTACGATCAGCATGTTCAATACGATCAGCATGATCAGTACGATCATTATGGTTAGTACGATACAATATACAAGGTTAGTACAATTAATAAGACATTTGTGATTTCCAAAACAAAACATAGAAGTCAAAAGAGGACTTTGGCTCAACAATATCCCCCTTTTTGGAAAGCACAATACACAAAGTAAATATAACAAGAAATACTTATCTCCCCCCTGAGTTATTGGAAACTCTTCTGAATAAGAGATTTGAATACAACTAACTCCCCCTTAGGTGTACTTCCCTAAGGATTGTATTCGTAAATTTACCTTAAGTGTTGTAAAGCATTTTTCCCTTTTATAAAACATTCTTCCCCTTTATAAACATTCCCTCCCTTTGTGATTTACAAAAAGAAAGGGGTAATCTTGAATTGTCTGAAAGAGTTAGAAAATAAACACAAGACAATGGATAAAAGATATTTTATTTCAGTAACAAACAAGACCAAACTTGAAAACAAATACAAGTCACTTGTTTTCTCTTTCCTTCTCCTTTTTGATAAACTCATGAAGAACTGCCTTCATCTTTTTTATCTCCTTCTTGTCTTCAGAAATAGAATCACCCTGAGACCTGAGAAGGTCTTGTTGATCGGCAAAGAGTTGATCCTGATTTCTGATTGTCTCTTCCTGAACTTTGATTACTTCTTCGAGAGAATAAATTCTATCTTGAAAATTATTTTTATCTTTGGATAATGCAGAGTTCTGTTTCTTCAAGAGAACTATTTCATCTTTGAAAGATGAGACTTTCGAAAACTCAGCCTGAAAGGCATTCATTCTCTCCTGCAAGTCTTTTACTGAAGGAACATTGGCTCGTTGGGAAGACAAAAGATTCAATCTTTCAACCGTTTCTCTGTCAAGCTTATTGAAAGAAATTGCAAGCTCATTTTACAACCTTATTATATCTTCAATTGCTATCTCATGATCATTGATTGAGATCTCTGTTTTGTACGACCACTTGGTCATCTTGTTGCAGGCCTTCTTATGTGCAACCGAACTTTCTAAAATAACTTTCAAATCGGCTTCAACTGACAAAACTTTCTTTCTTAATTCTTCTACAGAGCCAAACTTCTTATTTTGATTGTCAGTGATAAAATAAATCTTCCCTTCCATCCTAGGGAAATATGGAATTGTCTTCTCAACCCTTCTCAAAACATGGAAAATGTAATCACTCTTCCTGAGAGAGATTGTATGGTCTGAATCAGTATCTTCATCGTACGAAGCTAATTCATTCGATCGGATTGAGTTAACAACTGGATGTTTTCCTTTTGATTTTTCTTTCTGCTTTCTTTCTTCTTCCACTTTGTCACTAATGACAACAACTTTATATGTGTGAGAGGATTCAGCACCTTGATATTCTTGGGATGAAATTCTATCTGGAGTTCATGCTTGATCGGCATGAGGGACTTGTTGAACACCTTCACTCAGCTTTTGAACCAATTCCTCCCTACTTTTCTTCGAACATTGAAGGAATTCTAAAAGAAAATATCATTCCTCCTCTTCCACTTCTTCTATCTCTTCCATCATTTGTTTTCCTTTTTCTTTCTCAGGAAGATTTTGTACGATGGGCTCTTGATGCACTTCTTTCATCAGTTGAGCACTAGCATCCTCAACCATTTTCAAGACTTTCGAGATATCAAAGTCTTGAGACTTTCTTTTCAACACAGTTTTCTTTTTCTTTTCAGCTTTAAGAGTTTCTTCAACCCTTATTCTTTCTACAAAAGCCTCAGCCGGGTCAAGACCGAACTTTGGATCACCTTCCTTTCTCTGTTCCTTATCCTTTCTCCATTTGGCTACAACCTCCTTACTATACTTTGGCTTCTTCTTAGGCTTTGAACTGGTTTGAGGATCATACTTTTGAGTAATACCATTAGATTGAATGTATTTGGATAGCATAGGTGCCGATTGATTCTGAGCCGATTCAGCTTCTATATATCTGACAAAAAGTTTTAAATTCTGATCAAAACAAACATTCAACTTCTTTATAGTACTTTTGCTAATCCAGGAGGGTTTAAGATCTATCAGGGTTCCTTTGAAAGGGATGTTTCAAAACTTCATACTCTCGAGAATAAACTTTTTACGAATGGCTGGATACATAATCAAATGAGATTTGATTGCCCTTGACTTCACATTCTTAATTGTTTCGAAAACATACCCCATGAGATTAACTTTTCTCATGTTGACAAGATAGTCCAACATGAATATATTAGATACTTTCAGAGTTTCTCTATCCCCTCTCCTTGGGATAAGAAAACCTTGCATCCATAGAGTTACAAACCGATTGTCTGGAGAAAGATAAGCCACTTTTCTCTTCTCTTTATTTATAACAAACAAAGACTTTTCAGCACTTTCTCTATTAAACGTACCGACTTCCTCTGGTATTTTATGAGATAGACAGAAAGAATCCCCTTCTGTTGGGACATTCAGAAAATGAGCCGCTTGTTTCACAGACAAAGATAACTTTCTATCGTACACAGCAAAATTGATAGTCATATTCTTGTCAAAAGATATGGTTTTATAGAACTGACAGACTTCATCAAAGATAACTGGGTCTTGAGAAACAGGCTTTTCAACACACAAATGCTCCCATCCTTGAAACAAGATAATCCTCTTGATAGTAGAATCATACAAATCATAGAAGTCTTGGGAGACTAACCTTTCCCTTAAAAGATCTTTTTCTGAGAAAGCCTTTGAAGACATATCGGCAGGAGTGTTGGCAGAAGACTGAGACATAAGGATGCTACCGATGAAAGATCGTACGATGACTTAAAACAATGAGGCAGAGCTTTATCGTAGATCCTGAAAAAAACGATGTGGGTTTGGGGAGAGGGGGGATATTTATAGGTGATACAGGGATGACCGTTGATTTTCTACGATCAGGATTAGAGGAAAATAGATCAATGGTTAGGATTAAAAACAAAAAGATAAAAAAAATGGAAAGTACCTACCGGAGAATGTAAGGTAGTCGTTGGTTTTAGTAGAGCTAAAAAGAATAAACAACCGTACAAAATAAAATAAAACTATTAATCGACATACCGATGGAAAACAAAGTCGTTACCATGAACTGACAGGCCGATGGAAAACAATCTTGTTACCATGAACTGACAAGCCGGTGGAAAACAAACTCATTACCATGAACTGTCAAGCCGATGGAAAACAAACTCGTTGCCATGAACTGACAAGCCGATGGAAAACAATCTCGTTACCATGAACTGTCAAGCCGATGGAAAACAATCTCGTTACCATGAACTGACAAGCCGATAGAAAACAATCTCGTTACCATGAACTGACAAGCCAATGGAAAACAATCTCGTTACCATGAATTGACAAGCCGATGGAAAACAGTCTTGTTACCATCATCGGTCAGTACGATTGAAAAGAAATTCATTACCATCATCGGTCGATACGATGGAAAATAAATTCAATACCATCATCGGTCGATACGATGTAAAAGAAATTCATTATCATCATCGGTCAATACGATAGAAAAGAAATTCATTACCATCATCGGTTGATACGATGGAAAATAAATTCATTACCATCATCGGTCGATACGATGGAAAAGAAATTCATTACCATCATCGGTCAATACGATGGAAAATAAATTCATTACCATCATTGGTCGATACGATGGAAAATAAATTCATTACCATCATCGGTCAATACGATAAACAGAAAATTAAATGATACGATAAAACTTTCAATACGATAAACAGATAAATAAATGATACAATAAAACTTTCAATACGATAAACAGATAAATAAATGATACGATAAAACTTTCAATATGATAAACAGATCAATAAATGATACGATAAAAATTTCAATACGATAAACAGAAAAGTAAATACACATACCAAGAGAGTAAACAATTAAAGATCATAAGATAAAAACATAGAAAAAAAATATGTCCTCCCCCTTTCAGAAGGAGTTATTTAATGTTAGGAAAATTGTAAAACATGAAGTGGATATGAATGATTATTTTAATGTAATCATTCCTAGATTCTGTTTTATAAACTCAAATCTATCGGAAGGTAATGGTTTTGTAAAAATGTCAGCAAGTTGTTCTTGCGTTCCGATAAATTGTAAAACGATATCTTCTTTCTGTGTGGGATCCCTAAGAAAGTGATGCCTAACATCTATGTGTTTTCCACAAGAGTGGTGTGCTGGGTTCTTAATAAGAGCTATGGCACTAGTATTATCACAAAGAATTTGAGTTTTGGAGAAACTCAAACCATAGTCAGTGAGTGTGTGTTGCATCCACAATACTTGAGCACAGCAACTTCCAGCTGCTACATATTCATCTTCAGCATTGGATAGTGCTTCTGAGTGTTGTTTCTTGCAGGACCAAGAAACCAGAGAATCTCCTAAGAAATGACATGTTCCAGATGTACTTTTTCTATCCATTCTACAACCTCCAAAGTCAGCATCTGAAAAACTTTTTAAGACAAAATCATTCCCAAAAGAATAAAAAAGACCTAAATCCATAGTGCCTTTTAAATACCGAAAGATTCTCTTTATGGATTTTAAATGAGACTCTTTTGGATTAGATTGGTATCTCGCACATAAGCATACGGAAAACATTAAGTCGAGTTGACTAGCTGTCAAGTATATCAAACTTCTTATCATACCTCTAAAGATTGTTTAATCTACTGGTTTTCCATTTTCATCAAGATCAAGAGTATTTGAGGTACCAATTGGAGTGCTAATACTTTTAGTTTTGTCATATCCATACTTTTTGATTAATTCTTTAATATACTTATGTTGAGATATATATGTTCCTTCTGGTTTTTGAGAAATTTGAAAACCTAAAAAGAATGTTAACTCACCCATCATACTCATTTCAAACTCAGATTTCATTAAATTTGCAAAAGAATCAGTTAAAGATTTCTGAGTTGATCCAAATATGATGTCATAAACATAGATTTGAACAATTAAAACATTTTTATTTTCCATTTTTATAAAAAGGGTTGGATCTGTTGTACCTTTTGTATAATTATTTTGTAAAAGAAATCTTGTAATTCTATCATACCATGCTCTATGGGATTGCTTAAGACCATATAGAGCCTTGGTAAGTTTAAAAACATGATCAGGATGTTTTGGGTCTTGAAAACCAGGAGGTTGTTCGACAAAAACTTCTTCTTGAACAAAACCATTTAGAAAAGCACATTTTACATCCATTTGAAATAGTTTGAAATTGAAATATGCTGCGAAGGCTAATAGAATACGAATAGATTCAAGTCTAGCTACAGGAGCATATGTTTCTTCATAGTCTATTCCCTCTTATTGATTATAGCCTTTAGCAACAAGTCTTGCTTTATTTCTTACAATGATTCCATTTTAATCGCATTTGTTTCTGAAAACCCATTTTACACCAATTACAGTTGTTTCTTTAGGGCTATCAACTACAGTCCAGACTTGATTCCTTTCAAATTCATTTAGTTCATCTTGCATTTCTTTGATCCAATCATCATCACCTAAGTCCTCACTTGCACTTTTAGGTTCAAATTGGGAAAGAAAAGCAATGTGTTCTATTTCATTTCTTAAGGAATTTTTGGTCCTTACAAGTTGATTTACATCACCAATGATGTTATCACTAGGATGATTCCTAAGAAACAATTGATTTGGGTTTTGTAAAACCTGTTCATCAACATATGGTAGAAAATATTCTGTGGTAAATGTTTTAGGAACACTTTCTTGAACATTTTCATTATCTGAGTGATCTTCTAATAACGGTTGATAAACATTTTTAGAAAACACATCCGAGGATGTAGGATTGGGTCGGTTGAAAACAAAAGGATCAGTTTCATCGAATTTCACATGCATTGTTTCCTCAACAGTACAAGTGTTTTTATTGAAAACTCTATAAGCCTTAGAAGTTGTGGAGTAACCTAGAAATATTCCTTCATCAGATTTTGGTGAAAATTTGTGTAGATTATCTTTTGTATTCAGAATGAATACTTTGCATCCAAAAACTTTGAAGTATGAAACTTTAGGTTTTCGGCCAGTCCATAATTCATAGGGAGTTTTATTAAGAAATGGTCTAGTTAAAACACGATTTATAGTATAACAGGAAGTACTAACAGCGTCAGCCCAAAAGTGCTTAGCAATTGAGTATTAACTCAACATGGTTCGAGTCATTTCCTGAAGAATACGATTTCTTCTTTCAACAACACCATTTTGATGAGGAGTTCTTGGAGCTGAGAAATTGTGAGTAATACCTTTCTTACAACAAAAGTTTCAAAATCTGAATTTTGAAATTCACCACCATGATCACTATGAATAGTTATCAATGGTAGGTTTTTCTCATTTTTAACTTGGGATCTAAAAGTTTTGAAATAGGAAAAGGCTTCAGATTTCTTTGTGAGAAAGTAGACCCATGTAAATCTAGTAAATTCATCAACTAAAACAAATACATAGTATTTTTCTACAATGCTTCTAGTTTGTGTAGGACCAAAAAGATCCAAATGCACTAGATGTAATGCATTAGAAGTTGAAACTTCATTAATTGATTTAAAGCTAGTTTTATGTTGCTTGCCAAATTGACAAGGATCGCAGACTTTTGAATAATCATATCTAAGATCCGGTAGTCCTTTCAAAAGTCTTTTCTTTGAAAGTTTACTAAGGTTTCTCAGATTACAGTGTCCTAGTCTCCTATTCCATAGCCATGATTGGTCTTCTATTTCCCTTAAGCAGGGTAATTTTTGGTTCCTAAGGTCTTCTAAGTTAATAGTGTAAACATTCTCTTGCCTATGGGCAGATAGAATGAACTCATCCTTGGAATTGTGTACTAGACACTTATCATTTCTAAAATTCACAAGGTAACCTTCATCACATAATTGACTTATGCTGATGAGATTGTGCCTAATACCTTTAACAAAAAAAACATTTGAGATAAGAACTTTTCCAAGAAAAATGATATTACCTATACCAACAATCTTTCCTTGAGCATTATCTCCGAAGTTAACTTTTCCACCTTTTGTTTTGAAAACCTTTCCAAAGAGATCTTTGTTTCCAGTCATGTGTCGAGAACAACCACTATCCATGTACCAAATGTTATTATTGGTAAACTTCTCATTTTCCTAAAAAAGAAACAATTAGTTTTTTGGAATCCAAACTTGTTTGGATCCAGAATGGTTAGATAAAAGAATTTTAGCAATCCACATTTGTTTTGAAAAATGAGCTTTATAAAATCCTAAGGATTGAGTTCTGTTAAGAGAACAATCTCTTCTCCAGTGTACTCCACATTGACACTTAGAACAAAAAGGGGTTTTGTGAGGAACAAAATAGTTATTACTAAAAACAGGTTTGGAATAAGTATAACCAAGACCAGAACGATTTCTCAAAGGTCTAATTTGACAATACATCATATCAAAGTTTTCCTTCCCATGAGTAAAGTTTGAAAAACATTTTTTCAAGGAAGAAATTTCTGACTTTAGTTTTAAAACTAAATTCTTATTTTCCAAAACATTTGAATTTGAACTAGAGTTAGGCTCTAAAATATTTTTTTTTGAGATTAAATTTTCAAGATCCTTAGAAAGTTTATCCTTATCAGATTTGACTTTCTCAAGGGTTTTTAAAATATTTTCAAAATCATAAGTTTTCACATCAAGATCCTTAGAAAGATCTGATACTTCTTTAGTCAAGATTGAAATTCTAGAATTAGCTTTCTCAATCTTCTTCTTGAGTTTAGAATTTTCGTTTTCGAGTAATTTAGAAAATCTAGATACTTCTTTGAAAGAAGGTAATGTATCATCTTCTGATTATGAAGATTCATCATTTGAAGATTCATAATATCTATTATTAGTATAATTTTCATTCAAAGAGACATTTTTAATAGCTTCAGTATTGTGTACCTTTGCCATGAGACATTGATCTTCAATTGGTAGTCTGGCTAGAAGTCCAATATTCCTCTGTCCTGAGGACTCATATTCTGAAGAATCATCTGAAGAATCACTACCACTTTCACTCCACGTATCATTTGCCTTCCAGACTTTCTTTGTCTTATAAAACCTTTTCTTGTTTCTTTCAAAGTGTTTCTCCTTTCTGTCTTTCTTCTTCAGT
This sequence comes from Viscum album, assembly GCA_963277665.1. Lineage (NCBI taxonomy): Eukaryota > Viridiplantae > Streptophyta > Magnoliopsida > Santalales > Viscaceae > Viscum > Viscum album. The sequence continues at coordinate 1,851,493,017 of OY728156.1, forward strand.
AAAGGACAACCAGTCCTTATATGTCCTGCTTTCTTACATTCATAACAAGTTACCTCTGAATCTTTCTTATCTTTCCTATCTTTCTTTTTGAATCTATATTGAAAGTCTTTCTTTCCCACAATCTTGTTCATTATTCGAGCAAGATTGTCTAACTCATTATCCGAAAGATTATAATCACTTGAATCAGATATAAAAGCTTTCCTGACTTTAGACCTTGTAAGCCTTTCAGGTGTTTTAGCTTTAGAAGAAAAGGATACACTTCCATTCCCATTCTTCTTCTTGTTGAAATCATCATCTCTCTTCATTCTTGTCTCGTGCTGTAGAAGAGTTCCAAAGAGTTCATCAAGAGTAATCTGGGAAACTTTTCTATTTTCATCAATAGCTGTCCTTTTTGACTCCCATTCATTTGGCATTATATCTATAATCTTATCAATAAGAGCTTCATCATCAAGACCATTTTCACCCATTGATTGTAAGATATTGAAAATTGTCATAAACCTTTGTTTCACTTTACATACTGGCTCTCCATAAGGAAAAACAAACCCATGATACTCTGCACGAATCATTGCTCTCCTTGTTTCTATAACCTTGGATGTTCCAAAGTGAGTGACTTCCAATTTCTTCCAAATACAATTGTCTGCTTCACATGAACATATCTGACTGTATATATTCCTAGTCATAGAGCATAATAAAGTATTGTGTACCTTGTAATTCAGTTGATATTCTTGCTTCTCTTGGTTAGTGAAAGTATTGACTTCTTTGTTAGGAATTTTATAACTTCCAGTAAGCATAATAAAATTGTCTATGCCAGTATTGATAACGAACGTTGTAGAGACCCCGACCCCAGGAAACCATAGGAGTCGGTGCCTTCTGAACATGATGTGTTATCTTAAAATAAAATACACTTTGTTAACAACACATCATGTCCCATACAGAGGATCGTGTACGGTTCGGGTTCTGGGAAACCGGCAACTTCTGAAACAATTCATCTTCCAAAAGCTGATACCTGAAAATTTTAAATCAAATCGTAGGGTGAGCATTGAAATACTCAGTAATGGGGTTTTAAAAATAATTTAAAACACTGTATCATTTTAAAACATTCTTTTAAAATAATTTGAACATTCACTAAGAAAGATTGTAACACACAAAACATAACAATGCTTTAATCAAGGTTTTTCAAGAAGAATATGAATCAGTTATGTCAATTATTGAAGGAGAGGTAATGGTTGTTATGAACAAGTACTACATGTGATTTACTTAAGCATAAATTTAAACAGTTAAAAGAAATGCATAATCATAGTTGCGCACAAGGAAACAACTTAAATTTTCATATACATAAATCATGGCCCAACTTATACCAGTGAAATATGAACTTTATGAGAGCGTAGGGGCAATGGTCATAAAGGATAGGTACATTATCTTGAAGGACACTTGTTACATAACTTGAATTATGTGGCATCAACATTTAACTTAGACAATCATGAATACATCACCAAGTTCCATCCCCAAGGTGTCATTAAATTTGTAATCTCTAGTGGTTACATCATTACCCACTGCAATGGGGCGCTATCAGGGCGCACCCTTAAAATTGTAATCTCTAGTGGTTACATCATTACCCAATGCAATGGGACGCTATCAGGGCGCACCCTTATAATTTTCCTTCGTTATCATGTGAGTCGCACCATTCATAATCTGTTTTATCAACTTGTATATTCAAGATGTTCCATACCACCTTGAATATCTCATTCATTTTCACTTTACCCATGGTGTCCCATTCCACTATTGGTAATTTGATTTCCTTAGTTCATTTAGGGATATGTCATTTGTATGCATTTTGTACAATAATAATAAGAGTAATGAGTCACCACACTCCCCCTTTATTTTTTTACATGAAATGGTAGATGATATTTGTAAAATATGTTGACAATTAAACAAAGGCATACATAGTTTCATAAAACACTCTTTTTACAAAATCTCATTATTAAAGCATATAAAACGATAATAAATGATGATTAATTCAATGGAAGCTTAATGTTTAAAGAAGAACTTGTGATCAAATACGGTGATAAAAGCCCCTAAATATGGTAAAACATAACTTGATTAATCTGTACATTCACCAAAATTGTAAAAAGGGGTTTTATACTAAAATAAATAAGGCTGGTGAAATTCCTTGAATTCTAAAAGACGTTTAATTCTTTTTAGTTAAGGAACATAGTCATTAAGAGGGTTCGATATTCATGAAATTATATTTACATACATATATATAACAACTTAGATTAAAACAATTATACCTATGCTAATGGCCTAGACTGCATCCCAAATATCATTTGAAAATAAGCATTCATCCCCTAAAAGAATAACTGTCTCGTTTTGAAGAATATATAAACATGTAGAATACATATATATATATAAAGTCTACATGAAAAGGTATGTGTTAAGTGTCGGGTACAAGTACAACCTTAACATATATATTATCTTAGCACATCCTCCGAATGATCTCGGGTGCCTTAACCCGAAAGGGGTTGGTGTCTATGAGTACACCTATTTATGTATATACAAAAAGGTATATATACACTATATATTGAAATATAAGTATCAGGATTATTCAACTATAAATACATATACCCCTTTTTTTTGTAAAAACTGAATCACAACACAACATGGTTATATTTAACTCTTCCTATAACGTAAATACAAACACCCTTGAGGGTATTACAAACCGAAGGGTTTGTTTTGCATACACTTATACATAAACTACATGTATATATATATATACCGCATATATGCTGGTATGGTTTTCTCCCAAAAATGTGAGGAATTCTTTCGCATGAAATCTTCGGGAAATAGGTAGGCGAAAACAGAAACACATTTTTTTTCTCTCTTGTCGAAGGTAAAAAGGACCCGAGGGTTATATATTTACGCACATATAGGTACCAATATAAACTATATAAAATATATCCATATGATGTATATAATGAGGGTCCTTGAAACAAGGCAAGAAATGCAGAACCCTTACCGTGCTTGAGGAGGAAGCTCGGAGCTGGCTGCTGGGTGTCCGTGGAGAAGAAAGAGGATGAGAGGAAGGGGCTGCCTCGGGCTTCAACGAAGAAGGGGTGTTTTATAATGGCCTCGGTGCCTCGTTGGTGTCCCGACCCAGGTGTAGACCGACGTGGGGAAGACTGGAGAACAGGGACCTAGGAGGGGGGTGCTCGGAAGTCAAGGAGCAGTGCGGGGAGGGAGGGGCCTGGCGTCCTTGGTGCAGGTCTACTGGTCGGTTGCGGTAGCGAGGAAGACAATGGGGGTCGACGCGGGAGAGGAAGGGATGGCCGGGATTAGATCTCTGGAAGATTGAACGGTTGAGGAGGGCACGAGAAGAAAAATTAGAGTGATCGGTTTAAAGAAACCAACGGTCGGGATTTGGTCTCGGGGAGATCAAACGGCCACGGAAGCGGGTGGAGGCGATCGTGCGGTTAAAATGAGCTGGGCGGATGAGATCGATGCGGATGTCGATCGGACGGTCCTGGTTGCGCGGGGCGTGTCCCACATCGAAACGGGAAGAGTTCAAGACGCGGTATAAATAACAGGTCGATCGGGTAGCGGTGCAATAGCACAACACACACGCACACGGGGCCTTATACACGGGTCCCTCCCCACCCCCGCGGGCCCTGGCCCAACCACACGCAGCGCAAGCCGCGGCCTTATACACGGGCCCGCACGCGACCTGGGTAACCTATCTATGCTCGGCCCACCCCAAGCCTCTAGCCTGGCTGACTCTCTGAACGCGCACGCGCACACCTGGGGAGCCCGATGGCGGTACCTCGGGTCCCTATGGGGGTCTCGGCCTTGGCCTGAGGGCTTATCCCTTAAGGATGCCCTTGGCTGGCCGGGACCCACTCCATTTTTTTATATAAAAATTTAGTTTTATTATATACTTAGCTCAAGGTAGAGTGAAATATGAGTATTTCTAGGAATTGAGTAAAAACAAATAGAAACTTAAAACCAATTTCTAGTTTAAAATATTTTAACTCTTGATCTAAATTTTTAAAAGATATACCTTTTGTACAATACTATTAGTATTTTTAAAATACTCTACTATTTGTTTTATAAAATTCATTTAAAGACCAAAAGTTTTCCCAAAAGTTTTCATAATTTAAGAGATAAAAAGATATAATTATTACGAATTCCCTCTAAACATATAAAAATAATACCAAGCTTCCAACTACCTAGGTATTCATCGGGATTTTGTAAAAACGAGGAAATTTTACTTTTAAGAATAAAAATGAAGAATCTTTTATGAAAGAATGTTTTTTAAGAATAAGGTTATGAGGGAATAAAACTGAGTTCTCTTTTAAAGTAAATTTTATTAGTGGGAACACAACGGTCGTTTTTGAAAACCCAACGGATATATGAACACAACGGTCATAACTCAAAGAACTAATATAAATACAGGGATGTGGGGTACCCCTTAAAACAGAACACTTGAACAGGAAGGATGGCTCTCCTCATACCATTGGCGTTGAGCATGTGTGTCGTGGCCCTGGCGATTTTACTTTTCACGCTGATGGACCCTGAAGATAACGACTATCTGATTGCCCGCGTTGTGGTTCTTTGTAGTCTTGCGGTGGCCGTGTTAGGTCTTGTGCATGGTAAATTCAACTAGTTGGGTCTCGTTGTAAAGTAATGTTTTAAATAAATGTCAGTTTACCTTATTCTCTATGTTCTATTTCATTTCTAATTCCTTATTAACAAAACAAAAAAAAACAAGATACATTATTAAAGGCATAACACTTCTTACATAAACCAGTTCATAAAACCTGGGGAGTCACATTATCCCCCCCTTTAGAAAATTGTGTCCTCGCAATTTATTTCACGACACTACAAGGTTCAGAAACATTCCTACCACCTCCACCAACGAATGGGGTCAACAGGTGCATTTAGAGGGATTCCCGTAGCGAAGCTCACTTCTTCTAGCTCCCTAATCCACACACACCTAAGACAGGAGGGGTAGCACTTATGTTCCGGGCTTTCAGGCCTCCAAAGGGAAGCTTGAACCGTACAAAGTTCTGAAATGTCTTTGCAGACCAATGTACGAAGAACTTTCCGAATTATGTCTCGGTCGAGGATATCGAATCCATAGATATGGTCAAACAGGCTAAAGCTGAGAAGTTGGAGCATATAAGCCGCATAAAGATTTCCATCTAATGCAGCCTCCTGGAATTTCACTCTGGCCGTGAAGTTTCGGCCTAGGGTGAAACAAAGAAAGAGCCCTTCGTGGTAACTTCCTCGTCGTTCACGTCCGGCTAGCTGAGCAGAGCCAAAGCGGTAATAGATGGAGGCATTCCCTTGGCAGGTGTGGAGAATCTCCGGACCGTTTGTTCTCTCAAACCATTGCTTGCACGTTCTTCGAAAATTTGCAAAGGGGTTATACTCGTCCTCACACGTTTTGATCGCAATGATTTCCAAAATCTCGATGGGAAGAGATAACAGGTGGGTTTGTCCTTCCATCTGAATGTTTTTAGACAGGAGTTCCATTACTTGAAAATCATACAAGGACAAAAAAACAAGGTAAGGACAAGGAAGGGAGAAAGACAACATTTCAATAAACATACGATTATTATTATTAGTGCTTGAGTTTCCCTTACTCATTGACTAAACGAACTCCACACAGAGAAGCAAAACTCCCTAACTCCTCGAACCAAACACAGGCCGAGCATCCAGGGAAAAACTCATGAGGACACCTATGACGTCTTATGAGTCTAGCATGGGGGGCATGAAGTTGAGAGACATCTTCATACACTTGTCGTCTGTAAGGAAAACGGGTGGACTCATATTCTAACCTTCCGAAGTCCAACAACTGACCCCAGAAGCCATAGTTTAAAATATGACAAAGGTAGCCCGCTCGGAGGTCTCTGTCAGCAGTGGCTTCTTGAAAGGGGTTATCAAGAATAGTGCCAAAGGTCTAACCCGCCGTGAAAATCCGGAAAATCCCCTCGTAGTACCTTCCTCGACGTACATGGGTTGGAAACTCGGTCATTATCATAAGGAGGTAATGTATTCCTACCCCTTGGTGTAGCTGAAGCACCCGTGGTGAATTGGATATATCGTAAAGGTATTTGCATGTCATGCGGATATGGGCATAGTTTAGAAAGTCCTCACGGCTTGCTAAAGACACAATGGTCTCTAGGGCCTCTGTGGGGAGAGATAAGAGATTTGTGCCTTCATTTTTGATCTAAAAATTAAGAAAACCCAGTTTTTAATAAAATTGAAATACATATACATATTTTTTTTTTCAGTTTCTGGCTTTCTAGAGTTATCCAAACCGAACCTCTGATACCAACTGTAGAGACCCCGACCCTAGGAAACCATAGGAGTTGGTGCCTTCTGAACATGATGTGTTATCTTAAAATAAAATACACTTTGTTAACAACACATCATGTCCCATACAGAGGATCGTGTGTGGTTCGGGTTCTGGGAAACTGGCAACTTCTGAAACAATTCATCTTCCAAAAGCTGATACCTGAAAATTTTAAATCAAATCGTAGGGTGAGCATTGAAATACTCAGTAAGGGGGTTTTAAAAAGAATTTAAAACATTGTATCATTTTAAAACATTCTTTTAAAATAATTTTAACATTCACTAAGAAAGATTGTAACACACAAAACATAACAATGCTTTAATCAATGTTTTTCAAGAAGAATATGAATCAGTTATGTCAATTCTTGAAGGAGAGGTAATGGTTGTTATGAACAAGTACTACATGTGATTTACTTAAGAATAAATTTAAACAGTTAAAAGAAATGCATAATCAGAGTTGCGCACAAGGAAACAACTTAAATTTTCATATACATAAATCATGGCCCAACTTATACCAGTGAAATATGAACTTTATGAGAGCGTAGGGGCAATGGTCGTAAAGGATAGGTACATTATCTTGAAGGACACTTGTTACATAACTTGAATTATGTTGCATCAACATTTAACTTAGACAATCATGAATACATCACCAAGGTCCATCCCCAAGGTGTCATTAAATTTGTAATCTCTAGTGGTTACATCATTACCCACTGCAATGGAGCGCTATCAGGGTGCACCCTTAAAATTGTAATCTCTAGTGGTTACATCATTACCCAATGCAATGGGGCGCTATCAGGGCGCACCCTTATAATTTGCCTTCGTTATCATGCGAGCCGCACCATTCATAATCTGTTTTATCAACTTTTATATTCAAGATATTCCATACCACCTTGAATATCTCATTCATTTTCACTTTACCCATGGTGTCCCATGCCACTATGGGTAATTTGATTTCCTTAGTTCATTTAGGGATATGTCATTTGTATGCATTTTGTACAATAATAATAAGAGTAATGAGTCACCACACTCCCCCTTTATTTTTTTACATGAAATGGTAGATGATATTTGTAAAATATGTTGACAATTAAACAAAGGCATACATAGTTTCATAAAACACTCTTTTTACAAAATCTCATTAGTAAAGCATATAAAACGATAATAAATGATGATTAATTCAATGGAAGCTTAATGTTTAAATAAGAACTTGCGATCAAATACGGTGATAAAAGCCCCTAAATATGGTAAAACATAACCTGATTAATCTGTACATTCACCAAAATTGTAAAAAGGGGTTTTATACTAAAATAAATAAGGCCGGTGAAATTCCTTGAATTCTAAAGGACGTTTAATTCTTTTTAGTTAAGGAACATAGTCATTAAGAGGGTTCGATATTCATGAAATTATATTTACATACATATATATAACAACTTAGATTAAAACAATTATACCTATGCTAATGGCCTAGACTGCATCCCAAATATCATTTGAAAATAAGCATTCATCCCCTAAAAGCATAACTGTCTCGTTTTGAAGAATATATAAACATGTAGAATACATATATATATATAAAGTCTACATGAAAAGGTATATGTTAAGTGTCAGGTACAAGTACAACCTTAACATATATATTATCTTAGCACATCCTCCAAATGATCTCGGGTGCCTTAACCCGAAAGGGGTTGGTGTCTATGATTACACCTATTTATGTATATACAAAAAGGTATATATACACTATATATTGAAATATAAGTATCGGGATTATTCAACTATAAATACATATACCCCCTTTTTTTTGTAAAAACTGAATCGCAACACAACATGGTTATATTTAACTCTTCCTATAACGTAAATACAAACACCCTTGAGGGTATTACAAACCGAAGGGTTTGTTTTGAATACACTTATACATAAACTACATGTGTATATATATATACCGCATACATGCTGGTATGGTTTTCTCCCAAAAACGTGAGGAATTCTTTCGCATGAAATCTTCGGGAAATAGGTAGGCGAAAACAGAAACACATTTTTTTTCTCTCTTGTCGAAGGTAAAAAGGACCCGAGGGTTATATATTTACGCACATATAGGTACCAATATAAACTATATAAAATATATCCATATGATGTATATAATGAGGGTCCTTGAAGGAAGGCAAGAAATGAAGAACCCTTACTGTGCTTGAGGAGGAAGCTCGGAGCCGGCTACTGGGTGTCCGTGGAGAAGAAAGAGGATGAGAGGAAGGGGCTGCCTCAGGCTTCAACGAAGCAGGGGTGTTTTATAATGGCCTCGGTGCCTCGTTGGTGTCCCGACCCAGGTGTAGACCGATGTGGGGAAGACTGGAGAACAGGGACCTAGGAGGGGGGTGCTCGGAAGTCAAGGAGCAGTGCGGGGAGGGAGGGGCCCGGCGTCCTTGGTGCAGGTCTACTGGTCGGCTGCGGTAGCGAGGAAGACGATGGGGGTCGACACGGGAGAGGAAGGGACGGCCGGGATTAGATCTCTGGAAGATCGAACGGTTGAGGAGGGTGCGGGAAGAAAAATTAGAGTGATCGGTTTAAAGAAACCAACGGTCGGGATTTGGTCTCGGGGAGATCGAACGGCCACGGAAGCGGGTGGAGGCGATCGCGCGGTTAAAATGAGCTGGGCGGCTGAGATCGACGCGGATGTCGATCGGACGGTCCTGGTTGCGCGGGGCGCGTCCCACATCGAAACGGGAAGAGTTCAAGACGCGGTATAAATAACAGGTCGATCGGGTAGCGGTGCAATAGCACAACACACACGCACACGGGGCCTTATACACGGGTCCCTCCCCACCCCCGCGGGCCCTGGCCCAACCACACGCAGCGCGAGCCGCGGCCTTATACACCGGCCCGCACGCGACCTGGGTAACCTATCTATGCTCGGCCCACCCCGAGCCTCTAGCCTGGCTGACTCTCTGAACGCGCACGCTCACACCTGGGGAGCCCGATGGCGGTACCTCGGGTCCCTATGGGGGTCTCGGCCTTGGCCTGAGGGCTTGTCCCTTGAGGATGCCCTTGGATGGCCGGGACCCACTCCATTTTTTTATAAAAAAAATTAGTTTTATTATATACTTAGCTCAAGGTAGAGTGAAATATGAGTATTTCTAGGAATTGAGTAAAAACAAATAGAAAATTAAAACCAATTTCTGGTTTAAAATATTTTAACTCTTAATCTAAATTTTTAAAAGATATACCTTTTGTACAATACTATTAGTATTTTTAAAATACTCTACTAGTTGTTTTATAAAATTCATTTAAATACCAAAAGTTTTCCCAAAATTTTTCATAATTTAAGAGATAAAAAGATATAATTATTACGAATTCCCTCTAAACATATAAAAATAATACCAAGTTTCCAACTACCTAGGTATTCATCGGGATTTTCTAAAAACGAGGAAATTTTACTTTTAAGAATAAAAACGAAGAATCTTCTATGAAAGAATGTTTTTTAAGAATAAGGTTATGAGGGAATAAAACCGAGTTCTCTTTTAAAGTAAATTTTATTAGTGGGAACACAACGGTCGTTTTTGAAAACCCAACGGATATATGAACACAACGGTCATAACTCAAAGAACTAATATAAATACAGGGATGTGGGGTACCCCTTAAAACAGAACACTTGAACATGAAGGATGGCTCTCCTCATACCATTGGCGTTGAGCATGTGTGCCGTGGCCCTGGCGATTTTACTTTTCACGCTGATGGACCCTGAAGATGACAACTATCCGATTGCCCGCGTTGTGGTTCTTTATAGTCTTGTGGTGGCCGTGTTAGGTCTTGTGCATGGTAAATTCAACTAGTTGGGTCTCGTTGTAAAGTAATGTTTTAAATAAATGTCAGTTTACCTTATTCTCTATGTTCTATTTCATTTCTAATTCCTTATTAGCAAAACAAAAAAACAAGATACATTATTAAAGGCATAACACTTCTTACATAAACCAGTTCATAAAACCTGGGGCGTCACAAACGTCTTCATACAATCTCTACAATACTCGTAATCATTTCCATCAAAGATAGGTGGTCTAGAATGATTCAGATTGTCTATTGACCCAATATTCATTCCTGCCATCTAATACAACAAAAACTTTTCCATTTCACATGTTAGTGTAGTAAGTAGTTAAGATAGTAATAAAGCTAGTAATACAAATCAATGGAAAACCCTCCTCTGATACCAATTGTAGGATCGAATAAGTAGATATTTATATCTATTAGATGGAACAGTACAATAGGGGGTGAATTGTAGGTTTAAAAACCTTTGAGTTTTAGCAACTAAGAGATTAGTTTAAATGATCTTAAACTAATATAAATACAAACACCCACAAAAGTATTGAATATAAAACGGTATGATGTATTGTAATACTAATGTAATGTAAAACAATTGTATTCAAGATGAACACAATAATCAGAGTAATATAAAGATGAATGATTCTACCTTAAAGAGTATAGAATCAATCAATACAATATGTAATAGAATGATTGTAATTAAAACAATTACAATTGAATATGTAAAGAAGAAAGGAAACAATACAAATTCCTTTCTAATACAAGTAACAGTGGAAATGTAAAAGTATTACAATTATTTTGACCCAAAGAGAAGGGTTATCCTTTCACCTAGGATAAAAGTTCTGTCTCACCAACACCTTGGTGAGCCCTCGATATGGAGATCGGTACGTCCGTCTGTCTATCCCCGGCATCCCTCGATATGATGATCGGTTCGTCTGTCTGCCTATCCCCGACAGCCTTCGATTTTGTAGGTAATCGGCACCTTTGTCTTTCAATCACTTGAAAGCCCTCGATACGATGATCAGACGCACAAAGGTCAAGGCATGAGAGAATTCACAGCATCTCTATCTAGAACAAAGTATCACAGTTGTATCACGCTTGTTATCAGTTGTCAAATCCTTGCTCTCAGCTTCAAATGACCTTCAATTTATAGGCCTCGGGTTCCAACGGTCACATCTCCTCCAACGGTCATATTTCTCCGAAAAATTCGGAGGGACTTGGATACCTGGCATCATAATGGTCATATTGAAATAGAAAGGATGACATCATTTTTATTAGTTCGTAACTAACTCAACGACATCGTTTTGGTTAGAACAAGAAATATGAATAAGATAAACATGAGTACGATTTATAATGAAGCATGTGTTTTTGACAAAGTACCAACACAAGTATGTAATGAAAGTTATGAGAAGCAGAGTCAATACAATTTCCATATTCAGTACGATCAGCTTGTTCAGTACGATCAGCATGGTCAGTACGATCAGCATGTTCAGTACGATCAGTATGGTTAGTACGATCAGCATGGTCAGTACGATCAGCATGTCCAGTACGATCAGCATTATCAGTACGATCAGCATATTCAGTACGATCAGCATGTTCAATACGATCAGCATGATCAGTACGATCATTATGGTCAGTACGATACGATAGACAAGGTTAGTACGATTAATAAGACATTTGTGATTTCCAAAACAAAACATAGAAGTCAAAAGAGGTCTTTTGACTCCACAACCTTTAAATAATTTGACCAAGCCATTTTCAAATTTATTTAAAGGGGAAGATGGATATTTTTTTCTAGAATATCCATGTGATGGGATATTCTAAATATAATGGTAAGGGAAATTATGATTTAATAAAATAATGGTAGACTAATAAAATTAATTTATTACATTAAAATTAGTATTCAACATAAATTACTAAAATTTGATTCTTTTTATTATAGATAAATGGAAAGAAGAATCATGGAAAATCTATGATCATTCCTAGAAAATGAATATTTCCTTACCATAATAAATTTCTAAGAGAGGTATAGATTTTTATACACTTCACTGATAAAGGAAAATTTATATTATGTGCTAGAATCTCATTTTTTTGTTCAGTAATATCAGCGACCAAGTGAATGTGAAGAAGATCCTATAGAAGATACATAGAGGATGCTTAAAATTTACATTAAATCATGCCATAAAATATTTTCAAGGAGATAAAGATGCAACATATAGATATATATTCAAACACCATGATAACCCATCCCCTATTACTAGAAAAGGATAAAGAGTGTCTTAAGGTAAACGAGATTGTCACTATAATGTACAAGTCTAAACTAGAATAAATTTTCCTAGTTAGTGATATCTCCTTAAAGATACTAAATTAAATCGATCATTTGGAAATGTTAGGATTTTATATTAATAATCAAAATTTCCATTAATCTCATATTATCATCCTTGAAACCAAGAATATTTTTATTGATTAAGAATTAAAGGATGAATAATATGGAGAAGTTTCCCAAGAATAATTTTATTATATTTCTCCTAGTAGAAAAGGATTAGTGGGATCATGGTTCCTTACCCATTATGGTAAATTAGGTGAAATAAATGGTTAAAAATATCATGAAATGTTTAAATTAAATGGAACCTTTACGTCATCCTTCAAAGATACCAAATATTAAAATAGGGGACAATGAACATAAGGTTATTTTATTTACATATGTAAAGAATGGTTACTAGAAGAGGAACTGAAATTAATTGAATAAGTAATAATAAAATTTAACTTCTATTATATTCTAATATCATATAAGTATAAGGTAATAAAATTAAAAGAGAGGTAGGTGTAGAATTATGGTAAAAACTTGACTTAAAAAATTTTTCCACCTCAAGGTATAAAGGAACTGCGAGTTAATGAATTTGGAAATAGAACCTCTCTAAATACATTTAAATAATTTGACCAGGCCATTGTCAAAGTTATTTAAAGGGGAAGATGGATATTTTTTTATAGAATATATACGTCATGGGATATTCTAAATATAATGTTAAGGGAAATTGTGATTTTATAAAATAATGGTAGACTAATAAAATTAATTTATTACATCAAAATTAGTAATCAACATATTACTAAAATTTGATTCTTTTTATAATAGATAAATGGAAAGAATAATCATGGAAAATCTATGATCATTCCTAGAAAATTAATATTTCCTTACCATAATAAATTTCTAAGAGTGGTACATATTTTTATACACTACAATAATAAAGTAAAATTTATATTATGTGCTAGAATCTCATTTTTTTTTTGTTCAATAATCTTAGCAACCAAGTGAATGTGAAGAAGATCCTATAGAAGATACGTAGAGGATGCTTAAAATTTCTATTAAATCATGCCATCAAATATGTTTAGGGAGATAAAGATGCAACATATAGACATAGATTCAAACACCATGATAACTCATCCCCTATTACTGTAAAAGGATAAAGAGTGTCTTAAGATAAATTATATTGTCACTATAATGTACAAGATTAAACTAGAAGAAATTTTCCTAGATAGTGATATATCCTTAAAGATACTAAAGTAAATTGATCATTTAGCAATGTTATAATTATATATTAATAATCAAAATTTCCATTAATCTCGTATTATCATCCTTGAAACCAAGAATCTTTTTTTTCATTAAGAATTAAAGGATGAATAATATGGATAAGTTTCTCTAGAATCAGTTGATTATGTTTCTACTAGTAGAAAAAGATTAGTGGGATCATGGTTCTTTTCCCATTATGGTAAATGAGGTGAAATAAAAGGTTAAAAATATCATGAAATTTTTAAATTAAATGGAACCTTTACGTCATCCTTCAAAGATATAAAAGATTCAAATAGAGGACAGTGAACATAAGGTTTTTTCTTTACATATAGAAAGAAAGGTTACTAGAAGAGGAACTTAAATGAATTGAATAAGTAATAATAAAATTTAACTTCTATTTTATTCTAATATCCTATAAGTATAAGGTAATAAAATTACAAGAGAGGGAGGGGTATAATTATGGTAAACACTTGACTTAAAATTGTTTTCCACCTCAAGGTATAAGTTGATTAGAAGTTTGATCTTCCAATAAAATAATACTTTTTCAGAGTAAAAAACTATAATGGTATAAATTAAAATAGTTTAAAGATAACAGTAAATAATTAAATCAGTATTCAGAATGGAATTTTAACCTATCATAAATTCATAATATTCTATGAATGTAATAACACAATAGAAATTAAAAATAACTCACAGTTTAAGAAACATTTCACACCGTAAAGATTATTATCCTTAAACTCCAAAAAAGGATAATATTATAAAACCAAAATTTTAATCCAAAGTTAAAATAGGATAAATAAACATAATCTAAGGTTTCATGTTATCCTATCCTTGGAATCCTAAGACTATAAACATGTAAAAATGGGTATCTATCTTTTTATCCCTAGAATCTCAAGATCACAAGAGATCAGAAAATCCTTTATCTTTCTATCCCTAAAATCCCTTAATATTGATGATCAAAAAAAAATATAATGGAAAATCCTAATATTTGTATAATTAGAAAGATCACAATGGTAGCTTTTAACAGAACTCTCAAAAATGAAATATTAAACTGATTGTAATTTCTCTAAGAAATAAGCAGTTGTAGAATATTAAAAAAACCATAATATTTCAAATTCTTGTTCATACATATTATCATATATTTTAAAACTATGAAACTATGTTCCTATTTAAAGATTTTTTTGTAATAGCCATTAATGGTCGGATTTCATAGTCTTTGTGAGAATTTTTAACAACATTGTAAGTTTCACCCCCCGTATTCTAATAAACACAACATCAATCTACATATTCTGATGAAATTAATTTATGGATCTATAATGCTCTAAAATATAGTGAATTTAATATCACATTAAACCATAGTTCTTCATATTTTCATTTTTTAACTTCAAACTCTATAATTAAATTTCCAGAAAATTTATTCGACACAAAAAAAACATCTAAAACAAAACTTCAATTTAAATCAAGTTCATATTATGTATATTTTTATTTTCAAACCAGATGAACAAAAGGTTTCATTAAAATATAAATATGGAAAAAAATTAAAATCACTTGAGATAAATGAAAAAATAAAAAGTTTGAAAAAATTTTAAATAAAACTCTTTTAAAGTTCCAATGAAATAAATTTCTTCCCCTTTACCCATAACATTAAAAATAAACTCATTATTTATAAACAAGATAAGTAAAATAAGTCTTACCCATTGTTAAATGAATAAGATCTTATCAAATTCACAAATTTTTCTTTTTGATAATGAAAATATAATTGACTTTGAAAAAAATATCCTACTTTTTAAAGATAATAAACATAAAAATTATTCTTAAATTTATCTTCATTTTTGGAAACATGAAAACTAATACCATGCTTATACAATTTTTTCTTAAAAAAAATCCCCTTCTAAAACTTATATTATTTTTCTCAAATTCCCCCCACCCACCCCCCTTGTTATTTTCAAAAAAGAAGTGGGGAAAATTTAAACCAGAGTAGTAAAAAATGAGTTTTATTAATTTTTTAAAATAAGAAACTCCCCTTTTAATATACATTTACCCCTTAAATATTAAAAAAATTCATAAAAATAATAAAATCAATAATAAAACATTGTTCGATAAGATTATATATATTGAAACTTATAAAAGTTAGCTCATAATACCATTAGATGGTATTCTTTTAATGAATATGGTTATAGAAAAAGTTGAAATTGGGACTTCTTATATTCCATTTTATTAAAGATAAATACCTATGAAAAAACCAAAAAACTCCCTTTATAATAAGAATATCCAATAAGTTTTTCTTAAATATTTAACTTCCATTAGATTAAATTCCAGTGAAATAAAACTTCTTTTTATTAATCCTCTGAAAAATAACTATATAAAAAGTTAGTAAAAAATTTTAAAATAATTTTCCCCCATTATTAAGGAGTTTATAAATGTCAAGAGATAAGTTAAAAATAATTGATTTGAAGTAAATTTTAATCTAATCAGTCCCTAATTTTATTTAATATATTCCAATCCATCAAAATTTAATGGTTTAGTGAAAATTTTATCACCCTGATTATCAATTTTGATAAAGTCAAGAATAATATTCCCATTTTGAATATAATTTCACTTTATACATAATTTATTTCAATAAATTCACCTTGTTTGTTGTCTCTAAATGTAACTCATAAATCACTCAACTTTTTCAAGTTTTGGAAGTTGGATTTTTCTCTTTTCATATGTTGAGAATAATCAAATTCATCTACCACTTATTCCATCTATTGGTTCCCAACTCTATTTTTTATAATTAAGAAAACTAATTTCCTAGAACCAAAACTTTATTGGGTCTAGTTACATTATAAAATAAAACTTTTTCCCCATATATATGAAACTCTTTTATGTTTAATGGTTCAAATCTCTTCTGAAATAACATCTTTATAGAAACCAAAAGATTGAACTTCATTTAGGGAAAAATTAATTTTCTAGTTACCTACCCTTTGAAATTTAGTGTAAAATGGTTCACTTCTAGGAATAAATTAATTTGATTGAGAATGTGATTTTATTTAATTATAACATATTCAATTAGATATTCTAGATAGTTTAAACTATTTATAAAATTTATTAAAATTATCCATACCATGTGTAAAATTATATAAAAGTTTCTTCAAACCACTAACTTCATATTTTAGTTTAACATTTAATTTATGATCATCCAAATTCAAACAATAACAAGGTTTGGACACTAATTGTGATAAAATTTTAAAATTAGTGAAATTATATTATTTTCTTTAAAAAGGCTAGCTTTATTAAAATCATAATTATATTTAAACATTTTTCATTTTCCATATGATTCACAACTCCCATAATTTCCTTAAAAGTAGGTAAATATTACTCATTTTTCAATGAATAAACTTTTTCATTATATGGTGAAGTTTAATAATTTTCATCTAAATTATAATAAAAGTTTTAATTCAAGTTAAAATTTGAGATAGATTAAAAATTTACCTTAACCATGAGGCATTTTTCATCCTTAGTAATATTTTTGAATTAATTCAATAATCTTATGACTCTCATAACTATAATTCAATAAAGTATTTGAATTAGTATCAACACCACTTATAAAAAAGTGTATAATTACCTTATACTTTTCTTTCCTTTAATTTTTAAAGATCTTGAAATTTTATTTCTTTTCTATTAAATCTAGTAAAATATGGTCTTATATAACCAAATTTCTTATATTCATAACACATAATATCTAGAAAATTATTCTTCCCATGTCTTTCCCTTTTGTATTTTTAATGACCACCCTAAAAGTTATTATTTCTAATAATTTAATTCATTATCCTTATAAGTTAATAGAATTCATTATCATTTTAATAAAATTTACTATAATCAAAATGATACTTACATTTATTCTTAGAAGTATTTGAAATATTAGAAATAATATTAATAGTATTAGAAGTAATATTTCCCAAAGTATATGAAAGAGATACTCAATTATTTATCTTCTCTTTATTAGCATCACAATTTAATATACAATAATATTTCATAAGAGTTCCAATTAAATCTTTAATAATTAACTTAGTCAAATTATTGTTATGATTAATCATAGTTTTCTTAAAATACCACTCCTTCAGAAGAATATCAATGATTTTTTAAACCACATGATCATCCACCAATTTCTTCTCACTAAATAATTGTATGCTATTAACTATAGTCATCAACCTCTCATGAATTTTAGTATTTTATTTTCACAAAATAAAATAAAAATCTTGATGATCCACATGAATCATATCTCTCCTAGTTTTAATAACTTTTGAAGTTCTAAAGTGTGTAATATCCAAATTCTTCCAAATTTAATTTTTTGTTTCACAAGAATATTTATGACTATATATATTTCTCATCAATAGATATAAAAATGTATTTCACACATTATAATTATCCCAAAAATCAATATTTTATTCTTTGGTAATCATACAAACATCCTTTTGTGTAATTTTATAATTCTATATCATCATAAAATAATTCTCCACACCAGTATGGGTAACAAAACTCTTCAATTGATCACACAAATACTTGTAATAATTTCAATCAAAAAAATAAAGGATTTTTTGGATTTTGATTATCTATATATTCAATAAGGAATCCTACCATCATTAAAAATTGTTTTCTATACCACAAGGTTTATGTAAGTAACCTAAAAAATCAATAAATTGATAGAAAACAAATAATAAGACTTGATTTAATATCAAATGAAGAGACTATATTTTTGTCCAAATATTTTCACAAAAAGTATAAGGTAGTAATACTACCATAGGGGGTGAATTTTAGAAAAAACTTGAATTACAACTCCTATCCACCATATGGTGTAATATGATCATAAATTTGACCTTCAATAAAATAAAAATTTATTAGAGTACAAGGTATAAAAAAATATAAATTAAAATAGTTATAAGCTAAAATTATTTAACTAAATCATCATGGAAATTTATATTGTCAGAAATTCACAATATCTTATGAATATAATAACATAATAAAAATTTAAAATATGTCATAATTTTAGAAATAATTCATGAAGTATGGATTATAATCCCTAAACTTTAAAAATGATATTATTAACAAACCACATATTTAATCCGAAGTATAAGTAGGATCAATAAACCTAATAAAATGTGTCTTATATTTTTATTCTCTATGTCCCCCAATTATAAACCTATTATAAGGTGTATCAGTTTTCCTATCCCCATTATCCCTTAATCAAGATGATAAAAAAAAGCTTTTTATTCCTATCCCTAGAATCCCTCAATCATATAGGACTAAAAAAACATCTATCTTTATACCCTCATAATCCATCAATCTCAATAATCAGAATCAGAATGAATATAATAAAAAATGATAAGATATTTATAAATAGAAACATCACATGATAAATCTTAACAAAACACTCTGAGAGAAAATATTACATTAATTGGAAGAACTATAAGAAACAAGAACTTGAAAAACATCAAAAAACCACAAGATTTTAGAGTATCATTAATTCATATTATCATGAAGTTCAGATCTTTGAAGCTGGGATCCTATTTATAGAGGTTGTTTTAACAAACATTAACAATCTTATTCCACACTCTTCGTGAATAGATATAATGAAATTAAAAGCTTCAAATCCAATTTATGATGGATCAAACATTAATATACATATTCTAATTATATTAATCTATGTCTATATAGTGCTTAAAAACTATTGAATGTGATCTCACATGAAACCTTAATTATTTGGATTTTAACATTTCAAATTAAATATTCATTATTAAATTTCTCAAAAATTTATTATGCATACCAAAAACAACTAAAGAACATCTTCAAGTTAAATTATGTTCTTATTATGTATATTTTGATTTTCAAAAAGAAGAATAAAATGATTCATTAAATCAATATATTCATTATTTTTTAATATTTATATTTTAATTCTTGAGTATCATATAATATATGTATATAAAAAAATTTTATTCAAATAAAAGAACCAAGTAAGTTTAGAAATATTATAAGAAGTAAGGTTAATTCTCTATGAATATAAAGGAGGCTGATTTATAACTTAATAAACAGAATTTGATTTCTTAACATTTCCAATTATACTGATTCTCATAAACTTTTTATTTTTTATTGAGTGTTACCAAAACAATTATATCAGTGTATAGTTCTATACATGGTGATATATTATTTCTTATTTTAAAATAATGTTGTTATGGAACATTATACTTAACAGTTTAGTATTACTTGAATAATAGATATCTAATATCAGTAATCAATGGGGAATATAAAATATAATATTCATACCCAGCTATGGAAAGATAATTATTGGTAAAATAAAATTGAAAATAATTTTCAAGTATATACATAGAATGGTGTTTAGACTATTTGTAATTATAACTCCTGGGTATTTAACATACTTACTTATTAAGTTTTAGGCAAAGATAACTTTAGAGATAAATTCATAGTCACCAATTATCTAAAACTATCTCAATATGATACATGTGATCTATTATAAGGATAATCTATAGGTAAATTCATATAATTCATGAGATTATTTTAAAATATTTTATGAATGTAACATAGAAAGAATGAATGAACTTATTAAAAGATATTAGATCCTATGGGTGGTCTAGTTAAAGAATATATTAACCAAATATTCATCGATCATTTAAATATAGAGTTGAGGTATTCCTAAACTCATATTACATTGTACCTGATAAAGAGGTGGTGGTAGTACAAGGATAATCAATGAGTCTTATATGTATTGAAAAACTTCATTAATTCCTTTAAAGACATGTTTTAAAAATTACAATATATCAGCTAACCATATGGAAACTATATTTACTAATGGATATCATATATTTTATAATATAATGGGAATAAATTATTTCATAGATTCATGTATTTAATGTGAACTTTTTGTAAAATATAATCTTTGAAAAGAAACATACATCTTGGGAAAAATTAGTGTATCTCAATTAATTATCCTATATCTACTTTAGATATTAATATCCCTAAGATTAAAATTTATTAGTAAAGAATGATTATATTTCTATAAATTTTAATAACATATATTTTGAGATAGTAGGAGCAGGATAAACTTCAATTAATTAAATGGCCTGAGTGCACAAGAGTTTTCATAAGAACAATAAACTCTATAATATTCGGTGGGATGATTTTTTTCAGAGACACATACTACGTAGTAAATTTAATAACAAAGATATGGTTTTATATTCACTAAGATATACGATATATTATTTGATAAGAATAATGAATCATATAAGAAAGTTATAAATGGAAACCTTCTATGATAAGAAATTTCATGTGAATATAGATATGGATTCCAAGTACCAAATCTACTTTGGTATTTTGGTTGTTTATTTAGTTAATGTAACGTTATTAGTGGGTATTCAAGAAGAAAATAGTCATCAATATTATAATCTAGTACTTATAAATCTCAATTGGTTACTAAATTTTCAAGTGGTTTCTAGACATAATCTAAAAAATATATTTTAATATTCATCATGCTAAAATAAATATAAATTTAACTTTTCCTAGAAAAATTCTATGATCATGTAATTGGGAATTGGATGTCAATAAAATATTATTTATAAGAAACTCTCTAGAATATATGTATATGATACAATCACCATGGATGGTACACCAAATAATTCCAATAGGGTATGAAACTTTTAGAGATCCATTTATAGATTGAAGAAGAAATTATGATCATATAAAGATAACATTAATGAATTAATTGGAGAGTTTGGTATTATCGAGAGTGGAAGTGGGCCATGTGTCTACATGAGTTTAGTGGGAGTGATACAATTTTCCAATTTAAATATGTTGATAGCTTATGGAAAATAGATATTATGTCCTATAATTTTTTAAGACTAATGAAATGATATTTCTATAAGAATAAGTTAAATTAGAAACCCAATTTATAGGTAATAATATCTAAAGAAATAAATGTATGGGGTTATTTAGATATAGTTTTAATAAAAAAAATAGTAAGTTATTGAAATATAAAATATTGAACAATTTGACATCGAATTGTTGTCTATGTCACATGTCATGAAATCTATCAAAGTTTATATGTGAAATCACATGAGAATATTATTGTTATAAATATAATTCAATAATCTTAAGTTATTTGAATTTATAAAATATTCTATGATATGTAATGACATTTGATATTACATATTCATAAATCATAGTATTAAAATATCAAACAAAACCAAGAAAATTTCTTGGGGTAGAAATTGTAACTATTTTATTGTACTTGATAAAGTGTGATGGATGACTTCCTAGTAATTAAAGAAATGGGAATACTAGTTATCAAGTGGATATAAAACTATTCCTCTATCAAATTAATTTTATTTAGTATTATAGTAAGACTAAGGTAATAATTAATAGAATCTTATTTAAGTTAGTGCTTTTCCTATCTAAATAGACCATGTATGTTATGATTTTTTATATAGCTTAAGAAGTATCTTATAAATGATTTGTTCTAGATTTTATAATTGTACTAAGATACTAAAGTATTACCATGATATATTATTATAAACATAAGACAATTGTATTAGCCAAGATATCATGTTTTTTATATAGTAAAAATGTTAATAACTTAGTGATATCACTTCTTGAGGGATTCTCTCAAGGGAGTGAAGTAAAAATAAGCATAAAATCAATATGAGAATGTGGTAGGCCCAACAACTATAACGAACCAAAATTTTGCATAAATTTTGTTTCCTAACTTTATGTGTTATTTTATTTTATACTCAAGAAATCTATTTCATTTAATAAAATGAGTATAATTAAAATAATATTATAGGAAAATAAAGGTTGCATTTATTTTCTATAAATCCAAGTGATCTTGCTTAATTAATATAGAAAGAATATTCGATGGCCCCATCCAGTAGTCTTGGGCCTATCAAATCCCATCTGACGGAACTCAGGAAGGAGGTAGTACCTTTGGGCTTTTCTCTGGACCAAACCCAAGCCGAACTTCATCGTGTGAAGCTGGAATGGAATCGCCTTCGCGAGAAGTTCAAGCTGATAGAAATCACTACTCGGGCAATGTTGGTCGAGCTTCCCCAATATTCTATCACCCTATCACACCTTACTCTTAAGTCCTATACTGGTGTTACAAGGGGCTATGTAATGAGACCATAACTGCCTTGTGTAATCCTTTGATTTAAATAAAAATTGTGATTTCTTCTTATGATGAAGTTTGTGAATTTTCAAATGTCCGGATAAATATAGTATGGATATTATTGATGAATTTTAGAAAAAGGATATTTTAAAAATGTTTATGTAAACCTTAAATAATTAAAAATGTGTAATGATTTTCAAAAAATGGTCTTCTACAGTTGTGTTCAGTATGAAATTTAGAGTCTAATAAGATCAACTTAATTTTTTGATGAATAGTAATTTATGAATAGTGATTTTACGCTTAGGATTAGTAATCTGACCAAATGGATTAGTAATATTACTTAAAGAAATTATTAATATAATTTAGGCACCTTGATTAAGTAATGTGATTCAATAAAATAGGTAAATAACTGTTTCGGAATTTATTGGTTAAGTATTAGTTTTTTTGGGTGAATAGTGTTTTTTATTTAAAAATTAAATTAAAAATATTTAGAAAATTATTTTCATAAAATGGAGTTCATTTTTGAAATCAGAGCATCGATATTTGGCTAAGGTGAAATTTTGGGTTTTTTTTGAGAAATTTGAATTTTCAGTGAATAGTGAAAATAGAGTTTTTGAGTTTTTGATGTTTAATGACATCATTAAGGATATATTAATTATTCAATAATTCTGGTAGACTTATGAATAGTAAAATAAGGTATGAGTTTTCCCAAGTGTTCAATACCATGGGAAAATACCATGGGAAAGCCCATGGTTTTGCTAATACCACCGATGAGGTGTCCCATGGCAATTAATGCTTTGTCCCCTCACTTATCCTATAAATACCAAGCCCTTCCCTCATCCTTTTCATTTAGAAATACTCCTCAAAGAAGTTATGGTCTCCTTACCTCCCAAGGAGTCCTCCCAAGGTTCCCTCAATCCTCCCAAGGTCCCAAAATGCAAGATTTCAAAGTTACTCTTCAAGGTAAGGGATCCTACCTCTCTCTTTCTTTTCAAGTACTCTTTTGTATGTCATTTCATTTAATCCCCATGTTCTTATGGTGGGGGATGTAATTTTATATTACTATTACTGACCTTTTCATGATAATATTATTAGATATCCCCTCTAACTCTCATCATTTCATTTTATGAATGTTTAAGTGGTGCCGTTAGGTTGCTGAATTTTTGTAAGGGATTCTTCCACCCTTCTCATTTTTCAAGTTCTATTTTCATGTCATTTCTTTCAAGTTACTTTTCTTATGTTGGGGTATGATCTTATGTATCTATAATACTTTCCTTTTTATGTTCATATGATGAGATACCCTATTTGATCTCATAAATTCATTTTTTTTATGTTTTAAGTAACGTCGTTAGGTTACCGAATTTTCATAAGAGAAATCTTATTTTTGCCTTCCTTTCAAATTATTCATTGCATATGGTATATCTTTAAATTTTCATTACCATGTTCTTAAATCCTTTATATTCTGTCCCCCTAATGTTTTATGGATCATTTATGAGTGGGTGACCCATGTCTCCTCTCTTTTCAATGTTTTCTAAAACCCTGTAACATAGCCGTTATGCTGCAGAATTTTCGTCTCAAAATGTCTCTCTCTTTTTCTCAAATTATTTTATTTTATTAAGTGAATACTCAAATATATTTATTATACAGGGTTATTCACATATATATCAAAATTTTATATTTTAATTCTGGGATTTACATACATGAAACTCACTTTCCTTTTTCTATGGGTTTAAAATGACATAAAGATCATGTCTTAAAAGCAATTTTTAAAACATTATGATTATGAAATGAAACCCATTTCTTTAATGCTATATGGGTTATATATGAACGTTTTGATGATGATATATGTGTCTCACGTGATGATAAATACAAATTTAAGTTTTATCCCTAATAGCGCTCCAATGCATTGGGTAATGATGTAATCTCTAGGGATTACAATTTTAACGATACCTTGGTGAATAACCTTGGTAATGTTTTTTAATGACACCTTGGGGATGGACCTTGGTGATATTTTCATGATTGTCTAAGTTAAATGTTGTATCCACATCTTCAAGTTATGAAACACGTTATTTTTATTATGATAAGCCTCGTGATCTCTTTCTCATGTCTTAAAGTTATTTATCATGACTTTATTAATGTATCTCAAGTTCACAGGTAAAATGTTTCTCTTATTTCCCTTACTAGGCATTCTGCTCACCCTTTCCTTTGATGAATTCTCCCAGGTTATGAGATGATGTAATGAACTTAGGATGAAAAATGAATAAGCCTTTAAAGTGTTTAAGAATAATGTTTTATGTCATCATGTATTAAGTTTCTAGTTTCTAAGACACTAAACTTTAAAGATCCTCAGTTTTGTAAAATGTAATGAAAAGTTATGTTAGAAAATGGCGGGATTCTATAGTTGGTATCAAAGGATAGTTTAGTTATTTATGAAAATTAGGATATAAAAACATTAGGAAGAACCCTATAAAAAACTTTAAATATAAGAAATATTCCTGGTATTTTGGTGAGTATTAAGTCAGTGGTTTATCAAGGAAATACATCCCTGTCTGGATATGAGCAGGTAGAGGTGGCTCTGGCACATATTTACATAGGGTTAAAATCCAAAAATACCGCTTTGAGCTAAACTCGAACGGGAACTAGTACACGACAACGGGTCTTGCTACACTCTTGGTTATGACACTCCTGGGGGATATGTTTAGTTAATCGCAGGCTTTTTATGAATCATTGTGAAGTAATTATAGAAAAATATAATTTTCTAAGCATGAAGTTTTAAGACATAAAATCCTTTTTAGTTAAAAGATTTGTAAATGGAATAAGTTTCTCACAAAGGATTTATTCTTTTATAAAATTTCACCATCACCTAGGAATATGTTGGCGTATTTCTTGAGGAGTTACCCGAACCTTTCTCAGAAAGAGAGGTAGATTTCTTCATTGAACCCATACCTAGATCTCATCCGATGTCAAAGACCCCCTATAGGATGGAAAATGTAGAGTTAGAGGAATTAAAGAAACAACTCCGAGATCTTTTGGAGAATGGTTTTATCCGACCAAGTGTTTCTCCTTGGGGAGCACCAGTTCTCTTTGTGAAGAAGAAGGATGGATCGATGCAGGTATGCATTGATTATAGAGAACTGAATGGGATCACAGTGAAGAACAAGTACTCTCTTCCAAGAATTGATGACTTATTTGACCAACTTCGTGGGACTCAATTCTTCTCTAAGATTGATCTTCATTATAGTTATCATCAATTGATGGTGAAGAATGATGATATTCCAAAAACTTCCTTTCAATCAAGATATGGTCATTATGAGTTTGTTGTTATTCCCTTCAGACTAACGCACCTGCTATTTTTATGGATCAAGAATAAGTTTATTTTGGAAACTTATATCAAATGGATATCCTTTGTATAGGAAAATGATTTGGTGACTAAATGATGAAGGTTATTTTGGATGATGTTTTCTCTTTTGGAGTACTATATGCCTAAGATACTATAGGATTTAAATTGAGGAGGAATGGTTGATTTTTTTTGTAAGAATTTATGTATTTATTATGGACATATGGTGATTTGGGTTATTTCTAGAAAATTATGAACCTAGCATAGAGAATATATGAATAGGTTAATTACACATTATTATGAGACTTTAATAGTAGTCAATGTTATTTTGGAGATAAATGTTAAGATTTTTTTTTTGGGAAGACTATGTAATTAAATCCTTCTAATTTTTGGGTTCCAATCTTAGTTTGGATTATTCTGAAGAATTTTTTTTAGGATGGTTGTGTATTGAATGGTCTTTCTGGAACTTTGGGTACTTTTGTTGAATTTTGGAGATTAATAGTCATATTTCTTTTCATAAAGGATCATCCTTTTTTGGGGGTTATATGATCTCGTACTAACCTTTTTAGTTTTAGTTGATGACTAAAGACAAGGGAAATATAGTTATTCTTTTTTAGATTATGTGATTCTCTAAAATATTATTCTTGTGCTTTTGATGAGACCAAGCCTTTTTGAATGCTCATTGTTTAGAGAAAAGATTATTCTTGGTGGAAACTTATTAAGGGATGAGACTCTACTTGAAGGTAAATATATTTCCTTATGTTTTTATTATATGTAGTAAATGAATTCCTAAAAATTATGAAAAGGAACGTAAAACAAAAATGTTATTGGTTTACGTTTCCTACTGGGTAATCAAAGACTTTTTAACACATCCTAAGCTTGTGATATTCTTGTGGCTAATTTTCTCCTAATCATGTTTTCTATCACTCTCCATCAAAACTTAATCTTTTGTTTTCTCTTCCATATCCATGTTTTCCTACATGGAATCCTAGTATGGGTTAGGTCGAGTGACCTTTGTACTTCCCTTTGTTTCTTTTAAAGTAATAGTTTTACTGACTCTTTTCCGATGTGGGACTTTCAACGAAATTTCCAAGCCTAATTTTAAAATTTCGAGGATGAAATTTCTTAAGGGGGGAAAATTGTAACGACCCAAAATTTTGAATAAATTTTGTGTCCTAACTTTGTGTGTTATTTTATTTTATACTCAACAAAGAAATTTTATTTAATAAAATGAGTATACTTAAAATAATACTGTTGGAAAATAAATGTTGCGTTTATTTTCTATAAATTCAAGTGATCTTGATTAATTAATATAGAAAGAAGATTCGATGGCCCCATCCAGTAGTCTCGGGCCGATCGAATCCCATATGACGGAACTAGGTAATGAGGTAGTACCTTTGGGATTTTCTCTGGACCAAACCCAAGCCAAACTTCATCGTGTGAAGCTGGAACGGAATCGCCTTCCCGAGAAGTTCAAGCTGATAGAAATCACTACTCGGGAAATGTTGGTCAAGCTGCCCCAAGATTCTATCACCCTAGAACACCTTACTTTTAGGTCTTATACTGGTGTTATAAGGGGTTATGTAATGAAACCGTAACTGCCTTGTGTAATCCTTTGATTTAAATAAAAATTTAGATTTCTTCTTATGATGAAGTTTGTGAATTTTCAAATGTCTGGATAAATATAGTATGCATATTATTAATGAATTTTAGAAAAAGGATATTTTAAAAATGTTTATGTAAACCTTAAATAATTAAAAATGTGTAATGATTTTTAAAAAATGGTCTTCTATAGTTGTGTTCAGTATGTAATTTAGAGTCTAATAAGATCAACTTAATTTTTGATGAATAGTAATTTATGAATAGTGATTTTACTCTTAGGATTAGTAATCTAACCAAATGGATTAGTAATATCACTTAAATAAAGTATTAATATAATTTAGGCAGCTTGATTAAGTAATGTGATTCAATAAAATAGGTAAATAACTATTTCAGAAATTATTGGTTAAGTATTAGTTTTTTCGGGTGAATAGTGTTTTTTATTTAAAAATTAAATTAAAAATATTTAGAAAATTATTTTCATAAAATGGAGTTAATTTTTGAAATAAGAGAATCGATATTTGGTTAAGGTGAAATTTTTTGTTTTTTCTGAGAAAGTTGAATTTTCGGTGAATAGTGAAAATACAGTTTTTGAGTTTTTGGTGTTTAATGACATCATTAAGGATGTATTAATTATTCAATAATTCCGATAGACTTATGAATAGTAAAATAA
The DNA here is from genome assembly GCA_963277665.1 of Viscum album. Classification (NCBI taxonomy): domain Eukaryota; kingdom Viridiplantae; phylum Streptophyta; class Magnoliopsida; order Santalales; family Viscaceae; genus Viscum; species Viscum album. The sequence goes on from OY728156.1 coordinate 1,851,521,503, forward strand.
GGTATTATGTTTCCCAAGTGTTCAATACCATGGGAAAATACTATGGGCGAGCCCATGGTTTTTCCAATACCACCGATGAGGTGTCCCATGGCAATTAATGCTTTGTCCCCTCACTTCTCCTATAAATACCAAGCCTTTCCCTCATAATTTTAATTTCAAAATCCTACTCAACGAATTTTTAGTCTCCTTACCTCCCAAGGAGTTCTCCCATGGTTCCCTCAATCCTCCCAAGGTCCCAAACTTCAAGATTTCAAAGTTACTCTTCAAGGTAAGGGATTCTACCTCTCTCTTTCTTTTCAAGTACTCTTTTGTATGTCATTTCATTTAAGCCCCATGTTCTTATGTTGGGGTATGTTCTTTTATATTCCTATTACTACCCTTTTCATGATCATATGATGATATATCCCCTATTACTCTCATCATTTCGTTTTATTAATGTTTAAGTGGCGCCATTAGGCTGCCGAATTTTTGTAAGGGATTCTTCCACCCTTCTCATTTTTCAAGTTCTATTTTCATGTCATTTATTTCAAGTTACTTTTCTTATGTTGGGGTATGATCTTATGTATCTATAATAATGTAATTTTTATGTTCATATTATGATATACATTATTTTATCTCATCAATTCATTTTTTTATGTTTTAAGTAACGTAATTAGGTTGCTGAATTTTCATAAGAGAAATCTTATTTTTTTCCTTCCTTTCAAGTTCTTCATTTCATATGGTATATATTTAAAATTTCATTAACATGTTCTTAAATCCTTTATATTCTGTCCCATAATATTTTATAGATCATTTATGAGTGGGTGACCCATGTCCCCTCTCTTTTCAATGTTTGTTAAAACCCTGTAACATAGTTGTTATGCTGCAGAATTTTTATCTCAAAATGTCTCTCTCTTTTTCTCAAATTCTTTTATTTTATTAAGTGAACACTAAAATATCTTTATTCTACAGTGGTATTCACATATATATCAAAATGTTCTATTTTAATTCTGGTATTTACATACATTAAACCCGCTTTCCTTTTTCTGTTGGTTTAAAATGACATAAAGATCATGTCTTAAAAGCAGTTTTTAAAACGTTATGATTATGAAATGAAACCCATTTCTTTTATGCTATATGGGTTATATATGAAATTTTTGATGATGATATATGTGGCTCACATGATAATAAATAAAAATTTAATGGTTTTCCCTAATATCTCTCCAATGCATTGGGTAATTATGTAATCTCTAGGGATTACAATTTTAATGATACCTTGGTGAAAAACCTTGGTAATTTTTTTTAATGACACCTTGGGGATGGACCTTGGGGATGTGGTCATGATTGTCTAAGTTAAATGTTGTATCCACATATTGATGTTATGAAACACGTTATTTTTATTATGATATGCCCATGATATCTTTCTCATGCCTTAAAGTTATTTATCATGACTTTATTGATGTATCTCAAGTTCACATGTAAAATGTTTCTCTTGTTTCCCTTACAGGGCCTTCTGCTCACCCTTTCCTTTGATATATGCTCCCAGGTTATGAGATGTTGTAATGAACTTAGGATGAACAATGAATAAACCTTTCAAGTGTTTAATAAAAATGTTTTATGTCGTCAAGTATTAAGTTCTTGGTTTCCAAGACACTAAACTTTAAAGATCCTCGGTTTTGTAAAATGTAATGAAAAGTTATGTTATAAAATGGCGGGATGCTATAAAAAATATAACCATACCTTATAAAAATCATGTTTATCATGTGAAATATAATAATTTAGTTAGTATTTGGCTCTAGTTAAAGTGGTTTTCTGTTGGAGTTGGTTCCATATAATCAATTAACTTTATTTCTTTGATTATTAAAATATTAAAAGACATGAATATTTATGAATATCTTATCACATGAAGTCTATAAACCAACTAAATATTTAAATACATGAATATTTATAAATATTTATGAACCAAATATCTATTTTAATCTATATAACATTAATGTGATAATGTCTTTATATTATTTTTTGCATCAAATGTTTATAACATTTCATTGCTATAATGTGGACCTAGAGATTTTATAACATATTCTTAGGCATATGTCTTATGGTTTAGATATAATTTGTCTAATGAGGTATATATGGTGTTTGAATAACATAATATGGATTCTTATAAGTGGATGAGGCTTATTCTCATAAAATTCACAATTGTTAATCTCAAATAAATGAGATTATGAATACATAATCTTGAATTGAAATTCCACTTATTATATGTTTCATTGGATATTTCTATCTACAGATGTTTGTATTTGTCCTTATATTTAATGACTCGAGTTTTAATAAAATATAATTCCTCAAATAAATATTATATTCAATAGTTTTCTCCACACACAACACTAATACAAAACAATATAGGCCATTATAAAGTAGTTGTAGAATTGGTAGGTATAAACAGTGGTAATAGAATTATAATATATATATATATAATAAAAATAATAATATGAACAATATAAAATAAATTTCACTTTAAATATCAACTCAACTATTGAAACTAAGAAACCATTAAATTTGATTTTCTGAAATTTTATTATTTTTCAAGTATAAAATATTATTATATGAATAAAGGATTAACACTAGTTTAATTAGTAATTTATAGGAAATGGGATGAAAAATAGATAACATACCAAAATTCATTTACCCATAAAAAATATTTTTTCACTCTATTTTATGTTTTTAATTAAAAATAAAATTTTTAAATTTTTTGTTGTGAATTTGAAAAAAAATAACTTTATTTTTTGACTTATTATGAAAAAGTTGTCTAAAGATTAATAGTGATAAATATTGTTTTTATAAATAAAATTAATTTTATGACATTATTTGTATATAATTAATAACTAGAAATTCATGAAACCTTTCTAAAAAACTAAATATTTATTTTATAATTTAATTTTAAATTTTAAATTTTTTATTTATTTATAAACCCAAATTTGAAATTTTAGAACTTAATTTATATTTTTTCAAAATAAAATATTTTTAATACATTATAAATCTATTATTTTAACATTAATTTCAAACAGTTTCATAAATTTAATCTTATTAAATGGATTTTAAATTATTAATCATTAATACAAAATTATGTAAAAAGGACCATTTTATTTTTCATTATAAATGATAAATTACTTAGGTAAATACTAGTTACCACGGTAAAAGTTAAAATGGTAAAAGTAAAGAATCTAATATTAAAAGACCCAAAAAATGTTTAAAACACATGTTAAATTTATTTGGTTGAGGCATTATCGACCTAATATCACCCTAAACTTAAATTTTTTCCAATATTGGAATCATTGACCCTTAAATAGTGTTTTTTTACTTTTTATGGTTACAAAAGTTCCCCTCCACTCCATTATAAAAGGAAACCTTCACCACTTCACTTCCCTACTCTTTCTAAATCATTAGGGTTGACCAAATATCTACCCAAGACTCTCCTAAATTCCCTCCCAATGTCCTAAAAGTATTTTCCTTTCCAAAATTCCATACTTAGGTGCCTTAAGTTGTTACTCAAAGGATACCATCCAAAGAAAAAAGCTAATATTCTCTACCAATCTCCCATAAATCATTCCATTATTTTCCCACCTATTTATTATATTTTTTAAAATTATATTTTTATTAAATAATCATTACTAATATACTAAAATTTTATTATGATGATGGAATATTCATCAACTACCCTATCCCTTTCTCATATAAAAATAAAAATGTTATCATGTATACATACAGAATACTACCTCTTTAACAGGAAGGTTTGATTTTTCATCACTACCATTCGTGGTTATTTTAAAGGGGTTAATTAATGGTTTAATATTATATTTATAAAATCATTAACTTTGTTAAATAATAATATCATTTCCTACTTTCTTTTTGTTATATTGGAAATGAATATGTCGCATGTGCATATGTGAGGGCTACCACCTCCACAAGATGATGTGATTCAATTTCCATAACAACTTAACATATGTAGATTTAAAAATATATTAATAGTATAAAAATTATGTTTTTTGGAACTATTAATATTTTTTAAAGGTAATATTAGACATTTTTTAAGTGATATTATCAATAAACTGTCATAATAAATTTAATCTCCCAATATTAACATATCGAGGTACATTTCTAAATTTGGGTTCATTTTATAAAAACCTATATAATGGCATAATTTTTATACAAATAAAATAATAAAATAAAACTCTTTAATTATGGATATTATTAATTAATTCTATAACATCTTCAACCATGATCAACGTACCAAATGAGTTACGAAGAAGTTGATTGAACCACCTCAAGTATCTGATATAAATAGAATCTATATAATAAATAAATCGAATATAAAAATAAATAAATCTTTAAAATTAAATAATTACTAATAATATTCTTAATAATGTTTTTAATTAACTTAAATATGTTATTATAGAGATTAGGTTCAAGGTAAGTGCAAATCATGACCAAGGTAAGGGTTTCATTGACTCAAATTCCGATTCATTATGTCACAATCTTTCTTACTAGAATAGAATATTCGAGTTTTATTTAATACTACCATTCCCCTATTTTATATGGTACTACCACTTTTTCTATTTTTAAATTAATCTTCATCATCAATAACCACTTCTTTGATAAAATTGTTTCCAAAAATAAAAATTATAATGTTGGTAAGAATAACTCACATTCTTAGTAATGGATATTTTTCTTCCATGTATAGGTTTTTCCTATTAAAATTATTTTCTTTAAATGAATAAAAATATTTTTTCTCTTTTATATTATTTATATTTTCCTCTACCTTTTTCTTAAAGTAATGTATTTCAAAATTTATCTGATGTGGTTATTCTTTAAAATAACCTTGAAAACTTAATAAAGGCATTTCTTTTCATTATATACCACTCTATATTTATTATCTTGATTTTATTTTTTTTCTATTCAAGGATTTATTATTTTGAACTATTTATAATAATTTTTTAAAAAATATTCTATTTCCCTTCTAAAAAATTTTATTTTGATTAATTTTCACTTCATATTTTATAATAATATTAAAAAGGTATTATGAAAACTTTCATATTTTTACTTCAATTTTTCCTATAAGGTTTATCACTCATGAAGTGATGATTTTATCACCATTTATATTTTATTATGATGAGATTACTTTTGGAAAATTAAAAGTTTTATATCCCATGATTTCTTAAGTTCATGTTATGTGATGTTTTTTCAAAGGTTTAAGAAACCTTTATTTTTTCCATGAGTTCTTTAAGATGTGATTATGGTTGTTTTTAAGTGTAATACATATGTATGGATGATGATGGGTGGGATTATATATCACCATAAAATGTATTAGTTTAAGTTTATATCTCATGAGATAGTTAGGGATGTACATAATGATTTTGTTCACATAGGCATGGACATAATGGGTTTTCTCACAAAGGTTTTCCTATGCTTATGTTTATGAAACTTTTCATTATTGTTTATAAAGTTATGACACATTTCCAAGATGATTTTTGTTTTCATTGTATTACATTCTTTCGTGATTATTCCCTATTTTTTAATTATTCCACACTTTTATATCACGCTCACATGTTTTATGATTATTGTTATGTATTTTCATTCATTTCATAACTTTTGTGATTTCCTAATGATCTAGTTATGATCTTATATTTATCTATCATGTTTTATGATTATCAACCATGGTCTTATGATATTTTATTAATATATTTATATATTTATCATTTTTGCATTAATTTTTATAAGCTGACACAATATGATATGTTTTCCCTTACATAGAATCTTCACTTACCCCTTTCTTATGTTTTTATTCTCCAAGTTATGAATATAAAAATATCATGTGAGATGTATAAAAAATAGTATAGAGGATCATGGTTAAGGAGAAATTTTTAAAAAATTTGTAAAATAATATTTTTATATACCTAATCCTTAATAAACTTACCCATTAGTTCCTTGGGTTGTGTGATTTCTTGTGAGATATATTATTTAACAAATGATATTAATATATTATTTAAGTCTTGGTTATATTCGGCCACTTTAGTTGGTATCAAAGCAGGGTTTAGATAACTTTAGAGATTATGGTGATATTGGTTGAGGATAAATTGGGAGTTATAAATTTCATCAAAGTTTGGTACATTAAGGTTTATTGTAATAGAAAAGGTATAGATAACTCATTAGGTTAGTTATGGTAATATACTAGGGATTAGGATAACAGAACTTTATTGAAAACTCTAAGGATGAGTCTAAGGTATAAGTCTAGTTAAAGTAAAACATCCTAATGTTTTAGTAAAGTTGATATTTTTTGGTTTTCCTAGAAATAACATCATTGTATGGATACTACAAGTGGATGTAGACTCTTGAATAAATGTACTTAGGGTTAATAACCCTGAAAATAGTGTATTGGGTATTAACTCAATCATCACATGGTGAATAAAAAAGTGTCCCAACTACACACCCTATTTGACACTCATGTGGGATATTCTTTAGTTAATCAAATTCTATTTACAATCCCTTATGAAGGATTTATTATATTAAGGAGTTAGGATAAGAATTATGAGATAACCCAACCTAAAGAAATCTTTATTGAACTAAGACTAATTTCAGTTGAACTAAAAGTAATATAATAATTTCAAAAAGTAATTAATTTTGAGTTTGAAATTTTCATGTAATTATATTAAAACATTTCTATTATAGTGTTAATTATTCATCACTCATTATTAAATATCCTTGGTTTTAGTAATGGATGATTCTTGAAGAAACCAATTTAACATTGGATGCCATGGAAAATGCATAGATTATCCCAATGAGAAACCTAATAGGAAAAGAATTGGAGTGATAAATCTTGTGATTTTTTCAAACTAGATATAATGGATTATTATTAACAACATAAACTTAGTATAGCATCAAAACACACCAAATAAGAGAATTATATAGTCTCGTGGAAGTTAGGGTGATGAATATGATGAAGTAAATAATGTTTCAATCCCTTCATGTAAAAAATGTCATAAGAATCACCCAAGGTAATGTCTTACAGGAATTGGGATGTGTTTTGTGTGTGTAATAGGAGGGAATAAAGAAACTGATTATCAAGGAAAAGTGAATAAATCAATGGATATGGTGGAAGGAAAAAAAGTGTTCCTCCTAATGTACCATTAAAAGTTCAATATCTTAAATGTCAAGAACATAGACATTATCCAAGTCAATCACCTATTAAAATAGCTAACAAGGACGAAAGGTAGTAGAAACTTCTATGAAAATAGAATTTATATTCACCCATAACCATGGAAGTGAGTTCTGAAGATAATGTGGAGTGAGGAACACTATCCATCCACTCAAGAAATGTGAGTTTTTTATTTTTATATTATTCAACCCACTTCCTTTCACCTTGAATGTTTTATAAGGACATAAAATCACCTTCCTGATGGATAGATGTTTAGTTATTAATAAAAACTTTTAGTTCCCGAGTATATAAATCCTCTCTAATAAATTTTTATAGGAAAAGGTTTTGTATAAAATCATATTATCCTTTCTTCAATAAAATTTTATGTGATATTAGGCATGGATTGAATCTATTGATGATGATAAATGTCAATATTCTAAAATCACATCTAAAAGTTCCCAATAATCACTTATCAATTCAAGGATTATTATAAACTCCCTATAAGAAAAGAAATTACGCCCATTATATTGTGATATTTAACAAAAATATTTAAATAAGAACTCAACATTAGTTATATTTCTATTAAGAGGGAAAGTATGAATTCAACAGTCAAACCTAAGATCATTAGGATAAAACCTCATTAAAAATAAAAACTAGACATATAGAATCTCAACATTTAAGAAAGTAATATTGATAATTATGAGGACACAATTTATTTGGGGGGTGTAGAAATTTTATTTTTAGTAAAATATTCCTCCTTAAATAAATACTATGTTTGATAGTTGTCTCCACACACAATAGCAAACACAAAAAAAAATAGACTATTTTAAGGTACCTATATAATTGTAAGGTAAAAATAGTGGTAAAAAAATTTTTAAATATTTATTTATGTACATAAAAATAATAAGAAAAACAAAACAAAATAAAGTTAACTTTAAATATTAACTCAACTAGTGCTTCTAAGAAACTAATAAAATACTTTATCTGAATTTTAATTATTTTTCAAGAAAATATATTTTGAGATAAATAAATAATTAACACTTGTTTATAATTTCAAGTAAATGGGAGGAAGAATAAGATAACTGATAGTGATAATATTTACACTATTTTTCATGTCTATTTAAATGATTTAAACCCCACTAATTTATCAATTTTAGCTTCTTTGTAACAATTTTGGATTTAGGGTGTGTTTTGGGATAAAAAGTTTAAATTGCATAATTTTGGATTTTTAACAGTTTTTTATCACAGGGGTATTATGGTTATTTATCATAAAATATATTTCCAAATTTTTTTATTCAAATTTTTTTGGAATCCTTATTTTATTTCCTTCAACTTTTTCTTCTGCACCAGGGGATGAATCAAGCATCTAGAGGCCTAAAAAATAAATTAAGTTAAATATTTTTCCAAGTGGACTATGTGGACCCCACCTCCATAACGGAAACACAATTCAGTCTAAACACCTCCAAATGAGAATATTATACTTGTATATGAATTGGGATTCAAATAATCATTCACACATTAAATTCTATGTAGTTTTGAATCCATTAAGGTGGCCATTGAATGACATATTTGTTAAGGAAGCTTCTTGGATCCTGCATCCAAAAAAAGAAACCACTAATGAAAAATTCATAACCCATAAATCTGGTGGTCAATTATTCTAAGATTTTCAGAGTTCATGGACAAAAAAATTATAAATAACTTTTATAAATGGGTCCATTGAATCATCCAATTAAGGGGTAAAAATGTGACAACTTTTGGAGGATGAAATATGCCTATAAAAAGAGAGGAGCTCCTACCTCTCAAAGCATTCCATTCATCACCACATCATCTATAATAATGAGGTTGTCTTGAGAGAGAAAAGGCGAAGGTGGAAATTGATGTCCTTAATAATATTACATTCTTTGAGGATTAAATAAAGATGATGAATTCTTCTCAAGTTATGCACGACTAAGTGGCAAGTGGTTACGAACGGCGACACCCGACAAACACTCTCTTATGAGTTTTGATTTTAATGTATAATATCTTATTGAATTTCTCTTGAACCAATATTTTTTAATAAATCTAGTTGTTTTCTTTCTTAAATATATTTTTAACAAAAAATTTTGGATCTTTGTTCCATCTATAAAGTAAATCAATTGTTTTTGCTATTTAAAATTATTTGGTGAGGTATTTCCATTAAGCATAGCTAATTCAATTAGGTTCAATTACTTGGAGGTATTTAAGTAATTGAGTCACTTCTATAGGTGGGATAAAAATAGTATTTAAGTCCTAATATGATGTCTATTAAAATTTTAGTGTACACCTAGGGTTCCTTGTGGGTACATTTAAGAATTTAAATTAAGGGATATTTTTATATACAAGGAAGAGGAGAGTGTCTGAGAGGGTAAAGTTTGTCTACAACTACTATTTTAAATATGATTTTTTAACCCCATTTTATTCTATCAATTTTCTTCTTTTTTATTCAATTTTTATTACACTTTAGTATTAAATTAAAATTCTATTTTCAAACTGTTAATCAAAACCCCATTTTCATTTCTGCAAAATTAACAAAAGTGACAGTTTTGCAACTCGATATGCAACCTTCTCAAGAGACAACCTTGTGGTCACCACTATTCTACATTATAAGGGGAAAATATTGATTGAGGTTTTCATGACACAAAAATGATCACATCAACTGGTGTCATTGATGGGGAGGTTACTTGAGTTGATTTTACTTTTTTCTCTTGCATGACCTGAACATGTTACCTTTGGATCTTGAAATCGATAGAAATTTTCACACTAGGGTTAGAGATACTAATCCTTCAATTTTAATTTTTGAATCTTCCACCAACACATTAAGGAGGGAATTAGTCTAAAATGAAATTAAAATGGATGAAAATAGAACTTTTAAAGAACTTTCTTCATCCTATGATGAAAATCAATAGAATCCTATAGAATACCCTAATTCACCTGTGGGATTTGAAATTAAATATGGTTTTATCCACCATATTCCCAAATTCAATGGGTTTCCTGGTGAAGACCCACATAAACACATTCAAGAATTCATCTACCTATGTGTCAACATAAAACCTCATGGATTCCATTCTAATCAAATGAATCTAATATCATTTATTTTTTCTCTAAAAGGAGTTTCTAAGGAAATATTTTTTTATTCTCACTCAACCTTGATTAGAAGTTGGAATGAATTAAAAAATATTTTCCTTGAAAAAAAATCCATGTGTCAAGAACTGCATCCATTTGAAAAGAGATTTGTGGAATTAGGCAGACACAAGGAGAAACACTGCATGAATATTGGGAATGGTTCAAACATCTTTTTTTAGCTTCCCATATTATCAAATCAGTGACCATCTTCTCATTCAATACTTTTATAAAGGATTGTGTCTCACTGATATAAGTATGATCGATGTTGTTTTTGGAGGATATTTAGTCGATAAAACACCAGCTACCATAAGGATTATAATCACAAACATGGCCCAAAATGCTCAACAATTTGGAACAAGAAGCCTTCTCCATGTCAATGCTGCATAAGAATTCCCGACTGCTAGTCCTGAAAACAACCCCATTATAAGTCAACTATCTGATCTTACCACTATGTTGAGGTCAATGATGTTTTTCAATAAGCCACCGACCTAACCAAAACGTGAAGCAACTTTCTAAATGCAAGTTCACTATGTAATTTTATCTTATAATGAACATTTCAGTGATCAATGACCTCAAATACAAGAGCCATTTGAGGAATTCACTGTAGTTTTTCCTTTAAAAAACTTTCAAAAAAACAAAAATTTCAATCAATATTGGAATAACCAATCAAGGACAGTCGAGTAATTATCAACCGAGGTATTTCAAAGAGCAATCCAATGCTCATTCTGAAAGAAACTTTGAGTCTACCCCTCCCACTCATAATTCTGAGAGTAAACTTGAATAGTTCATGAGGGAACAAAAATAAGTCTCAAAACAACAACAGAACATTATTAATACCTTGATGACTTACGTGGGTCAACTCACCTCTAGTATTAGTGTTATAACAAATAAAATGAGTGGTTGCCTTCCATCACAACCTCAAGTGAATCTGAGGGATAATGGAAAGAAAAATGTGAGTACCATTGAACTTAGGAGTGGTACAAAATTGAATAACCCTCAAACTAAGAACATCAAGGATGTTACTGAAACTGTTAAAGAGAATATCACCACTGATAAAAATTATGAAAAATCTAAAATTGATAGAGCCACAAAGTTAAAGGATGAAATATTTTTTTAATGAAAAATGAATGATTATAAGAGGATGTCTGGTTCTTATGTTTCTATAAATCGTACTCAAAATATCCCAAAAACATTCAAACCTCCACTGCCTTATCCAAGGTGTGAACCATCACTGAAGTCAAGTGCTTAAAAATAATTGGATAAAGAGGTTTTGGAAACTTTCAAGAAAGTGAAAGTTAATATTCCACTGCTCGAGGTTGTGAAAAAAATTCCAAGATATGCTAAGCTTCCGAAAGTCATATGTACCCAAAAGATTATTTTAAAATGAGGATAAAAAAGTAAACTTAGGTAGGAATGTTTCATCCATGATTCAACATGCCCTTCCTGTCAAGTTTAAAGACCAAGGAACATTTACCATTCCTTATACCATTGAGAAATGTGAATTAAAATATGTGATTATTGATCTAGGTGCCTCCATAAATGTCATTCCACATTTTATCTACTTATATATTCTGGTTGGAGACTTGAAACCCTCTATAATTATCATTTAACTTTCCAACTGAAGTACCACCAAACCTGCTGGAGTTATAGAGGATGTTCTCGTTCAAGTGAGAGACATGATTTTTCTTGTTGACATTTATGTTTTGGATATGGAAGATGATCGGTTCGACACACATGCTCTCCTCATCCTAGGGATACCATTTCTAAAAATAGACAAAGTGATCATCAATGTTTTCAAGGGAACACTTTTACAGGAATTTGGAGGAGATGTTTTTCATTTCAACATTTTTTATTCAATGAAACACCTAGTTGAGGATCATTAAACTCCCCATGTAAACATGATTGATTGGTTTTCCTCTATCATGTTACCTGATTTTTTCTGTGATGAAATACCAACTGATGTGTCAAAAGATATAAATTTTTCTGATACTAAATCAGATCAATAAGATGTTGAAATTGGAGGTTGTGAAGAGTCTAGGGATGTTGAGACTGAATATCTAAGCATTTATAAAGATGAATTTCTACAAACCACTAAACATGTTAGTATTATCCATGGACAGGTTTCCAATTTTTCACATGAAACAAGTCTTCAAATCATGTAAGGAGATCACCATGATGAACATGAAGCTTCACAAAACAATATAACTTCTTAGAAGTTCCCTGTGATCAATGAATCCACCCCACCAGAGATAGAATTGAAACCCATTCCAAAGAACCTCAAGTATGACTTATTTGGTCATAATGAACAATTCCCTATAATCATCTCAAAATATTTGTCAAAAGTCTAGGAAAACCAATTATTGGAAGTTCTCAAGTCCCACAAAGAAGCCATAAGATAGACTCTCTCTGATCTAAAATGAATCAGTCCCTCAGTTTGCATGCACAGAATTTTACTAGAGGAGAATGTTTGACCAGTGAGACAATTTCAAAGAATATTGAACCCAACACTTCTGAAGTTTGTGAAGAAAGAAATCACCACCCTTCTGGATATTGGTATTTTTTCCCATATTTGATAGTGAATGGGTTAGTCTAGTCCATGTTGTTCCTAAGAAAAGTGGATTTACAATATCAAGGAATGAATTTGGTGATCTTTTCCTAGTAAGGATTCCAAATAAATGAAGAATGTGCACTGATTACAGGAAAGTAAATTTGGTTACAAGGAAAGACTACTTCCCATCACCATTCCTTGATCAAGTCCTTGAAAGACTAATTGAGAAAACTCACTATTTTTTTCTTGATGGATTCTATAGATATTTTAAAATTAGAATTTTATTAGAGGATCAAGAGAGAACCACCTTCACATGCCCCTTTATAACTTTTCTATATAGAAGGATGCCCTTCGGTTTATGTAATGCTCCTGGAACTTTTCAAAGGTGTATGATAAGCATCTTCTCTGAATTTTTGGAAACCTGCATGGATGTTTTTATGGATGACTGCATTGTGTATGGATCATCTTTTGAAAGTTGTTTGAAAATCTTGGCACATGTACTTGAACATGCATAAAAAAAACCTTGTTATAAATTATGAAAAATTCCATGTTATGGTTGGTAAATGGATTTTTCTTGGACATGTTGTGTCTCATTATGGAAATAAAGTTGATAAATCCAAAGTTGAGGTCATTTCTTCATTACCATCCCCAAAAATTGTAAGATATATGAGATCCTTCCTTGGGCATGCTAGATTTTATAGGAGATTCACTAAATATTTCAGTAAGATTGCACTTCCATTGTCTAGATTGCTCCAAAAATATGCCCCATTTGTCTTTGATACGAATTGTATAAATTCATTTAATGATCAGAAACAAAGACTGATAACCCCTACCATTATTCAACCACCAAAACAGGACATTCCTTTTGAAATCATGACCGATGCATCTGGCTTTTCTCTTGGGGAAGTGTTGAGTCAAATGACAGAAAATAAATCTCATGTGATTACCTATGCCTCCCAAACTCTAGATCAAGACCAATAAAACTACAAAAAAACTGAGAATGAACTACTATCTATTATATTTTCTCTATACAAATTAAGAATTTATCTTCTATGCTCCAAGGTGATTGTTTTCACTGATCATTCTAAAATCAGATTCTTAATGAAGAAACATGATGAAAAACCAAGACTTCTGTGATGGATCTTGTTGTTACAGGAGTTTTATGTTGAAATAAAAGATAATAAAGGATGTTAGAACCTTGTTACTGATAATTTGAGAAGGATACCATCTGTTGAGAAAAGAAAACTTCAGATCTGTCCACCAATTAAGGAAACCTTTCCAGATGATGAGTTATTTGCTGCTCAAAGCGAAATACCATGGTTTGCTAATATTATGAACTATTTGGCTTCTGATGAACTTACCCACTCATTTTCCAAACAAAAAATTTATAATAATTTTATTGATTTAAAGAAATACATTTGGGGTGATCCTTAATTATGGAACATTGGTAGTGATCAAATGATATGAAGATGCATTCCGAAATCTAAATTTCAATCCATCCTATATTTATGCCACACTTTAAATTGTGGAGGACACTTTGGACCACAGATAAAAGCAAGAAAAGTTCTTGATTCTAGATTTTATTAGCCCACCATTTTTAGAGAAGCTTTCTAATTCTATAGAACCTTTAAAAAATTTCAATTCCAAGGAAACATTTCTAAGGGCAATGAGATGCCACAAAAACCACTTTTGTTTTGTGATGTCTTTGATGTATGGGGAATGGATTTTATGGTTTCTTTTACCAATTCTTTTGGATATCTCTACATCTTACTAGATTTTGATTATGTGTCCAAGTGGGTAGAGGTTATACCCACCCGAACTGATGATGCAAAGATTGTGTCCAAATTTTTGAATGGAAATTAGTTTTCAAGGTTTGGATTTCCAAAGTTTCTAATTACAGATCAAGGAACCCATTTTTGGTAATAGGAAATTGGAATATCTTTTGAAGAAATATTTTTCTCATAATAGGGTCTTTATACCCTATAATCCTCAAACAAATGTCATGGATGAGTTTTTCAATATGGAGATCAAACAAATTCTATAAAAAACAGTTAACCCAAATAGAAAGGATTAGAGTTTGAGACTTGATGATGTTCTTTGGGCCAATAAAACTGCTTTCAAAACCCTAATATTAATTTCACCATTTATATTAGTCTATATAAAAGCTTTTTATCTACCATTTGAGTTAGAAAACAAATCCTTTTGGGCTTTAAAAACATGTAACATGAACCTATTTTCTGCTGGGAAAGAAATAAAATATCGTTTGTAGGAGCTAGAAGAGATCAGAAATAATGCATATGAAATCTCCATGTTATACAAATAGAGAACCAAATACTTTCATGATGGGATGATTCTCAACAAAAACTTCAAGGAGGGAGACAAATTTATGTTGTTCGATGCCATATTGAAACTCTTCCCAGGTAAATTTTTTTCCAAATGGTTTGGCCCATTCATCGTTACTCATGTTTTTCCTTTTTGTGCAATAAAGGTTAAAGATCCAGAAAAAGGAGATTATTCACTATAAATGAGAATAGGATGATTCTATTTTAAGAAAAATTTCAAGATCCTCTAGGGGAGGATATTCAACTTCATGATGCGGAATACAATTGATGTCAGGTTATGTCTTCCCTTATCATTATTTTTTGTTATGTCTTTAATTTCCTGAATTTCATGATCAAATAACTTGTATACACAATGATTACATTTCATATAATAATTGTAGGGGGAATTCTAGGTAGATTAGTATTTTAGGATCTTTCATTTTAATTTTTTTTTTCAAATTTTCTTTTCATTTTTTGGTGTATTTAAAATTTAAGGCATTTTCTTTTCAATTTTATTGTGTTTTAAAAGAAGGTTTTGGAATTTGTTGAAATTATTTTTTCTTTGAAACTTATACCAAGGAGTGAACCAATTGATCCTTTGAAACTGAACATAAATGAATTCCAAAAATGAAATTATTTCAATTTCAAAATTTTGGAAAATTCTTTAAAATACTGCTTATTTTTAAAACTCAAGGCACATATCCCTAACTTTTTAATTGAAATTCTCATTATTTTCAGGCCACTGGACCCATTTTTACATCTTATTCACATTCAACTCTTTCTTAAGAGAACTAATTTCTGATTTTTTAAACTAGAACATGGTTTATTGCTATCAAAACTTGAAGGCTGAGATGCTTGTGATTAAAATTATTGAGGCATTCTTTTAGATATTGGATCCCCCTTTTTCATGATTATCCTCTTTATTTCAGTATTACTTGAACATTTTATCTTTATTGATCCCTTAGTATCCATGTATATCCTGTTAGGTTAGCCACTTTATAATCCAAATTTCCTATTCCAGCCTTCTCTAGAAGTATAAATTCATGATCTGGTTGAACTTAAGTGTGAGGGGGAAGAAAAATTGTTATGTGCTACCTCATTTTGTGTTGCTTTGGCAGGACATTCAAACATTGAAGAAATATTTGTGATGTTGGAATATATTCTATTGAGATGTGTGCCCTATATGGATCTCTCAAATGAAATAGAGTTCTTCCTTTCTAGAGCATGAAATATAAGAAATTTGTGCCCTATCTGGAGTTTTCAAAAAAAATGTCATATTTGGTAGTGAAATATTTATGGAATGGGATGGAAAAGATATGATCGGAGCTAATTTTTTTCAGAGGATAATATGAAGGGGACCATACTTGAGTGAAAATTAGAATCATGTATTTCTGATTCAAAAAGAGCCAAACCCTCCTTATTCATCCACAGAATTTTCTACATTTGAATCCTAACAACCCCAATCCACATAAAAACATTGTAAAGTATTCATGATAATCACATATTCTTGGCTCACATTGGGTGGATATGTAGAAATTTATCAAGCCTGTGGTAATTCTTGTATGATTTGGATGAGAAAAGTCTTATTCCAAATCTATATTGTATGCTGAGAGAAAATAAATGTGAGGTAAGTGTGTTGTGTGCATGGTAAGAGAAAAAAAGTTTAAATGGATTGAATGATCTAAATTGACAATTTGAAATATTTGTTTTTAATGAGGCATGATATCTTTTTTATTCTTTGTAATAAATTGGTAAGCTCTATTGATATGTGTTTTTAATTTTCCTTAATTCAGTGCTCACATGTCTAGGAGTCGAAGTTCCAAGTGTGGGGGAATTGATAGAGCTAATATTTACACTTTTATTTATGTCTATTTAAATGATTTAAACTCCACAAAGATCTTATTTGTAACAATTTTGGATTTAGGGTGTGTTTGGGGATAAAAAGTTTCAATTTTATAATTCTGTATTTTTAACAGATTTTATCACGGGGGTATTATTGTAATTTATCATAAAATATATTTCCAAATTTTGTGATTCAATTTTTTTTGGAATCATTATTTTGTTTACTTCAAATTTTTTTGCTACACTAAGGGATTATTTGAGCATCCAGATGCCTAAACAAATAAATGGAGTTGAATATTTTTTCAGACGGATTGCGTGGAACCTACCTCCGTAATAGAAACACAATTCAGTCTACACACCTATAAATGAGGTTATTCTACTTTTATATGAACAAGAACTCTAATATTCATTCACATATTAAATTACATGGAGTTTTTAATCCATTAAGGTGTCCATTGAATGACATATTTTTAAAGGAAGCTTCCTGGAACCTGCGTCCAAAAAAAGAAACCACTAATGAAAAATTCATAACTCATGCATCCTGTAGACAATTAATATAATATTTTGAGGGTGAATGTAAAACAAATTATGAACAACTTTTATAGAGGGGGCCATGCCTGAATATTCTAATTAATGGGTGAAATCCGTGACAACTTTTGGAGGATTAAATATGCCTATAAAAGGAGTGGAGTTCCTACCTCTCAAAGCATTCCATTCATCACCACGCCATCTATCACAAAGGGGTTGTCTTGAGAGAGAAAAGCGTAAGGTGGAGATTAATATCATTAATAAGATTCTATTATTTGATGATTCAATAAATATGATGAATGTTTCTCAAGTGATGCATGGCTAAGTGGCAAGTGGTGGCAGACGGAGACACCCAACAGACACTCTCTTCCGAGTTTCGATTTTAATATGTAATCTATTTTTGAATTTATCTTGAACATGTACTTTTAAATTAATATGGTTTTTTTATTTATTAAATATATTTTCAACAGACTTGTTTGGATCTTATTTCCTTCTATAAAGTAAATCAATTGATTTTGCTATTTAAAATTCTTTGGTGAGGTCTTTCCATTGAGCATAGCGAATTCAATTAGGTTCAATTACTTGATGGTATTTAAGTAATTTATTCACTTCTATAGGTGGTATAACAATAATATTGAATTCTTAATATGATTTATATTAAAATTTGAGTGTACACCTAGGGGTCCTTGGGGGTATATTTAGAAATTTAAATTAAGGGATATTTAAATATACAAGGAAGAGGGGAGTGTCTAAGAGGGTGAAGTTTGTCCGAAACTACTGTTTTAAATATTATTTTTCAAACCCATTTTATTATATAAATTTTCTTAATTGTTCTTAAAAAAATTTACACTTTATTATTTAATTAAAATTCTATTTTCAAACTGTTAATCAAATCCCCATTTTCATTTTAGCAAAAATAACAAAAGTGACAGTTTCGCAACTCGATATGAAACCTTCTCAGGAGACAACCCTATGGTCGCTAATGTGCTACATAATAAGGGTAAAATATTTATTGAGGTTTTTGTGACACAAAAAAACACTCACATAAATAACATACCAAAAGTTATCTCTTTATAAAAATAGTTTTTTCACTATATTTTATGTTTTTAATTAAAACAAAATTATAAATTTTAGGTTGTAAATTTGGAAAATTTGGCTTAATTTTTGGAATTATCATGTAAATATTATATTAATATAAATTTTGGATATTTTTATAAAAACATTAATTTTTAGGTGAATAGTGAAAAATACCATTTTCACAAATAAAACGACTTATATAAAATTATTAGTATATAAGTAAGAACTAGAAATTGTTTAAACCTTTTTATATGTTGAAATATGTATTTTATAAGTGGATTTATAATTTTAAACATGTTTCTTTCATTTAGAAACCCATATTTTATATTTTAGAATGTAGGTTATATTTTTCAAATTTAATTGTCTTTAATTCATTATACATTTATTATTTTAAAATTAATTTTTATCACTTTTAGAAATTTAATCGTATTAAATGGATTTATAATTTTGAATAATTAGGTCCAAATTATGTAAAAATTACCATTTTATTTTTATCCATATTGGATAAATTTCTTATTTATAAACTAATTGTTGCGGTAAAAGTTAAAATGGTAAAAGTAAAACTATAAGAGTAAATGACCTCAAACATGTTTAAAAAGGTGTTAAATTTTGTGGTTGAAGATTTATTGACCTAATATCACCCCAAATTCTAATTTTGTCTAATATTGTAACCATTTAACATTGTATAATGTTTTTTACTATTTACTGTTACAAAAGTTTCCCTCCTCTCCATTATAAAAGGAACCCTTCACTCCATAACTTCCACACTCTTTACAAAGACTTAGTCTCGACCAAAGCTATGAAACATGTCCTATATGACTTTTCCTTTTCAAAATTCCAAGATTAACTTCCTTAATTTTTTACTCAAGGGATATCATATAAAGTAGAAAGGAAATATTCTTTGTCAATCTCTCATAAATCATTCCTTTGTTTTCCGACCTATTTTAAGATCTATTTTTTCATTATATTATAATGAAATAAATATTAATAATATAATAAAAAACATTTATGATGATGAAATATTCAATAATGAATTTATCCCTTCTACTTAGAAAAACTAAAATGTTGTCATGTGTACATCCAGACTACTGCCTCCATAACCGACATGTTTGATTTTTCTTAACTACATTTGATGGATGGTTTAAAAGGGTAATTAATGGTTTAATATGATAATTATACCATAATTAGAAATATATAATCATAAGACCATTTGCTACTTTCTTTCTATTATATGGGAAATTAACATGTCACTCATACATACGTACAGACTACCGCCTCAATGTGATGATGTACTTAAATTTACATAAGAACCTACCTTAGTTAACTTTAAAAATATATTTAAAGAATAAAATGTATTTTTATAAAACTACAAAGTTTTTATAAATATAATATTATACATTTTATAGGTGATACTAACACTAAAATATCACAATAAATTGAATCACCCAAGATGAACATTTCGAGGTACATTTCTTAATCTTGGTTTATTTTATAAAAACATATATAACTATATAATTTTTATACAAATATAATAATAAAATACATAAATAACTTTAATTCTAGACATTATGAATTTAATCCAAATCACCTTCTTCCATGGTCAATATTCCAAAAGTGTTATAGAGAATTTGATCGAAGCACCTTAAGAAACCAATATAAGAAAAAAATATAATAAATAAATAACATATGCTAAGAAATGAACCTTGTAAAATTTAAAAAAGGAGAATAATATTACTAATAAGGTTTTTAATAAACTTAATTTGGATATTTAGTAAGTTATGTGCAAGCACAGAGCAAATCGGGACCAAGGTAACGGTTTCATCAACTCAATTTATGATTCATTGGGTTATAGTCTTTATTACTTGAATATAATATTCATATTTCCTTTGAATTTTCAATTCCAACATTTTATATGTTATTCTCTATTTTTCTCTTGGGAAATTATTTTTCATCATCAATAACAATTTCTTTGATAAAATATTTTACAAAATAAAAGTAAAACATTGGTAAGAATAACTCTCATTCTTACCAATGGATATTTTTCTTCCACATATAGGTTTTTTCTATCAAAACTATTTTGTTTAAATAAATCCAAATATTATTTTTCTTTTATATTATTTATATTTTCCTATACCTTTTTTATAAAATGAAATTATTTCAACATTTTTATGATGTTTTTTTCTTTAAACTAGCTTGAAAAGATTAATAAATGCATTTCTTTTCATTATTTACCACTCCAGATTTATTAGATTTATTTTATTTATTTATTTTCAAGGATATTTTATTTGTAAATCTTTATAATATGTTTTTAAAAATACTTTTATTTACCTTATCAAAAAAAAATTAAAGTAAATTTCACTTTATCATTTATGAAAATGTTTAAATTTTTTTGTGAAAATGTTTATATTTTCACTTCTATTTTTACTCCAATGATTATCTCTCATAAAGTGATGTTTGATAACCCTCTATATATTATTATTATGTGATTTATTTTTGAAAATGGGAAATTTTATATCTCATAATTTCTTAATTTTGTGTTATATGGTGTTTTCTAAAAGGTTTATAAAACTCATCCTTTTTTCATGGGTTATTTAAGATATGATTATGGTTGTTATTAAGTGGAATATATATGTGTGGGTGATGATGGTTGGGGTTATGTATATACCTTAAATGCATTGGTTTAATTTTATATATCATGTAATAGTAAATCATGGAAATAATGAGATTTTTCACATAGAAATGGGCATAAAGGGTTTACTCACAAAGGTTTTCTTAGGATTATAGTTGTGCCAAACTTCCAAGTTGTTTATCAAGTTATGAAACATTTCTAAGATTATTTTAATTTTTATAGTACTCCATGATTTCATCATTACACCATATCTTTAAATTATTTCTCACTTTTATATCATACACACATGTTTTATGATAATTTATATATATATTGATCCATGTCATAACTTTTACCCTTCCTGAATGATCTATTTGTGATATTTAGTTGATCCATCATGTATTATGGTTATAATATATGGACTTATGATTTTTTATTAATATATTTATGTATTCCTAATGTTATATTTCATGTTTATTATTTGACACATTATGGTATATTTTTCCCTTACTAAGCGTCTAAGCTCACCCATTTTATATGTTTTTATTATCCTAGTTATGAGGAAGATTATATCATGTGAGATGTATAGAAAATGGTTTTGAGTAGCATGATTATGTAGAAATATTTTCAAGTATTATAAAATAATATGTTTATATAGATAATATTTAATACACTAAAACTTTATATACTTAGGTTGTGCGACTGTCTATGATATGTATTATTTAAATAATGAGATTAATGTACTATTTATATCATGTTTAACTTGGATCGCTTTATTAGACTTTAGATTATTCTAAATATATATCTTTAATAGATTACTTTTATGTATTGAGGATAATCATGATGACATATTCTCATAGCGAGGTAGGATATGTTGGGTGTGTCATAAGTGATATAAAATTAATTGAATAAATCAAGAAATGGTTTTTCCCTTTTGAAATAATGAAATATGATGTCCTTAGCCCTTTTATTAAAATGAAACTATCTTATTAAATCCATTGACATGATAGTTCAAGGATAAGTTCATTTTAGGGAGTCAAATAAATATAAATCAAGTAGATAGGTTGATGACACAATGTATGAAACCTTCTTGACAAGATATCAACTAAAATGGATTGTATTAAAAAGTAAGTATTAATATGAAATTGTTTCCATTTAAAAATTAACTTATTTTTATATGTATTCCCTAATTTGTTTCTAGATGTTGATTTTATAGTTTAGGTAGGTTCACATAATTCCACTGAGAAAGAGTCCTAGAGGGTCACACGCTAAGAATATCCAGATTCTTGATTAAATTATATTTGAATAAACAATATGAATAAATATTATTCTCAACTCATGGAATAATAATTATTCAGGTTAATTTGATCACATTAATTCAATCACTTATTATTTAGGTTTAGAATATATGTGATTTGAATATTAAATAAATATATATTTTTACATTATTAGAGAAAATATTTATTTATTTATTGAATGAATAATATAATGATGTGTATTTATTTAAATAAATATTTATTATTATATATTTGATGGATGTCGAGGAGTATTGAAATACCAAGTTATGTTCCTAATGGAAATGATATATTTTATTTACTATCATTTAAAATAAATATTAATTTATTTATTTAATAAATGATTTTTAAATATCTATGAGTTATTTCATATCATAGAATATAAAAATATTATTATTATTATTTAACATGAGGTTTATTCAGAATAAAAAAATAGATAAATGGACTCTTATAATTTATTAATTGTTTAACCCTAAGTATATATTCATAAATATATAAATTCTAGAGTTATGTAAACTTTTATTCATAAAATATTATCCCAAGATAATTATCTCAAATACCTAGAGAGAAATTTTTAAGAACTCTCTCAACACAGGGATAATAATCCCCATCCTCCCTCTCAATGATGAAAGAACAATAGAGTAATCTTTCAAGATCAAAATATTACTTGTTATAATCAATGATGAATGATGCAATGAATTTGGTTCCTTCACTCTAGAACCCAAAATACTAATGTTGGTGATTTAATATTTTTGGATCATGTGTAGATATAATTAGAGGAACTTTCGTTTGTATTCTTCACCATAAAAATGATATTGTAAGAGTATATACCAAATTGAGTAATGAAAATGAAAGAATTATCATGTTGTGGTAATTATTTATTTAAATTAATTATAAATTAAATCTGAAATGATCCTATTTATGAATATTCTAGGGTATCAATTGTAATTTTTTATTTATCCATTTATAATAACAAAACAAATTGGTGGGCATGAGACCAACTACTTATGTTACACCCTAAAACCTTCAAACACCAACATTTCCCTACTACCAACTTGACTCACACTGTAGAGAGTTATATCTCACTATCCCAACAAAATACACCTACCAAATCAAACTACATGGGGTACCTAAATCAATTTAGGAATGAAATTCCAATAAAAATTCATCTCCCTAACATGCATTACCTATACAGGATCACACAAAGGGTATCCAATGCTCTACTCAACCAACTATAGGGCTATAATTTTTCACATGCACATAAATATAACATCACTATATCTATATAGAAACATATGTAATATTAGACCTTTGATTTTAGTAAATCAATGTGCCCTAAATTTTTTATTTAAAAAAACATTCAATAACTTATTATTATTGTTTTAATTAACCAAAACCTCTTTCAAAAACATTTTACATTCCATTTCATTTCTAAAAAAAAGTTTTTTAAACACCTTTTCCTTTCAAAAAAAAATTTACAACCACAATAATTCATGAACATGTTATGTATAACTATTTTTTTATTTGATGCATTAATAAACACACACATTATACCCTAGACCAAAATTAAATCCATAAATAAATAATATCACAACACCTTAATAAATAAATCAATTAACACTATGAAAATAAATAACCATAATCATATAACCCTAATAACTTGGATTTCCACTGGACATGTGTTCACAAAGAATAATATTAGTGAAAAATCTATGTTTTTACTAGTACTATATCCATATAATATATCTTAAATAGTAATAAACCCAAAATAATATTATAATACCACTTATAATATTCATAACTAGTTAAATCTAACAATAATTGATTCAGGTGATGCTACATGAACTCCGGTACAAATCCTTATGTGCTTGAGGTTGTTAACCAGCGGTGAAATTCTATATATATTGAGGAGACTATAATCTTGATATCATAAAAATAAACAATAGATAAATAACTAAAATTGTAATAATAACCATAAATTAGAGTATATAATGGGTTTATAGCTCAAAGTATACTATATAATAATTCTTATGTAGTCGTCATGCTGCATGGCCACTGTCATAGTACCACCCCACATAGTAGTTCTCACATTTATGCTTCCCCACACTACCCCTATTAGTGTTTCTCTACACCGGTCCTCTATATGATAGTAATACATTTAGTTTCAATTTATTTTCAACTTCTATGTTAAAAAACTAATTTTTATATTTAGTTGTTTTTTATTATAGTTTGTAAATAATCTATAAATTATAAGTGTTAAACTTTATAAAATAGGATTTTCAAGTAAAAATTAAATATAAAAATTTTATATCTATTTCTCATTTTTTGGAAGATAAATAAAATGTTTATTTATTTGTTAAATTCCACTAATATTCATGTTTAGTAAATTGTTGGAAAATATAAATATTTTTTATGCTTAAATATATATGATAAATTACTTCTAGGAACTAGATCATTTCATTTCATCCTATGTGTGAATCTATAAAATTTAGTTTTTCATATATCTTCACCTCATTTTGAAATTTATAGTTATGGTATTAAGATTAATTATTTAATATAGTTTATGAATATTAGGTGTTAAAGATATTATGAGTTGAATTCTCTCTTGAGTAAAGTATCCCTGTGTATAGGGACTTTGGGTCAGACTTTCCACTGGGATAGAGGTTTATGCCTTGTCCTAGAAAGGTGGGGGTTGGATATCAATGGATCTAGGATTACTATTGTAAATATTTTTATTTTCATATAACTCTATGCCTTTACATGAAAAGTCCATATACCTTATACATGAGATGCATTCGGATATTTATGAATATGTTTGTACTCTACTTTGGGTGAATAAAAAAACTTATCTATTTTTAAAGGAGTTACACATTAATGTGATGTGAACACATTAATTTGGTTGTTAGAATCAAAAATCCAAAACTAAATCGTTAGAATAATGCATACACAAGGGAATAAAATATGAGAAGACAAATATTTCATAAGGTTCAATATTTATGAATTTAATATACATATGATGTAAATTAAATTGTGGATACTTTAAAAAATTATCAAATACTAAGTGTGATATTCCTTCCAAATAAACACTTTTTTAGACCTCAGTCATCCAATTGGTTAAAGTTTTCCAAAGTAGAGTTCCCCTGGATTATCATATGTAAGGTAAGAAAGTACTGGGTGATAATGGATCATCCTTCAATATATTCTTTCAAAGTAGGGTTCACTTGGATTTTATGTTTTTATCTTGTTATTTGTATTTACTTTGGGCTATACTTAGTTGGGAAACCCTTAGGTAGGATACCGAAGGAATAAAGTTAAGTTTTTACATATGATGGATCTGGGGAAAGGGTTTCATGCTCAACTATCCAAGAATAATAATGGATATGATTGGGATGATTTGATACCTAAATAACTAAATGGTGATAGGAATACCAAATTGGACTCATCACATAGTGAAATATAGATCATTCCTTACTAAATAGATATGATGTGAGGGGTTATCAATTTTAGTGGGATCACATTCATTAAATTTTTTTATGAAAAGATATAAAACATGATACTCACCCACTAATATGTCTTTATTGTAGACTATAGAATAATAAATAATAATATTAAGATCACTTATAGTTATGACCTATAAAATAAATAACAATTTGTATCTTGGGTTGAGAATTGTTCATAATTTGAATCATTCTAAACATCTAAATGTGAATTTTATAGATATTAATTTTTCCACCTCTGACTCATGGTTATTAGATATCAAGTGTGTGTCGCACATTTTTGTTGGAAAACACGAAATCATAGATAAAGGGGTTTAATGAAGAGTGAAGTAGATCTTTGTTTCAATAATGGAGCAATATTTCATGAATTATAATTTATCACTTATGATATAACTTTACTGATTTAATTAATATTAGAATTAGAAAAAAATATTATATTCTCACCATAAATATGAATTTTATTTCTAAATATTGTATAGATAAGAATATATTTTAATTTTATATTTAAAAATTATGTTTTATATATAATAATGAAATATATTATATCATTGGAAATATAATAAATTTTTTATACATTATAGATATGGATAATCTCATTTCTAATATTTAAGATAAGAAGATCAAGGGTGAGTATAATCCCACCAAACTTTATCCTCATCACCTGGGACATATATATAAGAAATGCATCCAAAAACACCATAAAGATATATTATTGGAACCATCAGATTATCAATCATTTTAGAATTATGAATTCTGTTTATTAAGAAATATGACCAAAGAAACTTTTTATATAAAAGGTGAAAGGAACAGTGGATTATTTGATCCCATACATAGTGATGTATGTGAACCAATGATTATAAAATATATTGGTTGTTTTAGGTAATTCATTATCTTTACCAATGAATTTATTCAGTATAGTTATATTCTTCTAATGAAACATGTTTATGAAATTTTTTAAAGGTTTAAATATTTTTTAAAAAAATTATATAATAAAATTAATAAGATTATTAATATCATTCAATTAGATCCAGGTGGTGAATACTTAATCCATGAATTCACTGATCATCTAAGGAATTGTGGAATTGTTTCAAAACTCACTCCTACTAGAAAAACAAAAGGTAATGGTGCGTCTAAGTGAAAGAGATGTAATTTTTTATATATATTCCAATCAATGATGAGTTAATGTGACATTCCTATTATATTTTGTGGTTAAACTATGGAAACTTATTTTTACTATTATACTTTGTTCCACATAAAGCAATCATAATGACATTTTTTGAGATATGGACTGGTAAATGTATTATTATGTATTTTATAAGGATTTTGGGTAGTTAATAATATGTATGGCATTTGGATTCTAATAAAATTTATCTTAAGTCTGAAAAATGTTAGTTTATTGGTTATACCAAGGAAACTAAGGGATATTATTTCTATAACTCTTCTGAGAATATAGTTTTTATGGCCTGATTTTTTTCATTTTTTTAGATGGATTTTATCATATGACATGTTACCGGGAGGATTTTTAGACTTAGTGAAGTTCAAGAACAACAAGAAATAAATGTTCCTGATATGTAATGTAACATCCCAAGTAAGTAATTAATAATATATATTTTTATCTATGTCTATTAATGAATTATATAGTGTTTTAGAGGCTTAAAATGAGAATAAATCCAATCTTAAGCATGGAATACACTAATATTTTTAAAAGATTGTTTTAATGCCTTTTGATGGCAAACCATTTTTAAATAAACATTTTGACAATTTTATAAGCTCTATTTTTCAAAATAAACATATTCTTTATGATTGGGACATTGAAATTTACATTGGATAAATTTTTGGTATTTTTCTGACAATGTTCATTTTTTAATGAATAGTGAAAAAATACTGCATTTTACATCAAAAATGATTTTTCATCTAATTTAATTATATGGTTAGATTATTTTTTTAATTGGTATTAAAGTTTAATTTGAATATATTTTTACCATTTAATCCAATGGTGGTCATTAGGATTAATTTCACTATGGAATTGGGCATAAACTAATGCCAAACTTTTCATAGATATTGTTTCAAAAAAACCCGCTATTTGTTTTGACAACAGGAATTATTTTTAAATAAATTATTTCAATTTCTGTGTTTGTAATTTGGTAAAATGGATTAAATATTTGTAATCAGAAGTTCCAAATTATTTAATTAATACTATTTTGTGTTTGGACAATATGAATAGTACCGACGGTAATTATCTTTAATTATCTTGATTAATGAGTAATCGGGTAGTTAAGGAAAATAAAATAATATCATAATAATAAAAAATGACACCAACATGTGTCCTAATGCTACTGGTTGTCTCATGACTGACCATGGGATGCCTTTTTCCAAACTTGGGGACCCCATGGAATCACTTTTGTGTGAAAGTGACTTTTTATCTTTTTATTTTTTAAAGAAAGTAAATATAACAAAGAATGTATCACCTGAGTAAAACATTTTTTATTTTCTCTAAATAAATTATCTGTTGGACTATAAATAGTCATTAGAAATCTAAAAATATTTCCTACATCATGATATTTTTTTTATAATTTTTATACATTAAATAAATTAAATTATTTATGACATCATGATGATGTAGCGATTACCTCATTAATAAACGATTTAAATAAAATGAAAAGATAATGTAAAATCTAAGACTTAAACTTGTCAAATACCTATTGGATGAGTTCGTTTAGAACCCTTATCACCTTATCCTTGAAATACATCAATTTGGGACCTTTAAAATCCGAAACTCACTTGAAAATAAGGTAACATTTTGTAACTTTCCAAGAGTGCCCCTCCTCTCCTATTATAAAAGGCCCCCAACTCTACCTCCTTACCCACACCTCTCAAGCCTTTGGCTCGGCCAAAACCTGCCCATTTTGTCTCTCCACATCCCTCTATAAATATTAGAAGCCTCACTTTGGGCGGAAGTCTTCCCAAGGAAACCTTTGATCCCAAATCAAAAACAGTTACCCGATTTAAAGGTAGTGTCTTCTCTTGTGTTCTTATGTTTTATTTTGCTTCTCCAACCCCCTAAACTCTTTTTATTCATTTATTTTGTAACAACACCAGTATCTTACATATACTAGGATGTTGTTATATGAATTATTCGAGCTACACTTACACACACCTACATCTAAAGGTTAAATAACATACTGTTTCTGTGGATGGTGAATTTCTACCTCACGAAACGATGATTGTTCAATATTCTTCTAAAACCTTCAAAGGTGGCCATTAAGATGTCACTATATTTATATATGATATATAATATGTTTATGTTTTCCTTAAGCTTCTGTATTTTTCATTTATGGCATACCTTTATGGTTTCCATTATGGGTAAACGCGATATCTTCATTTTAGGAAGTGCGGACTACCGCCCCCTCAAAGTGATTTGATTCGTTAATACCATATGTGGTATTTATAAAGGATAGATTTAATGATATTATATATGATACCATACTGGAATTATAATACTATTATCTATCATTATGTTTTAATTCCATTAAAGTATGAGGTAGAAATGAAAGTAGTGTTCATGCATTCGTACGGCTTACCGTCTCCATGAACGGTGCATTTCATTTCTTATCCCCAAATATAATGTACTATTATAAGTACCTATATATAATGGATATATATGATTTATGTTACATCTAAATGATTAATATAATTCTGGAATTAAAATATACATATCTCTCATTTAGTTTTAATTCCATTAACATGACATAGAAATGAAAGTAACGTTCATGCGTACGTACGGCTTACCATCTCCATGAACGGTGCATTTCATTTCTTACCTCTAAATGTTATGTAATATTGTAAATGAATATAAATACTGGATATATATGATATATATGGTATATAAATCATGATTATAACTCTAGATATAATGGATACATAAACAACTTGTAATTATAAAGAGCATATTTTTGACTCAAGTACCAATGATTGTTAAAACGACCGTTATTAACTTAAATAATTACATAGTGTTCATGACATGGTAATAAGTGATATAAAAGGAATAATGAACTTGAAAAAGGTTCTTAAGAAAGTAGAAATTAACTCAAGTTTATTATTCAGGACATTAAAGAATGATCGAGTCATGTCGGACCCGAGGTATGGGACTTCATCTCAATCTCCTTTCATTGAGAAATATTTTGTTTTATACACAACCTTCTTTTATACGGTGTATAAACCCCTTTGACTTTTACGTTTATAAAAAAGGAATCTTTTTTATATGAAGCGTTTTACTAAACGACAAAAGGTAATGTATTTGTCGTACGTATGCGGCGACAACGACTTCTTCGTTGCTGTGACAATTATTTTAGTTTCGGCTTCCTCTACAAGCCATACATTTTTTTGAAAAAAGAAAAATAAATACCTTATTTTAATTTTATTTTATTTTGTTATTAAAAATGGTTTTCATAATGTTTTTATATCAATGTGTTGTATTGATATCTTGTGATTGAAAAGTGGAAATGTTATGTTTCCATTATGCATGTTTTATGTGATACGATTATGTTATGGTTCTTGGGAATTATTATGAAGATGGGTGGTTCCGTGATAAACTAAGGGCAGGTGAGCCCGATATAGCTCTCCAATGCATTGGGTAACGCAAAGGAGTAAAACGTTGAGGTTTCTCCGAAGAGATTTAGGGAATATACTGTGATGGGTATTCCAAACGTAACCAAGAGGGTTACTCCCTACGTAAGAATGTTATGAATGCATCAAGTTACCTTTATGTCTTATGATTTCTATGATTTATTCATGACTTGATGAGGTATATTAAAGTGCCTATGTTTTATGGGTAAAGTATGATTTCATTCTTATGTATATATGTACTCATGTTTCCTTTCCATATTTTTATATCCCTTACTGAGCTTTTTATGCTCATCCCAAGTTTTTGAAATGTTTTTCACAGGTCAAGGGAAAGGTACATGATATGATGATAGTGTCAAGGAAGTGTCAAGAAAGAATCCATGTTTTATTTTAAATATGTTTCCGTTGATGAGAAAAATGAATACTGTCTTTTATGTAACCACCTTGTTTAAATGTGGAATTTAATGCAAGTTTTATGATCTAATTCTCTATAACTCTAAACCTAAAAAGATCCTAAATGTGTAATCTTGTAATAACTCAAGATTAAGTAAGGTTTAAGGCTGGGGACTTATAGTTGGCATCAGAGGTCGGTTTAGATAACTTTTGGAGTTAGAATTCTATTAAATGATTATCCAAAAATATTTTTTTTATGTTCAAATTTAAATGATATAGCATTTGAAGATTACCATGTTGCTTCATCTAAGACATGTTTGTTAAGAATGGTTTTTCATAGAGGAAAAAGAACAGATTTTCTGGGAAGGCATACAGAGGAAATGACCTATCAAAACAGTATCCTGAGATGGTCGAAATTAGAACTAAACAGTTTGTTGCAGTGATGGCTAAGTTGACTCAGGTGAAAAATGTTGGTTGTTTTCATTGATGATATTTTGGTGTTTTCTAAAAGTAAATAGGAGCATGAAAGACATTTAAGGGTTATTTTTAAAATCTTAAAAGAAAGGAAATGTTATGGGAAATTCAGCAAGTGTGAGTTTTGGTTGCATCAAATTTCTTTCCTTGGTCATATTGTTTCTAAAGATGGGATAACTGTTGATCCTGCAAAAACAAAGGTTGTGGAAGAATGGACAAGACCCACAAATGTAACTGATATTCGTATATTCCTTGGTTTGGTAGGCTATTACCGAAGGTTTGTTAGAAATATTTCATGGTTATCTAGTCCAATGACTAAGCTAACTCGGAAGGGTGTTAAGTTTATCTGGACAAAAGAATGTGATGATTGTTTTCAGGAGTTGAAAAGAAGATTGGCGAATGCTCTAGTTTTGGCACTACCTTCCACGAATGGGGAGTTTGTTATCTACAGTGATGCTTCATTGAAAGGACTTGGTTGTTTCCTAATGCAGAATGATCAGGTAATTTCTTATGCTTCACGTCAGTTGAAAACTCATGTGGTAAATTATCCTACACATGATTTGGAATTAGCTGCTGTTGTTTTCACTTTAAAAATTTGGATGCATCATTTATATGAAGTAAAGTGTGAAATATATACTGATCACAAAAGTTTAAAGTATATATTCACTTAGAAAGAATTGAACATGAGACAGAGGAGATGGCTAGAATTAATCAAGGATTATGATTCTACAATTCATTATCATCTGGGAAAAGTAAATAAAGTGGCTGATGATTTGAGTCGAAAAAGTAATGCTTCATTAACAATGTTGTGTTTGGAACGTGATCATTTGGTTAAGGATTTGATGAACTTTGGCATAGAAGTTTTTTGTTCACGATGTCCTTCTGTTTTGTTTCAGGTATCAGTGAAATCTTCTCTATCAGACAGAATCAAGCAAGCACAGAAGCAAGATAGTGAGTTGCAGAAAAAGGTAGAGCTGGTTCAGAAGGGTAAGTTGCCTGAATTCAACATTGATAATGATTTTGTTTTGAGATTTGGGAAGAGATTGTGTGTGCCGTGTGATTCGCAGTTGAAGAGATATTTGTTATGTGAAGCTCATAGTTCTTCGTTTTCAGTCCATCCTGGAAGTACTAAGATGTATAGAGATCTTCGGGAGTATTACTGGTGGGATGGAATGAAAAGGGATAATGCTGATTTTACTGTGAAGTGTTTGACTTGTCAACAGGTTAAAGAAGAGAGGCAGTTACCAAAAGGGATGCTTCAGCCTTTACCAGTACCAGAATGGAAATGGGAAAATATATCCATGGACTTCGTTGTGGGATTGCTGAAGACACCTCGAGGTAATAATGCAATCTGGGTTATTGTTGATCGCTTAACTAAATCTACTCATTTCCTTGATATACCAGATAATTTTTTCCTAGATCAACTTTCCAGTTTGTATCTTAAATAGATAGTTAGTTTACATGGATTTCCTCTCTCTATTGTATCTGACCGTGATCCCAGGTTCACTTCTAACTTTTGGAAAGGCCTTTAGAAGTCGTTGGGTACTGAATTAAATTTTAGTACAGCTTTTCATCCTTAGTCAGATGGACAGTCAGAATGAACAATTAAGACTTTGGAAGATATGATATGTGCTTGTTTGATGGATTATCAGGGAAGTTGGGACCAACATCTTTCTTTGGTTTAGTTTTCTTCTAATAACAGTTTTTATTCCAGTATACAAATGGCACCATTTGAGGCGTTATATGGGAAGCGGTGTCGAACTCCAACTTTTTGGGATGAAGTGGGTGAAAGAAAGTTTATGGGACCATAATTGGTAGAAGAGATGGCAGAAAAAGTTCAGTTGATACAGAAACACATGAGAACAGCTCAAAGCAGGCAGAAGAGTTATCCGGATAACTGGAGGAAGGATCTATCTTTCGAGGTAGGTGATCATGTCTTTCTCAAAGTTTCACCATGGAAAAGTGTGATGTGATTTGGTAAGAAAGGAAAGCTGAGTCCAAGTTTCATTGGACCATATGAAATTCTAAATAGAGTTGGATCAGTTTCTTACCGAGTGGCTTTACCTTCGAGTTTATCTTAGGTACACAATGTTTTTCATGTTTCAATGTTAAGGAAGTACATGCCAGATCCATCTCATGTTTTGAGTCCAGAGGTAGTTTAGCTGGAAGAGAACATATCTTATAAGGAACAACTGGTCCAGATTCTTGACCACAGGGAGCAAGTGTTACGGAATAAGGTGATCCATCAGGTAAAGGTTTTGTGGAAAAACCACATGATTGAAGAGGCAACATGGGAATCTGAAATTTCAATGAGGGATAAATACCCCCACTTATTCGATAAGTAAATAAATTACGGGGACGCAATTTTCTAAAGGGGGGAAGGATGTAACATCCCAAGTAAGTAATGAATAATAGATATTTTTATCTATGTCTATTAATGAATTAGATAGTGTTTTAGAGTCTTAAAGTGAGAATAAATCCAATCTTAAGCATGGAATACACTAATATTTTTAAAAGATTTTTTTACTGCCTTTTGATGGAAAACCATTTTTAAATCAATCTTTTGACAATTTTATAAGCTCTATTTTTCAAAATAAACATATTCTTTATTATTGGTACATTTAAATTTACATTGGATAAATTTTTGATATTTTTCTGACAATGTTCATTTTTTAAAGAATAGTGAAAAAATACTGCATTTTACATCAAAACTGCTTTTTCATCTGATTTAATTATATGGTTAGATTATCTTTTTAATTGGTATTAAAGTGTAATTTGAATATATTTTTACCATTTAATCAAATGGTGGCCATTATTATTAATTTCACTTTGGAATTGGGCATAAACTAATGCCAAAATTTTCATAGATATTGTTTCAAATAAACCCGCTATTTGTTTTGACAACGGGAATTATTTTTAAATAAATTATTGCAATTTCTGTGTTTGTAATTTGGTAAAATGGATTACATATTTGGAATCATAAGGTCCAAATTATGTAATTAAGACTTTAGTTTTTGGACATTATGAATAGTAACGACGGTAATTATTTTAATTATCTTGATTAATGAGTAATCGGGTAGTTAAGGAAAATAAAATAATATCATAATAATAAAAAATGACACCAACATGTGTCCTAATGCTACTGGTTGTCTCATGGCCGACCATGGGATTCATTCTGCCAAACTTGGGGACCCCATGGAATCACTTTTCTGTGAAAGTGACTTTTTATCTTTTTATTTTTTAAAGAAAGTAAATATAACAAAGAATGTATCACCTGAGTAAAAAAAAATTATTTTGTCTACATAAATGATCTGTTGGAATATAAATAGTCATTAGAAATCTAAAAATCTTTCCTACATCATGATATTTTTTTATAATTTTTATACATTAAATAAATTAAATTATTTATGACATCATGATGATGTAGCGATTACCTCATTAATAAATGATTTAAATAAAATGAAAATATAATGTAACATCTAAGACTTAAACTTGTAAAATACCTATTGGATGAGTTTATTTCGAACCCTTATCACCTTTTACTTGAAATAAATCAATTTGAGACCTTTAAAATCCAAAACTCATTTGAAAATAAGGTAACATTTTGTAACTTTCCAAGAGTGTCTCTCCTCTCCTCTTATAAAAGGCCCCCACCTCTACCTCCTTACCCACACCTCTCAAGCCTTTGGCTCAGCTAAAACCTGCCCATTTTGTCTCTACACATCCCTCTATAACTCTTAGAAGCCTCACTTTGGGCAGAATTTTTCCCAAGGAAGCCTTTGATCCCAAATCAAAAAGAGTTACCTGATTTAAAGGTAGTGTCTTCTCTTGTGTTCTTATGTTTTATTTTGCTTCTCCAACCCCCTAAACTCTTTTTATTCATTTCTTTTGTAACAACACCAGTATCTTCCATATACTATGATGTTGTTATATTAATTATTCTAGCTACACTTACACACACCTACATCTAAAGGTTAAAGAACATACTGTTTCTGTGGATGGCGAATTTCTGCCTCATGAAACGATGATTGTTCAATATTCTTCTAACACCTTAAAATGTTTCCATTAAGATGTCACTATATTTATATATGATATATAATATGTTTATGTTTTCCTTAAGCTTCTGTATTTTTCATTTATGGCATACCTTTATGGTTTTTATTATGGTTAAACGCGATATCTTCATTTTAGGAAGTGCGGACTACCGTCCCCTCAAAGTGATTTGATTCGTTAATACCATATGTGGTATGTATAAAAGATATATTTAATGATATTATATATGATACCATACTGGAATTATAATACTATTATGTATCATTATGTTTAAATTCCATTAAAGTATGAGGTAGAAATGAAAGTAGCGGTCATGCGTTCGTACGGCTTACCGTCTCCATGAACGGTGCATTTCATTTCTTATCCCCAAATGTAATGTACTATTATAAGTACATATATATAATGGATATATATGATTTATGTTACATCTAAATGATTAATATAATTCTTGAATTAAAATATACATATCTCTCATTTAGTTTTAATTCCATTAACATGACATAGAAATGAAAGTAACGTTCATGCGTACGTACGGTTTACCGTCTCCATGAACGGTGCATTTCATTTCTTACCTCTAAATGTTATGTAATATTGTAAATGCATATAAATACTGGATATATATGATATATATGGTATATACATCATGAGTATAACTCTGGATATAATGGATACATAAACAACTTGTAATTATAAAGAGCATATTTTTGACTCAAGTACCAATGATTGTTAAAATGACCGTTATTAACTTAAATAATTACATAGTGTTAATGACATGGTATTAAGTGATATAAATGGAATAATGAACTTGAAAAAGGTTCTTAAGCAAGTAGAAATTAACTCAAGTTTATTATTCAGGACTTTAAAGAATGATCGAGTCAAGTCGGACCCGAGGTATGGGACTTCATCTCAATCTCCTTTCATTGAGGAATATTTTGTTTTATACACTTATACGGTGTATAAACCCCTTTGACTTTTACATTTATAAAAAAGGAATCTTTTTTATACGAAGCGTTTTACTAAAAGACAAAAGGGAGTGTTTTTGTCGTACGTATGCGGCGACAACAACTTCTCTGCCGCTGTGACAATTATTTGAGTTTCGGCTTCCTCTACAAGCCATACCTTTTTTTTAAAGAAAAATAAATACCTTGTTTTACTTTTCTTTTATTTTGGTATTAAAAATGGTTTTCATAATTTTTTTATATCAATGTGTTGTATTGATATCTTGTGATTGAAAAGTGGAAATTTTATGTTTCCTTTATGAATGTTTTATGTGATACGATTATGTTATGGTTCTTGGGAATTATTATAAAGACGGGTGGTTCCGTGATAAACTAAGGGTGGGTCAGCCCGATATAGCTCTCCAATGCATTGGGTTATGCGAAGGAGTTAAACGTTGAGGTTTCTCCAGAGAGATTTAGGGAATATACTGTGATGGGTATTCCAAACGTAACCAAGAGGGTTACTCCCTACGTAAGAATATTATGAATGCCTCAAGTTACCTTTATGTCTTATAATTTCTATGATTTATTCATGATTTGATGAGGTATGTTAAAGTGCTTATGTTTTATGGGTAAAGTATGATTTCATTCTTATGTATATATGTACTCATGTTTCCTTTCCATATTTTTATATCCCTTACTGAGCTTTTTATGCCCATCCCAAGTTTTTGAAATGTTTTTCACAGGTCAAGGGAAAGGTACATGATATGATGATAGTGTCAAGGAATTTTCAAGAAAGAATCCATGTTTTATTTTAAATATGTTTCTGTTGATGGGAAAAATGAATACTGTCTTTTATGTAACCACCTTGTTTAAATGTGGAATTTAATGCAAGTTTTATGGTCTAATTCTCTAAAACTCTAAACCTGAAAAGATCCTCAATGTGTAATCTTGTAATAACTCAAGATTAAGTAAGGTTTAAGGCTGGGGACTTATATGTAAGTTCAATCAATTCCATAAAATGTTATTGATATCCCTGCGATCATCGTTAATTCTCACTGAATTATCGAATTTATAAATTTATAAGCATGAAATAAACAAAACACTAAACTACTGGGTAGTATAGAAAATTTAAGTCTGAGGTCAAACTTATAGAGATAAGGTTGGACAAAATATAAATGAAATAAAATAAATCTAAACTAATTTTGAATTTATGAAATAAAATCTGAACTAGAGAGCATTGGATTTGTGAAGAGAGTAGGAGAAGAAAATATAAAATGGGTTTCAGGAAGAAATAAATCCTAGTTCATGGGATTACAAG
Organism: Viscum album; assembly: GCA_963277665.1. Classification (NCBI taxonomy): domain Eukaryota; kingdom Viridiplantae; phylum Streptophyta; class Magnoliopsida; order Santalales; family Viscaceae; genus Viscum; species Viscum album. The sequence goes on from OY728156.1 coordinate 1,851,559,333, forward strand.
GTATAAAATAATTAATAACAATCATGAAGTTTTTGGAATCAGGTCATAGTGATTTCAATGGTCATGATAAATGTACCAAACCCTAAAATCACATTTTCTTATGATCAGGTACTTCAGATTGTAAAGAATGGGTAACCCAAAACCTTATTTAAACATAGGAAAGAAACAAACCCTATGGTCATGGTGGAAGTCTAGACCCTAGATCGCATATTAACAAATGAATTCAATCAATCTTGGAAATGGTAATGCACAAATAAGGAAAGAAATAAAACCCAATCTTTAACCCCACTCACAATGGTCATTCAATAAGAAATCTGTAAGAGGAAAAAATTGATGAAAAAATATGAAATCCCAACATTAGTTGCATTAAAATATAAAATTCCTCATACATTAAATCCTTTTTAATCACGCTTCCCTTGGCACAAATAAATCACCTGCTCATGATAACCATGAGAGAGTGTAGAAAAAGAATAAATAAAAATCTAATGATCATGGAGAATTAGAGCTCCACAGGTGTCTGTCGGTGGTCCTCTATCTAGTTTTGGAATGATCTCTAAAGGTTTGGTTAGCTCTTTTATTTATAGGATTCAAATTGGCTCTACCCAACCCATTTCATGAAATGTAATAGATTACACATTGTGTAATCTCGATCTGAAGTCCCCTCCATGGTTTTTGACCACGTTTGATCATGTCACATTTATTTTTCATCATTTCACTGATTACATGACATGTAAAGGAGTTTCATGTCATGTAATCCCTTGAAATTCAGGCATCACGAATCTTGGAAAAATATTCTCTGAAATGTTCTCCCAAAAAAATGTCACATCGTGTAATGGAGTTACATAAAATGTAGTTATGTTTCACTGTGTGAATGGAAGTCACAGCTTTTTATTTCGGTGGTGCTTCACTTGAAAAATTCATGATTTATAAATGAATTACACATCTTGTAATCACTTCTACTCTAGTTTTCCAGCTTCAATCTTCCTCAAAATTCTGGTGTCATTTTACTTTGCTTTGCTTGCAACATGAAGTGTCTTTAAGCTCATAATTCCTCCTCTTTTTGTTCCTTTTTCACATATTCATTGAATCCTTCCATAAAATGGAAAAAATAATTTCACTTCAAAATTGGAAAATTTTATCATTTAAATAAAAACTCAATACTTTAAACACTATAAAATATATGCATGAATACACTTATCAGTTATTAAAGAAGAGTCGACTCAAGTTATATAAGAAACTCAAAGTTCTGGCAGTATTCATTAATATCTCATGAGATATGGATTTTTCATATAAAATTATAATTAGGTAATGTTCATGGGAGATGAACCTACCACCTATCAGGAAGCTATCGAGATTTTTGATTCCAATAAATGGTTAAAATATATAGAATATGAAATAGAATTCAAGTACACTAACTAAGTTTATAAGTTGGTGGATGCACCTAAAGTAGTAAGACCTATAGGATGCAAGTGGGTTTGACATAATAAAATTTGCATGGATTCTAGAGTGTCTACCAATAAATCACTTCTGGTGAAACAATTATAGAAACAAATTCATGGTATTGAGTATGAAGAAACCTTTTCACCTATTGTGATGATAAATTCCATTCAGATATTACTTTCTATATCAACTTATTTTGATTATAAGATATATCAAATTGATTTCAAAACTACTTTCCTTAATTGGAATCTAGTCAAGGAAATTTATATGATACAACTTGATGGTTTTGAAATTCCAAATGAAACTATCAAGGTATAAAGGACAAAACAATCCATTTATGGATTGAATTAAGCTTCTCATAGTTGAAATATCCAATTTTAGGATGAAATAAAAAGGTTTGGTTTCATAAAAAAAAATTATAATTCTTGGGTATATAAGTGTATTGGTGGTATAATTGTAGTATTTCAGATATTATATGTATATGATATACAAATTATTGTAAATGAAATCTCAATACTTCACTCTATGAAAATGTGTTTGGGTAAATTTTTCTCAATGAATGACATGGGTAAAGTTGTCTACATACTAGGTATGAAAATATATAGAGATATATCTAAGTGGTTCATGGATCTAATTCAAAACACATATTTTAGTAAATTGGAAAATTGGTTTAGTAGGAGAACTCTGAGAAGGGGCCTTTACCAATATTGCATGGAAGGAATCTTAGAATCATTTAGGATCCTTCTAAATAGTTATAAAGGATGGATATGATTTATTATACATCTACCATATGATCTATAATGTATCCAATGTTTTGTAATTGACCTTATTTCTCTTATTATTTTAGCATAACTAGTAGCTACAATATAATTTTGGTGAGTTTCATGGGATTTTTTGAAGAACCTCCTTAATTGCTTAAGAAAGACTGAGGATTTTTTCATGGTATTTGGAGGAGGATATGAGCTCTGTGTAAATGGTTACACTGATTCTATTTTCCAAATCGATAAATATGACATGATATATCAATATAGTTTTATGTTTTTCCTGAATGGTGGAGCTATTTCTTGGAAGAGTTAAAAAAAATCTATTATAGAAGACTCAACAATATAGGTATAATACATAATTGCATCAGATATTATAAAGGAATCTCTTTGGATCAATAATTTAATCTCTAAAATTGGGGTGGTTCTTAGAACTGAAGGATAAATTGAGCTTTAATGTGAAAACAATGGAGTCATTTCTCAAGAAAAGAAAACCCAGTCTCACTAAAAGACCAAACACATCCTTGTAAAATACCATCTCATATGAGAGATCATTGAGATGGGAAATATAAAGATCTAAAGGGTGGATACATAAGTGAATGTAGAAAATTTATTGAAAAAATCATTACCATAACAATAACATGAGGGTCATGTATAATTTTTGGTTTTTAAACGCATGATTGATTGGTTGTAATGGTTGTAAATGTATCATGATTTTTTAATAAAGGAAATATCTATTTATCACTAATTCATGTATGTTGCAATTTTAATTTACATGAATGGTCAGGTGATAAAATCCCCTCAAAGTATGAATTTGAGTTTTCCCTAATCGATGATCATCATGGTGTATAATGGGTTATGATGATATGAAAATATTACCATGAATATAATCTTATACTTTCTATGAAGGTTTGTATATGAGATATGTAGAATTGATTCATGAGGTAGATACTTGTTACTTGGATTGACTAAAGTATATGTCATGGAATATCTTGTTGTTATCGATATACTTAGGGTTGTATGCTTATTATTCATCCTTATTACTTGAGGTTATAAAGATACCTAGCATGTGAACTTTCATACCTTGATACCTTACTTATGCAAGTTAAAATAGATTTATCTAATTAGGGGTGGTTCAGTGTGTTGTTAATCATGTTGTTGGTTGGAGCACCACCAAGATAGAATTTTTCCACTTGTATGATGAGTAAATACATCATGAAATTGATTTAATTAGACCAATTAAATGCATGTTCATGCTTATTTGTTTCACATATGATGTGTCTAGATACTTGTATGACGGACATGTGATGTATTCATTGAACTTTTCTTTCTATTTTAGAGAATTGTGAAAATATGAGTTGGAATATACTGTATTGGCATATTCTATGTCTAGTGGTCACTCAATGTCATGGAAAAAATAATTATATAGGTGTATATATGAATTATATGATACATATTTTAGTGTAAATCTTCATATAAATATATTAGTATGTTTTATAGAGATCACACCAGACCCCTTAGAAGCTTGAGTAGCACTGGTGTTGTGCAAGGGGAAGCTCTTTACTTATATCTATGAAATAAATATTGCATATTTTTTGTTAAGTATATCAATTTATACTGTGTTACATAGTTAGGACCTTGGATACGGATAAATTTTTAGGAAAAATGTTTGTTCCAAAATGAAGATATCTAAATGGAATTATATCCAAAAATAGTTTTGGATGGATTCACAAAAAAATTGTAAAATTTTTCATTAAGTCCATTGGTATTTTTCGTGAAAGTTGGTGATTATTAGAATATCACTAATATTATATACATATGACATATATAGATTAATGATGTATTTCTTCCAATACATCCTTGATCATGAACTCGACGTTACATTGATATAAACATAGCTTGGTTGCGTTCGATACAATTCAAGGATGCATGAATTTGGGTTGATTCTCCCACATAGTTTATATATTTTATTAATATATTTTGAATGTATTAAAGTCTTTTCAGGTGTTTATTTAATTATTTCAATGTTTACATCAATCATATATAAATCATGGATGGCATTAGATGACATCTGTCATAGATAGCATGTTCTTTATTCATCAAACACGTCAATGAGGCCTATAAAATGGAATGGGTTCCCTCATTTATTAGTGTGTGTGTTCATGAGAATTGGTGATTTTAATCATTAATTGTATGAAAATATTTCTATATCTCCCTTATATCTTAATGCATTGTTCATAATTTCTCAACAAATGTGTTATAACCCCTTTGGTGTATGAGAGTTCTCAATTTATGAACTTGGATCCATTGGATGGTATCCCCGCATAGAGGTAAGAGGCATAGTTTTTTTGCTTCATGATCATCACCAATAATTCTTTAAGGAAGATAAAGTCCACTACGTTCATGATACAAGTATTTTTTGTTCATTTTTTTCATGCATGATGATTCTATTAAGGATAAATCTCTCAAATGGGTTTACTTCCACTTCCAAGTTCATATGATGAACCCTACAAATCCTTTCACCTTCATTGTATTTTAAAAAAATATCATATTCTACTACCAATTTGGTTAGTGTATTAGTTTCAATATTCAAGGGAATATAATTTCTAACTATATGAAACATAGGGACCCTATGGGAGAGCCTATTGGAGTTCTTTATAATAATCTTGAGCCTTCAAATCTAACAAGCGGAAGTTGGAAGGTTCTAATTCTCCTTCGATGGGATAAGTCTGAACTAACCTTTATATTTGATTTTTTGGATTTAATTTAGGTAAATCAACATGATACTCTTATATATGTTTGGTATGATCTTATTATTTATGAATTTGGGAACCCCTAGGTTCCCTTTGATGATAACTAGGAGGCAGATGCTTCTACAGGTTTTGTTCCTCTAATCCCTACAACCCATCAATAATTGAGGAGGTTATAATAAAGGATAGTGTGGTTCCTTTTAATTATAGTAAAATATTTATGCATATCCCATCAGAGACTTCAGTATAATTTTCTACTACTACTATCTGGCCTGACTTTTTTACCTTCATAGAGTTAGCCTCATATGATCCTCCCCTTTGTAGCTCACCAATGGATGAGGCACATCCCAAAATGACTCTAGTTATACCTTGTGATTTAATTAAAAGTAATTTTCCTTCCTCTATGGTTATAGTGGAGGGAAAATCATTCAATTTATTGGTTGTCATGGAGGCTAAGGATAAGTATTCCCCCACCCATAGAGAGAGTTCTAAGAAAAAAATATTATGTTAACAAATCATGTGGTTTTTTCACCAAATCCAAGATGAGTAATCACAGTGAGGACACATATTCTTCCCCTATAGAGATAGAAATAGAGGGTTCCAGAGGCTTCACTTTTAATAAATGATTTCCTTAATTATTTGGAACACCATGGGACATGGATCCCTAGTTAAATGTGATTGTTTTGTTCCTGAATCTAGGTATATCTATGTTTATAATAGTTCTTAAACCGAAACACAATTCTAAATCCATTAATTAATTTGAAACTAAGTTTCACTATATGCATACTACTCCCCACAATAAGTATATTTTGGTTTTCTGACATAACAATATTTCGGTGGTGTTGGTCAGGTACTCCTCCCAACAACTGATAATTAAGGTTACCCAGTCTTCCTAGTAAATTCTCATCACCTTGGTTAATGTGAGGTGTAACCTAATTAAAAGATATGGATTATGGTAGGATCTATTTGTGTATGATCTAGGGGTGATCCCTTGGTTTATTGGAGAATATATCAACACTATTCCAAGTAAATCCAAAAAGAATGGCGGTTATCCTTTCTAATAAAGTAAATTCAAGACTTCAATAGTTTCTTAGAATCCAATCATTTATTTTATCTTGGTTTCTCTAAAGATACCTACACTTGGTGTAGTAATAAAAAAGAAGACAGGAAAATTTAGAGTCTATTTGACAGGTGCATCACCAACCTTCAGGCAATCCCTGTTTTCCCCAACATATCATCCATTCATTTGTCTATAGATTTATCATATCACTCATCAATTTTGATAAAACTTACAGGTTTAAATCTAATGATTAAATATTTATACTTATCCTGAAAATGGATTCATGAATTATGGTTCATGTAGGTTGTTTTAAATTCCTAGAGTTCCACTTTATATGGTAAATCATGGATTATCTTCTAAAATGGCATCAAGAATATTATAAATTCTCTAATGTATTGGGAAAGGGACAAACCAAATAGTTTTTTAGAATATATAGAAGATGGGAAATAAAATTTAGTAGCTATAAAAACATATATGGGATGACTAGGATGAGGATATTTTCTTAATTTTTTCATCAAATAACATACAACTAGATTATAGACACCTTGAGGAGGATAAATAACTTTTGAAAGATCAAAGGTGTTGTGGCTTAAGGTGGGTGATAGAATTATGACTTTATATCATGCCTCTATTAAAGAAATAAAATATTTAGGTAACCAAAACTTTCAACTAGAGGATGAATCCAACACAAATTAAATTAATACCACCAGTCCCATGCTTGTTCAATATTTCTCTAAGTTGATCATAGGTTCTCAGAAAGATCACCAGATAGGTTATCCATAAGTTGTGTAGGTAAAACTTACTTAAATTTTATCCCTTTTATCATTGATAAAAATATAAAATATCAACTTAAAATAATTACATATGAGGATGAAATCCTTAAATCAATCAAAAGTACAAATTTAGAAAGTACCCCAGGCTCGAATGGATTTTTGGGTTCCTTCCTTATCTCTAAATGAAAATATATTAAATAGGACCTTAATAATATATTTCAAATTACTTTCAAGGTGGTCTACTCTTGGAGTCTGCATGTGCAACATCTCTATTACTCATACCAAAGTTGAAGCATCCTATATCCTTTCAATAATTTTATCCTATTAGTATGTGTAACTTTTTATAAAAAATTCTAGAAAGGATCATAAAAGATAGACTTATGAATCTAATTACAACTATTTTATTAGTAAAGGAACATGGTTTTATCAATGATATAAACACAATTTTTATTTCCCTAGCATAGACCAAAAAAAATCTTGGAGGTAATATCATTTTGAAAATTAATATTGAAAAGGCATGTGAAAAAATAAAAAGGAGTTACATACTTGATTTTATGAAATGATGAGGTTTTTTTAGTGGTTATGTGATCTAGTCTTCTACTACTACTCTTTATTATGTTTTTTTGTGACACTCATGGGGGAAATATTTGGTTTCTTCAAATCCATTCATGGTCTGATACAAGGAGACTTATTTTCCTAGAGCCTCTCTATCTTGGGATGGGATATGCTCAATAATAAAATTAACCAAGAGGTTTACATGGGTTTAATATCTCTTTTCAAGGAAATGTGTATCTCATCTATTCTTTTTTAATGAAATGGTGTTCTTTCTAAATTGAAAAATATGATTTCATTAAATGTTTCAAGGAAATCATGATCATATCTAATTGGTAGAGAAATAAAAAGGTTAATTCCATAAAAATAACTTATATATATTTAGAAGGTTCTCTGATAGAATACCTTAATTAATTTAAATAAGAATGGTCTTTCCAAAATTAACCTTTCCTATGGAGTATCTAGGTACGCCCTTAATGAATGGGAGGGTTCAAATTCAAAAATCCAAATGGTTGGGCTATAAAAATATAGGATGTATAACCAGTTAGAAAATTTGGTTTCTTTCCTTTAGTGGAAGGATAAATTCAATAAACAGTGACTTATATTCCATACCTATAAACATTCTCTTAATCGTAAAGGTTTTTAAATCATTTCTAACGAACATCAAAAAAATTATTACCATCTTTTTGTGGGATGCACATTCTAAGGGATGCAGCCATTGGGATAGATAAAAAATAATCTCAAGTCTAGTGGATGAAAGTGGGATCACTCTAAAAATACTACAAGATTCCATGGATGGATTGAAAACTAAACTTTTATGGGAGGAAATCGGAGATCAATATTTATGGGCTTGTTTCATCAAGAATAAATATGGAATTGTGTTGGATGCCAACCAAAATGAAGGAATTGTTTCTTCTCCTCTATATAATAACTTAAGATTCTCTTTCTTTTATTATTTTCCATTTATTCTTGATCATAGGTAAATGAGATTTTCTATTATATAAATTGAAATAATTAGGTTATTCACTTTACTTTCTAGGTTTCCCAACACCTAGAATCAATTTTAGGTTAGTAGTGAGCTACCCTAACTTCATCATCTCAGTTCTTAATGAAAATCAAAGAGATTTATTTAACAACATCGATTTTTTTGATTAGGGAGGCCTATGTGTATTCACTTTTGTGGGTTATAGATTATTTAATATGGAATATTAAAAGTTTCTTATACATTTTCTGAAATGGGATGGTCATTTGGGAGAAATTTTTTGGGTTAATACCCCTCTCATATGTGAATTTTTTGGTTTATCACATCTGCAATGGGGCTATCTCTATAGATAATAGTATTTAAACCAAAGTTATAACATTTGAATCCATTTTTCTATAATGATCTAATTATTTTTTGGAAATATATGATCATATATTTCTTAGAACTGATTAGGAACTCTTTATTTAAGGCCATCTCGATAGCCACATAGACATCTCCTTTGATCCTTCTTTCTTTGATCAATTCCTCTAATCAAGGTTCCATGGTGTGATAGCCTAGTCCCTTGATATCCAATTTTTTTTAAAGTTGTAGGTGAAAAGGCCCATTATTATTAAAAAAACACAACCAACGTACAAAGGAGTATTTAACAACCATACCAATAGACCCCAAAAACACAAGGGAAAAAAAAGAAACGTCGAGAACCTTGAGAAAAAGTGTGCATTCTATGAAAATAGGATCACCCACCCCTACCACAAGGGTGATGACCCCTACTTCTAGTGGGTACTAGCATCCATGGCCCATATCCATAATTTGGAGGCCTAGTGTCAACATATTCTTTCATCTCAATGGATTCAGGTGTGCAATCACCATGTTGTCTCTCATCATCACTACCTACAGATGCAAGCAGTGAAAACACATTCTGTGTATTTACTTTTAGTTCATATCTCTCTTTGACATCTTGAGCAAGCACATAAGGCTTAATAGTAAAACATTTCACAATTTCATCCCCCTTTCCTATAGGAGTTGGGGTAAAATTAATTGGAATACATTCCCTTGGGCTGGAAACCTTAGCCCTCTTCTCAAAAGATTAAGAATATGGATAATCTGAAACCTGGATGAGAGAGTCCTACCTCAAACCATGATTTATAGCCCTGCTCAACATTTCATTAGAACCCTCAAAATGGGGTTGGACTTCCCCCACATAAAGATTATATCCACCATACTCTTGGGATTGAATCACCTGTTTACCAGATTTTAAAAAGGGAGCAGAGTGCTTTTTTGAAGCATTAGTGATCAGCAAACCCGAATCCTACAGTGGTTTTGCAGGTAGCTTGTTATCTAATAAATTAACTCTCATTTATCAGTGACTACAATATATTGAATAAGGATCTTGGATCCTATACTCACTTACAGTATATTTACATTTCAAATACTCCACCCTGGTCCTTCATAAGGGGTCAAGAACGTGTAAAATGGTTATGTTAGGATCCTTTGGTTACTATGTAAAAAATGAATATGGTTATTTCTTATTTAGTAGGTATGATACATGGTGGTTTCCTTCTAATATTCAATATATTTCACTCTTATCTTATCATAATGTGAAGATTCAACTTATTATACTTCCACATTTCTCAAATTTACTTCCAGATCAAGGAACTTTATATTTGGAGTGTTCTTATAATCTTCAAAATATTTCACTCTATCTACACATTCCTTTATATTATTATTAATATAATATTCAAGCATATTACTTTATTCTTACATAGAATTGTAAAGATCCTTTACCCTATTATATATTATCTCCAATTATAAATTATTAACATCCATGTAAGCAATTTAAGTTTCTTCTAATGCATGGATTATTTATTAAATATTTTCCATGACTCATATTTCTCATCAAGGTATTTTGCAATAATTATTTATCTAGGAAGATATTTTCCTTATATATTTGTGATGTTTTCTATTTAGCTTCTAATAATTTTATGAGAGTGTTTCATTTTTTTCAACTTTCCTAGAAATTATTTTTTCCATTCAATAATATTCCAACTCCATTTGTGTTTTATAATCCTATATACCCTTAATAAACTCAAATATAAAAGTGAAAACTTCAAGAGGGAAATTTTTCAGATAATCTGTAATTTTACAGTAAAAAACACTATATTAATCAATTTTCACATGTTCTTTCTAGATTGTACTAGTTTCTTCAAGACGATAATTCTAAATATATATGATAGATAAATTACCACTTTTATTGACTTCAAATATTGGTAAGTACTCTTTATAATTCTTAATTTAATTAACTTTTATCATCCCATTATCCATTTTTTTATTCCTCATATTTATCATTTTGTTTGAAAAATACATCTATGTTAGTCTTGAAAGGGACATCCTACTCATTTTAAATTTGAGTAATTACACAAATTTATTCAAATATAATCTCTATATAAGATAATGAAAAAAACTAGGAAAACACAATAAATATAATCAAAGGTATAACCTTACACTCTGATACCAATTATAGTTCCTAGTAATATAGTAGACTTAAAAATAGTGGGTGGTGAATCAGTGTGATCAAGGTTTTACTTAATTATCTTCAATTTATTAATTTAAAACTCTACACCAGTTAAGATCAAAGGATATCATACTAATCATGAAAAACAAAATTCATGAAAGAAAAAAAGAAAATAGAGAAAAACAAATGATATTTTTATAAGATTTTCCCTCGATGTCCATGACCACATCCTTGTTATGTTCTGATTTAGCCTGAGACACGTGTGCTTCTCTAATATGATAAATTGAATACACATGGGGAAGTTATCATCCTTAATCCTTAAGGATAACTTTTTAAATACTTGTTTTCTCTTAATAGTTTCTTTATAATGGCTCTTTCCAGTTTACAGTTGTCCTCCCTAACCACACTAATGAATAAGATCTTCAGTAAGCTCCAAGATGTTGAGACTTCAATATGATAAGATCTTATTCCTAAAACTTTGGTCTTCAATAGTAAGTAGATGTTTATAAATACATCATATAGGTTGGCATTTTCATCTCAACTTCAAAATGATCAACTCAAAAATTGGAAGGTTCATTCACATTGATTATTCCTCTTAAATCAATAAATTGAATGGACAGAAAATATTTTAGTAGCAGTAACACATTGGTATCTCCCTATCAATATTATTCTTCTCCTCTAACACTGAATATATACAATAACAGCAGGTTTACTTCCTTTCTATTTCTATCTTCAATGATGATAGAATATTTGGGGATTAACATAACATAGATATCTTTTTCTAAATATCTTTTCATTCTTTTATTTATTTTATTTATAAACTCATAATGATATCATGTAGAAATTATTTCTATATTTTAGAATATAAAAACCCATGATATTCGGCAACATAATATTCTCATTTAAACTAGTCATATAATCACCATGAAAGTATCCCATATTCGATCTTCATTAATGAGTTTCAAATATTTATAGTTGAAACTCTATAATTATATCTTCAAGATCCTGTCAATATTCTTCTCATTTATTTCTCCATAAGACTTAATTTATTTTTATTTTTATGCTTCCAAAAAAATCATTATTTATCCACATCAGTATTATCACATGCAACAAACCCTTATGGAGAAAATCTTACACTCACTGTACATCCTTATTCTTACTCTTCACTATGTATCATTTGGATGTGTCATAATAATCCTTTATGAAAATAATTCATAAATAATCATAAATAAGTGCCATAATTTATTCTCATCTCATATCATTATAATACATCATCATCCCACAATTCTTTCTTCATCACACATTGTGGTGAATGATTCATTTTCATAGATTGATAACCTTCTCCAAATATCATCTTGATTCACGATATCCATGAACCATCATGATGATTAATTCATTTAAAAAACCTTATCATCATCTATTTTATTTCTCTATAATTTTCACTTTTTAAAAAAACTTACATAATAAATAGTTATTCTTACATATCACTTCATTGATCATAGATTTTACTTACACAACCTCAAAAGTATCTTCTATCTGAACAAAAGGATATTATGTATTCTAAAGAACTTAATATTATATATTATGTACCATATATGAGATATCATGTATCACTTTTTAAATATTTTATATGATTTGAATTATCTTATGTAGCATAGAACAGCTTTGCCTCTAGTGTACTTTAGTATTAACTCATAATTTATCTTTTGTATACACTAGAAGATACTACATATACTCAGACGCATCTAACATATCATCTCAAAGATGTTATGTATCATTGTATAACTCCTTGTTATTTTTATATATCCTCCATAGAATCTTACATATCTCAATTAGATCTAGTACTTTGATAATATTTTATTATTTTGGATATTACATTTTTATTTTTCAAATCTTCAACTCAAACTCAAAATTCTATAAATTCTACTACTCAACTCAAAAATTATTCAAAACTTATTTAGTCGTCTATATTAGCTTTAAATAAACTAAAAAAAATTTAAATGACTTCCAAAAATTTTCAAACCTTCAAAAATCTATTCAACATAATTCCTAAATAACTTTGAATTATATAAACAATATTCTTGAGTATTTCAATGTATTTCCACTACCTCAATAATTCCTCAATTTTAACTCATCAAATTAAATCAGTTGATAGTAAACAAGTTAATTATCAATTAACATAGTGCCTTTCACAATTTAGTAATCATCATCTTTAATCTTCATACAAGGTAGTTTTCATATAATATATCATTTTCAACTTGAAAGAAAATCATCATAACTCATATATAACTTTACTCTTTCACTCGGGAACTCTTTAGGATCTTAAATATAATTTTTTTTCAAAATTCAAAAACCTACAGTAATGGATTCTTTCATCACCCATAACACTTTTCATTGATTTATATTAAGTCTATATCAATAATAATCATATATAATTAACTTCAGTATAATTTTATATAGAAAATATACAATATTCTAAATAATAGTAGCAACATTTCCATCTTAATTACTCATTCCATCATGGTAGTCTCTCATTTTACTTTACTAACCAATGAATAGATATCCAAAAACATATATATTCAATCTTATTTGCTTAAATATCTATATATATTGGGTTATATGTTCTCACTCAATCTATATTGACTTTACCATCTACTCAATCTCTTAATCTCTTACTGAAAACAAATGAAACGCTTATAATTCGTTGGATACTTCACTTAGAATGATTCATAAAGCTCAATGAAGAGATTATTTTTTTTATTGGTGTATTTATTATGATAGTTTCATTCTTAGGGGATGGTACATGTGCCTAAGTGAAATTTCCATTGATATACTTCCTCAATATAATCCTATTTAATTAAAAGAATCAAATAATATATTCACTGTTTTTTATAATTTATTATTAGTGGTGACTTAATTAATTTTCTTCAAATGGGATTATTTATGGATGGATTTATTATTTATTGTGATTATTTTTTCCCTATAGGGTAATTATTTTAGTATTTTTACAAATAAGGTTTCGAAAAAGAGCACTTGTGTAGTGGAACAAGGAATGTGTAAAACTATTTCACAAGTTTTTTTCACTTTAAATGAATCATGGGGCTAGTGATTTTGAAATTAAATAGGATTTTGAGGGGAAAATATTTTTGTAAATTAGTTTTTATGGGATTACACATCATGTGTAAAATGATTTTATGAAATGGTTTTTAGGAAAAAGATCAGTAAGTGTGGATATTTTTGGGAATTTTAGTTTTGATAAAAAAAATTGTGGGAGACAAGGGATTAATTAAAAAACATGGCTTATTTTTTGTATTAGTAAGGATATTTTATAATATTTTTCAAAATATGTAAACTATAAATATAATTGGGTGTTTTTAAATTTTTTTTTTTTTGACTGGGCTCAGTGATCCATGCTTGACATATCTACCATATCTATCCTGAGATATCTATGTAGTGGAAACTTGAGGTGTGGTAATTTAGAGTAGAGTTCAAATAACAGCGTATGAAGATTGATGGTTTCATAATTTTAACTATGTGTGACACATTTTTATTAGATTATTCCTATTATAATGATTAGCCTTAGTTGTAATTATCTTTTAGTAGTGAATCTATATGGAGAGGAGAACCATAAACCCATAAATTGATAAATTGATTATAAATTGTCATTAGAGGGTGTGTTAATGAACTTTCTTAACATACTAATTTTTTATATTATTGGGTCCTAAAAATATCAAAATTATACCATAGGGGATTGTATGGACTATGCAAGGTGATGTGGAACTGAGGAAAATATGGTGTCCAAGTAGAATTAAATGAAATTCCAAATATCAAATAATGAAACTTCTATAAAAAAATGTGCTTAGGTGGTTGGAATTTTGAAATTAAGTTTTGATTAGTGTTATGTGATAAAATGTGATAAACTGGTGATAAATTTCAGATTGAGATAGGTCAATAATTATAGGTTAATAGATGGTGAGTATTTTTTGGGATGAATAATGTTATGGTGGGAAACATGTAAACACCCATGTTGTTTAGGGTTAGTAAAATCAAGTAAGGGATAGAATATAATGAACTAGATTTTTTAGGAATTTTATTATTTTTATTAGATTTATATGGGGTTATTATAGTATCCCTAATAGTTTTAAATGGTGATTTTGGACATGAAGCAGCTTGAAAAGGTCTTGGGGAGAAATTTTATCTTGATCCAGAGAAATCAGGTTCAGTGGGAAGTAGAATACTCCTACTAGATCCTTGGTGGTATCCCATTGGGAACCTAGTTTTTAGGACATAGATGGCCCATTGAACTACCAATGGGGGTCCATTGGGAGTTCAATGGTGACCTCAAACCTATTATTTCATGAATTACATTTTCTTGATATTTTAAAATAACCACTTTCAAATTTGATTGGGGGAGAACTAATATGAACCCCCATTTTTAATGTTGGATGGGGGAAAATCACACAAAAAAAGTGAGAAATCAGGTGTCAAAGAAAGGGCCAAACCAAAAAAATCACAAAACCAAACTACCCATTTGGGTTGGAAGCAGGTGATTGGGCATAGAGTGGGGAGTCCAGGACGTGACATGACTCAAGCCCAGTGCATCACACTAATCAGAGTGAACACTACAAAAATCCTTGATATAATACCATCACTATTAGATTTGTTTCATGCTATCAGATCCATAGCCTCTCTCCATCTCTATAGATCCACCACTACCCATTGATATTGACAACCACATAGAACAATATCACACCTAACAGAACCTCCCTTAGCTGAATCAGAGGTACCATGAACCTAAATCCATACTGTGCCTTTGGACATTATCATCGAACATCATAGGAGAAAATTTAGAACATGGAAACCTAAAAATAAGTAATTTTTAAACAATTATGAATGATGGTGGTGGATTCATCGGTAGATCTATTGAACATATAACCATAGGACCACTGAAAAGAGAAAAACATTGAGTCTCATTGTCACACAATTTTGAACCAAAATAAAACCATAAAACCCTAAAGATGACCTAACCATCCACTATAGAAAAATGACCCCAAGGCCAAGTTCCTCTTCCACATGATACATCAACATAAGGTTTTATATTTTATAACCCCTAGATTTTATTCTTCCTCTAATAGGAAAAACAAGAGGAGAGGTCCTCCTCTTGATTCTATTCTTTCTCTTCTTTTCCCCTTTGATTCGAGGTGATCTAAGTGGTAAGGTTTCATTGATATGAGGTAAGAAGTTACATTTATTATTGATTTAATATTTTATTTCCTTATCCTATGACTAAAGTTGAATAGGTTAGATATTTGAGTTTTTATTTCACTAGAATATGGTTAAATTAATTTGTTATCATAGTTTATATATTCATGGTTCCTATAGGAATCTTAGAAAAGATGAATGTGTTTCACTTCTCTTTGTTTTACTTGTTGTGGGTTTTTTGGTAAGTTATTTTTGTATTATATTCAAATTGGTATTAAATTGATGATGGATAGGTTGATGAAATTTGTCAATTTTTATTATAGAGTGGTTGTAGGTCCACTTTGGTTTGTCTGATCCTAGTTTCTTGGGATTTCAGCTCTATTAAGAGATACAATGAAGTTTCCATCATTTATTATAATTATAGAATTTTATTATGGATTTTTTAGTGATTTATAAATTGTAATTTTTTATGAGATAAGTGATTTGGGTATCATCAATGGTTGATATGATCTTGGATTTATTAATTAGATGCATAATTTTTGTTGGTGGTCTTTACTCATTAAGTATCTTAGTCATTCGGCTTATTATAATTTTATTTCTAGTTATTTTAGATTTTTGGGACTATTATTATTATGGTCACCATGATTATGTAGAATTAAATGACTTTGTAAAGTGTGATTTACTTGGTTTAGATTAATAGTCACCAAATGACTGCATAGATTTGATAATTATTTTTTGGGTTTCACCCTAGTTTTAATATCAAATTTTTTTATTTTCATATAAAAACCACTTTTATGAGTTGAGTGGGAACCCAAAAAATGCAAGGTATGAAGTTTTTCGAACCCTAGTTGAATAAGAACTAGTGTCCCATATTATGGACTACATGGAGGTGTAGTTTGATGCATTAATTTTTTTTTTAAAAGAAAATGGTTTTGGAATTTAAAATGAAATTTTAAATAAGAATGATTTTAAAATAATATTTAAAAAAAGGAATAGTAAATTAAAATGAATCATTTTTAAAGGATATTTCAAAGGGAATAAAGGTTGATTATTAAACTATTTTTTCACTAACTTTTCACCAAGGGCCTTTGGTGTGTAAAACTAGCATGATATGACTTTTTACTAACTTATAAAGGTTTTATTTGACTCTTGTTTTAAATTATATCAAAGATAAATTATTTTAATAAATTATTTGGTTCAACACATCATGTAGGTGATGCCTAATTTTAAATGTGTGTGTTCGTGTAAACTCTCTCTCAGTATTGACAATATCCTTGTATTAATTATACTATTGTATGATGATATATGAAAATATGTGTATAGTATGTGAAACCTTCCATTAGGTTATGGGTTTTTTAGAATAGTTTTAGGTTCCCAATAGATTCCTTATTGACATATATTAATTAGGACCTTGGATATACCCCTTAGGTTTGGGATAGAGTCTAGGAATCTTAATTTTCTGACTGATTGGAGTTATTCCATGGAACCTTGATGAGACTTAATTGGGAAATCATACATGGGTTGTAATCAGGGTATGTGATGACCCTTAGGATAGTTTTTAACACCTTTTTTGGGTTCGGTTTGGGGAGATAGTCCTTATATAATTTTAATGATAGCATAAGTCAAGTTTAGGGAGCTTTTCACAATATTTATTTCAATTTATGGTTAAGTCTAGGTTCAGGGGGATAGTATCAGTGCTATGATTATCTAAATGAGAACCAAGATCATGGGAGGTATTCCCAATGTTTTGATAATCCATGGTAGGGAAAAATTCATGGATTAGATTAATTCAACTTCCCTTCTTAGTTTATTTTCCTTATTATGGTGAGAGATAGAGAAACTGAGCATATAACCTATAATGTGACAATGCATGTATAATATAATTCTTTTACTAAGATATATATAGGTAACATATAGGATGATATCAGGGGTCAAGTTGAGTTTGAGGAGTTTAATTTATATTTTCTTATAAGGTCGTGCGAACTCATTGATTTTCCTAGCTGATATTATAGTTTTTCTAGTTTTTCTCTTCTATGCGGGTATAAAAACATATAATGATAGTTGAAAATTCCCTAAGAGAGGTTTTGGTTGGTTCTAGGGAGAATTTTATATCTTCTTACATCTATAAAATTTGGATTTCTCTAGGAATACACCTATGATAAGACCATGGAAATTTCACAAACTTGATAATGATATTTATGAAGTAATTAATATTTGATTCATGGGATCTAGGTTTATCCATAATTCTACATAATCAGATAGTATGAGATAACTCATATAATTACACGTGATATATAGGATAGATCTAGAGGTGTTCTTTTTATAGTTTAGATGATAGTTTTAGTAAGGACCAAAGAGATAATATGGGTCAGGGTGTGAGATATGAGATTTATATAGTATCATATGGTTTCTCCCCATTTATTTTCTCATGGGATTGTTATTATATACTTATTTATTACTTTAGGCCCTCTTTGGATACCCTTTTTGTTTTTACTTTTGTTTAATTAGTTCTATTAATATTTGTTCTCTATTTTATTTCATGTTGATATTTTTGATATGATTGTTATTTTTTAAAATATTTTGGGTTTTGGTTATTTCATAGGCAATGAGTATATTTTTTGGTCATGTGGGACTCTATAGAGTTGGTCATTATGGATGTAGTATTATACCTCCTGATGATAATGTATAATGATATGAGATTTGTCTTATAGTATTCCTTATAAGGGTATAAGGGTATATGTGTCCTCAATTATAAGCAATTTTTCCTAGCCAGAGTTGGATATAATAGGTTTCTATATCCTCAGGGTGTGTATGTATTCTATGTCATGATATTGTATAGGTATTATGATGTTACATTAGCATGAATGGGTAATCTTTTTGGTTGGGTTGAGTGGAACTCACGATAGACTTTCACATATAGTAACTTGATCACTAGAACTCAGTGATTCTTGGTGAGTGATGGGATATTACTGGATTATTGGACTCTCCCCTTCCTACATACACGGTATGTGTTTTAATTTATGTGGGTAGAACTTTCTATTTCATTACAGGTCCAATTATCAATAAGGATAAGGATTTATGGTTCAATACAAGCTGTCCCATTGAAGTTGTGGATTTAATAAGATATTTTGTTAAGTTAAGCCAAAGATTAGTGTATTTTATTTCATTATTTATGTAGTACTTATATTAACCATGGGTTTAGTCTCTATTTATTTATAATGTATATTGTGTAGTTATTGGTTTTTTTAATATATGGATATTGCATCATATAAATATTTTACTTCTATATATTGGAATATGGGATTCCAATTTTGGTTCTCTATTTTGTTTCCACATGTATTAGTTATGTCTGATATATATACAGTTTATGTCGTATTTTTAATAGATTTGTTCATAGCCCTTATGGGTTATCCTTAAAGGAATAGTCTCTCCATTATATTTTAAGTAAATCAAGAATAGTAAATAAATTCTAGTAAATAGATATTCATGCCTAAATTCATGTGGAAACCTTACTTGGGTACTATTTTGGTAGACTATTTTGGGGTCATTAAAAGTATGGTGATACATGTGCCTGATTGAGATCGCACTAGATACATTTGTAGCTCAAGTAATAATGATGGTTTTATAGAGGTCTATCATTGTTCATAATTATATATTAGAGATTTCATAATGCTTTTAAATGTTACAAAATCACATGGGGTTACAAAAAAGGTTGGATGACTGCGGATTAATTTTTTTATTAATTTTTTTTACAAAAAATTGAGAGATAAACAATATCTTATCCAATAATATTTTTGGAAAATATCCAAAAATATTTTTCGATATGATTTTACAATTTGTTACATATAATGTTAAATAAATAAAAATGTGTATAAGATCCATGTTGATTTAGTAAAATTAATATATTGATGGATATTATCAAGTAAATCATATTATGTGGGTGATGTGATATTCATAACACTATATTCATAGTGCATATATGTAACATGGAAAGTGTTGTGGTCTCAATGTTGTATGTATAATATTGGGTGACATATCCATTGTTTTTTATACATCATTGTACATAAAATTTATTGTGATATATGATATTATATTCATCCATTTTTTTCTTCCATTCAATACTATCATAAATTAGTTTCAATATCTGGTGATGATATTTAAAGTATTTTAATAAAATGTTCACATGTTAAACTATAGTGACCTAATATTTTCCTTATGTGAAAATTATATTATTATTTAGATTCAGATTTATATACATTTAAAGATTCTATAATTGTAAATTTATTATAGTAAATTATTTTTGAAAAACAATGATTGTTTTGGTAATCTCGAGGCATGGTGTTTTCCCTCGGGTTGAGTTTTGGTGAGTTTTTGAGGTAGTTAATTTTTATAGGATATCTAATATTTATTTATCTTTTGTATTTTAATGTTAACATATCCAAAATGAATCCCAAAATGAAAATTATAATACCAAAATGGCTCAAGGTATGTGGGGTTTTAGCTTGGATAGGTATAATACTTGATTAGGTTTCAATTCTTGGGTTGGATTAGTCTCATGTCTTTAAAATTTTATGTGGTTGAATTTTACAGAACAATATAAATATCTTCTTTTTTATCTCTAAATAGAGTTTTCTACCATCAATGGAAAACCCTAGAGATATATCGATAGGATATAGGATCCAATAATAGGGATGACACCGATGGATTATATATTGGGAGCAAATAATGACGTTTTAGTGTTTCTCCATATGGTAAGGCATTGTCCTTAAATCCCATGCCTCATTATTCATGCCTTATTGATTTCATTTTCATTGACATGAAAATTCTTTCTATAGAAATTATTTTTAAATCTCATGCATTATTGATATCTTATTATATTATTATTTCAAGTTCTTAAATCCTTGATAGAAAATTGATCGATATTATTTATGCATTTATTTTTCAATGTAAACTTGATAACCTTTCATGTTTTCCATATTTTTTATCATAAACCCTCAATTTTTTGTTTTATTTGAAATAATAGTTGTGCATAAGTCCTTGGGTGGCTAGAATTATATCTTCCATTGATCTATTTAATCTTCCTATCACCTTTCTCCTACTCATGATGTATAATTCACCACCAACTATTGCAATGGCTAGGGGTTTTATAGTGGGAGCACAATACGGTGGTCTAGTAATGAGGTGAATAAGGCACCATTCCAAGTGTTACAGTTATGATAAGGTAATTTCATGGTGATAGAAATAAAAATATGGAATAGTTAATAGTGCAAGAAAAGTTCTTTAAAGATGGTTTTTTGGGTTGTAACATCAGTTCTTTAGGCAGCTTCTTTGAAACTGAAATTGTATATATGTCTTTAACACTATATTTAAAAAATTATGTTAAAAATATTTACAACATTGGTTATTTAGGAAAATAGATATGATATGTAATTTTGTATAATTTTTCACATCAGTCTTTTGAAAATCCCGATTTAAAAAATGACCTTTCACATTAATTATTTGAATAACTAACATAAAAGATAATTTTTAGTGCCATTTATTCAAATAGATTGTATGAAAAGTATATTATTTTTTAAAAAATAACTAGATAATCAATAACCATACACTTTTGTTTTAGAGAATCAAATACAAAATATGACTAAAAATATATATAAATTGCAATGTTCAATTTTAGTTTCATATGATAAAAAATTAGTTCTCAATAATTCAAACCAATGAAACTCTAATAATTACTATAAATCATGACAATAATAAACAAATATTTTTAAAAATGAAGGAAATCAAAAAAATGAGAATAAAATAGATCATTCCATGGATTTTACTAGTGTACAAAGATCATTTATGAACACCATTTCTCTTTTCATCGACATCATTATCTCCCTCACAGTGAAGGAAGAAAAGTGTGAGAAAGGAAAAAAAATTATAGAATTAATATGTTCATGGTATATTGATATATGTAGGATGAAATTAATGTTTGGTAAGGAAATGAAATAGAGCGTAATGCATGATTGATTTATAGGCGGGAATGAAAATTCTCATTGGAATAATGCAAAAAAATGAAAGTTTCATGCGTGACATGATAAGTTTATGGGTGGGAATGTGAAATAATGTGGGCATGATGCAAAAAAAATTAAGTTCTCTACGAAAAATATTCTTAAAAATGGTTTAAATGTCGATAATTTAAATAACTAGAATTAAAAATACCCAAGTTTATAGTTTAAATGTTGGTTATTGAAATAACTGACATTAAAACCAACCATTCTAGGGTTTTTGACATTGGTTATATAAAAATGAATGTGAAAACCCTTCCCTATATGAATTTTGATGTTTTTTTATAAATAACTAATATTAAAACTCTTTTAAACATTGGTTATTATATAACTAGAATTAAACCCTGAAGTAAATTTTATTTATTCTACTAGTGATGGGTTTGGGAGGTAACCCAACTATGCATGAACTACGAGTAATGACAAAAGGTGGTGAAAAACTTGTGGGTGGATACTACAGTAGGTGTAAGAGGAATAGAAATAGGTGCTAAAAGTAGTGGAAATGGAAATGGGTGCTACAGTATGAGATCCAAAAAATCATGGCATATTTGGTAAAAAATATATGACTATACGGCATGTAGACAAAGAGTACATTCCATGGCCAATTTTCACTTTGTGGCTATGGTTTCTGTGGAGGATTAAATTATCACAAAATATGTGACCCCCCTAAGAACACATTAGTTCTTTTCATTAGTTGGTGGATATGGTTTCACCAAAGCATTAGATATCAAATAGTGTGTATCGTCAAATCACACACCATGTATGGTTATGTTGCATGACCTAGAGTATGGATGTGTGCATGCCCAGTAACGAAGATGTACATACATGATATGTAGTTATAATTACATACCATGTTTTATTACATGACATGACATGGGTTATAGAACATTCCCATGTCATCCCTCTAGTTACATTCATCATGTGACCATGTGGATAAGTCATGTAGTTTGAAACCACATGAATTGAGATACTGGGGTGTTCCATGTTTCTCTTAGGTTAATTCCATGTATTTTGACCCCACATAGTAGAATGATGGAACTACATTCCTGGTTATTAAAAAAGGCCCACAAAACGTGTCTATTAGAGTGCACATCATGTACTATTTTTGTTTGGTAATTCTATGTATCTTCTCATCTGGGCATCAAAAATAGATACATAAATAATCCATTTTGAGTGTTTTTTTATATAGAGTGTGTTGGTATGATACCATTTTACATTCGAGACTATTTTTTATGTGTTTTGGGTAGTTTGAGGGTCTTATCTTCGTAATGTCAATGACGGAGTTCAAATAAGGTGGTCAGAGAAAACATGGAGTTTTTACTCCCCCATGTGTCAGGGCATGGTCCCCTATGCATGGTATTTAAGTACTCCTCTAATATAATACTCACAATAGGGAATGTTCCCCCATATAAAATATATAGTTATTACTCTCTCATGTGTCGACGTGTATTCCTCCATCTGTGGGGTTAGGTACTCCCTCGATCGATACATTGTTTCTTTGATGAGGTGTAGTCCCCAGCAATATTTAGAGAGGATAGTATGGAAATTGTAGAAGTTGTGCAGATGTAGTTCAGGTACTCCCACATTTTTAGGGAATGATCATATATATATAAAGTCTATACTCTCTCATGTATTTGGGAACAGTCCTCCATCAGGGACAGTATTCCCTCAATTGATATTTAATGCCTCTCTGGGGTGTGGTTCTGTACTATGAATTTGAAGAAGAAATGTGGTAGTTTTAAAGGTTGGGTATTTTGGTTGTTTCAAATTAAATAGTGTGTTGTCATTCTTTATTTCATTTAAGATATGTCATACAATAGGGCTATAGTTGTCTGACTTTATATGTATATTTATATTCTAACTGACTCTAGTTGTGTATGAGGTATGATCCTTTATGGATCTAAGTTTTAAAGATTATATTTATTCATTCATACTTATTTTTCTTAGTCCTTAGTGCATATTTCAGTTTTTGGGTTTATCTCTTATTTGAGGGTTTTAAGATGTCCTGAAATTATTATCTTTCCTTTTTGTTTTCAAATCATCATTTTCATGAACTAACCTAGTACACCCCTGATCCATGAACCTAATCTAGTCTATGACATGACCTAAGGTTTATTCTCAATCACCTCAAGATGGAAACAAGAACCAAGGCATCAGATACAAGAAAGTGGGAATGTTTCCACCTAATAAATAATAGAAGACACTAAATTTCCACCTAAGAGTCTAGAATGATTTCTCCATACATCATTGATCCATGTGTAGTAAACATGAGCAGATACAAGATAATATTAAAACCTAAAAAACAAAAAAGGGAACATCCAAAATAAAGTCAAAATAAATATAAAAATTCAATTGAATTGGGTCACTATCTAGAATATAGGAAAGATGACATGGTTGATACAACTATGATGAAAAATAAATACCATGATACATGAAACAGTCTTCATGTGACCTTAGGGTCACATTACATCATCCAAACTAGCTCACTCTATAAGTGATCCCAAAATTGAACCTAAACCTACAAAAAAATATGGGTTTACCAACAGTAATTGGAATATGTAGGTAATTATCATGGAATCCTAGTAGGTAATCACTAGAGAGTCCATGCTTTTAATTTTAAAAAAAAACTATTTATTCTAGTTTAACCTACATTAATTTTAAAATATAGTTTTTTATTTTAATAATTAAAATCACATAAACATTTCCAACTTTGGCATGTGTTTAAAGATAACTTTAAAATTTTTATTAGACTAATACAATTTTAAAACATACTTGTGAAAAAAAACCTTTTAAAATCCACTTTAGAACCCATATAAGAGAAACTCAAAAATCATTAAATAATACAACCATGAGATTAATAAATGAAAGAAATAAGATACAGAACTTAAATGGAAGGACAAGTTAGGAACTAAAACAATAATGAATTAGGGGAAGAAATAATAAAGGGAGAAAGAGTGAAACTGGTTAAAAACATCATGTGTGAGAATTAAGTATAAATTAAAGAAGTAATAAGAATGAGGGTAGTAAGAAGAATGAAATAATGGATAGATAGTAATGGGGAACTCCCAGACATCTCATAAGGTGATCCTAGACATGCACGGTGGGAACCATTTGTCAGCCTATTGATGCATTCCTAGTTAATAACCTCCTAGTTTATCTACTTAGCCTCACTAGTTCCATTCCCCCAAGTCTTAGGCTCATTCCATACCAAGGGGGATATATTTAATCTTATCATGACTATATACTAACTATCTATCAATCCCTTACTAAGATGCACTACTATAAATTGGCTTTAAAATAATGGATTTATACCCACAGTTTAGAAAAACCATGGGTATAGAACATTTGATTGAACCAATACTCACGGTTCCTTAAAAAACTATGGGTATATTCTCTCTAATATCCACCTCCCAATGGGATCATCCTCCTCATCCTAGTTCAACATGTCCTAATATCCCCTCCTATGAGCTCCAGACTCCCTTCCCCTCCCCGCCTCCGCCTCGACCTCAGCCTCTTATCCTCCACCTCGACCTCTCGGCTTCCACCTCTGTGTCGGCCTTCTATCCTCTGTCTAGACCTCCCAAATTCTGCCTCTACATCAACCTCCCAGCCTCCGCCTCCCGGCCTCCACCTCGATCTCCCATCCTCCGACTCCGCCTCCCAGCTTTCACCTCCACCTCAACCTCCTGGCCTCCGACTCCCAGCCCCACCTCCCTCCCTCCGCCTTCCTGCCTCTGCGTCTGAGTCCACCTCTTCCTCCCTATCTCTTCCTACCAAAATCCTCCTCCACCTTTTCCTCCTAGCATTTGTATCCGCCTCCATCTCCATTGTATCTATCTCACCTAAAAGATTTATTCATCATGGAAGTTTTCTATGGTGAATCTAATTCCATTTATTCCCTATTTGCATTCTCATTTCTGTGTTTCCTTGATTTCCATATCCAATAAATGATTTTTATTATTTAGGGGTTATTTTGGTTTTTTGTGGAACAAGAATGAATTAAATATAGTATAATAGAAATTATTATCCATAATTATTAATGTTGGAATTCCTTTATACATGAATATATGTTCTTGAAAGTATGCAAGTTTGTGGGGTGTCCATGTGATGTTCTAAATTTAAAATAAAAGTATGTTGGCATGTTTTGAATAATTTAACTTACCCCTTATTGGGTAGATTGTTGTGGAACAACGTAGGTACGAAACATCCAGTCCTTTCTTTTACAATATAGGTAGGGCTATCCATTTTTATTAGGCCTATTGTGGGATATCTTTGATCAATAAGGGATTTGAATACCTTGTGATAGTGTATAGGTTAGGATGGTGCATTCCACATATGGTAAAGTCCATTGGTTAGAATGCATCGCTAGTATAGGAATATAAGTGGAAGTTTGTATGGAATGGTCATAGGTTCTTTTCATGGGTTTGTGACATAGGATGATTTGTTCAAGAGAAAGTGACCCATGTGAGTCAGTTTTGATATTGATGATGGTTTGCCAATTTTTTGAGAAGGTTTATGTGTGTTATGGGCATAGGGATATTAGTGTTTCAACATTCAGTTGTTGTATTGTAAATTATTGAACTTGAATAATTTATGGTTTATTAGTTTTTTTATATTTTTTAACTAATTTTACTAACATTTATTTTATCACTAGACATAAAATTTGCAATTCATGTAATGTTTGAATTTTAACTCTACTATGACTACTTTATGTCTTCATTGACCTAACCTATAATAAATAAGGTTTTTGGATACCCGTTTTCACATTTTATTAAAAGTAATATAAATTTTCATTATGCCAGATATTTTCTTAGTATCTTTATGTTTCTTTTTATTTTGATGAATACCTTTACATAGTGAACTATATTCATGATCAACCATTACATGATATTCAATACATATTTAAATATCTCATAGACTTATGTCTTACCTTTACATGAATAATTATTTACCTTCATGTTAACCATGTCCATCCACTATATAGTTAATTGAAACTTCAGTTTATGTTTACATTTTGTGGATAATTTGGGATTTACATTTAAGTCTAGTGTCAAAATTACCAATTTTATGTTACCACATAGTAATCTTATCACCATCACTCAAATGTAAAACTTATAAGCACCACTAGAAATTATTTCTCAAAATTAATGTCATAGAAACCAAAAATGCATTCCCATGACATGGAAATTTATCTCTTTCCCATGAACATTGGGAATTTGAGAATCCAAAAAATTTATATGTTATGGTTTATACCCAAAAACCCCTTGG
Organism: Viscum album; assembly: GCA_963277665.1. Classification (NCBI taxonomy): domain Eukaryota; kingdom Viridiplantae; phylum Streptophyta; class Magnoliopsida; order Santalales; family Viscaceae; genus Viscum; species Viscum album. The sequence continues at coordinate 1,851,586,680 of OY728156.1, forward strand.
TTTATCCTTTGGTTTTATATTATTTTTTGATTCTAGAAATGTGTCTTGGATTTATGATTAAAAGTATTGTTCTAAAACAAAAAGTCATATGATTAATATATAAGGCTTATGAATCAATCAAAGTATTATGAAACAATCAAAGACTTAAAAAACTATGAAATTCTTAGAAAAACTATTTTTAAGGATTAAGACTCAATCCTTTCAAAAAAAAATATTAATTTAGCTTACATAGAAGTATCACCCACAATGTGTTAATGAAAAATCATAGATAAAAAAATGATCCAATGAAAATTCAAAAGGAAATTACACACATTAACATAACACGTGTATATTTTCCATTATAATTTTTAATGCAATTTGATACTCTATTTTTCTATAAATATTCAATTTCAAATTACTATCGGTTTATAATATTTTTTTATTAGTTTTTATAAATTATAAAATATTTATAATTTCTGATTATTATTATGATTTTTTTATTAAAGTATTTAGCATGGGATAATTCTTCATATGGGTAAATGATACTATTTATGTTGTTAATATTTCTAACTAGTGGCTTAATTTTATTAATTTTTATAATCTATTTGCATGTGTTCTTCTATGCTCATTTATGTTTTTGGATTGATTCATTTGTACAGCTTTACTATGATCAAGATAATGACATTTTCGATCTCCGTTCTCCTGGCATTTGCCTGAGATCAAGGTAATCACTCTACCCATCATTTTTTCATCATGAAGGAGAATATTTAGGTAATTTTACATATTTACAGGTCATTAAACTTTCTGTAAAAAAAATTTATGTTTGTATTTTATACTCATGGGTAGTCTTATTCTAATTTTTTCAATTATTCTTTATTTATTTCATGTTGTGGTAGTAGGTTTAGATAATTGATCAATTGTAATTTATATATTTAGATATATTCATATAATTTTTCTATCTTATTATTAGTTTACTTTTGTTTTAGTGTTTTAATACATATTTATTCATAACATAGTTTTAATTTTGTCATCTATTTTGTCTACTTTTCATGTGCTTCTTGTGTATAGTCCTATTATGTCTACTTTTCATCGACTATTATTGTGTTATTTGGTAAACCTGCTATGAATCTAACCCATTTTCTTCTAGTTCCATTTTTCTATTTACACTTTCTTGAAACAACATTGTCTGTTGCTGCTTAAGTGATTTTCTACCTTATTGCATCAAAATCCATCACTCTTTGTCATATTTCATGCTATTGAACCTTGAATTAAAGAAATATTTTGAAAAAATGTTGAACAATGATTGAATTATTTAGGATGTGATTCATTTTTGGGGTCTAAGTAGTGTTGAATAAAACAATTTAAAATTATTGAAACTTCTTAAGGTACATTAATCATTATTTATGGATTATTGGTAGATGCTTTAGTGAATTGATCTTGGATTATAGGTTTTCATTAGTTTGAATTAGGGAGAATATTTCATCATTAATTCTTTGATTAAGGAATTAATGATGAGACATTTCAATATATAGTTTGAATGGGTGGTATTAAGTTCATTTTAAAATGATGTATCTTTTCGAACTTGAGGATTTTGATACTCCTTGATACTTAAAAATGAATCAAATCCTTTTTTGGTAAGAGAAAAACACCACTTTTTTTCACTTTAGAACCAAGTTTTAGTGCTATAAACACTAAAATTGACTAAAGTTCTAGGATTCCCACCTTAATTGAGAGATTTGACCTGAAGAAACACTAATATTATGTTAGTAGAGAATTGGGTAAATAATTTGTGTGAATGAAATATTAATGAAACTTTTTAACACCCCAAATTTCGATTAAAGTATACATAACATAACTAGAAAAATCAAGCCTAGTTAAACAAAACCCAAAAAAATAATGAAACCACATCTTCTTGAACTAATATAATATGTTTCATCCTTTATTGTAGGAACATGTTTTGACCCATGAAGAATTGTGGTTCTTATATTGGAGAGGTGACTTGTATACTCATAGGATATAGGTATGATTAGTTTATTTTGTATTTTAATTTCTTTATCACATCGTCCACTTAGGACTTTTAATAATTTCTACGGATAGAGGCTAGTTATATTTTGCGAAGGGGGCCAGAAGGGCACTGAAGGCGGCTACGTAGTTTTCTTTGTAGGAGAGGGAGATTGGGGTAGTGGAGGGATTAATTAGTGTGTTTCATTTTTTTCTACCTTTGTACTATGTTGTTTCTATTTATTTGATTTTCCTTCAGTGTGGACGTCTGACATACAGATGAGTCGTGCAGAAATTTTATTTATTTTCTACTGTTGTTTTAATTAATTTTTTGTGAGTGAAATCATTCTCGAGTGGTGATTCCTTGATGCCTGGAAACTTGTGCTAGTACATGGTTGTATCTAATCCATCACTAATGGAAAATGGGTCTATACCAATGCATCTATACCCACGGTTTAAAAAACCATGGGTATAGGGTGTATATTTTGACTTATTCCTATGGTTTTGTTAAAATCGTTAGTATACTAACCTTTATTTGAGGTTTTTATTAGGATCCCCTCTCGATTTTTATTTCCTCTCCTATGTATCCCCCAATCCTTGGCCTATACACCCTCTCCTCCCCTCCCTGACATCGACCTCCTTCCCTCACCTCCGCATCCTGGCCTCCACCTCCCGCCTCCTAGCCCCCGCCTCTGCCTCCCAGCCCCCGTCTCCGCCTCCTGGACCATGCCTCCACCTCTCGGCCTCTACCTTTGCCTCTCGGCCACCACCTTCTGGTTGTAGGTGCTTTCTCCTCTGCCTCCTGGCCCTCCACCTCTGTGGCAACCTCCGCCTCCTCCCGTCCATGGTTGTCTCTACCTCTACCTCATTATATCTAGTTATAAAGGATCCCTATGTATGGATTCGTTCATCTTCTCCATGGATTTCTTGGGTTCTTTGGTTATATTATCTATTCTCTTATATTATTCTCATGCCTTTTCAACCAATTCTGATGTCAATTTTAACTAAAACCTAGGGCTGGGTTTTTATAAATCTATCATGGTTATTGATTTTAGGGTGTGTTGATTGTTTTATTGGTCCTTCTCTTCTCATATACAATGTATTTATAACACCTATGTCTGTATTGTGGTGTTTTTTCTCTATTCTTGACTCTTTATAGTTAAAAACGTGATTTCTTGGAAGTGGTGGAAGTCTATTATTTAGACTAATCCATAGGAGGAATTATATTTGGAAAGTTTCAAGGTGATTCTCATTCATAATTTTTTTTCTAATCTGGTGAAGTTAATTAAGGTTATAAAATTTTATAGCCTATAACAAGGAGGTTAAACAGTGTTAGAGTATGTACATAATTTTATTGAGTTGGTTTCATACCTTCATACTCTGGCATTGGATGATTATTTATTTTCTTAGTGTTTCAGGGAGGTTCTTCAACCACACTTATTGCTAGAAATGTATTCCCTCGGCCTTGAATATTATGGATTGGTGTTAAAGAAAGTTATCAAAGTTTAAATGAGCTCATAAGGATCACTATAGGTGTTATGAGTTTAACCTATTTCTAGGTGTGGTGAATGAAACACCAGTATCGGAGGATAGTAGGTTGGGGGCAGGCAGTGCAGGGAGCTAGGGGGAGGGTGGGGGAGGCAGTGTAGGGGGGATGGGGGAGGGTGGGGGAGTGGGGAAAGTAGTGCAGGGGGTTGGGGGAGGGTGGGGGAGGCAATAGGGGAGGGTGGGGAGGCAATGCAGGGGGCTGGGGAGGGCTGGGAGGGGGTAAGAAGTGTAGGGTCTGGGGGAGGGTGGGGGAGGGGGATGGTAGTGCAGGGGGTTGGGGTGAGGGTGGGGGAGGCAGGAGGGGAGGGTAGGGGAGGCAGTGTAGGGGGGATGGGGAGGGGAGGGGAGGGGGCAGGCAGTGCAGGGGCTGGGGGAGGGGGAGGGGGGGTTAGGGGAGGGGGAGGGGCAGGTAGTGCAAGGGGCTAGCTGGGGGCTGGGGGGGAGGGTGTAGGAGGTAGTGCAGGGGCTGGGGGCTGGGGGGAGGGTGCGAGAGGCAGTACAGGGGGCTGGGGGGCTAGGGGAGGGGGGTAGGAAGTGCAGGGGGTAGGTAGTGTAGGGGGATGGGGGAGGGGGGAGGGGGAGGTAGTGCATGGGGCTGGGGAGAGACAGGAGGGGAGGGTGGGGGAGGCAGTGCAGGGGATAGGGGGGAAGGTGGGGAGGGAGGGGAGGGGGCAGGCAATTCAGGGGGCTTGGGGAGGGTATGGGAGGGGAGGGGGCTGGGGGAGGGTATGGGAGGGGAGGGGCAGGCAGTGCAGGGGTCTAGGGGGAGGGTGGGGAAGGAAGTGCAGTGTCTAGGGGAGGGAGGGGGAGGGAGGAGAGGGGTGCAGGCAGTGCAGGGAGATGGGGGGGTGGGGGAGGTAGTGTAGGGGTTGGGGGAGGGTGGGGGAGGAGAGGGGAGGAGGGCAGACATTTCATGGGGCTGTGAGAGGGGAGGGGAGGGAAGGGGGCAGGAAGTGCAGGGGGGATAGAGGGAGGTAGTGGAGGGGTCTAGGGGGAGGGTGGGGGATGAAGTGTAGATGGATGGGGTCAGGCAATACAGGGGTCAAAATTCCTCTATTATCCACAACACTTGCCATATTTTCATATAATCTAGCTCTACAAGCATCACAATTGATTATTCACAACACCTTCACAGAGATAAACTAATTAACATCATCCAAACTCCATGGATCAAAACTCCTCTATTAAATCAAATTGGTTACCACAAATTCTGCACATTAACTCCAAGAAATTTCTTAATCCAACTTTGGCATACAACTGATCTTAGTTATTCTAATGGTAGAACTTAATTTCATTCTCATATTATTGATATTAGTTATTCCAATAGAAAAACTTAATTTCATTTCTCTGTCAGGTAAACAATAGTGGAACCTACCAACTTCAAAGATTTAAAATGCATCACCAATCCACATTCATTTTTCAGAGCTCAAAGCATTTTTTGTATCAAGACTTCAAAACTATATTTAATATCATCAACCAGCTTAGGGACACCAACTTTCTTCCAAGCATCTAATCCTCATCACATATTGACATCATGCATATTTACTCCTTCATTTACAATTAATACAAAATAAACACGAAGTGTCTTCAACAGATACAAGTGTTTGGATTCAACTGGCAGTGTTTTTATCTCATGACATGTTGTCTTTGAAGAATCATGGTTTCCTTTTTAGTATTGGCACTCATTTTTTTCATCATCAATTTTTTCTCCAATTATATCCAAAATTTTTTGCTTTCCTCTTTTAGTGGATTATTCGAGTCCCATCAATAAAGTTTCTAATATCCAAGGTTCTTCAATTTATGTTTTCTTTCCTACTGGTTTCTCCTCTTCTCCCCAGCCTAGTTAACCTCTTGCTACTTCAGTTTCCCTTGATGAGTCTCTTGGTTCTCATCCCACCTTAGCATATCTTTTTGGAAAACCTCTTGGTGATAATTCTTTGAGACAATATCTTGCTAATACCCCTTCCTCATAGCAGTCTTCTAGCTAGTCAACTCATTCCATTCCTCATAATTCTAATCCTATGACCACATGTTTCAAGGCTGGTATTTTCAAACCCAATGTTTATATTGCTTATATGGAATCTATATCTTTTTAAGGATGCCTTGTTTCAGCCTTTTGGCATCAATAAATTCATTAATAGTTTTCATCTTTACATAGAAATCATACTTGGTCTTTAGTTCCTTTTTGTTCGATTGGATGATTTTTAAGGCTGAATGCTTGTGGCCTATATTGTGCACCAAACCAAAACTTTCGCAGGTTGAGCTCTAAGGTGAGATTTTTGGGGGTTTTAGGGGGTAATGTTCCCTTAATTTGGGGGTCTTAGGGCTGAAGGTCCTTGGTTAAAATTTAGTTTTACTGTAGTAACCCAGTCCGGGTTACTATAGCAGCTCAGTGTAAGAAGGTTGCATTTTTTTATAGGTTAAGGATCTATACCCACAGTTCAATAAATGTGGGTATATTATGTCTGGTGTAATTATTTATACCCAAGGTTTTTTAAACTGTGGGTATAGATATATTCCCAAGGTTTAAATTAAACTATGGGTATTATGGAAATCCGTAGGGATATACCCATGGTTTCTACAAAATTGTGGGTATACTTCCATATTGATGCCTCGGTAGCCCACGGTTTATGGAACCATAACTATAGGCTTTACCCACAGTTTTAGGGGCTATACCCATTGTTCAAAACCGTGGGTATAGGTTATTTTTCCAATAGTGATGCATAGGGTTAACATGAAGTAATTGGAGATAGGTGAGGTAACATTTATAAAAAAATCACCCACATCCCACCTCCTTACACCAATTTATGAAAGACCAATATAACATACATATATAAACAACATATACTATATCAATACATAATTAACTAGTAATCTAAAACACATGATCATGGAATAAGGGTACAATGTATATATAGAAAATAGTTTAATGAAGGTGAAAATTGGGCCTTCGATTATATATAAGAGATACTCTTAAAACTTCGTTGAAAACCATTTCTAAGTCAATTTCATTATAAATATATTTGAAGGTTCCAAATGTGCCTTATGAAATTCATTTAACGGTATAAAGTGAGCCTTTTTTGTCAGGTTTTTAAATCATCATTGAAATATTTTTTGGAATCCCTTTTTTAAAACCAAACAACATTTTAAATATTATTTTGAGTTAAAAGAAAACAAATTTTATTTAAAACACACTTTTCATTACTTGTTAAAATGCACTAAAATCATGGAATAACATATGGAAACCATAATAATGAAACACATGATGATACCACATAAATATAATCAAGTAAGAACGCCAAAAACTCCTCAATCAATGGAATATTAATTAAACCTCAACACAAACCCATAAATCAGATCACATAAATACAACAAAAATATAAAATAGTACTTTAGTTCTATAGTTTCCTTATTAAATTCTTTATAAAAAATTTATAAAACATAAAACATGCTTAATATTTTAATATTAACATGTAAGATCTAAGGTCTATGAAAATACCTTTGGAAATCACCCATGAACTCTTATAAGTACAAAATTCTGTATAAAATATAACTCTTAAAAAATGCATATATTTTAAATAAAACTATTTCCAAAACCTCAAGAATACATGTAATATCGAGAAAAATTAAATTAATTCAACCACCTACCTCAAACCATGTGTGGATGCTTTGAAACCATCAAATACGGGGAAAACATGACCCAAAAAACCAATTTCACACCCTAATACCAAAATACACAACACATTAGGGTAAATATTTACCTTAATGTTTGGAAAATGAGAGACCAAGGCAATATAAAAATAATAATAAATAAGTAATAAAGGAATGAAAAGAGAGAAAGGATCCTTAACTATGAAGAAATCACCTGAAACCAAGGTGAAGAAGCTCAAAATTTAAGGAGGAGGAAAGGGGGAGGTGCACCTGGGATACTTCAAGACGTCTCCTATGATTGAAGAATTAATAATCCCATTTGGGGGAATAAAATTGAAGGGTGGTAATTTAGATAAATGTAAATTCTTAAAACCTAGGATTTTTACAAGATTTGGATGTAGGATTTACCAAACTGTGCGGCCCTCACTGGACACACTTGGAGAGTCACATGGCTTGGTTTTACGGTTATACAAATCATGTTCCAACTATAAAAAATGACATTTCTAAAAACTATAGTTCTTCAACATGGATTCTACATGGCCAGTATTAGTCATGCCTCAAACCGTGTGCCCGATTCTGATGTTCTTAAATTTTAAAAATTACTAGAAATTTAAACAAAAACTCAAGGAGAAGGATAAGAACTGATAAAAAATAAAATAATAAGGAAATTAAAATCCATGGTGTTAAAATTATCTCTACTATTTTATTATCTTACCCTATAAATTCATCAAGATTATAGGTAAGACACAACTTAAAAGAAAGATCCAATTAAGATAGAATCTCTAAACCTCTAGAACTATAATAAACCAGTGACTTTAAACATAAGTCTAAATTCTTAAACATTTATTCATTCTAAATCACCACTCAAAACTAGCCAATAATAAGTAAATTAAGAAACTGAGGCTCACAATGGTCCTCTACACCATTTAATGATTTCCCTAACATAGTGTCTTGCTAAAATAAAAACATTTCAAGAGTCCCTATGAAACATGTCGCAAAATTAAAAACTAAGGGACTGGAACATAACATTCATAAATCCCATATAAATAATCAATTTCTCTCAAAATAATCACATGACATAAAATTCTTAGAAATACAAGTTACAGATCAATGATAATAAATTAAAAAACAAAAAAAAAGTAAAGGATGGGAGGGGAAAAATAAGGGTTACCAAGAAATTTCAAATAGGATAGAAATAAATATCTCAAAAATAGAAAATATTGTAGTCATAAACAATTTATATACTTATAAAATTTTTATAGGTGATCTAGCCAACCACAGTGACAACAGGTCTTTGGAACACTATAGAAGGAGGGATTAAAATGCCTAAATTTTCCACATTGAAATCACATGAAACTGGTTCCTCAAACTTACACTCCTTAATGGATAGATAACCTTAACCAACACCAAAGGAAACAGGCCTACCAACCATTATGGTTCTCCCTCTAGAAACTATATCTACTGTGAAATATTCATACACTAAATCCTTAAATGAGGTTGGTTTGGATAAAAGAAATATATAACTAATATTTGAATGAATAACCTTTATGAATAGGTGATACTTTATGACATTTCTCAATACAATGTCAAAAATAAGGGATCATATCATTGAAATGGTCAACATACTCCACCACTATTTGTTAACCCAAGTAGAGACTCATGAGCTCTTCCACCTTATTTATCTTGACCTTATCAAGAAATAATCACTGAAGGAACATGATATTAAATAATTCTCATGTCATTCCGACTTAAAAATGATTTGGGAACACCACATTCCAATTTTCCCAATTTGGTTCCCTAAATAAACCCAGAACAAACATCACTCTCAAAGCATCATGGATTTCCATGGACATAAAGACTTCCATGACCTTCTATAACCACTCCATATATTCCTAAAAACATTGATATCCATGAAATTTTGTAAAATACTAATAAGATTCAAGATCCAACACTCTAATTTGAGTCTGGTTAGAGTAAAAAATTGTAAAAGTGGCATTATAACTTTGAGATATTGATTAATTATGATTACTATAGAATTTTTTGGATACTTACTCTAAATAATAAGAAAAATATATAGCTCAATAAATAATAATTCAGAAAAATACCCAGTTGGAAATATATCTATGTTTAAAGGAATAACACAAAATAATAAATCATGATCTTTGATTAAGAAATTCTCAACACAAAAGAAAGATTCAAAAAAATACTTTTAAATCATTTAAAACCTCCACACTTTCATTTATAAAATAAAACATCAATTGAAAACCATTTTGAAATTCCACAAGATTATCACCCAATTCACTTAAAAAATCTCCAATCATAACATTCATTTTAAGTTATTTCAAAAAGAACTTTTTGAATAATTTCAAAATCTCCCTCTTTAGTTTTGAAAATCCTAAACTTTCATTAAAAAAAACATCTTAAAATCATATAATTTATTCAATAAAACATTTGAAGGTTTTAAGCCTTGAGTTCATACTATTTTATTTTATAAAATACCTTTAAAAATTTTAAACCTAACTCTCACCTTTTGAAAACTAGGTTTCAATCATAAAATCTCATCACAATCAATCCAAATAACAATAATATACCATTGAAATTTTCCTTCAAATCATCCCAAATAACATCTATACACAATCTAGAAAAATTTGGATCAAAAGGAAATCAAACCAAAAACAATTAAAGGGGCTAGTGGCTATGAGAGGTTTGGTCACATGGTTTGGCAGAATGTGCGCCAATCATGAAAACTACCACTTGAAACTAAAGAAAACTAATTGCATGATATTTTCATGATTTTAAAGGTTTTTTAGTATAACTATGTTACTCTATTTATTCCTCCCTTTTTACCCCAAAATAATATAAAATTCACAAGTATCTCATAAAACTTCAACGTGACTTGAAATACCATCAATATAAATCAAAATACATGAGAAATAAATGAGAAAAGATCAAAAATCATGACTAAAATCCCAAAATCCCTTGGAAACCCAAATATCATCATGAGATGTGGAGATTAGTAACTTACCCATGACCAACCTACTAAGATATTATGATCATATCTCTAATCTACCAGGCCCACCTAAATTAAATAGGGCTCTTTGATACTATTTTTTTTTTCACAAACCAACTCAATCCACCCTTGATCCAATAACCCAAGCCAATATATGACATGAACCAGGGTGAATTCTCAATCACTCGGTGCAATATACAAGCACCAAGTCATCAAATACTATAAAGTTAGAATATTTTTTCCCAATAAATAATAGAATACATAGAACTTATACCCTAAATTCTAGAATTTCCACTTTGTTCATCATAGATCCACACACAACAAACATAAATAGATATAAGATAATATCAAAACCAGTGAAAAAAAAATAGGAGCATATAAGCTAAACTAAAAATAAAAAAAAACCTAGAGATAAATAAAAAAACATCAATAATATATAGAACTTAAATATAAATATAATCCAGGAAGTAAAATAATATTAAAGCATGGGAAGTAAGAAAAAGGGGAGCAAGAGTAAAACTGGTTAAACACATCATGCAAGAGTAATAATCATAAATTAAAGTGGTACTAAGAATGAGGGTGGTAAATAGAAATAAATAAAGGATAAATATTCATGGGTAACTCTTAGACGTCCCATAAGGTGATCCTAGACATACTTAGGTGGAACCATCTGTCATAATTTTGACGCATTTCTAGTCTATAAACTCTCGAATGATCTACTTAGCCTTACTAGTGGAAATCCCCAATGGAATAGGTCCATGTCATACCAAGGGGGTCTATTCAATATTATTGTGACGATATATTATTCATATATTAATCCCTCACTAATATGCCTAGAATCTCCATGAAGTAAGTGATGATAGGTGAAGTAACATTTATATGTAAATCAACCTCATCCCACCTCCTAAAACCCCCTTATGAAAGCCACGTACATATATCAGTTACACACACTACAAAAAAATGACCTGATTAGAGTGGTTATTTTTTAGTTTATAGGGGTTATAACCCCTCTAAATATATTAGAAGTGGTTATGAAGAACTGCTGCTAATATACCCACCTACTCTTATTAGAGTTGGTTTTGAGGAACTGCTGTTAAAGTAGTGGATAATTTAGCAGTGGTTATATTAGAGGGGTTTTTAACCCCCTATAATATATTTAAAAAATTAGCAGAGATTGGAAACTGCCTCTAATTGAGTTATAACTCACATATTATAGGTTTTTTTTGGAACCACCTATATTTAAGGCTAGATTTTATGGGGTTTTAACCCCCTATAATTTATCCACATGTCGCATATTAGAGGTCGTTCCAAAACCTACTCTAATTATTAATTTTTGTAAAAAAAATCTTACACATTTGTTTGCCTACGAGCCCCCTACCCACCTATTTCTAGTGGTCCCTCCCCTCCCGTTTTCCTCTGCCCCCCCCCCCCCAACCTCGATGGTCCCTTCTATTGGTCTATATCCCCTCCCATTTTGCAGTGTGATCCCCCCCCCCCCACCCCTCTCATTCATTGGTGTGATCCCCCCAGCTCTCATGTTCGTCGGTGTGAGCCCCCCATCCGGTGAGCCCCCTCCCGTTCATTGGTCCCACACTCCCATGGTTTCCCCCAACTCCTCACCTTATAAAATTTTCAGAGGGTGGGTTTTGAACCTATGACCACCACCATAACTCCCAAGCACCTCAACCGCTATAGAAAACTGAATTCTATAGTATAATTATACATTATTATAATTATATATATTAAGAATTTGATTCAAATAAATATTATTTGAATAAATATTTAAATACATATAAATATATAACCTATATATATTTATATAAATTAATATATACATCTTATATTATGTATTTATGTATTTATATATTTATATTATGATACACTTATATTATATTCAGTTTATATATTTATATAAACTATATATTTTATATGTGTATTTACATGCATTTGACTAAATATATTAGATATTTTTTTTATGTTGCGTATATACACAAATATTTATATATTTATAAATATATTTATATAAATTATTTATATACTTAAATACATATTTATATAATATATATATAATTATTTATTTAATATATTTATATAATGTCTTTAAAAATATATTTATATAATGTATTTCAATTCATATATTCATTATTATGTGCATTAATCTATATTTATTTGTATAATATTATATTTAATTAAAATATAATTAATATTATATGGAATAAATATATATTAAATACAATTTATACAAATTTTTCTGTTATATACAATTAATATTATATGAAATACAATTTATAAAAATATTGTATTTGAAATAAAATTTATACAAATATTTATATAATCTTATATGAAATACAATTTTATATTATATATAATTAATATGTATACAAATATATAATTAACATTATATGAAATAAAACTCATACAAATATTTATATAATGTATTTCAAAACATATATTTATTATTATGCACATTAATATATATGTATTTCAATAAATATAATTATATAATATTGTGTAAATTAATATATGTGAATTTCAATAAATATAATTTTATAATATTATGTACATTAATATTTATTTATTTTTATAAAATGTATATCATATAATATTTATTATTTAAAACACAAAAGCATAAACATATTATATAAAAATATATCTATTATTATTATTATATAAATTATAAAAACTACAAGCTTGGGTTTTTCTATGATATATTTTTTAAATAAATTATATTTATGTATATATTTATATAATATGTTTATGATTTTATATTATATATAATTAATATTATATGAAATACAATTTATGAAAATAATATATATAAATGTACATAAAATTATAAAATAATATTTAAGTATACATATAAATACAATTAAATACAATCATATAAATAATTTATATAATATATTCATATAATGTATTTAAATACATTTATATATAGTGTTTTAATTATATATATATTATGAAAAAAAATTAATAGTGGGGGTTCATAACCCCCTTTAATCTCTTAAATTAGAGGGGGTTCTAAACCCCCTAATTTAATACATTAGTGGGGGTTTTGAACCCCCACTAATTTAATATAATAGAGGTGGTTTTTAACCATAGCCAATCTCATTGAATAATAGTGGTTATGAACCCCCTCTATTTTCTTAAATTATAGTGGGTTAAAAAACCCCTCAAAAATACAACCTGATAATAAAAAAATAATGCTAGAAAATTTAATGGGGGTTCTTAACCACCTATAAATTTGATGATTAGAAATGGTCACACATATCACCCTTTAATATATATAGAAAATGAATTTATATGGGGTTTATAACCCCCCCCCCCTTTAAATTAAATGATTATAGGGGGTTGTGTATAACCCCCTCTAATTACACGGAAATTGAATTTATAGGGGGTTGTGCATGACCCCTATAAATAAACACCTCTAATTTGAAAAAATTTTAGTGACATGTCATATCATTACATAAATAACTAGTTATCCAAAACACATGGTCATGGCATAAGGATAAAATTTACCTATGGAAAACTATTTAATAATGGTTCTAACTGTACCTTCAGTTCTAAATAAGAGATACTCTTGAAACTTCTTTAAAACCCATTTCTAAGTCAATTTTATGCATAAATTTATTTGAAGATTCCAAAATGGCCTTATAAAACTCATTTAAAGGTACCAAGTGGGCCTTTTCACATTTTGTAATTATCATTTAAATATTTTTTAGAATCCACTTTTTAAAACCAAACATAATTATAAATACTATTATGAGTTAAAAGGAAAAAATCTTATTTAAAAAATACTTTTATTTACATTTTCACATGCACTAAAATCATTTAATAACATATTGAAAACATAATAGTGAAACACATTAAGATACCATATAAATTGAATCAAGTAAACACATGAAAAACTCATCAATCAAGTAAATATTACTTAAACCATAACTCACACCCATAAATCAAATCACAGTAAGGAAAAATTCCAAAAAAATTACATTAGTACCCTAATTTTCTTATACGATCCTCATAAATATTTTATACAACATTAAATATGCTTAATATTCTAATATAAACATATAATAACTAAGTCCTATGAAAACCCCTTTGTAAATCACTCATAAACTCTTATAAGTTATAAATTATATATAAAATATACTATAACTATTAAAAACATGCATAAATATTAAATAAAACCATTTTAGAACACTCAAGAATATATGTAATATTAAGAAAAAAACAAAGGAATAGAACCACCTACCTCAAACCATGCTTTGATGCATTGAAACCCTCAAATATGGGGAAAAAATACCCAAAAAAACAATCGTACACCCTAACATAAAAAATCCATAATACATTTGGACCAACCCTCACCATTTTTTATGTACAAGGAGATACCAAGAAAATAAAACAAGAATAAATAATTAATAAATGAATAAAATAAGATAAAAGATCTCTAACCTTAAATAAATCACTAGAAGCTAAGGTGGAGAAGTCCAAAATTCAATGAGGAGGAAAGGGGGATATGAATCTAGGATCCTTTGAGTTATATCATACAAATGGTGAATTAAGAACCCCATTTTGTGTTTTAAATTCAGAAAGGGTAATTTAGGAAAATCCATATTTTTTTAAACCTAGGAAGTTTGTATGGCTTGTCTACACAGTTTACCAAATCATGTGCCAACTGTGTACCCTTCACTAGATACAACAAGAGAATCACAAGGTTTGGACACATAATTAGACTAACTATTTTCCAACCCTAAAAATGTAACTTCTAGAAACTATAGGTCTTATGCATGGTTAGTAATAACTTTGCGTTAAATTGTGTGCCATACACTAATGTTCTACAATTTAAAAAAAACATGGAAATTTGACCTAAAACTCAAGGAGAATGAAAAGAACTAATAAATAAATATAATAATGATGAAATTAGAGGTAGGGTTTGAAAACAATTATAATGCCTTTATATTTTACAAAATATTTTTTCAAATAAATTTAATTTCTTTGATATCTTGTATTACATGCAACACTGAGTTTTAACATACCGTAATTTACTATTAATATTATTTTTTAACATGATTGTTATAGCCTAGTTGTTAAAATTTATGGTAAAAATAGGAATAAATAGTTTCTAAAAATTAATTATAATTGTTTTATATAAAGAAAATATAATTATAAATAATTACATAATTTTTTTGAGCCTATATACTTTGAAAATACATTTCATCTAAAAAATTATTTTTCATTGCCTTTGTGTACAAATAATAAAATTAATTTTTTTCAATTTTATAAATTTTATTTGAAAAATTGATTTAATTTTTTGAATAAACATTTCCAAATTATCTTTGTGTAAATTTATGATAATTTTCTAAAATATTAATTTTTCAATGAATAGTGAAAAATACAAAAAAAAATTAAAAAATGTTTTTTCGTTTAAATAATTTAGAAATTTAAATCTTGTTTAAAATGGTTTAAAATTAAAATTAGTTTAATTAAATTATTATTAGTTCAATTTATGTTATTGTAATCAATTTCATGTTGATTTTTTATATAAAAACATTCTATGATTTTTAAATCTTTTTCATTGGAAAACTATTTTTTCTTCGCATCTACGAGTTTAATTTTAAATTATATTATAAAAATTTTGAAAGTTAAATTTGAAAAAATGGATTGAATATTTTTAATCAAAATAATTAATATTATATAATAAATTCACCTTAATTTTTTTATAATGAATAGTAAAAACAGTAAAAATTAATTATCGTAGATAAGGTTAAAACGGGTTTACTAGGGGTTAAACTACAAATATAAGGGTTAAATAACCTATAAACTTGTCAAATTCTTATTTTATGGTCATATTTAAACCTTATTTCATCAAATATACTATAATTATCTATTTTGGATCCTTTTTTCATGTGTAAAATGTGGATATACTTTTTTATTTTCAAATATTTCAAGTGTGTCCTCTCCCCTGCTTATAAAAGGGATCCCTCTATCCTCTCTTATTCACACTTAAAAAGCATTTTGTTTTAGAAAATACCTACGAAAATCTCTTACTTAATTTCCTCCCCACATCCTATTGGCATTTTTTTATTAGGAAACCCTCCTCATAAGGCTTTCAGTGCGAACCTAAAAAGGATGTCTGAAGAAGAGGTGTTGTTCTTAACAGAGTATTTTATTTTATTTATTCTTCCAACTCATTAAAATATTATTCAATTAATATTAAATAATAACACATTTATATTTCATTTAATTTTATTTTATTATGTTAATAGTATAACCTATATCCATCTTCTCCTCTACTAAATGGGAAATGAGACTATTTTTTGTGTGTACGGCGGACTACCGCCTCGCGAACCGATGTAATTCATTTTCCATTGTCATCTCTTACGGATAGATATAATGATGTATTTAACATATTTATATAATTTTTATAAAATAATCCTAATATCACATCTACCTTCTTACCTTTCAATCTATTGGAAAATGATAACATCACTGGTGCGTACGTGTGGACTGCTGCCTCCACAAAGTGATGTGATACATTTTTCATTTTATTTTGAAATGGATGGTATTAAGGATATATTTAATGAATATATATTATTTAAATTATATAAAAATTATTTTTGAAATTTTAATTCATATTTATCTTTCTTTCATTCAAACCTTAATAAAAATATAAGCAGGGTTCAGGTGTACGTATGGCCTATCGTCACAATGAACAGTGTAATTTATCTTTCAATATCTAAAATTTTATAATGAATATAACTATGTATATAATGAATACATATGATATTATATCATGATTAAAATTATGTAAATTATTGAACCATAATCAAAGTACAAGGACTAAAACTACCTGACCAGAACATACATGAAAAATGAACCAGTTATCACCCGAAGTTGTGGTTTCAATAATGAATTGTTGAGGAATGGGTGGTAAAATATTATAATTAAATCATATATGGTATTATACATATTATTAATTTTATATAACAGTTATATAATAATTATATATTTATTACATGTGATCTTTGAACATGTACAAATAAAGTCGAGACTTGAGGTAATAGATTTTCATCTCACTTTTCTCCCTGTGAGACACATGTTATATTCACCACCTGGTTCTTTTATGTGTTGTATATACTAAACATGAATTTATTTCAAGATTATTATAATTAAATTTATGGGATATACATATCTTTATTGGGTTCTTTATTTCATGGGGCTTGCAATTCAAGATTTACCAAAGTGGTAAGAGTTTTATGTTACAATCTCATTGTTTATGATTAAGTTTTTGATGATAAAATAATATAATATATCTCTCAATAAAATCATAAATTTTATTCTAATATAGTTATTTATATAGAATTCATTTTTTACTTTCATTTTATTCTCTTTATTTTCTCAATATATCAAATGAAATTTTTAAAGGAAAACTGACTTTAATTCTCTCTTCGGTCAAAAAAACTTTTTATTCCATATCCAAATTTTATAAAAATGTTTTCAAGAATGTATTTAATACTACTATATTATTTTTTAAGTTAATTTTTACCAATGTTTTAATTTTTAAAAAATATTTTAAAATGAGTCTTCTTATCATTATCATGCAAGGTACTTTTGAATTTTACCAAAAATCGGAAAGGAATCGTTGTTTAAATATGTAAGGCATAAACAATATTTTCCACAATCATGAACACTCAATGATTTAAAGATTCCATTAAAAATTTACAAGGTTATTTTCAAAGAAAATTTTTTATTTAATATTAAAAAAAATTATATTTTAAATAATTGGTTTCAAAATATAAAGGATATTTTTTCCAATAATGTGTTAATGGTCTTTTATGGAATTTATATTCATCAACAACAACAAAATTTGGTGTTGCATATGTTTTAATGGGTATATGATCCAATGGTACAATCCTTATTCTTTATATAGTTGGTTTGTGTTTATGACTATGATTATGAGATGTTTATGAAACCCATTTATCTTTTATGGTTTATTCTATGATAAAAAGTTTAAATGTTTATGAAACTCATTCCTTTTCCATGGGTTATGATTATGATGAATGTTTTTTGGAATTTATATGAAATTACTATGATTATGTGATGGTTGGGTTGTTAAAACCATCAAATTATTTGGGTAAATATTGATCAATTGTGAGTTAATTATGTTATGTGTGAACCTTATTTCATGTTCACAATATTATTATTGGACTTGGTTTTATGTACATAAGGTTATGAGTGGAACTGGTTTCATGTTAATAAGGATATATTTTGACTTAATTTCATATCTATAATGTTATGAGTGGACCTGGTTTCATGTCCATAATGTTATGTGTGGACCTGGTTTCATATCCATAAGGTTATGTGTAGACCTGGTTTCATTTCAAAAAGTTTATGGGTGGACCTATTTTCATGTCCATAAGTTTATACGAGGGTCTAATTTCATGTCCTTAACTTAATTAGTGAACTTATTTCTATTTATAAATGTCAAAAATGTTATAATCTTTCATTTTTTCCACATTCCTATGTCTATGTTATTCTATAATATCTTATGTTCATTGATTTCATTTATGAATCAGGTCATTTGAACTATCAAGTTTTATACCATGATTTAGGATTAGAATACATGTTATGTAGGGTATAGTTTTCAAATGTTAGGCTCATATTCTCATACCCTTATTCTCGTGTTATATTTAAGTGATTATTGATATCTACCTTGATTACCGTTATTGAGAATCTGAGCTCACCCTTTCTTATATTTCCTTTATCTAGTTCGTGAAGAAATTTTTTAGGTAGAGTATATATATGAAGAGAACTAAATAGGGAGATATTTATGGGATATGTTGAAAAACTTTCATGAAATAAGAAGATTGTGTATCTAGTATCCAAAGACACTAAACCTATATGGTCATCAGGAATTTATTTTGTAAATTTTATTGAATATTTGTTAAAAAATATGTAATATTTATGTATGTAAATCCTGGGTCATTATAGTTGGTATTAGAGAAAATTTTAGTAAACCTTTGGAATTAGGATTAAAAAACTTTAGTGAGAAACTTAGGGATAAATTTAAGGATAAATTATAGGAAAATGTCCTAGAATTTTGGTGAAGGATATAACAAGTGGTATCCAAGAAATTACATCATTGTCTAGATAATACAAGTAGATGTGGACTTAGAATATTTGTACCTAGGGTTAATAACTCTAAAAAGGGAGTATTTAGATTTGACTTGATCATCACTTAGTGAATGAAAACGGTCCTTGTTACACACCAAGTTTGACACTCTAGGGGGATATGTTTTGGAAATTAAAAAACTCTTTACAAACCATAATGAAGGATTTGAATAGATTATGACCATGAATATACTAGTTTAAAAATAAGGTTTTATAGGTTGAAAATAAGGTGTAATGATTTAGAAATCTTAGGAAGGATTTTTAATGATTATTCACTCCGATTAATGTTTCTTGATATTTATGAAAACCATTTTGGTTTTAGAAAGGGATTAAAGATAGAAAAATGAAGTTGGTATGATGAAAGGTATGATCAAATTTTGAAGTATCTTATTTGATATTAGTTATATAAATTTCCTAATATCATGAAAAGTATTTATGAATGTTAATTCATAACCCCAATAATTAGATGTTGAATTAGCAGTGAAAACCACTAATGGTGCGATGATAACATCTCAAGTATATGATTCTTCTCTAGTTGAAGTTTGTGGGAATGTTCTTCCAATTAATCTTATTATTCTACCTCTGGTTGAATTTGATGTTATTGTATGCATTGATTGGATTTATATGCATAAATCACACATCAATTTCTAAGTAAGGGATGTTGTGTGTGTTATTATGAACCAACCTATGATCGTTTATTAGTGTGGTGATAGATTTAAACTTCATATAGAAATAAAATCCATTGTATGGGTCTTGATTACTATTAAAACGGGGTATTTATATCATATAGTTGGGTAGAAACTCAACATTGATGATATGCCTATTATGTAGGAGTTTGTTGATGTCTTTCAGAAATAATTTCCTAGGCTTCCACTAAATCATGAAGTGGAGTTCTCAATAGAACTCATACTTGGTGCCTTGCCTATTTCAAAGAATCCCTATATAATGGCCCCAATTTAGTTATATATAATGAAGAATCAACTCCATAATGATCTTTATAGAGGATTCATTCATCCAAGTGTTTCAACTCGAGGTGCACCTATTCTTTTTGTTAAGAATAAAGATGGATCGATGTGACTCTACATTGATTATCAGGAATTGAACAAGATGACAATCAAGAATAAGTATCATCTACCCTATATTAATGACTTATTTGATCAACTACACAAATCTAAAAAAACTAAGATTTAACTTCATTCTAGATATCATAAATTAAGGGTTAAGAAGTAGGATATACCCAAGATAGTATTCCATGAAATGTATGGACACAATGAGTATATAGTGATGCCATTTTCTCTTACTAATTCCCCCACTATCTTCATGGATTTAATGAATAGGGTCTTTAGAGATTACCTTGATCAGTTTTTGGTAGTATTTATATATGATATTATTTTCTATTCAAAGTGAAAGGAAGAGCATGAAGATCACCTGATAATTGAACTAAAGTCTCTATGGAAGACAAATCTATATGTAAAATTTACCAAGTGTGAATTTTTCTGGAATAAAGTTTCATTTTTTGGGTCATATAATCTCAAAAAAGGGTATATCTATGGATTTGTCAAATATGAAAGGTATTTAACATTATCTCAAACCAGCCACTATGACTGGTATCTTTAGTTTTCTTGGTTTGGATGGATATTATCAATACTTTGTGGAAATTTTCTCACAACTGTCTAATCCACCCACCAAGTTAACTCAAAACAGAGTCAAGTTTATATGGATAGATGAATGTGAGTAAAATTTCAAGGAACTAAAGAGAATATTAGTCATTTCAATTATTGTCACATTACCCTATCGTATATAAGGGTTTCTAATCTATAGTGATGCATCGAAAAAGGTATTGGGATGTGTTATCATAAATAATGATATGGTGATAGCTTATGGCTCACGACAATTGAAGGTCCATTAGAAAAATTACTCAACTCATAATTTAGATTTATCTATAGTAATTTTTATATTAAATATATGGAGGAATTATCTTTATGTATAAAGGTGTGATATATATATATATCATAAAAGTTTAAAGTATATATTCACATAGAAAGAGTTGAACGTGTGATAGAGAAGATGGTTAGAGATGATTAAAGATTATGACTACCCAATACATTACCACTCTGGGAAAGAAAACAAGGTGGCTGGTGATTTGAGTAAAATGATCATGTTAGCTTTTCCATGATGAGAATCACAAAATATCTATTATTTATTTATTTTCAAATTATGGATCTTTAAATATTTAAGGAAGGGAATAAATCTTATCTTTATCAAATAATTGTTCAACCATATATCCTATAAAGATTAAAGAGGTGCAGTAGGAAGATGTAGAGATATAGAATATGGTTGTGAGATTTTAAAAGAATGGAAAGTTGAGCCTCATGTATATTGTCCCACTCTATATTCTTGATCGAGTAGGGATGGTATCTTATCTCTTGGTACTTCCACCAAACCTCTCTCATAACCATGATGTTTTTTATGTATCTATCATGAGAAAATACATACCTGGCCCTTTACATATACTAAACTCAAAGGTCATACCACTAGATAAAGATCATTATTGTTATTATTAAAAACTTGTGGAGATTCTGGATAGCAGAGAAAAAGTGATTAAAAATAAGACCACTCACCTGGTCAAATTTTTTCAGTGAAGACACCAACTTGTGGAAGTTATATGGGAACCTGAGGATGTAATGAGGTAAAAGTATACTTAGTTATTTTTATTATAGTGAAAAAAATTTGAGGGATAAATTCATTTTAAGGTAGAATAATGTAACACCCTAATATTTTATAAAAAAATCAAATATATTTAATTTCTTTGATAGCTTGCATTACACACAACACCAGGTTTTAAAAAACAACAATATACTATTAATATTATTATTTAAACAAGACCATTATAACCCAGTCATTAAACTTGATAGTATGAATATGAATAACCAATTTTAAAAAATTAAGCATAATGTTTTTAGATAAATAAAATATATTTATAAATAAGTAATTAATTTTTGGTAAAGTCTTTATATACATTGAAAATATATTTCTTCTAAAAAATAATTTTTCATTACTTTTGTGGATAAATAAAAAATAATAATTTTTTATACTTTTAGAAATTTTATTTGAAAAAATTTAATTCAATATTTGAATCAAAATTTATAAAATATCTTTGGTTAAATTTTTGATAATTTTCTAAAAATATTAATTTTTAAATGAATAGTAAAAAATACTGATTTTTATTAAAAACTACATTTTAATTTAAATAATTTAAAAAGTTACATTTTTTTAAGGTTTAAAAGTAAAATTATTTCAATTATATTATTATTAATCCAATTTATATCATTTTAATCAATTTTATATAGAATTTTTATATGAAAAATTTTTATACTTTTGAATGCTTTTTCATTTGAAAATTATTTTTTCTTCACGTCTGTAGGTTTAATATTAAATTAAATTCATCCTATTCTATAAATTTATTTTATAAAAATGGATTACATATTTTAAATCAGAATAATTAATATTTTATAGTAAGTTCAACTTAATTTTTTTCATAATGAATAGTTAAAATAGTAAAAATTAATTATCGTGGTTAAGGTTAAAACAGGTTTACCGAGGGTTAAACTAAAAAGATAAGGGTTAAAATGTCCTAAAACTTTTCCAATTCCAATTATATAACCATATTTCTACTTTATCACATCTAATTTTTGATAATTATCTAGTTTTTGAGACTTGAGGCCTGTGTAAAACATAGGTATACCTTTTTCTTTTCAAAAATTCCAAGTGTGACCTCTTCCCCACTTATTTGGGTACCCCCTATCCTATCATATTAAAACGTCCAAATACTTTTTTTTATGAAAATACTAGAAAAATATCTTCCTTATTTACCTCCCCATTTCCTAAAGTTCTTTTTTTTATAAATAAATCCTTGTAATAAATATTCTAGAGCTAACCTAAAGAGGTTTTCTAAAGAAGAGGTATCGTTCTTAACCAAGCATTTTATTTTATTTCTTCTTTAGCCTCCTTAAAATATTATTAAATTATGATTAAATAATAACATAAGTATCTTATATAAACTAATATGTTATTATGTTAATATCATAATATATATTCATCTCTTCCTCCATTAAAAGGGAAATAAAATCGTTGATCGTGTGTATGGTAGACTACCGCCTCACAAACCGATATAATTTTTTTTCCTACACCGCCTCTTATGGTTGGAGATAATGGTGGATTTTACATGTTTATATTATATTTATTACATTTTCATAATTCTTTATTTATAATACCAAATATTCCTTCTTAAATTTTAATCTATTAGAAAATGATAGCATCGCTCATGCGTACATGTGGACTTCCACATCCACAAAGTGATGTGGTATGTTTTTCATTTTATTTTGACATGGATGGTAATAATGATAGATTTAATTAATATATTTAAGATATATATGATATAAAAATAACAGTGTAAATTTTAATTCATATTTATCTTTCTTTCGTTCCATCATTTAAAAAAACGGAAACAACATTCATATGTATGTACGACCTACCATCTCCATAAATGGTGTAATTCATTTTTCCATATATAACATTTTTGAATGACTATAAATATGTATATAATGAATATATATTATATTATATAATGACTAAAATTATTTAAATTATCGAACCATAATCAAAGAATAAGGACTAAAACTAATGATCCAAAACATACATGAAAAACGAAGCAATGAAATAGTGATTCCAATAAAGAATTATTAAGGAATGGGTGGAAAGAGGTTATAATTAAATAATATATGGTATAATAAATATGATTATGATTATAAAATATATTTAAAAAAAATCTATATTTATTACATAGGAGTTTCTAATGTGTATTAAGAAATTTGAGATTTGAGGTATGGGATTTTCATCTCACTTTTATTTATTTGAGACACATACCATATTCACCACTTAGTTCTTTTTTGTGGTGTATATACTAACCATGGATGTATTTTATAATTATTATCATTAAATTTAGGATAAATAAATATCCATATATGGTTATTTCTTTCATGGTAATATGATTCAAAAGTTACCAAAGTGGTAAGGGTTTTATGTTACAGTCTCATTGTTTATCGAGACTATTTATGATTAAGCTTATTATAATAAAATATTTTGATAAATCACTCAATAAACTCATTAATTTAGTTATCCTTTGCTTATTTATAGATAAAACATATTTTACTTTCATTTTCCTCACTTTATTCACTCTTTATGCTGAATGAATGATTTTAAGGAAAACCAAATTTATGTCTCTCTTCAGTCAAAAAACTTTTTTCTTTCATATCCTTGTTTTCTAAAAATATTTTCAAGAATGTTTTTAATATTACTATATTATTTTTTTAATTCATTTTTACCCATGTTTTTATTTTTAAAAAATGGTTTAAAAGGAATCTTCGTATCATTTTCCAAATGTGGTACATTTGAATTTTTACCAAAAATGTGAGGGATCTTTCTTTTAAAGTGTATAGTATAAAATGTATTTTATACCATCATGAACACTAAATGATTTAAAGCTTCTTATATAAGTTTAAAAGGATATTTTAAATTAAAATAATTTATTTAATATTTTAAAAAATATATATATTTTAAATAAGTGACTTCAAAATGAATGGGATATTTTTCTTAAGAATGTTTTAATGATTCTTTTATGGAATTTTTTTCATCAACGATAAAAAAATTTAGTGATACATATGTTTTACTGGGGATTTGATCTAATGGTACCATAATTATTATTTATCTAGATGGTTTATTTTTATGATTATGATAATTATATGTTTATGAAACCCATTTATCTTTCATGGGTTACACTGTGATAAAATGTTGAAATATTTATAAAACTCATTCATTTTCCATGAGTTATGATTATGATGAATATTTTATGTAATTTATATTAAAGTATTATTATTATATGATTGTTGGGTCCATTAAATCACTCCAATGTATTTGGTAAATATGAATAACTCATGGGTTAATTATTTTTTGTGTGAACTTGATTTCATGTTCACAGTGTTATGAGTGGACCTGGTTTCATGTCCATAAGGTTTTGAGTGGACCTGATTCATATATATAAGCTTATGTGTGGACCTATTTTCATGTTCATGATGTTAGGAGTGGACCTGATTTCATGTCCATAAGGTTATGTGTGGAACTGGTTTCATGTCCATAAGGTTATGTGTGGACCAAGTTTCATGTCTATAAGGTTATTTGTAGACCTGGTTTCATGTCTATACATTTATTAAAGTTCCTAGTTTCATGTCCTTAACTTAATTTGTTAACCTATTTCTATTTATACATGTTCAAAATGTTATAAGGTTACATTTTTTCATATTTCTATGTATATGTTATGCTCTCATGGCTTATGTTCATTTATTTACTTAATGATTCATGCCTTATGAACTTCTAGTATTTATTTCATGATTTAGGAGTATGATCTATGTTATATAGGGTATTGTTTTTAAATGTTAAGGTAATATTCTCATACCCTTATTCTCATTTTCTATTTAAATGATTATTGATATCCCCCTTGATTACCCTTACTGAGCATATGAGCTCACGTTTTCTAATGTTTCTTTTCCCAAAGTTAAGAAAAAAGGTTTCAGGTAGGGTATTCCTATGAATATTACAAAATGGGGAGATATTTGTGAGATATGTTGAAGATATTTCATGAAATAAGTCGATTGTTTATCTATTCTCCAAAGACACTAAACCAATACAATCCTCAGGCATGTATTTTTTCAAATATATTGAATGTTTATTTAAAAATATATAATATTTATGTATGGAAATCATGATTTGTTATAGTCCTAATTGGTATGATTATAATCACCCTTTCATATGACTTAATGACCACACGTGTTGTGCATGGGTAGGAGATGTGTAATGTGGAGGTTATTATAATGTTCTAAGTATTTAAAAATGGTAATTCAAGTTAGATCTTGGATCAACAGTGTGAATTTAGACCTTTTCAAGGTGTCAATAGGTCAATATAGGTTATATATTGAGTATCAGGAGTTTTCTTGGGTTATAGGGTTGAATGGTCAGGAAATTTTTCTATAGGTGGGTTTTGGACACTTATGAAGAAGTTTGAGGTGAGTTTTGACATGAATTTCTATAGATTAAAAGTCTATATGTGTTTGAAATGAATATTATAAGCCCTAGAATTTTTTAAATTTGAGTCACAAATTACTGAAAATTTTAAAAAAAACTCCTCGCAAATAGGTTTTTCATCACAAAGAAGGTTTTATGAAGTTAGACTGGAAATTTAATTAAGCCATAAAACCTTACTTATTATAGTGGAGTTTTGAAAATATATTATGTGTGGGTAAAAATATTATGTATGGGTTTTTTGGACTAGGGAAAAACCTTGAGTACAAAATTTATATTACGTAAGGGTTTCCCAATATTTTTTGAAAATTGCATAAGTTTTGGGAGAACCCAATGATATGTAAGGTTTCCCTATGTGAGGTTTTTTATATGTAAGATATTCTTCATAGATATAAATTTGGAAAAAATTTGAACTACACAGGGATACATAAGGTTTTCGTACATAATATATTATCTATCAATAGTGGAAATTGGTAAAGTCCTGAAACATGAGGGTGGATACATAAGGTTTTTTCATATATAATATTTTTTTGTTGGTAGTCTAAAAATGGTAAAGTCTTCAATATGTGATGTTTTCATATGTGAGGTTTCCATACATGAGGTTTTACCTATGTACAATGAAAAAAAAAATTAAGTGTTGGAATGTAAGGGTTTCCATACATAAGGTTTTTCTCTTAGGTTATGCAAAAGGTTTTGTCCAATGTTTGTTAAAAATTGATTTTGGTGAATTCGTATCTATGTTTTTTATAAGATAATTAATTTATTTATTTTTCTATTATAAATATAGGGTGAGACCATTTTTTCTAGAATCATGGTTTATACACCATAAATCATTCTCTCATTCCTCTATTCATATCCAAGTGAGTTCTTTAATGATTCTTATCTTTTATTTGATCTATATATTGTATGAAGTCACCACTAAAGGCTAGCTACCATAGAGTATTTATTACTTGTTTCACTCATTGTTTCCCTATTTTTTATTAGTTGGTCCCTAAATAAGGTATTTTTTAAACTATTGGATTTCTTATAATTGGAGTTGTATCGGATAAAGTTTCTTGGTGAGTAGAGTCCTTATAACTCTAGGTAGGTGGTGCATATCTATTTCCAATGTTATATGTGTGTTTATGTGATGTATAATAAATATTTTTGGGTAGGTACATGTGGGTGATAGGGTATGCAAACATATGAGGTTTTCATTATCCATAATATATACCTAGGGGTAGTATCATGTGTAAAATATAGGGTTTTTTAAAGGTATGAATTTTCTTGTTTTGTGGAGTGGTTTGAGGGTTATATGGGCATGATGTTGTATGTTTTAAATTGTTGACTCGTGAGATTTAATGGTTGATGTGGTTCTTTGGGAATGTGATAGGTGTAACCCCTATGATTTTGAGTGATGTTGATCACCGGGAATGGGGTGACTATGGTTCATCTATATGATGTAAATGGTATTGACCATTTTCATGGGATGAAATGGTGGTTTTTGAGGTGTTTCCATAGGTTTTTTGTGATGTCTCTCACCATGGGGGATGAGGTTGTTCAGGTTATGTTCACATAGAGAAGGAACCATGAGGTGTTTTTGACCACTGGTTATCTATTGGTATCCTATGTAGTTAAGAGGCGTACAATGGGTGATGATGAGGTTCATTAATACAGAGGAGGATACATCAAATTTATCCACGATTGATAGTGTGTAAGGCCGCCAAATAGGAGTGGGATTCTCACTGTACATGTGTGTTATGATGGGTTCAATGAGATGGACTTGGAAAGTATGAGTTTGTTCATGCCTTGGGTTTCATTGAGATGTTGAGTCAGTGGATGGTAGAGGGTTTCAAAAGAAAAAGAGTCTTACAATCTGGATGTGGACATATCATTGGGGCATTGTGATTAATTTGGAATTGTGAAGCCATGTGACACAAATTGGTTGGAAGGATGGAGGAACTTCTGGTATGACTGACTGTGGATATATCATTCCACTCTAACACTGTTTGGGGTAGGTAAAGGATCACTCAGGAATAGTTTTTCATGAGTAAAGAAGTTTTTACATGAAAGGAATATTCCATAAAGATCTTATATATATGTGATATATTAAAGCATATAAAGTATTTTATTTTTTATGATATAGAAATATTGTATGGATGGACATGAAATCATTTTTTATGATTTGAGGGAATCATAAAAGGCTATCAAAATCTATTTATTACATGTAATGCATGGATATATCTTATTCTACAATAAGAGTGTATCATATGTCATGAAATGGGACTTCATGCCACTGCCTAGTTCAGTCATAATGTATGATTGGGAAATTTGTAAGCCATGAAATTCATTCTATTGTCTTTGATTTTCATGATCATCTACTTCCATTTCCATGAATCATATACTATGATTCATTTGGAAATACTGCAACACTTAATTTCCATAAAAAATTTAAGAATTAATATTCATATCAATCTTCTATGATTTCTATCATTTAATTAAGTGTTGCATTGGATGAAACATGAGAAAGGGGATGTTTACATGTATATGATGCGTGAGTTGGATGAGATGTTAACTCATGTGTTATAACACATTAGTTAATGTATGATTTTTTGAGGAGAGTCCTTGGGGAATTATAATGACCACTTCCATGCGATAAAATTGAATTGTGATGATTGCATGACACTCTTCTGAAACCCCCTAACCTCAGGGCTCTCTTTCACCAACCTCCTTTTCATCATAATGTGTTACCACAACATAGAGGATTAATAGTTCTAGATGTATGGTGTATGACCCAATAGATATGTGGATACTTCAGGATGTGGTATATACTTCATATTACATATATATGATTATCATCAAGACTATTTAAAGGAGTTTAATGGTGAAAATGATGCATTTTTTTATCAATGGTGTAAGTACATATGTTGGTTTCTTCTGTTCTTCATTTCTAGCTTTTCATATATCATATTTCTAATAATGTAGATCCTGAGATTGGTATTTTGATCACTTATTTGCATCTATTAAGTGTTAATAGACCTCAAATGATCCCAACAGTAGTATCCGAGCTTCCCATGCATTTAGATTTGTGAAATATTTCTTGAGATTAAGAGAATTACAATCATATTACATATCATAAAATATGGTTATGTTTTTGGACTGGTCGGTTAAATAAAGGCATATGATATGAGATATTGTAAGTCTTGACTCAGTGTAGATCCCATACATTTTCACTAGTCATAGAATATGACCCCAACAATCATATCTTATGATAGAAATGTCGTTTTTTTCATAAAAACGTTGCATCATATTATTACTGTGATATCAATATTTTCATAAAATATGATAGAATATACTATATGAGAGGATCGTACTATTATTTGTAAAATACAACTAATAGTGCGACCTATCTATCATAGTATATGGCATCACTAGATCATATAATATGATTTAAATCGTTTCTTATGACTCTCCTTGTATTATAAAATACGATTAAAATGGAAAAAATATTTTCCTTTATATTCAATTTTGAATTGAATTTATTAATTATAAATTTTTTATAAATAATGATAAAATGAATTTTAGGGATATTTATTAATTTATAAAATAGTTTATAAATTAATTAATTATAAAGAGTTTATAATTAATTAATAAATGTTTATGAAACATTGATTATTAAATATTTCTTAATATTAAAGGTTAAAACTAAAATATATTTTATTAAATTATATATCATTCCATACGGATTAGAAATAAAAGGTTTATTTAATAATCATATGGGTAATTTATAAAGTGTTTATAAATTAAAAAAAGGAAAAATGTAAAATGTTAATATTCAAATTATAAATTTTTCATAATTAATTAATTTGAATTGTTCAAATGAAACCTAATTTTGGGAAATTATTTAAACCTCATCAGAAAGAGTTTTGATGATTGATATTATCAAAGGTTTAAATAATGTTAAATATGTTATATTTAGATTATATATATAGTTCACATAATATAAATTGGATTATAAAATGTTTATAATTCATATAAATATCGTATATTTAAAGGAAATTCAATATAATGAATAATTTGAAATTTTCATATTATAAAATAAATAAATATTATTTTTATTCAAAATTATAGAATGTCCATAATGATTATCTAAAACTATAAAGTGTTTATAATTAAAGTTTTATTTATAAATTGTTCATAAATGATTATCTCATGTTTAGATTTATGAAGTGTTAATTTATTAAAAAAATATTCCCTTAATAATTATTCAAGGATACAAATTGTTTTTATAGTGAATATGTGTATGATTTAGTTTAAAGTTGTTAAACTGCTTCTTATAAAACTATCAAGACTTTTATTTCATGTTAGGTGTTATTATATAAGATTTAGTTTTCATTTACCTTGACATTAGTTTTTATTTAATGTTATTAGCTTGAATTTAGTAATTGAATATAGTTTATATATATTAGGAATTAGAGTTGTGATGGATTGGATTATCTCTTGAGTAAAGTATCCCTAAGTATAGGGACTTTGGGTTAGACTTACCACTATCTTGGAGGCTTATTCCTTATTCTAGAAAGATAGGGGATAGTTATATATGGATCTAGGATTAATCATGTGGAGATTTTCAATTTCATATAATTATAAACCTTTATATGAAGAGTTCATGTACCTTATGCATGAGATGCCTTTGGATATGTGTGAATATGTTTGGATTCTATTTTTGGGTGAGTAATACAAACTATGGGTTGTGTAAAGAGTTTCACATTAATATGGTTTGAACATATTAATTTAGTGGAAGGAATAGGATTCCAAATCAAAATCATTATATGTATGCAAACATAAAGGGAATAACAAGTGATAATATGGTGAGATTAAATCCAATTTTAGATACTAAGTTTTAAATTCCTTCAAAATCATCACTTGTCGACACCTCAATCATTCATTATGGGTGACCTTAATCATTAGGTTCCCATGTATTATCATGTGTGAGGCAAGTAAGTAATGAGGTGAACCTAACCATTAGGTACCTTATCTGTGGAATTTTATTTGGGTTACACTTAGCTAGGAAACCCAAACTATTAGGATAAAAAATTAATAGAGTTAATTTAATACACATGGTGAATTTGGATAAAGAGTTAATACACTCAAATATATAAGATTCATATATGATATGATTGAAAATAGTTTGCTTTTAGATATATCCATGGAGTATTTACATGATATCCAATGTATGTTGTGATGAAATATAGATCTTGGACCACTAATGGGTATGATGATTTTAAAATATTTTTTTTGAATCCCATTTAATATAATTCCTTGTTAAATGGTGGTAAAAGATGATACTCATCTTAAAAAATCTTCTATTTTAGATAAATAGAATCTTCATCATTAAACTTATCTTTGATATTGATACTTAGGAATAAGAATATTAATGTAAGAAACTCCTATGACTAGAAACTTAATAAGAGTTCTTAAAAAAGGAAAAAATATATTTGTTAGAGCAACACCTTCCAAAATAACTAAGTGTTTAAGTTTTCAATAGGTGAATCTAGATTATTTTAAAGCATAGAATGATTCACTTGGGGTTTAAAAATCATTAGAAGAAATTTGATCAAAGTAACTTATTATCATATACTCAATATTATTGGGTATTTCAATGATACTCAATATTATTGAGTATACTAATGATTTGGAGAGAATATAAGTTTCCTTAAAACTAATTCTACTTAAGTAATTAATTTTTTTTCATATGTGGAAATGTTATAACAAAGATGAATTGTATCAATAAAAATTTACCTAATGTTTTCAAGATTTGAGAATAGATGAACCAGACATGTAATTTCTATGTTCTAGTTATTTATAGATATTACAAGTTGGTAAAAGTTCAAACTTAAAGAATAAAAGTTAGTTGGAGATTATAATGAAGTTTCTTTGAGTATCTAGTCAAGGTCATTGAGACCTAAAGGTGTTGTCCATAATGATTATTTATTTCATAGTATAGAATTTTATAAAATACCTAAAGGGATTTTAGAAACTCTATAGAATTTTTATGTCAGGTATTAGTGTTATAGAAATAAATTCATTGATTTTAAATGGTGTGTGATACTAAATGTGTATTTTACAAGTGTTTTAAATATACAAGAGTTAAAAATAAAGGTAAGAATTGATAGGGCTTTTAGTTTTAATTAAAGTGATAAAGAAAATAGTTTCTACATTAAATATTTGAATAATAAGGAATTTATCAATATTATATGGATTTAAGAAGAGTATGTGTATCTTTATATCATTTCTCTCATGTGATAAGAGAATTAATTAATTAAAAAAGATTTATTGTGAATAAAATGAGTTGGTTAAATTTACACACATGGTTTATGATTTATTGGACTCTATAACTTGTTTTAAAAAGGATATAGGGATAAAAAATTATCCATGCTAATGTGTTTATCCAGATATTTGTTAAAATATAAGGGAAGAATTTCCTTCCAACCATCAGTGGAATATTTTTATGAATAGTATTCTTTTTAAAATAAAATACTTTAAACACATAGAATACCATATATGATTTGTAAATTTTAGTTTATTTGTTAAATATTCATAATAAAATGAAATAAGTGTTATTTCCTAAACACAAATGAGTTTGTGTATCTTAGTATGATATTTTGAAGAGAATATAATGTATAAGAGATTATTAAGAGTATGGTTTTATTTAAAGAAGTTTAGAGTTAATAAATAAAAGATTATAATATTCTGGAATAAAGGTATTTTTCACTTGATATCCTAAATATTTTTGGATATGTGATGGGAAAATAAAAAAGTAAGAATTATGTATATTTACCCTAAAAATTGAATATCATTATTTATTTGATGGATTATGCCAGTTAAAATAAAAATTGAATTTCACTTAATACCCTAAAATAGTTTTAGGGTATGTGGGTAAAAAGGATATTTAAATAGTTACATTTAGTTACCATAATTTAGTGAATGTCAATTTATCCTAAAGGGGTTTAGGAGGTGCTGGTAAGTAATTATGTAAATAGTTTCATTGTTACCTCAAGATTTTAAGAGAAAATTTTGATTAAAATAGTTCCAAGGATGGTGATGTTAAACTTAAAAAAGTTCTAAATAGATAAAAAAAGTTAACATCATAATATTGAAAGTTGTGGAGTTAAGGGGTTTAAATATGTTTAAGGACTTAAACATATGGAATATGATTCCTAAATCTCACCATTATTCTAATTTTCTTTCTTCATAGATGTTACTCACTAAAGAGTTTAGTCTAAGGGTTTTATCATATGGTCACATAGATATGTTTTGGTAATTACATATAGATGTAATGAGTTAACAAAACCCTAGAAAGTTTAATAAACATAAGGCTAATCTAGAAGTCTTTCATATGATATGATAGAAAGATTCTTATTTAGGGTTTTGTAAAGTATTATTAAAAGATTTTAAGAATATAAAATGTATCATATTAAAAGTAATCTACCCTTTATCATTATTTCTCTTTGGTTGTATATATATATATATAGATATAAATTTTGTGAGTCATAATAGTAAATGACCTCTCAAAGGATGACTTTGAGATATCACTAACTAATGTTCATCATGGATTATTATAGTTTATGATGAAATATTAAGGTTATAATGAGTAGGATTATTTAGTGGGTTTTTTTTATATTCTATGTTTAAGTTTTATATTTTTCATGGGTGTTCATTAGGATAAGGCCTCCCATGTGTGATATGCCTTCTTGGTGTTATTCACCCACCCCAACCCTATTTGAGGTGGGCATGGGGTGGAACACTTGACTTAACTGCCAACTCAAATAGGCACTGATAGGTCAAGTTGTGTCAAATTTATATCATATCAATTCAATCCTAGGTATAGGTTTTTGAGTTATGATTATTTTGAGGTTTGTTTGGGAATTTAAGTCAACAGTGTCAAGAAGTCTTAGGTTTTATTTTTTGAATAGGGAACCTAGTGTTGATACAGCAGTTGATGTATCCATTTATAAGGACTCTGATAATCTTTTTATCAACTTAAAACTTTGAGGAACCAATTGTGGGGTGAAATTAGAATGGAAAATCCATCATATAGTATGTTTTTTGTGAATCTTCATATGCTTCTTGAGATAGATCACCTATATATGATTTAGTAGCCATATGACCTTTATATTGACTGTAAGATTACACCCCCATTAAAAACCATCACAAATTAATATGTTGGGTCATGATGATCCCATACCTAGGTTAGATCATATTATTAGTGATTATTAAAATGATGATCCATCAATTTTGGGACCTGATTGAGAAGTATAACTACCCTGAGTAGGGTAGATCCTTTCCCCATTATGTATAGATAAAACCCTCATGTGAATTAGATGGTATTTCCTAGTGAGTATGAGGATATTAGATATAGTAAAAGTGTGTTTTATTTCCAATGATAAAGTTCTCCTATATTTCAAGGTGAGCATGATCCTTAGGTATGAGAGGATTTATTGGATTTAGTGACTCATGTGAACCATTTGGTTGGAAAATAATCATCT
Organism: Viscum album; assembly: GCA_963277665.1. Lineage (NCBI taxonomy): Eukaryota > Viridiplantae > Streptophyta > Magnoliopsida > Santalales > Viscaceae > Viscum > Viscum album. The sequence continues at coordinate 1,851,621,702 of OY728156.1, forward strand.
ATATAGCGGTTATTTCATTGAATCCCATTCATAGCATGATGATCCATTGGTGGAAATTGTTTTCTCATACTTATGGTGGGGTTACTACACTAGTTTTGGAGTTGTATTATTTGTATAAGTAGAAGTTTTTTCCTGTAATATTGGGGGTGGTTACAGTTTAAGAAATGATAGTACTTTAGCATGGAATCAAGACTATGTATGGATATTCCTCTAAGTTTATGGACCTCATGAGGTATTAAGGAGATCTAATTCATGATGTATTCTTAAGTGTATAAACATTTAATCAATGCCTCTGGATAGAGAGTCTTGGGGTTGTATTCTTATTCATTTTTTCTTATACAAGAGTTTGGGAGATATTTAGTAATGGGGGTCCTTGAAGAAGAAGCATTGCATGTGGTATAATCTATGATCTATGTATTTTATAAATAGAAACATATACTCATCTACATCAGTATGAGTCACTCTTTTCTTTTTGTATCATTAAATTGGGAGTTGGATATTTCAATATAGACACTATCTTGAACTTCTCGACTAGGGACTCCCACCAATGGTGATCACCCTCTTATAAAAGTAGGGTTTTCATGGAATATCATTATGGTGTATATGAAGCTCTATGATTCCATCCTTGGTATGTATTTTTTATTAATGGTTTTGAATTTTATGGATATCAATCAAGTTGTTTCAAAGTTGAGTAGATAGTTAGAGGTTCAACTTTATTGGTGAATCAAAATCATGCAGGATGAGCACGACTGTATCTCAAGAAGTTTTAGTCAATTACCCATCAATTAGTAAGCCTAAATTTATATACTATAAGTGAATCTATAGATTTGGTTCCTATTGTTTTATAGGAACACATGGATATTTTCTAAATGACATCCTAGGGTTGCCTAAAGTCAATAAATTTACCCTTATATCATCGTGTATCTCAGATACGACATTAAGTGACATTGTGGTAATTGTTAGTTCTTAGTGATATCATGTATGTTAGAAGTGTTTCCCTATAACCAACTAACTATATACTTTAAATTATCATTTATTAATAAATATCTTTATCACATGATGATTTTTCTTTTTTGAAACATTAATGTGATAATATACTTAGAGTATATGCCATGGTGAAAGGTTATAGTAGTTCCTCATTATAATGAGAACCTAGAGATGTTATGATAGTATTATTAAACATATGTTCTATGGTCTAGATAATATTTTTTTAAGATACAATTATGGTGTTTGATTATCTAGTGTTAGAGGCTCTTAAGAAAATGAGACTTCTTCTCCTGGAGTTCACACTTGGAAATCTCCAAGATAGAGAGATTATAAGGATAGACCCACCAATATAAATTATATATGTTTTATGTGTCATTGGATATTACTATTTTCAAAAGTGTGTATTGGTCCTTAGACTTGATATTATTATTAATTTATATCATAAATCATGTACTTTTATATATGGATGAAAACTATGATGGCATATACTCATGGAATGGTAGAATACATTTGGTGTGTCATAAGTGATACAATATTAATTGAATAACTCAAGAAAGGATTTTTCCCTTTTGGGTTAATAGAAGAAGATAAATTTGGATTTTTTATTAAAATGGAACTATTTTATTAAATCCATGGACATGGTATTTTATCGATGATTTCTTTTTTTAAATTCAAAGAATGATAAATCATGCATATAGGGTGACGACATTAATATGAATCCTATATTATGGGATATAAAGAGAAATGAATTATATTAAAAATTAGAGTTATTAGGGAGTTTATTTTCATTATAATATTAACTTATTTCTCTATGGGTGTTTTGGTGTGCTACTAGACACTGATCTTAAACATTAGGTAAGTTCACTAATGCCACTAAGAATGAGTCATAGATAAGCACACACTAAGTGTATCTTGAATATAATTAATTTATATTGAATTTAAATATATTAAAAAATATTATTCTCATATTGTTGAATAATTGTTTTTCAAGTTAATTTGGCCACATATATTAAATCACAAGATATTCAGGTTTAGAATATGTGAGTTGAATATGATCTTGTTTATTATTCGCAAGATAATAAATAAATCTTTATTTGTTCACCAGCTTAGTGAATAACTTAATATAAATATTTATTTAGTTATTTTAATATTAAAATAAATATTTATTCATGAGTTTAGTGAAAATGAGATTTATTTATTTATTGAATTAATATTATTTATTTATTTATTTAAATAAATATTTTATTATTCAATCTTCCATAAATACCAAGAAGGATTTTTTATCCAAGTTAAGGAGCCAAAAAAATTGATATATTTTATATAATATCATTTAAATAAATATTTATTTATATATTTAACAAATGATATTTAAATATATACATGTCAAGTGATATAATAATAATATTATTATTATTATACATAGGGAATAACTTGGAGATGATATTAAATAAAGAGACTTAGTGTAATTATAAAATATTAAAATTAAGGTATATATTCTCACATATATCATTTTAGATATATGGAGTCACTATTTACAACAGATAGAATCAAGAAATTCTCTTAAGACATAGAGAAAAATCCTCCTCCCTCTCTCTCAAGAATAAAGAGAGAATAAGATAAATTACTTGTTATGATCAATGGTTAACAACACAAATATCTAGGTTTCTCTATGCTAGAACCTGAAATACCAAGATAATTGTTTAGAGATTCATGGTTCACATGTGGATACAACTAGAGGAAACCACACTTGGATTTTCCACTACAATTATGAAATGAAAAGAGATTGATCTAAATTGATCAATAAGAATTATCAAGTTCAATGTAATTATTGTCTTAAATTAATTATAAATTAAGTGTAAAATATCCTCTCTAGGAGATTTTGGGGTCACCCTCTTCATTTTCTTCATATATTATCTACTGAAACTAATGAAAAGTCAAAGTTGGGTTTTATCCCACCACTTTCATTACACCTTAGAAACTTCAGTATAGAGTGATGAACACCCTTTCTATTTTCATGGGACACATGGACCAAATATTTTATTAAACCACTTATTAGTGGTCCTAATTAATGAAAACCTCACCTTTATGAGGTGGATTGGAGTGTGTTTAGTGTTCAAGGATTATCCTAGTCTTACATGTGGAATACTAAATGTTTAGTGAACTCTTATATTTAAAGTTCTGGATTTGTAAATTATTTTTCTTTGAGGTATTTAATATCAAAGGATGAAGTATCAGTTGGAATCTAATAATTTTGTGGTTTTTATGGCTATTCATTTATAGTGGCATAAATAGTAATGTGGCAATTTATTTCCTTAGAATGAAATTTTTTTATCATCTGATGGGGAGGTTCTTGAGCAACTAGACTTGGTACGGTTGGTTTTGATAGGTTAAGGGATATGTTGTTAACCATTGATTGATGATAGTGGCCCCATAATATTTTATCGATTAAGGGAGGCTCAGATTAACAACATATATTATAAGGTCATACGTGGATAGATATTCTTTGGTGATGCACCTAAAAATTTTTCTGAAGGTATGGAATACATTAACTACCTCCCAAAAGGTATAGTGGTATTCCCTTGGGAATTATTTTGATTATTGTGACAGATTATTTTTAATGAGGAATCCCAAATGGATCATGGGTACTTGATGGTATTTTTATGACTAATCTTTTGGTCATTCTAATCATATGGAAACTCTACTTATATTACGGGGGTGTTGCTATATAGGTTGTGGTTTAAGTCACTCATGTTCTAGTTGGTGTTATCCATGGGTTTGGGACCAATAGAGTGGGGTCATATAAATAGATAGGATATTCTAATTCGAATTTTTGTGGAATGGGTCACCAAAAAGAAATGATCAGTTTATGGGTGGATTGATGAGGCCGGTGTTGTTTATTTATATACTGATTAGTTGCCTTCATAAAGGAGTAACAAAAAACCCAACTAGGTCACCTATGGTGGCGAATATAGTCTCTTCTAGAGTTAAAGGTGTGAATTTCTTATTTTCCCTAATGTTATAAAAATTATTAAGTTGTGGTACTTGTGTTTTCTTTATGATTTTTTTTTGGAAGACTTTTTATGTATTCCTTTTCAGGAGAATATGAGAGGCTAAAGCATTCCATGAAGATCGGGATGCCTTGAAGATATTTTTAGGTTGGTTCAGTATCTTTGTTATTATGCTCATTAGTAAAGGATGATGCATACTGATTTTCTTCATGTATAATCCTTATTGGTTTCTTATTAAAGGCGGGGAGCGTAATGCTCTCACAAGAGGCTCCCTAGCTAAACGAGTCATGTCAAGGGGGATATTGATGGTTTGTGGCTTTGTTATGTGTTGGGAGGATGGGTAGCCTATGGATGAGAAATTTTTTGGATAATAAATCACTGCAATATTTTTTTTAAGGTAATATTATGCTTTAGTAAATGCATTAGACTAGATTAATCTTAGAGCAGTCATTCCTGTGAATTGGTGGAAGTCTCAGGAAGGAAGTTTCAGTAATGGTGATGAAAGGAGGATGTTTTTCTTACATGGTTCGTGTCTCAGGTTCACATAGAATTTGGACCTCCAAAGGTGGATTAATTTCATGTGAGGGTAATCAACCTTTTTTATGAGTTCATTCTATTTCCTTTGTTGATTAACATCCCTAGTGGTTTTCTTTTTGAGGATTAAAAGTTTAAAGGTGGGGAGAATGCAGTGACCTAAGTTTTTCTGTATGCGATACATAGCTCATTCTTGACCTTTAGTTCCCTAAACATTAAAATTGGGTATGATGTTAAATTAACCATAGTAAATAATCTAAAAAATATATATAATTGTTTTTCTGATCTCAATACATGGTGTTTTACCCTGAGTTGAATTTTAGTGAGTTTTTTATGTAGTTAGATATTAAGAGATATCTAATATTTATTAAATAAATAAATATTTATCCAATGTATGAAATATTTTATATCTCTTAAATGGATCCCCAAATGGATATTTTTACATTGTAGTGGTGGTTAGGATGTGGGGATTTTTCTAGGATAGGTACAATCCTTGATTGGGTTTTGGGTCCTTGATTAAGTCGATTTTGGGTCGTTAAAATGTTATCTAATTGATCTTGATGGACCAGTATAAATATATTCTTATGAATCTCTAGTTGGGGTTATACTTCATTGAAAAAAACATATATATGGATTTAAAGGATATAGGATATGATCATTGAGATTATGGTGATGTATCATAGATCAAGACCAGATAATAAAACTTCATCATTTCACCACGAGGTAGGGAATCATTCTTGAATCTCATGCCTCGTTATTCATGTATTATTTCTTTCATTTGTATTAAAATAAAAATTATTGTTATGGAAATTATTTTCACATATAAAGGGTAATTTTGATATTGTTTTATAGTTATTTCATGATCTTGGATACTTAGTGGAAAATTGATTGATAATCTTAGCAGATTTACCATTCTATGTAAACTTGAGAAACCTTTCATTTATTTCATGATTTTAATCACAAACCTTAGAACTTACATGTCTTTTTAAAAAAAATCATTAAATAATCCATGGGTAGCTTGAATAACATCTACCTGTGATCTCTCTCTTCTCCTCATCACCTTTATACTTCTCACAATGTATGATTCATCTTCAGACTTCACAATGGTCGATGGTTCGATGATGAGAGCCCATAATGGTGGGTTGGTTGGTGTTGAAGGAATGTAGGAACAATTTTGGGTTTAAAAATGGCGAGGAGGAGGTATTGTGGTGATGGAGACTGAAGAAGTGCATATGGGTTCAGGCGTTGGGCCAGATACGCATGAATAGAGAGTGGTGGTAACTGATAAAGCATCATCGATGGGTATTAATGATGATGAACATGTAAATGGTAAATGGAGGTGGTGAAAACTTCATTGGGGTAGGGAAGAGGTCTAAATTTCATAGAATTTGTTTCAAAGAAAATGTGACCACATGGAATATAGTAAAAAGCACATGTCATGGACCATTTTCAGTTTCCATGAAGGGTTTCCAAACAGGAGTTAAATATCACATAACATGTGACCCCTTTAAGAACTCATCATGATCAATCCTTAATTAGAGAGTAGGGATTATTCAAATCCTGAAATATAACATAGTATGTAACGATGAAGCACACACCATGTATGGTTAGGTTACATGACTTGAATTATGGTTGAGTACACACTCAGTCAACCCAATTGACATACATGGAATATGGTTAGAATTACATTACATGTTCAATTACAAGACATGTTGAGGGGGACAAAAAACACTCAGAGGTTATCCCTCTATATCCAAACACTATGTGGCCATGTGGATATGTTATGTAGTTTAGAACCACATAACTTAGGCTCCTAGGGTACACCCCAAGATAGTTCATAGGTCTCACATGCCATGTTCCCCCTAGGGGCACATTGTATAGGTTAACCCCACATAGTAGAATGATAGAATTCCATGGTCGGATGTTTATTGAGGTTCACATTTCATTTCTATCATAGTACACTCCATGTACTATTTTCCCTTAGGTATCCTACATATCTTCTCACCCATATGTCAGAAACAGACAAATAAATAGTCCATTTTGAGTGTTTTTTCATGAAAAATATGATAATGTGATCACTTTTAACATTAGATACTACTTTCGAGGAATTTTTCGTAGTATTATGATCTTAGATATATAGTGATAGTGATGGGGTTTAGGAAAGAATTTTGGGGAAGACATGGACTTGGTACCCCCATGTGTTAGGGTGTAATCCTCCATGCTTGGGGTTCAAGTACTCCCTTTGAAGTATACTCATGATAGGGTGGGTTCCTTCATATTAAAGATTAATTAATCACCCCTATGTGTTTAGGTGTGGTCCTCTATTTTTTGGGTCAGTTACTTTCTCAATTTACACATTTTTTCTTCTATAAGGCACGATATTCCACTATAATTAGAGAAACATTGTGTTGAAATTATGGAAGTCAAGTAGATAGAGTTTAGGTACTCTCATGTGTATTTTGGAGAACTCCTCCATCAGAGAGGATATTCCCTAGATTTATATTCAACACCTTGGTGAGGCATGTTTCCCCATTAATAATTTTAAAACATAATTTAGTGGTTTTAAAGGTTGGGTAATTTGGGTATTTTGTGTCCTGTGATGTGATGGCATTCTTGATTTCCTTCAAGATATATGTTATAGTTGATTTGTAGATTTTAGACTTTATAAGTATTTTAATATCCTGAGTGAATTTGGTTACTTACAAGGTATAATACTTTGGGGAGTTGATTTTTGAAGATTACAGTTATTCTATCATATGTGGTTGCCTTCATCCTTAAATAATATATGTGTTTTTAGGTTTTTTTCTTATTCCAGGGTTTTTAACTAACATGTTTTTTTTATCTTTCATTTTTGTTTTCAAGGAATTATACTGGGTATGTTTATACTCACCCATGCAGGATGCGTTATTCCCACATGTGTTGTGTTTGTGCAGGTTATGTAAAGTTTGGTGATAATCTTATTAGAAGTGAGTTGGTGTATAATAGTGTGTTGTGGTTCCTATAAAATAAAACAATAGTAGGAGATCAATCTAGGAGTCCTTATAGTGAGGATTTGTATTCCCTTATTATATGTCCATCATACAAGGTGTATTTATCTAGTGTATTTGTTTTCCTTTAATGGTTACATATGTGGAATTGTTATAGATGATCGATGCCTTATGCATGTGTTACTATTATACAGTTCAGTTATATATATCATTGGTGGTTTTTTTTTATATAAAGTGTTAGAGTTGTGTATTTTTTCACATGTGCATTAGGATAAGGCCTCCCAAGTGTGATATGTCTTATAGATGTTGGTCACCAGCCATTTTCTTATTTGAGGTGGGCTTGGGGTGACACACCCAGTCGAAATACTGACTCAGGTGGGGCCTCAATAGGTCAGGTCAGGTCATTTTATTCATGGTTGGAAAAAAATTATGAATCATTTGAAATGTGTTTTATAATTTGAATATTCAAGAAATTTTTGGAATTGGGAAACATATTATAAATGTGAATTTTTATTAAATGTACAACTTCATGGGTCATCCTTAATTCTTATAATATGAGGCTAAAATCATGGATATGGGTGTCTATCTCAATTTTTAAAACTCTAAGATGAATTTATGTATTTCTCTCTTCCCTTGAAACCTAAGTAACTAACAAGTCATGTGTGTTAGGTAGAAATAATATGAAGATACATAAGAGGGGGTGAATTGTGTCCTTTTACAAATCTTGAAATGTTCAAATTTTATCCCTCTTTATATATTATGAAGATATATAGTGTTCACATCTTTAAGAAAATTATACAGTGTAAAAAATAGATAAGAAGGTCATATGAGTTTTAATAGTGGTTCAGGGCAAAAATATCCCCTAATCCACTCCAAAAACACTCTCTCAGTGAGCTTGATAGTTTTCACTAAATGGGTCCTATTATCATGAGACATTCATAACTAAGTATAGGCATTTTACACCTTACAATAATACATTTTATTTTACATAAAACCTCTTAATACATAGCTTAGTGTTAGAAGCTAACACTTCACCATGATTGAGTACGTGCAGCCAATACTCTAAGAAATCAAGATTATTTGATTTGATGAGAAACAATTTTAGCTCATAGTTGTACCAAAATCTGATAGATAATTAATCTTCTTCTTTATAGATTATAGACTTCAAGAAATAATAGCTTCAAAGAGATATTGGTTGCAAATGATATTAAGGAAATATATAAAAGTAAAAATGGTAGCAGAAACAATAGAACAACAGTTAAACAACACAAGATCAAAACATGTATGACTCTAAATTTTAGCTCTTCAAAATAGCTGAGATATTTATTCCTTTTTTTAAAGGTATTTCACCTATGAATGATATAATTATTGGTATTTGACAAGATAAACTTGTTTTTATTTTGGTTAATTATATCCAAAAATATCTTCTAAAAAATCATGAGTATTTAAATTTAAAACGTTCAATGAAAGTCATAACTTCACTTAGAAATAGGAATGATTAAATCTATAGAATACAAGACTTTGAATCTATATTTATGCGGATTTAAAATAGATCAAATAGTCTCATCAATACCATTGTATAAATCTCAAAAAATATCTTGAATTTAAACTCTAAAGTTTGACCAAGTCAAATCTAGGGTTAACTTCAAAAGTACGATTGAAAAGATACAGTTGAATTCAAAATGTTGAGTTTTAAACCATACATTAGTTTCTATAAATTAGAATTTATCTCAAAAGTAAAGTTCATAATCCATACTTTTACAATAGTGTAGGGTACCCAATTCATACGTTCACTCTAAACATAGGGTTTGAAAACCATATGTTCTGCTTACAAACCTAATGTATGAAAAGTGTTTCTAAACTACTTATAAAAATATCTATAATACTTTAGAGAAAAAAAATAACCTGTAAATACGATCAATTTCTCAATAAATATAATCCTAAAAAACACTTCAAGTAATTTAATTAGTAAAACAAAGAAGGGTATTTGTGATCATCAAAATCAATAATATTCATTTGAGTATTATTGAGACAATACATGCCCAACAATATTTTACTTTTTTATAATCACAAAACCCATAAATAAAAAACTTATAAAAAATATATGAAATTTAAACACAAATAAAATAGAGTCTTAAAGAGATATAACAGAAATTAGAGTTCTCATTTAACGTTTTATAAAATGTGGATAAAAAAAGAATATTATAAAAAGTTATATTGACCAAACTAAAGATATTTATAAGAAATATTTATATTTATAAATTTCTATTATTCTTCTTTTTTAATATATTATATTCATAATATTATTGTGTTTATCAAATTTTCTCCCTTTTTTTGTGATATCAAAAAGAAAGTATCGAAAAATGGTATATAACACAGTTAATGTAGTATAAAAATGGTAGTAAATGTTTTGTTAAGCTGAGACAAAAATGATTCCTGTACAATAAATAGAGTTGGATAGAAATAAAAGAAACAAACATAGTTATAATGAATAAAATAAATTAAAAAAATAGTATAATAAATATTTGGCTAAAAAAGTTAAGAAGTAGGAATGGATAAGGGAAAAGGTTTTGGTTCAGATGGGGTGTCGGATGTGAAATAATCTCAAACAGCCTATTGAGCATCCTTGAGCTCTACCATCATTCCTTTAAAATTGTGATTAAACATATAATCCCACTATTTTATCAAAATCATTGATTCCTATCAAATTTTTACATTTTCAACTAAATTTACCTTTAAAAAATCATGGGTAGTCTCTGAAAATTGTAAAAACTTTTACAACATCTCACTTAAGTGATTGAGAAGGTTTATAATACCAAGTTCATTAGATGTTAATTTATCAACAAGATCTTTTTTATTTCCCAACAATATATTAAGTGGAACATTATCAAAATAAATACTCTAAATCCAATCATTTATTACATATTAAACGGCAGTAATAGATTCAAACATTCTTATTAAATCTAGAGAAGTTTGATGAATAGAATTAGAATCTCTTTCTTGACTTGATATAATTATTATTTTTTCAAATTGACTCCCTCTATATTTCATTAAATATACCAAATCTAACTTGGAAATTGATTGTACTTTGAGTTTTGAAATATGGTCTGAAATTTCTCTCTGAAATGCATCAAAATATCTTTTGGAAATAGAATTGTAACTTATGGTGTACAACTAATATTGAACTAATTCTAACTATAATTTCAAAATAGTTTAACTTTTCAAATATTCTAAATATTTTATAGAAACTTCCAACTCATTTTTTAATTTTGTATTCACTTATTTCATCTAATTAAATTTCCAATCCAAATATTCAATTTTAGCACTAAGAGAATCAAAAAATTCTTCTTCTTGAATTTACGATGGTTTTATTACTTCAACTACAACAAGGGAATGAACTTAAATATTATCACTGGATAATGATGACAGTGGTACAAGAACTTTTATTTTCTCACTAGACTCTCAAACATACTTTTCCAAGGATTATGTATCTATAGGAACTATTTGATTTTTAATTAGTTTATTAGGTTCAACCACAAATGTGTACACCTACTCAGTATCTCAAGAAATATTTTCAACCTGATCTTCTATATGAACCTCATGCTCATCTATATTTTTTGTTGGTATTTCTAGATTAGTATTTTTTCACCCATAAATACTAGTTGTTCAACTTCTTTAACTTCATTCTCTTATGCCTTAACCATAGGCTCTTCTTTTTTATAGGTCTTGTAGAAAGTTTCTTATTGTTGGATTCTCTTGAGGTTTATTCAAGAGAATGGTGGACATATTTTTCAATAATTAGGATACTAACATAAACCCTAAGTATCTTTCCTACTATCTCAATAACATCCTCTATTCTTGATTTACCAATTTTTTTACCATGAAGTCGTATTGATCTAGCTGAATTATAATTTCCTTTCTCCCCCTTTACATGATCACCAAATATTTGTTGATCATTAGCACCAACAAGCATCAGCTTTCCTTTTGAGGTGCTTCAAAAGAATCCAAATTTTAATATTGTTCTAGCAGAAATAATATTATTGTGATAGAAATCTAACAACCATTTGAATATCAAGAATCTTATTCTTTCTATACAAAAGTAGATAAATAAGCCTTCTATATGGATAAAAGTACATTCTAGCCTCATTTTAACAACAATGATGTATATTCCTCAATATATATCTATAAAAATTCAACTTTATTTCACTTAACATAAATAACATGATATATATATATATATATTAGTAAAGAAAATTTCCTCTAACTTGGTAATCCTTGGTACTATTATAGATTGAATAAATTTGACCAATACCTTATGATCAAGATCAATAACTTTTAAAAGAATTTTTATTACCAAGGTGGATCTAGAAATAAGATATAATATTCATATATTTATGATTTCCATATCCAATTGATTGAAAATTAAAGTGAAAAACATCATCATGGGGACATTGAAAAATCTTGGATATGTTTACCTAAGATATCGAAAAATCCATATTATTTACCTTTGAAGATAAGATATCATTTATGTTGCCAAAACTAAACTGGGTGTGTTCATAAAACTCTTTTACTTCATTGTCGAAAACATACTCAGTATTTTAACCACTGAAAATAAATTCTAAACCTTAAAAAACTAGATCTTTCTTTAATAGTATATTTTTTTTGAAACAGCCACATAAAGTCGATAACCTTCCCTTGAAGAAATTATCTGTTATCTCCTGAATTGCATTGGTTCTTAGATTCGCTCAATCGGCCTTCTTCAATCCTCTTTTTATTTGCCATTATATAAAATATAAAGGTTTAAGGTTTTGATTTTAGGGCATCAAAGAGAAATCAAGAGCTCTGAAAGTCAAAAGGGTTCGAGATTAAGGGTAAGAGAGAGAGTTTATGATGGGTTTTTTGATTTTTGTTAGGTTTCTTGAGCCAAAATACTTAGAGTAATCATTAAAGATTTTAATTTTGAAAAGTTAATTTTTTTCAAAGAGTAATAAATTCAAAATTTATTAAATAACTAGTAAGTAATAAAATGAAAATAAATAATACTTAATAAAATTTTAATTAAAGATAATTAAAATTTTATTTAAAATAAAAAATACCTAACTCCCCTTTAATAAACTCAAAACTAGCAGTGAGAAGTGGGTTAGTGAAAATATCAGCAAGTTGATATTTAGTATTAACAAATTCCTAAGATATATCCTTTTTTAGAACATAACCTCTTAGAAAATGATGTATTTTATCAATATGTTTAATCCTTGAATGACACAAAGGATTTTTGAAATATTAATTTCACTTTTATTATCACATAAAATAGTAATATTACTGAAATTGATTCCAAAGTCTAGTAGTGTGTGTTTCATCCACAACACTTGTGTATAGAAACTGCCAACATAAATATATTATGTCTTGACTATTGATAAAGAAATTAAATGATGTTTCTTACTTCACCATGAAACTAAGAACTTACCTAAAAAGTAATAGGTTCCTAACATACTCTTTCTATCTAACCTACAACCTCCAAAATCATAATATGAATATGAGATTAAATTAAAATCAGAATTGTTTGGGTAAAGTAAAGATTAAAAAATAATTCCTTTCAAATTTATAAATATTATTTTAACATTAGTAAGATGGTATTATTTTATGTTTGATTGAAATATAGAATAAATAAAAATAGAAGACATAATTTTTGTTCTACTAGTAATAAGATATAACAATGTAACAATCATACCTCTATATAACTTGCTTTCAACATGGTTTTCAGCTTTATCTAAATCAAGTTTTATATTGGTACACATGAGATTTGTATATTTTTTTCTATTTTATAGTCTAAACTTTTTCAATAAATCACTAATATGTTTAATTATATTTAAAACATTCCCATAATATTTTTGATATATTTAAAAACCAAGAAAGAAATTTAATTCTCCCATCATACTCATTTCAAATTCCTTTTATAAAAGTTTTGAAAAATTATTATAAATAATTTTATTAGTTGAACCAAATATAATATCATATACATAAATTTTTACTAATAAAATATTAGAACAAAAAAATTTCTTAAAGAGAGTAGGATCCTCCAATCCTATAGAAAATCCATTTTCTAGTAGAAAAGAACTAAATCTTTCATACCAAGCTTCTAGTGCTTGTTTAAAGTCATAAAGAGTTTTAGTAAGTATAAAAATAGAATTTGGTAGATAAGGATTTTCAAAACCTAGTGGTTTTCAATATAAACTTCATCCACAAAATATATATTTAGAAAAGTTTATTTTATATCCATATGGTATAATTAAAAATTCATATAGAATTCATAAGATAGAAAGATTATAATAGATTCTAATCTATCAACAGGTGAAAAGGTTTCATCATAATCTATTCCTTCTTCTTGATTATATGATTTAGCTACTAATATAGTTGTATTTATATTAATTATACCTTAGTCATCTTGCTTATTTCTAAACACCCATTTGGTTCCTATTACTGGATGATCGGATAGCCTGTCAACCAATTCTCAAACTTTGTTTCTTCTAAAGTGGTTAAGATCTTATTGCATATCTATTAGACAACTTTCATCTTCTAATGCTTCTTATATAGTTTTAGGTTCTAATTGAGATAGAAAGGTAGATAATTCAGTGAGATTTACTACACTACTTCTTATCCTAACACCTATATCTAGATTTACTATTATAATTTCCAAATAATGATCCTTTAAGGTTCTATGATATCTATTTAAGATACTTTCGAGTTCACAAATTTCATGTTCTTATGGATCATACTGAATTTCACCATATTCTGGTTTATTTTCAAAATCATATTTAGGATATTCAAGTCTTGCATTGTCTAAATCATTAGTAACATCATCTGTTTTTTTTTGTGATCAAAGTGGTCACTTCCATCAAACTTCACATAAATAGATTCTTCAACTATCTTTGAATTTTTATTATACACTCTATAAGAATTATAAGTATAAGAATATCCTAGAAATATTCCTTCATTGTCCTTTGGATAAAATTTAACAATATTTTACATAGTATTCAATATATACACCTTCCATCCAAACACTTTAACGTATTTGACCTTAGGTTTTCTATTATTCCATAATTCATAGGGTTTCTTTTTATGAAAGGGTATTATTAAAACTATATTCATGATATGTAAAATTGTTTTGATAGCTTTTACCCAAGAATATGTAGGAATAATATATTCATTTAACATAGTTATTTTCATTTCTTTAATAGTCTTATTTATTCTTTCTATAATTTCATTTTGTTGAGGTGTTCTTACAGAAGAAAATGTATGTTTAATACCTAGTTCTGAGAAAAAGTAATTAAATTCTTTATTATAAAACTCTTCACTATGATCACTTCTCAAAGAAATTATTTTAAAATCTTTTTAATTTTGAAAATTTTTAAAAAATCTTAAAAAAATAGAGAAACCCTCACTTATGTTTTAGGAAATAAACTCAAGTAAATCTAGAAAAAATATCAACTAAAACAAAAACATAATATTTGATAGCTAAGATTTCTATTCTTTATGGTCTAAAAAAATTCATGTGGATATGTTCCATTAGTTTGGATGTTGAAACCATGTTAATAGATTTTATGGATGAATTGCGTCTCTTGCCTATTTGGTATGCATTGTAAAATCTATCTTTATTAGATTTAAGACTAGGAAAATCAAAAACTAAGAATTTATTAAATAATTTATACAAATTAAATATATTATAGTATCTAAGTATCCTATGTCAAATTCAGGACTCATTTTTCTTTGTATTTAAATAATTCAATTTTTATTCATACAAGAAATTAAGATCCAAATTATAAACATTTTCGGTTCTAGGTTCTCTAAACATAACTAGTTTATCTTTAAAAATAGAGCAGGAATTATTAGAAAAATTAATATAAAAACCATCATAACATATTCGAGAAATACTTATCAAATTGTGCTTCAACCCTTGAACATATATTACTTTATTAATTGAAATTTATTTTGGATCTCCAATTGAACCCAATCCAATTATTTTTTCTTTTTAATTATCATTGAAGGTAACCAGACCTCCATATAATTTTTCTAATGTATAAAAATTAAAAGAGTCTCCACTTATGTGTCTTGATTAGCCACTATCTATATACCATGCAACATTTTTTTCTTGTGACCTATTCCATATAAAAACATTTAAATAAAATCTTGTTTTGGAAGCCTAATTTTCATTGGTCCAACAGTGTCAGCAAGCAATGATCTGAGTTACCATATTTTTATTAATTTAGTAAAACTTTATAGGACTAACTTTAGACATATTTCAAGAAACATATTTTTTTCATTCCAAAAATTTTAGGATTTCATAAAATAGTTATTAGAATAATTACCTTTAATTCCATAATAAAAATAGGCGACTCTTGATATATTTTTATTCTTAGAACTGGGTACAAAATAATTTCTATATAATTTTGAATTTTCTTCATTACTTCTTATTCCATATTTCTCCTTTTTATGAAATTTTTTACTGAGAATTTGATTTACAGATTCTTCTCCCTTAGTTAATATACCGGTATCCCTTTTGAAAGACTCCACTTCATCCTACAACTCTTTAATCCTATTTTCCTGAATAGTGCAGATTGAGGTAGATTTGCTAAATTTTTATTTTAATACTAATTGATGTTTTATCATGGAATATTTTTCATTTAAAATACAATTATAAATATTTTTTAGTGGTTTATTCTTTTTTTTAAAGATTCATATTTTTCTTTAAGCATTGAAAAGTATATAGCTAATTTACTATTAGAACTTTCAGAATCATAAGCCGAAGAATAGTAATGTAGTACCTATTCTTCCTCTCTAGTTATAAAGCACATATTTTCTTTTAGATTGATTGGGTAATTTCCTAAATCAGATTTAGAAGTACTCTTGGATTCCTTAGAGGCACTCCAAGTATCCTTTATAGGTTTTTTACCTTTTTATCATAATCAGTTCTTATATGATACTTCCTTTCATTCTTTTTTATTTTCATTTTCTCTTATTTTAGTTATGGGAAATCAGGTCTGATATGTCCCATTTTATTTTATTCATATCATCTTACTTATTTAATTCCTCGGCCATCTTTCTTGATACTACTGACGGATTTTTTGAAGCCTTGCTTATTATTATAAAATTTACTAAATCTTCTATATAGATGAGCTAGTTCCATTCTAGAATCTAATCATTCTGAATCATTTAATAATACATCATCCTATTTTTATTTTATTTTTTATTTTTTTTATCAATAATTTTAAGGGAAGTATTAATCCTTTTAATTATCCTGTGATCTTCAGCTTAATCTTGTATTTTTACTTCATATATCATTAGTGTGCCAATAAACTTTTTCATTTCCAGATCTAATATTAATATAGGAGTGGATTGTCAAATTGTAGTTGATATCCCATTTCATTTAGAGTGAAATACTCGTAGAAATTTTAAATCTTGATCTTCTTTTTTAATTGGATCTCCCAATCCAATAACACCATTGACTATTTCAGTTAATATTTCATTCATCTGAGTTATGATTTCACCATCATACACTCTAAAAGTTTTAAATTTCATCTTTGAAGTGTTGTATCTTAATTGAATAACATTTCCAATTCCTTCATAAGTAATAGAGATAGTTTTCCATATCTCATAGGCATTTTTACATTGAGATACATGATTAAATTCATCTGGACCAAGTCCACATATAATCGCATTCATGGATCTTGAATTGACATCATACTCATCTTCCATAGCAGCATACCACTTTTATGGTACTCCAGGGATTTCATAAGGTTTGACAATATTCATGTAAACATTGAATCCAATATTATTAAAATATATAATCATGTGTGATTTACATTATCCATGATTACCTCCATTAAAATAAGGATAACAGATCATGTACATTCCTTATTTTAGTTCTGTCGTCAACATTTGTCTTCATATAGACCTTTTACTCAAGATTTATAGAGCTTATCAAAATTCTCCAAAAAGTACTCCTTTGATACCAATTGTTAGGTTGGAATAATATGAAGATACTCAATAGCTGATGAATTGTTTCCTTTTACAAATCATGAAAATTTTAAATTTTATCTCTCTTCAAATATTATAAAGATATGCAGCATTCTCTTTGAGCAATTTATGCAGTGAAAAAAACCAATAAGAATAAAACAACATTTTTATAGTGGTTTGAGGCACAAATATCCCCTAGTCCGCTCCACCGACACTCTATCAATAATCTTGGTGCTTTTCAATAAATAGGTCCTCTTATCATGATACCTCCACAACTATGTTTAGGTATTTGACACTATAAAATAAGATAGGTTCTTTTATAAAAAAACACTTAATCTGAAACTTAGTGTGAGAAACTGATACTCCACCAAGAATGAGTATGATCAGCCAATACTTTATAAAATAAAGATTATTTTATATGATGATAAAAAGTTTTTATCTTACAACTATAGAAGAAACTGATAGATGATGAATCTTATTCTTTTTAGATAATATTCTTCAAGAAATAAAATCTTCAAATATATCTTATTGCAAATTATCTTTAAGAAATATAGCAACATAACAATGGTAGTGGCAACAATAGCACAATATTTTAACAAAATAATATCAAAATGTATATGACTCCAAAGTGTAGCTATTCATAATAGTAGAGAAATTTATTCCTTTTTAAGGTATTGCACATATGAATGATATAAATCTTTGTATTTAACAAGATAAACTTAATTTGCTTTTGGTTAAACAGATCCAAAAGTATCTCTTGACAAATCATGAGTATTTAAATTTAAAACATTTAAGGAAAGTCTTAACTTATCTTAGAAATAAGAATGATTTAATATATTGAATACAAGCCTTTGAATTGGTCTTTAAGTATATTTAAAAGAGATTAAATAATCTCATCAAGACCATTGTAAAAATCTCATAAAATATATTGAATTTAAACTCTATAGTTTTACCAAGTCTAAAATAGGGTTAACTTTGAAATTATGGTTGACAATGTGTATTTAAATTCAAAATGTTGGGTTATTGAACCATGCATTAGTTTTTAAAACATAGGGTTTCTCTCAAAAGTACAATTCTTGATCCATAATTTTACAACAACGTAGGGTAACTGATCCATACGTTTTCTCTAAACGTAGAGTTTGTAAACTATACATTCTGCTTATAAATGTAGTGTATGAACAATATTTCCAAAATACTTATAAAAATATCCAGAATATTTTAGACAAAAATTTTAACCTATAAATAAGATAAATTTCTCAAGAAATATAATCATGAAAAACACTTAAAGTAACTTCATTAAAAAACAAACAAGGGTATTTATGAGAATTAAATTCAACAAGATTCATAGATTATTGTTGAGAAAATACATACCCAACAATATGTAAGATAGATATTCTTCTTATAAAATTTATAGATTATTCACACACCCTAGTGGATACCCTTAGAGGTGGGAGTTCATTGGCTTCCAATGAGAGATCCCTATCAATATCACCTAACAGGGCTTGAAATATTCAAAAAAATATGATCAAAGGTTCATCTTAAACAATAATAAGGTGTTTTATTCATGTTTTTATATAAATTATTCTTCACCATTCATGGTAATATTCAGTGGAATTCAGTTTTGGTAATTATTTTCTATGAATTTGGATGAATAGCATCCCATCAAAACACAAAAATTAATCACTAAAACAATTTATTAATAATAATATTTATCACCACCATAATTCAATAATTAGGATATGAATTTAAAAACAAATAATCCTTTAACATTAATAATTTATTCATGCATGGGTACATTTAATTTTAAATTTTCATTCAACTCAACAAATTTCTATAAGTTCTTAATCAGGGAATATTCTTTATTTCACTCGTCACTTAATAAATATCACTAACTATACATCATCTCTTTACAAAATAGAATATCATTCCTCATTTATGAACCATTATTAAATTCACAAGCTATATCATTTATCAATCTTGTCAAGTAAAAATTCAAAAAGTATATCCTACTTCAATCATCAAATGTTATTTAATTATTAACCCCTTTATGGAACCAATAAATTATAATCCATTTTTTAACCACTAATTTTCCCCAGATCCATATTTAGAGATTTATTAATTTTAATTTACTAACACACTGTTATCTCCATAAACTTAACCATGAGATATTTTTCATTTAATTTATCAAACATGGGCCAAAAATGAATTCTAAGGAATTATTTTTATTAAATTTGAACCCATTAATTATTTTAACAATCAGACCACATTCAAATAACATTTAATCTTCGCTCTTTCCATAATTTAACATAATAAATATCAATTTTCTCAATTTTAGTGAAATAATTTAATAATTAAGATTAACACATTAATAACCCATATTTTCTCATGCACCAACCACATTTTCTTTATTAATGGTATTAATATCAGTTATTAGAATAAATCAAATAAGGTTAATCACCATTATTATTTGAAATAAACTCACCTTTATTCATTCTCAAAGAAACCATAATCCATTTAAGTTGCTCTATCGAAAGAATAACATATTGTATCATATTGAGATTTATTAAGTTAATTATTATATTGTTGGAAAATTTCATTAACAATCATAATAAAAAATTATTATTATTAATTACCTTAATAAAAACTAATAACTAGATCATGCACCAATATTATAGATTTACACTAATTAATATTTTCCTTTAACACTTGACACACATCCCATTAACTAGAACCATCATGAAAAAACTCCAAAAATTCATTAATTATCACACAAACCCATCCCAATAATTATTAAAAAACAAGGTTATTCATAAAGTGTTAAAACACTATAGACAAATAAATTAACACATTTATGAAAATATTATTTTTCATCAATTAATTTATTTATCATTTAATCACGTAATTCCCATTTAATCAATTGACATTCACTTTTCAGTGCATTCACAATCATTATTTATCATTATAAGATACCATTAAAGAAACCCACACAACATATCAATAATTTATTAGTAGAAAAATACATTAAATAGAGCCTTGTTTCCCTCTTTCTTCAAAAATAATAATTAGAATTAGCTTATAATAGTGGAAACTTCCAATCACAACAATATTTTTAAATAAAACAAAATATTTCATTGAATACTTGGTAAATATTTTTTTAAATCAAAGCATCTATCATTTAGTATTTCATAATTTAACACTAAAATTGACTTATATAGTATACTCATTAAATTTTTATTTTTAATTGGCACAAAAAATCAAGTTATTTATGTCATATGTATTTTTTGAAAATTAAAATCCATGATCATAAAATAAATTTTATCTCATGATCCTCTAACTTTATACTTACATTGAATATTATTCCCAATATATTGAAACCTATATGTATTATACAATTTTAGTGTATGATTAACTATGGGTGGGTATGGATTGGTTTGGCTTGGTTTTGACTAAACCAAACTAAAAAAATTATGGTTTAGTTTTTAAAAAAACAAACCATTTAATAGTGGTTTGGTTTGGACTAAAAAGTTTCTAAACCTTTAATTTGAGGTCTGATTTGGTTCGGATTATGGATTAACCTATATTTTTATACTAACATATTGATGATACTTTATAATGATAAGATGGTAATTTAAACAAAATTTATCCATAATTTCTGAAATTTTATTATGAAACAGCCAACCATAAGAAAGTAACATGAACCAAAAAAAAATTCCATGAAATTAAATGAAATCCAAAAGAATGACATGAAAGTTGAAGACTAAAACAAAACAATTATTCAAGGCTCCAAATTAGAGCAGAAGGAAGTTCCATAAAGGGAAATTATCATTTTGATGGACTAAAATAGTATCTAACCAAACTGCAACCACTCAACCTATCATGAGTCTCATACCAAATTAATCAGAAAATGGAGCTAGCCTAATAGACCTTACCAAATCATTGGACATGAAACTAATTCATGTAAAAATAAATGATCATCAATAAGTATATCAATAATCTTCCTAAAAGAATTTTATAATGACCAAAATAATTCTATACTGATGTGGTAAAATAAAGAGTTTTTAATGTATAGATAATGAGAAATTCAAGAGATAAACCACTCGCCAGTGATGTAGTCTTATAAGTCTATGAAAAATCCTGACTTATACAATGCATTATTAAATTTAAAAAAAATGAAATTCAACACAATTAAACTAAATTTTTTTAATGGTAAATGTAAATGAATTCCAAAATAAACATTAAGTACAAATTGTGGAATAACCCAACAAAGGGGTCATCTCTAAAAGAAGTTCAATCCTAGAGACGAAAAAAGGAATACATTTCAGAAAACAAGCTAAACACACCTAATAAATCAACATCAAAGAAAAACCACCCTGAATAAGGCAGTATTCAAAACCACCTCACACAAAATTCCTGCTATAAGTGCTCAAACATGACTCCCGACCCTAAAAGAAGATAAAAATTGTAAAATTTCAACTGAAAAGAGAGAATTAACCCCCATCTATGACCAAGAATCCAAAAAATAAAGAAAACTAGAATCAACACACTACATCACCAGAACTATAACCTAAAGTAGTAAGAGCCAAGAAAAATACAACAAAGATAACTCGAGCTCAGATACAAAAACAAGAAATAGGTGACATAGCTTGATCAAGAAATAAAGTCTAGTGACATCACCTGACTTGATATTAACAAAATAAAAAATTATTTATGATTGATACTTCACCAACCATGTCAAACCATTCTCACTGAACTTGAAATTAGAAATCATTAATATCAACCAATATTAAGAAAATAATAAATCAATAAAATTGAAACAAAACCCCCAAAAAATTAAATTATCTCATTCGTAAATACTAAGTGTATTGATTGATGGATCCATTAAAGTAGTTACATCTATATTAGAAAAACCTTCTTCTAAAAATAGTCAATAAGAAAACTATTGATGTCTACTATAAAATTATTATTAATAAATTTTATTTACTATATAAGAGACACATACACATTTTTGAAACACAAAATTTCAATAAGAATATTTTAAAAAAATACACACATCTCTCTATATCTTCATGTTCTTCAAAAAATTCCTCATATTTTTTCAAAATAGTACATGATTTTCTCCAATCTTCCCCTGAAACAATATCTTCTACCATGTTTAGAGTCAATTATTTTCTAAAAAATTATATACCTTCACTCCTATAATACAATAACTCTCTGATGTTACAGTAGATATTGGAATGGATAAACCATATTTTTACATCAAATACAAAATAGGATAGCACAAATAAATTCTCTTCCACCATTCCAGTACATTAAATTGTTCACCCTAGATAAAACATTAATGCTCTTCACCTAGATATTTTTCCAATTAACTTATATATATCAAGGACTCATATCCAACTTATTATGAAAAAATATCCACGTGTGAAGTATAATTTAAATCCTTCCATTTCTCTGAATCACCTTCATAAATATTTTGATTGTACCACTTCTTCTTGGTCCCAGTAATTGGTTCATAATGAATAAACAAACCATGAATTAAATATTGAATCTTCCCCTTCAATTGGTTTCCAATATCATCAATATAAACATTATAAATCATCTATTAATCAAAATATAATTTCTGACAAGGATCTAAGACACTAGAAAAAAATAATAAAAACTCATATTATTAAGGATATACCAATATTTATCAATATTTTACTCCATCCTCCCAACCATCATATAAAGAGAAATGTCATTATTTTTACATATTTTCTTGATTTTATATGAAAATAAAGAAAACTAATAAAAAAAGTTATTATAAGTAACATAATTATACCTAGAGATATTCAGTGTAGCATCATAAAAAAACATAAAAAGGGGGAAAATTTCATGTGCATACTTCCAGTAGTCTTTAGTAGACACTCCCTTTATTTTATCCTTCCAAATTCCTATATAAAATTTTTCAACTTGAATATATAATATATCAAAAACCTTTTAAAATTTAATTACAGTCCCCAACATCAAATATGTGGAGTTTTATCTTGTCGAAACATCTAAACAAATAATACATTTTTTTTCAATCCCTTCTTCCCCAATATAACCCTTAAACCCAACTAGTCTTTTAGAGTAAAATCCCAATTATCTAACTGAATATTGAATTATAGATATAGAATCATATATATCTTTTAATACCTCATTTATAATAAATTTCAATATATGAGAAAAACATATCATATAAAGATATTACCCCTTCATAATAATTTTATTCCTTGATTGGAATACTTTTCTCAAATATTGAATGCCTAAATATTTTGAAAGGTCATTATCTACAGTGATGATGAGAATCTTTGTGAACCCCAAACTAACAAGACATTTATCCATAGTTTTAATAATAATCTCACTATTATGGTCAATAACATGACAAAAATTAATAATCCTTTTATATAAATTCTACTCCTAATTAATAAAGTAACATGTTAGATACATGTAGTTTAAATTTTGATTTGAAGTCCATGTGTTTGTAGTTAGAAAAACCCTAGGAGAATAAGATGAAAAAAAACTTTTCAATTTACCCACATCCTCCCTAAATAATTTAAAACAATCACATGGTAATATTATATAGAAATTAAGACTAAATTTTGGTTATACTTCTTCTAAAAAATAATGAAACTCTTCACATTCAATAATATTGAATGGAATTTCACCCAAAACAAGCATCCTAGAAAGCCTCATCTTACACAAATCTTAATCAAATCAAGATATCAAAATTCCACTACCCCCTTTATTTTCAATAATTATAGGAAGAGTTCTTTACATATTATCTCAATATTTAATGTTATATTGGGAAAACCTACCCAAATGAGAATAAAAAGAATCGGTTCCTTGTCTGATTTTGAATGAAAAATGTTTTGAACAATAATTGTAAAATTCCATCAATTTACTATGTTCCTATATCTTGGTAAAATGTAATATTCTCAATTTTTAAATAATCTTAAAATCATATTTTGAATAAAATTTATAATCATTATTATGTGAAAGTATTTTTTTCAATAAATATTACCCTTACACATGTATTTTTGAGGTTGTGTAAAGGTAACCCTGGATGTATGAGGGTTGTGTAAGGGTGATATGAGTTTTAAGACCCTATTTCAGGGTAGATTGGTATTACCTTAGTCATTTAAAGTTAAGATAGAGTTCCTATACACTGCGTAAGGGTAATATTTGAGTTTCTTAAGGGTAACCCGAGGTTTCTTTTACTCGCATAAGGGTAAGCAAGGCTTCACGTAAGGGTCGCCTAGAAGGCATACTACTCATATAAAGGTAATTTGGAGTTTCTATATGTTGTGAAGGGTAGACCCATATTTATAATGGATGTTTAAAGGTACCTATGGAGTTGCGTAAAGGTAATTTGGGGTTTATATATGCTGCGTAAAGTTAACTTATAGTTTTTAAAGGTTGTGTGAGGGTAAAGACTGAGCCACGTAAGGCTAAGATGATGGATTCTATTAATGTGTAAGGATTTTTGTTGGTTTCTAAAGGTTGTGTAAGGGTAACCCAAGGTGAATAAGGGTAACCCCTAGGATTCAAAGGGTGTTTAAGGTTAAATCTAATTTTCCCTTATACAATGCTCACTTTGGAAAGAAAATAATTAAAAACTGTGTTTTTTTTGTTTTCTTCTTCCAGAAAAAGATTGTAACCTCTTTTTATGAATCTAAAAGCAAAAAATTGGGGGAATTAATGCCATTAACTCATTTAAGGTTTTAGCCTCCATTTTAAAATATTTAAAACCTTCACATTCAATAAATGTTTCAATGACCAAATTAAATGATGAATTTAATTTAAGGATATTAATGTTGGGAACCAGAAAGCATCTTGTTTTCCTTAAAAATACTTAGACCACATGATGCTTCGTTTTTTATTTTCTCTTAAGTTTAGGCAGTTCATATACTCCTTTACCCAATATATGAAAAGTATTATTTGATCAAATTAGGCTCTTCTTCTAGTTTCTAGGTGTGGAAAACCCCACCATCCCTCTCTCATCTATTCTTGGGAGTAGTGTTTTCAAAGGGATAAATTCTAGGTATTCTATTTCTTGTTTAATTTAAAAAATAATATTTCTCAAGAAAAATGATAGAAAATCCTTAAATGGTAATAACCTAGAATTATCAAAGAATGATAAAGATTTATCATGCTTAACTTGGATTATTAAGGATATATGATTTATCATCTCTAGAGGAATTATAATTATTCTTTAAGGAATAAATTTTTAACACGTGTTATGGATTAAATCAATAATTTAGAAATTATATAGGAGAGAGAATTTTTTTATCACAAGTGGAGTTTTTATTTATTATGGGAATAAAATATTTGGAATCAATTCTAGGAATCTTTGGTGAGAGTTTTGAATCGACTAATATGTATATGTAATTCAAGTGACGATTCCTTGTCAAACCTTTTCAATTAACATTGAAAAACTTGAGATATAAAGTTAATTACCTTTTGGGGATCTTATTTATACTTTTTTCTATGGTATAATTCTTGTTTGGATGTACTTGATGAATGTTCTTGATTGTTATTACTTGTGGGTGTGTGTGTATCTCGTGAGATCCATATATAATATTTATTTCCATGAGTATTCTTGTAGCTTGTTGTTCATGTTTTATGTTGATCACACATATTATATATTGATAATATTTTCTCGTGATGATATGTTATATGGGCTTGTATGATATTCCCCATTATGTGTGCCTTTGGATTTATTGTTCTTGGATCTCGAAGTAGGTGGACCATTGTGTCATGGTTATCCCCTCGAAGGGGAGTGTTCATGGCTTACGATGATGAAGATGATAGACATGAGCATAGGGTAGAGATAATATGATTCCTTGTGGATGTCTTGTGATTCACTCAATGATTAGAGGATTCCAAGTAGCATGTTACTTAATGCCTAGAGAATATGGAGTAGCATGATCACTCAATGCCTAGTGGATGTCGATAAAATGACTCACTTGATTTTTAGTTAATAATGAGTAGTGTGTTCACATGATTTCAAGTATCATGTTTACTAATACTTGTGGCTAGTTCTTGATTACTCCTAATATATTGATATTTCTTTCAGTATGGAGATGAAGAAGGTACAATTGGGGCTCGTGGTGGCTTTTTTATCACACAAGGGATCAGTATATAATTGTTATTTTTTCTTGTGCATTTATTGTTATCATGGAATACACTTGTTTTACATGATCACATTAATTAAGGACACGTTAGTGGTGTCCTGCTAGGTTTTATTACTCACACATTGTATGGTTATTTTAATTTGTGTGTATATTTCATGTATAGTAATACAAGTAAGGGAAATGGGGCCATGGTAGATGGTTAATCCATGGAGCATGGAGCTAAGAGAGGTACTTCTATGTACTCTGGAGGATACCATAGTTTTATTATTTATTTACTTTTACACTATATACTCTATTTTGGATTTCCACATAGAGATCATGTTTATTTATTTGTTGTATGAAATGTATCCCATTTGATATTATTTTATTTTTCACTATTTACTTTGGGATATTATATTTTATTTATTATTATTTGTGAAAGGATGTGATATTGAGGTTATAGTCTCCCCGCTAATGGTGTCCAGGACCTCACTTCTAGTTAGAAGCCTCTTGCATATAAGGAGGCATACATGAGGTCATGTGACTCTCCAGATCGGACTTAGTGGTTTGGGTTGGGGCATTACAAAATGATATCATAGAAAATTTTTTCTTATTTTTCTTTTGACTAACCTAATATATTATTAAAAAGAGAAAGTTGTGTAAGATTTGGGTATGGTAGTTTCCATGTGCATGGACAACTCATCTGTAAAGGACCTCTAAGTTATCATTGGAAGGATTTTTATTACAGTTTTATGAGATTTTAGGTGCTTTCTTGCATCAAAACTAGGCATGTAGATCACATGTTAGATATATACCTATTATTGTGTTATATATCATTTCTTAAATCTAATGTCTCGATTTGTGCTATTTTTTTGGGATAGAATTGTACTCCATTGTATGATATATCTGTTTTTTCTTACTATTGTGGTATATCAATGTTGGAAATAAATAGTATAACCCAAGCATGTTGTTATGTTTGTATATATATAATTGTGAATAATGTATAGGGATAGAGACCTTGGTTAGTGATATGAGGGTTATACCTAGGGTTATGGGTAGAATCGTATGAAAACCTTTTTTTGATCCCTTAGATTGATTAGGTTCTATCTTAAATGTTC
The DNA here is from genome assembly GCA_963277665.1 of Viscum album. Classification (NCBI taxonomy): domain Eukaryota; kingdom Viridiplantae; phylum Streptophyta; class Magnoliopsida; order Santalales; family Viscaceae; genus Viscum; species Viscum album. The sequence goes on from OY728156.1 coordinate 1,851,649,481, forward strand.
TAAATGTTCCCTTCAAATTTCATAAGATGCTGCCTGATAGAGGACTGATAGGAATTCTAACTAACATAGATTGTATTACTCTTGTTAGGGAGGATTCCCCTCTTTCATCACCTACTTTGTAGGAGGGTGCTATAGGTAATTCTCTCACACCTTATTTAGTAGCATAGATAGTAGGAACACTCTAGTCAGGAGTCCTTCTACTTTTTACTACCCATGGTGGAGGGGCGTTGAGGTCTATGGTCGACTATGCTATAGATGTTTAGCTCCGAGATCCCCCATCCTTTCAGAGCACTAGAGAACCGTAGGATGTATAGGACTGTAGAGACAACATTAAGGGTTTATTTGGCCTTATTGAGACACCTGAGGACTGAAAGGTGAATTTGGTAGCTTTTTTGTTGCAATGACCTTCTAGGAATTGGTGGGGGAATGATGGGATAGGCTGGTATGAATGAGGGTCTCACCTATGATACTTTCAAGGAAATTTTCTTCAAGGAATTATTTCTTGATATGTTGAAGCTTATCTGATCATAAGAGTTCATGGAGCTACATTAGGGGTCTATGATGGTACCAGTATACTCCACTTGTTTTACTATGCTTCTTCATTTTTATCCTCTCTTGGTTGGGAATGGTGCATAGAAGTCTAGGGATTTTTAGATCAGTCTTTATTATGAAATTAGACAACAGGTCTAGAACATTGATCTAGAGACATACCCTGAGGTTCTATATAATGACTTGGATATTGATAAGGATCTAGAGGATGATTGAGCAGTTGGTTTTCTTCCACCTTTCAGTGCTCAGGTGAGTTTACCTCTTACTGGTGTTATGAGTATCTTTTATGGTAGTAAGAATATGTAGACCATGGATATACAATAAGGTAGTGTTATTCCAATGGTGTTGGGTATGGATTATCCATTTTCCTTAGAAGTAACACAATGCTTTAAATATGAGAAGGTCATCTATTTCTATAGGATTTGCAGAGTACCTTGGAGCTAGTTTCAGTAATGAAAAAAATGGGGCATCTCCAACAGTTTTTCTCTAGATCTATGAGGTTAGGATTCTTCATAGGATCAAGTCAGACGTGGTCAGGGAAACATAGATATAGTTGTGGTCATCAACAATAAGCTCATATGATGATGAATTAGACTGGTCATGCATCTAAGGTACACAGTCATATAGCTACAGAAATCCATGTTTATACAATGGATCAAACTCTAGTTGATGGTGGTGAGGGGTCGTTAGTTATATGAGGTATGGTCTTGATCACTTATATGTTGTCTACTAATTTGTTTGATAGTGGTGTTTCTCATTCCATTATATTTTCACAAGTTATTGTTGGACTCTACTTACCAGTCAAGTTTTCTTCTTAGTTAATTTCCCTCGATACACTATTGGGCACAAAATTGGACCATCTTTAGTGATTCTCATATTGTCCTATAGACATTTCTAATTATATATATTTTTTGCACTTCATGATTCTAAAGATAACGAGCTTCAATTTGATTCTTGGTATGGACTTCTTGACCAGCTTATGAAATCACAATGATTACTATCAGTGATGGGTATCGTTTACATAAACCAAGGGAAAGAAGTACATGATGACCAAATAGTGGTAATTGAGATTAGGTAGATTAGGTCTAAACATTATTCAACTCAGGATAGTCATAGTGTAGATTACAGGCTTGTCTCTTTTAGTATGATCAGTGTCACACCCCTAATCTTTTCCTCTATTTGTGGATCTTTATTAGGACTTATTCCAAGATGACTTCACAAGAAATCCCTCTAATAGAGGATTTGAATTTGATATAGATCTTGTGTTAGGTGTGTAACTCATATTGATACCCCCTTATCGTATGGATCCATCTAAGTTGAAGGAGATCAAAGTACAGCTCAAGGAATTGAAGGAAAAAAGCTTTATCAGGTTGAATACTTCGCCATAGGGTGCGCCTATTTTTTTTCAAGAAGGTGTATGATAGTTGTTGACTCTGCATAGATTACTGTAAGATAAACCGGGTGATGGTGAAAAACATATATCCCTTTCCTTGGATTAATGATCTATTTGATCAGTTATGGGGAGCTTGGTGGTTCTACAAGATTGACCTTTGATCAAGCTATCATCAGTCGCATGTTTGAGAGTAGGGCATCCCAAAGATGGCATTTTAGAGAAGTTATGGGATATACATATACTTAGTGAAACTGTTTGGACTGAATAATGCATCGAAAGTGTTTATGTATCTCATGAATAAGTTCTTCTACCCATATCTCGCTCGTTTATCATAGTGTTAGTTGAAAACATCCTTGTCTACTCTTCAACCGTAGAGCAGCATGCCATACATCTCGAGATAATCCTATGTACACTTTGATAACATTAGTTTTATACCAACATATTGAATTTTAACTTTTTGATTTAGGAGATGAAATTCTTGGGGAATATGGTGTCTCTAACATATATATTTGTGTAACTAGAGAAAGTGGAGGTAGTGATGTCCCGAACACATCCTTAGAACATGTTTGATTTTATGAGTTTTCTGGGTTTAGTGGGATAATACCGATGTTTTATCTAAAACTTCTCCTGATTATCATCATCTATGACTGTACTGATATAGAATAAAGTGAATATTTAGTGGTCATACCAGTGTGAAGAGTCATTTCTTAAGCTGGGTAGAAGGTTTGATGTAGTTCCAGTGTTGATCCTTTATGATCCTGGGATCAAATATATTATACAATGTGATGCATCAGGTATTGGTTTGGGGGTATTGCTAATACAGTGAGAGAAGGTAGTATCTTATGGGTCATGTTAGTTGCAACCCCATGAGAGATACCATCCTACACGTGAATTGGAGTTGGCAATCATGGTCCACGACTTGAAGTGTTGGTGACGCTATCTCTTCAATGAGAGGTTTATTGTCAATAATGACTATAAGATCCTTTATTATATCTTTACACAAAAGGACCTGAATCTGAGGTAGAGGCATTGGGTATAGTATCTAAAAACATTAAACTTTGAGATTTACTATGCACCATATAAAGATAACGTCATAAAAGATGCTCTTAGTTGTAAGATGAAGGTAGCATAGAAGCTTAGTGAATATCCTTTGAAGGAATAGTGGTGACCGATGAACTTATTAGTCAAATGAAGGTTGAATTCTTCTTAGGATCATAGATCAATGATGTGTACTCCATTGGGAGTCACATCTTCTTTAATATATTGGGTTAAGGATGGATAGTATTTGGACCCAGAGTGTATTGTGATGCGGGAATAGCTAGTTGGAGATAACCTGATACTCAGGTGGTCATTGGATGATGATGATTTGATCTTAGTACATGGGAGAGTTTTATTCCCTACTTCCATTAGGGAAGAGCTGGTGAGAGACTTCCATACCTTTAAGTGGGTAGTACATCATGGTAAAACAAACATATACCATGAATTCAGGTGATATTTCTAGCGTCCAAGGATAAATAGGGTCATTACTGGATTCGTTTCCCAATGTCTTACCTATAATAGGATTAAGATCGAATACTAGCATCCTGGTGGTTTACTCCATCCACTTCCTATGAACTTGTGTAACTGGTAGGATGTCATAATTTAATTTGTGATAGGGTTACCCAGGACCCCAAGGAGTCATCACATTATTTGGGTGATAGTAGATCAGTTGATGAAAGTTTCTCATTTCTTACCAATTTCTGAGACTCACTCAATAGATGAGATGGGAAAGCTTTATTTCCATGAAATAATATACATTCATGGTGTTTAATTAATAATTTATCTAATAGGGATTCATGTTTTATGCCACAATTTTGGTAGGGATTACGTAAGTTATTAGGTACTCAGCTGAGATTGAGTACAATGTACCATCCTCAGACAAACAAACAATCAAAGCATAAGATTAGTAAATTGGGGGATATGCTTCAGTATTTCATCCTAGATTTTGATGGATATTAGGATGATCACCTAGCCTTGTTTTATTTCCCATAAAACAACAGTTACTAGGCTTTGATGAAGATGGAACCTTATAAGGATCTTTATGGTAGGCCATGTCATTCACTACTTTTTTGGCATGAGGAAGGTGAGGTGGAGGTTTTGGGGCCCATTATGGAATTAGATACCTCATAGGGGGTATATCAGATTCATAAGAGGTTGATAAAAACTCAGATCAAGTATAATTATTATGAAAACTATATGAGGAGACCCTTGGAGTTTTTTGTAGGTGATCAAGTTTTTCTAAGAGTGACTCCTATTTTTTCTCACCAAAGTTTGAGGGGGTAAGGGGAAGCTAGTATTGTGTTGTGTTGGACCCTTTGAGATCACTGAGTAGATTATAAAAATGGCATACCAATTGGATATTTCTTCTTGATATTGAGTTATGAACAATGTGTTAAATGCGTCTCACCTTTGGAGGTACATGCCTAACCCCACACATGTGATCGATTGTGAGGATGTTGAGTCGGATCCCGATGCATCATATATGGAACGCCAATGTAGATTATAGGCCAAAGTGAGAAATTATTAATAGGGAATATAGTGCCACTTGTTTGAGTATTATGGTATCATGGAAAGATCTAGTAGAAGACGTGGAAATTAGAGTCTGATGTTTGAGCTTAGTGTCCTAAGTTGTTCAAGCAATATTGCTAGAAATACTTCTTGAGGATGATAAGTCATTATAGGGGGACAATTATAATATTATAAATTTTCAAATTTTCTCAAAACCCTTTTTTATTATATTTTATAAGTCTTATTATCTGATTTTTTTTTTTCAATAAATATTATGCTTACACATGTATTATTGAGGTTGCATAAAGGTAACCTTGGATTTACAAGGGTTGCATAAGAGTAAGATGATTTCTAATACCATATTTAAGGGTAAAATGGTTTTACCTTAGTCTCATAAAGGTAAGTTAGACTTTATATATGTTGTGTGAGGGTAACTTTAGAGTTGTGTAAGGGTAACCTGAAGTTTCTTTTACCCTTGTAAGGGTAATTTGGGCTTCACGTAAGGGTCAATTGAAAGACCTACTGCTCGCATAAAGGTAAGTTGGAGTTTCTATACATTACATAAGGGTATCACCATATTTACAAGGGATGCATAAAGGTACCTTTAGTATTTTGTAAAGGTATGGTGGAGTTTATATACATTGTGTAAAGGTATCTCTTGGTTTTCAAAGGTCGTGTAATGGTAAAGACTGAGTTTCATAAGGGTCAACTGATGGATTCACTTGATGTGTATGAGTATCTTCTAGTTTCTAAAGGTCGTGTAAGGTTAACCTAAGGTGCATAGGGTAAACCCTAGGATTAAAAGGGTGAATAAGGTTAAATTCAAGATATCCTTACGTAGTTCTCACTATGGAAAGAAAATAATTAAAAACAATGTTTTTTCATTTTCTTCTTCTAGATTGAGCTTGTAACCTATTTTAATGAATATAAAATCCAAAAATCATGGAAATTTATTCCTTTAACTCGTTTAAGGTTGTAACCTATATTTTAAAAGATTTAAAACCTTCACATTCAATAATTGTTTCAATGACCAAATTAAATGATGAATTTAATTTGAGAATATTAATGTTGTGAACCAGAACACATCTTGTTTTTCTTAAAAATACTCAGACCTCCTACTGTTTTGTTTTCATTTTCCTCTTATGTTAAGGTAGTCCAGAATCTCTTTTACCCAACAGTTTTGAAGCATTATTTGATTAAACAAGGTTCTTATTCTTGTTTCTAGGCATGTCAAAACCATTTCTCTCTCTCTATTCTTGAGGGTAGTTTTTTCAAAGAGATAATTTCTTGGTATTTTCTTTTTTTTTCAATTTAAAAAATAATATTTCCTAAGATTTCTAGAGAAAAAAATATAATTTTCTTAAATGGTAATAACTTGTAATTATCAAAGAATAATAAATATTTATTATGCTTATCTTAGATTATTAAGGATAAATGATTTATCATCACCTAAGGAATTATAATTATTCTTTAAGTAAGAAATGGTTAATTCACGATATGTCTTAAATCGATAATTTGAAAATTATCTAGGAGAGAGAAAGGTGTTATCACATCCACTTTTGTTATTTCTTTTGAAAATAAAATATTTAAATCAGTTTTAGGAATCCTTAATGAGTAGTTTGAATTGTCTAATTGGTGGATGTGGTTCAAGTGATGATTCCTTAGTGAACCTTTTGACCTAACAATGGAAAGCTTGAGGTAGGATGTTTCTTACCTTTTTGGGGATCTTTTTTACACTTATTTCCATGGTATAATTCTTGTATTGGCATGCTTGATGACTATGCTTGATTGTGATCATGTGTGGGTGTGTACATAGCCCATGAGACTCATATATGATATTTGTTACCATGAGTACTATTGTAGCTTGTTGTTCATGTTTTATGTTGATCACATGTATTGTATATTGCTATTATTTTCTCATGATGATATGTTATGTTTTCTTATATGCTCTACCTTGTTATGTGTGCCTTTTGAGGTTTTTTCTTGGTGCTCGAAGAAGTTGGACCATCATGAAAAGGTTATCCATCATAGGGGGAGTGCACATGTAACATCTTGCCCGTCCTCATTGGCTTAAGTCGAGGTAGAATTGCTACTTGGACTTAGGCAACATCCCCAAGATGCCAAAGGCTGACAATAAATGTCAAGGGCTTCAATACAATTTGGGGACGATTTTACCTTTGAAAATAAAACAACGAAAACCAAGAATACCATTACCAAAACCACTATATGATACATGATATCAATTTAATACAACTCAAAGTAATACCAAAATACAATAATACCAAACTATACCATAACCAAAATCAGAGTACCAAAGAAGAATACTAAACAACAAAGATCAAAGACTCCCAAGACACAACACCACATCTCCCAACATGATCCATGATCCAACTCCACAATACATGCCCAAATATCATGAATAACCACTAAATAAGCATGATAATTTACCTTTACCTATGTCTTGATAAACAATATCTGTAAAAGCACTAATGTTCCAAAGTAGGGGGTGAGTAATTAAACTCAGTAGGTTTTCCCCAAATGACTTCCCTACTCATGCCACTAGGATAGAACATGTTATCATATTTGTATAAAATAATTTATATAATTCAATTCAAAAAAATTTATATCAAATCCAAACCATTTATAAAGAAAACAGTTTTCATACCCAAAATAGATTTCCAATCCAATCTATTTCCAATGAAAACAACCAAACAATTCATTCAAACCATTTCTTAAATCCATTTGGCATTACCCATTTCATTTCACACAACCAAACACACATAGTAAACCACAAAATCTTGGTGTTACCATTGATGGTGGAACTTCATGTCTATAACCCGTCCCTTTGATGGTGGTACTTCATGACCATTATCCATCACATTTAATTCATGCTCAACCATTAATTCCAAAACAATGTCACACAAACTTTGACAAACAATTTCAATAAAACTATGATTTTATTGAAAACACATTCCCAACCAATTTTTCATTCCTAAAATACAATCAACCATTTTAAAATCATCATTTTAAAACCATGTTACCGCTTTTACTTTCCACTAAAACACCCAATTTTGATAATTCCATAAATCATCAATAAAGAGGGTTTTCATTAAGAGTTTCACAACAATTTCACTACCAATTTTAAGAAAAATATTCAATTTGAAAATAATCCTTCTAGATCTAGTAATAGGAGTTGAGAGTGAAGCCACCTACCTCATGAACTATGGAGAAGATGAATAATGGCACTAATTCTTCAACAAAATCGGGTTTAATCTCCAAAAACCCACCTTAGATATCATTACATAACATCAACATATCCAAATATAGTCATTATTGGAATCCAATATCATAGATATATCCCTAATAGATCATATATATGAATCCAAGAGAGGGAAGAGAATTATATCTAAGGAAAATGACCAAGAACAGAGACTTTACAAGGAATCTGGCTTTCAACGCACTATGATTTGCCAACGAATCACCCCCAGATCGAAGAATAAAGTCTCCACAGCCTTTGGGGGGAAGAAAATCCAATTTAGGGTCAAAAATAGTTTAAAAGAGGGGATTTGGGGATAAAATGAGTTAGATTCTCTTTTTTAGGATCTGAATTTTAACTGTTCATGGTTAGTTGCACAGTTAGGAAAACAGTGCACTAACCATGAAAATTATAATATCCAAAAAAGAATGGTTTATCCTAGGTGGATTCATGGTTTTTACAAACTGTTCACCTAACTGTGAACCTACCAAGATCCCACTGCCTCACTTTTTATGGTTTCCTGTAAGAGTTTTATAGTTTCTACTAACCATGTTCAAACAGTGCACCTTTAGAAAATCCCTAAAAACATTCCAAAAGTATTCCAAACCCTCTCAAACTTCACCCAAATACTCATACTTAAAAAACAAAAAGTGTTACTTAATTAAAATTGAGGGTTTTACATTCTCCCCACCATTGTCATTTCCATCCTCATAAAGTAGAAAACAACCATCTGATTGAAAAATTTCGGGCCATTGCTCCACTATTTCCTTCTCCCATTCCCAAGTTTCTTCCTAAATTTGACCGTGTTTCCAAAAAACCTACACTAGACTGATGCTTTTTTCATGTAATATTTTCTCTTGCCTATCCATAATTCGTACCATCATATGAACCGATGTAGTATCCGGTTCTAGGTCAATGTGATCCCAATGAATCACATGGTCATGATTAGGATGATATTTTTTCAATTGAGATACGTGAAACAAATTATACACTATACTGAACCATGGTAAAAATTCCAACTGATATGCCACCTCACCAACCCATTCAAGTATTTCAAAAGGACCTATGTATTGAGGAGATGACTTTCCCTTCTTCCCAAAACAATGATGCCCAAGCCTTAGAGAGATTCTCAAGAACACATGACTACTCACCTCAAATGAAAACGACCATCGATGATGATACTCATATGACTTATGATGAATCTGAGCCATCTCTATCCATTACCTGATCAACTAAATCTTCTATATTGTCTCTTGGATAAGTATCGGCCAAACCAGTGAAGTCCCACCTATTTCCACCCAACAAAGTAGAGAACGATAAGGATGTGCATCTAATGCTTCAAAAGGACCCATATGTATCGAGGCCTAATAACTATTGTTATATGAGAACTCCACTAATGGTATGCGCTCCTCCCATAAGCCACAAAAATATATTACACAAGCATGCAACATTTCTTTCAATGTTTGTATCGTTCTTTCAGATTGTTCATCCATCTGAGGATAATACGTCATAATCATGATCAACTGAGTCCCAAGGGATTGCTTTAAGGATTTCCAGAAATGAGATGTAAACCTCATATCTCTATCTAATACTATCAAAACCAGTACATCATGCCTCTTTACTACTTCTCAAATATAGATTTTTAGAAGGTCCTCTATCATATGAGATTCATGAATAGGGATGAAATGGGGAAAATTTATGATTTGATCCACTATCACCCATATGGAATCATGTTTTTGAACCATTATTGGGAGACCAGTTATAAAATACATGGTTATCTGCTCCCGATTACAAATAGAAATAGGTAAGTAATGAAACATACCTACTGGTCATGGATTCTCTACTTTAAATTACTGACAAATTAATTATATCAAAACAAACTCATCCACTTTCCTTTTCATGTCGACCCACCAAAACTATGATTTCAATGACTTATACATCTTCTATATTCTCAGATGAATAGCCCATATCGAATGGTGGTAATCATAAAGAAGTTGTTCCTAAAAATCCATGGGTATGAACATCTGACCTCAAACTATAAAATTGAACTTCTATTTAGTTTCCATCCATTAATGGTCTCCCCACCATTGATTTTTTACCTCGTTACAACACATTCTTAATTGAATGTGTGTACCTCTTTAACCACCTCCACCAAATCAGGAAAAAATGAAATAAGAAAGAAAACAACAACACTACCTCAGTCTTCACAACTCAAGTGTATTTTAGTTATCACTGACATCAACTGCCACTAATCTGAAACATCTTTTTTCCAACTGAGCATATAAATTTCTACTTAATTCATCTGCCACCGAATTTCTTTTAACCAATGTAAACATTAAGTCAAAGTCAAAACTTCGGAGATACTCCATCTATATTATCTATCTTAGATTCAAATACCTTTGTTAGAAAATATGTTTCAAGTTCTTATGATCTATAAACACCATAAATTTCTCACAAAAAGGTAATGATGCCAAGTCTTCAAATCATAGACTACATTAGCTAACTACAAATCATATGTTGGGTAGTTCTTATCATGAAACTATAGATTTCGTGAGCCATAATCAATAACATAATCTCCCTAAATAATAACACATCCCAACCTAGATCTTAAATCATCACAATACACTACATACCCCTGTCCTGATTCCAACAATATCAAGATTGGTGTTGATGCAAGGCAAACCTTTAACTCTTGAATGAAATTTTTACATTCATCATTCCATTTAAATGGAATATTTTTCCTCATAAAAGTTGTCATTGATAAATCTAGTCATGAAAATTAATTAACAAAGTATCAATAATAACCATCTAATATAAGGAAACTGTGTATCTCTAATGCATTCTTTGGCAGTTTCCAAGAGATAACAGCCTCTATCTTTTTTGGATCCACATAAACACATATTTCTTAGATTACATGGCCAAGTAAACATACCTCTTATATCCAAAAATCACACTTTGACAATTTTTCATACAAACAATCATCCCACAAAATTCCCAATACTATCGCCAAGTGTTTGTCATGCTCAACCCTTGTCCTTGAATACACCAATATGTTATCCACAAACACCACCAAAAAAGAATCTAGATATATTTGAAATATCTAATTCATCATTTCTATAAAAACTAATGGTGCATTCGTATGACCGAAAGGAATTACCACATACTCATAATGGTCATATCTACTCCTAAAATTTGTATTTGGAATATCCTATTTATGAACCTGCAATTAGTGATATCCTGATCATAATTAGATTTTATAGAAACATTAGGATCCCCTAAATTGATCAAATATATCATCAATGTGGGGAAGTGGATTCTGATTATTTATCAAAACTTGGTTAATCTTACAATAATCCACACACATCCTTATATTTCTGTCCACCTTTTTAAAAAACAAGACTAGTGTTGCTCACAGAAACATTTGAGGTCGAATAAAACCTTTCATTTCCAGTTCTTCCAACTACACATTCAAATACCTTAACTATATTGGTTCCATTTGTTAAGATGGAAGAGAAATAGGACTAGTCCCTGGAAGGAGATCAATCATAAACTCTACTTCTCTTATGGGTGGAAACCTTGAAAAAATTTTGGGAAAAACATCCTGAAACTAGTCAACAACTATTGGAAAACTGTTATTCTCAATATCTTCCACGGATTCCAAAATTCAATGCTGCCAAATGGTATGAGATCATTCCAACTTCTAGTGCCAAAATGCCTTTTTCACCTACCTTTACCTTTCTTTCTCCTCTAAAGATATATTTTACACCATCATCAATCAAAAAACTAACCATTCAAGTATAAAAATCGATGTGATCCTTGAACATTTTCAACAAATTCATACTCAAGATTATTTCATAGAAATCCATCTCAAGTGCAAATAAATCTCATATTAGATCAGATCTATCAATAGGTATAGAATGTGTTTTACACATAAAGGATCAACATTATCTTTGACTAAGAGCAGTTTGAAGTTTCAACATAGAAGGCATAATTTCAATATTTAAACCATGAAAATCAATAGCAGGAGAAGAAATAAATTAATGGGATTCACCCATATCAAACAAATCTTGCATAAGGGTAGAATTAAAAACAATCATACCTCACACTATCAATGGTCCAGATTGATCATCTATAATCACCTACTCAGCTCTATATAACTACTTACTCACTGCACTTTTTTCTTTATTGTCTTGTTGAGATTGCATTGCCTGAGGAGTCATGGTATTCCTGGAATCACCATAGCTAGCTTGGTTCAACTAACAAGAGGTATTCGTATTCCCTTGTCCCTTCAAAGAATATGATGTCTATGAAACATGAGATGTGTCTCGAACACCCATCCTCATAGCACTATGACAATAGCGCTAAAGATCCCACATATTGTTGTAATTGTGGAATGATCTAGGTGGTGTCATAAAATATCACTTTATGTGGTCCAAAGTACCACATTGGAAACATCATTTCTTACTCTTAGGTTGTGGAGGATGATTCACTGATCTAGACGTATGATTCTAAGTCATTCCACTACATTGGAAATAGGTTTCCCTCTTCTATTTGTTCCCAGTATTAGAGTTCTCATCATTTCCCATATGTATCAACATGCTTCCTCCACCTGTAGATCTTGAGATGTCTCATTCGTCCACTGTCCCTCTATTAACCATCTTTTTATAATTCGTCATAAAAATCATGATAATCTTTGATAAAATCTCCTACCTCATCCCTGATTCAAAAATTCATGCCTTCAAGGATGAAATTGCGTTAACTTATGGTGAAAAGAGGAATAAATTCATAAATTTATCTACGTACTCTATAAATAAGAGGTTACCCCATTTCAAGCTAAAAAAGTATATCATTCTTTCAATTCTTATTGTGTTAGGATAGAATTGTTTGTTGAATAGTTATTCAAAATCCCCTCATACAATGCCTTGGTCTAGTTTTTCCTGAATCACTAAATCCCACCACTATCATGCAAGCTCTTCCAGCATATACATCACTAACTTGACTTTCAACTCTATTGATGTGCCAAGGAAATTAAATATTTGATTCATTCTATTTAGCCACACCTATTCCTTCTCTGGTTCTAAATTACCCTGAAATATGGGTGGATTATGCTTTTGGAACTACACTGAATAATCCACTTGCCTTGGTTCATCCCTATTGTTCCCTCTATCCATATCCTGAAAGCCTTGGACTATACTTTGAACCAGTTGTTGGTTCACCTTTGGTTCAGGTGAAACCATATTCTCGGCAACCACTTCTAGTTGGTTTCTATAACACCTATCGAGTACCATTTTCTATAAACACAAAAAACACCATAAGTCTCGCTCTCCAGAAACTAAATTCTTAACAATTTCAAAATCTACCATATCATAACTACCATAACAAATATTTCCAAAAATTCCACACTTTCCATTTTTAACCCTTTTTTGAAAATTCTGCCATGCTTTTGAAAATCAAACCATTTTTAAAATACTACTATCATTCCATTTTCAAAATCTCACATTTAAAAACAATTCCAACACTTCAAAAATCAACATTTTTCCACCAAATCATAAAACATTACTCAAAATGAAATATGCACTCCTAGTGGGAAGTCATTTCTATCAATGCATGTCATGATCTTCTCATTGGCTAAACCCATGAAAATGAGATTACAAATCCTATAAGTGTCTCCAAACCACTTATGTACCCAAATCCTCAATAACTTGAAGTTTATCATAAAAAGGTTATCTATGTATTTTTATGATCTACATTTCATGTTATAATGATCCTACTCCTTTCTACCAACCCAACTTAAGGAATGGACCAAAGTTAATTTCAACTCCAAGACCGATAACCAATATCATTTGTCCTAAAAATGAATGACGAACTGACAAAGACTGATACCATTTATAAGTCAAGGACTGAACAATATGATACCACTTGTAACATTCTTCCCCTTCTCATTGGCTTGAGTCGAGGTAGAATTGATACCTGGCCTTAGGGGACATCCCCAATACATCAAAGGCTCACAATAAATGCCAAGGGATTCAATAAAATTGGGGGAAAATTTTCCCTTTGAAAATAAAAACAACCACATCCAAGCATACCATAACAAAAACCACTATATTATGCATGATAAAAATTTAATACAACTCAAAGTAATTCCAAAATACAATAATACCAAACTGCGCTATAACCAAAATCAGAGTACCAAAGTATAAGACTAAACGACAATACTCAAAGACTCCTAAGACACAACACCACATCTCCCAACATGCTCCATACTCCAACTCCACAGTCCATGCCCAATTATCATGAAGCACCACTAAATAAGTGAAATAGTTTAGCTTTACCTGTTTCTCGATAAATAATATATGAAAAATCACCAACATGCCAAAGTAGGGGGTGGGTAATGAAACTCAGTAGGTTTTCCCCAAATGACTTCCCTACATACACCACTAGGATAGAACATGTTAGAAAATTTACATAAAACAATTTATATAAATAAATTCAAAATAGTTTATATCTTATCCAAACCATTTCTAAATAAAATTGTTTTCATATCCAAAACAATTTTCCAATCCAATTCATTTCCAAGGAAAGCAACCAAACAAGTCACTCAAAACATTTCTCAAATCCATTTGGCATTACCTATTTCATTTCATGCAATCGCACACATGCACTCAACCACACAATATTGGTGTTACCATTTATAGTGGAACTTTGCATCCATAACATGTCCCTTTTATGGTGGTACTTCACGACTATTATCCATCCCATTCAATTCATGCTCAATCATTAATTCCAAAACCATTTCACAGAAAATTTGACAAACCATTTCATTAAAACAATAATTTTATTGAAAACAATTTTATAACTAATTTTACATTCATCAAAACCAATCAACCATTTTAAAATCATCATTTTAAAATCAGGTTACCACTTTCACTTTCCACTAAAACACCCAATTTTGAAAATTCCATAAATTGTCACCAAAGAGGGTTTCCATCAAGCATTGAACAAAAATTTCACAACTTATTTTAAGAAAAATAATCAATTTGAAATTAATCCTTCTATATCTAGAAAGATGAGTCGACAATTAAGCCACCTACCTTGGAAATTATGGTGAAAATGAAGAATGACACTAATTCTTCAACAAAACAGGGTTGAATCTCTAAAAACCTGCCTTAGATCTCATTCCCTAACATCAACACAGCCAAATATCATCATGATTGGCATCCACTATCATATATATATATATCTCCAATGAATCAGATCTATGAATCCAAGATAGGTAAGAGAAGTAGATATATGGAAAACAACTAAGGACACATACTTACCAAGGAATCTGACCTTCAACGCACAAATATTTTCCAATGGATCGCTCTTGGATTGAAACGGGAAGTCTCCACATCCTTTTAGAGGAAGAAATACCAAATTAGGGGGGGAAATAGTGAAAACTAGGGGATTTTTGGATAAATTGAGTTAGATCCACTTTTTTAGGATCTAACTTTTAACTGTGTATGGTTAGTCACATGGTTAGGAAAACCGTGTGCTAACCATGAAAATACCTCTATCCCCAAAAGCATGGTTTCTCCTAGGTGGTTGCATGGTTTGGACAAACCATGCACCTAACTATGCACCTACCAAGATCCCACTGCCTCACTTTTCATAGTTTTTTTATGAGTTTCATGGTTTTTACTAACCATGTTGAAACTGTGTGACTCTAGAAAAGCCCCCAAAACATTCCAAAAGTCTTTCAAACCCTCCCAAACTTCACCCAAACACTTTTAATGAATAAAAATTATAAATAAAGTGATAATTACTTGAAATATGGGGTGCTTAAGTGAATAACTTATGATGATGGTGATGATGGACCTAGGCATAGGGTAGAGATACGATGATGCCTCATGGATTTTGTGTGATCCACTCAATGTTTATAGGATTCCAAGTTGTATGTTACTCAATAACTAGTGGATGAAGATTTTCATGATCACTCAATGTATTTTGGATTTTTATACCATGACTATAACACCATGATATTTTAAATAAACAAGACTATGTTTGATAGCATATACAACACTCAATATTGAGCCTAAACGAACCATGAAATATTATTATTTAAATATGACTATTATAACCTAACTATTAAATTAATGGATATGAATAAAATTAAATAATTTCTGAAATAAATATTAAGTAAATTCTCAATATAAATGTATTCATAAATTCTTATTAATAATCACTCATTTTTTAGTAAAGTCATTTAATTATTCAAAAATATGTTTACAATAAAACAGTTTTTATTTCTTTTTGTGAGAAAATATTAAAATTAATTTCTAGAAACTTTATAAATATTATTTGATAAAAATTATATCATTTTTGAAATTAGTATACCAAAATATTCTTATAGTGAAATTTTGAGATTTTTCTAAAAAGTTTTACTTTTCAATGAATAATGAAAAATACCATTTTTTTTATTAAAAAATATATTTTATTTTAAAGTATTTAAAAAGATAAATTCGTTTTTGGATTAGTTTTAAAATTTAATTAATTCCTTTTGATTAAAAATAATCCAATTATTGTCTTTGGAATGAATTTTTTGCTTTAATTTGGTATAAAAAACATTTTTATACTTAAAAAGGCATTTTTCTAAAAAACGGTTTTTCATTGCATTTTGAATTTTAATATTAAATTAATTTCAACCACTTCTAGAAATTGAATCTTGAAAAATGTATTAAATGTTTTTAATTATGAGTTCCAAATTTGTTAAATAGGTCCCTTTTATTTTGTTCATTATGAATAGTGATCATAGTAAATAATTGTCATCATATTAAGGGTAAATCTGGTAATTAAGGTTAAAAATAATATAATAAGGACTAAAAAATGACTCTAACACTTTCCTATGTCCTGTTTTATGAGTTTATTTTGTCCATGTACATAACAGTTTTGAAAATATGGCAACTTGGTGCCATATTTATTTTATTTTGACCTTTAAATTATTTCATGTTAAGAAAATTTAAAAATGTCATTCTCTTTGTTTTATTATCTATAAATTTTTGACATAGGAATAAAAAGAGGATATGTTCAGTTATAAAATGTTTATTTTAAATATAAATGATTTTTTTAATCATGATGATTTATTTTTAATTTTTAGTGATGAAATAATTATCTTAAATGCTTATGCAGTGCCAACAAATTATTTATTCAATTAATATAAAAATAAAATAAATGATTTTTAAAATGTTAAAATTAAAATAATTTGAATTAATTATTATGTTTCACAAATTTTGTAAATAAAAATAACATATTATATAGTTTTTAATGTATTTTATTTTAATTCCATTGTTTTCATGTTGTTTTCAAAGTCAAATTAGATGAATAGTTCAAAAAATGACATTAATGTTATTTTATAATAAATAATATTTTATTAAATGATTTCAAATTCCTAAAAATCCTATATTCATCCAAGTTATTGTTATATGTTTTAAACTATCAAATATGTTCCATTTAAGGGACAATTTTTCTTTTATAGTAATTATATTATCCCCTAAAGAGTAAAAATTATGTTGTCACGGTAATTGTCAAAAAGGGTTAACATGGGTTAAAATAAAGAGATGAGAGTAAAAATATAATCTAAACTTATCTAGATTTTATTGGAAGATAGGATTTCATCCTATACTCATCTTATCTTTGAATTATATCAGTTTGGATCCTTTTTTCTATGAAAAATAATATATATTAATTAAATATTTTAAGTAATTACAAGAGTGTATCACCCCCGAATGGCCCAAAGGCCTTGTTTTTTATTTTATTATGGATAATCCCCCTTTTTAATGGTTTAAGGGGAACATGTACATGACCTGTAGGCCCAAGGCACAAGGCCTGACTGAGCCGCAATACATGAACCTGTAGGACCCCGGGACACCCTGAGAGGGGAGGGGTGAATCAGGGTGTCAACTCTTTCTTTTAAAGTTATGGATTGTGTTCCCACGTTGGTAGGAACTAGTTAAACCTGTATGATGGATATGATCAGTAATGAAACATTCACATGCAAATCGCAATTTTTACTTGGTTCACCACTAAGGACTACATCCAAGGAGCATACACTGACAGGTTGTCGGTCGTACCAAATTCCACTATACTTCATTAGTTGTGGATTACAATGGTTCGGGAACAATCACTTTGTCCCAGGCTCACTGCCTTTACAAAGGTTCAGGGATAGCTCATTGTTTCCCTTGGGTCACTCCCGTTGACTCCCCCTGGCTCTCTGCCTTCGGTGAAGTCCCACTCAGTTTATAGACATGAAGGTCTCTTCAATAGATTTGCATTGAAGTCTTTGTCTCATGTTCAGCATGAGACAATTCTTTCATCAGAGTACTGAGTTGATTCTCTTTTGTATTCAATATTCTTCTTTAGTGCAATAACTGAATGCACTAAATCTTCTTCTTCTCTTCCTTTGATTCCCAATACCGACACCTGAGTGTATTGATATATTTCCCTCTTTCTGTGCAGATCCGAGTTTAGTTGCACGAACCGTTCTTCTTCTCTTCGTAAAGCACAACGAGAGTGTTAAACACCAGTCGTGTGTGTGCGGTACCACTTCTCTTCATAAAACCAAATTGTTTATTGTTCTTTCGTCTTCGCAAATGAATACATCATCTGTTGTACCGAATGTATCGGGCAATCTTCCGGCTTTTGTGAAGCTCCAAAAAGACGGGTGTGCTCCAACAACACCTGGCGCTCTCCTCCAAGCCCGGCGCACAAGTCTCAATACGGCGCACAAGTCTTCAGCGAGCAAGTCCAAACTGGCGCACAAGTATCACCAAACCACCTGCGTGACACTGCCTTCTTCAACTTCAAACCTACACGACTTACTTTCTTTCTCACCCAAACCGCCTTGGGCGCGCAGCCAACAACCGGCATGTAGCGTCTACTTGCACGACCCAACTACCACTTGCGCGGCTCAACCACCTGTGCGACGAGAGCTCGAACAATCTCTAAGTATTGTACTCTATGTCGAATTAGGAGGGGTGCTCCTCTATTTATAGGCATTCAGATACCCTGCATGGCAGCGCGCAAGTCTTCCCTCAGCGCGCAAGTTCCGGCGCGCAGCTCATCCACCCTAGCCTCTGTCGCACTACTCACTTGCATGACCACACCAATACTTTCATGACCATTTTTACTTTACCATATTTTGAAGTTATGATCTTGAAAAACATTATCCGCGCAAGTTTCCAATCCTCCTAGGCACCGGCGCGTAAGTCTCTTCACGGCACGCAGGTCACTTGCGCGACCAACCCAATACTTGCACGATCCTCTTTCCTTTTCCATTTTTCAATGTTCTGATCTTGAAAAACATTTGGCGCACAAGTTTCCTCTCTTTCAATTACATGGTGCGCAAGTCTCTTTGCCAAAAAAACTTTTCTCCATTTGTCGATTTTCAGGCCCAAAAATTTGGCAAACACTGGAAAACGACGCCACCTTGTATCTGCTCTTTTTGTACCACCTCCAGATCATCCATTCCTTTTTCAACGTTCTTGAATCAAACATGTATCGTTAACCACAGCCCTTGAACTCAACATGCCACCATGAAATCTCCTTTGTCAACAAACACGATCACCTCAAAAACACTTCTTTTCGGTGATTTGTATCCTTCATAAACTCTTCTTCTTTCAACATAAACTCCACTATCACGAAATATATCCTTTGATAGATCAGTTTTAGCATCATCATTTTTTGATACAATGTGAAGTGCATGGCCATCTCAGAATTCCAATCCCTCGCAAATTGTCTTCTTCTTCAACCGTCATTCTCTACTTTATGCAAAACATATGATTCAATTCTTCAAGAAGTCTCTTGCATGGTTCTCATGCAATCATGAAGAGTTGCATGGTCTCCGTCAACCGTCATGTCTTCTTCTTTATCCTTATATGGATAATACCTCACCATTATTCACTGTTGTAAACAATGTGCCACCTTTGACACATGTTCCCTGAATTTATGATCAGTACAACAATCATCTGAATTTCCATTCCTCCATTTCATTGGAGTAATTCTTGATATCCTTCATTTTTATCTTCATTGAAAACTATTGACAACAAATACAACCTTATACACAAAGTGGTTCCAACAGAACCGAAGGCCCAGAGGCATACCATGCCCATAACATGACCCATAGGCCCAACCCACTAGAACTACCCCTCCCAAGCTTCTGCGTCATTGATCACCTAGCTCTCCATCTTGCATTGTTGATCAACTAGCATTACCCCATACAAAGCTGCATGGTGCCTAGTCCCGATGGCGGCTGACATACCCTCTCATTCTTCCAATTCGGTTAGTTTTGCTTCTGGTGGATGCTACTCTTGTTACTCTGATCCTCTTCTGGGGCATGTTCTCTGTGAACTGGGCTACTCTATGGTCTCTGTGGCCTAAAGTTATTTGATGACTCGAAGGCCCTTGAGACCCGTAGGCCCAAATCAGTGGCCCTGACGGCCCAAATCGGGTGAATAGTTCCGGCTCCTACAATACCGAATAGTAACTGCTACAGTACTGCTACAGTAACCTAGAAATTCGCCTCCACCAGGTTTTGAACCTAGGTCTCTGGGATGCCAAGAAGGAGCCCTATTTGGACCATTTCTTGATTTTTTTCATGTCATCCTTGCACAGGGGCCATGCTAATATTCTATGCATCGTTCCAATTTTATCGGATATCTCCAAAGAGACAGTGCCTCAGCCCTCACTTATAAAAAGGGAACATCCTCTCATATTTTCTTCACACTTAAAAATAATTTTATTTCAGCCAATACCTAACCAAATTAATTCCTAAAATCCCTCCCCATGTTCTATAGGTCTTTTTTTGTATAATACCAACCTTATAGAAGTTGTAAATCAAAAGAGGTTTTCAAAAGAAGATGTATAGTCTTTAACCGATTTTTTTTAGTTTTATTTCTTATTCTACCTTCTTAAAGTTGTATGAAAACATGATAAAATAATAACACCAGAATATTCCATGTACTCAGATTTTATTATTTTAATTTCATCACTTACATTCATCTTATCTTCCATAAAATGGGAAACGAAATTGTCGTTTGTGTGTACGACGGACTACCACCTCACAAACCGATGTAATTCTTTTTCCATCACCGCCTCTCACAACTAGTTATAATGATGGATTTAATAAATATATTTTTTATTTATGATATTATCATGATTTTTTAAAGTTTAATTATTATCTACCTTTATTTTTTTCCATCCATCGAAAATGGAAACAACGTTCATGCGTATGTACAGTCTACCGTCTCCATGAATGGTGTGATTCATTTTTTTATCTCTACCTTTTATGGATGAAACTAAATATATATATATATATATAATTAATATACATGATATTAATATCATTTTTAACATTATGGAGATGATAGAACCATGATCAATGTATAAATATCGAGACTACCAAACCAAAACATACATGAAAAATGAAACAGTTATCACCTGAAACAATGATTTTATTAAAAAATTGTAAATAAACAGGTGGTAGGATGTTATAAGAGAATAATATATGGTACAATATATATGATTATGGGTTTTTAATACAATTATAATAAATCTATATTTATTATATAGTAGTTTATAACACGTATAACGAAAATCAAGACTTAAGGTAGGAGATCTCTCTAAACCACCCTTTTCTTTGGGTTATGAACTTTCTCTCTCTAACTCACTTTATATCTCTCTTTGCTGTTATGAAATAATTTTAAATTATATATCTATATATATATATTACATATATATCTATCTTATTCTACCTTCCTTTGATGGGGCAATACATACCTTAAGTTCATTTATCAAACACCTTCTTTATGAAATCTCCCTGATTATGATATGAGGCCAGATTATGAAACCCATTTCATTCCATGGGTAATTCTTATAATTATGCCTTATTATTGATTTCCTTTTGTGACACACATAATTATGAATATTTTATAATGGGTGCATACAGATAGTGCTCCAATGCATTGGGTAAAGTTTTTGTCTCATGAGACATTATGCATGGGATTAGGGAGTAAACCTAATCCACAATGAGACTTCATCAACTATGTGATGTTGTCTTGGAAGTTAGCCTCGATTTATGATTATGTCATGTTTTATGTTGTTATCACATTTCTTTTGTTTCCATGATCTTATGATACCATATTTTTTATGTTATGCTCCCATGTGATTACTTATAAGCCTTCTCTTTTATAATATCGTGTTATACTTTTGAATCATACATTATGCTTAATTATCATGTTTATTCCCTTATCGAGATTTTTAGATCACCCCTTATCTCATGCAGTTTTAGGAGCTCATTATGTGGATTAAAATAAAGACATTATATTTTCATGTTGATGATTTATGTACCTATTATTCCAAAGATTCTAGGATTTTTTATCCTTTGGTTGTATTTTAATGGATATTTATGTTAAAAATCATTTATTAATATGTGTAAAAGACTTGGGTCACTATAATGACTCACTTGATCCTTAGTGAATGATGAGTAGCGTGTTATCATGATGTTGAGCAACATGTTTACTAATCCTTGTGGCTAGTTCTTGATTTCTCTTGATATCTTGATATTCCTTACGACATAGAGCTGAAGCATATATGATTGAAGCTCATGGTGGCTTGGTTAGCACACGGGTACTCGGTATGTGATTTTTATATTTGTCTTCGCATTTATTTTTATCATTACACTTGTTTTATATGAGCACATCTGTTAAGGATATATTGGTGGTTTCATACTAGGTTTTATTACCCACACCATGTACGGGCATTTCGATGCACATACAGATTTCATGTATAGGTATTCGAGAAAGGTAAAGGGGACCATAGAAGATTGTTGAGCTAATAAGCGTGAATATATGAGTGGTAATGGTACATACTCTAGAGGATACCACAGTTTTATTATTTATTTACTTGTACTCTATATACTCAAATTTAGCTTGCCACACAAGGTGCCCTTTATTTATTTGTTGTATGAAAAATAATCCATTTGATATTATTTACTTCCACACTATTTACTCTGAGTTATTATATTTTATTTATTATTATTTGTTCAAGGATGTGATGTCGAGGGTATAGTCTCCCCACTAGTAGCGTTTAGATCATCATGCTAGTTGGAAGCCTCTTGCACATGGGGAGGCATGCACGAGGTCATGTGACTCTCCCACTTAGACCCAGTGGTTAGGGTTAGGGAATTACATAAAAAGATCTCAACACTAGAACCTCTCACTAAATTATTAGTTAATACAAAAATAGGGGTTTCAGGTGATTTACCGGAAGAGAGTGAGTTTTCATTTCTAAACTCTTTTGGTTTATCAAGTTTATGTACTGAAACCAGAACACTGTTATGGATTCTTTGTCTCACATTATTAGGTGTACACATATACATCAAAAAAATAATTCAATTATATTGTAGAACCAGTAAGAAGTATAGGTCATTAACCATTCAATACATTGTTTGAATCATGGAAAAAATTCAAACAGACAATAACACATTGCCACCATTTCAATTACATAAATGAATAATAAACCATACCAAATTTTAATTTCTTGAGATGAAGACCTAAAGAAGTAGTAATTTATATACATAGAAACAATAAAATCCAAGTTTACTAACATAAATATATGGTGCATTCCAACTACAATAGTTCATTAAGGATGTCAGTGCTAGAGAGTTAGAACACCTATGAAATTAAAGTAGAGTGCTTACCTAGTTAAAGAGATGAATCCTCTATGTGCGACATCAGTATTTTTTTTATGAAAATTGAGTGCAAGTGAGGGAGGTTTCAATAGTTAGTTGGGACTGGTGGAAGAGGTGAAATCAAGAATGAGTATGAGATTGAGAATCAATCTTAGAACAGAGAGTGAATAACCTTTGTGATAATTTGTTTTAACAAAGTTTTTATATTTGTTGACAAAAAAAGTTTTTGTAAAGGAATGTTTTTGTTATTCAGGATCAGACACAGTCTACCGTAATGAGTTTTCATAATAAATATGAAATTGTTTGAATGTTTATAAATCCAAACACAAAGAGAAATTTTTTTAAGAAATTTGTTTTCTAGAAACAGAAATCTAGACTCCTTTTATCAGACTGAGCAGCACCGGATGCGGAAGTGGTCAGAAATATGAGGTTATTAATCAAACACACCATCAATCTTGAGTTCATTAGTATGAAGTTCAATATCCATTAGAAATGGTGATTTTTAGAAATTCATAAGTCTCTAAGTGAAGAATATGTAATGTTACTGAAGAGTTTTTGAATGAAGTTAGTGAAGTCAGGAGTTAAAAAGTTTTCATACTTTCTAACCTCAAATCAAACGATTCTTTTCTGGTCATAAAGTTCTCAAAAATCATGAAAAATATATTGATAAAATATTTTGAAGAAACCAAGGAATTTTAAAGATTGTATTAGTTCCATAAACTCAGACACAGAAGATTATATCCATAAGTATCAGACTCAGAAGTTGTCAGAAGTTAGAATTTGTAAAGCATATGAAGTTTGAATAATTTCAATGTCTTTAAGTGGAGTCATCATAAGATACAAAACATTGCAATGATAATTATATCATAATGATAATTCCATCATTATGAGGATTTTAACTAGACTGACTTTGAGGAGGAAGATCAATCAGACTAGGAATAGGCCCTGATTCATCAAATGAATGTCTCACACCGATAACACATCTAATGTAGAACATCAGAGTGATCAGAGTTAATGATTCCAATCCATAAAAGTTATATTAGTTATGAAAATAAGTTAATATTCTAAAATGGTTATGTTTTCTTGAGAAGAAACAAAGGGATAGTTCAAGTTTGCAATCAAATAAGATTGTGATGTCTATAGGTCATCTATTGAGGAAGTTCATCGTAATGAGATAAGGAAGATAGTCAGATCGTAATGAGCTCGAGATAGTCAGATCCTAATGAGATAAATAAATTTAGATCATAATGATCTGAATATAGTCATATCTAATGAGCTAAATATATTCAGATCATAATGAGAAGAAGAGGGAAGTTTCATCATAATGAAGTTGAGGAAGTTACATCATAATAAAGCTGAGGCAGGAATGAAGTTCAGAACCAAGAAAGAAGATATAAATAGATTCACCTAATCAAACTGAATAAAAGAAAGAAATTTTGAAAATGATAAATATGAAAAAGACTCGAGAAGATTCTAGAATATTTATGAAGGGTTGAATTGGTCAAAATTTAAATTCAGTTATGTGTAAATCTCGAAGTTTTTTAATTTGAGGAAGTGGGGAATGTTTTCAAGTTTCCTGCCTTTTTCATTTTGGTATTCCTAAAAATAGTTGCTCAGATCATTCAATCATTATAACTTTTTCATGAGTATGGAAAATTTGGAACATGGAGGAATTTGAGAAAGAGTTCCTTCCAAACAAAGATCTCATTAGTTGACCGGACATCTGTTGTTTTGTTAACTGAATTGAGAAATATCATATTGATTCAATCGGATTGAGGAAGATCATACTTATTTTTTAGCAGAGATTTAGAAGTTCATATTGAGAAAGGGGAGATCATATTGAGTCAATCATACTAAGATAATCGGACTAGGTTCATCAGACTCAAGGTCATCAGACCCAGGAACTTTTGTGGGGTCGATTGAAAAAAGTATTCACTCTTTTGTTTTGGCTCAATTGTTTTGTAATAAAATGTGTAAACTGATGAGAGTCAGTATAATAATTCATATTAGGAGATATAATGTGTCTAGTGGGAGTTGGAATAAGTTTTATTCACTTATTCTTAATAGTGAATTTCTATAGACCTGTTGGAGTGGTTATGGCAAGGATGTTGGTTCTCACACTAAAGCCAAACCTTATAAATATTGCGTTCTTTACCTGATTTTCTACTTTTTCATGCATGAGTATTTACTAAAATTTGATAATGAAATTAATCATAATACATTACGGGGGTTAAGTTTCTAAAAGTCTTGAAACTCATAAAAAGTGAATGACTGATTCAACCCCCCCCCCCTTCTCAGTTTTTTTTCAATCCTTTGGAACTTTAATTGGTATAAGAACGTAGGTTCCCTTGTTGAATCCTTATCATGGATAATATCAATTCTTTAAATAGCATAGTAATTCCTATATTTTATAGTAAAAATTATTATGGATAGAAAAATAGAATGATTCCTTATCTCCTAACTCTTGGCCTGGAAGTTGTTGATGTTGCTATAATTGGTTTCCACCTATTGAGAAGGATACCCCAATAACTTTTGTTGATAAGAGAAATATTGAATTTGATGAAAAATATAGAAATTTTATCCTTATGTCCTTATCATAAAATGTTTATATAAAGGTGATGGGTCTCAAAACTTCGAATAGTATGTAGAAAAAGCTGGAAAGTATTTTTGAAGGGAATACTAAAGTAATGGAATTGAAGCTAGAAATATGGCGTAGTAAGTATGAAGATGTCAAAATGAGATATGAAGAAACTATTGATGAATACTTCACCAGAGTAAATGAAATTGTTTGCAACATCAGAGGATTTAGACATATCCTGGAGGATTCTACAATTCTGAAGAAAATTATGAGAAACTTTACAAACATGTTTGATTCTAAAATTTCCTCTTTAGAAGATACAGATGATTTATCTCTTCATGAATTGCATAACTTTATTATTGATTATAAAATGAGGAAAAATATCCAATATTAAAAATAATATGAAAGATTAAATGTATTTTGATTCCATGATAAAAATGAAAATACAAGATTTTAAAGATGTTAATCCATGTGAATCCAGTGATAAAGAAGATAACGAGTTGAATGACAAAATCATGTATCTTATATCAAATAAATATCGAAGAGGAAAAGTAAAGTATGGAGGTAAACTTCCTCTCAATTTTTTTGAGTGTGGTGGAATCATACACTTTATTATGAATTATCCCAAGAAGAAAGTTAGATAATATCGAGATGATTCTAATGAAAAAACTCAATGGAAGAAGTGGAGAAAAAGTTCTAAAGAAGAAAAGTCATCTAAAAAATCTAAAAAGAATTTTACTAGGAACAATATAAGTATTTTGAGTAATAAAGATGAATCATACTTAGCTAAAAACAATTATTTAGAAGATGAATGTTCAGAAAAAGTCAAACCCGTCATTGCAAAAATTTAGAAAACAAAAGATTCATTGGATAGTGAAGAAGGTGGTGAAGAATCATATAGAGTGTATCAACTCAGAATAGAACTTGTCTCATGTCTTGAGAAAAAAAATTCTCTCAAGAAATAAATTAGATTAATGAAGAAAGATTATGGAGTATTTTTTAAAGGAAGAAAAGATGTTATTATATAGAAGGAAGAATACATCTAGGAGGTATTAAGTTACAAACTTAGAATTGTTGAACAAGGAAAGATGGTTGAAGATCTCAACAAGAAGATGGAAGCTAAGGAAGAATAAGTTAACAAGTTTCAATCAAAACTTCTTGAGTCTAAAATTACCTTGAGTAAGTTGAATGAAAACTTTAAAAAAGATTCTAAAGTAAAATCTGAGACTTCTAAAGTTACTGAGAAGGCTCAAAACAAGAATCGGGTGAAATCCTCACTCACCAAAAATAATGTTTCATTTTATTTTTATAACATTTCAGGTTCCATAAAAGGTGTTGGGAAATCTTGGGTGGAGAAAGGATGTGATAAACCTATCACATCTACAAAAGTTGAAAACTCACTTAGAAGGAAAAATGGACCACATCCTGAGTATGATAGAGCATAAATAAGTTATCGACCATAATAAAGTTTCTACAGAGAAATACCTCACTTCAATAGAAAATCAAGATTTTATGGCTATTTTTGGTGTTTTGGAATCTATGGGAATAGGTATTATAATTTTTGGTAAAACTTATCACTTCTCGTAATAAGGATTGAACAAATTGAAAGCAATGGTGGAAGAAGGATGAGTAACTTTCCTAACCCACAGGAAGTTAGAAAATAGAAATCTCAAGATGTTAGAAACCTTCCTACAAAAAATCAATTTGAATGTCTAGAAGAAGTCTGTAGGAGATGTTATGAGGCTATTCATCATGCCAAAATATTTATGACACTCCTTCTGGAATAAGTTTCTTATATTAGAAAAGAAAAGGAAGCTGGAAAGAAGAAAATTAATAAAAGAGCATTTGTTGTTGGAACACCTTTGAAAACAAGTAAAAAGAACAAACCATGTATACTTTATAGTGGTTGTTATTCACATATGAAAGGTGATATAAAAATCTTGAAACATGTTAAAAGTCATGATGGAGGAGTAGTTACCTTTGGTAATGATAGTTCCTTAAAAATTAGAGGAATCAAAATAGCTGAGATTGAAGCAGAAAAGTTGAAATATAAGGATGTTTTATTTGTTGATGGGATAAAACATAACTTACCTAGTGTAAGTTAACTTTTTGATGATGGAAAAGAAGTGATATTTAGAAAATATTTTTGAGTTATCAAAATTATGAAAGATAGAAAATTTATTATAAAAGGAGAAAGAACCAGTGGGAATATCTTCTTGAAAAGAGAGTTTAATAACTCCTATTACCTGAGTGCGAAATATGAAAATAAGTTATGGCACCAAAGACTTGGCCACCTTGGGCAAAAAAATATGAACAAACTTTCTAAATTTGATTTTGTCCATTGTTTTCTAGAATTGAAAATAATATATGAAGATGTTTGTGTTACTTTTTAAAAAGGGAAGATGACTAACAAAAGTCATAAGAGAGTTGAGATTCAATCTAATAGAACTCTTTAGTTTATTAATTCCGATTTATGTGGACTGATGAGACATCAATAAACAAAAGGATATTTATACTTCACCACTTTTATTGATTATTTCACTCATATTACAAACATCATGTTTATGAAACATAAGTCAGAGGTTGTGTAAATGTTCATGTCTTTCAGAAAAGAAGTTAAGAAAGAAATGAGAGTTTATATAAATAAGTTGAGAACAGATAATGGTATATAATAAAAAAGAAATACTTTTGAAATTTATTTGAGAAAACATGGTATCAAACATCATTATAGTTCTCCCTATACTCCATAACAAAATAGAGTATCAGAAAGAAAGAATAAAAGTTTAGTGGAAATGGGAAGAAGTATGTTAGTAGAATACAAACTTTCAAAGTTCTATTAGAAAGAAGCTGTTATTACTATTATACATGTTCAAAATAGATACTTGTTGAGATAAGAAACCAACATGACTTATTATGAAATGTGGTATAACAAAAAACCTTCATTGAATTACTTCAAAGTTTTTGGAATTCTATGTTTACTAAAAATCAAAAATATAGATCTAGGAAAGATTGATGAGAAAGATAAGGAAGTAATTTTTATGGGTTATTAACCCAATGAAAGAAGTTACAAATGTTAGAATAGATGCTTACAAAGGCTAGTGGACTCATATTATGTGAAAGTAATTGAAAATAAAAATTCCTTAACAAAAAATGTTGAGAATTTTGAGGAGGATAAACTTGCGATTTCCAATGATAGTGAAAGTAATTAAAAACATCCTTACTAAGATTCAGTAGATGATGAGGAAAGTTCAGTTGGAAAAGAAAATTTGAAATTTCCTACCTTAAAAAACATGTTGAGTTTGAAAACATTATTGGAAATCAGAAGGCTCTAGTTCAGACTAGAAGAAAGTTGAGATTAGAAAATAAGACTTCACTTGTCTCAAAAGTTTAACCGGAATCAGTTTTAGAAAATATTTAACACAAAGAATGGGTGGATGCTATGAATGAAGAGTTGGACCAGATTGAGAAAAATAAAACATGGGAACTTGTTCCATGACCAGAAAATAAAAATGTTATCAGAACAAATTGGGTTTACAAAAACAAGTTGAATGAATATGAAGAAGTTTCAAGAAACAAATCCAGACCTGTTTGTAAAGGTTATGCATAGGTGGAAGGTGTGGATTTTGATGAAACCTTTACCCACATTGTAAGGTTAGAAATAATCATAATGTTTCTAGTAGTGGATACTCACCATAATTAAAAAGTATATCAGATGAATGTAAAGTTAACATTTCTCAATGGAGAAATTGAAGAAGAAGTTTATATTGAACAACCTTGTGGGTTTCTACTTGATGAGGATGAAACAAATTTTTTAAATTGAAGAAAGCTTTTTATGGTCTGAAACAAGATCCACATGCATGGTATTATAATCTCAACAACTGTTTGATAATATTGACTTTTTCTAAAGGAAAAGTTGATACCAACTTATATGTGAAAGATGTTGACTCTAAAACTCTAATTTTAATTGTTTATGTGGATGATATAATTTTTGTTGGGTATAGAGAAGATGTTTGTAAAACATTTTTTGAAGAAATGAATAATAATTTTTAAATATCAATGATGGTAGAATTAACTTTCTTCCTTAGTTTACAAGGTCAACAAAAAGAAAAATGCATTTCCCTATCTCAATAAAAGTATGTCGGGGAATTGTTACAAAATTTTGGAATGACATAATCCAAAGAAGTTTCTAATCCTATTTCTATGAGTACAAAGTTGAGTAAAGTTGAGTTCATAAAAAGTGTGAATCAGAAAGACTTTAAAAAGATAATGGGAAGTTTACTTTACCTTATAACCTCAGGGCCTAATATTGTTTATCTTGTGACTTTGTGTGTCATGTATCAAAGTAATTTGAAAGAATCACATATATTGGCAGTAAAAAGAATTATGAGATATATCAAAGGAACAAATTCACATGGATTTTTATACTAAAGAAATAGTGAGATGAAGTTTCATGGTTATACTGATTCCAATTGGGCTGGAGATTGTAATGATAGAAAATCAACCTCAGGAGGAACATTTTTCTTGGGTGAATGTTGTGTGAGTTATCATAGTAAGAAACAAAGTTTAGTAACTTTAAGAATAGATGAATCTGAATATGTTGCAGCTACTCAGGATTGAACTCAAATGTTGTGGATGAAAGTTTAGCTGGATGACTTGAAAGTAAAAGTTTTTAACCATTGAAGATACTTTATAATAATCATAGGGAATTGATCTTTCTAAAAATATTGTCCAGCATTCAAGATCAAAACACGTTGATATAAATTTTTACTTTATAAAAGAGAAAATTACTGATGGAGATGTTTTTTTGGAATACATCTCAACAAAGTATCAAATTGTTGATATCTTCACAAAGGAAATGCTAAAAGAAATATTTGTTGAGTTGAGGCTACAACTTCATGTTCAGCCTCCACCAATGACTTCCTAATCCTCAAAAATAATATCCCCACTGTGATTTTGATTATATTGACAAAGGGGGAGATAAATTAACAACTTTTAACTTTGTAAGAAGTTTTTACTTATCTTTATTTAATGAATCTGAAGCTATGGTTATCATAAAATGGGGGGAGAGAAAGAAAAGTGAGAGGAAAAGATAAAAGTGAGGGGGGAGTTTATCTTTGCATGGCCACAAAAAAAATTTGTCACTGAGAGATGAAATTCCTTCAAAAACATTACTTTATCCAGTAGTGTGGTGTCAAGACACTCTCTTTTGAGAAAGACTATCTTTTGGTAAAAGTCAAAAAACTTGAGTTGTTTATAAAAGTTGAGTTGTAAAAAAATTAAAAGAGTTATAAAAGTTGTTAATGAGGGTTGTCGACAAATCCAAAGGGGATATTGAATAACTTTTATGATAATTTGTTTTAAAAAAGTTTTTGTATTTTTTGACAACTATCCTTTTTGTAAAATAATGTTTTATTATTCAGAATCAGACCTAATCCATCGTAATGAGTTTTCATAAGAAAGATGAAAGTTGTTGAATGTTGTTGAATCTAAACACAAAGAGATTTTTTTAGGAAGGTTGTTTTCTAGACACAGGTTTCTGGAACCAGGTTATCAAACCAAATAGCACCGAACACAGAAGTGGTTAGAAATATGAAGTTGTTGATCAGACACACCATCAGTCTCAGGTCCATCGGTATGAAGTTCAAGATACATTGAACACATTGTTTGTTAGAAAGTAATAAGTTGTTGAGTGAAGAAGACATAATGTTTTTGAAGAGTCTTTGAAATAAGTTAGTGAAGTTAGGAGTTAAAAAGTTTTCATACTTTCTAACCTCAAATCAGATAATGCTTTTCTAGTCATGAAGTTCTCACATATCATAAAAACGATCATGAAAAAGTATTTTAAAGAAATGGAGGAATCTTAAAGATTTTATCGGTTCTGGAAACTCGGATATAGAAGATCAGATCCAGAAGTATCAGACTCAGAAGTTATTAGAAGTTAGAATGTGTAAAGCTGGTGAAGTTTGAAGAATTTAAATGTTGTTAAGTGGAGTCATCATCGAATACAGAACATCATAATGATAATTCTATTGTAATGAGAATTCCCTCATTATGAGGATTTTAACCAGACTGAATCTAAGGAGGAAAATCAATTAGATCAGGAACAGTCATCAATTCATCAAATGAATTCCTCACACCTATAACACATCAGATTCAGAACATCAGAGTGATTAGAGTTTCTGATGTTGATCCATCAAAGGAATATCAGTTATGAAAAGAAGTGAATATTCTAAAAGAGTTTTGTTTACTTGAGAAGAAACAAAGGGAGAGTTCAAGTTTGCAATCAAATAAGACTGCGATGCCTATAAGTCATCTATTGAGGAAGTTCATTATAATGAGTTGAGTAAGATAGTCAGATCATAATGAGCTAAAGAAATTCATATCATAATGAGCTTAAGATAGTCAGATCATAATGAGATGAAGATAGTTTGATCATAATGAGCTAAAGATAGTCAGATTGTAATGAGATGAAGATAGTCAGATCGTAATGATTTGAAGATAGTCAGATCGTAATGAGCATAAGAAGGAAGTTTCATCATAATGAAACTGAGGAAGTTACATCGAAGTGAAGCTATGGTAGTAAGGAAGATCAGATCCAAGAAATAAGATATAAATAAATTCACCTAATCAGACTGAAGAAAATCAAGTTCGAAAAGGTTGAATATGGAAAATACTCAAGAAGATTCCAGAAGATTTATGAAGGGTTTAAGTGGCCAAACTTTAAATTCAATATTGTGTAAATATCAAAGTTTTTGAATTTGAGGAAGCGGGTTAAGTTTCCAAGTTTCCCACCTTTTCCATTCTGTGATGCCTATAAATAGTTGCTCAGATCATTTGATCATTGTAACTTTTTCACGAGTGCGGAAAAGGAAGAGCGCTGAGGAATTTGAGAAAGAGTTCCTTCCAAATAGAGATCTCATTAGTTGATCATACATATGTTGTTTTGTTAACCGGACTAATAAACATTGTATTGAAAAGATTGTATTGAATTGATCGGACTACAGAAGATTATACTAAGTTTTTTAGCAGATTTTTAGAAGTGTATATTAAGAAAGGGAATATCGTATTGAGTCGATCATACCGAGACAATCAGGTTGGGTTCATTGGATTCAAGGTCATCAAACCCAGGAAATTTTGTGGATAAAATTGAACAAAGTCTTTACTCTTTTATTTTGGCTCAATTATTTTGTAAGCAGCTTTGTAAACTGATGGGAGTCGGTGTAATCATTCCCATCGGGAGATAGAAGGTGTCTAATGGGAGTTGGCACGAGTTGTATTCATTTCTTCTGAATAGTGAATTTTCATAGACCCATAGGAGTGGCTATGGCAAGGATGTAAGTTTTCATTGTGAGCCTGAACCTTGTAAATCTTATGTGATTTACTTGCTTTTCTACTTTTGCATGCATGGATATTTATTAAAAGATGACAAGGAAATTAATCTTAACAAGTTGTAGGGGTTAAGTTTCTAAAAGTCTTGAAACTCATAAAAAGTGAACAAATGATTCAACCCCCTCCCCCCCTTCTCAATTGTTTTTTGATCCTTTGGAACTTCAAATAGGGTCATTGAAAGAGAGGAGATTAGATCAAAATATAATGGGCAGGACAAGATGTGTGGGGAAGATGATGGGAGTGGAGTGGGGATTAGGGAATCCAGAGAGAAGGGAGGGAAGGGATTGAAGAATGGGAGGGAGATTAGGGCATGGTTGGGTGGGATGCATAGGGGAGATGGGAGTGGAGGGGTGGGATAGCTTGGCCGAAAATTATTAAAAAAAATATATGTTTTTAATTTTTTTAAGTGCATGATAATTATGTTTTTAAACTAAAAAACAATGTTTTTAAACTAGAAACTATATTTTTTAAAATTTTAATTTTATTTTTTAAAATGGGTGCGATTCAATTTAACAGGTAAAGTTCAGTTTGACTCCTGAACCAAACCATATACCACAAGGGTTTATTCAATTTTCACCGTAAACCAAACTGTAAGAAAAAAATACTACTTTATTTCAGTTTGGTTCGACGATGTTAGGTTATGTTCGGTTAGAACATATTTTTTTATCTATCCCTGTGATTAATCGATTAAAAAACATGTCTACTATGTGAAACCTAACAGTGTTATTCATTTTTTGGAGCATGAGAACGGAGGACTAAAAGTTGGAATCTATTCCAATCAAGGACCATTGCAACGGTATTGTGAAATGGACGGGGCATAACGAGGTGGGCCAAGCCCACGCGGGTTTAAGCCCCGCGTGGGCTTGCATGCTGAAACCCACATAAAATGCGAACAAAAAATATCAAACCCACTCGCCCCACACAAGCCCATGTGTTACTCGCAGACTTACCCACATTTCTTAAAATAAACTGAAAAAACAAACAAACTCGCAATGGCCATTTACATAAGAATTTTTCTATCAGCAGACGAATCAAGCCACATAAAGTGAAAAAATAGTGGACAATTTAAATACTATGACTAAGCACAATTAATGGAATCATCAGATGAAAATGAAAGCATTGGAAGAGGTTAGACTATATATGAAGATAAGAACCTGACTGCGAACGCTGAGGATGATGAAGTAGATTCACCGACGTCAGTTGAGTTTGTTGATGTCAGTCAACTGAAGAAGCTTCCTGAAATGAAGTCTACACAAAGAAGAAGATAACTAGGTATTGTTTCTAGATGGAAACCATTGAGATGTAGATCTAGGGTTTATGAGAATTGAAGAACCTATTGTGCCGACAAGCCATCACTTGAAAACAACAGATGTCGAGCTACGGTTTTTCAAAGGCTTGGATCACCGGTTGATGACGGCTAGGATGAAACTTGTTTTCGAGGCATTGTTTATTGAAAAAAAAAGAATGATAATCTACCATTGAAGAAGGGAGTAGGTGATAGATCTATGGGTGACCGATTCTAGACTGATGTTGAGGTTAAAGTTGTAAATTGTGGTGTTGATTTGGATGAGTTTAGGAATTGAAACAGTGCAGATGGAGTGACGGTCGGGCGACCTAAGGTTTATTGTGTAGGAAAGGTGAACAGGTTGAACCTTAAATGGATTTTGTGGTCTAAGTGATAACCAGGGGGCATGCATGGGGTTTTAAAATATAAGCTTGTGGGTAAGCCCACACCAACACGAGTTTACCCACCTAGCACCTGTATGGGTTCAACTTGCATAAGCCCACGTTTAAAAATTTTGGGCCCGCCCTGCCCTGTATCCACTCCATAGCCACTAAGTCTGCCGGCCACGAGTCAATTTTGTATCACTACTCCGTAGTTATTTTTTCTAATCCCATTATAAACGCAGAGAATAAATTCCAACTTTCGGTACCTTGATTTTTTTGGGAGTGTGATTTATTAGCTTGGACAATGACGTCGTCACCCTCCTCCGCCCTTCAACTATGTTTGGTGAGATGTTAGTAAAAGAACAGAAATGATTTGATAGTCTATAAAAGAAAAGAAAGAAAAAGAAATTATTGTAAATTTTCTCATGTTTGGATCAATAACTTAGTAAAATAAAAGAAAAGATTTTGATTTATCTTTACCTTGTTTGATGAATATTTTTAAACGAAAAAAATTCTTTTATGATAAATATAAAAAATTGAGATAAAATTGAAAATTGAAAATATTAATAATCCCATCATAATTTACTTCCAAATTATCCCAATTTTGATATAAATCTATTTCTCTCTTTTCCCCCATTTTCATTTCTCCATTACCTCACCAAAAATCAAATCCATTTCTACCCTCACTATCATTTCTTTCCCTCCGTATCACTGCGCGGCTTCCCCGGGTGGCCGTCTGCTGATACGCCGCTCGGCTGTCTTCCCCGGATGATCGATCGTCACAGGCCAACCACCGCGTTCCTCCCTACACATCTACTCCGTGACGGCACTCCA
Organism: Viscum album; assembly: GCA_963277665.1. NCBI lineage: Eukaryota > Viridiplantae > Streptophyta > Magnoliopsida > Santalales > Viscaceae > Viscum > Viscum album. The sequence continues at coordinate 1,851,685,419 of OY728156.1, forward strand.
GCCGCCCCGCCGCCTACCCAGCACCCGCTGCCGCACTGGCGGACATCTCCGATGTCGCTGCCGCCATGCTAATTTATGCACGGTCAGTGTTATTTAAGAACTAGTTCTCATTTACGAATTTCTCGTCAATTTCACAGGAAAATTTTATGCTGGTGTCGGGTTGATTTGTGAGTCTGAGAACAGAATCATATGAATCTTTGAACGATGCTTGCGTGAACATTTTATAAAAAAGCTTAAATGAATGGAAGAATGTAACCCAATACTGTTTGGCTCGGCAGTTGCCCAGTCGTATTCGCTACATTTTTTTTACTTTTCGGTACACACGTCATTTCATCAAAGGTAAGTATTTCCGTGCCGATGGATTTGCAGGCCCATAGCAGTGTGAGTGATGCGCGAAGTTAATGTAATTATAATTTCCGTTCCTATGACAAAGGAGGATGCCTTTGTCTTGGAGAAATCTTTCCACCCTGGTTCATCCTAGTCCTATGAATCCAGTATTTGGGGTTGATTATCTGACATTCAAGTTGGGCGATTCCTTGCTAGGCCTCAGAGAACTGCAACAGATCCATGCTCAAATCCTTACTAGCGGCTTTCTTTATTTGAAGCCAATCCTGTTGAACTTCATTTCTTCATGTTATAGACTGCAGAATCCTCAGTATGCTCTGAGTTTTTTTCATAGCCTGCCGCAACTGGATTCATCCATGTGGAATTCTATGATTAATATTTCATTAGACAACGGGGTTGATAGAAAATCGTTGCTACAGATTTATAATGGCATGCTGTGTCATAATGCAGTTCCTCATATGGCAACGCTTATTTCTATCATCCGCTCCTGTGGCGCTATTTGTGCAGACCAATTGGGCATAGCTTTTCATTCCCATATGCTGCAGAGGGGTTTTGCATTTGATCTTTATTTGCAGACCGCCTTGCTTGATTTTTATGCCAAAGTTGGTGATTTGAGGTCTGTGGTAAGGTTGTTCAGCGAAATGCCTGTAAAAGATGTAGTGGCAAATAATGCTATGATAGCAACATTAGGGACATATGGTTATGTTAGGCATGCGCAACATTTATTTGACAGAATGCCAGAGAAGAACTCGTCATCTTGGAATTCTATGATAACCTGTTACAGCAGATCAGGTGATATTGATGCTGCCCGTTCACTGTTTGATCACATTCCAACCAAAGACGTTATCTCATGGAATGCAATGATAGAGGGGTACTGTAAGTCTAACCAGCTAGGAGCTGCTCATGAGCTGTTCACCTGGATGGATCTACCAAAAAATTTTGTCACCTGGAATACGATGATTTCAGGTTATGTTCAAAACCGGCAGTTTAGTAGAGCAATCTCCATGTTTCAACAGATGCAAGCTGAGAATGTGAAGCCAACAGAGGTAACCATGGTTATCTTGTTATCTGCCTGTGCCCATCTCGGAGCTTTAGGTGTTGGCGAATGGATTCACTGGTTCATCCGAAAGAACAGATTCAAAATGACTGTTGTCATAGGCAGTGCTCTCATAAACATGTACAGCAGATGCGGGAACATTGAAGCTGCTCATGGCGTGTTCTGTGGCCTCCCCATGCGAAACCTCTTCTGTTGGAATACCCTGATTGTCGGCATGGCAATGAATGGTCGTGGGAAAGAAGCCATCGACATTTTCCATTTAATGTTGAAGGAGACCCAGCCGGACGGGGTGACCTTTGTCGGTCTCTTGAGCGGCTGCAGCCACTCGGGCCTGGTTTCGGAGGGCAGGGAGTACTTCTCCCGGATGCAGGCGATCTACGGGGTCGGGCCGACCAGGGAGCACTATGGGTGCATGGTGGACCTCTTGGGGCGAGCTGGGTTCCTCAAAGAAGCATTTGAGCTCGTGAAAACCATGCCCATGGAGCCATGTATGGTGGTGCTGGCGAGCCTGCTGAGGTCATGTCTAATCCACAGGGACACCGAGGTTGCGGAGGAAGTCACGGAGCGCATGATGGGGCTGGATCCATCGGACAGCGGAAGCTACGTGTTCATGTCGAACTTGTACGCCTCGCTTAGGCGGTGGGGGCAGGTGGATCTGTTCCGGAAGCTGATGATGGAGAAGCGGGTGCAGAAAACGCCCGGGTGCAGCTCCATCGAGGTGGGCTATGCAGTGCATGAGTTTGTGGTGGGGGACACGTCACACCCACGGTACCCTGAGATCAATGCATTGCTGGTGGACATGGGGAAGCTGCTGGAGGTGCACGGGCATGTTTTGGACACCGGGTCCGTGCTTCATGACATAGAGCAGGAGGACAAGGAGAGCTCAGCCGGGTTCCACAGCGAGAGGGTGGCAGTAGCGTTCGGGCTTCTGAGCACACCCCCGGGGACGACCCTTCGGGTGGTGAAGAACCTAAGGACATGCAACGATTGCCATTCTGTGCTGAAACTGTTGTCCAAGATATATGGCAGGGAGATCATTGTGAGGGACAGGAATAGATTCCACCATTTCATGGGTGGCTCATGCTCTTGTAACGATTACTGGTGATATCTTTGAGGAATGTTATGACCTCTTATTATTTTTATCTCATTACTTGCCTCCCCAATTGCCCGAGTAGCTCCCATAGCTGTCAGTTGGGTTCCGGGGTAGGGAGACGTGGGGAGAGATTTAACTCCACTCCTCTTGGCTGGTTCAGTAAAATGAACCCTCTGAAATTGGGGGGTTTTGGAGGGTGAATTGCTTCTAAAATTTGTAAACCAACCATTGATTTATTAAAATACCACGCCCTTCTCAACATTAACTTGCTTTATTGTAGGAACTTGCTGTCGCTGTGCTCATCAGTGATTGCCATTGCTGTTCTGTGCATCTCCCGGTTCCTCCTTCAGCCATCTCTGGTTTTTCCTGCATGTTCGTGGTCTTTTTTCCCCAGAATTTGTTCTTTGGTTCTGAAATCTTGTTTTCACTTTGTTTCCTATTTCACTGTGTGTGTACTCCCATTCTCCCTTTCTCCTCTTTAATTTTACGGGATCTTGTTGTGGTTCGGTCTCTAAGTTCCTAAATATGTTAAATGAACCTTTTTTATTTTTTTATTTACATGCTTGTGTACTCCTAACTGTACTGCGCTTCAATCCTACCATCTCAACTGTTTGATGAATTGTCTAATTGACATGCCCAGAAACCCATCATCCAGGTTTGCCTTCAGGCCTTCTTGAAGACCTAATTTGATAAATGCATGTTCATTTTCTCATCTTCTATCGCAAAGCTGGTATAGAAATGGAATAAATGAGTTGTCTGGCAGTATAATTCTTGTCCAATCTAATGGTTTTGTGGTTCTTCCTAAAATTCAAGTGATTTTTTTAAATGTTTCTGTTGGTGCTGTAGACAGAATACATATACATGTCCCCGTGACCCTTGGCGATGTTTGCCAACGTTGCTGAGGGAAGGAAATTCCAACACAAAATGTATTAGGTTGCGTTTGCTGTCACTTATTGATGAATATTTACTGAAATTGTTACACACACGTACACACATATACCGGGGGAGATTCTGTTGGTTATGAAAGAGCTTCTGCATTCAATATGTTAGGAGCACTGATTATAGTGATGTTTTGATAAATTCTTGAAATATGAAATTTTCAACTTCATTAGTGTTTATGCACTTCAAGTAGGCCTATATGTACAACACAAGTCTATTTTTTTTGGGTAAATTTAGAAACTTTGATTCACGGTTTGCTGCAACATGAGATGATTTTTATTGGCTGTGACCTAAATGAGCATTTAGAAAAGGATTCTAGAGATCACATAGAATGCCATGGAGTTTGGTTTGAGTGTAGTAAATGATGAAGGATTAACTATCTTAGACTTTGCCTATAGTTGTGATTTTGTGGTAGCAAATACGCCCTTTAGCAAATGAGAAGAACATCTTATTACTTATAAAAGCGGTGTTACACGACCCCGAATTGATTATTTCTTGGTAAAAAGGCCGGATAGAAGGTTTATTAAGGATTGTAAGGTTTTTACTCGGTGAAAGTCTGACCACCCAACATGAAATATGAAATTTTCAACTTCGTTAGTGTTTATGCACTTAAAGTAGGTCTAAATGTACAACAAAAGTGATGCAAGACGCACAGAGTGACCCGATCTTCACAGCATAGGGCGACGGATGAATGATGCAGTTTGGGGCTAAGTGGAGGATGATGAGTATGAATAACAGATGCAAGTAATCAAACAACGCTATAAGGAACACGACCCACTACTTAGACAACATGCTTAAGGGAGAGAAGTGATAACCAATCCACACAACAATGCACTTGGATTGAGACACGAAATTAGGGGCTTTGTGATATTGGATCACCAATCCAACTTGTAGATTCACAAGAGTTAATGGGAAAATCGGAACAATCCTCACACAACAGAGAGAAACAAAACATAAGCTCTCAATTAAAATCTTGAATACTGTTGATGGCGAATTCTCCTTTCCTCAATGTGAGGCGGAGACATTCTTTTATAGATATGTAAAATAGATTACACGGTGGAGTATTCTGATGTGGGACTCGGAAATATCCTCTATAATAAACAAGGTTCAACACTCCCCTTCAAGCTGGACATGCCCAGCTTGGACCAAAAGTCCCACAAAAAAGAAAGACGACATCAAACAAGACTATACACATTCCCCCTCAAGTTGGGTCGCTGATGTTGTGGATACCCAACTTGATACTGAGAGTCCAGACGAGCTCCCGAGAGGTCTTTGGTGAAGATGTCGACAAGCTGTTCGGTCGTCGGTATGTGGGCGAAACTGATATGGTGCTGCTCGAGGAGATGACGAAGAAAGTGATAGTCCACCTTGATATGCTTTGTGCGTTCATGGAAGACGAGACTAGAAACAATCTTTGTGGCGCCTTGATCATCACACCGGATATGAGCAGACGTTTGTGGCGGGAAGCTAAGCTCATGGAGGAGACGTTGAAGCCAAAAGATCTCAGTAGTGATCGTGACCATTGCACGGTATTTAGACTATGCACTAGATCTGGAGGCGACAATTTGTTTCTTACTGCGCCAGGAGATGAGGTTACCTACTAAGAAAATGGAAAACCCAGAAATAGACTTTCAGGTAGCAAGGCAACCAGTATAGTCAGCATCACAGAAGACCTCAACATTCAGATGATCGTGATGTGAGTACCTGAGACCACAAACATGATCTTTCTTGATTTATTTCGCAATGCGAAGTACAACATCCCACTGAGATTTGGTCGGATGCTCCATGAATTGGCTAACTTTGCCAACAGCGCAATCAATGTTCGGACACGTCATGGCGAGATAATTGAGTTTTCCCACAAGACGACGGTAGCTCTCTGGGTGAGAAAAGAGTTCCGTGTTATCATATAGAGACCGTTCCCCATACTCAAGAGGAGTGTCAACGAGAGTGGTCTGAGTCAATCCAGCATCCTGCAAGATATCAAGACATATTTCTGTTGGTAAAGAAAGATGATGTCCGCAAAAAGGGAGACCTCAATGCCAATGAAGTATGTCAGTAGACCGAGATCTTTGGTGTGAAAGTGGTGGTGAAGATGCCCCTTTAGTTGAGCGATTCCAATTGAGTTGCTCCCATTGATGATAATATCATCAACATACATAACCACTAGGATGCAGTCGGAGGACGTCGTACGGTAGAAGACATTGTGGTCCTTCATACTCCGAGAGAGCCCGAATGAAGTGACGACAATGCTGAATCGACCAAACCAAGCCCGATGAGACTGCTTGAGGCCATATAGAGAGCAACGAAGTCGGCAGACATGAGAGTCGGCTCCGGAGGCACGAAATCTTGGAGGCTGCTGCAGATACACCTCTTCTTCAAGAAAGCCATGAAGAAAGTCATTTTTGACATCAAATTGATGAAGGGGTCAATGATGATGAGTGACCAGAGAGATGAATAATCAGACAGATGCCATCTTTGCAACCAGAGAGAAGGTATGAAAATAGTCGATACCATATGTCTGAGCAAAGCCCTTCGCTACAAGTCCAGCCTTGAGACGATGAAGGGTGCCATATGCATTGAAGCAGACCGTATAGATCCATTTACTGCTGACCGCCTGTTTGCTTGCCGGAAGGGGGACCAGATCCCAAATGTGATTGTCGTCCAGAGCTTGCAATTCATCCCGCATTGCTTGAAGCCATCCAGGGTGAGATTTGACGTCGCCAACCGTGCGAGGAATATATATCGTCTCCAAAGCAGAAAAACCCATGTATGAGGATGTGTACAGAGGAGTATCCTGACAAGAATGAGTACCTTTTCGTAGAGCAATGAGCAAGTCGTTTGGAGCCGAAGCAGGAGCATCAGACGAATCTGGGACGATGGTGTCCTCGACCTGGATGGGGGTACAGTCGACGGGCAGTGAGAGTAGACAGTGCCAAACCGGTGACCAATAGAGTGAGGTACCAAAGGTGGGTGGATGATGAGAGGAAGACAATTATCGATGGTGGTGTCTGGATGAGGAGATGAAGGAGTGAAAAGAGAGCTATCAACAAACGACACATCAACAGAGATGATATATCACCATAAGTCGGGAGAGAAGCACCAGTATCCACGCTGGGTGTGAGAATATCCGAGGGAAATGCAACAGAGGGATTTGAGAGAAAGTTTGGAGAGGTTGAGACGAGTGTCCTGAACATAACACAAACACCCAAACACACAAATTGGAAGTGAGTGATGAGGGAGAGAAGAGAACAAAGTCTGAAAAGGAGTCTCCTCCTGATGGATAGAAGAAGGGAGTCAGTTTAGGAGGTAGATAGCAGTCAGGATGGCATCATACCAAAAAAAGGATAGACACCTTCACGTGGAATAGGAGAGTTCCAGAATATGACGATGTTTCCGCTCGACCACTCCATTCTGCTGAGGGGTGTCGGGGTAGGATGTTTGATGAATGACGCAAATATTCTCGTCCATTTTCGGAGTGGAGACATTTAAAGGAGGTGGAGAATTGAGTATGAATTTCATTATAGAAGGCATGAAAAGTAGAAAAAACTTCAGACCGATCACGAATAAGGTAAAGCCATATCATGCGCGAGGAGTCATTAATAAATGATATATAATAACTGTACTCGGACTGGCTAGGAACCCTACAAGGACCCCATACATCAGAATGAACAAAGTCGAAAGGATTCGCAACACGCGGTTCCAGTCGAGGAACATATGTCACTCGATGATGTTTAGAAAACTTACAGGATTCACAATGGAAGGAAATATGAGGACTGAATTGGGGGCAAAGCTTATGTAGGACAGAAGTCGGTGGATGACCATGACGAGAATGTAGGTCAAGGGCACGAGCTGAGGTGGATGAGCAAACAAGAGATGGTGGGACATCGAACATGTACACCCCATTCCGAAGATGACCTCGACCAAGTTCCCGATTCGTTGTCCGCTTTTGAAAAACAACACCCGAAGATGTAAAAGTAGCAACACAGTTTAAATCTTTGGTGAGTTTGCTGATGGAGATAAGATTAAATGGACTGTCAGGAACATGAACCACTGAAGCCAGGTGAATAGACAAGGTCAATGAGTATGTTCCAAAGCCCATAATGAGGATTTTCGATCCATTAGCAATATTAATTTCAGAGGCACCTGTATGCGGATGATAGGTAGTGAACATACCAGAATCCCCTATGAGATGTTCAGACGCACCAGAGTCAAGCATCCAAGCTGTCGGTCGAGGAGAGATACCTGCAACAGGGCCACCAATATGAACAATGGTGGCTGGAGAAGAGGAAGGGGGCAAGACAACTCGATAAGATTATATAAATGCAATCTCCTCTGGCGAGAGCACCGGTTTGTATCGGGTATTCGAGACCGGTGACAGAGCATGTGACAACTGCTCAGGCGGGTGCACATACAGAAGGATGAACTGTGGGGCTGTCGTGCGAGAATGCCGACAACTGAGGCGAGGGGGCGGCCTTGCAGGAGCGCCGACGACCAGAGGTGGTGTCAGAGTCTCGCGGGCGAAAGTGCCAACCATGATGGAGTCCGTGAATGCCACTCAGAAAATAGGTAGCTGGAAATGGGCCGTCAGTGCTGCGGGATTCGTTGTGGTGACGGTGGAAAACACAAGAGGTGGGTCGGGAAGCTCCGAGGAGGGCGATGATCAGGAGATTGTCGGGAAGCCGCAAGTAGTAGGGGTGTCCAAACTCGACCCAACCTGAACTAACCGGGTTGGGTCGAGTTCAAAATTCCATATGCACGGGTCGGGTTGGGTTGAGCTGATGTCGGGTTGGGTCGGGTCACGAGTTGGGGGAAAAATGACCCGACCTAACCCGACGACCCAACAGACCACTCCTAACCCTCCTGGGCGCACACTGCCTTGCCTGTAAACCCATCTTCGTCACTACCATTTGTGTCATCCCCCTTCCATACGAACCTAATAGATTACTCCTTCCCCTCCCCCACACACACTTCCTCACCTTGCAACCTGTCTATCTTCATCGCTACCATTTGTGTCATCCCCCTTCCCTACATCGTCCATGTCGTCACTTGCCCTCCCATTCCTTCGCTGCCAACTCACCCTCACCCCCATCGTCCGCCTCCAATACCTCCACTGCATGGTGCGACCAATTGGAGACTACTACCTCAACCTTCACCTCTACCTCCGTCCGTCTCCACTATGACCGACGATCGCTGCAACTTCAAATCCGCCAGAGACTGACCCCTCTACCTTCGCCTCAACCTCTATCTCCACCATGACCATCGCGACCCCAAATCCATCAAATAGCCCTCCTTCATCTCTATCTCCACCACGACCTCTGCGACCCTAGATTCATCGGTGACTGCCCCCTCCGCTTTTGACTCTGCCTCTATATCCACCACGACCGCTGCACACCATCTCCACCACGGCGACTGCACACCGGAGACTACCACATCCGCATTTGCCTCTACCTGGAACCTCTACCTCCACCTCTAACGCGACCGTCGTCATGACCCTAGATCCCCCAATGACTACCTACAAGAGAGATGGGCATCCCACTACGCGACCGTCCGCATTTGTCACCGAGATGAGGTTTCCTCCTGGCGTGGGGAGGAGGAAGACGAAGTGTCACTACCACAAAACTGGGCAAGGCATGCGCCTGCCTTTATCAGCGCTAACAGTAAAACGCTGATAAAGGTCCACTTTATCAGTGCTAAAGCAAGCGCTGATAAAGGTGTACCCTTTATCAGCGCTAAAAAAGCGATGATAAATGTTGTATTTATCAGCGCTTTTCATTTTAGCGCTGATAAATACACCCTTTATCAGCGTTTTTTACTAGCGCTGATAAAGGCTCACGCGGATTTGTTAAAAACCCGCGGGTCCTCTTCCTCCTCCCTGCACCCGGTCAAGCTCTCGCAGAAGCCCTCCTCTGCGCCGCTGCCGCCGCCTCCTCCTCCGCCGCCGCTGCCGCCGCCTCCTCCTTCTCCTCCTCCTCCGGCCGCCGCCTCCTCCTCCGGCCGCCGCCTCCTCCTCCTCCTCCTCCACCGCGGCCTCGTCCTCCTCCTCCTCCACCGGCGCTTCCTCCTCCTCCTCCTAGTCCGCGGCCTCATCCTCCTCCTCCTCCATCGGTGCCTCCTCCTCCTCCTCCACCGCGGCCTCCTCCTCCTCCTCCTCCGCTGCCTCCGCTGCCTCCGCCCTGCCTCCGCGCTGCCTCCGCGCTGCCTTTGGTGCCTCCGCTGTCGACACCTCCTTCTTCTCCGCCACCGGGTCCTCCTCCTTAAGGTGATTCAAATTGAATTTTCATGAATTAATTATGTTTGGAATGGGTAAGTGTTTGACCAACTATTCTTCGTGTTGAATCTTCAGTTTCCATGGGTGGTTTGGGATTGTGGTTATGTTTTGATCCTGACTATGGATTGTTTTTATGATTTCCCACTACTTCATTAGATTTATTTAGTTATTCTTATGTTTTGGTGTTTTCATTTGGTTCATGTATCTCTTTATCTCCCCACGAACGATTATCTTATGGCTATTAATTTTGAGATGAGTTTGAGGAAATATATCAGATTTATTCTTATTGTTCTAAGTCTACCAACCTATTTTTAGGTGTTTCCCAAGGTATTGATGTGAGAGGCATATTTTAATTGAAATATTGGTCTCAATGGTGTTCCATTAATGGGTGGTATCCATAGTTATTTTTGAGGATAAAATCTAAAGCACGATGAGTCTTGGAGAAGTAGTGGAAAGGGATTTGAGTAGTCTTTATGAACAGATTATGTGGATTCTATGGACAATGGACCTATTTTTTTATCAGATTAGAAATGTGGGAAACATCTGGACGATTTTACCAGAGACTCTGAGGGTGTTCCACCTATTTGGGTAGCCGAGGAATATCTTGTGATTTTTTCAATTGGCTCCTAATGGGAGTGGTGTAGGCTCCACTTTTTTAAGGGCTCTTAGTTAAAATAAGAGGCTTCAAATGGTGGAGGATCACATCCTAAAAGAAAGAGGGATTCTTAATAGGGAAATAATACATAGACGAGTCTAATCCAGAAAAAATCAATGCAGTAGAGGTCATTCATGAGGACTCATAATCTTGGCCAACCACAATTCGAGGTGAATTTTTTTTAATTCTTCTATAGTATTGGTTTCATTTCAAAATGGTGAATCCTAGTCATTAATTTCACATATTTTTTTATTACTTGGTTATGACGGCAGAGTTTATGAATTATTTCATGTATTGCCTAACCCTTTTGGGTAGGAAAAATGGTCATGGTTTCATGTTCTTTGAGAGTTGTGTTGTGGTACTTGGCATGAAGGACATTTCAGAATTCCATGTTTTGGACCTGGTCTTTTCCGACCTCATTATCGTCTTGGATTTTTTTATTGGATTTAGTGCACTAGATGACTATTATCACCATTGGGTTCAGTTACTTACTCTTAACAGGAGATTCCATGTCTTTTATGGAGATTGTGATCTATAACCATGGAGGGTATGACAAGTTGCTTCTATGTTATGGTTCATATCATGTCATTTTTCCAAGGTTTTCCTTGGGGTTCTTGAGAAGTGTTCTTCATGTGAAATTCCAGTGGTCATGGAAAAGTACACAAAATCATTTCTAGAGGACTTCATGGGATAACCTCCCCAATGAGTGTTTGCGTTTTCTATCTATTTGCTTCACAGGACGATCCAATTTTCCATTCCATCACATCATAAGGCTCTGGCCGATTTAGAGGAGCTAAAAGATCAGCTAGAAGATCTTTAGGGAAATGGTTCTATCTATATGATCATGTCACTATGGGATTTTCCAATTCTGTTTTCAATGAAGTCATATCATAGCCTATTAATTTTAACAGTCTACCGTAGTCATAGCCAAGTGACAGTAATGAATAATTACATATTGCCTATAATTGATGATTTGTTTGACCATCTTATAAGGTTCTATTGGTTTTTGAAAATTTTCTAGAGATCAGGGTACCAACAGTTGAGGGTTTGGGAAGAGGATGCTCAAAAGATAGATTTTTAAAGTCGATATGGAAATTTAAAGTATTTATGAATTCCATTTGGGATCACCAATGCTCTATCTATTTCATGGAACTGATGAACTAGATCTTTAATATCTTTCTAGACACCTCCATTTTCGTTTTTTTAGAATACTTCTTGGTGTATTACAATATATAGGAGTACTCCGATAATCTGGAGGTTGTTTTGGGTGTTTTTAGAGAGCTTTGTCTTTATTACAATATTATAAATTCCCCATATTTTGTTTAAGAAGTATTGTTTCATGGTCACATTATTTCCTTGGAAGGAGTTCTAGGTTATCCAGAAAAGGTTCGAGAAGTCATTTCTCCTCTAACCTATATACTCATCCTATGGATTTCAAATAAGATGAATATAAATAAAGAATGGATGAATGCCAATCGGTAGACAAAAGAGTATGAAGAAGGTGTGAAAGAATTTATCAAGTTTGCAAAAGATCATGCATGCGACTCTTCTCAAATCCTTTGTTCGTGTTTACGCTGTTGTTATTCAAAACAAATTAGTTCAGATGAGTTGGAAGTACACTTGATCTGTCACGGAATAGATCAAAGTTATACATGTTGGAATAAACACGGGGAAACAACGAATGTAGGTAGTGACTGGGGTGACACTGCGTTTTATGGATCATCTGATATGATTACAAACATGAACAATGAAGATGACCGTATGGAGGATGTGATTACATATATGAATGATGATGAAGATCGTATTGAGAAAATGACAAGGACCTTCGAAGACGAACTTCGTGATTGCCCAAAATTGTTTGAGAAGTTAAAAAGTTGTGCAAAGACGCCATTGTATGCTGGTTGCACTAAATATACAGCATTGTTAGCCGTACTGAAGCTGTATAATTTGAAAGCAGATAACGGGTGGAGTGACGACAGTTTTACGAAACTACTTGCCCTCTTGAATGACATGCTCCCAGAAGACAATGAGCTCCCGAGCCGAACATACGATGCCAAACGAATGCTACGCTCTATGAGTATGATCTCTGAAAGAATACACGCCTGCCCGAATGACTGTATACTGTTTCGTAAGGACCACAAATCACTTAAAGAATGCCCAAAGTGTGGTGCTTCTCGATACAAGAAAGATGAATCCAGTCCTACTAAAGTTGTATGGTACTTTCCAATCATTCCAAGGTTTAGACGCCTATATGGAAGTGAGGAGACTGCAGAACAATTAACATGGCATGCAGATACAAGAATTAAAGATGGGATACTACGTCACCCGGCAGACTCTCCTCAGTGGAAGAGAATCGATCATGAGTATCCTGAATTTGGAAACGAGTCGAGAAACCTTTGTCTTGCGTTATCTACAGATGGAGTGAATCCTTTTGGTTTTCAAAGCAACAGTCACAGTACATGACCGATTATGTTGATAAATTATAACTTACCACCGTGGTTATGCATGAAACGAAAATACATCATGTTATCTATGCTTATATCAGGACCAAAACAACCGGGTAATGATATTGATGTTTATTTAGCTCCATTGATCGAAGATTTGAAATTATTGTGGGATTCAGGTGTTACATTGTATAATGCTTACAGAAAGGAAGATTTCACTTTGAGAGTCATGTTGTATGGAACGATAAATGACTTCCCTGCTTATGGAAATTTGTCAGGATATAGCATTAAAGGAACTCAAGGCTGTCCCGTTTGCGAAGAAGGTACACAATCAATTAGGTTGAAACATTCATCGAAAACCATGTTTCTAGGACATCGCAGATTTCTACCGCGATGAAGTAAGTACCGTTCTTGGAAGATATCATTCGATGGAAGTTCAGAAGAACGTACAACACCGTCTCCACTAACAGGCGATCAATTGTTTGAGAAAGTTAAAAATGTGGACACTACTTTTGGTAAACCGGCTTCGAAAAACCTTACGAAAATCGGTTGGAAAAAGAGATCAATTTTTTTTGAATTACAATACTGGAATTGTCTGTATGTAAGACATTTTATTGATGTTATGCATGTAGAAAAAAATGTATTTGACAGTGTTATCGACACGTTGCTAAATACATCTGGCAAAACAAAAGATGAAATTAAGGCTAGGTTGGACATGGTTGAGATGAGAATACGAGAAGAGTTGGCACCAGTGAAGGGTGAAAAATGAACATTTCTTCCTCCTGCTGCTTACACTCTTTCCAAGCAGGAGAGATATCAGTTTTGCAACTTCTTGAATGACGTAAAGGTTCCAGAGGGGTATTCGTCAAATATCAGTAACCTTGTGTCAATGAGCGACTTGAAGTTAAAAGGTCTGAAATCACATGACTGTCATGTTTTGATGCAAAATCTCATTCCAATTGCTTTACGTTGCATTTTGCCCAAGAATGTCCGTCATACATTAACGAAACTGTGTTTCTTCTTCAAAGCTATATGCAGCAAAGTTATAGACCCGGCGAAATTGCCAACTATGGAAAAAGAAATTGCCGTCATATTGTGTGAATTAGAAATGTTCTTCCCGCCTTCATTTTTTGATATGATGGTTCATTTGATGGTCCACTTGGTGAGAGAGATTCGACTATGTGGTCCTGTACATTACAGATGGATGTACCCCATTGAACGATATATGAAGATTTTGAAAGGGTATGTCAAAAATCGAAGTCGACCAGAGGGTTGTATTGCAGAGCGATATATTGTTGAGGAAGCTATTGAATTCTGTACCGAATACTTGTCTGGTGTGGAAAGCATTGGCTTACCGAAATATCGTCACACTGGGCGGCTTGAGGGTGAAGGAATTTCTGGAAGAAAGGTTGTCACAATCAATATTACAGATCGGGAGCAGACCCACCTTTATGTTTTTCATAACAGTTTCGACGTTGACCCATATGTTGAAATCCACAAAGAAATTCTTAGGCATTTGAATCCATCAAGAGCTGAAAAATGGATATCAGATACACATAATCGACAGTTTATAGGATGGTTTCGAGATCATATTTTTAAGAAGTTAGATGAAAATCCAAAGTCAATTTCGGAACGACTTCGATGGCTAGCCGGAGGACCAAGTGTGTATGCATTATCTTACAATGCTTATGTAGTTAATGGTTATACATTTTATACTAATGAATATGATGAAGACAGTACCATGCAGAATAGTGGGGTTACACTTTTGGCTGAAGCGATGCATGTTTCCAGTGCTAAGGACAGAAATCCAATTTATGCGAATATGTCATACTTTGGCATCATCAAACAAATATGAGAGTTGGATTATACGGAATTTCAAGTTCCAATATTTCAATGCAAGTGGGTTGATAACAGGAGTGCTGTTAAAATAGATGATTTGGGATTTGTGAAAGTTGATTTCAGTAAGGAAGGGGAGAAAGTTGAACCATTTATAATGGCATCACAGGCAGTGCAAGTATTTTATGTTCCAGATCCCGCAAACCGAAACTGGTCAATTGTTCTGTTATCGACCAAAACAGCTGAAGGGTCAGATGAAAATTCAACGGAAGATGACCCTTTCATTGGGACTTCGCAATCATTTCACAGTGGTCCCAATGTAGACGACGTTTTGTATATCAGAGGAGACCACAATGAAGGGATATGGATAGTTGATAGAGGGGTCAAATCCCTTCAGCCTTTAAAAAAAGGGAGTTCAATAATCAGGTTATTGATTTTTATTGTAATATAGATTGTGTTACATTATGTTATTATCTGTTCGCTGCTGCTTTTATGTGATCTAAATTAAATTTTAAACCAGTTCTGCAGATAATGACTTCTTCACCTACTGATGCACCCAATCCTGAGACACAACACGTCTCTCAACCTGTTGCAGCTGGTCCCACTGCTGAGAGACAACAGGTCTCTCAACCTGTTGCAGCTGGTCCCACTGCTGACGTACAACAGGTCTCTCAACCTGTTGCAGCTGGTGTCAGTGCCGATGCTAGCGCTTCAGAGAAACATAATGATGATGCAGAAACTGAGGAAATGGTAGGCGATGAAACCCCAGCGAAACAAAAAAAACAGGTGCGCCGTAGTTTGACAGTTTTAGCAAAAATCCTTAAGGCAAAAGCAAAAGGCATCAAATATGAGGTGGGATGGAATATGCTAGGCCAGCATGTAAACCCCAACAAAACCATGTTTAGTAGCTACATTGGAATCGTCACTCGACAACGCGTGCTGATTGACGTAGAGTCGTGGCACCATGTTGTCAGCGGGTTGAAAACATTAATGTAGGAAGAGATTATGGTAACATTACGATATCATCTATTTAATTTATTAAAATAAAATAAAATATTGAAATATTGACTAGCCCTTCACCATCTCTTGCAGAGTGCATTTATAGTAGATGTTTCACACAAAGAATATGTTTTCAGACTGGCAGGAAGGATTCATAGAGGCTTTCGCAACATTTTAACGAAACATCATCTGAAAGATGCCGAAGGGAAAATCAAGCCGCACCCGCCTCCTCTTTATGAACACTTGATATCCCAAGGAACGTGGGATGCGTTTTGCAACCGTCGTGCGGAACAGAATTTTCAGGTACATTGTGTTTGGTTACACGTTGTGTAACGTTGCTTGTATTCATCACGTTGATTGATAGGTTTTTATTTATGAAACAGCAACTGAGTGCTGAAAATAAAGAACGGGCAGCAAAATCAGCGTACCCCTACCGTAAAGCAAGGTTGGGGTACGCTTCAATTGAAAAACAATTGGTATGTATTTTAAAAGTACTGTAATAATTTTATGTGACATAAAACAACACTGTAACCATGTTTCTCTATTTATATGCAGATTGATGAAGCAAAATCTCAAGTCACTTCCATTCCACGCCATGTGCTATGGAAGGAGGCTCGTGTTAATAAAGAGGGGAAACTGATAGATGAAAACACACAAAAAGTGTGGGAAACATGTCTAAGTATGACATAATATAAACTTGTTTTGCTTTAAATCACTATTACATAACGATGCTTACTTATTTTTTCATATTTTCTATTTGACAGTCACAGGAATCAACAACACCCGCACTGGATACAGACATACTTTCAACAACCTTGAAACAGCCAGAATAGTATGACCGCGTCAGAGGTGTGGGTTTTGGGGTGTCATCCCGGACATTTCTCAGAAAAAAAAACAAGAGGATGAACAAACTAAAGAATTGCATGTAATGAAAGATAAAGTAGCTACCCTTGAAGAACTAATCCAAACTCAGGGAAATATGCTAAAAAGTTTGATGGAGGAGAGACGAAGAGAACAAACAACTCAAGAACAACCCCCGCGAGAAGATCCACCCCTCACCAGCTTTGAGGCGAGCCATTCCCCTCAAAGACCTGACTTAACCGAGGTAATAAATGTTATAATATTCGTTTTTGTGAGATGTGAATCACATAGACACTGATACCTTTCATGTAATGATATTCTGTAGGGTGAAAATGATTGTGATTTATATCTGTCAACTCCCACCCATCGCCTTGTAGCGAGGGCTACGATGTTCAATATGCAGAATGACACGCTACACTCCAGACCACTTCCAACCGGTCATGTCAAAGTGTCGATTAACGTAGCTCATGAGCCGAGCGCCGAGCTACCCGTGCCAAATGACGATGACGACATTCATACGGTGGAAAAAGCTGTTGGAACATTCGTTGCATGGCCGTCGAATCTTGTAAAAAAACATGTCGAGCAGGAGGTATTCATTTCCAGTTCATTTTTCAAGCAGAACCTTTAACATTAAATTAGAAAATGGCTGAACTGATGAATGTTATTACAGAAGGATAAAATGGAGAAGCTAAAACGAAAGAGCGGCTCCAACATTGGATAAACCAACCGATCAAAACGATCTACTGAGAGCGCGTTCACCCCGCCCGTTCTATATCCACATTTAATATCATTGCAAGCTCATGTGGATACGAAAATGAAAGACGACAAGAGTCATACAATTGTTTGTGAAAAAGATATGTACGGAGAGGAAACAATAGATTTCGTTAGTGCATACGCTCTTTCTGAGATCATCACATACGACTGGCTAGGCGCCTCAGTTATAAATGTATACATGAGGTATGTTTTCATGATTTGATTTTACAGAAGCTGATATACTTTGATAATTATGGATAAATACATCTCATATTTTTCACAGACGTATATATGAAAAACAATTGAAGGGATTTTCCCATGAATACAAATTTGGACTCGTTAGTCCTCACATCATTTCTACACAATGAACAGAAATAGATTCTAATTTTCAGGCTGAATTGATGTCAAATCTACTCAGAACGTTTCAAAGAAGAATTACGACTGACAGACTCTTTTTAATACCAACGATGCAAGGGTAAGACTCTACATTTTAATCATATCAATTATATTTTCATTTCTATGAGTACTTATTTCTTTTTGTGTTTTTAGGGAACATTGGATGCTCATTGCAGTCAATTTGGATACTCCAAAGATTTATTTTCTGGATTCACTGTATGGATATCCAACTAACCGACCACAGATGATGGCGATTGTCAATTTGTAATACACTAGATCCAACATTTTAGAACTAAATATCTAGTTATATAATTTATATTATCTTTTAATGAAGATTTTGTTATGATAGGGCGGTGTATGAATATCGTCCAAAGACTGGAATGAATCCAGGGCGTAAGGACGACAATGCCCACAAGATCTACAAATGGAGAAGTATCTGGGTATATATAATTATATTTCACTATCCAAATACATATCAAAACAAATTACTTATTTTTCTCGATGTTTCTGCAGTGTCCGAAATAAACAAATGACAAGGACTGCGGTTATTATGTTTGTAAATTTATGAAAGAGATCGTATTTCATGAACAAACTAGCATCCCTGAAGAGGTATTTTTGAAAATAATTACTACTTTATTTAAAATAATTATTAATCCTTTGTGTATTTATATTTTTTCAGTACTACTATGACTGTCGCAAAAACTCTTATTCAGAAGATGATATAAATGTCTTTAGAAACGAATGGGCATCGTACCTGATGGAAGAATGTAAACAAATAGGACAATGAAGGTGAATTCCTAATACTTATGTTATCTTTATATGATCATTGATATATCCCTTTACACTTATTGGGAATCTATGATCTCCCTTTCTTATGTTTCATATCCTTAAATTAGTGAATTCCCACTACTTAGTTTGAAAATGACATAAACTTTGGAAAACAACACCAATGACATACGCCAAACCGAGGAAACGCGTTCGGATTGTTTTGATACTTTAGGACAACGATCCACGAGTCATTTATGACGTGTACGAATCGACCGCACCTCAATCCGACGCACGGTGTGACCGGTATGGCTAAAAGTGTCTGATATCAGTTTCAAATTCCAATGACATACGCCAAACCGAGCAAACGCGTTCGGATTATTTTGATACTTTAGGACAACGATCCACGAGTCATTTGTGACGTGTACGAATCGACCGCACCTCAATCCGACGCACGACGTGACCGGTATGACTAAAAGTGTCTGATATCAGTTTCAAATTGTGATAAACTTTGGAAAACAACATCAATGACATACGCCAAACCGAGGAAACGCGTTCGGATTGTTTTGATACTTTAGGACAACGATCCACGAGTCATTTGTGACGTGTACGAATCGACCGCACCTCAATCCGACGCACGGTGTGACCGGTATGGCTAAAAGTGTCTGATATCAGTTTCAAATTGAGATAAACTTTGGAAAACAACACCAATGACATACGACAAACCGAGCAAACGCGTTCGGATTGTTTTGATACTTTAGGACAACGATCCACAAGTCATTTGTGACGTGTACGAATCGACCGCACCTCAATCCGACGCACGGTGTGACCGGTATGGCTAAAAGTGTCTGATATCAGTTTCAAATTGAGATAAACTTTGGAAAACAACACCAATGGCATACGCCAAACCGAGCAAACGCGCTCGGATTGTTTTGATATTTTAGGACAACGATCCACGAGTCATTTGTGGCGTGTACGAATCGACCGCACCTCAATCCGACGCACGGTGTGACCGGTATGACTAAAAGTGTCGGATATCAGTTTCAAATTAAGATAAACTTTGTAAAACAACACCAATGACATACGGAAAACCGAGCAAACGCGTTCGGATTGTTTTGATACTTTAGGACAACGATCCACGAGTCATTTGTGACGTGTACGAATCGACCGCACCTCAATCCGACGCACGGTGTGACCGGTATGGCTAAAAATGTCTGATATCAGTTTCAAATTGAGATAAACTTTGGAAAACAACACCAATGACATACGCCAAACCGAGCAAACGCGTTCGGATTGTTTTGATACTTTAGGACAACGATCCACGAGTCATTTGTGACGTGTACGAATCGCCCGCACCTCAATCCGACGCACGGTGTGACCGGTATGGCTAAAAGTGTCTGATATCAGTTTCAAATTGAGATAAACTTTGGAAAACAACACCAATGACATACGCCAAACCGAGCAAACACGTTTGGATTGTTTTGATACTTTAGGAAAACGATCCACGAGTCATTTGTGACGTGTACGAATCGACCGCACCTCAATCCGACGCACGGTGTGACCGGTATGACTAAAAGTGTCTGATATCAGTTTCCAATTGAGATAAACTTTGGAAAACAACACCAATGACATACGCCAAACTGAGCAAACGCGTTCAGATTGTTTTGATACTTTAGGAAAACGATCCACGAGTCATTTGTGACGTGTACGAATCGACCGCACCTCAATCCGACGCACGACGTGACCGGTATGGCTAAAAGTGTCTGATATCAGTTTCAAATTGAGATAAATTTTGGAAAACAACACCAATGACATACGGAAAACCGAGCAAACGCGTTCGGATTGTTTTGATACTTTAGGACAACGATCCACGAGTCATTTGTGACGTGTACGAATCGACCACACCTGAATCCGACGCACAGTGTGACCGGTATGGATAAAAGTGTCTGATATCAGTTTCAAATTGAGATAAACTTTGGAAAACAACACCAATGACATACGCCAAACCGAGCAAACGCGTTCGGATTGTTTTGATACTTTAGGACAACGATCCACGAGTCATTTGTGACGTGTACGAATCGACCACACCTCAATCCGACGCACGACGTGACCGGTATGACTAAAAGTGTCTGATATCAGTTTCAAATTGAGATAACCTTTGGAAAACAACACCAATGACATACGCCAAACCGAGCGAACACGTTCGGATTGTTTTGATACTTTAGGACAACGATCCACGAGTCATTTGTGACGTGTACGAATCAACCGCACCTCAATCCGACCGACGCACGGTGTGACCGGTAAAGCTTTTCATTAGATAAAGAATCAGTATTTAATAAATGAGATAAATCGATCAAAAAAATATTGATTTTACATTATTCCCTTTCATTGTTATGAAAATGAAAACTTTTGAGTTTAAAATTTCATATTTTAGTTTCACATTTCCATATTAATGTATTCTTTCATATTACTGTTTTAATTTCTTTCATTATTGCATTACTAACATAATATTTGTTTTCTTATATAGGTGAATTTTTTTCCTTGAGTTCGGATGCTTTGTTCGACAACAAATACCGTCGAGAGCGGATCACGGATATCAAAGGATGAAACATGAATGTTTATAACTGTTGTTGAATAATTGTAAATGTAACCATGTAAAACAATGTTTGAAATGTATATAGCAATGCGTTTTTTTGTATTCATGATGTTAAGTAAATGTATATACCGTTGTCGGTCAAATTATTGGGTGTGGGTGCTATGGTGTGCAGGTGTGCATGTGCTACTTTGTACAGGTATTCTGGTGTGCAGGTGTGCAGGTATTGTTTTGTAGGTGCAGGCAATGGGGCCTTTATTAGCGCTTTTTTAGCGCTGATAAAGGACACCTTTAACAGCGCTAGAGGAGCGCTAATAAAGGAACACTTTATCAGCGCTCCGTCAAGCGCCGATATAGGATACCTTTATCAGCGCTCCGAGGAGCGCTGATATAGGAGACCTTTATCAGCGCTAAGAGAAGCGCTGATAAAGGCAGTCCTTTATCAGCGCTGCTCGGAGCGCTGATAAAGGGGACCCCCCCTTTATCTACGCCGGCATTAACAACGCTTTTCTAGCGCTGTTAATGCCGGTTTTTAGCGCTGATAAAGGGCCAGGTTGTAGTAGTGTGTCAATGTTCAGGAAGGAGACATGGCCGCAACCCGCACAACTTGTGGGTTATTAAAATGGGAGCGACGCCGATCAATTTTTTTCCATAACCCATTGACCCGACCCGACCCGACCCGATCTGAGATGGGTTGGGTTGGGTCAGATCCAAAATAAAAAACCCCACTGACCCGACCCGACCTATTTTGGTTGGGTCGAGTCCAAAAAATCCTCAAACCCGACCCAACCTGACCCATGGACAACCCTAGCAAGTAGGGCGGGTCAGGAAGGGCCACAGGGAGGTGGGGGTGAGACTTGCTTATGAGAGCGGGTCCGGGAGGCTGAGTCAGAGGTGGCGCCAGACTTGCCAAGGAGGGGCGGGGCCGGGCGAAGCCGGGAGGTCGCTGGAGGGCGGGCGACCGCGTCAGAGGTGGTGGCCGGAAGCACCCAGGATGGCGGGAGTGCCGGTTGATCGAGGATGCGGGTCTGGAGACCCTCCGAAGAGGGCTGGTCGTCCTCGTCAGAGGCGGGCCGACACGTGCCACGAGAGGGAGTCAGGGTCGGGCGTTGCCAGGAAGGAAGATCGCCACGGGCAAGATGGGTTTGTCGGGCGGGAGATGTTCGTTGGGAAGGACAAAGGGCCGCGTCGGGACCGGGAGGCGCTGAGAGGCCGCAGAGAGGGCAAGGCCGTAAAAGCAGCGCATGAGGCGGGGGTTGGGCGCGAAGTCGGGAGGCCGCGAGAGAGGCATGGGCCTGGTGTCGCGAAAGAGGCGGGCTGTGCGGTGCCACGTCGGAGGCAGAGGGAGGGGAGACACGTCGACCGAGAGGCTGCGTCGATCGGGAGGCTGAAGGGTGGTCGGGGGCCGAACAACGCCGGGAAGCCGAACGGAGTCGGGAGGGCGGGCGACCATGTCGGAGGTGGTGGCCGACGATCACCAGGAAGTCGTGCAGAGGCGGGCGTCGTCCGCGGACGGGGATCTCGAGTGGGGAAGCCGTGTCGGGAGAGAGGAATCGTCGGGAAGGGAGTCACGAATGAGGCGAGGAACTGGGAGCCGCGAAGGACAGGGAGGGAGGCAGGGTCGGGCTGAGTCGGGAAGCCATAGGGAAGGAGGCAGGCTGTGTGCAGTGGGGGCGACGACCAGGGAAGGGGGAGCGGCGCCAGGAGACCCGTAGGGAAGCGGGATCGAAAAATGCCGAGGGAGGAGAGGGAGGAAATTATTGAGAATTTCCCTCTGTTACCGTGTTGATGGTGAATTCTCCTTACCTCAAGGTGAAGCTGTCACGACCCCCTCCCACCAAAGATGCCCCTCCTGAGCTGGCAATGGTGAAAGGGAGATAATGACCCCCCGAGTCCCGCCTCCAGTAGGCCCCGGAGTGGCGACCAGCACCAAGGGTATGAGTTTTCACAAATATGGGAGGCATTACCCCTTTTTATTATTTAAGATCGGGAAATAGGATGAGTCAAACACCAAAAGAAAAAGGAACAAGTAAATGAAAATAAATCCAAACCAATCCCACATGCATGTTTAAACAATTCTGAAACAAGGTACAAGTACAAGAAAGCTCAAAAGTACAATACCAAAAGAAACAAGAGTACATCAAACTGCAACAACTCCAACTGTCCCGACTAGTAGGGTCCTACACGACCCTGGTAGTCCTCCTGGAAACCTGAAAGTAAACATAGGGTGAACATACAAGTATACTCAGTAGGGAAACCTAAAGTTCTCGTGCACAGGTGGGGAGACATCCTAATGTCCCGTGAGAACAACAGAAGAAACCAAAACCTAGCAAGAAATTCTATCCACCCAACCTCACCAGCCACGCTCACCAAAAACACAAAACAACATGTAGTAGTATATAAGAACAAGGGTATTGGGTACCCCGCACCATTTCCCACTAGTTAGCTTCTCTTCCTAACGACGAACGTCCTAACGCTACCACACTCTTCTCGCCCGCACACACCTGGGCCTCACAACCAAATATCCCACCCACACACACCTGAGCCTCACAACCACATATCCCGCCCGCACACACCTGGGCCTCACAAAACACAATCACATCCCCGCCCGAACACACCTGGGCCTCATCCCGAAGATTCTTGGGAACAGTAAACCTGGCCGAAAAGTCTTGGGCCAAAACCACCCCAAACGAAACCTACCCGAAGAGTCTTGGGTGTAAGGTCGTCTCAAGCCATCACCGCCTATGGAAGGAGCAACAGGAAGGAGTTAGTAACTAAGGGGAAAACACCATCTCCCATGAAATGGGAGTGTTCGACACTAAGTGCTCAACATGAGTGGGGTGCGACAAAACACAAAGATACAAATACATATATGTATACCAAACACACAGCCCAACCTATGGCTTCTAAACAGAGAAACTGAGCACGTGCCTCGACATTGCTATTACAAAGCATGAACACAACAAACAATCCCAACCCCATTTATCTTTTCATGTTTCAATAGAATTAGTTTATTAGTTCCTTAACTACTGGGCAATTAACCACAACAAACCATATCAATCGTTCGTAAAACATATCCCTGCCAACCACAAATCAAGTTAGATAAAACACAAGCAACACAAAACCAACATTTTTATCATCAATCAATCCCCATTGATTGTTCCCGCGTTTAATTCATTATCGTTCCCCACAGTTCATTTATCAACTTTCCACTTTCTTTTAACATCACAACCCATTACTGCAGCCCTGCTGCCATTATAACCACATCTCTACAACCGTATCACAAAACAAGGCTCGTGCCACATCATTTCCCCTTTAATATCGTTTACCGTAGCCCCGCTGCCCATATTATTCGTAAAAACCCAGGATTCACCCTCCCCCTTTCACACACCACGTAACCAAGCCGACACCCACATGTTCATTATTCCATTTGTTTCAACCGGGGTGATCACACAAGGGTTCCAGATATTCATTTAATCAGCCAAATTTACGTGATTAACCAATTTCCATATTCCACAAAGTTTCCATCCACAAAACGGTCTAGAAAGATAGGGCAACATTTAATTGCGCAAGCAAAGGCCCCCAACGACCGTGATTTTCAGTAGGCATAATCCTATTCAATTCACAACATAACAATAGGATAAACAATGATAAACATAACAACTTTCCCCATCCCCGTTCTTTAAGCCAGTTATTATCTTCATTAAACTGGTTCAACTATGCCTAGTGAAAGCAAGAGGACACCCATCCCGCATGATGCACAAATTAGAGAGACGAAGGTAAAATCCCTACCTCAACAGGTTCTGATCACAACGTTCCCCCAGATCAACTTTAGAAGACGTCCGTCGGCGTCCGTCGCTTCTGAAAAAACCCAGAAAAAAACCTCCTCGGGTGGAAGCTGGGAAGGAAAGGCCGAAGGAAAAGCAACAGATCCAAGCTCAGAAGTTCCGCCTCGTCGTTACGATCTCGTGGCCGCTGACGGATCGTAAATCGAAGCTTGGATGGAAAAGTTATGGAAGAAAGGAGCTTTGGAGTCTCTCGGGAGAGCTCTGCTCGAAGGAATGGGGAGGATAGGAATGGTCTGAAAAGGAGGAGAGGCCCCCTCCTTTTATAGGCAATAAAAACTAAAGTACACGGCGTGTACTTCCTAGTACACGGCGTGTACTAGGCCATTTCACACGGTCGCCACGCGACTTCCAACACGACATTCAACGCGACACACGGTCGTTGACTGGTCAACACATGATTTGAGGGTAACGCGTACGCGGGGAGGAACTACACGGCGTGTAGTATGGGCTACACGACGTGTACTTATTTATTTCACATGGCAAGGACACGACTTCAACACGGCACACGACCGTTGACTGGTCAACACATGGTTTGAGGGTAACGCGTACGCGGGGAGGAACTACATGGCGTGTACTCATTTATTTCATGCGGCAAGGACACGACTTCAACACGGGGTATACCCGACAAGGTGGTACATGATGTGTACTCACACTACACGGCGTGTAGTTACAAAATTCTGAAAAGTGTGGGAAAAGTCCATTCTACCCTCCAGAACACTTCATGACTTTCTTTTCGACAAAGGAATGAGTCAGAGAGGTCCGGACCATTACATCAGATACCTCTTAAAACATTATCATCCCCGAGAATTCAAAAACCAACCTAGAGGAACCCAACAAGATACCTCTTAGGTCTCTCATTATAACAGGAACCCAACCAACAACCATAATCATATGTGTTATGAATTCCTTCTCCTATGTCGAGATATTATTCTCTTTAGGCGGCACTAAATCGCCTGCACGGGTTTAATCGCATCCGCATTAATGCGTCTCGATTAAGGATCATGTTTTTCCTTTTCCCCACACATCCGGACACGTTACACACTTCTAGAGAACAAGGAAACAAAACGTCTCACAACCAACAAGCCAAACATTCCATATATCAAAGGTACAAAGTATAACATCAAAAAAAAGCTCAGAAGAACATAGCAAAACACAAGTCAAAACAACTCCGGGTACTGAGCGTGCATCTGGGCCTCTCGCTCCCAAGTGCTCTTCTCGAGGCCGCCATGCCTCCACAACACACGAACCAAGGCGATGGTTCGTCCACGGAGCACCTTCTCTTTACGATCCTTGATTCTGACTGATCGTTCCTCGAAGGTCGCGTCGTCTCCCATATCTAACTCTCCCCAGTCGATAACGTGAGAGTCGTCGTGTAAGTACCGACGAAGCTGGGATACGTGGAAGACGTCATGAACCTTCTCCAACTGAGGTGGCAGGGCCAACTGATATGCCACCTCGCCGACTCGCCTCAACACCTCGAAAGGTCCGATGAACCTAGGAGAGAGCTTACTCCCCTTCCCAAACCTCCGCTGCCCCCGTCGAGGGGAAACCTTCAAGAACACATGATCTCCCACCTCGAACTCCAAGGGCCTCCTCCGACGACCAGCATAAGACTTCTGTCGGTCCTGAGCCGCTTTCATCCTCTCACGCACAAGCTGAACTTTCTCTGTGGTGCTCTGTACTACCTCTGGCCCAAGAGCACCTGTCTCACCAACCTCTGCCCAGCAAATGGGTAAACGAAATGGTCTTCCATACAGAGCCTCAAACGGTGCCATGCCAATAGTAGAGTGGAAGCTATTGTTGTAGGCAAACTCTACTAAAGGCAAGTGTCGCACCCATGATCCTCCGAAATCCAGAACGCATGCCTGCAACATGTCCTCCAACGTCTGGATAGTCCGCCCTGTCTGCCCATCGGTCTGGGGGTGGAAAGCAGTGCTAAGGCGTAGCTGGGTGCCAAAAGCATGTTGTAACCCCCTCCAGACTCGCGAGGTAAACCGAGTATCCCGATCTGAGACGATAGTCTTTGGAACTCCATGCAAACGCACCACCTCGTCTACGTACCTCTGTGCTAAGGTACTCACCGGGCCCAACTCCTTAATTGCTAAGAAGTGAGCTGATTTCGTCAGCCGAACCACCACTACCCAGATAACATCATAACCACCCTGAGCTCTGGGTAGTCTGTGACGAAGTCCATTGAGATGTCATCCCATTTCCACTCGGGGACATCTAAAGGATGAAACAAACCACTGGGAACACGGTGTTCAGCCTTTACTTGCTGACACACTAGACACTTAGCCACAAACTCCGCCACTGCCCGTTTCACCCCGGGCCACCAAAATTGTTTCCTCAAGCCTCGGTACATTTTTGAAACTCCCGGATGCACCGCCAAGGCTGAGCTATGGAACTCACGGAGAACTCACTCACACATCACCTCCGGAACAAACAACCTTCCATGAAAAAGCATCCGATGTCGGTTGTCCTCTGACCATCCTTCTGGAGCGTTCCCCTGATCGACACGACCCCGCATTACTTCCGCCTCGGAGTCTCCCCACTGAGACTCTTCCACCTGCTGCAACAAGGAGGATTGCATCGTCATCTGAAACAAACAACCTCTAACACCCTCTACCCTTGCATCCAAGTGCAAAGCAGCCAACTCTCCCATCGCTTTCCAAGCATCAGCGGATTCCCGAACCACTTCCTTATGCGACTTCCTGCTCAGGGCATTAGCCACAATGTTTCTCTTACCTTCAGTGTAAGAGATCTCAAAGTCATAGTCTTGAAGAAACTCGATCCATATCCGCTGCCGTAAGTTCAGGTCACGCTGGGAGAAGATATAACGCAAACTCTTATGATCTGAGAAGACCACAAAGTGCTCCCCAAAGAGGTAACGTCGCCACAACTTCAGTGCGAACACTAATGCTGCAAGCTCTAGGTCATGGGTGGCATAATTACGCTCATGAGGGCGCAACTGCCTAAACCCATAACAGATCACACCCTTCTTCTGCATCAGTACGCACCCCAACCCAAGGCCAGAAGCATCACAAAACACGTCATACAACAACCGTTCCTCTGGCAATCTGAGTACGGGAGCACTGACCAACTTCTCCTTTAGGTAGTCGAAAGCTTTCTGGCACTGCTCGCTCTATAGGAAGACCTGGTTCTTCCTAGTCAAAGCTGTCAATGGAGCAACAACTCGAGAGAAGTCCGAGACGAACCTCCGATAATAACCTATCAACCCTAGGAAACTACGAACTTCTGCCACGCTCTTGGGTGCCGCCCAAGAAACAACCGCCTCCACCTTCGACGGGTCCACTGACACTCCATGCTGAGACACCACATGCCCAAGGAAGTGTACTTCTTGCGTCGAGAACTTACACTTTGACAATTTCCCATAAAGCTGGTGGTGTCGAAGGACTTCCAAGACTGCCCTGAGATGCTCAACGTGCTCCTCCTCTGATCTTGAGTAGATCAGGATGTCATCGATAAACACAACGACGAATCGGTCCATAAACTCTCGGAAGACAAAGTTCATAAGTCCAATGAACACAACTGGTGCATTCGTAACTCCAAACGGCATCACTACAAACTCGAAGTGCCCATACCTGCACCTGAAAGCTGTCTTCGAGATGTCACTGTCCTTTACCCTCAGCTGATGATATAGATCGTAGACCAATATTAGAAAACTAACCTGCTCCCCTCAGCTGGTCAAAGAGATCATCTATCCTTGGAAGGGGGTAACGGTTCTTGACCGTCACTTGATTCAACCTTCGGTAGTCTATGCATAGCCTGAGACCACCATCTACCTTCTTCTGTACTGCCAAGTACGTTGGAAGGGTGAAGGGGGTAACAACATACTGGAGCGATGGACAAAACGCCTCCTCCAAACGTCTCGCCCGAGACTCCTCATCCGGAAAGAGATCCAGAGTAAAGCGTAGGAGACCTTTAAACTTGATCCCCAACTCTCGTACTGACATACTCCCCTGCTGGAGGGAGAGTAACTCATGTCGCTTCTCCGGCTTGATCATGGAAGAAAGGAATTCCTCTCGGAACTCCTTCTCAAAGTCAGCCCACGGAACCTCTGCCTCTGACCTCTCCCCGAGGTAGAGCGTCCACCACTGACGCGCTGCACCTCTCAGCTGACTGACTGCTAGGGGAACCCAGTACTCCCTCGGAGCACGGATCAAAGTAAAAGCGATCCCTAGCTCCTCAAGCCACCCCTCTGTCTCTATATCCGAAGTAATACCCTCGTACTTCTTGAGGGTTTGTCGCTAGAAAGAACGAAGAGTCTTCTGCCACTGATCATCTTCCTCCTCTCAGTCAATCCTCAACTGATCGACCGCCTGAATCTGCTGGGCCTCGGCTGTTTGAGTCACCCGGGGACGACGTCCAGGTGCCATAGCTATACGGTAAACAAAGACCGCCTAAGCCCAAGTAGCAAGGAAATTTCTCAAGGTTTCATTTTATCATTTTATTTCAATTTCTTTTCCAGAACACCCAAATCAAGTAAAACACAATCATGATGATGCATGTACCTTCCCTAGGGTCTCTAACCTGCAATTAATGTAGTCTCACTTGGTCGTTCGGTAGGCTCAGAGTCCTTGCATTAGATCACGGGGGGTCCTAAAATCCCGTGTCCTAGCCGGTCTTCCCTGACCTATGTCACGCACTAAGATCAACCAACACTGTCGCCCTACCATCCCATGCAATCCTCACTGTGCCTAACTCCAGACTCCATCCTATCTCTCACCATCACCTCTGATACCATTATGTCATGACCCATTCCCACCAAAGATGCCCCTCCTGAGCTGGCAATGGTGAAAGAGAGATAATGACCCCCGAGTCCCGCCTCCAGTAGGCCCCAGAGTGGCGACTAGCACCAAGGGTATGAGTTTTCACAAATATGGGAGGCATTACCCCTTTTTATTATTTAAGATTGAGAAATAGGATGAGTCAAACACCAAAAGAAAAAGGAACAAGTAAATGAAAATAAATCCAAACCAATCCCACATGCATGTTTAAACAATTCTGAAACAAGATACAAGTACAAGAAAGCTCAAAAGTACAATACCAAAAGAAACAAGAGTTCAACAAACTGCAACAACTCCAACTGTCCCGACTAGTAGGGTCCCACATGACCCTGGTAGTCCTCCTGGAAACCTGAAAGTAAACGTAGGGTGAGCATACATGTATACTCAGTAGGGAAACCTAAAGCTCTTGTGCACAGGTGGAAAGACATCCTAATGTCCCGTGAGAACAACAGAAGAAACCAAAACCTAGCAAGGAATTCTATCCACCCAACCTCACCAACCACACTCACCAAAAACAACTGTCCCGACTAGTAGGGTCCCACACGGCCCTGGTAGTCCTCCTGGAAACCTGAAAGTAAACGTAGGGTGAGCATACAAGTATACTTAGTAGGGAAACCTAAAGCTCTTGTGCACAGGTGGAGAGACATCCTAATGTCCCGTGAGAACAACAGAAGAAACCAAAACCTAGCAAGGAATTCTATCCACCCAACCTCACCAACCACACTCACCAAAAACACAAAACAACAGGTAGTAGTATATAAGAACTAGAGTATTGGGTACCCCACACCATTTCCCACTAGTTTGCTGCTCTTCCTAACGACGAACATCCTGACGCTACCACACTCTTCCCGCCCGCACACACCTGAGTCTCACAAACCACAATCACATCTCCGCCCGAACACACCTGGGCCTCATCCCGAAGATTCTTGGGAACAATAAACCTGACCGAAGAGTCGTGGGCTAAAACCACCCCAAACGAAACCTACCCGAAGAGTCTTGGGTGTAAGGTCGCCTCAAGCCATCACAACCTATGGAAGAAGGAGCAAGAATGAGCTAGTAACTAAGGGGAAAACACCCTCTCCCATGAAATGGGAGCGTTCGACACTAAGTGCTCAACATGAGTGGGGTGAGACAAAACACAAAGATACAAATACATATATGTATACCAAACACACAGCCCAACCTATGACTTCTAAACAGAGAAACTGAGCACGTGCCTCGACACTGCTATTACGAATCATGCATACAACAAACAATCCCAACCCCATTTAGGTTTTCATGTTTCAATAGAATTAGTTTATTAGTTCTTTAACTACTGGGCAATTAACCACAACCAACCATATCAATCGTTCATAAAACATATCCCTGCCAACCACAAATCAAGTTAGATAAAACACAAGCAACACAAAACCAACCTTTTTATCATCAATCAATCCCCATTGATTGTTCCCGCTTTTAATTCATTATCATTCCACACAGTTCATTTATCAACTTTCCACTTTCTTTTAACATCACAACCCATTACTGCAACCCTACTGCCATTATAACCACATCTCCACAACCGTATCACAAAACAAGGCTCGTGCCACATCATTGCCCCTTTAATATTGTTTACCGCAGCCCTGCTGCCCATTTTATTCGTAAAAACCCAGGATTCACCCTCCCCCTTTCACACACCACGTAACCAAGCCAACACCCACACGTTCATTATTCCATTTGTTTCAAGCGGGGTGATCACACAAGGGTTCCAGATATTCATTTAATCAGCCAAATTTGCGTGATTAACCAATTTCCATATTCCACAAAGTTTCCATCCACAAAACGGTCTAGAAAGATAGGACAACATTTAATTGCGCAAGCAAAGGCCCCCAACGACCGTGATTTTCAGTAGGCATAATCCTATTCAATTCACAACATAACAATAGGATAAAAAATGATAAACATAACAACTTTCCCCATCCCATTCTTTAAGCCAGTTATTATCTTCATTAAACTGGTTCAACTATGTCTCGTGAAAGCAAGAGGACACCCATCCCGCATGATGCAGAAATTAGAGAGACGAAGGTAAAATCTTTACCTCAACAGGTTCTGATCACAACGCTCCCCCAGATCAACTTTAGAAGACGTCCGTCGGCGTTCGTCGCTTCTGAAAAAACCCAGCAAAAAACCTCCTCGGGTGGAAGCTGGGAAGGAAAGACCGAAGGGAAAACAACATATCCAAGCTCAGAAGTTCCGCCTCATCGTTATGATCTCGTGGCCGCTGACGGATCGTAAATCGGAGCTCGGACGAAGAAGTTATGGAAGAAAGGAGCTTTGGAGTCTCTTGGGAGAGCTTTGCTCGAAGGAATGGGGAGGAGAGGAATGATCTGAAAAGGAGGAGAGACCCCCTCCTTTTATAGGTGAGAAAAACTAAAGTACACGGCGTGTACTATGCCATTTCACACGGTCGCCACGCGGCTTCCAACACGACATTCAACGCGACACACGGTCGTTGACTGGTCAACACACGGTTTGAGGGCAACACATACGCCGGGAGGAACTACACGACGTGTAGTATGAGCTACACGGCATGTACTCATTTATTTCACGCGGCAAGGACACGACTTCAACACGGCACACGACCGTTGACTGGTCAACACACGGTTTGAGGGTAACGCGTACGCTGAGAGGAACTACACGACATGTAGTATGGGCTACACGGCGTGTACTCATTTATTTCACCCAGCAAGGACACGACTTCAACACGGGGTATACCCGACAAGGTGGTACACGACGTGTACTCACACTACACGGCGTGTAGTTACAAAAATCTGAAAAGTGTGGGAAAAGTCCATTCTACCCTCCAGAACACTTCATGACCTTCTTTTCGACAAAGGAATGTGTCAGAGAGGTTCAGGCCATTACAGAAGCAAAGACATTCTTTTATAGATAGGTAAAATAGATTACACGGTGAAGTATTTCGATGTGGGACTTGAAAATACCCTCTATAATAAACAGGGTTCAACAAATACCATACAAGTGCCATGAGGTGACTATTTCTAGCCAATGGGGTGATACAATAGTTAATGGTTTAATACCCTAAAGTCATAAAGGCTAAACTACTTTGTTCCCTTAAATTCAAAAAGATACTAAAGACTTTTTGGAAAAGTAGCAAACAACTTTCCAACTATAGCTCATCGAATTTGACTTTGAGTGCATACCCCACCAGATTTGACTTTGATGCCCAAAAATGTCTTTCTAGAATCCTCCATGTGGGCAAGACTTCCAAAATTCATGCAACCATGCGGGCCAAGCTTTAAACATCATGTTTGAGCTTGAATAAGTGAGATTATAGGCCCATTTGCTCCATCCATGCAAGGCAAAATTCATTGGGCCTTTAATGAAGCGAGATAGACGCCCATTGTAGCATTCAACCTCTTTAATCTCCCTCACGTCATTGAGCCTTGCAAATCCAACTCCTCCACCCGAGCAATTGACTTGGTACCTTCGACATGGTTCTCATCATCCTCCCCCTCTTGAAAAAGAGTCGTCATCGACTCTTCATCCTCTACACCCCAAAAAAGAAGAAAGATCAGAAACATTGAAAGTATCACTTACACCATACTCATATGGAAAAGCTATCTTGTAAGAATTGTTGTTAATCTTCTCGAGCACTTGGAAAAGTCCGACTCCTCGTGGCATGAGTTTTGATTTCCGCTTGTTGGGAAATCTGTCCTTTCGCATATGAATCCAGACTAAGTCACCAGGATGATAGTGTCTGATTCACCACCTCCATTTGCCCATCGGTTTGCAGATGACACGTAGCGGAAAATAGTAAATTTGTACCCAATTTGCTTCACAAAGTCTTCCAAAAGTAACTAAGGAATTTTGTGTCTCGATCGAACACAATCGTCCTTAGCATTCCATGAAGTTTGACTACTTCATGAAAGAAAAGTGTTGTAATGTTAGTGACATCATCTGTTTTGTGACAAGGAATAAAATGTGTTATTTTAGAAAACCGATCCACCACAACAAAAATGGAATCTCTTTCCCCTCTTGGTTCTTAGTAACTCCACAATAAAGTCCATTGATATGTCCTCCCAAGGGCTGTTGGGGATTGGGAGAGGAAGATATAATCTATGTGGGTTTAGTTTCAATTTGGTTTTATGGCAGACAATGCACTTCCCACCAAATTTTTTCAGCATCTATAGATATCCTATGCCAATAAAAATGCTCACTAAGAACGCTTAATGTTTTTGCAACACCAAAATGTCCTATTAATCTACCAGAATGTGACTCCTTTAGTAAAAGTAAACAGATAGAGAAATTGAGAATACAAAGCTTATCAATTTGGAATAAGAATTCATCATGTAAATAGAATTTTTCCCAACTCTAGGTTTACAATGTTTTTTAAGGTTTACTAAAATCACTATCAGTGGCATACAAATCCTTAATGCATTCAAAACCAAAGAGTTTTGAATCCAATAAGGTCAAAAGAGAATATCTATGTGAAAGTGCATCAGCCACAATATTTTCTTTACCCTTTTTATGCTTGATGACATATGAAAATGATTCAATGAATTCTAGCCATCTAGCATGTCTCTTATTTAGTTTATGTTGGCTCCCAAGGTATTTAAGAGCCTCATGATTAGAATTGATCACAAATTCTTTAGGACAAAAATAATGTTGCCATTTTTCTAGAACTCTAAACAATGCATACAACTCTTTGTCATATGTAACATAGTTTAGAGTTGGGCCATTTAACTTTTCACTAAAGAAAACAACAAGCTTACCTTTTTGCATAAGTACTCTTATGCCAATTTCGCTTGCATCACATTCAATTTCAAAAGTCTAACCAAAGTCCAGATGTGCAAGTATAGGGGTGTGAGCGAGTCTATCTTTAAGAGTATGGAAAACCTTCTTTTGAGTTGTCTCTCATTTGAAAGGAACATTCTTTGTCAACTTATTCAACAGTGTTTCTAGTGTGCTGAAGTCCTTCACAAATCTTCTGTAAAAACTAGCAAGCCCATGAAAACTTTTTACCTGTCCAATGGAGGTTGGAGTAAACCATTCTTGTATCGCATTGATCTTCTCAGTGTCGACTTCAACTCTATCGCCACTCACAACAAATCCAAGGAAAACAATTTTATCGAGGCAAAATTCACACTTATTTATGTTTCCAAATAAGTTTTCCTTAACACCTTTATGAATTTTCTTAAGTGACCTATATGTTCATGTAAAGTCCTACCATACACCAAAATGTCATCAAAGAAAACTATCACAAATTTTCTGATATATGCACGTAAGACATGATTCATTAACCTCGTAAATGTGATAGGTGCATTGGTGAGACCAAAAATCATGACTAATCATTCATAAAGTCCATGTTTTGTCTTAAATGCAGTTTTCCACTCATATCATTCTTTCATCCTAATTTGATGGTACCCACTTCTTAAATCAATTTTTGATAAAATAGTAGAACCATTTAATTCATCTAGCATATCATCTAGCCTAGGGATATGATGACGATATTCGATCATGATGTTATTGATGATTCTGCAGTCAATGCACATTCTCCACGTTTCATCCTTTTTTGGTACTAGAATCACCAGTACGACACAAGGACTAAGACTCTCTCTAACATATCCCACATCCAACAGCTCTTGAAATTTCCTTTGAATTTCTTTTGTCTCCTCTGGGTTGATGCGATATGCAAGACAGTTCGGTAGTGATGCTTCGGGTATGAGTTTAATTTGATGCTCGATACCTCTAATGGGTGGCAAACCCGATGACACCTCTTCTAGAAATACATATTTTTACCCCTGTAACAAAGACTCAACAACATTTGGAAAAGGGGGTAAGTCGTTAGTATTTAGCAACACCTCTTTGTACATGAGTACTAGGAGAGTTTGCTGTGAAAACAAAGCTTCCCTAACCTCACTTTTTTTTACCAACATCACACTTTTCTCTTTTCTCAAATTCTTTTGTCCTCTTGATTTTTCTTTGCTCTCCATTTCTTTTTTCTCTCTCATTTTCTCTCTTTCCCCCATTCTCTTCTTTTTTATTTTCACTCTTTCTTCATCACTCATTTTTTTCTTTTCTCTCAAAATGTGATCTTTCAAAATTTTCTTGGGTGACATGGGGTTGAGGGTTATAGGTTCCTCTCAGAGTACAAAAGAGTGTCGACTCAAGAAACCATCATGGGAAACACGTTGATCATACTGCCACAGTCATCCCAACAAATGACAAGCCTTCATAGGAACAACATCACACCAAACCTCATCTTTTTACTTACAAATGACAAACAATACCTTTACTTGTTTGGTGACCTTTAGCTCCCTGCAATCATTCAACCACTGAAGTTGGTATAGACTTTGGTGCCTCAAAGTCGGGAGTCCCAACTTCTCTACCAACTCGGTGCTCGCCACATTGCTACAACTTCACCTATCAATAATACCTTCCCATTGATCTTGCATTGTGTATGGAAAATGTTCTCTCACTGCTCATTCTCTCTAATGGTCATTTATGCACTTAAAACTCTTCTAGTAACAAGAATCTCACCACCTTCCGCAAATTATCCATTATCAATTTCTGGAGACTCTCTCTCCTCTTCTGAGCTCTCTCCACCAGTCTCCCATTATCCATATTTGTTGATGGTCATGGTGTGCCGATTTGGGCACTCACTAGCAATGTGACCCTTTCTTTGATATTTGTAACAATGAATATCCCGATTTCTTGTTCGTTTAGCCTCAAAAGTAGGTTTCTTAGGTGGAAGAATTACTTTGTCACTTTTGCGACCAACCACCTCTTTTGTCTTTGAAGATTCTCCAATCTCCTTCTTGGATTTCTCCATGGCGTGAAAGGGGTAGTGGTTTTCTCATGTTGCTCCTCCTTTTGATTTGTTTCTCAATCTTGGTGGCTTGGTGAATCATATCTTGTATCTTCACATGGTGGTACATCTCCACTTGATAGACAATCTCCCGATTGTGCCCATGTAAAAATCGTGCCATGGTTGCCTCCAAATCCTTCTTAATGTTTTCCCGGATCATGACAATTTGCATCTCCTTGTTGTAATCTTCTATGCTCTTACTCCCTCGGGTGAGCCGCTGAAGTTTGTTGTGGAGATCTCTATGATAGTGTGAGAGAACAAACCGTTTCCGCATGACAAACTTCACATCTTCCCAAGTATGGATAGAACGTCCTCCACATCAGGCTCTCTCCTTTTGAACTTGATACCACCATATTAATGCATAATCAATGAATTCAAGGGCTGCAAGTTTTACATTTTTCTCCTCGGAATAGGTATGACAAGATAAGATTTGCTCGATCCACATCTCCCATTTCAAGTATGATTTTGGATCACTTTTCTTTTGAAAAGAAGGGACCTTCACCTTGATCTCCAAGGATGTCATCCTCATGTTGTCTCCTTTGACCTCTTATAGGTTGTTTGAACGTCCTCATCCTCTATGAGACTTTTTTAAAATCATCATCAAAGTTCTCTATCTCCTCCTCCATTATGTGGGGGAGATGTGATGCCGGAGCTCATCGCGGGTTATCATGGATCATCTTCGAGCTTGGTTGATTCTCCAGGTTGTCAATCCTCTCATGTAGCACCTCCAACTTCCGATCAAGAAGTTTCTCGAAATGGCTCACCAAAGCTTGCGTTTGGAGTGGTGTAGCTTTGGGTGCGAGAGATCTACTTCGACTTCCTTCATCACTAGCATGGGCAATTCTCTTCCCATGATCTTCTGCCATTATATGTTACACAAACACAAATACACACACGGAGAAACACACACAGTGATACACACACTCATCCATGCGAAGACACACACACACACGCGCATACAAGGATACACACTCACGCACACAAGATTTACACACTCACACACACAAGGATACACACTCACGCATGCAAGGATACACAAGTATTTTTTTTTCTTCCTAAGCTTTTATAAACTATAATTATCTATTTAGGATGATCACGTGCCACCAATCCTTACCAAATCAAGATTGTCTTGGGGGATGGTTTAACACAACCCGCTTGAGTAGTAAAGGGTTTAAAAATGGTAAAGGGTGGAAAAAGGGTAGAAAATATGGGTAAAAAGGTGGAAAGTGGTAGAAAGTTGTGATATGTGGGTTTTGCCCGATTGTGCAAGATAAGAAAAATTAATAACAATATGAGCCAAATATAATATGGGGATGAAGTAAAATGATGTAGAGAGTGATGTACGGAAATGAAAAGTCCTAATAATGTAAAGCACAAAGAAGTAATTGTATCTGTTTTTTTTTTGTTTTTTTGGGGTTAAATCTCCCAAAAAAGTGTTGTTCTTTGAGTTTTAAAGCAAAAGATGATTGAACGGAGAGTAATTTTTTTTTGAAATCTCTCAAATAAAGGATGTGCTTAATTTTGAAAAAAACAAAATCCTGAGTTGAGAGAATCTGATTTTTTTTTGATTTTTTTGCCACATACAAATCACATATAACTAATTAAATGCAAAAAGAACAAGGATGAATAATTGACTCAATGTAAAAAAATTCAATCTTGCACAATAAATGCCAATTTTGAAGGTTTTCAAAGAAAAATGGTTTTTTTGAATGAGTGGTTAATAAGGAAAGATGACAAGGGTAATGGATAAAAATAATGTAAATGAAGGGATTGATGCCTACCGTGTCAACCGAACTTCTGGCACCAACTGATGTAAGATGCATAAGGTGGACCGATCTTCACGACGTAGGGCGACAGATGAAAGATACGGTTCGAGGCTAAGTTGTAGATGATGAGTATGGATAGCGGATGCAAGTTGTCAACCAACACTATAAGGAGCGCGACCTACTACTTAGACAACACACTCAAGGGAGAAAAGTGATAGCCAATCCACACAACAACGCACTTGAGTTGAGTCACAAAATTGGGGGCTTTGTGATCTTGGATCACCAATCTAACTTGTAGATTGACAAGACAAGAATGCACAAGAGCTAGGGGGAAAATTGGGACAATCCTCACCCAACGGAGAGAAACAAAGTATAAACTCATTTAAAATCTAGAATACCATACAAGTGCCATGAGGGTGGCTATTTATAGCCAATGGGTGATACAATAATCAAAGGTCTAATACCTTAAAGTCATAAAGGTTAAACTACTTTGTTCCCTTAAATTAAAAAAGATAAAGTCTACCAAATACTTTTTGGAAAAGCCGCACACAACTTTCTAACTATAGCCCCCCAGATTTGACTTTGAGTACATAACCCATCGGATTTGACTTTGGTGTCCAAAGATGCCATTTTAGAATCTTCCATGTGGGAAAGACTTCCAAAATTCGTGAAACCATGTGGGTCAAGCTTTAAGCATCATGTTTGAGTTTGAATAAGTGAGATTATATGCCCATTTTCTCCATCCATGCAAGGTAAGATCCATTCAGCTTTTAATGAAGCGAGATGAGTGCCCATTGTAACATTCAACCTCTTTAATCTCCTTCGAGTCATTGGGCCTTAAAATCCAACTCCTCCACCCAAGCAATTGACTTGGTGCCTTTGACATGGTTCTCATAAAAAAGTCTACCTTTTTGGGTTAATTTAGAAACTTTGATTCAGAGTTTGTTGTAACATGATAAGATTTTTATAGGTGGTGACCTAAATAAGCATGTAAGAAAGGATTCTAGAGATCATATAGATTGCCATGAAGGGTTTGGTTTGATTGTAGTAAATGATGAATGATCAACTATCTTAGACATTGCCTATAGTTGTGATTTTGTGGTAGCAAATATGCTCTTTAGGAAATGGGGAAAACATCTTATTACTTATAAAAGTAGAGCCACAAGATCCCAAATTGATTATTTCTTGGTAAAAAGGTCGGATAGAAGGTTTATTAATGATTGTAAGGTTTTACCCGGTGAAAGTCTGACCATCCAACATCGTTTATTAGTTTTAGACCTACAAGTTAAGAATTATAAGAGAATTATGTAACAATTAAGGAATCTGAGAATTAGATGGTGGCGCCCAAAGGATAACCTTATGTAAGGATCCGACCTTAAACATTACATATTCTAGCAACTTTAAACTAGAATTCATTTTCTTACATTCTCAAAGATCTTTTAGGTTTAGAGTTTTAGTGAGTTAGGTTACAACTCTTACATAACAAACCCATATTAATACAAAGTAGGCACTTCTAATCAATATCTATTTTCCCACAATATATATATATTTTTAAAATAAAACATGATTTCTTTTCATGAAAAATCTGCATGACTTTTAACTTGACTTATTTCTTTCTCTTATCCATCTTTAAACCCTGTGAAAAATATTTTAAATCGTGGGATGAACACAAAAAGCTCAGTAAAGAGCACTTAAAGAAGAAATCTGTCAGTCTAGTGAAAAATAGAAAAACTCATGAAAAACCTTTACTTAAAAACATATCTTTTAACCCTAAAATACATAATATATCCTTAAAAAAAATCACTAATTTACCTTTTGAAATCAAACGATTTCCCTGAAAACTCGAGAGTAAACATAGAAAAGTCATGCGGGTGTTTTGGGACATCATTATCATAGAACCCTTATAAAATCCTTACAATTGGAATAATCATACAACCGACTTCCAATATAATTATCTGAGATATCATTATCATAGAACCCTTACAATTAGAATAACCATACGATCAACTTCTAATATAATTCTTCGGAAAACATAATCATTACCCAATGCATTAAAACTTTTTTTTTTTGGCGCACCCATTTTATAAACTATATCGGGCTCACCTGTGAGCTATTATGGGGCTCAACCCTTCGTAAACAATGTCCAATGACCATGTCATGAATAGAACCCTTTAAAAACTCTTAAACCCGTGTGTAAAACACTTCTAGATCTCAAAATATAGTTTTCACTTAAAAACCATTTTCAATACCAAAATATTCAGAAAAAGGGAAAGTGGGGTTTTCTTTGAAGAAAATATGAAAACTTGTCGAGAAATCCAAAATTTAAATAACGATTACAGCAACGAGAAAAGTCATTGTCAACGTATACGTTAAAATAGAACATTCCTTTTATCATTTGTAAAGAAAGTCAAAACATTTTGTAAAAGATTCTTTTTGAAAACTTTTGAAAGAAAGTCAAGAGACATAAAATGTCATTTATGAATCTTTTATGTCCATATAAAAATATCCATAATTTTTAAAATATGGATATGGAAGAAAAAGTGAATTTTAAGGGAAATTTTAAAGAATTTTTAAAAGTCCCTTACATTAAGTTTGACTTGTCACGTACGTTTTTTATCTTCCTGAATAATAAACTTATGTTAATTATTTACTTGTTTAAGAACTTTTTCCAAGTTTATTATTACCTTTATTTTATTTATTACCATGAAATATGAAATTAATCATTTAAGTTTATGTCAGAAATTTTGATGATATTTGGTTTATAAGTTCAAAATGATTTTGGTAGGTTGACTATGACCAAAAAGGTCATTATTTGATTATCTTTAGAATAATAATCATGACATAATTATTATTTTTATACATTAATTATACTTTTAAATTCAACCATTAATTATAGTTATGAAAAATGAATTATGTTACAATCATTGAGATGGTAAACCGTACATACGTATAAGTAACGTTTCCATTTTTCAATGATCATTAGGGAAAAAAGGTAAATATCATTTTATTTTTCCAGAATGATCATAATATCATAAATACCATATTAATTCTTTAAATATATTTATATATATCATCCAATGTGATGTGATTATGAAAAACGAATCACATCGCTTCGTGGAGGTGATAGTCCTCACGTACGCATGAACGACGTTATCATTTTTCAGTGAATGAAAATGTAAGAAGGTAAATGATATATTATCTTTTAAAAATTGACAAATATATCATGAATATTATATATAAACATTAATTCCATCATTATAATCCATCCATTAGAGACGATGATGGAAATCGAATTACATCGGTTCTTGAGACAATAGTCTATTGTACACACGAATGATGATTTCGTTTCCCATTTGATGGAAGAAAAGATAAATATAGATTGTGACATTAACATAACAACATTTTAGTATATTTAGGATATTTATGCTATTATTTTAGCATGGTTGAAGAATATTTGAAGGTGGAAGAAGAAATAAAACTAAAATATGCGATCTTCTTTGGAAAGTCTCCTTTGATTAACACGTTAGGCCCTCTAAGGTTGGTATTCTGTCTAAACCAAGACCTCTATAATGAGAGGAGAGATTCTAGGAAGAGATTTGGACAAGGCTTGACCAAATCAAATGAGTTTTGAAGTATGAAGTAAAGTGAAGAAGAGATGTCTTTTTATAAGAGTGGGCATGAACACTTAGAATTTCTCAAAATATTAAATTAATATAAATTAATTTTTAATGCCAAATGGCTCCAAACTGATTAATTTTGAAGATATGACGATGATTGATCGAAATAATCTCATCCAATAAAAATTAGACAAGTTTTGACTATGTTTTTACCATTATCTTTTGATTTTAACTCTTAGTTAACTCTTTTGAAAATTAACACAATATTAAAATTTTTTACACTTTAAGGGTTAATAATGTTACTATAAAATGACAAACGACTCATAAATGCACCATAGTTGATGTCATTAACCACCTCCCATTAATTTGGTAGAATCTAAGTTTTTTAGGAATTTTATATCATTTAATAAAAAATTATTTTCATAAAATATCAATAATGTCAATTTTAGAACTATTCATTTACTTCACTTTTATAATATGAAGACAACCAAGGAATTTGAATCTAATCAATTTCCATATCCCTAACATATTTTAGTTATCTAGAAAATTCACGGGTCACCATGATTCTTTCAAATTATACTACTTTTAATATCATTATTTTATTTTTTCATTAATTGAATAATTATTGTGTTAGTGTTATGTAAGCATAAGGTAATTATTTTTTCACTAAAAATTAAAAACAAATTATCATGATGAAAATAAATCATTTAACTTTCAAAAGAGTTTATAACCGAACATATCATCTGATTATCCCTATGTTAAAAATATTTTAGTTATTAAAAACTAGTGACATTTTTGACTTTTATTTAAATAAAATATTATAAAGGTTATAATTGCATCCAATAGACAACAAAAAACCATATAATCGAATCTT
This sequence comes from Viscum album, assembly GCA_963277665.1. Lineage (NCBI taxonomy): Eukaryota > Viridiplantae > Streptophyta > Magnoliopsida > Santalales > Viscaceae > Viscum > Viscum album. The sequence goes on from OY728156.1 coordinate 1,851,728,204, forward strand.
GGATGAGTATGGATGAAATATAATCATCTAATAGAATTAAGGCAAGTGTTGGAAATATTTTATAGTTCTTATCATTTTATTTTTAATTTTAATTATCTAGTTTATTCTTTACCATGGTAAGGAAAATTATTAAGGTTACTATTCATATTGACAAAAAATAAAAGGACATATTTATCAGATTTGGACCCACTAATTATAAATATAGAATCCATTTTCAAAATTTAGAGCATAAAAGTGATCGAATTTAATTTAAAATTAAACCGGCAAAATGAAAAGAAAAATAAATTTTTTAGAAAAATGTCATTTTTAAATATAACATGTTTTTATATTAAATTCAAGTATAAAATTCATTTTAAAAACCATAATTGGATCATTTTAAATAAAAAGGAACAAATGACATTTTAAAACTAATTCAAAATAGAATTTGATTTTATAAAAAATTTAAAAGGAAATACATTTTTCAATAAAAATCAATATTTTACACTATTCATTGAAAAATCAATCTTTTTAGAAAATTCTAAAAAATTCATCCTTAAATAGTCTTAACAAGTTGAATTAAAAAATGAAGTTCATTTTTTAAAGTTAAAATCCTATAATTCGAAAACCATAGATTTTAAATAAAACCTTATAATTCATGAAAACTCGTTTTGGTTAGAAATAATGTTTTTTCCTTTCGACTCAAAAATTAATTAATATTATTATATTGAATATAACTTTATAATATCTAACTAATAAATATTTATAAGCATGAAAATGATTTATTCTAACATTCCTTGGGTTACATTCTTCTCTCCTTTTAAAATTACATACTCACAATTTTATTCATTTATTAAACAAGTGAGGATACATTTTCCTTATGAAATTTTCATATTCCCTTTTTTGCTTCTTCAATTATATGATTTTTCCAAAAAAAACTTAACTTGGTGAATTATATTGTTACGTAATACTAGCTCTCTATGGTTAAGAATTTGAACAGACTGTTCCTCATAAGAAAGATTCTCTTCCAACTGAACTATTTCAGGACTTAAAAAACATGAGATGAATTCGACACATATTTTCTTAACATCGAAACATGCAAAACGCTGTGTACCAGAGATAAACTGGGAGACATGGCTACTCGGTAAACAATTGATCCAAATTTTTACATGATTTCATACAGTCGAATGAACCGTTGACTTTACTTCCCCCTTTTACCAAAACACATAACAATTTTCCACGAAGATACTTTAAGAAAAAAAAAATGATCACCTACCTCGAAAGAAAGATCTTTCCTCCGGTTATCCGCACAACCTTTCTGTCTGCTTCGATCTGTCCTCGTATGTTGTTGAATTATGTCCACCTTCTTAACTATTTTCTCTACCAATTTTGGTCTCACCAACTTCCTTTCATCCACTTCATCCCAAAAAAGTTGGAGTTCAACATCGCTTTCCATATAATGCTTTAAAAGGCAACATTTGTATACCGAAATGAGAACTAATATTATAATAAAACTCAACTAAAGAAAGATGTTGATCCCAATTTCCTTGGTAATCCATTGAACAAGCGTGAAACATGTTTTCCAAGGTCTGAATTGTTTGTTTAGACTATCTATCAGATTGATGATGAAAAGGTGCATTGAAATTTAATTCAGTACCCAATGACTTCTGAAGTCCTTTCCAAAAATTTGAAGTGAATCTAAGATCACGATTAGATACAATGGAGAAAAGAACTCTATGTAACCTGACTATCTTCTTGAGATACAGTCGAGAAAGTTGATCCGAAGAGATAATATCTTGAATGAGAATGAAATGCGTAGATTTAGTTAATCGACCAACAATAACCCAAATTTCATTATTACCTCAACATGTTTTTGGAAATCCTACTATGAAATCCATGGATACATTTTCCCATTTCCACTTCAGTACTGGAAAAGACTGGAGTATTCCCTTCAGAAATTGTTGTTCTGCTTTAACCTATTGACAAGTCAAATATTTCATGGTTAAGTCAACAATATATCTTTTCATTCCATCCCATCAATAATAATCATGAAGGTCTCTATACATCTTTGTGTTGCTAGGATGAACGAAAAATGTGGAACTATGAGATTCACTCAATAATTCTTTCTTCAACTGTGAATCATAAGACACACATAATCTCTTTCCTAATATCAAAACACCTTCTTTGTTAACGCCAAATTCAGACAACTTACCCTTCTTAACCAATTCCACCTTATCCTGTAACCCACAGTCTTCCTTCTGAGCCTGCTTAATTCTATCTGCCAAAGCCAATTGCATTAAAACCTGAAACAAAACAGAGTAAGTTCCTACATCCACAACTTCTAAGCCAAAATTCATCAAATAATTAACCAAATGGTTCATGTTCCAAACATAGCATGATTAATGTAGCAATATTTTTCTGACTCAAAGCATAAGCTACTTTGTTTACTTCTCCATGATGATAAAGAATTGTACAATCATAATCCTCGATCAGTTCCAACCATCTTCTCTGTCTCATGTTTAACTCTTTCTGAGTGAATATACACTTCAAACTTTTATGATCACTATATATTTCATACTTGACTCCATATAAATGATGCCTCCAAAATTTTAAAACAAAAAACCACAATAGCTAATTCCAGACCATGTGCAAGATAATTTAACTAATGTGATTTTAGTTGCCGTGAAGCATAAATAATTACTTTATCATTCTGCATTAGAATGCAACTAAGTCCATTCAACGAAGCATCACTGTAGATACAAATTCACAATCTCTAGAGGGTAAAGATAAAATCGGAACATTCACCAATCTTCTTTTTAGTTACTGAAAACAATCATCACACTTTGTTGTTCAGATGAACTTATCTCCTTTTTGAGTTAACTTTGTTAGTGGGCTAGACAACCGAGCAAAATTTTCAACAAACTGCCGGTAGTAACCTGCTAAAATAAGAAAACTATGAATCTCTGTGACATTGGTAGGTCTTGACCATTCTTTAACAACGTTAGTTTTAGCAGGATCAATAATTATGCCATCTTTTGAAACAATATGTCTAAGGAAATAAATTCATTGTAATCAATATTCACACTTGTAAAACAATCCTTAAACGTCTTTCATGATCCTCATGATTTTTAGAATGAACCAACACGTCATCAATAAACACAATCACAAACTTATCCAAATATTCATGGAAGACTATTCATAAGATCATTAAATACAACTGGTGCATTAGACAACCCAAAGACCATAACTACAAACCCATAATGCCCATATCTAGTTTGAAATGCAGTCTTCGAAATATCTGCCTCCTTCACCGTCAACTGATGGTACCCCAACTTGAGATCAATATTCGAAAATACCACATTCCCTAGAGCTGATCAAATAAATCATCGATATGAGACAAATGATACTTGTTATTAACAACAATGTTATTCAAAGCTCTATAATCAATGCAAAGACTCATGAAACTATTTTTCTTTTTAACAAACAAAATAGGAGCACCCTGAGGTGATGTACTTGGATGAATGAAACTTTTATCTAGAAACTCCTACAATTGTTTTTTCAGTTCCAAAAGTTATACTTGAGCCATTCGATAAGGGAGTTTTGAAATTGGCTTAGTATCAGGTACTGAGTCAACATTAAACCAAATCTCCCGATCAGAAATAACACCTGGTTATTCATCAGGTAAAACATACAAATATTCATTCACTACTGGGACATCACTAATCTACACAATTTATTTCTTTTCAACAACATGCACTAAATAACATTCACTGCCATTTCTAATCAATTTCTTAGCTTCTTGGTAGGTTATCAAAGGTATAAAATCATTGAACAAAATTTTATTGGCTCCGCAATCTATCTTATCATGATAAAGTGAAAGTCAACACATACCCAAAATAATATCAGACTCTAGCATGGGCAGTTCAGCAAGATTTGTAGGGAAGACCATTCCACAGATAACAATAGGAATATTCCTATAAATCTTGGTTGCTTTAATATTTCCACCTGGAGTATTCACTAAAAGTTCTATCATACTTTCATGATGTGATATTCCCAGTATTCTTGCAAATTTCTCAGAAATGGAAGAATGCGAAGATCCAAAGTCAAATTGGGTATTGACATAATTCTAATAAACAATTAATATACCTATCATCATGAAGCGTGAACGATTGTCGCTTATTGACTGTTCAAAGGTCCAGTACTCTGCTATAATGTGTATATCGGCACTCGGATCAAATCCTCAACGATGATACTATATTTTGCAACCAATTGTTTTTGTTTTGTCTTTTGAGTGAGGGGGTTTGTTTGCAGTGCTTAGGTGAAATGATTGATTGATGAATGAAATTTAAAAATTTAATAAATATTGGGATGATTTCATTATTAGGGATGAAAGATTATGATTTTCTTGAGCTTTCTGATATATTGCATTAAATTAACACTTCACAAGACGATTTTGATCGGAATTCCCAATTGTTTTGGCTTTAATTCAATCTTTAACTAGGATTATAATCTCAATAAATACTTGTTCATGAAAGTGTATTTATGGTTACAATAATCCATTGAATCCACATGTTAAACCAATCATTTCATTAATCCATGACATTTTAAGTTTTAACAAACACAATGTTAACCTAAAGAATATTTAACGTCCAAAAGTTCTCAATCACTTGACATCTCTAAATCACGAATCACCCCATTTATATATTTACTCATCCATTGAGATGGTTAATAATCTGGTTTATGATGTATATGGTGAGGAGTTAAAAAGAAAAGAAAAAGAACGAGACTAGAAAAGAGTTGTGTGCCGAACACACACACAAATGGTGAAAAGAGGTAAAATACAAAACTTTGGATTGAATGAGAAAGTGGAATATGGAAGAGTTTTCAATTTGATTTAAACTATTTTAAGACCATTAATATTACACAAAATAAGGTGGATGAGAATTAGAGATGATGATGATGAGACCTACATTAAAATTCAAATGAAATTACAATCAAACTCATGCGAATACAATTGAAAACCAACGAAAATAAACAAGAAAAGAAAAGTGAAGGAGAAGTTTCTCTTGTTGAAAAAAGAGTGTGGAAAGTTCTTCCAAACCTTGGAAAAGCTATGGTCGTTCCAATACTCCTTTGTAAGTGCTGAAGTGCCAACCTCTTATAAGAAGAAAAGAGGAGTGTATTTATAACTTAAGGTGGTGGACTATTTGCATTTCAAAACTGTCTCATTATCCACTGAAAGAGGCTAATATTCATTGTTTATATTTTAATATTAATGTGTTTTAATGTCCATAAAAATTGGTTTTAGCGCATTTTATAAATTGAACTTCATTTCACATCATTGTGCAATTCATGTTTAAAGTGAGTCAATTTGGGACCAATTAATCATTATCTTGTGGAATTCATTATTTTGACTATTTGAATTTGATATTTTGGGATATTATTTATCACTTTGTGTGTAACATTTTTTCTTTCAAGATCAATGAATGAATCACAAGGGAAGATGAACATTTTTTGGCCATGAATGCATAAATTTCTGAACAAAATTGAATGGGCCTTAGCCCATCAAATAAAAGTGGATCTCAAAATTCAAGTCCAATAAAGCTCAAATTTTATTGTATATATAGAAAATTATGGGGAACATTTCATTCAATTGTGATTGAAGCAAATTCAGAGGTTTTCATGGTGATCCAGGTGGCCCAAGTTGAAGTTTAAATTACTAGCTAGATTTCAGGGCCCATAAAATCAGCCCACCATTTCGAGCATAAAACTCGAATGCATGACATAGAATGAAATTTTGAAATCTATTATAGGACACCTGGATGAAGATATTTCTCTTGTATGACCATCCTATATTCGAACATCTTCAATTTAATATTTGCACGCCAAAAGGGGAGATGAATCTGGTCTGAATTTTCTGGTCAATATTGAAAAGTACAATTTCCTTTTATTTTTCACCCACCTTTTACTATCCTAATTAAATTAGATGAAATTGATTTATGAGGGCTCGACCCTAGGACCCAAAAATGTCTATTTAAGGTGTGGCGGTGAAGGAATTTAGGGTAGAAGTTTTATTCTTTCAATTGTAATTTTACGCTTTCATTTTGTAATCACATTTTCATTTTTTATGATATAAGTTTTTTTGGATCACATTAGTTTCTCAATTAAAGTTCTTCTTCACTTATTCTTTCCTTTTCTTTAACATGTTGATACCGTTAAACCAAGGTGTGAATTTACTCACACCAACAATTGTGAAATTCCTCACACAACGGTGGAGTGTTTGTTATTTTTTTGTCAATCCTATTTCTTTAAGTCGACTCTCATCTTTCATTGTGATCTTTACATCATTGGAAGACTAACCCTTTTGTGGTTTGATTCTAGGGAGTTACTAGGGGTTGGGTGGATTTTATTTGATGTTCTTCAATTCTTAAATTAGTTCTATGGTTTGAGAGTTCCATCCTTTGACTTGTTTTCTTCTTTGTCTTCACTAACTTTAATGACTACACATTTTGAGTTCTATTACGATCCAATTCCTTGGAGTGATCATGAAAGTGATCCTATAAGTGCATTGTTGATTATCCTTGTAATTATGTATGGATTAAATCGGAGAATGATATTGGTGACTTATCTCATTGATTGAATACCTCTTGAACCAGTGAACGAAAAATTCATAAAAAAACAATTACATCCATTATAGCTCTAACAAAAACTTAGGATTGACCCATAATTTTTAATTGTTTTAGTTCAAGTCATTATGTTTTTTTATTATTATTTAAATTAACTCATTAGTTCTTCAAATCAAATAAATCAAAATAGTTGGACATTCTATAGAATGTACATGTTTGTAGGTTTCTTCTTAGGTTTCTGTGGATTCGATCCCTACATGTACTACTACAACCGCTTCTACCTATAGGGTAAATTTGAGTGTTACCAAATTTTGGCACCATTTTCGAGGATGTAAGTAAGTTATCTTAGAAACTGTCATCCTTTTCTCACCCCAAATTCTCTTTTCTCACCCCATTTCTCTTATATTCTCCCTGTTCTGTTTGTGTGTTTTTTGAGAATCTCAAATCCTAATTTCATTATACTACAATGGAGTATCTTTAACATTACGCCGTCATAAACCCAAGTTGGAATCAAATGAGAAATCAATATTGGGAAGCCTCTAAATTACGGAATTTCTCTAATCAAAACTTGAATGATTACACCGCACTCGGTGAGACGTACAATCAATGAGATGATAAATGTTTAAAGGAAAATTTTTCATCCCTCTCAAAGATGGTTGAACAAATCAATCATAGATAAGTACATGATGTTCAACCTCCCATCCAATATGTTCCTCATACATTTCTTGAAAAATCGTGTAATCAAATGGAGATAATGAATTTTGAGGTTTCATCATTGAGAGTAGAGCTACAAAGTATTGAAACGGTTATGGAACCCATTCCCACTCAAACTATACCTTCCTCATCATTGATAGAAGAATATTATTACACACAAACTTCTAATGAAAATGTTAATGAATCATCATTTTAATCTACAAGACCTAAAGAACATGAAGGAATTGTAGAAGGCTGTTTAAATCAGGAGCCAACTAATTTTCTGTATTCACAAGAGGGAAATTCGACATCGTAGATTGAGTGTTCTGAATATTTCTCCATTGATGATTTTTCAGAACCACAAATCACTGAACCATTTGGGAAAATCTTGAAATATGATTTTGTACCAACCACTTACAGTGATATGAAAAATTTTGGGGTTGAAACATATTATGTAATGAAATCAATTATTTCTAAAATTTTGGGAAAATAAATTGATCTTGATTTACATTTCCAATTTTCTTTAAGAAATTTCAATGAACCCAAACTCAAAATTATTTTCCTTCCTTCCCCACTCAAGTATCCCTTCATAGGGGATAACCAAGACCTTGTGGCTGTCATTCATTATTTTCTTGAAACCAATAATGTAGTAATGATCCTTAATGTCTTAGGTAAGAATACAAAAGAAACTGGATCAACTATTTCTAATATTACTTGTATTTTCCCATGCATTGTAGATCAAAAGATTGTACATGACACAAATTCTAAACAAAGAATCAATCTCAATCAAGTATAAGTAGAGAAAAATTTGCTTCTTAAAATGTTGAAAGTTGACATTGGGTAAGTTTGGGGGTCCAAGTCAAGTTAAATACTTTAAAATAAGCGCTTTCCGAGAGACAACTCGACTTCTGTGTTGATTTTATTTTATTTTATTATGTGTGTTTTTGTGTTTTTTCTTTTATGGGATCCCCTTGGGATTTTCAATTTTATCTAATGTTTCTTGTGTGTGAGATTTAACAATTGAGGCGGTTTAGTAATTTCAAATGAAACACATGTCTTTCTGAGTTCAAACCTAACCTTCAACCATCCCCAAGAAGTCTACTTGTGACATGAAGACAAAGTGATCCATTGCTTACTGATGGGCCATCAACTTCAAACCAAGTGACTTTGTTCCATGAATTCATATCAAATCACATTCTCCCCCTCTTTTTTTTCCCAATTTTTAACTCTCTCTTCTCTTCTCTTTCAACATCGAGGGCAATGTTATTCTAAGTTGTGGGAGTGAAAATTTGAGATCTAAAAAAATTTGGGCTTCTACGAAGAATTTCAATTCATTTTCCTTTCATGTGTTAATGTACATTGTAAAATATGAAAATTGTGGTTCAAATGATTTTTAATGCCTTGAGTATGATTTTAATGCATGTTTATGTTCATGAGCATAGTTTTTGGAAAGTGCGGTTGTCCGATGTGATTTTCAACGTTTATATTTTCATCCTCTTAATCAAAATGAAACAATGCACATCCATTAAATTTTGGGTGAAATTTTCAATTTTTGGGTACTTTTCATCATAACATAGGGTTTGAGACCACTTTTAGTTTAATTTGAGCATCCAACAAAAAATGAAAAAAGTCCGTATAAAGTAATGTTTTATCCAAATGTGTGACATCTGAAACATGGGGACCATGACTCCATAGTTTTCTTGCCCAAAGTTAGGCTTTACATCTCTATTCTAGAGGATGTAATTGAAAACATGTGCGGCATTCGAAACTTGGGGATCTAGTTGTCTTGCCCAGAGTTGGTCTTTTCATCTCTATTGTGGTCCAAAAAAAAAATCAAAAAAAAAAAAAAACAAAAAAATCAAAAAAAAAAGAAAAAAAATCGGATACTCATCTTAAGATTTAATGTGATTCACACTTAGAGATTCCATTTATTTTCCCCTTGAACAAGAAAATGACCCTTATGTCTTTTGTGATGCATAAGACATCATCCTACTTAATTGAAATTGGATAAAATATGTTGATGAATTTGAACAAAGGAATGAGATTAGGCTTGAGATATTCTTGTGAACTTATCTTGTGTTAAATGATTTTGATAGGTTTCATGATTTTTTGAAATGATGTCTTTTGATGAGCATTGTATGTTAAATGTTTTTGAAAAACAGAATTCAATTTCATATTTTGAGATACTTTTTGTTCAGGACTAGAAAAACTCAAGTTGGGGGGGGGGTGTAATTAGCCACTGGAAGAGGATAATATTCATTATTTATATTTTATTATTTATGCGTTTCAATGTCCATAAACATATGTTTTAGTGCATTTTATAAATTGAACTTCATTTCACATCATTGTGAAATTCTTGTTTAAAGTGTGTCAATTTGGGCCCAATTAATCATCAGCTTTTGGAATTAATTTTTTTGATTATTTGAATTCGATATTTTGGGATATTATTTATCACTTTGTGTGAGACATTTTTTCTTTTGGTATCAATGGATGAATCACAAGGGAAGATGAACATTTTTGGCCATGAATGTAGAAATTTCTGGACAAAGAAGAATGAGTCTTAAGCCCATCAAATAAAAGTGGAGCCCAAAATTGAAGCCCAATGAAGCTAAAATTTTAACTGAAGATAGAGAAAATTATAAAGAACATTTCATTAAACTATGACCGAAGAAAATTCAAAGGTTTTCATGGTAATTCAGGTGGCCCAAGTTGAAGTTTAAATTATTGTCTAGATTTCAGGGCCCATAAAATTAGTCCACCATTTCGAGCATAAAATCCGAACGAATGACCCAATTGGAATGAAATTTTGATAGCTATTGGAGGACACTCGGATGAAGATATTTCTCTACTACAACCATCCCAGATTATACCATCTTCAATGTAATATTTTCACACCAAAAAGGGGATGAATCTATTCTGACTTTTCTGGTCAACATTGAAAAGTCCAATTTCCTTTTATTTCTCACCCACCTTTTACTATTCTAATTAAATGGGAGGAAATTGATTGATGGAGGCTCGAACCTAGTACCCAAAAATACTTATTTAAGGTGTGGTGGTGAAGGAATTGGGGGTATAAGTTTTATTCTTTCAATTGTAATTTTATGTTTTCATTTTGTAATCGCATCTTCATTTTTTTTTCATGTAAGTTTCTTTGGATCACCTTAGTTTCTAAATAGAAGTTCTTCTTCTTCACTTATTCATTATTTTTTATTAATACATTGATACCGTTGAATCAATATGTGAATTTATTCTCACTAAAAATTTCTAAATTCCTCACACAACGGTGGAGTGATCGTTATATCTTTGTTTTCACTTCTTCAATCTCGTTTCTTTAAGTTGACTCCCATCTTCCATTGAGATATTTGTATCAATGGAAGGATAAACCTTTTGTGGTTTTATTCTAGGGAGTTTCTAGGGGATGAATTGGATTTTATTTGATGTTATTCAATTCTTAAATTAGTTCTATGATTTGAGAGCTCCATTTTTTGACTTATTTTCTTCTCTGTCTTCATCGACTTTAAGGACTACACATTTTGAGTGTTAGTACGATCCAATTCTTTAGAGTGATCATAAAAGTGATCCTCTAAGTGAATTGGTGATTAGTCTTTGAATTTTGTATGGATTAAATCAGAAAATGATATCAAAGACTTATATTATTGATTGGATACCTCTTGAACTAGTGAACAAAAAGTCATAGAAAAACAATTACATCTATTCTAGCTCTAACAACAACCTAGGATCATCCCATCATCTTTAATTGTTTTAGTTAAACTCATTGTATTTTTTTATTTTTATTTAAATCAACTCATTAGTTATTCAAATAAAACAAATCCAAATAGTTGGACACTCCCTAGAATGTACGTTTCTGTAGGTTTCTTCTTAGGACTTTGTGGATTCGATCCCTACCTATACTACAACAACCACTTCTACCTGTAGGGTAAATTTGGACGTCACCACTGACCCTCAATTTGGATAAACCTTTTGACCATGAATAAATCCAAATATAGAGAAATCTTCTTCTTCAAAGTTGTAGATATTGGTGTTGAGTGTTCACCCTCAAAATTTGGCGACCATTGGACTTTTGTAGCCAAAATTATGACTATTTTCCTAAACCATGTGATTTTGTCTAGTTTTATCTATTTTTTTTTCAAAGGCCACAATGTAAATGGTTTTTAGGCTAGGAAGATGAACTAAAATCCGAACCATTTATTCTAAAAAGTTTGTATCCTATATCTTGAATTTCTCCCCACAAAATCACAGCTCAATTGAACTTCTAGATTGGAATAAAAGTCAATAATTGTGGGCTATTTTCAAATTATGGATAGAATTTTGGACTGAAATTTCATGCATTAATTGGGATACTTATTGGTTGAGTTGGGCCATAATTTTTTTATCCAAAATTTATTTGGATATCCTCGAACATATTATGGAGTTTCATCAAATTTAGGCTTTGGATTGAACCTAGAAATTCAATCATCATGGCTAGTCCAGTTTTCATCACATATTCGGCGGGACTTCTTGTGTGGCCCATATGACCCTTCAAATGGTTGAATTAGCCAATCCTCTAGTTGGATGAATTATAGTAATTTGAATAAGAAATCCTAAAAAACAAGAATCACATAGTTTGGAAAGTAGGGTGATATTTATGTTTAAAATAGTAAATTGACTCGAATCTGGATTAATTCAAATAATGCTAAAAAATCATATTTAATATTAAAGCATGAGTATTTCACACTAATTATGAACTTTTACTTGAAAATCGATAAATTGAGTAGATAAAAAATTATGATTAAATGAATAACATCAACTTCCCCATGCTTAGACTTGTGCATGTCCTTATGTACAACAAATAAAAAAATATTACAAAAATCATTTTCACTCACTGATAAATATTAAATTTTTTTTTCGTCAATCAATGGAGGAAAAGACTAGTTCACTCATTCATAACTAATCCCACCATAATTTGTTACTGCAATCATGTGTTAATACAATTCATTTTTTTGTTCAAAATTTGAATTGGAAAATGTGGGAACTCAAAGCTTACTCATCTCAAGATGATGTAAATTTTTTCAAGTTCACTCATTCACAAAAAAAAGTGAAAATAATAGAGTTTGTAGGAGCTACCAGCTTCCATTCCCTATTATAAAGTGCACAAAAATTAATAGGTCATTTTTGAGGTTTTTTAGTGGCTATGAGATAGTAAGAATATAATGCCCAAAAGAGTGAAAAATGGGTAAAACACCAACATGAAAAAAGCAATGCACAATTTTTGAAATGAGTCATGGAAGGAAATAGAAACACATATTTACAAGGGTACGAATGTGTCAATAAAGACAATAAAGAGAAAATTGGAAGATGATGAAAAGATGAAATATGTACAAAACACAAAACTTTTCCTAATGACATAAGAAAATATGATGTAAGTGTTTTTTTCTTTCTTTTTTTCCCTTTTTTTCGAAAGTTGCACTTGGAACTAATCTTACATGCATCTATCAACCGTTGATTTATACCCTCATGAAATTAATTTTAATAGTTATAACAAGATCAATGGTTGATGAAGAGTGATTTTTAACCCGCCTAAGACATAACCCGTTCAATTTGTTTTCATTTTTTTGTTTTTTTTTTCAATTTTTTTTTTCATTTTTTGAACACTTTTCAATAACATTTTTACAAAATTACATAAAAATAAATCCATTACCAAACTTCACCAAATTCAAACCTCTCCCCCATACTTAAAATGGATTTTTTCCCTCAAGCATATGATGATATATTGGAAATCAATGAAAGTACGCCCAAAATGAAATCTATTCTATCCATAATTAAATTTTAATAAATCATGTAATGAAAATTCATGTAGATGTTTGGTGAGACAAGGTTTTTGACTTGCAATGTGGCTATTAAGAAAAAGGTTTTTATAGGCTTGAAGGAGATTTCAAAAGGAGGATCAATGTAAGGGTAATAAGAGGCTATTTGACTATTTTGATTGCCATGTGGTTCAGAAAATGGATCTATCATATTATTGCGCACCAAAGTATGAAATTCATTTTAAAGGTTCACAAACTCAAGACTCACAATCAATGGTGAAAAACACACAAAATGAAAAGATGGTTGTAGGTGACCTTGACATGAAAGCTGGCATTGTTCCTCATGATAGGAGAAAAACATTTTCCAATAAAAAATTGAGTATTCAAATCTTAATGGAATTGACAAAAAAAAATTTATCCTAGTTTATGATGAAAATACAAGATTCTTGAGATTAAAAAGTCATTTGAATCCCCAAAATGGTTGGACAACATTTCAAAATTTAACGGTGATTCATTGCGACTCTTTGTTTTTTATGTATTTTTTTTGTTGTTTTGTGTTTTTTTTTGTTTTTTTAAATACACACCCACACAAAAGAGAAGGAGGCAAAAAGGGTTGATGAATAAAGTGGTAAAAAAATGATAGAGAAGGTGAGAATGAAGGAGGAAGAAGAAGAAAGAGAGGGAAAAAGGGGGGGGGGGTCGCCCTCTCCATCTAATGGTGGGTCTACCATAGTAGTTAGGGATTCAGTGGAAGTCGATGTGATTCTCAGGGTATGTGTCTTCTCATGGTGATGCTTTAAACGATGTCCATTAACTATAAATGTCCTTTTGGAATAAGAGTCATAGACTTGCACTACACCAAATGGGTAAACATTAGTAATAATAAAATGACCTTCCCAACAAGAATTAAGTTTACCTGGGTGAAGTAGAAATCGAGAATTGAAGAGAATTATCTTTTCATATTCATGAAATAATTTTCACAGGATGTGTTTTTCATGGAGTGCCTTATATTTTTCTTTATAGAAATTGGAATTCTCGTAAGAATCAAGGCGAAGCTCCTCCAGTTTAGTCAACTACAACAATCTCTCTTCATCATATTTTTCAAAATAAATGTTATAGTATTTCACAAACCAAAATGAATTATGTTGGATTTCAACCAGTAAATGACATGCTTTTCCAAAAACTGGTATAAAAGGTGACATCCTAGTGGGTGTTTTATAGGCAGTTCAATATGACCAAAGTGCTTCACTAAGTCTTTCAGGTCGTTCTTTTCTTACGGGCTTAACAATTCTCTCAAGCACTCTTTTTACTTCTCTGTTGGAAAGTTCTTCCATTCCATTTGTTTGAGGGTGATATGCAGTTGATGTTTTATGTACAACCCCATGTTTTTCAAGCAATTCTATGGTTTGATTACAGAAATGGGTTCCTAAGTCACTTATCAAGGCAAAAAAATTTCCAAATCGATGGAAGATGTGACTTTTTAGGAACTTACTAATAGTATGTGCATCATACTTTCTAGTGGGGTTGCCCTTTACCCATCTAGAAACATAGTCAACTGCAAGAAGAATGTAGGAGAATCCATTGTAAGGGGGTAAGGGTCCCATGAAATCGATGCCCCAAACATCAAAGACCCCACAAAAGATTAGGGGATTTTGGGGAGTTTCATTTCTTTTGGAAATTGTTTCAATCTTTTGGAAAGTAAGACATGATTGACAGAACTCATTTGAGTTCTTAAAGAGTGAAGACCAGAACAATCCAGAGTCAAGTACCTTTTTGGAGGTCCTTTTGTGGTCCAAAGTGGCCACCTCTGGGCATTGAGTGAAAAAATTCCAAGATAGAGGAATGTTAATATTCATCAACACATATCTTAATCATTATGTCAATCCCAATTTTCTAAAGTTTATTATCTTCTCAAAAATAGTATTTTGAATCAATTTTCAGATTCGTTTTTTGTTCTTTTGAAAATTTTTCAAGAAAAACACCATCAACCAAGTAATTTACAATTGGGGCATACCATGGTAACTTTGGAGTGAGAGATTAGAGGATTTTAGTGGTAAATTCAGGTTTAATGATTTCAGAATGAGAAGAATTATAAATTCTACTTAGGTGATCAACCAAGAGGTTTTCTTTTCCAGGTCTATATTTGATATCAAGGTCAAACTCTTGGATCATTAAGATCCATATTATTAGCCTCGATGTGGAATAAATTTTCTTGAGTAAGGATTTTAAAGTTTAATGGTTTTTAAAGATGATTATTTTTGCGGCTAAGTGAATAGGTCAAAATTTATCCAAGGAAAAAACCACATCTAGAAGTTCCTTTTCAGTTATAGTGTAATAAGATTGAGTTTCATCCGGTATTTTTTAGGCATAATTGATGACATGAGGAATTTTTTTTCTTCTTTGACCAAGTACGACCCCAATGGCCCTATCAGAAGCATCACACATCAATTTCAAGGGTAAGGACCAATCTGATGGTTGGATTATTAGGGCATATGTAAGCATGACTTTAAGTTCAATGAAGGCTCTCTTACAAACCTCATCGAAATGGAATTTAACTTCATTTTGGGGAAATTGAGTGAGTGGAAGAGAAATCCTACTTAAGTTCCGGATGAATCGCTGATAGAAACCGACATAACCAAGGAATGATGTCTTGAACTAATGTGGGTTCAGGAAGTGTTTGGATTACCTATATCTTTACCGGATGGACTTGAATACCCTCATGAGAAATTATGTTCCCTAGAACAATCCCATAAGTAACTATGATGTGACATTGTTCAAAATTCAGCATAAGGTTACATTTGACACACAGGACTATAGAGAGTGAATGCAATCAGGATTCAAATAAACCACCATAAATGAAAAAGTCATCCATGAATACCTCCGTGCAATGCTCAATGAATTCAGAAAATATACTCATCATACACCTCCGGAATGTTGTAGGAGCATTGCAAAGGCCTAAAAGAATTCTCCTATATATGTATGCTCCAAAGTGGCAAGTGAATGTAGTCCTTTATTTTTCCTAAGGTGTGATTGGGATTTGGAAGTAGTAGGTTTATCCACCAAGAAAGCAATAATGTGACTTTCCGGCTAATTTTTCTAGCATTTGATCAAGGAAAGGAAGTGGATAGTGATCTTTTCATGTTTTAGCATTCAATTTTCGATAATCAATGCACACACACCATTTGTTTTTCACTCAAGTTTTGACCACCTCTCCATGTTCATTTGTGAAAAAAATTATCCCACCCTTATTAGGTACTACTTGAATCAGACTAACCCATTCACTATCAGAAATTGGGTAGATAATACCAGCTTGAAGAATCTTGGTGAGCACTTCCATAACTACCTCAAGTATGAGTGGATTGAGTCTTCTTTGAGGTTGTCTAATTGGTTTGGATGATTCTTCTAAATGGATGTGATGCATGCAAAGGGAAGGGCTGATTCCTGGTATGCAATCTAGGGTCCAAACTAAGACCTTTTTGTTTTCCTCTAACACCTGAACAAGTTTGGAATCCTCGGTTTTAGTAAGTGCAACAGAGACAATGATAGGATATGAGTGATCATGGAAAAGGAATGCATAATTCAGGTGTGAAAGAAGGAGTTTCATATCAATTTCATCATTCATTTTTAGGACAGAAAAATTAGGAACATAGGAAGGGATTCCTGTTAGTTTTTGATTCATTTTCCTCATTACTGTCTGATCGCACCACGATTCACTGTTTCATTTTCACCCTTACACCACTGTGCTAAACTAGTTTTGTATTGAAAATTCCAAATATAATATAAAAATTCACTTCATTTTTTATTCCATTATTTAATATTTATCATTATTAAAAGGTTCAATTATACATTTTTTGATATTTTCATTGTAGGTGGAGGTGATTTAGAGGTCCCAGAGATGATCTAGAAGGAAAATGGGCCAAACTGCATGGAATCCCAAGGACACCTGTCCACTATTTGTACATTGCACAATATCTGTGCATTCAAATGGGATGAAATTTTGTGGTCCAATCCAAAACTTCATGGGCTATAACTCATCCCAAGAAAGCAAAGCCCAATTCGTCCATCTGTTGGCCCAACTGAACCAATCTGTCTAGGGGACAAAATATACCCGAATTCAAAATTTAGGTTCAGTATTTTGACAATATCTCCCAATACAGATGTTCAATGGCCACCAAAGTTTACAGGGAGACATTCAAGAGACCGGCCAACAACTTTTTTTTCCAATTCGCAATATGGTCGTTTACTTGTCCAAAGCCGAGACACAAGTAGTATCTTGAAAACTAGGTGCCCAAAACCACTTCCCATTTTGGTTATAAAAGGGCACAATGAGAACCACATTTGAAAGTTCAAACCAGAAGAAAATATATGTCATTTTGGAGTCCTAGAGGAGTATCATCCTCATCCTAGAAGTTTTGGAGGCCCCTATCCTCATAGGGGGTCAAGAATGAAGGAGTTCCACCTGAGTTTCCTCCTCCTCTCGATGGTGGGATAAACAGTGAGTTATCATTATGAAGGATCTACACACTAGAAAAGGGAGTTCCAGCACATAATTATCTACTGATTTTGTGTATATTTTTGTTTTTAATTGTTCTTTTATATGTATATTAACTTGTTTTGATGCATTTAATTGAAACAATTTTTATTTCATAACTAATCGGTGTGCAATTTTAAGTGCATGACTTGTCCTGTTCTGATTGGACAATATAAGACTCATCTTCTTTCTAAAAAATTTAAGATTTTAGTGTTTCTTGAAAAACCTTAATTCATGATAAGGGGCTGTAACTTGACTATAAGATTTTTATGTAAAAGTTTAGTCCTATTTGCATAATTTTAGGGGTTGTGGGTACCCGAGATCTTGGTTAACCCTCACTCAAAGGATTACACCAAAACATAATAATCAATTAAGAACAAGAAACTTTTCAATTAGTGTAGTAACTTAGAAATGATCACATACTTATAATATATTTTTCATAATCCACTTGATTGTCAACTATTAAACTCATTAAATTAAGTCATTCTATTTTTAAAACTGTTTTCAAAACCACCCCCTCTTTTAGTCTTTTTTATTAAAAATAAACACTATAAACCTATCAACACTCCTTGAGAGATGACCTAGGGTATTCCCCAAACTATATAATCATCTTTAAATCATAATCAATTTCACATGTCATGAAAATGCGTTCAATATTTTGTGCCGTTTTCGGTGAGCGCTTCTGCTTTTAGTGTGCATTTTTTTATAAAAATATTGTTAATTTTGTAACTATTTCTTTGATTCTTTCCTTTCTTTTTTTAGTTGATTTCTAAAATATTCTTCTTGTATATGTTTTGTGCATGAATAGTTCTACTCTGAGATATTTACTGCCTTTGAAATCGAATCTGAGATGATCCTACATCAACGATACCATGACACACAAGACAACCCTTTGAAGGAGGACACATCACATCTTGAATCTCTTCTTGATCCTTCTTCTTCTTCTGGAACCAACATCAAAATTGAACTAAACTTGCATAACATGGATGGAAATTATAGAATACTAAAAGAACTAATCTCTCCTGATGTTGATATCCAACCCACTTACATTCAAATACAAGGCAAGACACCCAATTTCAAACTAAAATATGGTTTAATTCACTTATTACCAAGATTACATGGACTCACAGGAGAAGATTCCCATAAGAACTTAAAATAATTTCATACTATTTTTTACATTAAAACCTGAAAATGTGGATTAAGAACAAGTAAATCTTAGAGAATTTTCTTTTTCATCATAATACACTGTAAAAAACATTTTTTACAATGTTAATTCACCAATTAGAGGCTGGGCGGACACGAAACACTTTTTTCTTGAAAAATATTTCTCAGCCTCTCGAACCGCAACTACAAGGAGAGAAATCTATGATATAAGACAATCACAAGGGGAAACATTACATGAATATTGAGAATTATTTAAAATATTATGTTCAAGTTTCCCACATCACCAAATAAGTGATCAACTTTTAATTCAATATTTTTATGAAGGTTTAATTACTATTGATTGAAATATGATTGATGCTACCACAGGTGACACACTAGTTGATACAACCCCAATTTCTATAGGAACTCTAATTGAGAACATGGAACAGAACACTCAACAATTTGGTTCAAGATCCAATGTAACCATTTGAGGTGTCTATGAGGTGAAAAGTATTGAATTCGAGATAAAGGTGGACACTAAGTTCAAAGAGGTAAGTACCCTTCTTTGACAACTTTCTCTTTCCCAAGGGAAATCCCCAATCTCCTCCTCCCATCCATTGTGGAATATGTTTTTATGACACCCATTATTCTGACCAATTCCCCCAACTAATAGAAACTTATGAGAGTTTTGACACAATCTTTCTAGGCCACCTCTATAACCAAACCTTTAAGAAAGAAACTTACTATCTATCCAACCATGGGTGGAAAGAAAACAAAGCTTATAGTCAAGGTGAGTATTCAAAATCAACCTCAGAAACAATGGAACCAACCGGGGCAGAGTAGTCATCCACCACCACCACCACCCAGAAATACCCAATCACCACAAATGAATTTCCAACAATCCCCTCTAAAAGATGAGCCTAGCCTGGAATACATGATGAAACAAATGACTGCCAACAATCTCCGATTCCAACAAACCACCCAAGCCACCATACAAGATCCAAAAAACCCAATTAGGCCAACTCACCAACTCGGTGGGGGGAAATCCAAAGTCATGGGTTAGATAAACTACATTCTCAACCAATAGTTAACCCTAGGGATAAGAGAAATGTTAGTGCCATTACCCTTCAGAGTGAAACACAACTTAAGTGCCAAATGACCCCTCCAATAGAGTTATCATCTCCTAAGAAAAAAACCATCCCAACTGTTGAAATTAGTCTAAATATTGAAAAACACTATCCTAAGAGAATACCTTCTAATGGAAAGAGTGCGTCTATTGATGAGATACCTATCCCAACCATTCATCTTCTATTTCTCCAAAGGTCCACCCAACCAAAAAAACAAAAATAAACTAAACTCGATAAAGAAATCTTGAAAACATTCAAAAAAGTGCAGGTTAACATCCCCTTGATTGATGTCATGAAGAAAATTCCAAGATATGACAAGTTTATGAAGGAGATGTGTACACACTGAAGAATACTTTGTGGTTATGAGAAGGTGAGATTGGGGAGGAATGTATCGGCATTGATAGATCCATCACTACCCACTAAATTCAATGATCCTAGAACTTTTTCGATTCCATGTACCATAGGGTGGTATTCATTTTCCAATGCTATGCTTGATTTGGGTGCTTCTATAAATGAGATGCCTCACTCCATTTACTCTTAATTACAGGTTGGAGAACTGAATCCCACTAGAATTGTTTTTCAATTAGCAAATCAGAGTAAAACACACCCTTCTGGTGTGTTAGAGGATGTTATTGTGAGAGTGAAAAATTAATTATTCCTAATGATCTTTATTTGCTTAAAATGGAAGATGATAAGATGAATTTAAAGGACCCAATTATATCAGGGAGGCCCTTCTTGAAAACCATCAAAACCATAATTAATATCCACAATGGTACATTATCTATGGAGTTTGATGGTGACATTGTCCACTTCAACATCCTTGATGCCATGAAGTACCCCTAAGAAGAACATTCATATCTCTCTCTGTTAACTCTATAAATGTACTACATTCCCATGAAAACACTTCTTTTTCAGTCCCTCGATACCCTTTCCGAGTTTTTATCCTTGATTAAGATTCTAGGTAATGAATCATGCATTTATTGTTGTAGTGGTCTAGAAAAATGTCATGCATGTTTGTTAATTGATGATTTCTTAAGCACTGAGGATCACATGTCCATCGATGATACTACTAAGCTTGTAAATGCTCATTCCTCATCCGAGGATGATATCATTGAGTAATTAGATGAGAATAGTGACCTATCACTTTCACACACACTCCCATGAATCCAAAACCCCCCTGAATTGGAACTAAAACAACTACCTCAAGATTTAAAGTATTCTTATATTGAGAATGGAAACAAGTTTCCCTTAATCATTACTAGTTCACTCCCTACTGAGCATGAATTGCGACTGCTTGAACTTTTGAGGGAGTATAAACAATATTTGGGATGAACACTTGCTGAAATTCTTGGTATTAGACCATCAATTTGCACATATCATATATTGTTAAATGATGAGGCTAAAATAGTGAAGCAATCACAATGTCGAATGAACCGAAACCTCCTAGATGTTATTAAAAATGAGGTAACAAAATTATTGGCTGCTGGAATCATTTACCCCATCTCTGATAGCCAATGAGTCATTCCAATGCAATTTTTCCTAAAAAAACTGGTCTTACAGTAATAAAAAATGAAAATAATGAATTGGTTCCAACTCATGTGTAGAATAGTTGGCATGTCTATATAGACTATCGCTGACTAAACCAACATATTAGGAAAGACCATTTCCCATTTCCATTCATTGACCAAATGCTAGGGAGGTTAGCAAGAAATTCCCACTATTGTTTCCTTAATGGGTATTTTGGATACTTTTGGATCCATATTTCCCCCAAGGATTAGGAAAATACAACCTTTACTTTCTCCTTTGACACATTTTCATATAGGAGGATGCAATTTGGTCTGTGCAATGCTACATGTACTTTCTAGCAATGCATGGTTAGTATTTTTTTAGATTACCTGGAGAATTGTATGGAAGTATTTATGGACGATTTCACTGTCTATGGATCCTATTTTGAGGAATGTTTGAGTAGTCTAGGTTCTATCCTACATCACTGTATTGAAAAGAATATCGTATTAAATTATGAGAAATGTCATTTCATGGTGCGACAAGGTATAGTACTTGTGAATTTAATTTATGGGGATGGTATCCAAGTAGATAAATTAAAAGTAGATGTCAATTATTCCCTACCATTCCCCAAAAATGTACAAGATGTGCAGTATTTCCTAGGTCATGCTAGATTTTACCATCATTTCATTCGTGAATTTAGTAAAATTTCACTCCCACTCTCCCAATTGCTCCAAAAAGAAAATGATTTTTTTGATAAATAATGTGAGGAAGCATTTAATAAGTTAAAATGGAGTCTCATGTCAACCCCGTTAGTCCAACCACATCAGTGGGATTTACCATTTGAGCTCATGTGTGACACCTATGACTATGCAGTTGGGGAAGTCTTATCACAAAGGATCAACCGAGCTCCACATGTCATTGCCTATACTTCATACACACTGCACCCTGCCCAAGAAAACTACACTACAACAGAAAAATAATTTCTTTCCATTGTGTTTGTGTTCGATAAATTCAAGTCTTACCTTTTAGGGTCAAAATTCACTGTGTTATAAAACCATGTAGCCTTCCAGTTTCTCCTTAATAAATTGGAAGCCAAACCGCATCTCATTCACTAGATGCTCCTCATTTAGGAATTCAATCTAGAAATTAGGGATAAAAAGAAGTAGAGAATGTGGTGGATGATCATATTGGTAGGATCCTCCCATCCTCAGACATTGACTCACCCCCTGTACTCCCATAAATGACATGTTTCCAGATGACCAATTGTACTAAGTGAAAGATGACATTCCTTGGTATGCTGGAATTGTAAATTATTTGGTAGAATCTTGCATTCTTGCTGATTTCAATAAAAACCAGACTGACCATCTAAAACATGAGTCCCGTTGGTACATTTAGGATGACCTATACCTTTGGAAAACATGTAGTGATCAAGTCCTCAGGCATTGTATTCCTGATAGCAAGTTTCAATCTATCATTAGGTTCTTCTACACTCTTGCTTGTGGGGGCCACTTTGGTCCACAACAGACTTCTCTTAAGGTCCTTGATTCTTGTCTTTTTTGGCCAACACTTTTTTCGAAATGCCTATGATTTCTATAAATATTGTCCTCACTGTCAAATAATGGAGAATGTATCTAAAAGAAATGAAATGCCACAAAAATCCTTTCTCTTCCATGAAATTTTTGATGTTTGGGGCATTGAATTTATGGGACCATTCCCCAATTCATTTGGGAACTTGTACATTCTTCTTGTAGTTGATTATGTGTCGAAATGTGTAGAGGCATGAGGCACAAAGACAAATGATTCCAAGATAGTTGTGGAATTTTTGAGAACCCAAATTTTTTGTAGGTTTGGATTACCTAGGTTCATCATTAGTGACCAGGCTTCTTATTTCTTCAATCAAACAATAAAATCTCTTTTGTGTCGGTATGTGGTTGAGCATAGAGTGTCTACTACATATCACCCAAAAACCAATGGTCAAGACGATGTGTCAAATTGGGAGGTAAAACAGATTCTTGAAGAAAAAGTTCAACCTAATAGAAAATACTGGAGTCTTATACTCGATGATTCATTATGGGCCCACCATACTGCTTTCAATACTCCCATTGGAATGTCACCCTCTCAACTTGTGTTTGGAAAAAGTTGTGACCTCCCTGTTGAGATTGAGCACTGGGCCTACTGGGACATCAAAAAATGCAATTCTAATCTTTTTGGTGCAAGTGATTAAATGAAGATGCAAATTCACGAGTTAGAGGAAATGCATAGAGATTCATATGAGAACTCTTGGATTTATAAGGAGAAAACCAAAGTTTCCCATGACCGTATCATCCTTCATCATCTATTCCACATTGGGCAGAAGTTCCTCCTCTACAATGCAAGGATGAAGTTGCATCCAGGTAAGCTTCATTCCCACTGGTTTGGAACATACACTATTACTAATGTCTCTCCATTTGGTGTTGTTCAGGTTCAAAATGAAGAAACAAACCAAACCTTTACTGTCAATGGGAAGCGGCTGAAGCACTTCCACAAAGCTATTCTGGAGTCCCCGATGGAGGAAATCTAACTTCAAGAAGCAACCTATGAATGAAACCCACTAGGTTTTATCCTTCCCACATTCTATTTTATTACAGTGAAGACGTTGTACACTTTAGGTGTGTGTGGGGGGTGTGGGGTGGGGTGGGTATGTTCCTGGGTTAAGAATTTTCATCATCTTTCTTTCTTTTTCTCTTTTTCATTTTCTTTATAGTATTTTCACTTGTCTTCCTCCTAGTTTTCTCCCCTCACTTTTCTATCAGAATGTTAATTTTTAATGCCCACTTTATCATGGAAAATGATGCCCGTTTAATCATAGAAGTTATTGAAAATGCATGAGGAATTTTCATATTTTATATTGTTTTAACATTCAATTTTTTTGATGAAATTTTAATTTCAATAAGAATTCAATACTATGGTGTGAATTTATTTTGAAATTTGTTTCTTTGGCGATGATATAAATGATTGTATCATTTTGAAATATTTGAGAAGAATGATACCCTTTTTTTGAGAAGTGTAAGGGAAAATTATGTCACTGAATTTCTCTACACACCTTTTCACAAAACCATGAAGTGTGAAAATATCTTACCTAATATAAGGTAAATATAAGTTAGGTTAATTTTTCTCTACTTTCCAAAATGATTTTTCCATACATTTGTTCCTTATCGAATCTATTTCATTACTGTACTTGATTGACCTATGCGTGTGTACCTGTTATCTGACTGTTGTACGCACTCAAAATAAAAATAAAAAAGGAGGTAAAAAACCACCCTTCCTTGACTTTTTATCTTGTTATAACTATTAAAATTAGTATTGTCAGAAGTTCAAATAAGGGTTGAGAGAAGAGTGTGAGATTTTTTCCAAGTGCAACTTTTGAAAAAAAAAATAATAAATGAGGGGAGTGATTAAATGTACAACATATGGGGATATATAGGTCGAGATCTTATGGTTTAACTTCTAGGAATTCGTAAGTGAGTGAGTCTTAAAATTTGATTGTAAAGGATATAGGGAAGGTTCGGTGGAAAGGATCACGTAAGTCGAAATTTTTTAAAATAACTTATATTTACTTGATATAAAGTGAAAAGAATAGCATGAAATGGTTGTCACAAACACACATGGAGGATTAGTTACACAATTATGTTTTGAATTATTTTCTTCGATTGGTATCATGCATCTCTTGAAATTTCATTCTGATACAATTTTTGAGACATCTTTTTCTATGATCACTAAGAATAACTCAGTGTGATTTTTCCTTTGATCACATTTCTATCTGGAATTAAAATTTTATTGAATTTTAAATCTTTATAAAGTTGAAAATATCTATATTCATAAATTTTGTAAATATGACTTTTCCCATGAGTGAAAATGTTTAGGTGTGGGGGTGTGATCGCAATGCGATTCACTGTTTCATTTTCACCTTTACACCACTATATTAAACTAGTTTTGTATTGTAAATTAAAAATATAATATAAAATTTCACTTCATGTTTTATTCAATTATTTAATATTTACCACTTTTAAAAGGGTAAATTATACCTCTTTTGATATTTTCATTGCAGGTGGAGGTGTTTAGAGGCCCCGAAGATGATCAAGAAGGAAAATGGTCCAAACTGCATGGAATCCCAAGGACACCTATACACTATTTTGAACATTACGTGATATCTGTGCATTCAAATGGGATGAAATTTTGTGGGATGATCCAAAACTTCATGGGATACAACCCATATTAAGAAACTGAAGCCCAATTCATCCATATGGTGGCTCATCCGAACCAATCTGTCCAGGGGATAGAATCCACCTGAATTCAAAAGTTAGGTTTGGTATTTTGAAAATATCTCTCAATCCATATGTCCAATGGCCACTAAATTTTATAGGGATACATTCAATAGGCCGGAAAACAACTCTTGTCTTTTGTCTAAGTCGTGATATGACCATTTACTTGTCTAAAACTAAGACACAAGTGGTATCTCGAAAAATGGGTTCCCAAAACCACTTCCCATTTTGGATATAAAAGGGAACCATGGGAACCTCATTTTCAAGTTTGATCAAGAATAAAATATCTTCCATTTTGGATTTTTAAAGGAGTCTCATCATCCTAGAAGTTCTGGAGGCCACTATCTTCATAGGGGGATCAAGAATGAAGAAGGATTTCCACCCAAGCTTCCTCCTCTCGATGATGGGTTAAATGGTGGGTGATCATTGAGGAGGAACTACACACTTGAAGAGGGAGTTTCAAAAAATAATTCTCTACTAGTTTTGTGTATATTGTGGTTTTGAATTTTTCTTTTATATACATCTTAACTTGTTTTGAGACATTTAATTGAAACACTTTTTATTTCATAACCGATCGGTGTGCAATTTTAAGTGTGTGACTTGTGTTATTCCGATTGGACAACATAAGACTCTTCTTCTTTCCCAAACATTTGAGATTTCAGTGTTCCTTGATAAACCTTAATTCATGATAAGGGGATGAAACTTGACTATACGATTGTTATGTCAATGTTAAGTTATATTTGCATCATTTTAGGGGTTGTGGGTACCTAAGATATTGGTTAACCCTCAATCAAAGGATTAGACCAAAACCTAAGTATAAATTAAGAACAAGGAACTTTTGAAGTGGTGTAGTAACTTGGAAATGATCACATACTTATAATATATTTTTCAGAATCCACTTGTTTGTCAACTATTAAACTCTTAAATTAAGTCATTCTATTTTTAAAACTGTTTTCCAAACCACTCCCTATTTTAGTCCTTTTTATTAAAAATACACACTCTAAACCTATTAACGCTCCTTGATATATGAACTAGGGTTTATTCTATACTATAGAATCATATTTAAATCATAATCAATTTGACTTTTCATGAGAACATGTTCAAATTTTTGCACCGTTGCTGGAGATCGCTTTTGTTTTTAGTGTGCATTTTTTTATAAAAATATTGTAAATTTTATAACTATTTATTTAGTTATTTCCTTTATTTTTTAGTTGATTTCTAAAATCTTCCTATTGTATAGTTTTTTTTCATGACGTGTTCTACTCTAGGAAATTTACCACATTTTGAACCCAAACCAGAGAGGATCCTACGTCAGCGACACCGTGACACACAAGACAACCCTTTGAAGGAGGACAAATCACATCTTGAAACTCTTATTGATCCTTCTTCTTATTCTGGAACCATCATAAAATTTGAACTAATCTTGCATAACATGGCTGAAAATTATAGAACACTAAAAGAACTAACCTCACCTGATGTTGATATCCAACCCACTTATATTCAAATACAAGGCAAGACACCCAATTTCGAACTAAAATCTGGTTTAATTAACTTATTACCAAGATTCCAGGGACTCGTGTGAGAATATCCTCATAAGCACTTAAAAGAATTTCATACGGTGTGTTATAAATTAAAACCTACAAACATGGATGAAGAACAAGTAAATATTAGGTCATTTAATTTTTCATTAGAAGACACTACAAAAGACTGGATTTACTATGTTAATTCACCAATTAGAGACAGAGTGGACATAAAACATCTTTTTCTTAAAAAATATTTCCCAGCCTCTCAAATTATAACTATAAGGAAAGAAATATATGGTATAAGTCAATCAAAAGATGAAACATTACATGAATATTGGGAATGATTTAAAAGGTTATGTTCAAGTTGTCCACACCACCAAATAAGTGATCAACTTTTAATTCGGTATTTTTATCAAGGTTTAATTCCTATTGATTGAAATATTATTGATTCTATGGTAGGTGGGGTGATAGTTGATAAGACCCCAATTTATACAAGAATATTAATTGGGAACATGACATAGAACACTCAACAATTTGGTTCAAGATCTAGTGTACCCATTCAAGGTGTCCATGAGGTGAAAAGTATTGTATTCAAGAAGAAGGTGGGCACGAAGTTCGAAGAGGTAAGTAACCTTCTTCGACAACTTGCTCTTTCCCAAGATAAATACCAATCTCCTCCTCCCATCCATTTTGGAATATGTTCTTCTGACACTCATTATTCTAACCAATTCCCCCAACTAAGAGAAACTTCTGAGAGTTGTGAGACAATCTTTCCAGGCCTCCCCTATAACCAAACCTTTAAGCAAGAACCTTACTATCAATACAACCCTACGTGGAAAGAAAACCAAGATTATAGTCAATGGGGTATTAAAATCAACCTTAACAATAGTGTAACTAACTAGGGCAGAGTATTCATCCACCACCACCACCTAGAAATACCCAACCACCACAAAGGCCTTTCCAACAACCCCCTCCAAAAGCGGAGCCTAGACTAGAAGATATGACAAAAAAAAAATCTTACAACAATATCCAATTCAAATAAACCACCCAAGCCTCCATACAAGATCTAAAAACCCAATTAGGCCAACTCTCCAACTCAGTGGAGAAATCCAAAGTCATGGGTCAGATAAACTACCTTCTCAACCAGTAGTTAACCCTAGGGATAAGGGAAATGTTAGTTCCATCACCATCAAAAGTGGAACAAAACTTAAGTGCCAAAAGACCCCTCTATTAGAGTCATCCTCTCCTAAGGAAAACACTATCCCAACCATTGAAATTAGTATGAATGTTGAAAAATCTTGTCCTGAGAGAAGCCCTTTCCACTGAAAGAGTATGTCTATCGATGAGATGCATATCCCAACCATTCTTATTCTATTTCTCCAAAGGGCCACCCAACCAAGAAAAAAAAAAAACTAAACTCAATAAAGAAATATTTGAAACCTTCAAAAACGTACAGGTTAACATCCCCTCGATTGATTCCATGAAGAAAATTCTAAGATACACCAAGTTTATGAAGGAGATGTGTACACACCGAAGGAGACTTCGAGGTGATGATAAGGTGATATTGGGGAGGAATGTATCAGTATTGATAGATCCATCACTACCCACCAAATTCAATGATCCTAGAACATTCTTGATTTCGTGCACCATAGGGTATTATTCATTTTCCAATGCTATGCTTGATTTGAGTGTTTCTATAAATTTGATGCCTCACTCCATTTACTCTTCATTGTAGATCAGAGAGCTGAATCCCATTGTAATTGTTGTTCAATTATCAAATTGGAGTACAACACACCCTTCTGGTGTGTTAGAGGATGTTCTTATGAGGGTGAAAAATTGAATTTTTCCTACCAATTTTTATGTGCTTAAAATGGAAGATGATAGGATGAATGGGAACACCCCAATTATATTGGGGAGTCCCTTATTAAAAACCACAAAAACCATAATTAATGTCCAAAATGGTATTTTATCTGTGGAGTTTGGTGGTGACATTGTCCATTTCAATATCCTTGATGCCATGAAGTACCCCTCAGAAGAACATTCTTCTATCTCTATTAAATCTATAGATGTAATCCATTCCCCTAAAAACACTTATTTTTATTCTCTCAACCCCTTTATTAGTTTTAATCCTTGATTAAAATTCTAGGAAATGAATCATGAATTGATTGTTTTAGTGGTCTTGAAAAATGCCATGCATGTTTGTTAATTTATGATTTCTTAACATTGATGATCACATGACCATCCATGATACTACTAAGATTGTAAAAGATAATTCCTCATATGAGGATGATAACATTGAGAAACTAGATGATATTATTGACCTATCACTTTCACACACACTACCATCAATCCAAAATCCCTCTGAATTGAAACTAAATCAACTACCTCAAGATTTAAAATATTCTTATCTTGAGAATGGAAACAAGTTTCCTGTCATTATTGCTAGTTCACTCCCTCCTGAGTATGAATTGTGATTGCTTGAACTTTTGAGGGAGTATAAACAAGCTTTGGGATGTACAATTACGGACATTCCTAGTATTATCCCATAAATTTGCACAAATCATATATTGTTAAATGATGAGGCTAAACCAGTGAGGCAGTCACAACATCGACTGAACCCAAACCTCCTAGATATTGTTAAAAAGGAGGTAAAAAAATTATTGGCTGCTAGAATCATTTACCCCATCTCTGATATCCAATGGGTTAGTTCGGTGCAAGTTGTTCCTAAAAAAACTGGCCTTATAGCAATAAAAAATGAAAATAGTGAATTGGTTCCAACTCGTGTGAAAAATAGTTGGTGTGTCCATATAAACTATCGCCGACTAAACCAACACACTAGGAGGGACCATTTCCCATTGCCATTAATTGACCAAATGATAGAGAGATTAGCAGGGAAGTCCCATTACTATTTCCTTGATGGGTATTCTGGATACATTCAGATCTATATTACCCCTGAGGATCAGGAAAATACAACCTTTACTTGACCCTTTGGCACATTTTCATATAGGAGGATGCCATTTGGTCTTTGCAATGCTCCGGGTACTATCTAGTGATGCATGGTTAATATTTTTTCAGATTACCTGTAGAATTGTATGGAAGTATTTATGGATGATTTCACTGTCTATGGATCCTATTTTGATGAATGTTTGAGTAGTCTAGGTTCTTTCCTATGTTG
Source organism: Viscum album (assembly GCA_963277665.1). Classification (NCBI taxonomy): domain Eukaryota; kingdom Viridiplantae; phylum Streptophyta; class Magnoliopsida; order Santalales; family Viscaceae; genus Viscum; species Viscum album. The sequence continues at coordinate 1,851,758,609 of OY728156.1, forward strand.
CTGTATTGAAAAGAATCTTGTATTAAATTATGATAAATACCATTTCTTGGTGAGACAAGGTATATTACTTAGGAATGTCATTTCTGGGGATGGTATCCAAGTAGATAAATAAAAAGTGGATTCCATTTATTACCTACCATTACCTAAAAATATATAGGATGTGTGGTATTTCCTAGGTCATGTTGGATTTTACCATCGTTTCATTCGCGACTTTAGTAAAATTTCACTCCCGCTCTCCCGATTTCTCCAAAAAGAAAAGGAATTTGTTTTTGATGAAGAATGTGAGGAAGATTTTAATAAGTTAAAATGGAGTCTCACTTTACCCCTGGTAATCTAATCACCTCGGTGGGATTTACCATTTGAGATCATGTGTGACGCCTCTGACTATGCAGTTGGGGAAGTCTTATCACAAAGAGTGGACCTTGATCCACATGTCGTTGCCTATGCCTCACAGACACTGGACCCTGCCTAAGAAAACTACACCATAAGATAAAATAATTCCTTTCCATTGTGTTTGTGTTGGATAAATTCAAGTCTTACCTTTTAGGGTCCAAAGTTATTGTGTTATCAGACCATGCATCCCTATGGTTTCTCCTTAAGAAATAGGAATCCAAACCACATATCATTCGCTGGATGCTCCTCCTTGAGGAATTCAATCTAGAAATTAGGGATAAAAAAAGACCAGAGAATGTGGTGTCTGAACATATTAGTAGGATCCTCCCATCCTTAGACATTTAATCATCCCCATGTATTCCCATAAATGACATGTTTCTAGATGATAAATTGTACCAAGTGAAAGATACTATTCCTTGGTTTTCCAAAATTGTAAATTATTTGGTATCATCTTGCATTCCTACTAATTTCAATAAAAACCAGGCTGACCGCCTAAAACATGAGTCTCATTGGTACATTTGGGATGACCCCTACCTTTGGAACACATGTAGTGATCAATTACTCAGACTTTGTGTTCCTAATAGTGAGTTTTAGTCTATCCTTAGGTTCTTTCACACTCTTTCTTGTGGGGGCCAATTTAGCCCCCAAAGGACTGCTTTTAAGGTCCTTGATTCTGGTCTCTTTTGGCCAACACTTTTTCAGTATGCCCATGATTTCTGTAAATATTTTCCTCACTATCAAATAATGGGGAATATATCTAAAAGAAATGAAATTCCATAACAACCCTTACTCTTCCATGAAATTTTTTATGTTTGGGTCATTGCCTTTATGAGACCATTTCCTAATTCATTTGAGAACTTGTACATTCTTCTGACAGTTGATTATGTGTCAAAATGCATAGAGACACGATCCAAAAGGAAAAATGATTCCAAGACAGTTGTTTATTTTTGAGAACCCAATTTTTTGTAGGTTTGGATTACCTAGGTTCATCATCAGTGACCAGGGTTCTCATTTTTCCAACTGAACAATGCAATTTATTTTGTGTCAGTATGGGGTCGGGCATAGACTTTCTACTGCATATCACACACAAATCAATGGTTAATTCGAGGTGTCAAATAGGAAGCTAAAAAAAATTCTTGAAAAAAATGGTTAAACCTAATAGAAAATATTGGAGTCTTAGACTCTATGATTCATTGTGGTCCTATCATACGGCTTTCAAAACTGCCATTAGAATGTCACCCTATAATCTTGTGTTTGGAAAGAGTTTTCACCTCCCTGTTGAGATTGAGCACTGGGTTTACTAGGACATCAAACAATGCAATTATAATCTTTCTGGTGCAGATTATCAAAGGAAGTTGTAAATTTAAGAGTTGTAGGAAATGCGTAGAGATTCATATGAGAACTCTAGGATTTATATGGATAGAAACAAGTATTAACATGACTGTCTCATCCTTCATCATTAGTTCCGCATTGGGAAGAAGTTTCTACTCTATAATGAAAGGCTGAAGTTTCATATAGGTAAGCTTCATTCTCGCTGGTTTGGACCATACATTATTACCAATGTATCTCAATTTGGTTTTGTTCAGGTTCAAAATAAAGAAACAAATAAAACCTTCACTTTCAATGGGAAGTGACTGAAGCACTTCCACAAATCCATTTCGGAGTCCCCGATGGAGGAACTCCAAGTTCAAGAAGTAGTCTATGAATGACACCCACAAGATTTTATCCTTACTTCCCTCATTCTATTTTATTATAGTGAGGACACTGCACACTTTATATGTGGGGGGATGGGTATGTTCTTAGGTTAGTTAAGAATTTTCATTGTCTTTCTTAATTTTTCTCTTTTTCTCTTGCTGTATAGCATTGAAACTTTCCTTTCCCCCTCATTTTGCCTTCAATTTTTTGTTGGAATGTTAATATTTGATTCCCACTTTATCATGGAAATTATTATTACTTAATCATGGAAGTTATTGAAAATGAATGGGGAATTTCCATATTTTATATTGTTTTAACATTCATTTTTTTGATGAAATGAGCATTTAAACAATAATTCAATACCGTGGTGTGACTTTATTTTGAAATTTGGTTCTTTGTTGATGATATAAATGCTTGTATCATTATGAAACATTTGAGAAGAATGGTACCCTTTGTGTGAGTAGTTTAAGGGAAAATTGTGTCACTTAATTTATCCACACACCTTTGCACCCAACCATGAAGTTTGAAAATATCTTACTTAATAGAAGGTAAATATAGGTTTGGTTAATTTTCCTCTACTCTCCAAAATGATTTTCCACACGTTTGTTCCTTATCCAATCTATTTCATTACTATACCAGATCAACCTATGTGTGTGTAATTGTTATTTTACTGTTGTACACCCTCAAAATAAAAATAAAAAAAGGTTTTATATTGGGTAGGTCAAAAACCACCCTTCCTCGACTTTTGATCCTATTATAACTATTACAATTAGTGTCATGAGGAGATCAAATAAGGGTTGAGAGAAGAGTGTGAGATTTGTTCCAAGTGAAAATTTTGGAAAAACAATAATAAAAGAGGGGAGTGATGAAATGTAAAACATGTGGTGATATCTAGTTCGAGAGATTATGGTTTGACTTCTGGGAATTCTTAAGTGGTTATTCTTGAAATTTAATTTTAAAGTACGTAGGGCAAGTTTGGTGGAGAGGATCATGTAAATAGACAATTTTTTAAAATAACTTATATTTACTCGATAGAAAGTGTAATGAATAGCATGAAATGGTTGTCACACACACACGTGGAGAATTAGTAACATGATTAAATTTTTGAATTATTTTCTTCTTTTGGTATCATGCATCTCTTAGAATTTCATTCTGATACAATTTTTGAGATGTATTTCTCCATGATCACTGAGAATAATTCCTCAGTGTGATTTTTCCTTTGATCACATTTCTATTAGGAATTAAATTTTTATTTAATGTTAAATATTTATGAAGTTATAAATATCTACATACATATTTTTTTTGGAAATATGACTTTTTCTAGGAGTGTAAATGTTTAGGTGTGGGGGTGTGATTGCACCACGATTCACTATTTCATTTTCACCCTTACACCACTGTGTTAAACCAGTTTTGTATTGTAAATTCCAAATATAATATAAAATTTAACTTTATATTGTATTCCATTTTTTAATATTTAACACTGTTAAAAGGGTCAATTATACTTGTTTTGATATTTTCATTGCAGGTTGAGGTGATTTGGAGGCCCCAAAGATGATCCAGAAGGAAAATGATCCAAACTGCATGGAATCCCAAGGACACCTATCTAATGTTTTGAACATTACGTGATATCCATGCATTAAAATGAGATGAAATTTTATGGTCCGATCTAAAAATTCATGGGATACAACTCATATCAAGAAACTGAATCCCAATTCTTCCATATGGTGGTCCATGCGAACCAATATATCCAGGGGAAGAATCTTCCCAAATTCAAAAGTTAGGTTCATTATTTTGACAATATCTCCCAATCCAGATGCCCAGTTGATTCCAAATTTGATAGGGAGATATTAAAGAGGCTAACCAATAAGTATCCTCTTTTTTAAAGTCGTTATATGACCATTTATTTGTCCAAAAGTGAGACATGAGTGGTATCTCAAAATCTAGGTTTCCAAAACTTCTTCCCATTTTGGCTATAAAAGGGCACCATGGACACATAATTTGTAAGTTTGAACCAGAATAAAATCTCTGCCATTTTGGATTAATATATTATTCTCCTCATCCTAGAAGTTTTGGAGGCCCCTATCCTCATAGGGGGGCCAATAATGAAGAATGAATTCCACCTGAGCTTCCTCCTCCTCTCGATGGTGGGTTAAATGGTGAGTGATCATTGTGAGGGAGATAAAAATTGAAGAGGGAGTTCCGGAACATAATTCTCTACTAGTGTTTTGTATATTTTGGTTTGGAATTGTTCTTTTATATATTTCTTAACTTGTTTTGATTCATTTAATTGAAACATTTTTTATTTCATAATCGATTGGTGTGCAATTTTAAGTGTGTGACTTGTGTTGTTCTGATTGGACAACATAAGACTCCTCTTATTTCCCAAACATTTTAGATTTCAGTGTTTCTTGAAAAACATTAATTCATGCTAAGGGGCTGTAACTTGACTATATGATTTTTATGTCAAGGTTTAGTCTTATTTGAATCATTTTAGGGGTTGTGGGTACCCAAGATCTTGGATAACCCTTAATCAATGGATCACACCAAAACCTAATAATCAATTAAGAACAAAGAACTTTTAAAGTGGTGTAGTAAATTATCAAATATCACATAATTATCATATATTTTTCAGAATCCATATGTTTGTCAACTATTAAACTCTTTAAATTAATTCGTTCTATTTTCAACACTATTTTCAAAACCACCCCCTCTTTTAGTCATTTTTATTAAAAATACACAATCTAAACCTATCAATGCTGCTTGAGATATGACCTAGGGTCCACCCTAGAATATATAATGATCTTTAAATCATAATCAATTTGATGCGTCATGACAACACATTCACTATCCAAGATGGAACAATAGAGATCAGAGGCGAGATACAATTCTGAATAGTTTTCAAGATCCTTTAGATTGATGGAGTCTATAACTTAAAGGTCAATATCAACTACTCCATTTATAACTTGGTTAATCATAGTGAAAATTTCACAAACTCCTCTATAATTATAACATGAAGAACATGATACAACATGATTCAATCAACTCTTAGAAGTGTCCTCAGAAGTATGGATAAAGATTGTAGAGTGATCCTCTGATGGGTATCACATGGCTTGAGAAATATTGAACTTGACCAGTTGGTCACAAAATTCCATGGATAAGATGCCTGTATGGACATCAATTTTAGTTCTAGTTTTCATGAGGAATGAACTTCATAGAATCAAGGTAGATCAAGAAGAATATGTATCACCTTCAATGTCAAGGACATATAAATCAGCTGGGAAGATAAGATCATTGACCTAGACAAGGACATCTTTGATTATTCCCTTAGGAATGACAGTGCTTCGATTGGTTAACTGGACAAAAACACTCATTGGGTGTAAGATAAATAGAACAAGGTTGGAGAAAATATATTTGGTCATGACATTTATTGAGGCTATTAGGTCCATGAGTGCATCATCAAAATTGGAACTCCCTATTTGGCATGGAACTATAAAGGTCCCTAAATCTTCAAACTTCCTGGGAATGAAATGTTGGGTTGAAATTTTTTTAATGGTCCTAAGTTGTCTCTTATGGGTGAAAAACTCCTTAAGAAACTTAAAATACATAGGGATTTTTTTTATGGAATCTAAGAGGATAGTGTTGAATTCAACACGTCTAAAAATTTCAAGAATTTCATAAACAGATTCAAAGGTCTTATTAGGATTAGAGATGTCTTGAGGAAGAGTAATTGAGTTATATAGAGGAATGGAAGGAGGTGAGGGATTGGATTAAGGTTATTTTTATGTCTTATTATTCTTTTCTTTTTCTAGTTCAACATTTAAAGGGAATTTAGAGGATTCACCATGAGGTATAACAATTTTATTTGCAGATAGAAGTGCAATTGTACTTACATTACCCTTGGGGTTGGGCAATGGTTGAATTGGGAGTTAGGAAGAATTGGATTATTGTTGCTGAATTTGGTGGGATGCAAGTTTACCAATTTGGGTTTCAATGTTTTTAAGTCTAGAACAGGTTAAAAAGGCAATATATTTCACAATGATTTCCCATGGCTGCTTAGAAGAAGTGACATGTCTCACATTTGGATTTCCTTGATTTGAGTTATTGGGAAAGTTCTTGTATTGGGTTGGGAATTGAGAAGACACACTAGGATAATGGAAAATAGGAGGAGCAGGGGAAGAATTTATCCTTTTATGTTGAGGAACAAAAAGATAAGGTTGTTGGATGTTACCACCACCTTAACCATATTATAATTGGTTTGTATTTTGAGGAGAGAACTAAGGGGGATGAGAGACGAGGTTACCATACCTCAAGCATCGGTTATAGGTAGAAGAGAAGGGATCAAAGTGATTTTGGTTGAAGTTTCTAATGAACTGAAATGATATTTGAAGGATGGTGTTTCACTGAGCATATGCTGTATTGAGATCCATTGGACTAGAATAATTTTATGGATCATCTTATAGTTGTGGACATGCATCAGTTGGGTGAGCTAGTGAGATGCAAATTCCATAGTTTTTGACATGTCCATAGAACATAGATTGTGGAGAAGATGAGGTTGGAGATTTGGAATCCACAACTAATTATCGTACAAGACCTATAAGTTCACTCATCCACTTGGTCATATTGTTGGGGTCTATGGATTTATTATCATGAACTTGTTTTACTTGAGCATGTACTCAAGTATAGAATTGTTTCATGTTTACAACCATGTTGGGTATGAGATCTTGTGCAATTGCTGGTGTTTTGTCGACCAGAGAACCACCACTTGCGACATCGATGAGAGTTTTATCCATAGATAATGACCCATAATATAAGTATTGGATCAAGAGTTGTTAAGATATTTGGTAGTGTGAACAAGTTTCCACAAGATTTTTGAACCTCTCACAGTACTCATAGAATGATTCATTGAGGAATTGACATATACCACTAATTTCCTTTCGGATAGAAGTGGTTTAAGAAGCGGAGAATAATTTTTCAAAGAAGAGTAATTTCATATCATCCCATGTGTTTATGGAATCAAGAGGGAAGTAATAGAACCATGAATTGGTGGAGTCAACTAGATATAAAGGTAATTCTTGAAGTTCTATTTATTCTTTAAAAACCCCTTGATGCTTTATGGTAGAGCACACCACTTGGAATTCTTTGAGGTGAAGATGAGGATCCTCACTAGCTAGCCCATGGAAATGAGGAAAAATGTGAATCAAAGAATATTTGAGTTTAAAATCATCCTCAATGTTTTGATATTGAATACCAAGTGGTTGATAATTCATATCAGGGGAAACAAGTTCTTTAAGGGTTTATTCCCTATGATTGACCATATCTAGAGCGATTGGATGAAAAATGAATGAGCATTGAGTGATTTGATTATCCATAATATCCATCATATGTCTGTGAAGAGTTTTCTTGATTTCATGGTAAAAAAATACAATTTATTATTTTGAAGGCTATGAGGTATTCAGATAAAATTTTAAAGGATGAGGAAGACGAGTTTTTCTTCATGTTTTTTTCTAGATTTTTTTTGATTTTGGGTTTTTTTGATTTTTTACAAAAAAATTACTGACTAATTATCACACCATCCCCGATAACAACACCATTTGAAGAATGGACAATTTTCACCTATAGACCATTCAAAGGTCCGATGCTCTTCTATAATGTGTAAGAGGTACTCAGGTCAAATCCTTGGAGATGATGCTGTATTTTGCAGTCAATTGTTTTTGTTTTGTCTTTTGAGGGGTTGGGTGTTTGAAGAGTTTAGGTGAAATGATTAATTGATGAATTTAATTTAACAATTTAATAAATACTAGGGTGATTTCATTATTAGGGATGCAAAATTATGATATCCTTAATCTTTTTGATATATTGCATTAAATTAACACCAACTTCACAAGATGATTTTGATCGAAATTTCCATTTTTTTGGATTTAATCCAAGCCCTAACTAGGGTTATAATCTCAATCAATAATTGTTTATGGAAGTTTATTTGTGATTTTAATAATACATGGAATCCACATGTTAAACCAATCATGTCATTAATCCATGACATTTTAAGTTTTAACATACACAATGTTAACCTAAAAAACATTTAATGACCAAAATCTCTCAATCACTTGACATACCCAAATTATAAGTCACCTCATTGAGAGATTTAACCAACCATTGATATGGTTAATAATATTATTTATGATGTATATGGTGATGATTTAAAAATAAAATAAAAAGATCAGGACTAGAAAAGAGTTGTGTGTCAAACACACACATGAATGGTGAAGAGAGGTAAAATACGCACTTTGGATTGACTGAGAAAGTAAAATATGGAAGGGTTTTCAAATTAATTTAAACTATTTCAAGAACATTAATATTACAAAATATAAGGTGGATGATAATAAGAGATTATTATGAGACATGCATTAAAATTCAAATTAAATTACAACCAAACTTACATGATTAAAATTGAAAACCAATGAAAATGAATAAGAAAAGAAAAGTGGAGGAGAGATTGATCTTATGAAACAAGAGTGTGGAAAGCTATCCCAGGCCTTTGGAAATGATATGGTCATTCCAATACTCCTCCTTAAGTGTTTAAGTGACAACCTATTACAAGAAGAAGATGAGAGTGTATTTATAGCCCAAAATGGTGGACTGTTTTCATTCTAAAACCGCTCCTCAAGTTGGATCAAACATTTGACCATGAAGAAATAAAAAATATAGATAACTTCTCTTCTTTAGAGTTGTGGATATGGAAGTTTATAGTTGACCCTCAAAATCTAGATTCCATTGGACTTTTGTATCCAAATTTATGGTTGTTTTTCTAAACCATGTGCTGCTGTCTAATTTTATCCATATTTTTTAAAAGGCCATAATGTGAATGAGTTTTAGGCTAGGAATATTCCCTCAAATTTGAACCATTTCTTCTAAAAATTTGGGTGCCCATATCTTTAATTTATACCCACAAAATTACAGCTCAATTGGACTTCGAGATTGAAATAAAATTCCAGAATTGTGGACTATTTTCAAATCCCAGATAGAATTGTGGGTTGGACTTTCATGCATCAATTGGGCCACTAATTCATTGAGTTGGGACATATTGTTTTTATCCAAGATGTATTTGTATATACTAGAACATATTATTTAGGTTTATCAAATTTAGGCTTCTGATTGAGCCCAAAAATACAATCCTCATCGATGGCCTAGTTTTCATCACATATTTGATGAGCCTTATAAAGTGGACCATATGAACTTTAAAATGGATGAATTAACCAATTATCTATTTGAATGATGTGTATTAATTTGAATAAGGAATCCTAGAAAACAATAATCACACAATTTGGATATATACAGTGAGTTTTATGATTAAAATAGTAAACTGACTCGAATTAGGATTAATTTAAATAATGTCCAAAAATTATATTTATCATTAAAACTTGAGTATTTCACACAAATTATGAAATTTTCCTTGAAAATCAGTAAACAATGTAGATAAAAAGTTATTAATATATGAATAACATCACACCACTTCATTAGATGTCCCTGCACCCACATTTAAAGTAGAAAAATATTTCCCACACATTTCTGCTTTCGGTCTTGATGATTTCCATCCTGAGTAACAAAATTCAGATATATGTTTGCATAATGAGCCAACTCATTGAAACTAAAGAATCTCACCGATGGATGACTATTAGTTACCTCTTTCTTTGATTTTTCATGACTCTTTTCTTCATAGTCACGAGCGTTGTGACCAAACTTACCACACCAGTAACACTTTCCAAAATTTACTAGACATTCTAAATGATGATTTTTAACACACTTTTCACAAGATGAGAACTTTATTTTCTTACCTTATAATTTCTTTGATAAATTCTTCCCCATTTTCTGCCATTCAGAACCTTTTTTTTCTACTTTTCATAGAATACATGATCATCAACAAACTCCATTTATACCTTCTTGGCACATCAAACAAGTTTCTCATAACTTTTGAATTCACAGGAAGCTAATGCACTTCAATATATTTCTTTCAACCTTGAGTAAAACCGATTAATATTAATATCAAGATCCCATATAATATATGGTACATACATGAACAATCTTGTAAAATTTTCTTCATACATAGCTACAAAATCTTCAACCCTTTTACTCAATTCCAAGAATCGTTTCTCCATACTGAGTCAAACTACCTTAGGGAAATATTTATCAAGGAAAAGATTCTTAATTGTGTTCCATTCCATGGAATCAATATAATCACTATCTTTGGTATTCTTAAAAAAAGACCAACATCGGTCAGATTCACCTTTAAAATGATAAATGACAAGAGTTTCCTTTTCATGTTTTGAACACCCCATGACTTCAAATATATTTTCCAAGGCATTGATCCATACTTTGGCCACCACTGGATCTGAAGTTCTACTGAATGCTGGAGGGTGATATTTTATGAAGTGTTCAACTATCACCATGTTCCTTTTTGAAAGATCTGGGTACTCTCTAGAATGGATTCCACCACTATTTATAGTTTGTGTCAACTGATCCATCATCACAACAAATTGCTCAGTTCCAATTTTTACTATTATGGGTTACTGATTTGGAAGGATATTATCTTCTTAGTGCCTTCATATAATAACGTACCTATTTCCTCTATGGAAAACCATTCTGAACATACATAATTTTTTTAAGTAACATGATAATCTTCAAATGCTATATGATTACAACTTAACCATTAGGTAAAATATTTTATGGGTATTTTATTATCATTATAATAACCCCTAAAGTTATCTAAAACTTTTCTCTGATACCAACTCTAAGAAATAAACCTTAAACATTACATATTCTAGTGACTTTAAACTATAATTTACTTTATCACATTCCCAATGATATTTTAGGTTTAGAGTTTTAGATATTTAGGTTATAACTCCCCATTACCATCAATTCTTTTTGATATGAAAATTAATTATCTTATTAAAGCGACCCTTACTATCCACCCATAGAAAAGGAAAACCATGAAGATCTCACACAAAGAACATGAACAAATAAAAATGAGGATCCCTACCTCAAAGAATCTTTCCGATCTCGCTACACACCATAGGGTGAAGAAGAAAATACCCACAACCACAACCGCACCATGAGATCATGGATCAACCTAATCCGCATCAAAGGGTTGTCAAAAACCAGACCATACTTACCCCAAACCAATTTTTTCCCCACATTATACCCTAAAGGAATAAAAATGAGAAATCAAGGGTTAAAGAGAAGAAATTACCACAGATCACCAATACTCAACCATCAGAACATGCAGATCCAGATGAGGGAAGGAGGGCTGGAAGATCCCTCAAAATCGCTTAGGGCTCTGCAAAAATGAGAGGAAGGGAATCCAAATGAATAAAAATTGGATGAACAAAATGATTTAAAAACATGTAACCCCCATTTCATAAAATGTAACCCTTTCATGAAATGTAATTCATGGGTTTTCCAAAATTCAAACTTCTGATGAAATTAATGTCCCTCAGCCTGATTAAATTACACACCGTGAATTCACCTTTCACGATGTAAATCCATTTCACAGACTCCCCCTTTCCTGCTTACAATCCATGAAACCGACCATCTATAAAATCCATGAACCACTAACTCATGACACGAATATAGTTAACATATTGAACCACCACCTATAGTACTCTTACAACTCAAGATGCACCGAGCCCTCTAGACCTCCTCTGAATGCCTCCAAATGCCCAAACATAAAAGTAACGGGCCAGGAAGAAATGAACCATTACATTAGATACCTATAAAATGATTCTTATTTTCTAGGTTCAAAATCAAACCCAGGAAAAAAATGTCTAAACAACCAACCCATGAAATACCTCTCAAGGATCTCATTACACCTCAAATGATACCACCAACCAAATACACCTGATTAAAACACCCAGGAAACACCTTACATGTCACGACCCGACTGAAGATGGGGCTTGAGAAACAAATACCCCAATCCCAACTCTATAGGAAAAGGGGTGAAGAAAATCACTAAAGACATAACTAACATGGTGAGGCCTTTTCCTAAGTACCTATACGCACACACAAAACCATGTCGATGCAAAAGTGAGGAGGGAAAAAGTAAAAGATGCAAAAGAGTTAGAAAGTAAACCAAACATGAATAAACTCTAGAGTGTATAAGAGTACGATAGTGAAAACTGAAAATTAAAGAGAAAAAATACACACCCAACCAGAAATATATCCCAACCTAACAAAATAGGAAAACTAAACTGCTGAGAGAGACTTGCTCCTGAATCCCAATCTACGACCACCGTACGTGGTCCAAACTAATAGGTATCACTAAGCTCCTCTAAAGTCACTATTGTATTGTCCTTCATCTACATAAGAAATGAAACCTTTAGGAAAATATCATGTAGGGGTGAGTATATACATACCCAATAGGATGCCCCGAAAACTGAAGGGGAGTGGGCAATGAGAGATACAACAAGAATAGAAAGACAATAGATGCAATATACAGTCAAAGAGAAACAACTAAAACCAAACCAAGAGAGAGTATCCTTGTCCATGCACAAGGCCCCCGAAATGGTGAGTAGATGAAATACACGTCGAGTATTTACCACCTATAATAGGATAGTAGACTCATCCAACCATGATAAGCTAAATACGAAAATCACGTGTCATATCCCGCGCATCTTCGCCTCTCATGGAAGGAGAGTAACCAAATCCAAAGGTACGAATACATAAGAATATATATATATATATATATATATATATATTCTCATTCAAAAGAAGCTCAAATGAGAGAGTAATGAGATCTCCATTTCATAGCTCAGCCCAAGAAGAAGAGTATCCAACAGTTCCAAAAGTCCATCAACAATACCCAACATCACACGCATCTACTCAGAAGTAACCGTTCAAGTCAAACCATGCCTCTTCACTGTGATACACACTCAAGGGTCCAAAAAATATATGTAGAGGTCCCATGGCCTGGTATAATAGGAGGGATCAACTCTGATATCCATCAAGGACCCACTTCCCAACTCCATTGGAGGGTACAACTCGGTAGTCATCAAGGGATCCACTACCCATCTCTACTGGAGGGTACAACTCGGTAGTCATCAAGGAATCCACTTCCCATCTCTAATGGAGGGTAAAACTTGGTAGTCATCAAGGACTCCACTGCCCAGCTCTATTGGAGGGTACAACTCAGTAGTCTCTAGTGATCCTTCATGATCACTGCCATCATTGAGCATTGCCTAACCAAACAATGTGCTCGAAAAATTCCACATCATATCTCAAAATCCACAAGCAAGGGAACTATCATTTTCTATGAAGATAAACACTTAGGATAAAATACTCATGGTCCAAAATCTGAGTTCAAACAAAGGAGATACAAAACCTTTAAGTTTTCTAAAAAGTGGCCATGGGGGTACACAACGTGTGAGAGGACCCACACAATATGTAGTTCTACTCCACCGCCTGGATGTGTCCTTGAAAAGTACATGAATCCCTATTCGTGTAGAAGTATATGCCGTTCAGGTGGACTAAACAGTGTGTCCAAGCTAACTGGGACCAGTCTGTGTCCTTCTGATAGCGTCTATGTACTTCATACACGACGTGTGGCCTCACACGGGGTTCCGCCCGTGTACTCAAGCTGTGTCCATGTACTTCAGTACACGACCATGTTCCTGGTCTTTTACTTCTACTTGTAGTCCTGCCCATGTGTCCCATCACATGACTTGTCCACCCTAGGACAAGGTACACAGTGTGTAGGAGGGCTATATGTCGTGCCATCCTTATGATTTCCCAAAACCCTAACTGCCACACTAAAGGGGATACACACCGTTTATTCAACCTTCTACATGATGTGTAGTCAAGTTTTTCATAGTTTCTCAGATCTTATCCACACACCTCAATTCAATCTACTTCACTTCTATTTTAGCCCTATCTTTGGCTGAAATTGTCAGATATAGCATCAGACGACAGATTCCAGCCCCTAGTGGTCAGAAATCCAATTCCAAACACCCATGGGGGTTCCTTTGTTCATCCCATATGCCAAAAATCCTCCTGTATTTTATTTATTGATCTTAAAACATAAAAATTATCATCCATGCCTCGCAAACATCCCAAATTTATGCTCATTTTGTCAATCCGTCCCTTGATTGTTGTTTCACTGCAGATCTGGGGGTCTGATCGGGTTCAGTACTGCCCGAAAATGTTGAACCAGGACTATGGGGTCCTACCAGTGACGAACACAAAGAAAAAAAGGTATAAATGCACCAAATTTTTTTTATAACAATTTTTGGATTAGAATTCTTGGACAAATATCAATAACGATGATACCAGAGTTAGAAACCAATGGAAATCTCAATTTAAACTAGTACGTAGGCGCATGCTCAATCCATAATTGGTGTAGATCGATAGAAGGGATCTATATGCTCAATTAATTTAATAAAAAAGGGAGCAAACCACAAATTTAAAAGTCCTACCTAGATATTTGATATTTCTTCATCCAAGAACGCACTCACCAATGATTGAAGGAAGTCACTGCGTTCACTATGCTCCGATTTTCTTCGATCATAAGTTTCATCATCCTTTGAGGTGAATCTCCAACAGAGGAAGGGGAAGCTCTCAGAAGATCCTAGGATTATGAGGATAACCCTAGGCGAATCTTCATGATATTATATTTATTAACATTTTGTTTAGGTTAAAATGAATGAATGAATGAATGAATGAATTAAATAATTAATTAATCCACTAAACGTAGCACCAACAAGTGAGGAGTCCAAATTCCCTACACCGACCCATTTTATGTCACATCCAAGGTAAACAACACATTCCATATTCAAATGTGGTATCATATTTTTGACCCAAGATTCCATTTAATAGTTATCCCATTTTCTTTAAGAACCATTAATGCATAATAAAAAATATATTTAATATTTTTATAAAATTAATTTCGGTCAAAACAGGCATCAGAATCGCATACCGTCATAGTGCCTAACAATGGAAATATATATAGAAATATTTCAAAGTTTTACAAGGAAAAAAATAGTTCTCTACATCATTCCCTAATTCAAAATTTTCATCCCCCAAAATAAAAACTAAACAAACAACTTGGGATACTTGGCCCACATCTGGCTCTCCCACTCTTAGGAACTCTCATGCATGTTTTCGTGCTACCACAACACACAAACCAAAGTGATGGTCCATCCACATAGGGTATTATCCTATCGATACTTGATCACCACCGTGTGATCCGTAAAGGTGACTCTATCCTCAATTTCCAGCTCTCCCCAATCGATAACGTGCGTGGGGTCATGCACGTTTCTCCTCAACTACGACACTTGGAAGACTCCGTGTGCCCTATCTGGCCATGGGGGTAGGGCATGGCAGTTTGCAACCTCACCAACCCTCTTCTCTATCTCTAACAACCTGATGAAGCTATGGGAAAGGATTTCCTCCCCAATCAAACCTCTACAATCCTCATCATGGGGAGAATCTTAAGAAAACATGTTCTCCCTGCTCGAACTCCAAGGGCCTATGGCATCGATCTGCATAAGATTTATATCTACTATGGGCCATCCTCATCCACTCACGAATGACCTAGACTTTCTCCTTCCTCACCCGCACTATCTCTAGGCCCACAAGAGATGTCTCACTGAACTCTATCCAATATATGTTTCAGATTCACCAAGAGCAATGAAGTGAAAAAATTATTCATAGAAGAGTGAGAGGGAAAAAATAAAAATAAGAAGAAGAACACGAGACACAAAGATTTATATGGTTTGGGAAATGATCCCTACGTCCACAGAGAGGTCGAATTTCACTATAGTCAGAAGCACAAATTATAGAATTTTTTTTAGAGTTCTCACTCCCAGAAACCCTATCCTGAAATGAGATAATAAAGAGAATGAAACACTATTCCACCATCTACACAAAAAGTCAGCTGTACTATAATGAATGAATGTTAGAAGTCCGCATCGCTATAGTGCTGTGACCCCCCAAGTCTAAAGTGCTATAGTGACCGGTGGATGGAAGTCCATGGAGCTACAGTACCATTATCTCCAAATTATGACATACTACAATAGTCATTCCAAAGTATGCAATGCTATAGTGCCCTGTCAATGTCGGTCGGTCAGCTCTGCTATAGTCAGTCAGAGATTCTATAGTGCCCCCAAATTTGGGCTGAGGTCCTTTTTCCACTGGACCCTTGGAGTAGGGGCACGTTGTCCCTACAACCCCCAAATATCTCACCATGGAGTTGTGGATTGGTGCATAATATGGAATGAAAGTATTCGACCCAAATATCATCTAAAATAGATTAGGCTACACCAATCCAAAATTTTCCACTTGGAACTTGATTCGCTATGCTGACCTGTTCGATGCCACAGGCTAATACAACTTACTTAATCTGAGCTCCTCCCCTTCTTCTCCCACCCGATGTGCATGATTTCCATTCATAACTTCAATTTGAAGTTGACGATTCATGAAATACCAGCTGTTTTCCTTTGTGATCCCATGGTGTCCTCCCATATTATTCCTCTCATCATCTGTTTATCAGTGAAGACCAATAGAGGCACAATAGTGCCTCAACTTATTTACTACCATCAGCTTCATCAACATGTATGCCATATTGTTGGTTCCACAAATCTTCTGTAATATCAGCAACCCATCCTGTATCAGACCTCTGATAAAATTATACTTCAACTGAATATTCTTCAACTGAGCATGAAGCACTGGATTCTTTACAAGATGTATAACACTCTGACTATCACAGCGAAATACATTCTCTTCTTTCTTTCTTCCCAACTCATCCAAGAAGTTCTTCATCCAAACCATCTCCTTCCCAACTTCTGATATAGCAATGTATTCTGCCTTTGTGGTGGATAAAACCACCACCTTTTGAAATTGTGACATCCAACTTACTGAAATTCCTCCATAAGTAAATACATAACCTATGGTACTCCTACTGTTGTCGACATCACCTCTAAGGTCAACATTCACATACCCCTATAATGAATTTCCTTTCCCAAAGCACAGATATACTTCCTTACTACCCTTCAAATACCTTATTAACCAATTCACAACTTACTAATGTTTCTTTCTAGGGTTAGCCATGTACCTGCTCAAAACTAACACTACATGAGAAATGTCAGGTCGAGTACAGACCATGACATACATTATACTTCCAAAAGATGATGCGTATGGAACTTTTTCATGTACTCAAAATCTGCTACCATCTTCAGTGATTTCTCTTTTTATAGTTTTAAATGGTCCGCCAAGGGGATAGAGACTTGATTTACTTCTAACATATTGAATCTTATAAAAACCTTCCCAATGTAAGAAGTTTGTGATAACATCAAAGTTCAAGCTATGTGATCTCTCTTAATATTCATCCCCAAAATCTTTCTAGCTTCTCGAAGATCCTTCATTTCGAACTCCTTAGCCAGCTTCCCTTTTAGCTCATCAATTCTCTGCATACATGATCCTACAATAAGCATGTCATACATGTATAGAAGCATTATAATATATTCATCACCAAAAGAATTGATGTAGAAACATTGATCCATTCCACATAGTTTGTATTCATTTTTAGTCATGAATGCATCAAACTTTTTGTTCCACTGCCTAAGTGCCTACTTCAACCCATACAAGATCTTATAGAGTTTTCACACCAGGTATTCCTTCCTAGAATCAAAACATACCTCTAGATACTATATATAGATTTCCTCCTCTATATCCCCATGAAGAAAATCCATCTTCACATCAATCTGTTCAAGATATAGTTCTTATGATACCATAATGCTGAGAACCACCCGGATGGTGGTAAGATTCACTACAGGTGAGAAAATTTCAGTGAAATCCACTCCCTCCTATTTAAATCATTTCACCACCAACCTTTCCTTGAACCTCCTATTTCCATCATGTTACTACTTGACCTGGTATACCCATTTGTTATACAATGCTTTATTCCCTTATGGTAGATGTGTCAACTCACAAGTATTGTTGTCATGTAGTGAAGAAATTTCTTCCTTCATGGACAACTACCACTTGCTCGAATCCTTCAACTACATTTCATATTCAAAACATTACGGTTCTCCACCATTAGTCAATAAAAAATAGTGTAATGATAGCGAATACCTCTGCACATGCATTTTCACCCTTTCTGATCTCCTTTACTCCACCGGTGTAGTAGGTTCCACTGGTTCCAATGTCTCATGCTTAAGTACACCTTCAATCTCCACTTGCTATTTTCATTCTGATTATTTGTTCTCATTTTCATCTTTAGCTGCATGGTGATCCTTGTACATGATACCTTCATTAAATATCACATTCTAGATCATGATAACCATCTTGTTGAGATCATCCCAAAAGTGATAACCAAACTCATCATCACCATAACTAATGAAGAAGCATGGTTTAGAATTCGCATCAAGTTAGTCCCCTTGCATTATCATCAACATGAATATATGCCAAACTACCAAAGACTCATAAATGTGAGAGTATTACCTCTTTAAAAGACCATAGATCCTCAGGTAGACATTCTACCATTGGTACATATGGACTTATATTAATGATATATGACTTCATGTTCACTACATAAACCCAAAAAGTCTTGGGTAACCTTGAGTGCAGCCTCATGATCATGGAATGTTTATTTAGTGTCTTATTCATCCTTTCAGCTACACCATTTTGCTGTGGTGTTCCTAGGATAGTCTTCTCCCACTGAATTCTATTGTTGGAACAAAATTATCTCAATTTTAAACTTCCATACTCTCCATCGTTGTCAGACCTCAAGCATTTCAACTTTCATCCTGACTCATTCTCCACAATTGTATTCCAATTATGAAGCATCTTAAACATATCATATTTTATTTTCATAAAGTAAACCCATACCTTCCTTATTGAGTAATCAATGAATGTCACATAATATTTTGACCCTCCAAGGGAAAGTACTTCTGCAGGCCCTCAAAAATCAGTGCGCACCAGTTCCCGCTTCCCATACTTCGGTGTTTCACCTCCTTTTGCAAAAGACACATTCTTATTCTTTCCAAAGATAAAATCTTCACATAGGCCAACATCTACTGAATTTAGCTCCAGTAGAAGCACTTTTGTTGCCAACACCTTCATCCCCTTATCGCTCATGTGGCCTAGCCTGTAGTGCCACAATTATGAATCCCCAACAACATTTACTTATGAAACCATATCCATGAAAGTCTCTATCATGTTGTAATGGGTACCAGTATTTACTCCCCGAACTATGACCATAGATCCCTTGGTAATCTTCCGGGCACCACTAGTAAACATGCTACTAAGGCTTGCATCATCAAGCTGCCCAATAGAAATAAGTTCTTATTAAACCAAGGATATACCTCAGGTTTTTCAAAACCAGTAAACTCCCACTATTGGTCTTGATCCATGCATCTTCTTTACCCATAATCTGCAAGGGTTCATCATCAGAAAGATGTATCTTGCCAAAATTTATAGAAAAAAAATTGTTTAGGAGTCCATTCTTTGACATGGAATGGAAATATTCCATTAAGACTAAAATCCAAGACTCCATAGGTCTATACACACTCAGCAGTATCACATCAATAGTTTCTTCAACCTCTGTGTTTGCTTCACTAGTTTTAGGTCCCTTTTGTTTTTCTCTTCATTCTTTCTTGATGTGTCATTTCTCCCTGAAAATATAGTAGGTAGGACCAACCACATTTTCCTTGTATTTACTCTTTCCTATTGACTTTAACTATCCTCTATGATTGTCTCTCTATATATATCTTCCTCTTCCTTCAACATTTAGAGAAAAACTCAAGAATCTACATGATTCTATTCTTCAGATATCCTCATTGAGGATCAGGTCCCGTACATCCTTCAGAACCATCATTTTATTATCCAAAGAACTACTCACAGATGTTACAGTCACTTCCCAACTGTCAGGTAATGAAGACAGTAAAACCAGTGCACATACCTCATCATCAATCACAATTTACACCAATTTCAGCAAAATTATAATGGTGTTGAATTTGTTGATGTGATCTGCAAAAAATTCTTCCTTCAACCATTTTCAGGTTGAACAATCATTTCATAAAGTTCACTTTGTTTCTCATAGAATGCTTCTCGTATATATTCAATAGATATTTCACCAGTCCAATAGTCATCTTATCCTTTATAAAGTTGAACTCCATGTTTTTGGCCAATGTAAGGCACAAAAAACCAAGAACCTATTGATCCAGTAGCTCCCACTCTGACTGTTCCATGTATGTTAGATTTAAACCCAAAATAAGAAAAATGCATTTTATTTTGGTAAAGATAGTATTTGATCTTCATCCTCCAGTATTTGAAGTCAGTTCCATAGAAGTTTTCAATCTTCACCTTGCCTTCTTCCATAAACATCTTTTAATTCGAGAAGTATAAACTCAACCTTTGATACCAGTTGTTGCAGAAACATCAGGATCAATGAAGCAAAAAAATGATTCATAGAAGATTAAAAGATAAAAGAAGAAGAAGAAGAACACATGACATAAAGATTTATGTGATTTGAGAAATGATTACTACGTCCATAGAGAAGTAGAATTTCACTATAGTCGAGAGCACAAATTACATAGAGTTTTTCAGAGTTCTCAATTCCAGAAACCCTATCCCAAAATGGGCTAATAAAGAGGACGAAACAATATTATACCAACCGCATAGAAAGTATGTTGTGCTATAGTGAATGATGATTGGAAGTCCACATCACTAGAGTGCCGCGACCACCCAAGTCTAAAGTGTTATAGTGACTGGTGGCTAGAAGTCCACAGAAATATAGTACCAGTGTCTCCAAAGTCCATCCTACTATAGTAGTCATGCCAAAGTCTACACTGTTGTAGTTCCCTATTAGAGTCAGCTAGTCAGCTCTGCTATAGTTGGTCTGAGATGATAGAGTGCCCCAAACTTTGGGCCAGGGACCTTCAACCTCCTAACCCCCAGAGTAGAAGCATGTTGGCCCCTACAACTCCTAACAAGCTCACCGCAGAGTTTCATCTTGGTGCGCATTATGGGCCAAAAGCATTCGGTCCAAACATCATTCAGAACGGATTGAGCTATAACAATCCAAAAACACAAGGGTGACCTAAAAGGTCTCCCATAAAGGTTATTAAAAGGTGACATGATGATAGTGGAGTGGTAGATGTTGTTGTACACAAACTCTACGAAGGAAAAATGATCCCTCTCAGCTTTGGTTGAAGTCTAGAACGTAAGACCTCAGCATATCCTCCAACACCTAGATAGTGCGCTCGGTCTGGCCACCGATCTGGGGGTGAAAGACTGTATTCATCCTCATTTGGGTACCAAATTTCTCTTGCATGTCTCTACACAATCATGACATAAATCTTGTGTTATGATCAGAGACAATCATTAAGGAAAACCCAAGAAGGAGAATGATATCCCATACATACAACTGCCTCAAACTCTCCACTAAACTCTACTCTCTGATAGAAAGAAAGTGTGATGAATTCTTGATTCAGTCAACTATAACCCAAATGGCGTCATTAACCTTAACTATGCGCGGAATACCTATCATAAAGTCCATGGATATTCCATCCCACTTTCACTCTAGGATTTAAAGAGACTGAAACAAAATTTCCAAAAGTTAGTGATCAGCCTTCACCTGCTAACAAGTGAGGCACTGAGAGATGAACTCAGCTACGCTTTGTCTCATTCCAGACCACCAAAAATAACACTAAAGGTCCCTGTACATCTTACCCACACCAAGAATTACAAATAAGAGAGAAGTGTGGAACTCTCGCATCACCTCATCCAACATCACGATTGAAACCACCATTTATATCTGAAAAAATATGACATGATTTCCTTCTTCAGAATATCCATCTAGTGAGTTTCCGATGAATATCTGCTCACATAAGGCCTTGCAGTCGATGCCTCCCAACTGAGACACTCTCAAATGCTCAAGAAGTGAAGAAATAAACACCATATACTATAGAAAAGTTATACCCTCCTGATCCACCAGAGTCATCTCCTGGGAGGAAAACTAATCCTAAGCCTCCTACCCCAAGCAAGCCTGAGACTTATTGCTAGGGGAATATGCTACTATGTTTTCCTTCCATGGAGTATTGAATATATTGAAGCCATAGTCCTATATGAATTCTAACCATCATCTCTATCTTAGGTTTAAGTCTCTCTATGTCATGACGTACCCAAGACTCTGATGGTTTGAGTAAACCACAAAACACTCTCCCAGAAGGTAGTGTCTCCACATCCTCAGGGTGAATACTACTACTGCCAGATCTAGTTCGCGAGTCACATAGTTCTATTCATGGGGTCTCAACTACCTCGACCTGTATGTGATAACTACGTTCTATTGCATCAAAATGCAACAGAGCCCAGATCACGAGGAATCGCAATACAATATGAACTCCACGCCTTCCTCTGGTAGTCTTAGCACTGGATCACTCATAAACCTTAGACTCAACTCCTCATAGGCCCTATGAAACTACTCATACCAGGTAAAAAATTTCCCTTTCCACATTAGGGCTGTCAAAGGGGCTATAATTTTGGAAAATTATTCCAAAAACCTCCTACAGTACCCCAACAAACCAAGAAAGATCCACATCTTTGACATGCTCTTGGGTGACTCCCAAGAAAGCACTGCATCGATCTTTGCTGGGTCCACAGCTAAACAATTCTAAAAAATGACATGTCCTAGGAAGTAAAACTAATGAATCCAGAATTGGAAATTCAAGATCTTCCCATAAGGATGGTTCTCTCTAAGAAAATATAGAACCATCATCAAGTGCTCTACATGTTCCTTCACTAATACAGAGTAGATGAGCATGTTGTCAATGAAGACAGACACAAACTGGTCTAATTATGGTTGGAAAACCTAGTTCATCAAATCTATAATCACATTGAGGGAATTTTTCACACGAAAGGTAATCACTAGGAACCCATAGTGTCCATAACGACATTAGAATTCCAACTTTGGAATATCGGCCTTAGGAACCCTCAAATGGTGGTAGCCGAACTGAAGATCAATCTTTAAGAACCATCTCACGCCTTGAAACTGGTCAAAGAGGTCATCAATCCTCAGTAAGGGGTAATTTTTCTTTATCATGGATTATTTTAGGCGACGATAATCCATGAAAAGCCACAATCTCCCATCTGCCTTTTTCACGAACAACATTGGTGCTATCGAGGGGGACCCACTGGGTCTGATGAAATACTTCTCTCTAAGGTCCTCCAACTACAACCGTAGCTCCCGAAGAATATGAGGGGCCATATGATATGCCAAAAAAGATATTAGAGTGGTCCTGGGATGCAAGTCTATGCAAAACTCCATCTCCTGTGTTAGAGGTAGTTTGAGAATGTTCTTGGGGAAGACATCCATATAATACTTAACAACTGAAGGAAACCAGATCTCTGAAGAGCCTGCTGCACCAAGGGATATACTCGTTAACTGATGGGTGATGGGTTTCAGACTCCTACTTGCAGAACCCACTTACCCTTCCATGAGATCTCTCTTTCTGAAAAAGGAGAAACTCGTCCCATTAGTGCGTAGGCATCTGAATCATCTGCAATGATAATCAATCTGGTATCGGACCATGGAAAACCAATCCATACCCAAGATGATGTCATATGGTTCCATTTTGGAGATAAAAAGGTACCACATGAACCTCTCCACCAATAGATATCTCGCACTTCCGGTAGGTATAAGATACAAAATTAACATTCCCTATAGGAATCTCAAGACGAAGTTTCTAGGCTAGCGACTCAACTGGGAGCTCTATCTCTCACACCAGGAGTATAGTGATGAAGGAATGATTGACACCAATGTATACTAATAATGAATAAATATTAGAATAAACATAGATCTTACCTCTAACTATCTCATGCACTATGGGGTTATAAGCCTCCAAAGCCTGTAGCTGCCCACGGACCTGACCGCCAGTTCCCTAAGCCTGACATGGGCCGCCTGGTGGTGGTGGTAGAAATATCTCTTCCTTATCCTCTATCAGCTCTACCTTTTTGAGGACCACACTTCCCTCTCCTGGGAGGTCCATGATCATGGCTCAACCACTACTGTGGAAGTCCATCAACTATTTTTCTACGCTCATCAACACATCTAGTTAGGTAGTCATGTGCTATGTGAACTCACCCTTCATAGGTAAAGCACCACATATCTTTGGGATTCCTTGGTGCTATGTGTTGTCCCTTTACCACATGACCTCACACCTAAGCTTGATTGCGAAAGTAATTACTATGACGAGATACCACTGACTGACGCTTGATAGCTGCTGCAGATGACTGCTCTGTGATGCTCACTACCAACTCGAGCTGTCTAGCATCCCTCTAACAGAAATCTCTCTATCACTAGTGCCCGCTCCAGAACCTCGACACAGGTGGGGATGAACAAGGAAAATAAAATGACATAGATCTCTCAGTGGAGTCCTTATCAAACTTCCATTATTGGAAGTAGCTATTGAAGATCATGTCAAGAGAGTACCGGGTAAGGTTTGTGAATATCCCTGCATACTCAGCCACCATCATACCACTCTATTTCAACTCAAGTAGCTATTGAATATGAATTGAGCTCAAATAGGAGGGGTAGTACTCCTCACAAAATATCTGCTGGAATTCGGTCCATGAGAGTGTCAAATCATTGTTCATATGCGTAATAAGGCTCCACCAGTGCCCAGCTACTCCATTGAAAAGGCTAGCTGCCAATGCAACCACTTGATCTATCGAGGTCTGAACAAGCCTGTAGATATAAACCACCAACTCTAGACAATCCTCTATTTCCTGAGGATATGGCTTGCCACAAAACCTCAGTGACCTTTGATGGTGAAAATCGTGGAGTGCGCCAAGTCTGCACGCATCCTCAGCCCGCTCGGCTAGGATGATCCACTGCTCTAAATGTGGAGGTGCTGCTACCTTCACACCTAGAAGAAGAATCTCATGTGATGGACCCTGAACTGAGACATCATCACTCATTGGATCATCTTTATGATCCAAAACTAGTATCCTGGCTGGCTTTCATCGCAGATGCATCCTGAAAGTTATCAAGGCGCAACACGGTCAGATGATCACACACACACACACACACACACACACACACAGATATATATATATATATATATAAATGGGGATCAAAATCAAGAAGTATAGTCAAAGAATTAATCCTATATGATGCATTTACCATTGATACCTACAACTAATGTCTCAGTATGTTGAGTAGAAAAACAGGCAGTCAAGGTCCTGGTGAATAGATACATTGGTCACCCGCACCATCACTGGATTCCCCAACCTGAGAGACACACTCGAGACACTTTGAAACTGTTTCCCTAAACCCAACCAAATCATCATAAGAGGAATAGTCTGAACAACATCCCAAGGAATGAATTTTCTTTGATACCAATCTTTCATGACCCAAACTAAGCTGGGGATCGAGCCGAAACTACCCCAAGCCAGCCTCCATAGGACATGGGGTGACGACAAGAACCAAATGAATAACTAACACTAGGATGAATTTACCTAAGTACCTATACGAACACACACAACCATATCGATGAAAAAGTTAATAGGGAAAGAGTAAAAGATGAAACACAACTAGAATGTAAACCAAACATGAATAACCTCTAGGGTGTACAAGAGTATGATAGTGAAAACTAAAAATTAAATGAGAAAAATACACACCCAACCAAAAATATGTCCAAACCTGAAAAAACTGAAAAATTAAACTGCTGAGAGAGACTATCTCCTGAATCCTAATCTGCGACAACCATGCGCGGTCCAAAGCACCAGGTATCCACAATCTCCTCTGAATTCACCACCAACTTTTCCATAATCTTCATAATACATGACACATATGACCAAATCCCATGCAGGGGTGAGTATATAAATACCTAGTAGGATGCACTGAAAGATGAAGGGGGAGCAGTAAGAGATACAATAGTAATATAAAGGTAGTAGATGAAAGATATAGTCAAAGAGAAATAGCTCAACCCAAACTGAGAGAGAATAACATTTTCAAAGAACAAGGGATCAACACAGGGATTAGATGAACTAAATGTCGAGTCTTAACCACCTATAACTGGAGAGTAGACTCATCCAACTAGGAGAAGTTAAATACGGAATGCGCATGCCATACCCTGCATGTCTTCACCTCTCATGGAAGGAGTAACCAAATCCAAAGGTATGGATACCGAAGAATATATATATATATATATATAAATACATAAATATATATATATATATATATATGACCAGTCAAAAGAAGCCAAAACAAGAGAGTAATAGGATCTCTATCTCATAGATCATCCTAAGAAGAAGAGTATCCAACAGTTTCAAAAGTCCATCAACAATTCCCAACATCTCATGCATCTTCTCAGAAGTAACATTGAAATTCAAACCACACCTCATCACTGTGCTACACTATTAAGGGGACAAAAAATAAGAGTAGAAGTCCCATTCCCTAGTAAAATAGGAGATATCCACTCTGATAGCTGTCGATGAACCACTAGTACCACTCGGTAGTCATCAAGGACTCCACTGCCCAACTCTACTGAAGGGTACCACTCGGTAGTCATCAAGGACTCCACTGCCCAGTCTAATGGAGGGTACAACTCAGTAGTTATCAAGGGCTCCACTTTCTAGCTCTACTGGAGGGTAAAACTTGATAGTCTTCAAGGACTCTGCTTCCCAGCTCTACTGGAGGGTAAAAATTAGTAGTCTTCAAGGAATCTACTGCCCAAATCTACTAGAGGTCATAACTCAGTAGTCTCTAGTGATCTCACACGATCACTGTCATCATCGAGTGTTGCCTAACCAAGCGTCATGCCCAGAAAATTCAAAATCATATCTCAAAATCCACAACTAAGGGAACCATCATGTTCTACGTTGAAAAATACTTAGGATAGGCTACTCACGGGAAAAAATCTGAGTTCAAACAGAGGAGATACAGAACCTTGATGTTTTCTCAAAAGTGGCCATGGGGGTACATGATGTGTAAGGGGAACCACACGATGTGTGGTACTACTCCACAACCTGGCCATGTCCCTGGCCAGTACACACATCCCTATTCATGTAGTAGTACACACCATGCAGGTGGACTACACGGCGTGTCCAACCTAACTGGGGCCAAGCCTTGTCCTTCTGGCTATGTCCGTGTACTTTATACACGATGTGTGGCTTCACATGGGGTTATGACCATGTACTCAAGCCATGTTCATGTACTTAGGTACACATCCCTGTGCATTTTTGTGTACTTCTACACGAATTCCTTCCTGTGTGGTCAATCACACAACTTTTCCACCTAGGGATGAGGTACATGGTGTGTAAGAGGGCTACACACTGTTCCATCCGTATGATTTCTTGAAACCGTAGCCGCCACACTTAAGGGCCTACACGCCATGTGTTCATCCTTGTATAAAATGTGTATTCCATTTTTTTAAATTTTCTTAGATATGATCTATGCACCTTGATTCAAGCTGCACTGCTTCGATTTTATCCCAATATCCAGCTGGAATTATCGCATCTAGCATCGACCGATAGATTTCGGCCCTCCAGTGGCCGGAAATCTGATTCCAAACACCCAAAGGGGTTCCTTCGTTAATCTCGTACACCGCCAATCCTTCCATATTTGATTTTTTAATCATAAAAAATCAAAACTATCATCCATGTCTCACAAAAATCCCAGATCTGTGTCCATTTCATCGACCCATTCCTCGATTGTTGTTTCGTCACTGTTTCGGGGGTTCGATCGGGCTCAGTACTGCCAAACAATATCGAACCACGACTGCAGGGTCCTACTAGTGATGAACACGAAGAAAAAAGGTATACATGCAACAAAAAAAGGTTTAACCATCAGTGGCCAAACATTCTTGTCCAATGATCAATAATGGTGATACAAGGGTTAGAAACCAATGAAAAACTCTATTTAAATTGGTACATAAGCCCATTCTCAATCCACAATTGGTGAAAATTGATAGAGGAGATCGATCTTCTCAATAAATTTAATAAAAAATGGTGTAAACCATATATTGATGAGTCCTACATTGTAAGGACCCGAGCCCCCGAGTGCCTGAAGCCAATTCCCATGAGACATGATGTACCACAATTTCATTACAAACATTTAAAAATAATTTATCATGTCCCAAAATTACAGAGGGTCGTGAGGTTAAGGTTCTGGAAAAACCAGCTGCATTATGTAAACTTCATTAAAGACATGACTGATACCTGAAAAATTTTCATTTAAAATGTAGGGCGAGCATTGAAATACTCAGTAAGTGGTTTTGAAAATACTTAATACAACTTTTGAAAACTTCCTTTGAAAATACTTTCACATACATCAAAATTATTCCTTTAAAGAAAACAACAAGACATTTCAAAGGTCGCTATAAAATAATAAAAGCATTTCATACACAAGTATTTAAACATTTAACTGAAAGCTAGTAAGCATGTTTGTATAAAAATTCATAAATACTAACATGTAAAGTAGGCATAACATGCAAGGTATGAAAGTACTACTAAGCATGAACATTATCAAAGTTGCACATAAACAATTTCACTAAAACTTATAAAATGAAAATTATGACATGATTAATGTAATGATAACATTTGCATTAATGTTATGGAAAGGTAAAATGATCATGCATCATCACTGTCTCATCATATGCCATGTGCACTTAAATCTCATACTCATAGGTAATGGTTTTATAACCAAGGATATTTCTCTAGTCGAAATAATCACTTGGTTGGTCATATACTAAAACATAATGAGGAAACATATAATGCAGGACTCATGTCTGAATGTCAAGGCCTCGTGCCATAACCTAAGGGTAAAAACCCAATCTGACTATCTCGAGAACTATTGATGCATCGAGGATCTTACTTTTACCGGTCTCTAACCCGGAGGGCTCTCTTTTAACCGGACCCCAACCCGGCAGTCCAATACATTCCTCATATGTCAATAAGGTTTGATATTCAAAGTGTTCTATACCACTTTGAATATTTAATTTTTTGATATTACCCAAATATACTCCAGTGTTTTTCAGAAAACATTTGGAAAGATTCTGAAAACAAAATAACTAATTCAGAGACTGCTCGACTAAGTACAGGACATGATGGATCCATGCCCAATCCCTTCCTGTATACAACACTCGAGAGTCAGGTTTTCTGAAAATGTTTTTAAGCTTTCATTAAATATATATACAATTTCACTGGGTTTTTATATATGAAAACTTGTAAACAACATTTGATACATAAGATAGCACATAAAATGATGGATGATTAGGGTTTTCCACATGAGGTGATAAATGATGACTCTTTAAAATTATTATTATATCATGGAAATGAAATACTTAAAGAAAACAATTTCCATTAATTATTGCAATAATCATGTCATCAAACTTCCAAATAAATTAAACCATAACTTGATTAACTAATAACATTCACCACAGTAGGTTCATCATGTAATAAAACAATAAAAGAATACAACATGATAACTTTACCCCATAAAACCTTAATCCTCTAATTTATTTTAAACAAATGAAAATACATTCTTTTAAATTAGAAACACATTAAGGGTATTTCCAAATAAACTTCTTTAATCATACAGGCTTATTAGTGTATACTTATAAACAAATTACATGTTGGTTTACCAAACACCAAATTAATCATTAATTTAAAAACTTACATGTATCGAAGCATAAAATAAGTCCTAGTAATTATTATTTGAAAATAGGGTTTTTGAAATCATATAGACAAAAACAAATATACATAACCATATATACACTAAGTGTGTATATTTGGGTTTTTACACAACAAGGTCCATTAATTCCTAACGAACTGAATATTTCAAACCATTAATCAATTACTCGATTGAAAACTAAATCCATATTAAGTTTATTATATATGTATCCATATAAAATTAAGGTTTTATAAACATAATCCCATTCATACCCAAAACTTAGTTCGCAACTAAAACATTATTTAAAGATGGATATTCATCACTTAAAAATCATAATTTGATTTGTATTGGTTTGTATATATGTATATAAGTATATTATTATATATACAAAGTTAATAAAAGGGGTTTGGCATGATAAAAACATATTCATAACATCCTTTATAAATATTTAACATACATAATCATTTTGGAAACCTTAAAAACATATTGGATTTGGGTTACATATATATATATATATACTTATATACCCGATTATACATATATGTATATAATAGGTTTTTCTTAATGAAAAACATACAAGGTAAACCCTTTTATATATTATACTTGTATGATCCTTAGTAACACATCAATAACCCAATTTTGAAAACCTTAAAACAATGAAGAGTTTTCTATATATATACATATACAAAACTGTATATGCAGAATATATATATATATATATATATATATATATAGGTTCAGTAAAATAAAACCTAATGGAAATAATATTTAAAAAAAAAATAACTTAACAAACCCAAATGTCTAGTTTTTAGAAGGAGCATATGTAGATCCAGAACTGAAAACAAACATATAAAAATATATATGTATATAACCTATATACCTATAACTATATAAAAAGGGTTTGCATTAATAAACATAGCAAGGTAATCCCTTACACCCTGCTTGAAAGTGAAAGAGAGGAACGATCCATACTGAATGTATATATATAAATATATATACATATTGTATATCCTATTATACACAAAGCATATATATAATTGGTTTGCAAAATGAAATAGGTAAAAAAAGGTCCCTTACATGGTTAGGCATGAGCGAGCTTTATAAGAACACAACAATACTCTTTTTGAAAACCTTAACTGGGGAAGAAATATATATATATATATATATATATATTTTGTATATACAGAATTGTATAATAGGGATTTGAGGTTTCAAAAATTACTTGAAGACTATCCCTTACATTAGGTTGAGGAGGAGGAGATGTTCGGGAGACACCGGAAACTTGGAAATATTTGAAGAGATCCACTAGAGGTTGAGTGCAAGAACCGAGGGGTTCTCTAGATGCCTCAGTGAATTTTTTTTATATAAGTAAACCCATGGAGAGTATTTTAAAAAAAAGGTGAGTGGAAAACTGAGGCCTAAGTGGCCTAAAAGTCATCCTTGAGGAATCCGTGAGTGAGTGGAGGGTCCGGTGAGTGTAGAAAAATGGGGAAAGGGGAGTAGGCCACTGGTCTGGGACACGCCACGGAGAAGAAGACCGGAGAAATAATGGACGGCCCAGATCAGACCTATCTTGATCTAATGGCTGGTGTTCACCCGTGGTTTATAAAATAGGTGGAAGACTCAGATTGAGTCTAGATATGATCGGACGACTCGAGATCAAAGTGGCATTTTAAAAATACTTCAGACGGCTGTGATTAGATCGCATAATATCGGCAGATCATAAAAACACGGTGATATACCGCAGTCGCTTGAGAGTTGAACCCGAGATCGGTTCGACGGCCGAGATCGCGTGATGGGAGATACAACGACCACAATTTTGTTTTGGCCAAAAAAATGGTTCCCACATCGAAATCGTGGGGTGCACCGAGATCCCTTATAAGATTCGAACTCCTGGGGTGTTGGTAATAACTCAGGACACACACAGGAGGCCTTATACACGGGCCTTCGCCTCCCGCAGGCCTCGGCCTACCCAAGCACGCGCTCCAGCGTGCACCCATGCGCACCGCGTGCACACCCCCGCACCGCACACACAAGCGCTCCTGTGTGCACTCTGAGTTACCTATGCTCGAACAAGGGCTGGCCTAAGCATGGGTTGAGGGCCAGGCTCAGCCACTCAAAAGTGTGCTGCCTCCCTCATCTCAACCAAGGGCTGGCCCTTGGGAGCTAATTTTTTATAGAACCCAACTTAAAAAAACATGAAGTTTTAAAGGTAGTACTACTATATAGAAAATTTGCTTTTAAAAACATGGATTTTATTATAAATGGGTTTGAACATTAAATTTTAACATGAGAATTATAAATTAACATTTAGTAACTCATATGATAACCCTTATATAAAGCCTTAATTAGAAATATAATTTGATTTAGATATATTAAATACTATTTGTAACATTATTTAAGAAAAGAACCTATTTTTATTAAAATTAAAATATTTGTGAAGAGTTTATGAATTACTTATTATTTTTCTCAAAAACTTACTATAATATGAATCATCCTATCATAGTTGGGGTTTTATCTTAAAATTTTGCAATTCATATTGTGAATTTGTACTTAATTGATCTTTAGTTAAAACCTTATAGGACTAACGACTATAATTATAGCCGTAGAGATTCCAACGGCTACTTGGGTAACGGTCGGATTGGTGCCCTATAATACCAAGACTTTGGGTGTCCTAGTTTCTTAGGAAGGAGAATGATTCTCATCATCCCACTGGTACTTAGCACGGCCGTAGTGGCACTAGTTGTTCTGATGCTCATGATGGGCTCTAATGATCCATATTATGATGTTGGGATTGTTTTTATCTTGGATAGTCTTCTAGTGATATTACTAGGGTTTTTATTAGGAATTTTTGGTTAGTGAGATTTCCTTGTAAACTCAGAATGTTGTAAGACACCTCAGTTTAAGTTCTTAAATAAGAAGTTCTGTGTTTTATATTTTATATCTTGCTTGGTTAAAAGGAGAAAACCTTAATGGAATTAAACACACAATTTCTATTTATGAGATTTTGAAATATTCAGGGTGTTACATACATGGATATTGGATCGTTTTTTGTCAAAGAACGTGCTCTCCAATGATCAAAGGAAGTTGTTGCATTTGCTATGCTCCGATCTTCTCAAATCAAGAGTTTTGTCGTCGTCTGAGGTGATTCTCCAATGAAGGAGGAATGAGAAGCTCTCAACAGATCCTAGGATTATGAGGATAACCCTGGTATAATCCCCATGACATTATATTTATAAAAATTTTTGTTTAGGTTAAAATGAATTAATTAAATAATTAATTAATCCATTGAAGGTACCATCAACGAGTGAGGAGTCTGAACACCCCGCACCGACCCATTTTATGTCGCACCTAGGGTAAAAAACTCATTCCAGACTCAACTGTGGTCTAATATTTATGATCCAAGTTTTTTAAGAGTTATCCCATTTTATTTAATAACTATTCATGTAAAATATAAAATATATTTAATATTTTTATAAAATTAATTCCGGGCACACTGGGCCTTGGAATCGCACGCCGTCTCAGTGCGTAGCTTTGGAAATATATATAAAAAATATTTCAAATTACTATAAGGAAAAAACCGGGTCTCTACATCATGCAACCACATCACCACATGACCACATCATCCTACACAAAGACCAAACCAACCACTACCACAACCAACATACATCACCACACTGAGCACATAAATCATGTAATTCCATCCTCTATGTTAAGATACTATTCGATCTCGATGGCAATGACTCACCCACAAATTTTTAATTGCATTGTAATATAATGTGTCTTGATTAAGAATCAAGTCCTCCCCTTTTCATGTGTTATAAAATTTATCAGACATCATTCATCAAGGAAAGAATCACATCTCATAACATAAAAAACCCAAATATCACATCATCCAAAACAAAACAAAACAAAACAAAACAAAACAAAACAAAGCAAGGCTCAAAACAACTCATGGTATTGGGAATGCATTTTCATATCTTGCTCCCAAGTACTCTCCTACAAACCACCATGCCTACACAACACATGAACCGAGGGAAGAGTCTTCCCATGAAACACCTTCTCTCAATGATCCTGAATCTCTACTGGCCTCTCCATGAACATTGCATCATCCCTGATATAAAACTCTCCACATTCAATAATGTGAGAGTCATAATGAAGATATCGAGGAAACTGAGACACATGGATGGCGTTGTAGATCCTATCCAACTGTGGTGGAAATTCCAACTAATACACCACCTCACCAACACACACCAACACCTCAAAGGTCCCAAAAAACCTGGGAGAAATCTTACTCCCCTTCCAAACCTCCACTGCCCATGTAGAGGGGAGACTCTCAAGAACACATGGTCTACAACCTAAAACTCCAGGGGACTCTGCCTATGATCAACATAGGCATTATGATAGTTCTTCACCACCCTAATTATCTCACAAAATAAATATATTTTCTCATTCGTGTTATGCACCACATCCATACCAAGAACTATCGACTCCCAAACATCCTTCTAGTACAACTATGATAGAAATGATCACCCGTACAATGCCTCAAATAGATCCATTCCAATGGACGAGTGATAAATGTAATTGTATGAAAACGTGAACAAAGGAATATGTAATACCCAAGATCCACCAAAGTCCAAATTTTATGCCCAAAACATATCCTTTAGTGTCTTGGTGGCCCACTCTATCTGCTCATCCGTCTGAGGGTGGAAAATAGTGCTAAGAAAAAACTAGGATCCAAAATCATACTATAATCACATCCACAATCACAAGGTAAAATGAGTATCCCAATCATAGATGATGGTCCTTGATACCCCATGATGCCTAACCACATCATCCATGTACCGCCTTTCCAAAACATCCACAGAACTCGACTCATGAATCCCTAGGAAGTGATCTAATTTGTTCAGTCAGTACACTATCACCCAAACCACATCACATCCTCCCTGAGATTGGGGTAACCCTATGATGAAATCCATCAATATGTCCTCTTATTTCCACTAGGGGAAATCCAAGGACTGCAAAAAACCTCATGGAACATGGTGTTCCACTTTCACCTGCCGAAAAAATACATTTTTACACAAACTCTTCCACTGAATGTTTTATCCCTAACCATCAAAGATGTCTCCTCAAGCCACGATACCTAATTTTTACACTAGGATGTACCACTAAAGGTTAATTGTGAAAATAATGGATAAATCCATCATCCGTTGCCTATGGGACAAAAAACATCCCCTGGAAAAACACCTGGTTCTAATCATCCTCTGACCATACCTCAAGAGTGTCACCATAACCAAAATGATCATGAATCACCTCTTCCTATGAGTCTCCCCACTGAGAATCCTCCAACTAATGCATCAAATATGATTCCATAGTCATCTGATGATGAAAAACTTATACATTTCTCTCACCAACATCAATATGCATTGCTGCAAGCTTCTCTATTCCTTTCCAAATATCCGTAGACTCCTGATCCACATCATCTTGGGACTTTTGACTCAATGTATCCACAACTACATTACCCTTCCTTGAGGTGTAAGAGATCTCAATATCATAATACTAAAGAAACTCCATCCACCTCTACTATTTTATATTTAGATACCATTGAGAGAAAACATATCTTAGGCTCTTGTAGTCTGTGAAAACCACAAAACGCTTACCGATGAGGTAATTCCATCACAAATTTAGTGAAAAAACAACTGCCACCAACTCCAGATCATGGGTTACATAGTTATGCTAGTGGGAATGTAATTTCCTAGACCCATAAGAGATCACTGATCTATGACACATTAACATACATCCCAATCCCCAGTGGGATGCACCATAAAAAACCTCAAACAACACACCCTCTTCTAGAAACCCAAACCCTATAGCACTGACCAAATTCTCCTTCAGGTAACCTAACGCTGTCTGGAACTGACCTATCCATACAAATTCCTATTCCTTCATTTTCAACATTTTTATTGAGGCTATAACTCGAGATAAATCGAGCATGAACCTTTGATAATAGCCAATGAGACCAAGGAAACTACGAATCTCTACCACATTCTTGGGTGTTTCTTAGGAAACAACTTCCTCGACATTTTATGAGTCTATTTCCACACCCTATTGAGACACCACATGTCCAAGTAAACCCACTTCTCATAGCTAGAAATCACTTGGACAACTTCCCATAAAGACAGTGGTGTTGAAGGACCTAAAAAACAACTATGAGATGATCGACATTCTCATCCTATGACTTTGAGTAGACCATGATATAATTGATGAATATGATGACAAAGCGGTCCAGTAACTCATAGAGCATGGAGTTAATAATCCCCATGAACACGGATGGTTCATTCATAAAAATGAATGAGATGACTACAAATTTGATGTTCCCATGTCTACCTTTGAATACAGTCCTCTAAAAATCCCAATATTTCACCCTCAACTAGTGATATCCAGAATACAGATCGATCTTTGAGAACCAATTAGCTCCTCTCAACTGGTCAAACAGATCATCGATACTCATAATAGGGTAAATGTTATTGATCATAACCTAATTCAACCTATAGTAGTCTATACACAACCTTAGACTACTGTTCAAATTATTCGTGAACAAAAATGGAGCATGCCACAATGACACACTAGGCCAGATGAAACCCCTCTACATCAGATCATCCACCTGCAACCTCAACTCACGCAACTCCATGGACACCATCAGATAGGGAGTCATTGAAATCAGAGGCGCACATAGTTGCAAATCTATCCAAAACTCAATGTCACATCGAGGAGGTAGTGCCATAACCTCCTCTAGGAAAACATAAAATAAATCCTCTAAAACTCTGAGAACACCCCGAACATGAGCTTCTACTGATAGCTCCACCAACTGTGACAATAGAGGTCCCACTTTCCTACCACCCAACTGATAACATCATTCTCCAATGAATGTCACGGACCTCCACATCAGAAAGTGAACCTATTCTCTAAAATAAGTCCATGATTGGATTCATATAATACATCCAATCCATACCAAGGATAACATTATATGGGTGTATCTTGAATATGAATATTCCCACACTGACTGTCGCTTCCCCATCACTAGTATATATCCCCAGCACACATTAAACAAAGAAGCATGACCTCCAAATAGAATAGATAACACAAGGGGAACTAGAAGTCTCTCCATGTTCAGTATCAAAATATGGACCATATAAATAACAAAAAAGGAGTGGGAGGATCCTAAATAAAACAAGGAACACATAAGTGTAGATGATAAAATGATCATACCTCAAACAACTATTGGATCTACAAGTGTTGCTACCTCTAACACCTGCATCTAACCACGCCCAGCTCCTTTGCCTCTCTATTAACGGCCTCTAAATCCATGATCTAGCCTGGGTCCCTATGGATGAGGACCATAACGAGGCTTACCTCTACCAAAACCACATACTCTCATTTGCTGAACAATAACATGGGGTCCCTGACATTGGAACTACCTCGAAGGAAACAATTTTTTCTAAAAAGGGGCTTGAACATCCATATGAAACTGACATCTTTGAGCGGTCAAACACTGATCTTTGAGGTGAAAATATCATTAATAGATATATCAAGAAAATAGAAAACCCATGATAGGTTATCATAAACCACCTATCTATGACAGACGAGGAAGAAACTGTCGTGGTCTGTTCCCCACTGAACGGAACCCTGACTCCGAACACCTGCAACCCACTACCTAAAGATTTTCTCCTAAAAGTTCCACACTAGACACTATCTTGAGGCTTAAACCCCAAGTAAATCATACTCTTGATAACCTCATCCTTTTTTATGCCTCCAAATATGTCAGGAGCGTAAATGGTGTGACTGCGTACCTGATCGCTATGCATAAAGCCTCCTCTAGACACCATGCTCTAGACTCCTCATCTGGAAAAAAATCATTGGAAAGGTGTAGGAGGTCCTTAAACCTGATCTCAATATGCCACACACTCAAGACCCCATGCAGAATAGAGATTCTTCTGCCTCTTGGATACCCTCATCGTCGATGATAGGAACTCCTCTGAGAAATCCCTTTCAAAGCCAGGCCGAAACACATCTCAATGAGGATCATGGCATGAATGGGCATCGATGGGTTGAAGGTAGACTTGATAAGGATAACAGAAGACATATGATTGAACAATACCCATTGTGAGGAATTTGTGGCCCAATGACAAGGGAGTGGACCAAGATAATGAAAGAGACATTAAATGGGTTAATCATGGAATTCCAAGAGGAGACAAAACACCCTTTCTTGGGGGAAGAATCTGGAATTATAATTACATTAATTAAGGCCCAAAAATTCTTTTAGAAGTCTAACTTAAGTGGTGCTATGAATTTTTAAGCCCATCCCCATGGAACTATGAATTTTTAAGCCCATCCCCATGGAATCTTCAAAGTCAAAAGGTGGTGGTAAACTTGTATTTACTTTTCCAAAAGGGGGTGATACTTGTCTCCTAAATTCACATGCATGTTCTAAAATTGTCAAAATCATTATTTAGGATTTTTGATTTGAGAAAACTAGGTTTTAGAATTTTTTTTATCAATATTTGGCTATAAATTTCCACTCTCTTGTACTCTTTACACATCATGAATGAAGGTAATGTTATTATGGTGAGTTTTTCTTACAACCTTTTTGTTCTTTATTAAGTGTTGACTTATCAAAGGATTGGTCATAATTTTTGGAATATTGTGTTTATAGTTATTAGATAAAATTTATCTTTGGGTTCTATATTGTTAATTTCCGCCCATTCTTCCTATTTTCACTTTCTACACCACATTTCAATTGTTTTCTTACGGCGATCTGGGTTCTCAAAATATTAACATTGAACAAGGTTACTAGGAAAATTCCTAGCAGGTATTGAATCATGTATCATTTGGTATTGTAGTCCACTTTTAAGAAATCAGGTTCCTTGTTTCTTATCCCTTCTTCCATCTTTATTTCTCTTCGAATCAGGCCAACATCAATTTTGGTCAATTTTTTTTCATCACCTACAATCATCATTTATTCATCATTTCTGATGAATATAATTCCATTATTTTAGTTGATAAGCTCATATTTCTTATCCATATGGAATCATCAAAATCAAAGATAAAATTGTGAGATACAATGAGTTCAATTTTTTTAATGAATTCTGAAATTTCAAAACTACACAACTCACAATTTGATTCCATTTGATGTTACAAATTTTTGATTATACTACATTTAAATATAAAAAATTCTTCTTTTTTCTACTTCATTTATTAAAAAAAAGGATCAAAAAAAAAAAAACTAAAAATAAAGCCTCAAAAAAATTGAAATATTTTGAATTCTGCATCCCATTATCATTTTTCTTAAACCATTTTCTTCACCTTCCCACATTTTTCATCTTGAATCCATTTTGAATTTTATATTTGAATTCTAGTTTGATATTTCCACATTTCAACAATACTTTTTTTTTGTTTAAATTAGGTAATAATGCTATAGGAATCAAGTTGAGTGGTAAAAGGAAAGAGTGTTACAATTTGTTAAAAAATCCAATTTGATTGAAACACGAGTGAAAATATTATATTTTGAGTATAAACCCCCGAGAGAGTGTGTGAGGTCCATTTTACTTTATCTTCAATTTTTATCATATGATTCTTAAATGGTGGAGGCGATTAACACTAATTAAGTGAAAATTAAGTTTTTCATTAGGGATATACATGAACAATTCCAAAGTTTAAATGAGAGGATGGATGAATTGCAATCCCCTTCCAATTATAGATCACCACTAAGGAGGTGGGTCGTTGAAGAAGAGGATGAGTTATCTGATTTTCATTAGTCACCAATTTTGAGAAATAAACCACCATGGAGGCAAACCAATGATATTAGAGGAGTAAAGTTAAGGATCCCTTCATTTCAAGGTAAGAATGATCCCAAAACATACTTTGAATGGGAAATAAAGGTTGAACATATTTTTGGTTGTCACACCAATTCAGAGGAAGAAAAAGTGAAGTTGGCAGCTGTAGAATTCACTGACTATGTGAGTATTTTGTGGGATCAACTACAAGTGAGTCTAAAAGGAAGTGGAGAAAGACCCATCTGTACTTGGGAGGAGATGAAAGTGGTAATGCATAAGAGGTTCATTTCTAGCCACTATTTTCATGATTTGTTCCTCAAGTTATAGGGTTTGAAACAAGGGGCCATGAGTTTTTAGGATTATCACAAAGATATGGACATCATCATGATTCGAGCTAATATTGATGAGGAGTGAGAGACCATCATGGAAAGGTTTGTGAATGGCCTAAACCATGAAATTTGAGATATATTGTAAATTCACCACTACTTTGACATAGAGGATCTACTTCACATGGATACTAAAGTGGATAGGCAAGTAAATTAAAGAAGGATGCACGCTACATCTTATGGTAAGGATTCTAGATCTTCTTTCAAGTTTAAGGATTCCAAAACATAAGAGCATGTAAGGGAACACAAAACTGATTCAAAGGAGGTGCCCAAACCAAAACCATTATTTCCATAATCCAAAGGTAAAATTGAGGGTAAGGTTGTTTCCAAATAACATGATATATAATGTTTTAAATATAAAGGATTTGGAAATTTTTCCTCAAAATTCCCAAACAAGTGGATAATTATTATTTTGGATGATGGATATGTTCTTAGTGATAGGTCAAGCAAAGATGAAATACCACCACTTGAGGATTATTTAGATGAGGAATTAGAGAGAACCATACATGGAGAAATTATTGTGGCAAGGTGTTATTTGAGTGCTCAACTTGAAGGAGAACATGATCAAGAGAAAATTGAGAACATTTTTTATACTAGATTCCTCATCAAAGATAAGGTATGTAGTATGATTATTTATGGGGGTAGTTGTACAAACATATAAAGTGGTTTTATGGTTGAGAAATTGGGATTAGATATGACAAGATGCCATGGGCCTTATAGATTGCAATGGTTAAATAATAGTGGGGATGTAAAAGTGACTAAGAAAATATAAGTTCCATTTTCTATTGGGAAGTATGAAGAAAAGGTGATGTGTGATTTTTTCCCAATGCATGATAGTCATATTTTATTGGGAAAGCCATGACAATTTTATAGGAGGGTCACATATGATGGATACACTAATCACTATTCTTTTGAGTACAATGGGAGGATGGTTATACATACACCCTTGAGGCCTTTGAAAGCTTATGAAGACTAAGTGAGGATTGAGAGATATTGTGAGAAGAGATAAAAATAAAAGAGAGAAAAAATAGAGATAATTAAAAGAGTTAGAAAATCAAGAGTGGAAAAGGAGTGACGAGTGACATCAAAAAAATGAGGGAAAGAAACGAATTGAAAATAAGAGTGAAAATAAGTGTGAAAACAAGAGTGTTGAGGGAAAAGTGAGTTTATTTTTAGGAAAAATAGATATAGAGAGAGCTTTACCACTAACACTCTTAACTCGTCAATGCCTTCAAGTGTTGCGTCTCTTTTGTAGGAATTTGGTGATATGTTTCTAGAGGAGATTCTTGATGGCTTAACTCCCTTGCAGGGTATCAAGAACCACATCAACTTACTCCTAGGAGAAACAATTTCCAATCGAATGGATTATTGGGATAATCCGGAGGATACTTGAGAAATCCAATGACAAGTGAAAGAATTGCTAAGGAAGGGATTTGTTTGAGAGATCTTGAGTCCATGTGCGGTACCAGTAATTATTGTCCCAAACAAATATGGCAAGTGGAGAATGTGTATTGATTTTAGAGATATCAACAAAATCCTGGTAAAGTATCACTATCCCAAACCTCGTTTGGATGATATTCTTGATGAACTCCATGGTGCATTATTGTTTACTAAAATTGACATAGGGAGTGGATACCAAAAAATTAGAATTAAATAGGGAGGTGAATGGAAAACCACATTTAAAACTAAGTTTGGATTGTATGAATGGCTAGTTATTCCTTTTAGACTAACTAATGCCCTGAGTAAATTCATGAAATTAATTAATCACATTTTCCATCCATTCATTGGGAAATTTTTGGTTTATTTTGATAACATCCTTGTTTATTACAGGAGCCTTGATGAACATCATGAACAATTTAAACATATTTTTGAGACTCTTAAGAAAAATATGTTGTTTGAAAATGTGGAAAAATGTACATTTTGTTTAAATTAAATTTTTTTCCTTGGTTTTGTGGTAGTAGATGATGACATGAGGGTTGATGAAGAGAAGGTGAATGTGATTTGGGACTGACCAACACCCAAAAATTTCAATGATGTGAGGAGATTCCATGTACTTATGAGTTTTTACTAAAGGTTCATGAGAGACTTTTCGTCCATTGTGGCACCATTGAATGAGTTTTTCAAGAAAGGAGCGAGCTTCAAGTGGGGAAAAGCTCAAGAATATTCTTTTAACACACTCAAAGGTAATTTTACCAATTCACCTCTCTTAATTATTCATGACTTTTCCAAAGTATTTGAGGTGGATTTTGATGCCTCTAGAATAAGAATTAATGATGTTTTAAT
Organism: Viscum album; assembly: GCA_963277665.1. Classification (NCBI taxonomy): domain Eukaryota; kingdom Viridiplantae; phylum Streptophyta; class Magnoliopsida; order Santalales; family Viscaceae; genus Viscum; species Viscum album. Next base: position 1,851,800,857 of record OY728156.1, read on the forward strand.
GAAAGACTATAAGCATATCTCCTACTTTAGTGATAAGCTTAATGTGGCTGCATTTAAATACTATACCTATGACAAGGAATTGTATTTTCTCAAAATAAATTTATAAAATTGGAAACATCACTTGTGTCTAAGTGAATTATCGATTCATTCGGACCATGAAATCCTAAAATTTCTTAATTCACAAGGAAAGTTGAATAGGAGGCATATTGGATGGCTTGAATTCATTTAAACATTTCCTTACATCATTAATCATAAACAAGGAAAAGAAAATGTTTTCATCGATTATTTTTCTAGGATATACTATCTTATCATTTCTATGCATGCTAAAATACTTGATTTTGAAATGTTTAAAAGCATGTATGAGAATGATTCTAATTTTTCTGAAATTTGGAAGTTTTGTGAAAAACATGGGAAAAATTATTTTTATAAATATAATGGGTTTATTTTTTTGAAAAAATAAATTGTGTGTTCCATCTTGTTCCATGCAAGAATTTCTTGTTAGAGAAACTCATACTGGTGGATTAATGGAGCATTGAGTGAACATTTTTATTACCCTCACATGCGTAGGGATGTGGGAGGTGCTTGTGGAAATTGTAATATGTGTAAACAATAAAAATAAAATGTTCTTACACATGGTTTATACACAAATTTTTCTATTGATTCTCATCCATGGGTTGACATTTCAATGGATTTTGTGCTCAGCTCGCCAATATCACAATTAGGGAAGGATATCATCTTTGTGGTGATGGAAAAGTTTAGTAAAATTGATCATTTTATTTATTATTATAAAACCAATTATGCAACTCATTCCTCTGATTTTTTTAGGGAAATTTTTAGGTTTCATGTATTACCCAAGAGAATCATGAATGATAGGGATGAAAAATTCCTTATTCACTTTTGGAGGACATTATTGAAAAAACTTGGAACCAAAATTTTGTTCTCCACCACACCCACCCACAAACAGATGGTCAAATTGAGGTGGTAAATAGAACAATTTTCACCTTATTGTATTCATCCTTAGGAAAATTTTGAAACATTGGGAAATATGTTTTCCTTGAATTGATTTTTCTTATAATTGAGCAGTTCAATCCACTATTAATGCTTCACCGTTTGAAGTTGTGTATGGTTTTAAACCATTGACTCCACTTGATATTTTAACTTTTCATACTAATAAATTTTATAATATTGAAGATGAAAAAAGGGAAAAGTTTATGCAGTATTTTCATGCAAAGGTAAAGGCCAACATTGAGAAAAAGAATGAACAAGTGAAAAAACACACCAACAAAGGTTATAAAAAATGGTGTTTCAACCTAGAGATTGGGTGTGGGTACACTTGAGGAAGGATAGGTTCTTGGAACAACAAAAATCAAAACTTTATTCCATGAGGATATGGTCCTTTCCAAGTTATATAGAAGATCAATGATAATTACTACAAAATCGAGTTACCTGACATGTATGGAAATGTTAGTTCCACCTTTAATGTTGCTGATCTTTCTCCATTTTGAATTTTTAGATTCAAGGATGAATACTTTTGAAGAGGGAGTAGATGATGAGGATCATGACACAAATGGGCATCGAGGGGTGGAATATGGACTTAATGAGGAGGGAGGAAAGCACATGATTGCACAAGACCCATTTCAAGGAATTGGTGTCCCAATGACAAGGGAGCGAACCAAGATAATAAATGACGCCTTAAATGGTTTAATCATGGAATTACAAGATGAGGACCAACACCCTTTATTATGGGAAGAATACAGGCCTATAATTACATCAATTAAGGCCCAAAAATGCTTTTAAAATTCCAACCCAAGTGGTTCTATGACTTTTCAATCCCATCCTCATGGAATCTTAAAATTCAAAAGGTGGTGGGCTACTTGTCTTTACTTTTCCAAAAGGGGATTATACTTGTCTTATAAAGTCATGCGCATGTGTAAAATTTTTCAAAAGTGTAATTTAGGATTTTTGACTTGAGGAAATTAGGTGTTAGACATTTTTTATCAAACTTTGGCTATAAATATCCACCCCTTGTACTCTTTTCACATTATGAATGAAGGTAATGTTATTATAGTGAGTTTTGATTGAAACCTTTGTGTTCTTGATTAATTCTTTACTTATCAAAGGATTTTTCATCATTTGTGATTCCTTGTGACTAGAGTTCTTAGAGAAAAGTTCTCTTTGGGTTCTAAATTGACTATTTTACCCCATTCTTCCCATTTTAACTTTCTTCACCACATTTAAATTGCTTTCTTGTGGCGATCTGGGTGCTCAACACATGAACATTGAACAAGGTTCCTAGGAAAATTCCTAGAGGTTATGGCATCATGTATCACATCTGCCTCCTTTTGGTCACCCAGAAACAATGTCCACCACTGATGCACAACTCCCCACATCTGAATAACTACTAGTAGAACCTAGAACTCAGTTTGCACTTGTATCAGACCAAAAGTGATCTTAAGCTCCTCCATTCAATGCCATGTCTATAGATTCTATTATCATACTTACCCAAAATCTGCTGCTAAAAGGCATGAAAATCCCACTTCCATGCCTCTTACTCCTCTATCGGGTTAACCCTCTGATTATCAAATGGATTAGCCTGATGAAATTCAACTACCTAAGCTAATCATAGATAATGAACAAGATCCATTCATAAAAAGTAAAGAGAAAACCCTAATCTAGATAGTATGAAATTTTATCAAATATTATTTAATTTATTCATTTTATTTTAACAAAAAAATTATTTTCAGACACGAATACAAACAATCATGATGCATGTACCTATCCTAGGTCTCTACACTAAAAACATGTCCACCTCACTTGACTATTCAATAATCTTAGAGTCCATGCACTGGATCACAAGGGACCCTAAAATCCCATGTCTCATCCAATCTCCCTGGCCTATGTCATGCACCATGGTCAACTTGATCCATTTCCATACCAACCGATGAAAACCTCATAGTGCTGAACTCTGAACTCTATCCTATCTCTCAACCAATCCTCTAATAACACTATGTCACAACCCCTTCCCTACAAAGAGACCATAATGAGTAGAGAGAGATGATGACCCCCCCGATTCCCACCTTCAGTAAGATCTGGGGTGGTAACTTGCACTGAGGGTATGAAAATATCATAGTATGAGAGGCATTAACCTCTATAAATGAAATAGGATCGGGAGATAGGATAAAAAATAACCAAATAACTCTAGAATATAATATAAAGTTAAATTAAAAAACATCCAATAATGCATGAATAATGTAAAACTAATACATATAAATGTATCAAAAGATATACCAAAAAGAAAAATCTACATATTCAACTCAACAGCAGCTCCAACCCATCTAGTAATGTCTATATCACCCCCCAATGTCCAGAAAACCTGAAAAATGGTTTATATACATAGGGTGATCACAACATGTATACTCAATAGGGACATATCCAAGGCCTTAAGTGAACATGTGAAAAGATCATGCTAATACACTAGTGAAAAAACATCATAACCAATAAGCACCTATACAGGTAATCTAACCAAACCCAACCTCACCATGACTTTCTCACCAAATCATGCACCCAATATAACAACATAACATCAAGATCATAACAAAGCAAGGTTCCCCACTACCACTTCCTCATTGATTTACCGCTCCCACACCGCAATGTCGAACATCCTATACTCCCATCCCTTCCATACATATCACATCACATCACATCATATACTTCCCAAAGACACCTAGGATATATGTCACATCACATCACATCCCACCTGTATACACCTAGACTACACATCACAACACATCACATCCCCCTCATAGGCACTTGTACCACACATCACATAACATCACATCTATCCCGTAGACACTTGGGCCACACATCACATCACATCACATCCCACCCATAGAAACCTAAGGAACACATCACTTCACATCACATCACATCCTTTAAACATATACTTGGGCCACAAATCACTTATGGGTAATCTTCATCACCAAACTGTATCACTACTACTGAAGGAAGAGCAGGGGAGAAGGAGTTAACAAGCCATCCATATCACTACCATCCTGGATGTTGGGGAAAACATCCAGAACTTATCACCTCTGATCTTTGGTAAAGTTATCCTACTCATTTGGGGTGCATATAAAATAACATAAACATACATGATATATAGATATAACACAATACCCAACCTACAAGTTCACATAAACTTTATTATCATACACAACATCAGCACTATCGCACTGCACATAAACCATTACAACTGCTTCCACTGCTATACGCACCACCACACAAAATTTCCCACTTCCAGTTACAAGTTTCACCACATTTGTTTGTTATACATTTCATTTCATATTACAATATTCATTCATTTATTCAATTCAGTTATCCAATTACCACACATCACTTTCTAGTCCATATCATTTATCTACCATCCTATTTTGTTTTGTTTATCATCACCGTTCTTCTCATGGATAACTAGGAAACTATCTCAAACATGCCACGCTATCACTATCCCAACTCACACAACCAATAACACAACACCAAACATCTATCATCATCATCACATCACATCATCTAAGCCATTTCCCCACAAAAACCTCATATCACACATCTCAACCACATCTCACAACACAACCGTCATAAAAATATAACACCACATGTCACAACAACACCACTACACCAAAACTACTGCCCACATCACATGCATGCCAGCCAACCACCGCATCACTAAGACATGAACTATACAACCTAGCCGATCACGACCACCACCTCACAATATCCTAAACCACGTAGGGAAACATAACAAGAACATTCATACACAACAACATCACATAAAACCTTCTAGTATTATTTAGTGGATTTATCACATTCAATATTAATTTATCATGAGTATTTTAATTTACCATATCTTCCTGACCCATTACATTTCCATTTGGGAAGTTGGATTCATTTAGAGGAGGTTCAGAGGGATCGGTGGAGCTGAAGCTACATGATTACTATAGGTGGTGGTTCATGATGTGGACCATATTCACATTGTGATTTGGTGGTTCATGACTTGAATAGATGGCCATTTTCATGACTTTTATGTGGGAAAGTGGGGATTTTTTGAGATGTATTCACATCATTAAAAGGGAATTCATGATGTGTTATTAAATAATCCCAAGGCAACTAAATTTTCATTGGAAATTGAAAATATGGAAAACCTATTAATTACATGTCATGAAAGGGTTTCATGATGTGAAAAGGGAAGGTTCTAGATTTTTAAATCCTTTTATTCAGATGATTTTTATTCATTCAGCCACCCTTTCATTTTTGTAAAATCCCTAGGTGCTTTGTGGGATCTTCCAGACCTCCTTCCCTCATCTCAATCCATGGGTTCCAGTGGTTGAGTTGTAGTGATCTGGGGTAGGTTCTTCTCTTTATCCCTTGGTTTCTTGTCATTTTCCTTTAGGGTATCACTATGGTGATGTTGTTTTGGTTTGGGGTGAGTATGTGATGCATTTTGAAAACCATTTTATGTGGTGTAGGTTGATCTATTATCTCATGGTGTAGTTGTGGTTGAATATAGTTTCTTATTTTCTCTGTGGTGTGTAGTGAGATCATAAATCTTCTTTAAGGTAGGTGATCCTCATTCTCTACTATTCATGTTCTATGTTTGAGATCTTCATGGTTTTTCTTTCCTTTGGGAAGATATTAAGGGTCAGAATAATAAGATAATTAATTGGAATGTCAAAAATAATTGATGGTAATAGGGAATTATCACATGTTTTGATGGTTTGATATATGTTGCTGATGAGTTTATTCCATGTTATTGCCTTTTTTGAAAATTATGGATTTTTAGAGACTTGTTTGTGCTGTATTTGTTGTGATTTTATGACCCTTACTGTGTTGTTGTGTGATCTCACCCTGAATAAAAAAGGTTAAAGAACATATATTTGGATAATAAACTAGTTTCACTTGGATTATAGTTTGTGTGATAATACCCATGATAAATAAACATTTAATGTGATAAATCCCCTAAATAATTGTAGAATATGTTTTGTGATGTTGTTGTGTATGGTTGTTCTTGTTATGTTTCCCTATGTGGTTTGGGATGTTGTGAGGTGGTGTTAGTGACTAGCTTGGTTGTGCAGTTTGTGGGGCTATGATGTGGTGGTTGGTTGGAATAGATACAATGTGTGTAGGGGTTGTGGTGTAGTGGTTGTTGTTGTGACATGTGGTGTTAGTGTTACACAATGGGCGTGTTGTGAGATGTGGTTGGGATGTGTAATGTGAGGTTGTCATGGTGAGATGATTGGGTGATGTGATGCAATGATGATGGTAGATGTTTGGTGCTTTGGTGGTTGTTTTTTGAGTTAAGATAGTTATAGCGTAGTGTGGTTGAGGTAGTTTCTCGGTTATCCATGGGATGAACTATGATGATAAACAAAACAAAATAGGATGGTTGATAAACAAGATGGTATAGAAAAAAATGTGTGGTAATTGGCCAAATTAATTGAATAAATGAATGAATAATGTAATCTGAAATGAAATGTATAAAAAAATGTGGTGTAACCTATAACTGGAAGTGGAAAATGTTGTGTTGTTTGTGTGGTGGTTGTGTGGTGTTGCATATAGTGGTAGAAAAAGTTGTTATGATTGATGTGCAGTGTGGTGGTGGGTATGTGGTGTGGGATAGTGTAGTTGATGTGAACCAATGGGTTGGTTATTATGTGCTATCTATATATCATGTATGTTTGTGTTATTTTATACGAGCCCCACCATAGTTGAATAACCTTACCAATTCTCATAGGTACCGAGTTATGGGTGTTTTTCCAAAAATACTGGATGGTGGTGATACAGATGGATGGCTACCCCCACTCCCCTACTCTTCCTTCAGTAGTAGTGATACAAGTTTGTGTTGGAGATTACCTAGTGGTGATGTGTGGCGCAAGTGTCTGCAGGCAGGAAGTGATGTGTGTCCTAAGTGTCTACAGGCAGGATGCGATGTGATGTGATGTGTGGCTAAGGTGTCTACGGATAGGACGTAATGAGATGTGATGTGTGGTCAAGGTTCTTGCAGACAAGATGTGATGTGATGTGATATGTGGCCCAGGTTCCTACATGCGAGATGTGATGTGATGCAGTGTATGAACCAAATGCATGCAGGTGGGATTTGATGTGATGTGATGTGTGGCCTAGGTGTCTGCAAGCAGGATGTGTTGTTATTTGATGTGTGACCCAAGTGTATATGGGTGAGGTGTGATATGATGTGGTATGTGTGGAAGATATGAGAGTATAAGATGTTCGACATTAGGGCACAAGAGCGTCAAATCAGCGGGGAAGTAGTAGTGAGACACCTTTATTTGATATGATCTTGATGCTATGTTATCATATTGGATGTGTGATTTGGTGAGTGATCTATGATGAGGTTGTGTTTGGTTAGATGACATGTATAGGTGCTTGTTGGTTATGTTGTTTTTTCAATTGTGTATTAGCATATTCGTTTCACATGTTATCTTGAGGCCTTGGATATGTCCCTACTAAGTATACTTGTTATGTCCACCCTATGTATATAAACTATTTTTTTAGGTTTCTAGTAGGAATTTGGGAATCAAGCTAGGAATTACTATCTTGTTTGGAGTTGCTATTGAGTTGATACTATAGATTTGTCTTTTTGGTATATTGTTGAATACTTTTATGTGTTTCATTTTTACGTTATTCATGCATTGTGGGATGATTTTTGGTTTACCTTTATATTATTTTATACTGATTTTTGGTGATTATTTATCCTATATCTCAATGATTTTTTGTTTATAGAGGGTAATTTATCCCATACTATATTATTTTTATACACTTAGTGATAGTCTCCAACCTAGGGCCTATTGGAGGCAGGAATCGAGAGTTATCATCTATCTCTCCTCATTGCGGTATATTTGGTGGGAAGAGGTCATGATGGAGTGGTTTCAGAGTTTTGGTTGTGAGATAATATGAAGTTTAGAGTTTGGAACTATGAGGTTTTCATGGGTTGTTATAACAATGACTCCATTTGAACTTGGTATGTGACATAGGTTGGGGAGTCCAGCTAGGACATGAGATTTAGGGCTACTATGATCCAGTGAATAGACACTAAGACCATTTAATGACCAAGTTAGGTGGACTTGTTTGTAGGGTAGATACTTAGGAGTGGTATATGCATCATGATTTTTTGTGTTCATGTCTAAAATGGGTTTTTGTGGGAAAATAAAATGAATAAAATGAATAAATTAAATAATTTTTCATAAAATTACATGCTATTGGGCTTAGGGTGTTCTCATTTCTTTGTAGGAATGCTCCCATTATTTATCTACAAGTAGCTTAGGAAATTGAAGTTCATTAGGTTGATCTAGTTGATTGTATGAGTGTTGAACTGACAAAGGAGGATGAGGCATGTATGTGGGATTTGTGTGCCTTTCAGTGGTAGAGTTTGAGTAAGTATGAAGGGAGCATCTCTGATCTGGAGATAGAGCACTGGTTGGAGGAGCTCGAGACCACTTTTGGTAAGATCTGAGCATGAGTTGAGTTCTAGGTTCCACTATAAATTAGACAGATATGGGGAGCTGCACATCAACGGTGGATGTTGTTTCTGAGTGGCCAAAAGAATGTAGATGTGTCATGGATGGACTTTCAAAGGGAGTTCCGGGTGGAGTTTATGTCATCAATAATGATGTAATCCAAGATGCAAGAGTTTTTATCTATTTTGAAGTGAATATTGAGCATGTGGGAGCTTGTAATAAGGTTCTAGGACCCCCCTGTACCTTGCCATCTATGTTTTTCCAAACAAGGAGTCCAAAATGAGGTGTTTGGAGGAGGATTTATGCCCAGCGATTAGGTATGCAGTCACACTGTTTACGCTCTTGAATTATTTGTAGGTATAGAAAAAGGTTGAGGTTATCAATAGGATGCTTTAATTGGTAGTTGAACCTTGAGAGAGTGGCCAGTAGGGTGTTTTGAGGATTAGAACTTCAACCAGTGGGTCGCGGGTGTTCAGGCAGTCATGGTTCCATTCGGTGGGGAATTGGCCGCAGTAGTTTCTTCCCCGTCCATTAGGGACATGTGTTTTTTGAGTGCCTATTGGGGTTTTTTGTTTTTGTTATTATCTATGGGAGATATGAGAAACTCCAAGATCAGTGTATGACTGATCATAGAGGTCAGTTCTAGATGGGTGGTCAAGAACCTTTTCAGCTGCAATAGTTATCTCTGAGGTTGTTTCAATGGAAAGGACCGCAGTTTGTTGTTCAAAAGCTAAGAGAAGGCAGAGTTGGTAGAGGGAATCCTTATGATGGTTCTCATCCATAGGGAACCCTGCCAAAGTTCAGTTGTGGAGGACAATATCAGAGAAGCTGTAAAGACCCAGAAATTCCATATATATTTTTTAAATTATTTGGGATTATTACAAGTCTACAAAAAATGATGGTGCTTGATTCTAAGGCCTGGTGTGCCCAAAATGGTTTTTTTGAACTTTTTTTAAGGTACTTTCAGTAAACGTACGAGCATCATTTTCTAATTTTTGGACCGATACTCAGAATTGAAATCCGAGGACACCGTTGAATCCGCAACGTTGGGATTCGTTTAAGGGAGACTTCACTTCAACCACATTAGGTCGAAAAAAAAGTTGGTTTTTAGAATTTTTAAGGAATAAAAAAATAACATGAAATTTTTATTTTATTTTTCTCTAATAGTTGAGTGGTGGGGGCGGGACCACTGGGTTGTCAAGCCATTTAATAGCTAGACTCATCTGTTGTGTAACCACACCATGTTCAATTAATGTGACTCATTAATTTCACCAATTAATGGGCCCTTAATTAAATGATGAATTAATTACTTAACTCTTCATTTGTTTTATTAAAACATGGGAAAAGGGAGATTTGGGAGGAATTTGGTGGTGATATCCGATGAAGCACCAGAGAACCTTATTCCAACGAAGAACGGAGGATTTGAGGACGCTCATTGAGGAATCGGTCTGGAGGTTGACAGTTGACAAATGACAATACACAAGAACCTTATACTTCATCCGCAATACCCTAGAATGTGGAAGCACCACCATCCGCAGTGCTCACCAATGATTCTTGAGGTAGGGGGTTTATTATTTAAGTTTATCTTTGATGAATTAAATTTCTACCACTTATTAAGATGCTAACGTGGAGGGCGCGTGCCAATCAAACAAGGCCCAGACTCTCCGCCACTTTGTTCTTGTTGCGTTCTTCGGGGGAAGAATTTAAAAATTCAATAGAACCTTGAATTAAAGAGCTGCGCAGTGACGAAGACATCCCCAGAGGCCCGTAGGCGCGAGTGAAAGGGAAAACAGAGCACTAGAGCTCAGCCAGTGGCCCGTAGAAGATCCGCTGGCGCGGAACCGGTGACCGGTGATCGCCGGCCGTGGAAGGGGGGCGGAACTGCTCCACACCGTGGCAGACAGACAGGCGGCTGGCTCTCGGCTGACTGCGGATGCTGGAGGCGGCGCGCCGTCGTGCGCCACGGTGAGGCAGGCCGCAGCTTTGAAGCCACGCCAAAGGGAGATGACCCACTCTCTGTGGGTCCGACAAACAACTAGGACGCACCACCTGGTGCCAACAATTAAGATTAGAATGGCTCTTTGAGCTATTCGGGAGGCAGACCACATGACCCTCACGCGGGTCACCCCAGCCGCTGTGGTCCAGCAGGCTGAGCCCGTCACGACCCAGTAGGCTGAGCCTGCCATAACCTAGCAGGCTGAGCCTGGTCGGCCTAAACCGGGCCAGGTCAGCCTGAACTGGGTTGGGTCAGCCCAAGCCGGGTCGGGTCAGCCCAGGCCGGGGTGTGCCAGGTCGGTTCGATCGGGTCAGACCGGACCCAGACCCTTTTTCGGGCCCATATATGCTTAAAAGGTTGTATCTTACAAACCAGATGTCCGTTTGATGAACCATATGTGGAGTTTGAATCCTTGGGATGTGACGGTCCTTTTGAGATACTCTACTTGGATTTTATAGAAAGTTGGAGTACGGTCAGGTTGGATCACACCCAAATCCAACTGGGCCTTCGACACTAAAATGCCTATAACTCACAGATCGAGCATTCAATTGACGGGCCGTTTATTGCATTGAGACCCTTATGAAATGTAAATATTTTGTATTACTCCTTTGTGTAACTTAATAGTAGTTTATTCACAACTGATATCTAGTGGAGCAGATACTACATAACTCAAGCGCACCAGGTGCGGGGAATCCTATGGCTGGATGTCATCTGAGTAGCGTCCCTTTGTGGATCAGAATCTAGCAACCCTATGTGGATCATCTTCTAGAAACTTTGTGTGGATTAGAATCATAGAGACCCTATGTGGATCAACATCATAGCGACCCTATGTGGATCAGCATCTAGTGACCTTGTGTGGATCAGCATCATAGCGACTCTTTGTGGATCAATATCATAGCGACCCTATGTGGACCAGCATCCAGCGACCCTATGTGGATCAACATTCTAGTGACCTAGTGTGGATCAGAGGTGCATGACTTGACAATGACTAGACTTAGAGCACCCTGTCATGGATCAGTGATATATGACCCTTTGTGGATCGACAATGGAACAACTCCCTCGTGGTTCAATTGTGGAAACTTCTTAATGGAATAAAATGATATAGCATTAGACTAATCATATTTATTTCTAAACTATGAGTTGTATACCTAGTTTAAGATGAGTCTTTTTCTTTGTGATTTTTTATTGATATCATGATTTATGGTTTTCATTTGTGGAATTCTGAGAGACCTTTGGGGGTCTTGGGTCCCTACTGGGTATTGTTATACTCACCCCTGCACGGGCTTCACCCACACCTTCTTGTGTCTTGTGCAGATGATAAGTAGCTCGTCTGAAACTATAGGATCTAGGAATAGATGATACATGGTGGTGAAAGTTGACGTGGAGAGTTGTGGAGACAAGATGTACCTACCCCTCAGGTAGGACCCTTGGTGGACTATCTCAGGAGATGTTTACTATTTTCTGCTGTAGTTGTATCTTTTCAGTTGGACTTGTATTCCAACCCCTTTACTTTTAGTTCACACTTTTACTACTACTGTTTTACTTCGTGGTTTCATCTTGTTGTGTTCTTGGACTATGTGTTTTTTTAGATTTAAAGGAAATGCCTTCCCATTTTAGGGACACAAATTTCCGGTGCTAGTCGTGAACCCCTGGCCTATGGAAGGTGGGCTTGGGGTAGTCATGACACGGGTCCCGAGGGATGGGTTGTGACAAAGTAGTATCAGAAGAGTCGGTTCTACCGAAGAACTAGGACTCTGATCTTTCCAATGGAGAAATATTGTTATGTGTTTTGAGTGTGGTTTTTAGTTAGGGGGGTCCATTGTTGGTGCGACGACCGACATATCCATACACTAGGACCTTGAATTCTGATTTCCAACTCTATGCACAAAAAACCTGATTGCATGTGTTTTGGAAATGTTTTACTTTTGATCTATTTTGAGTATGATCACTAGGTATAACTTATTTACTGTGGAAAATCTATATCTTTTCAGGATTCCACCACGTAGACAATCAGTGAGAATTTATGAGAGAGTTCACGATGACGGCCCGCTGAGAGATGAGGCTTCAGTGTAGGGACCTATTACTATTTTAGAACCTTCAGGTGGTGTACCGGCAGCACCACCACTCGAAGGGCAGCAGTTTCCACTAGCCCCACTAGCGGACAGTGCACATTGAATGAGCTCATTTCATGATTTTCAGCAGTAGAGGCCTCTAAGGTTTTGAGGTGAGACAGATCCCCAAGCAGCTGAGGACTGGTTGGAGGTTATGGCTTGAGTTTTCTGCCTTGTTGGGACACCAGAAGAGCAGATGGTGATCCTAGATGCTAGGATTTTCCAGGGATCAATAGGGATATGGTGGAGTCTGACACTCCAGATGAATGAGGAGGCAACACTATCCTGGTTGGACTTTGAGACCCTCTTCAGGGTGGAGTTTATACTAGCGACTTTATGATCAATGCGTATCCCGGAGCTGCTGCACTTATAGAAGGGAAAACTATCAGTGGGCCAGTACTCGATGAGATTTACTGACCTCTCACACTAATACACCTACAAGGTATGAGACCCATTATTTAGGGCCCAGACCTTTGAGCAGGGTCTCCAGTGGGAGATCAGAGTGTCGATGATTTCGCTAAATATCCCGATGTAGGCTGGAGTGCTCAAGCAAGAATTATTTGTGGAGAGATTCTTAGTTGAGAAGACACCAATAGTGAGAGCCACCACCGGACGACAGGTAGCTGAGACATCTGCATCAGGTAGTAGGAAGATGACACAGAGGTCCAAGCGGGCCAAAACTTCTAGTAGATGGTCCCAAGATGTAGGGTCGAAGGTGTAGAGATCGCAAGGAAGAGGGGGTCATCTTGGAAGCAGACTGTGCTTCATGTGCGGCGGGCATGGTCACATGGCTCACAACTGCCCGAACTGTCATACTGACGATCAACAGATGGTCAAGGAACTTCCAAGCAAAAGGTAGATATTCAAGTGAGGAGGTCCGTAGGGTGGTGGACATGGCAGAAGAGCAGTCCGTATAGCAGGCGGTGGGCAGTGATTTGAGGTTCTATCGCCACCACCCCCAGGTGGTCCACCCCGACCAAAGGGAGCAGGTGGACAGGGATGAGCTCAGCTACAAATGATATAGCCCTATGACCATTGTACTCCCAAGATGATTAGAGGTACGATCTGTGTATATTCCACCCTAGCTATAGTACTTATAGAGACAAGTTCCAGTCACTCTTTCATTTCCACGACACTCGTTCGGAGATCGGAGATTCCGATGGAGCTGTTAGCTCAATACTTATGATTAGAGACTCCTACGAAAGAATATTAGATGATTATACACTGGTGAATGCAATGTGAACTCACTCTAGGAGTTGAGAGCTTCAGATAGGATCTCATAGTAGCAGCGTCAAGGCCTTACAACACCATCTTGGGTATGGACTGGATATCCACAGTCCATGCTCAGATTGAATTTTTTAGGCGCAAAGTGTGGTGTGTCTACGAGGATGGGATTAGGTTTTCCTTCACCGGTGAGAAGTATACCTTTTTTGAACAAGATGGACTTTCTTGAAGGAGGGTGAAACCAATCACTCATCAATTGGATATCCTTAGCTTTGTAGCAGTTTATGTAAGGAGTCCGATTTATCCTGTAGTGGTGGACCAGTATGTTGATGTATTTCCTGATGATGTTCCAGGACTACCTCCTCACAGAAAGGTAGACTTATACATAGAACTGTACCTAGGGACAACACCGATATCTATGCCATCATATCAGATGGCTCCCGCAGAGCTTCGTGAGTTGTGGGTACGACTGGAGGACTTTCAGAGGAAGGGATTCATAAGACCCAGTGTTTCTCCATGGGCATCCCCAATTTTGTTCGCCAAGAAGGCAGATGGGAGTCTAAGGCTTTGTGTGGACTATCGGTGCCTAAAACAGGTGAATATGAAGAAAAAGTATCAACTCTTGAGTATTGATGATCTCTTCGACCAGCTGAAGGGAGCTAGATGGTTTTCAAAGATAGACCTCAGAGCAGGCTATCACCAGCTCGGGGTACGAGATGAGGACATACCGAAGACGACCTTCAGGTGTCGGTATGGCTATTATGAGTTCTTGGTGATGCCATTTGTCATGACCAAAGCTCTATTAGTGTTCATGGGGATCATGAATAGGATCTTCCAGCCCTACCTCGATCGCTTCATGGTGGTCTTAATTGATGACATCTTGATATACTTGGCATCGAAGGAGGAGCACACCACAAACCTACAGATAGTTATGGATACACCCCAAGAGCACCATCTTTATGGAAATTTCTCAAAGTGCCAGTTTTGGATATGGGAAATCTACTTCCTAGGGTACATTATCTTGAATATTGGAGTTTCAGTGGATCCGGTGAAGATAGAGGCAGTGCTTGCTTGGGAGCCACCTAGGAGTGTGACTGAGGTGCATAGTTTCCTGGGATTGGGTGGGTAATACTGGAGATTCATACCTAATTTTTCCAGGGTTGCGACACCCTTTTAAGCTTTGAAAAATAAGGTATAGCCCTTCGTGTGGATGAAGAGGTTCCAACAGAGTTTTCAGGAGTTGAGGCAGAGACTGACAAGTTCCCCCATATTGAGGTTACCAGAAGAGGGCGTTGGGTATGTAGTTTACTGCAACACATCAAGGACCGTACTAGGTTGTATCATGATGTAAGAGAGAACATCGATCACCTAAATCTCATGGAAGTTGAGACAACATGAGAACAACTACGCTACCCATGAATTAGAGTTAGCAGCAGTGGTCTTTGTGCTGAAAATGTGGTAGCACTACTTGATGGGTGAATGGTTTACTATTTACTCTGATAAAAAAAGTCTCAGGTATATCTTATCACAAAAGGATCCGAACCCAAGACAACGATGATGGTTGGAGTTCCTCTAAGAATATGACTTTGAGATAGTCTATACTCATGGAAAAGGGAATGTAGTTTCAGATGAACTCAACAGGAGGTCTGGTCTGTAGTTGTTGAGTGAGGCGATAGAGCAGCTCGAAGCATTGCAGTTATCCTTCGTGGATAGAGATAGAGTAGCTTAACTCTAGTATATGAAAATTAATCCTCCACTCCTTCAACGAGTCAGGGAGGAACAACTTGAGGATGTAGACTGCAAGGCCCAACATGCTCAGATATCCTCAGGACGGGCTCCTGACGGATTTTCTGAAGGTGGGGACCACACCTTTCTCTTCAAAGGACGCATCATGGTACCGGTGAAGCTATGAGAGGAGGTGTTGAGGGAGTTCCACACATACCCTTTGGTGGTACATCCTGGAGTGGAGAATATGTACTAGGACCTCCGATGTCAGTACTGGTGGCCAGGGATGAAGAAAGCAGTGGCAGAGTTTGTATCCCGATGCTTCACTTGTCAGCAAGTGAAGGCTGAGCATCAAGTACCAGTGGGCTTAGTGCAGTCACTTGAGGTACCAGAGTGGAAGTGGGATGGTATCTTCATGTACTTTGTGACAGGGATACCACCTATGTCAATGAGCCATGATTCCATCTGGGTGATCATTGATCGACTAACCAAGTCGGCCCACTTCCTACCCATCTGAGAGTAGAGATAAATAGAGGTCTTGGGATGCCTCTATGTACAGAAGATTATGTGACTTCATGGGGGTTCCATCGTAGATTGTCACAGACCGCAAAACAGATTTTACATCCCAATTGTGGAAGGGATTGAAGGAGGTGTTCGAGACTTAGCTACGCTTCAACACCACCTTTCATCCTCAGACTGATGGTCAGACTGAGCAGACCATACAGACACTCGAGGAAATGCTTCGTGCTTGTGTCCTCAATTTTGGCCGTAGTTGGGAGGATCACCTTCCCCCGGCAGAGTTCTCATACAACAATAGTTATCACTCCACCATCAGCATGGATCCATTTGAGGAATTGTACAAGCGACCATTCAGATCACCCCTTTGCTGGACAAACCCAAGGGAGTCAACACTAATGGGTCCAGAGTTGGTACAGGCTACCATAAAGAAGGTGCAGATCATTCAGGAGTGGATGAAGACTACACAGATCTGGTATAAGTCTTATGCCGACAGGAGACATAGACTCTTGGATTTTGAGGAGGGAGACCATGTCTTCCTACGGGTCTCACCCCAGCCAAGATTACGGAGGTTTGGCCGGGGCGGCAAGCTATCTACGAGGTTCATCAGAACCTTCCATATCCTCAGTAGAGTAGGTGAGGTGGTGTAACGAATAGCTCTTTCCCCACATATGCACCAAGTGAATAATGTTTTCCATGTGTCACAATTGAGGAGGTACATGCATGATTCATCGCATGTTATTGACTTGGGCGAGCTGGACATTGATTGTGGGGAAACGTTTGTGGAGTTCCCGATGGAGATAGAGGATTGATAGGAGAAAGCCCTTCATGGGAGGTCGATTCCTCTGGTGCGAGTTCATTGGCAGCATAGGAACTTCCAGGAAGGAACCTAGGAGTGGGAGGCTCAGATATGTGCTTAGTACCCCCATTTGTTCCCCCAATTTTATTATATATTTCGGGGAAAAAAAGATCTAAGGTGGGGAGAATGTAAAGACCCGAAAATTCCACATCATTTTTTTAAATTATTTGGGATTATTACGAGTCTATAGAAATTGAAAACACTTGATTCCGAGGCCCGGTGTGCCTGGAATGGATTTTTTTAACTTTCTTTAAGGTACATTTAGTAAATGTATAGGGGAAATTTTCTAACTTTTGGACCGATGCTCGGAATTAAAATCTGAGGACACCATTGAATCTGCAGCACTGAGATTTTCTTAAGAGAGACTTCACTTAGACCGCAATAGGTTGGGAGAAAAATTTAGTTTTCAGACCTTTTAAAGAATAATAAAATAACATGAAATTTTTATTTTATTTTTCTCCAATAGTTGTGTGGTGGTGGCGGGACCATTGGGTTTTCATGCGATTTAATGGATTGACTCATCAGTTGTGTAACCACACCATGTTCAATTAATGTGACTCATTAATTTCACCATTTAATGAGACCTTAATTGAATGATGAATTAATTACTTAACTCTTCCTTTGTTTTATTAAAATGTGGGAAAAGGGAGATTTGGGAGGAATTTGGCGGTGAGCTCTGACGAAGCACTGACAGACCTTCTTCCAATGAAGAACAGAGGATTTGACGATGCCTGTTGAGGAATCGTTCCAGAGGTCAACAACCGATGAACGATAATGAACATAAACCTTATCCTTCGTCCGCAATATCCTTGAACGTGGAAGAACCACCGTCTGCAGCGGTCACCAACAATTCTTGAGGCATGGGATTTATTATTTAAGTTTATATTTGATTAATTAAATTACTGCCACTTGTTAAAATTCCAACGTGGAGGGAATGGGACAAACGAACAAGGCCCAGACCCTCCACTGATTTTTTCTTATTGCGATCTTTGGGGAAAAAATTTATAAATTCAACAGAACCTTGAATCTGGGAGCTGTGCAGCGACTGTGACATCCCGGGAGGCCCATAGGCGCGATATGAAGGGAAAACAGACCACTGGAGATCACCCGGTGGCCCGCTGAAGATCCGCTGGCACGACACTAGTGACCGGTGGCTGGTGCTCTCCTGCCACGGAAGGGGGGCGACGTCGCTCAGTGCCGCAACGGATGGATAGGCGGCTGACTCTTGGATGGCTGCATAGGTGGGAGGCGGTGCACCTTCGCGTTCCATGGTGAGGCAGGCCATGACTTCGAAGCTGTGGCAAAGGGAGGGGACCCGCTTCCTACAGGTCCTGTGGATTGCTAGGCGGCACCACCTGGCACCGCCAATTAAGAGCTGAACAGCTCATTAATCCATTCGAGAGGCAGACCGTGTGAACCTTGCATGGGTCACGCCAGCCAACGGGCCAAGATGCCGTGGTCTAGCCCAGCCAGGGTGGGCCGATCCAGTCTGCGGTCCAGCGGGCTGAGTCCACTGTGGCCTGAGCCCACCGCAGCCCAGTGGGCTGAGCCCGCTGTGGCCCAACCCAACCAGGCTAGCCCAGACCAGTTCAGATCGGTCCAAGACATGTTAAAACCGAACTGGGTTGGGTTGACCCGAACCGGGCCAAGTCGGCCCAGGCCAGGTCGGGCCAGGTCGGTCCGACCAAACCCCGACCCTTTTCAGACCTAGAAACGCTTAAAAATCCATATATTACAAACCATATGTCCATTTGATGAACCGTATATGGATTTGGAATCCTTGGGATGTGATGGTACTTTTGAGATACTCCACATGGGTTTTGGAGAAAGTTGGAGTACGGTCGGGTTGGATCGTACCCGAATCCAACCAGACCCTCGACACTAAAATGCCTATAACTCACAGACTGGGTGTCTGATTAACATGCCATCTATTACATTAGAACCATTACAATATGAAGGTCCTTTGGGTTACTACTTTGTAGAACTTTGTAGCAGTTTAGTCATGACTGATACCCATAGGAGCAGATACTACAGAACTAAAGCACGCCGGGTGTGGGGAATCTTGTGTCTGGCTGTCATCTAAGAAGCAACCCTGTGTGGATCATCATATAGCGACCCTATTTGGATCAGCATCTAGCGACCCTGCGTGGATCAACTTATAGATACCCGGTGTGGATCAAAATCTAGAGACCCTATGTGGATCAGCATCATAGCGACCCTATGTGGATCAGCATCATAACGACCCTGTGTGGATCAAAATCTAGCGACCTTGTGTGGATAAACATCATAGTGACCCTGTGTGGATCAGCCTCATAGAGACCCTATGTGGACAAACATCTAGTGACCCTGTGTGGATCAACATTCTAGTGACCCTGTGTGTATCAGTAGTGCACGCCCCAACAAGGACCAACCTTAGAGCGGCCTGTCATGGATCAACGATATACGACCCTATGTGGATCAAAAATGGAACAACTACCTTGTGGTTTATTTGTGGAAACTTTCTAATGGAATAAAATGATATATCATTAATCTTTATTCCTGAACTCTGAGTTTCATACCTGGTTTGAGTTGAGTCTTTTTATTTGTGCTTTGTGATTGAGATCATGCTTTTTGGTTTTCCTTTGTGGAATTCTGAGAGACCATCAGGGGTCTCGGGGTACCTAATGAGTATTTTTATACTCACCCCTGCATGGGATTCACTCGCACCTTGTTGTGTCTTGTGCAAATGATGAGCAGCTTGGATGAGACTATTTGAGTCAGGACCAGGCAGTACACGACAGTGACAGTTGACGTGGAGAGTTGTGGAGACGAGCTGTACCTACCCCTCAGGTATGAACCTTGGTGGAAGATATCAGGAGCTATTTACTATTTTCTATTTCAGTTGTATCTTTTCAGTTGGGCTTGTATTCCGGACCCTTTACATTCAGTACACACTTTTACTACTGCAATTTTACTTCGTGGTTTTATCTTGTTGTGTTCTTGGACTATGTTTTTTTAGGTTTAAAGGAAATTACTTCCCATTTTAGGGACACACCTTTCTAGTGCTAGTCACCAACCCCTGGCCTATGGAAGGCGAGCTTGGGGTAGTCATGGCACGAGCCCCAAGGGATGGGTCATGACAGAGACTGAAGAGATGGGCATAGTCATATGGACACGTTAGAGGAAATAATGCCAGCAAAGCTGAGAGTTGTTCAAGGTACGACCAGTTTATCATCTACATTGTTCCTTGCCTTGTTTGATTCAGTAGCCCCAAACTCCTTCTTTTCTCCTTCTTTGGTATATATGGTGGGATTGGATGTGGAGATACTCTCATTTCCCCTGGTGTTATCTATGTTAGTTGGAGGTCAAGCTTCTTTATTTGATGTGTTTCAAGGATGTAGACTGGTGATGGGGCATTCCTAGTTTGTGGGGGAATTCTTGTTATTAGAGATATAACCATATGATATTATCCTTGGTATGGATTGATAGTATTCTATGCATTCAATCATTGACTATTTTTGGAGAAGAGTTTTGTTTTCTGATTTGGAGGGCTAGTGAGTGGCGTTCGTTGGCGAGCGACGTTATTAGTTGGGTGGTAGGAAAGTAGAACCTCTTTTTTCACAATTAGTGGGGTTTTCAGTATAATCTTAGGTTTGGGGTGTTCCCTAGGCTGTGGAGGAGTTCCTGGATGTTTTCCTAGAGGAGGTTATGAAACTACCTCCTCAATGAAACATTGAGTTTAGGAAATACTTACAGTTAGGTGCATCTATGATTTCAATGGATCCCTATCGAATGGATCCCATGAAGTGCATGAGTTGAGGCTGCAGGTGGATGATATGATGTACAAGGGTTTCATTAGACCCAGTGTTTCATTGTGGGGTGCTCCGGTGTTGTTCTCCAAGAAGGAAGATCGTAGTTTGAGGTTGTGTATAGACTATCAGAGGTTGAATCCTGTGACAGTCAAGAACCATTACCCTATTTTGAGGATTGATGATCCGTTCAAGAATTTGAGAGAAGATAGCTTGTTTTCTAAGATCGATCTGTGGTCTATATATCACCTTTTTAAGGTGAAATATGAGTATGTTCAAAAGACTTACTTCAGATGCCGGTATGAGCACTTCGAGTTTATAGTCATTCTGTTCGGTGTTATGAATACAACAACCATGTTCAAGGGGCTTATGAAATCTCTATTCCATGAGTTTATAGACCAGTTTGTCATCATATTAATTGATGATATCTTATGAACTCTCTGTTCCATGAGTTGAGGGTGTGGCAGTGAACCCATACAAGGTTAAGGAAGTTGTTTCTTGGGAAACACCCAAGAATGTGGTAGAGGTTTATAGTTTCCTTTGCCTTGAAGAATATTATAGGAGGTTTGTACCTGATTTATCGCATGTCGAGTCCCCTCTAACAACATTGAATAGTAAGGATCATACTTTTGTGTGGAAAAATTGGTGCCATGTAGAATTCAGTTACCTAAAGGATAAGTCGGCCAGTGCTCCAGTACTTTGGTTGTCAGAAGTGGGTGTTCTATTTGAGGTGTTTTGTGACATGTCCCATCTATTCTTGGGATGTATGTTGATTCAATAGAGATAAGTGATCTCTCATGGGTCTTGAAAGTTACATCCCCATGAGCATGACTATACCACCCATGGTCTAGAGTCTGCGGTAGTTGTGTTCATGCTAAAGTTATGATGACGTTAGATCATCAGCGAGCATTTTGTGGTTTTCATAGACCAAAAGAGCCTAAGTATGTTTTCTATTAATGGGATATAAATCTGAGATATCATAGGTGGATGAAGTTTCATTATTATTATGATTTTTATATCTCTTACACCCTAGAGAAGGTTAATGTAGTTTCTGATACGTTATTTCATAATTCTCAAGAGGATGTGGCTTGGGAGTCTTCAGATGTTTGGAAAGGAATACAGAAGCTTACATCGATGAATTTTGATGTTGGGGAGAGTAGTGGCTAAGGTTTTATTAATAAAATGGTCATGAATTCATCTTTGATCTAGTAATTAGAGGAGTCTCAGTGGGTAGAGTCAGATGAAGTGGTGATGCATGATCATGTTGGATATGGTGATGCTCCTAAAAAAATGTCTGATTTTTCAACTAGTGAAATCATATAACCATGTTCTGATAGGTTTGATACAGTACTTGGATGTATCAAAGTGTAAATGGGAGGTAATATCAATGGATTTCATTATAGGGTTACCCCGAGATCAGGGAGGATGTGATGCACTTTGGGTGATAGTGGACTGAATGATAAAATAATCTCACTTCATGGCGATATGTGAGTAGAGTGGCATGGATGTATTGTCAAGGAAGTATGTGTATGATGAGGTTAGGTTTCATAGGGTACTAAGGACCATTATCTATGATTAGGATACTCATTTCTCCTCATGAGTCTAGAGAGCATTTCATTATGATTTTGGCTCATAGTTTCACCTTATCACTACTTTCCACCCTTAGATAGATGGACAGATGGAGTGGACCATCCAAAAACTGGAGGATATGCTGCGGGCATACGTCTTGGACTTTGTTGGATCTTGGGTACTACACCTTCCTTTGTTCATGTTTTCATACAAAAATAAATATCACTCGTCCATTGACATGGCTCCATTTGATGCATTGTATGGGCGTCAGTGTTGATCTCTGTTGTGTTGGATGGAGGTTGGGGAGTTAGAATTTCTTGGTCCTGATGTAGTTTAGAGCACAACTAAGAATATCCAGTTGGTTTGTGAGTAGATTATAGAGGTGAATAACCATCAGAATTCCTATGCTGATTATAGGAGAAGGCCCCTAGAGTTTGAGGTTGGATACCATGTGTTCTTAAGAGTCTTGCCTTATCATGGGTAGTAGAGGTTTGGCAGGGGGTAATATTTCTCCCATATTTTTTGGTCCCTTTTAGGTTTTGGGGAATGTTGGTTAAGTGGTGTATCTATTTCCCTTACCAATTTGGTTGGATAGGATCCACGATGTCTTTCACATATATCAACTTCATCGGTATCTTCATGATGACTCCCCCTTTATTGACTGGAGATGGTTGGATATCGAGGATGAAATGAAATTTTTAGAGCATCCAGTAGAGATACAGGATCATATAGAGAAGGTACTATGTGGGTAGACCCTTTCTTTGGTTTTAATTTTGTGGAGGCATGGTTTATTAGAGGAGAGTACTTGGGAGCGAGAGACCAGATGCGTGCCCAGTACCCCAATTTGTTTTGAGATTTTCTTTTTTCTATTTTGTTTTGGATGATGTGATGTTTAGGTTTTTCTATGTTATGATATGTTCTATTTTCATTGATTAATGATGTGTGATAAAGTTTCTGACACACAAAAAGGGGAGGACTTGACTCCTAATCGAGACACATTATTCTATGATGCAATTAAAACTGTGCAGATGAGTCTGTGCCGCCTAGAGCTGATAGTATCTTGGCATAAAGGATGAAATTTCCTAATTTATGTGATTGGTGTGGTGCTGTGTGTTGGTTGTTCCATGGATATGTGGAAATGTGGTGGTTTTTTATAGTACCAGATGTTTCGTGTTGTGCTCGGGGAGAGGTGATGATGTGGTTGGATAGTGGTAATATTTTCTATATGAAGAGATCCTTGATAGGTATCTCACGAGGTGGTTGTTTGGACCCATTCTTTTATTCAGGTTTGATTTTGATTCTTGATGATTAGAATCATTTGAGAGCTATTTAATGTAATGAACCGTGACCTCCCAACCCATAACTTTTCTGTTTTTATAGTTGGAGGAATTTGGAGGAGGTCTAGAGGGCTCAGTGGAGCTGGAGCTATAAGAGTACTGTAGGTGGTGGTTCACGGCATGAATTGTATTCTCATGTTGAGTTAGTGGTTCATGACTTGTATAGAAAATTGGTTTCATAGATTATAAGCGGGAAAGGGGGAGTCTATGAGATGGATTCATGTCATGAAAAGAGAATTCACAACATGTAAATAAATCATCCTAAGGTGAGTGAATTTTTAGTGGAAGCTAAAGATATTAAAAAAATATGAATTACACATTGTGAAAGGGATACATGAAGTAAAAGGGGTGGGTTACATGTTTTTAAATTCTTTTGTTTAACTAATTTTTATTAATCTAGACACACTTACTTCCTCTTGTTTTTGTCATATATCTAGGAGATTTTGTGGGATCTTCCATCCCTCCTTCCCTCATCTCGATGCACGGGTTCTGGTTGTTGAGTTTTGATGTTTTTGGTAATTTATTCTCTTTACCCCTTGGTTTCTACTCATTATTCCATTGGGGTATCATTATGGTGATGTTTTTTTGGTTTTAGTGAGTGTGGGATAAATTTTAACAACCCTTTGAGGCGATGTAGGTTGATATGTGATCTTATGGTGCAGTTTTGGTTGTAGGTAGTTTCTTCTTTTACCTATGATGCACAATGAGATTAGAAAGATTCCTTGAGGTAGGGGATCATTGTTCTCACCTATTAATGTGATCTGTGTGATATATTTATGGTTTTACTTTTCTTTGGGTGGATGGTAAGGTTTTTCATAATAGGATAATTAATTGGCATGTTAAAAATAATTGATGGGAATGAGGATGTCACGACCCCCTCCCTCCAAAGATATCGCAATGAGGGGAGAGGGATAATGACCCCCCTAAGTCCTACCTCTAGTAGTCCCCAGGTTGGATACTAGCACCAAGGGTGTACAAATCTCACAAGATGAGAGACATTACCCTTTATAAGAAAACAAGATCGGTAGATATGATGAATTATCCACAACAGCTTCAAGACACCCACCCAACCACACACACACATATAAGGAAACCCAAAAACCATCATGAAATGAATGTATAAATAAAAATTATACAAAAACAATAAATCTACAAAGTAAATACCCAAAATTAAACCTAAATCAGAAACAAAAAAACTGTCCCAAGGCCCGAGCTAGTAATGCCCAACACAGTCCACACAATCCTCTTGGAAAACTGAAAATAGTTTTATATACATTGGGTGAGCATATAGGTATACTCATTAGGAAATCTAAAGTCTCTCATGAACAGGTGAAACAAGAATACTAATTCCCCTATGAGAAAACAAAAAAAACCAAGAAACAACTATCAAGGTATACTATCCATCCCAACCTCACCAAGGCACGCTCACCAAGTAGCGCAAGTCAAGTAATATAATATAAAGTAAATAAAATCAATGATAGGGTACCCCACACCACTTTACCATTGGTATGCTGATCTTTCCCAACATTATATATCTTGACACTCCCATACCTTCTGTATACCACATCACATCCCGCCCGTACAAACCTAGGCCTCACAATACATCCCACCCGCACACACCTGGGCCTCAAAACACATTCTGTCTGCACACACCTGGTCCTCACAACACAACACATCTTATCACATATCATCACATCTCATCCTGAATACACTAGGGACATCACATCACCAATCATCCGAAAGACACCTTGGAAAACATATGACAACTCATCCCAAAGACACCTGGGAAATCACGTCACAACTTATCTTAAAGACACCTAGGATACAAAAAATGCCATTTCCATCACACCCTGTGCAATACCTACCTCTCCTAGAAGAGAGAGTGGAAAAGAGTGGGTACACAACCATCCGTACTCCTCACCGGATGTTGGAAAAAACACCCTCGCGTGACTATGCAGGTGTTCGGCATTTAGTGCTCAAGGTGGGTGTGGTGCGTATAGAAATCACAATAATGTACAACATATATATATATAGAAAAGTACACAATCCCAACCTATGGGTTTACAAACAAACTAACCAAATCACATCACCATTTCTTTTGCTGATACCTATAAATGCATACACCACACAACAAGCCACAATGACCATTCCACATTTCCAACCAATTCCATTTAATCATTCCATTCTTTTCATTATTTAGCATCCACCACATTTAACTACACAACCCACCATTTAATATTTTATTAACCACATTCATATCATTAACCAAACCAACCCATGCCATTACAAACATTAGTGAACAATTATTCATTTATTTATTCCATCACTAATTAGGCATCTATCACATCAAAACCACATTCCACAAACATCTCAACATTTTGTCACCTTACCACCCCAAAATCTTGGCCCACAAAACTATCACCTCACTACCCCAAAATCACAGCCCAAAAACTATTATCCCCATAAGACCCAACCACACATCACCATCCCACAAGAATGACCCCACATCACAACACATCAAGATCCATTTACATATTTACGAAGAGGATTTTTATCACATTCCACTTTATTTTTTGGGGAATTATCACAAAAACCAAAATCTTGGGGTAACCATTTCATTAGACAAGTATAAGAAAATAACCAATTTCCATTTAGGGTGATATCACAACAATCACAACCAAAGTAGAAATTACAATAGATATATCATACACAAACAAATCCCCCAATGGACATAATATTTATGGGCACCAAGCCCAAACAATCCAAAATATCACAATCATATCAAGGCTGTGAAAACATGAAAATCAAACCCCATATCCCCTTTCAATTCAATTAACCAATTATTTATCTTTAATAAATCCAGCACTGCTAAAATCTATAGGTAAATAAAATAAACCCCTCTCACATGATGCATAAATAAAGATAAATGAAGGAAATCCTACCTCAAAGAAGATTTCCAACTTTCTATGCATCAAAGGGTGAAGAAGAAACCACTCTGAAACCACAACCGCACCATAGTGAACCGCATACCGACCTACACCACACCAAAAGTGGTAAAAATATAATCCAAACATACCCCAAACCAAAGAAACACCACCACAGTGGATCCCCGAGAGAAGAATAGAAGAAAAAATGGTATAATGAGAAGAGAACTCACCATAGATAAACCATAGATCGCCAACAAACAACCACCGAGATCAATAGATCAAAGAGGGAGGAATAGGGCTCTAAGAACACCTCGGGCACCTAGGGTTTTCCCAAAACTTGAGGGAAAAAAGAATTGTCAAATGAATAAAATTTTTGCTGAAAAGAATTTTAAAAACTGCACTATATCAGGGTATTTCATGACGTGCAATACCCTTTCACGCATTATAATAACCGGGGTTCTATTTACACTAAAAACACATAACCTATTCATTTTATTATATATTTTTAAACCATGAATTATTACACATCATGAAACCCTATTTCACAGCGTGTAAAATTTCTACACATTGTGAAACCCTTTGGACAAACCTTGAGACTGAATTTCACGTCATTTAATCCACTTACATGATGTGTAATATCCCTTCTTCCAAACTTTAGCAACTGAACTTCTCCAAAATATATTTGAGCCTCCTCCAAACACCTCTAACAACTAATGCTGGTTTTCCCTCAAGAATTCAAAACCAATCCCAGAAGAAAAAGGGGTCCGAACAACCACCCAGTGAGATACCTATCAAGGATCTCATCATACCTTAAATGCTACCACTAGCCAAACATTCCAACCCAAATGGCCAAAAACACACTACACAACCACATCACCACAACCACAAGCTGCCTCCTCTCACTCAACCATATTGCAATATAACCACATCACAACCATTTCAGCCTCAATGCATCCTAAACCAACAACTCCTATAACCAATGAACCACACTGCCCTGAACACATGAATCATTGAATTCTATCTTCCATGTTAAGATACTATCTGCTTTGGACAGCACTAACTCACCCTAATGGGTTTAATCTCATCACATTTAATGCTTATTGATTAGGAATTAGGTCCTCTACCTTTTATACAACATGACATTATCACACATTTCACCACACACATTACACACCAAGGAAAATGACTCATCACATAAAAAAGGATCCAAACACTACATCTAAAAGAAAAATAAAGCAAATAAAAACTCAAAAAAACTCTAGGTAATGGGCATGCATCTTCATATATCACTCCCAAGTAATCTCCTCCTAGACACCATGCATCTAAAACACAAAAACCAAAGAAATGGTTTGTCCACACAACTTCTTCTCTTGATGATCATGGATATCTACTAGACTCTCCAAAAAATGTCACGTCATCACTGATATCCAACTATCCCCAGTCAATGACATGAGAGTTAGCATGAAGATATCAACGAAGCTAAGAGATGTGGAAGACGTCATGGATCCTTTCCAACCTTGGTGACAATGCCAACCGATATGCCACCACGCCAACTTTACCCAACACCTTAAATGACCCAATGAACCTAGTAGAAAGATTTATTCCTCCTCCAAACATCTTCTTTCCACATAGAGGGTAAACCTTCAATAAAACATGGTCCCCAACCTTGAACTCCAAGGGCCTACTTCAACAATCGATATAAGACTTATCCCAATCTTTCACTGCTTTCATCATCTCACGAACAAGCTGAACTTTATCTGTCATGCTTTGCACCACATTGGGACCAAGAACTACTATCTTCCCAACCTCTATCCAGCACAATGGTGAACGAAACGGTCTCCTGTAAAAAACCTAAAATGGGGCCATTCCAATGGAAGAGTGATAACTATTATTATAAGAAAACTCTACCAAAGGTAGGTTTTGTACCCAAGATCCAACAAAGTCCAAGATGCACTCCAAAAACATATCCTCCAACATATGGATAGTCTGTTCCATTTAACCATATTTTTGAGGATGGAAGGAAATGTTGAGGCATAAATGAGTTCCAAAATAATACTACAATCCTATCCAGAGTCATGAGGTAAAACGTGCATCCTGATCTGAGATAATGGACCTCAGAACTCCATTAAACCTCACCACCACTTCCACGCACCTCTTATCCAAATCATCCACTACGCCCGACTCCTTTATTTCTAATAAGTGGGCCGATTTCATCAACCAATCTACAAGCACCCAGATAGAATCACAAACTCGACGAGATTTGGGTAAACCTATGATGAAATCCATCGATATGTAATCCCATTTATACTTGGGAACATCCAAGGGCTGCAACAAACTACCAAGGACACGATTCTCTACCTTTACTTGCTAGAAAACCAAGAACTTTGCCACAAACTCCACCACTTCCCATTTCATTTCAGGCCACCAAAACTGAGTCCTCAAGCTATGATACATTTTTTAGATTCATGGGTGTATCGAAAAAGGTTATATATGAAAATAATGAAGGACTCTATCATAAATTTCCACCAGAACAAGAATCCTCCCACAAAACAATACCTTGTTCTGACTATCCTTCGACCGTCACTCTATAGCATCACCATAGCCAACATAATCATGCATCACCTATTCCTATGAGCCTACCCATTGAGACTCCTAAAACTACTACATTAGAGAAGAATACACCATCATCTGAAGAAAACATCCTCTACCACCTTCCACCTTTGAATCTAAGTGCAAGGATTCCAACTTCTCCATTTCTCTCCAAGCATCCAAAGAATCCCTAAAAACACCCTTCCACAACTTCCTACTCAAAGAATCAACCAAAAAATTCCCCTTTACTATTTTTTAGGAGATTTAAAAATCACAAAACTGAATAAACTTCATCCACATCCATTGCTGTAATTTCAAATCACACTGTGAAAAGATATACCTCAAGCTCTTGTGATCCCTAATGACCACAAAGAGATCCCCAATGAGGTAATTACACCACAACTTTAGTGAAAACACAACTTATTCTAGATCTAGATCATGGGTGGAGTAGTTATGATCATGGGGATGTAACTTCTTATACCCATAAGAGATCACTTCCTATTGTTGCATCAACATGCATCCCAATCCCAGACTGGAAGTGTCACAGAAGACCTCAAATGACACACCCTCCTACGGTATCTAAAGAACTGGAGCACTGAATAACTTCCCCTTCAAGTAACCAAATGCTTACTAGAACTAATAACTCCACACAAAATATTGGTCCTTCCTATTTAAATATGTCAATTGGGATTCAAATTGAGAGAAATTAGGTATAAACCTCCAATAATTTCCTACAAGACCAAGGAAACCATGAACCTCTAGAAAGTTCTTGGGTGATTCCTAAGAAAAAACTGCTTCAACCTTCGATGGGTCTACTTACAAACCCTATTGAGACACCACATGACTAAGTAAATTAATCTCTCATGTCTATAACTTACACTTGGAAAACTTTCTATAGAGATGGTGGCATCAAAGAACATGAAATAAAGTTCAGAGATGTTTGACATGATTTTCCCCTGACTTTGAGTAGATCAAGATATCATTGATGAATACGATGATTAACCGATCTAGGAACTCATGGAACATGGAGTTCATAATCCCCATGAACATGTCTTGTGTGTTCATAATACCAAATGGTATGAATACAAACTCAAAGTGCCCATACCTGCATCTAAAGGTAATATTCAGGATATGTCCCTCCTTTACCCTCAAATGGTGATATCTAGACCATACATTGATCTTATAAAACCAACTCATCCCTCTAATCTAGTTGAAAAGATCTTATATCCTTGGAATAGGGTAACAGTTCTTTATCATCACCTGATTCAACCTCCAATAGTCTATACACTACCTTAGACCATTATCCTCCTTCTTTGCAAACAACACTGAAGTACCCCACGATGAAAATTTAGGCCGGATGAAACCTTTTTGAATCAGATCATCTATCTGAATTATCAACTCCTACAACTCATAAGGTTCCATTTGATAAGGATCTATCAAAACTAAAGAATCACCGAGCTTCAAGTCTATCCTAAACTCGACATCACGTCAAGTTGGCAGCGTCAAAACCTCCTTAGGGAAAAAATTTAGGAACTCGCCAATGACCTTGAGAATCTATACCATACAAACATCCAATTATTCCACTAATAAATCATCCAACAACGAAATAAGGTTCTCTATACACTGACTACCCACCTGAAAACTTCTCTCACCAAAGAAAACCACACACCGCCCATCCACGTATGAAAACACAAATCTCATCCGGAATCAATCCATAACAGCATGTAAAGAATACAACAAGTCGATGCCAATAATAACATCACATGGCCACATATATAATAAGAAAATATCCACATGAGAATGATCTGTCCCCATCATCAGTCTACACCCCCTACACACATCAAACAAGATGGTCTGGCCTCTCACTGACATAGTCAACACCAGGGGCACATGAAGCCTCTCTAAGTCTAGTACTAGATCACAGTCTAGAGTGGGTGTGAAAAAAGAGTGCAAATATCCTAAATCAAACAAGGCACAAACTAGGGTACTAAACAAACTGATCGTACCTTTGATGATCTATGGACCCTATGGAACTTCTACCTCTATTGTGTGCAACTAACAACACCCATATCCTCCACCTCTCTACTGACGACCAACTCCAAATCCACACTTGTTTTGCAGTCCCTGAAGATGATAAATATCCTAAGGTAAGACAATACCTTCTCTATCTCCCCTTGGTGGGGAAAAAACCTTCTTCCCTTTCTGCTGAAACAACATCACTGGAAAATTCTGCTGAGACTGAAACTGAACCTATCCACCTCCACCAAACTGAGCTTGGGGAACCACTGGGCACTAGATCTGGTGATGTACATGAACCCAAAAACCACAACACACTGTCATAAAGCTCCCAAGAAAATCACAGAAACCACTAGCACCAGAAGGCCAGAAAGGAAGCTACTAATATCAAATCCCTAATGGTAAAAACCTCAAAGGTCCTGGAACCTGAGACCTGCCAATGAAAAATATTATCCTCAAATAACCCTAATAGATCCCCTCTCATGGTTTACCTCCTCACAAGTGCATCTGTTCGATCACCTCTGACTTCTTCTAAACCTCTAGATACATTTTCAATGTAAAAGGAGTAATGGAATACTGAATAGAAGGATAGAGTGACTCCTCAAGATGTCTTAGATGAGAATCCTCATCTGGAAAATGATCTGGGTCAAAATAAAGAAGTTCCTTGAACTTGATTCCCAGATTCTACATTGACATGCTCCCCTACTCAAGAGAAAGAATATGCTACCTCTTTACTACCTTCATGGTCGATGAGAGGAAATCTACCTATAACTCCTTCTGGAAGTCATCCCACAAAACGTATGTATCCTTCCACTCCCCTAGATACAGTGTCCACCACTAACGTGTAGTTTTTCACATCTGAATGACTTCCAAAGGGACCCAGTACTCCTTTAGGTCCTGGATTAAACTGAAAGAGATCTCAAGCTCCTCCAGTTAGATCTCTGTCTCCACATCTGAAACACAACCCTCATACTTCCCCAAATACTACTACTGGAAATCACACAATTTTCTTTACTATTGATCATCCTATTCAACTATATTAACCTAATGATGATCAACTAGATCATCCTGCTGAACCTAAAATGCCCGAGACACATGTTCATGATGAACAAAATCCATAGCTGAAAGGAAAAATAGAAACTTTTTAAGCCCAGTAGTGTGGAATTTTATTAACATTTTTTAACTCATTTAATTCATCCAGTTATTCATTCAAAATTTCCCCAAAAAACTCAATTAAAACAAGAACACAGGTCATTATGATGCATGTACCTCTCATAGGCCTCTACCCTTTAAGCAGTTCTATCTCACTTGGCTGTTCAATAAGCTCGGAGTCCGTGCACTGGATCACAGGGGACCCTAAAATCCCATATCCTAGCCAACCTACTTATATTATTTCATGCACCAAGGTCAACTCACACTGTTTCCAAACTACTCCATTCAATCCTCACTATTTCTAACTCCAAACTCCATCCTATCACTCAACCATCAACTTTGATACCACTCTTTCATGAACCCCTCCCCCCAAAATACCACAATGATGGGAGAGAGATAATAACCCCTAAGTCCCACCTCTAGTAGGCCCTGGGTTGGAAACCAGCACCAAGGGTGTAAAAATATCACAAGATGAGAGACATTACCATTTATAAGAAAACAATTTCAGGAGATAAGATGAATCATCCACAATTTCAATATATATATAAGGAAACCCAAAAAACCATCCTACAATGCATGTATAAATAGAATTGACACAAAAACAATAAAGTATCCAAAGTAAATACCCAAATGTAAAGCTAACGTAGTGACACAGAAATTGTCCCAAGGCCTGAGCTATTAACGCCCAACACAATCCACATAATCCTCCCGAAACCTGAAAAAAGTTTTATTTACATAGGTTGAACATACATGTATACTCATTTGGAAAACAAAAGTTTATCTTGAACATGTGAATGAAGTATACTAATTCCCCTGTGAGAAAACAATAGAACCAAATAACACCTATCAAGGTATACTAACCATACCAACCTTGCCAAGGCATGATCACCAAGTAACACAAGTCAAGTAGTATAATATAAAGTAAATAACATCGATGATAGGGTACCACACACAAATTTCCCATTGGTATGCCTCTCTCACCCAATTTTGTATTTCTCGATGCTCTCATCCCTTCCGTATAGCACATCACATCCTGCCGCACACACATGGGCCTCACAACACATCCCACCCGCACACACCTAGGCCTCACAACACCCCCTCCCACACAAACCTAGGCCTCACAACACAATACATCATATCACATCTCATCCCAATGACACCAGGGACAACACATCATGACTCATCCCGAAGACACCTTGGACACCACATCACAACTCATCCTGAAGAAACCTATGAAATCACATCACAATTCATCCCGAAGACACCCAGGATACCACAATTTCCATATAATGAACTAATAGATTTCTATCCATCCCAACCTGTGCAATACATACCTCACCTAGAAGAGAGAGTGGAAAAGAGTGGGTACTCTTCCATCATTACTCTTCACCGGATGTTGGAAAAAACACCCCCGCATGACTATGTAGGTGTTCATCATGTAGTGATCAATGTGTATGGGGTGCATATAGAATTCATAATAATGTACAGCGTATACATATATATAGAGAAAATAACACAATCCCAACCTATGGGTTACAAACAAACTAACCAACTCACATCACCACTACTTTTGCTGATACCTATAAATTCATACACCATATAACAAGACACAAATCCCATTCCACATTTCCAACCAATTCCATTTAATCATTCCATTATTTTCATTATTTATCATCCACCACATTTAACCACACAAACAACCATTTAATATTTTGTTAACCACTTTCATCTCATTTACCAAACCAACCCATGCCATTCCAAATAATAGAAAACAATTATTCATTTATTTATTCCATCACTACTCAGACATTTATCACAGCACAACCACATTCCACAAATAGCTCAACATTTTATCACCTTATCGCCCCAAAATATTGGCCCACAAAACTATCACCTCACTACCCCAAAAGCATGACCCACAAACCATCCCCAACCACACATAGAATTACCAAAAGAACAACCTCACATCAGAACACATCAAGATCCATTTACAGGTTTATAAAGAGTAATTTTATCACATTCCAATTTATTTTTGGGGCATTATCACACAAACCAAAATCCTGGGGCAACCATTTTATTAGAAAAGTATAATTAATTAACCAATTTCCATTTAGTGTGATATCACAATAATGAAAAACAAAGAAGAAATCACAATAGATATATCCAGCACAAACAAATCCCCCAATGTCCATAATTTTTAGTGGGGCATCAAGACCAAACAATCCACAATATCACAATCATATTAAGGTTGTAAAAATGTGAAAATCAAACACCATTTACCTTTTCAACTTGATTAACCAATTATTTATCTTTAATAAATCTAGAACCTCAAAAACCTATAGGTAAACAAAAGAAACCTCTCCCAAATGATGAGAAAATAAAGATAAACGATCGAAATCCTACCTCAAAGAAGATTTCCAACTTACTGTGCACCACATGACGAAGAATAAAACACATGGAAACCAGAACCGTACCATGAGGAATCACAGATCAAACTAAACTACACCAAAGGTGGTAAAAACGCAACCAAAATATACCCCAAACCAAATAAACACCACTACAATAAATCCCTAGGAGAATAATTAAAGAAAATAAGGGAGAATGAGAAGATAACTCACCATGGATTGACCATGGATTTCCAAGAAACAATCACTAGGATAAATAGATCAAAGTGAGAGGAATAGGGTTCGAAGAACACCTAGGGGTGCCTAGGATTTTCCTAAAATGATAGAAAAAAGAAAGCATGACCTAATTAATAAAGTTTCAGTTGAAAAGAAATTTTAAAACTACATTGTATCGGGGTATTACACGATTTGTAATACCCTTTTATTTCGTGTAATACCTGGGGTTCTATTTCCACCAAAAAACACATCGCCTATTCATTTTATTAATTATTTTTAAAACCTAAAATATTATGCATTGTGAAACCCTCTTTCATGGCATGATAAATGTATGCACACCATGAATCCCTCTAGACAAGCCATGAAACTAACTTTCACATCATGTAATACACTTACATGACGTGTAATCTTCCTGCTTCTAGCCTTTAGAAAATGAACTTCTATAGACTCTCTCTGATCCTCCTCCAAACACCTCCAACAACCAAAACTAGAAAAGTAATGGACCGAGAAGGCACAAAACATTACATAGGAGTTATAACATGATTTAATGCTTTGATACATGTTTATGATGAGTTTATTCCATGTTTTTTCCTTGTTGAAAATGTAAGTTGTTGGGAGCATTGTTTTCACTGTAGTTGTGTTGTGATGACCCTTGCTGTGTTGGTGTGTGATCACAACCTGAATAAAAAGGCTAAAGAAAATAAATTTGGATAATAAACTAGTTGTTCTTGGATTGTGGTTTGAGTGATAATACTCACACTAAATAAATATTGAATGTGATAAATCCCCTGAATAATTATGGAATCCAGTTTGTGATGATATTGTGTATGCTTGCCCTTGCCGTGTTTCCCTACATGGTTTGGGATGTTGTGAGGTGGTGGTAGTGACCGATTGGGCTGTGTAGTACATGGGGAAATGATGTGGTGATTTTCTAGAAAGGATGTGACATGGGAAGTGGTTTTGGGGTAGTGGTTGCTGTTGTGAAATGTGTTATTAACATTATACGACAATTGTGTTGTGAGATGTGTTTGGGATGTGTGATGTAAGTATATTGTAGAGAGATGTCTTGGGTGATGTGATGTGATGATGATATAGGATGTGTGGTGCTGTGTTGGTAGTTTTTTGAGCTAGAAAAGTTGTAGTGTGGCATGGTTGAGATAGTTTCATGGTTATCTATGAGATGAACTATGATGATAAATGAAACAAAACAGGCTTTTATAAAAACGAGAGAGACTAGAAACAAAAGTGTAGAAATTATCTAACTAAATTTAATAAATGAATGAATAGTGTAATGTAAAATAAAATGGATAATGAAAAAATGTGGTGAAACATGTAACCAGAAGTGGGAAATGTTGTGTGGTTTATGTGGTGGTTGTGTGGTGTTGCATATAGTGGTGGCAGTAGTTGGGATGGTTGATGTGCGATATTGTGGTGATGATGTGGTATGCACTAGTGCAGTTGATGTGAACCCATAGGTTAGTTATTGTAGGCTATCTATATATCATGTATGGTTATGTTATTTTATACTCACCCCACCCAAGTTGGATAATCTTAACAATGCTCAAAGGTGATGAGTTACAAGTGTTTTCCACAACATAAATGATAGTGGTGATACATATGGCTGGCTACCCCCTATCCCTTGCTCATCCTTTAATGATAGTGATACAGGTTGGTGTTAGAGATTACCTGATGGTGATTTTTGGCCCAGGTGTCTATGGGTGAGATGTGATGTGATGTGTGGCCTAGGTGTCTGAAGATGAGATGTGATGTGATGTTATGTGTAACCCAGGTGTCTTTGGGTGGGATGTTTTGTGATGTGATGGGTGACCTAGGTGTCTCAGGTGGGATGTGATGGGATGTAATGTGTGGAACAAGCATCTAAAGGTGAAATTTGGTGTGTG
This sequence comes from Viscum album, assembly GCA_963277665.1. Lineage (NCBI taxonomy): Eukaryota > Viridiplantae > Streptophyta > Magnoliopsida > Santalales > Viscaceae > Viscum > Viscum album. Next base: position 1,851,837,710 of record OY728156.1, read on the forward strand.
ACCTAGATGTCTGCGGGACATATGTGACGTGATGTGATGTGTGGCCCAGGTTTCTATGAGTGGGATGTGATGTGATGTGATGTGTGTCCCAAGTGTCTGTAGGTAGGATGTGATGTGTAACCTAGGTTTCTGAATGTGGGATGTGATGTGATGTGATGTGTGACCTAGGTGTTTGCGATGAGGATGTGATGTGACGTGACATGTGACCCATATTTCTATGGGTGGGTAATGATGTGATGTTATGTAGTATGTGTTGAAGGGATGGGATTATATAGTAGGTTCAACATTGGAACGTGAGAGTGGAAAATCAGCGAGGAAGAAGTAGTGGGGTGACTTGCTTTGTTATGATCTCAATACTATGTTATTATATTGGATGCATGATTTGGTGAGTGATCCATGACAAGGTTGAGTTTGGTTAGATGACCTGTATAGCTGCTTATTGATTCTGCTATTTGTTCACTAGTGCATTAGCATGATATTTTCACTTGTGCACTTGAGGCGTTAGATATGTCCTTACTGAGTATACATGTTATGCTCACCCTACATATATAAACCATTTTTCAGGTTTCTAGGAGAACTTTAGAGATTGATATGGACATTACTAGTTGGGTGGGAGCTTCTGTTGAGACACTTATATATATTTTTCCTTTTGGTATATTGTTGGATAATTTGATATGTATCAGTTTTACATTATTCATTCATTGTGGGATGTTTTTTGGTTTACCTTTATATTTTATGCTGGAGTTGTTTGGTGATTTTTTATTCTATCTCTAGATCCCTTTTTCATTTATAGAGGGTAATTCATCCCATACCATGAGATTTTTATACCCTCGATGCTAGTTGCCCATCCGGGGCCCACTAGAGGTGGGACTCAGGGGTCATGATCTCTCTATACTCAGTGTGGTATCTTTGGTGGTAGGGGTCGTGAAGAGTATTATCACACAAACCATAAAATAGGGTCTACCAGTTATTAGACACATATATGTTCTTTATCCTTTTTAATGAGGCTGTGATCAAAAAACAACACATAAAGGGTCATCAAAACACAACAACTACAACACAAACAAGGATCCAATCAACCATCAGTTACCAAAAGGTAATAACTTGACATAATCTCATCAACATCATATATCAAAGCATCAACAAATGTAATAAATCCTCATTAACATCACTTATTTTTGACATGAAAATTAATTATCTTATTTTTATAACCCATAATATCCACCCAAAAGAATGAAAAACCATGCATATCTCACACATAGCACAAGAACAAGTGAGAAAAAGGATCCCATACCTCAAAATAACTTTCTGATCTCGCTACACACTATAGGTCAAAGAATAAAATTCCCACAACCACAAATGCACCATGAGATAACTGATCAACCTAAATTGCATCAAAGGGTTGTAAAAACGCATCCCATACTCACTCGAAACAAAAAGAACATTGTCATAGTGATATCCCAAAGGAAGAATAATAAGAAACCAAGGGGTAAAGAGAAGAACTTACCAAAGATCGCCAAAGCTCAACCATTGAAACCCACTGATCGTGATGAGGGAAGGAGTATATGAAGTTTTCTCAAAACCACCTAGGGATTTTACAAAAATTCGAGGAAGGAAGGGTGGCTGATTGAATAAAAATTAGCTAAACAAAAAAATTTAAAAACCCAAAACACACCCCTTTTAACCCATGTAACTTTTTCATGAGTGCTGCAACACCTCAATTAGGGACTTCATGGTTCTTAGGTGATTGAAAATTAAAGTCTTCTTTCCCAACCCAAGGGGTAATATAGAGGTTTTTTGGTCAGCCCCTCTCCCTGGATTGCTGAAATGTAATATGGATGGGGCCTCACGGGGCAATCCATGACCAATAGGTTTTGGGGTGATTTTCAGGGACCACCATGGGGATGTGGTGGAATGTTTCTATGGTCCACGTGGGCATGATGCTTCATTGGAGGCTAAAATGATGGAAATCATCAGAGTGGTGGACATTTTTTTCAAAGGAATTGGAACAATATCTATCTTGAATGTGACTAAACTATGGTTTTTCATGCCATAAGGGTGGTCCAGACCCAAATATTATAGAAACTAGCAGGTAAATGAATTAATTTCCTTGAAAGTATTTCCTCTATGAGATAATTTATCACTCACACTTTTTGAGAAGAAAACTACATTGCATATGGTCTTTTTAATAAAGGTGTCAATGAAGAGATAAGAATACACTTGAACAATGCGCCTCATGACATGCTTCCTCATCTTGTTTGTGATAAATGTAAAATTCCTTCATTTTGTCTTGTGTAGCCCTTTATTGCTTCAATATAAGAGCCTTTGAGCTCACTTTTCTCAACAAAACCTTTCATGATGTGAATCCATTTCACAGACTCCCCTTTCTTGCTTACAAGCCATGAAACCGGCTGACTATACAAGCTGTGAACCACCAACTCATGATGTGAATATAGTTCATGTCATGAATGAAAACCTATAGTAGTCCTGTATATCTAGCTCCACCAAGCCCTATAAAACTTATCTAAACACCTCCATCTGTCCAAACAACAAAGTAACGAGCTAGGAAGGCACAATCCATTATAGAAAATACTTTTATAAACACTATTTAAAAGCTATTTCATTTTTTCTATTATATCAAATATATAACATTTGATAAATAATTTTCCAGAATATAACTCTAGGATTTTAAAAATATATAACCATAGAAAATATTTTTCAAAAACTTTTAAAATACATATCACCTTGAAAAATTCCTTTGAAAATGTTCATTTGAAAAAATTTCTCTTTGAAATGAGTTTCCATTTATATCAAATATAATACCTTTGATATATTAAATAATTTTATAAAAAATATAAAACTAGCCTTTTCAAGAAAAATACTTAAGGAAATAATTTTCAAAACATTTAAAAATACATTTTACTTTGAAAACCCATTTAGTTTCAAAATATAATATCCTTTGAAAAATACTTGGATTTCTTCTTGATTTTCTTTAAAATCATTGCTTTGAAAACAATAATTTTATTATGGAATATAATGATACTAGGAAAACCTTAAGAAATCCATGAGGCCAACATAGTATCAATTTTAGGATAAAATTATCTCGAGGCCATGGGTTTACTCCCCATTCCTCATCATCTCATTTGATACCCAAGTTTTTAGTTTTATTTTAAGAAAAAAATATTTATTGTGATTTTATTTATCATTTTACTTCCTCTAAAACATCATTTATAAAAATAAATAAATTATTTTGAAGAGAAAATAATTTTATATCACATAATATTTTGAAAAATAAAATTTTAGGAAAACACCATAAGGGTTAGGAGAAATCCATATTTTAAAATCAATACTTATAATATTACATATAAAGAAGGAATAAATAGAGGAAGATTCTTTTCATAAAAAAATTATGGAATGATAATGTTAATAATAGAGTATGTCCATATCTATAAACATGATTAACATCTATATGTTTAAAATGAAATTTCATGCATAGAATGATAATTATAAAATCCTCTTGAACTTTTAAATAAAATTATTGAAATAAAATAACTTAAAGCGATAAACTTTATCTTTTTAAATTCACCCTTGGATTAAGAAAACAAAACTTTCTTTTGAAAGGGATTACTTAATTTGAAAATAATTATTTCCTTCACATAGATTTTTTTAAAAAAAATAATAATATACATAAAATGATGGTTTTTATTGAAATCAATTTTTATAAAAATAGTAATCCCCTTACATAAATAGGGTTTTGAAAAAAATATAAAATCATAAAGAATGTTTTTTAAATCAAAAAAAATAGAAGGGTTCTTTAAAAATATTAAAATATTAATTTTAAAATACAAATCCTTTACATAAAATCATATTTTTTGGAAATATAAATTATTTAAATAAAATAATAGTCTTTAAAATTTAATTCCTTTACTAAAAGGGTTTTGGAAATAAAATACATAGTTTCAAATATATATATTTCCAATTAAATAATAGTTTTTGAAATATAATATTAAATAACTTTATTTAAAAATAATCACCTTTAAAAATATAATTTTGAAATTATAAATCCCTTACTCACTTGAAATGAATTATAGATAAAAAAATTATACATAAAATTATAATTCCCTTACTAAAATGGGTTTTGAAAAATAATTACATGAAAAGAGTTTTGAAAATAAATATAAATTATAAGTTTTTTTTTTGAGATTAAATTATTGTAAAGACCCATAATTTCCATACAATTTTTTCTCTTAAATACAAGGGAATTTTATGAGTCCGCAAAAATTTACGGTGTTTGATTCCGAGGCTCGGTGTGCTCGGAATCAATTTCTGAAGTTTTGTTCAGGTACATTCAGTAAACGTACGAGCATGATTTTATAACTTTTGAACCGGTGCTCGGAATTGAAATCCGAGGGCACCGTTGAACTCGCAGCATTGGTATTCTCTTAAGAAGACTTTCACCTCGACGACAGTTGGTCGGTAATGGAAGTTAGTTTTTGGAGTTTTTAAGAATAAAGTTAAATAAAAATAAGTATAGCTTATTTTTATTTTGATGGTTAAAATCTACAAGGGGAGGATTGAGGTGGGGGCTACCACACCCTAACCACCCATGGGAGATTATGGTGGTGGGGCCCACATGAGAATAACCTCCCTTGTGAGGATAATTAAGGTGGGGACCACCTGGGCGATGAAACCCTTGGAACCCCCCATTTATTTGGGGTAAAACTCTTCACCTTACCCCCAATTAATTGAGCCAACTCCACCCATTTAATTAAGTGAGATAACTTAATTAATTTTATATCCTTTTGAATTCATTTGAATAATTTTGGCCAACAAATTAAATAATGGGTTATCTTAACCCATTATTTTTTCTTGGAAATTCGTTTGGTGGAGCTTTGAGAGAGGAGTTGGAAGGACTTGGAGAACTTTATCTTCCAACGAAGAACGCCCCTCACCACCGAAGAACGAAGAACACCATATTCTTCCTTCTTCATCCGGGGAAAGAAAGGGAAGCATCACCCATGAAGAACGTCGACGTTGCCTTCATCTTTGTCTTCTACAAACTCTTCTTCCACCGTTAATGAACAACCATTCAAGGTAGGGGTTGGATTTTGAGTATGAATATATTCCCAAGTTCTTTAAAAAAAACAAATAACACAAATGTTTTCTTTTGCGGGTTGGGAATAATATTTGAGGGAGGTTAGGGTTTTATGATCTTTTTTTAAGTTCTTGTTAGGCCACCTATTACCGCTCTAATGCGGAGGGTGCGGGCTAAACTAACATGGCCTGACCCATCCTCCATTCTTCTTGAATGGTGTGTTCATCACGATGGAAGGTGGAAGATTTGCGTTGCGGTGACGAATGGAGAACCCCCTTTGATCCACTAAGAAAACTCTTCGACGTGCCTCCAAAATGAGATAAGGAGCTCCCCCAACCTCTGAAAAACTGGAAATCCTGCATGAGGCATGAGTGGGAGGAAGAATGGGGGAAAGATGGAAAATCCCGAGTGGCCCGGGACTTAAAACCCTAATTTTAAAGTGGCTGCACAGCTTGGCCACACGGTTTGGGAAATTGTGCGCCTACCGTGTGGTAGCCACTATCCCACCTGGGGACTTTTCATGGCTTGGCCGCATGGTTTGTCAAACTGTGTGCCAACCGTGCGGTTGCTACTATCACACCCAGAGACTTCGCATGGCTTGGCCATACGGTTTGTCAAACCGTGCGCCAATTGTGCGGTTTCTATTGTGTCACCAAGAGAATTTTCATGGCCTGGCCGCACGGTTTGTTTAGACCATGCACAAACCATGCGCCCCTGCAGAAACCTCCATAACTTTGGCACCGTGCATCCTTTTTAAGAACCTTTAGCAGTGCTAGAATCCTTGGAGTGAGATGGTGCCTTGAGTATACCCCACTAGAGATTTGGGTTGAGATGGAGTATGGTCAAGTTGGATTGATCACGAATCTAACTGGACCTTGGAACAAAAATGCCAATAACTCATAGACCAGGCGTCCGATTGACGTGTCGTCTGTTGCGTTGAGATCACTATGAATAGGTGGACCTTTGAGATACTTTTCATGGGATTTCATGATAGTTGGAGTGTTGAACCATAGCTCATGGAGCGGATCCTCCCAGAGTCGAGCGAGCGGAGTATGAAGACCTAGTAGTTGGATGAGACTTGATGACTACTGACCTTTCGACTCGGAGTTTTTCGACTAGCCCAGTAGGGGAGAACTTCTGTGTGAGCGTGGAAGACCCACAATGGGGAGCACCTCTGTGTGACGTGGAAGACCCATGGTACTCGACAGGAGGAGTACCTCAGTAGGATACGAGGGGGAGTACCTCTATGTGAGCGCGACAGACCCACAGTGGGGGGCGCCTCTGTGTGATGCAGCAGACCCATGGTACTCGACATGAGGAGTACCACAACAGTCCGGGAAAGTGGGAAGCGCCTCTGTGTGATGCGACATTCCCACAGTACTCGATAGAGGAGGAGTACACCATCAGATGAGGTTCCAACAGTGTGACTGGGGTTGTTACTTGATACTACCCCCTAGAATAAAATCCTGGTTTGAGCTAAGTCAGTGGAATTTGTGTTTCTCTCATGATTGATATGGGTTACTAGATAACTTAGGTATATGTATGGGCATATACCTAAGTTAGGGTTATCCGTTGTTTCTTTACTTTGTGGTTATACTTGTTTGGTATTGTGAGACCTTGAGGGTCTTGGGGTCCCTACTAAGTATCGTTATACTCACCCCTACACGGGCTATGCCTGCACCGCGTTGTGTTTGATGTAGATGACAGACAATGCTGACGGATTCTGAGAGCACCAGGACTGGATAGTACCCGGAGGTGGACCTTATGATGAGTCGGTACATAGAGGATTCTGATGGATGTGGAGAGATGAGGTGGCCATCTGTACCTACCCTTCAGGTAGGAACCTTGGAGGACGATCCAGGAGATTCTCTTTACCTTTCATCTATTTGTACCTTTTTCAGTTGTACTTGTACTTTACAATTGGGATTGTATTTCTGGCCCCTTTTACTTTCCAGCACACATTTTGTATACAGTTTTTTCATAGTGTTTTGCTTCCAGTTGTGTGCTCTGATTGTGTGTGTTTACTTTTATAAAGGCAATGCCTTCCCAGCTTAGGGATTTACGCCTTTGGTGCTAGTCTCCAGCCCCTGGCCTATGGAAGGCGGGCTTGGGGTAGTCACGACATGGGTCCTGAGGACGGGTCATGATAATTATACCTGACCTTAAAATATGAAAATCAGATCGATCTTAGATGGAGGTACTCTCCTCTTATAGTGATGGGAAACTAAATTGTGGAACCATAGAAAAATAGGATCTGGGTAGTGAAGTTGGGTTTTTTATAAGTGAAGGGAATATATGGTTTTATAGCAGTTCAGATACTGAATATATATATATATATATATAGAATACTACTAAATATTGAGGAAGAATTTGGATATTAAAGGTAACCACTAAGGAAACCAAAATAGTGATCATACTATTCTTTAAATTTTCAAGTGGGGTTCGAGTTTTGGATTGTGAAGCAAGATGGAAACAATAATGACAGTGCCATTATTTACAGATATATCCACACAGATATATATATATGTATATTTTCTTTTATGGTTGATAAAATTTGTATTTAAATTCGATTATACATATAGACATATATATACACACACATTTATTATTATTATTGGTTTATAAAAGATTCATTGGGAAGTAAAACTCACCATTGGTGTTTTATGATCACTGTGGGACAACAACCTATGAAGGGTGGATTATGGGCTGTAGTTTTTCCACCATGTGAAATAGACAATGGAGGTAGGGGAGTTTCAAGGTGTACTTTTTATAAGTCATACCCATGAGTGGTGTGTTTCTTTGTAAGGATAATAAAAAGATGGTGAGTTTTCTTGGTTGATCTTGCGGAGTAAGACAAAGGAAGAGTAGTCAGGTGAGGAATATGACACTTAAAGATCAGATGGAAGAGATTTGTCTGATTGAATGACCACATTTTAAACTGGTGTTTTAAAGTGGATCTATAGTGACCTATGAGTTCTTTTACCACATTAAAAAATGTGATGAACCAACCCATAATTCCATCTAAAACAACATACCGGTCAATTCACTACTAACCCAAAGAGTGTTACCGATCTCCCCAGGATGAAGAAAAGAACCTGGGAATCCACAGTTAACCTTTTGGAATGATTTCAACCAAAAGAGAAAACATTAATCAGAGTAAACTATAGAAACAAATTTATATAAACAAATCAATTCATACATATCAGAGTACAAAGAAACACTATAAAAAATGAAAATGGAAAATAAAAACCAAAACCTATCTCATAGTAGTCCATGACCATCCACCATGTCCCAATTCACCCACCCTCGGTCACCCAATCATAAACCCACAAAGGAATAAGGGAGTGAGCACCATCTATAATATCATAATGGATGAAAACACCAAATGGTACAAGTAGGATGTAAAATATAGAGCCCAATATGATTACACCAAAGAGTCTATGTAGATACTTCATAAGGCAATTCTAATATTCCAAAAAGGAGTACATGAAAATGAGTACAAGTCTTACATTTTAGAAAGGAGAAATAAATCCATAAAAATCATTTTACAATGGAGTTGGGTTTAAAATATAAGTTTAAACATTTCAAAATCATTTACCAAACAAAAGTTGGAAATATGACATTTTATCATTAAAAACTAAAACATTTCTTAATAATATTTTAAAACCATTTCATAAAAGAGAGTAAAGTCAAACACGAAAAGTAATAACATGAACCCGATATCAAGAGCTGTACAAGAGTCAATACAATAGTTTCATGGTGCATTACCTCAATAAATAGATAAATCAAGATCAAGAATCAACCAAGAAAGGTAGTACTGGTGCCAAGTAGTTACAAAAAATGATGTCATGTATCGAGTATCATGTATATGGATGTTAGGGATATAAACTAGATATGATAGTGAGTCTATCATAGTCAAGATAATAAAAATATCATGATTGATTTCTCGGCCTAGTCTCATGGGTCTCAAGAAAACTATCTACATGCACACCTGGTTTCCTAGATGCATTTCTATTTTCTAAACCTTTCATGTTCTCTACAGATCCACTAGAAGGGGTGTGGGTCAACTAACAAAGCATATATCTAGGTTATCTCATCTAACTACCAAGGGTCCCATGGATAGTAAAAATAGGTGAGTGATATAATCAAGTTATAAGTATCACAATGGGGATCCTTATCAATATCAATCATGGGATCATTCCCTAAAATCATATCTTACTCTCACCCCTTGAGTTACCTCGATGTAAATAATCTCTTTCAACACCCATCAATGGGAAGTATAAGAATCAAGAAATTTATATTAATATATTATTACAAGAGAGGATCATCATAAAGTTCCAACCAAGACATAAAACATTATCAATTCAATTGAAAATGTTTTCTTAAATTCAACCTTTAAAAAGCTTAAACATACCTGTATCCCTTCTCAACCATCATCATAATTCTAAAAAAGCCTTTAAAATAAGCATTACTTTCAAAACAACTCAAAGGAATTCAAGGAAGTTTCACAAACAAAAAAGGCTTAAGTTCATTTTAAAGAATGAATTTACACCATATTTATATGTGATTAAATCACTCATTTCAAATAACCCAAGACTTCCCATTTCAAAACAAATGTAAAATAATTCAAAAAGGGACCTTGGTTATTTCATAAACTCAAGCAGTCAAAACTCTATGGAAAGCATCACATATTTCAACCCATTTCATTCAAGTGGAATCATTTTACTTTATAAATCAAAACCGGGCCTAAGACCTCACTTTCCTCAAATTAAACTTGAAAAAATATTTGAAAAGGGATTAAAATCAACATAGCATTAATCAATTTATAAAACTTTGAGAAGGAACCCATGACATGTTCAATTTTTTTAAAAGAGGATCATAGAATATTTAACAAGGAAATTAAAGATCAACAATTATAGAACATGTGTTATAAGGAGTCACATATCTATAAGTTATTAAGTAACAATGAATTAAAAAATTAAATAAAATCATAGAAACACCTACTTAGAAAATTCAAAATCTAACCAAAATGGATCCGAGATGTTTTGTCTCCAATGGTGATCACTGAATCTAGAAAGAGGGATCTCGATAGAAGAGAGAAAATACCCAAGATCCAAAATTCCATATCAATCAACCATGATCCAATGTAACACAAGGCCATCATAACCTCTAAGAATAAAAAATCAAAATAATAAGAGAGATCGAAGGCCAATAGGAGAAAAACTTATCAACAGAGGATCAATGCTTTGATTGACACTTCTATCCACCAATAGATGAGATTATGAGGGCCAAAACGCCTTTAGAGGTATCCCAAAAACCAAAGGATAGAATTAGGTTTGATTAGGAGGTGTTTGGGGTTAAATAGGGGGTCATTGGATTTTAATTACAATTTTCAAGGCATTAAAAACCTATTTTCTTGGTTTTCTGAGTAGGACGCATGGTTAGTATTAATAATGTGAAAAACCGTGAACCCCAAACAGATCCACTGGAAGAGTTTCATAGTTTGGGTACATGGTTTAACAAATTGTGCACCAACTATGCACCCTGACTTTGACTGTTGGAAGAGGTTTCCCAGTTTGGCTGCAAGATTTGAAAAACCTTTCCCCAACCATGTTACTTCCTCTTGATATCCATTAAAAGGTGCATAGTTTATTTGTAAAGGATGCATGGGTTGTATTAATCATGCGCTAACCATGCTCATGCCTATAAACCTTCAAAAATAAACAAATTATTCCAACAATAACCCGAAACAAGATCCAAACAAAGGGGAATAGAAAAAGGTCAAAGCACCTGAAAGATGGAAATGAGTTGTTACAAACTACCCCCATAGGACTTTATGTATATAGAATTATTTTAGTCCCAAAGATAGAAAAATACGACATAATAAGAACTCCCTCACTCATCTTGTGATTTGGACGGTCCACAATACAGAAGAGAGACTTTTCCAAAGGATGTCATCACATGAAAGTCCAAGGTCAACACACCAAGATCATAATAAGATTTCAAACCAGAGAAATATTGGAGACCTAGAATAGGTATCCCCACGATGAAATAATTTATCAAAATGGTATAACATGAGAAAAACACATCCCTTATATCAAAAAAAGATACTTTAACCACTCACCAAGGATAACATCTAGGGCCCGACACTGAAAACCTTAAATGAACAACATATCCAAACAACTCATGATTTCTATAAGAAACAACACTCTCATAGTCTATCTAAAATAAAACATCCACCTGAAAGGTATATATCTGAAAAGTATTTCTACCCTGGGTAAGTACTCGACAGTAAACTAGGATTTTCAACATCGAGCCACACCCCTCGAACAAGCTCATCCAATTAGACTCCATCACCTCTGGGTGTTTGGTCTATCAAGGAATCATATCATCCTAGTTACTTATGTAAATTACCAAGGTCTATCCAAGTCCATATAAAAAGAGATCAAACATAAATTTCAGTGCACAACATGGAAATACACTCTCATAAGGGAGATTGTCCATCCCATCAAAATTGATTTCTAACCACCAAGGAAAAACAAGAGGATACCAAGGAACAATATCCAACATGAACGATATCTAACAATGACCATAGGAAGATATCCATGGAAGAAAATATAATGGATTCCAAAAAATATCAACCCCCAAACATCTCAATATTTCTCATCAAAATATTACACTCCATCACTAGGATCACAACAAACTTTAAGGAACTAAAGCTGTTCCAAAAGGAAGTTTAAGCATTTAAGAGTGCACATCCAGAAGTCACAACTACAAAGGTCTCAAGAAAATTAAACCATCCACATGATCAAAATGAATGTCAAAATATATCATCCAAAAAGATCCCAAAACAAGACACCGAGATCTTTAAAACAAAGGGCTTCTAAATATAGACAAGCCATAATAAGGGAAAACTCAAGAATTTTCCACTCTAATGTTGAAAACAACAAGATGGATCAACATCAACTACCACCAGCAGTTTCCCACACTACGTGAAAATATTCACTAAAATTACTATGGATAAATCCTTATTAAATTGAAGCATATTCTGCCCCACTATTAGGAGATGATGATACATGACCCAAAAAATCCCTTTTCAGTCTCCCAACTTACAAAACATCTTAAGGTGATCCAAATGACCACAACATTTAAAAACTCATGGAGCTTTCTAACACAACTTCTTAGGATGACCAGGTGATTCACATTGGAATCACACAACATGACTCTTCTTTCCCTGAGAATAATTTTATTCCTTGAACATGAATGATGAATTATCCCCTTCATGTTGTTTTTTTTATCTTCGCTTCAGCTAAAAAGGCCCTTTCAATAATCTCTAGATAAGCGGTCAACCAGCCTGTAGGCATGGAGGTTACAAGGTCAGGGTTAATAACTTTTCAAAAATTGATAGACTTATTGAATTCATTAACAACAACCATACAAAACATTAGAATCTATTGGCATAATCCACAACTGATCACTCATCTTTACTAAAACCCATGAACTTATAAACTTTTTCCTTCTTCATTTTTACAGGATGCTACCACCAAATTAAGATCAACTTAAAGAATTACCAATACATTATTTAATGTAGATGAGATGGAATCACAACTTCCTACCACTCCTGGCTAGGTTCCTTAAATAAGGAGCTGATAAAATTGACCTTTAGAGTATCAAGAGTCTTGAGAGAATCAAAGATACCAACAACTTATGAAATCCACTTCATTGCTTCAGGAGAACCCTAATGACCCTTGAAAAAATGTTTTTATCAAACCAAGAAATCCTGGGTGACTTAAAAGGTCTAAAAAGTCTCCATCTCCACCACTTGATTCAGAGTTTGGGTAGATTCATCAATGTTAGATTCCACTTCTAGAAAACATGAAGAACTACCTCGAGGACTGAACTATTGGACCAAAATTCTATCTTTCTTGAAGGAATTTTTGGGATACATTTATAAACATCATAAAACATAAGAATATAAACTTAGACATCAAAGAAAACTCAAAGATATCACAATATCTTTTAAACAAAGTCACAACCCTTTTTTATGATATCATTATAGATTTCAAAGCACACAATATTTACCTGTTTAAGAAAAATTACTATTTCCTTTAAAAATGAGAAATATTATTATAAATCCATCATAGTCTTCAAAAAGCCTTTAAAAATCATGGAAATTATTCCATGGTTTCAAAAACATTGATCCCATTTTCCAATTTTAAAAACAATTCTCCATTTAAATCCATAAAAAAACAAAATATATTCTTAAAAAATTCTTTATAACATCACAAAAGAGTATTTGAAAATTAGTTTTTCTAAACCAAAAATTTCATAAGAACACAAATTTTGGTAATTGAAAACACTTTTCAAAGCACTCAAAGACACTTTTTTAATGAAAAAATTTGATTTTCACAAAGGATTTAAAATAAAAAAAGTGATTGAAGTAGAAACAACCACACAAGGGAATGAAAAAAACCACATCCATAACTTTTAAAACTGACCTCACACAAGTGTGAATTTATCTTGGAAACAATGGGAAGGGATACATGTTTAGTTTAGAGTAGAACGATTCAAGGCCTAGTTGCATGGGATGGTAAACCACGCACCAACCTCACAATAGATTCTGGATTTACTTCGATAACAGTTACACTAATTCCTCACAATTTACCATATCATGATGGAATAATGAAGCTCTGGTCATCTTTACATTCCAGCCAAAAACTCATAAGAGTTTTCAAAAATCAAAGATAATATCATCAGAATATAAATCTCAATCATTATCAGAAAACCAATAACTCAAAAGAAAGACTGAAATAACCAATTTTCCTAGTAACTCAAGTCTCATTGTGAAGAGGAAGTGATCAAGCACCCATTCATGAACTACCTATTAAGTCCTAACATATCCTTAATTTCATTCCTACTATGAATCACCCCAAATAACATATGGTCTTTCAAGGAGATGTACTTCCTTTAAAGGAAATACCTACCTTTGATTCCAATTGTGATGAACTAATACAGAATTCCATCTAAACTGACATCCAAGTCAATTCACCACTAACCTAAAGAGAATTCCCAATATCCATGGGCTAGAGACAAGCACTTAGGCATCCAGAGTAAACCTTTGGGAATGATTTTATCCAAAAGATAAAACATTAATCAAAGTAAACTATGGAAATAATGTTAGATAAACAAATAATTACCTATATCTTAGAGTACAAAGAGACACTATAAAAACTAAAAGCATAACATAATAACCAAAACCCATCTTCTGGTGGTCCATAACAACCCACCATATCCCAATTCATCTACCCTTTGTCACCTAATCATGAACCCACAAAGTTAAATGAGAGCACGATCACATGCTATAAGATCATAAAGGCTAAAAACACCAAACAATACAAGAAGGTTGTGAGCTATAGATTCCCGTAGAATGTCACCAAAGAGTCTATGTAGATACAACATAAGGAAATTCAAATATTCTAAAAGAGGAGTAAAATAAAGTTAATACAAGGCTTTAAATTTTATAAAGGATAAACAAATACATAGAAATCATTTTACAATGGAGTTGGATTTAAAACCGAAGTTGTAACATTTCAAAATCATTACTAAACCAAAGTTGGAAACATTAAATTTCATCATTGAAAAGCAAACATTTTCATAAAAATATTTTAAAAAAATTCCATAAGATAGGGTAAAATCAAATAGGAAAATTAAGAACATGAACTTGTATGAAAATATATACAAGAGTCAATACAAGAGTGTCAAGGTGCATCACTTTAATAAATAGATCAATCAAGAGAAAGAATCAATAAAGTAAGGAAACTATGGTTCTAAGTAGTGATAACAGATGCTGTCATGTAATGAGTATCAGGTATATGGATGTCATGGGTATAACCGAGATACGATAGTGAGTTCACCATAGTCAAGCTAATCAAAATAGGGATGAGACGAACTGCCTGACCCCTTGCATGCCTACAGGTGAACCACATACCATGTAGGCACTCTGCTGACCAAATCCTTACCATGCCTCCATGCAGATACTCAGGATAGACGTCCCCTATAGGTTTAGCTTTCTCCCCACAAGTAGGGTAGTAGGACTTGAACCTTGTGGATTTCCATTGGTTGACACATTTTTTTAATATAACAAGGTTTTAAATATCTATAATGTTACTAGATTTATCCAAAAATAATATTAATCACATATAAAAATATATGTACTTATTTTTATTCATTTTTATTTCAAAATTATATTTATTACACTACTTATGATTTTATTTCTAAAATTAATATTTAGTAGTAATATTTTATTAACCTTAATTTTTTTATTATTTAAAAAAGAATTCTTAAAAATTAGTTTAAGTTTATTATTAAAATATTAACATACTTATTTACAAACAAAAACCTAAAAATTAATTACCTAAATTAACTTATAAATATTTAGAGAAGTATTATTGAAACACTAATAAATATCAAACAATGTGAATCATTTTTTTATTTTAAAATTTCATTCTAAGTTTTTTATAAACATTATAGAATGAATCATAACTTATATATATTGTTTTTTCAAATTATAACATAAAGTATTAATATTACATGTTATCACTAACATTATACATTTTAAATATTATTAATAATATTAATATCTTAGTAATAATATTTTATAAAGCATAAATTAAAACAATTTTCTTATAAAGATAGTATTAAATATTTTTTTCACAAAAATAATTAAAGTTATTCACTTATAAATTTAATGTATTTAACACTTAATAGAGGGATGTTATAGAAATTTATTAAACTAAATAAATATATTTACATAAAAATAGAATTTATACTATTTAAAAAAAATAGTATTTCTTAAAAAATAGTAATATATTTAAAACTTATAATCTCAAAAAACATGAGGTGTTGAAAAATATAAATTTTATATCAAAATAAAATTAATTCTAAGTAAAGTTTTATATATTTTTAAATATCAACTTAAGATAAATTTTATATTTATTTAAGATAATACATTTATTTAAAGCGTATAAATATATAGAAATATTTGCATTAAAATATTCCTTAATAAAATATTATTTCTTGGAAAATAAAATTAATATTTTATAATTTAAATATTTTAATTAACTTATAACCAAAACCTTTTTTGATTAAATAAAAACATTTAGTTCCATAAAATAGAATAGTAAAACATATCTTAGTTGGTTTTATATTATAAAACAAACCATTTATTTAACTTTAATTAAAAGAAGAATTTGTTTAAATTCCAAGTATGATACATCATTACTCAAAGGATATGATTTTGAACTCTTCAAGATCATATAAACCCACTTAAATAATATATAAAGATGTTTATTATCGAATTATGGGTGCTATCACGGAGCTCCAATAATTCCTTCGATGTCATGATGATCCCCAAGATACTATCCCTTCAATCCATGAAGATGTTATTGGATCAATAGCTCAGATGAAGACTTTATCTCTCTAGGATGCAGGAAGAAGAGAGAGGAGCTCTAAATTTTATATAGATGAATAATCCATGAACAAATCTCCTCTTTTAATTATATAGCGAGAATTAAAATACCTGGAAAGGGTTCCCTGACCCGTTAATATCCAACTCCCACTAAATAAGTGGTAAATGACATTTTATGATGAACTAACTGAGTCATAATGTCATTTATATTTTTATCAAATATTATTAATATAAAATAAATATATTATGTGATAAAATAGAACCATTAACTCGACTCTTAATTCTTTCAAATATTAAACAAACCTTGAATATTAAAATAATATTTGTTAGTATAATATGTTTCCATGTATTTAGTAAATATCTTGTGAATAATTTTAATAAATAAATTCAATACAATTATTCTATACTATAATAATAATGAATTTATTTACTTTTTGGTGATCATTAATACTTAAAAAACTCTTAGACCCTGTGGTGGGTCCCATCATGTCATATACACCTATTCATCAGAATAGAGAAGACTCTTGAATATACTATTGTGTTTGAACCTCTAGGACCTTATCTTGATAGTAGTGAATACTATTAATAGACTAAGAGTATATTCTAACAACCCATCATGACCCCTAAGGAGATAAGTAAAATCTATATAAATGAAAACCTTTTATATAAACACACACTGTATAATATAATCTCTTTATCTTGTGATATCTCATAAATCAGGATGCACTTCTTATGTCATCATCCATTCTTGCTTTATTATATTTCAAAATTACTAGATGGACTCACCTTATTCTACCATGGACATTAATTTAGTGAATGTACTTCCATCCTGATTATTTGGGTTCATGATATCTCTTCCTATCAGAAGTGACATATTCTTTCTTGATTATTAAATCAATGTCATACCATTAATGAAACACCCGATGCAAGCTACCTCACCATGAATTCAATACCATATTTTTTTCCTAACATCAAAATATGTGATCAAATGGTATAAACTGATAATCATATCAATTCAGGATACCATTACATGTGTTCATAGATAGGAACAAACATTGACACCCAAAACATGTGGTGTTATGATTGGAGGGTATTTCCTAATTATCTCAACTAATTTGGGATCATCAAGTTTGAAATTCATGAGAATAATTATCAATTATTATGATCCAACAACACCTGATAATCAGACATCAACTTTTTCTAGTTAGTATAATGTATCTAGACCATAAGACATATGTTTTAGATTAAATTCATAGTATATCTATGTTCTTATTATAGTCTGGGAACTACTATGAACTTTTGATATGATAATTAATCTATGAACATTACCGTGTAAATAGTGGATGCAGAAATATCAACACCATTATGGTATGAGTACATCATGCATAAATATCTGTATACATGATATAGTAATCAAAAAGTACATTCCAAATTGGGTCTAGGGAACCAACTATTAAAAAACTCCCACATGAACTAGATCCAACTTTATAACCATCCTTGTCAGCTCTCACATGATAAGATCATGTTTCTACTGAGTTATGGTTTTATTCATGGGTGTTCCATGTTTACTCTATGTGAAAATTCTGATATCTTGAATTTAGCTCCTTGATTATGACTTCTCAAGATATGATATACCTAAATATATCCCTTTTTTCTACTTTCAAAACTTTATATCTTGTATAGTACTAGTATTAGAATTCTCATAATTTATATTATGATAAAACTTTTACTTACTAGGCGAAATTTCAAGAATTTGAACAAATTGTTTCATATTTTATTTATCTACATATGAATCTTCAACACACTCAATATTTTTATATATGGATACCACTGAATTCAATGATCTTCTCTTGCTCAATACCTTAGATCAAATATTATATTAGATCATATTGATCTATAGGAATGCTATTTTGTGTCTCCTTATAAACTAGTTTCCCTTCCTCTCTACATACTAGGTACTTATCCCCTGTACTCTCTCAAGTATAATTGGATATTTCTGACTACTTACCTTGTATTTATACTATATTATACTAATATTTCCCTACCATAAAGTATATGTTGAAAATATCATATCCAGTACATAGCATGACATGAGTGATAGTTCCATTTCTAGTGCTAATTTAATTCTACACAACACTTTAATCTTCTCCTATGTCTCATACATGTCTTCTTGGAGATATTTATGCCATGTTAAAATGGTAACAATTATCTCTCAAATTGTTCCAAATTTTATTTTTATCAATACCTTATCAGTATATATACTATTAAATTGGTCTACGTAATCATTAGATCTACCTTAGTAGAATTAGGTTTCTAATTTAAGTTAATATCTAGAGAGTTACTTTCATTCTGGTATTAACCAACTATAAGACCAATAGATGTTTTCCATATGTTACCAAACATATTTTACTTGGAAAACCATGATTCTCCCACTAACCACTTGTAAAAACATGGAACAGATTTATTATGAATGAATAATCTATGATATTTTTTCTTACTTCAATAAAAAACTTTATTTTAGTAACTTACACCCCTTACTGGATTTCTATGTTGTCACCAACCCTTTCTGGATGCATTACATAGACACACTCCAAGATTAGTGGTCTTAACATCCAGTTCCCAATTTTAATGATCATAATATGTAGCTATGAAAAGTAAAATTCTAATGGATTTTGGAATAATTACTTGGTATTATCAATTGAGCATCATTGATACCACACTTGTACCATCCATGTATAGTATCACTTGAATACCCACCAAAGTATTCAAAATAATAATCCCCTATACCTTGATACATGGAATCCATTATTAAATTTTAATTTATTTTTTAAATCTTATCTAATTTATATATATTGCTTACTTATATGATTTATTATTATCAAAGAATAATGTATCATCAACCACATTTAATATAAAAATGTTACCATGGTTTTATCCTTCTTATATAGTATATGCCTCTAGAAAATTCCTTTTTGGAACACTCTTGTAGATCTTGTTCCTATGTCATCTATTTTTGCATCTCTAGAATTTAATAAACCCATTTCAATCTTGCTCCCACTATATCAAATAGATATATGAACTCTTTTATAGAAATATGGTTTATAACTTGACGATCTCTTTTCTATTAGTCTATTTAAGTAATATCCTTATAGAACTTTAGGATTACTACTTTAGATGCACATTGTATTTATATTGATGCAATTTCAATTATATCATAACACATTATTTTCATCTAAAAGCACGCTCTTATGAAATAATGGATTTATATAATATTATAACTCATATGATATCAATTTTTCATTATAGTTGACATATGGTTATGGGATAATGCCTCTATTTTCATAAAATGTATCAAAAAATAATATAAGTCACTAAAATGCATATATGTCTCAACATTGATTCTCCTTTTACTTACATAATGACTCTAATGTGTATAAGGAAATGTTATCTTAAGAATTTATCCATGTTATATTTTAATGATCAATGTTTTCATGTAAGACTCATCATCAATACTTCTTATAAGCATCATAAATCTGATATGAATAAGGAAATGTGCATTTAGGAATTAATCCATGCTACATTATAATGATTGACGAATGCTTGGTTAAGATAGTCTTTGGAACACCATCCCGATGAAACTCAAATATCAAGAAAACTAATTTTCTATACTTTACTTCTACATTCCTTAAAACTATTAAAGGAATCATGTGAACTGTATTTACTAATAGATCTACCTTGGAATATTTCACTCTCTTTAGATGAACTAATTCAAAAATATTTATAGCTTACCTTTATTTTTAAAGGTTTATTTTTACAAAACTATATAAGTCAATGTGTCAATAACTCCTAAATTATTTAGCTCCAAATATTCCAAATAACATAATTAATATATCCTTGAAGACTAATTTTAGTTTTACTTGACAAAGAATATTATTTCCACAACTAGGTATTTGATTCTTACATTTTATATTAATTATGTATTGACAATGATTAAGTTATTAATGAACTATTATTTGAATATTAGACACCATAAGAAACATTCATTCCAAAATTGGAATAATTAATCCTTTTGTTCGATGAACACATGAGATAAATGTTTTAGTTATAATCAATAAAATTTCAACTAGACTCATTTACTTAGCAATTAGAAGTTGTGTACTTCTCAGCACTGACATAGGAATCACCCTTTTTTAACTTCTTGGATAACACACCTTACTTATTATAATGTTTCTTTTTTTACCTAGTTACTATATTTTAATTAAAATATGTGATGGGAATATTTTATTCAACACCCAAGTAGTATAAATGATACATTATATACAATGATTAATATATATTAAAAACAAGTGATCACTTACATATTTAATTCAGTTTATATATTTTAAACATCCATAGAATTATTTCACAATATGTGAAGAAAATAACCACTTATATGATAACCAACACATTTTTTTAAAGGATGTTGAGAAGGTGCCTTTATAATTACACTTTTTATTGACCTTTTCGCCTTTTCTTTCAACTTGATTACCATAAGAACTAAAGATTATATTTTTTAAGTTCTTATTTTCATGGTGAAACTTTACGTAAAAGGTATTGTAGTGTTTTATCCATAATAATCATTTTTTAATCTAAAAAAAACTGGAGTATATGGTGTAATATGATGTATAAAAATATTATAAAATATCTTTCAATTTACACTTTTTAGTGTAATCATCACCTAATTTATATCTTGCTTCACTTTCTCCTCACAAGATTCTTGTAGATGATAAAAAATGTGGAATCATCCATGTACTAATATTGTATCCATAAATCACATTGTAAATTGATGATAACATCATTATGTAAAAATAAAATGTATCATGCATGAGTCTCCTATAAGAATCTTTGTCACCATCACCTCCTAATGTGACTCAATAGGTATTGGGGACTCCAACACCTTGAATTTTCTATATCATAGTACCATGAATTAGTGCCTATAATACTGTTGAAAATTCAAGATGGATAAGACATTTACTTTGTCTAAAATTAATTGTAGTGTGATTTTAGTATTACATGTAATTTTCTATAAAAAAATCTAGCATATTAGTACCTTTATATTGATTACTGATTATATATTATTGATTAATTCAATTATCAAATGTCTCCAACTATTTTATCAAATGCTAGTAGCCCTCAATACTAAACTCGAAATACTCTGTTGCTTGAGTAGTCTAGTGGAAATGATCCTTGAAACTTCTCCTCATATCCTACAATATTTGGACACACCACTAATTATAGTGTTTCAAGGTAGTCGTTTGAATGTCCAACCACATTAACTCACGACTCCTTTATCTATTGAGTGAAGTACCATATTTTAAAGTCATAAAATTGATTTACTTAATAATTTTCCTCTAAAGATACAAAAAGATATATTTGACCACTTCTTTTCTACTATTGTTAGTTAATTTCAACAATCATTCTCATTAGAACTACCTAGTAAAAGGAGGAACCCTCAACTAGGGCTAACAAGCACCCCTTACACTTGGTTGTGCTCAAATTCAAATTATGTAATATGTTTACAACTTAATATTTCTTTGAGGGTTTTAAATTATTTATTAAAGAATGAAATCATTTTTTCTATCTGACTTGCACGTACTGTGTGATCACACTCACAACTGACTATGAAATAAACATAAAAACATTCATTATGTCATCTGTTGATTTAATATATGCATTTTAGTTTATTATTATAGGTGATCACGCTAGATTTAAAATTCACAAAACAATAACAAACAATTCATAAATTAAATAAACTACCTGACTGATCTTGATCATTTATTATTGGTTGATCCATTTAAACTCAATGGATCAATTGTGACTTAGGGTTATAATACATAATTCAGATCATGAATCATATCACAGCTCACCATGAGTCCAGTGTTTTTACTTCTCATCTAGGTTACAGAATCTTCTTGGCATATTCCATGTCTTACATCATCCCCGTTATAGTACATTAATACATATACAGAAGCAAGGGGGTCTTGGGAGTGGAAAATACAAATAAATAACTCT
This sequence comes from Viscum album, assembly GCA_963277665.1. Lineage (NCBI taxonomy): Eukaryota > Viridiplantae > Streptophyta > Magnoliopsida > Santalales > Viscaceae > Viscum > Viscum album. The sequence goes on from OY728156.1 coordinate 1,851,860,323, forward strand.
TATCTGTGCATGTAGAACCTTATACATATTAAATTAGAAAATATAATGATAGACAAACCATATTATTTAAATAATTAATTACATGCTTCACACACAATTTAAATAATTAATTAAATAAATAAAATCTTAAAAAAACAAAGGGTCGGTCAATGCTCAAGACCATTCATTGAGAAATTTAAACATGTGATAAAAAATTAAAATGTGATAAATTTAAGTTCAAGGGAATTTTAGTAAATTAAAAAAATTATTTCAATTCTAATAATTTAATTACGTTTGGTCCCTAAATTAATTTAATTTTATATCAAATTTTTTTTTCAGATAATAAAATTATTATTATTTTTTTAATCCAAAATTAATAAATTAAATTCTAATTATATTAAAAAGTTTCCCAGGCCTCAGAACCCCGTCCAGACCCATTGCAGGTCAATCCAAACTCATGAAAACTCGTTATAAGCCAAGAAAACCCCATTCGGGCCTGTTCTAGGTCGGGTAGACCTTACCTAACCCATTTTGGTTCGGGAAGATCCATAGGAGGCCACATAGGGCTTCTTTGCTGGACCAGGAGCACGTGGAGGAAATGTGATGAACCGACCCGAATATGCTCACAATTCGGTACTAGAACCTGACCATCACATACCCAGAGGGCATTCCTGATCCCCACAGGCTGGTGACTAACACTCAAACATTAACAAAAAGTACAGAGAACAATTTCTCCCAACCTAAATCAGACAACATAAAACACAAACACACACACACACACATAGACAGTAAAGAGAAATATAAGAATAGAAAACAAGAGAATATATACCATAACTGAAAGAAGGCAGTAGAAACAATACAACTAAAAAGGATCCAAAATAACTCCATGCCATAAGTCTAACAACAAAGGATAAAACCAAAAATGATAAACATATAATCCATGTGATAGTGTGGGAAAAAACCCACCATCTGACCACTAGCTACCCAAATCAGTTGACAGAAACCTTCCGACCTCATTACGATGCCTTTCCTTTCCCTACATCAAAAGACATAACAAGGTCTATACAGTATCGAAGGGGCGTGTAGGGTGTGAGATAATTGGTTTAGTAGGATCCCACCTAGGTGTTCCCTAAAAAGAATCTATTTTACAATCTTAATATTATCTAATTTATAGAAAACAAGGGATGATAATCAGGTAAAAAATTTTCATGTAAGAATAATGGTAAAACATTCCCCTTTTTCCACAGTTCTATATAATCCAGGTAAATTTTTTTCAAAGAATAACATATATATCAAACCAGTTCAAAGTAAGAACCACATATCATATCATATCCAAAGATTAAAAACTAAAAGCACAAGAAAAATCTCACCAAGGATTACTGGAGGTCATGCTAGCTAGAACACTCATACACATACATAGAAAATTTCACACATTAAGCCACTATACATATGCATTGAATATAGGTATCATTTGAACACCCCAAAAAGTAAAACCTATAATAGTATCTACAAATTACCTAGAAAAACAGGCTTAGGGAGCAGAGGAACACCCCAAGAGTGGACCCCCCGATAGTGAAAAATGATGAGGCCTATTACTACACCTTCAAAATAAGTACCCAAGGTTTTCTATGTGCTATGTTTTCCAAACAATTTCATCAAAAACATTCTTTGAAATCCATTTCATAAATCCATTTAACAATTATCTGAAAATAACCTTTTATTTTACCAAAATAATGGAAAAACCATATTTTATAAAAAACCCATTTGCACACACACACACACACACACACAAATCAATCAATCAACCATGCCATTTTATTTATAAAACTATTTATCAAAACCCAACCAATCAAGGTTCATCCAACACAGGCTATAGAAGGAATTACCTACCTCAACTCGGGTCGCACAGATCCACCACAAAAGACCACCAACAAGGAAGGAAATCAAGGACAACACTTGAGGACCTAGAACTGATTCCCATATCTTACAATCAATTTAAAAATAATAAGTGGTCGATAAAGAAGATAAATAAAACATACCTCAAATAACTTGCATGCTACGTGACAACCAATACAAGGGTAAGCCTCCATGCGAAGATCACGCGATGGATATGGAAAGGATCAATAAGAACATCACTGAAAGACCAAAAAAATCCACAAATGAAGTGCAACTATGCTCCTGTGATCAATGGTAGAGAAGAATCAGAAAGATTTCTTACTCAAAGAGACACAATGACACCACAATGAAGATCAAGCATCAAAAAATATGATCTATAAGAAGTGGAGGTATCAAAAATTTCCCTAGAAATATCCTAGGTTTTGATAGATAACCCACATGTATAATGAATAACATAAGACACACTCCACAGTTTAACCTATTAGATCAAAGTATTTATAGCATAAAACCCAATTTTGTGGCCTAAGAACCCTATTAGATAAGTAATCTGAAAAACACATCACCTTGAGTTAAAAATCCCGGCCTTTTATTTTATAGTTTCAAAGTTGATATTACGAAATAAAAGTAATTTATGATATAAAAAGGAATTTTATATCTTGCGATATTTTTGTGTTGTAAACCGATTTCACAGCTTGTTCCTAACAACACATTTACACTATAAATGTGTCTTATGGTGTAGTATGTCCTTTCAGGCAATACCAAACCCAAATGCTATAGTCAATCTTAAAAAAAACATCCCAACACCCTATAAATATTTTCCCCACATTTTTACCTAGAATATATTAATTAAAATAAGAATTTATCTCTAAACTTTTGGTCATTTTCCCTGAAAAATGCTCTCTATCCTCAAAAGGCCCAAAATGAACCCAAACAATAGGAGAGAGAAAATGTAACACCCCAAGGATTTATAAATAAATTTGATATTGAATTCATGAAACAATGAGTCTCTAAAAAACACTACTTTTTTATAACCTAGCCAGTAAACATAATTTTCCACCTCTGTGATTTGAATTTCGAAAAAATGACATACATGGTTGTGTTCAGTAAGATATTTATAGTCTGATAAGACAAAATTAATTTTTGGTAAATAATAACATACCCATATGAATATTAATATAAATAGTAATATGAACCTTATTAATAGTAAAAAATGTTATTATTTTATTGTATTAAGGTTATAAGATAACGAGATCTTGATTCAATCTTCAAGGTGATATAAAACGAATTATAGTTTTAAAATTGTTATTTTTCAAATAAATTAAGATTTTATTTAAAAATTAAATTACTAATATTTAGAAAATTATATTTAAAAAATGGAGTTCATTTTTTAATTCTACACATCAAAAAATGGTTGGGTGAATTTTTGGGATTTTTTAGAAATACTCGAATTTTTGATGAATAGTAAAATATGATAATTTACCGTATATATACATTATCAGTTAAATTCACTATTACTATCATCATTTCTGATGTAATCACACTTGGTTAAAAATCACATGCACTTATTACTATTATGGTTTACATGAATCAACACTATTGGTTGTCTTGAGAAAAATAATAAAATAAAGAATAAGATATTTAAAAAATCAATCCTCTCCTCTACTATAAACCCCCCCCCCCCCCTCACTTTCTCTTCTCTTAAATCCTCTCAAGCCTTGTGACTTGTCTAAATTATACTCAAATATCCTCCCAAGGTCCTCCCACACGTCTAATTTCTTTTGGTATCATAAAAATACCGAAACATCTCCCCTAAAGAGGCTCTCAAGGAAGATAACTTTAAGAGGTAAATTCCTCTTCATTTCTTTAATTTCAAGTTCCTTTATTTTCTTTTTCTTTACTCACCTACATTCATCCAAATGGTGTGATGAATAAAGTACCTTACATGTACTGGAATTTTTTTATGATAACGGAATAATTATTCATCTTATATCCTTTACCCTTCTTTTATATTATAAATGAAAACACCATCCGAGATGTGTTAATTTATCACATTTAAGGATGATGGGTTTTCAACTTCTATTACCATCTTCAATTATGGTCATGAAACCATTTTAATGGTTTAAAAAGATTATAATATATGTATTATAACTTATTTAAGGCTCTTGAATCCTTTTTTACACATGATATTAATTTATAAATCAAAATGAGTTTGTTGTGATAAAAAACCACCAATTAACCCAAACACTTGTCATTAAAATGATTCATATTCACTCACAATAACCAATTTTTTTTATAACCATGCAATATTATGTATTTTTACTAATAACATAAAACTTATATTCTGGAAAACCATTCTCATTCTATATGTTTATCCATATATTAATATAAGTAAACTGATTATGAAAACCAAGGAAGAAAACACTCCCAAACAATGAAATTGAATCACTTAACCCATAAAAAGGCCATGAATGAACCTAATAAGGTTATAATAAATCAGTTAAATATATATTAGTTTCTGGAATAATTAATTTATGAACCTAAATTTGATTATTCAGGTCATTAAGATCAAGTGAGGAAGACCTTCAGACTTAAGGTAAGGGTTTTTTACCCGAACCTCCATTTTCATTCAGGTTACTCATTTTCTCTACTTACCTCAATAAAATTCTTATTTATTCATATGTACCCCTCATAAATTTTGTGTGATTGTTCTATATATTTTCCAACTATAATCCTAATTTTATTTATGGTGATTTATATGTTTTAAAAGATCTTTCAAAAATTCTTCCTGAAATACAAGCTCGAATTATGGGAATTTCTCAAATTATTCCATATTTTAAAGGGAAATATATAATATGTTTTTATAAGAAATTATATTTATAAAATCACTCATTTTTTTATTAAAATACTATAATACTTAAATTATGGTTTTATAGAAATAATTTTCCAAAATAACTCTTCTTTTCAAAGTAAAGGAGTATTTATCTCAAGAATTACTCGATGATTTTATAAGAGTATATTCATCTATTTCAACACTTTTGTTGATTATTATGTATTATTGGGATTACTATTTTATGATATAATCTACCATATTTAATTTAATAATTTAAGATTAGTTTGACTGTGTATGTGCTATCTTAAAACCATTCACCAATTTACTCCTAACGGTTAGTGTTTATGCTTAATGTTCAGGGAAAGTTATTTATATTTCATATGTTAGTTTCAATATGAATGTATATGTTTTTATGTTTATACCCATTTACATGAGGAATTAATTGAACTTATTAAGTGCCAGGTGGGGCCTTATATATTCCCTCAATGCATCAGTAGGTCTCATGAGACAAACTAGGTCTTGGCTTGAGGCCTTGACAAAATGGTTATTTATAGTCTTAGCACGAGGCCTTGAAGGTATTGCTATGATGTCCCACATTATGAATTCCCTAATCATGAAATTATTAATTGATAGTTTATGTGGTTATTAGACTAGTATAATAACCATGATTATGTTTTATTATGGAATTATTTATTCTACTCTTATTCCTATCATATTATGTTCAAGTTTATTTTTAAAGGCATGTAATTTTTAACTATTCACTATGCCTCGTGTTTATATTTATGATATATTACACTGTATTACTTACTTTTATTGAGTGTTTAAGCTCACCCCTTTCTTATGTATTATTTTTCCCAGGATGTGAAGAAGTATATTATGAATGAACTGTAGGTATAACCTAGGAGATATGGATGTTCTCAAAGTAATTTCTATGTTGTATTTGTTTTCAAGTTGTAATGTTGAACTTATGTATGCATCTTTTTTTCAAAAATACTAAACTACTAGTTACTTCAGGATGAATATTCCCTATTTATATGACAATGTAATGTAATAATTCACTAGCTCCGAGCAACTGGGGTCGGGTCCTTACACTTGGTATCAAAGGAAGTTTAGTAGAAAACTTGGAAGCTAGATTCAGAAAACGTAAATTGGAGAACAAAACTCTAAGATAGTCTCAGAGTATAATTATACAATAATGTCCTAGAATTTTGGTAAGTAATAGATTATGTGAATATTTCTATAAAATATATCCCTATCTAGATACTACAAGTTGATGTGGTTCTGGAATAGATGTACCTATGAGTGAAAACTATGACAAGGAGTTTCGGGCTTGACCTGAGGTATCCTAGTACATGACAACAGGCCTTACTATGCACCTGGTTTGACAGTCCTGGAGATATTCTTAGGATCATTAACATTTAATTTACAATCCATTATAAAGGATTTAAATGTAAATTTTTCTTCAATGAAACCATGTTTAGGATTATGGGATTAGCCACACATATGATTTCAATCTATGTTATGTATTTTTCTAAGTAGATATTATACATTATTATTCATAACCTAATATAGGGTATTCCATTATTTAGAAATAGAACCTAGTGGAAGGAATGGAAACTGCATGAATGCGCGTATCCCATGTAATGATTTCCCTCATATTCCAGATAATGATGTTGGATCTGGAGCTACAAATGGTGCTGAGAAACTTACCCATATGGAGCATCCTGATCCACAATGTAGAGGATCTATGTTAGATCACTTTATGTAACAGAAACCTCCATCATTCAATGGGATAATAAACCTATTTGTAGTTGAACAGTGGATAATTTCCCTAGAGAAAATATTTCTCACTTTGGGATGTAAGGCAAGAGAGAAGGTTATGATGGAAGTTTATCATCTATCGGGAGATACAGATAAATGGTGGTCGTTAATCCAAAACAAACAGGAGGAGTAAGAAATAGAAGATATGAAATAAAGGGATTTTAAGTATATTTTCCTAGAAAAATACTTCCCTTGTGAATAGTGAGCAGATATGGAAAGGTTGTTTCTGAATCTGAAGTAAAAGGAGGATGAGAACGTTGAAAATTATGAATCTAACTTCACAAGTTTATCAAGGCATTCCACGGAATACATAAATAATCCAAGGAGAAAGATTTATTGATTTTTTAATAGTTTTAAACCATTCCTCTGAATGACACTAGTATCCCAAAATTTCTCATCATATGAAGATATAGTCTCACGTGCTATCAAAATAGAAAAATAATTTTCTAAGTATTATGAATTTATAGGAAAGAAAGATAAGAATAGGTTTTCTAAAAACTCTATAAAAGGAAATAAGGAAATGGGGAATAAGGGAAGAGTTGACCTTCCACCCTGTAGTAATTATAGGAAGAAACACCCTAGCACTTGCCTGAAGGGAATGAGAGTTAGTTACAAGTGCATAGAAAAAGACTACCAATCTCATTATTATAAGGAAAAAAAAACAACCAATGTTCAAATCTATAGTTGTAAATATATGAGACATTATGCACATTAATGTCCTATGTTTTAGGGAAACATTCCCAAAATAAGGCCAAGGGAGCAAGGCCAAGCTTATGCAGTCACAACTACTGAGGTTGAAGTTCCTAATGATGTGGTGGTAGGTACTTTAATCATTTCCTCAAACATAGAAAATGATTTATTTGATTCTGGATTATCAAATTAATTTATATCTTCCCAGTTTTCCAAGAAAATTATACATGTCCAATTTGATTTAATAAAGGAATTTTCAGTCAAAACTCATAAGGGATTTATCATTATAATAAATATGTGCTGATTAGTCCCCTCATGACACATAAAAATTCTTTAGTTTCTAACCTTATCATCATAATCATGATTGAATTTTATATAATCCTTGGTATAAGTTGGATTTTAAGTTATGATTCGAAGATCTATTGTAAGAAGAGGGAAGTTATGATTTTTGAGAACTGTGTAGAATCCCTTATCTTTAGAGTAGAAACCTCTCTAGATGATTTGTATCTAGATCCACCCCTAGCAGATCTAGTGAATTAAATTATCAGGGAGGAAGGGAATGCAATAAATATGGGTGAGTAAAGGAATTTTTAAATAGATGACATACCTATTGTGCAAGAATATGTTGATGTGTTTCCAGATGATTTACTTGGACATCCTCTAGAGCGGGAAATTGAGTTTTCCATTGACTTAATTCCTGTTTCAAGACCCATATGAAAGACCCCTTATAGAATGGACACTGTGGAATTAGTATAATTAAATAAACAACTAGAGTAATTCACTAATAAAGGATTTATTCTCCCTACTGTTTCTCGATGGGGAGCCCCTATCCTTTTCGTTAAGAAGAAAGATGGATATTTGAGGTTGTGCATTGACTACATGGATATCGATTCTATAAAAATAAAGAACAAGTATACCCTACCTCACATTGATGATTTATTTGATCAACTTCATGGAGCCCAATATTTTTTGAAGATTGACCTTCGATCTGGATATCATCAGTTGTGAGTAAGGAAGGAATACATTCCAAAAATAGAATTTTAAACTAGGTATAGGCATTATGAGTTTACATTAATGCCTTTTGGAATGAATAATGCACCCTATGCTTTCATGGATCTAATGAATAGAGTTTTCAAGGAATATCTTGATGAATTTTTGGTGGTATTTATTGATGATATCTAGGTATACTCCAAAAGCTACAAAGATCATAAAAATCACTTGCGCACTATTCTTAAGACTCTTAGAAGAAATAAATTATATGGGAAGTTTAGAAAGTGTGAATTTTGGCTTCAATAAATTTTCTTTCTTAGACAAATTGTTTATAAGGATGTAATACCTGTTGATCTGGTGAAGACAAAGGATTTTCAATAACGGACTACTCCAATGAAGATAACTGAGGTACATAGTTTTATTGGTTTAGCAGGTTATTATCGACATTTCATTCAGAACATCACCTGTTTATCCAACCCAATGACCAAGCTTACACATAAAGGGGTTAAGTTATTATGGACAAAAGAATGTGAGGAATTTTTTGAGGAATTGAAGAGTAGATTAGTGAATTCTATGATCTTTACTCTACCATTGGGGAATGGTGGATTTGTGATCTATAGTGATACATCAAAGAAAGGAATTGGTTGCGTCCTTATGAAAAATGATAGAGTTATTACCTATGCATATAGGTAGTTAAAAATTCATGAACAAAACTATCCTATTAATTATATTGAGTTATTAGATGTAATATTTTCTCTGAATATATGGAGACATTATCTCTATAGTGAAGGATGTGAGATATATACGGATCATAAGAACTTGAAATATATCTTCTCACAGAAATAACTCATCACGAGGAAAATATGATGGCTTGAAATACTCATGGATTATGAATGTTCCATACACTACCACCCTAGAAAGGAAAATAAGGTAGCTGTTGCATTGAGTAGGAAGGATCATGGAGTTCTAAAAAAATGAGGATTGAAAGGGGTCCTGTGTTTATGGATCTAGTAAAGATAGATATGGAAATTATAAAATAAGGTGAAACATCACTACTTTTTCATTTGATTTCCGAACCATCTCTATTGTAAAGGATTAAAACCTCTCATTCTGATGATGTGAATCTTCAAAAAGAAAATTAAAGGTGTGAATGATGAGAAGATGGATGACTTCATGTGTGAAGATGGAATTATGAAATTTTGGGAAGAGGTTATGTGTTCCTTCTATACCCAAGTCGAAAAGGGAGTTATTGGATGATTCTCATAGATCAAATTTCTCTATACATCCTGGTAGCATTAAGATGTATAGATATTTGAAGGAACATTTATGGTGGGACAACATGAAGCAGAAAATTGATGATTATGTATCAAGATGTCTGGTCTTCCAGTAATTAAAGGCCAAAAGACAACATTCAAGAGGAGTCATGCAACCTCTACCTATTCCTACATGAAAATGGGATGATATCACTATGAATTTTGTCACCGAATTACCCAAAACTCCATGGAAGAATGATGTGATATGGTTAATTGTTGATCGAATTATGGAATATACACATTTCCTCACTATAAGGGAGGATTTTCCACTAGAGTGCCTAACACGACTCTATATCAATGAAGTTTTGAGACTTCCTGGAGCACCTATCTCAATTATGTATAATCTTTATCCATGATTTACATCAAAATTCTAGAAAAGTCTTCATAAATCTTTGGATATTGAGATACATTTGAGTAATGATTACCACTCATAAACTGACGAGAAATAAGAAAGGACAATCCAAACCTCAGAGGACATGTTGATATCATGTTCACTTGACTTTAAAGGTATGTGGGATCAATATTTACCTTTAGTGGAGTTTTTCTACAATAATAGTTTCCATTCAAGTATTCAAATGGCACCATATAAATCATTGTATAGAAATAGATGTCGTACACCAACTTGTTGGGATGAAGTTTGAGAAAGGAAGCTTGTGGGCCCAGAGCTTGTGGAGGAAACAACAGTAAAGGTAAAGAACATTCAAACCCATATCAAAGTAGCTCAATGTAGGCAAAAGAGCTATGCTGATAATCGAAGGAAGAATTTGGAATTTCATGTGGGAGATCGTGTTTTCTTGAAAGTATCTCCATGGAAGGGCATTATAAGATTTGGGTAGAAAAGGAAACTAAGCCCTAGGTACATTGGACATTTATAAATCCTAGAGAGAATTAGAGCTATTTTATATTGATTGGATATGATGCCTAGCCTATCTAAAGTACACAATGTGTTCCCTATCTCATTGTTGAGGAAGTACATTCCAGACCCAACACATGTCATCAGTTTTGAAGGAATAGAATTGGAAGCTGACCTATCATACTGTGAAGAGCCTATCCAGATTATGGACGCTAATGAATAAGTATTGGGTAATCAGACAACTCGACTGGTAAATATACTTTGGAAAATTATAAAATTGAAGAGGCAACATAGGATCCTAAGGAGCTTATGATGAAGATCTACCCAAATCTTTTTATGAGGTAACATTTTATGAATTTTGAGGAAAGGTTTTTGTAAGGAGGGAAGAATGTAACCTCCCCAGGATTTATATATAAATTTAATATTGAATGCATGAAACACTAAGTCTCTAAAATACACCACTTTGTTATAACCTATCCAGTAAACATAAATTTTCCACCTCTATGATTTGAATTTCGAAAAAAATTATATACACGGTTGTGATCAGTAAGATATTTAGAGTTTGATAAGACAAACTTAATTTTTGGTGACTAATAACATACCCTTATGAATAGTAATATGACCCTTATGAATAGTAAATCATATAATTATTTTATTTTCTTAAGGTTATAAGATAATGAGATCTTGATTATTTTTTCAAGGTGATATAAAATGAATTATAGTTTTAAAATTGTTACTTTTCTGAATAAATTAAAATTTTATTTAAAAATTAAATTAATAATATTTATAAAATTATTTTTAAAAAATGGAGTTCATTTTTGAATTCTACACGTCAAAAAATGGAAAGGGTAAAATTTTGGGATTTTTATGAAATACTCGAATTTTTGATGAATAGTAAAATATGGTAATTTACCGTATATATACATTATCAGTTAAATTCACTATTCCCAGAATCATGAATAATGTAAGAACACTTGGTTTGAACTCACATGAAATTATTAATTTTATTGTTCATATAAATCAACACTATTGGTTGTCTTGAGGGAAATAATACAATAATGAATAAGATATTAAAAAAATCACTCCTATCCTCCACTATAACCCCCCTTCACTTCATCTTCTATTCACTCCTCTAAATCCTTTTTCCTTGTCTAAATTATGCTCAAATATACTCCCAACATCCTCCCCCACGTCCATAAGCCCTTGGTCTCATAAAAATAAAAAACCTATCCCCTAAAGAGGATCTCATGGAAGATAACTTCAAGAGGTAAATTCCACTTTTCATTTATTTTATTTCACGTTAATTTCTTTTATTTTTCTTTCCTCACCTACTTTTATCCAATTTTTTTGATGAATCTATTACCTTACATATACTATAATGTTTTTATGATAAATGAATAATTCTTCATCATCTCTCATTTCCCCTTCTTTTATACTAGAAATGAAAACACCATTCGAGATGTGTTAATTTATCACATTCAAGGACGTTGGGTTTTAAATTTATATTACCATATTCAATTATGGTCATGAAACAATTTTTAGGGTTTATAAAGACTATAATATATGTATCATAACATATTTAATGTTATGGAATCCTTTTTTACACATGATATTAATTTATAAATCAAAATGAGTTTGTTGTGATCAAAAACCACCAATTAACCCAAACACTTGTCATTAAAATGATTCATATTCACTCCCAATAACCAAAATAATTTTATAACCATGTAAAATTATTTTTGTTCAATAATAAAATATAACTTCTATTATGGACAACCATTCTCATTCTACATGTTTATCCGTACATGAATATAAGTAAACCGATCATGAAAACCAAGGAAGAAAGCACTCTCAAATAATGAAACTGAATCTCATAACCCATTAAAATTTATAGAATGAACCTAATAAGGTTATAATAAATCAATTACATGAAAATAAGGTTCTAGAATTAGTAATTTATGAACCTAATTTTTTTTATTTAGGTCATTAATATCAATCGAGGAACACCTTCAGACTTAAGGTAGGAGTTTTCTATATGAACCTGCATTTTCATTTAGGTTTCTCTTATTCTCTACTTACCTCAATAAAATTATTATTTATTCATATTTAACCCTCATAAATTCTGTGTGAATGTTATATATGTGTACCAACTAGAATCCTACTTTCATTTATGGGGAGTTATATGTTTTAAAAGATCTTTCAAAAATTCTTCTTGATATACAATCCCGATTCAAACGAATTTCTCAAATTATTACCTATTTTCAAGGTCACTCTATAATATTTTGTTAGAAACTATTATCTTTCTAAAATAACTCATTTTATTATAAAAATAATATAATACTTCACTTCTTATTTTATAAAATTATTTTCCCAAAATAACTCTTCTTTTCAAAGTAAAAGAGTATTTATCTCAAGAATTACCGATGATTTTATAAGAGTATATTCATCTGTTTTAACACTCTTTTTGATTATTATGAATTATTGGGATTATTATTTTATGATATAATTACCATATTTAATTGAATGGTTTATGATTAGTTTGACTATGAATGTTCTATCTTAAAACCATTCACCAATCTACTCTGAATGGTTAGTGTTTATGCTTAATGTTCGGGGAAAGTTATTTACATTTCATATGTTAGTTTAAATATGAATGTATATGTTGTTTATGTTTATCCTCGTTCATATGAAGAATTTATTAGACTTAGTAAGTGTCGGGTGGGTCTTGCTATATCCCCTCGGTGCATCGGTAGGTCTCATGAGACAAACTTGGTCTTGGCATGAGGCCTTGAAAAAATGGTTATTTATGGTCTTGGAATGAGGCCTTGATGGTATGGTTATGATTTCCAAAATTATGCATTACCTCATTATGAAACTAGTAATTGATAGTTCATGTGGTTATTGAACTAGTAGAATACCCATGATTATGTTTTGTTATGGAATTATTTATTCATCTCTTATTCTTGTCATATTATGTTCATATTTATTTTTAAAGGTATGTGCTTTTTTAGTTATTCACCATGCCTCATGTTTATGTTTATGATATTTTCTGCTGTATTGCTTACCCTTACTGAGCATTTGAGCTCACCACTTTCTTATGTATTATTTTTTTCCCAAGATGTGAAGAAGTATATCATGAATGAACTGCAGGGATAACCTAGGAGATATGAATGTTTTAAAAGGAATTTATATCTTGTATTTTCTTTCAAGTTTTAACGTTGAACTTATGTATGTATATTTTTTTTTCCGAAGATACTAAACTACTCAGTCCTTCAGGATGCATATTCCTTTTTTATATTCCAATGTAATGTAATAAAGAACTGACTCCGAGCAACTAGGGTCAGGCCCTTAAAGACAAAAAGAACCTATAAGAAGGTAACATGATGTTATAAAATACCCACCATAAGACTTTCCATCTTAGGAATTAATGTGGAATAATTGTGATCCAGAAAGAGGTGATACCACTACTCCCTTATTAACGTTTCACACTCCCAAGTCTCATGAGAATACGATCCATGTCTCTATAACACTCTGACCTATGAGACAAACTTTCCATGAAATACTTTCACCTGAGAATCAATGATCACCACTTTCTTTTCTGTAACAGAAACATTTAGATCTAACCCAATATCTTCCCAACTCAGAACATGAGAGGGATTAAGATGGAACTTCTTGGGATGATATATGTGAAAAAAATCATGAATAATTGTCAACTGTGCTAGTAATTACAATTGATAATAATCCCTCCCAAGCTGTTTATCTACCTCAAACGGTCCAACCTATCTCAGAACCAACTTTCCCTATTTCACAAGAAAATGATGACCTAATTGAGGATAAAATTTCAAGAAAAATTAGTCACTAGTGAAAAAATACAAAGGAATATGTTGAAGATCTGTGTAATTTTTTTTCCTGAATCTTATCTATAACAAGATGTCGATGTATATCCCAAATCATCACCAAAATCTCCTAAACAAGACTCAGTCCCACAAGAGAGGCCTTGAATGCTTCTTCCCAATAAAGAGGTGACTTGCATGGGTGACCATACAAAGCCTCAAAGGGATTCATTCATATCAATGAATAATAACTGTTTTTATAAGAAAATTAAACTAGTCCTAGATGAATATCCCATGATCCACCATAATACAAGATGTAGGCACATAGCATATTCTCCAACATTTAAATATCACACTTCATATGAACGTCTATCTGTGGATGGTAAGCTATACTCAACCTGAACTGAGTCACCATTTCCTCCTGAAGACTCCTCTAGAACTATAAGAAAAATCTAGGATCCTTGTCTAAAACAATAATAGAGGGGAACCCATGTAACCCTATGATATTTTTCACATAAAACTTACCCAGATATTCAACTTTAGTTGTGTCTTTAATTATAATGAAATGATCTTATTTCATCAACCAATCAATGAGAACACCGATAGAATTTTTACCTCAGGGAGTCTATGGTAATCCAAAAATAAAATCCCTGGACACCTCATTCCATTTCCAAGGCATCAAAAGTTTCTATATAAAACTATAAAGTTTCAGATGCTCTACCTTTATCTGTTGGAAGGTGTAACAGTAAGACATATAATCTACAATGTCACACTTCATACTCAGCCACTAGAATCACCATCACATGTCATAATACATCATCATAGTGACTGGATGAATATACCATAAAGAACTATGATATTAAAAAAACTAAGATCCTTATATATGTTGGATGAATATACCATAAAGAACTATGATATTAAAAAAACTAAGATCCTTATATATGTTGGGATGAAAAACCAATATCCAAATCAAAGAATTCCATTTAAAGAGAGAGAGAGTAACTGGAAATGGTCTCCCCACCATATAGGGTTTCTTGAATTTCTCTAAATTCATCATCCTCCTGCTGTCCTTATAGAATATACTCAAGGAGATATGATGATAACTGAACAACAGTCAGAACCATACCTGAAACATCCTCTTGAGAATCCAGATTTAACCATTTGAAGAGTCCCAAAAGGTTCCACTCTTCCTTCGATTCCAAAATAGTTTATGATGGTAATTTACTACTAAGACTATCTGAAATGATATTCCCCTTCCTCAAGGTGTAGGTGATGTAAAAGTAGAATGTATAAAGGTATTCCACCCACCACCTATATATGAGATACCCATTTTTTTAAGAAAATATATAGCTCAGAATATTATGGTCAGAAAATACTATGAAACTCTCCCCAAATAGATATTTCCACTAACATTTAAACACATGCATAAATGCGTAAAGTTCAAAATCACGAGTGGGTTAATTCTTATCAATTGGCTAAAGTTGATAAAATCAATAGGACAAAATATGATCATCCTATATAAGCACACAACCCAAACCAACATTAGAAGAATTGTAGTATAATACATACCCCTTATCGGGCTCAAGTAAGATCAAAATAAGAACCATTGTCATAAGCCATTTAATTTCATCGAAATAAGACTGAATTTTTTCATACCATGTGAATTTCACCCCTTTACTAGTAATAGAAATCAAATGTGACACCAAATTCAAGAAACCCTTGATGAAATATCGATAGTATCTAGTAAGGCCAAGGAATCTATAAATTTCAAAGACATTCCACATATCCTCCCATGAAAAGACAACCTTCACCTTCTCAGGATCGACTGGTAATTCATGATCATAAATCACGTGTCCCAAGAACTTTATTTCATGGATCAAGAAACCATATTTTTAATGTTTTCTATAAAAATGTTGACTCCTCATTATTTCCAAAAAAACTCATATGGTGCTTGTTCTCATTATCAGGTCTCAAATAAACCAAAATATCATCCATGAAAACTACCACAAAAGTGTCATATAATGATGTAATATCTGATTCATGAAATCTATAAAAACTATAGGAGATTTGGTCAGACCAAAAGGCATCATAAGATATTCATAATGGAAAAAATAATCCTAAAATCTATATTTGGAATATTAGACTCTTGAACCCTGAGCTAATGATAACCTGATAGAAGATTGATATTTGAAAACCACTTTTCCCACTTTAAGTGGTAAAACAAATCATCCACTTGGGGAAAAGGATACTTATTGTTAACCATCACTCAGTTTAGCTTCATATAGTCCATGAATAATCAAATTGATCCATCTTCCTTCTTGGTAAATAGAATTTGGGATTCCCAAGGTGAAACACCAGGGTGAAGAAAACCTTTCTCTATTAGATCATCCAAATGAATCTTGATCTATTTCATCTCCTATAGTCACATACAATAAGTGGAACTGAGACCAGATGAATACATGTAACTAGTTCAATCATAAAATCCACCTCCATCTCTAGATTAAGACTTGATAAGTCTTCTAGGAAAACATTAGTAAAGTTCCAAAAAACCATGGTAATATGAAGAAGAGAAGAAAAATAATCAAGCTCTATTGTAATAGCAGACAATAAACTCCCAAGATTTGGGCAGAAAGGTCCTGTATGAGCATACCTCAGATCCCACTCTCCCTAAAACACTTGAGAGTTCCCATAAACATCATGTAACGAGATAGACTAATGATAACAATATACCTCATCATGATGATCTATAGGAAAATCCATCCTGATGATGACATCAAACAGATCTAGATTAATAATAAGGAAATCCCAGACTAAATCCACATCAACTATCGATAGAGAATGAGAAGGAAAATGAAACCCTTTCTCTTTAATATTCCTAATAGGTGTAACTAACTCCATAATAAAGGAAATGAGATATGTTGTAATTTTAATCATATCAATAAAATGGGAAGAAATAATTGAGTGGGGGGAACTAGTATCGAATAAATCAATCGATATTGAAGATGAAATAAAGATGGTACCTCTAACTGTCGCTGGAACCATGTAAACCTATATTGAAAAATCATCAACTAAAAGAAGTTTCTATACTCTTGAGGCCTATGAATGTAGCTATGTAGTGTTTTAAATGTCCAACTGCACCACAGTGACCTTTGGAGATGATGATCCCTGACCATAAATAGAAGGAGACATTACTTGTCAGATTCTATGCAAATGGCCATAATGGACATAACCATTATAGATATTTGAATGTGTTTAACAAGAAAACTGAGTGTTCCCAAACTTTCCACAATGATATCAATTTAGTGTCATGACCTGTCCTCAGGGCCCGTGCCGTGACTACCCCAAGCCCGCCTTCCATAGGCCAGGGGCTGACGACTAGCACCAAAGGCGTAATTCCTGATAACTGGGAAGGAATTTCCTTTATAAAAGAAAATAAAACACCAAAGAGTACAAGCGGAAGTAATACACTAAGTATAAAAGGAAGTGCTGAAAAGTAAATGGTCCAGAATACAAATTCAATCGAAAGTACAACTACAACTGAACAAAAGTACAACAGAAAAAGACAAACAGCTGGAAGAATGGAAGCAGCTCCTGGGTCATCCTCCTCAGATCCTACCTGAAGGGTAGGTATAGATAGCACAGCTTCTAGATCGTCCACCATGGATCCTACCTGAATGGTAGGTACAGATAGCCTCAACAACACTCTCGCTCATCAACCTCCTCTGAGTGTCGTCTCGTCATGAAGTCCACCTCTGGATACTGACTCGTCGTGAGGTCCACCTCTGGGTACCGTCCAATCCTCGAACACTCAGCCTCTGTCAGCGCTGCCCGACGTCTGCAACCAACACAACGAAGTGCGGGCATAGCCCGTGTAGGGGTGAGTATACAATACTCAATAGGGACCCCGAGACCCTCAAGGTCTCACTAAATCCAACAAGGATAACCACAAAGAAGGATCTCAACAAATAAACCTTACTTAGGTATAAGCCCATACTTATACCTAAGTTATCAAGTAACCCATCTCAATCATGAGGAAACACAAAGGTTATGAAATCAACAGATAAAAACTACCTAGGTATATTCCCATACATATACCTAAGTGATCAAGTGACCCATCTCAATCATGAGGTAAACACAAAGGTCATAGACTCAGCTCAAACCAGGATTTTCATTATCGAAATTGTAACTGTTGAAGAGCCCCGTCTCTGGAGAGTACAGTGATCCTATCATGACTCCGTGGTACTGGTTACTAACCTAAAACTACTGAGGTACTCCTCCTGTTGAGTACCGCGGGTCATCCACCCAAACACGGTAGTGCTTCCCGCTGGGGTCTGCCACCCAAACACAGTAGTGCATCCCCCCTAATAGCCTGCAGAGGTACTCTCCGGACGAGTACCGTGGGTCAGCACCCAAACTTAGTAGTGCTCCGTCCACCATGTGTCTTCAACCAAACAAAGTAGTGCTCTGTCCACTGGGCTAGTTGACTCACTCCAAGTCAAGTCGGTCAAGCAGTCGTTAGGTCTCAACCGGCTACACGGTCTCCGTAATCCGTACGCTCGTCTCCGGGAGGGTCCACTCCATGAGCTATAGGTCAATACTCCAATTATCTCAAAGTCCCACAAAGAAGTATCTCAACGGACCGCCTCGTCATAGGGGTCTCAACGCAATATACGACACGTCAATCGGACGCCCGGTCTGTGAGTTATTAGCCTTTTTGTCCCAGGGATCCGGTTGGTTTCGTGTGCGAACCAACCCGGCCGTATCTCATCTATACCCCAAACTCTCATAAGGTCTTTTCATAGGGACCGTTTCTCAACGTGATCACCAATGCCGCTGACGGTTCATCAAACGGACGTCCGGTCTGAAAGTTATCAGCTTTTCTGTTCCAGGGGCCTGGTTGGGTTTCGGGTACAATCAAACCCGGCCACTATCCAACTGCAACCAAAACTCAGGAAAAGTATGCCAAAAGTTCCATCTCATCAAGAGGAATCCAACAAAGTCGACGACACTTCAATCGGACGTCCGGAGCTCAAGATATAAGCGTTTCTGCTCCGAGGGCCAGGTTGGTTTCGTATCCGAACCAACCTGGCCATACTCAAAGTTCTTCGAAACCTTGAGTGTAATATACGGAAACGACCGACTTGATCTAAGGATTGCTTCGCAGCTGACGGTGCATCGATCGGAGGTCCGTAGCCCAAGATATGGGGAAAAGACCGTAAGAGGTCCGCAAATAGGGGGTTCGGGCCCGGTCCGACCCGACCCGATACCACCTGGGTCTCCCCGAACCGGGTCGACCCGACCCGGGTCTGGGTCCATCCCGCTTGGGCGTGGCCCGACCAGGTGGGCGCGGCCCGACCCGACCTGGGCGCGGCCCGGCCTGGGCGCCGCCCGGCATGGCGGCCCGGCCTGGCCAGTGAGCCAGGCGGCTCGACCGTAACGGCCGAGCGGATGGAGTGCGGAGGGCACACTGCCCCCCCTGTGTAACCATGACCCCCATGTGGGGAGCCGCTCCTGTCAGCCAGCCGGGGGTTACGACTCCCAGCCCTTCTCGGAAGCCTGCTGGCCCGGCTGGCCGGCCATGCTGCTGCCGCGTCGGGACCGTCGAGGTCCCGCCATCCTGCTCCGGCACCGGCACCTGGAAGCCGACCGCCGCTTCCTGCTCTGCCGCGGCCTTGGTCCGACCGGAGTGGCGTAACGGCGCCGCGCCCCTCCGCCGTGGCACCGCTCCGGTCGCGGTCTCTTCTAGGTAGTCCAACGCGGCGCGACGGCGCCGCCACTAGTTCGACTTCAATGGCGCGACGCGACGGCGCCGTGCTTCTTCGCCCTATCTTTATTATTTTCCGTGCGGTGCATCGGCATCGCGCTGCCTTGTTCATGCCGAAAAAAAATCAACAACCAAGGGGGGGGGGGAGGTCTGGCCGTGTTCGTGCGGTCCGACCTCCTCTTCTTATTGCGATATCATGTGGCTCAAATAAAGATGATAACCAGCGATGAAAGTAATCACGATCAAAAAGAAAAATAATCCCCCTACCTCGAAGAAAAAGTTGAAGGTTCGTTGCGAAAGAAGGCGTCGCGGAAGGAGGATCGTCGCGTCGTGGAGAAAAGATTCGTCAGCATCACATCGTCGATCTCCGAGGATCCGACGTTCTTGTCGAACTTCGTCGGAGGTCGGCGTTCTTCGCGCTCTTCGTCGAGGAAGAAAAAGGTTCAAGGCTTCGAGTAATTCTCCCAAGACCTCTCGCACAACGAACCCCTTTAATAAAATAAGACTTGTATTATTTTATTAACACACAAGCCAAATATTTTGAAATTCAAAAATTGAATCATTCAATTTAATTGAATTAATTGAGAAGTTTAAACCTCCCAATTAATGTAGTATTTATTAATCCACATAAACGCAAGGGTTGAATTTCATTTAAGGGGGGTGCGGGTGCGTTACCTAATTAAAGGAGGGGGTTGAAGAAATGAATAGGTGGGGCTCTTGTGGGACCCACCCCACAAATATCCTACCTAGTGGAGTAGGATATAGTGGATCCCACTCCAACCACTTATCTTAGGTTAAAATAAAATAAAATTTGGTTGCACCATTTTATTTTATTCTTTTACTTAACCCAAAATTTTAAGTGCCACACCCGAGCTAACGCAACTCCAGAAAAGGTCTTTTTAAACAATTACCAGCACTGCGGTTCCATTGGTGCCCTCATATTTAAATTCCGAGCACCGGTTCGAAAGATAGATAAACTCGCTCGTTCGTTCACTGAACGTACTCGAGCTAAACTTCGGAAAATGATTTCGGACACACCGGGCCTCGGAATCATGTGCCGTCAGAAACTGCATTCTCGTAAAATTCCAAAGAAAATTAAGAAAAAATTTTCCTTGAAATTTCCAGGTCTTTACATTAATCCCACCTCAGGGCTTTACGTCCCCGTAAATCTTTAACACAAACTAGGGATACAAAAGCGGTACTGAGCACGCATCTGAGCCTTCCGCTACCAGGTGCTCCCCTGGAGGTTCCAGAGCAACCAGTGAAAGCGCACCTGAGGAATCGATCATCCTCATAGAACCCACTCCTGTCGATCCTCAAACTCTACTGGAACCCCACAAAAGTCACCCCATCGCCAATGTCCAGCTCCTCATGGTCGATGATATGAAAAGGGTCGTGCTTGTATCTCCTCAGTTGTGATACATGGAAGTCTTCGTGCACCTGGTGCAACTGAGGTGGATGGGTCAAGCGATAAACAACCTCGCCTACCCTACTGAGGACCTAGAAAGGTCCGTTGAACCTTGGAGATAACTTGTCGCCTCGACCACATCTTCGTAAACCTCGTAGAGGTGAGACCCGTATAAGGACGTGATTGTCATCCTCGAACTCTAGAGGTCTCCAATTACTGTTATAACTGAAACTCAAAACTCTTGCTGCCACGAAGGTAAGGTTGACCGAATCAAGAGTGATCGGCCGCACCCTCCTATGCATGAGTTTATCCTGTGCTGCCAGGGGTTTCCTTTTCACCGACCAAGGAAAACCCATTCCGACGTCGTAGTTAAAACACAACCTTTTTGCCTAATACCGTCAATTTGTGTATGAAATATAATTGCCCAGTCCATACTCAAACCAACATCGTAAGGCCTCAACACTTCCACCAAGAGATTCCAACCGAAACTCTCACCTCGAGGGTCTGACCACACTTTCGGCGTAAGTGTGATTATCGAGTCTTCTCCCAAGGTATCTCCAGACGTGAGGGTCAAGTCTATGGCTTACCGGAAACTCTAGGTCCGGGACAAGATTTGTGAAAGGAAGGAATGATTCATATCGACGTCTGTTACAACGGTATCTAGTAGTGGACATAGATTGTCCCTTGAATCATTTTTAGAGCCATTGGGTCACACTCCTTAACCGCATGCAGCTATACTCTTCCCCTACTCTCCAGCTCCTTAAGCCTGGCGGGGACAACTATTGATGCGAACCATGCGGAAGGCATAGAGTCGATTGCTCGGGTGGAGGAATTGGATTTGCAAGGCCCAATGACACGAGGAAGATTAAAGAGGTTGAATGCTTCAATGGGCGCTCATCTTGCTTCATTAAAGGCCCAATGGGTATTACCTTGCATGGATGGAGCAAATGGGCCTATAATATCACTTATTCAAGACTTAATTTGAGAGCTTATGCTTTGTTTCTCTCCGTTGTGTGAGGATTATCCCGGGTTTTCCCCCTTGCTCTTGTGTATTCTTGCCTTGTCAATCTACAAGTTAGATTGGTGATCCAAGATCACAAAGCCCCCAATTCCGTGCCTCAACCCAAGTGCGTTGTTGTGTGGATTGGCCATCACACCCCTCCCTTGAGTGTGTTGTCTAAGTAGTAGGTCACGCTCCATATAGCGTTGGTTGACTACTTGCTTCCACTATCCATACACTTCACTCGTCACTTAGCCCCAAACCGCATCCATCATCCGCCGCCCTACGCCGTGAAGATCGGGCCACCCCGTGCGTCTCACAGCAGTTGGTATCAGAGCACCGGTTGACACGGTAGGCGTCTATCCCTTCATTTACTTTAATTCTATCCATTACCCTCCTTATCTTTCCATATTATTCACCCATTCAACAAAAAAAATCCATTTTTCTTGAAGGCCTCCCGAATTGTCCTAGTTTGTGCAAGCTTGGATTATTATAAATTGAGCCAAATTTTCATTCATCTTCTTTCCGCATTTAATTCTCTATATGTGATTTGTATCCGGAAAAAAAAAATTCTCTCAACTCATCATTTTGTGCTTTTCAAAATTAAGCACATCCTTTATTTGAGAGATTTCGAAAAAAAAGAAAAAAAATGTCTTACTCTCCGTTCAATCATCTTGTGCTTTAAAACTCCAAGCACAACACTTTTTGGGGAGAATTGACAAAAACAAAAGCAAAAAAAAAAGAGCGGATACAATTAATCCTTTGTGCTTTACCTTAATAGCACTTTCTATTTCCATATATAACTTTTTCCATCATTTTACTTCATCTCCATGTTGTATTTGGATCATATTGTTATTCATTTATCTTATCTTGCACAATCGGGCAAAACCCACAATCCACCTATCTACCCTTCTTTCCACCCTCTTTTTGACCCTTTACCATTGTTAAACCCCTTACCACTCAAGCGGGTTGTGTTAAACCATCCCCCGACACAATCTTGATTGGGGAGGAATTGGTGGCACTTGATCGCCCTAAACAAGGTATTATATTTCATAAGAGCTTGGGATTCAAATTGAGTTTTGAGAGTGGAGAGAAATAAGAAACAAAATATCTTGTGTGTGTGAGTGTGTGCATCTTGTTGTGTGTGTGTGTGTGTACATCTTGTGCGTGTGAGTGTGTATATATTGCGTGTGTGAGTGTGTATCTTTGTGTGTGTGAGTGTGTACATCTTGTGTGAGTGTGTACATCTCGCGTGTGTGAGTGAGTGTGTATCATTGTGTGTGTTCCCCCCCCCGGTGTGTGTTTGTGTTTGTGTAACTTATCATGGCAGAAGATCGTGGGAAGAAAATTGCTCATGTTAGCGATGAAAGAAGTCGAAGTAGATCTCCCGCACCTGAAGCTACGCAATTCCAAATGCAAGCTTTGGTGAGCCACTTCGAGAAGCTTCTTGATCAGAAGTTGGAGGTGTTACATGAGAGGATTGATGAATTGGAGAATAAAACAAGCCCAAGGATGTTCCATGATAACCCACGACGCGCTCCCGCACCATGTCGTCCCCACATCATGGAGGAGGAGATGGTGAACTTTGATGATGATCTTGATGAAGTCCCACAAAGGAGGAGGTTGTACCAACAACCGAGAGGAGGCCAAAGGAGACAACATGATGATGAACTACTTGGCGGGATCAAGGTGAAGGTCCCTTCTTTTCTTGGGAAAAGCGATCCGGAAGCATACTTGGAGTGGGAGATGCGGATCGAGCAGGTCTTTTCATGCCATGCATATTCCGAGGAGAAAAAGGTCAAACTTGCTTCCCTTGAATTTTCTGATTATGCTTTAATTTGGTGGGATCAAGTTCAAAAGGAGAGGGCTAGATATGGTGGATGTCCCATCAACACTTGGGAAGACATGAAGTTCACCATGCGGAAGTGGTTTGTTCCCACACATTACCATAGAGATCTCCACAACAAACTTCAACGCCTCATCCAAGGGAGTAAGAGTGTAGAAGACTACTACAAGGAGATTCAAATTGCCATGATTCGGGCAAACGTTGAGGGGGATCCGGAGGCAACCATGGCACGGTTTTTACATGGGCTCAATCGGGAGATTGCGGATCAAGTGGAGATGTACCACCATGTAGAGATACAAGATATTATCCACCAAGCCACCAAGATCGAGCAACAAATCAAAAGGAGGAGAAACATGAGGAAACCCACTACCCCTTTCACACCATGGAAAAATCCAAGGAAGGAGATTGGAGAACCATCAAAGGAAAAAGAGGTGGTTGATCGCAAAAGTGACAAGGTAATTCTTCCACCTAAGAAACCTACTTTTGAGGCTAATAAAACCAGCAATAGGGATATTCGGTGTTTTAAATGTCAAGGAAGGGGTCACATTGCTAGTGAATGCCCAAACCATCGCACCATGATCATCAACAAGTATGAAGAATGTGAGACCGATGGAGAGAGCTCCGAAGAGGAGGAAGATGAATCTCCAGAAATTGAAAATGGAGAATTGGCGGAAGATGGCGAGATTCTTGTCACTAGAAGAGTTTTAAGTGCACAAATGACCGTTGGAGAAAAGGAGCAGCGGGAGAACCTTTTCCATACACGATTCAAGATCAATGGGAAGGTATGTAGTGTTATTGTTGATGGTGGAAGTTATAGCAATGTGGCGAGCACCGAGTTGGTGGAGAAGTTGGGACTCCCGACTTTAAGGCATCCAAATCCATACCGACTTCAGTGGTTGAATGATTGTGGAGAGCTGAAGGTCACCAAGCAAGTTAAGGTATTGTTCACCATCGGTAAGTACAAAGATGAGGTATTCTGCGACATTGTTCCTATGAAGGCGTGCCACTTGTTGTTGGGTTGAGCATGGCAGTACGATCGGCATGTTACTCATGATGGTTTCTTGAACCGTCACTCTTTTCTACTCCGAGGGGAACCTATAACCCTCAACCCCATGTCCCCCAAGAAAATTCTGGAAGATCACATTTTGAGAGAAAAGAAAAAAAAGAGTGATGAGGAAAGAAAGAGAGAAAATGAAAAAGGAGAGAATGAGGGAAAAATAGAAAATGAGAGAAACAAAGAAATGGAGAGCAAAGAAAAATCAAGAGGGGAAAAAGATTTGAGAGGAGAGAAAAGTGTGATGTTGGTAAAAAAGAGTGAGGTTAAGGAAGCTTTGATTTCTCGACAAAATCTCTTAGTACTTATGTACAAAGAGGTGATGTTGAACACTAACGACTTAACATCTTCTTTGCCACATGTTGTTGAGCCTTTGTTGCAGGAATTTGAAGATGTGTTTCCCGAGGAGGTGCCACCAGGTTTGCCACCCATTAGAGGTATTGAGCATCAAATTGACCTCATACCTGGATCATCACTACCAAACCACCCAGCATATCGCACCAACCCAGAGGAGACAAAATAAATTCAAAGGCAAGTTCAAGAGTTGTTGAATGTGGGGTATGTGAGAGAGAGTCTTAGTCCTTGTGCGGTACCGGTCCTTCTAGTACCAAAGAAGGATGGAACATGGAGAATGTGCATTGATTGTAGAGCCATCAACAACATCACGGTTAGGTATCGTCATCCTATCCCTAAGTTAGATGATATGCTAGATGAATTAAATGGTTCAACTATTTTCTCAAAAATTGATTTAAGAAGTGGCTACCATCAAATTAGGATGAAAGAAGGAGATGAGTGGAAAACTGCATTTAAGACAAAACATGGACTTTATGAATGGTTAGTCATGCCCTTTGGTCTCACCAATGCACCTAGCACATTTATGAGGTTAATGAATCATGTCTTACGTGCATATATTGGAAAATTTGTGGTAGTTTACTTTGATGATATTCTGGTGTATAGTAGGACTTTGCATGAACATGTAGATCACTTGAGAAAAGTCCTAGAGGTGTTAAGGAAAGAAAACCTGTTTGGAAACATAAAAAAGTGTGAATTTTGTCTCGATAAGATTATTTTCCTTGGATTTGTTGTGAGTGGCAATGGAGTTGAAGTAGACACCGAGAAGATCAAAGAAATACAAGAATGGCCAACTCCAACCTCCGTTGGACAGGTAAGAAGTTTTCATGGGCTTGCTAGTTTTTACAGGAGATTTGTGAAAGACTTCAGCACACTAGCAGCACCATTAAATGAATTGACAAAGAAGAATGTTCCTTTCAAATGGGGGACAACTCAAGAAAAATCCTTCCATGCGCTAAAGGAGAGACTCACCCACGCCCCTCTACTTGCACTTCCAGACTTCGGTAAGACCTTTGAAATTGAATGTGATGCAAGCGGAATTGGCATAGGAGGAGTACTCATGCAAGAAGGTAAGCCTATTGCTTATTTTAGTGAGAAGTTAAATGGCCCAACTCTAAACTATGCTACATATGATAAAGAGTTGTATGCATTGTTTAGAGTACTCGAAACATGGCAAAACTATCTTTGGCCTAAAGAATTTGTGATCCATTCTGATCACGAGGCTCTTAAATACCTTAGGAGCCAACATAAACTAAATAGGAGACATGCTAGATGGCTGGAATTCATTGAATCATTTCCATATGTCATCAAGCATAAAAAGGGTAAAGAAAATACTGTGGCCGATGCACTTTCGCGTAGATATTCTCTTTTATCCTTGTTGGATTCAAAACTTATTGGTTTTGAATACATTAAGGATTTATATGCCACTGATAGTGATTTTAGAGAACCTTATGAACATTGTAAACCTGGATTTAGTTGGGAAAAGTTCTATTTACATGATGGATTCTTATTTCGGATTGATAAGCTTTGCATTCCTAATTGCTCTATCCGTTTACTTTTACTAAAGGAGTCACATTCGGGTGGGTTAATGGGGCATTTTGGTGTTTCAAAAACTCTAAGTGTTCTTAGTGAGCATTTTTATTGGCCTAGGATATCTAGAGATGTTGAGAAATTTGTGGGAAAGTGCATTGTTTGCCATAAAGCCAAATCAAAGCTAAACCCACATGGACTATATCTTCCTCTCCCAATTCCCAACACCCCTTGGGAGGACATATCAATGGACTTTATTGTGGGGTTACCACGGACCAAGAGGGGGAGAGATTCCATTTTTGTTGTGGTGGATCGGTTTTCAAAAATGGCACATTTTATTCCCTGTCACAAAACAGATGATGCCACTAACATTGCAACACTTTTCTTTCATGAAGTAGTCAAGCATCATGGAATACCAAGGACCATTGTGTCGGATCGAGACACAAAATTTCTTAGTTACTTTTGGAAGACCTTTTGGAGCAAACTCAGTACAAATTTATTATTTTCCACTACTTGTCATCCACAAACCGATGGGCAAACGGAGGTGGTGAATCACACACTATCATCCCTTCTAAGAACAATTGTCAAAAAGAATATCAAGAATTGGGAGGAGTGTCTGCCACATGTGGAATTCGCATATAACAGGGCCAAGCATTCCACTACTCAATATTCTCCATTTGAAATAGTTTACGGCTTTAAACCCCTTGCGCCTATTGATCTAGTTCCTTTGACTTTATAGGAAGCAGTTAATATGGATGCGAAAGGGCGTGCAGAATTCATCAAGAAAATCCATGAAAAGGCAAGGTTAAATATCGAGCGGATGACCCAAAAATATATGGATCGTGCAAACAAGGGTCGCAAGCAAATGTTGTTCGAGCCCGGTGACTTGTTTTGGATTCATATGCGGAAGGAAAGATTCCCTGAAAAGAGGAAATCAAAACTCATGCCACGAGGCGATGGACCATTCCGAGTACTTGAAAAGATTAAAAACAATGCTTACAAGATAGCTTTGCCAGGTGAGTATGGTGTAAGTGCCACTTTCAATGTTTCTGATCTTTCTCCTTTTTTGGGTGTAGAGGATGAAGAGTCGAGGACGACTCCTTTTCAAGAGGGGGAGGATGATGCGAACCATGCGAAAGGCACAGAGTCGATTGCTCGGGTGGAGGAATTGGATTTGCAAGGCCCAATGACACGAGGAAGATTAAAGAGGTTGAATGCTTCAATGGGCGCTCATCTTGCTTCATTAAAGGCCCAATGGGTATTACCTTGCATGGATGGAGAAAATGGGCCTATAATATCACTTATTCAAGACTTAATTTGAGAGCTTATGCTTTGTTTCTCTCCGTTGTGTGAGGATTATCCCGGGTTTTCCCCCTTGCTCTTGTGTATTCTTGCCTTGTCAATCTACAAGTTAGATTGGTGATCCAAGATCACAAAGCCCCCAATTCCGTGACTCAACCAAAGTGCGTTGTTGTGTGGATTGGCCATCACATCCCTCCCTTGAGTGTGTTGTCTAAGTAGTAGGTCACGCTCCATATAGCGTTGGTTGACTACTTGCTTCCACTATCCATACACTTCACTTGTCACTTAGCCCCAAACCGCATCCATCATCCGCCGCCCTACGCCGTGAAGATCGGGCCACCCCGTGCGTCTCACAACAACTATGGTGGGTGGTTGTAGCATATTAAAATGTACACCACCTCATGCTACTCTCCTAGCTCTTCCTCCACGTCTGCTAATTCGTAGACTCATCTCTCCTTAAAGCTTCCTCTTCTTGAAACATTTAACACGCCCGAGTCTCTAAGACTGGCGCCGGTTTCCTGTTTCTTACTACACTGTGCAGTCTTCATCTGCTCCTAGATGATCTTCACCTTCTTTTCCTAAGATCTGTAAGAGCTGCTAAGATTTATCCTTTACCGAAAAGAGAAAATCGGTCTCATCCCCTGGATGAACCATGACCATTTCCTAATACAGTCAATCCTGACATGAATGATGCATTCATGCCATGAATGACGTCGTAAGGCCTCGACGTTACTACCAAGAGATCCAACCATCACTCTCGCCTCCAAGGGTCAAGTCACACTGTCGGCATCAGTGTGAGGTCACTGGGTCTCCTCCAGTAGAAATCTCGAAAGTGAGGGTCAAGTCAATAGTTTACGCCGGGAACTCTCAGTATCAACCAAACAAAAGGACAAGAAAGCAAGTGTCACTAGGATAAGTGTCTTTTATTATTGCAGCTCTTAGTATAAAGACTCACAACAACAACAACAACAACATGGAAATAGAAGTACCAAGAAAAAAAAGGTATCCACTAGTTACGCTCCTGTCCACCTGCTTCCGGAGGTCTACTGCCTTGTCCACTGCTCGGCTGTTTCTCAAGCACCCGCCACTGCTTCTGTCTCGGCGGCTCCTCCACCACCTACGGATCAACTGTGCGGGGAGTCGGACAGTCACGTGCCATGTGACCCTTCCTGCCGCAGGAGTAACACTATCCGTTTCTGGCATGCCTGAATCTGACCCCACCCCGGGTGCCCCGCACCACCGATCCTGAGTCATGTGGTCGACCACCAGTAGGTTTGTTCCTCCTGGACCTTTGCATCATCTGTCTACTGCCTATAGATGACTCAATTACTGATGGAAAAACATGCAGCAAAGGCAGGAGCTCCTGTACACGCTCGGGGTGTAGAGCTACTAGCACAAACTCCACCCTGAAGAAGGTCTCAAAGTCTTCTCATGTGAAGGTCATCCCATCGCAAAACTGGAACAAGTGGCTCCACCACCTGTCTGCTGCTGCCTGAAGAATGCTGGCAGCAAAGATCACCATGAAGTCTGCTGGCGTCTCCACTAGCCTGAAGACTCTCACCACAGCCTCCAGCCAATCCTCAGTCGCCCGCGGGTCCGTCTATCCCCGGAACCTGGGTGATATCTGGCGCTGGAACACGTGAAGCGCGCTCAAGCGGCGTTCATCGCCTACTGCTGGGGCTGGTGGCATCGGTGGCCCAACGTTTGGTAGTATCGCTGGTGCCTCCGCTGGTGCATCTACTGTAAGAGGGCCCTGTACCAAAGCCTCATCACTCGGAAGGCTGTCAGTACGCACATCCCTCTGGGCTCTAGCTGGTCGTCTGTGGAAAGGCATCCTAAAAGAAACAACGTGACACGGTCAAACGATTATACATGGTGAGATGACCTGGTTTGAGCTGAATTTTAAAAACTTATGGAAACACACACACAATCAGTGTTTTCGTGCACAAAGTTGGAAATCAGTAGTCAGGGCCCTGGTGTATGGATATGTCGGCCACCCGTACCAACACTGGACTCCCTGAACTGAAAACCACACTCGGTACTCTTAACACTATCGCTTCACAGAAAGAAAATATCAGAGTTATAAGTTATACGGTAGAACCAACTCCTCTGATACCAATTTTTCATGACCCATCCTCAGGGCCCATGCCGTGACTACCCCAAGCCCGGCTTCCATTGGGCAGGGGCTGTCGACTAGCACCAAAGGCGTAATTCCCGATAACTGGGAAGGAATTGACTTTATAAAAGTAAACAAAACCCCACAGAGTAGAAGTAGAAGTAATACACTAAGTATAAAAGGAAGTGTTGAAAAGTAAATGGGCCAGAATACAAACCCAATCAAAAGTACAGCTATAACTGAACAAAAGTACAACAGAAAAAGTCAAACAACTGGAAGAATGGAAGCATATCTTGGGTCATCCTCCTCGGATCCTACCTGAAGGGTAGGTACAGATAGCGCAGCTCCTGGATCGTCCACCACATATCCTACCTGAAGGGTAGGTATAGATAGCCTCCACAACGCTCTCGCCCCTCAACCTCCTCCGAGTGTTGTCTCGTCATGAAGTCCACCTCCGGATACTGACTCGTCGTGAGGTCCACCTTTGGGTACCGTCCAGTCCTCGAACACTCGGCCTCTGTCAGCGCTGCCCAACGTCTACAACCAACACAACGAAGTACGGGCATGGCCCATGCAGGGGTGAGTATACGATACTCAGTAGGGACCCCGAGAACCTCAAGGTCTCACTAAATCCAACAAGTATAACCACAAAGAAGTATCTCAACAGATAACCCTTACTTAGGTATAAGCCCATACTTATACCTAAGTTATCAAGTAACCCATCTCCATCATGAGGAAATACAAAGGTTATGAAATCAACGGAAAACCACTACCTAGGTATATGCCAATACATATACCTAAGTGATCAAGTGACCCATCTCAATCATGAGGTAAACACAAAGGTCATAGAATCAGCTCAAACCAGGATTTTCATTATCAAAACCGTAACTGCTGAAGAGCCCCGTCTCTGGAGAGTACAGTGATCCTGTCACGACTCTGAGGTACTACTTACTAACTTAAGACTGCTGAGGTACTCCTCCTGTCGAGTACCGCGGGTCAGCCACCCAAACACAGTAGTGCTTCCCGCTGGGGTTTTCCACCCAAACACAGTAGTGCATCCCCCTAATAGCCTACAGAGGTACTCTCTGGACGAGTACCGTGGGTCAGCACCCAAACTCAGTAGTGCTCCATCCACCATGGGTCTTCACCCAAACAAAGTAGTGCTCCATCCACTGGGCTAGTTGACTCACTCCAAGTCGAGTCGGTCAAGCAGTCGTTAGGTCTCAGCCGGCTACACGGTCTCCGTACTCTGTACGCTCATCTCCGGGAGGGTCCGATCCATGAGCTATAGGTCGATACTCCAATTATCTCAAAGTACCAAAAAGAAGTATCTCAAAGGACCGCCTCATCATAGGGTTCTCAACGCAACATACGACACGTCAATCGGACGCCCGGTCTGTGAGTTATTAGCCTTTTTGTCCCAGGGGTCCGGTTGGTTTCGTGTGCGAACCAACCCAGTCATATATAAACTGTACCCCGAACACTCATAGGGTATGCTCATCGGTACTGTTTCTCAACGTGATCACCAACGCTGCTGACGGTTCGTCAAACGGACGTCCGGTCTGAAAGTTATCAGCTTTTCCGTTCCAGGGGCCTCGTTGGATTTCGGGTACAATCCAACCCGACCACTATACAAATGCAACAAAAACTGAAGCTAATTATGCCAAAATTTCCGTCTCATCAAGAGGAATCCAACAAATTCGATGGCACGTCAATTGGACGTCCGAAGCTCATGATATAAGCGTTTCTGCTCCGAGGGCCCGGTTGGTTTCGTATCCAAACCAACCCGGACATACTCAAAGTTCTCAGAAACCTTGAGTGTAATATACCGAAACGACCGTCTCGATCCAAGAATCGCATCGCAGCTAACGGTGCATCGATCTAAGGTCTGTAGCCCAAGATATGGGCAAAATACCGTAAGAGGTCCGCGAATAGGGGGTTCGGGCCCGGTCCGACCCGGCCCGATACCCCCTAGGTCGGCCTGAATTGAGTCGACCCGACCTGGGTCTGGGTCCGGCCCGTGTGGGCGTGGCCCGGTCCGGTGGGTGCGGCCCAGTCCGGCCCGGCCAGCGAGCCAGGCGGCTCGGCCGTAACGGCCGAGCGGATGGAGTACGGGGGGCGCACTACCCCCCTTGTGTAACCGCGGCCCCCATGTGGGGGGCGGCTCCTGTCGGCCCGCCAGTGGTTACGACCCCCGACCCTTCTCGGAAGTTGGACGGCCCGGCTGGCCGACCGTGCTGCTGCCGCCGCGAGACCGCCGGGGTCCCGCCCTCCTACTCCGGTGCCAGCACCCGGAAGCCGACCGCCGCTTCCTGCTCCACCGCGGCCACAGGCCGCGGCCTTGGTCCGACCGGCACGGTGCAACGGCACCGCACCCCTCTGCCGCGGCCCAGCTCTGGCCGCGGTCTCTTCTAGGTACTCCGGCACGGCGTGACAGCGCCGCCGCTAGTTTGACTTCAACAACACGGCGCGACGGCGCCGTGCTTCTTCACCCTATGTTTATTATTTTCCGCGCGGTGCATCGGCACCGCGCTAACTTGTTCGTGCCGCACACAAATCAACAACCAGGGCGGGAGGAGGGTCGGTCGTGTTCGTGCGGTCGGACCTCATCTCGTTATTGCGATATCAAGTGGCTCAAATAAAGATGACAACCAATGATGAAAGTAATAATGATAAAAAAGAAAAATAATCCCACTACCTCGAAGAAAATGTTGAAGGTTCGTCGCGGAATTGCACGTCGCGGAAGAAGGCGTCGCGGAAGGAGGATCGTCGCATCGTGGAGAAAAGATTCTTCGGCGTCGCGTCGTCAATCTCCGAGGATCCGACGTTATTTTAGACCTTCTTTGGAGGTCGGGGTTCTTCACGTTCTTCTTGTTCTTCGTCGAGGAAGAAAAAAGTTAAAGGCTTCGAGTAATTCTCCCAAGCCCTCTCGCACAACGAACCCCTTTAATAAAATAAGACTTGTCTTATTTTATTAACACACAAGCCAAACGTTTTGAAATTGAAAAATTGAATCATTCAATTTAATTGAATTAATTGAGAAGTTTAAACCTCCCAATTAATGTGGCCTTTATTAATCCACATAGACGCAAGGATTGACTTTCATTTAAGGGGGGTGCGGGTGCGTTACCTAATTAAAGGAGGGGGTTGAAGAAATGAATAGGTGGGGATCATGTGGGCCCCACACCACAAATATCCTACCTAGTGGAGTAGGATATAGTGGGTCCCACTCCAACCACTTAGCTTAGGTTAAAATAAAATAAAATTTGGTTGCACCATTTTATTTTATTATTTTACTTAACCCAAAATTTTAAGTGCCACACCCGAGAAAACGCAACTCCAGAAAAGGTCTTTTTAAAAAATTACCGGCATTGCGGTTCCATCGGTGCCATCAGATTTAAATTCCAAGCACCGGTTCAAAAGATAGATAAACCCGCTCGTTCATTCACTGAACGTACCCGAGCTAAACTTTGGAAAATGATTTCGGGCACACCGGGCCTCGGAATCATGCGCCGTCAGAAACTGCGTTCTCGTAAAATCCCAAAGAAAATTAAGAAAAAATTTTCCATGAAATTTTCAGGTCTTTACATTACTCCCACCTCAGGGCTTTAGGTCCCCGTAAAGCTTTAACACAAACTAGGGATACAAAAGCGGTACTGAGCACGCATCTGAGACTTCCGCTTCCAGGTGCTCCCCTGGAGGTTCCTGAGAATCCAGTGAAAGCACACCTGAGGAATCGATCGTCCTTATAGAACCCACTCCTGTAGATCCTCAAACTCTGCAGGAACCCCACAAAATTCACCCCATCGCCAACGTCCAGCTCCTCATGGTCGATGATATGCGAAGGGTCATGCTTGTATCTCCTCAGTTGTGATACATGGAAGTTGTCGTGCACCAGGTGCAAATGAGGTGGATGGGTCAAGCGGTAAACCACCTCTCCTACCCTGCTGAGGACCTAGAAAGGTCCGTTGAACCTTAGAGATAACTTTTCTCCTCGACCACATCTCCGTAAACCTCGTCGAGGTGAGACCCGTATAAGGATGTGATTGTCATCCTCGAACTCTAGAGGTCTCCAATTCCTGTTAGAACTGAAATTCAAAACTCCTGCTGCCACGAGGGTAAGGTTGACCGACTCAAGAGTGATCGGCCGCACCCTCCTATGCATGAGTTTATCCTGTGCTGCCTGGGGTTTCCTTTTCGCCGACCAAGGAAAACCCATTCTGACGTCGTAGTTAAAACACAACCTTTTTTCCTAATACCGTCAATTTGTGTATGAACTATTATTGCCCAGTCCATACTCAAACCAACGTCGTAAGGCCTCGACACTGCCACCAAGAGATTCCAACTGAAACTCTCGCCTCGAGGGTCTGACCACACTGTCGGCGTAAGTGTGATTATCGAGTCTTCTCCCAAGTTATCTCCAGACGTGAGGGTCATGTCTACGGCTTACCGGAAACTATAGGTCTGGGACAAGATTTGTGAAAGGAAGGAATGATTCATATCGACGTCTGTTACTATGACAGCTAGTAGTGGACACAAACTATCCCTTGAATCATTTTTAGAGCCATTGGGTCACACTCCTTGACCGCATGCAGCTATACTCTTCCCCTGCTCTCCAGCTCCCTGAGCCTGGTAGGGACAACTATGGTGGGTGGTTGTAGCATGTTAAATTGTACACCACCTCATGCTGATCTCCTAGCTCTACCTCCATTTCTGCTGCTTCGCAGACTCATATCTCCTTAAAGCTTCCTCTTCTTGAAACATTTAACATGCCCGAGTCTCTAAGACTGGCGCCAGTTTCCTGTTTCTTACTGCACTGTGCAGTCTTCATCCGCTCATGGATGATCTGCACCTTCTTTTCCTAAGATCTGTAAGAGCTGCTAAGATTTCTCCTTTGTCGAAAGAGAAAATTGGTCTTATCCCCTGGATGAACCATGAACATTTCCTAATACAGTCAATCCTGACATGAATGATGCATTCATGCCATGGATGACGTCGTAAGGCCTCGACGTTACTACCAAGAGATCCAACCATCACTCTCACCTCCAAGGGTCGAGTCACACTATCAGCATCAGTGTGAGGTCACTGGGTCTCCTCCAGTAGAAATCTAGAAAGTGAGGGTCAAGTCAACAGTTTAAACCTGGAACCCTCAGTATCAACCAAACAAGAGGACAAGAAAGCAAGTGTCACTAGGATAAGTGCCTTTTATTATTTCAGCTCTTAGTACAAAGACTCACAACAAAAACAACAACAACATGGAACTAGAAGTACCAAGAACAAAAAGGTATCCACTAGTTCCACTCCTATCCACCTGCTTTTGGAGCTCTACTGCCTTGTCCAATGCTCGACTGTTGCTCAAGCACCCACCGCTGCTTCTGTCTCAGTGGCTCCTCCACCACCCGCGGATCAACTGTACGGGGAGTCGGACAGTCACGTGCCATGTTACCCTTCCTACCACAGGAGTAACACTGTCCGTTTCTGGCATGCCTGGCTCTGACCCCACCCCGGGTGCCCCGCACCACCGATCCTGAGTCATGCGGTCGACCACCTGTAGGTCTGGTCCTCTTGGACCTTTGCATCATCTTTCTACTGCCTAAAGATGACTCAACTACTGATGGAAAAACATGCGGAAAAGGCAGCAGCTCCTGTACACGCTTGGGGTGTAGAGCTACTGGCACAAACTCCACCCTAAATAAGGTCTCGAAGTCTTCCCATGTGAAGGTCATCCCGTCGCAAAACTGGAACAAGTGGCTTCACCACCTGACTGCTGCTGCCTGAAGAAGGATGGCAACAAAGATCACCATGAAGTCTACTGGCGTTTCCACTAGCCTGAAGACTCTCACCACAGCCTCCAGCCAATCCTCAGCCGCCTGGGGGTCCGTCTATCTCCAGAACCTGGGTGGTATCTGGCGCTGGAACACGTGCAGCGCGCTCAAGCAGCGTGCATCACCTACTACTGGGGCTGGTGGCATCGGTGGCCCAACGTATGGTAGTACCGCTGGTGCCTCCGCTGGTGCCTCTACTGTAAGAGGGGCCTGTACCGAAGCCTCGTCGCTTGAAAGGCTGTCAGTACGCACATCCCTCTAGGCTCTAGCTGGTCATCTGTGGAAAGACATCCTAAAAGAAACACCGTGAAACGGTCAAATGATTATACATGGTGAGCTGACCTGGTTTGAGATGAATTTTAAAAACTTATGGAAACACACACACAATCAGTGTTTTCGTGCACAAAATCAGAAATCAGTTGTCAGGGTCCTGGTGTATGGATACGTTTGCCACCCGCACCAACACTGGACTCCCTGAACTGAAAACCACACTCGGTACTCTTAACACTATCGCTTCACAGAAAGAAAATATCAGAGTTATAAGTTCTGCGGTAGAACCGACTCCTCTGATACCAATTTTTCATGACCCGTCCTCAGGGCCCGTGCCGTGACTACCCCAAGCGCGGCTTCCATAGGCCAGGGGCTGGTGACTAGCACCAAAGGCGTAATTCCCGATAACT
This sequence comes from Viscum album, assembly GCA_963277665.1. Lineage (NCBI taxonomy): Eukaryota > Viridiplantae > Streptophyta > Magnoliopsida > Santalales > Viscaceae > Viscum > Viscum album. Next base: position 1,851,897,404 of record OY728156.1, read on the forward strand.
GGGAAAAAATTGCCTTTATAAAAGTAAACAAAACACCACAGAGTACAAGCAGAAGTAATACACTAAGTATAAAAGGAAGTGCTGAAAAATAAATGGGCCAGAATACAAACCCAATCAAAAGTACAGCTACAACTGAACAAAAGTACAACAGAAAAAGACAAACAACTGGAAGAATAGAAGTAGCTCTTGGGTCATCCTCCTCAGATCCTACCTGAAGGGTAGGTACAGATAGCGCAGCTCCTGGATCGTCCACCACGAATCTTACCTGAAGGGTAGGTACAGATAGCCTCCACAACTCTCTCTCTCGTCAACCTCCTCCGAGTGTCATCTCGTCATGAAACCTCTGAATACTGACTTGTCGTGAGGTCCACCTTCAGGTACCGTCCAGTCCTCGAACACTCGGCCTCTGTCAGCGCTGCCCGACGTCTGCAACCAACACAACGAAGTGCAGGCATAGCCCGTGCAGGGGTGAGTATACGTTACTCAGTAGGGACCCCGAGACCCTCAAGGTATCACTAAACCCAACAAGGATAACCACAAAGAATGATCTCAACAGATAGCCCTTACTTAGGTATAATCCCATACTTATAACTAAATTATCAAGTAACCCATCTCAATCATGAGGAAACACAAAGGTTATGAAATCAATAGATAACCACTACCTAGGTATATTCCCATACATATACCTAAGTGATCAAGTGACCCATCTCAATCATGAGGTAAACACAAAGGTCATAGACTCAGCACAAACCCAGATTTTCATTATCGAAACCATAACTGCTGAAGATCCCCGTCTCTGGAGAGTACAGTGATCCTATCATGACTCTGAGGTACTGCTTACTAACTTAAGACTGCTGAGGTACTCCTCCTGTCGAGTACCATGGGTCAGCCACCCAAACACAGTAGTGCTTACCGCCGGGGTCTGCCACCCAAACACAGTAGTGCATCCCCCCTAATAGCCTGCTGAGGTACTCTACGGACGAGTACCACGGGTCTGCACCCAAACTCAGTAGTGCTCCGTCCGCCATGGGTCTGCACCCAAAAAAAGTAGTGCTCCATCTACTGGGCTAGTCGACTCACTCCAAGTCGAGTCTGTCAAGCAGTCGTCAGGTCTCAGCCAGCTACACGGTCTCCGTACTCCGTACGCTCGTCTCCGGGAGGGTCCGCTCCACGAGCTACAGGTCGATACTCCAAGTATCTCAAAGTCCCACAAAGAAGTATCTCAAAGGACCGCCTCATCATAGGGGTCTCAACGCAATAGACGATGCATCAATCGGACGCCCGGTCTGTGAGTTATTAGCCTTTTTTTCCCAGGGGCCCGGTTGGTTTCGTGTGCGAACCAACCCGGTCGTATCTCAACTGTACCCTGAACTCTCATAGGGGATGCTCATAGGTACTGTTTCTCAACATGATCACCAACGTCGCTGACGGTTCGTCAAACGGACATCCCGTCTGAAAGTTATCAGCTTTTCCGTTCTAGGGGCCTGGTTGGATTTCGGGTACAATCCAACCCGGACACTATAAAACTGCAACCAAAACTTAGGCAAAGTATGCCAAAAGTTCCGTCTCATCAAGAGGAATCCAACAAATTCGACGGCACGCCAATCAGACGTCCGAAGATCAAGATATAAGTGTTTCTGCTCCGAGGGCCCGGTTGGTTTCGTATCCGAACCAACCCGGCCGTACTCAAAGTTCTCCAAAACCTTGAGTGTAATATACCGAAACGACCGTCTCGATCCAAGGATCACATCACAGCTGACGGTGCATCGATCAGAGGTTTGTAGCCCAAGATATGGGCAAAAGACCGTAAGATGTCCGCAAATAGGGGGTTCGGGCCCGGTCCGACCCGGCCCGATACCCCCTGGGTCGGCCCGAATCTGGTCGACCCGACCCGGGTCTAGGTCCGGACCGCTTGGGCGTGGCCCGGTCCGGTGGGCGTGGCGCGGCCCAGCCTTAGCGCGGCCCGGTCTGGCCAGCGAGCCAGGCGGCTCGGCCGTAACGGCCGAGCGGATAGAGTGCGGGGGGTGTACTACCCCCCTGTGTAATCGCGGCCCCCATGTGGGGGGCCGCTCCTGTCGGCCAGCCAGGGGTTACGACCCCCGACCCTTCTCGGAAGCCGGCCAGCCCGACTGGCCGACCGTGCTGCTGCCGCCGCGGGACCGCCGGGGTCCCACCCTCTTGCTCTGGCGCCGGCGGCCGAAAGCCGGCCGCCGCTTCCTACTTCACCGCGGCCAAAGGCCACAGCCTTGGTACGACCATCGTGGTGCGATGGCGCCACGCCCCTCCACCATGGCCCCACTCTGGCCGCGGTCTATTCTAGGTACTTCGGCGCGGCGCGACGGCGCCGTGGCTAGTTCTACTTCAACAGCACGGCGCGACGGCGCCCTGCTTCTTTGCCCTATCTTTATTATTTTCTGCGTGGTGCATCAGCACTGTGTTGCCTTGTTCGTGCCACAAACAAATCAACAACCAGGGGGGAGGGTCGGCTGTGTTCATGCGGTCCGACCTCCTCTCGTTATTGCAATATCAAGCGACTCAAATAAAGATGATAACCAGCGATGAAAGTAATCACGATCAAAAAGAAAAATAACCCCCCTACCTCGAAGAAAAAGTTGAAGGTTCGTCGCAGAATTGCACGTCGCGGAAGAAGGCGTCGTGGAAGGAGGATTGTCGTGTCGTAGAGAAAAGATTCGTCAGCGTCACGTCTTCAATCTCCGAGGATCCGGTGTTCTTGTTGACCTTTGTCGGAGGTCGGCGTTCTTCGAGTTCTTCACGTTCTTCGTCGAGGAAGAAAAAGGTTCAAGGCTTCGAGTAATTCTCCCAAGCCCTCTCGCACAACGAACCCCTTTAATAAAATAAGACTTGTCTTATTTTATTAACACACAAGCCAAACGTTTTGAAATTCAAAAATTGAATCATTCAATTTAATTGAATTAATTGAGAAGTTTAAAGCGCCCAATTAATGTGGCGTTTATTAATCCACATAAACGAAAGGGTTGACTTTCATTTAAGGGGGGTGCGGGTGCGTTACCTAATTAAAGGAGGGGGTTGAAGAAATGAATAGGTGGGGCTCGTGTGAGCCCCACCCCACAAATATCCTACCTAGTGGAGTAGGATATAGTGCGTCCCACTCCAACCACTTAGCTTAGGTTAAAATAAAATAAAATTTGGTTGCACCATTTTATTTTATTCTTTTACTTAACCCAAAATTTTATGTGCCACACCCGAGCAAACGCAACTCCAGAAAAGGTTTTTTTAAACAATTACCGGTGCTGTGGTTCCATCGGTGCCCTCAGATTTCAATTCCGAGCACTAGTTCAAAAGATAGATAAACCCGCTCGTTCGTTCACTGAACTTACCCGAGATAAACTTCGGAAAATGATTCCGGGAACACCGGGCCTCAGAATCAGGCACCGTTAGAAACTGCGTTCTCATAAAATCCCAAAGAAAATTAAGAAAAAAGTTTTCTTGAAATTTCCGGGTCTTTACATTTAGGGTCTCACTACCAGCTGTAACTTATGGTGTAGAGGTGTTATGCTACTGGGAACTACCTCCACCACCCCTACGATGATCATGCTACTTCCTATTCTTCCCATACGCACCACTGAAGCTTCCACTGGTTGGAAGAGAAGTGTCATAAGAGCTAACTTTGTCTACCATATCCATATCTTCCATCATTACCCTATCTAATATATTCTGGTAGGCAGAAATATTCAACATGAATACCTGTAATATGATATACAGTCATAAACCATGTAGGTAGTTTTGAGCCTTTATCTATTCATTATTTACTACCTCTGTAGAAAAATGAACTAGCTCCATGAACTGATTGGTGTATTCCAATACCATTCGCTCTCCCTACTTCAAAGAAAAGAAATACATATACTTTTCCATCATCATACACTCCAAGAAGAACTGATGGAATAAGAGGGTCTTGAAACCCTTCCAGTCTAATCCCATATTTCTATCTGCCTGTACCATTGAATCCCACCATCTCTTTCTAGGACCCTCGAGTCTGAATACACACACTTCACCTTGACATTCTTAGGTGTATCTATGAATTCAAAGATTGGTCAATATTTTCTATCCAATACTATGACTCTTGGGGCTCATTTGTATCCTTAAAGTATGGTATAGTATTGTCTATAAACTCCCAAGATCAATCCATTTCTCTCCTAGCTTATGGACATGCCTAAAAAATGCATTATAGACTTGTGGTAAATTTTGATCAATGAAACAAACTGCTTGCATAATAGTCTCTATAAGGTTCTGATGCAAAGGCAGATTCCCCTGAGGATCATCCACTACACCCTCCTATGTAACCCGTGGAAGATATCTTAGAGGTATATAACTTCACATAAAAAATAGAATAAATTATTAGATGACTAGAAAATCCTTAGTTCAAACCAAAAAATCATAACAAAAAATTGATATCGTGATAAATAACTCAAAATAGGAGACACACATCCCAAAATCCCATGGTAACACGAGTCTCATCACAATAAGTTATAGCCAGACACTCATTGTAACCTATCTATCAAGTATTGATAATCCTATATCCAGTCTACCAACTTACCAAACTAAGAATAAACTCATTTGATACCAAACTATGACAAATATATCCAGATACCCTCAAAAACTGGTAGCTGACCCCACCTATCACATACCCGAAGGGTGTTCCCGATCCCCATAGGCTGATGGATAGAAAACAGACATCTACAACAACTAGAGGGAACAATTTCTCCCAACCTGAAGTAGAAAACATGGAATATATATATATATATACACACAGTAGGGAGAAACAAAAAAGGGAAAATAGGATAATTTATTCCATAGTTGAAATGAGACAATAGAAATGATACAAATCAAAAGTAGCAAATGAAGTCTAAGGTACAAGTCAAAAAAAAGGAAAACCCAAAATGAGAAATAGATACTCCATGTGATAGCATGGAAAAAATACTACCATCTCATTACTAGCTACCCAACTCATATGACAGAAACCTTGTTTCCTTAGTACAATGCCTTTCCTTTCCTTTCATTGAAAGACATAACATGGTCTATGCACTACTAAAGGGGTGAATAGGGTGTGAGATAACTGGATCAGTAGGATACCACCTAGTTATTTCATAGAAAGTATCTATATCACAATCCAAGCATGATAAAATTTACAAAAAAAATAAGGCATGATAACCAGTTAAATAGTTTTTATATCAAAATCACGGTAAAACATTTCCCCTTTTTCTATAGTTATAAATAATATGGGTAAAATAGTTTCAAAGAATACCATATATATCAAATTAGTTTAAAGAAGGTATCACATATCATATCAAATCTAAATAGTACAAACCAAAAGCACATGAAATATAATTCCAAGGATCACTATAGGTTAGGCTAGCTAGAACAATCATACCTAGACATAGAAAATCATGCACATCAAGAACCTAGAAATATAAATCTAATCTAGGTAGTATAGGAACATCCCAAAAAGTGAACCCTCTAATAGTATCTACCAAGTCCCTAGAACAATAGACATACGAAGTAGAGGAACACTCCATGAGTGGACCCCCAATAGTGACAAAAAATGAGGCATATTACTACACCTCCCAACTAAGTACCCAAGGCTTAACATGTGCTATTTTATCAAAAACATTTCATAAAAATCATGATTTTAAAACAATTTAATAAATCCATTCCACATTATTTTTAAAATACCCTTTTATTTTACCAAAATAGTGAGAATACCATTTTTCTCAAAAACCTGTTTACACACACACACACAAATAAATCAATAAACCATTCTATTTTATTTATAAAACAATTTATCAAAACCATAGAAATCAAGGTTCATCCAATATAGGATGGAGATGAAACCACCTACCTCAACTCGGGTCACACACTCCCACCACAGAAAACCATTAACAAGGAAGGAATTCAAGGACACCATTAGAGGACCTAGAACTAATTCCCATATCTTATAATAAATTTAATAAGAGAAGAAACCGATGAAGAATATAAAAAAATATACCTCCATGAAATCCTTTGCCACACCAAAACCAATGAAAGGTTCAACCTCCAGGAGAAGATCCAACAATGGATCTAGAAAATGTCAAGTAAAACCTCACTGCAAGACCAAAAAATCCACCAACATAGCACAATAACACTTCCAAGATCAATGGAATGAAGAATTATAAAGGACTATTACCTAGAGAGACACAGTAAAACAACCATGAATATCAAGCATTGAACGATGTGATCTAGATGGAGTGTATGTATCTAAAATTGACCTCAAATGCTCCTAGGTTTCGAGAGAGAACCTGTATATCGAATGAAATAAATAATACATGCTACATGATTCAACCTAATGGGATGAAGTATTTACAAACCAAACCACCATTTTATGTAATAATAACCCCATTACTTAAGTACACTGAAAAACATTCCATGTGAGGTTAAAAATCCCTACCGATTATTTTACGCCATAAAAGTTGATCTTATCACATAAAGGAAATTTGCAGAATAAAAAGGGATGTTCCAGCTTACAATATTCTTGTGCTATAGATTGATTTCATGGCTTGTTACTAGAAAAAAATTTATGCCTTAAATGTGACTTATGGCGTAAGATGGTCTTATAGGAAGTACCAAACCTAGATTCTTTAGTAACTCTCAAAATAAAATCACAGTTCCATATAAATCTTTTGATCATATTTATACCCTGAATCCATTAATTAAAACAAGAATAAATCCCTAAAATTTAGTTCATTTTACTTGAAAAAAAATTCTCCATCTTCAAAAGACTCAAAACACACTAAAAAAATAGAGATACAAAAAGTACATGTAAGAATGTGATGTGATGTTACAGGAGAGGTCATCGACAGTTTGACAAATCACTAGGAGGGCCGATCAAAGAGGGTATACCGATGAGGGAATTTAGCTAACTTGCATGCTGATGGGAAGGGGGTCTATGGAGGGTTACCATACATGGGATTCATTAAAGATAGGCACAAATGGTAGTGTATTTTGCAGTGAAAGATGATGGTAGTGGTGATTTTATACCAAAAGCGGTGAATTCTATAGGCCATAGGTGGATCACGTAGTGTGCCTCGAGTGTGTATGACAATCTTGGGTGGTTAGGGAAGCCATAAGTGGATGGAAAAGGTGGTTGGTATGTGCAACTATGTTAGGAAGAGTGACAAATACAAGAGTAGGTGTAGGCAAGGGTGTTGGAGATCAGTTTAGGGAGGTTGGTGACTGATGAAGAGAGCATTGAAGGAAGAGATCGATTGACTAGGATAGTGACCTCACAAGGAAGAATGGGTCACCCTTTTTTTGGTTTTCCTTTTTAACCGTCAATGCCTCTTCTATGAAAAAAAAGAAACACATTTTTTTTAATTTAGTTGGTTTATTTGAACCATGACCCCAATTCACTTAATATTATAATTTTTTATTAAAAAATATGTTTTTATTAAAAATGGATGGCCACCAATATTTTTGGACTTTTGTGTTTTTTTCCTTCATGCCTTACCAATATTAATTTTAAATGTTATCAGTTTTTTTAAAAAAATTCACAACATTGAGAAATTATTGAATTTTAGATAAAATTATCCTGGTAACTGGAATCTGACTGAATCTTAGCTGGAGTAAGGGAGGCTACCATACCACCATCAGAGATATAACTCAGGCTAATTTTTTTTGTTCTTTGAAATTTTAACACAAAACTACTACATTTTCAATCCATATTAAATTTTTTGATGCCCATAACTTGGTTTTCTAAAATTATATCAATGTGAAATCTATTCCATTGGGTTTGAATTAAATCCCTCTACTTAAATTTAATTATAAATTAATTTTCATGGATAATTTAATTTATGCATCACTCTGATACTGATTGATAGCACCATGGCTTGCAATGGAAGATGATGAGTTAGAGATTTAAAATTTTTAAACATCATAATGATGAAACTTTTTATTCTCTGGTGATCTGAGCCTTGGTAGAGGTCCAAGGATATCACATGAATTATCTAACCAAAAAATGATCATAAACGATTACATCATTCGATATGGTGGCATATTTGATGGCATCTTGTCATAAAAAATAATTTATTAAAGGGTCTAAGTTGGAACCCCTCTAGATTATCCACAAATGATTCAAGAATCTATATGAACGCCGATCATCAATTTTTGGGTTCTATCATGAAGCTTCAATAGTTCCTTCGACACCACAATGATCATCATGATCCCATCCCTTCAATCCATGAAGACATTCTTGGATCAATAGTTCAGAAAAAACCCCCCTATCTCTCTAGGATGTAGGAAGAGGTGAGAGGATCTCTCAATTATAAATGGATGAATAATCTATGGAAAAAATATCATCCTTTTATTTTATAGTGAGAATTAAAATCCTAAAAAGGGTTCCCCAACCTGCTGATATAAAACACCCACTAAATAAGCGATAAATGACACATTATGATGAACTAACCGTGTAATAATGTCATTTATATTTTTATCACATACTTGTAATATATAATAAATTTATTATGTGATAAAATCAATCCATTATCTTGACTTGTAATTCCTGAAAATATTAAATGAACCTTTAATATTAAAATAATTTTTGTTCGTATAATATTTTTCCATGTATTCACTAAATACCTTGTGAATATTTTTAATAAATAAATTCAACCCAATTATTATACACTCTAATAAAAATGAATTTATTTATTTTTTAGTGATCATTAATGTAACTCCCTGACCCCAAAAGTCCAGATTCAGTGCATTATTTTAATACATTGGCATGATTATAAGGAATCGAGTCCCGAAGGACCGATCAGTTTAGTAGTTTTGGAAAATAGTTTACATAAATGAACGTTACATTACACATTCACACACAAGATAAAAAAACCTTTGAGAATTCCATTATTCTTATAGTTTAAACCTGCATATAAATCATAATACACTTCTTGGAATACTGGGAAAATAAAACATAAGAAAGGGGTGAGCTCAGATGATCCGTAAGGGTAAATAATTTATTAGAAGCTATAAAATTTTAAGGCAAGATGTTTAATAAAAAAAAGCCCTTTTAAACATAATATTGAACATAATATGGAAAAAATAAATCTAACATTTCCATATAAACATGCACATAGATATTTTACTAGTGGAATTATCACATGTAATAACTAATTTCATAATGAGAGAATGCATAATGTCGGAAATCATGATATTCAAGGACTCATTCCAAGACTATAAATAAAATTTTTGTCAAGGACTTGTGCCAAGACACTAATTTGTGTCATGAGACCTATCGATGCATCTAGGAGCTATAATGGGCTCCACCCATCACTTACTAAGTCCAATGAATTCATTATATTAAAACATAACATAAACATTCGTATTAAAACTAGCATACGAAATGTCAAAACATTAACCATAAATCATGAATGGTATAAAAAAACACATCCACAATAAATCATATCATAAATCATTAAATACAATATGGAATATTGTATTATATTAAATCAACCTCAATCAAGAATAATATCCAGTAAAGGATGTTGACCTAATTGAAAATTATTAGTAAAGCTCCTTGAGAGAAATACCCCATTTTCATGAAATAATTTAAAAGTCTCAAAATTTATAAAGAAAGAAATTTAAAAGATATTTTTGAATCAAAGTGTCCCATACAATTTTGAAAATTTTTAAAGGAATTAACATTTTAAAACATTCAATTCCATATAAATAAATCCTTAAAACCATTTTGAAAACATGGACATTAATTAGAAGGATTTAGAAGGATGAATATTTAAAACATTTAAAATGATGTTTTAGTTAAAGATTACCTTAAAAAGAATCATTTTGAAAAATATTTAGTGAAACTTGGACATGGATAATAAATATGTCCCAGTAAATACTTACACATGAGCAATCTCGGATAATAATGAGATTGAGGAATTAACCCCTACATTGTTCTTTCCTTTAGTTGAGGGAACGTTTAACCTCCTGTATAATGACCATAGTATGTTATTAAAATATAAAATAACCATATTAATATTTACGATATCATATTTGATTCATTTATGACTTTATACTACCCATTTAATAATAATTTCCATGTTAAAGTAACACTTCAGGTAATAATCTCTTTCTTTATCGTATGTGTTTTAACTTGTTTTTCTTGATCATATCACTTATATAATTATTTACATACTTAAAGAATATAAAACATGATTTATATATCATATATATTCAGAATATAAATATGTATAATAGATAGATATATGAAATGGAAACACCATTCATGGATACGGTAGTCTGTATGTACGCTTGAACGATGTTTCTGTTCTCTTATCGTATAGTATGGAAGTAAGTAAACAAAATATATTTATCTACATAAATATATATTATTCCAGTATAAATATTATTTAATATATATAATACTTAATCAATATATATATATATATATATAATTTTTTTTATTGGTGATCATTGAAGATGAATCTCATCGCGTCGTGGAGACAATAATCCGTACGTACGCATGAGCGATAATATCATTCTATTGATGGTGAAATAGTATGTAATTTGACGGTATATTATATATACCAAATCATTAACATTTTATATTTATTATTTAAATTAATTATACTCATTATTATACCCATCCAAATAATGTAATGTTGAATAACAAAGTACACCACGACGTGGAGACTATAAACCGTAAGTATGCACGTATGGTGACATTTTCATTCATAGGATGGATAGAATAATGAATATGGTTGTAACATATTTATAATAACATCACAATATGTATAAGGTACTGGAGTTATTATTTTGGTATGGAAAAAACAAAGAAATATGAAGTGGAATAAGAAAAGAACTTTAAAAGAGGTGATGGAAATAATTACCTCTTCTTAAGGTGATTCCTTTTGAATTGAACAAAAGGGATACATAGGTTGGATTTATGATCAGATTAAGGAATATAGGTTAAAGTGAGGGTAGTTGGGAGGATATTTTAGCAGGTTTTTTCTGATCCAAATGTATTTGGAGGTGTTATTTTGAGAGAAGGGGGAGTACCCTTTTATAAGAGAGGTGAGGGGCACTTTAAGAAAAGATTGAAATATTATTTTGTTATAAAATAATTTTCAGTTTATAATGTCTCAAAATGGATTTATTTAAAGTATAAGGTATGGATGGGTCTAAATCCTCTAAACCAATAGGTTTTAGACAAATTTAGGCCACCATATCAACCTTATCTTTTAGATTTAACTCTTAGTTAAATAGTTTAACTTTTACCATGTCTTCTTGTATTTTTATATTACATGGTTAATAAACATACAATAAAATTCCAAGAGAACCTCAAGGGGTTCATTAATGACACAAATATATTTATATAAGTCCTTTGGATGAACCTTATATTTTTAGGATTATTATATCATTTAATAATATTGTATTTTTTTAAAAAACTCATTTATGTCAATTTTGACAATATTTAGAATTTGGTTTTTGTGAAAGTCGAAAAAACATGATTACATCAAAGAAAATAAATTAAATAAACCATAACATGTAATATTAACCTATAAAATTCTTGTAATTCATCAAAAGTCTCAATTTACATTTATTTTAATATTTATAGTATCAATTATTTTAATCATTCATTAATAAGGTAATTACTACATCATCATTGTATCATAAATAAAGTTAATTATATAATTTATAAAAATTATAAATAAAATAAAATAATGTAGGAAATATTTTTTATCCTTTTCTAATGAATATTTATAGTCAAATTTAACTTATGTATAACCCTATATTAAAAATGGTTTAGTTATTAAAATTAGAATTTAATACTTTTAACTCTTCTTTAAATAAAATATAATAAATGTCATAATCTAATACAAGTGGATAAAAAGGATCATATTTTATTCATAAGGTTGATTTAGGTCGAAATAAAATTATCCAATATAATTGGGATATGTGTTAGGGTAATTATAATATCATTTTTACCTTTAATTACCCTATTTACTTTTAACCGTGGTAAATATAATCCAAAAGTTATTATTCACCAAAAATTATTTTCATCTTTTTGAACCAAATTTTACTTACTGATGTCAACTATATCTCTCAGATTTTTTAAATTCAATTCACATAAGCGGTAAAATTATTTTTTATGCAAATTTACAAATATTCCTAGAATGTGGGTAAAAGACATTAAATAGTTCAATAAAATTTTATATATCTAATATTATTATAAAATGAATCCAATGAATTACATTGGAATAATATATTTATTATGTATCTATTTTGACTTTTAAATAAAGTTTAAATAAAAATATTAATTATTCAAATTAAAATTCGGTTTTAAACAATAACGCAGTGTTTTTCATTATTCATAAAAAATTGAATGTTCTCAGAAAAATATCAAAAATTCACCCTAAGATAATTTTGATATTCAAAATTCAGAAATGATTTATATTTTACCAAATTTAAAACATATAAGTTTCATTAATTAATTTAAAATTAATTCCCGTTGTCAAAACTAGAAAGCGGGTTTTTAAGAAGTAAAAACTATCAAAAGATTGACATGTGTTTATGTCTAATTTAAATATGAAATTACTTCCAATGAACAATATTGGATTAGATGATAAAAAATATAATCTAATTATACTTTTAAACCATTAAAATGTATAATTTAACACTATAAATTATTTTGATTAATTTTTTTTTCAATTAAAATTTTGTATATTTCTCTATTCATCAAAATATGAAATTTATCAGAAAAACTCCAAAAATTTATCCAGACAAAATTTTTATATCATGATTCTAAATAAGAATTTTATTTTGTTAAATTGAATATATAAAATTGTCAAATATTGGATTTAAAAAGGGCACACCATTAAATGGTTATAAAATTTCATTTTTTAAAAAATACTTATTTTATCTGAAAAATTGAATTTGTTCTTATATTATGTATAATAAACACAAAATATTAATTTTAAAATTATATAGGATATATATAAAATTCAAAATGTGGTTAATACTATTCATAAACACTTTTTAAATGGCTATTTTGATAGGTTGTGATGCACTTGAACTCAGTGTTGCGTGTAGCACAAGCTATTGAATTACTTTAAAGAGATAAAATACTATGAAATCTTGGGGTGTTACAGTTAATACTTGGGAAACTCTCAAACCCCATGATGGGGAAAACTATGTCATATACAAATATTCCCTAGAATAGTGTATACTCTTGAATATGCTATTATGTGTGACCCTTTAGGATCTCATCTCGAAAGTAGTGAATACTATTCACAGACCAGGAGAAGAGTCTATAAACCCATCAAGGCATCTAACGATATAAGGAAAATCATAGTAAGGAAAACATTTCCTACGAACACACATTGTATAATATAATATATTTTTTATCATGATATCTCATAAACTAGGATTCAATGCTTGTGTCATCATCTGGTCTTGCTTTATTATTTTTTGGCCTTATTGGAAAAACTTAACTTCTTCTACTATGCCCATGGATTTAATGAAGGTATTACCATCCCGATCAACTAGGTCCAAGATATATCTTCCTATCCGAAGTGATAAATTATTTATTTATTATTAAATCAATTTCATACCACTAATGGCACACCCTACACAAAAAAACTTTCTACGATTTCAATGGAATAGTTTTTCCTTGCATAAATGTATGTGATAAAATGACATACAGTGATAATAATCTCAATTTAGGAGGCCATTACACATGTTCATATATAGGAACAACTAATGGCACCTGAAACATGCGGTGTTTCTATTGATGGGTCTTTCCTAATGACCTCACCTACCAGAGGTTACAAAGTGAAAAATTCATGAGAATAATTTTAAATGCTTATGAGACACTAATATCTGATAGTTAACATCAAATATGTCCATTTAGTATTATGTATTTAGACCATATGACATATTTTTATGATTAATGTCATAGTATCTTGAGGTTCTAATTATATACTGAGAATTACTATAACCTTTTGATATGATAATTAATTGATAGACATCACTATGTAAATAGTTTACATAGAACTATAAACACTATCATGGTAAGATCACATCATGCATAACTCACTGTATACATGACACAGTAATAAAAAAGTACTGTTCAATTTGGGTCTAGGTAACCCACTATTACAAAAAAATCCACCTATAGTATCCAGATAGGGATGTATTTTCATGGAAACCAATTAATCTATACTTTACCAAAATTTAGGAATGTTTTCTTATGTTTAGTCTTATCCCTAATTCTTTTTCTAGAGTTTTCAATTCTTAATCCCAAAATAACTTGATTTTGATTAGATACCAACTATGAAAACCTATATTTTAATACACTTTAATTCATGATTTGTTACATAAAGGTATACATAATAAAATCCTATAAGATTATGAATACTAGTGTATTTTGGAAATTAGGTATATATAATAAAAAATTGCAATAGTAATATAATTAAATTATTTAAAACTTCCTTAACATTCTCATAAAGTTCCATCGTTCTTCTAAAACTGCACGAGATAACCTAAGGATGTACATAAGAAATGGGTGAGCTATAATGACCAGTAAGGGAATAAAAAATCATAAAATAAGGTAAAGTATTACATTTTATCCAAGTTGTATATCAAGGTAACATAAGAGGGGTAAGAATCATAATATTGAAAAATGAGGCATGATATAACATGATAACATAAAGGAAACAATGAAAGGTGGAACCAAATTAAAACATGACTTAATAAACATAATTCAAGGATAACTGATAAGAAAACATAATGTAATGTTCTTAGGTTAACCTCCCATACACCATACAATACATATCATGTGATTAAAACATTACACAATGCATTGGAGGGATAAATAATTCTAGGACAACCTACCAATTTCATATCATGTACATGCATAAGTGTGCCATATAGATCATGAAACATAGGGATGTATTTCATAAATTTTAATACCCTGATTAAGGAGTGTGATATATACACATTGAAGTACCCAATAAATGAAGGATTGGTACATCTAGGAGAATACCCCTGAGTGGAAATGGGGATGGGTATTCACTACATAATTGTTTGGCATGAAAAATTACAGGATAATTTTGGTAACATAATGGGGGTATATAAAAATTCATTGGAGAGATTAATGAGAGTTAATGGGGTATCTCATCCCTTAGAAATCGTAAGGTAAGTAAGAGGGATGTGTGAAAACATATCCCAACAAGATAAATTGGAAAAAAGGAATAATATAAAGGAGGTTATTGAATAAAGAGGATAAAGAGAGGATCCCTTACCTTGAGAGGGCACTTCTAAAATCTTGGGAGGAGATTATTAAGAGCTTGGGTAAAACATGGGAGGAATATAGAGAGATACGTGAAGAGTAATGTAATGATAAAATGGTTTTGAGTGAATAGTAATGAGAGTTTGGAAGGGTTTATATAGAAAAATAGAGGAGAGTTATTAATTTCCAAACTTAGGTTTTGGACTTTATATGATAAATTAATCAAATCCACAAACCATCCCATGATTCTTTCCCATAGTTTCTACCAAATAGGAGTGGTTTTAATTTTTTTATAAGGAAAAGAACCGAAATCATTAAAATAACATCATTGGTGATGTGTAAGTGAGTCATGTTTACAAATAATATATTTCAAAACCTTAAAATAAAATATAGGTTTTGGAGGATTCATTAAGGGTTTATAAAATTAATCAAATAACCTAAAAAACATTATTTTAAAGTTTAAATATATATATTAACTTGGATGAATTTTGTGGAATATATTACATTACTTTTGGGTCATTAATGTGTCATAATACACAATGTATATTTATATCGTATTTAATTTTGACCAAAAAATTTGGCTGCCTCTGAAATTATGAAAAAATAACAAATGAATAATTTTTTTTTTCTGATTTCAAAAATAATATTTATTTCATATAAATAATTCGCTAAATATGAGAATTTATATTTTTAAATAAAACATTCCCATCTATTGAAAATATGGGTTTTTCAATAATAAAAAAATTCTGAACCATATAAAAATTATTTATGACTTCATAAAATTATATTATCAATTATATTTAATAAATATTATTTATTAAAATATTAGTTATTTAAAAAATTCACGAATTCATCAAAATAAGTGTTCTGATTGAAACTATATATTTCCCAAAAGTATAATTTGTGTTTCATCATATAAAATTCAATTTTTTATTGAACTCATTATCTAATCATTTAAAAAGTAATAATAATAATAATAAAGGATAAGTATAATCATTAATTTATTAAAAAAACATATAAAAATTCATACTTCAATGTTCTAGATATATATCCCTTATTACACTAGTGAATTCCCTAAGGGTAAAGTGTGTGATGTTGAGATTTTCATGGGGTGGTTTGGCAAACATGGTTTGGGCCGTTATCTCAATGAGCTTGAAATTATCCCATAAATTATTTTTTTCATGTTTTAGTTATTGAATCTTGGATTGGACAAGGTCATGAGAAAAGACCGGTGATTCTATCTCCCTTGGAAGCTCTAATAAATGGGCTTCATAGGATACAATCCTACTGGTCGAGACCATCACTTCTTCAGTCCATGTCAATTAGAATTTATTACAACCATTTATATATACTACTATTAAGATCACTGTTCAATAGATATCCATCCAATGGCCTGAAGGACTTCATTTTTTTATTGATTTGGATAATCCACATTTCAATGGGTGAGGTGGAACCCTTAAAAGGCCTGTAGGCGTAAGTATTACATGGCCTGTAGGCCTTAGAGGAATTCATTGCCCATAGGCTTCAAACATTACATAAAACCCAGACTAACTACTTGGAACTACTCCTCCCCAACATCTTCATCATGAAATCATCTCTTTACCTTCGCATAGATGTTCGACTAGGCTTTCCTATGCATGCACATGCTTGTCCCGATGGCATGTACCATACCCTCTTATTCTTGCAATCCATTTAGCTTCTTCTATGGTGAATGCTCCTTGATCATCCTTCTTCTAGAACTTGTTCCTTGTAGGTTGTCTGGTTTGCATCTGAACTTAAGGTGGCCTAAAGGCCTTACTGACCCAAAGGCATGGGTGGTCTGAAGGCCTTAAAGGACTCAGGGACCAAATCGGTGGCCCGAAGGCCCAAATAGGGGAATATTCCCGACTGCTATAGTGCCAAATAGTGCCTGCTATAGGTCCCGCTACAATACTTGCTACAGTACTTCATAGTTCCTGCTATAGTACTGCTACAGTACCCTGGAAATTATGCCTCCATCTAGATTTGATCCCAGGTCACCTGGAGGCACTTAAGGATCAATGATTATGATACTTAATGGTCTTCTAAATATGACATGATATAATGTTCCAAAATAACTAAAGTAGTGCATGTGGTTTCTATAACTTCCTAACTTGATAAGAATTCAATCATCTAAAAAGTGATTTTTATTTATATAAGTTCTGTTCGTTACAATGATGACACAAAGTATGCATCCAACATTATGAGATATCATGATTAAAAAATATTATATCTCACGGAGTGTGTTCATAGAAAATGTTTTTGTTTCTATGAATTTTTCTTATCTTTTTAGGGGCCTTGATGGGATGCTAAAATCCACTCATAGACTATAAATAGTATTCACTGCTATAGAGATAAGGGACTAGAGGGTCACACCCAATAGCGTATTCAAAAGTATTCCCTATTATGATAAATAAGATTATAAGACATGGTAGGCCCCACCATGGGGTCCGAGACTTATATAATAATAAACGATTACCGATGAATAAATAAATTCAATATTACTCAAGTATAGAATAATTGGAATTTAATTTATTTATTAAAATTATTCACACAGTTTTAACTGAATACATAGATAATATTATACAAAATAATATAATTTTAATATTCAAGGTTTATTTAATATTTACGAGAATTACTAGTTAAATTAATGAATTTATTTTATCACGTAATATATTTATTATTAATTACAAGAAAGTGATAAATATTTAAATGGAATATTGACACAATTAGTTGTTCATAACATGTTTTTATATATTATTTAGTGTGTGTTATATATATAGGGGATGGGGGACCCTATCTAGGTGTTTAATCCCCACTCTATAAGTAGAGAGGAGCTTATTTATATGAGACTATTCATTTACACGAATTTTAGAGCTCCTCCATCCTTATTCCCACATCTTATAAAGTGGTCCATTCCAATAACTCAATATTTGATCTCTATCATAGATCAAAGGAATGATATCATGGTGTTCATTGAGACATCTAATGTGTGATGAATTGTATTTTTTGTGCATTATTTTTGGATATTATATGTATTATTTTTGAGACCAGATGCTGAAAAAGCGTGCGATTCTAAGGCTCAATGTGCTTAGAATAAATTTTTGAACTATATTAAATATATTCAATAACACGCACATGCGGATTTCTTGAAAAAGTGGAATAACTCCCAAATAGGGTCCCATATCAGAAATATGAGGACAATATTGAGTTCAAAATGCGGTTTTCACCATAGTCCTAACATAATATATGTCAGCACAAACCATTTGTGAAAAATTCATCTATTGTGTAAATAAATAAATAAATAAATAAAATAAATAAATTTATTTTATTTTGATGTAGAGAATTTTTTCCTCTATAAGTATGCAGTTATAGGTTTTTTCCCTGGGTTGTTCGCTAAACTTTGGAGAAATATAGACCGCTGGAGGAGAGCGTTCTTAGTGAATGACAATAAATCCGGACCAGATCGTGGATTATTTCACCAATGGAGTTTTTGAATCTTGTCAGCGATCACAATGAAATCGTTCTTCATCAACGATTGATCCAAAATCCAGGTAGGATTCTTGATTTTGTGTTTTCTATCCCGTTTATTAATCCTATACGAACACAAATCAATTCCACAAATAGAATGGATACATTCATCATTGGTAGAGTTAAATTTATGCAATTGTTCATTTCTTCATTTTGATTTAACCCTATTCATATGTATTCTTCTATGACAACGAATTGAGGCCAAATGAACAACGACTGAGGTTCATTCAACACATTTTTTGGTGTTTTGTTTTATTCCTATATTATTTTCACATTAATCATGGGTGTTTATTTTTTTCCCATGGTTTGAAAAAATACCCTATATTTGATCATCCCATGACTGTTCTTCAGTTCAACGAATCAATGTTGTGGGTGCGGTTCATGATCGATGGTGAGATCGAGGTTTAACAATGGTGGTGGATGATCAGAGGTGGATTAGAGCATATTATGGGTTCTTTTATTTTGAATTTTTGATGCATGGTGATGGTGGCATGATGAGGTGAATATTGAGTGGATTTACATCCCGGATTCCAAATAGAAATGAAGGCAAGCCTCATTCAACCCTAATTTAAATGTTTCAGTGAGAGCACCAGATCTGGCGACACGCAAGATGATGTGGAAGAGATCCTGGTAGATCTGGGAAATTCTGGGTTATACGGCTTGTAACCCAGTGAGGCATGCTATGTGGGACCCCCTTATGCGGTACTAGGGTTCCACAGTGAGATAATTATCACACATTATGTGACGCCTCCATGATGGCTCAACATGTACTTCAGAAAGTACATGGATGCGATAAAAAGTACACAGCCAGAGGCACACAGTGTACCTGGACATGGACATGACCACCTGTACACGAGATGTTGCACGAACATGCCCACCGGTACACAAAAATAGCCAGCGGAAAATAGGTAGGTGCAGAGTGATCTCTACATCCCATGCACCATTCATACATGCATTTTATTCAGATATTTACATGATGTGTGAGTATTTACCACACGAATAGACTTGGGGATAACTGGACATGCCGTGTACCCCTAGTACATTCCGTGTACCCCCTTGAAGAGTGTTTTTAGCTCTCCATTTCCTTAGTTTGGACCATTCTTGGTTGAGTGCGTTCCCTTGGTCCATTTACTAGAGGTTATAGTGTGACATTACATCCACATCACAAGATTTTGATCCCCTCTAGAGGTTGTGTCCCAGGTAGAGTTAAGGTGTCCCTCCATGATATTGGTGTGTGATCCTCTATCATATTTGTTCCCCAGGTGGGGTTTGTGGAATCAGTATGACCACATTGAGAGGGGTGTTGATCCTCCATTTAGACAGTTGTAGGGTAGGGTTTGTGTTATCATTAAAATATGATCCCCTACGTAGCGAGTTGATCTAGATTGGGTTCACGGTGTCCCTCAATGATTCTGGGCATGACCCCCTATCTAAGTATCAAGGTATTCTTAGACTATTAAGCTTTCTTGGGCAGGGACTAATGATCTGTAAATCTTTATTGAGTGTAATGACCCAATGTTTTATCAATGGGAATTACCTTATTATAATTATGTCATATAATCACATGAAATCACAACATAATGAACTACTAAGTACTATGTGACCTTCAAACATAATATTGTCACTTACGTGATTTGAATTTCAAAAATCTAACATACACAGTTGTGATCAGTAAGATATTTGGAGTCTGATAAGACCAAATTAATTTTTGGTGAATAGTAACTGACCCTTAGGAATAGTAATGTTACCCTTATGAATAGTAATATCAACCTTATGAATAGCGAATCATCCAAGTTAATAGTAATCTTACCAATGAAAGTATAAATATAATTTATCCATCTTAAAAGTGGTAATATGATAGTATTGGTATTTTTATAAGTCGTTAATATTTAATTAAAAATTTATGAATTATTTAATAACTAAAAAAGAAAATGTATTTTCATAAAATTTATTCATAAATTATTGTTTTTATGTCTTGATTTTAAGATAATTTTATAAGACCTAATGTAATTTTTGAAAAAATTATTGAATCAGTTATAGTTTTAAAATTTGTATTTTTCAAGTAAATTATGATTTTAATTAAAAATTAACTTAATAATATTTATAAAATTATTTTTAAAAAATGTAGTTCATTTTTGGATTCTACATTTTTTAAAATGGTCAGGGTGAATTTTTGGGTTTTTTCTAAAATACTTGAATTTTTTGTGAATAGTAAAATATTATAATTTATGATAAATGATAAATAAATTAATTTTTGCATCATGATTGAGTGATGGATGCTGTAAATGGCCATTGGTTAGAACTCAAATGAAAATATTACTGTTTTTTGGTCATAATAATCATTAATATTGCTTATCTTATAGAAAAATAATAAACTAATAATTAAAATATTAAGAAAACCCTCCTCCCCTCCACTATAAAAACCTCCCACACTCCCCTCTTCTATTCACTCCTCTCAAGCCTTAACCTTTACTAAATTCTTCCCAAATCTCTCCCCAAGATACTTCCCCATGTCTAGCAGCCCTTGGTCTCCTCAAAAGAACAAATCCTCACCCCTTAAGAGGCTCTCAAGGAATATTGAATCAAGAGGTAAATTCCTCTTTTCTTTTCTTTCATTTTCTTTTCATATTCCTTTATTCTCATCTCTTTCCTAACTTATCCTCATCCAAATGGTATGAAAAATCTTTTAAAATAAATTTTCTGGAAAATTTTTATTCTAATGTTATAATTCATTATCATGTCTCCTTTCCCCTTCTTTTATTCGAAAGAAATGAAAACACCATTTGAGACGTGTTAATTTATCACATTCAAGGATGACGATTTATCAATTTCTATTAACATCTTACATTCGGGACATGAAACAATTTTTTATGGTTAAAATAGACTGTTAAATATGTATTTTATCTTATGTTATGTTCTGGAATCCTTTTTCACACATGATGTAAAATAATAATCAAAACAAGTTAATTATGAGAAAAATCGCCAAATTAATCCAAGTGTTTATCATTAATGTTTTATATAATGATTCACCTTCACTAAAAATAAAAAAAATGAATTTTATAACCATTTAATCTTTTGTATCTTCAAAAATTTCATATAACTTCAATTCTAGATAGACATTATCATCATTCATGTTTATTCGAACATGAATATAAGTGAACTGATCCTTAAAAAAAAGAAGCAAATTCACCCAAACAATGAAATCGAATCTCATAACCAATCAAAAAGGTTATTAATGTACTCAAAAAGGTTATACTAAATCAATTAAATTTAAAGGAGGTTATGTAAATATTAATTAATTAACCTAATTTTATTATTCAAGTCATTAAGATCAAGCGAATAACACCATCATACTTACCGTAAGGGATCCTCTCTTTCTCACATTTACTTAAGGTAATTCCTAATGTTGGGGTATGATTTTTCACCTTCATCGTACTTCCCTCATGATGTATAAAATATTATAAAAACCTTTTCTCTCTCATTAATCCCTCTTAAGTACAATCGATACCATGCCGATATTTTGTATGGGATTTTACTCGAACCTACTTTATTCCTTCGGGTTTCTCTATATTTTTTTTCTATCCAAATGAAGTTATCTATTCTATTGATGAAAATATCATAAATTCTGTGTATCCTATCGAAAATCA
Organism: Viscum album; assembly: GCA_963277665.1. Lineage (NCBI taxonomy): Eukaryota > Viridiplantae > Streptophyta > Magnoliopsida > Santalales > Viscaceae > Viscum > Viscum album. The sequence goes on from OY728156.1 coordinate 1,851,919,901, forward strand.
TGTATCAAGATACATTCATCATTCTATTTTAGGGATATACATGTTTTTAAATGATTCCCTCCTCAATACTTCCCGATAAGAAAACCTGTTTTAAGGAAACTTCTCGAAACCATACCCAATTTCAACTGTACTCTACCACATGTTTTAATCCACAATTGTTTTTATAAAGAAAATAATTTTATTATGAAAACATTCTTTTATCACTTTTATTTATATACAAAATATTATTCTCTTTTTTATTTTAAATGCCTGTTAGTGTTTTCCTTAAAACCACACTAAAATGTTTTAATGCTAAAAATTATCAAAAACTCTTTTCACATGTTGTCACTTCTATTTGACATAAATTACTTTAATATATGCCTATTTTAACTTGTTAATTTCCATGTATGTTCTAATACCTTTCTTTCATGGAAACTTTTATGATACACCCATTCATTATGTTTTATGACATGATTATGATACCCATTTATTTCCATGGGTGACCTTATGTTTATGATTGTTTATGTATGATTATATGCGTGGAAAGAATATTCAAGAACAAGTTAATATGGGTGTGACCAAGTAGTTCTCTAATTAATTGGGTAAATTTTATTATCATGATACGTTATGTGCAATGGTCTTGGCGGTTAGCCTTAACTCATGCTACCATGTGCAATGGTCTTGGTGGTTATCCTTTACTTGTGATCCTCTATGTGAAACGAACCTTGAATCATGATAAATTCATGATTTATGTTTCTTCTAAATTAAAATGAATCCATGTTTATATGATCCCATGTTTATATGTTATGATTCCATGTGCTCCATGCCTTTTATTTTCATTATTCCATGCCTTATAACCCATGTGCTCAAGATTTATTACTATGCCTTTTCCCTTATTGATATTTTAGCTCATCAATTTGTTCATGTTATCCCCAGGTTACCCTATGAATATTTATGAGTACAATGGAAGTTAGGATATCTTTATAAAGACTAAATAAAGAAATGTTTTATTTAGTCCCATGTTTTCAGTTTTATGTACCTAATCTTCCAAGACACTAGACTTCGAGATCCTTGTCTTGTAATATGATGTCTTATTATGATTAAAATCATTTAATGATATGTGTAAAAGGATAGGGTCTCTATATTTAGTGTCTTTTATGATAGCATGTCTCATTTAGTGTATTCTCCCAGAACAAGGATTTCTTTGAGCAGAATACTATGGATGACAGTTTGTTATGACTACCTAGTGGCGTGGTGTCTTTCCTGAGTATATTTGAGTGTTCTTGTTATAAATTGATTGTTATATCTTATATTTAGTTGAATATACTTGGAGATTAGTGTTTAGTGTTTTCATGGTGTCATATTGGGTATTGTTATACTCACCTCTACATGGGATTTTCCCACACATGTCGTGTGTTATACAGACAATGACCCTTTTGATGCTGTCCTAGGAGGATAGGGAGCATGTGGAGTGTATCTGGAGATTGATAGACCAAGGCGTTTACTAGGATATTTAATTTTACTTAGTCCTCTCCCTTGAAGCAAGTTGGACCATTTTCAGTTTTTTGGTAGGCTTGTATTTGACCCCTTTTTCTTCTTTCAATACATTACTGTCATACTCTGTTGCGGGATCTTATATTTATGCATGCATTGTTTTCATTTTTTATACATTTCATCATTTTATGAACTTGGAGATGTGTGTGTTTGGGTGTATAGGGACTTTAGGATAATGCCTCTAGTTTTTGGTATATGAATACTCGGCGCTGGTCGCTAGCCCTTGGTCTATTAAAGGTGGTCTTGGGGTAGTCACGGGTCAGACCTTGGTGGGTTAGGTCATGAAATAGTGGTATCAAAGGAGGTTCTACCTCAGAACTGGAGTCGATAAGATTGGTTTTGGGAAACAATGTTTAGTGTTTCGAGTTCGGATTTTAGGTCAGGTACTCTAGTGTTGGTTTGGAGGTTGATATATCCATATACTAGGACTCTGATCATCTACCTTTCTAATTGGTACATGTAAACATTTTTTTCAGGGAGTTTTTTGAGTACATGCATCATATAGGAATGAGTTGTGTTTTCTATGTCCTTCTTAAGTGACCTCCCCATATATACTCTTTTGACTGTGGTACATATTTTTTTTATTTTAGGATTCCTCCTCCCATACATCTAGTCAGGATTCCACTGCATTATCACATGGATGATCCACCTAGTGACGTGGCATTGGTACACGGGTCTGTACTAGAGATAACACCTTCAAGTGGGTTTCAAGCTATACCACCACCTGTTGAGAAGAAACTAGCGTCGGAAGTACCAGATGAGGATAAATTTTTTTTGAGTGCATTAAAAAAGTTTTGAAGGTTGATAAGACCCATGTTTTAGGGTGATCCATACCCCAGGTGGATGAGGAATAGCTAGAGGCAGTCACTCATGTTTTACACCTTGTAAGGATGCCTTCTGGTCAGATAATGGTCCTCACAATGAGTCTTCTTTAGGGCTCCACTGGGCGATGGTGGAGATTAGTGGCTTAGTCATATAACGAGACATATCTATCCTATTCAGACATTTAGAATCTCTTTAGGGAGGATTTATATATATCCACATTGATATTGGTTCTCATATAAGAGCTTCTACATCTACAGTAGGGAAGTTTGACCATGGTAGTTTACTCAGTGAGGTTTACTGATCTCTCACATTACTCCATGTATATGGTGTAGGATTAGTTCTTTAGATCTTATAAATTTGATTAGGTCTTACATTGGGACATAAAATATTTAGTGGTATACCTTTTCATTCCCACCTATACTGGGGTTCTTGAGCAATCCTTTGTAGGGGAGAGCTTTCTAGTAGAGTAAGAACCGAAAATGGGTTCTAGTAGTGGGAACCCAATAGCTGAGACCTCGGTAGTAGGAAATCAATGATAATCATAGGGATACAAGTGTGTTATATGCTTTAAGAGGTGATTAAAGGAAATAGGGTCAGTGGTGTAGGGATCCAAGGGTGGTTTGAATCAACAAAGGGAGAGGTGATATTTCTCATATGATGGTCATCGAAATCTGGCTTGGGATTGTCTGAATCATCACACAACTGCTTGTGACAAGGTTTAGGGACCAATGAGGTAGAGATAGAGGTTAGAGAAGGGTGGTTTCATGGGATGGAGAACATGGAAGAGGGGATTACAGGGAAGAAAGAGGTGGTCAGAGGTTTTAACTATTACCCCCACTACCCCCAGGTGGTCCGCGCTAGGCTCAGGGAGCTGGTGTATAGGGATGATGCCGGTTACATGCTATAGATTCCTATGACCCTGAGTCTATAGGGATTATATGAGGTTATATTTGGGTCATTTATAATTTATATACAGTATTTATATACATATTCATGATTCATTACTTCCTTTCCACTTCTTTGGTTTGAGAATTAGAGATTCCAGTTGAACCATTGGATCGACCCTTGTGGCTGGAGAATCCAATAGGTAGTGACTCGACAATTGCGTACTTGTGAAAACACCGTGATCTGATACATGGAGGTGATAGTTTTGTATGGTATATATTTTTAATAGAAACGAGGACTTATGAGGTCATCTTTGGTATGGATTGGCAATCCATAGTTCATGATCATATTGACTGTTTTAGGCAGAGGATATGGTGTGTTTGTAGTGATAGGATGTGATTTTCCTTTATGGGTGAGAAGGAAACATTATCGGATTAGGATGATCTCTGGAATAAAAGAGTGCATCCAATTACTCACCACTCAGCTAGCAAGCCTCTTGGAACAGTGGATTCTTTACGATACAAGTTTCCTACAGTGGCAGAGGAGTATGAGGATGTATTTACTAAGGTCATACTAGGTTTACCTACCCATTGAGGGATATAATTCTACATTGAGTTGCATTCTGGGATGGCCCTGATATCCTTACAAACATATCAGATAGATCCCAAAGAGCTTCGAGAGATGAGTGTGTAGTTGGAGGACTTACAGGAGAAGGGATTCGTGAGACCTAAAGTTACCCCCTAAGAAGCACCGATATTGTTTTTCTAGAATGTGGATGAGAGTTTGAGGTTATGTGTGGATTACCAACACTTGAATCAGGTGGCCATAAGGAATAAGTATCCACTACGAAGGATCAACAAACAATTTGATCAGTTGATAGGGGAGTGATGGTTCTCGAAGATTGACCTCAGATTAGGCTATCACTAGTTGTGATTATGACATTAGGATATACTGATGATGACATTTGGATTTCACTAAAACCACTATGATTACATAGTGACTCCATTCAACATGAAAAATTCCTTAACAGTGTTCATGGGACTCATAAACCATATATTTCATCCTTTATTAGACTGGTTCTTGGTGGTATTCATTGATGACATACTAGTGTATTTAGTGTTCGAGGAGGAGCACACAAGAAACTTGGTAATGGTCCTAGACACACTCTAAGAGCACCATATTTCAGGGAAGCTCTTAATGTTTCAATTTTGGATTCAAGTGGTCCACTTTCTAGGATGTGTATTTGGAGAGTCTAGAGTAGTAGTGGACCTGACAAAGGTTGAGGCAGTGATTTCATGGGAGCCACCTAAGAGTGTTACCAAGGTGTGAAGTTTCATTGGTTTGGTAGGGTACTATCATATGTTTGTACTCTATTTCTCCAGAGTGACATCACCCTTGACAAATTTGACCTGTAAGGGGTATCCTTTTGTGTGGATGGAAAAGTGCTAGTAGTGCTTTTAAGAGCTAAGGCAGAGGATAGAAATTTCACCCATCTTGATATTTTTAGAGGAGGGTGTTGATTATGTAGTTTTCTGCGATGCATCAGGGACCATACTTGGTTTTGTTATGATGTAGAGGTAGGAAGTTATTACCTATGGTTCATGTCAGTTGAGACAACATGAGAAGAACTATACCACCCATGATCTCTAGTTAAAAGGAGTAGTATTTTCACTGAATATGTGGCGACACTACCTGATGGGTGATCAATTTATCATTTCCTTTAACCACAAGAGTCTCAAGTATATATTCTCTCATAAGGATATTAACTTGAGGTAGAGTAAGTGGATATATTTCCTCCAAAATTATGAATTCAATATTGTCTATACTCATAAGAAGTGGAACTTGGTGGAGGACACTCTCAGTAGGAGATTTTGTTCTCAGTTATTGGCCGAGGCATAAGGGCAGTTAGCCTTATTGCATTGTTCCTTGGAAAACAAGGATGGTTATTTATATATTTAGTTTTTGGTTGTTACCACACCTATTTTATATCATGTCTGGGATGCTCAATAATGAGATAATTACTATGAGACCTTATGCACTAAGATATCCACTAGACATGCTCCGTATGGATATTTTGAAGGTGCGTGTCACAATATCGTTTTGAGAGGATGAACAATGGTACCTTTGACGTTTCAGGATTAGGTGATGAAGAATTTTCATAAATACCCTTTGGTGGTACATAAAGATGTTGAAAAGATGTACCAAGACCTCTGATGTCTGTTTTGATGGCTAAACATAATGAAAGGAGTCACAAATTTTGTCCCTCGATGCCTCACTTGTTAGTAGGCAAGGGTTGAGTGCCTATTTTGATCAGGTTTAAATCAACCCATTAAGGTTCCAGAGTGTAAGTGGGAAGGTATATCCATGTACTTAGTGATGGGATTACCACATACATACAGGGTACATGATTTCATCAAGGTGATTGTAGACTGACTCACCAAGTCGCACCACTTCCTAGACATTCTAGAGAAGATTTTAGTAAAGAGCTTGGGATAACTCTACTCACAGGAGATAATATGACTTCATGGAGTGCCCTCAAGGATCATCTCTGACCATGATGGTCACTTCACATATCAGTTATGGAGAGGATTTCAAGAAGCCTCCAAAACTTAGTTATGCTTGAGAACATTATTTCAATCCTAGAATGATGACCAAACAGAGCATGCCATTTAGGTCATGGAGGACATGCTATAGGTTTTCATGTTGGACTTTGGCTGTAGTTGGGAGGATCACCTTCCATTGGTGGAGTTTACATACAATAACAGATAACCTTCCATCATTGGTATGATAACATTGAAGGATTTGTAAAAGAGACCCTTTAGGTCACCACTTTGTTGGAATAATCCATGTGAGTCAGTACTCATGGGCCCGAAGTTGGTTCAAGCTACTACTGAGAAGGTGAAGATCATCCAGGAGTAGATGAGGAATAAAAAAAACCACCAAAAGTCTTATGCATACTGATGATGGAGACATACGGAGTTTGAAAATGGATACCATGTCTTCTTGAGGGTCTCACCTCAGCGTGGATTGAGGATATTTAGACACGGTGGCAAGTAATATTTGAGATCCATTGGTCCATTATAGATACTATGTAGATTTAGTGAGGTGGTGTACCACTTAGATCTACCACCACATAGGGTCTAGGTACATGATATATTCCATGCGTCATAGAAAATGTGGCATGTGCATGACCTGTTGCACATTATCGATTGGGGAGAGCTGGACATCGAGTATGGAGCTACCTTTATAGAGTACCCGATGAAGATATATGATTGGCATGAGAAGATACTTCATGGGTGATCAATTCCCCTAATGAATTCCCATTGGAATTATGAGAATCTTTAGAAGAGAACATGGGATCGGGAGACCCAGCTGCGAGTCCAGTACCTTCATATTTTTTATTAGGTTTTCTCTTTTTAGGATGAAAGTCCATAAGGTGTGGATAATATAATGACTCAGATTTTATGTTTACTATTTTTGGATATTATATGGATTATTTTTGAGAATAGGTGTTGAGACGAAGTGAGATTCCAAGTCCAAATGTGCCCAAAATAAATTCTTGAAGTATATTAAATATATTAAATAGCACACAAACATAGTTTTCCTAAAAAAGTGGAATAACTCTCAAATGAAAGACCAAATCAGAAATATGAGGGAACCATTGAGTTCAAAACATGGGTTATACCCTAGGTGTGACATAATCTCTCTCATTGCATGCCATTTGTGAAAAATTCATCACATAAAGAAAGAAAGAAAATAAATAAATAAATATTTTTTTTGTTTATTTAGAAGTAGTGAATTTTTCCCCTATAAGTACATGGTTATAGGTTTTTCCCTAGGGTTGAATAGAAAATATTGGAGACCTAAAGACCACTATAGGAGATAATTCTTGGCGAATGAAAATGGATCGAGACTAGATCGTGGATCGTTGCACCAATAGAGTTAGTGGATCTCATCAATGATGACAACCCAACCAATCTTCATCAACAATCGATCCGAACTCTAGGTAGGATGTTTGATTATGTATTTTTCTATCTTGTTTATTAATCCTAGATGAACGTGAATAAATTCCAAGAATATAATTGATATACGCATCATTGGAAGAACTAAATTGTTGTAATTGTTCATTTTATTATTTTGGTTTAAACCTCTTTGTTTTTCTTCTTATAAAACAAAAAAGGAAGGCCAAATGAATAATGGATAAGGTTCATTAGTTACATTTTTTGTCTGTTGGTTTTCTTCCTCCGTTCTTCACACATTCACTGCCGGTGTTTATTTTGGCCTGTGGTTCTAAAAAGTACTCAATATTTGATCATTGTGCGATCATTATTCAGAACAACATATCAATATATTGGGTGCAATTCATGATTGATGGTGTGATAGAGGTGCGACAATGATGGTGGATGATCAGAGGTGAATAAGAGAATATTTTGGGTTCTATTATTTCTGGTTTTGACGTATGGTGACAGTAGATCAATGAGGTGATTTTTGAGAAGATTCGAAACCCATATTATAGCTAGTGATGAAGGAAAGGATTTTCTGACCCCAATCTACATGTTCTAGTGAGGGTTGAAGACTAAGTGGCATGTAGGAAGACACAGAAGATATCCCAATGGATCTAGAAAATTTTGGGTTACATGGCGTGTAACTCGATGAGGGATGCTATGTGGGACCCCCATTTTGTGGTGCTAGTGTTCATCAGTGAGAAAAGTATCACATGATGCATGAATCAGTCACACACCATGTGGCCCCTCCATGATGGATCTACATATACTTCATAAAGTACAGAGACACAGGAAAAAGTACACGGCCAGAGGCATGTTTTGTACTTGGACACAGACCCAGCCACTTGTACATGGGATAGTACACGGACACAAACACTAGTACATGGACATGACCAATGACACACGGGCATGTGTCTAGTGATATCTACTTGTTGTGTACCCTTCCTACACATCATGTATTTCTATATTTACATGCCTTGTGAGGCTTTACCACACATCCAGACTTGAGGATAGATGGACACACTGTGTACCCCTAGTACACGTTGTGCACCACCTTTAAGAGTGTTTTTAGATCTTTTTTTCCTTAGTTTGGACCATTTTTGGTTGAGTGTATTCCCTTGGTCCATTTACTCAAGGGTACAATGCGACATTACATCCAAATCACAAGATTATGATCCTGTCTAAAGGCCAATTCTCAGATAGAGTTGTGGTGTTCCTCCATGAGGTTGCCGTGAAATCCTATATCGTCTTGGTTCCCTATGTGGGGTTTATGGAATTAGAATGAATGATCTGAGTAGGGAATTGGTCCTCCATCTAGAAGGCCACACCGGTAGAGTTTTTGGTATCATTGGCATATGATCCCTTGTATAGCAGGTTCATCCAGATTGGGTTCATGGTGTCCCCCAGCTATTCTAGCAAGACCCCTATCAGAGTAACACAGTCTTCTTAGATTGGTGATCTTTCTTAGGTGATCCCCAATGATATATACCTCTTTATTGAATGTATCTGATGATTATATAGCTCATAAATTGGATTCTTCTAGAACAAGCATTTAATTTTGTAGAATCTTATAGTTGGAAGTTGGTTATGACCGCCTGGTGGTGTGGTGTATTTCTTGATTATATTTGAGTGTTTATGTTATGCATTGATTTTTATATCTTTTATTGAGATGAAAATACTTGGTGCTTCATTTTTAGTGTTTTTGGGGTGTCTAATTGGGTATTTTTATACTAACCCATGCATGAGATTTTCCCACACATGTCATGTCTTATGAAGATGAAAACCCTTTTGATGGTGTCCTAGGAGGATAGGGATTGGGTGGAGGATAGCTGGAGATTGACATATCGAGGTGTTTACTGAGATCTTGTATTTGAATTATTCCTTTACCTTAGAACAGGTTGGACTCTTTATCATTTTTGGTTGGGATTGTATTTGTACCCATTTTCCACTTTCAGTACTTTACTGTCGTACTCTATTATGGTATCTTATATGTATTCATTTCAATTATTTTATTTATCATTATTGTTTGGGCTTATAGATGTGTGCATTTGTACTGGTACTTTAAGGTAATTCCTCCCATTTGTGGGATATGTCTACTCAGTGTTGGTCGCCAGACCTTGATCTATTGGAGGTGGGAATGTGGTAGTTATGGGTTGGATCTCAGTGGGTCGGGTCATGAAAAAATGATTCTTCGGAACTCCATGATAGCACTCATAATTTGACTATTTGTCTTCTCATGAAATTTTTAAGCGTGTGTGTATGATCTAGAGGGATTCATCCTGATATCATTAGAGTAATGATCACCGAAGATAAGTGTTATTTGAAAATGACATAAATTCAAATGTGGTAACCACTTATTTATATTTTTTTCTTAATTAAATTCACATATTATCTTAAGACCTTTACAGAGGATCATATCGAAAGTGATGATGAAGTTTAATTGATTTGATAATGAAATTTTTTAAATCCTCAGCCCACCAGCTTACACTGCATGTCTCGATACTAAAAATTGGTATTTGAGGGATCGTGTGAATTTTCTGACCCAAAAAAATTAAATTTTCCTTAAATTAAGTTGATGGTTTTGTTTTAGTCCCAACAGATTCAAGTGCACATCGATCAGATCTTGGATGGACAAGTTACGACCATCTGAAAAAAAATAATTTGGATCAAAATTGGGGTTTATAGGTATAGAAATTAAATCACACATTTATTTGTTATTTTTTCAGATCATTTTTAGTTACCCCAATTTTTTTCTAGGGTCTATCTAGAATCTATGGTTGAAATAGTTATGTCTAGAGGATGTAATTATGGATGGTGAGTTATTTCACATTAAAAATAATTCAGATTATTTAATAGGATTTTTGAAAATGGTGAAACAAAAAAAGGAGAAAGTATTAAGGGGGATAATTCTTTCTGGGTTTCAGTATAAGAATACAAAAATTTAAAATTTTTGTTAAAGGATAAAATAGGGGGTTCCACGTGCTATTAAAAAAGGTGTTTATAGAGCGAATTCTATTGGAATCCACCTAATGCTTCTACTCTAACCCAACCATCATGTGAGCTATATTGGTTGGCCACTATCACCCATGAACATCCCCAAACATCCCTCACTATGCCACCCCTTCCATATCCCTGGCGAACCACCATCACCCATGGCCACCCAGAAATGACCGATGTGACCGCCCACCACCACTCAAGCTTTCTAGTGCCACACCATCACCCATATTTAGTCATTACTATTCCCTACTGATAGACTCGATGGACACCTCTATGACCACCACTCTAGTGCTGCGCTCCATTTTTGACCAATGACCCACCATACCACCCCTTCCCATTTTTAGTTTGGTACCCCTACCACGACACCATCACAATATCCCATCAGACTATCCACATATGCCATCCCAGCAACCGCCACTTCTGGACATCGTCATTAGCCTCCCCCATTTGAAATCGTACTCGACTTCCCCTCCACCTATGGTTGGCTACCATATATTTTAAAACCTTATTGTCTCATGCAGAACACCCCCTTCTTGACTGGGATCCCCTACATGGGCCTACTCTAGTGAATCGACTGACCCATATCCTAACCAGGTCAGACAGACCTTGTATGGATTGGGGTGAGTCCTACCCAACCCAAAACACACTTGTGCAGGTTCTTCCCTACCCACAATGAGCCTAGCCAAAATTCTGGGGCCCATAGAAAATTTTAAATTTATAAGAAATCAATTTATTAATTATTTTAATTTTATAAAAATAATATTTGAAAATTAATTTAATTTTTGGAAGAAAATTAAATTAATTTTATGGCTGAAAAAAATATATTTTTTGAATTTAAATAATTTATTTAATTCATTGAATTTACTTAGACTTAAATTTATTTTAATTTAATTTTATCACACATTTATTTTATCATCCCACTAGTCATGATCATAGACATACCATTATTTTTCTAAGTTTAATTTTATTTAATTATTTATTAAAACTACATTTGATGATTGTAATAATTAATTTTATTTTGATGGTAAGCACATAATCATTTTTTTCTCTTAATATATATAAAGGCATGCAAATTTATCAGTATTAATCTGTATGTATTTTGGGCTTCCTGATCCCCCATTTCCTGCACGTGAGTATGTTTGTATTGTGATAATGACTATGTAAAAAGTGGACCACACCAAGATGAGACGGTATCCCAGAAAAGATGTGGAAACACTGGATCAAGGTGCGAGCTATGATACAAGTCAAGACCCAAATCAGGTATTATACCTATAGGGCCATAGTTGATCCGTTGAGTTTAAATAGATCAACCAATACCAAATTCTCAAGATCATTCACATAGTTTATTTAATCCATGCATTTTTTATCATTTTTGATAACACATTAAATAAAAAACAAATAATGCATTATTTAAAATGATTAAATATGTAATGAATGTTTTCTATTTACTATATGTTATTTTGAGTGTGATAGTAGAGTACAAATGGATTAAATATGAAATGAATTAATTATTCAAGTAATAATAAAAATCTTCAAAGTAATATTAATTCTTAATGCCTTACATCACATAAATTTGGAAAAAACTAGTTGTACGAGGTGCTCATCATCCCTAGTTGAGGGTGACTAATACTACCAAGATGTTATTATGAGACTGATAAGTTGAATTAACTAAATATGGTAGCAAATAAGTATCCATAGTTATATTTCTACCACTTTAGAATTAAATTGTTTAGGGAATCAAGGTTAAAATTTTGAGAATCTAATACTTCACTCAATAGTTTTAGGAAACATGAGTCAATGTAGTTGGCCATCTTAGTGCCTACCTTGAAACACTATGAGTAGTGGTGTATCCGTAACTTGGACTACAAGGAGTGGTTTCAAGGAACCTTGACACTAGAATACTCAAATGATCAGTTATTCTGAATCTATTAGTGAGCACTACTAGGTTTAGATAAAATAATGGAAGATATTTAATGATTTAATTAATCGGTAATGTCTAACTAATACTCAAGATAGAAGTAATAATTTGTTAGTGTTTAACTTTGTAGAATAATGGAAAGAAATAACATAGATATACTATGATAACTATTGGATAAAGAACATGTCATAACCAGAATGAGTTTTCAAACGAGTAATACAAGAGCTTGTGGAAAGTACTATGATATCGTAAATTCAAGGTACTAGTGTACCCAATACCTATTAAGCTACCTTGGGAAGTGAGGGTTAGAAAAAATTATTATAGGAGAATCATGTATGATTCATTTTATTTTTACAACATAATGCGATCATCAATGTATAATGTGAGTTGTGGATACAACAACAAGACATGGATGATTTCACATGTTGTCATATCACTGAGAAGCTTGCGATGAGAATGTAATGCAAGATGTGAATAAGGAGATGTTAACACTAAATATGTGTAAATTAAAATATGGATCACGGTATTTTAATAAATCTATTTCTAATATCTTTATCACCTACTAAATCTATTTTTTTAAGATTAAAAAAAGATCAAAATGGATAAGACACTTCATTACCTTTGGGTAAGGTTCACCAAGTTGATAATAACTTAACGAAAACTTAAACTTTTAGTTATTATGATGAACAAGAAGAAAGAAAAGGTGAATAATCCAATGTAATGTTTTACACAAAATACACCTTCACAATTTAATTAAAATACAAAAGGATGGTTATCATAAAAGATTTTATTTTCTTTTTATTTCAAGAGATAATTCTATGGATGTTTAAATGCTGTGAACCGAATTGAAGATGCAATAAGTTGCTTATTCTTTAGGTATATTCAATATTGTAAGTGATTTTTAAATTATAATTATTATGTATTAAATAAAATATGCCTATTACATATGTGTATTTAAATATAGTAACCAAGTAAGAATAGAAACATTATAAGAAGTAAGATGAATTCTCCAAGTTGATGAAAAAGGGTGATTCTTAAGTCAGCGGTGAGAAGTAAAAAACTTATAATTGTTAAGTAAATGGATTTAGTTGAACTTTTATTGAATATAAACAAAAAAATTTAGCTCATGTTTTAATTGGAAACAAGGATACATTATTCTAGATTTGTAATTAATGTTGTTTTGGTGTCTTATACTCAACTAAAGGTTTAATAATGCTTGAATAATTGGAAATAACTGATGAATATAAAACATAATACTTAGTTAGACCTAGTTATGGAAAGATAATTATTTTTCACGTAAAACTAAGTAGTTTACTTGGATAAAACTAGTATGGTTTCCTATTCTTTGGAGTTCATGATCTTAGGCATTATGAACACATAATTTTGGACAAAGAAAACTTTACAAATAAAAGTATGCCACAAATATTTCATAATTAGTTCATCTAGAGAGAATAATCTATTCTAAGCTTAATATAGTTTTAAATATACTTAATAATATTCATTTAAGTGTTTATTAAGGAATGTGAAATTAAAGTCTGGTATATGCATGGTCATAAGATATGAGTTTCTTTAGGCCCGTGTGCCGAATAATATCTTGACCAAACATTCATATATCATTATAATATTGCATGGAGTAATTCATAAATTCACATTACCTTATCCACATCAAAGGTATGATTCTAATAAAGAGGATATATGATGAGTCCTACTTGTTTATATTAATCAATACAATGCAGCATGGTGTAATTTCAAAATGCACATTTCCTCGTACACATCAGAGTCATGATGTAAGTAAAAGGGGTATCAATGTTAAAATATACATCCATTATAGAAACATCCATAATATTTAAGACATTCCTTGAAAATAGTGACACTATCCTATAACTATATTCCAACTATAAGGAAAAATGGATATCATATGAGTTATAGTATGATATAAATCAATTATTTCATAAGAACATGTGTTTAGATGTATAGTTTTTGTTAATGATATAAACAAACATGCATCAGGAAAAACACAATGTGCATCTAAAATAATTATCCAAATGTTTTCTAAAGAATTTTAAATAAACCTATAAGATAGAAAAGTGATAGTAAAATTAATATATTATATTTATATAAAAGGGTTCAAATGTCTATTTGAGATGGTGTGAGCAAGATTGACTTGGATTTAGTCAATACCAGAGATGAAAAATAGTTTTCATAGGAACAAGTTCCACAAGGGATTGTAGAAAATGATTTTTCTAGATATACATAATACATAGGAAGGATAAAATCATGAAAATAGTTTTATATTCACCATGATCGGTGATATATTATTCATTGAGAATAATAAATCATACAAGTATGAAGTAAATGGAAACACGTTAAGATTGATAGGGTAAATTAAAATACAATGATATATTACATATATCAAAGTATATGGAATTATTATTTTGAATAATATGGTGGGTATTCAAGTGAGACTATACATGGGTGGTACAATAATGGTACTAATAAGGATCAGTTGGTAATACCAAGTAATTATGCCTAAATCTATTAGAATTTTACTTATCATAACTACTTTATATGATCATTAAATTGGGTATTGGATGTCAATACCACCAATATTGGACTTCATCTATACAATGAAACTATAAAGGTCTGGTGAAACTATAGAATGATAATAAGTGGTACAAGTTACTAAAATATAGTTTTGGATTGAATTAAACAACAAGATATTAGTATATTCATTTGTAATGAATTTTTTCTATGTGTATAAAATAGGTTAGTGGGAGATACACTATTTTCCAAGTAAAATATGTTTGATAACATATGGAAAACAGTTATTGGTATTATAGTTACTTAATAGAAAAATGAAAGTAAAACTAAATATATTAACTTAAATTGACAAACTATGTAATAGGGAATGAGATATAACAAGGTAGATCTAATATTTTCCTAAACCAAGTAAAAATTACATATACTAACAAGTTATTGAAAAATAAAAGTTAGAATAATTCAAGATAGAATTGTTACTAGTGTTACATGACATAAATCTCTCCAAGAAGGAATGCATGGGGCATAAGAGGAGATTAAAGAGGTGAATATAATTCCATAAGAACTAGAATTGAATCCATCACATATACCAAGTTATTTAATATATATGGTATTTCCAAATATACTTTATAAGAAAATATAAATATATTATAGGATAACTACATGGGAAGCAGTCATAACTATTCAATTGTACTTGAGGAAGTATAAAGTATATGTACCTATTACTTGGAGAGAAAATGAAACTAGTTATAAAGGGACACAAACTAGTATTCACGAAGATTAATATGATATAATATCACAGTTAGTATAGGGTAATGAGAAAGAAAATATCATTCAAGCCAGTGGTATCCTATTTACAAATACTAATTATGTGGCAGCTTCTGATACAGATAAAGTAGTTTAAAAACAAAATAATTTATTCTAGTTCTTGGAATCACATATATTAAGTAAAGTTTTATCATAATATAAATTTTGATAATTTTACTACTACTACTAGAGAATATTTCATGTTTTGAAAGTGTATGAAAAGGTATATACTTAGGGATATCATATCTTGATGAGTTTTACTCAAGGAGGTGAATTCCTAAAAGGAAGAATATCCATGCAGTGTTAACATGGTAGAACCAAAAACTAAATCCATAAAATTAGTAGAAACATGATCTTATAATGTGAGAGAAAACAAGGTTAGTTTGGATCTAGTGAATGTGGGTGTGTTGGAATAGTGGGTTCCTTAAACCAAACTAAATAGAAATTTTTTATTATTATATCATATATAAAGTGAGTTATTCATAATGTAAACTTACCATAATAATGTTGATATCTATGATTCTACTATTTATATGTTAATGTCCTTATATTAATTATCATATAAAAAGGTTATAGTTGTTCTCAGTCTATAATGAGAACCTTGAGATATTATGATATTAATCTTATAGATATATCCCATGGTCTAGAAATACCATACTGACCAGACACAAATTATTTTTTATTATCAGCTGTTGGGGGATCAAAAGAATTGAGACTTCAACTCATTCTATTAACACATGGTGATCTAATTAGATGAAATCATGAAGACTGAACCACCAATAGGAACACCACATGTTTCTAGTTTCATTGGTAGTTCCTATATGTGAACACATATAATGGTCTCCTGAATTGAGATTATTATCAATGTGTACCATTTGATCACTTACTTTTATGCAAGATAAAATCTATGACATTGAAGTCATAATGAGGTAGTTTACATTAGGTGCATCATTGTTGGTACGACATTGATTGAATAATCAAGATAATTTTTTCACTTCTGAAAGGAAGTGATATCTTAGGCCTTTTTTGTAAATACCCCGACCCCAAGCCCATAGTTTATGGTTACTTTATTACATTGGTTCTAGATACAAGTTATCACACCCCAAATAACCAAATAGTTAGTAGTCTTGGTAAACTAGATACATACATGAATTTCACTTACATTTGAAAATAAAAAAATATAATAAAGTATTTTATTTTAGATCATCTTTATTCCCTCTATCATGTCCCTAAATAATAATAATGAAACATTTCCTAGAATCCTAGGGGAAATAAAATATAAAAAGTGATGAACTTAGATGATTAGTAAGGGTATGCGGATATTAGAAGATATCATGAATAAATAATAAAAATCAACGTGGAAAGGTAAATAACATAAACACATGTCATTTAACCAATAAATTGAGTATAATATGTCAAGAATAAAGGATGATCAAATAATCCATATAAATAATCACATGATCTTGAAACTTATCCATGGATATTACAATTAATAAAATAATCACACGAATATCAATAACTAATCTCATAACGATGGAATGAATAATTCCATACATCTGAAACATACTGTCAAGTCCTTGTTCCAATATATCTAAAATAACATTGAGACCTTGTGCCAATACATCTATATAAATAGGTAAGGCGGTATGCCGCCGTACACACAAGCGACATTATTGTTTTCCAACGGGTTGGAAGGTAAAAATTTAGATGTGATATTTTAATTAAAAAATGTATATTAATTTCATAAATATCATATTTATAAGTTAAATACATCATTATATCCAACCATAAGAGAAAGTTTGGAAAATTAATTACATCGGTTTGTAAGGCGGTAGTCTGTCATACACACGATCAATATTTTTGTTTCCCATTTGATGAAATAATATATGGATATAGGTAATTAACTTAACTTAATAAAATAAAATTATATTTAAGATAATTAGGTTGTTATATAATCATGATTTAAAAATATTTTAATGAGGTGTAAGAAGAAACAAAATAAAAACTATAATTTAAGAACATTACCTCTTCTTCGGAAAACTTCTTTAGGGTTACACCAAACACATTCCTAGGTTTTATTTTTGATAAAAAGATGACATGTAAGATAATTTTGGGGATTTCAGTAATATATTTGGGTAGGTATTGGCCAAAACAAATTTATTTTGGAGTGTGAACAGAAGAGGATAGGGGGTGGCCTTTTATAAGTGGGGGGAGACGACACACATGTAATTTTTGAAAATGAAAATTGTGACCCATGTTTTTATCATGAAAAAATCCTAAAAAATGGGTCATTATAAAACCATGGAATAAATAAAGACTAAATATTGATATAAAATATGATTTAGAGAAAATTTCGGTCATTTTTAACCCTTATATTTTAGTTTAACCCCATGTAAATCCTTTTTAAACCTAGCCGTGGTAAATAATTTTTACTAGTTTTACTATTCATTATGACAAAAAATTAATTTTATTTTATTATATAATTTAAATTATTATGATTACAAATATGGAATCCATTTATCAAATTTCAATTCACAAAATTGGAATAATTCAATTCAATATTAATCCAACGGACGTGTCAAAAAAATGGTTTTTCCTAAGAAAACATTTCGAAAGTTTTAAATGGTTTTATATCATAATTCAATATAAAATTTATTAAAATGATATAAATTTATTAAATTTTAATTTAATTGAACAAATTTTACTTTATAACTAATTTAAAATAAAATTTGACTTTGTAAATAATTTAGACAAAAAGGAAGTTTTCAATAAAAATTATTATTTTTCACTATTCATAAAAAAATTAAACTTTTCAAAAAATTATAAAAATTAAAACTAAGATAAATTTTAAATATATATTGAAAAAATAAATTTTATTTTTCAAATAAATTTTCTATAATTGGTTAAAACTAATTTAAAATTGTGTGCACAAAGCGCAACTAAACCACATTTTAGAAGAATACAATTTTTCAGAAAACCTTTTTTTTCCATTCAAATGGTTCTTTTTTTTCTAATAAATATAAAACCATTGAATTTAGTTTATACATGTGTAAACCATATAATTTTTATAATTTATTTTTTCCTATTAATACCTATAAACTTAACGACTAGGTTATAATAGGCATGATTAATTAATAATATTTTAATAGATTATAATGTTTTGTTTAAACTTGGTATTGTGTGAATCATAAGCTATCAAAGATATTGAGTTTATTTAAAAATAAATATATCATAGACTTAGGGTGTTAAATTATCTTCTAAGATTTTTTTGTGTCATAAATTCTGTCAATCATGATGTTTCTCTTTTAAAATCTCAGGGTGTTACATACTACCCCCCTTAAATATATTTCATTATCACAATTTAATTTTGATCTCAGTAATCAAGGGTTTGATATTTCAAAGTACTTTGTTTAGAAACAAACACCATAGGGTTAATAAAACATCCTCTTGATAAGTTTGAAATGGAATTAAAATGGTTTCCTAGAATAAAACATAACTAGGTTTCCAAATAATAGAACATTAGTGATAAGTAAATACATGGACATGGGAAAAAATGTAAATAATTATGGATAGTGATAGAGATCATTGATAAAAATAATTTGAATGATCATGAGAAAATAAATAATAAAAAAACCATAAATTTGTGATGAGTGAAAATACCATTAGTTCATAAGATAAAAAGGTTATAAGATCGCAATTTTTCAAGAATATTTTCTTAGAGTTGATGGATTCTCTTACAATTATGATAGAGAAAATCAGAAAATATACTTATAATTTCATCAATTGTTTGTGACTTGATCAATTTAAACTTAATTCCATACTTTAATAAATGAATATCCATGATGAATTTTTTATTCCTGAAAAAATAAAATTAACTTTTAATAGATCATAAGATCCATAAAAGAGTAACAAGATATTCCTACATCTTTACTAAAACCAAAATTGCGAGCAAAAGTTATCTAATATAGTACATTATTCTCTAATACCTCAATAGTAAGTCCCAAAATTCAACTTAATCCATTTCATAAAAAGTTAACCTTAAGACTCATCCAAAATATGTCTAACCAAATTCAAAGTCCAAAAATTTAGAAGGAAGGTCACTAAATCAACATTATATCCCCCAGAAAATATAAAGTGGCTCTTACCATCACATTAGAAATATGTAAATAGCTTGATCACTATAAAACCTTAATTAAAATATAAATTCTTATAAATAAAATAAATATCTAGTTATCAAATATATTCCATAAATCCAAACATGTAATAAAATATGGCAATGATAACATAAACCATTAAATAACTCACCAATTTCAATGTCACCAATACTATCCCATAAACATATATTTATAATTATTATCTCAACATTGATAAAATATTAAGGTCTATACTCCCTCAATCACAATTTTTCCAAAAAGATAAACTTGCCACTATATCACTTTTCTTGGTCATCGATACCATTAAAAATATGTTTCCAAATCCATAAAGAAATACTACCATAGTATAATAATCATACATTTAATGATTCTTATAATGAGAATATAATTGATAAAATAATTCTAAAACATATTTTTTTAATACAAATACACAAGACCTTTAATCATTCCACCTTGGATGTATTGACTACATAAACTTGACCATGATTCCTTAGCTTCTTCTGAGGTATATTCCCTTCATTCTTGGGACATTTTTCCATGTAGTGACCCATATCTTTATAGTTGAAGTATTGAAAATTAAAAACTTATTTATTTCCCTTTCAATCAAGATCATGTTGGTATTTCTCTCCATACTTTTTGCAAACTCCCATTCCCTTGAAGAAAGTACCAGGGTGTTTCTTTCAACAATTACCACATGTGAAAAAAATTCCTTCTTTCAATTATTCCCCTTATATATATTTTTTAATTTACATCATCTTATTCTATTGATTCTTTTTGAAGCCATAAGTTTTGGATAATTCTTTCTCTATCTTGATAACACATGATAACATGTCCTCATATTACAGGAATTTTTTGGAGACTAGTTCCCTTTGAATAATTGGATTTAACCCATCAATGAAATGGTCAATCATTATCTTTAGATTACGTATGTAGTCTATAACATGCATTGATAACATTTTAAATTTTACATCATACTTTTTAACATTTTAATCTTCCTTTTATCATAGACTCATGAATTTTCTCTCCAAATCCCATCGTTTCTTATGAGGAAAAAACTTTTCCAAGAAGAGTAACTTAAACTCCTTTCATTATATGATTGAAATTTATTCTTCATACTTAATGTTTTGAATCAATGGCCACCATTTATCCATATATTTTTAGGTATTATCAACTTCCATGAAAACTATAAGAACCTTTTCCCCTTAGTTTTAAATATATTAAGAAATATTTTTCGATCATGGCACTGATACAACACAATATTTTGAGGCCCAGTGAGCCCACAATTGATATTATAAAAAATATTAAATATATTAATATCATGTTCATGTAGTTTTTTAGAAATAATGTGAAATTTACTTCAAGTTTTGTCGATAGACGAATACGTTCAGTAAGAAGAGTATGACCAATCATCGTGTAGACCCCATACACACCATGGCCCATAATGATAAACTTACACCTTTCATATCTATATTATCTAGACTTGGATTTTGGACTGAAAGTATCATATCCTAAGCAGTTTTTCTTATAGAACGTGATGGTAGACTTTATAGTAGATTTTGAGATATGAAATGGAATATTTGGAGTGTGACACTTCTTTAGGTGACGTGTGATAATGGAAGTGATTAGGTTGGATCATGAGATAGAGGTCGGGGTTGGAAACTCCCCTACTGCATCGGGTCATAGGTACCCTATAAAGTTTTCACTGGTTTGAGTGGAACCCCCCTAATAGACTTTGGAGTGGGTCATCTACCAAGTAAAACCCACCTAACAGACTAGGGAATGGGTCCTATACCTACTAAGTGGAACCCCCCGATGAACTAGGGCGTGGGTCCTCAACCTACTATGTGGAACCCCCATGACAAACTAGGGTGTGGGTCCTCTATCTAATGTGTTAATCCCCCTGATGGACTAGGATGTAGGTGTTATACCTACTAAGTAGAACCCCCTAATGCACTAGGTAATGGGTCTTCTATTTGATATTTTCCCCCTCAACTGTGTGTTACAGTGGTGAGGTGTGGGTCCTTCACATGTTTAGCTCGATAGATACATGAGATGTTGAGCATCATAGATGGACCTTTTGGATCTATTTGTAGACTCATCAACCTGGGCTTGGTTATGAGATGTAAATCCCCTTTATCTATTTCTTGGGATTCTTTTATGAGCATATATCTATTTATTCGAGGTTTTTACATATTTCTTTGGGCTAAGATGACTACTTATATCATATCCTCTATTTTTACCCCTTTAGTTTTTAGGAAATCCTAATGGGTATGTATATACTCACCCCTGAATGGTATTTGCCTCACATTTTTTTTCTCATATAGAAAAAGGACATATTGACAATGGTTTATAAAGATAATAATAATACTCGGGTTCATATATTGCGTATGGTGGTCAAACTTGGATATCAAGAGCTAGGATCTCTCATATTTCCTTTATTCTAGTTGTTGTTATGTTGGGACTTCATTTTTGGATGGCATGTATTTTTCCTTTTAACACTTTGAGTTTCTTCTATATTACTCTTATGTATTCCCTAGAGTTTATTTCATGTATGGTTTTTTCTCTAAATATAACATCCCTTTTATTATTTATCTGCACTATTTTATGAAGATAGTTGGGTGCATCTGTACAGGTATACTCAAAAAAGGCATCACATTTATGTTATTCCTTATCGACACTTCTCGCCAGCCCCTAACCTATTGTAGGTGGGCTTGGGGTTATAGAAGCAAAGGATTACACTAGCCAGGTGTCATGTAATGGTTTGGGTCGTTATAGAGTGGTATCAAAGGTGGTTCATCCTCTGGTAGGAGTTGGAGTTATACCCCTAGTGAGGATTTTGTTAGAACTTTTGAAAAAAAAAATCAATGTGTCTTGAGTATGTCTTTTAGGCTAGGGAACCCAATTTTGGTATGATGGATGATATATCCATTCAATAAGACTCTGATTACCTTCTTTTCAACTCAGAATATCGATAAATTGGTTACAAGGAACAATGTTCCATGAATAATATAGGATTGAGTCCTTTTACCATCCTTCTTCTGTTATATGCCCATATATATATATATATATATATATATATTCTCATATTACTGTGGTATGCCTTGATCAATTTAGGATACCTATGAAAATAAAATCAGTCAGGATACTAATTCATGATCATTTTAATGATTTTATGAGTGATGATGTATTAGTTCAGGAGCTATATCATGAGATATTTCCTCCATGAGGGTAGGTAGTAGCATGAATTCCTATCGAGTATCATATTTTACCAGAAAGGTAGACCAAGGATGTGCAAATAATTAGTTCACTAGGTGAGTTCTAGTGCCAGATATCATTGATGTTATGTGGTAATATAGATCCCCGAGAATTGGAGGATTGGATTGAGTTAGTGATATAAGTCTTAAGGATCATTAAGAACCAAACTGATTAGATGGTTTTGATAGAAATCAATATTTTTCACAGAGCAATAAGGCACTAGTGGAGTCTAGTCACACAGATTCACGATGATTCTACACTTTCATGGACTGACTTCCAGCATCTATTTCATGAGAAGTATTACCCCTCATACTTGTGCTCAATTCATATTTATGAGCTTCTAGAGTTGAAGTAGAGTAGTAATATGGTTTTTAAGTAATCCACATGGTTCACTAAACTTACATGGTACTCTCTTAACAAGGTTAAAGATGGTTACTTTTGGGCTTGGAATTTTGAGTAGGTCCTCCACAGAAACATCTGTGCTAGTGTGGTCCCTCTTTTCATTTCTGCCTATGCTGGAGTGCTAGAGTCGATAATGGGAAAATAGATTCTTATATTAGGGACACTATATAGTTGACGTTGGAAGTGGAAATCATTAGGATGAGTCTTTTTCAGTAGCTAGCAGGATCCAATCATCATGATCTTAGCACATGAGATATTCCCATGGACAGTCTTAGTCATGTGGACATGCAGTGCATGGTTTACATAGAAGACCAAGTCAACTTGGAGAGGGGATATTCTATGCATGTGATAGGTGTGGTCACATGTTTTGTGATTTCTTGAACCGACATTCTGAGGAGGGATGGTAGGTAGTGGATGGACCACCACAACAGAGACAACACCAAGATCAGGTTTTACCCATGTGTGTCCAGGGTGGCCCCAAGGGAGGCGATCTTGTAAAAGGATTAGGTGGAGCTCTAAGAGGAGGATTTATTGGTTTAGGGAGATTTTATGTGATAATTACACCACCTCCACCACTACCACCACCAGGAGGCCCATTTCGGGATCAAGGAGCTGGAGGACGGGGTCACGAGAAGCTGTAGACCATGAAGTCTTATAACCAGACAACTCATGAGATGATATGAGGTATGATCTATGTTTATATAAAATTTTCTCTAGTACTTGTAGACATATTTGAGAGTCACTAATTAATTTTTGTATCCCTTGTGTGAGATCTATATCTCCCTATGGATACCTTCTCACAACGAATTTTTCTATAGGTTCCAACTAGGTGAGATTCATCGATGTTTCTTATCTGCCAACAGTACAATCTATTGTTTAATGGAGAGAGTTTCATGTGGTACATCTTGGTCATCATGATGAAAAATTATGAAATAATCTTGGGTATGAAATGGTTCCCCATAGTTTAATCTTAGACCGACTGTCATCAAATAAGGGTCATATACCTTCGTATAAATAGGATGAGTCTCTCCTTTATAGGAAAGATAACTATCATGTTTAAGATAGTGGGATTTGTGAGAAGGAGGTGAAAACTCTTCACTTATCTATTGGAGAGCTTGAACCTTAGCACAATGATATCTTCAGGTTTCTGTATTACTTTAGTAGTGGAGGAATTTATGGATGTATTCCCTGAGGATATTTTAGGATACCTTCAAGACAGGAGATAGATTTATACACTACCTTTCACACTGAGACTGTAATGATATATTCTACAAAATATCATATTCCCCCACCGAGATCTAAGAGATGAGGGTGAAATTTGAGGTATTTCAAGAGAAGATTTTTATTATACCCATTCGCTCCAGGGAAACTCTATTTTTGTTCATCAAAAAGGCGAATGGGATCTTGTGACTTGTGTTGATTATATTTTTCTATACCACAAAATGATCAAGAACAAGTAACCCTTTATGAGGATTAAAAACCTCTTTAATAATACAAGTGGCATGAGTTGTTTCTTGAAGATCGATCTCAGGTTTAGCTACCACCAATTGATGGTTCATGAGGATGAGATTTTGTAGCTGGCATTCGGATGTCACTATGGACACTATGAATTCCTGGTGATGACTTTTAGTGTGATGAATTACACATTTCATGTTCATTTCTTTGATAAACTAGATCTTCCAGCCATACTTGGACTGATTTTTTATTATCTTTATTGATGACATATTCATCTAATCTATGTTAGAGTAGAAGCATGCAGAGCACTTAAGGATGGTCCTAGACTTACTTTGGGAGCACTAAATTTAGGTTAATCTCTTGATGTGATAGTTCTAGATCCGCAAAGTTCAATTTATGGGGAATTTTATTTTTAATAATGAATTATCTATGAAACTAATGAATATTGAGGTAGTTATTTCTTGGGATCCACCTAATAGAATGTCATAGCTGCAAAGCTTTATTGGCTTCGTGGATTACTATAAGAGGTTCTGGAATAATTATCTTGGTTTGAAACCCCTTTGACCACCCTAATATGGAAAGGTTATCTATTTAATAGGACTGGGTAGTGTTATAGAGCCTTTACATATTTGAGGATCAGGTTGACCAGTACTCCTATATTGAGACTACCAGAGGAGGGTGTGGAGTACATAGTGTATTGCGATGCCTCTAGTGTTGGTATCGATTGTGTGTTAATGTAGAGGTAGATGATGATCTCATATCGGTCGAGTTATTTTAGACCCCATGAGTATAAATACATGAATCAAAACCTGGAGTTGGCATCGGTAGTATTCACTATGAATATGTTGAGGAACTATCTTTTGGGAGATAACTTTGTTGTTTACTGATACCATTAAAGTCTTATATATATCTTCAAAAAGAGATATCTGAACCTGAAACAGTGGTTCTGGTTGGAGTTCCTATAAGAATATGACTTCAAGATAGTCAATACTCTGGGGAAGTTCAATGTGGTGGAATATTACCTTATCAAGAAGTCATTTTCTCACTTGGTAGAGGAGGAGTCAGAGAAATTATAGTCTTTATAGCTGAAACTAGTGTAGAAGTGGGGTACAACTTATCTTAAATCAATTTTATTGACTCCTATTCTTCCCCAGTGCATGAGGGAGGATTTGTTGGGATACATAAACTATGAGGTTCTTCACGAAAAGATATCCTCAAGAGATTCATTGATGGATTTTTTTAAGGAGGGGAGAACATCATCCTTTTCTAGGGATAGATGGTGGTTCTATTCATGATGTGAGAGGTGGTGATGGGGGAGTTTCAAAATTCTCATTTAACTGTATATCCTGATGTAGGTAATATGTACAAGGACCTTTATCATAATTTTTGGTGGGATGGAATAAGGTGAAGTTTGTTCAAGTTCATCTCTCGGTGTCTCACATGTCAGCAAGTGATGGTTGAGCACCATGTCTTGGAAGTCCTGACACAATCTCTTGAGATCCCATAGTGGAAATGGGATGGAATATCCATGGATTTTATTCAAGGAATTCTATGGACAATGGGAGTTTAAAATTCTATTTGGATGAATTTTTACTAATTCACAATGTTGGTACACCTATTTTCTATAAAGGAGAAGAGTTTGGTGAAGAGTCTGGGATAGTTTTATGTATGGGACATCATCCAACTCGAAGGGGTACCCTCGATGGTTTTATATGATTATGATGCATAGTTTATGTCATAGTTTTGGAGAGGCCTATAGGAGGCATTTGAGACCCAGTTGTGGATAAGTACAACATTTCACCCCCAGATGGAAGGGAAGACCAGATGTACTATAAAGGTGTTGGAGGATATTCTGAGAGCTTGTGTTTTGGAATTTGGATGGATCTAGGAGGATCACTTTTGATTTGTATATATTTCTTATAATAACAGATATCACTCTACGATTGACATGGAACCTTTAAAAGTCCTATACGGGAGACCTTTCTGGTCAACGTTGAGTTAGATTGAGATTAGTGATCCATATATTGTTTTTCTAGAGATGGTGCAGTCGATGATGGAGAAAGTTAAAGTGATATGGGAGCATATAAAGATAGTCTAGAGGTGAAAAAAATATTATGAAAATCAATGTCGTAGGCCATTAGAGTTCAAGAAGGGAGACCATGTTTTCCTAAGAGTCTCCCCATGACGAGGATTACAAAGGTTTGGCTGGGGAGGCAAGCTATCCTGGAGGTGCATCAGGACATTTGAGATCTTATGGAGGGTTGATGAGTTTACTTATGTCCTAGCCTTACCCATACAGTTGGAGCAGGTTCATGACCTCTTCTATTTTTCATAGATAATAAGATACGTGAATGATCATATTCACTTCATTGATTGGGGATGCATGGATAATGAGTATGGAGACACCATCATAGAGTACCCAGTGGAAATGAAGGACCAACAAGAGAGGATCTTATGAGGAAAAAACATTCCATTGGTTTATGTTCTATGGCACCACATGAGCATGCATGAGAGCTCTTGGGAGAGGGATACCTAGATGAGGGATCAAAATCCCCACCTTTTTTTAGCTTTTACTTTTTGAGGATGAAAATCCTTGAAGGTGGAATAATTAAGTGGCCCTATTTTTTATTTTTAAGACTTTTAAATTTATTAAGAATTTTCTTTGGAGCCTTACCCAGAGATGACACGATATTTAAAGGCCCCATGAGCCCAAAATTTATTTTATAAAATAAATAAATATATTAATATCATGCACGTTATTTTTTTAAAAAAAAATATATATTCTGAGTGGAGCCTCAGATCAAAAATATAAGAGCACATTTGAATCTGAAATGTGGGTTTTACCCCAGGCACGACCTAAAGTCGGTCGTCGATGTGCATTTAGATTAGGTAGCCATTGTCAAGTAAGTTAAGTGGATAATTTAATTAATTCATTTAATACCCATAAACCAATTTTCCCTATATAATTTATACTATATAAATTCAATTGAGTTAGCCACATAACTCTGGGATCCTTGAGAGGAGGTTTAGAGTGTTCATCATTGGTGAATTGGAATCAGATGGATAATTATGATAAGATCATTGTGGATCGAGAGGTAGCGAACAAAATGAGTCTTCTATATCACCAGAGAATGATTTATTCACCAATGATTGATATAAATAAATATATGGATCTTAAATTATGGTTTCCACCCTTTATTAAAATATTGAACATGGATATATATATTTATATGCTTTTGATCTATGTTTTCCTACCCTTTGCATGATCTCGTTGATGAATTAAATTGTTTCATTCAATTTATTATTTTTTTGCCATGATCACTACATGAATTCCACATTTTAAAATCATAGGTCAAGAACGCTTAGCCAATGATTTTTATCACCCTTTGTTATTATGCTTTCCCCCCATCATTCTTAATGATCTTTACTATTGGCCTACGAGGCCATGGTTCAATATTTTAGGGGTAGGTTTGAGTGCGATCGAACCACTAGATTCATGGTGGCTGTGAAAACAATGATTGGGACAATGATTTAAGGATGGATCTAGTTTCGTTTTGGGATGTGGGTGATAATTTCCATGGATCTGGGATCCTGGATGAGAAGAAGATGATGAGATTCCCGTTCGAAGATGCATGGATCTGTGTGAATGATCATTTTATAATTTCCAACCACTAGAGGGCTGGAATCGATGACCAAAGGTGATTTTATATGATTTCATGTGGTCAAAAGGTATGATTCACAACAGGGAGTTTAGATCCAGAGACCATGTGAATAATTTGTAATTTCTATGGAAAAGTCGACTACACATCATGTAGTCGAAGAACACACACTGTGTAGCCCCACATAGCTATACAAACTAGGGTTTTAGGGAATATATGGATCACACACTATGTGGCTGGGTTCACAGGCCATGTGAACCTCCTATAGTGGATAAGATATATTCTAGATGTATATATCTAGAGATTCATGCAGGAGGAAACACCGTGTAATCTGAGAGTACATGGGAATGGGATAGTACTCGGTATGTCTAGGTAAACGTCAAGGTACACATGCACAACCCTAAATAACACAAGCGCAACTAGGAGCACATGGTGAAGGTATCAGGGTTCTCAGTAAAATCCAGTGGGCTAGGAATTTAATTTTTTTTCATCACTAAAGCATAAAAACATTATCAACTCTAATTATTTGGCCTCAGTACGATGTGAGGATCCTGTATGTTTTAATTAGAGCATAGTAAATAAAAAAACAGATACCTCATTCTACAAATATGTGCACAATTTTTTCATAAGTTTATGTAATTGTTTCTTAAATGATCTGAAGCCAAATCCATCTATATCATCCACACACACTTCTTGAATCTTTATGCACACCATTATTTGGATTCCAGGTTCTATAATGGAGCTACAATGATCACTTCGATGCAATGAAGAGCACCACGATCCTTAATCTTTATACCATGAACACAAACTTAGATCATTTCTTGATTGATAGATTCACTCTTTAGGAATAATTATTAGATATAATCTCTCAATTCCAATGGAATGAATATAAAAATTTGGGATGAGCTTCTCTCCATTTATATAGTGTATATTGATTATACCCGGTTAGGGTTCCCGACCCCCATGTACTGAACATCCACTAAATAAGTATTATAAATAATTGTTTGTGATGAATTAAACTACATCATAAATATTATTTATATTTTATCACATACCTTTAATATATATTAAATATATTACATGAGAATCTCAATATATTAACTCAACTCGTAACTCCTAATAATATTAAATGAACCTAAAATATTATATTAATATTTGTTCATATATTATTAATCCTTGTATTTACTTAATCACTTGTAAATACATGTAATAAATAAATTCAACCCAATTATTATTTACTTTAATAATAATGGATTTATTTATTTATAGGTGATCAATAAAACATGGATAACACTTGGACCCCAAGGTAGGGCCCACCTTGTCTTATATTTCTATTAAATTGAATAAGGAAGATTCTTGAATGTGCTATTATGTGTGACCCTCTAGGAAATTATCTCAATAGAAGTGTATAATACTCATAGGCTAAGAGTAGAGTCTAACAACCCATCAAGGCCCCTAAATAGATAAGGAAAAGTCATAACAACAAATACCAACCTACAAAAACACACTGTAATATAATCTCTTTATCATATGATATATCTTAAAGCAAGATGCACACTTGTGTCATCATCCTTTACTCGCTTTATAATTTATTGATCTAACTAGACATACTTACCTTAAACTACCATGGAAATTGATTTATAAAGGTACTACCATCCTGATCAACCAGGACTGAGATATCTCTTTCTCAACTCAGAAGCAACAAATCCTATCTTGATCATTCAACTAGTGTCATTCCAACAATGACGCACCCAACACAAACCACCTCACCATGAATTAATTGTCATTATTTTTCCTTGAATCAAAGTATGTGATCAAATGAAACACATTGATAATGATCTCAATTCATGAGACCAATACACATTTCCATAGATAGGAAAAACCAAGGACACCTAAAACATGTTGTGTTCTTATTGGAGGGTATGTCCTCATGATCTCAAGTACTAGAGATCACCAAGTGAGAACTTCATGAGAAGTATAAATGCTTATGATCCCCCAGCACCTGTTAGTCACAAATCATCTATGTCTTATCAGTATGATGTATCTGGACCATACAATATTACTTTAATATTACTGTCATTGTAATGACCCAAACTGTTGTAAATAAAATTCCTCTTTCATTTTAATTAAATATCTTATTATATAATATGGTTATAGAAAACACATTTACTTTTTTTTATTACTATTCCCATTGTATTTAAAATACCGTTATGTATCATTACCATTTATAATATATCTTTTGAACAGTGATCACATGATTAGTATAAATATAGGATTTTAACAAATCCAACTGTCACAGACAAAGGAAGTGATGACTTCAACTGGTAGGATCATACACTATGAATCCCATTTATCAGATCTTATGAGGGAGATAGAAAATCTAGTCTTTTACCTTACTAAGAACAATTTGAGATCCAATAACTTAATAATGAGTGAAACTATTTATGAGATAATTTCATGCTCATCAAGATCATGACACAAACCATGTTCATAGAACCACCAATGAAAGTCACACCATCACACACCTTACCCTTAGGGAGTTTTCTAGTGTATTAAAGGGATATGTAACAAGAACCTAGCAATATGATTATGTATACTATTTTTTTATATAATAATGAATATATTTCCATCCAATTACTATT
Source organism: Viscum album (assembly GCA_963277665.1). NCBI lineage: Eukaryota > Viridiplantae > Streptophyta > Magnoliopsida > Santalales > Viscaceae > Viscum > Viscum album. The sequence continues at coordinate 1,851,950,975 of OY728156.1, forward strand.
ACTTTATAAGTGATTTTTATTTTGATTCAATAAAACACAAAATATATTTTTGATTAATATTTAAATTTGATTAATGAATTTATGAATTAATGGATTCTTGAAATAAATAATATTTTAATAAAATATTATTATTAAATAAATTTTATTAAATTTAAATTATCATGTAATTTTATATGAAGTCAAATGTAATTTTTTATAAGTGTTCATAAAATGTTATTGTCAAAAAATCTATTATTTTCAACAAATTCCAGTTTTTAATTTAAAAGTAAAAATTTACATATTTATAAAATTATTTATAAAAAATGAATATTATTTTTTGAATTAGGACATCAAAATTATCCAACTATGAATTTTTCATAATTTTCTGAGACATTAGGGTTTTTGGGTAAAAATTAAATACCTTATAAATATACTTTGTGTTTTATGACATAACAATTACCCAAAAGTGATGTAATAAGTAATATAAATTGTATCCATGTCCAAATATGTGTTTTAAATTTAAAACAATTTTATTTTAAGTTTATTTTATTTATTTTTTAAATCCATTATTAATCCTCAAAGACATATAATTTATTTTAAGATTTTAAAATCATTTCTTTAAAAGTGTGACTGACCTCCACATCAACAAGATTTATATTTTAATAATTTCGTACCTTTAAATTCTATAATAATAAAAAACTCTCCTCTTTGAAATAAACCATGGGCAAAAAACATGGGATGGTTTGTGATTTTGGATATTTTATTGTGTAGAAGCCAAAACCAAAATAATAAAAAAATCTCCCTCTTTTCCTATATAAACCTACCCAATCTCCCATTTATCTTCACTAAAACTCCTTGCATCACGTCTAAAATCTTCCATAAACTTCCTAGAGTCCTCCTAAGGCACCCCTGAGCTTTCAAGAATCCCCTCCGAATCATTTGGAGTCACACACTCAAGTAAGGGATCTTCCACTCTTCTCTTTTATCAAGCACTCCTTTTATGTTATGTATTTTAATTTTCATTTTCTTATGATGGGATATAATATTACATATTCCAATTAACTTCCATTTTATTTATAAATAATTAGATCTTCCTTTCAATCTCATTAATCCTCCCATGATCCTTTACGTACACCCGTTACTATGCTGAGATTTCATAAGGATTTTTTTTCTCTATTTATGTTTCTTCATTACCTTATGCCTTCTATTTCAAAATTTATAATGGTGGGATATGATTTTCCATGTCCTTATTATTGACCATTTTATTTAAAAATAATTAGATACCCCCTATTCTCTCATCTAACATTTTTATTAATTTTTAAGTAACACCATTATATTGCCGAAATTTCACTACAATTTTCAATGCCAAAAAATTGTGTAGTGAATACCATACCCATTATCATATCAAGGGTATTCACCTTTATGAACATATAATTATTGATTTGGGACTTACATGTATGTAATCCACATTACTTTACTATGTAATAAATTATTATTATCAATGAATCCATATCATATGATCTATGTGGTACACATAAGCATGAGAATGAAATGATTATGATGGGTGCACCTAGATAGCGCTACAATGCATTGGGTAATGTTTAATATCATGATACATCTTATTGGGATAGGGTTTTACCTGATTTATTTATGGGAATTTTTCCACCATGAAGTCTTGGTGGTTTATCCTTGACCTATGTTCACGATTCAGTGTTTTAAGTTGTTTCCCCATTTCCCATGTTATGATTATCATGCTAAATCATGCCTTATTATTCATGTTACTTTTATTCCTCATTGATATGACTATTTTATAACATGTATCACTTATTCCAAGTTTATTACCTTATCAAGATTTATATCTCACCCCTTTCTTATGTATGTGCCCAGGTTATCCCATGTAGTTTTAAGTTCAAAGGAGTATTTTGAGCATGTTAAAGAAGTTTTCAATAAATAATGTTAATGAAGTTTTTAATAATGTTGTTGTATCCCATGTTCAAGAACTTATGTTATATACCTAATTCCTAAAGAAACTATACTTATCTATCTTTTAAGTTTTATTGAGTTTAATTTTATGTAATAAATCAAGTATTAATGTGTAACACAAAGCATGGTTGTCATAATTGGTATCAAAAGAAAAGTTTAGTTATTTTTTAGATTAGTATTAGAGAACTATAGAGAAATATTTAGGGCTAAAATTTTGGACAAGTTGTTCTGGGCCTAACTTAGGGTAACTTGGTACATGAAAATGGGCCTTACTATGCATCTGGTTTGACACTCTTGGGGGATATGCCTTGGTAAATTCATAAGCTCATTATGAACTATTGTTAAGGGAAAAAATGACCATAAGAATACATGTTAGTAAATAGATCATGGATAACATAGATTGAAGCCTTGAATTTCATAATTTAGAGAAATAAATATAATTTTTTAGTTATAACTTTAATTTCCTTGGATTCCACTTTATATGTTTAATAGTTTAAGATACCCATACCTAGTTTTCCATTTATTTTAGCCAATGGTAAGATATAGGAGGAATCAGATTGATAACTAATGTGAAGGGAAATTTGATGATTGGACCAACAATATTCCCAACCCAATGAGAGAAGGAATCAAAAACTTTGTCATGATAATATCTCAGCTAACTTAAGTTCTGAATAGAAACCTAGATCAAGAGGAGTTACCAATCCCCCTTAAGAGAGAACAAACTGCAACTGAGATCTTCACACGACAAAGGCCTCCCACTTTCAATGAATCAGATGATCTCTTAATCACTAAAAAATGGATCAACTCCATTAAGAAGATATTATCCATTCTTCAATGTTCTAAAAAAGAGAAGTTTCTTTTATATTTTTATCATATGGAGGGATAATATGATCAGTGCTAGACATTGATCATCAATACAAATCTTGAGGAATAGATCGAAGTAATAGAGTGGAAGGAATTCTAAAAAATGTTTTTTGATAAATATTTTCCTTACACGCTTCATCTTAAAATAGAAAGGTATTTCCTTTCACTCAATAAAAAATATAATAGATCTATTGGGACATATGGGAAAAAATTCACAAGACTTGCATAGTACGCCTCCAGTTTTGTAGTTACCCCCAAATACAAGGTCGACTGCTTCTTGGGTGGGATGAAACCTAGTCTACAAGAAGCATTGGTGATCTATGATTTTGATAACTATGAGAAAATTTTCCTATTTGACCTAAAAGTTGAGATAGTGATAAGAGAATATCAATAATATCATGAAAAAATAAGAGTAAAGTGAAGTTTAATTATGGATTTATGATGGATAAGTCTAATGGTTCCAAGAAATTCCAACATCCCACTTGTCAAAGGTGCATAAAGAATCACCCTATAAATTTTCAAAGGGAGATAAAGAAATTATTTAGGTGTGGGAAGGAAGGAAGACTTGATAATAATTTACAATAGGAGAAACTCACTAATGTTATAGATGAAAGGAATGTTACAACCAACCATTAATGTATTTTTCATTGATATAACTCAAGGAACCAAAGAAATTTTCAAACCAATGCCCTAAGCCAAGGGTTTTAGGAGGAAACCAAAATCCTACAAGCCAGTAAGGATGAGATATTTCCCTCACTACCACTGAAGTGAATCATGACAATTAATTGGTGAAAGTTATGCTATTTATTCATTCCATAATAGAGAACATACTTTTTTATTATAGTTATACACATTCCTTTATTTCAAGAAAGTTTAGTAGAAATATTTAAACACCACAAAAAATCATGGAAGTAGTGATGTTAATGAAAATGGAAAATATGGAAACTATTTCATCCCATGTAATAACTCCTAACCTATCACAATTTGTGGTATGAACTTCATAGGGAACCTTTTTATACTTAATTTGGTGTAATTTGATGAAATTATAGTCATGGATTGACTTTCCCTGTATAGATCCAATATAAATTTACACGATAATAAAATCACTCTTCATATAGAGAATTGAACCTTTATTCTCTACAAGTTCAAGGAGTAGGATGAAATTTGTTTAACACCGTCATCTCAATCATGGATATTATTACCCTATGAGAAATCATATCTAGATCAAATGATTGATTCTAAGAAAAGGACCATCCTCAAAGACATGTCTATTGTGAGGGAAAAATATGATGTGTTTCTAAATAATTTTATAGTCTTACCCCTTGTAGGGATGTTGAATTTTCAATTGATCTTATACCTGGGGTGTTGCTAATATCCAAGACTTTGTATAAAATGGCAGTTGTAGAAATTAAGGTTCTAAAGAAACAACTATAGGAGAATCTGGATAAAGGGTTTATATGCCCAAGTGCTTAACCATGGTGTGCACCAGTCCACTTTGTGAAGAAGGATGGTTCAATGCATCTTTGAAATGATTATCATGAGATCAAAAAGATCATGATAAAGAAAAAGTATCATATATTGTGGATTGATGACTTGTTTGATGATCTATGTGAAGCACAATACTTCACCAAGATGGATCTTCAGTCTAGATATTATCAAGTAAGGGTGAAGAAGGAAGATATCCCCAAGACCTCTTTTTATACAAGGAACAAGCACTATGAGTTAATAAGAATTCCATTAGAACTCACTAATGCTCCAAAAATATTCATGTATTTGATGAGTAGAGTATTTATAGATTACCTTGAAAAATTTATGGTAGTATTTATAAATGATATCCTAATATACTCCAAAAGCTTGGAGGAGCATGAGAATCATTTGAACACTATGATAAAGACCGTACTAAATGATAAACTTTATGAAAAGTACAATAAGTGTGATTTATGGTTAAAGTAAGTCTCATTCATAGGGAATATTATCACAAGAATTGAGATATTTATGGATCCTTCAAAGAAAAAAGAAATCGAAGGATGGACAAGGCCAACATATGTGATAGATATCTATAGTTTTTAGGTTAGCTGGGTATTATCGTTGATTTCTGAGAAAGTTATCATGATTGTCGAACCCTCTTACCAAGATAACTCGGAAGGGAGTCAAGTTTTCTTGGAATGATTAATGTGAATAAATATTCAAGGAGTTATAAAGGAGTCTTATCACTACCCTTATTCTCACATTACCCACAAATAGAAAAATTTTCATAGTATTCATTGATGCTTTGAATAAGGGATTGGGATGTGTGTTAATGAAGAATGAAAAATTCATTACCTATTCCTCAAGTCATTTGAAAATTCATAAGAAAAGATATCCCACACATGATCTGGAGTTGGATGCTATGATATTTGTGTTGAAAATCATGCGACATTATCTCTATGGGGAGAAGTGTGAGATATATACTGATAACAAGATCTTCAAATATATATTCACATAGGATAATCTTAATATGTGACAAAGAAGATGATTAGATCTAATCAAGGACTACAAATTCTCAATTCACTACCACCCTGGTAAATAAAATAAAGTGGCATATGCTATAAGTAGAAAGGATCCATCAATTTTATCATTGATTAGAATTGAGAAGGATCTAATATTCTTAGAATTGAAGAGGATGGACATGAGAATCATAAAGGAAGGACCATCATCAATCCTGTCATAAATAATTTATCGAACATCTCTTTTTGAAAGGTGAAAGGATGATAACAAATATTATGTGAGAAATCAGAAGAAAGTGGGAACTATAAGAAATGGGGAATCCTTGGAGTTCAATTTTAGTTTAGAAGGAATTGTGATATTTGAGTCAAGACTATGTGTTCCATCAAATCCTAAGTGAAATAAGGAACTATTGGATGGTGCATATACATCAAAGTGTTTGGTATGTCAGCAAGTGAAGGATGAAAGGAAAAATTATTAGGGGATGATGAAACCATTACCCATACCAACATGGAAATGGGAAAACATCACCATAGAATTTTTCATCAGACTTCTAAATACATCCAAAGTAAGTAATTATATTTGGGTTGTTTTGGATCGTATTAAAAATACTGTACACTTCATTACAATAGAGAGGATTTTTCACTGGACCATATTGTATGGATATACATCAGAGAAGTGGTGATACTGCATGGAGTACCACTATCGATTTTGTCCGATTGAGATCCAAGATTCACCTCTAAGTATTGGAAAAGTATACAACATTCTCTAAACACTGAGCTAAACTTTAGTATGTATTATCACCCTAAAACTTATGGAAAATCTAATTAGACTATCCAAACACTTTAGGACATTTTTAGAGCATGATCAATTGAATTCAAAGGAGGATGGGAGAAACATATTTCTCTTGTCAAGTTCTCATACAACAATAGTTTCCACTTGAGAATCCAAATTGATTCCTATTAATCCATTTATGGTAAGAGATAAAGAATAATGATATGTTGGGATGAAGTTGGGGAACAAAAAATTCTAGGTCCTAAAATGGTCAAATAAATAGTGTATAAGGTTAATACAATTTAGCAGCACATCAAGGATGCTCAGAGTCGAAAGAAGAGCTATGTTGAAAATCATTGACAAGACCTAGAGTTTGATGTTGAAGGAATGGTATTCCTCTTCATATCTCCATGGAAGAAATTTATGAGATTTGGGAAGATGGTAAATATTAGTCCAAGGTACATTGGCCCTTTAGAGATCCTTGATTGCATCATAATGGTGACCTATCAGCTAACACTCCCAACAAACCTATCTCAAGTACATAATGTATTCCATGTATCCCTCTTTAGAAAGTACATACCATACCTTTAACATGTACTCAATCTAGAGATAATACAATTAGAGAATGACCTTTCCTATGATCATAATCTGATGAAGATCTTAGATATTAGAGAAAAATTTCTATGAAATAAGAAGATTGCCCTAGTCAAAGTGTTTTGGAGAAACCAAAATCTTGATGAACAAACCTGGGAACCAAAGTAATTTATGAATAAGAGTTTCCCTCGTATGTTTTAGTGTGGGAAAAGAAAATTTTGAAGGAAAAATTTCTTAACGGAGGAAGATTTTAATGACTAGAACCATTATAAATAAAACCCCCCTTCCATTTTTATTAAATATCTTATTACAAAATATGGTTCTAGAAAACACATGAACTTATTTTGTCTTATTATGACCATTTTATTTAAAATACCATTATTTATCATTACCATTGATAATATAGACGTTGAACAATGATCAAATGATTAGTATAAATATAGAGTTTTAATAAATCTAGTTATCACAAACAAAGGATGTAATGGCTTCAACCATTAGGATTATACCCAATGAAGCCAATTTATTAGAGATTCTAAGGGAGATATAATTTTTAGGATTTTCCCTTGACCAAGACCAAGCTAAGATCCAACAACTTAAGTATGATATAAACTGTTAATGGGAGATGTTCAATATCATCGAGATCACGCCCCAAACCATGTTCGTCGAACTGCCCCATGAAAGTCCCACCATCGCACACTTTACCCTTAGGGGAAGTTTGTTGGTGTATTAAAATGATATGTAACAACACCCTAGTAATATGAGTATGTATATTATTTTTTTATAGAATAATGAATAAAGTTTATTCATATTATTATTACTTTATAAATTATTTTTATTTTGATTCAATAAAACACACAGTATATTTTTGGATAATATTCAAATTCAATGAATGAATTTATGAATTATTTTTTTTTGAAAAAAATAATATTTTAATAAAATATTATTATGAATTTTTTTTATCAAATATAAATGATCATATAATTTTTTATGAAGTCAAATGTAATTTTTTATAAGGTTTCAGAAAAATGTTATTGTCAAAACCCCCATCATTTTCAATAAATTCCGGTTTTTATTTTAAAAGTGAAAATTCACATATTTATAAAATTATTTATATAAAATGAATATAATTTTTTTAATAAGGATGTAAAAATTATCCAACAGTTAATTTTTCATAATTCTCTGAGAGAGTGGAATTTTCAGGTAAAAATTAAATACTGTATAAATATACTTTGTGTTCTATGGCATCAAAATAACCCAAAAGTGATGTAATAAGTAATATAAATGAGATACACGACCAAATATATGTTTTACCCTTAAAATAATGTGATTTTAAGTTAATTTAATTTATTTTTTATAGCCATTATGTATCATCCTAGATTTATAATATATTTTAAGATTTTAAAATAATTTCTTTAAAAGTGTGACTCACCTCCATATCACCAAGGGTAATATTTTTATAAGTTTGGACTTTTTACTTATAAAATAATAAAAAACAATCTCCTTGGGTAGAAAACATGGGAAAAAACCAGGGTATGGTTTGTGGTTTTAGATATTTTATTATGTAGAATCCAAAATGAAAATAATAAATAAATCCCCCTCTACTCCTATATAAACCCACCCAAGATCCAATTTCTCTTCACTAAAACTCTTTATAACATGTTAAAACTCTTCCCTATAATCCCTAGAGTCCTTCCAAGGTACCCCCAAGATTTTAAGAATCCCCTCATAATCCTTTAGAGTCACATACTCAAGTAAGGGATCTTACACTCTCCACTTTTATCAAGCACTCCTTTTTTTGGGCATTAAGGGTAATATGTAATACCAAATCCCATCATAACAAATTCCATTAAAATAACTAGAAACTAAAAACACATGACATTAAATCAATTAACTAAAAATTAAATACATCCATAAACATGACGACACAAAATATCATGGATTAATAATAATTAAATGCTCAATAAAGTCAATTCTTAATTATCAGACTTTATGTTTCCTAGGAACATGATAACTTTATTATCAAGAGATAGTTTAACTATTCTGATTTAGAAAAATAATTCATCTCATGCGACTATTGATACATCGTAGGGATTGCATTAATCAGTCCCCAACCGGTAGGGCTTTCCTTAAACGGTCCACAACCTGTGTATTGCATGTCCAAACCATTATGCATATATTGAATAAACATTACACCTTATCAAAATGTACCTGTATTGAATAGAAGATACAAATTTATCAATAATTCCCCAGTTAATCAAATACTATCAAAGTGAACAACATATGTAAAATTATATATGGTTTAGGTAATAATAATATCCATTGTGTGAGAATATACATATTAAAGTTATTTTCCAAATAAACATTATTACGATAAAGTGATTGTTTCAAGTGAAAGTTAACAATCACAAAAGGAAGTGAGATTTCAAAGATAATAATTAAATTTTTTTGAGGAAAATAATCTTTAAACATTTCAAAGTGTCCCATGCCACTTGAATTATTTAAATCATAATTCCCATTAAGTAAAGTAGGATCCATTATTTAGGCATCCTATAAGTAAGTTTTCATGATTATGTGGTTTTCTGTTTTAATAAGTGTTTCTCACACTATGATTTATGGTTTTAGTCAATGGTGGGAACTATAAGGAACTTTGTTAACATTTAATGTGATGGAAAATTTACTAATGAGAAGTTAAACGGAATGATCACTGGAATGAAAGATGGTATGATCATGCCTAATCATCTTTCATAGAACATGATTAACAAAGTGTACCTTAAACAACTCCCAAACTCACTAAGGAAGAGAAGGAGTTCATTGAGAGTTAGAGTAATGGAGACCATAAAGGAAAGAAGATTAAGTTTTCTATGTGTCAATAATGTGGAAAGAATCACCCAATTGAATGTATTTAAGGGTAAAGAATATGTTTTGACTATGGAAAATAAGGAAACAAATAAAGTAATTGAAAATTAAAAATGAAGAGTTATGTTGATGTAATGGAAAGTAATATTGGACTCCATAATACATCATCGACAAATAAATGATTTAAGTGTGGAATTAATGGTCATTATGAAAATCGATGTTCTAAGTGGAAATCTCACGAAGAGAATTAGCAAGGTAGTACAAGTAATGTTTATATTGCTTCTACTGATGAGACTACCGGTGAAATGTGAAAGGAAAGAGGTATTAGGTAATAGGATGAGGTAGCCTTATTAATGGGTAAAAGATGAAGTGAATAATATATGTGTTTATGTACTTGTATTCAATAACTATGACATTTGAATATTTTATAAAAAATGTACTAGTTATAAGAATTATGGAATATATGAGGATTGTACTAGAGTACTTTTTTGTTAAGTATTTGAGATCATATGCTGAATGGTACTAATAAAAGTTATTGAGTATAAAGTTAATCTTTTTTGAAAAAACACATTATTAAGGGAAAGACAACCCTTAGTATGTTTCTGATGTTGATATAATTATGAATAAATAATTGATTTGGAAAAGTACTGAATACCTCAGAACTAATTAATGACTTGTCAACAAGTGGTATATGATATCATTGATAAATATTAAAACACTTTTGTATTTAAGGAATATATCCAATAACATGTGTCTTACTTAAGGAATAAGGAATAATTCATGTTTCCAATAAGGTTTCATGGTTATTCGAGTTATTATCATATTCCATGAGGATACATGTTGAAATTATTCAAATGTTTGGAATTTGAAAATCTAGAGAGGATTTATATTGATTAAAGGATAATGATAAGTGCATTTTGGAAATTCAACAACCTTCATTATAAAAGTTTTGGATCCCAATCATTTTGAAAATTTGACCATTTATGAAATGGTTTAAGTTGAACTTTGGATCTGGTTTTATAGATTGATATAGTACATCACTATATGATGAATCTTGTTCTAAGAGATGAAGTAGAAATAGTTCAAGGCACGACTAAAAGATAATATTGTATTTATGTTTATAGTAACTTATATTTACTTATATTCTTAGAGAGTGAAATAATTACTCAACTATATGAAGAATAATCCTAAAACCAAAAATGATTTCCTAGTACAATCGTTTCTGATGAATCAAATGGCCCCTTAGATCATCACAGATTTATGGCGTTGGGATTGTTATCATTCTCTGAACTATATTCTCTAGCACTCTCCCTCAGAACATAATGGTTTTATTTTTCCTCTGTATACATGTTTCCATTTTCCACTTATGTTCTCCTACTAAGGAACCTAGTTATGTGACCACTGTACTTTCCTTTCTCTATTATTAAGAAGATGTGCTATTAATCCTATTTATAATATGGGGTTTTCAACAATAGTTATCTTCAAATATAAATCCATTGATTACTGAGATAAATTTTAAATTACGAGGATGGAATTTAATTAAGGTGGGGAGAATGTAACTCCCATAAATTCTAAAGTAAGAACCTTATATTTAATAGCAAGTATCACACACATCACCAACCACGTAAGGGAATATAGTACCCCGAGAAATTAAAAATATATTTAATATTTTAATTAAATTAAATCCATGATATATTTTTTAGTTCACAAAACACCGAGTTATCTTGTGTTATATGCAAGAGTAAATTTCTTTGAAAGCTTATATTACATGAAAGACCACGTTTTATCGAATAATAATTTATTATTAAAATATTATTATTTAATATGATAATATATAAACTAAAATGTTATGAATAGTATTAACTAACTAATGATAATATATAGTTTACACACATAATTAATTGGTAAGAAATTAATTATAAATGAGTATAAGAACCAATTGAATATAATGGGAATAGTTTTATAGAAAACTATTTTTATGCTCAAAAAGATGTTTTAACATAAAAATTAATTAATTAAAATTAGTGATTGATATTAATTAAAACTAAATATTATATATTTAATATAATATTTTTGATATTAATCAAATAGATTTTATAATAATAAGATAAGAACAAACCTAATTTTATTAATAAATTATTATGTTTTTATTAAAGTATTTTTACCACATTTTAATGATGAACATATTTTAAATACAATTTTTTGTAACTTTTATGGATTATATATGTCAAAATAAAATTATTCTTGGAAATAGAAATATAAAAATTATGTTATGTTAATTTTTTTGTATTTTTCTATGAATTTTTTAATGAATAGTGAAAAATACTGAATTTTCACTCAAAATCGCTTTTTCATCTAAATTATTTATATGAATAAATTATATTAAAATTTGTTTTATAAGTTTAATTAGACTATATTTTTATTAATATACCCAATTCGGGTCATTAGAATCAATTTTACTTTGATATTGAATATAAAAACATAGCAAACTTTTGAACGTTTTTACTTTAAAAACCCGCATTGTCATCCCGACTGTAGGATTAAATTTAAATTGATTTTTGGAACTTCTGTGATTGTAATTTGGAAAAATGGATTCCATATTTGGAATAATAATTATTTATAATCCCTAGAAAGGTCAACTTATTTTTTGAAAAAAAAAAATTAGTGAAAGCAATTAAAATTAATTATATCGATTAAGGTAAAATTAAGCTTAACTAAGGACTAAACCTTAAACTTAAGGGCCAAAATGAACTAGAAAATTGAAAAAAATCCATTGTATGGCCGTATTTATAACCTTTAATCACTTTTAAATAATTTTTTTCCATTATTGGACCCACTTTCAACATGAAAAACCTAGATGGAATTCTCTCTTAAAATATTTACAAGAGTGCCACTCCTCCTCCACTATAAAAAGGCTTCCTCTCCTCCCAATTACTCACACCTCTAAATTCACTTTGGATCGTGAAATATCGGCCCAAATATCTCATAATAACCCATACCCCAATTTTATAGGCCTCCCCTTGGTCATAAATAAATCCAAATAATCCCTTTGGTGTAAACCAAAAGGTGTTACCTGATTAAGAGGCAACAAACTTCCTTAAGTTTTTTAGTTTTATTTCAATTATACAATCCCTAAAATTTTCTTATTTATTTATTATATAAAAAATTTATCCTAAAAATAATAGTATGTTTTTATGCTAAGGGTTATACCTACACTTACACACACTCTCATCTAATGGATAACAAACATAATGTTTCTGTGTATGATGAACTACCGCCTCATGAAATGATGATTGTTCATTTTTCCTTTTCCACCTCTCATAGTGTCCATTGTGAGGGAAAATATATTTATATATGTTATATATTATATTTATAATTTATATATTCTTATTTAATTATTTTATATCACATACCCTTATACTTTCCATTTTGTATAAATATGATAACATCGTTTGTGGAAGTGTGGACTACCGCCTCATCAAAGTGATGTGATTCATTCACACTATACATGGAACGTATAAAGGACAATTTTAATTAACCATATGTGACATAAAAAACATGTTTATTATATTAATTACACAATTAAATTTATGTAAATAATATATATATATATATATCATTTTCTTTATTATTGTTTCACTCACAATTAAAAAGTGATAACGTCGTTCATGGACATGGGGAGTACCGCCTCCTCAACATGATATAATTCCTTTTATATCACAATAATTCTATATATAAGTATATATTATTAAATGATTTGGTATTTATGATATAATAATAATTATATAAATATATTATTCTACTTACCTTCTTTCCATAATGATCATTGAAAAAATGAGAACATTTACTCATGCGTACTTACGACCTACCATCTCCATGATTGTAACATTGATTTATTTTTAATTAAAATATTTAATTATTGTTTTTAAAACTATAATTTATGTATAAATATAATAATTATGTGATGATTATTATTCTTTATATGTTATATAATGACCCCTTTGACCATAGTTGACCTACCAAAGTTTCTTTTGACCCATAAACCGATTTTGGTCAAAACACCTAATGTAAACGTAATTGATTAAGTAGTTGTATATAACATGGTAATAAGTGAAATAAAAGTAATGATAAACATTAAAAAGTTTATCAATAAATTAGATAATTAACATAAGTTTATTATTTATGATGTTGAAGGATGCTCACCTGAAAAAAAATACAAGGTAAGGGATTCTTATCTTACTTTTCTTTATATGTGGAATACACCATATACACCACTTACTTCTTTTTATGTAGTGTATGTACGACCAAATTTTATACATTATATCATGAATACTTTTTTATTTATGGTATGAAAAAATTTCCTTAATGGGAATTATGATTTAAATGTTTCAAGTGGAATGGGACACTTTGGGATGTTTAAAGATTATTTTCCTAAAAAATGTTTTTAATGATTATCTTTTAAATATCACCTCCTTTTGTGATTGTTAAATTTATCTTGAAATAATCAATTTATTGTAATAATTTTTAATTTTAAATTACCTTGAGTATCCATATTCTTACACGATATATGTTATTATTTCCTAAATTGTATATCATTTTACATATGGTGTTCTCTTTGAAAGTTATTTGACTAACTGGAGAATTATTGATAAATAAATATCTTATATTCAATAAGGATACATTTTAGTAATTCATAATGTTTATTAAATATATATTGAATGCTTTGGACATAAAATACACTGGTTTAGGACCATTTAAGGAAATCCTTACAGGTTGGGGACCAGTTAAGACAAGCCCCTCAATGCATTTATAGTCTCATGAGATTAATTAGTTGGAAAATTTAGAATAGTTAAACCATCTCTTGATGATAAAGGTATCATGTTACTAGGAATCATGATGTTTGATAATTAATCATTTCCTTTATTGAGAATTTAGTTATTATTTATCCATGAGATTTTGTGTTGACATATCTATAGATGCATTTGATTTTGAGTTCATTGATTTAATGCCATGTGTTTTCAGTTTATTACCTTTCCATATTGATATTTCTTTATCTAGTTATTTGAATGGAATTTCTTATCATATTTTTACACATATTAATTTATTTTCATTGATTCATTATTTATTCTACTTTACTTACCCTTAATATGAATTTGAGCTCACACTTATTATGTTTCTTTTCCATATGTTATAAAAATGAATCATTTGATTGAGATTCAAGGATGTTGTTTATTTTATTTTATTATGCATCACATTTTTATTTTCTTTTCCAAATGTATTATGGGTATGATGTATGTAATATATCTTTCTAAGACTGCTAAACTAAATGGTCCTTCAAGATTTGATTCATTGTAATCATGCCAATGTAATAAAATAATGCACCAGCTCTAGGATTCTGGGGCTGGGGAATTACACTCGATGCATTGCATGTAAAGTGATAGCAAGATGTATTTGGATACTTATTTTCTACCACCTTTAGTCAAGTCAACCTGTTACTCTTATAATAACTTGGAAATAGTTGGAGGAACTCTCATCTTTGGCTAATAAGAACCCCAAACACCTAGTTTTTTCTCGAATTTGATTAATGGAAGGCATTTGGAATTCATATTTATTTGAGTGATTTTTATTATTTTTTGACAATTTTAATCCATTTATATTTGAAATGTTCAATCTAGGTTGTTATTCTCACAACTGAACATGCAATAGAAAAATATGCATTACACATTTATGCATTTTATCTTGTTTATTATTTTATGTGATCATGTAATAATGATGAACTTGCATAAAATAACAAATGATGGATAAAGGGAAAACATCCAATATGACTAGTCGAAAGCGAGACCTCATACAAGGTGAGGAGGCAGTGTCCCACGACCGAACTCGTGGGAGGCGGCGACGACATCCTAATAGTTCAGATCTGGGATGATGATGGACAATTGCAGAAGATGGGAACCCGTGTCAGTATTAATGCTCGATCAAGAGAGAGGTGGGACACATGGTGGTTAGGAGACTATAGATCAACGACTCTAAAGGGAGGTGGTCATGCTGGAGAGTTGGACGACACTACTAGTTCAACCTAGGGAAAGGGGAGCCACCCGCTATAGGTTTTGCTGAGGTAGGGTGATTAATCCATGGGAGAGTGGGGCCACACAAGAGGTAGATGTTACCAGGTAAGGGCGAGAGGTTTTTTATTCTCGTACCAGACCAATAAGTTGGGAGGAGAAGATGTCGGGTCATGATCTCTCCTTTCTAACCTCTTTCTTTTCCCGTCAAGACAACATAAAAAACTCACACTTTTGTTTGTATTGAAAACAATATCATGGACATGTAAAAAAATCAATAGCCTAAAAATAGGATTAGATTAAAAATAAAATAATTTAATTTTATGTCCTCATATGCTTATGGTAAATTGGGTCACTGGCTAGAATAAATCCGGTGACCGGATTCCAGCTCATCCTTAGCTATAGAACATGATAAATTTAAACACACGTTCAAAACATTTAAAATCATAAAATATTAATATGAAGAAAAACTGTGGAAATCTATATTTTTTTCTAGATGATCGTAACTTGGTCATCTAAAATCATATCGACGTGCTACCAAATGTTTTGGAACCATTTTAACACCCTATAATTAAAATTTAAATCAAATTAATTTATCCTGACTAAGAAAACTATGTATCTCTATGATACCAATTTAATGTAATGGGGTTCTTGGAGGAAGCTGGTAGGCTAAGAATTTAAATTTTCTTCATCATCAGAGGGTCAAAACATCATCGAATCTAGCGATCTAGCCCCAATATAGTCTGAGGATCTCAGATGGTTTAATTAGAGTAAAATAAATAAAAATGAACAAAAAACTTATTCCAAAAATATGAATGCAAGCCCTTTAAACTTTTATATAATCTTTTCTTGAAGTATCTAAGGCCAAATCCCTCTAGATCACCCACACACACTTCTTGTATCTGCGTGCACACCGTTTGTCAGATTTCGGGTGCTATAACAGAGCTCTGACGATCACTTAAATGTAGTGGCAATCACCACAATCCTCAATCTTTAAACCACAAAGATGAAATTGGAACTTTCTCTCGATTGAGTGATTAACTATCTAGGAATCAAGAGAAGAGAGAATCCATCAATTCCAAATAAATGAATAAAAAAATTTGGGATGAGCTTCTCTCCACTTATATAGTGTATATTGATTATATCTGGTTTGGTATCCCATCCCCCGTGTAATGAACTTCCATTAAATAAGTATTATGAATACTTATTTATGATGAAATAAAGTAAATCATAAATATTGTATATATTTTATCACATACCTATAATATATATTAAATATATTACATGATAATCCCAATATTGTAACTTGACTGGTAACTCCTTGTAATTTTAAACGAACTTGGAATATTATATTAATATTCATTTGTATAATATTATTCCTTGTATTTACTTAATCACTTGTAAATACATGCAGTAAATAAATTCAACCCAATTATTCTTTACTTGAATAATAATTAATTTATTTATTTAGAGGTGATTAATAGAATATGGATAACACTTGGACCCCAAGGTGGGTTGCGCCATGTATTATATTCCTATTCAAATGAATATGGTAGATTATTGAATGGACTATTGCGTGTGACCCTCTAGAACCTTATTTAAATAGTAGTGAATAATATTCACAAACTAATAGAAGAGTCTATAAACCCATCAAGGCCGCTAAATAGATAAATAAAATTCATAGCAATGACTACCAACCTATGAAAACAAACTGTGTAATATGATCTCTTTGTCATATGATATTTCATAAATCAAGATCTGCACCTATGTCATCATCATTTACACACTTTATAAATTTTTTTATCTAACTACACAGGCTTACCTTTGACTACCATGTCCATGGATTTATGAAGGTACTATCATTCTGATCAACTAGACCCGAGATATCTCTTCCTCAACTCGGAAGAAACAAATCCTATCTTGATCATTCAACCAGTGTCATGCCTCCAATGATGAACCCAACACAAACTACCATACCAAAACTTCATTTTCATGGTTTTCACCTTGCATCAAAGTACATGATCAAATGGAACACATTTATAATGATCGCAAGTTTGGAGACCAATACACATGTTCGTAGATAGGAAAAACCAATGACACCTGAAACAAGTGGTGTTCCTATTGCCGAGTATGTCCTCATGATCTCAAATACTAGAGATCACCAAGTGAAAAATTCATGAGAAGAAGTCTCAATACTTATAATCCCACAACACCTGATAGTGACACATCATCTGTGTCATATTATTATGATATATTTAGACTATATGTCATTAATTTAAGATTACTATCATAGTATCTCTAGGTTCTCATTATAGCCCGGGATCTACTACAACCCTTTGATACGACACGTATTATAAGGAAAATATCATAAATATAGTGGATGAAAATGTATCAAAACTATTATGGTAAGATAAACACACACACATATATAAAACTGTATACATGTAGTGGTAATCAAAGTACATCACAAAGTGGGTGCAGGTCACCCACTTTCAACACACGGGCAAGACCTGGGTGGTTGAGACATGCAGTGTAT
Source organism: Viscum album (assembly GCA_963277665.1). Taxonomy (NCBI): domain Eukaryota; kingdom Viridiplantae; phylum Streptophyta; class Magnoliopsida; order Santalales; family Viscaceae; genus Viscum; species Viscum album. The sequence goes on from OY728156.1 coordinate 1,851,969,107, forward strand.
CCCCCTTACAAACCATTTATTATGTAATATCCTCTAAAACATGTCAATATGAGAACAAAACTAGGTATAAGATCATGACCACATGTTGTGTGTACCCCATACATGCTGTGTACCCCTATGAGAAACATACACCTTGCATATCTCTTTCATATAGACTTGTATTTTGGCCGGCGAGTAGCCTATCCTAACCAGTTTCCATGTAGAAGATGGTGGTATCATTATTAGTATATTTTGAGATATTATGTTTAATTTTAAAAGCATGAATACTCTTTAGGTGATGCTTGACAATGGTAGTGATCAGGCGGGATCATCAGAGAGAGGTCGAGTTTAGAAACCCCCTATTGGATCAAGGAAAAGGACCCCATACTCCTTGAAATGATTTGAATGGAACCCACTGATGGAATAAGGTGTGGGACCTCTACCAACTGAGTAGAACCCCCATGAAGGACTAGTGTGTGGGTCCTCTACCTACTTAGTGGAACCCCCAAATGGACTAGGGTGTGAGTTCTATACCCACTGAGTGGAACCCACATGATAGACTAAGGAGTGGGTCCTCTACCTACTAAGTTTCACCCCTATTTCATTAGGGTATGAGTCCTCTATTTGATATTATAACCCTTTAATATGCATCATAATGGTGTGGTGTAGGTCCTTCACACAGTTACCTCATCGAAATCATGAGATAACGGGAATTGGAGACGTACCCTTTGGAGCTGTTGAAAGACTCACTAACCAGGGTTGGACTATGAGATGCATGTCCCCTTTCTCTATCATCTGGGTTTATTTTATGATCAAATATATATATATATATATATATATATATATATGCGTGTGTGTGTGTACGTGTTTGGTTTCTTTTTCCCTCTTTCTTTGGGTTGAGATAACTACTTCTATCATATCTTCTATTTATTCCCCTTCGGTTTTGGGGAATCCTATTGGTTATTTATATAATCCCCATTTCATGGGCCTTTACAACACATGTCGTGTCTTATGGAAACAACATACATATAGATGGTGATTTTAGAGGATCATAGTGATACTTGAGTGCATAGATCATGTATGGTTATCAGGCTTGGAGATCAGGAGTTGGGATCTCTAAGAATTATTTTATTCTAGTTATTGTTAGGTTGAGTGTTCATTTCTAATTGGTCATGTATTATTACCCATTACAGTTTGGTTTTCTTCTATAATATTCTAATTTCTTCCCTATAGGTTATTGAATCTATGTTTTTTACTCTAGATGTTACAACCACTTTATTATTCCTCTATGTTGTTTCATGGAATTAGTTGGGTTTGTGATTATAGGTGCACTAGAAAAAGTACTACCATTTATATTATAGCTTCTTGGTGATTATCGTCAGCCCCTAGACTATTGAAGGTGGGATTGGGTTATGGGGGCCCAAACTTACACAATCCAGGTGGGCCCTGGTGGGTCGGGTCATTACAGAGTGGTATCAAATACAGTTTATCCTTGGGATGGAATTGGAGTTAGACCTAAGGAGAGGATTTTGTTGGGACTTAGGATAACAATATCAAAGTGTCTTGAGTGTGACTTTTAGAATAGGGAACCTAGTGTTAGTGTGACATCTAACATATCTATTCACTAGGACTCTGACTACCAGCTTGTCAACTGGGCATACCAAGACATTGGTTTTAGGGAACAATGGTACATGAATCATATATTATTGAGTATTTTTTTATCATTCTTGAGTTATCTCCCCATATATATATATATATATATATATATTCTCATCTTAACATGGTACATCTTGATCAATTTTAGTATTCCTTTGTGAATAAAGCAATCCAGGATACAAATTTAAGATCACGATGATTATCTAATGAGTTATGAAGCCTTAAATCAGGGGCCATATCATGATATATTTTCTCCAGGGGGAATGTATCACCAACTATGCATGTTTGGAAATATATTTTACCAACAAGGTAGGATGAGTATATGGGTAGGATTAGAGAACTAAGAAAGTTCCTACGCCAGAGACCACTGAGGTTCCACGGTGATCCAGATCCCCAGGTAGCATAGGATTGGATTGATTCAGTGATCCAAGTATTCTTTCTAATATAGACCCCAACCAATCATATGGTTGCACTAGAATCGACTCTTTTACATGGAGAAGTTGGGCACTAATAAATTCTATTCATGTAGACGATGATTCATCACTCCCATGGGATAAATTCCAATAGCTATTTTGTGAGGTGTATTACCCCTCATGATTTTACTCAGTTCAGATTCTAGATATTATGGATCTATATCAGGGTAGTATGATGGTTACCGAGTATACCCTGAGGTTCACTGACCTTACTTGGTACTCCCTTGACATGGTTCTTGATTGTTGTATTCAGGAAAAAAAGTTCACGAAAGGTATCTGAAGAGACATATGTTTCAGTGTGGTTTGCCTTTTCATTCCCACCTATGTTGGATTGATATAGTGGATATTGGTGATGGGGAGATTCCTACATGAGGGACAACATGTAGCTGGAGATAGCAGTGAGCATCATGGGAATGAGTCATCTACAGCAGGTAGTAGATGCTAGTCATCTAGATCTCATTATAGGAGATCTTCCCATGGCTAATCTCAATCACATGGACATGAAAAATTAGGTTCCCATAGAGGAACATGTTATCCTAAAGAGTGGTGATGCTATTCATGTGATTGGAATGGTCACATGAAAAGTTATTTCCTAACCCAAAGTGCTAAGGAGGGTAGATAAACAGTAGATAGACCACCCTGGTAGAGGCAGTTCTATGATCAGGGTTCTCCCATAAATGAAAAGGGAATCCCTAGGGAGGTGATACTAGATGAGAAGTAAATGGATCCCCAGGAGGAAGAGTTTACAGTTGAGAGATATACTATGAGATAATTCCACCACCACCACCAATCAGCCCACATGAGGATTAAGGAGCTAGTGTATGGGGCCGTAGGTTGCTACATGCCATGGAGCCTTATGAGACAGATTATCACGAGATGATACGGTGTACAATATGTTTTTTTTTCTATAATTTCTCTAGTAATTATATACATTGGTTAAAGTCAATACTTTATTTTTGTATCACTTCAACAAGAGATAGATATCCAAGTTGTTACATGAGTATAGTAGTTTTTAGAGGTTTCAACGGGGTGAGATTATTTGATATCACTTATCTATTGGCAGTACAAGATATACTTTAGTGGATAGAGTTTCACATAAGATATATTAGTCATCATAATTAAACCTTATGAATTAATCTTGGGTATAGACTAGATTTCCACGTTTTAGGCCGATATCGACTATCATCGTAGGTAGTTTAGTTTCCTTCAAAAATATGGGCCAATATTATCATTTATTAGTGAGAGAGATCTCATGGAAGAGAGAGTGGGTTTTATAAGAAGGAGGATATATCCCATCACCCATTATTTTGTGAGTTTATCCCTTGGTGCGGTGAAATCTTCCGGCATCTATATTCCTTCTATATTAAATGAATTTATTAACATCTTGCTTGAGGATGTTCTCGGACAACCTATGAGTTGGGAGATATAATTCTACATTGAATGTCACCCTAGAAGCATAATGATATATTCTATAGCATATCAGGTAGCCCCTAACAAGATCTAAGAGATGAGGGTGAAGTTGTAGGACCATAGAGAAAAGAGTTTTATTAGACCCAGTCTTTCCCCTTGGGAAGATCTAGTTTTTTTCTTGAAAAATAACGGCAGGGGCTTGCAGATTTATGTTAATTATCATTTCCTAAAATAAGAAATGATCACAAACAAGTACCACTTACCAAATATTGATGACCTATTTGATTAGATGCGAGGCACAAGTTGTTTATTCAAGAAAAATCTTAGATATGGATACCACCAGTTGAGGGTTCATCGGGATGATATTCTGAAGCCGGCATTCTGATGTTGTTACACTATGAGTTCCTGGTGATGCCTTTCGATGTGATGAATTCACCTACCGTGTTCATGGATTCTAGGAACTGGGTCTTCCATCCATACTTGGAATTATTTTTGGTTTTCTTCATTAATTACATATTTATATACTCTATGTCAAAGGAAGATCATATAGAGCACTTGAGGATGGTTTTATACATACTTTGGGAGAACCAAATTTAGGGAAATCTTGTGAAGTTCCCATTCTAAATCAGCGAGGCTAACTTTTTGGGGAATATCATTTATGATCCTGGATTAGCTATGGACCTGGTGAATATTGATGCATATATTTCCTAGGATCCAAACAAGAGTGTGTTAGAGGTGTAGAGTTTTCTTGGATTCGAGGGTAACTATAGGAGACTCATGGTGGACTTCTCTAGTATTCCAACCCCTTTGAACACCCTACTGTGGAAAGGAAAGTATTTTACCTAGACTGAGTAGTGTGAGAGAGACTTCATGGAGTTGAGGCTATGGTTGACCAATGTTATTGTGTTGAGACTAATAGAGGAGGGAGTGGAGTATATTGTGTGTTGAAATAACTCTGAAGATAGTATCAGATACATATTTATGTTGAGGTAGGTAGTGATTGCATATTTTTAGAGGTAGTTGAGAACCCATGAGAAGAATAATGTGATTCATGAATTGGAGTTTGTAGTGGTATTATTCACTATGAATATGTGAAGGAACTATATTCTGGGTGAGCATTTTTTGTTTAATCAGACCATCCAAGTCTTAATTATATCATCATATAGGGAGATATGAACCTGAGATATATTTGATGGTTGGGATTCTTGATAGACTATGACTTTGAGATCATTTATACTCCTAGGTAGGGAAATGTGGGGGAAGATTACCTTAATAGGAAGTACCATTATCTCTTGGTGAAGGAGGTGTCAGATGGGATGGCTTATTTGAAACTAACCATGGTGGAGGAGAGGGGTGTAGCTTATCTTCAGTCGATGGTGTTTAATCATTCACTTATCAAGTATGTGAGTAATGCTCAGTTGGGATACATCTATTGTGATATTCTTCATGACTAGATATCTTCATGAGATTCACCAGATGAATTTTCTAATGGAGGAAATCATTTCATAACTTTTCAGGGATGGGTGGTGGTTCTGGACATGATGAAAGAGGAGTTGATGAGAGAGTTTCACAATTCTTATTTAGCTATACATATCTGTGTAGGGAAGATATACATGGACCTTAAAAGAAAATTTTGCTGTGATGGAATGAGGTGGAGTGTGAGTGAGTTTGTCTCTCAGTGTCTCACATGTCAGTAGGTGAAGTCTGAGCACCAGGTTTTGATAGGATTGACACAACCTCTTTAGATCTCAGAGTGGAAATGGTATGAAATTTCAATGGAATTTGTGACAGGGATACCACAGATAGAGAGAGTCCATGATGCTTCTAGGTTATTTTTTATTGACTCACAAAGTGAACACACTTCCATTACATCAGGGATAAGAGTTTTTTGGAAAGTGTTGGACATTTGTGTGTGTAGGAGATCATTCAAGACCATGGGGTGCCCTTGATGATTGTCTCTGACCGTGATGTGCGGTTTACATCATAATTGTGGAGAGGCCTACAGAAGGAATTCAAGACCCCTTTACGGATTAGTATGGCATTTCACTCCCATATGGATGGTAAGACCGCACGATCTATCCATGCGTTGGAGGATATGCAGTGAGATTGTGTTTTGGAGTTTGTTCGGAGCTATAAGGATCAATTTACATTGCTAGAGTTTTATTATAATACAACTATCACTCTACGATTGGCATGAAACCTTTCAAGGCCCTGTAAAAGAGACCCTGAAGGTTACCCTTATCATGTAATAAGATTTTTAAGGAATATATAGTTAGTAAATATATTGTTCATTCAATGATGGATAAAGTTTCAATGATCCAGCAACATATGAGGACATCCTAGAGTGAACAAAAATCTTACCCAAATCAATTTCATAGGCCCTTGGAGTTCAAACAAGGAGACCAAGTTTTTCTGGGAGTCTCTCCATGATGAGGACTATAGAGTTTTGTCTAAGGAGGAAAGCTATCCTTGAGGTTCATCCGACCATTCGAGATCATATGAAGAGTTAGTGAGGTTAAATACTATGTAGACTTGTCCCTATAGTTTTAGTGGGTTTATGAAGTATTTCATGTGTCACGGTTGAGGAGATAGGTAAATGATCATACACATTTCACTGAATAGGGGTGAGATAGACTTATAGGATATAGACACCTTCATGGAGTTCCTAGTTGTGATCAAGGATCGGTAGGAGAGGATCCTGTGAGGAATAACCATTCCCTTGGTTCATGTGTAGTGGAAGTATGAGAGTATGCAGGAGAGATCCTATGAGAAGGATATAAAGATGCAGGTTTATTATCCCAAAATTTTTATTTAGCTTGTGTTTTTTAGGGATGAAAAATCTAAAAAATGGGGAATAATTAAGTGACCATATTTTTTCCTCGTAATAATTCAAAATATTTTAAGAAATATTTTTGAATCCAGGTGCTAAGATGATGTGAGATTCTTTGGCTCAGTGAGCCCAAAATTGACATTATAAAAAAATTATATATATTAATATCACTCATGTATTTTTTCATAAATAATGAGTTATCTTATGAGTGGTGCCTCAGATCATAAATATGAAACCATGGTTGATTAAAAAACATGGATTTTACCCTAGGTGTGACCTAAAGATGGTCGATGCCATATGTTTGGATTGGGAAGCTGTTGGAGAGTATGTTAAGTGGATTAATTAATTAAACTATTTAATTAATTTATTTGATACCCATAATATAATTTCATCTATATAATTCCTTCTATATAAATTTTATAGGGTTATTCACATAACCTAGGGAGATTTAAGAGAAGGTTCAGAGTGTTCATCATTATAAAATTAGAAAAATATGATGCATGATGATCAGATCAAGGTGGATTGAGAGGCAGTGAACACAACGAGTATTCTCCATCACTGGAAAACATGTTCTACACCAACAATCAATCCAAATAAAGCTACGGATCATAAATTTTTGTTTACAACATTTATTAAACTACTAAAAATGAATATACATATTTTTTTGGTTTTGATTCTTATTTTACTACCCTTTGCATGATCCCATTGATGAATTAAATTAATTAATTTAATTTATTATTTTTATTCCATGATCTCACCATGAATTCCATGATTTTAAATCATAGGACAATAATTATTATAAAACAATATTTATCACCCTTTTTTATTGTGCTTTTCACCATCGTTCTTCACTATTGGCCTATGGGGTAACAATTCAACATTTTTGGGGTAGGTTTGAGATGGATTGAACCCTTGGATTCATGGTGGTTGTGTGAATGATGATTCAGATGATGATTTACGGACATATAAAGTTTCTTTGTGGGATTTGGGTGAAGTTTTCCATGTATACGGGATCCAGTATGAGATAAATATGATGCGAGGGGTGTTTAATGATGTGTGGCTTCATACGAATGAGCGTTTTTTGATTTCCAGCCACTTGAAGGCCGAAATCGATGGCTGGAGGTGGTTTCCTCTGATTTCATACAGTCAACAGGTGTGATTCATGAAGGGGAGATTGGATATGTAAAATACCTAAATAATCTAGAAATTATACGGAAAATATGAGTATACAATACGTAGTTAAAGAACACATGCTATGTATCCCCACCAAGCTGTAGTGGGTAGGGTTTCAATGATGATAAGGATCACATGCTGTGTGGCTGGGCCCACATACTGTGTGACCCTCACCAGGTGGCTAAATTGTGTGCCAGCTATACACAGAAAGGACCCCATGTAGGAGGTCACACTGTACACTATGGGAGTACATGGATATGGCTCAGTACTCAATGTGGCCAAGTTCATGACTAAGTACAGATGCACGACTCGACGAACACAAGAATGAACATGAGCACACGGGCATGCCGCAGGTGGATGAGATACGCCATGTGGACCACTTAAACACCATATACTATGAAATTTACCCTAATCCGTGTCTAGTGGAGAACACTACCAGGTATTTTAGTGAGACCACATGCCATGTTCAACCCATACATTCCATATACCCTTATGAAAAACATCCACCTTCCATATCTCCTTCATCTGGACTTGTATTTTGGCCCAAGAGTATTGTACCCTGAGTAGTTTTACATGTACAACATGATTTTATAATTTATAGTATCTCTTAAGATATGACATTTAATGTTTTGAGTGTGATTTTTATTTAATATATGCTTGATGATGGTAGTGATCATGCAGAATCATCATAGAGAGACCGAGGTTGGAAACCCCCTATTGCATCAGGGTGCAGGCCCCCCATAATCCTTGCACTTATTTGAGTGGAACCCACTGATGGACTAGGGTGTGGGTCCTCTACCTATTGAGTGGAACCCCATGATAGACTAGGGTGTGGGTCCTCTACCTACTGAGTGGAACCCTCTAATGGAATAAGGTGTGGGTCCTCTACCTAATGGCACCCCCTTAATTGACTAGGGTGTGGGTCCTCTAACTACTCAATGGAACCTTATAAAGGAATAGAGAATGGGTCACCCACCTAATTAGTGGAACCCCTGATACAAAAAGGAGTGATTACTCTATTATATATTCCCCCCTCAATTGTGCATCATAGTGTCGAGGTGTGATTCCTTTAAATGATTACCTCTCTAGATACATGATATGATAGGCATCAGAGATGTACCCTTTAGAGATGTTGTGAGACCATCAAATTGGGATATTCTGCGAGATTGATATCCAATTTCTCACTCATATAGGTTTATTTTATGAGAATATATATATATATATATATATATATATATATATCTCTGTGTGTGTGTGTGTGTGTGTGAGTTTTTGGGTTTCGTTTCCCTCTTGTTTTGGGTTGAGAAAACTACTTCTATTGTATCTTTTATCGCTCCAACTTCTATTTTTGAGTAATACTATTGGGTATGTATATAATCACCCCTACATGGGATTCCCCCATGTGTTATTTCTTATCTAGATGAAAAAAAACCAGAGGTGATTTTGGTGAATCATAGGGATACTCAGTTGCGTAAAATGTGTACGGTGGTCGGGCTTGGAGATCAGGATCCTGAATCTCTCAACTTTCCTTTATTATAGTTTTTTGTTAGGTTGGCACTTAATTTTTGGTTGGGCATGTAGTTTACCCCTTTACACTTTGGTTTTCTTTTATCATACTTTGATGTATTCCCTAGATTTTATTTTATGCATGGTTTTTACTCTAGATGTTGCAACCCTTTTATTATTCCTCTATAATATTTCATGGATATGGTTGGGTGCATGTGTGGAGGTACACTAGGAAAATTCCTCCCATTTATGTTATTAATTCTTTACACTTGTCTCCAAAACCTAGACTATTGGAGGTGGTCTTGGAGTTGTGGCGACCTAGCTTTCTGCCAGCCTGGTAGGCCATGATGGATTGAGCCATTACAATGACCTTCTCATTTTCATTACTACTTAGAGTGATGAATATGTTCTATAAGGAACTTTTCAATTACTCAAATAAAAATAGATTTGTAGTAATATTGAATTATATAGGTTGTTAATACATGAATTGGTCATATATTTTTTCTCATGTTGTGGATCAGTAGGATACTCCATGCAAGAAAGGTTATTGATCATAACCTGAGTCAGTTTCCCCAATATGGTTATAATTTGTTATATCCCACCTATAGATTCATCTTCAGCTTAATTATATTTTCCAAGAGGTAAATCCCTACATGTAGTATATTCATTGATACAGTTCCCATTCATTTCTCTATGAGACATTTATAAACAATGACATACACTAGATTAGTTCATAACATTTTCAAACATAATGTATAATTCTAAAACTAGTGAGAAACTTAACATAAATTAAAAAATTTATGCATGGATAATATCATAATTATAAACATGGTTTCCTTGGTAATGTTTTCACATAATAAATATATTTTTAAATCCTTTATAATTTTTTGTAAATAAAATGTGAATTAATCAAAGCATAGCCCCCAGGAGTGTTAAAATAGGTGAATAGTATGGCACATTATCATTTACTAGGTAACACTTGAGTCAATACTGATGCATATTTTTTAGAGTTTTTAACCCTAGGTATATCTATTCTAGAACCATGTCCACTTATATTATCCATACAGTTACACATTTCTAGGAAAAACCACTTAATATATACCATACCAAAACATTATTATTTTCTTCTATACTTATCCTCAAAGTATATCATAGGGTCATGTCCCCTAATAAATTTTTTCCTAACTCTAGTTCCCAAGGTTTATAGTAAACCTTATCTGATACAAACTGTAAATACCCTGACCCTAGTAGCCCATAGTAAGTGGTTACTTTATTACATTGGTGATAGATACAAGATATTACAAGAAAAAGGACTGAATAGTTTAGTAGTCTTTATAAACTAGATACATACATGAATTTTACCTACATTTTAAAACATAAAATATAACAAAGTATACTCTTTTGGATCATATTTATTCCATATTTCATGTCCTTTCATATCAATAATAAAACATTTCCTAGAATCCTAGGGAAAATAAAATATAATGAAATGGTGAGCACAAATGCTCAATTGGGGTATCCGTACAAAAGAATATATCATTAATAAATAAGAATAATCAATATGGAAAGGTAAATTAATGAAAAAATTCCATTTAAACAATAACTTGATCATAATATGGAAGGAATAAAGGATGATCAAATAAATCCATATTAGTAATCACATGATCTTGAAACTTATCCATGGATATTCTAACCGATAAAATAATCACATGGACCTAAATAAATGATCTCATAATGATTGAATGAATAATATCAGACATCTAAATCATATCGTTGAGGCCATTTTCCAAGAAATACGAAATACCGTCAAGGCCTTGTGCCAAAAAATCTATATAAATGGGTAATTCCTCGATCAAAACTCTACCAAGTTTGTCTCATGATACCTACCAATGCATATAGGGAATATAGTGGACCCCAACCATCACTTACTAAGTCTAATAAATTCCTAATATGAAAGGGGTGAACCATAATTAATATAAAATTTCATATTGAAATATTAGAATATGAAATATTAATACTTTTCCCAATAAATAAATATAATCATAAACCATTCAGAGTAATATATCAAATGGAAAAAAATAGTACATTCCCAATCAAACTGATCATAAACCATCCAGATAAATAATAAGGTTATCATAAAAATATATTCCCAATGGAGGATAATATAAATTAGGTTTTTTGTCATTGATTAATAGAAATACCATAAAAATTCCATTAAAATATTTTTGAGTAAAATAGACTTTTCACTTTGAATATATTTTTAAAACTAAAAGTTAAAAAAATATTTTAAAAATAAAAAAATTTTAAAATAAACTTTGATACTTATAAGGTAATATTCAAAAAATTGAGTGGTCATGATGGTAGGAAATCCTGTATATGCGGTATAAGTTAAAAAAATTCCTTTTCACTATCGTAAAAAGTGCCTCATTTCGAAAAAGATAAGAAGATTCTTTAAAAAAAAAATAGAAAGTAAAACAAGGGTACTAATTTATTTAATAAATCATTTTTAGAAAGTTAAAAACATTTTTTAAATTTCTAGTATAAAGAATGGATTTTGATGAAAAAGAATTTTCGACCTTAGAGAGAAATAAATCCGGATTTTCTTAAAAACATTTTCTAAATCATTTTAAGTACCAAAGATAGGAAAATGGTAATATTACTTGAAAATTTTATGAATAAACATAGTAAAATATAATATATTTGTTATAATATATAAATATCAAATAATTCCCCTAAGGGATAATTAAACATAAATAATATTGAATAATGATTTAACTGTGTGATAAACCTTTACCACTTTGGTAACTTTTGTATCATAACCCACATAAAATAAATAACTTAAAATGAAACTTCAAATACCATTAAGATAAATATATTTATGATATAAAATATAAAAGGGGAATCATATACGCCAAATAATGGAATAAGTGCTGAATTTGGTTTATGTATCACAGAAGTAAAATTGAGACGAGAAACCCTTACCTCTTGTTTTAATTCCTTTATATGTGTCAAAATATCATTATTAATAAATATAGGTTTTTTATAAATATATCAAAGGACTATTATCATATATATCATACCATATATGATTTATTTATATTCTTTTATCACCTATTTATTAACAATTATTTATTGAAATTCCCTTTTAACGTGATAATTGCCTCATTTTTCATGTATATTTTGATTTAGTAATTTTGGTAATTTTACTTTGATAATGTTAAAATAATCTATCTAAATTTAAAAATGATATAAATATCATATATATTCATTAATATATATTTATATTAATCTATAAAAGTTATAGATAGAAAATGGATTACATCATTTATGGAGATGGTAGGTCATACGTACACATGAACGTTATTTCCATTTTTCTCAATGGTTGGAAAAAGGAAGGTTAATAATATATAAAATTTAAAATTTAATTATTATTTATTATATATCACTTATATTAAATATATTTATCCTTATTTCCTTCCATATAAATTGTAAGTGAAAAACGAATCACATCGCTTCGAGAGGTGGTAGTCCGCCGTATACACGAGCAATGTTATCATATCCCCACAAAATGGAATGTAAGAACATATATGTGATATAAAAATTAAATAGGTATAATTATGTTAAAAATATCATATATAATCCTTTAATATATACTTATTAACATTAAAGTAAAATTGAAATGGGAAACAAATCAAATCGGTTCGCGAGGTGATGTTCCACTGTACACACAATAAACATTATTGTTTTCCAAAAGGTTGGAAGGTAAGAATGTATATGTGTTGTTATAATTCTATAAGTATTTTAATTGAACAAATAGAAATAAATATGTTAAATCTTTCATTATATCCAACCATGAGAGTCGGTGATGGAAAATGAATTACATCAGTTCGTGAGGCAGTAGTCCTTCGTACACCCAATCGATGATTTCGTTTACCATTTGATGGAAGAGGATATGGATATAGGTAATTAAAATAACATAATAAAATATAATTATATATAATATACTGATTTTATTATATAATAATTTTTAATAATATTTTAATTTAGTGTAATAAGAAACAAAATAAAAACGATCGTTTAAGAACGTTACCTCTTTTTAGAACAACTTATTTAAAGCTGCACCAATATCCTTCTGAGGTTAGATTTATTATAAAAAAATGACTATATTATGTTGTGAGGAATTTTAGTAATATATTTGGGATTTTATTATTTAAACCAATGTAATTTGGGAGTGTTAATAGAAGAGTAGATGAGGTGGACTTTTATAAGTGGGGGAGATGACACCCATGAAATTTTAGAAAAGAAAAAGTGATAGCCACATTTTCTCATTAATAAAGATTATTAAATGTGTAATTATATAAACATAGAAGTGATAAGTTCAAAATATGGTAATACAATATAATTTAGACAAGTTTTGGGTCATTTTTAACCTTTACCGTTTAGTTTAAGCCCCCGGTAAACCTATTTTAACCATAACCAGAATAATTAATTTTTTATATTTTTTATTATTCATTTTGAACAAAAAATTAAGTTGAACTTATAATATAATATAAATTATTATGATTAAAAATATTAAATCAACTTTTATAAATTAAATTCAAAAAATTGGCATAATTTAATTTAAAATTAAACCAATAGACGTGTTGAAAACAGTTTTTCCAAGAAAAATTTCCAATGTTAAAAATGTTTTTTATATCGTAATTAAAAATTAAATAGATTAAAATAAACTAAAATAATTAAATTTTAATATAATTGAACTATGTTTACTTTAAAAAGAATTTAAAATATAATTTATCTTTTTAAATAATTTAAATGAAAAGATAGTTTTCAATAAGAGTCAGTATTTTTCAATATTCATCGAAAAAATAATATTTCTGAAAATTATCATAAATTCACCCAAAGATAATTTTGAAATATATATATCAAAAAATAATTTTAATTTTTAAAATAAATTATTTAAAATTTTTAAAAATTAATTTTAAATTATGTACGGAAAGCGCGATTAAACCGCCTTTTAGAAAAATATAGTTTTTCAGAAAAATTTTCTTTTTTCTTTCAAATAGTTCTTATTTTATTTATAATAAATATATAAGCATTGAATTTATTTTATACTTATTTAAACCATATAATTATCATAATCTATTTAGTTTTATTTATACCCTTAAACTTAACGATTAGGTTATAATGGTCATGTTTAAATAATAGTACTTTAATAGAGTATCGTGTTTTGTTTAAACCTAGTGTTGTGTGAATCACAAACTATAAAAGAGATTGAATTTATTTAAAAAGAAATATATCATAAAGTACCCAAGTTTTACATTCTCTTATAGTCTTGGTGTTTCATGTCACATATTCTATCAATCATGATGATCCATTTTTAAAATCTCAGGGTGTTACATAGTTGATCTAGATGGTAGTACCTTCACTAAATACATGAACATGATAGAAGACCATAAGTCCATCCAGTTAGATAAATGAATAACAAATCAAGATACTATGAAGACAAAAAATATGCATCCTTCTTTATGAGATATCATGAGAGAAATATATTGTATTACATTGTGAGTGTTCGTAATAATGATTGTCATTACTATGAATTTTTGTTATCTCTATAGGGACCTTGATGAGTTGCTATACTCTGCAACTAGTATGTGAATAATATTCACTACTTTTGAGATAAGGGCCTAGAGGGTCACACATAATAGCATATTCAAAAGCCTACCCTATTCTGATGAGTAGGAGTATATGACATGGTGGGCCCCACCATGGTGTCTAAGATATATTAGAGAATAAATGATTGATGATGAATAAATAAATTCATTATCATTATAGTATAGAATATTTGGAGTTGAATTTATTTATTGAAAGTATTCATCATATTTTAAATGAATACATGTTAAATATTATATGAATAAATATTATTTTAATAATAAAGGTTCATTTAATATTTGTGGAAATTACCAGTCGAGTTAACAACTCAATTTAATCACATAATATATTTATTATATACTAAAATTTAGTGATAAAAATATAATTTAAATTATGAAATAATTAGTTTTTTATAATGTATTTTTATAGATTATTTATTGGACGTTATATATATAGGGTCCAGGGGACCATATATAAGATCATCTCTTTTTTCCTAGTATGTCCCTCTTTGAGTTTTTCATTGAACCTATTTCATTTGGGTTTTTACTTCTTATTTAATCCTTTGTGGTCAAGTTACTTTGAGGATGGATATCATTTCCTAGGGAAAATGACCTAAAGTTTGGGTATGTTTGTTTGTTTAAATTAATAGAGTTTTATAGAAACCTTTCAAATGGGATTATGTGTGTTCTCTATGAGTTTGGAAGGAAGTAGAGTTGGTTTGGCATTTTTTGAAGAAACTAGGATTAGAGTTATCCTCTAGACATTTACATGTATTTAAATTGGTTCATGATGGATACATATTTCTAGAAAGATGCCATGAACTAGTTCAGGGAATGAACTGGTTATATGCCATGGAATTGTTTCATGATGTGTAAATATTTCTGGGAAGATGTTTGAACTAGTTTATAGTATGGACTGGTTACATGCAATGAAAATGGTCCATGATGTGTAAATGTTTCTAGGTATACTTCATGAACTGGTTTAGGGCACAAAATGGTTACACACTATGGAACTAGTTCATGACATGTAAATATTGCTAGGAAGATGTCTTGAATTGGTTAAAGTCATTAAATGGTTACACTATGTGAAACTGGTTCATGTCTTGTAATGTTCAACTGAGGTTATTTTAACCCGTGGTGATGTATTTTTTGATGTAACTCATAAATTGGGAAGCAAAAAACCTTAAAGGTTTTCATGTCATGTACTTCTTGGGACCAATAGTTTTAAGTCCATGTTTTGTATATAATCTTTTCCTCATCCTTGTTTAGTCCTCCTCTATCGAGCCCTAGGAAACTCTATGTGATTTTAGAGTGACTTATTCCCTTTTATACATCTCAATAAAGCATCCAATCCCCAATTATTTTTTTTTGATTTGGGTTTTCCCTCTCTTCCATTTCTCTCTGTTTTAGTGATAAAATCTCTTAACCAAACTTGCTTTGGGTTTTGATCTTGATCTCATGTGATCTAGGTTACTTATCTGGATCTTCATCGCTATCGTTCTTGTTATAATTACTTATGGGAAGCATTGCATTGATCACTAGATAAAGGTAGGTTGTCTAAAACCAAACCCTATTATCCATTTCTATTGTTCATGTATGTGTAATGTTATAGGATTGCACTGAAAAAATGTTCACATTAATTAATTGATTAGTGGACGATGATAAATACTATGTTGGATTATTCATTGGATACCTTTGAATTCAATGGAGTTGATACATGGATTACGAATACCCACATGGTGATCTTACCCTAGAATAATGTTGAATTAGATAATGGATTAAAGATGTGATTTAGAATTACATGGGACCTCAGGCGATCACTTGTTATAGATCCACATTTAAAAAATGGATTACATGATTTTTGAATGAATGGGTAATTTAAATAAAAATGTAAGTTGACTTAATTAAATATTGTGGTATATGATATGATTTTATGGTATTCTTACTGTGATGGGTTGTGTTGTGACTGATGATAAAATTATTATATAAAGGGAATGGCCCAAGATTCTGAAATGATTATATAGAGGTCTTGGATTAGGACTCTAAAATGATTATATAGAGGGATTGACCCAGAATTGTTGAAATGCTTATATAGAGCGCTTGACCCGGATGGTGAGATGTTTATATAGAGGATTTGAACCAGATGTTGAAATGATTATACAAAGAGATTTTCCCAATTACGTGATTATGAAATGGGATTATTGTTATGGTTTTCATGGTTATTTTACATGCTCAGAGATATTTTGATATGGTGTTGAAGTAGGTTGAGTGTTATATTGCACTAATTTTTTAATTAATATGAATTTTTAATGATTTATTTCTTACACTTATTTATTAGACTAGTTTTTCTTAGACATGGTGGTGTCGACCTATTGAGTCTTACTCAGACCCTATTCATACTATCATTTGGTACCTAAGTAGATTACATGGATGCATGTTTGGATAATGGTAAGGTACATTGTAGTTGACTGTTTCTTACTTGATGGGTTGGATCTTGGAGATGAGACCAACATGGGGTTTGGGGAAGGGTCTTTTGAATTTATTTTACCAACTTGTTATTTTATTTTTGTTCATTTTAGTTTTAAATTTATATACATTCCATCCCATCATTACATGGTTCACTATTATTTGGTTTATTTATTCTTCCATTATCTTCCAATTGTATGTTGTATTGTTTTTTCTATTTTTGTTACTATGATATGTGTTATTATTGTTTATTTACACTGTATTGTAACTCTATACTAGGGGGTATATTATCCTCACTATTCCATTTACACCATCTCTTCTAGTTGGTTTTCTATGGAATATGGGTAGGCATGATTGAGGTCCAGTAACCAACCTGATTTTTCCACATGAGGGAGTTCTAGATCAGGGGATGTTACAAAGTGGTATTATAGGGTAAGGTTGTTATTTTATATTTATTTACTATTTGGTAAAGGTATAAAGGAGACTAGGATGTGTGGGTACTTGGTAATGAGCTTTTACATGAGAGTAGCTAACCCATGTATGGGGGGAAATCCGAATTCCCAGAGATGGGATTGTTGTTCATGTAGTTCATTATTACAGCTGATGTTATTTCACCATAAGTGATTCACATGTTGTGTGATGTTATTTTTTATTAATATTTATACTCATGGATAATTATAGTGAAATATGAGTATTCATGCATCATGATAGGCATATAGGTATATATTTTGACAATCATTGTTCGTTATAGGGACACATTTATTGCATGTGATATATTTTACTGTATGAACTGTGAAATGAGATACCTATTATATCTAATAAATGGAATGAAATGAACTATTATTTCATGTTAATTCACCTATTATTTCATGTTTATAGAGACCATGAACTAGTGGTATGCTGTTCTTAAAAAAACTAGTGGTATGGTGTTGTTTTTACCTATTTAGGTTGACCTTGTTGTTATCCTGTGTTCTAAGAAGTGTGTTTATCTTATAGAGAAAAGGAATCCTTTCCATATTTGAATTGAGAATCAGGAGAGACATAATTAGTTCTATTTTAACATATCCAAACCAGAGATTCCTATAGATCATGGGGATCATATGGATTTTTAGCTTCATGATATCTTCTCGAGGGTCATTTGATCCATGGAAAGGGTGAATTTTCACATCGTGCCATCGATGTCTAAGAAAATGAGAGATTTTTAGCTGTAACATCCACCTATATTCACAGGGGATATAGGCCCCCAGGTAGCCAATTTTTGGATTGATTCAGCCCAGACAATCTTTAATCACCTTAATACACCCATAGATAAGAGATTTAATCTTTATGCGAACATTATTTGTGGACCTACGAAGCATTGGTGGGACATTCCATAAAAATATGGGTAGTAATATTAGTTATACAAGAAGGACTTAGAGGTGAATTTTCTAATCCACTTTTATCCTAAAACATTAAAGGATGAGATGTCTCCTGAGTTCATGCACCTAACACATGCGAGTACGTTAGTGATGGTCTATACTGGATGTTTCAGTGACTTACAGTTCTTTTCACCATATTTAGTAGATGATGAGATCTCCAAGGAGAGATGTTTTTTAGATGGGATACTATATGATATTAGGGAAGAGTTGAATGTATTCCACTTGAGTATCTTTTTGTATGTGATGAATTATAAACTTATCATGGAAGGGAATTTGAGAGATACCCTGAGCAGAGGCAGGTTGTTTCTACTGGGTGAACTGTGAGCTATTTTTCTAGTATAAATAAACTCCATTATGACAGTTATCTCTAAGGAAACAATGGGAAGAGTAGTCAAGGCTATGGGAAACCATCTCAAGACCTTGTTCTATTTTAGTTCTATTAGTGTGGCACATTGGACCATATATAACATCAGTGTACATACCTTACTTTGGAGTTCTATTCTTGTGGTAGGCTAGGACACCTGTAAGGGTTTTGTAGGGGTATGCAACATAATAGAAGTGGAAGGGGATTAGGATAAGTACATGAGTCTGGGAAGGACACAACTATCCCTTAGAAGATAGGAAGCTGGAGTTCCACTGGATGTTCAGGTTCAGACTGGAGACATGGTACCCCAATACAAGATATATAGTACCAAGAAAAGGGAATAGTTTAGGTGATTCAGACTAGATCCTAGGACATAGGGGAAAGTTATCTTCACACTAATCAGTCCACTTTATAAGTTTGGATGCCATAAATTTTACTGTTATATGTACAATTATTTTACAATCCACCCTTTATTGTGTTTTTTTATATAGGTTCATCATATTCTTTTATATCTACTATTTTTTGAATCGTTTAGTCTTGGTTGTGGAAATATTGGATGGTGTCTTGACCATCGATACACTTTCGGGAGTTTAATCATATAATATAAACATGGAAAGGCATGTTCTCTAGAAATTGGTGGATACCATTTCTCTTGGAAACCATTTGTTTTGGAAATGATAGTTTTCAATTTCATTCTTGGTATTTATTTGATAGTTCTATACTAGTCTCATATCAATTGTTACCAGAGGAGATTTAGATTTCTATCTCCAAAAGGAGAAATCTATTTTCACTAGGATTAGTGGGATCTTCAGGATGGTCATACAAGACCAATTCAGTATAGACTATATTGTCTCATGAATTAGATAGAAATCATTGTTCTAGATGGTAGATAAATTCAATTGGATACATTTCCTTCAGTGTTGGACAATTTTTAGGATGTATTTGTTGATAAGTTCTATAACTTACTGGCAGGGTGAGAGATCAAGATCCCGATTGAGTTCGTTTTAGGAGTTAATAAAATTTTTATTTTTCATTATAGGATGGAAATAATAGAGCTTCGTGAATTGAAAGTTCAGTTAGATGATCTAGAAACTAAAGGTTTCATATGTCCTTTTACATCTTCACGAGGTTCTCTTGTTCTTTTTTCCAAGAAGGATGATGATACATTGTGCTTGTGTGTGAATTATCATAGATTGAACCATATAAATTTCATGAATGGGTTTGCATTCCACACATAAATAATCTATTTGATCAGTTGAGAGATTTTAATATATTCTCTATGATTGATTTGAGATAAGGATACCACTATTTGAGAGTGATACCATCATACATACCTCAGACTAATTTTAGGAGTAGGTATGGCTTGTATGAGTTCTTGTTAATGTCATTTAGTTTAATGAATGCACTAGAAGTATTCATGAACTTGATGAATTATATATTTCATCCTTTTATGGACCATTTTGTGGTGGTTTTTGTTCATGATATCTTAGTGTACTCCCAGTTTGTAGAAGATCATGCCCAATATCTTGACCACATTGAGAGATCATCAACATTATGCCAAGATATCCAAATGTAGTTTTTGGATTTAAAAAGTGAATTTATTTGGCCATGTCATCTTCGAGGTAAATGTTTTAGTGGATCCATAGAATTTTTTAGCTATGATATCTTGGGAGTATCCCAATAATGTTTTTGAGATTCAAATCTTTTTAGGTTTAGGAGGTTATTATCAGCATTTTATCCAGGGATTCTCCCATATGAAATCACTGATGTCCAGGTAAACAAGAAAAGAGATAAGTTTGTTTTTTCAAATGATTATGAGATATCTTTTTAGAAGTTGAATAGAAGGAAAAACTCTGCACTGATCCTCACTTTTGCTATGCCTGGTAAGGCATATACCATGTACTCCGATGCATCCAGAATTAGACTAAAAGTGATTATGATGTAGGAGGATAAATTGGAAGCTTACGACTATAAAAAACTAATCCTACATGAGAGTAATTATCCTAACCATGATATAGAGTTATCTATAGTGGTATATGCCCTGAGATTCTAGAGACATTATCTTATGGTTGATAGGTTTGGGGTGTATAAGGATCACAAGAGCCTTAAATACATCTTTTATCAGTAGAACCAAAACCTTTGACATAGGAGGTGGGTTGAGTACCTTTATTATTTAGATATCAAGCTGGTTTATGCATCAGGAAATGGAGAAATTACTATTGATTCCATGAGTTAGAAGACATAGGTAGAGGCAGTGCGGGAGTCTTGTGATGAGTGGTAGAAGATGAAACTCTTTATAGACATGTATCTAGATGTTTAGGAGTCCCAAGGTAGGTGTCTTTGATTTCAACATATATTATACCCATGCTTCTTGAATGGATCAATAAAGAGTGGTTATCTAATTCATATTGATTAGATTTGAGATACAACTTATATGGTGGGGAGCCACCAGTAATATAGTCTCTTAGTAGCAGCAATTATCTTCTTTTACATGGATGAGTATAGGTTCCTATGGGATTGGGTGAGGAGTTGATAAGAAAATTTATTGATTTTATATGGGTGGTACTTCTAGGGTTTAAAAAATGTATAATGATTTATTTAACCTCATTCTTATGACTCTCCTCTCCACTCTCAGAAACGTCTTCTTTCCTTTTAGAGTTTTCAAGTCCTCATGTTGATGAGTCTCCCCCTATTCTCATGCTTATCCATCTTTCCTCTATTAAGATTATATTGGTTTTTTCTTTTATCTGGTTCTCACTATGATGGGTCTATTCCTCTGATATTTTTTTCAATCTCACTACACTTTACCCCATTCTTGGTTAGGCACGATGGTGAGTAGGACTGATTGGAATGTGTTGGTGGTATCTCACAGAAGAAAACCTTTGATACCCATGGTCCTTGATTCTTCCCTTTTGTTTTTTAGGATCTCTAGATCAACCCTAATTTCTTATCTTTCAACTTTTCTCTACCATCCTGATCCAATACACATGAACTCATCTTGGTTGGGCGGGTCAGTTTTTTCAGGTTGGTTTGGGATTGTGGTAGCGGGAGTAGTGGTGCTACATTATTATTTTTGAGTTGGTTTCTCTACTTAGTCTACCTTAGACACTTTGATTTGACACATGATGTTTAGAGTTTTTGTCTTTGTTTCTTTCTGGATGTTGTGCTTCAAACCAAGATACCATTACTGTATTTTTCTATTGATGAATTTTCGATGGGTTTTTGGTTCATCCGGTTCACTTTTCAAATTGTTTGGTCGGAAGGATTTGTTCGGTGTTTCTTCCATGATGACAATGATGATTCCTATCATACTTAACATGGAGGTGCATTTTAAGGTAGGGTTTGGTGGTCATGGAAATGGTTTTTCTCGTTATTGAGTCCTAAGTCCACTCTCTAATCTGATCCCAGTCTTGGATTCTACCACACTTTTCCTAGTTGGACTTGTGAGGTTTTTTCAAGGTGTTTTAGGATATGTAGTTCAAGCGACCAAGAGAGTTAGAGGAGGCATCTCTCATGGCGGATTTATCTCTGTCTTTGGGTTCCCGCTAGTCTTGTTATTCATTGTGATTGTGGAGAGGCTTCAACTTAGTGGTTCTGATGATCTATGGTGATCTATTTTGGTACTTTATAATGGTTATGATGGACTCCATTAGCTAGTTATCTTCTCTGAATAGGTGTGGTGATAGGATGTTGAAAATGATAGTGGTGACAAGACGACAATGACGATGTTGGTATCTCAAGATGATCTTGGAAGGTGATGTGACTTTAGCTGATGTGAGTAACTATTGGATCGAGGTATCTTTGGGTTATGTGATAATTTTGTGTTTTTAAATTTTTATTTTATTATTTGGAATCTTTGAATTTTTATCCCATGTTTGGTGTTTTAATCACCACTCAAACATAAAGTGGCTATTTTGAAAATCAAAAAATAGAATTTACAATTAGTCAAAGATGTATTGTGATCTCTATAGATAGTAGTATTGTCCAGTAATGAAGAATGAGGTAGTGGTATTAGTGGAGATATGTTTCACCTATTAGTAAGTGAAAGATGGTCATTAGAGGCCTTCTGGGCTATTGCATCCTCTTACCATAAGGAGTGTAAGAAATATGATGTCACTATGTATTTTGTGAAAGGATTACCTAGAGAAACCCATAATAATAATATAGTATGGTTGATCATGGATTTACTAATGAAGTTATCCCCCTTCTTACCTATCATAGAGACATTCACTGTTGATTATATGGGTAGTATCTATGTGTAGAAGATAGCCCGGTTCCATGGTGTTCAGAGAAGTACATTTTTATAGAGATAATCATTTCAAATATCAGTTTTTGAAGATTATTCATACGGATCTTGGATAATAGGTTCTTTTGAGCACATCCTATCATCCTCAAACTGATAGCCAATCTGAAAAAACTATTCAAATTCTGGAGGATACAATACGATCCTATGTTTTTAATTTCAGTGGTCAATGGGAGAAGAATTTAGTAAAAATGGAGTTCTTTTATATTAAATTATTCTAGGTATCTATCCAAATGGAAACTTTCAAGTATTTTTATAGAATATCATTCTATTAAACTCTTTTTTGGATGGAAGTAGGTGAGTCAGTGCTTGTGGACCTAGTTTCATGTAGGAGATGTTTGAGAAGGTTCAATTTATCAGGTGGTAGTTGGTGACTTCATAAAGGAGGTATAACTTTTACATTAACCATTGGAGAAGAACTATAGACTTTGAGGCTGGTCATCCTATTTTATTTTGAGTGTCTAATAGTTTTTTGGGAATGATATATCAGGAAGCAAAGAAATATGATACCTAGGTTTATCGGGCCATTCAAGATAGTGGAAAGGGTTTGTCTAGTGGCATACCGATTATCCCTTCCAATGTACTACAGTTAGATGTACAATGTGTTTCACATGTCATAGATTCATAGATATCATCTTGATCCTTCTCATGTGGTGGATGTTGATGATTTCAAGATTGGTTTAGATACGTCCTTTGAGGAGCATCTGATACAAATTATATACCATAATGATAAGTATCTCCAAGAAAATACTAAACCTATAGTTCAAGTGTAGTAGAAGCATGGGCATGTTAAAGAGGATACCTAGGATAAAGAGTCTAATATATGAGAAAAATGGAAATACTTGTTCACTAAGACCCCATAGTGATGCTTAGAGCATCTCTAGGATGAGCTGTTATACGATGGTGAGGTTATAAGATCCCATATTTTTTCTATGTATATACCTCTTTTAGTTTTTCATTGAACCAAATTAATATTAGGTTTTATTTCTTCTATAAATTCTATGGGTTGAGGTCCTATGAGGATAGAAAAAATTTTATCAGGAAAATGACCTAAAGATTGGGGATGTATGTTTTTTTGAATTAATAGAGTTTGGATAGAAGCAAATCAAAGGGGATTATGAGGGTTCTCTATGAGTTTGTAAGGATTCCGAAGTGGTTCAAGATTTTAGATAGAAATTGGGATGAGAGATGTATGCTGGGAATTTTTCCATCGTGAAGTTGGTTTACAACATGTAAATGTTTCCAAGAAGAAATCATGAACATGTATATGTCATGAATTGGTTACACACTACAAAATTGGGTCATGATGTGTAAATGTTTCTTGGACGACATCGTGAATTGTTTGAGGTCATTAACTGGTTACACACCATGAAAATAGCTCATGAAATGAAAATTTTTCCTTCCAAAAATTGTGAACTAGTTCAAGTCGTGAATTGGTTACACATCATTGAACTAGTTTACATTGTGGAAATATTTCTAGGAAGATGTCATGAACTGGTTCAGTGTGTGAAATGGTAAAATGTCATGAAATCGGTTCATATCGTGTAATGTTCTATCATGTTCATTTTAACCCAAGGTGAATCATTTTTCAAGGTAACTCATAAATTGGGAAATACATGATGTGTAAGGATTACACATAATGTACTTCTCAGGATCAGTGGTTTTAAGGCCATGTTGTGCATATAATCTTTCCATCATCTGCATGAAGACCTACTCTCTCAATACCTAAGTGACTCCAGGTGATTTTGGAGTGTCTTCTTCCATTCCAAACTTCTCTATCAAGTGTCTAATCCCTAGTAAGTTATTTTTCTTTGTTTTTTCCCTCTATTGTGTTTCTCTATGTTATAGTGGTGGAATCTATTAACCATATATGTTTTTGGTTTTTATCTTGATCTTGTGTGACATAGGTTTCTTCTCCAGATATTTTTAGCCTTCATTCTTGTTGTTGTTACATATTGGAAGAATTACATTTAGTTCTAGATAAAGTTAGGTGGTATAAAAAAATACATGGTCCTTTTATATTGTTTAAGTGTGTGGAATATTATGCGATTGTTCCGAAATAATGTAAACACTAATTAATTGGTTAATGGATGATGATAAATATTGTGTTGTATTATTCATTGGATCCCTTTGGATTCAATGGTGTTGAGACCTGAATTATGCTAACCCTTATGGTGAGGCTACCCTGGAATAATATTTAATTGGATAATTAATTTAAGATATGGTTTTGAATTATGTGAGAACATATGTTATTACTTGTGATAGAAACAAATTTGAAAATGGATTACATGATTATTGAACGAATTAGTAATTGAAAGAAAAATTACAATTGAAATAATTAACCATTATGGATTATGATATGATTTTATGGTATTCTTTCTATGATGATTTGTGTTGTGATTGATTCTGAAATGATTATATATAGGTCTTGACCCAATATGTTTAAATTTTTATATAGAGGGATTAGATGGGGATACTGAAATGCATATAGAGAGGGTTTGTTCTGGGATGCTAAAATGATTATATAGAGGGATTGGAATGGATGATGAAATTCTTATATAGATGGATTTCCCCAACTATGTGATTAGGCTATAAACATGTGGTTATGGTTGGTATGGTTGTGATACATGCTCAGAGATATTCTTACATGGTTCTAAAGCATGTTGATTATTTTATTGTATGAATTTTTTAATTAATACACTATTTTATCACTATATTACATTTAATTATTTATAAAATTGTTGTTTTTAGACATGGTGGTGTCGACCTACTGAAATTTACTCACACCCTATTTGGGATACCATTTGGTACCTGAGTAGACTACATGGATGTAGGTATGGACAAGGGAATGCGACCCTGTAGTTGAATGTTGCTTTATGTATGGGTTGGAGTTTGGAGACATGACTGACATGGGGCTCAGGACTAAGGACTTTTGATTTTATTTTGTTATATTGTTATTTTATTTGTATCAATTTCAGTTTTACATTTAGATAAATTCCATCCTATCATTACATGGTTCACTGTTATTTGGTTTATTGGTTCTTCCTTTATATTCTAGTTATATACTGTATTGTTTCCTATATTTCCATTACTCATATATTTATTATTATTTTTAGTTCTATTTTATTGTAACTCTGTAACAAGGGTTATATTATCCCCCCTATTTTATTTAAATCCCCACTGATAATCAGAAGCATCTGACAAATGTGGAGGAGAACTTTAGGTCCAGTATCCAAATTGATTTGGTCACATGAGAGAGTTTCGGATTGGGGGATGTTACACCCTATTTGGATGTTTAATCCCCACTATATAAACAAAGGGGATCTCATTTCAATGTGAAAATTAATTCCCATGAATATGAGAGATCCTCTATCCTCCTTCCCACATCCTAGAGAGAGAAAGTTATATTCCAATAACTCATCTTTCGATCACCATCACAAATCAAATGAAATATATTGTGGTTATCATTGAGATGAAAAATTATTCATTGGATATATTCTATAGAACTTTAAATTCGACACTCTGAGTTATCAAAAACTCTTGTAGCATGTGTGGATGATCTAGAGAAACTATCACTGATGATAAGTGTTATTTGAACAAGCTATCAATCTAAATGAGTTAAATATTTGTTTAAATTTTATTATTAATTAAATTAACATTTTATCTTTAGACCTTTACCAAGACTTGGATCAATGGAGATGATGATGTTTTATTTATTCAATGATGATAATTTTAAAATCCCTGGTCTATCAGACTCCACCACATTCCCGGTACCAATAATATAGAGATATAGGAGTTGAACATGGAGAAGAAATTGAACCAGATGAGTGAGAAGTTTATTGTTAATGTTTCTAATTCACTATTGTCTATCAAGATGCTTTATTTTCACTTTTATAATAGTTATAGAGAACATATATGTTAGGATGATCTGAGTGGTCATATGAAATACATTGAGAAATCTGGGACATGGAGGGGTTCACCGAGAAATATTTAGAAGGTGAATAGAGAGAGAGAGAAAATGGAAAAATTGGTAGAAAAGTAATTATTTTCCATGGATATATAATTTCCTTCCCACTTTATAATCAATAAACCATTTTTACACCACCGATATCTCTTTACTGGAATTTTAAAAGGATAGATATTCACAAAGGATTACCAAAAAATTTATGAAAAAGAATAGACTAGGAAAGAAGAGGCTCCTTCAAGACCTTTTCAAAGTTTCTATTGTATTAATAAGATATTTTTTTTGGAATGAATTCTTTTGAGATTTAAGTAATTCAAAAAACATCAAAAGTTACCATAAAAACTCTACATGCATAGTTATCCACTATATGAATTTAGACTCAGACTGGGGATAGGTCTTCAACACTTGTTGCACTACTCGTAACCTCACATATAGAAATAATGACATTAACCCCTAATTTACAACCCATATATAGTCATGACACTACTTCCTAGAGAAAAAAGTAGAAACCCAACCATAAAGGCTTATAGTCTCTATATTTTTGGTGTAGAAGTTCTTTTGATAGATACAAGTGTATAACATATTCTCTATCGACAAGGTGTGGAGATATCAAAGGTGCATGTTGCGACTTATGACTTCAGTGGGAAGTCATGAAGTATTACACATTAACCATGATTGTGATACCATGGATACAAAAATATAGGAGGTACAACCATGAAGGATGTTATGTTCATAAATAGAAGTACAATGTAAGAAACCTATGGGTTATGGGACCATCAAAAGTTATGAAGAACAAATAATACATTGAGATGAGTCAAAGAAGGAACTAATATTATATTGATGGAACAAAGATTATAATGACTACTATCCAAAATTTTGAGTCCCTTTTCAATTGATCTTACACTATTTATATCAATGCAGGGCTGATTTCAATAGATGAAGTGATAAGGTCCCAATCCTAATGGAAAATGAATGAGTTCTATGTGTCCCAACCTTATGATTTTGCACAAAACCCGACTACTTTACAAGACACTAGTTTTGTAAAAGAATATTTATAAAAATATAATCTATAAAATATTATATGAAATTCCACCACACACATATATGACATACTTTATATGGTGAAATTATGACCACAAATTTACATGAAGGATATTCCCATGGTTTGCGTGTCGACACTTATGCAACTCTCCACCACCTGCTTAGTCCATGTACTTTATTAAAGATGTTGTAGATATGATAATACACTATAAAATATCCATTCATCCATTCATATTGTTTCTTATAAAATCATCTATATGAATCTAACATGATACTCTATTGGTTGGATTCCACATAGTCCACATGTAGATTCCTTGGCAACCATGGTTTTGATACATTGCTCTGTTGGATAGTTTCCACATAATCCATATGCTACTTCTATGAATGAATGAAATGTTCCTCCATTGGGTAGCCATTTCATGTACCACTGGATAACCTCCATGTTGCTTCCTCCATTAACATATTCTTATTTATATCACACCACAATAACAATAATTCTGATGTGATTGAGCACACTTGTATTGCCAGAGGGTCCACACATATTATGATTTGCTACTATAGATACAACCATGTAGGAGATATAACCATGAAGGGGTTTATGTAAAAAAAAACAGAAGTACAATGTATGGTACCTATAGGTTATAAGACTATATGAAGTTGAGAAGAACACAAAGAACACAAAAATATGAATCAAACAATGTACCACTCTTAAATTTATGAAATAAATAGTAGAAGGATTAAACTCCCAATGGTTGAGATCCTCCTCTGATTGGGTTACAATATTTATAGCCACATAGGTCAGAATCAAATTGATGATATGATAAGGTCATAATCTTAATTGAAAATGGAAGAGTGAAAAGTTTCCTAACCTTATCCCTTAATATCGACCCCAAAAACATTAATTTACCCTAAAGAAAACACTAGAGGCCACTTATTTTTACAAGGAAACTTTATCAAAAGGTACTTTATCAAAGATTACACAAAATGCCGCCGCACACTTGTCCTGAAATACTTTATTAGGGATGAAGATGAACACAACCATATATAAAGGATATTCTTGTGGTCCATGTGCTAATACTGAAATGATGCTCGACCTTCTTCCTATTCCATGTACATTATTAATGATATTGCAGATGTAATGCTTCACTAGAATTCCACAATGCATTCATACACATTTCTTCCTTGAAAGGAATATCTATGACACTGACATGATACTACACTAGTTAGACACCATGTATTCCATATATAGGTTCCTCAGTATGTATGGTAGGTATATTTTGTTCTATTGGAAGGCCGCCACATAATCCATGTGCTACTTTTTTAGATGATTTTCGTGTTTCTCCATTGGATATTCTCCATGTGTACTACTAGATCATTTTCACATAGCCTATTTGATAATAATTTTCTTATTTTTATCACACCACAATAATATTAACTCTGATATGATGGGTAATACTTTTCAAACCATAGATTCTATTAATAACATATACATGAAATAGTCTTCCAAACTCTATCTTTAATAAAAAAGGTTAATCACACGTGTATGTGATCCTCCCCCTAATAAAAAATGTGAAACACATGAATGTTATCCTCCCCTTAATCAAAAAGGTGTTTTCACATATGTTTCACATATATCATCTTCCCCTTGTCCAAAAAATGGTTATCTTGTTAACCATAAATTACTCTCCTAAGGAGGACCTATAAGAGAAATCCTAGAGGGTATTATCTTTTTCAAGAGGTTTTTTCCTATGGTAGTACATTGTGATGCATGATTGAATATACCAAATATTATTTAGGATAAGTAACTATATTGTTCCATGAAACTGCATAAGTATCAAAGAGTTTTGGTGGGGTCTTACTTGGATCAAGATGATTAATAACCCACATATTAATTATTTTACTAGTAAAGGTGTTATGTCTCTTTTGTTCGCATATAACAAATTATAGAAGAGAAGAAAAATTGATTCTTGTGACTATAAAGGTACCATTATCCTAAAAAATTCATATCCTACCATTTGATAATGTGAGAAGGACATATTGAATTATGTTACCTTCAACTGAATAAGAATTGGTCCACTACTCTTATTGATAGGATTTTGTGGATCTAAAGTGATTGAGCCATTTTGTAGTTGTAAATATCTTATTAGCACTATACTAAGCTATTAATGGGCCAAATAGAGACGTGTTCATTGATCAATGATAGTACCAATCATATAATGTTCTAATAATTACCATAATACATGAATCATAAAATTAAATACATAATCTGAATGATTCATTAAGGCTATCAAGAAATGATAAATCGAGTGAAAATGAATACCAATTAGGGGACCATATTCAATAAAATAATTTATGATGTAAATTTTATAGAATTACATAATATTCTGGTGAGCTTGGGCAATGTGAATATCATGTAGGATGTTTTCTCAAGTAGAGTGTGGAAGCCTACGTGGTTTATGGGTTGAAAGCACAATGAAAATTATTTCAATGGTTATTTTAGATCTTTATAGGTAGTTAGAAAAAAATTATCCCATCCATTGATGTTTATTACTTTAAAATCCATTAGGAAAACCAATTTTACCATCTTATGAGTTTGGGATGTGGAACTATACTCTTATTGAACTAAAAAATATTAGGGAAATAAGAAATTTCTATTTAAATTAACAAGTCATGACAAATGAGATGTATTCGGGACTTCTATTTACATATTTTCAATTCTATGATCTTCTTGTATTTTGGGTGGTCATGAAGTTCTATATCTTTTTAAACTCCACTATTATATCTATAGATATTCCTTCCCCCTTTTTATATTCTTTTAAAATAATATCTCCCAAATATATATCACTATCATCTGTTTATAGGATCCTCCTATCAAATTTTGGTATCTTTAAATGAGGTATAAAATTTTAGATCCTATTCAAGTTTTTCACTACTTTATTACACTATGCACTCCAATTAGAATCATTGTTTCTCAACTAGGCATAGAGAATACAATAATATCTTTCAAGGCAAGGGATGAATTCATCCATGTAGTTAATAATTCCAAAAAACTATTGGATATTCTTGAATGTAAGTTCTTTATCTAGAAAATTATCAAGTTGGCTAGAAATGTGAGGTTGTAGATGAAAAAAACCTTGAGAGATGTCCATTTTAAGAAAATCAATATTTGTTTTTACAATCAACTTATTCTCTTCAGATAGAATGACTTCATATTCCTAGATTAGTCTATAGAACTTTACCAAAATAATATAGTGAGAGTAAATTTCAAGAGAAAAAAAGTATATAATAAATATAAACAAGGTAATTCACTATTATTGGATCAAACATTATTGAAATATCCTTTTTGAATAATTATGGGGTAGTTTTGAGGCTGGATAATAAGATATTCAAGTGGAAGTGATGGATAGTAACATAGAATATTATCTTCTATTTTTCTTCTATCTTTATTCCAAGCTTATAGAATCCCACCGTGAGATCAAACATATAAAAAATTTGGGCTTGAGAAATCTTTTGGAATATATATTACTTATTTGGAATAAGAAACTTATCTTCTCAAGGAAATGATTTAGAGGTTGGTAATTGATCAAAAGTATGAGCTTACCCCAAATTTTTTATAATCTCTTGTTAACATAAAATGATTCACATTCCCATTGAGATTTTTTCACCTCAATAATAACTTATTCTTGAAGATCAAAAAATTCTTTTAGAGTGAGTTTAAAAAGATCAAGGTTTATACCCTTTTGAATTTCTTTTATGATATCAACATCTTCATTCCATTTGAAAGGGAAGGTGAAAAAAAAGTCAGGATTTTCCTATAATGGATGATCACATTTCTTTAGAAATTCTATTTGTGATCCTAAACATGTTATTTTTTATCATATCATCTCAAATGGATCCAAAAATCTCAATTAGATAGAGTCTCATAACAAATTTACAAGGTACACACTACTTAATCACATAGCCAACGAATAAATGAATTTGAAGGGGCTTACTAGCCATTGATATGACTAAAGTTTATCTATCTGCAACTCTGAATGGTCTGTAACATGATCCTTAGAGAATTTTTGTGAGGATATTTAGCTTTATGATTTTCTATGTTTCTCTAGTATGAATGAATTCCACCATTGGGATAGGCTTTTAATATTTGTAAGCGTAAATGTTTATCTTTTCAAATGTTAATGGGTGAGTTTCAACTCTTGTATTAAACTTGAAATAGTCTTCTATGAAATGATTTAGAAGAGTGTTTTGAAACACCATATATTTATGATAATCATACTATGGGATACCTTCATTACAGACTAGAGGCCTCTAGAGAAATAGTGGAATAGTTTAGAATTTATTCCTTAGTTTCTTTACAATAGCCATCATATGAATGAGACATAATATTTTTCATGGGATGCACTAGTGATGTTTTTTTGCCTCATTTTCAAATGTAGAATCATATGAACCTTTTATAAAATATTTATCAAGATAGAAATACATCAAATTATGTTCATATGTGGCATTAATATCATCTGTTTCCAAAGTCTTTGGGGTATATTTAGATAACCTAGCTTTGGTGGATTCTCTCGGAGATGGATCAAACATTTCACTACTCTTATATTGATGAAAAAAAGAGTAGAATTATTACATTACCAAAGTTTGAGTTCGAAATCCTCTTGGGGTAAAATATTTATAGCTATGTAGGGATGAATCCAATAGATGAGGTGATAAGGTTATAATCCTAAGGGCCAATTCCAGGTGTCCCAACCTTATCTCTTTACACAAATACCAAAAAATTTACTTAAATACAAAGTAAAAACAATCATCCACTTAATTTTTCAAAGAAACTTTATTGAAATCTAATTTATCAAAGATTACATGACACGCCACAACACACTTCCCCAAAATACTTTATCAGGGTCAATGATGACCATAACTTTTCATAAAGTAGATTCATGTGGTCCACTTTCTGATGCTAACATGATGCTATAACACCTACCTAATCCATGTAATTTATTAAATATTCTATATATTTGAATCTCCCCTAGAATGTTTCCATAGGTTCATGCATACTGGTTACTCAAAAATAATCTCCCTAACTCTGACATGATGTTCTACTAGTTGGAAACTATGTAGTCCACATGTAGCTTCCTTAGTAAGCATGGTATGTATACATTGATCCATTGGATGGTAACCACATAATCTATGTGATTATTCTTTATATAATAACCACATAACTCCTCTATATAGACACCACAAATACTACTGGATAAATTCCACACTGCCTCCTTGATAATCATTTTATTATTTTTGTCAAACCAAAATAACAATAACTCTAACGTGATGGGGTGCACTTTTCTCTCCATATGGTCAACATATAATATGAATATGAAATGGTCTTCCAAACTATCCCCATTCTAGCATATATTTAATTATTAATTTACCAATGACTCAAATACATAATGTAGTGGTTTGAGATTTTTTTAAACTTTTGAGTTTTGGGGGAATTAGATAAGAAAGATAAAAATAAAAAATTTCGTTTTGGAAATAAATTTAATTTTTCATGAAAACAACATTTTTGAGTGGGTAACACCGAAGGGTTTTGGAGGGGACAATACCTATCTAAATGTAGGGAAAAAATAAAAACACTCAATTTTACTAAGGCCCAAGATCTATCCTTGTTCCACATTATTACAAGATCCATTTTCTAAAAATCCATAAATATTTGATCAATTTTAATCCTCATCATGGACAAAATTGCATGGTCTTTTTGACTAAGAACATCAGCCACCTTGTTTTCCTTCTCAATGTGATAATGCATTGAACAATCATAATCTTAGACAAAAAATAACCATATTATATAATAATATACAAAACTTTATATGTAAATATACACATCATGTTTTTTTAATCAGTATATATATCAAACCTTTCACCATACAGATAATGCCTACGTATCATCAATTAAAAAATTACTACTATTAAATCTAAATCTTGATTCAGTTAAATTTTCTCATTAATTTTTAACTAGAAAGAGGCATATTGTATCACAATGTCATTATGTTTGAGGATGAATCATAGTACCTTCTTTGATGAATCACTATATATCACAAACCCTTATCCACTCTAGGGTAGTGTAATCACAAGTGCGCAGATCCATATTCTCTTTAGTTTTTTGAAATTCTATACATTACAGTCCCTTCTCAACCTGTATTGTCTTATGAGACATACCGATGCATCAAGAGGCTATGTGGTTTCATGAATCACCCCTCACTTAATAATTCCAATGCATTTATCATATGAATAAATAATACAACATAATCAATATGCCTTAAAAATCAATAATTGTCCATATTGTAAGAACTAGAATATAAAATGTCAATACTTTCCTCAATAAAAATAATCATAAACCATACAGATAAATATGGTTTATAGTATCATTATATTATATCCATATTAAAGTATAATATTCATCAAAGGATGTTGACATAGATGAAAATACATTAAAAATATCATTGGAAAATATCTTGAAGAAAATACCATTTTCACTTTGAAAATAAGTTATTTAAATTACAAAAATTTCCCAAATATTAAGAAAAGATTTTTATTTATAAGGAATATTTTAAATTTTTAAATGAATCTTCAAATAATTTGGTGGTCATTACTACAAGAAATTCTTCTTATTCTATGTATGTTAAAATAACTATTCCTTTCACATTTTTGGTAAAAATTTAAAAGTTCCCTGTTAAAAAAATGAAAAAATATTATTTCAAATCCCTTTTTAAAAAATTCATACATGGGTAAAAAATTATTAAATAAAAATTGGATAATATTAGAATAATTATTTAAAATATTTTATGGAAAATATTGATAAGGAAGAAAAAGATTCCCAATTGAGTATAGAAAAATAAGTTTTCCTTAAAACATTTTTTCAATATATTAAATTCTTTAAAAGAGGAAAATGAAAGGAAAACTTTTAATTTATAGAAATAAACATAGGAGAATTAAATATATTTATTTTAAGATATAATTTCAAAAAATTCCCCCATTATAGACTTAAACATAAATAATTCTAAATAATGATGAGATTGTGAAATAAACCCTTACCTCAGTCCCGACTTCCTTCATATGTGTTAAAAACTCATGTATAATAAATATATATTTATTATAAATTTATTAAATAACCATAATAATATATATCATACCATATATTATTTAATTATAACCGTTTATCACATGTTTATTAAAAAATATTTATTAAAATCACCGTCTTGGGTTATAACTACTTCGTTTTTCATATATGTTTTTGTTCAGTAGTTTTGGTCTGTATAATATGATCATGGTTATATCATCTCTATATTATTAATCATGATAAAAATATAATATATATTTATTATATATATATATTTATAATCATATATAAAAGGTATAGATAGAAAAATGAATTACACCATTCATGGAGACAATATGTTGTACGTACACATGAATGTTGTTTTCAATTTTTATGGATGAAAAAAAAGGTAAATATAAATTCACCTTTATATAATTATTATTATATCATAAATATCACATATATTTATTAAATCCATCCTTATAACCATTCATGTAATGTAGAATTGGAAAACTAATCATATCGATTCGTGGAGGTGGTAGTCCATACGTACGCATGGGAAACACTATCATTTTTAAACGGATGGAAATGTAATAAGATAAAAATGATATTATAATTAAATAATAATAATTATATCATATATATACATGAAAAACATTATAATAACCATTCATTAAATATGGTTATTTAAAATAAATTATATCGCCATGTGGAGGCAATAACCCACATGTATGCACGAGCAATAATTTCGCAATCCATTTAACAGAAAAGAGGGTGGATAAAGGTGTTATAATCATAATAAAATTTTAATATATCTAGGACATTGAAGATATTATTTTATGATAAATACCATAGCTTTAGAGGGTGTAAAATAATAAGTAAAAATAACGTGATCAGTTAGGGTGATTACCTCTTTTTTGAAAGATTTCCTTTAGATATCCTCTTAAGGGCCCTAGGGTTGGTATTTTGAGAAAACCAAAAGCTTTATCAAATGGTTAATTATATTGGGGAGGTATATTTGTAGGATATTTTCAAGAAAAATGACACAAAAGGTGTTATAATAGTGGGTTCCCTAGAACTAACTTGAACAATACTTTTGATTACCATATTTTGTATAGAATTTGATATTAATGATGTGTTCTTAAAATTATAGTTTATATATTTATACTTCCACTATTTAATGGTAATTTCAATATATTAATCTTCATATCAAAAGGTTATAATAGATCCTATACTATAATGAGAACCTCAAGGTACAATGAACATGTTATTAAACAAAGGTTCTATGGTCTAGATACATCATACTGACAGGACACCATTGATGTTTGACTATTAGGTGTTGGGGATCATAAGCGTTGAGAATTATTCTCATGAATTTTGAACTTGGTGATCTATAGTATTAAGATAATGAGTAAATACCCTCAAATATAAACAACAAATGTTCCAGATGTCATTGGTTATTTCTATCTAAAGTCATGTGTATTGGTATCTAGACACGAGATCGTTACTATTGTGTGAAATTTGATCACATACTTTGATGAAAGGAAAAAACCATGATAATGAAATTATGGTGAGGTATCTTGTGTTGAATACGTCATTAATAGTATGGTATTGGTTTAATGGTCAAGAAAGGATTTGTCTCTTGCAGGTTTAGAAAGTAATATATCTCAGTTCTTATTTTGAACATCCCAAGTAAATAAAGAATATGACATTTTCATATTTATTAATATTTTTGAATTAAATATTAGTATAACTTTAAATGGGATTCTATGTTATATGGCATAACCGACATACAACAATGGGTTTCTCTGAAATCTGATGTTTCACACAAGAATGAGTTATACTGAAAAATAATAATATAATATTATTTTAAATGGTAGTTAACACCTAGACGTTGTATTGGAGGGAATGAATAAAACTAACTAAAATATGATTATACATTTTTGTTAAATGTCTTTTCATTTATCCAATAAATTTTAGAGG
Organism: Viscum album; assembly: GCA_963277665.1. NCBI lineage: Eukaryota > Viridiplantae > Streptophyta > Magnoliopsida > Santalales > Viscaceae > Viscum > Viscum album. The sequence continues at coordinate 1,852,006,414 of OY728156.1, forward strand.
CTTAAAATAAGAATGGATCCTATTTTAAGCATGAAATACTCTCATATTCTTTAAAAGGTCGATTTACCGCCTTTTGCTGGAGAACCCTTTTTAAATATAGTTTTTGTCACTTTTATATGTTCCATTTGACAAAATAAAAATATTCTTTATAATCATAAAATAAAAATTTACTTTGGGTATTTTTTTGGTATTTTTCTAATAAATTTTATTTTTTTATGAATAGTGAAATATACTGCATTTTAATTCAAAATTGTCTATTCATCTGATTTATTTATATGGTTAGATTATCTTTTTAATTGATTTTAAAGTTTAATTAGACTATATTTTTACCATTTAATCCAATTTTGGACGTTTTATGTATATTCACATTGAAATTGGACATAAAAAAGTGTCAAATGTTTGATAGTTATTATTTCTTAAAAACACGCTTTTTTGTTTTGACAATGAGAATTAATTTTAAATTAATTTCTGCAAATTCTGTGTTTCGAATTAGGGAAAATTGATTCCATATTTTTAATCAGGAGGTCCAAATTGTGTAAATAGGTAACTTTTATTTTTATACATTATGAATAGTAGCTTTAGTAAATATTTTATTTACCATGGTTAAATGATAAATCTGGTAAATAAGGATAAATAATAATATTATAATAATATTGAATTACCATAACACATGGGTTAACCATATTTTCTGATACATGTTCAACCATGTTAATCCTTGGGATGATTTTTTGACCTCATTGAGCCACTTTTAAGTGAAAATGACACTTTATAAAAATTAATTTAAAGTTAAGGAAAATATAACATAAACATATATTTTTTAGTAAAAATATTTTTATACGGGGTTATATAAGTGATATTTTTGAATATAAATAGTAGAAAGATAAAATATTTTCTAGATCATGTTATTTCATTTATAATTTTTAGATATTAAATAAATAAATTTAATTATGACACAATTGTGATGTAGTAATTGCTTTATTAATAAAAGATTCAAATAAATGATATAAAAAATATTAAAATAAATTTATTTTTAAACTTTTTATGCCATCCAAAAATTTAATAAATTATGATGACTTGTTATATTTGAATTAATGATAGGTTTTATATAACGACCCATACTTTACATACATTGTTACTACTTCAAAATTGAAGCACACTTATTACAACATATGACAAAACCACAAAGGACCGTATAGGTATAGTGTCTTTAGAAACTGGGAAACATAAACAACTGGTTCATAAATCTTCTACAGTGTCTTCCATTTATTTCATCATATCTAGGGTCCCTTTTAGCATATTCTACTTAATATCCATCTTCCTGACCTGGGGAAAAGAAAACATAAAAGGGTGAGCTCAAATGCTCAGCAAGGGCAAATAAAGGAAATAAAAATCATATCATATCTTTTTGAAAATCAAAACCTGCAAAAGAGATCATAATATCTTATCATGGAATAATTCATAGAAGTGAAAATGAGATCCCCATAATCATAACATAAAACTTGAAACTTTGTGGCATGCACACATAATCATGGAAATCATTTCTTGTTAGTCATGACTCATTGCCAAGACTATCTTAGTGGACAAAGTCCCTTTCTGAACCGAGTTCACTCCTCGTTTCAGTTCTGTATCACTGAACCGAAATAACCTTCCGTTCCAGCCATGTCTATCTCATGAGATATAAAATCTTTACCCAATGCATTGGAGGGAGATATAGGTCCCACCCATCTTATAATGAATCCTTTCTTATGTGTGCCACATAATCATAAAACATACATCATCGCATAACACATGTAACAAAAATGGGATTCTTGAAACATCATGACATCATAAATCAATTCATATAAGATAAAGGAATTCATAAAAATAATTCCATCACAACATGATCAAATCAATGTAATAATAGGGATAAAAACAGAACCCTTTATTATCTTAGATGGAAAATAATTTTGATAAAACACTTGAACTCCATTCTTGAGGAAAATATCCTTTCTTCTTCAAAAACATTTTTCCTTTCATAACATGTCATATAACTTTAAAATAAAAGAAGTTTATTAAAAATAAACTTGAGAACTTGTAAAGGAAGCTTCTTGGAAATAATGTTTTAAAAATCTATTCATGCCGTATAAGTTAAAAAAAACATTCTTCATACTTTTGTCGGAAAAGTCAAAAAGTACCTCGTACGACAAAAGATTCCTTTCATACATATTACTAAAAACTCACCAAAGGGTAAAAATGGATTTAAACAATTGTAGGTGGATGGAAATAATATTACATTTTGATGAAACATGGATGTGGATGATAAAATACACCCCAGTAAATACTTACGAATAAACAATCTCGGATAAAAATGAGATTGTGATATTTCCCTTACCTTAGGTCCGATTTGCTTTGTTCGTGTCCGAAGCTCCTGTATAATGGTTTAAATAATGTTATTGACTTATTCCAGAATCATAAATATTGATATGATATCATATATGGTCATATTATTAGCTTCTTGTTAGTAATATTTCATTGTTACTTGTTACTCGGGTCTTTATAACTTTTTGTTCTTATGCGTGTTTTGTTGAATAAATACTTATTCTTATCTTTAGTTTATAGATAATTCATTTCCAGAATGGTATTAGTGTAGTATGTACCATATTCATTCATTCAATTCATTTATATAATCATTATGAAATGAAGATTATGTAGAACGAGTCGCATCACAACGTGGAGACGGTATTCCGTACGTACGCACGAGTGATGATATCGTTCCTATGATCGTGGAATTGTATTGGAGTATATATATATTATTTCAGTATCAATATTACTTCATAATAATCATATATAGTTACTCATTACACCATTATACCCATCCTTGTAAGGTGATGGTGGAAAATAGATTACACCACGGCGTGGAGACGGTATTCCGTACGTACGCACGCGCGGTGATTTCATTTTTTTCCGTAGGATGGATAGAAGGTGAATTAGGGTTGTTTCATATTTATAATAACATATCAGTATGTAAGTAATACTGATGTTATTACTTTATCATGAAACAACTAAAGAAGAAGAAGTTGAAGAAGAAAGAAATTGAAAAGATCGGTAATGGATATTACCTCTTCTTTGGAACGCCTCTTTGAATCCTCCACTTAAGGAACTAAGATTGGTCTTTGGAGAAGACCAGGACCTCTAGGATTATTCTAGGGAAGTGTAGAGGAGAAAATGGCAGGGGTTGGCCGAGCTTGAGTGCTCAAATTGGTGTGAGGAGGAGGGGGAGGAGGTGCCCTTTTATAAGGGAGGAGAGGGGCACCTTAGGAATATCTCAAAATATTATTTTATATTAAAGTCAAAATCGGTTTATAATGGTTCCAAAGGGTCTTATTTCTAAGATAAAGTGGGGATGGGTAGAAATCCTATCAACCAATAGGATTTAAACAAGTTTAGGGTATTATTTTAACCTTATCAATTAGATTTAACTCTAAGTTAATTAATTTAACTTTTACCGTGTCTTTTTGTTTTCTTTCACGATATGGTTAATACACTTACTATAACATGCCAAACGAACCCCAAATTGTTTATTATTAATATATATATCCTTATCTAAGTCATTTGGCCGAACCTTAGATTTTTAGGAATAAAATAACAATTAATAATATAATATTTGATTTAAAAACTATTTTGTGTCAATTTTGACACTATTTGATATATGATTTTTTTGAAAGTCATAACAGAATTATATGTTCGAACCAAGTTGATTAAATCAACACTAATATATCATAGTAACCTATAAAATTAGTGGAATTCATAAAAAGTCTTAAATTACATTTATTTTGGTATTTATATTATCAATTATGTCAATATTTCATTAATAAGATAATTACTGCATCATCTTTGTGTCATAAATAAATTAAATTATTTGATGTCTAAAAATTACAAATAAAATACCATCATGTAGGAAATCTTTTTATCTTTCTAATGAATATTTACAATCGAATTTATCTTATGTATAACCCCATATTAAAAATGATTTACTTATTAAACTTTAAATTTAACTATTTTAACCCTTCTTTAAATAAATTAATAATAAATGTCCTAATCTAATCCAAGTGGGCCTAAATGGTCATATTTTATTCCTAAGTTTGTTTTCGGTCGAATTACACTTGTCCAATAGAATTAGGACATGTGTTAGGGTAATATTAATATCATATTTACCCTTAGTTACCCTATTTACTATTAACCGCGGTAAAAATCGTAAAAAGTTACTATTCACCAAAAAATTATTTTTATCTCATTGAACCACATTTTACTTAATGATATCAACCGTGTCTGTCGGATTTTCGAAATTCCATTCACAGAAGCGGTAAAATTAAGTTTTATGCAAAATTCAGTTTTTAACCTACCACTTAGTGGTTTCACTATTCATCAAAAATTGAAAGTTTTCAGAAAAATACCAAAATTTCACCCTAGGCTAATTTCGATATTCTGAGTCCAAAAATGAAGTCCATTTTGAAAAAAAAAATTTTAAAAAGTGGTTAGTACTATTCATAACGGCTAGTTTTAATAGCATATTGTTGTTTAGTGAAACTCGGTATTGCGTACGACGCAAGCTATCGAGGAAGGTCGTGATTGCGTGCAAAGCAAGCCAAGCAAGTGTTGTGTAGAAAAAGATTCCTTTGATGATTTATATAACGTAAAAGTCTCGGGTGTTACATTTTAGAAATAATCAAGTTGGTTTGGATTTTTTAAAAAGTCATGATATGAATAGTTTTAAAATTAACATAATTCATATTCTAAAATATAAAATATTTTATTAAATATTATAAAATTCAAAAAAAATATAATATTCAGTATAATAGTTATCATAAGTCTAAAATGTTATTATTTAATCTTTAATTGGATATTTTTATTGTTTTGGTAACTATTTTTATTCTCAAAGTGTTAAATACTTGGTAAGATGGTAAAAGTAAAAAAGGGTTAAATAAAAAAGATAAGGATTAAAAAAAATCCAAAACCTGTACAATTATTATTGGATGAATTTATTTAGACTTATATGAACCTTAAATTAGAATTAAATAATTTTGGACATTTTGAAACTGAAAATATATTTGTACTAAAATAATAATTTCAAACTTTCCTAAAGAGACCCTACTCTCTCTTATAAAAAGCCACCACCACTAACCCATTACTCACAACTCTAAATCACCTTGGATCGTCCAAAATTTGATAAAATAAGCTCCCAAAATCCCCATATTCCTCATAGAAGCCTTCCCCTAGGCAGAAGGCAATTCAAGAAATCCTTTTGGTTCAAACCAAAGGGAGTTACCCGATTTAAAGGTAACGTCTTCTCTCAAGTTCTTTTATTTTATTTTCCTTATCTGCCCCCCTAAGCTATCTTTATTTAATTATTTTATTAAAAAACAGTATTTTAAATATACTAGTATTATGATAAGTATTATAACTACACATTTACACACCTCTATCTAATGGATACGAACATACTGTTTCTATGGACTGCGAACAACCGCCTCACGAAACGATGAATGTTCAATTATCTCCTACCGCCTCTCATGGTGGCCATTATGATGGTAATATATTTAAATGTGATATATATTATATTTATAATATCTCTATTCGTATTTATTTTTCATTTATATCATACATTTAAGGTTTCCATAATGGGTAAATACGATAATTTCATTTAAGGAAGTGCGGACTACCGCCCCCTCAAAGTGATATGACTCGTTCATGCCATAAGTTGAATATATAAAAGATAGATTTAATGAAATTAAATAATATATTATATTGGAATTATAATATACCTATGTATCATTAAGTTTTAATTCTATTAAATATGAAATAGAAATGAAAGTAGCGTTTATGCGTATGTACATCTTACCGTATCCATGAACGGTGCATTTCATTTATTATATCCAAATGTTATGTACTATTATAAATAAATATATATACTGGATATATATGATATATATGATATATAAATCATGAATATAATTCTTGAGATAATGGAATTTTGGCAACATTGATAACTTGTAATTATAAGAAATTCATTTGTGACTCAAGTACCAATATCAAAAAAACCACCAATATTAACTTAAATAATTATGTAATTTTTATAACATGGTAATAAGTGATATAAAATGAATAATAAACTTGAAAAATGTTCTAAAACAAGTAGAAATTAACTTAAGTTTATTATTTAGGAAATTAACTAACAAACGAGTCAAGTCGGACACGAGGTAAGGGAACCTTTCACCGTCTTCTTTTAGTCAAAGACTTATTCTTTGTTCTGTCTTTTGATTTCCATTTTATTATGTTTGGATATGTTATTATATATCATTATTTCTGTACATTTTATTCCCAAGTGATGAGATACCCTTTTTTTCTTTCATAAAATCATTTTCTAAATTTTAATGCGACGTTGTTAGGCTGACAAATTTTTGTAAGGGAATATGTCTCAATCTCCTTTCATTGAGACATATATTGATATTGTGAACCTTTATTATCCTATAAGGTATATATAATTCATTTTTTAATATTATATCATGAATATATTTATTCACATGATGTTATAAGTTTTTTTTAATTTTATTCTTTAATTATTGTTATTCAAGTATTTTCTCAAGTGGTAAGAGACTCTTTAACTAAAACATTGTTTTAAATGTTTTAAAGATATAATTTTCTAAATATATATAATTAATATACATGTTTTCAAAAAAAATTTAATGATTTCATTATATGGACATTAATTTTTTAAAATGTTAATTCCAATAAAAGTTTCAATGTGGTATGAGACACATTGATTCAAAAATATCTTCATTAAATGTTTTAAATGGTTTTCAAAAGGAATCTTTTTTTTTCTACGTAGAGTTTTACTAAACCACAAAGGGAATGTTTCTTTTTAATGCATGTGGTGACAACAACCTTTCAGCCTCCATGAGAATTATTTTTGATATGTGGATTCCTCTACAAGCCGTAGTGTTTTTAAAAGTAAAATAAATACCATATACTCTTTTTACGTATTTTGGTATTGAAAATGGTTTTAGGAATGGATTTATTATGTCAATATATTGAAATGTTATATTATGATTGCAATGTGTAAATTTTATCTTTCTTTTTTGCTTGTTCATGTGTTATTATTATGTTATGGTTCTTGGAAATTAATTACACATACGGGTGGTTCTGAGATAATCCTAGGGTGGGTGAGCTCGAGATAGCTCTCCAATGCATTGGGTAACATGAAAGAGGTAAACGTTAATGATCCTTCTAAGAGGTTTAGGGAATATACTATGATGGGTATTCCAAACGTAACTCCCTATGTAGCTGTGAAAGGTACAATGTAAGTGTGATATGGATGCCACAAGTTACCTTTATTATTTATGATTTCTATTTTTATTCATAAATATTATGATTTTGTGAGGTATGTTAAAGAGATTATGTTTTATGATTGAAAAGTATGATTTCATTGATTTATATGTATTGATGGACTAATGTTTTCTTTCTTTATTTTATAACCATTACTAAACTTTTTATGCTTATCCCAAGTTTTTGAAATGTTTTTCATAGGGTATTAGGAAGGGTAAGAGAAAGGAATAATTCAAGAAGATTTATATCAAGAAAAGAATACTTGTATTATTTAAGGAGTTTTATTGTGGTGGAAAAAATTGGTTAGAGTAGAAGTATCTACTTTATAATATTTAAGATGTAATGTAATAATTATGACCTAATTCTCTAAAACTCTAAACATGAAAAGATCCTCAATGTTAATTGTTGACTTAACTCAAGAGTATGTAATGTTATAAGGCTGTGGCCTTATAGTTGGTATCAAAAATTCAGTTTAGACAAATTTAGGGATTAGAAGTTTTTTTAGACACATGGTTAGTCTCTATGTCTACTCTTTAAGTTAAATACTTATTTTTTAAATTTTTATGATCAAGGAATGTTTATTACAAATGGAAGGAGGAGGATCTAAAACAACATTCTTATCTCTTCCCGAAGACTTGCTTGCAATAATTATTGCAAAGTCATGTCCAAATGATTCTGAAACATTTTCTAACATACAAATCAATTTCAAGTAATTGTTTGAGATATCAAACACCTCCGTTATACCTCGATACCATCTTGGATTAGTGGTTGTATTTAATCAAATACTATTTTATCAATATTATCATATTGTTAATAAAGGTAAATATTATCAAGGAATTTTCAAATATTTTACCTTATCAAAATATTTTGAAGAATATTATGATTTTGAAAAAGGTGCTAAAGAAGGAGACCCTTGCACAACCCATTTATATTTAATTTTAAATTATATTATCTGAGAACATAATAATGGTATTTTAAAAGGACCATTTATTGGATATTTTAACTTAGAATTGATCTGAATGTTTTATAGAAGGCATTTTTTATCAGATGTTTTGAAATTATATGTCATACATGATTATTTTTTGAAACTATTTTTCTATGAACACCCATATGACCCATGTTGTACGAGGTGTATTTGGATAAAGGAATTAGATGATTTTGGAGTATATTCACATAATTATTTCAATTCATGGACCATATATCTATGTGAAAAATATGACGATGAAACTAGGTGGACACCATGATCAAGGTATAATGTTCTTTCTTTGGGAATAGTGTTATTTTATAGAGGTAAAAAACTGTCAATATATATAAGACTTCATGAATTAAGATATTGAGTTCATTATGATTTGGGATGAAAATGAGAGGTATAATACAACCATAGAGGTTAAATAATGTTAGGGTTATTTTTGAGTTTTATAAAAAGGGACAAAACACAATATGGGTGACAACATGTCACATCCGGCAAGGCCACAATAATTGAACCCACTAACAAAGGGTGATAAGGGCGCATCACCTACCACTGACCTATGTGAAGCTGTTGGTTAGTATGCATTATTATTTTTAGTTAAATGATTTTATGGATCAATAATAAGTTGATTTTGGGAACTTATGTTTTATAAAATGGATATCCTTAGTGTAGGGAAATAATTTGGTGATTAAGTGATAAAGGTTATTTTGGAATACGTTATCTCTTTTTGGAACAATATATGCTTAAGGAAAATAGAATACTATAGGATCTAATTTGTAAAGTAATAGTTGAAATTTTACTTTGGAAGAATATATGTTTTTATTATGGACATATGGAGATTTGGTTTATTTATGGAAAGTATTAACCTATCATAAAGAATATGTGATTTGGTTAATTACACTTCAGTATGATACTTTAATAGTAGTCGATCTTTTTAAAGATAAATGTTAATATTTACTATGTAATACTATGTGATTAAATTCTTCTGAGTTTCGGGTTTCAATATTAGTTTGGATTATATATAATGATTTTAGGGACAATTGTTTACTAAATTGTGTTTGTTGAACTTTGGGTATTGTTTGTTCAATTTTGGAGATTAAGAGTATTATTACTTTTTATAAAAGATTATCCTTTTTGGGGATAATATGCTCTTTAAATGACCATTTTTAGTTTTGGTTAATGTATAAAGATAGGGGAAATATATAGTTTACCTTTTTTGGATTATGTGATTCTCTAGAAGTTTATTCTATCACTTCAGGTGTGACCAAGTCATCTTGAATACTCATCATTTGGAGAAAATATGAGTTTTTGGTAGAAACTTATTAAAGGATGAAACTCTACTTGAAAAGTAACTATATTTCCTTATGTCCTTTTTCAATATCCTAAATAAATTCTCAAAATTTATGAAATTTAACATAAAAAAAACATTTCCCTTTTACACTTCCTACTGGGAAACCAAATAATGTTAAACCCATCACAAGTTTGTTTTTTTCTTGTTGTTAACTTTCTCCAAATCATGTTTTTTATCACTCTCCATCAGAACTTGACACTTAGTTTATCTTCCATATCCATGTTTTCCTACATGTTATACTAGTATGGGTTATCTCAAGTGAGATTTGTACTTCTCTTTCTTTCTTTTAAAGCAATAGTTTTATTGACACTTTTTCCAATGTGGGACTTTTAAGGAATTTTTCGAGCCCAATTTTAAAATCACGAGGATGCAATTCCCAAAAGGAGGAAAGGATGTAAAATCCCAGTTAAATAAAGAATATGACATTTTCATATTTATTAATATTTTTGAATTAAATATTAATTTTATTTAAATGGGATTCTATGTTTGATGGAATACACAACACACAATAATGAGTTTCTCCTAAATCTCATGTTGCACACAAGGTTGAGTCATACTGAAAAATAATAATATAATATTATTTTAAATGGTAGTTAACGCTTAGCCGTTGTATTGGAGGGAATGGTAATAACTAACTAAAACATGATTATACATGTTTTCTAAATATCTATACATTTATCCAATAAATTTTATAGGCTTAAAATAAGAATGGATCCAATTTTAAGCATGAAATACTCTAATATTCTTTAAAAGGTCGGTTTACCACCTTTTGATGAAGAAACATTTTTAAATATAGTTTTTTTTAATTTTATATATTAATTTTGACAAAATAAACTTATTATTTTTAATCAGGACATCAAAATTTACTTTGGGTAATTTTTGGTATTTTTTTGATAAAGTCCACTTTTTTATGAATAGTGAAAAAATACTGCATTTTAAGTCAAAACTATCTTTTCATATGATTTATTTATATGGTTAGATTATATTTTTAATTATTTTTAAAGTGTAATTGGATTATATTTTTACCATTTAATCCAATTTTTTTTTTCATTATAAGTAATTTCACATTGAAATTGGATATAAACAAGTGTAAATCTTTGGATAGTTATTATTTCTTAAAAACATGCTTTTTCATTTTGAAAAAGGGAATTAATTTTAAATTAATTTCCAAAAAAATGTGTTTTGAATTTGGAAAAATGGATTATATATTTGGAATCAAGAGGTAAAAAAATTTTAAATAGGAAAATTTTATTTTTTGACATTATGAATAGCAACTTTAGTAATTATTTTATTTACCATGGTTAAAGGGTAAATCTGGTAAATAAGGATAAAAAATAATATTATAATAATATTAAATTACCCTAAAACATGTTCTAACCCTATTTTATGATACATTGCTGACCATGGGATTCCTTGGGTTGATTTTGGGACCCCATGGAGCCACTTGTATGTGAAAATGACACTTTACAAAAATTAATTTAAAGTTATGGAAAATGCAACATAAACATATATATTTTAGTAAAATAATTTTTATATGGGGTAATATAAGTGATATTTTAAAATATAAATAGTAATTATAAATATAAAAATATTTCCTACATAATGGTAACTTATTTATAATTTTTATACATTATATAAAAAAATTACTTATGATACAATGGTGATGCAGTAATTGCTTCATTAATAAAGGATTCAAATAAATGATATTATAAATATTAAAATAAATTTATTTTAAACCTTTTTATGACATACACGAATTTTATATATTGGGTTAACTTTTTATCTTTTAATTAATGATGGTTTTTTGAAATAACTAAGTTGTTTTAGATTTTTAAAAAAAGTTATGATATGAATAGTGTCAAAATTGACAAAATTCATATTTTAAAATATAAAATATTTTATTAAATATTATAAAATTTCAAAAAATATATGATTCAGCCAAATAGTTATAATAAGTCTAAAATTTTATTATTGAATCTTTAATTGGATATTTTTCTTGTTTTGGTAACTATTTTGATTCTAAAATTGTTAAATACTTGATAAAACGGTAAGAGTAAAAAAGGGTTAAATAAAAAAGATTAGGATTAAATAATATCCAAAACATATCCCATTGTTATTTTATGATATTATTTCAACTTATATGCACCTTATATTCAAATTTAATAAGTTTTTGACCTTTTGTATCTGAAAATAAGTTTATAATAAAACTAATAATTTCAAACTTTCCTAAAGAGCCCCTCCTCCCTCTTATAAAAGGCCACCACCTCTAACCCATTACTCACAACTCTCAAGCCCCTTGTCTCATCCAACATATGATCCAATAATCTCAAACATCTCTATATTCCTATTAGAAGCCTTCCCTTAGGCAGATGGAAATTCAAGAAATCTTTTTGGTTTAAACCAAAGGGAGTTACCCGATTTAAAGGTAACGTCTTCTCTCAAGTTCTTTTCTTTTATATTCCTTTTCAACCCACTAAACTATCTTTATTACATTATTTTATAACAATAACAGTATATTAAATATACTAGTATGTTTTTATGAAAAGTGTTCTAACTACACAATCACACACCTCCATCTAATGGATTAGAACATACTGTTTCTGTGGACGACGAACTACCGCCTCACGAAATGATGATTGTTCAATTATCTCCTACCGCATCTCATGGTGGCCATTATGATGGTAATATAATTATATGTGATATATATTATATTTATATTGTCTCTATTCTATTTATTTTTCATTTATACCATACCTTTATGGTTTCCATAATGGGTAAATATGATAATTTCATTTGACGAAGTGCGAACTACCGCCCCCTCAAAGTGATATGACTCGTTCACGCCATACGTGAAACATATAAAGGTTAGATTTAATGAAATTATATATGATATTTTATTTTAACTATAATATACCTATGTATAATTACGTTTTCATTCCATTAAATACAAAATATAAATGAAAGTAGCGTTCATGCGTACGTATGACTTACCGTCTCCATGAACGGTGCATTTCATTTCTTATCTCCAAATGTTATGTAATATTACAAATAAAAATATATACTGGATATATATGATATATATAATATATAAATCATTAATATCATTCTGTAGATAATGGAATTTTTACCACATGGACAACTTGTAATTATAAGAAATTAGTTTTTAACTCAAGTACCAATATCAACAAAACAACCAATATTAACTTAAATAATTATGTCATTTTTATAATGTGGTAATAAGTGATATAAAAGGAATAATAAACTTGAAAATGGTTATTAATCATGTATAAATTAACTTAAGTTTATTATTCATGAAATTAAAGAATGAACAAGTCAAGTCGGACATGAGGTAGGGGAACCTTTTCACCGTCCTCTATTAGTCAAAGACTTCTTCTTTGTTAGGGATTTTAATTTCCATTTTCTTATATTGGGATATGTTCTTATATATACTTATTTTTGTACATTTTATTTCAAAGTATGATAGAACCCTTTTTTCTCCATCAATTCATTTTTAGAATTTTAATGTGACACCATTAGGCTGCCGAATTTTCGTAAGGGAATATGTCTCAATCTCTTTTCATTGTTGCATATCTTAATATTGGGTACCTTTATTATCCTATAAGGTATATATACTGACCTTTTTCATATTATATCATGAATATCCTTATTCTCATGATATTATAAGTTTTTTATAATTTTATTCTTTTATTATTGTAATTAAAGTATTTTCTCAAGTGGTAACAGACTCTTAAACTAAAAAATTGTTTTAAATGTTTTAAAGATATAATTTTCTAAATATTTATCATTAAGGTTTGTGTTTTCAAAATGTTTTTAAGGATTTATTTATATGGAAATTAATGTTTTAAAATTTTAATTCTGATAAAATTTTCAAATTGGTATAAGCCACTTCGATTCAAAAATAACTTTATTAAATATTTTAAATGGTTTTCAAAAGGAATATTTTTTCTACACATCATTTTACTAACTGAAAAAGGGAATGTTTATTTTTAACGTATGTGGTGAAAACAAAATTTCCACCACTGTGAGCATTATTTGTGATATTTGGATTCCTCTACAAGCCGTTGTGTTTTTAAAAGGAAAATAAATATCATATACCCTTTTTTACATATTTTGGTAATGAAAATGGTTTTGGGAATGGATTGATTATGTCAATATATTGAAATGTTATATTGTGATTGCAATGTGTAAATGTTATCTTTACTTTATGATAATTCATGTGTTATGATTATGTAATGGTTCTTGGGAATTTTTTATGCATATGGGTGGTTCTGTGATAAACCTATGGCATGTGAGCCCAAGATAGCTCTACAATGCATTGGGTAACGTGAAAGAGGTAAAAATTAATTTTCCTCTTAATAGATTTTGGGAATATACTATGGTGGGTATTCCAAATGTAACTCCCTATGTAGCTGTGAAATCTACAATGTAAGTATGATATGGATGCCACAAGTTACCTTTATGATTTACGATATCTATGTGTTATTCATAAATCTTATGATTTTGTGAGGTTTGTTAAAGAGATTATGTTTTATGAGTGAAAAGTATGATTTTATTTATTTATATGTATTGATAGACTAATGTTTTATTTATTTATTTTATAACCCTTAATGATATTTTTACGCTCATACCAAGTTTTTGAAATGTTTTTAATAAGGTATTAGGAAGGGTAAGATAACGGAAGAATTCAAGAAGATTTATATCAAGAAAATAATCCTTGTATTATTTAAGGAGTTTTATTGTTGTGGAAATAATGGGTTAGAGTAGAAGTATCTACTTTGTAATATTTGAGATGTAATGTAATAGTTATGACATAATTCTCCAAAACTCTAAACCTGAAAAGATCCTCAATGTGACTTCTTGACTTAACTCAATATTATGTAATGCTCTAAGGTTGGGGTCTCATATTTTTGTTCAGGATGGTAGTACCTAAACAAGACCTTTCCCAAGGCAGTCGAGGGTAAATCTATCTAGTTAGATCAAAAAATAATAAAGTAATAAAAGGGAGATGATATATGTGTGCATCCTAATTTATTGGATATCTAAAGACAGAGAGACTATTATACACAGTGCATGTTTTTAGGTTAGTTGTTCTTGATATTGATAATATCAAGATAAGGTCCTAGTGGGTCTCACACTATAGCATATTAAAGAATCCTCTCTATTTTGTTGAATAGGTATATCAGACATGGTGGGCCCCAACACAGGGCCTGAGTATTGTCCAAGTTATCGATCATAGATAAATAAATAAATTCATATTATTCAAATAAAGAATAATTGGTATTGAATTTTATTATTAAAAGTATTTAAATGTTAAGTAAACATGAGAAAATATTATTTTATTGAATATTATTTTAATATTCTAGGTTCGATTAATATTAAGTGGGGATTATGATTCGAGTTAATAACTCGATTTTTATCATGTAATATACTATATATATATTATAGGTATGTGATAAGATAATAAATAATATTTACATAGTTTATTTGTTCATAATTATTTATTTAGTGGATGATAAATAAATAGGGGATGGGGGACCCTATCAGTTATTTTGTATATCCACTATTAATAGAGGAGTGTGGATTTGGATCAATGACTATTCTTGGTATTCTTCCTCTCCCTATTCCTAGAGATAGAACCTCTAAAATCAGGTTTTAAAATTTAATACTACCTCATGCAATGAAGGCACATCGATGTAGTGATCATTAGGAACTCAAAGGCATCATTGGATTTCCACACTAGCACCCCAAATTTTATGATTCATGTTCCAACTAATTTTTGAACTGCATGTAGATGATCTAGAGGGAATCAGATTCGTATCCTTTGTGAAATGATCAACTATGAATAGAATGTGTCAACTAAAACTTCATATGTGAAAAGGTATGTTTTTATTTTACATGTTTGTGCTCGATTTAATTTACACAAGATCCTCGAACTGTAATGGGGCTTGCGTGTCCAATTGTATCTGATGTATATTGTGACCCTGGTCACCCTCACCTTTGTGAGAGTATATTTTTACATTGGAAAAATATGATGAATGAATTGGATCTCTCCAAGATGATGAGGTACTCTAAGATGTGACGTGGACCTCGCCAAGATGAGTTAGTATTCCAGATGTGACGTGTACCCCACCAAGACAAGGTGGTACTCCAGACGAGAAGAAGACATACTGGATGAGGAAGAGCTACACAATAGTCAAGAGATGACTCAAGTATGATTCCCCTAGGTCATTTTTAATGCTAAAGACCAGTTGGGTAGTTGATTATCATTATGTATTTATTTATTATTTTATTTATTTTTTAACAGTGGGAAAATACATAAAATTAATAAATTAAAAAATGTATAAAGAATCAATATATGTTTTTCTATTAATGTTTAGTTGTGAGCATGGAAATATAGATGATCAAGATTAGTATAAATGGATTATATTCATAGAGAGAGAAACATAAAAACCATCAAATAAATATTAAGTCATCATAGACTTCCATAATTAAAATTTGAATAAAATTGGGTGTTTGGGGTGCTTTTCATGCCAAAGATGAGGGAACCTCTTACAACTTGGGTGTTCTTATGATATTGATGGGTTTACTTAAATAAATTTGTAGAAAATTTGTATACAAAACTATATTGTTGTAATTTTAGAGGAAATTGTTGAGAAAATAAATTTTTTTATTTTAGAAGTTAGGAATTCACTCAACAGATCAAGGAATTATGAGTTAATGCGGTTGGACAGCCAAACGCCTACCTTGAACCCTTTGAGCAGTGGCTCAGAAAAATCTTGTAAACTATGAGGGGGAGGTTTAGGGATCTTTTCCAATAGAATACTCAAGTGATAGTGTATCTCGATTATATCAAAAAAGGTTTACTAGAATTTAATAAAATAGTGGGAGACATTTTATGATATAATTAATCAATAATTTCAAAACTAGTCTCATCTCTGAGAAGTTTATGAGGAAAAAGTGAAGAAAAATATGAATGGGAGATAATTACACACACTTTGTGTAAATATGAAAGATATATCATGTTTTTTCAATGTATCCCAATATTATAATTGAATAATCCAGTTTATTTTAAGGTTATAAAATGAAAAGTATGAAGTAAACACATCATTACCTTTCTTTTAAGGTTTTGCAAGTAAATAAGGACATTAAAGACACTTTAATCTTTAATTCTTATGGGAAATAAATTGAAAGAAACGAAGATAAGGAAAATGGAAAGTGAAATTATAAAGGAACATTCAGAAATTATTTCAATGAAAAGAGGTTAGTTATTAAACATAATTTTATTTTCTTCACATAATATGACATAAATTTATGGATTGATAAATGTAATGAACTGAATTAAAGAAGAAAATTCCTACTTCATCTTCAGGTATATTCATCAATATAAAATAAAATGTTTCTAATATTCTTATTGGATATGAACTAAAATATTCCAATCACATATGTGTATTTTAATTTGGAAACAAAGTATAGAAATTTTACAAGAAGCATGGTGTATACTCCAAGCGGCTGAGAAAGGGTGATTCTTAATTCAGTAGTGAGGGGCACACAACTTCTGATGACCAAGTATATGATTAAAGTATAAATTTTATTGATTATAACCAAAAAATTTATTTCACATGTCCATTAGACACTAGGAGATGTTATTCTAGATTAAGGAATGATTCTTTTTTATGGTTTTTCATACTCAACTAATAGTTCAGTAATACTTGAATCATAGGAAATAATTGATGAATATATAATGTAAGAATTATTTACCCAGTTGTGGAAAGATAATTATTTTTCAAGTAAATATAAAAGTGTAGGTCAATGATATACCCAATTTGGTATTTAATCTAGGAAAATATAAACACCATTGGTATTATCAACGTATTTGGCTTAGACAAAGAAAAATTCATAAATAAAGGTATGCCACAAAGATTTTGGAATCAGTTCAATAAGAGAGCACAAACTATTCCAATAGTAATCTAGTGGTAAATATACTTCATAATGTTCCTTTAAGTAATTATGGAATGTGATTTGAAGTATAATTATGGTCATAAGATATAAGTTTCTTTGATCTGGAATGCCAAAGAATATCTTGACCAACCTTTCATCGATCATGATAATTTAGCTTGGAGTAATTCTTAATTGCACATTACCTTATTTAAATCACGAAATTGATGTTTATAGGAAAGATAAATAATAATTATTACATGTTAAAATTGATCAACAAAATAAATCATGGAGAAATTCCTAAACACGTGTTTTATTCATAAAAGTTATGATGTAAGAATCATCAATGTCTCAACTTGCATAATCTTTCATTATATTTTAAGACATGCTTTGCAAATAAAGGTGATATCTCATAACCATATGCCAACTATATTTAAAAATGGATATCATATAAGTCATAGTATGATGTAAATCCATTATGTCATCAGGATATGTGTTTAGATATAAATATTTTGTTAGTATATAAATAAACATACATCAATAAAAACACATTATGCATCCAAGTAATTTTCTTAATGGTTGCTTAGGATATTACGTAAATATCTAAGATATAAAATTGGTATTAAGGTGATAGAATAAATTTATATAAAAGGGTTCAGTTATCTACTTGGTATAGTGGGAGAAATAATGACTTGGATTTAGTCAATGCTAACAGATGGACAATAGTTGGCATATGAACAAGTTCCACAAGAGTACGTGGAAAAAGTATGTTCCAGAGACACATACTACATAGGAAGGTTAAAACCATAGTGATGGTTTTATATTCACCAAAGATGATGATACATTATTTCATGAGATTAAAAATTCATAAAAGTAAGATGTATATAGAAATTAGAAAAGATTGAAGTTCAATATAAATTCAATAATGGATTCCAATTATCAAAGTGAAAAAGGTATGGTGACATAAAAAAATTCCAATAAGGGTGAAAGTTACTTAAATATAGTTTATGATTAAAGTAAACATCTTGATCATAGAATATTCACCTGGAATGAATTATTTCCATGTGTCTACCAGAGGTTAGTGGGATAACCAATGTTTTCCAAGTAAAATATGTTAGAGAACATATGGAAAATAGAAATCGGTCTTAATGTTAATTAAGACCCTGATGAAATTAATTCTCCAAAGATTTAATTAAAGTAGAAATCTAAGTTCTAGGGAAAAATATCTACTGGGGTAGATATAATGGTTTATTGGACCTAGTCAATCATACATATAGTGACATAGTATTGAAAAATACAAGTTAGAACAATTCAAGATAAGAATTGTTGCTAGTGTCACATGGCATAAATCTCTCTAAGTGGGCATGAAATGGAATTGGAAGAGACTAAGTGACGAGTTAAGTTCCATATTCTTCAATTATGGATCAATAACAAATTCCAAGATATATACAAAATATGATATTTCCAATATATACTACATAGTAGGAAAATATCATTTATTCTCAGAAATACTGTAAGTGATTCAATAAAAACTATCTTATTATACTTTATAAAGTATAAAAGATATATACCTTGTAAGTGGAGAGTAAATGATACTAGTTTTTGGGGGACATAAACTGGTCTTCCTTTGGATCAATTTGATATAGTATTGTAGTTAGTCTAAGGTGTTGAGTGATACAAGCTCATAAAATTTAGTGGTAGCTATAGCTACAAAAACCAAGTACGTTGTAGCTTCTAAGGTAGATATGAAGTATTTATTAAAATGTAATGGTTTGTTCCAATTATTAGAATCACACCTAACGAGTAATGTTTTATCATAATGATAATTATCTTAATAGTAACAACTAATATGTCAATTTTTGACAATAGAAAAATGGATATAATTAGGGATACCATCTCTTGAAAAGTTTTACTCAAGGAGATGTGGTCTCATATAGTAGAATAGCTACCAGCAGAAACGTGGCCAACCCAGCTGCTAAAACTGTTACTCAGTAAAAACATTACCTTTATAATGTGGGAGCTAAAAAGGTTCATTATCAAGTTGGGTCTAGTGAAAGTGGTAGTGTTATATTAGTGAGTTCCCTAAATCCAACTTGAATAATACTTTTGATTACCATATCTTGTATATAGTTAGATATACATGATTTATTATTACCATTATAGTGTAGATATTTCCACTCCCACTATTTAACAGTAATTTACATATACTAATTTCTATAATAAAAGGTTATAGAATATCTCAGGCTATAATGATAACCTTGAGGTACTATGACAATAGTCATAAAAAAAGGTTATGTGGTCTAGATACATCATATTGACTGGAAAGAGTTAATGTTTTACTATTAGGTGTTAGGGATCATAATAATTAATACTTCTTCTCATTAAGTTCACACTTGGTGATCTCTAGTAGTGAGGTCATGTGGGAAAACCTACCAATATTAACATCACATGTTTCAGTTGTCATTGGTTGTTTCTATATACAAACATATGTATTGATCTCCTGAATTGATATCATTACCAGTGTGTTCTATTTGATCATGTACTTTGACATAAGAAAAAAAACCATGATAATGAAATTGATGTGAGGTATCTTGTGTTGGGTGAGTCATTGGTGGTATGGAATTAGTTGAATGGGAAATAAAGGATTTGTCACTTACGGGTTTAGGAAGTAATATATCTCAGGACTTGTTGATCAGGATGGTAGTACCATCATAAGACATTGGCTAAAAAAGTCATGGGTAAATCTATCTAGTTTGATAAATAAATAATAAATCAATAAAAGCAAGATGACATAATTGTGCCTTCTTTTTTATGAGATATCTCAACACAAAGTGACTATAGTACACAATGCATCTTAGTATGTTGATTGTCGTTGCTATGAATTTCCATATCTCTTTAGGGGCCTTAATGGGTTGCAGACTCCACTCCTAGTCTATGGATATTATTCAATACTATCGAGGTAAGGGCCTAGAGGGTCAAACACATTAGCGTATTCAAGAATTTATTTATTCTCTTGAGTAAGTATATCACACATGGTGGGCCCCACCATAGGGTCTAAGTATTTTACAAGTTATCGATCAATGATAAATAAATAAATTTATATTATTCATGTAAAGAATAATTGATATTGAATTTATTTATTAAAATTATTTACAAGTTAAGTAGATATGTGAAAATATTATTCGAAATAATATTATTTTAATAATCCACGTTCGTTTAATAATAAGATGGAATTACGAGTCAAGTTAATGAATTGGGTTTTATTAAGTAATATTATACATATATATTATAGGTATGTGACAAAATAATAAATAATATCGATGCAATTTATTTTATCATAATTATTTTTTTTAGTGGGATTTAAATAAACAGTGACTTGGGAACCCTATCAGGTATTTTTTACATCCACTATAAATAGAGGATAGTGGATTTTCCTCAATAAATATTCATGGAATTTTCACTAGATAATATATCTTTTATCCTGATTACTAGAGATAAAAGATCTCAATACAAGTGTTTGAATTAGATAATCCCTCATGTATCAAAGGTACATCAATGCGATGATCATTGGGATGTTAAAAGCGTCCTAGGATTTTTGTGCTAGCACCCACAATTCGATGATCGATGTTCTAGTAGAATTTTTAAGTGCATGTAGATGATCTAGAGGGTTTCAGCATCAGGTCCTTCATGAAAAGATCACTGGTGACTAGAAAATTTCAACCTCAACTTAATACCTAAAAATTTATGTTTTTGGTTTACGTTTTTGTGATCTATTTAATTTACGCGAGATCCTCTGACTGTACCGAGGCTCGAATCGTCGGAGATGAAAAGTCTCATCATCCTGATGATTATTTATTTAAATACCTAGCTTAATAGATTTATCTATGACTTTGATACATTCAAAATGTATTAATACGTGAAGGGAGGATGTTCCCTTTTATAATTTAGGTGAGTGGCACACTTGTAATTTTTCAAAGTTTTAAAATATTATTAAGTTGTTATCTCAACAAAATGACTCCAAAATTACTAATATCCAAATATGATAAAGTAAAGGTCGAAATAAAACCAACAAATGGGGTTTAAACTAGTTTTTATGTCATTTTATCCCTTATATTTTTTTGATTCACCCCTGATAAACCAGTTTTAACATTGATCGTAGTGAAAATTTTTTGTGGTTTTTAATATTCATTATGAACAAAAATTAAAGTGTAATCATTACAAAATTTAGAAATAATGATTAAAAATATGGAATACATTTTATCAAATTCAATTCAAAGAAGTGGAATAATTTAATTTAAAATTAAACCACCAAAACATGACAAAAGTAGTTTTCTAGAAAAAATATTTTCTTATGTATAAAATGTTTTTATATGAAAATGAAAAATAGAAATTATTATAATGATCATAATTATATTATTAATAATAAGAATTAACTAATTTTACTTTTAATATAAATTTAAAACAAAATATAACCTTATAGTTTTTTTAAATGAAAATAGAGTTTTCAATAAAATCCATATTTTTTTACTATTAATAAAAAAAATATTTTCATAAAATTCACGAAAATGTACCTGAACATAATTTTTTTGGGTGACTTGAAAACAGAGTAAATTTTATCAAATATATTTTCTAAAAGTGTTAGAAATTAATTATATTATTTTCTCCTAAAAAGTAATAAAACCATTTTGAGGAAAAATGTATTTTTAAACCCTAAAATGACTTAAAAAAATTGAGCATTTATTTATCAATATATTTTCATTATATAAAAATTTTATAAATTTTATAAATATATTTATACCTATTTATAATTCCATTTTAATAGATAGGATATAATGATATACTATATTATGTTTTATTTAGACCTGCGGTTGCATGTATCATATGCTACTGGAGAAATTAAAATTATTTAAAGAGAAATATATCATAAAATACAAGGATGTTACACCCCATTTAATAAGTGAAGGGATTTTAATGTGGGTTTCCCTCACATGATAACTACGATGAGTTACCCATATTTCATGCCCTTTTTGATCTTATAATCATTTGAATGTTTCAAATGATTATGTGTAGCCATAACTGAAGGAAACCACATGGAAGACGTGGTAGTAGCCATGAACATGATATCACATATTTCATATTATGTAAGAGACATCAAAATCTTAATACATGAATCAAATTCATATCTCATTACATTAAGGTAACATAATCTCATGCCTGTAAACCCATGTTATGTTAGAGATAACATAATCTCAAAATATGCATCACATGCATATTATAGGTTATAAATCAAGGAATATTATATGATAAAATATACTTGTGTAAGATTATATCAAAAAATATCCCATTTACACTAAAACCCTATAAGGACATCACGAAAACATTATAACTTATTGTGAATCCATTCAAACTCTTTTGTATATGGTTATCAATATATCTTAATTCTAGAACAAACCCTTTGTTGAAAATTTAATCCTTATCCTAAGGTATAACTGTGTGACCCTATGGGACTTTTTATCATTTAAAAAAATGAAATCCCAATTTTATACATGTTAGCAAAGAGATACCTATAGAAAAACATCAGTGCTACTAAAGATACAAAGGGGTCCGGTGTCATCTTGATCGACCATACTCATATCTCCATATGAACATTTCCACCATAAGATGCATCATATACATAATATATATACCTATATAATCCATTTTCCATGAGATCAAGAAACAAATAGACATAGAACATGTAAATATAGTATAGGAAATATCATATATTCATGATTCTTTGAAAGAAACTGACGAGTTTGAAAGAATACATAACATGCCATCTATACAAGTAGCTGAGAACAATACATGTCAATCAACTTAGGATGATCATTGAAATAATAAAAAAATTTATGAATTTTTTCAATATTTTATTTATTTCATTGCTTCCAATTTATTTATTCATTGAGTTATAATAAGTCTTGGAATTAATGTATCAATTCATTATATTTTTAAAATATTTATTAAAAGGATAAAGTTATGAAGTTAATTGGTTTATTTGATTTCTAGGGGAAATTAATGGATAAATACTCATTATTATTTGTATTTTTATTATAGAGGAATAGTATATTAGTTAAATATTGTTAGTGAATAATTCAAAATGGAAATAAATCTCAAGAAGGATGAATCTAGTGTTGAATAAGCATAATCGACCACTATAAGGATGAAGGTCTGTATAAGCATCATTTATTTAAAAAATTTCATACTCTATAAGGATAATAATAGCTACGTAAGCATGATTTATCAATGATTTACGAATGATAATATATCTGTAATAATCATTTCCACATTCTTTAAGGATCATCTAACCATATAAGAATTATTTCAGTGCCTCGTAAAGATGAATAGATTCCGCATAAACATTATTCATGCTATGTAAGACTGAATCCAATGCCATGTAATCTTGAAGGAATATGTACATATGAATTAAACCTATAATTATGGATATTAATAAGGATAATTTATCCATCATAATATTTTTCATAAGGATGGTATCCCCACTATGTAAACATGATTTTTTGATTTATAAGCATTATGACTTTATAGATTTCAAAAAAAATGAAGGGTTGTAAGGATCATTTGGATTTCAGGATGATGATTTTTAGAGCCACATTAGTATTCATGAAATAAACTAGAGTTTGATACATGAATTATAGTAATATCATTTATAATTTATGCATGATATTTCATTCGACGAAAAGAGGGAAATCTATGGATGTTAGGGAGGATCAGATCATTACAAGGAAATAATACTAATGATAAAATAAATACTGAATAATTTTGAAGGATCAGGGATCTAATGGGTTTAACTACAAGTTGAATAAGGATCCTACAAGAATAAAAAAGGATAAAGGAGAAAGGTGATTGACTTACACCATTACTGCATCTATTTTTATGTTTCTCATTATTTTATTTTTCTCTTTTCATTTCCCTATAATGTGTTCTTCTTCCTCGTTCTATATTTTTTATTCTCCCATAGAAGAGTGGAACCTATTGGTGATCATGAAAGGTAATGATCTAAATTATGATTCTTGTGTATTGAACTCCAAGAATAAAACCTCTATCATGTTAACTTTTTTCAATTTTTAGTAGTAGTTTTTAATATCATGTGTAATTATGTGTAAATTAATTTTATTTATTAGATACAACCATTGGTCTATAATGATTTATATCCCTCTATAGAGATCAAATATATATATATATATATATATATATATATATATATATATATATATATATATATATATTATGGAATATATAAGGGTTGATTATTGAAGAACATAATGATTTATAGCTCATGTTTGAAGGATGGAAGCATATTTTTAGGTGGCTTATGGAACACAAAACTATGTTGGGTATTTCCTAAGTTAAATAAGAGTGGGTTTCTGTATTGCTTCATGCACAAAGAATAAGGACAAATGTTAAATAAATTCTTTATAGATCTATTCCCTTGGATAAGAGGTGAAAAAATTATGGAACATATTACTTTCTAGTTACTAAGAAGAAGAGTAAAATTATTTGAAAATATGATAACATTATAATTTAATATTTATTTATGAATAATCTCCCTCTAATAATTTTATTATTGAACCTTTTCTTTAAAATATTCATTTTAAATTTATTTTAATCAAATAATTCAAAAATACCCCTCCCCTAACATTAAGGGAAAACTAGTTTTTGAGAACCAATCTCTAGAGAAAACCCTAGGTTTCCAATAATATTGCATTTAACTTATGAAAATAATAGATTTTACACCTTATGAGAATTTAGACTCAAAACATGGCACCGTTTCCAGGGACATGGCACAAAAAAACTAACTTTTAATTACATGACCAACTCTTTAATTGACTAAAAATTCTATTTTGACCCTGCTACAAAGATAACCCTATTAATAAGGCTTACAAATTTAAAATTATAATCTAAATTTTAGGATGTTTACTTTAAATAACCTAATAAAACTTCTAGTGTTCACTGTAATCCCGCCACCATGGTAAGAAATCTAAATCAAACATTGAGAGATATTTGTTCCCATCAGTTTAAGAATCAAAACATTCATATTTCTATGTCTACTTTGAAAAATTATTTTCAATTAAAATATGGTATAATTCAATTATTTCCAAAGTTTCATGGTATTTTAGGTGAAGACCCCAATAAACACATCAAGGAATTATCTTTGGTGTTCTAAAAGTTTAGGACTATAGGAGTGACTGAAGAGAAAGTAAAGTAGATAGAATCCACATTTTCACTCAAATGAGAAGCTAATAAGTGTTTGTACAGTCTTAAACTAGGAGAAGTACATGACTGGGATGACCTATAAAGAATATTCATTTAGATAATCTTAACCACCTCCAAAAGATAAATCACTAAGAAGGAGATTTATTCTAGCTAACAATCTTCTAGAGAGACCCTTTATGAGTATTGATAGAGGTTCAAGAGGCTATGTTCCAATTTCCCACATCAATCGATTGAGGAGAAAAATAACCTCATTTTATTCTACCAAGATTTAATTGAAAGTGATAGGAACTTTATGAATTAATCTTTAGGATTAGATTAAATAGAAAAATCATCATCAGAGGCCCGTGGACTCATAGAAAATATAAAATATAACTCACAACACTTTGGTATAAGAGGTACTTGTATCAGAGGATTATATGAGGTGAGGTCTTGTAAAACTTATATATTTCTTGAATATAAACTTGTGTAACTAACCAATTTTTTAGAAAAATGGTCAGGAATAAATCCAGTGATCAATAAGCATTGTTTTTAACAATGCAAGATTTTTTTAAAAGGAAAAATTGTGTTCAATATCATAAAAGATACACCACATTGAGATTAAGAAAATAACTAAATATTATTATTTTAATGTGATAGTTATCACATAGAAATTGGCATAGAGGGAATGAATGAGATTAACTAAATTAATAAAATATAGTTTAAATATTTTTATAAAATGAATTCATTGGTTACTAATTAATTATTAATGAAAATAAAAACCAATAGAATATAAAGGATGTGTTTAAAAAAATATTTTTATGACCACAATGGAATTTTATCATAATAGATTAAATTAATCACTATTAGTGAAAGATATTAATAAAATTTATATTTTATATATTCAATAATTTTTTTTAAAATTCATCTAATATGTTTGACAGGTTTAAGATAATAATAAATCCAATTTTAAGCATAAAATCTTTATTTTTCTAAAGATAGTTTTTCCACCTTTTGATGGAACACTTATTTTAAAACAAAATTTTTAAATTTTTATAAATTATATTTGATAAAATAAAATTCATTTTTGAAATCATAATATCAAAAATATTTTAGGGTAAATTTTTTATATTTTTCAGAAAAGTTTCATTTTTTGATGAATAGTGAAAATACTGAATTTTAATTGAAAACTCCATTTTTGTATAATTTATTTATAAAGTTAAATTATATAATAAATTAGTTTTTGTAAAGACCCGCAAATTTCAAGGAAATTTTTTTTCTTAATTTTCTTTGGAATTTTACAAGAGCGCAGCTTCAGACGGCACCTGATTCCGAGGCCCGGTGTGCCCGGAATCAATTTCCGAAGTTTGGCTCGGGTACGTTCAGTGAACGGACGAGCGGGTTTTTCTATCTTTTGAACCGGTGCCCGGAATCAAATTCTGAGGGCACCGATGAAATCGCAGCGCCGGTATTTGCTTAGAAACGCCTCTTCCGGAGTTGCGTTTGCTCAGACGTGGTTTTTAAATTTTGCGGCTTAAGTCAGAAATAAAATAAAGTTTGTGCGACAACTTTATTTTATTTCACTTAAACTGCTTGGAAGCCACTTAAAGTCACTTAAAGGCGGCTTGAACTGAGTTGAACTGGATAGGATGCTATCCAGAAATATCCTACCCCTTGGTAGGATATTTGTGCGGTGGGACCCGCACGAGCCCCGCCGTTTCTTTCGCTAAGTAACGCACCCGCGAAAACCCGTCAAAGTAACTGAAAAGTCAACCGACGCGTTTTCTTTAATTCTTAACAGACCATTTAATTGGGCGGTTTATTTCGTGAATTAAATGGACTGTTTCTTTCGTGAATTAAAGGGGCTGTTTCGCTCGTTGAATTAATTCAACGAATTAATTGGGTCGTTACTTATGCGTTTTACGTTTGTTGGCAAAATAATAAAATAGACAAACTTGTCTATTTTGGAGGATTGCTATTCCTCTGAGCCTCCACCCTCTCCGCGAAGAACGTGAAGAACGCGAAGAACGCGAAGAACGCCGGAACCGGAATCCGACGACGCACGATCCGCGACGTCAACAGCTTTTCCGCGACCTTCTTCTTCTTCTTCTTCGGTGCCTCATCTTCCGCGGCGAACCTGCGATCGGCGGTTAAAGGTGAGAATCGAAACTTCTAAATTCTCCCTTCTTAATTTCAATAACAACGGATTTAATTAATTAAATCCGTTTGTTCTTGATCCGGAGATTGGCGACGCGACGCCGGATACCGCGACGACGCGACGATCTCCTTCTTCCGCGACGAGCAATCCCGCGACGATCCCCCGTTCGGCAACAACAGCTGCGAGGTAGGGATTTATTTTGGAAAAGTTACCCCTTTTAAATTTTCTCGTGAACGTTCTTGAAAATTTAAAAAGCCGGTTTCAAACGAACAATTTTATCTTTAAATAAAATTGTTGGATCATGTGTTGATCATCGTTTTCTTTTCTCCCGTTGATTATGGCTAACGCGGAGGGTGCGGGTCTAACGAACAAGACCCGGCAACCCTCCGCCGATCTCTTTTGTTGTGCGGATATGGCGGACGATGACAAACCGCGCGGCAGGGGCGATCCGTTGTTTCCGCAGTGAAGGTCGGCATCCGGGAGGGGCATCGGCGCAGACGGGAGGCAAATCGGGCCACCGGAGCATCTCCGGCGGCCCGCAGAAGGAGGCGGCGGCGCGGCGGCGCCGGCGACCGGGGGCGGCGGCGCCCGGCGCGCCGCCGGAGGAATCCGCCGCGGCTCGGCCGCGGCGGCGGCGAACCAGCGGACCCGCGGTCCGCTGGTCCGGTCCACCCGGTCGGGACGCGGCAATGCGCCGCGTCCGTTGACCACCCGCGCGGCCCGCGTGCGGGCCGCGGCTCCCTCGACCGCGGGCTGCGCCCGCGGCCTTCCACCCGCGCGGCTGGCCAAGCCGCGCCGGCCGAGCCAGCCGGTCCGTTCGGCCGGGCCGCACCCAGGCCGGACCGGACCCGGCCTAGCCGGGCCGGGCCGGGTCGGGCCGACCCGGTTCGGCCGACCCCAGGGGGGGTTCGGGCCGGGTCGCCCCGGGCCCAGAACCCCCGTTTCGGGCCCTCTTCGGTCTTTCGCCCATATCTTGGGCCTGGGACCTCCGATTGACGAACCGTCAGC
The DNA here is from genome assembly GCA_963277665.1 of Viscum album. Lineage (NCBI taxonomy): Eukaryota > Viridiplantae > Streptophyta > Magnoliopsida > Santalales > Viscaceae > Viscum > Viscum album. The sequence continues at coordinate 1,852,035,466 of OY728156.1, forward strand.
GGCTACGCGATCCTTGGATCGAGACGGTCGTTTCGGTATATTATACTCAAGGTTTCGGAAGACTTTGGGTTCGGCCGGGTTGGTTCGTACACGAAACCAACCGGGCCCTCGGAGCGGAAACGCTCATAACTTGAGCTACGGACGTCCGAACGACGTACCGTCAGCTGTGGTAGTTTCCTCTAAGTGAGACGGAACTTTTGGCATACTCCGCCCGAGGATCGGATACAGGCGGAGTACGGTCGGGTTGGTTTTGCCCTAAAAACCAACCGGGCCCCTGGGACGAAAATGCCAATAACTCTCAGACCGGGCGTCCGACTGACGCGCCGTCTGTTGCGTTGAGATCCTGTTGTCGATACGGAACTTTTGGATACATCAACTTCGGACTACGTGTCAGTTGATGTATCAGCCTCTCGGCTCGTGGAGCGGACCCTCCTAAACGAGCTCGCTATGTGCGGGAACCCTAGCGCTGGCTGTGACTTCAACGACAGAGCAGAGATCCTCCGTGGACTGCGACGACGGCAGAGCAGAGATCCTCCGTGGACTGCGACGACGGCAGAGCAGAGATCCTTCGTGGACTGCGGCGACGACTGTGCAGAGATCCGCAGTGGACTGCGTCGACTACTGCACTCAGCGATCCCATGTGGATCAGTGCCTACAGGTTCTGTGTGAGCCCGATCCTATGTGGGTCCTTACTACCGGTTCTGTGTGAGCCACTGCCTACAGGTTCTGTGTGAGCCCGATCCTGTGTGGGTCTTCTGCGGGGGTTAGTACCTATCGATCCTTCATGGGTCCGACGACTTAGACGGATCAGTGATCGTCTTTGACGTCATCTGAAAAAGTATACCTGGTTGAGCTGAATCGTATGTTACTCTCCTTTGTGGATTGTATTGAACTATCCTATGTGGATTTTACTGTTTACTCTCCTTGTGGATTTGAGTCTTGCTTTCCTTTGTGGATTGAGTTGTTCTTGAGCTCGTGAGCAGAGCTAGAATTGGGGACTTAGGTATATGTATGGGCATATACCTAAGTCGAGTCAGATGTTACTTCGTGATTGCATCTTTCTTTTGTGCTATATCCTTTGTGGATTTCGGGAGACCTTCGGGGGTCTCGGGGTCCTTACTGAGTAGCTTGTACTCACCCCTGCACGGGCTATGCCCGCACCTTGTTGTGTTGGTTGCAGACGACGGACAGCGCTGATCACGGTTGGGGCGTGGAGCAGGACGGTACCTGGAGGTGGACCACTGGGCGGAACGTACTCGGAGCGGACGTGGGACCCGAGGAGCCCGGAGGCTATCTGTACCCACCCTTCAGGTGGGATTGCCAGTGGACGACACGAGGCCGCCGTCTTTTCTTCAGTTGCTTTACTTTTCAGTTGTACTTTACAGTTGGGCTTGTATTTCCGGCCCCTTTACCTTTCTGCACTTTACTTTCCGCTTGCTGACTCTGTGTGGTTGTTACTTATAAAGGCAATGCCTTCCCTGTTTACTGGGATTTTACGCCTTGGTGCTAGTCGCCAGCCCCTGGCCTATGGAAGGCGGGCTTGGGGTAGTCACGGCACGGGCCCCGAGGACGGGTCGTGACAAATTGGTATCAAAGGTGGTCGGTTCTACCGCAGACTCTGATCGTCCTTTCTTTCTATGTGAAGCAATAGTGTTTAGTGTATTGAGTGTGGTTATCAGTTCAGGGAGCTCAGTGTTGGTGCGGCGGCCGACGTATCCGTACACCAGGACCCTGACTCCTGATTTCCGACTTAATGCATGAAAACATTGATTGCGTGTGTGTCTCGAGTTTTCTTTGTGATTACTTGTGTCAGCTCACCGGGTATACTGAACTGCTTTATGAAAGTCTCAAGTTTTCCTTGTGATTACTTGTGCCAGCTCACCAGGTATACTGTTCTGACTGTGGTGCTCTTGTTCTCCTTTTCAGGATGGCCCCGCGACGACTGCCAGCTAGGGTTCCGAGTGTAGGGCGCGACGGCAGCCCACCGAGCGACGAGGCCTCGGTGCAGGGCCCCTTGCCAGCTGTGGTACCGGCGGTAGCTTTACCCGCCGAGCCACCGATGCTACCAGTACCAGACGCTGACGATGCACGTCGCCTCAGGGCACTGCATGAGTTTCAGAGCCAGCGACCGCCCAGGTTTCGCGGTGAGGCGGACCCCCAGGCCGCCGAGGACTGGCTAGAGGCGGTGGTACGGATCTTTCGGCTAGTGAGGACACCAGCGGATCTCATGGTGATTCTCGCAGCGAGCCTCCTGCAGGCGGCGGCAGGACGATGGTGGAGCCTGATGCTCCAGGTTCACGATGAGGCATCCCTGCTCTGGACGGACTTCAAGAGCCTCTTCCGCTCTGAGTTCGTCCCGGCCACCCTCCGAGCGGTGCGCATCCAGGAGCTTCTCCAGCTGCGCCAGGGCAGCATGACGGTCGCTCAGTACGCGGCGAGGTTCACGGACCTATCTCGCTACTCGACCGACATGGTACGGGACCCCTTCTTCCGGGCCCGGACCTTCGAGCAGGGCTTGCGACAGGAGATTCGGGCGTCGCTGATCTCCCTCAGCATTCCGACCCAGGCGGGAGTGCTGGAGCGAGCCCTCCTGATCGAGAGCTTCCTGGCAGAGCCTTCTTCAGCGGCGAGACCTAGCGCAGGGCGGCAGGTAGCTGAGTCTTCGGCAGTAGGTAGCCGACGGATGACTCACGGGTCCAGGCAGACCAGACCCCCACGCAGACGGCCTCAGGACACCGGCTCAGCAGTACGAGGCACACAGCGGAGTGCCAGCCTTTCGAGAGGCAGGCTGTGCTACTCTTGCGGCGGGCAGGGTCACATGGCTCGTGACTGCCCGACTCGCCGATCAGAGGAGCAGCAGACGGTGGAGGGGCCACCCAGGCAGAGGCAGAGGGTCGACCGTGGTGGTCCGCAGGGAGGAGGCGGACGAGGCAGAGGAGCTGGCCGAGCAGCAGGTGGTGGGCGACGCTTCCAGGCTCTACCCCCACCACCACCAGGAGGGCCACCTCGACCACAGGGAGCTGGCGGGCAGGGACAGGCCCAGCTCCAGGCAGTGGAGGCCTACGACCCCGACATGCCAGAGATGATTCGAGGTACGATCTGTGTCTATTCCACCCTTGCTGCAGTACTTATAGACACAGGAGCGAGTCACTCTTTCATAGCCTCTGCCCTTGTTCGGAGCTCGGAGATTCCGACTGAGCCGTTGGCTCGATCCTTACGGCTAGAGACTCCTACGGGAGCAGACTCGACGATTACGCACTGGTGCCGGCAGTGTGAGCTTACTCTAGGAGGCGAGAGCTTCGGCTGGGATCTCCTTGTAGCGGCGTCGAGGCCTTACGACGTCATCTTGGGCATGGATTGGCTATCCACGGTTCATGCCCAGATCGACTGTTTTAGGCGCAAGGTGCGATGTGTTCGCACCGACGGGAGCAGGTTTACCTTCACCGGCGAGAAGGGAACCTTTGCAGCACAGGATGGACTTCCGCGGAGGAGAGTGCAACCCATCTCTCATCAGTTGGCTAGCCTCATCCTAGGAGCAGTGGACGTGCGGAGTCCGGCTTTTCCTGCAGTGGTGGACCAGTACATGGACGTCTTTCCCGACGACGTTCCAGGGCTACCTCCTCGTAGAGAGGTAGACTTTTACATCGACTTGTACCCCGGGACAGCCCCGATATCTACTCCAGCATATCGGATGGCCCCCGCCGAGCTTCGAGAGCTGCGGGTACAGTTGGAGGACTTGCAGAGCAAGGGGTTTATCCGACCCAGTGTTTCACCCTGGGCTTCTCCGATTTTGTTCGCCAAGAAGGCGAACGGGAGCTTGCGACTGTGTGTCGACTATCGTCGCCTGAACCAGGTGACAGTGAGGAACAAGTATCCGCTGCCACGGATTGATGACCTCTTCGATCAGCTCAAGGGAGCGCGGTGGTTCTCGAAGATAGACCTCCGGTCAGGCTATCATCAGCTCAGAGTTCGAGACGAGGACGTGCAGAAGACGGCCTTCAGGTGTCGGTATGGCCATTATGAGTTCTTGGTTATGCCATTCGGCGTAACCAATGCTCCAGAAGTGTTCATGAGCCTCATGAACAGGATCTTCCAGCCATGCCTCGACCGATTTGTCGTTGTCTTCATTGACGACATTTTGGTATACTCGACGACTGAGGAGGAGCATGCCTACCACCTGCGAGTTGTGCTAGACACACTCCGAGAGCACCAGCTTTATGGAAAGCTCTCAAAATGTCAGTTCTGGTTACGTGAGGTCCATTTCTTGGGACACGTCATCTCTGAGGCGGGAGTTGCAGTGGATCCCGCGAAGATCGAGGCAGTGCTAGCATGGGAGCCACCCAGGAGCGTGACAGAGGTGCGGAGCTTCTTGGGCCTAGCCGGATACTATCGGAGATTCGTGCCAGACTTCTCCAGAGTTGTGGCACCACTCTCAGCGTTGACGAAGAAGGGGAAACCCTTCGTGTGGTCAGACAGATGTCAGCAGAGCTTCCAGGAGCTGAGACAGAGATTGACCAGCGCACCTATCTTGAGGTTGCCTGAGGAGGGAGTTGGGTACGTAGTTTACTGCGATGCATCAGGGACTGGACTCGGGTGCGTCCTGATGCAGGAGCGGGCTGTGATCGCCTACGGATCACGTCAGTTGAGGCCGCATGAGCAGAACTACGCCACTCATGACCTGGAGTTAGCAGCAGTGGTCTTCGCTCTGAAGACTTGGCGGCACTATCTGATGGGCGAGCGCTTCACAGTCTTTTCTGACCACCAGAGTCTCAGGTATATCTTCTCTCAGAAGGACCTGAACCTGAGACAGCGGAGATGGCTTGAGTTCCTCCAGGACTATGACTTTGAGATAGTCTATACTCCTGGGAAGGGGAACGTGGTAGCCGATGCCCTCAGCAGGAGGACGGGCATTCAGCTGCTTGAGGAGGCGACGGAGCAGCTAGCCTCCTTGCGGATATCCTTCGTGGATAGAGACGGAGCAGTCTTTCTTCAGTCTCTCACAGTCTCTCCTCCACTTCTACAGCGGGTCAGAGAGGCTCAGCGTGGGGACGCTGACTGTGAGACCCGGCGTGCACTGATATCCTCAGGTCAGGCGCCTGATGGTTTCTCCCTTGGAGCAGAGCACGACATCCTTTTCAGAGGGCGTACCTTCGTACCAGTTGCTTTACGAGAGGAGGTGCTGAGAGAGTTTCACACTTCTCCCTTGGCGGTGCATCCCGGAGTGGCGAAGATGTACCAGGATCTCAGGCGACAGCACTGGTGGCCGGGCATGAAGAAAGCTGTGGCAGAGTTCGTTTCACGATGCCTCACCTGCCAGCAGGTGAAGGCAGAGCATCAGGTACCAGCAGGTTTGGTACAGCCCTTGGAGGTCCCGGAGTGGAAGTGGGATAACATATCTATGGACTTCGTGACTGGACTTCCACGCACTTCCAGAGGTCACGACTCCATTTGGGTGATTGTCGACCGACTCACCAAGTCGGCACACTTCTTACCCATCAGAGAGCAGGGCTCAGTGGAGAGCTTGGGACGTCTTTACGTCCAGGAGATCGTACGGCTTCACGGTGTGCCATCATCTATCGTCTCCGATCGAGATGCTCGTTTCACTTCCCGGCTCTGGAAGGGGTTGCAGGAGGCGTTCGGGACGCGGCTCCATCTGAGCACAGCCTTCCACCCTCAGACGGATGGTCAGACGGAGAGGACCATACAGACACTCGAGGACATGCTCCGTGCATGTGTTCTCGACTTTGGTCGCAGCTGGGAGGACCACCTACCCTTGGTGGAGTTCACGTACAACAACAGCTACCACTCCACCATCGGGATGGCACCATACGAGGCATTGTACGGCAGACCCTGCAGATCACCGTTGTGCTGGACAGACCCTGGGGAGTCAGCACTCGTGGGACCAGAGATGGTCCGAGCCACGACAGAGAAGGTCCAGATCATCCAGGAGAGGATGAGGACAGCTCAGAGCCGGCAGAAGTCATATGCTGACAGGAGGCGGAGGCCACTGGAGTTCGAGGATGGCGACCACGTCTTTTTGCGTGTCTCACCTCGACGTGGTTTTCGGAGATTTGGCCGAGGCGGCAAGTTGTCTCCACGCTTCATCGGGCCTTTCCAGGTCCTCAGCAGGATAGGAGAGGTGGCTTATCGCCTGGCTCTACCCCCTCAGTTGCACCGGGTGCACGACGTCTTCCACGTGTCTCAGCTGAGGAGATACGTGCACGACCCGACGCACATCATCGACTTTGGGGAGCTGGACATGGACGATGGGGCGACTTTTGCGGAGGTCCCAGTGGAGATTGAGGATCGACAGGAGCGGGTCCTACGTGGGCGGTCGATTCCTCTTGTGCGCGTCAGATGGCAGCACGGGAACCTCCAGGAGAGCACTTGGGAGCGGGAGGCTCAGATGCGTGCTCAGTACCCCCATTTGTTCCCCTAGTTTTTGATGTATCTTTACGGGGACGTAAAGCCCTGAGGTGGGAGTAATGTAAAGACCCACAAATTTCAAGGAATTTTTTTTTCTTAATTTTCTTTGGAATTTTACAAGAGTGCAGCTTCAGACGGCACCTGATTCCGAGGCCCGGTGTGCCCGGAATCAATTTCCGAAGTTTGGCTCGGGTACGTTCAGTGAACGGACGAGCGGGTTTTTCTATCTTTTGAACCGGTGCCCGGAATCAAATTCTGAGGGCACCGATGAAATCGCAGCGCCGGTATTTGCTTAGAAACGCCTCTTCCGGAGTTGCGTTTGCTCAGACGTGGTTTTTAAATTTTGCGGCTTAAGTCAGAAATAAAATAAAGTTTGTGCGACAACTTTATTTTATTTCACTTAAACTGCTTGGAAGCCACTTAAAGTCACTTAAAGGCGGCTTGAACTGAGTTGAACTGGATAGGATGCTATCCAGAAATATCCTACCCCTTGGTAGGATATTTGTGCGGTGGGACCCGCACGAGCCCCGCCGTTTCTTTCGCTAAGTAACGCACCCGCGAAAACCCGTCAAAGTAACTGAAAAGTCAACCGACACATTTTCTTTAATTCTTAACAGACCATTTAATTGGGCGGTTTATTTCGTGAATTAAATGGACTGTTTCTTTCGTGAATTAAAGGGGCTGTTTCGCTCGTTGAATTAATTCAACGAATTAATTGGGTCGTTACTTATGCGTTTTACGTTTGTTGGCAAAATAATAAAATAGACAAACTTGTCTATTTTGGAGGATTGCTATTCCTCTGAGCCTCCACCCTCTCCGCGAAGAACGTGAAGAACGCGAAGAACGCGAAGAACGCCGGAACCGGAATCCGACGACGCACGATCCGCGACGTCAACAGCTTTTCCGCGACCTTCTTCTTCTTCTTCTTCGGTGCCTCATCTTCCGCGGCGAACCTGCGATCGGCGGTTAAAGGTGAGAATCGAAACTTCTAAATTCTCCCTTCTTAATTTCAATAACAACGGATTTAATTAATTAAATCCGTTTGTTCTTGATCCGGAGATTGGCGACGCGACGCCGGATACCGCGACGACGCGACGATCTCCTTCTTCCGCGACGAGCAATCCCGCGACGATCCCCCGTTCGGCAACAACAGCTGCGAGGTAGGGATTTATTTTGGAAAAGTTACCCCTTTTAAATTTTCTCGTGAACGTTCTTGAAAATTTAAAAAGCCGGTTTCAAACGAACAATTTTATCTTTAAATAAAATTGTTGGATCATGTGTTGATCATCGTTTTCTTTTCTCCCGTTGATTATGGCTAACGCGGAGGGTGCGGGTCTAACGAACAAGACCCGACAACCCTCCGCCGATCTCTTTTGTTGTGCGGATATGGCGGACGACGACAAACCACGCGGCAGGGGCGATCCGTTGTTTCCGCAGTGAAGGTCGGCATCCGGGAGGGGCATCGGCGCAGACGGGAGGCAAATCGGGCCACCGGAGCATCTCCGGCGGCCCGCGGAAGGAGGCGGCGGCGCGGCGGCGCCGGCGACCGGGGGCGGCGGCGCCCGGCGCGCCGCCGGAGGAATCCGCCGCGGCTCGGCCGCGGCGGCGGCGAACCAGCGGACCCGCGGTCCGCGGGTCCGGTCCACCCGGTCGGGACGCGGCAATGCGCCGCGTCCGCTGACCACCCGCGCGGCCCGCGTGCGGGCCGCGGCTCCCTCGACCGCGGGCTGCGCCCGCGGCCTTCCACCCGCGCGGCTGGCCAAGCCGCGCCCAGGCCGGACCGGGTCGGGCCGACCCGGTTCGGCCGACCCCAGGGGGGGTTCGGGCCGGGTCGCCCCGGGCCCAGAACCCCCGTTTCGGGCCCTCTTCGGTCTTTCGCCCATATCTTGGGCATGGGACCTCCGATTGACGAACCGTCAGCGGCTACGCGATCCTTGGATCGAGACGGACGTTTCGGTATATTATAGTCAAGGTTTCGGAAGACTTTGGGTTCGGCCGGGTTGGTTCGTACACGAAACCAACCGGGCCCTCGGAGCGGAAACGCTCATAACTTGAGCTACGGACGTCCGAACGACGTACCGTCAGCTGTGGTAGTTTCCTCTAAGTGAGACGGAACTTTTGGCATACTCCGCCCGAGGATCGGATACAGGCGGAGTATGGTCGGGTTGGTTTTGCCCTAAAAACCAACCGGGCCCCTGGGACGAAAATGCCAATAACTCTCAGACCGGGCGTCCGACTGACGCGCCGTCTGTTGCGTTGAGATCCTGTTGTCGATACGGAACTTTTGGATACATCAACTTCGGACTACGTGTCAGTTGATGTATCAGCCTCTCGGCTCGTGGAGCGGACCCTCCTAAACGAGCTCGCTATGTGCGGGAACCCTAGCGCTGGCTGTGACTTCAACGACAGAGCAGAGATCCTCCGTGGACTGCGACGACGGCAGAGCAGAGATCCTCCGTGGACTGCGACGACGGCAGAGCAGAGATCCTTCGTGGACTGCGGCGACGACTGTGCAGAGATCCTCAGTGGACTGCGTCGACTACTGCACTCAGCGATCCCATGTGGATCAGTGCCTACAGGTTCTGTGTGAGCCCGATCCTATGTGGGTCCTTACTACCGGTTCTGTGTAAGCCACTGCCTACAGGTTCTGTGTGAGCCCGATCCTGTGTGGGTCTTCTGCGGGGGTTAGTACCTATCGATCCTTCGTGGGTCTGACGACTTAGATGGATCAGTGATCGTCTTTGACGTCATCTGAAAAAGTATACCTGGTTGAGCTGAATCGTATGTTACTCTCCTTTGTGGATTGTATTGAACTATCCTATGTGGATTTTACTGTTTACTCTCCTTGTGGATTTGAGTCTTGCTTTCCTTTGTGGATTGAGTTGTTCTTGAGCTCGTGAGCAGAGCTAGAATTGGGGACTTAGGTATATGTATGGGCATATACCTAAGTCGAGTCAGATGTTACTTCGTGATTGCATCTTTCTTTTGTGCTATATCCTTTGTGGATTTCGGGAGACCTTCGGGGGTCTCGGGGTCCTTACTGAGTAGCTTGTACTCACCCCTGCACGGGCTATGCCCGCACCTTGTTGTGTTGGTTGCAGACGACGGACAGCGCTGATCACGGTTGGGGCGTGGAGCAGGACGGTACCTGGAGGTGGACCACTGGGCAGAACGTACTCGGAGCGGACGTGGGACCCGAGGAGCCTGGAGGCTATCTGTACCCACCCTTCAGGTGGGATTGCCAGTGGACGACACGAGGCCGCCGTCTTTTCTTCAGTTGCTTTACTTTTCAGTTGTACTTTACAGTTGGGCTTGTATTTCCGGCCCCTTTACCTTTCTGCACTTTACTTTCCGCTTGCTGACTCTGTGTGGTTGTTACTTATAAAGGCAATGCCTTCCCTGTTTACTGGGATTTTACGCCTTGGTGCTAGTCGCCAGCCCCTGGCCTATGGAAGGCGGGCTTGGGGTAGTCACGGCACGGGCCCCGAGGACGGGTCGTGACAGTTTTAAAGTATAACTAGTTTAATTATACATAAATTAAACCAATTTAGGTCATTTTAATCAATTTCACATTGAAATTGGATATAAAAACATTTTTGAATTTTTGAACTTTTCACTTTAAAAACCCTCTTTTTCGTTTTGTTTGTGGGATTAATTTTAAATATATTATTTTCAAATTATGTGGATTTAATTAGGTAAAATGGTTTTAATATTTTTAATAATAATCCCCAAATTATTTTTTAATTTCAATTTCATTTTTACACATAAAAAATTTATCATGGTAAAAAAAACATTTATCGAAGTATAGGTAAAATAATGGAAATGGTTAAAGTTAAAAGGTAAAGGCTTAAAATACCTAAAAATAAAACCTTTAATATGTTTTTGTGGTATTTATATACTAAAAATAGAATTTAAAACTTTAATTATCATACAAATTTATGGAAATTAATTCAAACTCAGTGTGGTTGGCTTTAATTATAAAATAATCATTAATTATTCGCTTAAAAGCACCCCTCCTCAAGTATAAATACCACCCACACCACCCCATATCTTCTAAAAATTATTTAATATCCAAAAATATATTACAAAATCTCTCCTCCTAACTATATTCATGTACATTTTCTACTAGTATAACCCAAATACCATTTCCTAGGTCTTTAAGGGATCCTTCAGGGAGGTGATATTCAAGAGGTATTTGTGTCAAAACACCTCTCTTAATTTATTATATTTTTCTAATTTATACTCACCTCCTTAATCCATAAAATAATTATATATCCATAATCTTTTATTATATAGTTTTTTATTTTTATAATGGAATTTATTATATCCATTCTTTTTATTACCACCTCTTATTCAAAGAAATGAAACAATTGTACAAATTGTGGCGGTTATCCATCTCTGTGGATAATGATTTTTTGTTTTCTATTACCAACTTCATGGATGGTAATAAAAATATCATTATGTTTAAATAATATTTAAATAGGTATATTATGTCCTATTTAATTTTCTATAACTAGAATAAAAATGTAATATGAAATAATATGAAATGAGTTCATGATATTTGAAAAAACCATCGAAATAAACTAAACATTTATCATTAACGATTTATCAATTGAATCATCATCATGTAAGAAATTAAAATGTTATAGGGTACCATTTATACTTAAGGAAGTAAATTAATAATATTTCACTCCAATTATGGAGTTTTAATTCCATTCTACAAGAGAAACCATAATTATACATAAAAACTGATCATGAAACCGTGAAACAAACACCCCTGAAACAATGAAAATAATGAAATATTATTAATGAATGGGTATTAAGATGTTATAAAATAATCACATAAGGTATTATAAATATAAAAATAGTTCTAGAATTAGTTAGTAACATTATTTAAACAATTATATAGGATTTTTTAACACATTTTAAAGAATTCGAATGTTAGGTAAGGTATTTCTTAACCCAATTTACATTATTTGGTTTAAACTTATACTTATTGATTATTACATGATAGGATTATGTGTGAAATTAATTTTGAAAATATTTTTTGTATTTTCACTTGTTTTATGTGTATATATAAAGGATAGACATATTTGATTCATTTGATTAATTCCTACTTAAATGATATGATATATTTATTGGATGTTCTTTTAAAAATTATATTTTTAATGTTACCCTCAAAACAATATTTTTCTTAGATGTACATTTTTTCTAAAATTATTTCTAAAAATGTTTTTACTATAATATTATTATTTTTTAAAGTCACTTCAACTCTTTTTTTTATTTTTTACAAAATGTTTTGAAATGATTCTTTTTTTCATTTTCTAATAGAGGTACATTGTGACTTTTCTGAAAAAATATGGAAGGAATGTTTTTTAACTTATATGACATGAGTTGATTTTTCCACCGCCATGACACTTTAATGATTTGATAATTATTTTATATATTTTCAGGTTTATTTTCAAATAAAATGGTTTCTTTATGATACATACAGTGTTTTGATTTTAAAATACATTTTTTAAAAGGAAATGATATTTTGATATATAAAAGTGATTTTCTTATGAGTTTAAAAGAGTTTTTGAAATGATTTATGATAAAAAAATTACAAGAATAAAAATGTTTTATTCATTATATGGTATTTTAGAATTAAACATGTGGTGCCCAAATAGTTCCGAGTAAGCCCATTACAGATTAAAATGGGTGGCCCAAATAAAGTTGTGTAATCCCATTACAACATAACATAGGGGATATCAGATAGCATTGGGTAAGCATATTACAACTTAATTTGGGATGGGCTAGATAGCATTGGGTAAGCCCATTACTACTAAATATGGGGTGGCCCATATAGATTTGTGTAAGCCCATAATAGATTTTTAAGGTGTGATTGGTAAAATTATTTCCCAAGTTAACTACTTATATTTTAGATGCTTTATAATGAGTTTTCATGAAAATTGATTTATTTTCAAAAGTTAAGATATTGATCTTTTTGAAAAGATGATTCCTTTTACAAAATAAAGAGTATGTTTCTATGAAATTTTTTATGTATTTTTCGCTATTCTAACATTTTTCATTCCATAATGTCCCTTACTAAGATTTTTTATTATCATACTATGTTTTTAAATGTTTTATAGGGTAAATGATGAGTGGGGATGAGGATGAGGACAAGATGAAAATTGTGAAGATATGTATTTTTGAAAAGGGTTTCCTTTTGTGGAAAAAATGGGTACTGAGTATAATTTTCCAATTGTAATGTATGGTTTTAATTTATATGAGTTTTTATTAATTATATAAAACTATAAACCTAAAATATATTTGGGTAACAAAATTGTTTTCTAGTTTTAAAATTACTCAAATTTGTATTGTTTAAGGCCAGGTCATTACACTCTTACTGGTATGCGGTTTTTATGTATATCCTAATCACTATACTTTTTAGTGTGTTCATTTGAAGGGTATGGAAATTTTTGCAACTAAATACTAGTATAGGAAGGTTTAATAACCAAATGCAAAATTAAGATATAATTCCCAAGTCCAATATGGATTTTGGAATCAATATGACCATGATAAACTACCCTATCAAAACCAGTATCAGTAATAACCACTATCCCAATAAAAATACCAACAACCTCTACCCTTTAAATAGGTATTCAAAAAATAAAACTCCCAATCAAATTACAAACAATATCCCCCTTTTATCCAAAAGAGACCGTTTGAACAACCATCATCTAGTTCTGAAAGTCCTAATCCAACTACACCAAGGATCGTAGGTTGAGGACATCGGGAATGAAGTCAATGAATTGAAGAACCATCTTGGAAGTTGAAATGAGCTATTCTGGGTTGTCCCTCAAACATATTCCTGAAATTTCCCTCCATATGGCCGAAGGGTGTTCCCAATCCCTAAGGGATAGAAACCAGTTCTTGAGCATCACATGAACACACTTGGGAATAGTTTCACCTAATAATCAGAGTAAGAGAAAAAACATGAATATAATAAAATTCCATCATAAACCATCCATACATTAGACATACGTTATAAATAAAAAAATAAATAATAATAAATAAACACACTAACTGAACCCTTCGATACCCTGGTCTCGATCCCCTGTAAAGAAAACTGCAACCACTACCTATTCCCTTTTATCCCCCTTCATATCCTTCCATGAAAGTGTTAGAATTATAGGTGGATAATTCTATAAAATAAATATAAATAAAAACTAAAATACATACATACCTATCTCCTTGTGAAAAAATGATTCTTCACCAAACAATTAAGAACCATAACACCCCATGGGTGAGAATAAAGGATATTCTGTACCTACAACTTAAAATGATAATATATGAATGATCACAGAATAAATTAGTACACCCCCACTACTTGGATAATCTATGGAAATACATTAGGAAAGTAGTTTATAAAATGCTAGTTTGAACATATATTATATCATAGGTTTTTCCATTCTTAATGAAACCAAATCACATGTAAAAACTTTTCAAAAAACTATCCTTATTATAAAATAAAAGCAAGGATAGTTAAAAATTATAAATTAAAATTTTAAATCAAGGAAAGTAATACAAAAACTTCTAAGCTTTTTCCAAACAATACCATGAAAATATCATTTCCATAAAACATTTCAAATAAGAGACCATTTATTTAAGCCTCTTAAATAAACACACACAAAAATTTCCATTTTAAATCTTACTTTCAAACCATTAAATAAAAAACTCTTTTTAAAGTAAGTTAAACCCACATAAGGTGGTTCCATACTAATCATAAAGAGAAAAAAACTATCATAGAGGAAACCAAATAATGTCATAGATCAATCCTAAAAGAGGAAACATGTGAACACATGAATAATAAACAAGTAAGAAAATCACATGAACAACATAAAATAAATAAGTCATAACATACCATACATATCACGAGTAAAAAATTCATGGACTAACAAGACAAAAAAATACATAAAAAGTTGGAACTAACCACTGATAAGTAATATGGTCTCTGTAAGGATCCATGCTTTTTTTTGAAATGGGATTTGAGTAGAAAATTGAAATTTTACTTTTAGGTTATTATAATGGGTAAAATGGTCATTTTACATGAGTATATGATCTTGGATAATATTTATGAGCACTTTTTCGGTCTTGGAATAGGTTTTTACCTTTGGATAGAAGTTTGGTAGGATTTAGAGCCATTCAAATTTTCTTAGAATAATAAATATTTAATATATAATTAATTAAATATTATTTTATTTACACATGTTTGTTCAAATATATATTTTTAATGGAGTATTGGATTGAGATTATGCCTTCTACATTGAGTCTATAATGGAGAGTTTTTATTAGGTGAGGCTTAAAGTCATGTCCGGCATCGGGGCTAGTCTCAAACCCCTTTTTCTTTTTTCTTACTTCTTCATTCTTTTTATTTTTTTCATTTTCTTTTCTCCTTCTCTCCCCTAGATTAATTCATACCCCCCCTATGGTATTTCTTCAAAATGGAAAATAAATTATAGGTAGTGGGAGATAAATAGATATATAGAGAGGATGAAATTTGTTGCCACAAAGCTTTGGAGGAGCCAGATCATCGTGCAATAGCTATAGATCGAAGAAACGAGAAATTCTTCAATAGATTCCACCTAAAGGTAGGATACTTTTAAGTTTTTTATAAATCCCCATATATTTACCACTTTATATTTTTAAAACCTTTTTTATTTCTACTTAGGACCACTGGAGGGTCGATCTATAGCTTTTGGGGAGAAAAAAGTGTTTCAGGATGATTTAAGGGGTTTCTCATTCATTAATCCCTATCATTTGATGTGTAGTCCAGCAAAACACACCGTGTGTTATTAAAATTAGATTAAGTTGATATTTTTAGAAGTAAATTACATTTATATGGTATAAATTCCATGTACGGGTACTTGTACATGTAGTCGAGTGCCTGGCCAGACAACCCGTGTAGATGTACCGAGCCATGTGAGGTACACAACCAGGCCTTGGGTGGGCTGCATGCCATGGAGAAGTACACATCTAGGTGGAATACATGGATAAGCCATGTAAGGAACAAGAGAAGGTACCCAATTTAGTTTACATGTTGTGTACATGGTATAAAATTTGTGTACATGGGTTTTACACGCCATGTCTGGATGGAGTACACACCTAGGGGAGGCTTTGAGGGTACATGTCATGTACTCAGGTATACACACTATGCACTCCTCCCTTGGTACCATTTTAGGGTATTTCCTATTTTATGTCTGAAGTTAGAATTGGACACATGATTATTCCATTTTGAGAATATTTTCTCATATATTTCAATAGTGAAACTCTTGAGGTAATTTGCGGACTCTTAGGAGGAGTTATGATATTTTTACTAAATGGAGAGGGTTTTCCTCCAGTAATAGAATCTAGTTATCTCCTAAGAGTGAGAATAATTATTTTTGGTTGGATCCCATGTATGATTCCTTTGATGGATCACTATTTTTGATGTTCCCAAGAGGTATTCCTTCACTTATGTATGGAAATAAAGGATCCCAAGTGGGATACCTCTCTAGTGTTTTGACCTCAAGGACCTAGTGGGTGCCTCGGTGTTTGACTAACCCTTATATAGTATGTTAACGGTTTTGGTAGTGATGGTAGTAGGTGTTACCTAAAAACCCATGTTGAATGTGTAATCTAAGGGGTATATTGTAGTAGTGGTGGGTTTAGGCATATGATCACCCTCATTTTTTATTTATGCATTCACATGGTTACTTTTGATGCAACTATAATAGGAAGGGGTAATTTTTTGAGTTTTTTTATAATTTTCCTGACATGATGCAGTATATTCTAGAGATTACTAAAGGCACTACATGGGATATGAATTCTAATCCTTTTATTGATTTTTTATATTACTAGGATTCTCATACGTACTTACTGAGTTCTGGATGTTGAGCTAGATTATTTATTGGGATTCCTAGATATACTTACTAGAATCTAGATTATGATATATACACGAGGAAGATCAAACACTCTTATGTGATGCATATGATTATTATCTCCACAATCAATTACTTGACCGCAATGTTATATATGGGACTACAAATAGTTTATGCAGTCAAAGATGATTACACTCTCTTGAGAGATGCATCTAAATACAATTTCCTATAGGTAATACCATGGTATTGTAAATGGAACTCCACATTATTGATGTACTCGAGGATGATTATGATCTCCTACACAATGTAGATGATTAATCTCTCCCCAATCCATTCCTTGATAGTAGTGTTGTATATAGTACTTCACATCATTGATGCACTTGAGGATGAATATGCTCTCTTGAGTGATGCCTAGGATGCTCCCTTGGATTGGGTGGCTGCACTATTACAAAACTGAACTTGCTAGAATTGACCGATAGTGGGTTTTTAGGACATTTATATAAATTAATACTGAACATGTACTTGGAGGATCAAGATAGAATTCCTTTTATAGATTTCCTAAGGGATCATCCTAGATTGAATGTCTTGACTGCTTATGGACTAAGACCCATGGATTATATATAGTGATGGATTTACATAGAACTAGTGTTATTCTACCTAGCTTAGTTCTATATTTCAGGATGTTTGGTGATTACATGGAATCCTTTATTATAGGAATTGTAGGCGAGTATGGGTAATCCTAGGGATAGGACATGTATCCCCTTGTGGTGACGTATCATGATCAGAGACATTTCCAACACTGGACGAAGCAAGTATTGTCAACCAGGATTAAAAAACTAAGGATCAACTAATTATACACAACTTGAGTGGCACGAGATCCATATAAATTTCCTTTTCAAAGGATTTCTAGATGATTAGGATTACAAGCCCAAAGACCATCTGTAGTTGATTTATGTTTTTTTTCTCCTTACTCATATATATATATATATGTATTTATACATATATATATATATATATATATGTATTTATGCATATATATATAAATATATATTTATGGGAATATATATATACATTTAAATATATATATATAAATGATGAAAAATTTTCTGTCAATCGGGATCACATACCCAGGTATTGACAGTGGTTTTACTTTATTAATTTATTTATTTGTTGTCTTTATTATTCTATTTATGTCTCGACTAGGTTAAGTATATTTCCTAAGCATGCACTTATGATAGTAGATTTATAGTTTCATCATTGTGGTGGCATACTAAGATAATTTTTCACCCCTGTACGTGCACCATAGTGTGTAAAAGCCTGATAATTGATGAAATATGTTTTCAAATATGTTTAATTTTCTTCAATATCTTGCATTATACGCAACATCGATTTTCAACTAAACACAACACACTATTTAAAGAATTATTGTTTAGTATGATAGAAATCACCTAGTTGTTGTAATGGTGGGTATGAATATGATTAACTAAATTATGAAAATATATGTTTTACACATGTATATAAAATTATTTATTTGATTACCTATTAATTATAAAAGAAAATAAAAAACATTTGAAAAACAACTAAATATATTTTGGAAAAGATATTTTTATGCCGAAAAACATGTTTCACCACAGTAAATTAAACAAATTAATTTTATTTAATGGTTTTAATTAAATTTATATAGTATATATTTAATAAAATATTTAACATTCATATTGTGGTTTTTCTAGGCATTAGATAAGAATAAATCCAATTTTATGGATAAATGGTATTTAAAAAAAATAATTTTGTCAATTTTTTCACATTTATCTTAAAATTATTTTTTAAAAGTTTTAGAAAATTTAGTTTTGAAAAATTAAATTAATTTTTTAAATCATAATTTAAAAACTATATTACATTTAATTTTTTATAATTCTATGAAAGGATATATTTTTTATTGAATAGTTAAAATACTGGTTTTTATTTAAAAAATTCCTTATCATTCAAAGCACTCACAAGAAATTTTTTATTTAAAGATGGGTTTTAGAGTAAAATTAGTTCAATTATAAATATATTAATTTAATATAGGTTATTATAATAAATTTATTATTTAATTTTTATATAAATGTTTTAAACTTTTGAATATTTTCCCTTTGGAAAAAAATTTTCCCATCTTGTATATAGAATTAATTTTAAATTAAAATTTTCTTCTTATGTGGATAGAATTTGGTAAAATGTATTCCATATTCTTAATAATCATAATTAAAATATATAATAAGGTCAAATTAATTTTTTACTGTAATGAATAGTGAAAATAGTAAAAATTAATTACCAGAATTAAGGTGAAAATGAGTTTAATGAGGGATAAAATAAAAAAATAAGGTCTAAAATAACATATAAACTTAAAAAAAACCATTGGATGGATATATTTAGACCTTATAAACTCTAATTTTATATAATTAATCCTTTTTGTGCCTTTTAACATGTGAAAAATGTTGATACATTTTATTCTATTCATAAATTCCATGTGTGTCTTCTCCCCCACTTATAAAAGGATACCACCTCTCCTCCCCTATTCACACTTAAAAACCCATTTGGTTCTAAAAATAACTATCAAAACGTATTCCTTGCTTACCTCACCACATCCTAGAGGCCATTTTAATATCATAAATTAAATCTAGAAAGGCTTTAGGTTAAACCTAATTTGGTTGTCCAAAGAAGAGGTAAAGTTTCTAACTATGTGTTTTTATTTTTCATATTATTATAACTAATTAAAATATTATTAAATTATGATAATATGTTAAAAAATTATATATTATTATTTTAATACTATAACCTAAATCCATCTCATCTTTCATCAAATGGGATATGAAACCATCATTTGTGTCTACAACGGACTATCTCTTCGCAAACCGATGTTATTCATTTTCCATCACCACCCATAATAGATGGATATAATGATAGATTTAATGTTTATTTATGATATTTATGATATTATAATAACTATTTAATTAAAATATCAAATATACCTTCCTTCCTCCCACCTCGTTGGAAAACAATAATGTCGCTCGAGTGTACGATGGACTACCGCCCCGCGAACCGATGTGATGTGTTTTTCATTTATGTTTTACTTGGATGGTAATAATATTATATTATATTAATATATATTATATTTTAAATGTAATTAAATTTTTAATAATTATTATATCACATATTCCTTTTTTACTTTCCATTTCATGGGGATATGATAACATCATTCGTGTTTATGGTAGACTACTGCCTTGTGAAGTGATGGGATTTGTTTTTCACTAATGATTTACATGAAAGGTAATTAGGGTAAATTAAAAGAATATATGGGATATATATGAAATAAAAAAGATTATAAAAATTTAATATATTATTTAAATTTCTTTCATATTATTCATTGAGAAAATGGAACCAACATTTTGGAGTACATATGACATACCGTCCATATTAACGACGTATTTCATTTTCCATCTCAAACTTTTATAGATTAATATACATATATATAATTAATAAATATTATATTTATATATTGGTTAAAATTATGGAGATTATGGAACAATGATCAAATTAATATGACCAAAAATAACAAATCAAAACATACATAAAAAACAAAGCCGTTATTGCCTGAAAAGTGATTTTAACATGGAATTGTTAATAAATGGGTAATAAAAGGTCATAAGTAAATAATATACGGTATGATATATATAATTATAGTTCTTTAATATATCTATAATAAACATATATTTATTATATTGTAGTTTTTAATGTGTATTATATAAATCAAGACTTATGTTAAGAGATTTTCTTCTCACTTTTTACGTCTGTGAGACACATGACATATTTACTACCTATTTCTTTTATGTGGTGTATATACAAACTATTAATGTATTTTATGATTTTTCTACTAAAAATTATTATTATTTATATATCCATTTGAGTATATCTATTTCACGGGGCTTATAATTTAAGGTTACAAAAGTTTTAAGGGGTTTGTGATATAATCTCATTGCTTATGGGGATTGTTTATGTTTATCCTTCTGATGATGAAATATTATGATAAATCTCTAAATAAAAGCATGAATTTTATTATACTATGGTTATCTATTGAGAATAAATGTTTTAAATTCATTTTACACTCTTTATGTACTTATTATTCTAAAATAATATTTTTAATGAAAGCTAACTTTATTTATCTCTTTGGTAGAAAACATTTTTTTCATCTATTTCCTAATTTCAAAAAATGTTTTCAAAAATGGTTTTAATATTTATTTTGGATTTTTTAAATTAATTTTTAACATTTATTTATTTTTTTATTTTTTTAAAAGAATCTCCTTGTCATTTTGAAAATAAATCCCATTTGTATTTTACCTAAAAAGTGTAAGGAATCATTATTTTAACATGCATTACAATTAAAAATTTCATGAGAACTCAATTTTTTTTTAAAAATCATTTATAATTTTCAAAGGTTATTTTAATTTTTTTAATTTTTTTATTTTTAATCTTTTTTTTTCAAATTGGAAAATATATGTTTCTCAAGAAATGTTTTGAATTATTTTTAAATTTTAATTTATATTTTTTCAAGGTTATTTTCAAATAAAAGTATTGAAATAATATTTTATGAATTTCTAATTTTAAAATGGTTATTTTCAATGAAATTTTATTTTACTCAATAAATTTTCCAAGTGATTTTTATTTCAAAATAATTTTCCATCAAAGATGACTTACTTTGATTTTAATTAATATTTAATTGGGATATGATCTAATGATACCGTCTTCATTCTTTCTCTAGATGGTATATGTTTATTATGAAGATTTGTTTAATAAACACATTCTTTTTCCATGGGTTATCCTATTATGGATTGATGAGATAAGGATGAGGCCCATTTCCTTTCTATGGGTTATTCTATGATGGATTATTTTATGAAACACATTTATTTTCATGGGTTATGATGTGATTAATGTTTTATTATCTTGTGACACACCTTTGTATAGTTTTCATTTTGTGACTATGATTAATTTATAACCATGGATGGAAGTCACATTATAACTAAATGTGAGTGGGATCTATATCTCCATCAAAGGAATTGGTTAATGATTAATGTTCTATTAGCTCATAGGGTACATGGTCAGTTATCCACAGTTCTAAAAGAGGGTACATGGGAGGTTATCCCAAGACCAAAGTAGGTACATGGATGGTTATCCCAAGC
Source organism: Viscum album (assembly GCA_963277665.1). Lineage (NCBI taxonomy): Eukaryota > Viridiplantae > Streptophyta > Magnoliopsida > Santalales > Viscaceae > Viscum > Viscum album. The sequence goes on from OY728156.1 coordinate 1,852,057,007, forward strand.
CTAACATGTTATGAATTCCTTGGTGGGTAGCCTTGACATAAGGTTTTCTATTCATATGTGTATGCCACAATTCCTTGTTATATATCAATGTTATGATATCATCGATCATGTTTTTTGATTTCCTTATGATTTATTCCTTATTAACTTACAATATTTATTCCACAACTCAAGATATTGATCATTCATATACAAAGTATGTTTATTATATGTCAAAATCATGTTATCATACCCTTATACATGCGTTTGTTTACGTATTTCCCTTTTTTACCCTTAATGGGAATTTTATCTCACCCATTATTATGTTTATTTCCCCTAGGTTATGATGATAGGTATTTCTTGTGATATTTCTAATAAGAGTTATAGTTATAAGGAATTAAGTGAGATATGATTTAGAAGTTGTATGAACCTATTGATTATGTTTCTATGTTCCCAAAGGTACTATACCTTTTTGATCCTTAGGCATGTGTTTTTTTAATGAAATGAATATTCATATAAAAATATGAGATATCTATGTATTAAAATATTGGGTCATTTTATTTGGTATCAGAGGATAGGTTTAGTTAAACTTTGGAAAATAGGATGAGAAAACCTTAGTGAGAACCATAAGGATAATTATAACTATAGAAAAATATCCTGGAATTTTGGTGAATAGTAGAGAAATTAGTTTCCAAATGATTACATCCCTGTCTAGATACTACAGGTGGACATGGTTCTAGAAAAGAGGTTCCTATGGGTAATAAATTTAAAAATGGTGATTTGATTTAGACTTGATCTTCACTTGGTGTATGACAATAGGTCTTGATACACACATGATATAACACTCCTGAGGTATATGATTGGAAATTAACAAACTCTTTACAAAACTCTATGAAGGATTTAAATAATGACTATTAATGAAATAGTTTAAGCATAAGGTTATATATATATTTAAAATAAGGTTTCATGATTAAGACATCCTATAAGTGATTTTTTTTGGATTTTGTGGTTCTCCACTATGAATATTATTTCTCACACTATGCCTTTAGGTTTTAATCAATGGAGGGAACCATAAATAGATGGGTTAATGTTTAATGTGATAGAAAATGATGAGGATAATGGATTTAACAGACACTAAGGGGTTAAATTAGGACATTACTAGGAGGTTAGATGGTGCATGATTACACAAGACCAACTGTGAGGAATTGGTGGCCCAATGGCAATAGAGTAGATCTAGAGAATGAAGGAGGACTTAAATGGGTTAATCATGGAATTCCAAGATGAGGCCCAACACCCTTGATTACGGGAAGGATTATGGACTATAATTACATTAATTAAGGCCCAAAAATTATTTTAAAGACCCAAACCATGCTTTTCTATGAATTTTAATCCAACCCCACCAATGAATCTTCAAGGTTAAAAGGTGGCGGGCTACTTGAATTTACTATTCCAAAGGGTGTGATGCTTGTATCCTAAAGTCATGGGAAAGTGAAAAAGTTTTCAAAAGAATACATTAGACTTTTTGACTATGGAAAACTAGGCATTAGACTATTATAATGAGACACCCCATGGCGTGATTCTAGTTTCATGCTCTCTTTGGCTATAAATAGCCGCCCCCTTGTACTTTTGAAACATCATAAATTAAGTTAATGTTATTATGGTGAGTTTTTATTGAAAAAATTATGTTATTTATAAATTATTGACTTACCAAAGGATTGTTCATGCTTTTTGGTATCTTGTGGCTTGAGTTCATAGATAAAAGTTTTCTTTAGGTTTTACCTTGATCATTTCCTCCAATACTTCTCATTTTAACTATATACACACCACATTTCACTTTTTTTCTTATAGAGATCTAGATGATCAACACATGAACATTGAACAAGGTTCCTAGGACACTTTCTAGCAGGTCTTTTATCATGTATCATTTAGTATTAGAGCTTATTTGCACAATATCAGGTTCTTTCTTTCTTATCCCATCTTCCTTCTTCATTTCTCTTTAAATTGGTCCAACATCAATTATAGTCCATTTTATTATTCACCTACATATGTTATTTATTAATTAATTTATACATACAATATATAACTCTTGTAGTTGAGAATATCATATTTATTCTCCATTTTGAATCATCAAAATCAATGATATAAACAAGAGATATAGCTGGTTAAAATTTTATGACTAATTCTAAAATTTAGAAACCATGAAAATATCACTTTGATTCCATTTGATGATACAAATTGTTTCTTTTACTTCATTTATATATGTATAATTAATCTTTTTTTTACTGAATTTATTCAAAAAATTTCCCAAAATCCAATTCTTTTTAAAAAATTAATGGTTCAAAAAATATTTCAACGTTTTGAATTCTATGTCCCTTTATCATTCTTCTTAATCCATTTTATTCCCTTTCACTCATTTTTCATCTTGAATAAATTTTAAATTTTATCTTTGAATTATAGTTCAGGATTTCCACATTTCAACAATCCTTTAGATTTGTTAAAATTAGGTAAGAACTCTATAGGAATCAAGTTGAGTGGTAAAAGGAAGGAGTGTTACAATTTATTAAAAAAATACAATTTGAGGGAAACAGAAGTGAACTTTTTATTTTTGAGTTTAAAAATGTGAGTGAGTGTGTGAATTTTATCATCCTTTACCTTCAATTTTTTCTCATAGGATTAATAAATGGATGATTTTATTAACACTAATCAAGCAGACATTAAGTTGTTCACGAGGGATATACAAGAAAAATTCTAAAGGATGAATGTGAGGAAGGATGAATTTAAATCCCCTTCAAATTATAGAGAACCACCATGGAGGTGGGTCTTTGAAGAAGAGGAAGTTTTATATGATTTTCATGAGCCACCAATTCATAGAAATAAACCACCATGGAGGCATGAAAATAATATTGGAGGAGTGAAGTTTAGGATCCCTTCATTCCAAGGTAAGATTGATCTTGAAATTTACTTGGAATGAGAATGAAATGACGAACATATTTTTGGTTGTCAAAACTATTCAAAGGATAAAAAAGTGAAGTTGAAGGGTTTTGAATTCACTAAATATTCTAGTATTTGATGGGGCCAACTATAAGTGAGTCAATGATGAAGTGGAGAAATACCTATATGTACTTGGGAGGAGATGAAAGTGGTAATACGCATGGGTTTAATTTCTAGACACTATTATTATAATTTGTTCCACATGTTACAGGGTTTGAAACATGGGGACATGAGTGTTTAGGAGTATCACAAAGAGATGGATATCACCATGATTTGAGATAATATTTATGAAGAGTGAGAGGACACCATGTAAATGTTTGTGAGCGTCCTCAAACATTACATTCGATACATAAGAGACATGAACCACTACTTGGACATGAAGGATATACTTCACATGTCTAATAAAGTGGAGAGTCAAGTAATGGAAATAAGGATGCACCTAGATCTTATGGAAATGATTCAAAATCTTATTTCAAGTCCAAGGATTCAAAACCACAAGAGCATGTATGGGAACCCAAAATAGATTCAAAATAGGTGACCAAACCAAAACCATTCTTTATATAATACAAAGATAAAATGTAGGGTATTGTTTCTTACAAATCATATGATATTAATGGTTTTAAATTTTGAGGATTTGGAAATTTTTTCTCAAAATTTCCAAATAAGAGGACCGTGATTATTTTGTATTATAAAGATGTTATTTGTGATATCTCAAGTGAAGATCAAATTACACCACTTGAGGAAAATTTAGATGTGGAAGTAGAGAGCCACGTACATATAGAAATTCTTGTGTCAAGGCATGCTTTGAGTGATCTACCCGAAGAAGAACATGATCAAGATAATAGGGTGAACATTTTTCATAATAGTCACCTCTTTAAAGACAATGTACGTAGTATGATTATTTATGGGGATAGTTTTAAAATTTTATAAAGTATACTGATGGTTAATAAATTGGGATTAGCTAGGACTATACATCCTAGGCCTTATATATTTCAATGGTTAAGGAATAGTGGGGATTCTAAAGTGATTAAGAAATCACAAGTTCCATTTTATATTGTGATGTATGAAGAAAAGGTGATGTGAAATGTTGTTCCAATTCATGCTAGTCACGTCTTATAGGATAGGCCATGAAAATTTTATATGAGAGTCAAATATTATGGATACACCAACCACTATTCATTTGATTACAATTGGAGGACAATTTTACTTACACACTTGAGGCCATTATAAGATTATGAAGACCAGGTGAGGATTGAGAGATATTGTGAGAATAAAGAAAAATAAAAGAGAGAAAAAATGAAGAAAATGAAAAGATTGGGAAAGTAAATAGTGAAAAAGGATAGATGAGTGACATCAAAATAAATGAGGGAAATAAAAGAGTTTAAAATTTGAGTGAAAATAAGAGTGAAAACAAGAGTGTTGTGGAAAAAGTGATATTATTTTCAGGAAAAGGAGAGGTAGTGATAGATTTATAGGGGGAGGAAACCCTCGTGATTCTAGGAAAGGGATAATTTTTTAACACTAACTCTCTTAACCCTTAAATTCCTTCTAGTGTTGTGTCTATTTTTTAGGAATTTAGTGACGTGATTGTAGAGGAAATTCTTGATGGCCTACCTCCCTTGTTAGGTATCGAGCCCCACATCAACTTCCTCTCAGGAGAAAAACTTCTTAATCGAGTGAAATATTGGGCTAATCTAGATGAGACTAGATAAATCCAATGACATGTATAATAATTTCCAAGGTATTTGTTCAATATAACTGAGTCCTTATGTGGTGATGGTAATTCATAACCCAAAAAAATATGGGAAGTTAAAAATGTGTGTTGATTGTAGAGAAATCAACAAAATCATGGTAAATTATCGCTATCCCATACCTCATTATAATGATATTCTTGATGAACTCCATGATGCATGGTTGTTTACTAAAATTTACTTAAAGATTGGATACAATCAAATTAGAATGAAAGAGGGAGGTGAATGGGAAAAACATTTAAAACTAGGTATGGGTTGTATAAATGACCAATTATTCCTTTTGGTATAACTAATTCCCCAAGTAAATTCATGAAATTAATGATTTATTTTTTCCATAAATTCATTGGGAAATTTTTTGTTGTTTATTTTGTTGACATCCTTACTTAATCTATGATCCTTGAAGAACATCATGAACATTTGAAACATTTTTTTGAGACTCTTAGGAAAAATAGGTTTCTTTAAAATTTATAAAAATGTACATTTTGTTTAAATTTGGTTGTTTTCCTTAGTTTTTTGGTAGGATATGATGGCATGAGGGTTGATGAAGAGAAGGTGAATAAGATTTAGGACTGTCCAACACCAAAGAATGTCAACAAGGTGAGGATCTTCCATGGACTTGTGAGTTTTTACTAAAGGTTCATGATGGAATTTTTGAAAATTATGACACCATTGATAGAGTTGGTTAAGAAAGTAGTGAGATTAAAGTGGGGAAAATATCAAGAATATTCATTCTCCATACTCAAAGGTAATTTTACCAATTCACCTCTCTTAATTAGTCCTAACTTTTATAAAGTATTTGAGGTGGAGTGTTATTCCTCTGTAATAGGAATTATGGATGTTTTAATGAAAGACTCTAAGCCTATCGCTTACATTTGTGAGAATATTAATGGGGTTGCATTGAACTAATATACCTATGATAAAGAATTTTATTCCCTAAAAATAACTTCAGAAAATTGGAAATATTACTTGTGGCCAACAAGATTTGTGATTAATTCTATATCATAAAAGCGTAAAATTTCTTAAGTCATAAGGAAATTTAAATAACTAGAATGTAAGATTACTTGAATTCATTGAAACATTTACTTATGTCATTAATCATTAACAAGGAAAATAAAATGTTGTTGTAGATGTTGTGTCTAGGAGATACTCTCTTATCACTTCTATACATGCTAAAATACTTTGTTTGGAAATTTTGAAAATCATGTAGGAGAATAATGCTGATTTTTTTGAAATTTAGAAGTTGTGTAAAGAACATGGGAATTATGATTTTTGCAAGCATGATAGGTTTCTTTTTTGGAAAAATAAATTGTTTGTTCTGTCTTGTTCAATGCGTGAATTTCTTGTTAGAGAAACTCAAGGAGGAGGATTAATGGGACATTTTGGGGTTGATAAATTTTTTTCCTTGTTGTGTGAACATTTTTATTGGACTCACATAGATAGGGATGTTGTTAGTGTTTGTGGAAATTGTAATGTGTGTAAACATGAAAAGTAAAAAGTATATACACATTGCTTAAAAAACCCTTTTATTATTGATTCTCATCCCTGAGTTGACATTTAATTAAATTTTGTGCTCGGATTTCTGAGATCACAATCAAGGAAGGATAACATCTTTATAGTGGTGGACAGGTTTAGTAAAATAGATCATTTTATTTCTTGTTCTAAAACCATTTATGAACCTCATAACACTGATTTTCTAGGGATTTTTTGGTTACATGCCTTACCCAAGATCATTGTGAATGATAGGGATGTCAAATTACTTAGTCACTTCTGGAGGACATTGTAGAACAAAACTAAAACCAAGATTTTGTTCTCTACCCCTGCATACCCACAAATATATGGTCAAACTGAGGTAGTCAATATAAAACTTTCTAAATTGTTACACTCCATTCATAGAAAAAATTTGAAACATTAGAAAAGATGCTTTCCTCACATTGAATTTTCCTACAATCGAGCGGTTCACTCCACTACTAATGCTTCACCATTTGAAGTTTTGTATGGTTTTAACCCATTGAATCCACTTAATATTTTACCTTTGCATACTAATCAATTTTATAACATTTAATGTGAAAAAGTAAAATTTTGTGTAAGAAATTCATGAAAAGGTAAAGGAAAACATTGAGCATAATAATGAACAAGTTGCAAAACATGCCAACAAAGGTCGACAGAAAATGGTGTTTCAACCTAGAAAATGGGTGTGGTTATACATGAGGATGGAGAGGTTCATGGAATAATGAATATAAAAACTTCATCCATGATTATATGGTCATTTGAAAGTCACTGATAAGATCATTGATAATACCTACAAGATTGAGTTACCCCACAGGTTTAGAAATATTAGTTCCACCTTTAATGTTGTTGATCTTTCTCCCTTTGAATTTTTAGATTCAAGGAATAATCCTTTTGAGGAGGTATGAGATGATGAGGATCATGGAATAAATTAGAATATAGGGGTTGGAGGTAGAATTTATGAGGTGGGAAGATGGTGCATGATTTCACAAGAACCGCTGTGAAGAATTGGTAGCCAAGGACAAGGGAGTGGACCAAGAGAATTAAGGAGGCCTTAAATGGGTTAATCATGTAATTACAAGAGGATGCCCAACACCCTTGTTTGGTGGAATAATTTGGGACTATAGTTACATTAATTAAGGACCAAACATGCTTCTAAATATCCAACCCATGGTGTGCTATGAATTTCAATCTCACCCCACCATGGAATATTCAATGTCAAAAGGTGGTGGGCTACTTGTCTTTACTTTTCCAAAACGGTGTTCTAATTGTCTTATAAAGTAATTGGAAAGTGATAATGTTATAAAATTATCCTTTAGGATTTTTGACTATAGAAAACTAGGTATTATACTATTTTAAAGATCCAACCCATGGTGTGATTAGAATTTCATGCTCTCTTTGGCTATAAATAGACACCCCTTGTACTATTGTAACACCATGAATGAAGTTAATGTTATTATTGTGAGTTTTGCTTTCAAACTTTGTGTTATTTCTTAATTCTAGACTTATAAAAGGATTGGCCCTACTTTGTGGAATCTTGTGGCTAGATTTATTAGAGAAAAGTTATCTTTGGGTTCTAACTTGACCATTCCCTCTCATATTTACCATTTTCACTATCCGCACACTGAATTTTACTTGTTTTATTGTGGAAATATGGGTTTTCAGTGCATGAACTTTGAATAAGGTCCCTAGGATACTTCCTAGTGAGTCTTACATCACATATTAGAAAATGTGTTGATGATAAATCAAATGGTATGGTGATTAGAGTAAAGGATATTGTGATTATTCCTAACAAGTTATCATGATATATGATTAATAAATTTCACATTAACCAACTCTTAGAATCACTAAATAAGATAAGGATAGAGTTCATTGAGAGTTCTGGTTGTAGAGACCATAGAGAAAAGAATATTCCATTTCCTATATTTTAAAAATGTGGAAATAAGAACTCAAGGTAATGAATCAAAGGAAAAAAGAATGTGTTTTATGTGTAGAGAATAAGGACATAAAGTAACTGAATTCTAAGGAAGAAATGAAATTTTCAGAAAATGAAATGGATGATAATAATTTTTTCTCAAAGGCATCATAAACGGTTGAGTGTTATAAATTTTCAATGTATAGGCATTATATAAATTAATTTTGTAGAGGGAAAGTTCAAGAATAGGATCATCATGGTGGTATAAGTAATGGTTTTGTTTTTGATGATGAAGAGACTAAAAATTACATATGAAAGGAAATATGTATTAAGGAATAAGATTATTAATCCTAGTTAATGTTTTAAAAATTAAGTGGAATGATTAATGTGTTTATGTATTAGAATTAAAGAATTGCTATATTTAAATAAGGAATTATTTTTGTTATGAACTTTCAAGAATATGTTAAATATAACTGAATAAATAGAAAATAGATTTAATAGAAAGATTTTATTTTATAGAAAACTCATGATTAAGTGTTGATAACCCATAATATTTTCTTTATGTTGAGAAAATAGTGTTTAGTTTGGGTAAATATATGATTGATATGGATAAATTAAATTTGATAGTGTTGATTACTTTAGAAATGTTTAATGATTTAATGAAAAAGTGTTTTATGTAATCTCAAATGGAGTTTACAACAATTTATGATTTATGGTATATATTTATTAATCTATGGTTTTATTTAAATAATAAATAGAGAGTTAATTTTTGATAACATACATTTTTTCATTAAGTTTTTATAGTAATTTTAGATATTACCATGTTTTAGGAGAATATATGATAAATGTATTGAAATATTTCATATGTGACATTAAGATAAACTTTATGTTGTTTGGGGGATTAATAATTAGTTGATTTTGGATATTTAGTGACCTTATTTCTAATTTTTTGGATTTTTGTTAGACTTAGAGGAACCTTAAGGTTAACTATTCATGGAATAGAATAAGTTGAACTTTAGATATAATTGAATAATTGTGCAAAAAATTTTGGTTTTGGTAAATATTTAATGGATTAAGGAATCACTTAATAATTATATGACAACTTTAGTGCTTCAATCTTGAAAAATTCCCCATTAATATTCATTTAAAGGAGTAAGAGATGAAGTGGAAATTGTTTGAATCTAACCAATGGATGAAATTGTTATTATGATTGAAAGTAAAGATAATAACTAGTTATATTGGTCCCTTTGAAAATATTTATTTTATTGGGATGATATCCTATCAATTGATGCTACCAATAAACCTATATCAAGTCTGTGATGTGTTCCATGTATCTCTCCTGAGGATGTACATATAAAATCCTTCATATGTACGGAACATAGACTTAATACCATTGGATAATGATAACTCTTATAAGAAACAATTATCTTATATTATGGATCATATAGAGAGTGTGGAAACATGAATGCTCACATGGTTAAAGTTTTGTGGTGAAACCATTAGCTTTAGGAAGCTATGCTGGAACCTGAGGATGTAATGAGGAAAAATTATTGTCATTTATTTTTAACACAGTGATGAATTTTAGGGGAGAAATTAATTTTAAGGTGGGTAGAGTAACACCCCATGATTTTAGGAAATTTTTTTCCAACAAATTTATTTTTCTTTGATATCTTTAGTTACACGCAATATCGAGTTTTAACGAAACATGACATACTATTAAAAAAATTATTATTTAATATGATAGTTATCAACTAGATATTGGAATGGGGGATATGAATAATATTAACTAAATTCTGAAAATATTTTTTATACACATGTATATAAAATTCATTATTCTATGACCAATTTATCATAAATGAAAATAAAAACCATTTGAAAATGAAGAAAATATTTTTCTAAAAAACTATTTTTATGTACACAAACATGTTTTACCTAAATAAATTAAAAAAATTCTTTTTTTTGAATTATTTAAATGAAACTTATATAATATATATTCAATCAAATATTTTACATTTATATTATGTGTTTTATAGGAATAAGATAAGAATAAATTCAATTTTCTTCTCAAAAACAACATTTTTCTAAAAAGCAGTTTGGTCGCATTTTACAAACATATTTTAAAATTAATTTTTTTCCAATTTTAGAAAATTTATTTGAAAAAATTAACTTAATTTTTTAAATCAAAATATCAAAATTTTCTTATAGTTAATTTTTTTAGAATTTTATGAAAATATAATTTTTTAGTGAATAGTGAAAATTAATGGTTTTTTTAAAAAACCACATTTTCATTCAATGAAATTACAAGATAAATTTTATTTTAATATGGTTTTAAAAATAAAATTAGTTAAAATTTATATATATTAACAAAATTTATTTCATTTTAATAAATTTCATTTTTAATTTTGATATAAACACTTTTTAAACTTTTAAACACTTTCTCTTTGGAAAACTCCTCTCTCATCGTGTCTACGGGTTTAATTTTAAATTAATAATTTCCACTTATGTGAATGTAATTTGAGAAAATGGTATCAATATTTTCAATCATAATAGTTAATATTATATAATATGGTCAACTTAATATTTTTCCATAATTAATAGTGAAAATAATAAAAATTAATTCCCACAGTTAAGGTTTAAACGAGTTTACCAGGGGTTAAACTAAAAAGATAAAGTGTAAAGTGAACTATAAAATAGTATAAAACCAATGTTATGGAAAACATTAGAACTTATAACCTTTAAGGTTTGATAATGACCCATTTTTATCCTTTTGGAATATGAAAAATGAGGTTACACTTTATTCTTTTCAAAAATTCCATGTGTGTCCTCTTCCCCACTTATAAAAGGACACCAACATTCCTCCCATATTTACAGTTAAAAAACCATTAGGTTGGATAAATAACTTCCCAAATTAAATCCTTACTTCTCTAAAAATATCCTAGAGTAATGTTTGAGATTATAAATCCAATCTAGGAAGGATTTAGGTTAAACGTAAAGAGGTTGTCCGAAGAAGAGGTAAATTTTTTAATTATGCATTTTTTGTTTTACTTATTCTTATAACTCATTAAAATATTATTGAATTATTATTATATAAAAAACAAATAAATAGAATATAATTATATTTTATTTTGTTAATATAATAACATAAATACATCTTCTCTTCCATAAAATGGGATACAAAATCATTATTTATGTGTAAAACAAACTATCACCTCACGAAATGATGTTTTTCATTTTCCATCACCACCTGTAATGGATGGATATAATGATAGATTTGATATTTATATATTATATTTATAATATTATTATACCTCTTTAATTATAATACCACATAAACATTCTTACCTCTCAAAGCTTAGAAAATAATAACGTCGCTCGTGTATACGGCAGATTACCGTCTCACAAATCGAATTGATGTGTTTTTCATTTTTATTTTACTTGGATGCTAATAAGTACATATTAAATGAATATATATTATATTTTTAACATAATTATTATTATTTAATTATTAAATCACTTATTCCTTATTAATTTATATTCTTTGGGGGATACAATGATGTCATTTGTGTCTGTGATGGACTACCGCCTTGCGAAGTGATGTTAATTGTTTTTCACTAACTCTTTTCACAGAAGGTAATTTGTAAGGACCTGAACTTAAAAACATATTATAGTGTTTTTGAACTATAATTCACATTTTCAATATTTTTATTTTAAAGTTTTAGAAATTAGGACAATATCTTACAAAGTAAACCCATACATTACAAGTGGACACTTATTCTCAGTATCCATTTTTTCCACCAATAGAAACCCTTTTAAAATTAAACAAGATTTATTTTTTAGAAAAATATTCAAATAATTAATAATGAAATATTATTTTCCCTTATAAATCTTAATACCTATGAAAAACATTTTAAGACTTGTGATGAGCACAAAAAAATCAGTAATGGATATAAATAAAGAGAATCATTAGTCCAATGAAAAAAGAAAACCCATCAAAAACATTCCCTTAAAAACTCATTACCAGGTATATATAAATCACATAGGTGAAATGGGACATCATTAAAATATCACTCCTACCTTCACCCATACAAATGGAATAACCATATAGTCAACTTCCATCATAGGAGTACCCAATGCATTGGAAAGCTATAATGGGGCTCACCCTTCATATAAGCTATATCAGGATCACCCATCTTTCGTGAGCTATAATGGGACTCAACCCTTCTTATAAGATTTATCAGGATCAACCATGATATATAATGAGGCTCAAACCTTCATATATAATTTACAAGGACTAAATAATGAATAAAACCCCTGAAAATCTTTTAAACCCATGAGAATAACACTTTCAGATATCAAGATACCATTTTCTTATAATAAATCACTTTTAAAATATATAAACCGTGAACATAATAAATAAACTAATTTATTTGGAAACAAATTTGAAAATTTTTAATTTAAAAATTAAATAATTAAATAGTCATGAAAATAGAAAATTATTTTCATGTCGTATATGTAAAAAACACTCCAAGTTATTTAAATAATCAATCCATTTTTAAAACCCATTTAAAACATTAAAAAATTTTTTTGAATCAAAGTGTCCATATTACTTTGAATTTTCTAAATTAATTCTAAAATTAACATTTTAAAACATTTATATCCATATAAATAAATACATAAAACTATTTTAAAATCATGGACATGAATGATAAAGATTTAGAAGAATAGATCCTTAGAACATTTAAAATGATGTTTTAGTTAAAGAGTCCCTTATCACTTAAGAGACACTTGGATAAAAATAATTAAATAATAAGAATAAAATAACTTTAAATATCATGATATTATATAAATTAATGATATAAAATGTCAAAAGGGTTGTATATATGCCTTATATGATAATAAAGGTGAATAGAATCAATATATTCCTCAATGAAAGGAGATTGAGACGAAGTCTCATACCTTGAGTCTGATTCACATGTATGTCCTTTACCTTCCTAAATAATAATATTATGTTAATTATTAATTTATTTAGAATTTTTTTAATTTTATTATCACTTTTATATCATTTAATATCATGTCATATCAATAACTTAATTATTAAAGTTCATGTCAGACATTTTGTTGATATTCAGAACTTGAGTCCAAAATGAAATTGGTATAATGTCAATAGTCAAAGTGGTCATAACCCCATAATATCTATAGTAATATTAATGACATAATAATAACTTTTATGTGTCATGAACCATCCCACGAAGAAGTATCTCAAAGGACCACCACATCATAGGGGTCTCAACGCAACAGACGGTGCTCAATCGGATGCTCGGTCAGTAAGTTATTAGACTTTTAGTCCCGAGGGCCCAGTTGGATTCATGCTTGATCCAACCCAACCGTACCCTAACTTTATCTAAAACTTTAGTGGGGTTATACCAAAGGTACCATCTCACTCCAAGGTTTACAGCGCCATTGATGGTTTGTCAAACAGATGTCTGGTGCCAAAGTTATGGTCGATAGAGAAAAAAGCTCGTAGCTGGTCCAGGTTCAGTCTGACCCAATCGGGTCGACCCGACTTGGTTCGTCCCGACCCGGTTTGGGTTGACCCAACCTACGGGGTCCGGCTTGGCCTACTGGGTCCGGCACAGCCCGAACCGTGCTAGGTTCGGCCCGTCCCACGCTGGGCGGCATGGGGGCTGTGATGCGGCGCGAGGCCGCGAGGGTGGCGTGGAGGCCGCGAGGGTCCATGGGGCGGTGAAAGCTGCAGGGGGATGCAGAAGTCCACAGAGTGGTGATTCCACGGGGGCTGAAAGGTCGCGGGACGGCGGATGCCACGGGGGGCCGTAGAGGGCCACGAGGCGGCGAGGCCTTGGGGTTCCGCAGAGGGCCGTGGGGCGGCGAGGCTGTGGGGGGCCGTGAGGCGGAGAGGGCCACCAGGGGTCGTGGAGGGAGGTGAGTCGGTGAGGCTGTGGGGGGCCGCGGGGCGGTGAGGCCGTGGGGGGCCGCAGGGCGGCGAGGCCTTGAGACAGCAAAGGCCACGGGGCGGGGGAGGCCACGGGGTGGCGGAGGCCATGGGGCGGCAGAGGCTGTGGGGCGGCGGAGGCCGTGGGGCGGCAGAGGCCATGGAGTGGCGGAGGCCACAGGGCGGTGGTCCGTTGTGGCTGGCCGTGCGGCGCGGTCACGCGCAGTGCCTTTGCCGGCGGATGGCTTGACTGGATTCCCTCCATTTTTCTTTTTTTTGAAGCCATCCGTGGAGCCGGCCGCAGTTCTCGAGTTCCACCAGTGCCAAACGCTGACACCAGTCTCCATCACCATTGAAAAGATCACACAAAAGAACCATAAGGTTTGCAGAGGGGTTAGACCATGTTTTTTTGGCATGTACCCTCCACATTAGGGCAGTAGAAAGTGGCTCAAGAGGAATGATTCAATGTGAGATGAAAGTTAACATTGATCAATTTAAAACACACCCCTACCTCATTCGTTCATTGGTGTCAAAGTAGAAGGATGCAAAGTCGTTGGGGATAGATGGACATCGGGGACGTTAGCATTTCCTCAATCATCGGTTCATTTTTGTTGAAGACATTCCTCTTTGGTGAGAGAGTTCTTCATTGGGGAGTGTGTTCATCATTGGAGAACACGTTCTTTTTTGGAGAAGAGAAATCCTCCAAAAGGTTCTTGTGATCTAGCTCGGGGTCGGTTTCCTCATTCTTCGATCTCCAGTGGTCATTCTTCGTTTGGAGGTTTTCTTTGTTGGAGAGGGTAAAAGTTTCTCCAAGTGCTTCTCCAACACTTATCCTAACCAAAGAATATCCAATATAAATTAAATTAGGTTTTATTAATTTAATTTTAATTGGCACCATTAATCGAGATGTGTTGGCATAATTAATGTGGGGGAAGTTCAAGAGGCTTCCCCACATTTAAGAGGGAGTTTAAGGGTTTCTCCCATTAATGGGGAGTTCAAGAGGTTCGGGTGGTCCCCACCCTTAAATTCCAAATTGGGAGTTAGTTCAGGTGGTCCCCACCTCTTAACATCCACATGGGAGGTTTAGGCTTGGGTGGTCCCCACCACCATAATGCATGTTAAGGTCTTTCAGAAAATAACAATGTTAGAAATTTTTATTTTTATTTTTATTCTTTCACGAAAATCACAAAAATTATCATTCACCCTCGACCCACGGTGGTCTAGGTAAAGGTCTCCTTAAGCGAATATCGGCACTGTAAGTTCAACAGTGTCCTTAGATTTAAATTCCAAGCACCAGTTCAAATGTTATAAAATCCCACTCGTACGTTTATTGAACTTACCCGAAAAAAAGTTCATAAATTTATTCCGGGCACACCGGGCCTCGGAATCACGCGCCGTCAATTTTCATGGACCCATAAAATTCCCATTAAATTAAAAAAATTAAATATAAAATCCAGGACTTTACATTCTCCCCTCCTCAAGGATTTACGTCCTCGTAAGCCACTTTAGAAAACTCAGAAAACAAGTGGGGGTACTGAGCACGAATATGAGCCTCCTGCTCCAATGTGCTCTCCTAGAGGTTTCCGTGCTGCCAACAAACGCGCACCAGAGGTATCGACTGCCCATAAAGGACTCACTCTTGTCGATCCTCAATCTCAATTGGAACCTCCGTAAAATTCGCCCCATTGTTGAAGGTTATCTCTCCATGATCGATGACATGGGAAGGGTCGTGCAGGTATCTCCTCAACTGGGATACGTGGAAGATGTCGTGCACCCGGTGCAACTGAGTTGGAAGAGATAAGTGGTATGCCACCTCGCTAACACTGCTATGGACCTGGAAGGGTCTGATAAACCTCAGAGATAACTTACCGCCTTGGATAAATCTCCACAAACCTCATCGAGGTGTGACTTGTAAAAAGATGTGGTTGCCATCCTCAAACTCTAGAGGTCTCTATCTCATGTCAGAATAAGACTTATGCCTATTTTGTGCAGTCTTTATCCACTCCTGGGTGATCTTCACCTTCTCCGTGGTAGCCCAAACCATCTCTGGTCTCACGAGTGCTAACTCCCCTGAGTTAGTCCAGCACAAAGGTGATCTTCAAGGTCACCCATACAATTCCTCAAAAGGTTCCATCACAATGGTGGTGTGATATCTGTTGTTGTATGAAAACTCCACCAATGAAAAGTGATCCTTCTTGTTGTGACTATATTCAAGGACGCAAGCACGCAGCATGTCATTGAGGGTTTGAATGGTATGCTTATTCTGGCCATCTATCTAAGGATGGAAGGCGGTGCTCAAACAAATCTTCATCCCGAAAGCCTCCTACAACCCCTTCCATAGCTGGGAAGTAAAATGTGAATCGCGATCGGAGACAATCGTTAAGGGTACTCTATGTAGCCACACAATATCCTGCACATAGAGGCGTCCCATGCTCTCTACTAAACCCTAATATATGATCAGTAAGAAGTGGGAAGACATGGTGAGTCGGTTCATGATCACCCAAATCGAGTCATGTCTCATGGATGTGTGTGGAAGTCCTGTCATAAAGTCCATGGATATCCCATCCCACATCCACTCTGGGGCCTCTAAAGGCTTAACCAATCCTACTGGTACTTGATGCTCCACCTTCACTTGCTGATAAGTGAGGCACCGAGAGACAAACTCTACAACTGCTTTCTTCAATCCTGGCCACCAGTGCTATCGTTGGAGATCCTGGTACATTTTCTCCACTCTTGGATGTACCGATAGAGGGGATGGGTGGAAATCCCTCATCACTTCCTCCCGAAACAACACTGGTACCATGGTACGTCCTCTGAAGAGGATGACATGCTCCCCACCTTTAGAAAATACATCAGGTGCCCGCCCTGTGGATATCTAAGCACGTCGAGCCTCATAGTCAGTGTCCCCACGCTGTGCCTCCCAGACTCACTGAAGAAGGGGGGAGTGAATGTAAGAGACTGAAGAAAATATTCTCCATCCTGATCTACAAAGTATATCTGCAAAGTGTCCAACTGTTTCATCGCCTCGCCTAAAAGATGTATACCAGACCTCCTGCTGAGTGCATCTACAACAATGTTCCCCTTCCCATGAGTATAGACTATCTCAAAGTCATGGTCCTGGAGGAACTCAAGCAAACATCATTGTCTCAGGTTTAGGTCTTTCTGAGATAAGATATACCTGAGACTCTTGGGATCTGAGTAGACTGTAAAGCATTCACCCATCAGATAGTGTCACCACATCTTTAAGGAGAAGACCACTGCTGCTAACTCCATTTCATGGGTAGCGCACTTCTTCTCATTCTATCTCACCTGTCGAGAAACATATGCAATCACTACTCGCTCCTGCACCAGGAAACATCCGAGCTCAGTTCCTAATGTGTTGCAGTAGACAACGTACCCTACACCCTCCTCTAGAATCCTCGAGATGGGATCACTAGTCAGCCTATGCCTCAGCTCTTGAAAACTATAATGGAATCTCTCCGACCACACAAATGGTTGCCCCTTCTTCACCAACAATGATAGTGGTACTGCAACTCTGGAGAAATATGGCAAAAATATCCAGTAGTATCCAGCCAAGCCCAGGAAACTCCGTACCTCTGTCACACTCCTGGGTGGCTCCCAAGCAAGTACCGCCTCAATCTTTACTGGATCCACTACAACTACAGCCTCTAATATGACATGTCCTAGATAGTGAACCTCTCAGATCCAGAACTAGAACTTCAAGATCTTACCATAAAGCTGGTGCTCTCGGAGTGTGTCAAGTACTACTTACAAATGATAGGATGCTCTGCATCAGTAGTTGAGTAGATCATAATGTCATCGATGAAGACTACTATAAAGAGATCAAGGTATGGATGAAATATCTTATTCATGAGTCCCATGAACACTGCTTGAGCGTTGGTCATGCCAAATGGAATAACTAAGAAATATTAGTGGCCGTTCCAACATCTGAAAGCCATCTTCTACACATACTCATCTTGTACTCTGAGCTGGTGATAGCTTGATCTGAGTTCTATCTTTGAGAACTGTAGTGCTCCCTTTAGCTGATCAAAGAGGTCATCAATCATCGAGAGTGGGTACGTGTTCTTCACAGTCACCTGGTTTAGGTGCCGATAGTCGACACAAAGTATTAATATCCCATCTGCCTTCTTGGAGAATAAAATCGGGGCTGCCCAAGGAGAAACACTGGGTCAGATGAACCCCTTCCCCTGTAATTCCTCTAGCTATATCTGCAGCTCAAGAATCTCCGCGGGAGCCATCCGATACGCTGGTGTAGATATCAGTGTCATCTCGGGTTACAAGTCAATTTAAAAGTACACCTCTCTGTGAAGAGGTAGACCCGAAAGATCATCATGGAAGACATTCGTGTACTGTTCCACCACTACCGGATAACTCAGATTCTCCACATCAACCGCTCCGAGGGTAAGGCTATCCAACTGCTGTGTAATTGGCTGAAACCTCCTCTGGGTAAGTCCATCCTATGCGGCAAAGACTCCCTTCTCACCGGTGAAGGTAAAAGAGGTCCCATCCATGCAGACACACCACACTTTGTGCCTAATAAAGTCAATTTGAGCATGGACTGTAGATAACTAGTCCATACCCAAGATGACGTCGTAAGGCCTCGACACCGCTACTAGGAGATCCCAGCCAAAGCTCTCGCCTCCTAGAGTAAGCTCAAACTGTCGGCACCAGTTAAAAATCATTGAATCTTCTCTTGTTAGAGTCTCTATCTATAAGGATCGAGCCAACATCTCTGTCCAAATCTCTGAGCTCGGAACGAGGGTAGTGGAAATAAAAGAATTACTGGAACTTGTGTCTATAAGTACTACAAATAAGGTGGAATAGACAAAGATCATACCTCGTATCATCTACAGAGCACCGTGGTAATAGGATCAGATGCCTAGAGCTGAGATCGCCCCTGTCCACCTACTCCCTGTGGTCAGAGTGGACCACCTGGTGGTGGTGGCGGTAATATCTCGAATCGTCGCCCACTGCCGGATGCACGACTTGCTCCTCTGCCACGTCTGCCTGCTTCAAGTAGACCTCCTTGATAGAACCTCTATCTCTGCCTGGGCGGTCCTTCGACTGACTTCTGATCATCCGTATGGTGGGTCAGACAGTCACGATCCATGTGACCCTACCCGCCGCATGGGTAACACTGCCTGCTCCTGTCATGACTGGATCTGCCTTGGATGCCCCATACAACTGACCCTAAATCTTGTGGTCGTCCACCTATAAGTCTAGTCCTCTTGGACCTCTGTGACATCAGTCTGCTGCCAGATGCAGGAGACTCCTCTACGTGACGTCCGGTGGTGGGTCTCGCTGCTCGTGACTACTCATCAAGAAAACTATCCACTAAGAGGGCTCTCTCTAACACCTCCGCCTATGTCGGGATGCTAAGTGAGATCATTGAAGCCCTGATCTCCCGCCTGAGTACATGATCAATGGTCCAGGACCTAAATAATGGGTTCCGCACCATATCAGTGGAGTAGCGTGAGAGGTTAGTGAACCTCACTAAGTACTGATCTACAGTCATGCTGCCCTACTGCAGATGAAGAAGCTCCTAAATGTGCACTGTTCGAGGAGTCGCTGGGACAAAATTTACCTGAAACAGGCTCTCGAAGTCTGGCCAGAGAAGCGTCACCTCATCGTGAACCTGGAGCATCAAGCTCCACAATCTTCCTACTGTTTCCTATAGAAGACTAGCAGAAAGGATCACCATGAGATCCGATGGTGTCCCTACCGGTCAGAATACTCTCACCACGGCGTCCAAATAATCCTCAACCGCATGTGGGTCCGTATGTCCTCTGAACTTGGGTGGACTCTGGTGCTGGAACTCATACAACCTGCTCAAGCGGTGTGCACCGTCTTCTACTAGGGCTGGTGGCATCGGTGGCCCAAAAGGTAATGGTACCACTGGTGCCTCCGCTGGTGCCTCTACTGGAAGAGGGCCCTACACCGAGGCCTCGTCGATTGGTGGGATATCAGTTTATAATATATCTGTAACCCTAGATGGCTATCGGTGTAGAGGTATCCTGAAAAGAAATAGGTGTGCCACGGTCAATAAGTTATACCTGGTGAGTTGACTCAAGAGATTACTAGGAAAAATATTGAAAACACACACATAATCAGTGTTTTCATGCACTAAGTCAGAAATCAGAAGTCATGGTCCTGGTGTATGGATACGCCAGTCACCGAACCAACACTGGATTTCCTAAACTAATAACCACACTCACTACACTTAACACTATTTCCATTAAAAAGAGATCAGAGTCCTATGTTCTATGGTAGAATCAACTCCTCCAATACCAATTTTTCATGACCCACCCCATGAATAAGTATCTCAACGGATCGCCACATCATAGGGGTCTCAATGCAATTGATGGTGCGTGAATCAGATGCCCGGTCTGTAAGTTATTATCCTTTTAGTCTCGAGGGCCCAGTTGGATTCATGATCGATTCAACCTGATCGTACCCCAACTTTACCAAAAACTCTAGTGGGGGTATACCAAAGGGACCATCTCACTCCAAGGTTTACAGCGGCATTGATGGTTTATCAGATGGATGTTTGGTGCCAAAGTTATGGTCGATAGAGAAAAATGATTGTAGCCGGTCTAGGTCCGGTCCGACCCAGTCGGCCTGACCCAGCACTACCCGCCCTAGGCTGACCCAACCTAGTTTGGGTTGACCCGGCCTGCTGGGTCCAGGCTGACCCGCTGGGTTCGGCCTATCTCACGTTGGGGGGCACGAGGGCCGCGGAGCGGCGCGAGGCCGCAAGGGTTCCATAGAGGCCATGAGGGCCTACTGGGCCTCGGGGCAGCGAAGGCCGCGGGGGGCTGCAGAGGGTCTCAGGGCACCGAGTCCGTGGGGTATATGAGGCCGCGGGATGTCGGAGGCCACTAGGGGCTGGGGTGGGACGCGGGGCGGTGAGGCCGTGGGGGGCCGCGGAGGGCCACTGGGGGCCATGAGGCCATGGGGGGCCACAGAGGGCCACGAGACGGTGAGGCCGTGGGGGGGCCATGAAGGTCCATGGGGCAGCGAGGCCACGAGGGGCCGCAGAGGGCCACATTGTGGTGAGGTTGCGATATGGTGGATGCCACGGGGCGACGGACCGCCATGGCTGGCCGTGCGGCACGGTCGCACGCCGTGCCTTTGTCGGAGGCCAGACTGACCGGCCACCCTCGGTTTTTTTCCTTCTTCGCGGCTGACCATGGCGTTGGACACGATTCTAGAGTTTCATTGGTGCCAAAAACCGGCACCGGTCTCCGTCACCATCGTGAAGAACACACAAAAGAACCATAAGGTTTATGGAGTGGTCGGGCCATGTTTGTTTGGACCATACCCTCCGCGTTAGGGTGGTAGAAAGCAGCTCAAGTGGAATGATTCAATGTGAGAGGAAAATTAACATTGATTAATTTAAAACACACCCCTACCTCGTTTGTTCGTTGGTTTCAAAGAGGAAGGAGATGAAGTCTTTGGGGATAGGCGAACGTCAGTGACATCGGCGTTTCCTCGATCGTCGATTCGTTTTTGATAAAGACATTCCTCGTTGGAGAGAGCATTCTTCATTGGGGAGTTCATTTTTTGTTGGATAATGCCTTCTTTTTTGGGGAAGATTAATCCTACGCAAGGTGCTTCCGATCCGGCTCGGGGTCAGTTTCCTCTTTCTTCGATCTCCGGTGGTCATTCTTCGTTGGGAGGTGTTCTACGTGGGAGAGGGTAAAAGTTTCTCCAAGTGCTTTTCCAACACTTCTCCCAACCAAAGAATAGAAAATATAAATTAAATTAGGTTTTATTAATTTAATTTTAATTGGAACCATTAATCAAGAGGTGTTGGCATAATTAATGTGGGGGAAGTTCAGGAGGCTTCCCCACATTTAAGAGGGAGTTTAAGGGTTTCTCCCATTAAAGGGGAGTTCAAGAGGTTTGGGTTGTCCCCACCATTAAATTCAAAATTGAGAGTTAGTTCAGGTGGTCCCCACCTCTTAACATCCACATGGGAGGTTTAGGCTCAGGTGGTCCACACCACTATAACCCATGTTGAGGGGTTTTAGAAAATAAAAATGTTAAACAGTTTTGTTTATTCTTTCACGAAAAACACAAAAAAAATATTTCACCCTCGACCCACTGCGGTCGAGGTAAAGGTCTTCTTAAGGGAATACCATAACTGTGAGTTCAATAATTTCCTCATATTTCAATTCTGAGCACCGGTTAAAAAGTTATAAAAATACGCTCATACGTTTACTGAACGTACCCGAAAAAAAGTTTAGAAATTCATTTTAGGCACACTAGGCCTCAGAATCATGCGTCGTCAATTTTTGTGGACTCGTAAAATTCCCATTCAATTAAAAAAAATTACATGGAAAATTTGGGTCTTTATATTATACATAAATTATAATTTTAAATCAAACCATTTATTTATTGTTATGAAAAATGGACACAATTATAATCATGGAGGTGGTAGGCTATACGTACACATGAGTAATGTTTCAATTTTTCAATTATTATTATGGAATGATTGTATATAATATTTTATATTTATAGAAAGATAATAATATAATTAATGTCATATTAATAATTTAAATAAAATTATATATATTATTCATGTGATGTGGTGATTAAAAATGAATTACATTGCTTTGTGGAGGTGATAGTTCACACGTATGCATGAACAACGTTATCATTTTTTGTGCATGGAAGGTAAGAATTTAATTGATATATTATTCTATTATAATGATAAATATGTCATGAATATAATATTTACACATTAATTTCATCATTAAATATATTCTTGAGAGAAGGTAGTGGAAAATGAATTATATCGGTTCGTGGGGGTGATAATTCATACGTACTCGCTAGCGATTAATTTTTTTCCCATTTAATGGAAGTGGAGATGGATTTAGGTGATGATATTAAAATTATAACATATCAGTATATTTAGGTTACTGGATTTATTATTTCATCATGGTTGAAGAATATTTTAAGGAATTTTAAGAATAAAGAAAATAGAAACACTTAAATAAAAACAATACCTCTTCTTCAGGCGATTTCCTTTGATTGCAACCTTAACACCTCTAAGGAGGGTTTTCTTCCTAAAATAAAGCCTCTAGAGTGTATGGAGGGATTCTAGTAAGGGATTTGGTCAGATATGTTCCGAACCAAATAGGTTTCTAGGATTGATGAAAAGAGAATAATGGGTTCCTTTTTATAGGATAGGGGAGGGTAACTCTTGGAAGTCTACAAAATATTAAATTAAAATAAATTAGTTTTATAATCCAAATGTATTAAAAATTATTAATTTCAAATATATGATGATTTTGGGTCAAAATAAATTTATAAAATAAAAATTATACAACTTTTGACTATTTTTTAATCCTTATATTTTTATTTTAACCCTTAATTAACCCTTTTAACTCTTACTGCGATATCTTGTAATTTACAATTTGAGGGTTAATATAATTACTATAAAATGAAAAATGACCAATAAATGCGTCATTGATGAAATTTTTAGAATTACCCCAATAATTTTGACAAATTATATATTTTTATGAATTTTATATCGTTTAATAAATTATTATTTATTTTAAAATATCATTAATGTCAATTTTGACACTTCATTATTTGAAAATTTTAAAATATCATAAAAACATTATATATTTGAAAAATATATATTAAATCATACCTAAAATTTCAAATTCATCCATAAAATTAATTTATGAAATAAATTATATTAGATTTTATTTATTTTAATTTTTTTAATTTTTTTAATATCATTTATTTTTTTCTTCCATTAATTAGGAAATTATATCATCATCATTGTGTCACCATTTAATTTAATTATTTATTTCGTAAAAATTATAAATGAATTAATATGTTATATACAAAAAATTTAGATTTATAAATAATATTTATAGTCAAACATATACCTTATATAACACCATTTTAAAAATATTTTACTTGTTAAAAACAAGAGTCTGACAAAATTGACTTTTCTTTGAATATAATATTATAAATGTCATAATCTCATCCAGGTGTCTTTCAAAGGTTATAAATTAGACCCAAGGATGATGTTGGTAAAAAAAACTCATAAAAATAAGTTAGGAAAAGTTTTATGGTAATTTTATAATATTTATAAAATTATTTTATCCTTTAATTACACGATTTACTGTGGTAACAAAAAATATCACTAAAGTTACTATTCATAATGACCAAAAATAAAAGGGAAAAATTTACTAAATTTGGACCTTATGATTCCAAATATGGAATTAATTTTTAAAAATTACAAACACATAAATTTCAGAAATTAATTAAAAATTAATCATGTTGACAGATTGAGAAAACCGATCATTAAAGTAAAAACGTCCAAAAGATTGAAATGTTTTTATATCGAAATTCAATGTTAAATTGATTAAAATGACCTAAATTGGATTAAATGATTATATAGTGATATAATTATTCTTTAAAAAGATTTAAATATTTAATTTAACACTATAAATAAATTTTATGAAAAAGTAGTTTTCAATTAAAAGGCATTATTATTTCACTATTCCTTAAAAAATGAATCTTATATGAAAAATACAAAAAATTAAATAAAAGTAAATTATGATACTAATATTTGAAATAATTAGTTTATTTTGTCAAATATAATTTATAAAAGTGTCAAAAACTTAATTTAAAATAGGTGCACCATTAAAAGGCGACAAAACTGCATATTTTGAAAAAAAATTATTTTATCCATAAAATTGAATTTATTCTTATATCTTGTCTAGAAAACATATAATATGAATGTTAAACATTATATTTAATATTATATATATATATATATATTTCATTAATATATTCCAAAAATATTTATTTTATTATTTTATAATCACACTGATTTTCATTTAAATGGGTTTTTAGAAAAACATTTCCTTTTATTTAAAAAATGGTTTTACATTCATTTATAATTAATTGGGCATCATAGAATTAATTATATATACACATGTTAACCATATTTTTAGAATTTAGTTATCACTATTCATACCCACCAGTCTAACAACTAGGTTATTAAGTTAACATTTAAATAATATTATTTAGTTGTTTGTTTAAGCTTGATATGGTGTATCATGTACACTATCGAACATACTGTTTCATTTTAAAAACATGGGATGTTAAATTATCACCCCCTTTAATAAATTTTACTCTCAAAATTTTTACTTAGGATCTAAAAATAGGAGATTGACTTTTAAAAATACCTTTATTGAAATCCCACATCGGAAAAAGGATTAATGAGACTTCCTCTTTAAAATAAAGAAAGGGATGTAAGAAGGTCAACTGAGACAACACATAGTAGGGTTCAATACTAGAAAACCTGGATATGCAGTAGAAAAAAACTATTATGTTCTAATGAATAGTTATATAGAACATGGTGAGGAGAAAGTTAACAATCACAAAACTATAAATCTGTGATTGATTAGAATGTCATTGATTTTTTAGAAAGACAAGTAATTAAACAACATTTTTGTTTCAAAATTCTTTTCATAGAGTTGATGAATTCATTTAATACTTAGACTAAGAACATAAGGGAATATACTTACTCGACAAGTATATTTTCATACTTTAATCAAATTCCACCACAAACTAATATTTTTCTCCAAATGATGAGTATTCAAGATGATTTTTTCACACCCGAAGAACTAGAATCAACTTCTAGAGAATCACAAAATCCCAAAAATATTATTTATAAATTTATCTTATCTTTAAACATTAACCAAAAAAAATATTAGTAGAATATAATATAATTATCCAAAAATAATAAACCATTGTATGATAAAAAACTACTTTCAATCTCTAAAATTTAGTTGTAATAACCAAAGTTCAATATAGACCATTTGATAAATAAATGTCCTTAAAATTACTCAAAATAATCCAAACTACGATTTAAACCAAAATTACAAATTATTTGATCACATAGTCTTTTAAGATAAATTTTATGAATTATATCCAAATAACTTCAATTACTCTTGAAGTCTCATACCAAAAAAGTAATTTCCCTAAATCACATAATCTCCAAGATATGATAATTATTTCAATCTATAGATTAAATAACCATAAAATCTTATTTGAAATTAAAATATAATTAAACCTCTATTAATACAATAAAATACCACAATATTCCATTTACCTTAATCATATAGAGTTCCTAAAACAGTGAGCATCTTCCGAAATAACATTTATCACCTAATCACCAAATATTTTTCCAATCCCATGATTATCTATTCAACAAAACATTTGTTCCCAAAATGAAGTTTTTCTTCATCCATCAAATCATTTTAGTAAAAATAAAAATTCATACTAAATTTTACTTCATGTAGGCTAGTGGTAGGTGATGCACCCTTGTTGCCCTTAGACTGTGGGTTCAATTCCCACAGCTTTTTCGGACATGACTGGTTGTCACCCATCCTGCGAGTTGTCGTTTTTTCATATTATATAATTCTTATAACACTCCAAAAATACTAAAAATTCCTAAAAAATAACCATAACATGTTTTAACCTCTAATTTTATTTCATAACTTTCATTTTTCACCCCAAAATATAGTACCCCATAATTACCTCATAAATGAATGTCTCCAAAAATAATGTTAGTCACCTTAAAATTTCACAACATAAAGCCTCAAAAGGGTTTATAATACAATGAAAATATGGTAAAACTTAAAATTATAAACTCATGATTATATATCTTACTATTAATAAAACATCCAATCTCTGATGTTGTCTAAACCATCCCTTTGATACCAACATTAAGAACCCAACCATAAACATTACATATTATAGTTTTTTTGAACTAGAATTCACATTCGAGGATATTTTTAGCTTAGAGTATTATATAATTAGGAAAATCTATTACAAAGTAAACACATACATTACAATTGGACACTTATTCTTAGAATCCATTTTTTCCACCAAAAGAAACCCTTTTAAAGTAAAACATGATTTATTTTCGATACATATCTTCAAATCATTCGTCATGACATATTATTTTCCATTGAAAATCATAAGACCAGTGAAAAACATTTTAAAACTAGGGATGAGAAAAAAAAAACTCATTCAGAGACTTTAATAAAGAAAATCATTAGTCTAGTGAAAACATGAAAACCCATTAAAAACTTTTCATAAAAACTCATTACTAGGCATAGAAAAATCACATAGGTGCCTTAGGAAATCAAAACCATATCACTCTTACAATCACCCTTACAAATGGAATAAACATATGGCTGACTTCCATATCTATATTTCCTATTGTATTAGAGATCTATAATGGTGTCACCCTTCGTATAAGCTATATTGGGCTCACATATCTTTCATGAGCTATAATGGGGATCAAAACTTTGTTTAAGCTATATCGGGCTAACCCACTAGATATAATGGAACTCAGACATTCATATATAATTTCAAAGAACTAAATCATGAATAAAACCCGTGAAAGCTCTTTTAAACCCATGATAAAAACACTTTCATAAATCAAGATACAATTTTCTTGTAAAAAGTTATTCTTAAAATATATAAACCATGCAAATAATAACAAAACAATTTATTTGTAAATAAATATGAAAAAATTAAAAATTAAACATTAAATAATTAAAACATCATAAAAATAGGAAATTAGATTCATGACTTATATATAAAAAACATTAAAATTTATTGAGATAATCAATCCATTTAAAACACATTTAAAACATCTTAAAAAGTGATTTTTTAATCAAAGTTTCCCATACCACTTTGAATTTTTTTAAATAAATTTCAAAATTAACAATTTAAAACCTTAATTTTCATATAAATAAATCCATAAAATCATTTTTAAATCATGTACATGAATTATAAATATTTATAATAATAAATCTATACAACATTTAAAAGGATGTTTTAGTTAAAGAGTACCTTACCACTTCAGAAACATTTGAATGAAAATAATTAAAGAATAAAATTGAATAAAACTTTAGATATCAATATATTATAGTAATTCATGATATAAAATGTCAAAATGGTTTTATATAAATTATATATGATAGTAAAGTTACATAACATCAAGATTTGCCTTAATAAAAGGAAATTGAGACGAAGTCCCTTACCTTGAGTCTAATTAATCACATATGTCCTTTAATTTTCTAAATAATAAAATTATGTTAATTATTTACTTTTTTGAGAACTTTTTATCAGTTTATTATCCATTTTATATCACTTAATATTATGTTATAACAATTACTTAATTATTAAAGTTCATGTGTGACGTTTTTGACAATATTTGATACTTGAGTGAAAAAGGAAATTTGTATGATGTCAATAGTAAAAGTGGTCAAAAGTACATAATCTAAAGAATAATATTCATGAAATAATAAGCCCTTTTATATATAAATTATACTTTTAAATAAAACTATTTATGTATGGTTATAAAAAATTAACAGCGTTATAATCATGGAGATGGTAGGCCATACGTACACATGAGTAATGTTTCCATTTTTCAATGATCATTACAAAAAGAAGGTATATAATATTTTACATTTAAATAATGATAAAAATATAATTAATATCATATTAATCATTTAAATATACTTATATATATTATTAATGTAATGTGGTGATTAAAAATGAATCACATCACTTCGTGGAGGTGATAGTCTGGACATACACACGAACGACATTATATTTTTTATGTGCAAAGAAGGTAAAAATGTATTTGATGAATTATTATATTATAATGATAAATATTTCATTAATATCATATATACACCTTAATTACATCATTAAAAACATTCTTTAGAGATGGTAATCGAAAATGAATTATATCAGTTTGTGGAGAGGATAATTCACACGTGCACACACATGATTAATTATTGTCCCATTTGATGGAAAGGGATCTGGATTTAAGTGATGATTTTAAAATAATAAAATATAATTATATTAAGGACAATTTATTTATTATTCCATAAAGTTTTAATAATATTTTAATGAATTGGAAGATGAAATAAAATAGAAACACTTAAATAAAAACGATATCTCTTCTTCAGGTGATTTCCTTTCATTATCACCTTAAAACCTCTAAGGAGGGTTTTATGCCTAAAATAAGGAATATATAATGTAGGTAAGGATTAAAAGAAGGTATTTGGGTAGATATTTTCCAAAAAAAATAGGTTTTGAGGTGCGAAGAAAAGATTATAACGGGTTCCTTTTTATAGAAGAGGGTATATGCACTCTTGCAAATCTTAAAAATATTAAATTAATATAAATTAATTTTATAATAAAATGGATCCAAAATTACTAATTTTAATAGATATAATGATATTGGGTCGAATTAAATTCATACAATAAAAATTATACCAGTTTTTACTATTTTTTAAAACCTTATATTTTGCTTTTAACTCTTAATTAACCCATATAACTCTTACCATGATATCATGTAATTTACACTTTGAGGGTTAATATAATTAATATAATATTCCAAAAGACCAATAGTTGAGTAATTGATGAAATTTTTAGACCTTCCATAATTTTTTTTCCAAATGATAGATTTTATTAATTTTATATCATTTAATAAAATATTATTTATTTTAAAATATCATTAATGTCAATTTCGACACTATTCTTTATATGACTTTTTAAAAATATCATAAAAACATGATATCTTAAAAAATATATATATTAAGTCATCCATAACTTCTCAAAATAATCCATAAAATTCATTAATAACATCAATTATATCAAATAATTTTTATTTTGATTTTTTTAATATCATTTATTTGATTCTTCCAATAATTTTGCAATTACAACATCATCT
Organism: Viscum album; assembly: GCA_963277665.1. NCBI lineage: Eukaryota > Viridiplantae > Streptophyta > Magnoliopsida > Santalales > Viscaceae > Viscum > Viscum album. The sequence goes on from OY728156.1 coordinate 1,852,086,910, forward strand.
TTGTGCCACCGTTTAATTTAATTATTTATTTCCTAAAAATTATAAATAAATTACAATGATGTTGGTAAATGATATATATTTATAAATACTATTTATAGTCCAATATATCCCTTATATAACTCCATATTAAAAATATTTTATTTGTTAAAAACAATAATGTGATAGAATTGATTTTTTTTTAATATAATATTATAAATGTCATACTCTCATCCAAGTGGATTAAAAAGGTTATAAATTATACCAAAAAATGTTTTTGGTCTAAAAAATGTCATCTAATGATTTTAGGATATGTGTTCGGGTAATTTTATAGTATTTATAATATTTATTTTATTCTTTAATTTCCAGATTACCCTTAACCATGGTAATAAAAAATATTACTAAAGTTACTATTCATGTATTCAAAAAATAAAAGAGACATATTTATTAAATTTATACCTTCTTACTCCCAATATGGAATCCATTTTTCAAAATTCCAAACATAGAAATTTCACAAATTAATTAAAAATTAATCCTATTTATGGATTGAGAAAACTAGTTTTTAAAGTAAAAATGTCCAAAAGATTGAAATGTTTTTATATCCAAATTCAATGTGAAATTTATTCCAATGAAATAAATTGGATTAATTGATAAAAAATTTATCTAATTATTCTTAAAAACCATTCAAATATATAATTTTACACTATAAATAAATTTGATGAAAAAGTAGCTTTTAATTAAAATGCATTATTTTTTAACTATTCATCAGAAAATGAATCTTCTTAGAAAAATAACAAAAAATAAACCAAAGTAAACTTTTATAATATTATTTTAAAAAATAAGTTTATTTTTTAAAATATAATTTATAAAAGTGTCAAAAACTATATTTAAAATAGGTGTGACATCAAAAGGCCTCAAAACTTCCTATTTGGAAAAACACTTCTTTTATCCGTAAAATTGAATTTGTTCTCATATAATGTCTAGAAAAAATATAAAATTAATGTTAAAAATTATATTGAATATTATATATATATATATTTCATTAATATAATTCAACAAGAGTTATTTTAACAATTTTTAATTACACTTATTTGAATTTTTTTTTTCAGAAAAAAAAATTCCTTTTATTTTAAAAAGGGTTTTAAATTCATTTACAATTAATTAGCCACAATAGATTTAATTAAATATATAGGTGTAAACAATATTTTTATAATTCAGTTAAACGTGTTCATACCAGCTATTCTAATAGCTAGTTTATAAATCTAACATTTAAATGATAATATTTAGTTGTTCATTTAAGCATGATGTTATGTATCATAAACACTATCGAGGATACTATTTTATTTTTAAAACTCCAGATGTTAAATAATTTGGATAAATTTAATGAATATATGTGATATATATGACATAAAAAATATTATTTAATGTTAATATATTATTTATCTTTCTTTATTTTCATCCATCGATAAAATGGAAACAATATTCATGCGTACGTATGACCTACTGTCTCCATAAATGATGTATTTTATTTTATATATCTATGTTTTATAGATTACTATAAATAATTATATAATGAATATATATGATATATAAATCATTTTTAACATTATGTATATGATTTAACTATAATCAAAGTAATTGGAATGAAAATAACAAATCAAAACACAAATGAAAAAATATAGTTATTTCTCAAAACGTGCTTTTAACATGGGATTGGTAATAAACGGGTAATAAAAGGGCATAAGTAAATAATATATAGTGTTATATATATAAGTATGGTTATATAATAGATTTATAATAAACTTATATTTATTATACAGGAGGTTTTAACATTTATGAAGGAATTTGAGACTTATAATTAGGGATTTTTGTCCCACTTATTACTTCTATTAGACATATGCCATATTCACCACCTATTTATTTTATGTGGGGTATAACTATCCATGAATTTATTTTATGACTTTTCTCATAAAAATCAATGTGTTTTAAATATCAATTTTATGATCTATATTTTATGGTGCTTATTATTTAAAGTTACTAAAGTGGTCAGGGTTTTATAATACAATCTCATTTTTTTGGGATTTTTTGTGCTTATGCTTCTCATGATGAAATATTATGATCTATATCTTAATAAACTCATAAATTTTATTTTACTCTGGTTATTTTTTGAGATTACATGTTTTACCTTCATTTTAATCTCTTTATTTACTAATGATTCATAATTTTTTTTAAATAAATATGGCTTTATTTCTCTCTTCGGTCAAAAAATATTTTATTCTTCCATATCCATGTTTTCTATTTTTTTCTTCAAAAGATGTTTAAATATCCTTATGTAATTTGTTAAAATCAATTTTACCCTTGTTTATTTTTATTAAAATTTCGTAAAAGGAATTTTCATATTGTTTTCAAAACATGGCCCATTTTAATTTTATTGAAAATGTAAAAGTAATATTTGTTTTAATGTGTATGAAATTTCTCACTCTCATGTACTCAATGTTTTAAAGCTTCATTTATAAGTTTTAGAGTTAATTTTCAAGGAAAATTATTTTGAAAATGTTTTATATTTTTTTTAAAAAAATTCAAATTGGAAATGATATTTTACTCAAGAAATTTTTTAAATTATTCTTAAAGATTCTTTTATATGTTTTAAAGGTTATTTTCAATGAAAATTATTTCCAAAATATTTTATGAGTTTATAGGTTTGAAAATGTTATTTTCATAAAAATGTTATTTTCCTCATGAAATGTTCAACATGATTTTTCTTTCAAAATAATTTTCTATATAGTATGAAATTCTTTTATGTTACTTAATATTTAATAGGGATACGACCCAATGATACCATATTCATTTTTTATCTAGATGGTTTGTGTTTATGATGGAGAGATTTTTATAAAACCCATCCATTTTCTACTGGTTATGAAATGAAAAATTTATGAGATATTGATGATACCCATTTTCTTTCTATGGGTTATGATATGATGGATTGTTTTGTGAAACTCGTTTCTTTTATTGGGTTATAATGTGTTTAATGTTTTATTATCTTATGTAACACATATGTGTGGTTTTCAATATATTATGGTGGTTACATTATAACTAGGGATAGTGGTCACATTATAACCAAAGATGCGTGGGAATTATATCTCCCTCAAATGAATTGGGTATTGATTAATGTTCCCTGAGTTTAGTGGGCACATGAGAGATTATTTGAAGACTAAAAATAGGGTACATGGGAGGTTATCCCAAGCTCAAAGAAGGTACTTGGATGGATATCCGAAGCCTAACATGTTATTAATGTATTGGTGGGTATTTTTGAGATAAGTTTTTCAATGCTTATGTGTATGACACAATTCCATGTATTATGTAAATGTTTTTCTCTAATAGATCATGTTTTTTGATTTTACATGATTCGTGAATCATGAACAACCAATATTTATTCCATGAATCTAGATTTTGATCTTTGATATATAGGGTATGGTTTTCATATTTTATGCTCATCTTGTCATACACCTACACTCACATTATTTTTATGTATTTCCCTAGTTTAACCTTACTGATCAACTAAGCTCACCCTTTATTATGTTTATTTTTCTCAGTTTATGATGATAGGTATTACAAGATATATATCTAAAAAGGGCTATAGATATGAGTAACTAAGTGGGAGACTATTTAGAACTCTTATGAACCAATTTTTTATGTTTCTATGTTTTTAAAGGAACAATACATTTATGATACTCAGGCATGTGCTCGTGGAATGTTATGAATATTCATTTAAAAATACAAAATATCTATGTATAATAATCCTAGGTTGTTATAAATTATACATACAGAACTTATGCATTCTTTTTAGGTTGAGAATATATTTCATGATGGATAGGTTTTAGTCCTAGGGTTTCATGGTCGAGAGGAGATTCTCGTGTGGATTCTTTTGGTCTTGTTGGAGTAGCTCGATAGTGTCTTGTAGATCAGTATGTAGTCTGTATTGTAGTTAATAGGATATCCTTGAAATTTTATTTTACTTTATTTATATAATCCCGAATGTATGGTTGGCCCAATGGGTGAGTAGTGGTGTTTTCATGAAATGGCTATTCGGCCTTTTACTAAATTTATTTTGTTATATCCTTGTTTATATTTACTACTTCCTCACTCTTTTTATTTACTAGTTTGTATAATATCTAGTTATTCTCACTACTATTTTATCTAATATGATTATATCTTATTTATATGGACACACCTTAGGCCCTCACTGCAAGTCATAAACTTCTCTCATATGGAGAGGCATGCTTGGGGCCTTATAGAGAACCGAATCAGAGCATTGGTTTAGTGGCATCCACGTCAGGATGTTACAAAGTGTTATCAAAGGTGTTTCTTTCCTGTTGTGTTACTATTTAGGATATGGGAGACATAAGTATTAGGAATGTTTTAAAACCTATGATGGATATCAGACTAGTGTGTCGGGAATACTCATTACAGAAATAATTCATGGCTTTAGGGTTACGACATTGTTGTTTTTGATAAATGACTTTAATATTTTATATAATTTTCACTTTGAGAGATTCTAATGTTTTGTGTTTATTAATATTTATTATATATTGATGGATCTTAAACCATTGGTGAGTGGTTAGTGATTTATTTTGAATCCTTCATGATAAAGGCAATAGGTGTCTCATGCATCATATTTTTCATGTAGGATCCACATGTTATAGGCCTACTAGAGTGTGATTATACTGATGATGAGGTCAACCACTTAAATTTTCTACAATACCCTAAATGGTGTTTTCCCATATAGTTAATTAGTGGAATTATACTCAGTTAGACTGACATATTTATACTTTATTTTGGGGGCAGGTCATGTGGATCTATGGTGAGACGTTTGATAGTAAGGCTGATGGCTCAGTCCTTATGCACGGGAGGTGAAGTGACCCTAGTAGTTTGATTAGACCATATGATTCATATTTTTGGACCCCTTTCATGATTTTTTTAATTAGGTTTGGTTATTTAAAGTTCCAGTATCAATCTATATAGTGTTTTCCAACATAGTTTGGAATGGAATTCTATTTAAGACAACTACATTCTTATGATATGAAATAGATTAGTTAGATGACAATGTGCACATAATATTTACCCTATTAGGTAAAAATTGATATATGATACTTTCATTTTAATTGATCTAGTTTATTCTCTTCATTTGATGATGATAGAAACCTAAACCTTTATAGTGAACTTGACCTTGAGGGGGTATTACCGTATAAATATTCCTAATTAGTTTCAGGTCATAAATCTTCATAAGTTATATCATGTCCTCCAGGGAGTATTCCTTACGATGATGTTTGGATAGGATCAAGGCTCTAGTTGGTTGATGTTTCTAGTTTTGACCCTCTTAGGATAGTGTTATCATTACCTTCCTTAGATACATTTGAATTTTCATATTTGTGGTCACACCTAGATGACCTATTATGAGACCTGATTAGTAGGTCTGGGTGGGAGACCTAGAGGCCTTTAGTTTCTAATCCTACACTTTTAGGTTGATATTCAATATAATTGAGGGAAACTTATGATTGATTTTTTCTTAGTTGGTGGATGCCTTCTAGGAAATGAGCTTGGTCATACACTCATTTACAACTGATGCATGGTAGGTTCTCGAGTTTTTATATGTATAAATAATGATTACTTTGGTTTCTGAGGAATTACCTAGGGTTATAAGTTTTTGAAACTATCTTTGATGGGAATTTCTATTTGAGTTCCTAGCCTAGTCTATCAACAGTTTCACGGTTGAGGTTTGAATTTCAGAAAAATAACACTGAGTGATGGATGATCATGGATATAAAACGTGGCACAAGAAATGGTCTAAATTTTGAAGATTATTTCCAATGGATATTCTATATTAATGGTATTGACATTACATGTATCATGAACCTCTTGTCCTTGTGATGGTTGACTAACAGTAGCGTGAGTTGGGCGATGATGGTACACATTGGTTATGTGCGGTACCATTTAAATCGTAAATCAATGAATAATAATGTGGAATATAATGAATAATAGGTTTAAATAATTCTATGGTTATATTTGTTGAGAGATGTGATAAAATGAGAAATTAATCTCTAAGGTAGATGATATAATGATAATGGTCCAGGTTCCATGAGACAACTGAATAGTGGTTGGATAAGGACATGCATTTTCAGGAGACATGGTGTCAGGAGTTAGTTAAATGCATGTATAGACTAGTTTTATGTTATTATGCCTCAAAAATATATATACATATCTATTGATAGAATATTTGAATCCTAAAAGTTTTAGGTGATCATTTCCTATACCTTGAAATCATCCTAAGTATATAGAGAGAGTGTTAGTTATAAACCAAGATTTTTAAATATATTTCCTCATTTTGTGAAGGAAACTATTGAGGTTATGCTTGAGGATAAGTATAAGGTAATATATATTAGGATGTTAACCATTGGTTCTTTAAGGACGAAGACCCTTTTCATGAGTTGAAATTCAGCGTTTTCCACTGAAACTTTTCTTGTGAAGAGAGAACAGGTAATGTAATGAGGTGAAAATAAGGATACTCCTATAGTGGGGAGTATCAGATCGGTCACAGTTAAACATATTCCTTTATGGAAGAGTTATTAATAGTGATATTCCCATCATTTTTTGGTAAAGATTACATAGTTTTTTAGATTATTTTGATAATAACATGAATATTTTTGACAACCAAGTCTTTTTAGGGAAAATAAGGGTTATGGTGGGGAGATTGTAAGGACCCTTGTTTTCTCTAGACTGGAATTTGAAAAGAAATTTGAATTTATTCTTGAAGGTTCTTTTGTGTGGTAAAATGATAATTTTACCCTAGAATATTATCTTACATAATTTTTATGAGCACTCTGTTGGTCTTAAAATAGGGTGTTTATCCTAGGATTGGAGTTTGGTATAATTCCTAGTCATTCAAATTTTCATGGAATAATAAATATTGAAAATTTAATTAATTAAATATTAATTTATTACCACTTGTTAGTTTATATATATTTTTTTAACAGAACATAAAATTGAGATTCCATCTCCACCATTAAGTCTATAACATAGGGGTTTTCCAAGGTGATACATAAACTCATGTCGAGCACCGGGGACTGGCTCATGCCACCTTTTCTTTCTTTTTCTTTTTTATTTTTAATTTATATTTCTCTACCCTAGATTATTGAGTATCAATCCTTGGTATTCATTCACCATGATCAATATATTATATGGAAATAGAGATAGAGAAAGAGGGAGAGTGGTATAAAGGTTCCTCTATGATGTTCGGGAGTAGTCAGATCATTGCACAACGACTGCGGATTGCAGAAATGGGTGAATCCTTGGAATATTCCACACAAAGGTAGGCCATTTTTAAGTTTTGTTTTAAATCCACATATATTTACCAATTTTTATTTTTAAATCCCATTTATGACTTCTTATGACTCATTGAGGTCCAATCTATAGATTTTGTGGAGAAAAACAGGATTTTAAGCCGATTTGAGGGGTTTCCCATTCAGAAATCCCAATCACATGACATGTAGTTCAGAAAAATATGCTATGTTTTCTTACCATTTGGGGAAGATTATAATTTTATAAGTAAACAATGTGTATATGGTATAAACTCATTGTACTGGTACATGGCCATGTAGCCAAGTACCTGACCAGACAGCCCGTGTAGGGGTACTTGGCTGTGTAAAGTACATGACCAGACCCTGGGTGGGATGCATGCCATGTAGAAGTAAAAAACTAATAAGAATACATGTTTAATCCATATGAAGTACATATGAAAGTACCCAGTGTAGGGTGCACACCATGTATGTGATCTATATTTCTTTTACATGGGTTTTACTTGCCATTCCCGGATAGAGTAGATGCATATGTGAGGCTTTGAGGGAACACACGGTTTACTTGAGTATACATGCCACATACTCCTCCATTGATACAATTTTTAGGGTTTTTACTATTTTATTCCCCATTTTAAAAATCTAACACATTATTAGTCCATTTTGAGTATCCTTATGCATATACCGTGATAGCGAAACCCTTGAAGTGATTTAAGGAATCCTAGGAGGAATTTAAGGTTTTTTACTAAACATTGAGGGGTTTCCACTTGTAATTGAATATGGAAATCTTCTAAGAGTGAGAACCTTGATATAAGGTGGTCCATGGGCCATATCTCAAGTAAGTAAATCAAATAATTTTACATTTAGAACAAGAATTTGTCTCATCTTTTTACCTAGAGGATCTTGTGTAGGATTCATATACCTTACTACTATTTCTGAGAGTCCCTTGTGGGATACCTTCTCTTAAATGAAAACCTAGGGAGTCCCTTATAGAATCCTTCTACCTATTTACTCCTTCCAAGGATCCAGTGAAGTAAGAATCTTCCTATGTATACCATTCTGAGGATCCTACGTAGGATGCCTCCACTTGTACTTCAACCTAAAGGACCACATGTGGGATGCCACTACTTACTCTATCTAAGGATACCATATAAGATTCCTTTGATAGATTATTGTTTTCATGGATCCCATTTGGGATACCATTTCTTATGTATGGACATAGAGGATCCCAAGTAGAATGCTTGTCTTATTTTTTTGACCCAAGTGACCTAGTGGGAGCCCCGTTGTTTGACTGACCCTGAGCTAGTGTATTAGAGTTTTGGGTAGTGATGGTAGTAGGTGTCACCTTAGTCCCAGTGTTGAACTACTAAGCCCAAGGAGCAGTGGAAGTAGTGCTGGGTTTGGGAATTAATCCACCCTCACTATTTATTTATTCACATGGTTACTGTTGATGCAACTATAATAGCCATAGGTGCTTCCTAGTTTATTTTTGATGTGATTGATAAAATGTGGTATATTATTGGGATCCCTAGAGGTACTACATGAGATCTGGATTCTAGGTATTTTTTATTAATTATTATATTATTGGGATTCTCATACATAATTCTTAGTATTCGTCTATTGAGCCTACTTGTTTATTGGGATACCCATACATACTTCCTAGGATCAAAATTATGAGAAATAATTAGGGAAGATTATGATCTCCCAAGAAATTGGGACGATTAAACTCTCCCTGATTGATTACATTACCATGATGTTGGAAATTGTTCTCCACATAATTGATGTACTTGAGGATGATTAATATCTCCCTAGTGATGGGGATGATTATGATCTCCCAAATTGATTAATTGAACACAGTTTTGGACATTGAGATCTATATCGTTAATTCAATCGAGGATGGTCACACTCTCTTGAGTGATGCCTAGGATACTACATAGGTTTGGGTGGGTGAACCATTACATTATTAAACTTACCATACTTGAATGAGAGTGGAATGTCGAGCTGTTTACATGAGTCAACACTTATCATCTACTTGGATACAGAGATAATTCCTTTTATAGATTGCCTAAGGGTCATGCCCCTTAGGGTTCATTCGAGATCCAATATCATGACTGCCTATGGATTGGGACCTAGGGATCAGACATCAAGCTGGATTTACATGCCATGAGTGTAATCAAATCCAATGTAGTTCCATATTACAATATGTATGGTTATTACCTATAATCCTTCATTATAGTGATTGGAGGTGAGTATGGGTGACCCCAGGGCTAGGACATGCATCCCTCTATCATGATGTAGCTTACTCAGAGTCATTTTTGATGTCGAGTGAAGAATGCATTTTCAATTGGGATAATGAACCCAAAGATAAATTAATTATACATTACTTGAGTGGTATGACATCTAGATCAATGTATTTATCATAATATGTTCAGAGGATTAGGATTATAGACCCAAGGATCGACTAATATTGCTTAATGTTATTATTATAATTACTCATATATATATTTATATATATTTATTCATATATATATTTATTGGAATATATATACACACGTATTAAAATATATATATATACACGATGGAACATTGTCCTTCTGATCAAGATCATAGGCCTAGGGATCGACTGTGGTGTCACTTTATTTATTTATTTATTGTCTTTATTATTCTAGTTGCATCTCAGTTAGGCTGAGCATATTTTATGAGCATGCACTTTTTATATTAGATTTATAGGTTCTTCCTTGGGGTGATATGATGAGATTCTTTCTCAACCCTGTATGTGAACCTTGTTGTGTATGTAGACCTTATGTCTTCTTTTCAGGTTGAGAAGATTTCATGTTCAATAGGGATGAGGCCTAGGGTTTCATGATCGAGCAGAGCCACTTGTGTGTATTCTTTTTATTGGGATGGAGAACCTCTCTAGTGACTTGGAGACCCGATACTTGGTATTTCTTAGAGTTATTAATAGTTACCTTTAATTTTATTTCAGCTTCTTTACATACTCTTGCATGTATAGTCATCCCAATGGATGAACAATGTTGTTTTTATGACATGAATGTTCACACTTTTACTGTATTCCATTTTATTATAGCCTTATTTATATTTATTTCTTCCTTAATCTATTTATTTTCTTCTTTGGATGATATCTAGTTATTTCCACTATTGTTTACTCTGATATGTGGGTATAGTCTCCCCATAGACACACCTTAGGCCCCCACTACTAGTCAGAAACCTGTTGTGCATGGAGAGGTGTGATTTATGCCTTATGGTGAAATGTATCATAGAATAGATTTAGTGGAATCTGGTCCAGGACCCTATAGTCCCACACATCCATCATCCAAATTTCTCTCAACTAGCCTCAATGGAGACATACAACTAGACAGTGTATTCCTATCAACTAGGTCTGACTAGCTAATGAATAATAACAACTAGTTATACCAGTGTCCCACTAATTCTCACCTAGTATCCTCGATTTTATCATGGATTAATAAACATATTTGGGCCATGAGTAAACAATTTCATCACATGACAGTAACAAAGCCTCAAGTTCTAACACCATAATCATGTCATTCCCACATCACATACTACCCTTAAAAATAAACCCAACACATAATCACCACATGAATCAAATAACAAACATCTATCACAAGGATAAACATTACATCAATAAGGAAAATGGGCTCAATAAGGTATCAAAACAAAATCAATTTACAAAGTAAAAACTAGGTCTTCACTTCTCAAATATAATATGTATACATTTTAAAAATGTTTTATAAACCAAATTCCAACCAAATTAGATCATAACCAACACCAAAACAGAACCAACACAACCTAAAGGGATCATAATTACACTTCAAGAAGGGGTCAACCCCCACTTTTCATAAAACAATACCCTACAGTAAAACACACCCAATTTAAAATTGGGCCAATATTAAAAATTATTTCAAAATATTTTTAAAAAACATTTAAATCTGTTAAAAATCCAAATGGGAATTTAAACCAACACTTGGCATGAGAACAAGGTCCATTCCAAGTATTTAAACCACTTTTAAAGGTAATGAAAATTAAAAGGGTTTGTTAAACCCATTTAAATCCATGTAAAACAATATAAAGTGATTTATTTTTTAAAGCAAAAAACAGGAAATTTCATAAATACTTGGAATGAATCCATGTCCCATGTCAAGTTCCAAAACTAATATAAAATCATTTCCAGCATACACTGAATTATAATAGCCTTTTAAATTAATAAAATCATTTAAAATCACCCATGAGATTTATAACAAGTAAAACAATGGAGTTCTATTGAAACGCTTACCTCAAACGGTGGTGGGTGATCCAAAAAATATCTAAACACTTCATATTCAATAGTGGGTGCCAAAACATGCACAAATCAAATATGAGATACCCATAATATTTCCTAAGAAAGGAATAAATCCAAAAAATCAGGTTGTCCTTTTGAACTAGGGTTTGGAAAAATGAACAGGGTGATGGAGAGAAGATAAAAAATATATAAAAGGTAGGACTAGGGAAGTAGAGGACATACCTTGAGGATTCCAACAAGAATATCAATTAAATCAGAAGAAATCAGCAAGGAGAGGGTGTATCAAAAGGGTTGAGAGGCACATATCATAGATAGGATGGAGGGGCTGGTCACGTGACACCAAGGATAAGGGATAGGGGATAAATAAATAAGAATGAAGGAGGAGAGAAAAAAGGAAAGAAAAATAATAAATATTTTTTTAAACTGGGTAAACAACATGGTTAGGCTATACAATTTTTCTAACCGTAGACCAACCATGCACTAGCATCTTCCTAGAAAAAAACCTCTCTACTTTTTTTACCATAAACACCAAATTATTATAAAAACCATTTCACAACCATGCCAAACATAAATATACTACTAAAATATTCCCATGAAATTTTGGTGCACAGTTACCCCTAACTATGAGGAAACCATTCACACCAACTTCTCAAATAATTTTTTTTATATTATGGACCACAAATCTTGGGAACCCACAAATGATCAAAATTAATTGAATTAATTAATTTATTAATATCACCATGACACATTGGGTCTTCAAAACTATCCACCATACCAATTAATACCCCTAAAAAGTCTTAGGTCAATTTAGAGGTTAAAGGGAATTAAATTTATAATAAAACTCCACAAAAAAACAAAAAACCACAAGAAACTAAATTTCTTCAAACAAAACCATTCAAAGAAGGGGCCTAAGGGAATGGAGACCAAGAATCAGTCTCACCACCATTTAGAATTAATATAAAATGGTTGAAATAATGACAAACACTTACCATAGAGCACTAGAAATTTATTGAAAAACCACATTCTTGAAATCTATAATGGGAACTCACAAGCTCCACTGGCCAAATCAAATGACAAGAAACTGGTTTAACACTATTTGGAGAGCACTACTCCAATATACACCACAATGGATATAAAAACTAGATCAATAAAACTTAAGGTGTCCAAAAACCAAGGAGTTCAAGAATAAGATACATTCCTCATTAAGAAATTTCATGTCTCTAAACTAAGGGTTATAAATAAAATATGAGGGTGTTTAGATATAATTCCATGGAACACCATATTATGGTAATTTTAACGGAGACATACAACATGGTGGAATCCACATCCCAAATAGAAATCAAAACTACACCCCCAAGTATCCAATCATGATACCTAGGTACTTCCCTTGTCCAAACTAGTGAATAAAAAATAATCATAAATCATTGAGGCATGAAAAAACTCCTAAACGAACATTAATTGCATCAGGAAACCAAAGAAAAAACTAATAAGAAACTGGTCCAAGCTTTCTCAATCCAAAACTTCTCTAACCCAATGAACAAAAATTCAAAAATAGCTTATCCTCTAAAATAGAAACAACTCAACACCCTAAGGATACAATAAATGATAACAAATCACCCACCAAACCTCAAATTCTTCAAAAAAATGACCAAGACAACATCCCAAACCATAACTCACACCAAAGATTCCAAAAGAAAACTGACCTTTAATGATCCATCAAAAGATTATGGGTTCAAACAACTATACCCAAAAATCTTCAATGGGGATACAAAATAAATACCACCTTAGATAAAACCAAATCACAATACTTTGTGAAGAAAAATGCACCTACCACTCCATTTACAATCTGGTAGGTGTTTAAAAAATGATTATGAAACCATAAGAATAACTCTATTCTTTTTTACAAACCTTTTCTGGGAATGAGGGGGCAATATCTAACAACTTGAGACATATCCTTCATGTGGTCATGTCCCCAAAATCACACCAAGAGGCCCTAAAAGAAACGAGGGACCAAAAAAAACACCAACATTAATAAAAAATTCTTTTTTTTTTCAAAATACAATTTTTAAAACTATGTCACTACTAATATTGGGAATTATTTTATTCAAAACCAAACAAAATCCATTTTTCAGACTCAAAATCCATGTCCTAACCAAATTAGGTTAGTTTTTAAAGGATTCCAAAATTCATTTCAAATAAAACATGCACTTTTCATTTGAAACAATTTTCAAACGACTTACCCTTTTGGAATACACACACCAAGGATAATAATCCAATTTGTAAAACATCAGTTTCCATAAAAAGAGTATGCCCAACTTTTAAAAACTTTTATACTTGATTAGAAAAACCAACCAAATGTAAAAATATTTTACAAATTTAAAAATTAAAACATCCATTTCAAAAACATTTTATAAGTACTGTTGTATTTAAAAAAAAGCACAATGGCCTTATTTTGAAACAAAAAACATTTTATTGGAATTTAATTTTCCTCACAAAAAAAATGAATTTCAAAACACATGAAAAAACTGCATAAAAATGGAATAACACAAACCATCATTAAAAATCCAACCAAATATTCCAACATATCACTAGAATTACAATGACCCAAATCCCATTTTCCTTACCCACAATAAGAAATACAAGGTTCACATGGTCTAAATATAAAAATAAATTGGGAGGAGGAACCATTTCTAAATTAGTCACATGGTTAAAGAATACATGTCAATTGTGTGTGGGTTCCCAAAGAATGTCTAGAATTAGGTGTTTGTTCATTGCATGGTTTGTCCAACCCCATGAATAAACCTTATGATTTGAATTAATTATTTTTCAACATTCCAAAAAATCACATACAAACCCTAAATCATCCCATTACATACCGATGAGGGTCAAAACACAACCTCCATAGGCATAAACCATAATTGAAAGAACCAAGTTTTTCACTCAGGTTTGGATCCTTTAAATTTTGGTCTAAATCATTAATTTGGACCTAATATGGATGAATAATGGGTTATAAAAGATCTCAGGAGTGTTTGGGGAATGTTTGGATCCCGAAACCCATATTTTTGGAAAAAAAGATTGGGGAACAATTTAGAGTAAACCATGCCATAATTCTTACCATTTAGAAAACCATGCGAATTGTGTGTTTTTGGAAAGAGCCACCTCACACGGTTGGTGAACATTCATGTGGACTAATCATGTGAACACCCCTTTTTCTCAAGTAACCATGCATGGCTTGCGCACGGTTTGATTAAACCGTGGGAGGATGTTATTTTAGGTAGAACCATCTTGCACATTTTGTGCATGATTTGACAAACCATGCGGATAAACCTAGCACAGGATAAAATTTTGGGTAAAATGACCAAAATTATATTAATGATATAGTTACTCCCCTCTTCTTCCCCAACTCATAAACCAGCAGGATATCCTCCTTTTTCACCCTTTTGGAGAGTTTTGAAGGCCTAATCAATGGATTAATAGATCTTCTTCATCTGGAAACCGATTAGGATTCCATTCATCACGTTGGATGCACAATGATGAGTACTCGAGTCCTTTTTATCCATTCTTCTTCTCCCTTGATATCAAATTAGATATAATCATGAGAGAATTTTCACCTCTTTTTAGATCTAATCCAATCTGAGGAAAAGCAAGGGATGATAGTGGAAGAGGAGAGCCGTATAACTCTAAGTTGGGTGGTCTATAACTCATCCCTAAAGTTCATTGATTTTGGAATACTCATGTGGGGACCATCGATTTCATCGGAATCCATTTCACAAATTTACATTCCATGGTTATACATGTTAGAATCATATGGTTGTTATCTTTCCAAATATGTATTTATTTTTTAGTGGTTACACCACAACTCAATCCGCCCCATGTCAAAGGTTATGCCACATTTGGGTTTTAGTGTTTTGGAAGATTTGAGAAACTGTTAGGGTGTACCTTCTCTTGACCTTCCTAAAGGCGAGCCTTACTATAATAAATGGATTATTATTAATGAGAATTATATAATGGAATGTACCATGTATGTCCACAACTTTATCTACATAAGGTAAGTGATTCAAATTGATAATTAAATGTGAAATGTAAAGTATAATAAGTATATAACATGGCCTTATCAAATGATATTGAATAAAAGTTACATATTTGTAGCACCCCTTGATATATTTATGGAAGGTAGAAGAGTGAACCTAGATAATTGAACATGCCTTAATGGTAAATTAAGACTTGATTAAATGGTTGCAATGCTACTTGGCCTATCCACGCTAATAGAAGACAAGTATTGAACCTAATGAATGATTACATGATTATAATATCAAATTGGAATGGATTGGATTCTGAGAGGAGAATACCTTGGGACTCGAGAACCCTATTCCGATTCATGGATGTGGTTTTCTTAGGATGAAAACCACCTAGATACTAGTTATTTTTTATTCCTTGGATTCCCTATATACTACCGTAGGGTCATTTAAATTATTACATTATACCTCGGACAAACTTATTGGTTCCAACATTAACTAGTAGGTTCCATGGTTAAAGCCCATAGGGCCCTGTCCTTTCATAGCCCCATTTTACCTTGGTTGATTACCTTGGACTCGGTAGGTGCCTTGTTTTGGAATGACTTGGATTAGGCTCATTAGATTACACTCTTACCCCTTAGCTAGAATGTGATACTACTAAGTTAGCATTCAGTGATATATATGTTACCTTGGTTATTACCCTGGAACTCCCTCACCAGATATCATTTTCAGGACACCTTATTACGTCTTGGGACCTTTACTACCTATAATATCATATGGTTATGTCAGTTATGGCTATGCCTCACATGAACTACTAACATTAAATGGTAATTAATTAATTAATGAACTGGTTACATGTTCAGACACCAGTCGAGGGATGACACAGGTACTTGGGTGTTTAGTTATATTTTACTACTTTCTTTACTTTATATATGCATGCCTCCACACTTCTATATTCCATTACATGGGACAAATATTATAGACACTATTGGTGGTGGCCCACTGAGATTTATCTCACACCCTCTTCGGGCTCCGTTTGGTACCCGAAGTAGATTACATGACTACATGTGTTGAAAAAGGGAAGCATACAACTTTAAACACTTGATTCCTTGATAATAGGATGGATCTTGATAGCAGATGAACGAGTTGGATCTCAAGATGCTTTGAGTAGTCATGTTTTCTTTTAATTTGTAGAACATGTTATGCCTACTGACTTGTATCCATGTTTTCCAATTTTCTAGTGACATGACATTACATCGTCATTGCTCTAGTAGATACAGTTATGGTTATTCTCATTTATCTATTGCATTGGTTTTCTTAGGATATTTATTTATATTGATTCCTCTATTTACTATTGTGTATATCCTTCCACTATGCTAAACTTTGTTAATTAGGGCATAGTCTCCCCACAGAAACACCCTAGTCCCTCGCTGCTGGTCGGCAACCTCTGGCTTTTGAGGAGATTCTCTTGAGGCCAAGTGTCCCACCGGGATTAGGGCACCAATTAAGTGGAATCTGGGTCGATGACATCACAAAGTGGTATCATAGGGGTTTATTTTCTTGCATTACTATTTATAGACAATAGATTGGAGAATAGGAATGCTTGGGACTTGGTGATAAGCTGCTCTTGGGCATTACAATCCCATGTTCAAGGTAAAAACCATGTATCCAAAATTATAATTTTTGTTCCACTTTTTCCTATTACATTTGATATTATTTCACCATTGGGTGACATACATGCTGTGTGGTGTTGTTGATTATTTCTCTATTTGAGGATTCTATTTCATCCTTGGCCTAATGATATGAGGGAAAAGATCATTGTTACATGCATCATTATAGGAACCTAGAATTCACATTTCATGAATATTTCCATGCCATATAGGTGCATTTCACTTCTTCGCATTTCTTGATATGATTTTTATTGTAGAGTGATGTTGTGATAGTTTCTTGTACATGTATTACTATTAGTTACGATTGAGTGATTTTCTGTCTCAATTCAAGAGGTGCACAGACCCACATTGGTTTGGATGAGTAATTTATTGAGTTGATCCATTATGCAAAAAATAAATGGGTTCCATTCTCATGATAGGTGTATGGGAACTGATTCATTGGAAATAGATATCCATTATAATGTGAATCATGAAATCTAAAATAAAATAGTCTCACATCCTTATCCTGCCTTTCCAAGTTTATAAAAGGTAAAGGACTGAACGTAGAAATTAAATGTAAAGAGAAATGAAACTTATACTTGAGCACTTACTGATACCTGGCCATCTAAGCGGGTAGTTTGGGTAGTATAACTTGGGTAATGAGTTTGGTTACATTCATATTATGCTATTGATGCTATCTTATTTCTTCTAATATTGTTCTGAACTGTGTTCTTAACATTTTAAGACCAATTCCTCCACGACGTCCTCATTTCATTAACCAGGAAGGTGGTGACGATCATGCTTCAGACTTAGTGGGCCTTGAGCCGCCTTCCTTGTCTCCAGGAGTGAAAATTGAGGCACCACCTACTGTACCTGATTTGGGAAATGATGCTCAAGTCCTTGATATTTTTCTACATCTAATGTATTCCATGTATATTGCTCCACGTGTTTCAACTATGATGGCTATTCTGACCTGTGAGTTCCAGTAGCAACATCCTCATACCTTTTCAATGGATGGTGGTTCTTAGGATGTTGAGTCTTGGATAGAGTCCATGATATCTATCTTTGAGCATCTGGAAACACCTCCAGAGTATATATTTAAGCATGGTACATGCAATCTTTGGGATTAGGACAATTTTCAGTGGGATGTGGTTACCCAGTTAGGTCATCATCAGGGAATGTTATGGGTTGATTTCCAGACTTCCTTCTATGATTAGTTCTTTCCTTAGGCACTGAGAGCTGAAATAGCTAGAGAGTTAATGCATCTCAAGGAGTGTCCTATTTTAGTTATGCAATATTCATCACATTTCACTGATTTACATCACTTTTCACCACTTCTAGTCGGTGAAGATATTTAGCGTGCTAGACATTTTGAGGATGGGATCTAGTGCGCCATACAAACTCAGGTGAATGTATTCTTTCTGCCTACCTTTTCTGAAATGGTTCATTAGGACCTTATCATTGAGTGAAACTTGGGGGTGATATTAGTACCAGGTTTAAAGGATCAGAGTCGCGTCAACCTAGTAGTTATTCTGGTGGTAGGAAATGTTCCCTCGAAGTTTCTCATAAGGGAAGTTTTAGCCACAATATCCAGTTTGATAGCTCTATGGTCTGTCATCAGTGTGGAAGACCGGTCCATAATAAGACCCAATGTGATAGAGAACCTATGGAGTTTTGGTAGTGTGGTTGTATGGAGAATCTTAAACGTTTTTATAGGGCCTTTCCACTAGATTCAAGTTAAAATGGATATGCACTAGCTCCAACTTCAAGATCAAGTTCTTTTACACTGCGTCAGGCGGGGATTTGGAATAGCAACGACATCTTTGGCTGAGGAGAAGGTCATAGCTATGGTAGTCTAACCCTTGATCACCAACAGTGCCATTAGATCAGTCATGATCCAAGTAGTCCATCTATTGCACATGGTCATGGATCAGGTCAGTTGCATTCTTTATAGCCAATACCTGAGGATCATGCTACAAGACCATCTACAGTATGAGGTACTATTATAGTAGCCTCCACTGTTGTCTCTTATTTGTTTGATATAGGTTCTTCAAACTATTTTATTTTTGAATCTATCATGGAAACTATAAGATTAAAGATACGGTACCACTATGGTGTAATGACTCTCGATACACCATTGAGAATACAAATAGAGGGAATACGCTAGTGCTGGGACTTCCCCTTGAGGTAGGCAATTACCATTTCTTATAGAATCTCTTTGTTCTCAAGATGATGGGATTTTATGTCAATCTTGGAATGGACTGGTTGGTTCACAATCATGATTTTTTAGACTTATATCACCGTAGGGTCCCTTTCACATCACCAGAAGGCAACAATTATCTTTTCATGGGTGAGTGGGATGTATAGAATAGGAGAGCTGGACCGAAGCATCATGGGCTAGGTGGAGTGACTTCCCATATTGAAAATATTTTCATGGAGGATCAGGGTTCTCTTCAAACTGATTTTCCTCTAATAGTTGATCATTTTAGGGAATTATTTCATGATGATTTTTTCGGATTATCTCCCGAGAGAGAGGTAGAGTTTACAATTGATCTTTTTCCAAGAGTAGCTTTAGTGTCCATTCTTCCTTATAGGATGGAACCTACTGAACTCAAGGAAATAAAGAGGTATTTAGAGGATATAGATTTCAAAGGTTTTATATAGCCTAATACATCCTCTTCGGGTTCACCCATGATTTTCTCCAAGAAGGTGGATGAAACCTTACATCTATGCATGAATTATAGAATGTTGAACCAGATTATGTTCAAGAACCTCTATCAACTTCCTCAAATAGATGATCTCTTCGACCAGCTCCAAGGAGAAAATGTCTTCTCAAAAATCGACCTAAGATTGGGTTATCATCATATACAAGTCAGAACATCAAACATACATCGTACGCCTTTCTATAGCAGGTATTGTTTGTATGAGTACATTGTTATATCATTTGGTCTTACGAATGAACCTTTTGTTTTCATGGATTTGATTAATAGGATTTTTACACCTCTATTTGGACTCTTTTATTGTGGTATTTGTAGAGGAAATCTTAGTGTATTATCACACTCGTAGCGACCATGCAAAACATCTTGGTATCATTCTGAGTACACCGAGAGAGAACCATCTTTACGCCAAGCATTCCAAGTTCCACTTTTGGATCGACAAAGTCCACTTCTTGTTTCATATTATCTCAGAATCATGAGTATTTATAGAACTTGAAAAGGTTACTATTGTAGTTTACTAGGAGAATCCCAAGAACATGTTTGATATATAGAGATTCTTGGGGCTAGCTAGATATTACATACATGATTTCTCATGTCTTTCTTCACCTATTACTAGTATTAAAAATAAGGGTGTCATGTTCACATAGTTATAATCATGTAATAAATAATTTCAGGAGCTGAAAGGGGGGATTGTATCAGCACCTATTCTTATTATTCCTGAGCCAGGTATAGGTTATACCATCTACTGTGATACATCATCCATTGTCCAAGGAGCAGTACTAATACAGGAAGACAAAGTCACTACGTCCGGATCTAGGCAGTTGAGGCATCATGAGAAAAACTACCCAACACATGACCTTGAGCTAGTAGCTTTTGTCCATGAATTATTTTTTTCGAGACATTATCTATTAGGTGAGAAATTTTTGGTGTACATAGACCACAAGAGCCTCAATTATATCTTTTCTCAGCATGACTTGAACCTTAGACAGTGGAGATGTGTCGAATATCTACAATATTTTGATTTTGAGCTTGTCTATACACCTGGGAAAGGAAATGTGGTTGTAGATTCACTGAGTCTGAAAAACTAAGAACATTCCATATGGGAATATAGTAATTAATTGAAGTTAATGACCCTCTTTTCTAAACTTCATATGGAGTTTTTGACAATAATGAAAAGTCTTACCTGTTCGCCTTGATAGTTACCTCTTCCCTCATGGAGAAGGTGAAGAGTATCTTGTTTATAGATCCTAATGGTTTGGTTCTGCATGATAGTATATCATGATATAACCCACCTCTGGATTGGACTGTGGATAGAGATGACATCCTGCATGTATGTGGATGTGTCCGGGTTACCACTAGGTATTCCACCTGTCAGTAGGTGAAGGCAGAGCACCAATGACCCGCATGCTTGTTTCATCCACTTTCTGTCCCTAAATGGAAAGGGTAATATGTTTCTAGGGATTTCATATTCTTCTTACCTAGGTCACTGAGGGGTAGTGATGCTATTTGGTTAGTCATTTACCGAATAAAAAAATCATCCCACTTCATTCATATACAAGAGAATTTCTCATTTTATGAGTTGGGAAGACTGTACATTTGTGAGATCATATGACTACATGTGGTTCCTCATACTATCATTTCAGACCAGGACTCTCGTTTCACTTTATGGTTCTGGCAGTGTTTGCAGAAAGATATGGGAAGATAGGTGCTTATAGGAACATCTTTTCACCCTCATACCGATGGACAATTATAACAGATGATACACGGTTTAGAGGATATACTCCAATCATGTGTCCTTGATTTTGGTGGTTCTTGGGAAAAGTATCACTCACTAATCTAGTTATTATGTAAAAATAGTTTTTAGTTGATGATTCAAATGGATCCTTTTGAGGCCTTATATGGCAGGTCGTTCCGTTCACCCTTGTGATGGCTTGAGGCAGGTGAGGCATCCCTACTAGG
Organism: Viscum album; assembly: GCA_963277665.1. Taxonomy (NCBI): domain Eukaryota; kingdom Viridiplantae; phylum Streptophyta; class Magnoliopsida; order Santalales; family Viscaceae; genus Viscum; species Viscum album. The sequence continues at coordinate 1,852,108,894 of OY728156.1, forward strand.
TCCTCGTCTTGTTCAGGAAACTTCATAACATGTTCAGATGATTAGGAAGTGTTTGACTACTGATCAGAATCGTCTTTCCCAACCTTTATAGTTCGATGTTGTGGATCATTTTTTCCTCTGTGTATCACCTAGTATTAGGAATATATGGTTACAGATGCAGGTAAAGTTTTTTCCTCGTTATGTCGGTCCGTTTTTAATTGTAGATAGAGTTAGGCCAGTATCCTATTGGATGATACTACATTAGAGGTACCATTCCATGAATGATTTATTTCATGTCTCACAGCTTTTCCAATATCATGCTGACCCATCTCATACCTTTGATACCGATGAAGTTGAGTTAGATATCGATGATACTGTTGAGAAATATCTAGTACGCATTGTTGACCGGAGCACAAAGGCTATCCAAGGTCGGTATATCCCTATGGTATGAGTGCTATGGTAGCATGAACAAGTATAGGAAGAGAAATATGAGAGGGAAGCCGACATACATGCCCAAGGACCATAGTTATTCTCAAACAGTGTTTCCTTACCCTTGAAAAGAGAACTTGGGGGTGATTTCTTTTAAGGGGGGAAGACTGTAAGAACCCGGTTTTTCACTGAGGTATGGATCCTTTAATTTTAGGTCTAATTCATTACTTTGGACATAATATGGAATTATAATGGGTTAGAAAAGGACTTAGGGGTTTCTGAGGCAATTTTGGATCCTAAAACCCATCTTTTGGGGAAAAATAGGGTTAGAGAACGGTTTAGAGTAAACTTCCCATGAATTTGGCACGATTTGGAAAATCGTGCAGATTGTGTTTTTTCAGATAGAGCCACCTTGCATGGTTAGAGCATGGTCGTGCAACCTAACCGTGTGATTGCCTCCTTTTCCCAGGTACTCGTTCATGGATTGTGCATGGTTTGATCAAACCTTGTAGAGGATTTTATTTTGGTCAGAAACATCGTGCACGGTTTGTGAATGGTTTGAAAAACCATGCAGACAAACCGTGCGTAGGATAAAATTCTAGGTAAAATGACCAAAATTACCTTAATGGTTTATTTACTCCACTCTTCTTACCCAACTCGTAAACCAGTGCGATTTTCCTGCCTTTTCACCCATTTGGGGATTTTTGATGACCTAATCATGGGATCAAGAGATCTTCTTCATCTGGAAACCGATCAGGCTTTTGCTCGTCACCTTGGATGCACAAAGGTACATACTCCAGTCCTTTTTATCCTTTCATATTTTCTCTTTATCTCATCCTAGATATCATCATGTGACCATTTTCACCTTTTTTAGATCTACGTTGATCCTAGGAAAATCAATGGCCGATATCGGAGTAGGAGAGTTGTACTACCCCAAGGTGGGTGGTTTATAACTCATCCCTAAAGTTCGTTGATTTTGGAATACTTGTGTGGTGCCCAATGATTTCATCGGAAGTTGTTTCTCAAATTTACATTCCATGGATATACTTATTAGAATCGTATGGTTATGGTATTTCCAATTATGTGATTAGTTTTTAGTGGTTACACCCACAACTCAATACTCCCCATGTCTATGATTATGCCACATTTTGGCTTTAGTGTTTTGGCATGTTTGATCCACCGTTAGGGTGTGAATTTTCTTGACCTTTATAAAGGTGAGCCTTCATGTAATAAATGGATTCTTATTAATGAGAATTGTATAATGGAATATACCATTTATGCTCAGCACTTGATTTGCCTAATGTTAGTGCTTCAAATTGATTATTAAATGTGAAATGTGTAATGGAATGTATACTAAGTATAAAACATGGCCCTATCAAATGAGATTGAATAAATGTTATATGTCCGTAGCACCCCTTTTCATATTGATGAAAGGTAGAGAAGTGAACCTCAATAATTGAATATGACTTAATGGTTAATTAATAATTGATTAAATAATTGTAACACTACTTGGCCTATCCATACAAATAGAAGACAAGAATTTCTCCTAATGAATGATTACGTGATTTTAATATCAAATAGGAATGGACTGACTCAATCCCACCTTAGATTATGAGAGAAGAATACCTTAGGAATTAGGAACCCCATTCCAATTCAAGGATGTGTTTTTCTTAGGCTGACACCCACCTAGACTCTGGTTCTTATCTATTCATTGTATGCTCGATATACTACTATATGGTCCTTTAAATTATTACATGATACCTCAGATACACTCCTTGGTTCCAACATTTACTAGTAGGTTCCACAGTTAAAGCTCATAGGGCCCTGTCCTTGCTTATCCCCATTTTACCTTGGTCGATCACCTTGGACTCAGTAGGTGACTTATTGTGGAATACCTTGGATTATGCTCCCTAGATTACACTCTTACCTTATAGCTAGACTCAGATACAACTGAGTTAGCATTCCATGAGATCTATGTTACCTTGTCTATTACCCTATAAATCCATCACCAGATATCATTTTCAAGTTTCCTTGTTATGTCTTGGGACCTTCACTACTTATACTATCATGAGGTGATGTCAGTGCTGGTTATGAATCATGTGACCTATTAACATTAAATGGTAATTACTTAATTAATGAACTGTTTACACTTTCAGAAACTAGCTGTGGGATGACACATGTACTTTGGTATTTAGTTATATTATACTTCTTTCTTTACTTTATATATGCACGCCTACACACTTCTATATTCCATTACATAGGCTGTGTGTTGTAGACATTATTGGTAGTGTCCCACTGAGATTTATCTCACACCCTATTCATGCGCTATTTGGTACCTGGAGTATATTACATGACTACAGGTTTTGGAAAAGGGAATTATACAACTTCAAACACTTGATGGCTTGCTGATAGGATGTATCTTGATATCATATGACTATGTTGGATCTTGGGATACTTTGAGTAGTATTTTTTGTTGGAGTTGGTGGCCTAGAATCAACTAATTTGTACTTTATTCATTAATAAATACCTTATCACATCATGATTATTCTTTTGTGTGACAATGCATGTGATAATGTCCTAAGGAAAGCTATTGCATTAAAGGGTCATAGTGGATCCCTATTATGATGAGAACCAGAAAGTTCTATAACACTGTTCTTGAATATATGTTCTATGGATGGATTATCTTATTTGAGGGCCACAAATAATATAATACATTAGGGTTGAGGGCTCATAAAACTTTGAGGCACCTTCTCATGGTGTGCGCCCTTGGTAATATCTAGGAGGATATTATGAGAATGAGACCCGCCAGTAGGAAATCCACATTTCATAGTGTCATTGGACATTCCTATATGCAGACGTGTTTATTGGTCCTTAGATGTTAATATTTTTATCAATGGGCATTACAAATCATGCACTTAGAGGTATTGATGAAAACTATGATGACACACTGTTCACAGTGAGGTATGATATGTTGGGTTAATCACAAGGAATACAACATTAATAGATAATGAGAGAAAGGATTTTTCCCTTCCATTTTCATAATGGAAGTAGATATCTCAGGCCTTTTGATGGAATTGATATAGCCTAAATAAATCCATTTCCATGGTAAGGAATGAGCAAGTTCAATTCTGTAAATTCAAAGAAAGAAAATCGATCACATGGGTTGATGGCACTAGCATTCAACCCAATTGATTCGAGATATCGAGACCAAGGGATTACATTACACGGTAAGCGTTCATAGGAGGTGACACATCATTTCAGCGTTAAATTCTTTCTCTATGGGTGTCTTGGCGTGTTTCTGGACACTAACCTTGGAATTTAGGCAGGCTCCGCCTAATTCCATTGTGAAAGAGGCCTAGAGGGTCACACACTAAGTGTGTCCAAGTATCTCAGTTAAATATTAATTTAAAAATTTGAATAATGATTATTCTCGATTGTGGTTTAATAATTATTCAAGGATTCCTGATCGTATTTATTTACACACTAGTTATTGGAGATAATATATTTTGGGTGAAATAATATATTTATTAGTGAGTAATGTAGTGATATTTATTTAAGAAATAAATAGCCATTATTCAATGTCTAATAAATGTGGTGGAGAAAATAAATAAAAATGGAAAAACAAAAATACATGTCGTGTATATTAATACACACACTATGTAGTTTTTCTGGGGATTTGTGAGAAATAATATTATTTATTTTATTAAATAATATTAGGTGTAATTATTTAGGAGCATGTCAAGTAATAATAATAGTCAACTGTTATTACTAGACATGGGGTCTTACCAAGAATTAAATAAAATGAATAAATAATTTCCGGTAATTAATTTATTTTATAATTATAATTAATTAAAATACCAATTATATATTTCTCATTAGCTTAGCCATTTTTGTGGTTGTACCCAACGTATCTAGAGAAAGATCTCAAACCACGAGAGAATTCTTTTCTTCCAAGAATTCTCTCAAGATATGAGAGAGAGATACTCCTCCACCAGATCAAGCCAATAAAAGGCGTACATCACAAGTGAAGACTCTTCTGTGATAGCACCCGAAGATCCCTTCGGCGATGTCCATAGATGAGTGGAGCATGTGTGGATCACCACTAGAGGAATCCTAATCTTGTATTCTACAACGCAACAACGGATCACATCGAACTATGACTAGAAACATCAACTAAGAGACAATTCTATCAAGGTAATTCTTATCCTTTAAATTAAATAAATTATAACCAACATATGATGATCCTCTCTATGGTTCCAGGAATCCCTTTTTCTTTTATTATTTGTTCTATTTTGAACATCTGAAGTTTTATTATCGTGATGGATCTTGGATTGATCATTTTTAATGGAAAAAATTAAAGTTGGGTACACCCCCTAACACGCTTCCGCTGCACCCGGAACTCACAAGTGGTATCAGAGCCAGGTTATATCATTAATTATAATTATTTAATTTTTTGTTGATGATTTACGGATTTAATAATTGATTTGTTTCAATTAAATTTAATCCTTATGTAAATCTGAATCTCAAGATCTATTTCTCCTCTATCATTTCTTGTTGACCTTATAGAAACATATATTTTTCAATTTTTATTAAAATAAAATATTGGATCTCCTCTGGAGGTTCCAAACGTTACTAGATGTACAACACCAGAGCACATGATGTGTTTTTGGAAATACACGCCGTGTAGTCTAGGTTCAATGCATCAGACTAGTTTTCCAAACCAGGCCGTGTCCATGGATGCTATCTAAGTATTTAAGACTCCATGTGTTGACCAGGAATAGGTGGCACATAGTTTCCGGATTACACACCGTGTGGCCCATTGAACACAACGTGTAGTCCCATAGAGTTTGGGTAAGACCGTGTACCCCATACATGACCTGCCTGGCTAGAAACCATGTAACGTAGATAATACATGGCATGTGTCCAACTGACCACATCATGTACTCCAAATATTTCTGAAGTACATCTACACGCCATGTCCCCAGGTGTGTACTTTGGATGGATGGTGAAAAAAAGTACACACCATGTAGTCAGAACTAGACAACGTGTACTCATCCAAATTATGAAGATTTATTAAAATTTATTATTATATTATACAAACCATTGAGACATGTACCATAGTGCAAGCGTAAAGATGAGGCACAACATGTGATAAGTGTTTTATATATATGTGTTGAATTTGACATCTGCATAATGTTCATTTCTACTCATTGGGTAGTTATGAATGAAAATTCAATGGGTTGCCTCCAAGGTACAAGTTACGTAAAAATATAATTTTAAATGAATTCATTTGTTTAAAATTATGATGGATGAGAATCTCAAGGAAATTTAAAAAAGGGTTTATAATAAAAGGATTGATTAATTAAAGATAATTAACTGATTAGAGCGTGATTTATCTTAAACAAGAACGATTAAATAATTGAATTCTTGTTTTATTTATGCGTAAATATCATTGCATGTATGGATGATCATGAGCTAGACCAAGACCTTTGTATGAGAATGGTTTCTTCTAATTTATTTATTTAAATTAAAATTGTTAGCCTGCGAGCATTATCCTAATTAATATGTAGGGACTTTATGTCCAAGGTTTCTTTTTTGTAAAACCCCTTTTTACCCCTCACTTGTGAGTGAGATAATTTCATATGTAATGGATGGAGCTCCCAAGCTAATGAAGTTAGCTCATTTTAGGATCCAAGGTGAAACCAATCCAAGGAGATACAAAGGTGGACATGTGGAAATCTATAAACACGAATCCAAAAAGGTTTAAGGTGTTTCTCCCCTAGGTCTTGGGTTAGTTTATCAAACACTAGATAAAATAACCAATAGAACAAGCTCATGATAATACCAATTTTTTCTATTGCATGGTTTCATTAATGTGGGTGTGTTTTCACAATCACACAATTAATGAATTAAACAAGAATGCAATATGGAACTAAAATAAGTACGGATTATGCATAAATATTATCTTAGGCATGGTTAATCACTTATGTATATCCCACATAATATTAACATGAATGTAAGAAAGATAATAAAATGGAGATTTATGTATAAGGATAAAACCCCTCAAAAAAATATTAAGTCAATAAAGCCTTCCATACTCTTGCTTAGAATCAGCCCATAGTTCAAAGTGCTTAACCAACCCTAGTTGGGGTGATTTCAATTATCAGGGAATTATAATTCAAGGTTTTGGGATTAATTGACTTGGTTCACATCAAGGGTTGACTACCACAGTAGGACTTGGTGTGATCAAGAGGCAAAGGTTAAGGAAAAACAAAATAAAAGGATTTTAGGATTGGGGTGTCCACTTAGCAGATTAAGGAGCTGCGAGTTAATGCAGTTGGAATTTAGAATGCCTACCTAAAAACCATCAAGTTTCTTGACCAACCCTAGTTGGGGTAATGTGAAAGGAAATATGGATCCTTTACACTACAATATTCAGACAATATAACATTTCAAATTCAATGGTGAGGGATATTGGATTTCGATAAAATAGGGGGAGACTAATAAGTATTAAATTATTTATTTGTCTCAGTTTTAGCATGATAAAGTAATAAACTTTTTATAATATTAATTTTTAGAAAAGGAAAGAAAATTAATTAAAACATATCATTCAAAACCATACTCAAGAAAGAAAACCATCTCACCAACACCAATTTCCAAGAATGGTAGAGGCATTTACACGTCATCCTACACCACGAGAGGAAATTGTATGTGCTGGAAGTGCATGTTCCAATTACATCTGGAAAAGATGGCATTGATGAGGAAATATATCTCTATATGAAACATATGTATGATTCCAAATATCTCCAATGTTTCATTTCATCGGCCATGTCTAATGATCTTTTGAAGCAACATGAAAATATGGACGTGTATAACATGATGTATCACCTTAAGGATCTTTATCAAGAGAAGGAGAGACAAGAGAGATATGAGATCTCCAATTCTTTGTTCAAAACTAATCTTGTATGTTTTCTCTAGCTGGGACTCATGTAGTCAAGCTTATTGGATACATTGAACACCTGTAAATCTTAGGGAATAAGTTCATGGATGAGTTGCATACAGATATCATCCTATCATCACTGACCAAGACCTTCTCTAACTTTATTTTCAATTACAATATGAGAAACAATGAGAAGGGTCTATCAGAACTTTTGACCTTAATTTTCCAGGTATATAAGGACACGAGGTGTGAAAAATCCGCAGTCCTTATGGTGAATAAGAAAAGGAAGGACAAGGAAAAGGGGATAAGGATTCATAAACGATCTGAAGCCCCTAAGCATCGTCCCTCCAAGAAGGGGAAGATCTAGAGGCAGGGAAAATAATGGGAGGTGGTATGTTTTTCATGTGGAAAGACAGTCCACTTGAAGGGGAACATCACCCAAAACCATGGGGACGCAAAGGTGAATTCTTTATCAAGTGTAATCTTTCCATTTCTACACATTGGGTATTAGATACAGCTTTTGGAGCAACCCACATATGTATTCAAATGCAGGAACCAAGTATATTTAGAATGATTTCTATAGAAGAGGTGGATCTTTGAGCTGCCAATGGCACGGGGCTGGATACACTGGTCATTAGTGATTACCATATCTCAATTCCAACTAGAATGCTTTTGTATTTACGTAACTGTTATTATGTGCCTAGTGTTACCAATAACATAATATTTGTATCCTGTTTGGATATGGATGGATTTATTTTCATGTTTGTAAGAAAGGGTTGTTTCATTTATAAGAACAACATATTTTATGGTATGACGCATTTAAATAATGGTTTGTATGTATTAAATTATGAAAACTAAGTGTTGGAAATCAATAATGAAACAAACTCACATGACTCATGGATTACCCAGTTATGGCATCACCATCTCGGTCATGTAAACGAAAAGTGCTGGACAAAGCTCTACCAAGATAGTTATTTAGACTCTACTGAGATAAAACCACTTGATAGATGTAATTCTTGTTTACAAGGTAGAATGACCAATCCACCTTTCAGTGGATAGGGTGAAAGGGCCACATAGCTTCTTGGATTGGTGAACACGGATGTTTATGGACCATTTCTAGTAGAATCTTGAGGTGGATATTCTTACTTCCTTACTTAAACTGATGATTTGAGTAGATATGCCTATATCTACTTAAAGGGGTATAACTCAGAATCCTTAGAGGAATTTAAGGAATTGAAGAATAAAGTAGAGAATCATCTTGGTAAGAAGATAAAGAAGCTTCGATTGGATAAAGGTGGAGAATATCTAAACCAAGAGTTCATCGATCTTCTATATGAGTCTGAGATTCTATCTCAGCTCACTCATCCTTATACACCAAAGTGGAATGGTGTTAGTGAAAGGAGGAACCACACCTTGTTAGACATGGTGAGGTCGATGCTGATTCATGCATATCTTCCATTATAATTTTTGGGATATGCATTATGAATTCCAGTATACACATTAAACTGAGTACCAACTAAGGAGGAAAATGGAATTACCTTTGATATATGGAATGGAAATAAACCCATTTTGTCACACACACATGTCTAGGGATGTGGGGATTTTGTTAAGGCCTTCTCATAAAACAAGATAGCACCCCGAGGCATGAGGTGTATGTTTATAGGATATCCCAAAGAAATGAAGGGATATTACCTATATAACCCTTCAGACAAGAAAGTGATTGTCGCTAGACATTCCATCTTTCTTGAGAGGGAGAACATCCTAAAAAATGATAGTGGGAGAAAGATTGAATTTGATAAAGTTGATGCTCAGGATATATAGGAGCTGGTATAGGAACAAGTTCCATAGGCCCTTGTGTAAGAGGTTCTAAAAACACAAGTACTACATAGGATCTCAAGATAGGTAAGGAAAACTGGAGAGATTTGGTTTCCAAGTCACCGAGGATGGGGAATCATTATTGTTGTAAAATGACGAACCTATCCCCTGAAATGAAGTAGTAGAAAGATTATAAGTTGCAATATGTCTAGAAACAGTGAATTCTGAGATGTATTCCATGTATCAAAACCAAGTCTCGGTTCTGGTCGATGATCCAGTTGATGTAAATCCTGTTGGATGAAAATTGGTATTCAAAAGAAAACTGGACATGGAAGGTCAAGTTAGCACCTATAAAGCAAGGCTAGTGTCTAAATGATTCAGAGAGCGTCAAGGAATTGACTATGATGAAACCTTCTTGCCATTTACCATGTTTAAATCCATAATAATAATACTTTCCATAGCATCTTACCATGACTACGAGATTTGGAAAATAGAAGTCAAAACATCATTCTTTAATGGGAAACTTCAAGAAGATGTCTATATGACACAACTAGAAGGGTTTGTGACACTAGGTGAATCCTACCAGGTTTTCAAGTTGTATAAATCCATTTATGGATTAAATAAATCATTTAGGTCATGGAACATTCAATTTTATGATGCCATAAAAGAATTTGGTTTCATTACAAACAAATGTGATCCTTGTGTTTATAAGCAGTTTAATGGGAATGCGGTCGTATCCTAGTAGTATATGTTGATGACATATTACTTATTGGAAATGATGTACTAGTCTTACAGTCATTTAATGACTCATTAAACAAGTGTTTCTCCATGAAGGACTTGGGTGAAGTATCCTACATTCAAGGGATCAAGATCATTTGTGATTGATCCAAGAGGCTTCTTCGACTAAGTTAGGGTACATACATTGACCAAATACTAAAGAGATTTAGTATGGAACAATCCAATAGGATATTGGTTCCAGTGTCACATAGACTATATCTTTCTAAGAAAATTTGTCCCTAGACACAATAGTAGAAATATAGGATGAGTAAGATCCTATACACTTCGGCTATAGGATCCAACATGTGTGTCATGTTATGTACCAGGCTTGATGTGGCCTATTCACTAAGCATGGTAGGTAGATATCAAGAAGTTATAGGAGAACAATATTGTACTACTATTAAGACTATCCTTAAGTATATGAGAAAAACTAAGGATATGTTCCTAGTGTATGGAGGAGATGAGGAGCTTGTCATCCGAGGGTATGCTAATGTTGTTTTTCAGACAGATCATATTGATCTGAAGTCACAATCAAGATATGTTTTTGGTCTCAACGGAGGATCTATGATCTGGAGGAGTTCAAAGAAACTAGTTGTCGTCGATTATACAATGGATTGTGAATATATAGCGGCTTCCGATGCATCCATGGAAGCCGTATGGATTCTGAACTTTTTCCAAGAGCTTGATGTGGTGCCTAGTATTAAATATTCTATCACATTGTATTATGATAATACTGTAGTGGTGACTCTGGCAAAAGAACCAAGGTCACATCAATGAACAAAGAACATACTCCGAAAGTATCACCTCTTGATGGATTTCTATCAATGGGGTCAAGTTGCAGAGAGAAGAGTGTCCACGAAATAGAATGTGGAGGACCCCATGACTAAAGGCCTATCTGTGTAGAATCATGAATATCATGTGAGAGATAGCAGGTTAAAGGTTACTAGTAGTTGGATCTAGTCCTAGTGGGAGTATATTGGATTTGGTGGCCTAGAACCAACTAATTTATACTTTATTGATTAATAAATACCTTATCACATCTTGATTGTTCTTCTGCGTGATAACGCATGTGATATTTTCCTAAAGATAGTTGTTTCATTAAAGGGTTATAGTGGATCCCTAATATTATGAGAACCTAGAAGTTCCAAAACACTATTCTTAAATATATGTTCTATGGTTGGATGATGTTATTTGAGGGCCAAAAATAATATAGGCCATTATGGGTGAGGACTCATAAAACTTTGAGGAACCTTCTCATGGTGTGCACCCTTGGTAATATCCAGGAGGATATTATGAGAACAAGACCCGCCAGTAGGAAATCCACATTTCAAAGTGTCATTGGATGTTCTTATCTACAGACTCATGTATTGGTCCTTAGACTTTAAGATTATTATTAATGGGTATTACAACTCTCACTCTTAGATGTATTGACGAAATCAATGACAACACACTGTTTGTAGTAATATAGGATATGTTGGGCGCATCATGAGTAATACATCATTAATAGATAATGTGAGAAAGGATTTGTCCCTTCCGTTTTCATAACGAAATTAGTTATCTTAGGACCTTTTATGGAATTGATATAGCCTAAATAAATTCATGTCCATGGTAAGGAATGGGAAAGTTAAATTCCATAAAGTCAAAAAAGAATAATCAAGCACATGGGTTGATGAAACTAGCATGTAACCCACTTGATTCGAGATATCAAGACAAAGTGATTACATTACACGGTAAGCATTTGTAGGAGGTTAAAAATCATTGTGGCGTTAACTTCATTATCTATGGGTGCCTTGGCATGTTACTAGAAGCTAATCTTGGACTTTAGGCAGGCTCCACCTAATTCCATTAAGAAAGAGTCCAAGACAGTCAAACACTATGTGGGTCCAAGTATCTCAGTTAAATATAAATTTAACAAGTTGAATAAATATTATTCCAAATTTTGGTTTAATAATTATTCAAGGATGCCTGATCTCATTTATTTTGACACTAATTATTAAATAGAATATATTGTGGGTGAAATAATGTATTTATTAGCAAGAAATAAGGTGTTATTTATTTAATAAATAAATATCCATTATTCAAGGTCTAAAAATATGGTGGAGGAAATAAAGAAAAATAGAAAAACAAAAATACATTCCATGTATATAAATATAAATTCCGTGTAGTTTTTCTAGTTATTTTTGAGAAATAATATTATTTAATTTATTAAATAATATTAGGTGTAATTCTATGGGTGCATGTCAAGTAATAATAATAGTCAAATGTTATTATCAGACATGGGGTCTTACTAAGAATTAAATAAAATGAATAAATTCTTTAGGGTAATTAATTAATTTTATTATTCTAAGTAATTAAAATAAAAATTATATAATTATCATTAGCCTAGACATTTTTGTTGTTGTGAACAACAGATCTAGATAAAGTTATCAATCCAGTAGAGAATTATTTTCTTCTAAGAACGCTCTCAAGCTACGAGAGAGAGATCCACCTCCACCAGATTAAGGCGATCGAAGGCGGACATCTCAATCAAAGGCTCTTCTATGATAGCACCTGGAGATCCCTTCAACAATGTCCAAATATACATGGAGCACGTGTGGATCATTTCTAGAGGAATCCTACACTTGGGTTCTATGATATAACAATGGATCACATCAGATCATGACCTAAAACATCAACAAAGAGATAATTTAATTAAGGTAATTCTTGTCCTTTTAATTAAGTTAATTATAACCAATATATGATGATCCTCTATATGGTTCCGGGAATACCTTCCTTTTTCTTTGTTTCTTAGTTCTATTTTGAAGATCTGGTGTTTTATTATCGTGACAGATCTTGGATTGATCATTGTTGAAGGAAAATTTAAAGTTGGGCACACCCACTAATGCGCTTCTACTGTGCCTGGAACCTACATTCTTTTCTTTTACTTTATGGAACATGTTATGCCTATTGTCTTTTATCCATGTTTTCTAGTTTTCTAGTGACATGAAATTACATCATCATTACTCCAGTTGATACAATTATTATTATTCTTGTTTATCTGTTGCATCAATTTTCTTCCATTATTTATTTATATTTCTTCTACTATTTACTAATGTTTATATCCTTCCACTATGATACACTTTGGTAATGAGGTAATAGTATCCCAAAAAACACACCCTTGGACCTTGCTGCTTGTCGGCAGCCTCTAGAGTTCTGGGAGATGCGCTTGAGTCCATGTCACCCACCGGGCTCGGGGAACCCCTTAAGTGGAATCCGGGTACGGGATGTCATAAAGTGGTATCATAGGGGTTTATTTTCTCTCCTTACTATATGGAGACAATATATTAGAGTATAGGAATTCTTGGGACTTTTTCATAAGCTATTATTGGGCATCATAAACCCATTTTTGGGGTAAAAACAATGTTTCCTAAATTATAATTATTGTTATGCTTTTTCTTATTATAGTTGATATTATTTCACCCTTGGGTGAAGCACATTATATATGGTGTTGTTGATTATTTCTCTATTTCATGATTTTATTTCATCCTTGGATTAATGTTATTAGGGAAAGGAGCATTTTTACATGCATCCTTATAGGACCCTTGAATTCACATGTCATGTATATTGCTAGGCCCTATAGGTGCATTTCACTATTTTGCATTTATTGATTTGATTTTGATTGTTGAGTTATGTTATGATAGTTTCTTGAACATGTAATACTATTGGTTTTGATTGGGTGATTTCCTATCTCAATTTATGAGGTGTATGGGACCACATGGGTTGGGATGAGTAATTTACCGAGTTGAGCCGTTATTCTATAAATAAATGGGTATTGTTCTGGTGATAGGTGTATGGGAACTGATTCATCAGAAATGGATATCCATTATAATGTGAATCATGAAATCTAAGATGAAATAGTTCCACATCCTTATCGCACATTTCCATGTTTATGAAAGGTAAAGGTTTGAACTTGAAATTAAATTTAAAGTGAAATTAAACTTATACTTGAGCACTTATCTTTACCTGAGAATCTAAGTGGGTTGTTTGGGAAGTATACCTTCGATAGTGAATTTTATTATGTTCATCTTCCACTAGGGATGCTATCTCCTTGCTTATAATCTTGTTCAGAGGTTTGTTCTTGGAATTTTTAGACCAATGCCTCCATGACGTCCATGTGTCGTTCACCAGGAAGGTGGTAACGATCATGATCCTGACATGGTGGGCCCTGATCCGCTTATCTTACCTCTAGGAGTGACACTTGAAGCATCACCTGATATACCTAATATGGTAAATGATGCTCAAGTTCATGATTTTTTTCTATGTCTGATGCAATCTGAGCATAGTTCTCCATAGGTTTCACCTACGATGGCTGATCTGACCCATGAGTTCCAGTAGCAGCATCCTCCAGCCTTTTCAGGGGATTGCAATTTTGAGGTTGTTGAGGCCTGGCTAGAGGCCATGCTGTCTATCTTTGAGAATCTAAAAACACCTATTGATAAGATATACAAGCTTGATACATAAATGCTTCGGGATTCAATAAAGCATGGGTGGGATTTGGTTACCCAGTCTGGTCATCATTAGGGCATGTTATATGTTGATTTCCAGACTGCCTTCTATGATCAGTTCTTTCCTCAAGAACTGAGAGCTGACAGAGCCATAGAGTTCATGCATCTCGATTAGGGTTCTATTTCAGTTATGGAATATTTAGCATGTTTCACTGATTTAAAGTTCTTTTCACCACTTTAAGCAGGTAATGAGTGTTTCTGACGCTTTCGCCGGGGCACGCGCGTCCATCTGCTTGAGTAGGACAGACACGACTTTGTTACCCCACATTCCCGCTTTCCAAAGGCAGGCGGAATCCATTCCTTATTCATGGACGTTTTCTTCTTGATTGAAACAGGATGATGGGATGTCGGTTATTCCTTCTATGGATTCCTCCTCGGAACTCGTTACCTAGTCCGGGTCTCCCTCATATATTTAATACATTGTTCGTGAAACTCTTCCTAGCTCCATATCTTTATGGACACCAGTTAATTACACTGCTTCTATTAGGACCTTCCAAGGGGTCCGGTCAGGGAAGCAACCATCGGTTAGGGGAGTAGTCACGTTGGGGCATCACTGGCATGTCTGGATGCTGGGAAATTGGTGTGTCTATCTTTTTTCCCTTATTATAGGGCTTCTTGAGGGCGCGAAAACCCAAGGAATCCCATATCGAACGCGAGGAATCATATTCCATGGGCTTTTATCTGAGGTTTTTCTCTGCTTCCCATGTTTAACATAGGGTATGCCACAAGTTTAACATCTAGTGGAGATGGATTAGGCTGATCAGAACACAGACTAGAGTGGATCAGACGGAGGAACCCCCTGGAGGGAACACCGATATTGGGGCCATCACGTGGGTGACTTCTCAAATGATATTAGACGGAACGAGGAATGGAATGGCATGATCCCACTGGGATGTGGAGGCATGGGTAAAGATCAGTATGGATGATGGAGCGGTTGATATGGATGGTGAATGGGATGAGATCATCGTGAAGATGATGGCAGTTTTAGTCTTGAGCCTCGAAGAGACTTCCTACATATCCCTATGAAAGTGAATATAATTCCGCGTAGTTCATCTGATGATGACATACCATCAAATGAGGTTGAAAATGGCTTACCGCTGAATGAGGTTGCAACGGATTACTACTGGATAAGGATGTCAACAGCTTACCGCTGAATATGGTCCCAACGACTTACCACTAGATGGGGTCACAATGGCTTACCGCCGGATGGGGTCACAATGGATTACCGCTGGATGGGGTCAAACCAATGTGAAGGAGGTCGGAACAACCGGGTGGTGGGCTTGAACCTTGTGGAGGATTCCTACGTACCATGTCTTGACATGGATCAAAGTACTCATAGTTTTGGTTGGGTTGGGTCTTACACTCTGAGGCGTCCCAAGGTGGTGTGGATTGAACCTTGTGGATTCTTCCTACATACCATTCCTTGACATGGATCAAAGTCCTCATAGTTTGGGAGGAGAGGGGCTTATGCTCTGAGGTGGCCCAAGGTGGTGGGGCTTGAACCTCGTGGAGGCTTCCTACACACCATGCCTTGACATGGATCAAAGTCCCCGTAGTTCGGGTTAGTATGAGGCTTACACTCTAAGGCGGCCCAAGGTGGTGGGGCTTGAACCTCGTTGAGGCTTCCTACGTGCCATGCCTTGACATGGATCAAATTCCCCGTAGTTCGGGTAAAGAGGAATATAGAATAACATCATGTGGGACGGGGGCATTGTCATGATCGATGCTTACTCTAAGCCTACGTGAGTAATGCTTGGTATGAGAAACAAGATCCAGCAAAGGCCTGATGACCACATCGTGAAAGGTGCGTCCATGGGAAGTGACGAGGGGATTATGCGCAGGCTGGACCAGGGAGAGAAATATTGGGACTTACTCCGAGATGGAGGCCCGATGGCGACAAAGCGCAGCAAGAGAGGGACTTGGGACCAAAGAAAGGAGGATCCACATTCCCTATCATGCCCTCAACGGGCCTTGGTGACCAAAGAATAAAAGAGGATCAGGGATTCTATACTGCCTCCTAGAAGGAAAATTAGGGGCTTACGCCAAGGTGGATGCCCTTCCCCCATAGACAAATGCCACTCCCAAAAGGAGGATATCATCCCCTGTGGAGACCAGGGGGTGTGGAGAATGTCCAAGGTGGGGGCACCCTACGTGCGAGGCACAGGGAGAGGTCACAGTTTAACATCATGTGATGAGGATGATAGTGCTTGGCAGTTTAACGTCCTGCAGCTCGGATGAAGTGGGTGTGCTTTACACCCCTAGGAATTACATAATCGGTACCCTCTGCTCCTTGTGGGAGGGATGGCACCGACAACACCGTGGAGAGCGGGTGTTGCAGAGCAAACCATCAAGGGGTCCACGTTAGTGTGGATATTCGAAGAAGTAATATCCATCAGCATGCCTATACAAAGAATAATTAGGCAAAGCAACACAATGGGAAATATTGTTCAGGGGACTTTGAATTCACATCGTGCAAACATGGAGGGTCACAAGGGAAAAGGAATTTCCAAGCAGAGGGGTCCATAGTTAGGGGCCTTGTGAAGCTCTGTTGCTCTGTGTGGTAAAGGGAACTTGCAAAGGGGTGTGCTTCATGAAGTGGGGTGCCTTAGCCTAATCATGGGGTGGAGGTTCATATGGGAGGTTCTTCATGAAGTAGAAGGGAAATCGCGGAGCACACCCTCGCGGAGCAAAGGTGCCTCGCGAGGCAAGGTGTCGGGAAGCAATGTGCTTCACGAAAGACAGTGACCCTACCTTAACATGTGGATCATGTGTACATGAAGGGTGATTCACGAAGCATAAACACTACGCGATGACCAAGGTCCCCTTGGGGATCCACTTCCTTTGTGAAGGCCCTTAGGCTTCACGAAATGCATCCCTCTCGTAAGAGGGGATCAAAACGAGATGAAGGGGAGGCACTTCGCGGAGTATAAGTACCTCGCACAGCTCTTGGTTTGTAGAGCAGAAGGATGCTTCACAATTCGAGAGCTGGGAAGCTGAAATGTTAGATTGTCTGTCTGTTGGGATCAGGGGGAGCCCGGTATTTATAGGCAAGAGGTGCCGCGGAGTGGAGCTCACGCGGCGTAAAGAGGGACTTGGTTGCTTCGCAGTGGGATGCGAACGTCAAAGGCGGTTGCTGAGCGTCCCGCCTCCTTGCTTCGCGGAGGGTTTGCGAATGTCAAATGCGATTTCGGAGCCTCCCACCTCCTTGATTCACGGAGGGTTCACCGACATCAAATGCGTTCGGGAGCCTCTCGCCTCCTTGCTTCGCGACGGTCGCGGTGCTGGGGAACTCTGCGAAGGGGCTTCGCAAGGCAGTCAATGGGGCCTTCTTTGGGCCTCTTCTTTGTCCCAAATTTTGGTGCCAACAAATTCCCCCTCTTATACATGGAGCCACGGAGAGATCCAGGGTCGAATTCTGAGGGAAATTGCCAAAATCCTTGGCCATTCGCAGTGCTAAATCACGAAGAGGGATCGCGAGGTGGAAAGGGGATGAGCAGGCTGAGCATGCCGTGATGCTCCATGCAAACTGGACGCGCCGCGAAGCTCCGAAGGCTGTCGCCTATAAATAGAAGGTGTACCCTCTCTTTTTTCCTTTACCTGCTCCGAGAATTTGTCTTCTTGCGCTCTCTATTTTCGAAGCTCTGTGTACTCCTCGAGTGTTCTCTGTGAATCGAGTCTTCGCGGTGCACATAGAGTCCTCGAATCTGCGTTTTCACTCCGTGATCCGTCTTTGAACGCATAGGCGGCGCTCTGCGAACAGTCTTCATGAGTGGAATTCGCGAACGTGCTTTGCGAATGATCTTCATGAACCAGCCAAAAAAACGTCCATGTTTCGGAACTAAATGGCCCAACAAGAAGCTTCCTAGGGGGTCCTTGTAGATTCTGCCTGAAGAAATGAAATGGAGAACAGTCTGGGGCTAGGAGAGTTAGTCCGGAGCCACTCGGACCATAGTTCATTGGTGGAGATGCTGTTGGAGAGCCATAATAACTACCCTCTATGTAAGAGGTTGCCCCTGTATGGCTTCGGGATGAGGGATGACGTCTTCATTCCTAAAGTAGGTAGGGGCGAGCCAACTTACTAGTTTCGGAGCATGTCATGTCAGCACTGATGGTTTAGGGCGCCCGATGGTCATGCTCGGGAGGACTTCACGCCTATCATTTCCGATTGCTTATACAATCATCTGAACAATGTCGATGGGAAGGCATTATAGCTGGAGTCATTCCCTCCTCTGTACCAAACCATCCTCAAGGAGGCGCTGGGGAACCTGAAGAAGGGGTGTCTCGAGGAATGGGAATTGCGCCAGGGTGGAAACTTTATGGACGATTGGGCCTAGGCCTACTAGGTAGGTGCCTCGTGCAAAGAGTTCAGAGTGGAGCTGAGAAGGGTGGTCCTATATGAGGTAGCCGGGGCTTCCCAGTTTCACATCTACCTGCCAAAGTAGCTAATACCAGAGCTATTGAGCTAGTGGTCACCAGTGACAAATACCTTACACCTGCATCACGGGGAGGTGGGCATCAACTTATGGGATGTGTATCAGATCTCAAGGGTCTTGATACTGGGGGCGATGTATGAAGAATTGCTCCTAGCTATGGGTGCATGGGAAGATCCAGAGCATATTCCACGTCTGGAAAAGGCATTGATGGAGATCATGATCAGGGAGGAAAAGGAGGTCGTGATGGATTTTTACTTCAGGCGGTGGTTCAAGCAATTCCTAAATTTCCCAAAAAATAGGCAGTTTCCAATGAGGCCTTGAACTTGGCCAAAGGGGGCCCAGAGTAAGGAAAACTCATACTAGCAGCTGTTGGAGAAGATCCAGTGGAAGACTTGGGGGTTCAGTGTCAACGCTGAACAAAACCCAATAGTTAGGCTGGAAGCATTCATCACAGCTCTCATCTGTGGTTGGATTCTGCCGGTGAGGGATACAAACATGGGAGTGTGGCCAAGCACTTTCATCATGGTTTCCACATTGGCGACAGGAGGGCAGGTCAACCTAGGGATCCCGATGCTTGCCAAATTGTACAAAATGTTGTGGCACATCAGCGAGGGGAAAAGGCCATAGAGGGTATGTGGGCCGTTTCATCTCCTGTATGGATGGATGGCAGCGCACATCAGGGGGATCTATGAGTATCCGAACCCCATCTCGCCTCCAGGGTTGAACTTCCATCCCTCTATCTTGAATTTCACAGAGAGATTTCTGACCTAGATTACCACACCATCGATTCTGAACTGGGTGTGGAGGGTGGATGAATTCAAATTCCACCTATTTCTATTGCTGACAAGGGCATTCACTGATGATGTCTGGGGGAAAGAAGAGCATCAGGCCTATCTTCTAGCCTTTCGAGTGGAGTCTTGGTGGCCAGTTAGGATCGCGAGCGTCTCTGTGATCCATACACCCCACACCAGTTTGCAAGGCAATTCTGGTGCTTGCAGTGGCTGATCCCGTAGGTCTACCTGGGTGTGCACTACGAGGAGCACCCAGGTGTGATGAGGTAGATGTGAATCGTGTTCACATAAGAAGACGAGAATATGCGGAATGTACTGCCTCCGCAGACTGCTGTCCTTGGGCTGGTAAAATAATATGCCAAGAGTTGGGAGGCTGCCTATCCAAGGGAGATGCTGAAGCGGCCAATCATCCTGGTCGGTGAGGGTGAGCTTCCCCGATCTCGGGGCCGAGGCCGGAAGGCGACAAGGGAATTCTGTTACGGTGGTGCTACTATAATGGTGACGCTCGCACCAATTGAGGGGGGAGTAGTGGTAGCGGATCCGACAGCGGCAGCAGAGCCAGTGGTCCCAAGATAACAGAGTCATCTAGAGGGGCGGCCATCGAGGGGATTCTGCAGGATTTCTACTCAGGCCCTGGGGAAAAGGCTATGCCATATTGACATGTGGGAGAATTCTATATTCCTAGAGTCCTGGGACATCTGGGAAGTCAACTAGAAATTCCTCGGCCCATCCGAGTTATGGAATCACCTTAACTTCCTCAAGATGGACTTTCCGGGGATTGGCCCAATTAGAGCTGGTTTTGAAGTATCCCAGGAAGAGGAGGAGCAATACATAGCTGATCTTTAAGGCTTTATCCACTCCCAGGGTTCCCTGCACCCGATGAAAGACCGATTCAGGGTGCTTCTGGGTCATACAGTCCCTCCACAACTATCAGCTACTGACCTGAGGGAGTGCTTCCCTCTGTCGGAAGAATAGGACTAGTCCTCTGGGGGAGACGAGGCTGGTAGAGAGAGTCTGTCGGAGGAGCATGAAGCCAGTGATCATTCCTCAGATCTTGAATATTTTTCAGAGTCCCTCGAGGTAAAATCCTAAGCTCCATCTTTAGAGTCTGCCCTTCGTTTACTACGGATTCTTTATCACCATCTGCAATGTACAGGAGGACCTTGTGCATAGACCTCATTCCCACCCCTCAGTGGGTGCTGACGCGGGACCTTCTGGATCCACACATGTGACTACATCAACATCCATGTTTGGCGGGGCTGGGACACTTGATTCGGATCCCCCAGAGTATCTAGACCTTCCAACCATATACAGGGGGCCTCATCTCAGGGTTTCGATGACATCAGCCCAAGAGCGAGACTAGGGATTTGACCTTTGTAAGTCTCCTCTACCAAATTTACGACTACCATCCCCTGACCACGTTAACTGACATTAAAGTCCCCTTTTTGGCATATACAGTCCTTCAATTGGCATGGGCTGCTGTGTCGAAGTTGGTCGAGGCTTCTGGCAGTGGCTTTCTTGGAGGCATGCCAATGGTCTTGGAGGAGGACATCCAACCTGAAAGAACTGCAGCACTCTCGATCGCTGGCAGGAATTCCAGTGGGACTGCGCCTGAGATTATTGAGGTGGGATCCAATGATGAGGATCAACCAGACAGTATAGGCCCCGTCACGCCTGATCAAACACCAGATGTGGACCCAACTAAGGAGTTCCTAGGGGCATTCCCTACATACGAGTCTGCCAATCGCACTGACTGGGAAGAGACGACCTATGATGAGGAGGCCATCAAAATAGTCTTCCGCCGATCATGGAAGCTGATCACGTGCTTCATCAATAGCACCCCCAGTCTTTATGGTTCGATGAGATGGATAGACTTCTCTTGTGGCTACGTGAGCTGTGTGTTGTGGGAGTGGATACCCATCACCCTCACATACTCATCTGAGATCTTTTGAAAGAAAAGATTCAGGAGTATGATTGTGGCCTCAGCATAGGCTGGCAGCGGAGGAAGGCGGTGAACATCAAGAGGCTCCAAGAGACCGAAAACAATGTTTAACGGTTGTAGGACTGGGCAGATGAGAATTCCGCTTATCTCGATGCGCAATCAGAGCTCATCTCGCGGCTGAAATCCTAGTTGGTGGAGGCCGAAGAGGGCATGAAGTGAGCCTCTGAAGAGATAGTCGTTATCCGAACTAGTGTAGAGCGAGCTCGGGTTTTGGTCGGTGAACTGTGCCCTCTCACTGTCTAGGAGGAGTGGGAGGTAAACAAGCGGCAGCAACTCCTGGACGCCACCAGCCGAAGGGTGGAAAAGCTGCAACATTTCTTCGACGAGGTCAATCCGTCCATGGGGGGAGTCGACCCCTAGGTACTGTAATGATTACAAACCCTTAAACGTAATTTCATGATTTGATTGTTTGAATGTCGTATCATGCATGAGTTCCTTTGTTTACATTGGTTTACTACATCCTTGTGATTTTCATGTAGTGTCAAGCGATCATTCCCTAAGATCATGTGGGTCGGGCCCGATGTGATAAATAAGGGGTGACCACCTTATCACCTTATCCAAACGTAGGAGCGGAAACCTAGATTCAGGCATCCGGGGTCTGAAAAATTGTTCCAGATTTTTGGGAGGAAATAGGAGAGACATGGCTGGAGAATGAATCTCTCAGAACAGCCAAATTACTATTTTCCTGGCATGCTCTTGTGCACGAACAGGGTAATTCTAGAGGTGATGAAATCGATCCGAATAGATGGGAATGGGAGGTGTGAATCACGATACCCAGGATTCAGAACATTGTGGGGGTGGAATGAAAATAAAGAATAATTGTTGATCGCATTCGAAACACAACATTCATATTTAATTATCCTGGTGGGGGGATAGCAAATGAGGGTCGACCGTTGACCATGTTCGAAACATAGGAACAGACTCAAAATGTCATCTGTTAGTCTTCCGGAATGTTGGCCCAAAATAATAGCCAGCCTATAGATTGAGAATCCATATTGTTAGGGGGTTCCTCCAGACGTGAAAGAGGATGAGGGTCTGAATAAGGGTCATGCAAAGTGTGGAATATGGAGTGAGGGTTTGTTCGAATAGAATCCAACACTCTTGAAATTACGCCACCATGGTGGAAGCACACCGGATGGATGCATCAGTTTGATCATGGATCATTACTTCTTTCAGAAAGGGACTCTCTAGAGAGGGGGGCTGTCATTTCCCACTGTCATCATGGGTAATCCTGAACTTGTTCAGGGCAAAATTGCAGTTACATGGTTCCCCACGAGGGGTCAGGCCAGGGGGTCAGAAATGGGGAGGAACATGACTTATGATTCCTGGGGCTGGACCCTAGGCAAAATACCGGGGTGTCTCTATGTATCCCATGAGGATGGGAATCAAGCCGTACTTAGTTATAGAATCACATTTTAACGTCATGTGGGACGATGAGGAGCCTGGTTGGGCCGGTTCACATCCTACGAAAACTACTAATCCCATGTGAGGCGTGCTCGATGTGGGAAATAAGAATTAGTGGTGGGACTTTCCGATGTAGTAAGGAATATGTTAGGGCAATGGGAAGCTTGTTAAATACCGGCCCAATGATGCTAACTCGTCCATGTAGCCCACCAAGACCCACAAAGAGATAAATCCAAGTATGTTGTAATTCCACTTGAACATAAAGAAGTGGAAATGTGTGAATCATGATGCTCGAAATCTAGACCACAATGATGGAGTCGTGACGATGGAGGATAACTATTGATCGTGGAGGAAGCAAAGTATCCACATCGCGTTAGACTGGAAGGGTGACAGAAAAATGAGGGTCGACCGTTGACCATGCTCAAAACACGAGACATGTCGCAAATGTCGTACGAGATCCTTAGGAACATTGGCTTGAAATGGTAAGAGAGCCCTTAGACCTAGAATCCATGCCATCCAGGGGTCCATTTTGATGTGGAAGAGGATGAGGATCTAAATAGAGAACTCATGAAGCTTGGATATGGAACGAGGGAAATGTCCCCATAAAAATTCCACATTGTGGGCTCTTTGTCAAATGCATCTAAATATGACAACGAGACATATTAGATAGAGGGATTCGAGTCCCTTACCATAGGAAGATATTAGTTTAGGGTCATAGAACTCAGACCACAGATGGTAGGAAACATGGGAGACACGTGGTGGGGTAACTACAAAAACCTGACGTGAATGGGAACTTGGGGTTCCGACCACCATGTGTTCCCTGGGAAGGTTTTAGGTTGGGGGACCAAAAACGAGAGTTAAGCTAGGCCTGAGGCAAAGTGCACAGGTGTTCTTACGTACCCCATGAGGATGGGAATCAAGATGCACGTAGTTCTTGAGGTGGCATGGTAAGGTACTATTGCCAAGGATAAAGGTGGCGTGCGGGCGTGGCCCTCGCACCAAAAGAAGCAGTATTTGATAAATCTTGTGTGTCCTTTAAAGTGAGTGGTTTTTTTGTGAAGCTATAGGCCTAGGGTAACAGGTCCTAGCATCTCCATGAGAATCAAGACATATAAGGCATTGAAAAATGGTATGGCGTGTGCCCAACACCAAACATGTTGTCCCCTTGAGTGAGAACATCACGATGTAGTGTCGTTTTTTCATCTTGTGTCCAGGACGGTAATGTCATAGTTTAGGGTCATGTGATAGGACCAGGAAGCATAGTTTAAATTCATATGGCTTGGACATGAAGGAATGTGCACGACGTGGTACCAAGTACCCGACGGGAATGAGGACATAATCCTACACTACACTATATGCAATTCTGAGAAAGGAGCCTCAGGCCAAGGGGCATACATAGAGGTAAGAGGGAAAGGGGTAGGAGAAACTAGCTCCCAACTGAGATGGACCCTAAAAGAAGATGTCTGGGTGGTCCTACGTATCCCATAAGGATGGGAATAAATCCACATATTATTTTACACGATATCTTAATTTATGGTATTAGAGCTCAGACCATGGATGGAGTGAAAACCCTCCAAGTAAGTGTAGACCTCAACCCGATCCCTAAGCCCATGTGAGTTAAACTCAGTGTGGGAAACATTATAGGAAGTTGTCTATTACAATACCTAGAACACACGCCAAAGGGAAATCAGTGTGGAGCCCCGAATGACACCCCTATCACGGCTTTGGTCCTCTTAACGTGCAGATGCACACTGAGGAATAGTACCAAGAGTTTCGAAGTTCTACTTGGACATGATGAGGTGGCGAAGGATGTGAATCATGTAACCGACATTTTGGGTTTAATGGGGTTGGCATGGCAATGGAGTATAACTATTTACCATGTTCAAAACATAGTATCCATATCACGTTAGCCTGAAATGGGAACAAAAAATAAGCATCGATTGTTGAACATGTTCGCAATGCGGGATTTGTGTTGTCTTTTTGTCCGCGACCCTCGAGGATGTTGGCCCGTAATGGTAGGAGGGCCCTTAGTCCTAGCATCCATACCATTCAGGGGCCCTTCCGGGTGTGAAAGGTGATGGAATCCCTAATGAAGGGGAACACAAATCATGAAAAGTGGGTGGAAACATGTACGAGAAGAGTCTGATATTACAGGTACTAAACCATAGTACACTTAGGTACATTGATGAACCACCGAAGAGGGTCAACGAGGGTGCTCAGGAGGTAGAGATACATGGCATGGTTGTTACAAAACTGACGTGAACAAGTACATAATCCCTTGCCATGCCATATAAACCCCTCCCCAGGGAAGGGTAGGCCAAGGGGCTAAGGTGAAATGGAGATTTCCTAGAGATGGGGATGGACCCAAAGTCTAGACATTCAGATGGTCCTACGTATCCCATAAGGATGGGAATCAAGCCACACGTAGTTCATAAAGGTACCCAGGGGTAAGCTACCTCAAATGAGGGAGGTGTACGACATGGAGAATAACCCTAAATGATTGAGGACGAGAGTTGGGGCTCGAGAAGGCCAAGGGGCCTGAGGCTGGGCCTTAGTCAGGAAGGCCCGACCAGTTTGTAGTTTAACATCTTGCAGTGAGGACGAGGACTGGGGGCCCAAGAAGGCCAAGGGGCCTGAAGCTGGGCCTTTTTCAAGAAGGCCTAACAAGTTTATAGTTTAACATCATGCAGTGAGGATGAGGGGGGAGGATAAGGTGTCTCATCTGGGGATGTGTACGACATAGTGAACAACCCGACCTGAATGAGGACATAATCCCATACCACGCCGTACAATCCCAGAAGAGAGAACCCGGGCCGGGGGCCCGAAAAGGCCAAGGGGCCTGAGGATGGGCCTTGGATGGGAAGGCCATACACCCTATTGTATGGTTACTACCTAATCACAGCTCCTAAGCCCACGTGAGTGGTGATCGATGTGGGAAAGAAGGAGCCGGTCTCGGCTCTACCCGTCAAACGAGTCCTGATAGTTGGCATCGCCTGGAGGGAGTTCATCACTTGAAGATACAACAGGGTAGAATGAACCACTGCACTCAATGTTTGGGACATCTTGGGGTGGTCCTAATGATCTAGAACAATTGTTGACCATGTTCGAATCATAGTGTCCCTATAGTGACCTGAAATGGGAGCAACAAACGAGCATCGACCACTGACCATATTCAAAGCACGAGACTTGTATCGGCTTGTTGCTCGACATCCTCGAGGTAGTTGGACCGAAGTGGTAAGAGAGCCCTTAGGCCTAGCATCCATACCATTCAGGGGCCCTTCTGGATGAGGAAGGTGATGGAGTCCCAATCAAAGGAGTGGGTGAAGCATAGTTGTACCCATCTCTAAAAGAGGTGAACGTCTCCATGGAGTGGGATGTACGGACGGAACGAGGTTAGCTCGACATGAATTGGGGAAAACGTTTTCACCCCCGCCATACGTATTGATCCGGGGGAGGATTATGGCATTTGGGCTAGGCCAATTGATGAAAGTTTCAGGCATTCTTACGTATCCCATGAGGATGCGAATCAAGCCATACATAGTTCTTGAATGCCAAGCAATTTAACGTCGTGTGATGAAGACATGGGAGGATTGAAGAACAGGGGTGGGAACATGATGCGACCATTATAACCCTTGTATGAGTGGGGCTAAGGAAGCCTTCACCATATCGTGCATGGATCCTCTAAGCGAACTATACCCAGGGGAATAGTCAAAGAGAAGAGCTCGAGGTTGGGCTCAAGGTGAGGCATCTGAGCATTCCTACATATCCCATTTAGATGGTAATCAATCCATATGTAGTTCTCAAAATGCATTTAAATGACATGATGGACAATGCATAGTTTAAATTCATGCAGGACTGGACAGTTTAAGGTCATGCAGGACCGTCCTCCAGTTTATGGTCATGCGAGACCGTCTAGTTTAAGGACATGTAGGACCATTAGGCTTAGGAAAAGTATTTCTTGAGGAACTTGGCATTGGTGGGAGGAGTTATACGCTCCCCTTCCATGGTTACTAGGGAGTATGCTCCATTAAGGTAAACCCTGTGGACTATTTAAGGTCCTTCCCATTTGGGCTCCAACTTGGGTGGTTTCTTTCCAGGGATCATTGGCGCTCGGAGGGCCAATACTAGGCCACCTTATAGAAAAGAGCGGAGGTGAAACTTCGTTTTGAAGGCTCTAGCGATCTTATTCTAATGCCTTTCCAGATTGTGTAGGACACATAGCTTATTCTCATAAAGTGCTTCCAATTCAGCTAGACAGATTTCGGCCACTTTATCTGGCACTTTCTGGTCATAGACTGCGGTGTGTAACGAAGGCAGTTGGATCTCAATGGGCAGGAAGGAATTATCCCCGTACACTAGGTAATATGGGGTCACCTGGGTGGAATTGCGAGTCGTTTTCCGATAAGCCTAGAGGGCATTGGGGAGATTGTCAAGCCAACTCTTCTTGTTCTGACCAACCATTTTCTACAGAATGTTAGAGAGGGTTTTGTTGAATGCCTTTATCTTTCCATTTTCCTGCGTTTGATAGCGGGAGGTATGGTCCGAACATATATTGTACTTGGCGTACAATTTCTTCAGCTCGACTGCTCGGATGTTGGTGCCGTTATTAGTGAGGACAACGTTAGGGACTCCAAACCGGTGGATGATATTGGAACTCACGAATTCAATGATAGAACGAGCATTGACTTCCTTGAGTGGAATTGTATCTACCCACTTGGAAAAGAAATACGTGGCGGTGAGGATGAACCTGCATTGGTGAGCTGTCACGGGTGGATATGGTCCCACGACATCGAGTACCCACACCGAAAATGGACAAGAGTACTTGGTGGAGTGGAGAGGTTCTAGAGGCTGATACAAGAAGTTAGCATGAACTTGGAACGTGTGACATATCTTGGAAAACTCGATACAATCATGGATCATAGAGGACCAGAAGTACCCTAGTCTCCGGATCTGATGGGATAGCTTTGGACCAACCTGATGGGCACCACAGAAACCGGCATGAACCTCCTTCATGACCTAAGAAATCTCGAACCCTTGGATGCAACGAAGGAGAACACCATCAAACCCACATTTTTAGAGGATCTTATCAAGAATAGGACCACTCTGGAGGGTAAACAGCAACGCGTGGCATTGGATTCGCTCACGCTCGACCCGATCAACTGGGAGGCAACCATTTTGGAGATACTCGACAAACGGGGATCTCCAGTTGGGAGTCGCTTCAACCACTGCATCTGAAGATCCTAGTGATCTTGACGTAGAGGATCCTGTGGTAAGATGGATTATTCGCAGGTCGTAATCATCCTCTAGGGTGATGGGGGCAATGAAACTCCGGTGTGCCACATGTATAATCAGATCATCCTGCTCGGGACCTACGAGTGATGCAGATAAGCTAGCCAAAGAATCCGCTCAACCATTCTGTGACCGAGGGACATGGGTAACCTCCAGTCGAGAAGGGAACTAGGCCATTAGATGGAGGGTGAGATCCAACAATGGTACGAGCTCTGGCTTTCTGACAAGATATCCACTGTTGACTTGCTTGATGACTAGCTCAGAATCCCCTTTCACATGAAAATGGGGCACATCTATCTTGAGAGCCAGCTCAAGGCCAGTGATAAGAGCTTGATACTCTGCCTCGTTGTTGGTGCAGCCTTCTGACAACAAGAATGAGAACGGAATAACAGCTTGCGCTGGGGTAATGAAGACAATACCCATGCCAATTCTATTGAGTCGGGGATCATTGAGCCTCTTACCAATGGGGCTCTGGGAGGCACCGTCAAAGTGCATCTGCCAACACGGGATGGCATGATCTACCGAGAGGATTGCCTAGTCTAGAAAATCCAAGTCCAAGGACTGGTCCGCAGAGGTTGGATGGGTATCTAGAAAGTCTGCCAATGCCTACCCCTTGATAGCCTTCTAAGGCACAAACCCGATGTCAAACTTCTGGAGGATTACCGCCCACCGTGCTAGTCGGTCAGTCAACATGGGACGGCTTAGCATGTACTTCAACGGGTCTACTCAAGACACCAACTGTACCTCGTGGTGCTTCAGGTAATGCCACAATTTTGGTATGATGAATATGAGTGCAAGACAGCTCTTCTTGATGGGGGAGTATCTAGTCTTCTTATCGAGGATCATGTAGATGAGGTAGTAGAGGCTGTTATCTGTCCCCTCATTGTTTTTCTGGGCAAGAAGGGAAACGATATATCATTCCAGGGTAGTAACATATAGGATTAGCACCTTTTTGGAGACGGGTGGCATGAAGACCAGAGGCTGGATCAGATACTGCTTAATTTCCTCAAACAAGGTCAGGCACTCTTCGTCCCATTCGTAGGCATAGCCTTTCTTTATGATCCAGTAAAAGGGCTTACACTTTCCAGCCAGATTCTCAATGAATCGGTTTATATTGTCGAAGTGGCCTTGAAAACCTCTAAGCTCTCGGATATTACTCAGGGGAGGCATCTGGATGATTTCCTTGATCTTCTCTAGGTCGATCTCGATGCCTTGGTACCTGAAAACAATGCCAAGAAACTTCCCAGAAGTGACTCCGAAGGCACACTTCAATAGGTTCATCTTCCAGTGGCAGGGGCGGAGGAAGCCGAACACTTTCTCAATATCCTTGATATGGTCCTAGCACTGGAAATATTTGACTAACAGATCATCCACATAGCACTCTAACAATGTCCCAAGGATTGTCTTGAATATGAAGTTCATGGCCCGCTGATAGGTGGCGCCTGCATTCTTCAGGGCGAAGGGAATAACCTGGTAACAGAAAGTACCCTGGGGCACCCTAAGAGCCGTGGACTCTTCATCCTCAGGGGCCATCCGGATCTGATTATATCCAGAGTAACCATCCATGCAGAAGAGGGCTTGGAACTCAGTCGCAGCTTCAATCAATAGTTCTATCACTGGAAGGGGAAAATAATCCTTCAGACAATGACAGTTGAGATATCGGAAGTCAATACAGACTCTGATATAATTGTTCTTCTTCCTGACTGGCACGATGTTGGCTAGCCACTTGGGGTACTGGACCTCCTTGACGAAGTTGTCCCTAATGATCTTGTCAACTTCGGACTCGACCATGGAACCATGAAAAGGGTGCATCTTTCTGGGTGGCTGCTTGAACCCGTAATGGTTTGTTGGGAGACTGAGGTGGTGGAAGACTACCTGAGGATCTAGTCTTGGCATCTCGTCGTAAATCTAGGAAAACATGTCACAGTGCTGTTTAAGGAAGTCCACGTACCGCTGTTGTTCCTCAAGGGACATGGTGGCACTGATCAATGTGGGTATCAGATCTGCCTTGCTACAAAGGTTCGCCTATACCATTTCATCAATTGTGGTAGAGACGCCTTCTTCAAAGGCGGGGAGAGTGTCCTCCAAATCCTCTTCTTCACTTTCAAAGGAGGGATTCCCAACAGGTGAGGCTTCCCCTGGGTTGGAAGAACCTGACAGGAGGCTGGTACTAGCCTAGACAGCAGTGGACAACGCATCAAGATATTCACGCACTGCTGAGACCATATCAATGAATGAAATCAATTCCAATACCATCTAGCCTTCGGCCCATGGGGCCACGCTTGATGATATCAAAGAAATAGTGGTGCGTCGGCTTGAACCTATTAATCCCAGACTGGCGAAATAGACATGTATGATGTACTTCCGTTTCCATGGGGCGGACAACCAGGTATCGTACGGGGGTAGAAGGTTTCGGGATCACCTGAGCCTGGTTTGTGTAGGAGTACGAGGTGATTTTCCGCCGTTGCTTGGACTTGGGAATATGCCTTCCTCTTGTGATAGATACAATAAACATTGCCCCATGTCGGGGGTCGTGACCTCCAATCTATGGATTGGGAAGACATAGGCGTCATCCAGACCTGCCCAGGGGTCACTTATGACCGGGGTGGGCTCAACCTCACTTGAAAGAATCTACTTATCCTTGCTCTTGTAATAGTCAACATCCCTATAATGGGCTTCAAAAGAGGCTAAAGAAGATGAATCACATTAGAGTACGCCTACTCGACCATTAATAGAGTACTTAAGGCATTGGTGATATGAAGAGGGGACCGCCGTATGCAGATGGATCCATGGTCTTCCCATCAATGCATTGTACGCGGTGTCCTGGGAGACGACCATAAATTTAGTACTACCAACTAGGCCACTGAACTGGGTCTTCAAATGGATCTTGTCAATCAGGGTCTACTCTATCCTTTCATATCCCTGGATCCTTAAATCGGTGGGATTCAGGTCATCCTCGGATAACCCCATCTTCCGCAGCATCCACGTCGGGATAAGGTTGATCCAGGAGCTGGTGTCAATGAGACAATGGAGAACCTCCACGCCATTAAATTGGCTGGTGATATAAAGTGGGAAGATGTTCCGCTGTATGGGGGAGCCTTCATCTTCTCCCAAGAACGATACGATGGCCTGAAATTCGGCATTCTCAACTGCTTCAGCATCAAAGGCTTCTGCAGCTGCTACCTCTGTCTCAAACTGGAGTGGGCTTCTTAAAGCCTCAGTGAGGGCCTCGTGCATATCAGAAGAAAATCAGAGGGATTCAAGGATGGAAAGCCCTACTGGGATGCCAAAAATGTGCTTGAGGACATCGTACTTCCAAGCTTGGCACGAACTTCTTCTTACTGGAGGTCGCTCTGCGATTGGAGACATGGCGGGCCCTGCTGGTTGGACCGACGACTGGCTGGTGCTGGGCATATCCCGCTTCCCACTAGTGGAAGCCGAAAGAGTAGATTCCAGATGAGGTCCGGACGACTGAGATCGTCCTGTAGTAGGGAGAAGCTGGTCACGGCACGGCCGAAGTGGCTCTGCCTAATCCAGTAGCACAAATGGTGGTGGAGGCGGTCCTGATGACACCAGATGAAGAGGTTGCGAGTGCTGAGCTCTGTGCTGGGCCTGTTGTCTGGTCTCAATGGCATGCACGACCTAGCTAGAGGTGCCGACTGATGTGCCTCGATGACCCATATATCTGTGGCTTTGCCGACGTTGGCATCAGCTGGGGACATTGGGGAGTTTCTCCTAGCATCCTCCCTCGTTGGGAGTCATATAGGGGTTTACCAACTCGACGGTATTAACCAAAGCATACCCTTGACTGTCAATTGACAAATCATCCACCACTGGGTGGATTCTGGGGGGGATCCCCATCTTAGGGGGAATGAAGTCACCGAGAGTGCGAGATGACGACGTCATTGGCGGGGCGCATTTCTTTTTCTTATGCCACTGATGCTTGCTCTTCTTGGAAGAGGCCGGCTGAGATGATGATGCAGAGGTGGAGCCCCAGATTTTGAAGGCTCCAGATGATTCAGGCATGCCCGAATGATTCCATGGGCATGAGAAACTGTTTTACGAGCCATCTAGTCATCGTACTTCTGGGATCCGTGGCTGGGGACCTGTTGCCACTTGTCTTCGCTGTCGCTACCGCTGCCTGGACTTACAAAGACACCCGCTACTTGTGTCAGGTCTGGGCCCATCCTGACTATGTTGTTATTGAACTGGTCTGGGATTCAGTTCCTAAACACATAGCACTTCTTGATGGTGTTCCCTAGAATATGATGATAGGGGCAGTAGTTGGGGTGATCGGTGAGATACACCTCTTCCGTCCTTCTGTACTCAGTCAAGTATACAATCCCCTTCTCTAAAGTGCTGCAGAAGTAAAAGGGGACCTGATTATCACTGAACGAGTAAGTCCAGTGTCTTCTTTCGAGATATAGAGCCCTTGGAGCTTGGCCCTGATGAGGAGCCGGAGGGGCCTGTCGAGGCGGTGGACCCTGATTGTCCAACCTGGGTGGTGGCGGCGCATTATGCGAGGGCGCCTGCTGATTCTGAGGACGCTGAGGAGCCAGAGGCTATGTTTGAGGGGGAGGGCCTCTTTGAGGCTGTGGGGTTGGTGCTACTGGTAGCAATTCTAGTTTCCTGGGGGCTTCTATTTGGGGCACCGCGGTGGGCTTGGCTCTGGCGGCTCTCCCTGTTGGGATTATAGGGGTCAGCGGACGGGCATGTTTGTCCTGTTGCAGGGCTTCTTCAAGGCGCTAGGCCTTATCTGAAAAGTCTTTGAACCCTCCAGGATAGTTCTGAGTTATCAAGGAGGGAACCAGTTCCATCTTGACATTCCCCACGCACATCGTCAGTAATTTCCCCCGAGTGTGTGGAATGTCAAGGGAGTATGTGATCCCCTTCCATCAGGCGATAAAGTCCACGACTCACTCATCATAACTTTGTTTTCACTTGAAGAGGTCTACGATACTAGTCTTCCGGGTGGTAGAGATGAACTTGTATAGGAACTGCCTGCGAAGGTCCTCCCAGCTGGTCACAGATCTGACGGGGAGCTGGCTGTACCAGACGAATGCCGACCCCTCCAGTGTCTGAAAAAAATAGTGGAGCTCGGAAGCCTCCTGCTGCGTTGGAGTCCCCAACATGGGCCCACCGCTTGAGTTGAAGTGGGCGAGATACTGCGGCGGGTCCCCCATCCCATTAAAGGGGGAGAAGGTGGGATTCCCGAGACTCGGAGGCACCGACATATCATACACCCATGCCGGGTATGGCTTGCAATCTGGTGGGATTGCCACCTACTGCATTTCCAATGCCTCAAGGCAGGCTATGAGTGCCGCCATAGGATCATCCGGGCCGGGGTCCCTGTCTTGACGGGGATCCCTAATCACGAGTTCATTGTCGGGAACTTCGACATGGTAAACAGGTTCAACAGCTCATGGAGTGACTGGTGGAGTGGCCTGTGGGGCAGCTGGGGGAACCCGGGATGGATTCCTTGGATTTCTGCGCCATTCGGGAGGGTTTGGTGAGACATACCACACCCTCTTAATGTGAGTTTCGGCTTCAGCCCTTTCTGAAGGAGTGGTATGATCAGGGTTTCCTGGAGGCATCTCACTAGGGGAATTTTTCCCTTCCCCTGCTGCCCCGGCCTAGAATCATCATAGTCGGGTCGTCGCTCTACAGACCATTCATCCAGGAGTTCATCGACCAACCTCTTCTGCTCAGCACATTTTTGGCGCAACGTGGACTTCTCGGTGTCCTCCGTCTTCTGCACTGAGGCGGACGGGTTGAAGTGCTTGACAGCCCTGACTTGCTCTTTTCCCTTACCAGTATTCCTGCCAAGTACTAACAACTCAGTGGGCATAGAGAGACCAATTAGGTTCCTCTGGTGATGAGTAATCCTCTCCAATGGGTCCAGTAGTGGTGGAACACCCTCAGGGGGTATGTCTCTATAGAGAAACTCTAGATCATCCTCATTCTCCACTACGTCGGCCATGTTGACCATGACCATTCTTGGGGGCATGTCCTCAAAATTGCATAGTGAGTCGGGCTACTGCCGGATAAGGCTGAAGAGGAGGGCAGCATATTTCCCCCAGCCATGGATTTTCACATTGGGGGGGGGGGGTATCCTCCCTGATAATTTTGCGGATTACCTTGATACTATGAACACATTGTTGATGGAGGGCCGCACGACGACCTGGTGACTCGGGGCACTGGGCCACATTGAGTGCGACCAGACCAAATAGATGACAGTACTCGCTGATGTCTTCAAAATGCACTCGTCTCCTTAGATAAACCACGCTCTAATGACGAAGACTGAAATGCATCACCCAGAGGGTGTAGCGGAAACACTCAACCTCCTCTGGGGTGAGGGACTCGGGTATGTAGAAATTCTGCGCTGCCATGGGCCAGAACTCCTCGGGGAAGTGGTCCGCTACAAGGATTCTCCAGAAGCTCCTCGACTCAAATTCAGGGTCTAGACCTTGATTTCCCCACTCACCAACTGGGGGTGGTTTAGGAACTGGTAGCGGTACTGAGGCAGACCGCTGGGATTGCAGGTTGGCCAATGGAGAATTTGGAGAATGGGATGACTGGCCACCTATTCTCGGGCTATCCTCCGAAGAGTGTAGCGACCTGGCTGCTACGTCGCGATAGGATGAGCTGATGGCCACCGTTCCTGGCTCAGGGACCAGGGCTGATGGTGGTGGATTGCACTGCAGCTCACCTTCCATTAGTCTCCAGAATAGCTCTCCATGATCTCTTGTGGAGGTACAAAGCACTTCCGGTGATGATGGTGGGGACTGCACGACCGTAACTTGCGGGTTTTCCAGATTTTCATCCTCTTGTATAATCTACTGGAGGGAAGCAGGAATCCTATGGACTCGCATTCTAGGAGCATCAGGCTGATGCGCCTCGTCCCTGCCCTGGCCCTTGACTCCGATGATTGAGGGGAGGGTTCTCGAGCTGAGTCGTACTCCACTTCATAGTCTGAGAAGCGGACCAGTTTGATCTCTATTCGGGCCTTCCTGGGATTCTTCTTGTGGCAGTGATGTCCCACCTTCCTACATTGGGTGGCTCCTCAAGATAGGACTGATTTCAGACATGCGGTACTTCGGCCGCACTGGTGCTAGGGTGGAGAGGGTTTCCACTTGAGATAGCCTAGCTGTGAGTAGAATAGGGAAAAATGTCGAAGAATACATAGGGAGGACCTCCATGAACAACACCTGAGTGGGAAAAACCTCTGCCAGAACTAGCGGGAGGATGGGGGGACCTCCATGCTTAGTGTGGGTGGAGTGAGGCTAGCCTTCACCCCTCTAGTTTTCGGGGCAAGGAGGACCTTCTCCAGCTGTAGAGAGGATGTAGGGAGGATCCCCACGTTGGAGAGAGACCAGATGGGTAACGTCTCCACATCGACAGTCAGGGGTAGGAGGAAGGACACCATACCTAGTGTGATGGGAACGAGACAGGCTTCCGTACCAAACATCACTGTCGTAGGGTAGACCTTCATTCGGATTGGGGGTAGCATGGGGAGGACCTTCATGTCGATCCTCAAAGTGGGGAAGACTGATGATCTTTATGGTAGTGGTATGGGGAGGACCTCCGTACGAGGTGGCATCGCTACGGGTTGGTTCACGGTGACCCCCGCTCATGCCTGGGACCATGAGAGTCGACCCAGCCTTCCCGTGGGGCAGTTGGGGCCTCATTCCCAATTTGGCGTATAAGCTCCCCTACAAAGTGTGTAAAGGGACTTGATGATATGGTTCGATGATGGTTTGGGCCATAGTATCCGTCGACGTTGATGCCTCCTGGTGGGCATCCTCATCTCATGCCTAACACTGGAATTGGGTCGGACAAGCCGGTGCTGGTGGTGTAGGTGCATAGCTTACCTGCTCCTCCGGTAAGGCCGGGTGGCGGCACTGACGCGGTCGGGTGGGGGCCCTTACTGGGAGCCCCTAGATTGAGACTCTGACTGGGATGGTCCGGACATCGCCCACCTCATCATCGTAAGACATGGAGTTGTCAAAGCACTCCAGGGACAGACTCCTGAAACGATTGAATGTCGGGGTGGGGAGAATCGGCTCCCTGCACGTCCCTCAGGGCGGCATTGACAGTGGGGCCTATATGCCTCTAGGTCTAGGCAGGCCATATCCCGAGTTGGGATTATTCCATCTACCTCGTAATGACGTACAATGTCTTTAATTACCCTTTGTTGGATAACTTATGATGGGTAGATAGGTCATGGGTGCCCCACGGTCATGGATGCAGAAGTCGTTGCGGAAGCAGTGAAGCCACATGGAGTGACTGTGTTGGGGTTTCCCCTGCCCATGAATAGGCGGGCGGGCGGTGATCACATTCCTATGCCAGTAACCTGATTCCTGAGAAGCAGAGAGATGAAATGATAAGTACTTAAAGGAAAAAAGGAATCAAAGACCAATTCCCCAATGCCATCCCGTATTCTGTGACCGGTAAGAAGGATCCACGCTGACAACGTCGTAGAACGGGATGTCCAACGTTCTACTACCCCGACTTTGGGTGAGTTTCACACCAGGCCCGCTATTTGCTTGGTGGGACCCGGTGCCAGATTTCTAGATCTGGTGACACGTTAATCCATTGATGCCCCGAGTGCTACTAATCTCCATTTTGATGAGAATAACTTCATGTCGGGTTCACCATTTCTATTGCTAACGCTTTCACCGGGGCGCGCGCGTCCATCTGCTTGAGTACGACATGCGCGACTTTGTTACCCCGCATTCCCACTTTCCAATGGTGGGTGACATCTGTTCCTTATTCAGTGACATTTTCTCCTTGATCTATATGGGATGATGGGATGTCGGTTCATCCTTTCATGGATTCCTCCTTGGAACTCTTTACCTAGTCCGGGTCTCCCTAATAGATTTAATATGTTTTTCATGAAACTCTTTCTGGCGCCATATCTTCATAGACATCAGTTAATTACGCTGCTTCTGTCAGGACATTCCCAGGGGTCTATTCAAGGAAACAACCTTCAGTTAGGGGAGTAGTCACTTTGGGGAATCACTGGTGTGTCTGGACACTGGGGAATTGGCATGTCTGTCTTCTGTCCCTTACTATAGGGCTTCTCGAGGGCGCAGAAGCCCACGACATCCCACATCGAACGTGGGGAATCATATTCCATGGGAATGTATCTGAGGTTTTCCTTTTCTTCCCATGTTTAACATAGGTTATGCCACAAGTTTAACGTCCAGTGAAGACAGACCGGGATGATCAGAACACTGACTAGAGTGGATCAGATGGAGGAACCCCCTGGAGGGAACACCGATATTGGGGCTATTATGTGGGCGGCCTTCCGAATGCTATTAGATGGAACAAGGAATGGAATGGAATGATCCCACTGGGATGTAGTGGCCCGGGTAAGGATTAGGATGGATGATGAAGCAGTTGATGGGGATTGTGAATGGGATGAGACCGTCGTGAAGATGACAGTGGTGTTGGTCTTGAGCCTCGAAGAGACTTCCTACATATCCCTGTGGTAGGGAATCAAAGTTTTCATAGTTCATCTGACAACGAATTACCGTCGAATGTGGTTGAAAATGGATTAATGCTGAATGAGGTTGCAATATATTACAGTTGGATAAGGATGTCAATGGCTTACCACTGAATAGGGTCATAATGGATTACCGCTGGACGAGGTCACAACGGTTTACCGCTGGATGGAGTCACAATGGCTTACCACTGGATGGGGTCGAACCGACATGAAGGAGGTCAAAACGACCGGGTGGTGGGCTTGAAACTAAGGGAGGCTTCCTATGTACCATGCATTGACATGGATGAAAGACCACATAGTTCAGATGGAGAGTACAGTTTAACATCATGCGGGATGAGGCTGAACCGACGTGAAGGGAGTCGGAGTGACCAATGGGTGGTGGGATTGAACCTCATGAGGATTCCTATGTACCCATCCTTAGCAAGGATGAAATACCATATAGTTTAGATGGTGTGGGGCTTATAATCTAGGCTACCCAGGGTTTCGGTGAACCGATGTGAAGGAGGACCTGGGGTCCAATGGATGGTGGGATTGAACCTCATGGAGGCTTCCTATGTACCATGCCTTGACAAGGATCAAAGTCCCCGTAGTTTTGGTTGGGTTGGGGCTTACACTCTGAGGCGGCCCAAAGTGGTGGGGCTTGAACGTCGTGGAGGCTTCCTATGTACCATGCCTTGACATGGATCAAAGTCCCTGTAGTTCGGGAGGAGTGGGGTTTACACTCTGAGGTGGCCCAAGGTGGTGGGGCTTGAACCTCATGAAGGCTTCTTATGTACCATGCCTTGACATGGATCAAATTACCCATAATTTGGGTTTGTATGGGACTTACACTCTGAGGAGGCCCAAGGTGGTGGGGCTTGAACCTCGTGGAGGGTTCCTACGTACCATGACATGACAAGGATCAAAGTCCCCATAGTTCGGGTGGAGAGGAATACAGTTTAATGTCATGTGGGATGGGGGCGATATCATGGTCGATTCTTACTCTAAGCCCACGTGAGTCATTCTTGGCATGAGGAACAAGGGGCAGCAAAGGCCTGATGACCATGTCGCGAAAGGTGCGTCTGTGGGAAGTGAAGAAGTACTTACGAGAGGGGCGGCCCAGGGAGAGAAAGATTTGGACTTACTCCAAGATAGAGGACCAATGGCGACAAAGCGTAGAGGGAGAGGGAATTGGGACCGAAGAAAGGAGGATCCTCATTCCCTATCATGCCCTCCACTAGCCTTGTGGACCAATGATGAAAGGAGGTGCAGGGATGCTATGCTGCCTCCTAGAAGGAAAACTAGGGGCTTACGCCAAGGTGGATGCCCTTCCCCCATGGACAAAAGTCACTCCCATACGGAGGATATCATCCCCTTTGGAGACTAGGGGGCATGAATAATGTACATGGTGGGGGCACCCCGCATGCGAGGCATGGGGAGAGAACACAGTTTAACGTCATGTGCTGAGGACGATGTTGCTCGGCAGTTTAACGTCCTGTAGCTCGGAAAAAGTGGGTGTGCTCCACACCCCTATGACTTACATAACTGGTAACCTCTGATTCTTTTGGGAGGGAAGGTATCAGCAACGCTGTGTCGAGGGGGTGTCGCGGAGCGAACCATCGATGGTTCCACATTAGCGTGGGTATGCGAAGAAGTAATTTCCATTAGCGTGCCTATACAAAGAAGCACTATGCAAAGCAACACAACATGCAATATTTTCCAGGGGACTTTGAAGTCACATCGTGGAAACCTGGAGGGTCACATGGGAAAAGGAAATTCCAAGTAGGGGATCCATATGTAGGGGCCTTGTGAAGCTCTGTTGCTCTACGTGGCGGAGGGCACTTGTGAAGGGGTGTGCTTCGTGAAGTGAGGTGCCTTAGCCTAAGCATGGGGCGGAGTTGCATATGGGAGGTTCTTCGAAAAGTGGGGTGCCATAGCCTAAGCATGGGGTGGAGGTGCATATGGTAGGTGATTTGTGAAGTGGAAGGGCACTCACGGAGCATAGCATCACGGAGAAAAGATGCCTCACAAAGCAAGGTGTCGGGAAGAAATGTGCTTCGTGAAGGACAGTGACCCTACCTTAGCATGTGGATCATGTGTACATGAATGGTGTTTCACAAAGAATAAATGCTCCGTGACAACCCGGGTCCCCTTGGGGATCCCCTTCCTTTGCGAATGCCCTTAGGATTCACAAAAGGCATCCCTCTCGGAAGAGGGGATCAAAACGGGACAAAGGGGAGGCACTTCACGGAGCTGAAGTACCTCGCACAGCTCATGGTTTGCAGAGCAGATGGATGCTTCACGATTCGGGAGCTGGGAAGATGAAAGGTCAGATTTTCCATCCGTTGGGCTCAGGGGGAGCCCGATATTTATAGGTAAGAGGTTCCACGGAGCGGATCTCACGTGTAACAAAGAGGTACTTGGTTGCTTTGCAACGCGTCACGAACATCAAAGGCGGCCGGGGAGCATCCCACATCCTTGATTCATGGTGGTTTTGTGAATGTCAAATTCATTAAAGGAGCCTCTCACCTCTTTTCTTCGTGGTGGGTTCGCCGATGTCAAATGTGTTCACGGAGCCTCCTGTCTCCTTGCTTCGCGGCAGCTTTGCGAACATCAAATGCATTCGCGGAGCCTCCCGCCTCCTTGATTCGTGGCGGTCGCGATGCTGGGGAACTCTGTGAAGGGGCTTCGTGAGGCAGTCAATGGGGCCTTCTTTGGGCCTCTTCTTTGTCCCTAATTTTGGTGCCAACAATGAGCTTTCACATGCTAATCGTTTTGAGGATGGGCTCCAATACTCCATATGAACTCAGGTGAATATCTTTCACCTATGTACATTTTATAAAATAGTTTATCATGCCCTTATCAATGCACATAACCTGAGGGATGGAATGAGTGTCGGGTTTAAAGGATCAATAT
Organism: Viscum album; assembly: GCA_963277665.1. NCBI lineage: Eukaryota > Viridiplantae > Streptophyta > Magnoliopsida > Santalales > Viscaceae > Viscum > Viscum album. The sequence goes on from OY728156.1 coordinate 1,852,149,700, forward strand.
CTTGTTAGTCCAGTTGTGGTTCCAGTGGAAGGAAATGTTTCTTCAAGGTTTCTTGTCAGGGAAATGGAAGCCCAAGTATTTAGTTTGATAGCTATATGGCATGTCATCAGTGTGGAAGACTGGGGAATAAGAAGACCTAATGTGATAGAGACCCTTTGGAGTTCCAAGCATGTGGCCGCATGGGGAACCTTGAGTGTTTCTATAGGACCATTGCACCATCTTCGAGTGGAAAAGGATCTGCACCAACTCCACCTTCAGGAGTGAGTTCTTTTATGCCACGTCAAGTGGGGAGTTTGAATAGAGCTAGAAGGTCTAGCCAAGGAGGAGGTCATGTATGTTGTAGTCCGAGCCCTGATCACAGAAACACCATCAGAGAAGTCATGATCATGGAAGTCCATATGTTTCACATGGCTATGGATCAGGTCAATTTCATGATTTACAGCAGATACCTGAGGATCAGGCTGTGAGACTATCTACAATACGAGGTAGTATTCAAGTATCCTCCATTGTTGTCTCTGCTTTATTTGACACAGGTGATTAAAACCCTTTTATTTATGTATCTATAATGTAATGTCTCGAACTAGAGATATTATATCAATATGGTGTAATAAACCTCAATACAACATTGGGGATATGAATGGAGGAAAAACGCCAGTGTAGGGACTGCCCCATTGAGGTAGGTAGTTACCCTTTCTTGTAGAATCTATTTTTTTCTAGAGATGATGGGATTCTATTTCATTATTGGAATGTAATGGTTGGTTCACTATGACACTTTTTTAGATGGCTATCACCGTAGGTTCTATTTTACATCACCAGAAAGAAGAAATTATCTTTTCAAGGGTGACTGCTATGTCTAGGCTGAGAGAGCTGAACCGAACCATCATGGGAAAGGTGAAGTAACCACCCAGAATGTAAATATTTTCATGGAGGATTAGGGTTTTATTCAAACTTATTTCCCTCTAGTAGTTGATCATTTTAGGGAAGTCTTTCTCGATGATTTTTCTGACTTACTTCCTTAGAGGGAGGAAGAGTTTAAAATTGATCTTGTTTCAGGAGAATCTCTATTGTCCATTCCTTCTTACAGGATGGAACCTTCCAAACTCAAGTAACTCAAGATGTAGTTAGATGATCTAGAGGCCAAAGGTTTTATATGGCCTAGTACATCCTCTTGGGGTTCTCCCAATATTTTCTCCAAGAAGACAGATAAAACCTTATGTCTATGCATTGATTATAGAAGGTTGAACCAGCTTATGGTCAAGAACCAATATCCACTTCCTCGAATAGATGACCTCTTCGACCATATCCGAGGATCAAAGGTATTCTAAAAAATCAACATATGATCAGTTTATCACGAGGTGTGAGTCAGAACATTAGACATACCTCGTACAACTGTCTATAGCAGGTATGGTATATATGAGTACCTTGTTATACCATTCAGTCTTACCAACACACCTTCCATTTTTATGGATTTGATGAATAGGGGTTTTCACCCCTATTTGGAATCTTTTGTTGTGGTATTTGTGGATGAAATCATGGTGTATTCTCTCACTCCTAGTAACCATGAAAAACATCTTGAGATCAATCTAAGTACACTGAGGGGGAACTAGCTTTATGCCAAGCTAGATAAGTGTCACTTTTGGATTGATAAATTCTACTTATTGGGTCATATTATCTTAGAATCAGGAGTATCGGTTGACCCTAAAAGGGTTAGTGCTATAGTTTCCTGGGAGCATCCCATGAACGTGTTTGATATATAAAGTTTCTTGGGGCTGTATGGATATTACAGATGTTTCATTAAAGACTTACCACGTCTTCCTTCACCCCTTTATAGTCTTATAAATAAGGGTGTCAAGTTCACATGTCTATAAAATTTTGAAAAATCCTTTCAGGAGCATAAAGGGAGGATTTTATCGGCACCTATTCAAATTCTTCCGAAACCAGGTATAGGTTATGCCATCTTCTATGATGCATCTAGAATTGTCCTAGGAGTATAACTAATGTAGGAAGACAAATTCCTTGTATACATATCATAGTAGTTGAGGAATCATGATAGAATTACCAGATACACGACCTTAATCTAGTATCATTTGTCCATGCCTTACATTAATGGAGATATTATCTATTGGGTGAGAGCTTTGTGGTGTACATTGACCACAAGAGCCTGAAATATACCCTTTCTTAGTGTGACTTCAACCTCAAGTAGAGGAGATGAGTCGAATATATACAATCCTTTTATTTTGAGCTTTATAGTAAGCTTGGAAAAGGAAATGTGGCTTCAGATGCACTAAGTTTGAAAACTTAAGCACATGCTGTACAAGAATCAAGTGATGATAGGAAGTTAATGGCCCTCTTTTCTAAACTATTTCTAGAGTTTTATGAAATTCATGAGAATTATTACCTCTCAACCTTGAAATTTACCTATTCCCTCCTTAAGAAGGTTAAGAGTGGGCAGTTTAAAGATCCTAAAGGTTTGATTCTCTGTGAGAGTATATCAGGAGATAACCCACCTCCGGACTGGTCTATGGAAAAAGATGGCATCCTATGTGTACATGGACGTGTCTGGGTTCCCAAAAACATGAGAGAGGAGTTGAATAAAGAGTCGCATGATTCTCAATGTGTAGTTCATCCAGAAATCTCATAGATGTATTGAGATATGTGATTCCAGTATCAGTGTCCTTGTATGAAATGTTAGATAGAAGGATTTATCACTAGGTGTTCTACCTGTCAGCAGGTGAAGGAGAAGCACCAAAGACCTCCAGGCTTGTTATAGTCACTTCCAGTCTCAGAATGGAAATGGAAAGATGTTATTATGGATTTTACTAGTCGTATTATCTAGGTGGTTGATGGGGTAGAAATTTTATCTGGGTAGTCATTGACCAACTAACAAAATCATACCAATTTATTCATATACATGAGACTTTCTCAATTGATGATTTGGGAAGACTGTACATTCGTGAGATTGTACGACTACATAGGGTTCCACATACTATCATTTCATATTGGGAATATGATTTCACTTCATAGTTCTGGCAAGCTTTGTAGAAATCTATTTGAACTTAAGTGCTTATAAGAACATATTTTCAAACTCAGTCCAATGGAAAATCGGAATGGATGATACAAGTTCTATAGGATATGCTCCAAACACATGTCCTTGATTTTAGTGGTTCTTGGGAAAAGAATATCCCTATCATCGAGTTCGCCTATAATAACAGTTTTCAGGTGACCATTCAGATTGATCCTTTTGAGGCCTTATATGTTAGGCCATTCCATTCACCCTTATTCTAGAAATAGGTAAGTGAGGAAGCCCTACTGGGACCTCATATAATTCAAGAGACTTTAGAATAGGTTAAGCTGATCAGGAAGCGTATGAATATTTCTCATTATAGAAAAAAAATCTTATACCAATCACCATCAACGATGTATATAGTTTGAGGTTTGGGATCATGTTTTCCTTTGGGAATCGATCAGGGATGCGCATAGACAGTTACAGAAGTAGGGAAATTTGTCGCCTCATTCCATTGAGCCATTTGAAATTATAGGGAGAGCCAGACCGGTAGTCTATCGGTTGATACCACCTCAGAGGTACCATTCCATGCACGACGTTTTTCAAGTCTCATAGCTTGGAAAATATCATGTCGACCCGTCTCATACATTTGATCTGGAGTAAGTTGAGTTAGATGCTGATTCTACCTTTGAGGAATATCCAGTACACATCATTGACCGGATCACAAACGCTCTCCTAGGCCGATCTATCCCTTTGGTACATGTGCTATGGCAGCACAATCGAATACTAGATGAGACTTGGGAGAGGGAAGCTGAAGTACATGCCCAATGGCTAGAGTTGTTCTTAGACAGTGTTTCCTTACCCTTGGAAGGATAACTTGGGGGAAAGTTCTTTTAAGGGGGGAAGACTATAAGAAACCAGTTTTTCACTCAGGTATAGATCTTTTAATTTTCATTCTAAATATTTTCTTTGGACCTAATATGGATTCCTAAGGGGTTTGAACAGGTCTCAGGGGTGTCCGGGGAAAGTTAGGAGTTTGGAACCCAAAGTTTTGGAAAAAAAGGCTTGGCACATGGTTTAGAGTAAACCAGGTTGGAATTCCACACAATTTTTGAAAACTGTACGGATTGTATTTTTTTAGACTGAGACACCTCGTACAGTTGGTGCATGACCATGAGACCTAATAGTGTGAACAATCCATTTTTCTAGGTACCCATAGATGGATTGCCCATGGTTTGATCAAACCATGCAGAGGATGTTATTTTAGGCAGAACCATCCTAAATGGTTTGCGCACGGTTTGTAACTACATGTAGAAAAACTATGCGTAGGCTAAAATTCTGGGTAAAATGACCAGAATTACCTTAATGATCTATTTACTCCACTAATATTCCCCGACTCATAAACCAGTAGTATTTTACTTTTTTTCACCCATTTGGAACTTTTTGAAGACCTAATAAAGGGATCCAGATATCTTCTTCATCTAGAAACCGATCAAGATTCCATTTATCATGTTCGATGTACAACGGTAAGTAATCTTGTCCTTTTTTTCTGTTCTTCTTCACTCTTCTACCTTCCATCATTTGACCATTTTCACATTTTCACATTTTCTTATAATCATTGATTTAGGAATACTCTTGTGGGGCCCATTGATTTCATCAGATCCTGTTTCTAAAATTAAAATTCAATGGTTATACTTGTTGTAATCGTATGGTTATACTCTTTCCAAATATATGATTAGTTTTTAGCGGTTACACCAACAACTCAATCCACCCCATGTTGAAGGTTATGATAAATTTGTGTTTTAGTGTTTTGGTAGGTTGGATCCACTGTTAGGGTGTTCTTTCTCTTGATTTTCCTAAAGGTGATCCTTCTTATAATAAATGGCTTGTTATTAATGAGATTTGTATGATGGTATGTACCATGTATGCTCACCACTTGATCCTCCTAAGGTAAGTGCTTAAAATTGATTATTAAATGTGAAATGTGAAATAGAAAGTATAATAAGTACATAACTTGGCCTTATCAATGAGATTGAATAAAATTTTCATGTCCGTAGCACCCCTTTCCATATTGATGGAAGGTAGTAGAGTGAACCTTAATAATTGAATATGCCTTAATGGTCAATTAAGACTTGATTAAATGGTTGTAACGCTACTTGGCCTATCAACACTAATGAAAGACAAGGTTTGAACCTAATGAATGATTACATGATTACATGATTACAATATAAAATAGGAATTGACTAACTCAAGCTCACCTTATATTCTGAGAGGAGAATACATTGGGACTCAGGAACCCCAATCTGATTCAAGGATGCAGTTTTCATAGGTTGACACCCACCTAGACTCTGGTTCTTTTCTATTCCTTGGATTCCTGGTATACTATCGTAGAGTCCTTTATATTATTACATAATACCTTGGATACACTCCTTGGTTCCATCATTGACTAGTAGGCTCCATGGTTAAATCCCATAGGGACATATCCTTGCTTAGTCATGTTTTACCTTGGTCGATCACATTGGACTCAGTAGGTTCCTTATTGTGAAATGATTTGGACTACGCTCCTGGGATTACACTCTTACCCCTTATGTAGACTTAGATACTACTGAGTTATAATTTTGTGAGAGATATGTTACCTTGGTTATTACCCTAGAACTCCATCACTGGATATCATTTTTAGGTTGCATTGTTACGTCTTGGGACCTTCACTACCTATACTATCATGAGGTGATGTCAGTGCTAGCTAAGCCTCATGTGACCTATTAACATTAAATGGTAATTACTTAATTAATTAACTGGTTACATGTTCAGACACCACCCAAGGGCTGACATAGGTACTTAAGTATTTAGTTATATTATACTGCTTTATTTAATTTATATATTCATTCCTACACACTGCTATATAACATTACATGGGCCATGTTTTATAGACATCATTGGTGGTGGCCCAATGAGATTTATCTTATAACCTATTTGGGAATATTTTGGTACTCAGAATAGATTACATGACTGTAGGTGATGAAAAGAGGAATCATACAACTTTGAACACTTGATTACCTGCTAATAGGATAGAGCATGATAGCAGATGATCGAGTTGGATCTCAGGATGATTTGAGTAGTCCTGTTTTATTTTACTTTGTGGAACATGTTATGACTATTGTCTTGTATCCATGTTTTCATGTTTTTTAGTGACATGACATTGGATCATCATTTCTCCAGTTGATACAATTACTGTTATTCTCTTATATCTATTGCATCAGTTTACTTCTAATATTTATTTATATTGCTTCCACTGTTTAATATTGTTTATATCCTTCCACTATGATACACTTTGGTAATGATCTCATAGTCTCCCCACATACAAACCCTAGGCCCTCGCAGCTTGTCGGAATCCTCTGGCGTTTAAGGAGATGCGCTTGAGGCCATGTGGCCCACCAGGATAGGGGAACAACTTATGTAGAATCTGGGTGTGGTATGTCACAATAATATAACCACAACATCAAACAATAGGACAAAATTAAAGGAAAATCCCCAAATACCCATGGAAACTCCTCACTCAAGGTGAGAAAGAGCCCACAGAACTCTCCCCACACCTACCTCTTAAGTCCCAAAAACCTTATCTTCAAACTATTGACCTCCAAATAATAGTGGGAATTCCAAATAATTAGGATCCTAGGGAAAATAATAATCAAAGGATCTCATACCATTTTGTAATGAACCAGGATGGGTAATACCTATATTGCATGCCCGAACTAGTCCGTCACATTCCCAAAGGGAGTTACCAATCCCTACAAGCTGAAAACTAGTACCTAGGCATCACATGAACACACTTGGGAATAATATATCCTGATAATCAGAGTAAAAGTGATAACAAGAATATAATAATAATCCGGAATGACCCATTTGTACGTCATATTCCCATCAAAAAACAAAAATAAATAAACAAACAATAAAAAAACCACTGTTAAAACCCTCTGCTACCTTGATATACCTCCCCTACAAAGAAAACCTTATCCACCACCAGTTCCATTCTATCCCCATTTGCATAATATAACTACCCTCCATTCATAGAAAGTAGTAAAAGACTAAGTTTCCATTATAATAAAATAAACTAAAGTTAAAACTAATCTATAGACATAACAATCTCTTTGTGACTAAACAAGTTAACGCTCAAAAATTAAGAACAATAACATGCCATGGGTGAGAATAAAGGATATGATGTACCTGTTACTAAAAATGATAATATATTTCTGAGAATAAAAGCACTCAGTAGGCCACGACTACCTTCAAAATCAATGGAAATCCCTTACTAATGTAGTTTAAAAAATTATAGTTTTAATTTAAAGTATAAGACAAGTTTTTCCATTCTTAATGAAACCCAATCAAATGTAAAAACATTCCGTAAAACTTTCCTTCTTATAAAATAAAAACAAGGATAGTTAAAAATTTTAATTTAAACTTTTAAACCAAGGAAATCAAGCCAAAAACTTTCCCTATTTTTCCAAAACCATACTATGAAAATATCATTTTCATATAACATTTAAATGAAGAGCCCATTTTATGAAAATTATTAAATAAATACACAAAATATTTTCCATTTTAAATGTTACTTTCAAAAAATATTTAAAAAATATTTTTAATGTAAGTTATGCCCATGAAAAGTGGTGTTATACCAGTTATAAAGAGAAATAGTATTACCACATGGAAAACCAAATAGTGTGAAAGATCAATCATAAAATAACAAACATGTCAACATATGCATAATTTAACAAGTAAGAAACTCACATAAACAACATACAATAAATAAGGAATAACATACCATACATATTATGAGGAAACACCACATGGATTAATGGGATAAAAAAATGAAAAGGTGGAATGAACTACAGGAAAGTAATATAGTCTCACACATACATCATTCAAATCACTCTCAACTACCCTCATCAGTGACATCCCACTAGACCGCATGCTACTCTCAACCAAGGTCGACTAGACAGTGTGTAATATCAACTAGCCACATCAGTGTGTCACTATTTCCCACCTAGAAGCCTCAGTCTCCTCATAGAATAACAAATAGAGGTGGTACTTGATTAAACAATGTCATCACATGAAAATAAAAAATCCCCAAGGGATAACACCACAATACCATCCTTTCCACCACACATAATACCCTTCAAAATAACCTTAACACAAAATCATGACATGAATCACATCACAAACATCCATCACATGGATAAACATAAAATCATAATCAAATTAAATGGGATCCATAAAGGAATAATAAAAATCACATTACAAAGTTCTAATCGAGCCTTCACTTATTACATATAATATGTATACATTTGGAAATACATTTAAAAATGTTCTGGAAACCAAACACCACCCCATGGAGATTGTAACCAACACCATAGCACAACCAAAACAACCCAAAGTAATCACTATTACATTTTAAGAAGGGTTTGAAACCCCCATGTTTAATAAATAAAGAACATATATTAAAACAAAATAATTTTTAAATAGAACCTGTATGAAACAATATTTCAAAATATTTTTTTAAAACATTTAAATCCCTTTATGAAATCCAAATAGAAATTTAAACAAAAACATGGCATAAAAACAAGGTCCATTCCAAGTATTTAATTTTCTTAAATCCAATGAAAACTAACAAGGGTTTTCACACCCATTTAAATACATGGGTAATCATTAAAAATTTATTTAAATATTTTACAAGGATCCACATGGAAAATTTCACAAATACTTGGCATGTGGACAAAACCCATTCCAAGTTCCAAAACAAGTCCAAGATCATTTTAAGAATACAATGAATTATAATAGGATTTTAAATTTACAAAAAGGTATTTAAAAGAAAAAAAGAAATTTATAACATGAAATACAATGGGGTTCTATAGAAACACCTACCTCAAATGGCAGCAGGTGAGTTGAAATAGACCAAAATTTTTTTGCTTCAGAATAAGATGATGAAACACACATGAAACCAACCCGAGATAAACTTAGAATTCCCTAAAAATAGAATAAATAAAAAAATAAGGTTAAAATTTTTTAACATAGGTTTATCTAAATGAATAAGTGACTAAAAGAATATAAAACACCTAAAATTGGAGGGAAGCGATGTTTATACCTTGAAGAGTAAAATAAGAATCTTAAATAAATAGGGAGAAATAATCATAGAGACGAGTAGCTTGCAAGGGGATAGAGGAATACAATATATAGAGGAGGGATGGGATGGCCGTGTGACATGAAGTATAAGAGAGAAGGGTAAAAGAAAAAATAATTTATTAAAATTAAAATAAATAAATAAAATAAGTAAAGAAAAATAATTTTGTTTAAACTGGGTAAACCACATGGTTTTTCTAAACTTTCACCAATCGTGTGCTGGCCTCTTCCAAGAAAAAACCCACCCACGTGCTTTCCAGTAGGCACCATACATTTGGACAAACTATTCTCCAACTATCCCAAATGACATTTTCTTATCGATGGATCCCCATGCATGATGGGCGCACAGTTACCACTAATCACATGAAATCCATGCATAAAACCTTATCTCAAAATTCTATTAAAATTCTAGTATGAAACTATCAAGAATATATAATGGCTCAAAATTTATTAAATTAATTAATTAATGGATATCCCCATGACACAATGAGTGTCACATAAGTCTTGTAGATATTTTCTCAAAAAATACAGTAAAATTTCCTACATAATCAGTCCCAAATCCTATGTGAAATGTAATCATGGTGACCATAAGAAGTGAAAAAAAATTTATCCTCAGAAAAATATGAGCCTGAGGATGGTCAACCAAAAGATAAAAATCATGATTCTAAAAAACATATATGGACCCCTAAAAACTAGTATAGGAAGGAAGGAACGAAAAGAGAAAAAAGAGAGAGTGGGACCAAGTCGGAAGGGGAAAGAGACACCCTTGAGGAGGAAAAAGGGAGAAGAAGGACCTAACACTCCAATTTAATTACAAGATTATTCAATACAATAATATCCAAGAATAGTAACTCTAAAAAGAAATTGTGGAAACTTTATTAAAATTTGAGATCAACATCCCCCTTCTATAATCTCTTAAACAAATTCCAAAAAATAATAACCAAGAAAAGGAGACTCTAATGGAATGAAATAATCAATTTAAGAAGAAGTGTATCATTTTTGATAAGCACACAAGTACTCACAAAATTATAATATCCATATAAATTTTCTATCCCTTTCACCATTAGTTCTATGTCTTTTTCAGATGCTTTATGTGATTTAGTTACATCAATAAATGTAATTCCTCACTCAATTGTTAGTTCTTTGTAGATTTGGGAATTAATTAAATGAAGAGTGATTGTGAAACTATAATATTGTTCTAATGATCTTTTAGCCAACATCTTGGATGTTGTGCTAGTGCAACACTAAAATATTTTATATGCATTTCCTTTGAAAAAACATTAAGTATTTGATATATTTACATACATGAAACCCTGAGTCTATATTAACAATAATATAGTGAAACCTTATAACCTAGCCATTAAATATTAATGTATTAATAATAAAAACCACATTATGAAAAAATTTATAAATGTTTTTATTAATGAAAATTTATTGATTAATGCATAATAAAAATTACTCAATTTTTAGTAAATCCTTTTTACACTTTAAAAATACATTTTCAACAAAAATGGTTTATAGAAATTGTTTAAACTTGAATGTTGTAATTAATTTCTAGAATTTTAATAAATTTTATTTCATTAAATTAATTTAACTTTTAAAATTATCATGTCAATATTATATTAGAGTGATTTTTTAGGATTTTTTTAAAAATATTTATGTTTTAGTTAATAGTGAAAAAAACCAATTTTTGTAAAAAATATAATGTTTTCAAATTAAATGTCCCATTTTTTTTAATGTTATCTTAAAGTAATATAATTACCTGTAATTATAAATTATATACGTAATTACATAATAATAATCATTATAATTGATTTTGAGACAAGTTCATTTTTGGGCTTAATTTTTTTTTTCTAAGAAGTGTTCTTATGCATGAAATGTGTATTAATCATAATAAATTAAATTAATAAATAAATATTAATTATTTTAATGAACTTTTTAGATTTTTTATCCAAAAATATATTTTAATATTGATTTGATGGTTTTTACAACGAATATAATGTAAATAAATTATGTTTTATGCTTAGATATTTATTATTTTGAAATGATTATTTGTTGTGGGTGAAAACTTACATAAAATTAAATTATACCAATTATATAACATGAATATAATAAAATATATTCAATATTATTATTTATAAATAATATTATAAATTAATAGTTTCAACTTTGTTTTTGGTCATAGTGAAAAGTAAAAATAGTAAAATTTTGTTACCATGGGTAATGTTAAAATGGTTTTATGGGGGGGGGGGGGTTAAATCATGGGATAAGGTTAGTATCACCACAAAAACCTATAAATTTATTATTTTTTGAAAATATTTAAAACTTATTTTAACCTACCTTTTAATCTCAGCATTTTGGGAAACTTTCCCATGAAAGTGACCTTAACTCATTGAAATATTTTAAGAAATTCCTTGTGCATCCCCTCTCACTTATAAAATAAAACTTATTATACTCCCTTGTTAACAAAATTTATCCTTCTATATTTGAAAATAACTATTATGAAATATTTCTATAATTATACCCTTAAAACTATATTTTTTTCTTCTCCTAAAAAAGTCCTTCAAATCTTAGAGAGTAAGCCAATAGAGGTCTCTCGAAGATGATGTATAGATCTTATCCAAGCTCTTAATTTTTTCTTTATTCTAATTCAAATAAACTTATTTTATCCATAAAAAAATAATTACTATAGTATAATAAATATATTGATATATTATTTTTATTATGAAACAACGATTTACCACCTCTTCTCAATCCAATGGGAGATTAAAGTATCGATCGTGCATATGTGTGGACTACTACCTGCATGTAGTGATAAGATTCATTTTACACTATCCCCACACATTGTTAGTTATTATGATATATTTAATGTTTATATATATGATATTTATTTTATAATAATTATTCTTTAAATGTGAGTTAATACTTTCCTTTCTTTTCTTCTATCCATCAAAAAATATAAACATCACTCATGCGTAGATAAAAAACTACCATCTCCACATAGTGAAATAATTAATTTTCATCATCGCTTTATATGAATGGATATAAATATGTTTAAAAGGAATATATATGATATTAATATCATGATTAATATTTTGGATATTAAGGAACCATGATCAAAGTGAAAAGGCCATAACCACTAAATCAAAACAAGCATGAAAAACAAAGTACCCAAAAAGCTCATCATCCAGATAAAGACAACCCTAAAAAGAAAATATATAAAAGATAGATAAGAAAAGTAAGTTTTACAAGAGATTATTATAAAAACTATAATATGTGTCACCACACATATCTTCATCCACTAATTAATCACAGTAGGCTAGGATCCTGAAGGACCACATCATATCCATTTCCATGACCGCTTTCTTTGACAATATATTTGCCACTTAGTTTGACTCTCAGTATGTATGTGAGATTACAAAGTTGAGTTGAGTAGCATAGTTGATACATTCAATCCATTGAGGTTAGATCCTCTAAGGAATTCCATTTTTTTGTTTTTTTCCTTCAAAAAAACATTAGAGTCATATTCAAGGAACAATGAATTACAATTTTAGTGGAAAACATATCCAATTGCATAAATAATATCTAATAATAATGATTTATATGCTATGCTGATTCTAGTGTAATGATAAAAACACCCTTTGACAAATCCATGATTTGTGCAAAAGACACCCCCACAACCTGAGGGCCCAGGAATACCAGACGTCACCCCATAAATGTTATCCTTAATCCATAGGTCGATTGAAGGGATCCAGTTAATGAACTTGATCATTATAGGTTTCTTGGTCAACCTACAACACCCAATAATATTAGAATATTCAGGTCATGCATAGTATTGTTCAAATCTCTTATTTTTACCATATAGGCCACATAAACATACTTTTGTATAATGATCATTCCCATGTGTAGAGAAGGATTATTTCCATCAAAGTGCTTAACATTTCAAGAATTCTATATAAATGAAAAAATGGACCCAACTACTGTATATAACAGATTATGTACTTAATCACTAAAATCAGCATTGTATATTTCCTCCATGAGCCCATGAAACTACATATTTCTTCCAATTATCAAACCAAAAATCAAGCATGTGTATTCATATAAAGCACGTGCAAAACCAAATTCCATAAACAAATGATTCATATCCTCCCATGATTAAAGTCAGATAGTACCGGCAGAAGCAAGTTGGTATCCAAATCTCTGGATTTGATCCTGAGTGGGCATGTGATATTTCAATATTTTTCAAAAAAGGAGGAATTTGGAAGGTTTAATGAAGCAGATTTTGAACATCATTGACCACCATGGTGGTTGGGTGGAACTGTCACATACTTGTGTGTTCAATTCCTTGGTATTAAAGTGTCCATGCCAATTGTGTTTCCATATGAGGGTTTCACGATACCTGAAACCACACCTCTGAATTTCAAGACTAGTTTTAATAGGAATAAATATTTCAAAATTATATATTTGTGACAAAAAATAAACAATAAACATGTGATAAATCTAAGGTGTAATGATGATGGTATCCTATAGTGGGTTATCTAGTCAAGTTTTAGTTCAATAGTTGATATTGGATCCCCTTCTAACAATCCATTTTTCCCTGATTTTTTTTGAAATAATGATTTATGAATGTACAAACATAGGATGTTAGGTTGATATTTATAACCATTTAGGACTCTCCCTTTGAACCTATTTGATAAAAATTAATAGGAATCATCATAATTAATTAGTATCCAAGTGATTTTCCTAATAAGTCCATCATTGAAGATCTTTAGATCTTTAATTCCAAGCCCTCCCAAATCGATGGGTTTAATGAAATCCTTCCATGAAATAGTAACCAAATTATTTTCATAAACTGAACCAGTATATATGATGTTTATAACCATTACGTGTAGTTCCTTTATGAGACTCCTAGACCATCTATAATGTGAGAAAGAATAAACAAACCTGGAGGTGATTACAGATTAGGATTTTTCTAAAAATATTAAATGAAAAGATGTTATATGGGAAATTTATAAAATGTTATTTTTGGTTACAATAGACTTATTTCCCTATGAACATTATAAATAATGATGGAATAATAGTTAATCTCTCCAAAACAAATATTTTTAATAAATAACCAATACCTACAATGTTACTACTATTTGATGTTTTATTGGATTAAAAGGCTATTACTAATGGTTTTATGAAAAAATGTATGTTTATCTAACTCACTAACTATGTTAACAAGAAAAGGGAATAATTTTTATGGTTAATAGAATGTGATCACTATTTTAAATAATTAAAAATAATATTGGAAAATTCTTTAGTTTTTTCTATACTCTCAAGGTCTGGATATTTTTTCATTTATAATGGTGCTTCACTAATGGGATATGGTGGTGTTATGATGAAAAATGATCATTTAATTGGTAATATTGGAGGAAAACTTAATCCTTGTGGGTTAAATTACCATACACATGTTATGGAATTAGATTCTATTGTATTTTATTTAAAAAATTATAGAATCATTTATATGGATCCAAGTGTGAGATATATAAAAATAATAAATGATTTAAGATTATTTTTACTCAGAAGAAGTTGAAAATGAGATAGATAAGATATATGAAAATGATAATGGATTACAATTGCCTGATTCATTATCATATTGGAAAAGAAAAAAAAAATTTTCGGCGATTTTAGTAAAAAAAACTAATTCCACATTAACCATGATAAATTTGTAAAATGACCCTTTAGATATTGATTTTATAAATCTTTTACAAGAAGTTTTAGATGTAGGAACTTCATCTATTTTGATTCAGGTGTTAGTGAAATCATCTCTATCATACAACATTATGAAATCTCAGAAGGAAGATTGTGAGTTTTAGAAAAAGGTATAATTTCTTAATAAGGGTAATCCAAGTGAATATAATGTTGATGAATAATGTGATTTAAGATTTTAAAAAATATTATGTGTATTTTTTTCCCTATAAAGTGGAATTTGTTAAATGATTCTCGTGGTTCCCCATTTTTTTCATCATATAATAACTAAGATATACTTAGTCCTTTGAGAGTATTACTGGCATGATGAAATGAATTTATATACTATTGATATTACCAAGAAAGTTTTACCTTTTCAATAGTTTAAAGTAGAACAATATTTACCAAAGGGGATCTTTAGCTGTTCTAGAGCTAGAGTGGAAATGGGAAAAAAATCAATGGATTTCATGGTGGGGATACCAAAAAATTCTCAAGGTAACTATGCGGTTTGGGTTATTATTGATTGACTGAATAAATGTCTATATTTATTTCCTATACGAGATAATATTTCATTAGATCTAGATTCATGAATATACCTATATGAGATAGTCATCTTACATGAATATGTTATCTTCATTGTATCTGCACATGATCTCAGGTTCACCTCTAATTTTTGGAAAGGCCTTTAGAAGTCATTTGGTATTAAGTTAAATTTCAGTACATCATTTCATAAACAATTTTAGGGATAATCAGAATGAATAATTTGGACTTTTTATTATATTCTTCAAGATTCTTCAATGTAATAATCAATAATTTGATATCAATATCTTTCTTTGATAGAGTTATCTTATAATAGAAGTTTTCATTTATGTGTAGAGATGGTGAGTTTTGATGAATTATATAGAATGTAGTTTCAGAACAATGTTTTTTAGGATGAAGAAGAAAAAAGGATGTTTATGGGACCTGATTTATTAGAGGAAATGCATGATAGGGAGAAGTTAATATAACAGCATTAATATAAAGCTAAAATCAGGAAAAAATGTTTTGTGAATAACAATAGGAAATACCATTCAGTCGAGGTAGGAGATCATGTTGTTTCTTAAAATATATCAAGGGAAAATTGTTATAATTTTTTTCATGAGGGAAAAACAAGTCCATAGTTTATTAAAATTAATGAAATTTTGTGGAATGTTTGACTAGTTTCCTATCGAGTTTCCTTTCCTCCAAAATTATCCCATCTAAAAACTGTTTTTCATGAATCAATGTTAAGTAAATATGTGTTGGATTCATCTCATGTTCCAATCCTTAAGGTATTTCCTTTGAAATATAAAATTTTATATGAGGAATGACCTATTCAGATTATTGACAGAAGGTACAATGTAATGAGGAACATGGTAATTGAAAAGGTTACAATTTTGTAAAGAAACTGTATGGTTGAAGAATCAACATGGGAATATTAAAATTCTATAAGGTAAAGGATTCTAAACGTGTTTAATAAGTGAATAAAATTGATGTGATGCAATATCCAAATGGGGGGGTATTTAACAACCTATGTACTGATAGAATATGTTTCATTCATATTTATTACTATTCTTGAATTAAATCATTAAATTTATTTATGTAATTATTAAAATAAAAAAATGAAATAGTTATATTAAACTGATTTCTCATTTTTTTTATATTTAAAATTTTAATTATAAAATTATAATATGAAAATATTTATTTTATCTTTGAATTGAGCAATTAAAACTAGTCTTAAGGTTTTTTTAAAATTTTCATAAAATACTGATTTTTCAATGAATATTAAAAAATAATGTTTTTTATTTAAAAATTTCTTTTATTTCACTATATTTAAAAGGTATTTTTTTATTTTCAACTTTTAATTATTTCATTTTTATTTAATTGATCTAATTATTATTTTTTAATTATTTTACTACTTGAATTTTTTAGTAACATTTTATATTTAAAAAATTAATATTTATCAAAAAACATTTCTTTGTGTTATTAGGTTTAATTTAAATTAAATTCTACATAATATATGGTTTTAATTTTATAAAAATGGATATAATATTTGGAATTAGTTTGTTTAAATTTAGTAAGTAAATCCCATTAATATTTTGGACAATATGAATAATAATATTAAGTATTTTTATGAGCATGGTAGAAGGTATATTGGATAATTTATGGTAATAATAAATTGACAAGTACTAGAAAATAACCATAAAAATTACCCAAATATATTTGATGATTAAATTTCAACTATAATAATCCATGTGTTTAATTAATGAACTCTGGGAGCCACTTGGTTGACATTAATACCTTTATAGTATTTTATTTGAAGGAATTTCAAGCTTACCACACTATATTTTAGTAAGTGTAATTTTATAAATATGTTTATATCTAGAATATATGTTCTAATATAAATGTTTTTTTTCATCATGGTAATTTTTTAATTTTTAGTTAATGAATAAATACATTATATGCTTTTACAACGCTTCGGTAGTAATTATTCAGTTGATGCAAAATTCAAATAAATGATATTAAAAATATTAAAATAAATAAAATTTTATATATTAATTGTTATACAAGAATTATATAAATTAAAATGATTTTTTCGTATATAATAAAATAGTTGGATTAAATTTTAAATGATTTCCTGATTATTTTAAAGAAAAATTAATGGATAGAATCAAATTCGACATTAATAGTATTTTATGAGACTAATATATTATAAAATTATTTAAGAATAATGAATATCATAAATAAGAATATAGGGTATAATATATGGTATAAAATTTCATCCCATGTTAATTTAAATTCATTTTCTAAGGTTTTGGGGCTAGGGTTTTTTTATTATATTTTAACATTCTAAGAAATTCCAAGAGTGACCTTCCCCTCTCTTATAAAAGGGATCATCTTCTTCATAATCCCTCACAAATCAAACCTCATTGTGTTTAGTTAGAACATACCCAAATACCATCCTATAGTCCCTCCCCTAATTCTACATGATTGCATTTAGGCATAACATAAATCTTTGATTGTATAAGGTGTTTATCAAATGTGTTTTCCCAAAGTAGAGGTGTTGTTTTTAATCAAGTGTTTTTGTTTTATTTCTTATTCATCTCCATTAAAACATTTTTAAACCATGATAAAATTATAAATCTAGTAACCCACATACACTATGATTTTATTATGTTAATGTGATGATCCATATCTATATTCACATCCCTAAATTGAGAAAAGAATTCAACATTCACGTGTAGGGAGGACTACCGCCTCACAAACCGATGTAATTCATTTTCCATCACAATATATTAAGATTTGTTATAATTATGGTAATAATTTTTAAAAATGATATTCATGGAATACTTATCATTAGTATTAGATATTATAAACAATTGAAATTCATATATTTCCATTCATAGAAAAATTAAAATGTTTTTTATGCGTACATGTGGTCTACCACCTCCACTAACAGATGTGATTTGTTTTCATCACCACATAACATGAATGATAAATATAAGTATATTTAAGGAAAAAATATTATATATATATGATATTACTATAATTATGGAATGATATAATTATACTTATCATACCCAATATTATAACACTATTCATTTTTCACAACCATATTTAATGGATGTCTTTAAAAGTATAATTTATGTATAAAAATGAAATTTATGTCATGATAATTATTTTGGAGAAGATAGATTAATGATCCTAGAAAAATTCCTTCTAATTACCAATGTTTAATTAAGATAGGGAGGTGTGAATCAGTTATATCATTTTTCTTTGATGTAATATTTCTTTAATAACAACCTTTTTCTCATATTGAAGAGTTATCACTTTGATGAAAATAAAACATTCACACATCCATAGGAAAACAAGAATTTTAAAGGTTCACTCCTAAACAAGAGAATCTTTTCATTGTAATGGTTCAAAAATAATACAATAGCACAAAATACACTATAAAAACAATACTTTTATGTGTATAAAAAAACTAGGAAATAATTATACACTTGTGTAGCACTATGATCAATAAAAAATTATTGTTCTTATTCTAGTATTATGGATTTAAAACAAGTGTGTGTAATAAGTTAAAAAATGCTCAACAATGGTTCTAAAACATTTCACAATATTTCTTCAATAGAACCCCCTTTTCAATTATTCAAAACACAATTCTTCACTTTCCTATAAAATATCAGGTAGAAATAATCATTTTATACTTTTAACAAAAACTCAATCTAATTACATAGTCTATTTTCTTTAGTATGATTCTTTAGTCAGATAAAAAAATATGAATGGATACTCAAAAAACAATTTTAAAAAACTTTTATATTTCCTCATAAATCTCAGTATGATGGTTCTTTCTGATTTAGCATCCTCATCATTATTTTTATTCTGTCCAAAAAACTTCCTTTGGAAAACTCAGTTCAGGAACATCACTTCTTCACCCAAACCTCCATCAGTCAATATCTGTCTTCCATGCATGAACAATTTTTAATTGCCAGAAATCATGTTTTACATCCTTCTAATTATAAATTATCTAACAATAGAATGGGTGGTAATTAAAAATTGTTTACCCGCCTAACCAAGTTTCCATAAACAAAACATTTACATTCATTTGGACTCCATATTTGACTCATTTGTTACTTCACAAATCTTATTGATTATTCTCCAAAATTCTCAAAAATTAATCAATATTTGAAATTATAAAATATTCATCATTCTGATACACATTTTATTATGATAATATTCTTCATGAACATAAAACGTATGTAAAACTGAAAATTCTTCATTATGGTGCATTGTAGCAGTTTAAAGATGAAGGAATTATAATTCCATAGATTTGTACCAACTAAAACAATTATACCATAAAAATTGTTACAATTTTTTTATATTTCAACTTCTTATCATAAAAATCATCACAACATTAAAATATTCTTAAAACCCTTATAAATACTTCAGAAACTTCAAGAAAATTCACCTTCTATTAAATTGTTTGAAAAACACTCAGACTGATGATCATGCATATGATGAAGTTCAACGTACATTGACTTATCAGTTTCATTATAAATGTAATGTATCAGTAATTTTAATAATATGGTGGATCATTTTCACAACTTTTCAAATGAATATTGACCAAATTTGAAAGAAACCCAATAATTATTGCTTTTCTACTGACCTACTAAAAAACAACAGAACTAAAATTTCCATTTCGATGAAAATGGTTGACAAAACTATTGATCATCATCTGATTGATCAGTCTCTGATCCCAATTTTCATCTGTCAAAATTACTCCAAAACACTAGATTACTTCAAATATAAATCCTCTTTCAATGCCCTTTTAATACCTACAATTTGTTCGATGGATCAATGTTAATACTCCTCCGATGAATCAGTGGAACATCATGTCCAATAGACCAGTTCAAGAAGGGAATCCATTCTTTTAGATTCTATGTAACTAATTATTGATCCTTTTGATAGGTTCATTCAATTAATTGGACAATCCAAAGAATTATATTGTCTGATGGATTGGTCGATCAGTACTTTAGAAACATCAAAACTCTTATCATTTGGACAGAAATTGCGTCCGGTGTTACTCACACCAATGAACTAAGACCGGAAGACTCTGGAATCAAAATTATTTTGTTTCAAAAACTCCTTCATGTATCTTGATGTATTCCATTTTGGTGGGGATATTAGGATTTTCATATTATCATCTAAAATACAATGAAATTTTTGATAATCTCACATCACTCCATAATCTTCTGTCTTCCCATCCAAAATAAATTTGGATTGGAAACACTTAGAATGGCTGAACACATTTTCTCCCACATGAAATCATAACTATTGGATCATAATTTTATAGATAACTTATGATATTGGAATCAAAGAAAAAAAATAATCTTCACATTTTTTGGTAGATATTCAAACTCCAAAAAAACTACTCAGTCCGGTCAGATACTTCATTACAGAACCAAGGTGAGTCCGAAAAAACATTTCACCAAGAAAACAACTCAAGAATATAAAACCAAAACTGATGTTTTTTCTTACTAAACATGAATTCAATATTTTTATTATGGTATAATTATATCTAATCACCAATACTTAGGAATTGATTTTATTTTTATGAGGACAAAAAATAGTATAAACTTATTTTAGTATCTAAAAATAATTTTCAGCCAACATGGTACCAACAATCACCCCCTTTCAATTTTTTTTCAACCAAGACTCATAAATCACTAAAATTTAATGGAATTTTATGGATTAATAATCTAAAATTCTATGACCATTTGAGAATACTCATTGTTGGAAACAATAATAATTAAAAGCAAAACCATGTTTTTCTGAAAGTAGTGACTTACAAAACATATTCAACTTTCAATCACTCAAACTATCCACCTCTTCATAAATTCTCTCACAAACCTATAAATGTTTCCTACAAAAACTTCAACAAACATTTAGTGTAGTTCAGACAATAACATGCAGAGTATGTAGATGACCCACAAATCCAACTAAATACACGAATAATTAAAATTCATAGCACATATCAATTGATAGATTTATGAAACATCATTTTTATTCTTATCTCACAACACTATACATTTATTAGATGAGATTTGGGATAGAAAAACATACCTTAAACCCCAAGTGAATGATTTTGGACACCCATATACAATCTAAATTAGAAAAATTACACATTATTTAATTTTTTGTAAAAATACCAGTAAATTATTTATATTTAGAAACATAATCCAACTTTATTTATTTCATCTCCACATACTCTTTTATGAAGTTATATTTGATTTAAATATGTTTTTAAAGATAATTTTGCACTATATTTATTCTATGGTTTATAGAACTCTGATTATCACAACCGAAAGGACTATGTAACTTCACTTGAATAAGTAAGTCTTCCAAAAGATTCTTCATCCACATATGTTGTGTTAGCTTTAATGGTGAAGAAATAATAATATTCATCCATACTAATTGATATTGAGTCATATTTCTCAGTATTCAAACTAAAAAAACATTCCGATTAAATGAAAAATACATTAAATTGGGTTTTTTTATAATCTAAACTTTCTAAAAAATCATCATCTGTATAGACAAATAAATAAATTACTTTTTAGTTATAATACTGTATTCATATTTTTTTATTTATTTGATATATTTGGGAATTAATTTTCCATCCAAAAGATGTGATTTTTTCAGATAACATTGGAATATTTTATATAAGGTAACTATTTAAAAAATTTCTTGTCTTAAGGTATTAAAATATAAGAAACATCTAATCATCTTCTGAAAATTATTAGAGTCAGCATCGTTACCTTCTCCATAATTAGTTCACTTTTTTACCACTGAAACTGGTGTGGAAACGAGTTTTAAATTTTCCATTCCAAATATATTATGTAGTTCCTTATTATACTTTTATTGAGAAAAAATATGTATTTCTTATTTTGTGAGATTTTTAACCCAAAAAATAATTTCATTTCACCATGCATGGAAATTTGAAACAACTTCTTTATTTATTCAAAAAACAATTCACAAGTAATTTCATAATTCGTAGAAAAGATAATTTCATCAATATAAACCCCAAAAATGAGGAAAATATCTTTACTTTATATTGTGTATAGATTAATATCAAATCTTCCTTTTATTAAAATATACCTTTATTAATAAGGTGTCCTACATTAAGTATCATGGATTGGGATACTCATTTAGACCTTAAAATATTATCTTCAATGTTCACACACAACTTTCATCCTTCCAAATAACAAAACCACAAGGTTGTTCAATATAAAATTCTTCATCAAATTATCTATTCAGAAATGATGACTTCACATCCATCTAAAAAATTTCATAACCTCATTATAAAACAATTACCAAAAAGATTCTAATTATCTATAACCTTGTAACTAGAGAAAAAGCCTTATCAATATCAATGCCTTCAATCTGTGAGTAACACTTTAAAAAATTGATATGTTTTTAATCACATCACCATCTTCATTTAACTTGTCCTAAAAGACCCTATTCGTACCAATAACATTTTTTCATTTAGTGTAGGTAAGAGTTACCATGTATCATTATTCTTAATCTGAGCTAACTCTTCAATCATAGTATGAATCCATTAAGGATGTTCAAAATCTACTGTATCACCTTTTGGATCAGATTATAAATATAAAGTATTATGTGTAATAATTATTGATGTTATTATGGTTGGATCATTATAATGTTAATCACAATTTATTTTTCAAGCTTCTAGTTGTTTCCTTAACCAAGGATAAGATGTTCAAAAATCTTCCTCATCCCTGAAAATAGATGAATCTGATTCTTCCACCACTGTGTAATCATAATTATTGGAATCCTTCTTATGTTTCGTTCCAAAAATTCTATCATCATCTACTTATTCCTCATCTACATGTGTTTGTGACACATATTCATTATCTTTTTCAATAAATTTTACATAAAAAGAATAAACTAATCTTACTATTTCATTATTGAGACATCTATATCCTATTCCAACCATAGAATATACATGAATGATTACATATTCACATCCTTGATCTAAATTTCCAAGGATTCTATATTTATTCATTATGATGTAGGGACTCACAAAAACTATTATTTGTTTTAAACTTGTAGTTTTATTATAGAAAATTTGACAAGGATTCATATTTGAAGTTGGATCAAAGAAACACTAGTTTTGAATATAAATTTATGTGCTCATTTCTTATCTATATAAGTAATGGGAAAGAACATGTTCATATAGCATAATATTCCCCATTTTAACCAAAATTATTTTCTTCCTTTCAGGAACAATATTGCATTGTGATGTGTATGGTTTACTAAACTAATTCTGAATTCCATGTTTTTTTGTTAAATTTTAAACTATTTATTTTTTTACTCAACATAGTTATCAGTTCACAAATTCTTCAAAGAATACCCACATTCCATCTCATCTCTTATCCTAAATTTTGGAAACAAATTAATAGATTAAAAATTATGTTTCATATACATAAAATAAGTAACGTGAGTAAATTCACCAATGAATGAAATGAAGTACTTATCTCCAAAAGTTTACTATTTTTATATTGTACCAAAGATACATGAATCAATAAGATCCATGTGTTGAGTTGAATGAATATCAACTTTATTATCCACATAGTTTATAATAATCATTTTATGGAAACTAATGAAACACAAATGTCTTATTCTTTACATATTAGTAATACCACAAACACATGCTCACCTTGATAAATTTCTCTTGTTTCTCTGAAAAATATTTCCCATCCTTTAATGCCACAACTTATTTTATTCCATTATTCTTATGTAAAATCAGTTTTGTACTTTACCAACCTGAGAAATTTATTTTTATATGTTGACCTATTGTAAAAACTTCTCCATCTTCCTCTATTTTCAAAAAAATCCATATTTTCTAAAAATAATATCATTTCATTCAACAAAATGTTGTTAATTACTCAATAGAATGTGTCTCAAACAATCAAAAAACAAGGATTTATTGTATTTTAATTTTTCTTCCCCAATAATATCAGATCAAGTGTCATTGATTATGGGGGATTAATTATTTAAAAATATAAATATTCCTTATTTAATTTATTTTATATTAATCAATAACTGCAAATATCATTTAAGTTGTGAGGATAAATCACCATTACAAATCTAGGATCATTCTTTTTTAAAATGATTGAGAGCTTTTTCTACAATTAGAGATTTCTCATTCCCTTTAAACTTATTCTCATTTGACTTTTGAGATTTTTTTATAAACATGTTGTTTTTCCAATAACAAAACATAAAACCATTTTTAATGATTTCCATTTTCTTCACATTTTTATCAAATAGTTTCCAAAGGTTGGAACCTATTTTCCCCTTTCAAAACATATTTCCCGAATTTCATCCAAGAAAGGATTGATTCCCCTTGATATTTTATTTTTATAACTCATTAAATAGTTTTAATTTTGTTGATTAAACAAACACATATTTACTGTATGACCAAATCGACCACAATACCTGTTGTAATCATAGAAATAATATTTACCTCTTTATCTTCCATACTATTTGGAATTTTGAACATGATTCTCCGGAACATTCTTATCTTTCACATCAGAACTTTGTTGAGATGCAAATTTTTTTATCACCCAGAATATTTTTATTCAATTTGGGTTTCTTCCCAAAATTATCAGAACAAAAAAAGTAACAAAATTTGTTTCTAACATATAAATTTCATAACCATCTGAAATCTCATTATTTTTGGTTTTTCCAAAAACATGACTTCCCCAGATATCTTATTATTAGGAACAAAATCAGCATTCTATTCAAACTTTAAAGGTATATTTTGTAGATCCATTTTAGGTCCACCAATAAAAAATCTTTCACAAACATTAGAGAACAAGTTCCTGAATATTTTGACTCCCTAATCATATTTATGATTTTTTTGAATAAGTTAAATTATTTTTCCATTTAATTTGAATTTAATTAAATATTTTCATTCCTATTATTTTCCTTCCCAAGATACTTATTTATAAAATGAACATCATACAGAAAATTAGATTTCCCTATAGTAATACATTCTTAATTGTTTGTTTTAGTACACGACTTATTCAACTTCTTGATTTAATTTTTAAATCTTATTAAATTTATAAGAAATTTTTTGTATTTTATTTTTAGTTGAAACTATAAATCAGTCTCTTCCTATTAAAAACTACTACTTAAAAACACTTCATCATTAACTCCTACAATGAAATTAATTTCTCCTTCAATATCATTGATTTTTTACGCTTAATGTTCAATGTCATCATCTTCATTATATTTGAAAAAATATTATCCTTTTTGATTTGGAGAACATTCTATTATTTACCTTGTGAAAATATTTTTACTTATCACCCTATTTATTCCAAAATATTATTTCCCTTATATCATCTTCATTACTATCATTTTTCATTATTTCATTAAGGTAAATTCTCTGTAAAACACCCAATAACTCAACATTTAAAATTATTTTTGGTAATTTTACCATTATAAATTATGTAACCACATATTAAATTTTTATAAAATAAGGATACGTGTTCATCAAGATTATTACTAAAATCATTTTTGGTTTCATAATCTCCAAATTCTTCTTTTTTAAGAATCTTCTTAAAATTTAATATCTTGGAAATATTGAAGGAAATTTCTAAATAAAATTTTTCTTTTTCTTTAATCGCATTCTACATTCACATTTCATAATTAATGAGAGTAAATTTAAGGTCATGAAAATATACAATATTAGTATCTTTATAATCCAAAGATGAAACTTTGGAATCAAACATCTCATGTGGAACTCTCAGGTTCATTTCAATAATAGTTGAATCATCAAGCTCTTCACCATGAAATCTTATGGTGCTAAAAATATCATTCAACCTTGTGAAAAAGTCTCCAATAGATTCATACTCAACCATGTTAATATCATCATAATTCAAAATCTATATCTGTTACATATATTTGTTAAAATTTATATTTCCTTTATAAATATTTTTAAACTTTTCCAAGACCCCTTTAGTAGTATCAATTCCCTTCACTCTTAGGAACTCACATTCTTTATATGACTAGAGTAATGAATTCTTATCTCTTACATCATTCTCATGATTTTTCCTATCCACAAATGTAAGAGGATCATATAAAATAAGAATAGGGAAAAAAATATTTTCATGTATAAAAAAATTCATACCCTAGATATATAAGATATGGAAACATTATATCTTTTTGAATATTATTGTTTTTTCCATAACGAAATGAAATACCATTACTACCCATACAATGAAAATTCTCCATAACAATTTCTATAAAAATACTTCATCAAAGAGAAAAAAGGGAACTAAGTCTCTTATAATAAGTGAAAAGGACCACCTAAGATCAATGAATCACTTAGAAGGGGATGGAGGGAATCAGTTATATCTTTTTGATTTTATGTTATCTTTATTTTATAACTACCCTCACCTCCTGTTAATGATTTATCACTAATCTAAAAACAGAACAATCATACATCTCTAGGGAAAAAAGAATTTCCAAGGTTCTCTACTAAACAAGAGTAGCTTATCCTTGGAGTGGTTTGTAAATAATCTAGTACTGCACAATCCACTAGAAAAAATCCTTTTTATGGAAACAATATATAGATAATACCCTTAAACATGTTTATCACTATGTCCAATACCAAAGTGTATGTTCTTCTTCTATAATTACTGATGTAAAAAACGTTTGTGTAAAAAATTATGAAACCTTCAATAGGTTGATAAAAATATGTCATTTTGATAAATAAAAAAACCCACTTGTAATTATTTAAAAAAATCAACACCTTCCAACCTAGTACTTGTTAGAAATAATGTTTCTGTACTTTGTACAAAAACACAGTCTGATTTCTTAGACCAATTTCTTTCACCCAATTCAAAATTCCAGAAAACAAATAAGCCTATATACACTATAATTTTTTTTAGTACTTATATCAATACCTAGATATCTCAGTCTAATGTCCTAGAATGATATTATATCATTTTTTTCCTTCTTCTTATATATGGAAGACTTCCTCAAGAAAAATCTATATAGAAACTTCACTTATTAACCAAACCCTTAATCACTCTCCCTCTCTATTCCACATAAGAACAATGTTTCATAGTAAGAAATTTCATTGAACATCCTTCTATTTATTGGTGAGGAAAACGTGGAATGAGAAGGAATATGAAAATGTTTTACCAGTCAACGAAATTCTCAAAAACAAGAATATGATTTTCAATTTGGCTTCATATTTTACTCTTTCCAACACTTATCGAATGTTCTTGATTCTTATTAAAAAAATTTAATATTATCCAAACATCATCAATATTTGAGAAAAAAACATTTTTCAGTCTAATAGAAATGTTATTATGATATTGTTCATCCTGATGATGAAACTTATGTAAAAATAATAATTTTTCATTCTAATATTTCATAACAATATAAAGATGAATGAAATCTTATTCCAATTATTTATATTAACTGGAAAAGTATACCATAAACATTATTGAAAAAAATTTAGACTTAAAATACATCTCATAAGAATCATCCCAAATTTTAATGATTCTTAAAACCCTCAAAAATAATTCTCCAGCTTAAGGAAAATTCTTATTTTATTAAAATTTTTAACAAACACTTATATCAATGATAGTTTGCCCAATGAATTTCATCATCCATTGAATTATCAGTGTGAGTATATATCTGATGTATCATTCCTTTCTTCCCTCTATTGGATTAGCATCACTCCTTGTCTGATGAATCTTGATCCAATTTTAATGAAACCAAATCATGGTTTTTTTTCTCCCAACCAAATGAAAAAAAACATAACCTGAATTATCATTCTGATGAAAATGGTTGTTTAAATTTTTTATCATCAACTCATTGAATGGTATCTGGTCCCATTTCTCATTAGTCCCAACAACTCAAAAAAACATGGTCTACCTCGGATAGAACTCTAATTTTGATGTCATTTTTATACCAACAATATGTATAATAGATTGCTATTAGTACTCCTACGATGAATCAGTGGCACACTACATCCAATGGACCAGTGACAACATAATCTTATTTCATTCAAATTATCTACAAATGGTACTTTCTCCATTGTATTAGTTCATTTGGTGAATCTGACTATCTGATGGATCAAATCTTGTGATGGATTTAATGATCATGTTTTAAAAACATCAAACTTCCCATCCTTTGAAAAAAAAACTACATATTATGATACTCACAACAATGAATTAATACCGAAAGTGTATGAAATCAAAATTCTTTTCTTATACAAACTGATTTTTTTTATCATGATATCATCATGATGTTGAGAAAATTATGATTGGAATAGAATCACATGAAATATATTGGAATGTTCTATAAAATAAAATAACTCCATCATCTTATGTCTTTATATCCAAACCTCAATCCTATTGGGAACACATAAGTAGGAAAAACACGTGTTATTGCCCCTTCATTTATAATGCTTGGATCTAATGTTTACAGACAACTTATTCTATTGGAAGAAGAAAA
The DNA here is from genome assembly GCA_963277665.1 of Viscum album. Lineage (NCBI taxonomy): Eukaryota > Viridiplantae > Streptophyta > Magnoliopsida > Santalales > Viscaceae > Viscum > Viscum album. The sequence goes on from OY728156.1 coordinate 1,852,178,687, forward strand.
AATAGAATATCATCATCGGATTTTGTTCGGAGACATTCATCATCCGATATAACTTATCACTCATGCAAAAAACATCATTCCATACCCAAGATGAGTTTGAAAAAAAATTCACCTGAAAACATTTTCAGAACATAAAATCGAAATCGATTGAAATTCTTATTAAACATGCTTTGGATCATATATGTCTCGTACAGTTCTATCAGATCAACAATACATAAAAAGTGTTGTTTTTTTCAAAATTAAGAAATATAAAAATATTCAGCATAAACTTTTTTCATCATATGAAAAAAAAATTCATACAACATGGTCCCAACACACTGTTTACCATGGTCATGTTACAAAAGTCATTTTTCACTTACAAAACATATATACTTGAAATCTCTTATAGGAACCTAATTAATTAATTATTATATATAAAATTGTAATGAGGGAAATAAAAGGAATAAAAAATTTGAAAAGGGTTATCAAAAAATAAATTATTAATAAATTATTTTTATTTTAGAAGATAAAAAAATTATGTGGAAAATTAGAATCAATGGTAAGGGAGTTTTTAAAAAAAACCCTCATTTAATGTTCCTATTTTATTTTTTTTAAAAGTCTAAAAATAATTTCTTTCTAAATTACATGACATGAGTGGATTTTATTACATTCATGGTCATCAAAACAGTTTTGTTTCATTATAGGTATACCTTTTTATTTTCAAATATTTTTTCCATTATATGTGAATAGTTTTTCTAAAATCATTTATTTAAAAATGAAAGGGGTATTTTCCTTTCGAATAATATTATGATGCACGAATTCATGTTTCATGAATATGATATGGGTATTGGGCATTATCAATGAGGATAGTTGGTTCCATTAGAAAATTATAATGGGTCATTCCATGATAAATTGTGGATGTTTGGTTACATTTTTTACCAAGGACGAGTGGATACTTTTTTATGAAATTATAGGTGGATCTATGATAAAAAAAGAACATATGGTTACATTATAACTTCCATGGAATTGGTTACTATAAATTTGGAGGCCAACCATATTCATTACTCTACTTTTAATAGTGATACGGGAAATGATTTTCTAACTTAACCACATTAATTTTGTTTTATAATGAATTAGTATTAGTAGAAACTATTTTATTTTAAAAATGTATGATAATGATATTTTTTGAAAAGTTGATTACTTTTTTGGATAAAAAAGGAATGATTTTAAGAAAAAAATAATTATGGGTTTTCACTGGACTAACAATTTTCTTTTTTAATGGCACTTAAATTTTTTTCCCACACCATGTTTTAAACTTTTTTATAGGGTTTTATGGAGACTATGGTCAAGGATAAGGTCAAGAAGAATTGTAAATATTTTTTAGGAAAAGAAATCATGTTTTATTTTATTGTAATTTTTTTGAAAAATGGATACATTTTAGTTGGTTACAATTATAATGTATGATTTTACTTTTTAATAGTTTCTCTTAAATATCTAAAATAATAAATTGAAATTATTCTTTGTAATTTAATACTGTTAATTTTAGTTTAAAATCAGTAGAATTAATAATTTTTACAACTAGGTCCTTACAACCACTAGTTCATTGTCTCTATAAATATTTATTACAAGTGTGGTAGCATGAAATAATAGTACATTCATTCCATTTATCATATATAATAGGTTTATCATTTCATAGTTCATATAAGAATGTGTATTTCACATGTAATAAATGTGTCCCTATCAGGAAAAATGAATATCAATATATATCCCCATGTGCCTATCATGATGCATGAATACTGCTATCATTACATACTAGGCCATGAGTTTAAATAAAAATATGCAATATCATCATGAATTAATAACACCATACGACATATAAATCACCCAAGGTTAAATAACATAAAACCCTGATAAGAGAACCTCTTGAACCTCAATACCATCTTTGATAACCAGTTTTTACAATATGCATGGGTTAGTTATAACCATGAAAATTATCATTACCATGTCCCAACACATACTAGTGTCCTTTATAACATTACCAAATTCTATATAAATAGAAATAAAAAATCCCTCATCTGATACCACTTTGTAACATCTGGGCCCCTCTAACAACACTGACACCCTGCCTTAACATGGCTACCATGTCTTGGCCCTCCAGGAACCAACAAATGCTCCATAGACACATGGTCCCATACATTGGAACCACCCACATGCTTGAATGTATTATGAGACTAATGGATGTCCCCAATGTCCAATGATTGTTTTTTCTAGTGTTCTTTGTCTTCACTCTCACACACCCAAGGAAACATGATAGGAGGTCACCCATCCTTGACACTACTCCATGCCAATCATGATTGAATATGGATTTATAATCTGAAAGGATACCAAAAAGAAAGGTTCATTTTATTAACATGGTAAGTAATATTTACCCTTTTCATTATAGATTTTTTGGGGGGTTACACACTCAACCCCTTTAATGCATAATTCCCTCATTATAGACCCCACATTTGACACCCAGGAATTTCCACTATACTTCTAGCTGGACGATGTCACTAATACCATTTTACATGTCCCATCCTTCCCCAAGACATAAACATAGTCATATGAACTAATGGGTGTCCTATAATAACTTGGTTTAAAACATTAATAATATTAGAAAAATATAATCCAATTCATATCTTCTATATTTTCGATAGAAAGTGATAATGTCTCCCATGTGTGTGTGGGTAGACTACCACATCCAAGAACCAACATATTTTATTTTTGATCAAGAACTTTATTACTTATCTAAATCTCTTAAATAATATTCCTAATAATAAAAACATACAAATAATATCATTATAATTCTTTATAATTATATTATCCCAATGTAATAAATTTCTTAATCGTACAGACCCATCGATTATAACATAAGGTTGTTTGGGTTTGTTTCACCACCTATATGAATAATGCTAAAAATTACAATCATTTATGATGACATAAACATATACATTTTAATTATATGGAATCAATTAGAAAATAATACTTTTTAGGTGGTTTAAATTTTTATATTAATATTTAACTTATTATTTATGTACTAATCTTTGTTTCATAAATATTACTTGAAATAAGATCTTTAGGTAATTGGTTCATGAAAAATATATCTATAGTTTCCCTCAAATAAATTTTGGGATTCATAGATCATTGAAATTGATTATTTTAATATATTTTATAATATATGAATTCTGAAATTTATTTCATTAAGAATGGATAGACAACGACATTATAATGCTTTGGGAAATAATTAAAATTACAAATATCCTGTGACAAAAATAAACTATAAATAACTAGAAAATATATAATAAATATTTTTAATATAAATTTATAAATGGTAATATAAATTAATAAGTTTTTAAAATATTTAATTAACATAGTTATTTTTTATATAGGATGTTAGAGTGAATTATACTAAGTGGGAATACAAGGAATTGGTGTTTCTAAACTAAATACCCTTTCACCGAGTTATAATAATTTTTCATGAGAGAAATTATTATTAGTCTGGGAATGTATGCGATATTAGTGTATAATTATTTATTAACTATTTTGGGTATTTTCATATGTCTATTATAAAATCACCATTAATGATTTATAATTCATAAATAATATGTTCTATGGGATTTTATTGTATATATTTTAATTATGTGATATGTGCACCATAATAACCACATGTTTTAATTTGTAATGTGTATAGACTACCCCATATGTCAATTTTATCAACCCATAATGATATTCATTTTATTTAATTATCCAACTCAAGATCACCTTTGAAGGGTTTTCTATTTAGGTGATTTTCAATTCGTGAGAGATTTTGTTAACTCAAACCCATTTCTCTATGTTATAATGATTCATCATGAACTTATTTATTCTATACTCGTGTTATTCAATGACATGACTTTATTAAATGGTTATTTATCTTTTTCTCTTGGGAAAAGGTATTTTATTTTGATGTTAATTCTATAAATATTTTATTTCTCATTAATTATTGTGTTGTCATGTTAATTCTCCTCCTCTCAAATACGCTCATTTTAACCCTAATATATATTTTATAATCTCTCCGAATGTCTTTTTATTTTTAAACCCATTCTATATTATTTCATGTTAAAATCATATTTCAATTTATCCCATCTGGAATGTAGGTTTTATTATCACTTTTACATTATTGGTTTTCAAAATGGTATATTAAAATATTGAAATGTATTTTCCTTTTAAAAGATTATGTTTTATCTTCTACTCCACAATTAATATAAAATAAATTTATGTATTTTCAAGGATTGATTATTGAATATTAAACTTATGAGTAAATTTTTTCAAACATTTTCACTTCACCTTTTCAAAAATAATCTTTTCATGTGACCTCTAACTTTATTTTTTATGAGAATGTAGAAAATATTTTCTGAATTAACTTTTAACATATTTTAATGTGAAGAAATTATTTTGAATGCAGGACCATTATACTAAATGAATATTCCTCTAAATGCTTTAAAATGGTTTATAAATTATATATAATTATAATTGTTAATAAATAAATGGTTTATTTCTTATTATTTTTAATGTGACATATCCCATGATCCTAAAATGGTATTTTCATATATGTCAACGTCCTTAATGAATTTTATGTTACACTTGTTATATTTCTTATTCCAATATACAACTTCTGTCTTTGTATATTTTATGAAATGTTCTATGGATATATTCTAGATACAAAAATCTTATACATTGGATAAGTAAGGGATGTCTTGAATATGAATGTTTTTTTGGTCAATATATGTTTAGATAATTATTATGTGAGGTTTGGGGTCCTATATCAACATAAAATTAATTTATTAAGGATTTATATCTCATGGTATTATGATGTTAAGTGTTGAAATTTTTTTATTCATAAAATGAAGTGTTTAAATTATTAATTATTCAAAACATGATGCATGTACATTTTTATTTCTCACAACATGATAGTGTAAATTTTTATTTAAAACATGAAGAATTTAAATTTTGATTCATTATAGTAAGAACTGTGGATAATTTATTTTTTCACAACATGAAGACTGTACATTTTTTCGCAACAAGATGCATGAAATTTTTTTTATTCACAACCTAATGTATGGTATTTAGTTTTCTTTCACATAATTTGATAATTTTCATGATAATATTCATTCCATATATCCATATAATGATAAATATCATGAAATTATTTATTTAAATTTCATATACATATGATTATAATCCATGTTTCTTATTTATTATCACACATTCCATGGTATATGTTTAATCATTTGAGGTTACATGTCATGATATAATAACTTATTGAATAATATTATAATTAAATGTTATTTTTAATAATATATTTCTAATCTATTCATGTATTCTCATTTTTTATGATCTATCCCTTTGATGGAAAGTTTTATGTTACTGAGGGTTTAACATAAACCACTTCCTATATCACCATTACCCTAGTTATAATGATGATTATAACATATTGTGTGTCCTAAAGGAGGCATACACTTGTTTGATTATAGATAAATGTTAACCATTTTCAAAATATATTCTTATTATGAAAATGATACAAAATAAAACAAAAAATTTCATTCTTGGGATATGGTATATTATTTTTGAGATATAATGTTTATTTTCCTAGAAACAGGTATGATTGTATTGAGTCATCTCACATGGTATACAAACCAATAGTAAAGAAATTGTTTTTAATAATAGACATAGGATTGAGGGAGTGTGGTACATTAGGTTTCATATATCTAACATGTGTCACATCAAAACTACCACTTTCAGTCTCGGTCCACTATACCAACCACATCTGATTCTTACCATAATCTACCTAAATAAAATGTAAGAAGATAGTAAATCTCATTGGTAAATACTCATCATCTAATTTCTCTCCCCATAGATCGATGATTTCTAAAATCCCCACATGACATAATCATCAAAACATAAACACTCATAAGACACACCTCATCACATAACGATAGACCCACCCCATGAGTTATACTTTAAGGACAATGAAAATATGGTAATCCATGAAATCAAAACCCAAAATTATCCAAAATCCATTATTTTATACTCACACTTGATGGAAATTATACCAAAACTGGTGATCAATCACTATAGTTTCCTAATCCTTTTTCACAGATTATTAAATTATTTTTAACATAAATATAAATTAAATGCATCTATAGTTTAAAAAGCCCTAGTGTATTTATTAGGATAGGTACATAAAAAAACAACATGAGTGTAAAATAAAAAATCTGTATTTTTTATATTTATTAAGATATATTAAATCCATTTTAGCACATAAGAATACATAGGATAGCCAAGGTAATACATAGAATAATTGGGTGAGCTAAAAAGCAGAGTATTGGAAAAAACATGATGGATAATCATATCTTATACTTCAAAAAGAATAACACAACATCATAGATAATAATGGATCTTGAATAATAATTGTATGCATTACATAATTATCATATAATAATAATAACATGGATTCATAGGAATATGGAAGCAACATAAAATATTACATAAGAATTGTTTAAGGCTAACTTCCAAGAAAATATCACATGGTGGACAGGGTCCCATTGTGGATTTGGTTTACACCATATTCATATAGATACTATCTCACGAGACAAAAACATTGCCCAATGAATTGGAGAGATATATAGGTTTCCCAATCAAACATGTATAAGATTATATGTTCAATAGAAATAAATCCAAAATATTTCATAAACACAAGAATTTTTACTTGAAAGAAATGTGTTGCATAATGTTTTCTTGTATCATTAATAAATTAGAATTCAAAATGAACTAATTTTAGAAATAATCATAACACATTTGTTACCCCTAAAAAATAATAATGAATAATAATGGTATATATGCGATAGAAATATATATAGAATTTTGAGTGGTTTTATAACATTGAATATAGATATAATGTTAGTTATAGAAATAAAGTACATAACCTCATGAAAAGGGTGATTTTGAGAGATCACAAAATATATGTTAGAGAATCATTCTGCACATGAAAATGATGTTGTATATAAAAAAATTAAATTCATTATTACATAATTACAAATATTCTCTATCTATAATTTATTTTAAAAAATATTTGTTAATTTATAAGAATTTCAATGAGTTATAAAGATTATTTAACTTATCATATGGTTGTTAGTTTCATGGTTTCAATGTGGGTTCACTTCTAGATAATTACTGAAGTTCCTTCCAAATGGGAATATATAATTCTAAATTAAATGAATTGGTTTTAAAAAAATTATATATATTATAATGGACCTAAATACTATTTTTTATGACATATGGATGAATACTTTATTAAAAATGATAGGGTTAATTATTATTTTTTAATTTTGGGTCATTTTCTGGCCATCACGATGTAGATTCATTTTACAAAATTAAATGATCATTATGACATTATAAAACATAAAATAAGTTATATTATACTTATTAAAATCAAATTTAACCAAAATAATATTTTTATGAGTGTCCTTGAATGCGGTGGATAAAAATGAGGTGTGTGGTCCATATATCCTGGAACCAAGCATATTGTAAAAAATATTTCTATTTTAGAATATAAATAATGGAGGATAGAATATGGATATTACATTTACTCAATAAAACTCAAGTATATTTGTTGTTATAGAGTCAGTATGTCTTGTTGGATGAGGGATGTGAGAAGAACTAAGAATAAGAAATTAATTTAAAATATTTTAATTGAGAATATTTCCTCTTAAATGTCGTCTCACTGAAATACTCATTCAAGAACCCTAAAATGGACTTTGGATAAGAAGAGAAGCAATAGGACATGGGGGGATTATATTGGGAAGGGAAATAGAAATAAAATTTTCATTATATAAGGATTATAAATTGTATGGAGAAGGGGTAGTGATGGGTGGTATTTATAGGGGGAGGGTTGTGTTTGAATGTTATATTAATTAGATTAATATATTTGATCACAAAATTCCTATAGTATTGATTATTGTGACCATATATAGTAATATATGAATGTTAGATTAATATAATGGATGAATACATCATCCATGACTAAAATATTCTTGTATTTAGGTTATAATGTTACATACCATGTTTTATAATATTTTAGTATTCTTAGAAATTTTAATTATCTTAGAAAAATTCCAAAAATTAAACCATATCATTTTTTAAAGAGTGGATTTAAAAATTAATATCCATTTTCTGAAATTAATTTTATAATTATTAGAAATTTTATTTCTATACAAAATCTCTATTTATTTGGAAAATACTACTTTTAATATTATGATCAACTTTCTAAGCCTTTGAAAAATTACTTATGGTCTCATAAAATTACAATATAATTATAATAATAATTAATATTAAATTATAATTGTTTTATTAAAATAAACAATATTTTAAGACATTATATTTATTATAAAAGTGTTATTAAAACATTTTTGTTTTTAAAAAATACATACACATAATTAATCATTTTTAAAACATTCATTTAATTTCACCACCATATGAATATATCATATTTTCATTTTATAAGATACCTAAATATTATTTTATACTACTAATAGTGAAAATAATATTCTAACTACCATCTTTCTCTTCCCAGTGACTATATTACTATTCCAAATATAGGTTACTATTACAACATTTGTATTTTAAATGGTAATATAGGATCAACATAATATATAAATAACACATATTTCATTCATTATTCATCCAACTATATTTTATCTCATGTTTACATAATTTATTATTTCCAAAATTCATATTATGTTATTAATTTTTTATTTTACCTTTACAGTATTGTACGTGAGTGTGATTATTCATAGGGACAGAATAGATCCAAATTTTCTTATTATTATTACCGTATTTTCTATTTTTCTCCCATTGCAATATTGTAAATTATTTTAGAAATTTTTCCTTAAATATAATTTTCAAAGTGATATAAAAATGTTATTGGATTTATCATGTGGTGTCTATGCATTATTATACATAAATAAATATGACACAGTTATAATAAGTTAAATTCCATAGTAAAAATTCTAGGTCATTAAATTATTCCCCAATTATAAATTTCTCCCCTGATTTTTTACGCACTAAGGTGAATGTTGTTTAGGGTACTTATACTTATTTTCCTACTCATGATACAATGTTTTCACCCTATACTTATAGTTTTTCTATAGTACCATGACTAGGTGAGTTTTTATATTGTGCAGAACATTATCTCTACAAACTATAATCTTTACTAGATACTCCTTATAAGAGATATCATTTTACAATTTTACCCTATTTTAATTCATTACATGTGAGAGATTTGGAATACACATCCTCAATATATATTCATGGTTTTTTTCATGTATTTGAGAAATGGATGGTAGTTGTACTTGTCGATAGGCCATAACTCTAATGCAATTAAGAATCTCAAAGGGTATGATATATATGGGACTTCTCTTTTCATTATTCCAAAATTTTATTAATTGCTTCCATAGAGATATATGAAGGAACACTTTATCTCTGACATAAAAATAATTTCATAATCAAAGATTGGATGTATAACCCTTCTATAATATTTGAGAAGACCTTTTCTGCTGCTGAATGGTCCTGAAATTTAATATTATTTCCCCAATCATATCAGGACCCAACTTCTTTTGTTCAAAAACATAATTCAAACATGTATGTTCTCTATATATATTCATATTAAAGGCTTTATATGAATCTATTTTGATGATAGGGTGAAAGCTATTTTTGTATGAGAACAAAACCAAGTGAAGGTGTGGATCCCAACACCCTTGGAATACCATGAATAATTATATCAACATTTATTCCAATGTCTATATAACCCACTTATATTGGATATAAATTTAGTTTTAATAAGGAAAACTAAAGTTCAACATAGTGTTTATATCATTTTGGTGATTCTTACAGAACATGGATTTAAATCTCACATCTCAATTAGATACAATTTATCATAGTGTTTTATGCAACCTCACATCTTATCTGATGTATCTCCATGAAATTTGATGGAGTGAAAAGTCCTATTAATTTATTACAAAGTATCTATCATTGTAGGATAATACACCAAAATCCATATAAAATTATATCCTCTTGATTTCTTTATATGAAAAGTGAAAAACTCAATGGTATTGTTTTCTCATTTTACATGTAGGTATGGGTAGTGATTGAATCATACCTTAATATTTTCCCTTTTTCCCTTCACCTACAAACATATCAGGAATTTTTATGTATATTCCACATTCTCATTCATTATATTATCCAACAAATAGTGCTCTCTGATATCTATAAATATCATTATGCTCTCAAAGTGGATGAAGAAGGACAAGCTATGTGTTTTATTCAAAAACTCATTCTCTATATAAATATTTTATGGTCTACATAGTCACGAACAAATATTATAACTCCTTTATAGACTTTTAAATTTATGAATTTACCATTTCTTATAGATTACAACTTTTTCTATATTTCCACATAATCTTTTTGATAAATCTGTATATTCTAAACAAATATAGTAGAGTAGTCATTTTAAAAAAGTAATGATTATGTTAAATACTTTATGATTATAATTTCATCAATTATAAGACTACAAAGATTGGATCCATCTCAATTATCATCATTGATTAGGTTAAAAAATACTATCTATTAAGAGAATTTACACATTGTTTTCTTTCTTGAGATGATAGCTGGTTAATGAGATAATGTCTTTGATCAGAAATAAACACCTACACATGAAAATATAATTCTTATCCAATTGGAATGTATACTTTAGGTTCTTATGATCCTTATATTTTTCATTGTTCTCCCCATATAGAAAATTGAACCATATTTTCAATGTTAATATCACTATTTCCATCTCTAAATAATCCAATGGATAGTTCTACTCATTCACATTCAACTTAATTGTGAAATATGTTTTCACATTATCATTATAAAATAGTACACAACATGACACCTTCTCTAAAGAATCACTATATTACATAAAAGTTCCCCAATTTAGGGAATCATGAGTACTAGTGTAATAATAATCCACTTTTCCAACAGTTTAAATCCCTCTTCACACTTATTAGTCTAGAAATATATTCATTACTTATGATTGATTTTGTTAATAAGGTTTTACAATCACGATAATTTTATCACAATTTTTTGGGTAATAACCTTTTAGTCCAAGGAATATATGGATCTCAATTATAGATGATGTTTTGATCCACTCCTCAATTTATGTTTTATTATAATGTTCTGCATTAAATTCATTATTGATGATAAATCCAAAGGCATATCATAAAATCATTTTTATTTTTAACTCCTACAACCTAATAAAATAAAAATCAATTTTATTCATTTATTGGGTCTCTATCTATATTTTATGAAAGAGAGTTTATGAAAAATATTTATAGAACATTTTTTATTGAATCATTACCATTCAATGATATCAAATTCATATTTGGACATCATATTCTTGATTAGTGTCAACCACTGACTATCTTCTCCATCAAGATGATATACAACCACCATAACTTTCTCTTATTATGATAAATGGAGGATAGTTAACATCTTCACAATTAATTTAATATATTATTTTGAAAATAGTTTATTAGGGGATATTCTAAAGGATGATAGCTTTTATAACATGAATTAATCGATCAAAAATTTCTATTTATTATGATAAAATTGGTGTTTTACATTATTCGTGTAATTATTCATACCATGAGTTAGTTGATATAGTACTTACATGAATTCCCATGATCCCACTTACATTTGGATAAGAATTTCATTATGGAAATCATCAAATTTTTTATCATGTTGGTTTTCACCATGATTCATCATATTTTCCAACAGTAACTAAATTAATTAATAAAATGAGATGATAATATTTTAAGTAATATACCTATATAAGGTAATCTATAAACTTAAAAGGAGTAAATTATAAATGAAATTTATATCCTAACATATGAGTTTATAGGATTAAATCTAGTTACTCCATAGTTATATTTCTGATTTTGTTTTCTAACTTGATAATCTATTCAATTAATTCATAATAGTTTATAAAGATTTTGTGAATTTTCCAAAACATATCACCTAAGAGTGTCAAACCTAGTGTGCATCAAGTGATAATTTTTTCACAGTTCAATTATTATGTTAATACCTAATGTGAAATTTTCAATGTTATTAACCCTAGGTAAAACAACGCGACATCCCAATCCACTTTTTGTATCTAAGAAGGGATTTAATTTCTTTAAAACCACTCATTCCATACTTCACCAAATATCAAATATAATTTCATAAACGTAGAATTATCCCTAGGGTTCTCATAATATTATTACAGTCCTAATCCCCCATAATATTTGTCCCTTTATCTAATACCAACCATAGAGAACCAATCCCTTTACACATATTATTAAATGTTTTTAAATATAAATCTCTATTAAATACATTTAATGGATGAAATGGCCTAGTGTCATTGGAAGTGTATCTATAAAAAATAAAAACATGTATCTAAAATAAAACAAATTTATTTTAACCACCATAATGTGATCCCAAATCCATTTGAGATCCTAAAACTGTATAGGATAACCTAGTAAATTTAAACAAGAATGGTTTGGGCTATAAATCCAAGTAACAAAATATGCCTAATGGTGAATCATAACATATTAATCAAAATTAATAATGTGATATCATAAAGAAGAAATGTTATGGGGTAATAATATTGATCCATAGAATAAAGATCATGGAATTATAAGATCTCAGCATATTAGGATTGAGATAGAAACATAAATCATGGCTAAGAATGAAGACAACATCACATTGTGTATAGAGTCTCGTTGTGGATTAAGTTCATTCCAGAATCCCCTACATAATGTCCCATGAGACAAAAAAAATAATCAATTCATTAAAGTTATATCTGGATCCACACATCATAACATGTACATTTTAATGTGTTCCCTAATATGAAATAAAATATAAGGTAAAAACATAAGAATTTACCATGTAAATAAATGGGATTTATAATCATTCCTTAAATCATTAACATACGATATTTTATAAAGAATGAATTTTTAAAATGAATATAAGGTATGTGTTACCCCATGAAAGGAATGGAGAATAATATAGGTATAAATGTAATATAAATATAAAAATAATATAAAATCATTCCATAACACCAATTAGGGAGTTTAAATGAGTTAGATATTGAATGTTCATAACCCCATTAAAAAGGTGGTTCAGAGAGACCCCCTAACTCTTGTTCCAGAATCATTATTCCCATGCACTAATTATCATGTATAATAAATTTTAATTAATTAATTCAGAGTCATTTCCATATATATTTGATATACTATAATTTTATTAAGTAAATTTATAACTATTTCATAGAGTTATAATGTTATATTTCATTTTTATAGGGGTGTTTATTTCATGGTTCCAATGTTGAATAACATATGGATACTTATATCTGTTCTTGAAAAATGGTTCTAAAACTCAATAGTATATATTAAATGGTATTTATATAAACATATAAATTAAAATTGTTTCAAATATCCTTTTTTACTACATAGGGATGATTCATTTTTTGAACATGTTAAAGAATATTTTTTAGTTCATTTAGGCGGATTTATCAACCATCACGAAGTAAATTCATTTCTTATAATTAAATTAATTGTAAAAAAATTATATAAAATCAAATAAAATATATAATACATATTATCATTATAAGGAAATAGCCTTAAACAATACATAATATTGAGTGAAGTAATGAATTCACATTGAGGATATTTTTGGGTTTAGAGTTTTATAGAATTAGGCCATAACTATTAAATAATAGACCTAGAAATTACATGTGGACACTTACACCCAATATCCACTTTTTCCACCAAAGGAAACCCTTTTCAAAAAACATGATTTATTTTTCTTGATAAAAATATTCTTGACTTATTCATTTATTTTACCCATACTTATACCCTGTGGAAAAAATTTCAAAAAATTAGGATGATCATAAAAATATTAGTAAGGAATTTAAAATACGAAATAAAACAATTAGTCCATGAATATTTAAAACCCATGAAAACATTTTTAAAAAATCATACTTTTCAACCATAAAACCAAAAATATTTATCTTACATCATGTAATAATAAAATAATACAAAACTTCATAGAAATCATAAAATATAAAGGTAAATTGTGGAAACCATATCATACTTAGATTTTATATTTCACAACTACATAGGGAGTAAAATTTATGGTTACATTTGTAATACCCATAACAATATATTAACTAAATCTCTTAGGTGAAACCTTAACATTTACCTCTATCATATTACTGAATGAATTGTAGAGCGATCACGGGATCACCTTATCTCAGTTTATCATGGAACCACCCATATAAATAATCAATGTCCATGAACCATAACATAATAATAACACATAAAATATTTATAAAGTAAAAAATAACATTTCTACTTTGAAATCACATTTCATCTTTAAAAACCATGCAATCATAAATGAAAACATATCACTTTAAAATAAAATGTTAAAAATTTAAAGTAAAAATCAATACATAATAGATACAAAAAATAAATAAATTCCATTCTTGAAGTATATTAAAAACATTCAAAGTTATTAAAATAATCAATCTCTGTTTTAAAACACAATTAAAAAATTTTAAAACAATATTTTTGAATAAAAGTGTCCCATAACACTTTGAATAGAATTTATAAATAAAAACATTAATTTCAATATAAATAATTACTTAAAATAATTTTGAAAACATGGACATGAAAGATAAGTATTTATAAGATCAAATCTTTAAAACATTTAAAATGATGTTTCAGATAAAGAGTACTTTAAAATTTTGAACATTTAAATTATAAGACACATGAAAGCTTAACATTTTACAAGACATTAAATATCATTAGTATAGATATAATATGGATAATTAATGTAATAGTGGCTGTATATACACATTATAAAGAAATAATGGTGCATATCATCAAGAAATGTCTCAATGAAAGGAGATTGGGACGAAGTCCGTTAAAAAGACTGTATCCTTTGATTAAGGATAAAGAAATGACATAATTATGTGTGAAAAATATAAATACACCCAATATAAGTGGATATTAAATGTAAAACAATAATATTTCATTCACACATTTTCATGTAAAAACATAACCAATGACATGGATATTTAACTCAATGAAATGAGATTGAGTTAAGATTTCCCTTACCATAAGTCTTAATCATCACATTAATAATTATGTTCCTTAATAAAAAACTTAGGTAAATTTATAATTTATTGAGAACATTTTTTATTTTTATTATTCATTTTATATCACTTATTACCATGTTATAAAAATTAGTTAATTATTTGAGTTTATATAGGACGTTTTGTCGATGTTTGGTACTTGATTCAAAAATGAATTTTTTTTTGTTTAAAATTGTCCATGTGGTCATAAGTACCTCATATATAGAATTATATTCATGATTTAAATATCATATAAATCCATTACATATGTATTTATAGTAGTCCATAACATTTTGATATAATAAATGAATTGCACTATTCATGGAGACGGTAGGCCGTACATACACATGAACGCTACTTTCATTTATTTGTCATATTAAAGGAATGAAAACTAAATGTTAAATATGTGTATTATAATTAAATTATAATATATATGTTATATATATTACATATTTTAATTAAATCCATCTTTTATATGTTCCATGTATGGAATGAATGAGTCATATCACTTTGAGAAGGCAGTAGTCCACACTTCTTCAAATGAAATTATAGTATTTACACATTATGGAAAGCATAAAGGTATATTGTTAATAAATATTATAGAATAAAATAGAAAATATATATAAAATATATATCATATATAAATTCAGTTCCATCATAATATCCACCATGAGAGGTTATAGGAGAAAATTGAACAATCATCGTTTCGTGAGGTAATAGTTCTTCGTACATAGAAATAGTACGTTCGTATCCATGGGATGGGTGGGTGTGTAAGTGTGGTTTTAGTACTTATAATAAAAAATAATAGTATATTTAAGATACCGGTGTTTTTATTTTATCATAGAATAATAATATCATAGGGATTGAAGAAGGAAAATAAAGTAAAGGAACTTGAGAGAAGACTCTGCCTCTAAATCGGGTAACTCCATTTGATTTGATCCAAAAGGCTTTCTTGAATTAAATTATTCCCAAGGTAAGGATTCTATGAGGAATTTAGAGATTTTGGGAGCTTATTTTAGTAGATTATGGATGAGCCAAGGTGCTTGAGAGGTGCGAGTAAGTTGGTATAGTTGGTGGGATTTTATAAGAGGGAGGAGGGGGACTTTAGGAATGTCTTGAAATATTAATTTATTATAAATTTATTTTCGAATTATAATTAATTAAAATTGATATATTTAGAGTATAAGATGACTATGGGTATAAATAATCTCAAAAAATAGGTTTTAGAAAAGTTTAGGTCACAAATGTAACCTTATCTTTTGGCTTTAACCCTTAGTTAAATAAATCAACTCTTACCACGTCTTCTTGTATTTTTACACTATATGATCAATATTGTTATTATAAAATTCCAAGAGACATAAAGTTGATAATTAATGACATTTTCAAATTAAATAAGTATGTTTTACTAATATTATATTTGTATTATTATTATATCACTTAATAATATAGAATTAGTTTTAAAAACTCTTTTATGTCAATTTTGACACAATTTAGTAATTGATTTTTGTTAAAGCTATAAAAACATGATGGATTAGAAAAAACTAAATTAACTCAAAGATAAAATTTCATAATAATCCATAAATTTATGTTATGGAATCAAAAATTTTAAATTAAATTTATTTTAATATTTATAATATCATTTATTTGAACTATTCATTAATAAGGTAATCACTGAATCATCATTATGTCATAAATAAATTTATTTTTATAAAAATTATAAATAAAATAACAAGATATAGGAATTTTTTTAGATATATAATGACTATTTATAGTCAAATATATCAGTTATATAACCCCACCTTAAAACATTTTTTGTAAAAAGATACTTTTTTTGTTATATTTCCCTTTAAATTAATTATTATAACATGTAATTATCACAGCCAAGTGGGTCCATGGAGTCATAAAATTGACCGAATGATGATCATGGTCTTCCATATATCATAAAATAGTATTACGAAATGTGTTAGGGTAGTTTTATATTATAATATTAGTTAACCATGGTAAATAAAAAAAATTACTGAAGTTACTATTCATAATGTCGAAAAATAAAAGCCAACTATTTACATAATTTGGACCATCTAATTCCAAATATGGAATAAATGTTTACAAATTCAAAACAAAAAATTTTAAGTAATAAATTTAAAATTAATTCGCATTGTCAAAACGATAAAACAAGTTTTTAAAAAATTAAAAACCACCAAAACATTGACACGTGTTTATATCAAATATGAATATAAAATTACATCAAATGAGAATAATTTTATTAAATTATAAAATCTTAATCCAATTTAATTTTAAAACCAATTAAAATTATAATATAAATATATAGACAAATTAGATGAAAAAACAGTTTTGAATTAAAATGTTGTATTTTTCACTATTCATTAAAATAAGAATTTTATCATAAAAATACCGAAAATTAAACAAATGTAAAATTTGATGTACCTATTATAAATAAGAATTTTATTTTTTTAAAGAGAACATATCAAAGTTAAAAAAACTATATTTAAAAAGGGTTCTCCATCAAAAGGCGGTAAAATTGTATTTTTTTGAAAAATACTTATTTTATTTGAAAAATTGAGTTGGTTCTTATATCATATCTAGAAAACTTAGAAGATGAATTTAAAAAATTATATTGAATATATAAAATAAATTTTTCATTAAATAAAAAATATATAAAGAGTGATATTATTTTATAAAAAAAATTATTCTCTTTTAAATATGTTTTTATAAAAACACATCATTTATATTAAATTTGTTATTATTTCCATTTCTAATAAATTGGGTAACTTATGAATCATTTTTTAAATATGTTTAAACCAAATTTTAATAATTCAGTTGATAATATTCATTCCCTCTATTCCAATGGCTAGGTTATAATGGTAACATTTAAATACTAATATTTAGTTGTTCGTTTAATCTCGATGCAACATATCATGTATGCTATTGAATATAATATTTCTTTTTTAAAACTCAGGATGTTAAATACTACCCCCTATAATAAATTTTTTCCTCTCTATTTGAATTTGGTGTCGGTAACTAGGGTATAAATTTTTAAAATACCTTTATTTCAAACCTACATCAGAAAAAGGGTTAATAAAACATCCACTTTAATAGATAGAAAGTTAAGTACAAAGGTCACTCGAGATAACACATACTAGGGTTCCATATAGGAAAACATGGATATGGAGGAAAAAATTAGTTTCAAGTTCTGATGAAGAGTTATATGAAACATGATCAGGAGAAATTTAACAACCAGAAAACCACAAACTTGTGATGGGTTAAACGATCTTTGATTTCACAGTAAGACAAGTAAACGGGAAATGTTTTTGTTTGAAGATACTTTTCAAAAAGTTGAGGAATTATTATACTACTTATAATAAGAACATGAGGAAATATAATTACTTTAAAAGTATAATATCATCCATTAATTGAATTCAATCACAAACTCATCTTTTTCCAAAATCTTTGAATATTTAAGATGACTTGGTAACTCGTGAAGCACTAGAATTAAATTATAGAGAATCACATAATCCACAAAAGATGAACCATATATTTCCCCTATCTTTAGAAATTAAAAAAACTAAAATGGTTAGTACAAGATTAGATAATCCCCCAAAATGAATAATTTTTTATAAGGATAATGACTACTTTTAATCTATAAAATTCAATAGTAATACCCAAGTTCTACATAAAACATTCAACAAAAAAATGTCCTTAAAGTTCTTAAAAATAATCCAAACTAATATTTAAATCCAAAATTCATAATTATTTGATCACATGGTCTTCTATGATAAATCTTAAAATTTACCTCCAAATAATAATGACCACTCTTAATGTCTCTTACATGAAATTAATTAACCTAATCACTTATTATCTGTGATTGGTTAATCATTTCCCTAAATAACCCAAATCTTCGTATGTCCACAATAAAAACATAGATTCTTCCAAAATAAAATTTAACCATTACTAATCAAATGAAATCTCATAGTATTCTATTTCCCTTAGGCATATATTGTTCCAAAAATACTAAACATCTTCCAAAATAACATTTATCACTTAATCACCAAATCATTTTCATATACTAAAGATATCCATTTGATAAAAACTAAGTTCCAAAAATAAAATTATTCTTAACCTAAAAAATAATTTAAGTAAAAATAATAAGTCATACTAACTGGGTACTTCATGTATGCCAATGTTAAGAGATGTGCCATTATCGCCCTTCAGCTATGGTTTTAATTCCTGTGGACTTCCCGAACATGATGGTTTATCACCCATCCTGTGGGTTGTATTTTCTATAAGACTATATAATTCTTATAACATTCTCAACATGAGATAAAATTATCAAAATAACCATAACATATTTTATTCTCAAGTTTATCTCATGGCTTTCTTTTTGCATCCTAAAATGTAATAACCCATAACTGCCTCAAATTCAAGGATCATATAAAACCTAAAGGTTATATATAACTATATCCACAAAATAAAATATAATTCTTCCTTAATTAACATTTTTACAAAACAAACTTAAGGGTTACACATACTAGAAGTATTCCAAAGTAATCCCATCATTAATAAATTTAAACATATCATCATCCATAGATCCAATATAACTCTTCAATTCCTAAAATGTAGACATCTTAATCATAGAACATTCTTTAAGATCCTTTATCCATTTTTTCCATATTATTATTCAATACTTATTTCCTACAAACAAAATCATGCATAATGTCATACAATTCAATAATTTCAAAACACGAGATAAGAAATAATCCATATCTTTAATAGGTCATTTTCAGTTTCCTCTTCTTCAATTAGAATGACATTAGGTATTGGTTGACATATATTTTTACCATCCTGTTTATACAATTCCCAATCCATATTCGTAGGTCATTTATTTTCATATTGACCATGCAGACCACATTTAAAACATTCAATTGATCCCTCAGAAAGAACTACTTTCCCTTTCCTGGAGTCAACTGAATGCTTCCTTTTTCAATGGATGGTTATTACTTTAAGACCATCATTACCACATCTAAAACATATTATAGTCCCTTTGAAACATTTTATTAGGTGTTTCTTTCCACATCCTTGAAACATAGGTTGTTGAATATACTTACCTTTATAATTATTACCATAACTTTGATAGGGATTAATTCCTATCATATATGATGCCTTAGAAAAATAACAAAGGTTAAAGTGGTCAATCATGACTCCAGATAGTTTTTTTAGAATAACCAAAAGAGTTCTCACTATTGCACCCATTTTATTCGGTTTCTTATTCAAAAAACTACCACAGTTTCCTTTACATCTATTATTACTTTGGGGCATACTAGATTTATCCATTTACAAAAAACAAGAAGGGTTAGTGTGAGTATATTAAGAAAATCATCATATATTATCATATGTGGAGGTTAAACACTAAGATATACTTATTCATGTTATCTCAAACTAAGTAAATTTATCTAAAATTACTATGAATCATTCTAATATTCTAACCATTGTGGTAATATAAATCATGTCACTTTTTCTTAAATAACACCCTAACCTCTAAATTTATCTAACGCAACCTCTGATACCAACTATAAGACCCCAGCCTTAAAAATTACAAAATCTTTACTTAAGTTAGTAATTCACATTGATGATATTTTCAGGTTTAGTGTTTTAGATAATTTGGACATAACTATTACATAAGAGACCCATACATTACATGTGAACATTTACACTCAGTGCCCACTTTTTCCATGAAAGGATACCCTTTAAAAAAACATGATTTATTTTTCTTGATAAAAAACTTCTTTACTTCTTGCTTTCTCTTACCCATCCTTATACCACGTAGAAAAAATTTCCAAAACATGGGATGAGCATAAAAATCTCAGAATGGAATATGAAATAAGGAATAAAACCATTAGACCATGACCATTTAAAACCACTTAATTTTTTAAAAAATAATAATAATTTTCACCCAAAAAACACAAACTATTAACTTAAATCACGTAATTATATTATTCCTATAAAACATCATATAAATTATAATACATAGAGATAACTTGTGGAATCCATATCATACTTACATTTTAGATTTCATAGCTATATAGGGAGTAACCTTCATGGTTATGTTTGGAATACCCATCATAGTATATTTCCTAAATCTCTTAGGAGAAACCTTAATGTTTTCCTCCATCATGTTACCCAATGCATTAGAGATCTATCACGGGATCATCCACCATTGGTTTATCCTAGAATAATCAATATACATATGAAATTCCCAAGAACCACAATATAATCATAACATATAAAACATGCAAAAATGAAAAAGAACATTTCCACTTTGAAATCACATTCCATATTTACAAGATGCGTTCTCATAAATGAAAACATGTTATTTAAAAATAAAATAGTAAACATATAAGGTAAACATAAATACATAATCGAGACATGAAAATAAGAAATTAAATTCATGATATATATATATATAAACATTAAAAGTTATTTAAATAACCATTCCCCTTTTTAAAACAAAATTAAAAAATTTTAAAAGAAGGTCTTTTAATTAAAGTTTCATATACTAATTTGAAACTTTTGAAAGGAATTTACAATTAAAAACATTAATGTTCATATAAATAAGTCCTTAAAATAATTTTGAAAACATGGACATGATAGAAAAGGATTTATAAGATTAAATATTTAAAACATTTAAAATTATTTTTTAGATAAAGAGTACATTATAATTTTGAACATTTAAATTATACGCCATGTGAAATTAGTGTCATGAACCATACCCAGGGGCCTGTACTGTTACTACCCCAAGTCCGCCTTCCCTAGGCCAGGGGATGGTAGCTAGCACTGGAAAGGCATATCCCAAAAATGGAATGCATTTCCTTTAAACCTGCACACACACCGAGATGAAATACATCATAATGGAAACCAAAAAAAGAAAGCAGTAAAACCAACACAAAGTATCACTTCTAAGAGTAATGTGTGTAAACTGAAATTAAATGGGATAGAATAAAAACCAAACTGAAAGTAAAGTACAAAAAAAGAAGTACAAGCTCTAGAGGTTGTCCGCCAAGGATCTTTCTTGAAGGGTAGGTATAGCTCTCTATCAGATGTCACTGTAGCACACAACATCTATCAATCCACCTCTGGGAATTTTCTATTCCAAGCTCCCCAAAGTCCTGGTTAAAGTTGTTCATCATCTGCAAAAGACACAACAGGTGCGGGTGAAGCCCGTGCAGGTGTGAGTATAACAATACTCAGTAGAGACCCTGAGACCCCCGAAGGTATCTCAGTAATACACAATGGAAAACACCACAAATGAAATAAACCTGAATTAATACCACCAATAAAGATCTCGAACATATAGGAAAAAGTAAAATACACATCTCACACCAGGTATGACTTAAGTACAGAAGTAAAGGTGATTAGTCGTAAATCTTGATCATCTTATTCTATTGAGAGTCTCTCCTACTGATCCAAACATGGTCTCTAGGTGCTGACCCACATAGGTTATCTAGGTTCTGACCCACACAAGATCGCTATGTGCTGACGCAGAAAGGATCTATAGGTGCTGACCCACACAGGATCACTATTCATTCTTCACGTCATAGCCAGCCACTGGATTACCGCACATAGAACGCTTGATTCTGGGATAATCTTCTCCTCAATCCATCATTTGTACCTCAACAACAACGAATTCCCACATAGAGTAACCCCAAAGGACCGTCTCATCATAAGGGTCTGTAACAACCTGAAATTTTGATTTAATCTTTGTTTCCTATTTTGTGTGTTATTTTAGTTTATACTCAACAAAACTATATTCTTTAATTAATGATGTGAGTATCATTAAAATGAGACCATTGGGTTTCAACTATTATATAATCGTTGGTCAATATGACCATTGGAAACTAAATGTTGTTGTTGTTGTCTCTAAATACAAGTGATCTTGGTTAATATAGAAAGAAGATTTGATGGCATCATCCAGTAGTCTTGAGCTGATTGAATCCCATCTGACGAAACTTGGGAAGGAGGTAGCACTACTGGGTTTTTCTCTGGACCAAACCCAAGCCGAACTTCATCGTCTGAGGCTCAAGAGGAATCACCTTCTGGAGAAGGTCAATCTTATATAAATCACTACTTGGGAAATGTTAGCCAAGCCACCCTCAGATTATATCACCTTAGCACACCTGACACTTAGGTCCTATGCTGTGGTTATAAGGGGATATATAATTATACCATATCTACTTTGTGTAATCCTTTGAGATAAATAAAATTTTGATTTATTCCAATAGTGAAGTTTGTGTTTTTTTCTTCAGATGTTCGAATAAATAAAGGATGTATATTGATGAATTTTGGAAAAAGAGGATATTTTAAAATATTTATGTAAACCTTAAATAATTAATGACATGTAATGATTTTCAAAAAATGGTCTTTTGGAAATGTATTCAGTAAGAAATTTAGAATCTAATATGATCAGCTTAATTTTTTTGTGAATAGTAAATTATGAATAGTGATTTTGTGCTTAGGATTAGTAATTTGACCAAATTTATTAGTAATCTCACTTAAATAAAGTATTAATATAATTTAGGCATTTTTATTAAGTAATGTGATTCAATAAAATAGGTAAATAACTGTTTCAGAAATTATTAGTCAAGTATTAGTTTTTTCAGGTGAATAGTTTTTTAATTAAAAATTAAATTAAAAATATTATGAAAATTATATGTATAAAATGGAGTTAATTTTTGAATTCAGAGCATCTATATTAGGTTGAGGTGATTTTTGTGTATTTTTTCTGAAAAAAATGAATTTTCAGTGAATAGTGAAAATACAGTTTTTAGTTTCGGGTGTTTAATGCCATCATTAAGGATGTAATAATTATGGAATAATTTGGGTCGACTTATTAATAGTAATATAAGATATGAGGTTTCCCAAGTGGCCAATACCATGGGAAAATACCATGGGCAAGCCCATGGTTTTTCCAATACCACCGATGAGGTGTCCCTTGGCCATTAATGACTTGTCCACTCACTTCTCCTATAAATTCCAAGCCCTTACCTCATTCATTTAATTTCCAAATAATCCTCAACAAATGTATAGTCTCCTTACCTGCCAAGGAGTCCTACAAAGGTTTCCTCAAGCCTCCTAAGGTCCCAGCCTTCATGATTTCGAAGTTACTCTTCAAGGTAAGGGATCCTTTTACCCTCTTCTTTTAAGCCATGACTTCCTTTATATTGTGTCTTCTAGTTTCCATCTCTTTTTTTGAGGGTATGTTATTATATTTTCTCCTTAATGTCAATTTCATTTCTAATTTTTTATAGACCCTTTCTTCTATCATCAATTTGTTTTTGGAAATTTTATGTGACATCGTTAGGCTGCCGAATTTCTCGTAAAAGAAATCGCATCTTCTCTTTTCTTTCATGTTTTCTTTTAATGTGGTATGTTATTAAAATATCGATACCATGATCTTATTAAGTATCCATAATATATTATTAATTATATATGAGTGGGTGACCCTTTTCCCCTCTCTTTTCAATGTTTTCTAAAACTATGTTATATAGCCGTTATGCTGCAGAAATTTCGTCCCAAAATTTGTATCTATTTCTCTTAAGAAATTTCCTTGATTATTTATGTGAATACCCAGACCTATTTCATTTCTATGGGTGTTCATAAATATATAAAAATGATATATTTTATTCTGTAATGGACATACATATAACCCTCACTCCCTTTCCATGGGTTATAAATGGTATAATGATCTTATTTTTAAGAGCTTTTAAAACGTCACGATTTTGAAATGAAACCCATTTATTTTATTCTCTATGGGTTATTTATGAAATGTTTTAATATGATATATGTGGACAACATGTATGTAAATACATATTAATGGTGATTCCTGATAGTTCTCTAATTCATTGGCTATATATTTAATCTCTAGATATGACAAGTTTCACGATACCTTGGTGAATAACCTTGGCAATTTTTATGACACCTTGGGGATGGACCTTGGTGATATGTTCATAAATGTCTAAATTAAATGTTGTAGCCACATATTCAATTTATGTTTCATTTTATTTTCATTATGATATTTCTATACGTCCATTGCTCATATCTTTATTTTGTTATTCAAGTTCTTATTGATATCACAAGTACACTGATTCCCTTGTTTACCCTTACTGGGCCTTCTGCTCACCCTTTCCTTTGATGTATGTCTCCAGGATGTGAAAGTAAGTAATTTTACATAGGATGATCTTATGATGAATCCATACAAGTGTATTAGATGAATTTTTGATTTTGTATTCAAGTTTTATTGTTCCGGATTTCCAAGACACTAGATTTTGAAGATCCTCTGTATGTAAAATGTAATGAAAAGTTATGTATTAAAAAGGCAGGATTCCACAGTTGGTATCAAAGGATAGTTTAGTTATTTATAGAAATTAGGCTATAAAAACTTTAGGAATAACCCTATAGAAAATTTTAAATATAGGGAAAACTTCCTGGTATTTTGGTGAATATTGAGTAAGTTGTTCATCTAACAAATACATCCCTGTCTGGATACGAGCAGGTAGAGGCGGCTCTGGCACAGATGTACATAGGGGTAAAACTAGAAAACAACTCTTTGAGATAGACTCGAACGGGAACTGGTGCACGACAAT
Source organism: Viscum album (assembly GCA_963277665.1). Classification (NCBI taxonomy): domain Eukaryota; kingdom Viridiplantae; phylum Streptophyta; class Magnoliopsida; order Santalales; family Viscaceae; genus Viscum; species Viscum album. Next base: position 1,852,204,613 of record OY728156.1, read on the forward strand.
GGGCCTTACTTCACTCTTTGTTATGACACTCCCGGGGGATACGTTTAGTTAATCGCAAACTTTTTATGAATCATTATGAAGGAATTGTAGAGAAATATAATTGTTTAAGCATGAAGTTTTAAGACGTAGAATCCATTATAGTTAAAAGATTCTTAAATGAAACAATTTTATCAATAAATTTTATTCTTTTAGAAAATGGCAGGCAATAAGAGGAATCGTGAAAATGGTGACCGTAATGGACCATGTGCTGACGGCCCTCCGATGGAATCCAGAATGAAAACATTCATGTGAATGATGAACCAACTGACTCATGTTATGAGTAATAACTTGAATCAATTTGAGAGGTTGATCTAACCACGAAGGGAACAAAATTTTGTTGATTTATTTATGCGCTAACGACCACCAACCATTAGTGGATCAATTGACCCATTGATTGCTGAGAAATGGATCAGCTCTATAGATAATATCTTTTCTGTGCTACGTTGTTCATAGAAAGAGAAGGTCACCCTGGCTCTATATTTCTTAGAGGGAGAAGCTAATCAGTGGTGGGAACTAATAAAAAACACAAGGGAAAGAGTGGAAGTTGAAGCTATGGAGTGGGAAGAGTTCAGAGGGATCTTTTTCAGTAAGTATTTCCCTCATTCCATGAGAACAAGAATGTAGAAGTAGTTTCTCTAGCCGAAGCAGAAGGAGAATGAATATGTGGGAAGCTACGAGATGAACTTCACAATGATTTCACGATATACCTCTAGCTTTGTCATGGATCCAAATGGTAGGGTTAATAGATTTTTCAGTGGACTAAGACCTCATCTGTGGAAGAATGTAGACAACCGAGATTATGATAGCTATGAAGAGATCGTGTGGAGTGAGATGAAAGTCGAGATAGAGATTGGTGAGACGTAGTGGTCTCATAAATCAAATGACAATAAGAGATCTATGGAGCCTAGCATAGGTAGGACTTTTGATTGGGGAAGAGTAGTAAAGAAAGTGAAACTTCCCACATGTAATAAATGTGGGAAAAAGCATTCGGGGAACATCTTGCTCAGAAGTGGGAAGTGCTACAAGTGTGTCAGAGATGGACACATTACGAGAAATTGTCATGGTGAGGTGAAACCTCAACTTCCAAACACAAACGACAAGGGGAAGATAGTACAGGCCCTACCTGATGTTCACTGCTTCAAGTGTGGACATCGTGGGCACTTTTTGCAATCATTGTCCAAATCCGAGGGCAGTGGAGGGGAACCACCATCAGCCTTATCAGAGGACAAGAGATCAAGGTTGTGATTTTGCTATCACGATAGCTGAAGTCGATGCTTTGAATGATGTGGTAGCAGGTACTCTTATTGTCCTCTCAAATCTAGCAAGTACTTTGTTTGATTCTGGTTCTACGCATTCCTTTATTTCCTCCATGTTTTCACGGAATTTTGAATCAAACCCCAAATTGCTAAAAGTATAGTTGTTATTCAAGACACCTGGTGGGACTATCCAAGCATCGTAAGTGTTTAGAAACTCTAGTATTTACTTTAGTGAGAATAATATTATCACAAATCAAGTAGTCATTCCCATGATGGAATTCGACATTATACTAGGGATGGACTGGATGTAGGAGTATAATGCTAAGTTAAATTACAGAAGCAAGGAAATATTAGTAGTCTTGATTGAAAAACCTACAGTTATCTTCCATGGAGAGATATCTCAACCTCATCTTTGTCTAAAAGAACCCCCTATATCCTTCTTTATGGAGTTTATCAGTGAAGAAGAAGAAGGAGATGAGAGTTTGATGATAGAAAATGTCCTCATCATCTAGGAATACATTGATGTATTTCTGGAGGAGTTTCTTGTACCTCCCTCATAAAAAGAGGTAGAGTTATCCATTGAACTCATACCTAGATCTCATCCGATATAAAAGACCCCGTTTATGATGGAAAATGTGGAGTTTGAAGAATTAAAGAAACAACTCCAATATCTTTTGGAGAAGGGGTTTATCCGACCAAGTGTGTCTCCTTGGGGAGCACCTGTTCTCTTTGTGAAGAATAAGGATAGATCAATGTGGCTATGCATTGATTATAGAGAACTGAATGGGATCACAGTGAAGAATAAATACCCTCTTCCAAGAATTGATGACTTATTTGACCAACTTCGTGGGGCTCAATTCTTCTAGAAGATTGATCTTTGATCTGATTATCATCAATTGAGGGTGAAGAAAGAATATATTCCAAAAACTACCTTCCGATCAAGATATAGGCATTATGAGTTTGTTGTTATGCCCTTTGGACTGACTAATGCACCTGCTATTTTTATGGATTTGATGAATAGAGTCTTTATGGACTACCTTGATAACTTTGTGGTAGTTTTTATTGATGATATTTTGATATATTCTAAAAGTCGCGAGGAGCATGAATATTATCTAAGAGTTATTTTTTAAAATCTGTGGAATTAGAGGATTTTTGGAAAGTTTAGTAAATGTGATTTATGGTTACAACAAGTCACTTTATTAGGGCACATTATAACCAATGAAGGAATCATGGTTGACCCTAAAAAGACAAAAGTTTTAGAGGAGTGGCCTCAACCTACAACAATAATTGAGATTCGTAGTTTTCTTGGATTAACATGATATTATAGGTGGTTTGTGAAAATCTTTTCATGACTTTCTAACACATTAACCAAGTTAACTCAAAAAGGGGTCAATTTCATCTGGAAACAGGAGTGTGAGGAAAGTTTCCAAGAGCTGAAGAAGAGATTGGTTACTGCAACCGTGTTAAATCTGCCCTCAAGTGGAGAAGGATTCATTATTTTTAGTGATGCATCTCTAAAAGGACTTGGGTGCGTCCTCATGAAAAATGACAAGGTCATTGCTTATGCATCTCAACATTTGAAGATTCATTGGCATAATTATCCTATGAATGATCTGGAGCTGGTTGGGGTCGTTTTTGCTCTGAAGATATAAATGTACAATCTTTATGGGGAGAAATGTGATATATACACAGACCATCAATGTTTGAAGTATATTTTCACACAAAAATAATTGAACATGAGACAAAGGAGATGGTTGGAACTTCTTAAAGACTATGATTGTTCAATTCATTATCACCCTAGAAGAGCAAACAATGTTTCTGATGCATTAAGCAGGAAAGACCAAGTTTTTCATTCCATGATGAGGATTCAAAAATATCCTTTGATCAATGACCTAGTAAAGATGGACATGGTAATTATAAGGAAAGGGACATCATCAACCCTAACCCAAATGATCTCTCAACCATCATTACTAGAGAAGATCAAGAAGGCTCAAAAAGAAGATCCTTTGTTACCAGAGAAGTTTGAGGCTATAAAGGATGGAAAGTTTCCTGAGTTCAATATTGATCAAGAAGATGTACTGAAATCTCATACAAGACCATGTGTTCCATCTATTCTGAAAATAAAAAAAGAGCTGATGGATGAAGCTCATAGATCTACTTTCTCTATACATTATTGAAGCACAAAAATGTATAGGGACCTTCGTGATCATTATTAGTAGGATAATATGAAAAGGGAGATTGAAGACTACACTTCAAGGTGCCTAGTATGTCAGCAAGTGAAGGCAGAGCAAAAACTTCCTAAAGGGGTATTGCAACCACTACCCATACCAGCATGGAAGTGAGACAATATCACTGTGGACTTCGTCACTAGTCTTCCGAGAACTTCCAAAGGAAACAATGTGATATGGGTTATTATGGATAGTCTCACCAAGACTGTCTATTTTATCTTTATCCAGGAAGATTTATCTATCGATTAACTTTCCAGGATTTACATGAAGGAAGTGGTAAGGCTGCATGGAGTTCCACTTTCTATCGTATCTGATCATGATCCAAGGTTCAAATCAAAATTCTGGAGTATTCTTCAACAATCTCTAAGCACTGAATTGAATTTCAGTATGGCCTATCACCCCCAAACTGATGGCCAATCTAAGAGGACTATTCAAACACTCGAGGACATGCTGAGAACATGCTCAATGGAATTTAAGGGTGGATGGGATCAACATGTCCCTTTAGTTGAGTTCTCTTACAACAACAGCTTCCACTCGAGCATTTAAATAGAACCCTATGAAGATTTATATGGGAAGCGATATAGAACTCCTACTTGTTGGGATGAAGTTGGTGAGATAAATCTTCATGGGCTTGATCTTGTGAAAGAGATGACAGAAAAAGTCCTTTCCATCCAAAAACACATTAAGGCTGCTCAGAGTCGAAAAAAGAGCTATACTGAAAACTTCCGAAGGGACATGGATTTTGATGTCAGTGACAAGGTATTTTTTTTAATTTCAACTTGGAAGAGAGTAATGAGGTTTGGGAAGAAAGGGAAGCTCAGCCTTAGGTACATTGGACCCTATTAAATCCTTGATCGTGTGGGAGCATTGGCCTATAGGCTTGCACTTTCTCCAAATCTAGCACAAGTTCATGATGTCTTCCATGTATCCCTCTTGAGGAAGTAGATAACTGACCCTTCACATGTAATAAACCCAGAGGTGGTACAACTGGAACATGACCTCTCTTATGAGGAGCAGCCGGTGGAGATCTTGGATCGTAGAGACAAGGTTCTACACAACAAGATTACGCACCTTGTTAAGGAGTTGTGGAGAAACCACAAATATGAGGAAGCCACGTGGGAACCAGAGGAGTCTATGAGGCAGAAATAAAAACACCTTTTCTTTTCTGAGGATACGAGTTAAAATTTCGGGGATGAAATTTCTTAAGGGGAGAAGAATGTAATGACCCAAAATTTTGATTGAATTTTTGTTTCCTATTTTGTGTGTTATTTTAGTTTATAATCAACAAAACTGTATTTTTTAATTAATGATGTGAGTATAATTAAAATGAGACCATTGGATTTTGACTGTTATATGACCATTGGTCAATATGACCATTGGAAACTAAATTTTGTGATTGTTGTCTCTAAATACAAGTGATCTTGGTCAATACAGAAAGAAGATTCGATGGCCTCATCCAGTAGTCTCGTGCTGATCGAAGCCCATCTGATGATACTTGGGAAGGAGGTAGCACCACTGGAATTTGCTCTAGACCAAACCCAAGATGAACTTCATCATGTGAAGCTGGAGCGGAATCGCCTTCGGTTAAGTTCAATCTTATAAAAATCACTACTCGGGCAATGTTCGCTGAGCCACCCTCGGATTCTATCACCTTATCACACCTTACACTTAGGTCCTATGATGGGGCTATAAGGGGATATGTAACGAGACCGTAGCTACATTTTGTAATCCTTTGGGATAAATAAAATTGTGATTTCTTCCTATGGTGAAGTTTGTGTTTTTTTTCAGATGTTTGAATAAATAAATGATATATATTGATGAATTTTTGAAAAAGAGGATATTTTAAAATATTTATGTAAAACTTAAATAATTAATGATGTGTAATGATTTTCAAAAAATGGTCTTCTGAAAATGTGTTCAGTAATAAATTTAGAATCTAATAAGATCAACTTAATTTTTTGTGAATAGTAAATTATGAATAGTGATTTTACGCTTAGGATTAGTAATGTGACCAAATGGATTATTAATCTCACTTAAATAAAGTATTAATATAATTTAGGTAGCTTGATTAAGTAATGCGATTCAATAAAATAGGTTAATAACTGTTACAAAAATTATTAGTCAAGTATTAGTTTTTTAGGTGAATAGTATTTTTTTAATTAAAAATTAAATTAAATATATTTATAAAAATATTTTTATAAAATGGAGTTCATTTTTGAATTCAGAGCATCAATATTAGGTTAAGGTGATTTTTCGGGATTTTTCTGAAAAAATAAATTTTCAGTGAATAGTGAAAATACAGTTTTTAGTTTCGGGTGTTTATTGACATCATTAAGGATGTAATAATTCTGTAATCATTTTGGTCGACTTATGAATAGTAAGATAAGATATGAGGTTTCCCAAGTGGACAATACCATGGGAAAATACCATGGGAAAGCCCATGGTTTTTCCAATACAACCGATGAGGTGTCCCTTGGCCATTAATGACTTGTCCCCTCCCTTCTCCTATAAATACCAAACCCTTCCCTCATTATTTTCTTTTATAAATCCTCCTCAATGAAGTTATGATCTACTTAACTCCCAAGAAGTCCTTCCAAGGTTCCCTCAAGCCTCCCAAGGTCCCTACCTTCAATCTTTCAAAGCTACTCTTCAAGGTAAGGGATCCTTTCACGTTCTTCTTTTAAGCCACAACTTCCTTTATATTGTGTCTTCTAGTTTTCATATCTTTTTTGAGGGTATGTTTTTATATGTTCTCTGTACTATCCATTTCATGTCTAATTCTTTAGAGACCCTTTCTTCTCTCATCAATTTGTTTTCTGAAATTTTAAGTGGTGTCGTTAGGCTGCCATATTTCTCGTAAAAGAAATTGCATATTCTCTTTTCTTTCATGTTTCCTATTTTCCTATGGTATGTCATTCAAATTTACATACCATGATCTTATTTAGTACCCATACTATATTATGAATTATTTATGAGTGGGTGACCCTAGTCCCCTACCTTTTCAATGTTTTCTAAAACCATGTTATATCGTCGTTAGGCTGTAGAAATTTCGTCTCAAAATTTATATCTCTTTCTCTCAAGAAATTCCCTTGTTTATTTATGTGAATACCCAGAACTATTTTGTTTCTATGGGTGTTCATAAATATATAAATATGATATATTTTATTCTGTAATGGACATACATATAACCCTCAATCCCTTTCCATGGGTTATAAATGGTATAATGATCTTATTTTTAAGAGCTTTTAAAACGTCACGATTTTGAAATGAAACCTGTTTCTTTTATTCTCTATGGGTTATTTATGAAATGTTTGAATATGATCTATGTGGATCACATGTAAGTAAAGACATATTAATGGTGTGCCCTGATAGCACTCTAATGCATTGTGTAAATATTTAATCTCTAGAGATGACAAGTTTCACGATACCATGGTGAATAACCTTGGTAATATTTGTGACACCTTGGGGATGGACCATAGTGATATGTTCATGAATATCTAAATGAAATGTTGTAGCCACATATTCAAGTTAAGTTTCAAGTTATTTTCATTATGATATTCCTATACGTCAATTGCTCATATCTTTATGTTGTTATTCAAGTTCTTATTGATATCACAAGTACATTGATTCCCTTGTTTACCCTTACTGGGTCTTCTGCTCACCCTTTCCTTTGATGTATGTCTATAATATATGAAAGGCAGTAATTGTACTTAGGATGATCTTATGATGAAGTCTTACAAGTGAATTAGAATAATGTTTTATGTTGTATTTAAGTTTTATTGTTCCTGATTTCCAAGACACTAGACTTTAAAGATCCACTGTATGAAAAATGTAAAGAAAAGTTATGTATTAAAAATGTGGGATGCCACAGGATCCCAGCACAATAGAAGACGCATCGAATGGACACCTGGTCTGTAAGATATGATCATTTTTTGTCTAAAGGGTCTGGATAGATTCATGTCCGATCCAACCCATCCATATGTCAATATCTACCAAATATCACATAGAGTATCTCAGAAGGAACACCCTATTGTAAGGGTCCCAATGCCACTAACGGCACATCAATCAGATGCCCGGGTTGAGGGATATGGACGTTTTAGTGAAATGAGGGCCAGCTGGGTCTGGGTTCAGTCCAACCTGATATGACCTGGTCCATCCTAGGCTCATCCTGGCCCGATATGGTGGGTCCAGCCCAGTAGTGCGTGTCCGACCCGTGGGTTTTCTTGGTCCACCAGAGGTGGGATGGTCTTCAACTAGGTCAGGATGCAGATGGGAGTCGCATTCAGCTCCTCTGCTACCCCACTAATGCGGGGCCTCCTCTCTATTTCCCCACAGATGTAGGGAACACCCTCTATTGCAGTCGAGTGACCGTGACCTTCCACGTGGCATGTTGAACACGGTCTTCGATGTGGTCGAGCGGCCGCATCCTCCACTTCCCACACGAACTGAGTTCGCGGGTTGACTCGATCAACATGGTGCCAGCGTGGCACTGCAGTCGAGCGACCGCAGCCTATGCTATTCGCCCAAGTGGCCTGGACGCGAGACACCATATCCACTCCACCATGGCATGCCAACGGGCGCGCCACCTCCCTCCTCCCATGGTTGGTGCTAGCGCTAACACGTCGACAGTTTCTTCTACGGGCCACCAGAGTTTCTCTGGTGGTCAGTTTCTCGATCTTTCTATGTCTATGGAATTTTTAGCCTTCCACCTTCATAGTGATGACCACAAACTAGATTTACCTCCATTTAATTAAATCCTCCATGAATAATGCACAAGCGGAGGGGCTTGGGCCTTGTTCGTGTCGGCCCACGCCCTCTGCGTTAGATGTTTAAAAACGTGGGGAGATTTGGGGATTTTAATTCAACTAACAGAAGTTATAATGTAATTCTGAATAGAGAAATCCCAAAGGAAGTGACCCTCCTACAAGAACGCATGGCCTGTGGATTAACATATTCGTGGTTTAATCCGCATTCTTTGTTTGGAATGATAATATGGAAACTTTAAATGGTTCAATCCCCTACCTCTCTAGATGTTCATTGTCATAGTGTTCCATACTAAAGGGTTCAAGGCTGTCGATTCCATTCATTGCTTTCCAGATTCTTTCTTCGTGGTACGTCAAAGTCGATGATGCTCTACTGACGTTAATCATTTATCTTTGGAGAGAAATCTCATCGGAGGTTCGTTAGAGATCTTCCCACGGTTTCATTCTTCACTTTCCAATGAATTTATTTTAGAAAAAAGAAATTTTTTGTAGCATTTTTGTTACACTGTAATGTTGCGTCGTTATGCTGTTACACTTTCACAATGATCCATTATAGAAATTCTTTAATTTCACCTCCTCTTCACCTCTTCTCCGCATCGTAGTGTCACTGTCCTCCCCTCAATTATGAGGAAGAAAAATAAAATAAAATTTTAAAGTTATGTTATTATTTTTTTAAAAAATCCCAAAACATTACATTTCCATATAACCCCTTTCAGTTGAATTTAAGTCCTTTTTAGGTGAATCTCAACGTTCTGAGTTCAACAATTCCCTCAAATTTTTGATCCGAGCACTGGTTCAAAAGTTAGAAAAACCATATCACATGTTCACTGAAGAAACTTTAAAATAATTTCAAAATTACATTTCAGGCACTCTGGGACTCTGAATCTCGTGCCTTCAAAGAATACGGTTTTGAAATAATTTCATATAATTAAAAAAATTACAAGGAAATTTAAAGACAATATATTCTCCCCACCTTTGGGATTTACATCCCAAAATTCTAAGACAATGGATAATAAAACAAGTGGGGGTAATGAACATGAATCTAAGCCTCCCTCTCCCATGTGATCTCTTTCAGGTTCCCATGTGGCCACCAAATGAAAAATAGATGAATCAAACATCCACAAAGGACCCATTCCTTTCAATCCTCTATCTCCACTAGGAACTCCCCAAACATCTCCCTGACCAAATCCCTGCAGTCCCTGTCTTGGAGAGAACTGAAGGAAAACATGGTCTCCCTCCTGGAACTCCAATGGTATTTATATCCTATTGACATACGACTTTTTCTTGCTCTTCACAGTCCTTGTCCGCTTTTGTATGATCTGCACCTTCTCAGTGGTAGCCAGTACCAACTCTGGACCCATGAGTGCTGACTCCCCTGGGTCTGTCCAGCATAGAGGTGATCAGCATGGACAGCTGTACAAGGCCTCAAATGGTTCCATGCCAATGGTGGAGTGAAAACTTTTGTTATATGGAAACTCCACCCGTGAAAGGTGTTCCTCCCAAATAAAACCAAAATTTAGGACACAATCATGAAGCATGTCCGCCAAGGTTTGTATGGTCTACTCCATCTGACCATTCTTCTGGGGGTAAAAAGTTGTGCTCAAGAATAACTGAGTCCTGAATGCCACCTGTAACCCCCTACAAAAACGGGATGTAAAGCGTGCATCACAGTTCGAGATGATTGTCGAAGGCAACCTATGAAGCCGCACTATCTCCTGGATATAGAGGTGTTCCAAGCCCTCTACCGATCCCTACTCCTAGATGGATAGGAAGTGAGCATACTTGGTGAGTTAGTAAACAATCACCCAGATAGAAATATGGCCCCTAGATGTGTGTGGTAACCCTATTACAAAGTCCATGGATATACCGTACCACTTCCACTCTGGTATATCAAGTGGTTGTGTCAAGACAGCGAGGACCTGATGCTCGACCTTCACTTGTTGACAAGTGAGGCATTGTGAAACGAAACTATGCCATCATTTTCTTAATCCTTGGTTACCATTACTGATGTTAGAGGACCTGGTAAATCTTCACCACACTATGATGTACTACCAAAGGGGATGTATGGAACTCCCTCAACACCTCATCCCGTAACGTTTGTGGTACTAAAGTGCATCCTCTGAAAAGTATGGTGTTCTCCCCACCTATCGAAAATCCATCAAGATAATGTCTTGAAGACATATGAGCACGTAGGGCCTCACAATAAACATACACAAGATTTTCCTCAATAAATCACTGTAATAGTGGGGGAGTGATAGTCATATAATGGAGGTAAGTTGCTCCATCACTATCCATGAAGGATATTTGCATCACGACTAGCTGCTTTGTCACCCCACTTAGCAGTTGTAAACTAGACCTCCTGTTGAGTGCGTCTGCCACCACGTTCCCCTCCCCAGGAGTATATAATATCTCAAATTCATTGTCCTGGAGGAACTCCATGCATCACCAAAGTCTCAAGTTTCGGTCCTTCTGTAAGAAGATATACCTGATACTCTTGTGGTTGGAGAAGCCGGTATACTATTCACCCATAAATAGTGCCACAACATTTTCAAGGAAAATACCACTACTGCTAACTCCAGGTCATGGGTCATGCAGTTATGCTCATGCTTCCTCAACTACTGTGAGTGGTAGGCAATCACTGCTCGCTCCTTAATCAAGACACATCCCAGTCCGGTCCTTGATGAATCACATTACACCATGTAGTCGATTCCCTCCTCTGGAAACCATAATATGGGAGTGACGGTCAAGCTCTGCCTCAGCTGCTGGAATCTCTACTGGAACTTCTATGTCCCCATGAAGGGTTTCCCTTCTTATTCATAGCTTCCATAGGTGCTGCTATTATGTAGAAGTCGGGCACAAACCTACGTTAGTATCATACCAATCCCATGAAACTCTGCACCTCAGCCAAGCTTCTAGGTGGCTCCGAAGCAAGCATTGACTCTACCTTCACTGGATCGACTATAACTCCAGCCTCCAAGATGATGTGTCCTAGAAATTGGACCTCCCGAATCCAGAATTGGATCTTTGAGAGCTTACCATAATGTTAATTTTCCTGGAGTGCATCTAGGACTATTCGTAGGTGTGTGGCACACTCCTCCTATGATACTGAATACACCAAGATGACATCAATGTAGACTACCAAAAAACGATCAAGGTAAGGCTGGAAGATCTAGTTCATGAGTCCCATGAACACTGTTGGGACATTGGTCACATCGAAAGGCATCACCAGAAACTCATCGTGGTCGTACCGACATCTAAAGGATGTCTTCATTACATCCTCATCCCATATCTGAAGCTGATGATAGACTAATCTGAGGTCGATCTTTGAGAACCACCTCACTCCCTTCATCTGATCGAAGAGGTCATCAATCATCAATAGTGGATACTTTTTCTTCATAGTCACCTAGTTCAGGCACCGAAAGTTCATGCATAGCCTCAAGCTCCCATCTTCCTTCTAGGTAAACAACACCGGGGCTGCTCATGGAGAAACCCTGGGCCTTACAAACCCCTTCCTCTATAAGTCCTCCAACTATACCCTCATCTCCCAGAACTCCATAGGGTCCGTCTGAGAAGTAGGTGTATATATTAGTGTCGTCCCAGGGAAAAAGTCAATAAATAAGTCTTCCTATCTATGAGGAGGTAATCTTGGGACATCTTTTAGAAATACATCCTCATACTCATCCACCACTACATGAAAACATAGAATCCTTCAGTCCACCCCATCGAGGGAAAGGCTAGGAAACTGGTGAGTGATCAGATGCATCCTCCTCCAAGATATCCCATCCTATGATGCAATGGTTCCCTTCTAGCAGATAAAGAAAAATATGATCCCATCATCATGGACACACCACACTTTGCACCAAAAATAGTAGATATGAGAATGGACTGTAGATAACCAGTCCATACCCAAGATGACATCTTAAGGCCCCGATGTTGCTACTAGAATATCTCAGTTGAAGCTCTAGCCTCCTAGAGTAAGCTCACACTACCGGCACTAGTGTGTAATCATTGAATCCCCTACCATAAGAGTCTCTAATTGTAAGAATCGATCCAATGACTCCACCAGAATCTATAAGCCTCAAACGAGTTCTGTGGCAAGGAAATAGTGACTGACACCTGTGTCTATAAGAACCATATCTAAGGTGGAGTAGACACATATCGTACCTCTAATCATCTCTGGAGCATCGTGGTCGTAGGCCTCCATTACCTGAAGCTAGACCCACCCCTATCCACTTCCCCTCTGAGCTCATAGTGGACCTTCTAGGGGTAATGGTGATAGTACCTAGAACCGTCATCCATAGCCTGCCACTCAGCTTACTCCCCTGGCATATCCTCCACCCTACAGATCTCCTTGCTCAAATCTCTGTTGATGTCTCAGCGGTCCCTTGACCACCTACTGGTCATCCATTCAGGGATTCAGAATGTCAAGCGCCACATGCCCCTTTCCTCCGCAAGAGTATCAAGCTCTAGCCCTCAGATGACCTCCTCTACCACTCGAGCTCTGAACCTCCGACCCTCTGTACCGGGGTCATCCTCTAGAAGGTCTATTTCATTTGGGACTTTGTGTTGTTTTCTTACTGTAATATGTAGATGACTCGGTCACCTTTCATCTGATGTTGGATCTTACTGTCAGTGTCTGCTCATCTAGGAAGCTCTCCACTAGTAGGGCTCGCTCTAGTACTCCATCCTATGTCAGGATGCTGAGTGAAATCATCGACACTCTAATCTCCCTTCGGAGTCCCTGATCAAAGTTCTGGCCTCTGAATAAAGGGTCCCGTACCATGGCGATGGAGTAGTGGGAGAGGTCGGTAAACCTTGCTGAGTACTGTGCCACAGTCAGGCTACCCTCATGTAGGTGCAGTAACTCCTGAATATGCACTGAGCGTAGTGTCACTGATACAAACTCCACCATGATGAGGCTCTCGAAGTATAACCAAACAAGGGTTTCCTCTTCTTGTGTTTGGAGTGTAAAGATCCACCATCTCCCTGTTGTGCCCTGAAAAAGGCTAGCGGTTAGAACCAACAGCTTGTCTGTATGTGTCTCTACCAGGAACAAAACCTAAGTAACTGCCTCCAGTCAATCCTCAGCTACATAAGGATCTATCTCGGCTCGAAACCTCGGAGGCCTCTGACTCTAGAACATGTGTAGTATGCTCGATCAACATGCACTATCTGCTGGGGGGATGGAAGCAACTGATACTCTTTGGGTGGTGGTGTTACTGGTACACCACCCGAAGGTGCTATCGTTGTAAGTGGTCCCTACACCGATTCCTCATCACTCAGTGGAACATCATCGTGATCTCTCACTAGAATCCTGTCTAGCTGTCTTCGTGGAGGCATCCTGTAGGGAAACAGATTCTCCATGAAAAATAAGTTATACTTGGTGAGCTGAATAGAAAGAGATAAAGAGAAAAACATTTCCAAAACACATGCAACTAGTGTTTTCGTGTATCGAGTCAGAAAACAGAACTCAAGTTCCTTGTGTATGGATACGTTGGCCGCCACACCAAAACCAGGCTACCTAGACTGAAATCTGAACTCAAGACACTTAACAATATCTCCCCATTGAAAATTACATAAACTTAGTTCTTATGGTAGATCCGAACACCCTTTGATACCACATTTTCATGACCCATCCCCCGGGGACCGTTCTGTGACTACCCCAAGCCCGCCTTCCCTAGGCCGGGGGCTGGTGACTAGAACTAGAAAGGTATATCCCCTAAAAGAAATTCATTGCCTTTAATCCTACACACACACAGATAGGGCATACCACACGAATGAAACTACAATGGAAAGAAAGTCGTATAACCACAAAAAATTATCACTACTGAGAGTAAAGTTTATAAACTAAAAGTAAAGGGGCTAGAATACAAGACTAACTGAAATGAAAGTACAACAAAAGAAGTAGAAGCTCTGAATGTCATCCACCAAGGATATTACCTAAAGGGTAGGTACAACTCTCTATCATATATCACTGTAGCACACAACGTCTATCGATCCACATCTAAGCACCGTCTAGTCCTGGTTCCTCAAAGTCCCATTCAAATCTATCCTTTATTTTCACAAGACACAACATTTGTGGGTGAAGCCCAGCAGGGGTGAGTATAACAATACTAAGTAGGGACCTCGAGACCCTCAAATGTCTCTCAGTAATCCACAAAGGAAAACATCACAAAGAAAATACCCCTGCTGTAATACCACCAAGAAAGATCTCAAACACATAGCACAGAGTAAAAGAAACATGTCACACCAAATATAAATTAAGTACAAAATTAATGATGATTATTCATAAAGCTAGATCATATTATTCTATTGAGAGGCTCTACTGCTGATCCACAAAGGTTCTCTAGGTGCTGACCCACACATGTTCGCTAGGTGTTGACCCACCCAAGTTCGCTAGGTGCTCCCCAAAGAGGATTTCTAGGTGCTGACCCACACATGATCGATAGGTGCTGACCCACACAGGATCGCTAGGTGCTCATGTCACGACCCGCCCTCGGGATCCGTGTCGTGACTACCCCAAGCCCGCCTTCCATAGGCCAGGGGCTGGCGACTAGCACCAAGGCGTAAAATCCCAGTAAACAGGGAAGGCATTGCCTTTATAAGTAACAACCACCACAGAGTCAGCAAGCGGAAAGTAACTACAAGTGCAGAAAAGTAAATGGGCCAGAATACAAACCCAATCTGAAGGTAAAGTACAACTCAAAAAGGGAAAAACAGCAACTGAAAAGTAAAGCCGCTACTCCGAGCTGTCCACTGGAAAACCCACCTGAAGGGTGAGTACAGATAGATCCTCTGCTCCACGGGTCCCGCCGTCCGCTCCGTGCACGTCCCGCCCAGTGGTCCACCTCCGGGTACCGTTCCGCTCTGCAAGGCTCAGCTAAGGTCAACGCTCTCCGTCGTCTGCAACCAACACAACGTAGTGCGGGCAAAGCCCGTGCAGGGGTGAGTATAAGCTACTCAGTAGGGACCCCGAGACCCCTGAAGGTCTCTCAAATCCACAAAGGATAAACCACGAAGAAAAGTAACAATCACGAAGTAACAACTGACACTGCTTAGGTATATGCCCATACATATACCTAAGTCACCAATTTCCGTTCGGCTCCAACACCGAGCCCAAGAACAACCCAGTCCACAAAGAAGAGTAAACAAGTTTATGAAATCAACGGATAACCATTACCCAGGTATATGCCCATACATATACCTAAGTTATCAAGTGACCCATCTCAATCATGAGGAATCACAAAGATCATTGACTCAACTCAAACCAGGATTTTCATTATCGAAACCGTAGCTGCTGAAGAGCCCCGTCTCTGAAGTGTGCAGTAGTCCTGTCACGACTCCGAGGTACTGCTCACTAACCTATGACTACTGAGGTACTCCTCCTGTCGAGTACTGCGGGTTTGCGGCCAACTACCGGGCGCTCCGTCCGCTGAGGGTCTGTCGCCAAATACCGGGCGCTCACCCAAATAGCCTACTGAGGTACTCCTCCTGTCGAGTACCGCGGGTTTGCTGCCAACTACCAGGCGCTCCGTCCGCCGTGGGTCTGCTTCCAACTACTGGGCGCTCCGTCCACTGGGCTAGTCGACTCACTCCAAGTCGAGTCGGTCAAGCAGTCGTCAGGTCTCAGTCATCTACACGGTCTCCGTACTCCGCACGCACGTCTCCACCGTCGCGGGTCTGTCGCTACAACCAAGCGCACACGCTCCGTAGAGTATCGCGGGTCCGCCGCTACAACCAAGTGCTCCACCGCCAAGGGTCTGCTGCTGCATCCAAGCGCACCACCACTGTCAAGTACCACGGGTCCACCGCTTCACCCAAGCGCTACACCGCCCTAGGTAAACAGAAGATTCAGCTCACACAGGTTCGGTAGCACTGTTCCACGTAGGATCACTGAGTGCTGTAGTCGCCGTCGTCGAATCCACACAGGATCTCTGTACTGTCGTCGTCGTAGTCACAGTAGCAGTAGTAGTAGTCGTCACAGTAATAGTCGCAGCCAGCACTAGGGTTCCCGCACACAGAAAGCTCGTTCGGAGGATCCGCTCCACGAGCCGAGAGGCTGATACATCAACTGTCACAAAGACCAGAGTTGATGTATCCAAAAGTTCCGTATCGTCAACAGGAACTTAACGCAACAGACGGCGCGTCGATCGGACGCCCGGTCTGAGAGTTATTGGCATTTTCGTTCCCGGGGCCCGGTTGGTTTTTAAGGCAAAACCGACCCGACCGTACTCCACCTGCGTCCAAACCTCGGGCGGAGTATGCCAAAAGATCCTTCTCACTTAGAGGATTCCATCAAAGTCGACGGCACGTCAATCGGACGTCCGGAACTCAAGATATGAGCGTTTCCGCTCCGAGGGCCCGGTTGGTTTCGTGAACGAACCAACCCGGCCGTACTCCACATGGGTCCAAACCTCGGGCGGAGTATACCAAAAGATCCGTCTCACTAAGAGGAACACAACGCGACTGACGGCGCGTCAATCGGACGTTCGTAGCTCAAGATATGAGCGTTTCCGCTCCGAAGGCCCGGTTGGTTTCGTGAACGAACCAACCCGGCCGAACTCAAAGTAAACCGAAACCTTGAGTGCGATATACCAAAACGACCGTCTCGATCCAAGGATCGCGTTGCCGCAGACGGTTCGTCATTCGGAGGTCCGAGGCTCAAGTTATGGGCTAAAAACCAATTCTGGTTCGAAACGGGGGGGTCCGGGTCCGGACCGACCCGGCCCGACCCCCCCTGGGCGGCGCGGCGGCGCGGCGGCGCGACAGCGTGGCGGAGCGGAGGCCGCGGGGGCCGCGGCGGCCAGTCGCCGCGAGGTGGCGGCACGCGGGGCTAAGCCCCGCGGTTCCTGGAAAAACGGCGCGGCAATTGCCGCGCCCTTGATTGAAACCGCCCCCACGTGGGGGCCGGTTTATTCAAGAGAACCGGGGGGGCCGGCTGCCCCCCTCCTTCAAGAACCGCCCCCCTCTTTAAGAGGGGGGTTTTTATTAAAACGGCCGGGGAATTAATTTCCCCGGTTTTAATGACTTCCGGCCGGCCAGCTGGCCGGCCGGTTTTCTCCAACGGGACCGGAAATTTCCGGTCCCCCCTTCGGCTTCCGACGCCGGCGGCCCGGCCGCCGGTCTTCTCTTCCACCGCGGCCCGAAACCGGCCGCGGTCTCCTCGTCCCGCCGCGGCCCGGAACCGGCCGCGACGTTCGTCATCAGGCGCGGTGCGACGGCACCGCGCCCCTTCGCCGTGCTTTGATTCTTTTCAACGCGGCGCGACGGCGTCGCGTTCTTGAAGTTTCTACCCCGGCGTGGCGCGACGGTGCCGCGTAAAAAAATAAACGTACGGTAATCCGCGTGGTGCGACGGCACCACGCCACTTTGCTTCCACCGCAAGAATTAAACAAGAACGATGGAGGGGGGTTCGGCCGTGTTCGTGCGGTCCGGCCCCCCTCGCGTTAACTATAACACTTAAATAAATTATTTCAAAGCCTCACGTAGACATGCGATCCACGAGCAAGAAATGGAATAATTAAAGAATTAAACAACAACCCCTACCTTGGGTACAAGTTCGAGGATTTGTCTATGTCCGCGGAAGTCGACGTCGCGGAGATCGGGCGTCACGGTCGTCGTTCGTCAAATCCGTTGACGAAGAGTTATGCCCGAAGAGATACGTCGTTGGCGAATCTTCGTATGCCGACGAAGAAGGTCCGAGGAGGAAGCGGCGTTCCCTCTTGTTGACACCGAGGACGAAGAAGAGAGGCGTCGTTCTTCGTTGGAGTTTGAGCGTTCTTCGTTCTTCGTCAGAGCTTGAAGATGAAGAAGAAGCTCTCCAAAAGCTCTCAAGGAGACAAACAAACAACCCATAATAAAATAAGATAACATCTTATTTTATTATTACAAAACATATTAGAATTTCAAAAGTTTGAAATTCAAAAAGGGGTTTAACTCCCACAATTAATTAAGGTAACTTAAGCCAATAAATGAGGCGTTAAGGGAGTTGGGAGAAATTGAAAGGTTTAGGGGTTCGTGTGGGCCCCACCACACTTAATCCTCCCAAGGGAGGTTAAGTGGGTGTGGGTCCCACTCCCAACCTCCTTTGATAGGTTTTAACAAGTTTTAATAAAATTGTTCTACACAATTTTATTTAACTCAAACTAAAAACCCCAAAACTATCTTTCAACCCGCAACAAACGCAACTCCCAAAAAGGTCTCTTTAAGCGAATATCGGCGCTGCGAGTTCATCGGTGCCCTCGGATTTCAATTCCGAGCACCGGATCAAAAGTTAGGAAAACCCGCTCGTTCGTTCACTGAACGTACCCGAGCCAAACTTCGGAACTTAATTCCGGGCACTCCGGGCCTCGGAATCAGGTGCCGTCTGAAGCCGCGCTCTTGTAAAATTCTAAAGAAAATTAAGAAAAAATTTCCCTTGAATTTTACGGGTCTTTACAGCTCACCCACAAGGGATAGCTAGGTGTTGTCCAACATAGGATCACTATTCATTCTTCGCGCCACCGTCAGCCACTGGATTCCCGCACGTAGCACATTTGATTCTGGGATAATCTGCTCCTCAATCCATTATTCTTACCTTAACCACCATGAAGTCCAACATAGATTAACCCCAAAGGAACTTCTCATCGTAAGGATCCCAACACAATAGATGACGCATCGAACAAACTGCCGGTCTATAAGATATTGAAATTTTTATTAAAGGGAATGGATGGATTCGATTCTGATCCAACCCGACTGTATGAAAAATTCTGAAAAAACTTTTGTACAGTATCTTAAAAGGACCGCCCCATCGCAAGGGTCCCAACACCACTGATGGTCTGTCAATCAGATGCTCGGTTTGAGGGATTGAGTGTTTTAGTGAAATGGTGGCATGTGGGGTGCGAGTTTGGTCAGAACAGGACTAACCCATTATGACTAGCCCGAACCAACTCGGTTTGGCCTGTTGGTCTATTGGTTCAGACCGTTGGGTTGAGGGTCTCGGCCGCAGGTTTTCCCTGTCTGCCAGAGGTGGACCGGGCTTCGGCTTGGCCGAGACGCGGCTGGAAGCCACCTTCTACTCCTCTAATGCCCTGCAGATACATGGACTTCTCTCCACCGCAGTTGAGCGACTGTGACCCCTCGCGTGCCGCACAACACATTTTCTTCGACGCGGTCGAGTGGTCGCGTCCTCCACGTCACCCGCAGACTGAGTTAGTGGGTCGACTTGGTCAACGTGGCACCACAGATCTCCAACGTCGCGATCGAGCGACCACGGCCTCCGTCGTTCGCCCGAGCAGCCCAGACATGGGCCACTGTATCCACCCCGTCGCGGCCAACTGGTCGTGGCCCTTTTCCACTGCGGTGCGCTGCATCCCTCTGCTCGCAGATGCTGCCAGCATGCCGACAGTTTCTTCTACCAGCCACCAAAGTTTCTATGGTTGTCAATTTCTCGATCTGTCTGCATCTATGGAATCGCTACGCTGCTGCATTCACTATGACGACCTCAATCTTTCTTTGCCACTATTTTGAGAAATCATACACGAAGAACGCACATGCGGAGGGGCTTGGGCCTTATTCGTGTAGGCCTGCACACTCGGAGTTATAAGTTTAAAGAACATGGAGAGGTTTGGGGATTTTAATTCAACCAACACAAGTGTTAATATAATCCCAGATAGAGAAATCTCAAAATAAATCACCCTCCTGCAAGAATGTATGGTACGTGGATTAAAATTTTCATGGGTTAATCTTCATTCATCATTTTGAATAAGAATGGGGAAACTTTAAATGGTTCAAACTGCTACCTCTCTTGATGTTCGTTGCCATAGCATTCCATCCTTGAGGTTTCAATGGGGCTGACATTGTTCATCTCTTTTCGACTTCATCCTTTGAGGCACGTCAAAGTCGATGATGCTCCACTGGCATTCGTCATTCTTACTTGGAGAGAAATATCACCAAAGGTTCATCATATATTTTCCCATGGTTTAATTCCTCACTCTCCAACGCGTTAGATAAGAAAAAATAAATACGATGCAATGTTTCTGTTGCGCTACGGTGTTGCATCGTTATGCTTGCACGACGAGCCATTAATGGGCTTCCTTAATTTCTCCTTGTCGTCTCCTTGTCACCACACTGTAGCGTCACATTCCATCGCTCAACGATGCAAAAAAATAAAATAAAATAACTTTTGAATGTTATTTTATTATTTTCCCAAAAAGTACCAAAAATTAACTTTTCTATCCGACCCTCGTCGGTTGAAGTTAAGTCCTTTCTAGGCGAATCTCGGTGTTTTGTGTTCAACGATTCCCTCATATTTTCGATCTGAGCACCGGTTTGAAGGTTAGAAAGACCTTTTCACACATTTACTAAATGTACTTTAAAATAAGTTAAAAATTACATTTCAGGCACTCCGGGCCTCAGAATCACGTGACGTCAAACCGTGCGGTCTCAAAATAATTCCATATAATTAAAAAAATTACATAGAAATTCTGATACATTATAAGTAGAACATTTTAAAAGACCATAAATATCATGAGTACAGATAAAATATGGATAATTAATGTAAAAGGGGATATATATACACTTTATAAATAAATAATGATTCCTATCATCAAGAAATATCTCAATGAAAGGAGATTGAGACGAATTCCCTTACAAAGATAGTATCCCTAGATTAAGGATAAATCAATGACATAATTATGTGTGAAAAATATAAATACACCCAATATAAGTATATATTCAGTATAAAAAAATAATATTTCATTCACACATATTCTTGGAAATACAAAAACAATGTCATGGATATTAAACTCAAGGAAATGATATTGAGTTAAGATTTCTCTTACCTTGGGTTCAACTCCTCACGTATAATCGTTATATTCTGGAATAATAAACTTAGGATAACTTCTACATTCTTTTGAACCTTTTTTAGGTTTATTATTCTTTTTATATCACTTATTAACATTTTATACAAAGTTGTTTATTATTTGAGTTTATATTAGACGTTTGGTCGATGTTTGGTACTTGAGTCAAACATGAACTTGTTTTGTTTAAAGTTGTCCATGTGGTCATTAGTCCAACATATCCAGAATAATATTAATAATTTAAATATCATATATTTCCAGTATATATGTATTTATAATAGTCTATAACATTTGGAGACATGAAATGAAATTCACCGTTCACAGAGATGTTAGACCATACATACACATGAACGATACTTTTATTTCTTTATCATATTAAATGAATGAAAACTAAATGATACATAGGTATATTATAATTCCAGTATAATACCTATATTATATATGTTACATATGTTAATTAACTACATCCTATATACCTTCCATATATGCCATGAATAAGTCATATCACTTTCAGGGACACTATACCAAAATATGTATTTAGCGACGGTTTAAACTGCCACTAAATCATTATGCATCGGTTTTGGAAAACCATTACTAAATCGTGTCAGGATGTAATTAGCAGCAATTTTTTAAAACCATTGTAGAATGATTTAGCAGCGGGTTTTTAGCGGCAGTTTAAATCATCGCTAAATTGTTTTCAATTTTTTAATTTTTTTATTTTCATACTTTTATTTATTTATTTATTTTCATAATTAATTAATTTTTTATTCTCATTATTTATTTATTTATATATTTAATATTTATTACTACCATGCTCATGGCCATCTCCATGCACAATTCCATGTCTATACACATGCTCATGCAATATATAGAAATTATGTGTTGGGTGAGATTTGAATCCCTTACCTCTTGCTTGTTCTCTAAAGACTTTACCACTATCATGGGCTCTTCATGTGGTCAGTAAATCAAATTTAATATACTTATATATATATATTAGTAGGAAAAAAATAATATATAAAAAATAGATACAAAAAAATATTTATTAATAGATAATTATTAATCAATAATTATGAATCAATCATCAATAATCAATAATCAATAATTAATAATAAATAATAAGTAATAAATAATAAATAAGTAATTATTAATATTTAATAATTACTAATTAAAAATTACAAATTAAAAAATAGAATATAAGTGAATAATAAATAAATAAATATATAATATGTAAATAAACGGTAAATAAAAAAAGTAAATAATAAATATTAAATAACAAATAATAAATAGTAAATAATAAAGAGTAAATAGTAAATAGTAACTTGTAAATAACAAATACAAAACTATAAATACTAAATAATATATAATATATAATATATAATAGACAATAGATAATAGATAATATATAATATATAATACATAATAAATAATATATAAGACAAAATATATAATATGTAACATATAATATATAATATATAATATATAATATATAATATATAATATAAAATATAAAATATATATTATATAATATATAATACATAATAGATAATATATAATATATAATATATAACATATAATATATAATATATAATATATAATATATAATATATAATATATAATACATAATGTATAATATATAATATATAACATATAAGTTATAAGTAATGTATAAATAATAAATTAATTAAAAAAATTTAATATGTGATAAATAAACAGAAAATTAATAAATAAATTATAATTAAATAATAAATACTAAATTATAAATAATGAATAATGAATAATAAATAATAAATTATAATTAATAATTAATAAATAATAAATTATAACTAATAAATAATAAATAGTAAATAGTAAATAAAAAATAAAAAATAAAAAATAAATAATAAATAATAATTAATAATAACTTATAATTAATTATTGATCATTAAGAATTACAAATTAAGAAATAATAATTAATATTTAAAAATTTATACATAATTAATAAATTATTAAGAAATTATTAAGAAATAAACAATAAATAATTAATAAATATTGAATATTGAATAGATAAATAATAAATGAATAATAAAATAATAATAAAGTAATATTTAGATAATTTTAAATAAATTAATAAATTAATAAATAATAAATAATAAATAATAATAAACTAATAATAAATACATAAATACATAAATAAATTAATAGATAAATAATTAATTACTTAATTAATAATTTATAATCAATAATTAATACTAAATAATAATAAAAAAATTGATAATTAATAATTCTAAATTATTGATTAATTATTAGTATTTAAAATTTAATATATATTTAATAAATAAAAAAACCATGAATAATAAGTAATTAATAAATAATTAAAAAATAATGAATAAAAAAAATAAAAAATAAAAAATAAAAAATAAATGAATGATAAATGAACAATAAATAAATACTTATTAATTAATTAATTAATTAATTAATTAATTAATTAATAGATTAATAGATTAATAATTATTTAATAATTAATGTGTACATATTAGTTAAATAATAAATAAATAAATAAATTTTTCAATAAATAAATGGATAAAATATATAACTAAATAATAAATAGTAAATAGTAAATAATAGATAAATAAATAAATAAATTCTAAATAAATAAACAAATTATAATACGTTAAAAACCCCTGAAAACCCTAAAAACACTGAAATGGCCATAAAATCTGATCTTGGACTCATTTTTCAGTGCCACAACTAGTCAAATCAAAGATCATGGAAGGATCTTCGATATGATATGTGGTACAAGCCGAACATACACCTGGATCGAAAGTTTAACTGTTTGAATTTTATGAAATCGGGGTCTGCAAATAAAATCTATGTTTCGGAGGCCTTCTAGGCATTTCTGAAAAAAGAAAGAGAACTACAAAACTCAAAGAGTTAGTACCAAATCTAAATGGTGTAGAGCTTGTCGCAGACTTTGATTTAATATATGTTAGAGCCCAAACAGACACCCGAATTAAAAGTTATGGCCGTTTGAAGTTTGAGTTCGATCTTCAACTTTTAAAATTTGAATATATATTTTTTTCCTTTGATTATTGTATGATTTAAATCTCACTTTGTTTTATCTCATTTAATAATCTTCATTTTTACTAGTCGTGGAGCTGAAATGGACTCCCAGATCAGAAGTTATGGTCAATTGATGCCGAAGTCTATTTTTCAACTTATTGAAGATTTCTATTTAGTTTAAAAATATTATTAACTAATAATTATAAACATTTATTAATTAAAAAATTATAAATATTTAAAATTATAAAAAATAAACTATATTTTAATGTAAATAATAAATAATAAATAAAATTTAATAAATAAAAAATTTCTTAAAATGTTTTTTCTTCAATTTTACAGTGGTTTAAAAAAAACCACCGCTATTTCGTGGCAGTTTTTCTAAAAAACCACCGCTAAAAAAATATAATTTTTTTTGGAAATTTCTTTAAAATATTTTGAGGTGGTTTTTAAAATTGTCTCTAAAAAACAGCGTGAAAAAATCGCCACTAAAATACTGTTTTATTGTAGTGGGTGTGGTAGTCAACACTTCCTCAAATGAAATTATCATATTTACACATTATGGAAAGAATAAACGTATGTTGAAAATAAAAATTACAGAATCATATAGACAATATAAATATAATATATATCATATATAAATATAGTGCCATCATAATGGCCACCATGAGAGGTGGTGGGAGAAAATTGAACAATCATCGTTTCGTGAGGCAGTAGTTTTTCGAACACAGAAACAATCTGTTCGCATCAATTAGATGGAGGTACATGTAATTGTGGTTCAAATAATTCTCATAAAAAAATCCTAGTATATTGAGGATACTAGTGTTGTTATGTAATCATAAAATAAGATGAGCATAGAGAGTGAAGAAGGAAAATAAACGAAATGAACTTGAGAGAACATGCTACCTCTAAATCGGATAAATCCTTTTGATTTTAGCCAAAAGGCTTTCCTAAATTGACTTCTTTTCAAGGTAAGGATTTTCTGAGTAATGTAGGGATGTTGAGAGCTTATTTTATTAGAATTTTGATGTGCCAAAGGGCTTGATAGGTGTGATTAAGTGGGTATAGGTGGTGACCTTTTATAAAATGGAAGAACGACACTTTAGGTAAGGATTGAAATATTATTTTATTATAAATTGATTTTCAAATTCTAATAGCTCAAAAGTGATATATCTCTAGGATAATATGAGTATGGGTCAATATCCTCTCAACAAATATATCTTAGACACGTTTAGGTCACAAATTTAACCTTATATTTTGGCATTAACGCTTAGTTAAATAAATTAACTCTTATCATGTCTTCTTGTATTTTTACACAATATGGTCAATATAGTAACTATAAAATGTCATGTGAACTTAAAGTGGATAATTAATTATATTTGTAACATTATCTAAGTTAGTTTTCTAAATCATATATTTTTATTACTGTTAGATCATTTAATAAAGTAGTATTTTTTTTTAAACTCAATTATGTCAAGTTTGACACTATTTAGTAATGGAATTTGGTCAAAGCTATAAAAACATAATTGATTCGAACAAACTATAGTAACTCACATATGGCTGGTCATAATAATCTATAAAATTTTTGGATGGCATCAAAATTTTCAAATTACATTTATTTTAATATGTATAATATAATTTATTTGAATCCTTCATTAATAAGGTAATAATTGGATCATCATTGTATAATAAATAAATTTATTTGTCCAAAAATGTTAAACAAAATACCATAGTTGAGGAAATATTTTTATATTTATAATTGATATTTATAGTCAAAGTGATCAGTTATATAACCCCACCATAAAAATATTTTAGTAAAAAGATACATGTTTATGATATATTTCCCTTTACATTTAATTAATTATTATAACATGTCATTATCAAAACCAAGTGACTCCATGAAGTCCTAAAATATAACCAAGGATTCTAATGTTCAGAAATATCTCATCCAATATGATTAAGATGTGTTTTATGATAGTTTTATATTTTTATAATATTATTCGTTACCCTAATTTACATACTTTACCCTTTAACCATGGTAAATAAAAATAGTTACTGAAGTTACAAATCATAACGTCCAAAAATAAAAAGGAACTATTTACATAATTTTTACATTATGATTCCAAATATGGAATCCATTTTCAAAATTCAAAATACAAAAGTTGCAGTAATTAATTGAAAATTAATTCCCATTTTCAAACCGATAAAACTGGTTTTTAAAAAGTAAAACCCCCCATATGATTGACATCTGTTTATATCAAATTTTGATGTGAAATTACCTCTAATGAGCATAATTTGATTAAATGATAAAAAATTAATCCAATTAAACATTAAAACAAATTAATATTACAATATAACTATATAAATAAATCAGATGAAAAATAGTTTTGAATTAAAATGAAGTATTTTCCACTATTCATTGAAATATGAATTTGATCATAAAAACAAAAAAAATTAAAATAAAGTAAATTTTTATAACCCTATTCTATATTAAAAGATTATTTTATCAAATAGAACATATAAAAGTTATAAAAACTATATTTAAGAAAGGGTTCTCCATTAAAAGGCGGTAAAATGATATATTTTTTTAAAAAAATAATTCTTTTATACAAAAAATTGAATTTGTCTTTTATATCATATCTAGAGAACAAATAATCTGAATTAAAAAATGAAATTGAATATATAAAATATATATTTCATTAAATAAGAAATCCATAATGGGTGATATGATTTTATAGACACAATTATTCTCTCTTAAATTCGTTTTCATAAAAACAGATCCTTTATATTCAATTGGTTTTTATTTCCATTTATAATAAATTTCATAACCAATGAATCATTATTTAAACAAGTGTCAACCTTATTTTCAAAATTTATTCGATCCTATTCATTCCCGCCATTCCAACGACTATTTTATAACAGTAACATTTAAATAATAATATTTAGTTGTTCGTTTAATCTCTATGTAGCGTATCATTTATGCTATTGAACATAGTATTTCTTTTCCTAAATATTGGGATGTTATAATCACCCCATTTAAACATAATAATATTTTAATTACTAGCCTTCAATACGGTGGAGAAAATCTAAGGGAAGTGTTCATGTGGATGTTGAACAAACCATATTGTGAACAATGTTTTCATTTTTGAATAAAAAATGGAGTATAGAAAATTTACATTACATGAAACAAATAAATGTATAGTTTATTTTTATACTTGATTATTAATTTCATGTTGATTGTGGAAGTCTTGGATAATGTAGAACAAGAAATGAATTTAAAATAGGAAAATTGAGAATATTACCTCTTAAATTTTGTCTCTATGAAATACTTCATAAGTGACCTCGAAATGGTCTATTTATGAGACCATAAGCACTAGTAAATGGGAGAGAGGATGTAAAAGGTAAATGGTATGAAATTTGGAAAGATACAAGACTTAGAAGTTGTTAAGAGAAGGGTTTGTGAGGGCTGGCATAGTAATGGGTGCTTACATTATTCATGTCTAAAAAATTATTGTATTTATATTATAATGTTTAAAACCATATATTATTGTATTTTACTATTCATAAAAATTAAAATATTTTACAAAAATACCAAAGAATATTCTTTTCCATTATTTTATGTCTGTATTTGAGAAATTTTATCCATTTAATGAAAATTATTTTCTAAATATATGAAAATTATTTTTTAAATAAAATCATAGTTTATATGAAATATGACAATTTTAATATTATGATAAATTTATTAAATGGTTGAAAAATTACCTAGGGTCACATAAAAAAATATTATAATTATTATATACCATATTATTAATTTATAAATACAGTTTTTCTGAAGATTATCATTATTTAAAATAATATAATTATTTTAAATGTTCAGTTATAACATTTATGTTGTACAAAAATATAGTAAAATAATATTTAATTTATAATATATTAATTTATTTGTAACATGGTATAAATATATCATAAATTAATTTTACAAGATACCTAAATGTTATTTTACACATTCAATGGTTAAAATACTATTCTAATGGTGAGGTTACTATTCTCAATGTTCATATTATTAATCTAATGGCTGCATTACTATTTTAATAGTAATATTTTTAATGGTTATATGAGATTCCTACAATCAATGAATACCTCATACTTCATTCATTACTCATTAAATTACATTTTCTATCAAGATTATATATATTTTTATTTTTATAATGCACATTTCATTACTATTCTTCTTCTTCTTTATTTCTATGATTTTTTTATTGCGATTATTTGAAGGGGATCGAGTAGATCAAAATTTTCCTATTATTACTAATTTATTATATATTTTTTGTCCCATTTTAAAACATTCAATTAGAATTTATATTTTTAATCTCTGAATGTAATTTTTAAATTGACATGATAAAATTTTGTTATTTTATTCATGAGGTGTGTACGCATTATACTACATAAAAAAATGACACCCTTATACAAAGGGAAATTCCATTGTTAAAATTCATTGTCATCACAATCAATATGTCATGAAACTATCATATTTCATCCTTATATTCACTCGATCTAAGTCTAATAGATGCTTCACAATTTCAAGAGTGTCCCACTTCCCTAGATAATTGGGGAATCAGATGATGCATCACTAAAAATTGCGATCAATTCCAATATCATGTACATTAATAAATCTATATTCTGCATCATTTGTTCTTTCCTCATACATGAGGACATATCTAATGACTGATGAATTGGTCAAGAAAAATTATATCATGAAGGGTCAATTATTGTGATGAGGAATAGTGTCTCAAACCATAACATCTTCTCCACATATCCCATCACTCCCTATGGTTGATCATCCAAAGAACTGTCTACCTATGATGACCTATCTCTATGGTATTGGGAAGGCTTTGGATTCTTATACCCAATCAAAACATATATGAAACTCACAAGGTTATGTAACCCATCTGGGTCTATTGGTATTAAAAACACATTACTATCTTGCATAAACAGATTCCAAAAATCATTAAAAATAAAATAATATTAATTAAAAAATGTCACAATGACATAACACCTAGAGTCACACTAACTACATAAATAGAATACATAATCTAGATAGTTTGAAAATTTAACCCATGTGAATTTATTAGATTCCATATGAGGTTGATCATATCTTTCCAAAACTGTTATCACTATTATAATGTTGATCTTACATAATATGGCTACAGACATAGGGTGTAAGAATATAAACCTAACCAAAGTTAATGGTGACATACAAATATACACCCATAAAATTGCACATGACCATCATCATTACTAAAAAAACAACACCATGTAGATAAAACCATATTTCTATCCTAATAACACCCTAAAAACACCATCATAGGTCACACATAAATGACCCTAATCCCACAATCCCTATAGATATATGACCAATCCTCTCATTCTTATTATCCAGTTCACTATAAAAACTATCACTCATGTTTCTATATAAATATATGTCAAGGAATATTTAATTCAAAACTAATATCGGGTCACATGTCTTAAACATGAAATTCACAACATACAAGACATCTATCCAGTCTTTTTATTTTTATTTTCATCTACATGCATGGGTCCCACCCATCTGTCGAGTTACCCTAAAGTCATCATAACCCATCTTGGGTATATATAAAATATGTACCCTTCAATAAGGACAATAATATATCATTATAACATTGAGATAAAAATTAGACCACTAAAATCCCCATAATAGTCCATAAATCTAAACTTACAATGGTCAAAACCCTAAAATAATATTTTTTACATAAGTATTAATTATTTTAGGAATCTTACATGCCATCACCCCATTCCAGGTCTTTATGAATAGTGTAATTCCTATGGCCATACCAGGATTTCCACTTTATTTTTCCAATGGTCTAAATAACCCACATAATGGACTACCCCCTATACATATCTATCATAACCATAATAAAATTTATGAAACTTTCTATGATATGAATCTCATATTACCCCCATAAAATGGAAAAAATGAAGTCATAGGCAATACATCCTCTTATTCCATACTCACCCTATAACATTTGGGTGTCATGTCACTATGACATAAATCTAGCCCAACCTACCCATTCTTAGGTTAGGTATAAAATAAATATGGTATTACTATAACCTTTTAATAAATAGTAATAACATAATAAAATATAATCCCAATGATGTAAAATTCCACCATCCTTTCATATAGGAAAACAAAATATATGTTTCTCATAAAATATTAAAGTGAATCCCTATACAATAATAGAGTTTCTCAATTACAATCAAGAACTCAAATTTGATGTAAATATTTTATAAGAATATTATTCATAAATTCAATCCTATTTATAAAATAGTATAAGAATAATATCTTTTAAAACAAAAATTAAAATTACAATGCATCATTTTTTGGAACAATTAACATAACGATAATTCAAAAACCAAAAAAAACTATCACAAATGCTTGGAAACATGAACATTAGATCATTTCAGTGCTAGATAGGAATAATATATAGTATTAATCTAATGTTATAAATAGTAATATCTATGTGTAATAGATACTAAGTATTCTAATAAATAAAAATTATATTTTGATACAACACTACATTTTCCTCTGTATGGTTAACCACTATAGTTACCAAACATTACCCCACATATCTCAAGCACACCTCCCCATATGATAGAGTGTATCAAACAGTAGCGATGGAATAAGTATAAGATTTTTGGGGGACTATTACCTCTTTTATATAGTTTACTATGAACACATACATATTAATATAGAAAGTAGTCATCATAAAGTAAACCAATTAAAATCAGACATCATAAACAAACTTCACCAGTAGATAAATATCAACTCACATTCTATAATAGAATGAGTAAAAATAATTTCATATAATAACACATAAAATAATTGGGTTTCCCATCACACAATTATATATGAAAATATCCAAAATATAAAAATAACATGATCACCCATAATAGTGTTCCTAATTGTTTCCTAGTAGTGTGTCCAAACTCATGTTGAGTTCCACAACTCAACCGGCCAAAGAAGAGACCTTTATAGTATACATATATTCCTGGAAAATTAATTCACTAGAAGTAAAAATCTCATTTCCAATAATATCATAGTGGAATGTATTCACTCCCCAATCCATCATAGTAGTAATGCTTCACTCCCAAATTTATCATTATGGATAAATTCCTTTACTGAACTAGGTTTAATCTGTATTCTAGATCTCTTTAATTGGAAAGATATAAACCATTACCTAATGAAATAGAGGGAGATATGGGTCTCACCCATCACATAATTAAAATCATACATATGTGTGACAAAATATCATAATACATTAATCATGTCAAAAACCATGAAATAAAATGGGTTTCATAAAAAACTCATCAAATCAAAACCTATAGAAAATAATCATGTTTTATAATAATTTCATCATTTCATTAGAGAATAACCTATGTAATAAAAAATGGGTTTTATAAGGATTTTATCATTGTATATCCTTTGGATGTGAAATGGGTTTCAAAAACATATTATCATCATGAACATAAAACTTATATAGAAATAATAATAATGGACTCCTAATATTATTTCCCCAAAAAATAACAAGTAAAATAAAAGTATGTTATATTAGATGGAAGAAGGTTTTGAAATATCACATAGAACATTTCTTGAGGAAAATTACCTTTCTACATAGGAAAGAAGATATTTTATAAAATAAAACTTTTTTGAAAAAATTTCTTTGAAAATAACTTTTTTATAATTTAATGTTCAATTTTTTTTAGAATAATTTTATTTGAAAAAAAAGTTGAAATATGTAAATAAATCTATAATAATCAGTTAAATAGTTTCACAAAGAAAATAAATTTCCACATTTCAAATAAATTTTTAAAACTAAAAATTCATAAAATATTTTTCAAATAAATTTCCCTAAAAGTAAACATTGAAACATTCCATGGATTATTTAAAAAATTTGTTGGTAATGTGCATGAAAAGTACCATTCATGCTATAAACCTTAAAACAAGTATTACATTTAAATTTTCAGTAAATGGCATCAGAGACATATTTTGATAATTTCATAAGGATTCATATTTTTTTAAAACTCATGAAAGAGTTAAAATTCCATTAATTAATCTTTGGTAGATTTTTTTTAAAATGAATTTTTTTTAGAAAATCTAATTTCTAAAAAGAATTCATTTTAAAATGAATATAGAAATGAATTATTTTTTCTTTAAAATATTAATTTGATATATTGAGTACATAAGGATAGAAAAATGTAGGAAACGCATGTATTTTAATGGAAACCAGAGGAAAATTAGTTCCATTATATTATTTTTATATGTATCATCTGATTTCATTATTTTTAGATTAAAAATAAAAAATCCCAAATAATATGAAGATGGTAGCATAAAACATTTACCACATTGGTATTTGTTAAATCATAAGAACCATTAAAGAATAATGTAAAATTAAACTTTTAATAAAAAGAAAAGAATGAGATTCATGATATATTATGTAAAATGTTTGTAATATAAAAATCATAATATAATATAGGTGTATAACATAACTTATATCCCAAATAATTCAAATACATGCATAAATACCTTAAAGCTTATGTATCTTATGATCTGTAAACCTGATGAAAGATAGATCCTAAAATGGATATTTAAATCCCCATTATTTCCAAAAATCATCATAAAATAAATTAATTGGAATTATATACACTGAATAAATCAAATAGGATGTGAATATGGAATTGTCTTTGAGAAGTAAATTGTGTGACATAAATCCTTTACTACTTCGTTAATCTCTTGATTCATAAGACCCATAAAAGAAAAATAAAATACAAAAATTATATCATTAAAATATTTATATTAATTATATAACATGAAAATGGGTATTTATATATTCCCCACAATAATACAAGAGTGGTGAATATGGCATAAGATTCCCAAAAATAAAAAAGAGATTAAAAATCCATTAACTTAAGTCTTAGCTTCCATCATAAATGATCAAACCTGCTATATAATAAATATAATTTTATTATAATTATATTTGAAATATATATATATATATATATATATCAGACAATATATTATTTATTTATAACCATTTATTACTCATTTGTTAACAATTCCATATTAAAATCACATTTCTGGCAATAATTGTTTTGTTTTCATGTTTGTTATGATTTTATTATTTTTCAATACTCTTAATTTGATCAAGGTTACAAAATCCATATAATTTTAAACATTATATAAATATAATATATATAAATTATATATGTATTTATCAAAATACATAATGCTTAGAGATAGAAAATCAAATACACTCTTCATGGAGATGGTAGGTCATATGTATGCATGAACGTTGTTTCGATTTTATTAGTGGAATGAATGAAGCCAGGATGAATATATATATTACCATTAAATAATAATTTATATTTCATATATATCAAATAGATTTATTTAATCTTATATATATTACCTTCCTTGTAAAGCATACTTGAAAATATAATCAAATAACTTCATGAGGAGGCAGTCCGCCGTACACACAAACAACGTTATCATATCCCCCCCAAAAATAGAAAGTGAGAAATTAAATTTGATATATTAAATTAAAATATATCATTATACTTAAAATATCATATGAATTCATTTAATCTATCTATGTTACCACCAATGTAAAAAAAATGAAAATAAATTCCACCAGTTTGCGAGTTAGTATTCTTCCGTACACATGAGTGACCATATTGTTTTCTAAAGGGTTGAGAGGTAATAAGGTTGATTTTGTGTTACAATTAATTGGATATAATAATATCATTAATATCATATATAAAATTCAAATAAAACACAATATCCATCCATGAGAGTTGGTGATGGAAAAAATAATGCCAGTTCAAGAGGAGTCTTTGTACACATGAATAACGATTTCATATCTCATTTGATATATATGGAGTGGATATAGGTTATGAAATGTTAAAAATAAAATCAAAGTATATTTTATATACTAGTTTTATTATATCATAATAAATAAATTATATTTTAAGGATTTATAAGAATAAGTTAAACGAAAACACATAATTTGAAACACGACCTCTTCTTCAGACAACCACTTTAGGTTAAACCTAAATCATTCCTAGATTAGATTTATAATATAAAAAATATACTAGTATGTGTGGAGAGAATTAAATAAAAAAAATTCATGTATTTTTCAAATAAAATGGTTTTGGAAGTGTGAAGTTGAGAGGAGAGGGGTATCCTTTTATGAGTGAGGCGAGTCATGTACTTCTAATTTTATTAAAGAAAAAGGTGTACCCATGTTTTTAACGTGAAAAAAGTCTCCAAAATGAGATATTATAAAACATAATAGGTGATAAGGTCTAAATATTTCCATAAAATTCGTTTTTATAAGTATCTAAATCATTTTACGCCTTATCTTTTATTTTTAACTCCTTGTAAACTCATTTTAAACTTGACAAAAGCAAATAATTTTTATTATTTTTACTATTTATTATGGTAAAAATTTAAGTTTAACATATTAGAAATTATAATTTATTATAGTTACAAATATTAAATAGATTTATCCAAATTTTGTTATTATAATTGAAAAAGTTTACTTGAAAATTACTCCCACAGACGCAATGAATAATAGGGTTTGAAAAGAGAAAATATTCAAATATTTTATAAAATATTATATTATAATTAAATATGAAATGGAATCCAATGAACTAAATAGGATTAATAGATATATAATTTTAATAATTTTACTATTCAATCTATATTTTTATAAAATGTATCTTTCAAATTCATTGAATGAAAAGGCACGTTTTAATAAAAACTATATCTTTCCCTATTCCTAGAAAAATTTAACTTTTCAAAAGATCCTAAAAAATTGAAGATAAGATTATTTTCACATGCGGATTTCCAAAATAAATTAATTTTTTATGAATAAATTTCTCAAAAAATTGAGAAATTAATTTTAAAAAAATATAACAAAATGAGTAAAAAATATTTTTTAAAAAAAATACAGGTTCTGAACGTAAAATTATATTAAATTTATCTCATTCCTATAAAACACAAAATATGAATGTTAAGATGTATATTGAATATATAATATATAAATTTCCTTAATATCATTCACTAAAAGTTATTTTGTTAATTTTTGAATGTAAAACATGTTTTTTCACATAGAAATAATTTTTTTTATAAAATTCATTCTTTATATGAAAAATGTTACTATTTTAATTTATAATTAACTAGTCACAAAATAATTCATTTTTTATACATGTGAAAACAATATATTTTAATAATTTATTTAATCTTATTAATTCCCTCCATACCAATGCGTATGTGATTATAATCATAATAAATGATATATTCTAATATTATGTAGATTTATATTGAGACTCATTATTGTGAGTAATTATTGTTGTAAACAATATTTCAAGTAACATAAACTATGTAAAATAATTAAATTTACTTGAAAAAATATTTCTCAAAATATGAGGGTGTAAAATTATACCCCCTAAATAAATATTGTCCTATAAATATTAATTTTTGTTCTGTAATAAATGGTGTAACATTTGAAAATACCTTTTTGGGAAACCCAAATCATAATAAGTGTTTATAAAACATCTTATTGACAGTAGAAGAATGTATTTTATGAAGGAAATATGAAATAACATATACTAGGTTTAAAAATGGAAGAACATAGGTTGAATGTGATTATTTTTTCATGGATGAAATGTTTAATTTCTAATTAATAATAGAGAGTGAAAAATATCATTTATTAAAAGAGAGTTAATGATCATGATAAAATCAAAAAACCACAAAACCATAAACTAATTATGTATGAAAAAGGTCATTGAAATCATTAGAAAATATAGTAATAGAAAAATGAGTTATTTTATAATCCCTTTCATAATTTTGTGTAATTTTCATGAAAAGATATACTTACTTGATTTCATTCCATTTTAGAAGAACAATCTCACCCTTTGGTTATGCCTTGATCAATTTCCACTTCATCCCTTACTCTATGAGATGAATTTATAAAGTAATATAAACCAATGTTTAATAATATCTAAATAATAATAATAATTCATTCCTTATATCTCAATTTATTATAAAAAAAATAGTTAGCATCAGTTATGGATAAAAAATTATATGGTTAAATAATACTTTAATCTCTAAAACCTTATCTGAAGATTGACATTAACCATTCCATGAATGGTTAACATTATGAAACACCCAAAATTTATAATTTATAAATAAGGTCACTAAATTTCCCAAATGCATCTTAACATTATTCCCAAATATATCATTAAGTAATTCTTAATGGTCACAGGGCAAATATGTCAATAACTTGGTCATATATTTTTTTAAAGCATGGTAATAACAATAATTACCATAAAAACCTAATTAAAACAAGAATTCTTCCTCATTTATTCAATAAAACCATGGATTATTTAATATATTCCCTAAATAAAATATTTTCAAAAATCAATAAATGATAAAAAAAATAACATTTTCAACAAATCATTAATTATTTCTTTGCTTATCTCCCTATCCAATATGCGTTATCCATATCAATCATCTCTTTATCAAAACTAACTTCCATTTTTATCAAATTAAAAAACATATAAATGATTATAAGACATTAATATTTTATTTTCCATAAAATATAACATTTAAGTTACATAAATATTTTAGGTTTTCACTACCATTAAACATATTCATTAAAATACTTAATGAAACAATTCTACAGAAAAATCATTAAATATTTCAAACTTTTTGAATTGGAATTCATGAAAACGTTTTTCATTCCATTTTATTCTTAAACCATTAACTAGTGTTCATTATCATGTTACTCAATATATATTTCATATAATATGAATTATTAACCACATATTAACATTCATCAACCTCTATTTAATAATAGTTTTATTGTATAACATTAAAAATACTATTAAGACAACCCATACAATTATATTCCATTTTTATTCTCTCTCACAACAATAGTATAACCATTACTTATAAAACATTGATAATTTTCATCACAATATTTCCACCTATGAAATATAATTTTCTTAATTCCCTCATTTTCCAAAGTTAAAAAATTTATCAGCCAATGATACTTTATGAAAACCATTATTGTCATCCATTTTATTAACCAAACATTCCATTCTTTCTAAGAAATTTATTACTCTGTGTCCATATTTTACACACTAAAAAATTATTCATATTCCCATGAGGCATTTATTTATGTCCTTCCCCACACATTCATGACATATAAATGACTAAATATCCATTCCACCAGTATCAACACCACCCATGTTCTCAATAAATATATGTCTTATCTTATATGGTGTGTTTTGGAGTTGATTAAGGTTCAGGTTTTTAATCATATATCATGATAACTGAATAGGAAGAATAAAAACATCCTTCACTCCAGTAATCATCATATTTGGTTTTACATCATCACATTTTCTATAACATTTAATGTTAACATAGTTCTTTCTATATCCTTCCATTGGGTAAAACAAAAAATAATATTGGAGAAACAATATTCATAGTGGAAAACAATATAATAATCAAAAATAACTAACATGATATATAAATCTAGAAACCCACTTTTTAATATATGAAACCTTAGGTTTATCCTAGGTCATTCATAGTCTTGTCTATTTAAATCCTTCATGACGTTTCATAAAGGGTTTGTGAATTTTTAAAGCATATAACCAAGGAGTGTAAAACCTGGTGTGAAGTAAGGACACTTGTCATGCTTTATGTGACTATCGATTCTATATCAATGATCAATTTTTGGATATATTATACCTAAAAACCTCTATTAAAGGTATACATCCTCTTGTAACATCAAAACAAGGATAAATTTCTTATAAACCACTCACTAAATCTTTCACTAACATTTTAAAATATTTTCACATAATTAAAATTATCCTTAGATTCATCGTCAGACATATCCCTATACATATTATTAGACATATCCCTAGGTATCTCACTATTTATTTTATACCCTAGTTTCCAAATTTTAACAAAACTTATCATTTGATTCCAACTGTAGTGACCCATGATTTTGATACATATATATTACATACATTAGATGAATATTCATTACATTACACTAACAAATGCCTAAGGATTGTAATGTTTTATTTCCTTTTGATATTAGGTAGACAATATTATAATTTAGTAAAATATCAAAATCATCTCTAATAATGATCTTCTCCTTTTACTCTTCAAAAAAATACCCCGCATAAAAACTTTATTCATAAACTTGTAAAGGAATCATTTGAAAGAGTGACCTTAGTTGCTCAGCAAGGGAAAACATGGGCAATTCATAAACAAAACCCAAGAACAAGGGTATAGTAGCTTGTGTAAGAGTTTGTGTCCTAGAACCAACTAGTTTTATTTTTATTACATGGATATTTAATGTATTATTACATATTGTTCACTATTCTGCATGACTATGATGTAATAATGTCCTAGAGTATTTGTTTTATTGATAAGGTCATGGCAGTTCCCTACTATGATGAGAACCTTGAAATGCTATAACAATATTTTTAAATATAGTTCTACGGTTGCATGACATATTATTATGGGACACATATCATGAAGATTGTCAGGTGCAAGTACTCGTAAGCAGATGAGACTTCCTCTCATGAATTTCTCACTTGGTAATCTCCAAGATAAAAGATTATGATAATAGACCCTCTAGTAGGAATTCTGAATGTTTTTGTGTCATCAGATATTTCTATCTGCGAGCGTGTGTAATGATCCTTATACATTAAAATTATCATTAATATGTGTCATGACTCTCGCACTTTGATTTACTGGCGAAAACTATCATGCAGATAGTTGGCAGGAAGTAGGGTACGTTGGGTGTGTCATGAGTGGCATGTTATTAATGGATAATTCGAGGAAGTATTTTTCCCTTCGATTTATGGAAGTTGATATCTTAACTCTTTTATTGAAATAGAACTGTCATGTGAAATTCCATGGCCATGGTGTAATGACATGTTTATTTCAGGTAGTCAAAGAATGACGTATCAAGCATAAATGTTGACGACACTATCATGAAACCTGCTTGATGGGATATTGCAATAAAGGGATTATATTACACACGGAGTGTTCGTATGTAGATGTCATTTTTGCGACTTTATGTTCTTTATCTTGGGTTCCTTGACTGGTTTCTAGATAATACTCTTGGACATTAGGCGAGCTCGCCTAATGCCAATGAGAAAGAATCCTAGAGGGACACACACTAAGTGTTTTTGGTGATCTTGGTTAAATTATATTTGGATTTACTTAATGAAATAAATATTATTTTCAAGACTGTGGAATAATTTTATTCAAGTTAAAATGATCACATAAATTAAAAAAAATATTTATTTTATTAAACATTTAATAAATATTTATTTACAATTTTGTAAATAAAATATTTATTTAAGATAATAAATTATTTATTAATTTATTTGGGTGTTCAATAAATGGAAGTGCAGTTCAAGAGTACCAAGGCTGATCCAGTAGTAAAATAATTATTCGCAAGATGGTAAATACTTATTTAACTAGTTGGCACAAGTTAAAATAATAAGGACACTTCTATTATTTTGTGACGCATAATTTTATTTAAAATTCAGTTTTGCACAAGTTGGCACACCATAAATAATGAAAAGGTATTATAATTATGAGCATGGGTTTTCTCTAAGTTCATGAATGTATTTAATTGTTGTTATAAAATTAAATATTGTAACTGAAGTTCCATGCATATAAATAGACAATTATGCCTATTGTGCCAAAATACACATGACATAGAATGCTTGGTGAATTGAGAGTTGTTGATCCAAATAATTTCTCTCGTGAATCCTCTTCTTACGCCTCTCAAGAATGAGGGATGTTCTTCAAGGCCGAAGAACAAGCGATCTAGAATTACCGACAAAAGATACTCGCTTCATCAATCTAGAACTCGGAGAACGAGCGGTGTCAATTGGAGGCCATTGAAGCACATGTGGATCACCGCTAGTGGCATTCCAATTTGTATCCTTAAAGCGTAACGATATAATCTGGAAGGGTCATTTAAGATGATCAACAACCTCAACAAAAAAAATACCGAAGACCCAGGTATTATTTTATTTATGATTTTAATTAAATTAATTATAAACATGATGTGAAAGATCCTCTCTAAAGGTTTCAGGCTACTTCTTTCTTCATCAAAATATTTGATTTTATTCAGTGGAGACTAGCGTTCATCGTCGTATTGATCCTGGAATAATCATTGATTATGGTAAATATTAATGTTGATATTTGACCGAACCGCGCTTCTACTGCACATAGAACCTTCAAGTAGTATCAGAGTGATTACATCATAGTTTATAATTGTTTAAATAATTTCTTGATGATTTATGCATTTAATAATTTAGTTGTTTCAATTCAAGTTAATCATTCTGCAAATCTGAATCTCCAGATCTGTTCCTCCTCTTTTGTTTATCCTTA
Organism: Viscum album; assembly: GCA_963277665.1. NCBI lineage: Eukaryota > Viridiplantae > Streptophyta > Magnoliopsida > Santalales > Viscaceae > Viscum > Viscum album. The sequence goes on from OY728156.1 coordinate 1,852,245,302, forward strand.
TCCTTATAGAAACATCCTTATCTATTAATTTTGATTAAAATAAAATAGAGGATCTCATCTGGAGGTGCCAATGGTTCCTAGACATATAACATAATAACACACGACCTGTATTCGACAGTACACGTTGTGTATCCAAGGTTCAACGCACTAGGTCTGGTCCGCCAAACCAATTCATGTCATTGGAGTTTGTCTAAGTCTTAATGACTCAATGTGCTGACCATGAGCAGGTGGCATGCGGTTTCCGGATTACATTCCCTATGGCCCACTGGAAACGATGTGTATTCCCTTCAGGTTATGGTTAGACCATGTACCCCGTACACACATTGCCTGGATGGAGACTGTGTAATGAGACACTACATAGCATGTGGCCTATTGGACATGCCGTGTACTCTGAAGATTTCTGAAGTACACTCACACGCCTTTCCCCAGGCGTGTACTTCAAATGGATGTTGAAAAATAGTACACACCATGTAGTTGGAACTACACACCGTGTACTCATCCAAATTACACCGATTTATTAAAATTTATTATTATATTATACAAAACCTTGAGACACGTACCATCATGTAGGCATAAATCTGAGGCACAACACGTGATAGGTGATATATATATATATATATATATGTTTTTAATTTAACATATTCCTAATGTTCATTTCCACTCCTTGGGTAGTTAGGAATATAAATTTATCGGGATTCCTTCAAGGTATAAGTTACTTACAAAGATGATTTTAAATGAATTTGTTTGTTTAAAATGATGATGAATGAGAACCTAAAGGAATTTCAGAAAAGGGTTTAAGATAAAGGGATTGATTAATTAAAGATGATAATTAATTAATTCGAGCATGATTTATCTTAAACAATAATGATTAGATAATTTAATTCTACTTTTATTTGTGTGTAAATATTGTTGAATGTATGGATGATCATGAGCTAGACCAAGAACTTTTTATGTGGATGGTTTATTTTAATTTATTTGTTTAAATTAAATTTGTCGGCTTGAGATCCTTCTCATCATTAATATGTAGGGTTTTCATGCCAAAGGTTTCTTTTATGTAAAACCACTTTTACCCCTCACTTGCATATGAGTTAAAAAAGGCATATATAATGGATGAAACTCCCAAGCTAGTGGAGGAGGTTCAAGTTGGAGTAGAGATGAAACCAATACTAGGAGATACAGAGGTGGACATGTGGAAATATGTAAACACAAACCCAAAAGGTTCAAGTTGTTTGTCCCCTAGGTTAGGGTTATTTTATCAACTGCTAGAAAAACTAACCATTAGAAAAGGTCATGATCATTCTATTTATTTTATTTTTGTTAGTTGCATGGTTTATAATTATGGATGTGTTTTCACGATCAAATAATTGATGAATTAAACAAGAATGAAAGATTGAACTAAAATAAACCATACTTATGCATAAATATTATCAACACATGGTTAATCACTTAAGTAATTTCCACTTAATATTAACAAGAATGCGATAATGATAATAAGAAATTCACACATAGATATAAAAATCCCTCAAATAAAATATTAAGTCAAACAAAGCCTTCCGTTACTTGATTACGGGAAAAACTCAATACAACTACGTGTTTGACCAACCCATGTTGGGACACTTACTTTTATACAGGAATCCATTATGAATGGTTTTGGGCCGACTTAACCATATTACATCAAGAGGAGTAGCCTTTTCAAGACTTGGTGTAATATTTGAGGCATCAGTTGAGGAAATCCATAGTCCTAATTTCAGGATTGGGGAGTCCACTCAAAATATCAAGGAGCTACATGCCTGCAGTTGGCAAAGACCTACCTACCTAAATACCATCTAATATCCTGGGCAACCCTTGTCGGGGTTATGAGAAGGTGAATATGGATCCTTTCCACTAAAATGTTATGGAAACTGGACATTACAAGTTCAATGGTGAGGGCTATTGGGACTTGATTAAATAGTAGGAGAATTAATAAAATTTATTATTTCTCATAAAATGTAATCAATAAAGTACTAATGATCTGCTCTTTTAATTGTAGAATAAAAATGACAATATCATCAACCACATTATCTATATGATCAATTCTAGATAAAGTCAACATCCCGAACTATAGTAACTTCCAAGAATGATTTAGAAGCCTTTGGGATATCTTACCCCATGATTGGAAGTCTTACATGCTGGAGTCAGCATTACCTGATCCTCCTGCCAAAGAGGCGAGTGATAAGGATTTCCTGGTCTATGAGAAACATATGAAAGACGTAGTCGACATTCAATATTTGATGATATCATCAATGTCTAGTGACCTCATGAAGTCTCATGAAAACATGGATGCTCATAGAATGCAGGAGCGCCTATGTGGTATTTACCAGGAGAGAGAAAGATAGGAAAGGTTTGTGATCTATAAGGAACTCTTTCAGAGTATTCTTGGAGAAGGTGGCCCAGCTGAGCCTCAAGTAGTCAAGCTCATTGGATACATTGAGCACCTGGAGGTTCTAGGGTTTAAACTTCCAGAAGAACCATTAACCGATCTCATTCTTGCATCACTCCCTCAGAGAATCTCTAACTTTGTTGTCAATTTCAATATGCACAAAATTGAGAAGTCTCTATCTGATATTCTTGTCCTCATTCACCAAGTGGACAAAGATATGAAGCACGAAATGCCTTCTGTCCTTATGGTGAATAAGAGGAAAGGTAAGGACAATAGCTTTAATCCCAATGCTTCTTCACGACATTCCAAGAGAAGGAAGATCATAGGGGAGGAAAGGGAACATGAGGCTGTTTGTTTCGCATGTGGCAAGAAGGGCCACTGGAATAAGAATTGCACTGAGCCTAAGAAGTAAGGGAAAACTTCAACTACATTTGTTATCGAATGAAATCTATCTGTTTTTATAAATTGGGTATTAGATACAATTTATGGTTCACACATATGTATCCAAATATAGAAACCAAGTATATTCAATAATATTGACCGTGGGGAGGTATATCTACGAGCAGCCAACATATCTAGACTTTCCGCTGTAGCTATCGGGGACTACCACCTCACGTTGTGAACTGGGATGATCTTGGGGTGTAAGGGTTGTTATTATGTGACTTCTGTTACAAAAAACATTATTTATGTATCCAGATTAGATACAGATGAATTTTTTTCATGTTTGGAAATTAATGTTGCTTCATTTACAAAGATAGAAGTTGTTTTGGTAGGGCACATTTATACAACGTTCTTTACATGTTGGATTACACAAACAAAGTAATGGATATAGATAAGAAATATACTTCACATGGATCATACCACACCCAATGTTTCATCACTGACTAGGTCCTATAAATGAGAAACACTTGATAAAGTTACATCAAGATGTATATTTAGATTCTTTCAAACTAAAACCACTTGGTGTTTTTCATGCATGTTTAAACAAAAAAATGACAAAAGAACCATTTAGTGGGAATAGTTAAAGGGAAAAATAAATTCTTGAATTGGTTCATACTGATGTCTGTGGACCATTTCCAGTTGAATCAAGGGGAGGGTACTAATACATCATGACTATTACAAATGATTTTAGTAGATATGGATATATCTACTTAATGAGGTATAAGTCTGATTCTTTTGATAAGTTCAAAGAATACAAGAATGAAGTTGAGAACCATCTTGGTAAGAAGATTAAGAAACTCCACTCATATCGAGGTGTATCATATCTTAATCAAGACTTCATTGATTACTTAGGGGAGTTTGGGATCCTATCCCCACTTACTCCTCCATACACGCCCCAGTGGAATGGTGTGAGCGAAATAAGGAACCGCACCCTGTTGGACATGGTGAGATCAATGATGAGTCATGCGAGTCTTCCATTATTCATTTGGGGATATGCGTTATAAACAGCGGTGCACATACTAAACCAAGTAACTACTAAATTTATAAATGGTCTTCCATGTGAGTTCTAGAGTGGAATTAAATCCATATTATCTAATTTACATATGTGGGAAAGATATGTGTTTATTAATTCCTCTTTATGTAACAAAATTACACCCTAAGGCACAAAGCGTACCTTTATAGGATACCCCATGGAAACAATGGGATATTACTTATACAAGCCCTTAGAAAAAAGGTTATAGTGAAAAGAAACACCATATTCATTGAGAGGGATCACATCTACAAAAGAGATAGTGGGAGAGAGATAGACTTTTATGAATTTGAGGCTCAAGCTACACAAGAGTTGGTACAGGAATAGATTCCATAAAGCCCCGTGGAAGAAAGAACTATTCCAAGGACACAAGAGCTGCGTAGGAGTACAAGAGAGGTTAGAGAACTGGAACAATACAGTTTTCTAGTTACCAAGGATTTTTAATAATTATTAATTGATAATAATTATCCTCTAACCTACAAGGAAGAAGTAAGTGGAACAGATGTTTCCAAGTGGCAAGAATCCATGAATTCTAAAATGGATTCCATGTACCAATACTAGGTCTAGATTTTGGTAGATCCTCAAGTTGATGTAAAAACTGTTGGTTGAAAATGGGTATTCAAGAAGAAACTGGACATAGAAGGACAATTCAACACCTATAAGGCATGACATATTGAAAAAGGGTTCAAAAAACATCAATGCATTGAATACAATGAAAACTTTTCACCAGTTCTAGTGATGAAATCCATCATAATTATATTGTCCATTTCCACTTACCATGACTATAAGATTTGGAAAATGGATTTCAAAACAGCCTTCCTTAATGGGAACTTTAAGGAAGATGTATACATGACAAAACATGAACGGTTTTTGATTCAAAAGGATTCCAATAAGGTATGCATGTTTCCAAAATACATTTATGGATTAAGAAAAGAATATAGGCCCTTGAACATTCGTTTTGATGAACCCATAATGAAATTTGGTTTTATCAAGAATGAATGTGAGCCTTGTGTATAAAAACGGTTTAGTAGGAGTGGAGTATTTTTATTAAAAGTATATGTTGATGATATATTACTTATTTGAAATGAGATACCAATCTTACAGGCTGTTAAGGAATGGTTGAATAAATTATTCTCAATGAAGGAATTGGGAGAGGAAACATATATTATTGGGATCAAGAAACATCGTGATAGATCCAAGATATTGTGGGGCCTATGTCAAATTAAATACATTGATAAGACACTAAAGAGATTAATTATGGAACAATCCAAGAGGGGATTGTTTCCAGTGTCACATGGAATTAATCTTTCCAAGAAAATGTGTCCTCAGACACATGAGTAAAGAAATATAATGGCAAGGACTCAATACACATCAATTATTGGGTCAGTCATGTATTTCATGCTATGTCCTAGGCTAGATGTCGCCTACACATTGAGGGTAGTAGGAAAATATCTAGCTGACCTCAGTGACTATCATTGGATGGCAGTCAAGACTATCCTAAAGTATCTGAGGCATATTAAGGATTTGTTCCTAGTTTATGGGGGAGATGAGGAACTAGTCATCAAATTATATGAAGATGCTAGTTTCCAAACTGATCAAGATGACATGAAGTCGCAAACGAGATACATCTTCACTTTTAATGGAGGTGCAGTGAGCTGGAAGAGCTCAAAGTAGAGTGTGGTCACAGATTCTACAGTAGAGTCTGAGTATATCGCAGCTTCTGAGGTATCTAAAGAAGAAGTTTGGATGTAAAGCTTCATCCAAGAGCTAGATGTGATACCTATAAGTAAATATCCCATCACATTGTACTGTGATAATACTGCAGCAGTGGCTCTTGAAAAAGAGCCAAGGTCACATTACCGGATGAAACACATACTTCAGAAGTATCATATCTTAAGGGATTTTTATCAGAGAGGTGAAGTTTCAGTGAGTAGTATTACTATAGAAGACAATGTGGTGGACCCCTTGACTAAAGCCTTGACTCAGCAGAAACATGATCACCATGTGTGGTTTAGCGGACTGAAAGTCGTAGGCAGTTGGCTCTAGTCCAAGTGGGAGTTTTTAAGAGTTGGTGTCCTAGAACCAAATGTTTTTACATTGATTACAGGGATATTTAATATATTATTACATATTTTCCATTGTTCTACATTAATATTATCTAATAATGTCCTAGAGTATTTGTATCATTGATAAGGTCATGGAAGTTCCCCGCAATGATGAGAACTTTGAAATGCTTTAACAATATTCTAAAATATAGTTATGTGGTTGGATGACATACAATTATGGGACACATAGCTTACAGAATGTTAAGTGTGAGTAATAATAAGTAGATGAGACTTCCTCTTAGGAATTTCACACTTGGTAATATCCAAGATAGGATATTATGAGAACATAATCGCTAGTAGTAATTCCTCTTGTTTTGGTTTCATCGGATATTTCTCTCTGAGAGCATGTGTAATGATCCTTAAACATTAATATTATCAATAATATGTGTCACGACTCATGCACTTTGATTTACATGATGAAAATAGTCATGCATATAGTTGGCGGGAAGTAGGGTACGTTGGGTGTTCCACGAGTGGCATGTTATTAATGGATAAGTCAAGGAAGGATTTGTGTCTTCCATTTATGGAAGTTGATATCTCACCCCTTTGATTGAAATAAAACCATCATGAAAAATTCAATGGAAACTGTGTAATGATGAGTTTATTTCAAGTAGTCAAAGAATGACGCATCAAGCATAAAAGTTTATGACAGTATCATGAAACATACTTGATGAGATATTACTAAAAAGGGATTATATTACATAGTGAGCGTTCGTATGTGGATTTTGTTGTTGCGACCTTAGATCCTTTATCATGGGTGCCTTGACCTATTACTAAACAGTACTCTTGGAATTTAGGCTAGCCTGCCTAATGCCAATGAGAAATAATCCTAGAGGGTCACACACTAAGTGTTTTTGGTGGTATTAGTTAAATTCTATTTGAATTTAATTAATGAAATAAATATTACTCTCAAGACTATGGAATAATTTTATTCAAGTTAAAATGATTGCATAAATTAAATTAAATACATTTATTTATTTTATTGAACATTTAATAAATATTTATATACTAGTTTGTAAATAAAATATTTTTTTAAGATAATAATTTATTTATTTATTTACTTGGTTGTTCAATAAATCGAAGTAGAGTTTGAGCTGACCATGTCCTGTCTGACAGTAAAATAATTATTTTCAGGATGGTAAATAATTATTTACATAGTTAACACAAGTTAAAATAATAATGACACTGCTATTATTTTGTGACACGAAATTTTATTTATAATTCCATTTTGCGCAAGTTGGCACACCATAAATAATGATGCAATATTATTATTATGAGAATGAATTTTCTCTAATTTTATGAATTTATTTAATTGATATTATGAAATTAAATATTTTAACTGAAGTTCCATGCATATAAATAGACAAGTACACCTATTGTTCCAGAATACCCATGACACCACAAGCTTGGAGAATTGAGAATTATTGATCCAAAAAATTTCTCTCTTGAATCCTCTTCTTCCACCTCTCAAGAATGAGAGAAGTTCTTTAAGGTTGAAGAACAAGCGATCAAGAATGACCGATACAAGACACTCGCTTCACCGCGCTAGCACCTGGAGAATGAGCAGTGTCGATCATAGGCCATTGCAGAATGTGTGGATCACCACTAGAGAGATTCTAGTTTGGATCCTTACAAGTGCAATGAGATAATCTGAAAGGGTCATTCTGGATGATCAACATCATCAATGAAGAAAATACCAAAGATCCAGGTAGTATTTTCTTTATGAAATTAATTAAATAAATTATAATCATGATGTGAAAGATCCTCTCTAAAGGTTTCGAGCCTCTTCCTTCTTTCGGTAAATATTTTATTCTATTCCATGGAGACTGGTGTTCATCTTCATATTGATCCCGGAATAATCAATGATTATGGTAAAAATTAAAGTTGGGTGTCGGCCCAACTGTGCATCCACTATGCCCAGAACGTACAACACGATCATAACACAATAAACCATACCCTACATATAAAAGATCAAAATATTTTATCATTCCATAATGATTGGGTATTATTAAGAAATAAATCATAATAAAATCAAAGAACACATGCTATGTGAACATGACATTGGAATTGTAAATTGATTTGTGCATACAAATAATATTGGAAAATAATTTAAATAGTAGTCTAATGATAATTTACAAGACCAACATGGTTGAGTGGGTTCATTCCCCAATTCATCTTAGTATCAATGGTTCACTCTTCATACAACCGTATTGGAAAGATATCCATATTAAACTGGGTTCACTCCCTATTGTAGTCCTATTAGTCTCATGATATATTAGCCTTTACCCTATTCATAGAAGGGAGATACAAGTCCCACCCATCAAAAAATGAAAATCATACATATGTGTGCCACAAGATCAAAAAACATTCATTATATTAGATCCCATTAAAAGAAATGAGTTTCATAAACATATCATCATATAATAACATGCATAAAATAAACAGGTTTCATAAACATTTCATTATTTCCTCAAAGAATTAACCAAGGAAAAAAATAAGTGGTTTTAATAAGAATTATATCATGGTACAAGTGATTTAAGGGAAACGGGTTTCATAAAAATCAGGTCATCATAATCATAAACCATCCATAGAATGAATACGAATGGTATCCTTGAATCATATAGAAAATATAGATAAACTAAATTAAATGATGTCATCATAGAAAGGAAATGATTATGAAATATCACTTGAAACATTTATTGAGTAAATTATTATTTTTTGATTTGAAACAAAATTAAAACATAAAAAAAATTCAAAATCATTTTATTTGAATATATCGTTTTCAAAATTAAAATATCATAGAAAATTGTGAAATAAGATTTATTTCAAAATAACATTTGAAACTTATAAAGGAATATATTAAAATAGTTTAAAACATTTTTTAGGAAAATATACATTCCAAATTAAAATTAACTTTTTAAGACTATAAACCCCTAAAATATTATGGAAATAATTTCATTTGGAATTAAACTTTGAAACATACAAAGAAAACATTATAATAATTAGTTTTTCAATAAGTTTAAATATATCGTTCATACTGTATATGTTCTTTCACATTTTTGTTAAAAGACAAATAGATTTTGTCTGGAAAATGTTGTCATGAATCCATTGATTATTTTTATAAAAAATGAAACAAAGGTAAAAATTAATTTAACAAATAAACTTTTTTATTTTAAAATAAAATTTTATATAAAATTTTTAGAAAACAATATTTTGGAATAAAATGGATTTTTAGGGAAGAGTGAAATAGGGGCGTTTTTCATTATAAACATTTATTTGAACAATAAAGTACATAAATAGGATAAAATGAAGGGAAAAAATTTTAGTCATTTTAAAACAACAGTTGAACAAAATTCAAGAGTTTTTTGGGATATTGATTATAATATTTCATAATTATAATTATAAACATAAAAAATCCCTATAAATAATGATACTGTAACATAAAAACCTTACCGCATTGGTATCTTTTGAATAATATTAAATATTAAATAATAAAATAAAACCAATTATTGAATACCATTAAAATAAGGATATTTTTGATATAACATGTCAAAAGTTTAGTACATACAACTCATAAGAGAATATAGATTCATAACATAACATATGTCTAAATGAAAAAAATGGAGTCCAAAATCTCGTATGGAATTTGTAACTCTTGAACCATATATCTAGTAAAAAAGAGAAATTCAAATGTATGTGTAAAACAAAATAATTTTCAGGAGGATAATGATAAATTACATTTATGGGATTGATATACACCACATAAAAGAAATACATGGTGAATGTGGAATGTGTCTCACGGAAGAAAAAAGTGAACTGAAATACCACATCTCTTTAGGAATCACTTGAATTATAAGAACAATTATTGAGTATAAAAAATAGAATCACCAAATTTCATTAAATTAAGTATATTATTGTTAAAACATTTTGAAGGGTTATCATATAGAATAAAATAAATAAATAAGTGGTGAATATGACATAAGTCTCCTACAAATAAAAGAGGGACTAGAAATACCTTACCTTATGTCTCGATTTTCTTCATATACATTCGAACCTATATTATAATAAATATAAGTTTAAAATTAATATATTAAATATAAATTGCTATAAAAATCTAACCTTATAATATTTACTTATGATTATTAATTCCCCATATATTAATAATTCTATGTTAAAATCAATACTTATTATAACTGATTTTCATTTCTTATATGTTTTGACTTGTTATTTTTATATCATCATAAATTGACAAGGGTTCCATGATTTGAAAAATTGTAACAATTATATAAAAATTATATAAACTAATCATATTTTTATTGATTTTAATATATAAGAGTTAGTGATAAATAATTAAATAAACTATTTATAGACAAGGTAGGTTGTTTGTACGCGTGAATCAGGTCTCCATTTTCTCAACAGAATAGAAAAATGATGGATAAATAATGTATTATTATTATAGAATATTTTTTTATTAAATATATATCATAAAGTCTTATTAAAACCTTCTCATATTACCTCCCATGTAAAGAGTATGTAATGAAACAAATTACATCGCTTCGCAAGGCGGTGGTCTCTCGTACACAGGAACACCATTATAGTTCCCCCCATAGAATGGAATTTAAGAACATATATTTTAATTCATTATTTAATAAAAATAATTATATTAAAAATATTATATTTATTAATTTTATATATCCTTTTGACCAACCAGTGAAAAAAATGAGAACAAGTCACATTGGTTCATGAGGCGGTAGTTTTATGTACACACGAGTGATGTTGTTGCTTTCCAAAATATTGGGAGGTATGAAAGTATATCTAGTAATATTATTATATATTTATAATAATATAATAAATATATTATATAATAATTACATTCATCATTATATCTAGTCATGGGAGGTTGTGATGGAAAAAAATAATATCTATTCGTGAGGTGTCAACCCGCTGTACATATGAATGATGATTTTGTATCTCATTTGATGGATGAAGAGATGTATATAGGTGATTAAATTAACATAATAACATATAATTATATTTTAGATACTTTTTACACTATATTTTAGTAATTTAAAAATATTTTATTGGGTCAGAATAAGAAAAAATAAGCGCTTAGTTAAAAATACAACATCTTCTTCAGAAAACATCTTTAGGTTTAACCTTTGTCCCTCATAGATTGGATTTATGATATCAAAATATCCTACTGGATATGGGTAGGAAATTAGGTAATAAAATAGTGATGGTATTTTCTAGGCCATATTATTTTGGATGTGTGAATACAAGATGAGAGGGGTGGCGTTTTATAAGTGATGTGAGTGGAATAATAATAATTTTTTAAATGAAAAAGGCGTACCCACATTTTTTACATGACACAAGGATAAAAAATGGGACATTGTAAAACCATAGAGCATATAAGGTCTATATATGGACATAAAAGGTGTTTTCAAAAAATTTCTAGGTCATTTACAGCTTATTTATATAGTCTAACCCCTATAAACCCATTTTAAACTTAATAACATTAATTTCTTTTTACTTTTTGTACTATTCATAAATGTAAAAAATTAGGTTGAAATGATTACATAATATAAATTATGATTATTTTAAATATTTAATATTTATTTAAAAATTCCATTCAAATATGGTGAAAATTCTAATTTAAAATTAATCATGTAGACACAATGAAAAAGTGGTCTTCTAAAGATAAATGATTCAAATGGTTATAAAGATTGTATTTAAATATTAAATATGGAATTAATTATAATGAATTTAATTGGTTTAATATATATATATATATAATTTAATTAATTTTACTTTTAAAATGATATTAATATAAAATGTATGTGGTAAATTCCTTTAATAAAAGTCATTTATTTAATAATAACCATTAATTTCTACTACTAATAGAAATATTGACCTTTTTAGAAAATTCTCAAAAATTCATCTTGAGATAATATTTACATTATGATATAAAGATAGAATTATTTTTTTTCAAATAAATGTTAGAAATATTTGTAAAATATTTTTTTTAAAACCATGCAAAATGCTACAAACCTGCTTTTTAGAAAAATATAGGTTTTAAGAATAAAATTTGATTTACATTATCTCACTCCTAGAAAAAACATAAAATAATTGTTAAATATTATAATTAATATATTGTATATATAATTAATTAATATCATTCAATATAAGTCATTTGTTTAATTTTTTGATCTAAAAAAATTTGGGTGCATAAAAATTGTTTTTCGTTTATAGATTTTCTTTTTTATCAAACGACTCTTAATTTAATTTATAAATAATTGATCACCAATGAATTAATTGTATAAATATGTCAAACCAGATATTTTTCCTAATTTAGTTAATATTATTAATATATTCCATTCCAATATATTGGTGATAACAATCATATTAAATAATAATATTTCAAAAGTATGTCAAATTTTTCTAAAACTTAGTGTCATGTGTAATGAATGATAAAATTTTTGTTCAATTTAAAAAAAATATAAACTTAGTGTTTCATGTAAGTGAAGATATAGGAAGGAACTAAATTTATTTTGAGAAAAAAAATTCCACAAAAATCTTTGGGTTTTCAGCCACTACCAATGATGTCCATGAAAATTTATAGTATAAGAAAGCCTAAACACAATGTGACATTTAAAAAATTAAGAAATATTAAATTTCAATAATAATAAATATGTCACAGCCATGGGTAATACACATACATTTTTGTGTATATATACATGTATTATCCAGATCAAATGTGTATCTAAACATACACGATTAATCATATGTCTAATGGTGGATATTTTTAACATTCTTAGTAGGTATCAAATCATTTATATTGACTGTAATATGATGATACAAGAACATGGGATTTTCTATCTCTTACCTATACTATATCATCCCAAACAAATCATGATCCAAGATCAATTCAATTTAATTAAAATAATAAGGTGTTCTATGCTTGTATGGTTAATGCCCAATAGTTTGGAAACCCATGATTAACATACACAAACGGTGTATTGAGACCAAAATTTCTTTAATATATCTCAAAAATTTTCCCACAACCCAAGGGCTTAATGGATTAGTGTCTTAGAGGTTAGATATAATTTTTTTTCACAAAACTTGTGATCATTTCCCTATAACTATGATTTCCCACAACATATTACAAACATATCATATGATATAATCATCTTCATAACCTGGGAATGGAAACATATGAAATAGGTGGGCATAAATTCCTTTTAAGGGATATATATCAACTACTCATAGCAATTAGTTCACAAACATGAGGTAAAAAATGATCAAGGGAGAAATATTTAAATAATAATTGAGGGATAATATGTGATAATCCGAAAACATGATTTATGATTATGGTTCATGGAATAAAAACAAGAGACCCATTAAAGGTCAAAAAAATACTATTTATAATCATATAATGAAAATCAAACAAAACATTAAATAATAACATATTAATGTTATATATATTTAGAACATGGAATATCATAATAATTTTTCATTTCCTAGAGATAAATAATAACTTAGGAAAAATATATGTCACAAACATAAGAATAAAGAAGCGTATCATAGTGGACTAGGAATCACCACTTGAATCCCATAACATAGTACAAAATGCATCTGTACCTAATTATCATTGTTAAGAGAGGATTCTCTACGGGATCCCCATAGTGGAGTGAGAATTTCTTTTTTGATCACTATAGTGAAGTGAGTATTCCTTTCTTGACTCCCATAGCAGAGGGAGTATTATATACTTGATTAACATAGTTTTCTCATGATATATAATACCATTACCAATTAATTTTCATTTTATATAGGACCCAAACTATCTTAATATATACATATAATATCTATTTAAATATCAAATAATTAATCATTTCATGATAATATGAGGGAGTGAGAATGGGTTTTGAAATAAATCTAAATGACATCATAAAAAACATGATTATTGGATTCAAAAATATTGTTCACGCAAAAGGTGTTTTTCAATAGTGGTCCTATAGGTATATTTATGAACAATTACCACATTATTTAATAATCCTTTAAAAATGTAGTACAAATCATAATAAAATATTTTATTAAACAATTATTCTTAATCTCACCTAAACAATATGATTTTCAAGTCACATACAAAAAATAATTTTTTTGATTATACAGATAAAATTTACTAAAAAATTTATTCTAAACAAATTACCATAAAGATACCCCCATATAAACTAAATCACACATGAAAATGTGATTTATAAGGGAAGAATATAAGATCATAATAATGGGAATAATTTTGAATAATTTTAAATTTCTTTACATAAATTGAAAATCATTAAAAGAATAATGAATCCATTTTATAAAATTAATAAAGGGGAGTAATGAATCATTAGAGATCAAATATTTATTTTTATAATAGTTAATGAAAAACATTGGAGGTAAGTAAAATCCTGGATATGTATAAAAAATCCATTAATAGTGATATGAATTATTCATAATAAAATTAAATATTTATATAAAATAATAGATTCATCAAGGAATATGAATTTTTTGTTAAACAATATTTCCCTATAAATTAAGATTAAAATAAAAAATAAAATCATTATAGGTTAAAATATAGCAATGAAGAAATATAATAGTCGAATATGAATGAATATGTATCAAGGAAAATATATTAGCCATGAAAACCCCATAGCTTTTTTCTTCATGTTTGAGATTTCTCTAATATCCTATAAAAATGTAAATATCATAGTATTATATTTAAATAATTTTTTCATATAATTTAACTATTCATATACATTATTTATGATCAATTATTGTGAATGTATTATTCAGTTATCACTTATTTTTATCGTCGGGTGTTTGTAATGTTAATTGTTTTCTTCTTGAATTAAGATTTTGATTTTTACACCCTTTCTTTGATTCCAAAGTTTCCGTTACAAGGTAATGAAATATAATATAATTTTTTTTATAATGTCCTATAATTTTATAATCTATTATATTATTCCTTTTACACTTTTCATGAAAAGAAAATAATGAATTAGTTTTTTTGTCAATATTGATGGATTATCTAATAAGTAAAATTTATTTTTCTGTTGTGAATCAAGAATAATATACATGATATTTATTACAAATATATATCAAATTTACTAATCAATTTTAATTTACATCCAGGCATAAATGTAGTAGTGAAAAATAGAATGTATTGTTTCATCGAGGTGGTAGTATGTATGTATGCGTTAATGGTGATTTTCATTCCTATAGAATTGGAGAAAGGAGTAATATGATTTATTATTTGTTGAACCCAAATAATGTTAAAAAATACATTAAAAATATTTTAAATTCCTAATTATTACTATAAATTTAATATGGTTATGGGAAACAAAACAAGTTAGGTCATGGAGGTCTTAGTCCGCACATGTACACAATTGACGTGTTTTCTTTTATTATGGGTAAAGGGATAGGTGGTTAGTCAATATTTACATAATATAATAATAATAAATATAATTGAAATATTAAATTTTTCAAATATGGTTTGGGGAAATAAATTTTATATTGAATGGTAATATAAATGAATGTCATTGAAAACATTGAACATACTTTGAGAACATTAGATTTTCCTTGGAGGAATCCATTTAAATAAAGGATTAGGCCATTATTTTTTGAACCGAAGCATAATAAAGTGAAAAAGTACTCTTGGATATGGAATAAGGGATTTTTTTCTAGATGAATCCATATTATTTAGTGGTTTTGAAGGGGCGGTGAGAGGAATCCTTTTTAATTGTATAAAATAGAAATTATATTAATATTTCATCTTAATATGACTGGATTACATATGAAACATTCAAATGTGGCTCAAAAAATATGACATCATTGAGTGTACTTTGAGACAAGGGCGAAACTTTATCAAACTCACAATTATAATCATGTTTCTAACATGTTTCAAACCCTTTATCCCTTGAATTTTTACCTTTTCCATTTAATATTTTACAGTGGTAGATATTTTTTTTTTGTTTAAGTTAACTCTATTATTATTCCTAAAAATAAAGTATTAATAATTTGATAATATAGAAACATTTGTTTTACATTTTAAATCTATTTTTAATAAATCAATTTAAAATTTATTTAAATTATTATTAATATAATAATTGTATAATGTATTTAAATTATTTTTGAGAAAAATATTACAAGAGTTTTTAAATTAAAAATGTGTTGTGATCAACAATAAATATTTTAAAAATGTCCAATTTATATTTTAAAATATAGATTTTGTCAATTAAATGTCTTAAAAAATATATATGTTTTACTTATATTCAAATAATGTCCCAAAATTCACAGTATCAGTATATTTCAATGTTCTTTCTAAAATAAATTTTATTATAAAATTATAAAAAATCAATGCTAGAATAATTTTTGATAATACAAATAAATAAAAAATCATTTTATTTTTATATAATTTATCTTATAGATTATATAAATTTAGTTTTAAAATTAAAATAAAAAATAAAAGAACATGGTTTTTTATTTGAAAAATGAACCATCAAAATAGTAAGTGTTCTTATTCTTATTTCATATCAATATATAGTTTTAATAATGATAATATATTCATTCATGTAATTAAATATTATATATTATCAGTGAATATAAGTCAATTTAGTTATTTTGTTAAAATATTATAATGTTTTAAAAAAATTAATTTGATAAAGATGAATTCATTTAATTATTAAACATAATTTATTCTTTATCCTCAAAATACACGAATATTGGGTTTATTAATAAAATTTTATTTATTTTATGGTTTTACTATTTTTATAGTTTTCTTATCTAATTTTCCATAGTTCAATTGTTTTCTTTGTTTCATTTTATGTAAGAAATTAAAGATAAAATTAATTTAGAGAGAAAATATATATTCAAAAATACTACATCATCACATTCTACCCCCTTATAAAGAATTTATTAATCCAAAATAATTATTACTAAGGAAGAAACAACTAAGGGTCCTTTAGCCTCATTATATCCTCATATTCCCATGGATCCTATTTAAACATATGATTCCTCCATAGAAATATTTCGAGATGAGTGGTCTCTCTCTACAACACATTATCTCTTCGATATGAAATTTCTACTGGTTCTTTCTCATATTAGAGATCATATTCGAATGGAAAAAATAATAATTCCAACAAATGTGATGGTTCTGTTATATGGTTCACCAAAAAATATACCATAGAACACATCTTTTACTAGGCATGGGTCATGAGGGAGTTCTAAGTTAACAAGTACTACCCCGACATGATCATTGATCTCAAAGATACCAATATTAAAAGGTATCAAATTACCTATCTTTTTGAATCTAATCACTCAATTCCATGGAGATATATGGAGGAATAAATTTTTACCCACATAAAACTATATATATTTTCTATGATTATATACATAACTCATTTTCAAAATTTTATTAATCTTTTATGTGCTACTGAATGGTTTGAACATTATAAATAATTTCATAGTTAAGTTTTGGACCTATCAAGTTCCTCTATCCATCTGTATCACGACATTTTTGAGTGTTACACGTCATCCCATAAAGATCCTTATATGTTTCCATATGAAGGTAAAAATGGAAATACATTTTATATGGGAACTCTACCAAGGAGATGTGTTGATCAAAACATCCATTTAATTCCATAAAATAAGATCTATTTATATACATAAAAGTTTAGATGACCTACTCAGACTAATAATTTGTATGAGCATTATAAGAACTGTTGAAAACCAATATTATCTCCAATGGTTTCAGAAGTCTTTTACAAACCTCAATATAAACCTAAAATTTTTAATATATACAATGTATAGTTTATCTTTATGATGTATTAACACTTATATTTTATATATTATGCGTATTTGACAAAGATAGAAATTTTTTCATAGTTATACAATTCACTGACATTGTTAAGTGATTGACTGCATCCAGAGTGAAATCAACTCATCTCTTTCTCCTTTGAAATTAACATATTAAAAACGTATAATGTTTAGCCTCTTATTTCCAGTCGATCTCCCTTATTAAAATAGTGAGGTTGTTTCCCCAATCACATATAAACCATTAAAAAACATTACAATATTTTAAAACCTTCCAAAACAACCATTATCCTACTCCACAAATTCCATAATTGTAATTCTCCATAATTTCATCATTGTAATCCAATTCAATTTTTTTTTTGTATTTTCAAAGAATCACTTTTATGCCTGAGTGAGAACCTCACAAAATTCAAAACACCAAATACAAAATTCATACAAAAGCACCCGAAAACCACTTTCAAGCAACCCCAAGGATTCAAATTTAAAAAATATGCAGTTCAAATTAAAGTAGTAAAACGTCAATGCCTCGGGCTGCGAACTGCCTAGAGCCGCGCACCCTGAATATCACCTTCCCAAAGCTGTATCACTGCGCTGTCGAATGGCGGAACCAAAATGGAACCCATTGAAAACAATCAACCATGAATGTGGATCCATCAACCACCACGCCGGAACCACCATCACCGAACAGAAAATACACAGTAATGAAAACATACCAGAACACGGAACCACCACCAAGCGAACATCTTCATACCACCACCTCGACCAGGGATGTAAATAGCACGCAAAACTAGAATGAAAAGGAAGAGTCACCGAACAAAACCAGGAACCAGATTATTCGAAACCAAATTCAAAAGGAAACCCCCGTAACTGGAACCGCAAAACGATGCCCACACACCAACGTAGTCATCACCACTGGAGAGGCACCACCACCCAGCGGCGCTGTGTCCACGCCGTCGTCGTAACAACACCGGAGCAGATCGAACCGCAAATCCCAACCAGAAACACCATGCGATTCAACCTGTTGGGGCAGCGGTAATTCGTGGCGAAGAAAAATACACAAACGAGAATGAAAAACGGATCACACAAAGAATTTACGTGGTTCGGCAGTGATGCCTACGTCCACGGGAGAAGAGAGGGGCCGTTCTATTTCTCTCCAGATAAAATCGTCGGAGGATACACATACATCATTGCAAATCATGGGACTGAATCCCATTTAAAAAGAATGAAGCAAAACATGTTCAAGGGTTGGTTTTGGGGTTGTTCATCAACCCTTGAAAATCATCTGCCGCCGGCTGCTGTCGTCCACGATTGCTGCTTCAACGGGGTGTTGCACGTCAACTGTACATGTGAGTTGGTTGCCGACAACTATTCATCCGTTGAATTTCTCCCCTTGATTGGGAGTGGCCCCCACAAATCTCCCCCTCACGACCAATTTGGGGTAGAAGCTAGACCTGCTGTCTCTTTGCAGGCGTCCAACTTCTCTTTCGGTAGAACCTTCGTCAACATGTCTGCCCTATTATCATTGGTGTGGATTTTCTCAACTTTCAACAATCTTTCTTCCAGCACATTACGAATCCAATGATATCGTACGTCGATGTGTTTGGACCTGGAATGAAATGTTGGGTTCTTGCTGAGATGAACAGCGCTCTGACTATCACAATAGAGAATATAATTCTCCTGACTTTGTCCCAACTCCTGTAAAAACTTCTTCATCCACAGCATCTCCTTGCAGCCCTCAGTGACTGCGATATATTCTGCTTCTGTGGTGGATAAGGCAACACACTTCTGAAGTCGTGATTGCCATGAGACTACTCCCCCTGCAAATGATATCAAGTATCCGGATATGGATTTCCTTGTGTCCACATCTCCATCCATATCTGCATCTGTGTATCCTTCCAAAATAGGTTTATCACTTCCAAAACATAAACAATGACTAGATGTACCTCGGAGATACCTCAATATCCATTTGACCGCTGTCCAATGCTCCTTTCCTGGATCTGATAAGAATCTGCTCACAACGCCAACAGCGTGAGCAATATCCGGTCTGGTGCACACCATGGCATACATAAGACTCCCAACTGCTGACTGATAAGGAATCGTTTCCATTTATGCTTTCTCCTTCTCAGTTGATGGACTCTGACTTTTCGTGAGTCTGAAATGACTCTCAAGTGGAGTGCTAACTGGTTTCGCCTTTCCCATGTTGAATCTTTCAAGAACCTTCTCAATGTACCGCTCCTGAGATAGCCAAATCTTGTGATTCCTCCTGTCACGAGCAATCGTCATACCAAGAATGTGAGTAGCGTCTCCTAAGTCCTTCATTTCAAAAGTCCTGTTCAACTCCTTCTTCAGCCTGTCAATCTTGGTGATATCTCTTCCAATAATCAGCATATCATCAACATAAAGCAATAAGATAATAAAATCACCCTCAGCAAATTGTTTGATAAAAACACAGTGATCAGCCGTAGTCCTCTTGTACTCATTTTTCTCCATGAATGAATCGAATTTTGTATACCACTGCCTCGGTGCCTGTTAGACCATATAAACTTTTCTTAATCTTGCAACCAGGTTTTCATTCCCTTTCACCTGAAATCCCTCTGGCTGCTCCATGTATATCTCCTCATCGAGATCACCATGTAAGAACGCTGTCTTTACATCCAGTTGTTGAACCTCCAGGTTCAAACTGGCCGCCAATCCAAGAACAACTCTGATAGAGGACATTTTAACCACAGGAGAAAAAATTTCATCAAAGTCAATACCTTTTTTCTGGCCGAATCCCTTCACAACCATTCTGGCTCTGTAGCGCGACTGTGAGCTGCCATCTTCTCCTTTGACTCTGTACACCCACTTGTTCTTGAGTGCCTTCTTTCCTTGTGGTAACTCTACCAAGTCAAATGTATGGTTCTTATGCAAGGATCTCATCTCCTCTTGCATGGCCTTTTTCCATTCCATCTTCTGCTGACTCTTGATCACATCATCATAACTCTCAGGTTCTCCCCCGTTAGTGAGCATCACATACTCATGTGGTGAGTATCTACGACTTGGTTGTCGTTCTTTGGTGGATCTCCTCAACTGCGCTTCGGGGGGAATCTGTTCTGGAATATCATATGATGAAGACATATCAGTAGATGGAGACATATTACCTGGTAGTGATGTATCATTAGTGTCGCGTATCTTTCTCGTATTAGCTGGTACTGATGGTGGTGGGACTGGTTCCAGACTGACTGGAATTTCCTCAGACTGCGATTTCTCTGCATTTTTTGGCTTCTCAAAATCTTCAATCGTCTGATCCTCAAGAAACACCACATCTCGACTTCTGATGATCCTCCTGCTAATAGGATCCCAGAGTCGGTATCCAAAATCTTCATGACCGTATCCCAAAAAGATACATTGCTTCCCTTTTCCATCCAGCTTTTCCCGCTCATCTTTCGGGATGTGAACAAATGTCCTGCAGCCAAATACTCTCAAGTGTTTATATGAAACATCTTTACCTGTCCAGACACTCTCTGGAACGTCGTAGTTTAGTGGAACTGATGGAGAAAGGTTGATAAGATCAACTGCGGTCATCATTGCCTCCCCCCAAAAGGTGTTTGGCAGCTTTGCATTTGAGAGCATACATCTTACTCTCTCGCAAATTGTTCTATTCATCCTCTCAGCAAGATCGTTATGTTGAGGAGTCTTTGGTACTGTTTTTTCTAGCCTGATGCCAAAACTCTTGCAGTACTCTTCAAAAGGACCACGATATTCTCCTCCATTGTCTGCTCGCACACTCTTTAACCGTCTGCCTGTTTCTCTTTCCACCTTTACATGAAACTCCTTGAAAACATCCTGCACTTGATCTTTAGTTTTCAAAGCAAAGGCCCAGACTTTTCTGGAATGATCATCTATGAAGGTAACAAAATAAATAGCACCTCCCATCGTCTTAGATCTCATCATGCAAACATCAGTGTGAATCAAATCTAAAACATTTTCTTTTCTGGACGGTATATAACCATGAAATGATACCCTGTGTTGTTTTCCCATGATGCAATCAACACAAGTATCCAAATGTGTACCTCTTATTTATGGTAATAGATCCTTCCTGGAGAGAATTCTGATTCCCCTCTCGCTCAAATGACCAAGCCGCCTTTGCCAAACATCTGCAGGAACGTCTTTTCTAGCTGCATTGACTTCTCCTCCACACGGTCTGGCATCTGTGAGATAAAGAGAAGTATCTTTCTTTCCTTTATCAATTACCATGTTACCTTTGGTAAGCTTCCATTTCCCATCACCGAAGGAACTGACATATCCATCATCGTCAAGCATCCCAGTGGATATCAGATTGAGGCGAATATCAGGAACGTGCCTCACATCCTTCAACAGTAACCTGTATCCAACATTAGTTTCCAGAAAAATATTACCAATACCAATAATTCTGGATGCACCATCATTTCCCATCTTCACATTTCCAAAACTCCCTAAAGTGTAAGATGAGAAGAAATCTCTTCTGGCAGTGACATGATAGGAGGAACCGGAATCGATCACCCATGTCGAGTCTTGACTGGCAAGACTAACCTGATTGTCTTCCTGAAAAATAACAATCTCTTCGTTAACAACAGCAGCATCGTTATTTTGGGTCTTACCATCCTGATTCCTCTGCTCTGCCTTCAACTTTCTACACTCCCGGATGAAGTGTCCGGGCTTGCCACAGTGATGACACTTCATGTCATATCTCGATCGAGATTTCGATCGCTTCCTCCTTTGCAGACTTTGGTCACGGGGTTCTCTTCCTCTGTTTCTTCCCTGCCACTTCTGCTTACCTTGTCTTTCAGTGACAAGTGCCTCTGATTCTGGTGTATGCCCCTCATCTTTCCTTCGAGATTCTTCATTCAACATTCTGTCTTTCACCATCTCCACGATGAGTGTTCCATCTGGAGTAGAATTGCTAACCGACACAACTAGTGTGTCCCACGTCTTCGGTAAAGAACTCAACATCAACAGTGCCTGCAGTTCATCATCAATCATCATTTTCATAGAATTCAATTGATCGACGGTACCTTGGAACTCGCTCATGTGATCTGATACGTTGGTCCCGTCTTTGTATTTCAAGTTGACAAGACAGAGTATCAGGTTTGCTTTGTTCTGCGCAGTTGTCCTCGCATACATCTTTTCCAATTTTTTCCAAAGAACAGAAGCATCATGTTCGTTGGCAAAATTTTGGAAGATGCTCTTGTCGATCCACTGTCTGATTTGGGCAGCACACTTCCTGTTGAGTATGACCCACTCCGCATCAACGGGCGGGGTACCGGTTGTCGTCTTCTCATCAGGTTTACCGCTTTTTGAAGATTCCTCTGCTTGCGCTGCAACAGACTTAGTGGTTTCCACAATAGGCTTCCAGAAATCTTGAATATACAAAAGATCCTCCATTTTCGGTTTCCAGATGGCATAATTAAACGCAGTAAGTTTAATCATATTACCAGTATTTTCATCCATTGATGGGGTGTGAATTTCGAAACCCTAACTGTACGGATGTGTCTGGAACGGTCGAAATACCTGGAATCGACTCTTGGATCACTGAAAACGGACTCCGATTGGCCGAGTTATAGCCAAAACAGATTCTACGGTCTGGATTGACCGCTGACGTGGCTGGCCGGAGCAGTGTCCGGAATGTCGCCGGAAAGTTGCCGGAAAATGGCCGGCGGCGTGAATAGTTCCGTCTTCTCCGAAATGAGGGTACTGTAGCACCCGAGGGTTTGACCAAGGTTTGACCGAGCCTATCTCCTTCGTTTCAGCTCCGTTTTTTGACGCCGTTTACACCGTTGGAATCGGCTCGCCATGCTCTTCACAGATCTGGGCTCGAAATTTTTTTCCGAGCAACTTCAATTTTCCGGTCGCCGGAAAATTTCGCTGCCACGTCGCTGTTTCACTTTCGAACCCTCTGATACCACTTTGTTGGGGCAGCGGTAATTCGTGGCGAAGAAAAACACACAAACGAGAATGAAAAACGGATCACACAAAGAATTTACGTGGTTCGGCAGTGATGCCTACGTCCACAGGAGAAGAGAGGGGCCGTTCTATTTCTCTCTGGATAAAATCATCGGAGGATACACATACATCATTGAAAATCATGGGACTGAATCCCATTTAAAAAGAATGAAGCAAAACATGGTCAAGGGTTGGTTTTGGGGTTGTTCATCAACCCTTGAAAATCATCTGCCGCCGGCTGCTGTCGTCCACGATTGCTGCTTCAACGGGGTGTTGCGCGTCAACTGTACAGCTGAGTTGGTTGCCGACAACTATTCATCCGTTGAATTTCTCCCCTTGATTGGGAGTGGCCCCCACACAACCATACCCTAGACATATCAAAAAGGGAAAAGAAACACGAAAAGAATACAAATCCACGATGACGGACGCAACGCTCCACCGCAAATCCGAACAGATCCCGTCGCCGCCTTCGCAATCTCGCTCGGAGATCTCATCGAACCTTCGCGCGCGCCCCCAGCCGGCACAGACGAAGCGTCAGCCCTCGACCAGAATCATGTTTGGTATTCCCCATTTTGAACATGGATTCCTCCATTTCACTAGAAATTATATTAATGGAATAGTTCAAGATATTTTTCCACTTTTTATTGAAAAGTGCATAAACTATCTCCATACTGACGATGATTATTTTTAACAACTTCATTAGAAATACCCAATAGGGACAAATACGATGTAGTCTATTTCTAATTTTTGAAGTTGGTTTGTTAATTATAATCATTAATAATGCTATGGGTATGGTCACCTTGAAATATACTTTGAAACCGTAAAAACGGTTACCACTATAGTGTCACACTCATTGGTTGGTAATGTTTCACCCTTGTGAAATGGTATTCCAATCATACCACATCTGGATTTCTCAAAACATCCTTCCTCATCTTTTGTTTGGATGGTGTATCCATAAAAACCATCACGATGTCTTGTAAAAAATCCAGACATCAGGAAATCTGGTTCATTATTATACACCAAAAAATAATCACTTATTCTTTTTAACTATCCACTAGTGAAAAAACCATATACTTATTTTTTGTAAATTCATATCATCCTTTGGGTTTCTAAAAAATAACCCTCATTGGAATTTTTTGACAAGATTCCATTTCACATATCCTCCACTTTATTGGAAATGAAATTAAAAGGGATCTTAATATTCCATGAGTTTGGGGGATTTTCCTTTGATTTTAAATCATTTGAGTGAATGGGATCATCTTATTTTAATTTTAAAAATTCTCTACCCATTGAGGTATGAGAAGAAACAACAAGAAAGGTTAAATTACCATATTATTTAACAACTAATATGGTTTCTTAATTTGGTCCAAATCCCACTATGAGGATAGGGAGGACTTACTTATGTTATGTTGTAAACCCCAAGATAGTCTCCATTATGAATTAATTTTTCCTAGAGGTACATTCTGTGAATATAAAACTGGGCACCTAAGAAGTAAATAAACCCTCAAATACTATTGATCATAGGATAAATTTTGGAAACAAGAGTTTTTATTGAAAAAAATATTTGATTTACATGTTACTTGTGAACACCATTTAAGAAATCATCGCAGATTATTTTTTAACTTCTTTATTAAACTAGTGGTATCCACCATTTTTTGAAAAAAATTAATAGAAAACATTTATGAACAATGTTTTGGGATCACACCCATTTATATAGATATTGATTCCACATGTTTTCCAATTCTTACCCACAAAACTAGCTTTGTGTGATATTACCCAAACAGGGTGGGTTGGGTGAATCTTGGTATATAGAGGGATTATAAAAATCAAGCTACACTTTCTTCAAAGGTCTCACATAAACATAATGGATCTTGACCTACCAAATTTAAGTCAAACATGTTATTCTCTTTTACAATATGATATTTAAGTTACATGATCTATTTTGGTGTGAATGAATACATAAAAAAGGTATATGAGAATATACATTGTTCAACCTCATAGGGAAATGTGGATGGAGCATGCATAATTTTTTTTCATGAACCAAATTTCAAAAAATTCCACTGCTATTAAATTAGGTCACTTCACATATAATGGGTTAGTCTAGGTAAGTCCTTTCTAAGGATAATTACCTTAAAATGTCTAGGGACCTCTCACTACATCCATAAGATCACACCCTTTAAAATTTATTCCATTTATCTCTTTGGTTGATAAGAACACCTTCATATGGTTCATGGAATTGTCTGTCCCTTATCCAGTAACACATTATTTTATTACATCATCAGGTATGAATGGATGGCATATTGACTTTCTGATGGGATACTCCTTTACAATCATTGAATATATACATCCAGTACCTTCTTTATCTTCTTCTAGAGTTAATCTATAATTACAAATCCCTTAAATTTATTTTTAAAAATATATTTTTTATTCTATATATGGGTTATCAATGGATTCTAATATCCTTATTCTTTCCATCTACTCTCCTAGAACTCCTCTATTTATCCCCTAAAATTTGAATATGAAATTTTATTACTATTCATACTATTGGTTCTGGATGATCTAATATCTTGAAATAATGATTTCATGTTCTTAATAAAATCGAAAACTATTAGGATAATTTTGGTATATTAAAACTACACATTACTACCATGATATACATCTAATATTTTCTTAACTACAGTTCTCCAAATCTAATTAATGGAAAATTTTCAACAACTTTAAGTGTGTGTTAAATCTCCATTGAAATCACAAGACTAATGATACAATTTTTTTGAATCTGGGTTGGTTCATTATCTAAAATTAGGACACAAGATGTATGGATTAAATAAAGACATTTCAAAATAAACATTATTATTTATCCTCAAATATGCATATAACAATTATGAACAACCCTCAATATGACATATCAAAAAACCACTATCCTTTTTCCATACAAAAAATGAGCTCTATGATGTCGTCCACTTCTGTTGGAATTTTTTTCTTGAAGACTCACCCATTGATGAGGAATAATATTTAACACCATGAAAACTAAGGTGGTATTCCCCATGTTTTCTATGAACACTCATAATCTAGTAAGTCCACATCTATAAAATGTAAAATTAGTTGGTATCATCCTTTAAATGAATTTAATCAATGTAGAATAACTATTTGACTATAACCACTACATCAATCAACTTTTTCCTTCCCTTTTTCACTAGGTCTACATTTCACTAAAATACCCACTATCGAGTAGTGAAAGGGATTTAACCTTTTATCACTAAACATTACTCACACTATTACTATACTGTCCGTGGCTATTTTTCTTAGGTAAACTAGAACTCCACCACTAGACCCACTATGGTTTGGCCCCTTTCCAATTAACCATGATATCATCATCCATAAATACATGACCAATTATATGTCCATAGTCACAAGGAAATAAATATTACTCTCAAGACTATGGAATAATTTTATTCAAGTTAAAATGATTGCATAAATTAAATTAAATACATTTATTTATTTTATTGAACATTTAATAAATATTTATATACTAGTTTGTAAATAAAATATTTATTTAAGATAATAATTTATTTATTTATTTACTTGGTTGTTCAATAAATCGAAGTAGAGTTTGAGCGGACCATGTCCTGTCTGACAGTAAAATAATTATTTTCAGGATGGTAAATAATTATTTACATAGTTAACACAAGTTAAAATAATAATGACACTGCTATTATTTTGTGACACGAAATTTTATTTATAATTCCATTTTGCGCAAGTTGGCACACCATAAATAATGATGCAATATTATTATTATGAGAATGCATTTTCTATAATTTTATGAATTTATTTAATTGATATTATGAAATTAAATATTTTAACTGAAGTTCCATGCATATAAATAGACAAGTACACCTATTGTTCCAGAATACCCATGACACCACAAGCTTGGAGAATTGATAATTATTGATCCAAAAAATTTCTCTCTTGAATCCTCTTCTTCCACCTCTCAAGAATGAGAGAAGTTCTTTAAGGTTGAAGAACAAGCGATCAAGAACGACCGATAGAAGACACTCGCTTCACCACGCTAGCACCTGGAGAATGAGCAGTGTCGATCATAGGCCATTGCAGAATGTGTGGATCACCACTAGAGAGATTCTAGTTTGGATCCTTACAAGTGCAATGAGATAATCTGAAAGGGTCATTCCGGATGATCAACATCATCAATGAAGAAAATACCGAAGATCCAGGTAGTATTTTCTTTATGAAATTAATTAAATAAATTATAATCATGATGTGAAAGATCCTCTCTAAAGGTTTCGAGCCTCATCCTTCTTTCGGTAAATATTTTATTCTATTCCATGGAGACTGGTGTTCATCTTCATATTGATCCCAGAATAATCAATGATTATGGTAAAAATTAAAGTTGGGTGTCGGCCCAACCGTGCATCCACTGTGCCCAGAACGTACAACAGGATCATAACACAATAAACCATACCCTACATATAAAAGATCAAAATATTTTATCATTCCATAATGATTGGGTATTATTAAGAAATAAATCATAATAAAATCAAAGAACACATGCTATGTGAACATGACATTGGAATTGTAAATTGATTTGTGCATACAAATAATATTAGAAAATAATTTAAATAGTAGTCTAATGATAATTAACAAGACCAACATGGTTGAGTGGGTTCACTCCCCAATTCATCTTAGTATCAATGGTTCACTCTTCATACAACCGTATTGGAAAGATATCCATATTAAACTGGGTTCACTCCCTATTGTAGTCCTATTAGTGTCATGATATATTAGCCTTTACCCTATTCATAGAAGGGAGATACAAGTCCCACCCATCAAAAAATGAAAATCAGACATATGTGTGCCACAAGATCAAAAAACATTCATTATATTAGATCCCATTAAAAGAAATGAGTTTCATAAACATATCATCATATAATAACATGCATAAAATAAACAGGTTTCATAAACATTTCATTATTTCCTCAAAGAATTAACCAAGGAAAAAAATAAGTGGTTTTAATAAGAATTATATCATGGTACAAGTGATGTAAGGGAAATGGGTTTCATAAAAATCAGGTCATCATAATCATAAACCATCCATAGAATGAATACGAATGGTATCCTTGAATCATATAGAAAATATAGATAAACTAAATTAAATGATGTCATCATAGAAAGGAAATGATTATGAAATATCACTTGAAACATTTATTGAGTAAATTATTATTTTTTGATTTGAAACAAAATTAAAACATAAAAAAAATTCAAAATCATTTTATTTGAATATATCGTTTTCAAAATTAAAATATCATAGAAAATTGTGAAATAAGATTTATTTCAAAATAACATTTGAAACTTATAAAGGAATATATTAAATTAGTTTAAAACATTTTTTAGGAAAATATACATTCCAAATTAAAATTAACTTTTTAAGACTATAAACCCCTAAAATATTATGGAAATAATTTCATTTGGAATTAAACTTTGAAACATACAAAGAAAACATTATAATAATTAGTTTTTCAATAAGTTTAAAAATATCGTTCATACTGTATATGTTCTTTCACATTTTTGTTAAAAGACAAATAGATTTTGTCTGGAAAATGTTGTCATGAATCCATTGATTATTTTTATAAAAAATAAAACAAGGGTAAAAATGAATTTAACAAATAAACTTTTTTATTTTAAAATAAAATTTTATATAAAAATTTTTAGAAAACAATATTTTGGAATAAAATGGATTTTTAGTGAAGAGTGAAATAAGGGCGTTTTTCATTATAAACATTTATTTGAACAATAAAGTACATAAATAGGATAAAATGAAGGGAAAAAATTTTAGTCATTTTAAAACAACAGTTGAACAAAATTCAAGAGTTTTTTGAGATATTGATTATAATATTTCATAATTATAATTATAAACATAAAAAATCCCTATAAATAATGATACTGTAACATAAAAACCTTACCGCATTGGTATCTTTTAAATAATATTAAATATTAAATAATAAAATAAAACCAAATATTGAATACCATTAAAATAAGGATATTTTTGATATAACATGTCAAAAGTTTAGTACATACAACTCATAAGAGAATATAGATTCATAACATAACATATGTCTAAATGAAAAAAATGGAGTCCAAAATCTCGTATGGAATTTGTAACTCTTGAACCATATATCTAGTAAAAAAGAGAAATTCAAATGGATATGTAAAACAAAATAATTTTCAGGAGGATAATGATAAATTACATTTATGGGATTGATATACACCACATAAAAGAAATACATGGTGAATGTGGAATG
Source organism: Viscum album (assembly GCA_963277665.1). Taxonomy (NCBI): domain Eukaryota; kingdom Viridiplantae; phylum Streptophyta; class Magnoliopsida; order Santalales; family Viscaceae; genus Viscum; species Viscum album. The sequence goes on from OY728156.1 coordinate 1,852,275,422, forward strand.
TGTCTCATGGAAGAAAAAAGTGAACTAAAATACCACATCTCTTTAGGAATCACTTGAATTATAAGAACAATTATTGAGTATAAAAAATAGAATCACCAAATTTCATTAAATTAAGTATATTATTGTTAAAACATTTTTAAGGGGTATCATATACAATAAAATAAATAAAGAAGTGGTGAATATGACATAAGTCTCCTACAAATAAAAGAGGGACTATAAATACCTTACCTTATGTCTCGATTTTCTTCATATACATTCGAACCTCTATTATAATAAATATAAGTTTAAAATTAATATATTAAATATAAATTACTATAAAAATATAACCTTATAATATTTACTTATGATTATTAATTACCCATATATTAATAATTCGATGTTAAAATCAATACTTATTATAACTGATTTTTATTTCTTATATGTTTTGACTTGTTATTTTTATATCATCATAAATTGACAAGGGTTCCATGATTTGAAATTTTTTAACAATTATATAAAAATTATATAAACTAATCATATTTTTATTGATTTTAATATATAAGAGTTAGTGATAAATAATTAAATAAACTATTTATAGACAAGGTAGGTTGTTTGTACGCATGAATCAGGTCTCCATTTTCTCAACAGAATAGAAAAATGATGGATAAATAATGTATTATTATTATAGAATATTTTTTTATTAAATATATATCATAAAGTCTTATTAAAACCTTCTCATATTACCTCCCATGTAAAGAGTATGTAATGAAACAAATTACATCGCTTCGCAAGGCGGTGGTCTCTCGTACACACGAACACCATTATAGTTCCCCCCATAGAATGGAATTTAAGAACATATATTTTAATTAATTATTTAATAAGAATAATTATATTAAAAATATCATATTTATTAATTTTATATATCCTTTTGACCAACCAGTGAAAAAAACGAGAACAATTCACATTGGTTCATGAGGCGGTAGTTTTATGTACACACGAGTGATGTTGTTGCTTTCCAAAAGATTGAGAGGTATGAATGTATATCTAGTAATATTATTATATATTTATAATAATATAATAAATATATTATATAATCATTACATTCATCATTATATCTAGTCATGGGAGGTTGTGATGGAAAAAAATAACATCTATTCGTGAGGTGTCAACCCGCTGTACATATGAATGATGATTTTGTATCCCATTTGATGGATGAAGAGATGTATATAGGTGATTAAATTAACATAATAACATATAATTATATTTTAGATACTTTTTACACTATATTTTAGTAATTTAAAAATATTTTATTGGGTCAGAATAAGAAAAAAATAAGCGCTTAGTTAAAAATACAACATCTTCTTCAGAAAACATCTTTAGGTTTAACCTTTGTCCCTCATAGATTGGATTTATGATATCAAAATATCCTACTGGATATGGGTAGGAAATTAGGTAATAAAATAGTGATGGTATTTTCTAGGCCATATTATTTTGGATGTGTGAATAGAAGATGAGAGGGGTGGCGTTTTATAAGTGAGGTGAGTGGAATAATAATAATTTTTTAAATGAAAAAGGTGTAACCACATTTTTTACATGACACAAGGATAAAAAATGGGACATTGTAAAACCATAGAGCATATAAGGTCTATATATGGACATAAAAGGTGTTTTCAAAAAATTTCTAGGTCATTTATAGCTTATTTATATAGTCTAACCCCTATAAACCCATTTTAAACTTAATAACATTAATTTCTTTTTACTTTTTGTACTATTCATAAATGTGAAAAATTAGGTTGAAATGATTACATAATATAAATTATGATGATTTTAAATATTTAATATTTATTTAAAAATTCCATTCAAATATGGTGAAAATTCTAATTTAAAATTAATCATGTAGACACAATGAAAAAGCGGACTTCTAAAGATAAATGATTCAAATGGTTATAAAGATTGTATTTAAATATTAAATATGGAATTAATTATAATGAATTTAATTGGTTTAATATATATATATATAATTTAATTAATTTTAATTTTAAAATGATATTAATATAAAATGTATGTGGTAAATTCCTTTAATAAAAGGCATTTATTTAATAATAACCATTAATTTCTACTACTAATAGAAATATTGACCTTTTTAGAAAATTCTCAAAAATTCATCTTGAGATAATATTTACATTATGATATAAAGATAGAATTATATTTTTTCAAATACATGTGAGAAATATTTTTAAAATATTTTTTTAAAAACCATGCAAAATGCGACAAACCTGCTTTTTAGAAAAATATAGGTTTTAAGCATAAAATTTGATTTACATTATCTCATGCCTAGAAGAAACATAAAATAATTGTTAAATATTATAATTAATATATTATATATATAATTAATTAATATCATTCAATATAAGTCATTTGTTTAATTTTTTGATCTAAAAAAATTTGGGTGCATAAAAATTGTTTTTCGTTTATAGATTTTCTTTTTTATCAAACGACTCTTAATTTAATTTATAAATAATTGATCACCAATGAATTAATTGTATAAATATGTCAAACCAGATATTTTTCATAATTTAGTTAATATTATTAATATATTCCATTCTAATATATTGGTGATAACAATCATATTAAATAATAATATTTCAAAACTATGTCAAATTTTTCTAAAACTTAGTGTCATGTGTAATGAATGATAAAATTTTTGTTCAATTTAAAAAAAATATAAACTTGGTTTTTCATGTAAGTGAAGATATAGGAAGGAACTAAATTTATTTTGAAAAAAAAATTCCACAAAAATCTTTGGGTTTTTAGCCACTACCAATGATGTCCATGAAAATTTATAGTATAAGAAAGCCTAAACACAATGTGACATTTAAAAAATTAAGAAATATTAAATTTCAATAATAATAAATATGTCACAGCCATGGGTAATACACATACATTTTTGTGTATATATACATGTATTATCCAGATCAAATGTGTATCTAAACATACACGATTAATCATATGTCTAATGGTGGATATTTTTAACATTCTTATTAGGTATCAAATCATTTATATTGATTGTAATATGATGATACAAGAACATGGGATTTTCTATCTCCTACCTATACGATATCATCCCAAACAAATCATGATCCAAGATCAATTCAATTTAATTAAAATAATAAGCTGTTCTATGCTTGTATGGTTAATGCCCAATAGTTTGGAAACCCATGATAAACATACATAAACGGTGTATTAAGACCACAATTTCTTTAATATATCTCAAAAATTTTCCCACAACCCAAGGGTTTAATGGATTAGTGTCTTAGAGGTTAGATATAATTTTTTTTCACAAAACTTGTGATCATTTCCCTATAACTATGATTTCCCACAACATATTACAAACATCTCATATGATATAATCGTCTTCATAACCTGGGAATGGAAACATATGAAATGGGTGAGCATAAATTCCTTTTAAGGGATATATATCAACTACTCATAGCAATTAGTTCACAAACACGAGGTAAAAAATGATCAAGGGAGAAATATTTAAATAATAATTGAGGGATAATATGTGATAATCAGAAAACATGATTTATGATTATGGTTCATGGAATAAAAACAAGAGACCCATTAATGGTCAAAAAAATACTATTTATAATCATATAATGAAAATCAAACAAAAAATTAAATAATAACATATTAATGTTATATATATTTAGAACATGGAATATCATAATAATTTTTCATTTCCTAGAGATAAATAATAACTTAGGAAAAATATATGTCACAAACATAAGAATAAAGAAGCGTATCATAGTGGACTAGGAATCACCACTTGAATCCCATAACATAGTACAAAATCCATCCCTACCTAATTATCATTGTTAAGAGAGGATTCTCTACGGGATCCCCATAGTGGAGTTAGAATTTCTTTTTTGATCACTATAGTGAAGTGAGTATTCCTTTCTTGACTCCCATAGCAGAGGGAGTATTATATACTTGATTAACATAGTTTTCTCATGATATATAATACCATTACCAATTAATTTTCATTTTATATAGGACCCAAACTATCTTAATATATACATATAATATCTATTTAAATATCAAATAATTAATCATTTCATGATAATATGAGGGAGTGAGAATGGGTTTTGAAATAAATCTAAATGACATCATAAAAAACATGATTATTGGATTCAAAAATATTGTTCACGCAAAAGGTGTATTTCAATAGTGGTCCTATAGGTATATTTATGAACAATTACCACATTATTTAATAATCCTTTAAAAATGTAGTACAAATCATAATAAAATATTTTATTAAACAATTATTCTTAATCTCACCTAAACATATGATTTTCAAGTCACATACAAAAAATAATTTTTTTGATTATATAGATAAAATTTACTAAAAAATTTATTCTAAACAAATTACCATAAAGATACCCCCATATAAATTAAATCACACATGAAAATGTGATCTATAAGGGAAGAATATAAGATCATAATAATTGGAATAATTTTGAATAATTTTAAATTTCTTTACATAAATTGAAAATCATTAAAAGAATAATGAATCCATTTTATAAAATTAATAAAGGGGAGTAATGAATCATTAGAGATCAAATATTTATTTTTATAATAGTTAATGAAAAACATTGGAGGTAAGTAAAATCCTGGATATGTATAAAAAATCCATTAATAGTGATATGAATTATTCATAATAAAATTAAATATTTATATAAAATAAAAGATTCATCAAGGAATATGAATTTTTTGTTAAACAATATTTCCCTATAAATTAAGATTAAAATAAAAAATAAAATCATTATAGGTTAAAATATACCAATCAAGAAATATAATAGTCGAATATGAATGAATATGTATCAAGGAAAATATATTAGCCATGAAAACCCCATAGCTTTTTTCTTCATGGTTGAGATTTCTCTAATATCCTATAAAAATGTAAATATCATAGTATTATATTTAAAATTTTTTTTCATATAATTTAACTATTCATATACATTATTTATGATCAATTATTGTGAATGTATTATTCAGTTATCACTTATTTTTATCGTCGGGTGTTTGTAATGTTAGTTGTTTTCTTCTTGAATTAAGATTTTGATTTTTACACCCTTTCTTTGATTCCAAAGTTTCCGTTACAAGGTAAGGAAATATAATATAATTTTTTTTATAATGTCCTATAATTTTATAATCTATCATATTATTCCTTTTACACTTTTCATGAAAAGAAAATAATGAATTAGTTTTTTTGTCAATATTGATGGATTATCTAATAAGTAAAATTTATTTTTCTGTTGTGAATCAAGAATAATATACATGATATTTATTACTAATATATATCAAATTTACTAATCAATTTTAATTTACATCCAGGCATAAATGTAGTAGTGAAAAATAGAATGTATTGTTTCATCGAGGTGGTAGTATGTATGTATGCGTTAATGGTGATTTTCATTCCTATAGAATTGGAGAAAGGAGTAATATGATTTATTATTTGTTGAACCCAAATAACGTTAAAAAATACATTAAAAATATTTTAAATTCCTTATTATTACTATCAATTTAAGATGGTTATGGGAAACAAAACAAGTTAGGTCATGGAGGTCTTAGTCCGCACATGTACACAATTGACGTGTTTTCTTTTATTATGGGTAAAGGGATAGGTGGTTAGTCAATATTTACATAATATAATAATAATAAATATAATTGAAATATTAAATTATTCAAATATGGTTTGGGGAAATAAATTTTATATTGAATGGTAATATAAATGAATGTCATTGAAAACATTGAACATACTTTGAGAACATTAGATTTTCCTTGGAGGAATCCATTTAAATAAAGGATTAGGCCATTATTTTTTGAACCGAAGCATAATAAAGTGAAAAAGTACTCTAGGATATGGAATAAGGGATTTTTTTCTAGATGAATCCATATTATTTAGTGGTTTTGAAGGGGCGGTGAGAGGAATCCTTTTTAATTGTATAAAATAGAAATTATATTAATATTTCATCTTAATATGACTGGATTACATATGAAACATTCAAATGTGGCTCAAAAAATATGACATCATTGAGTGTACTTTGAGACAAGGGCGAAACTTTATCAAAATCACAATTATAATCATGTTTCTAACATGTTTCAAACCCTTTATCCCTTGAATTTTTACATTTTCCATTTAATATTTTACAGTGGTAGATATTTTTTTTTGTTTAAGTTAACTCTATTATTATTCCTAAAAATAAAGTATTAATAATTTGATAATATAGAAACATTTGTTTTACATTTTAAATCCATTTTTAATAAATCAATTTAAAATTTATTTAAATTATTATTAATATAATAATTGTATAATGTATTTAAATTATTTTTGAGAAAAATATTACAAGAGTTTTTAAATTAAAAATGTGTTGTGATCAACAATAAATATTTTAAAAATGTACAATTTAAATTTTAAAATATAGATTTTGTCAATAAAATGTCTTAAAAAATATATATGTTTTACTTATATTCAAATAATGTCCCAAAATTCACAGTATCAGTATATTTCAATGTTCTCCCTAAAATAAATTTTATTATAAAATTATAAAAAATTAATGCTAGAATAATTTTAGATAATACAAATAAATAAAAAATCATTTTATTTTTATGTAATTTATCTTATATATTATATAAATTTAGTTTTAAAATTAAAATAAAAAATAAAAGAACATGGTTTTTTATTTGAAAAATGAACCATCAAAATAGTAAGTGTTCTTATTCTTATTGCATATCAATATATAGTTTTAATAATGATAATATATTCATTCATGTAATTAAATATTATATATTATCAGTGAATATAAGTCAATTTAGTTATTTTGTTAAAATATTATAATGTTTTAAAAAAATTAATTTGATAAAGATGAATTCATTTAATTATTAAACATAATTTATTCTTTATCCTCAAAATACACGAATATTGGGTTTATTAATAAAATTTTATTTATTTTATGGTTTTACTATTTTTATAGTTTTCTTATCTAATTTTCCATAGTTCAATTGTTTTCTTCGTTTCATTTTATGTAAGAAATTAAAGATAAAATTAATTTAGAGAGAAAATATATATTCCAAAATCCTACATCATCACATTCTACCCCCTTATAAAGAATTTATTAATCCAAAATAATTATTACTAAGGAAGAAACAACTGAGGGTCCTTTAGCCTCATTGTATCCTCATATTCCCATGGATCCTATTTAAACATATGATTCCTCCATAGAAATATTTCGAGATGAGTGGTCTCTATCTACAACACATTATCTCTTCGATATGAAATTTCTACTGGTTCTTTCTCATATTAGAGATCATATTCGAATGGAAAAAATAATAATTCCAACAAATGTGATGGTTCTGGTATATGGTTCACCAAAAAATGAACCATAGAACACATATTTTACTAGGCATGGGTCATGAGGGAGTTCTAAGTTAACAACTACTACCCCGACATGATCATTGATCTCAAAGATACCAATATTAAAAGGTATCAAATTACCTATCTTTTTGAATCTAATCACTCAATTCCATGGAGATATATGGAGGAATAAATTTTTACCCACATAAAACTATATATATTTTCTATGATTATATACATAACTCATTTTCAAAATTTTATTAATCTTTTATGTGCTACTGAATGGTTTGAACATTATAAATAATTTCATAGTTATGTTTTGGACCTATCAACTTCCTCTATCCATCTGTATCACGACATTTTTGAGTGTTACACGTCATCCCATAAAGATCCTTATATGTTTCCATATGAAGGTAAAAATGGAAATACATTTTATATGGGAACTCTACCAAGGAGATGTGTTGATCAAAACATCCATTTAATTCCATAAAATAAGATCTATTTATATACATAAAAGTTTAGATGACCTACTCAGACTAATAATTTGTATGAGCATTATAAGAACTGTTGAAAACCAATATTATCTCTAATGGTTTCAGAAGTCTTTTACAAACCTCAATATAAACCTAAAATTTTTAATATATACAATGTATAGTTTATCTTTATGATGTCTTAACACTTATATTTTATATATTATGCATATTTGACAAAGATAGAAATTTTTTCATAGTTATACAATTCGCTGACATTGTTAAGTGATTGACTGCATCCCGAGTGAAATCAACTCATCTCTTTCTCCTTTGAAATTAACATATTAAAAACGTATAATGCTTAGCCTCTTATTTCCAGTCGATCTCCCTTATTAAAATAGTGAGGTTGTTCTACCAATCACATATAAACCATTAAAAAACATTACAATATTTTAAAACCTTCCAAAACAACCATTATCCTACTCCACAAATTCCATAATTGTAATTCTCCATAATTTCATCATTGTAATCCAATTCAATTTTTTTTTTGTATTTTCAAAGAATCACATTTATTCCTGAGTGAGAACCTCACAAAATTCAAATCACCAAATACAAAATTCATACAAAAGCACCCGGCAACCACTTTCAAGCAACCCCAAGGATTCAAATTTAAAAAATATGCAGTTCAAATTAAAGTAGTAAAACGTCAATGCCTCGGGCTGCGAACTGCCTAGAGCCGCGCACCCTGAATATCACCTTCCCAAAGCTGTATCACTGCGCTGTCGAATGGTGGAACCAAAACGGAACCCATTGAAAACAATCAACCATGAACGTGGATCCATCGACCACCACGCCGGAACGACCATCACCGAACAGAAAATACACAGTAATGAAAACATACCAGAACACGGAACCACCACCAAGCGAACATCTTCATACCACCACCTCGACCAGGGATGTAAATAGCACGCAAAACCAGAATGAAAAGGAAGAGTCGCCGAACAAAACCAGGAACCAGATTATTCGAAACCAAATTCAAAAGGAAACCCCCGTAACGGGAACCGCAAAACGATGCCCACACACCAACGTAGTCATCACCACTGGAGAGGCACCACCACCCAGCGGCGCTGTGTCCACGCCGTCGTCGTAACAACACCGGAGCAGATCGAACCGCAAATCCCAACCAGAAACACCATGCGATTCAACCATACCCTAGACAAATCAAAAAGGGCAAAGAAACACGAAAAGAATACAAATCCACGATGACGGACGCAACGCTCCACCGCAAATCCGAACAGATCCCGTCGCCGCCTTCGCAATCTCGCTCGGAGATCTCATCGAACCTTCGCGCGCGCCCCCAGCCGGCACAGACGAAGCGTCGGCCCTCGACCAGAATCATGTTTGGTCTTCCCCATTTTGAACATGGATTCCTCCATTTCACTAGAAATTATATTAATGGAATAGTTCAAGGTATTTTTCCACTTTTTATTGAAAAGTGCATAAACTATCTCCATACTGACGATGATTATTTTTAACAACTTCATTAGAAATACCCAATAGGGACAAATACGATGTAGTCTATTTCTAATTTTTGAAGTTGGTTTGTTAATTATAATCATTAATAATGCTATGGGTATGGTCACCTTGAAATATACTTTGAAACCGTAAAAACGGTTACCACTATAGTGTCACACTCATTGGTTGGTAATGTTTCACCCTTGTGAAATGGTATTCCAATCATACCACATCTGGATTTCTCAAAACATCCTTCCTCATCTTTTGTTTGGATGGTGTGTCCATAAAAACCATCACGATGTCTTGTAAAAAATCCAGACATCAGGAAATCTGGTTTATTATTATACACCAAAAAATAATCACTTATTCTTTTTAACTATCCACTAGTGAAAAAACCATATACTTATTTTTTGTAAATTCATATCATCCTTTGGGTTTCTAAAAAATAACCCCCATTGGAATTTTTTGACAAGATTCCATTTCACATATCCTCCACTTTATTGGAAATGAAATTCAAAGGGATCTTAATATTCCATGAGTTTGGGGGATTTTCCTTTGATTTTAAATCATTTGAGTGAATTGGATCATCTTATTTTAATTTTCAAAATTATCTACCCATTGAGGTATGAGAAGAAACAACAAGAAAGGTTAAATTACCATAGTATTTAACAACTAATATGGTTTCTTAATTTGGTCCAAATCCCACTATGAGGATAGGGAGGACTTACTTATGTTATGTTTTAAACCCCAAGATAGTCTCCATTATGAATTAATTTTTCCTAGAGGTACATTCTGTGAATATAAAACTGGGCACCTAAGAAGTAAATAAACCCTCAAATACTATTGATCATAGGATAAATTTTGGAAACAAGAGTTTTTATTGAAAAAAATATTTGATTTACATGTTACTTGTGAATACCATTTAAGAAATCATCGCAGATTATTTTTTAACTTCTTTATTAAACTAGTGGTATCAACCATTTTTTGAAAAAAATTAATAGAAAACATTTATGAACAATGTTTTGGGATCAAACCCATTTATATAGATATTTATTCCACATGTTTTCCAATTCTTACCCACAAAACTAGATTTGTGTGATATTACCCAAACAGGGTGGGTTGGGTGAATCTTGGTATATAGAGGGATTATGAAAATCAAACTACACTTTCTTCAAAGGTCTCACTTAAACATAATGGATCTTGACCTACCAAATTTAAGTCAAACATGTTATTCTCTTTTACAATATGATATTTAAGTTACATGATCTATTTTGGTGTGAATGAATACATAAAAAAGGTATATGAGAATATACATTGTTCAACCTCATAGGGAAATGTGGATGGAGCATGCATAATTTTTTTTTCATGAACCAAATTTCAAAAAATTCCACTGCTCTTAAATTAGGTCACTTCACATATAATGGGTTAGTCTAGGTAAGTCCTTTCTAAGGATAATTACCTTAAAATGTCTAGGGACCTCTCACTACATCCATAAGATCACACCCTTTAAAATTTATTCCATTTATCTCTTTGGTTGATAAGAACACCTTCATATGGTTCATGGAATTGTCTGTCCCTTATCCAGTAACACATTCTTTTATTACATCATCAGGTATGAATGGATGGCATATTGACTTTCTGATGGGATACTCCTTTACAATCATTGAATATATACATCCAGTACCTTCTTTATCTTCTTCTAGAGTTAATCTATAATTACAAATCCCTTAAATTTATTTTTAAAAATATATTTTTTATTCTATATAAGGGTTATAAATGGATTCTAATATCCTTATTCTTTCCATCTACTCTCCTAGAACTCCTCTATTTATCCCCTAAAATTTGAATATGAAATTTTATTACTATTCATACTATTGGTTCTGGATGATCTAATATCTTGAAATAATGATTTCATGTTCTTAATAAAATCGAAAACTATTAGGATAATTTTGGTATATTAAAACTACACATTACTCCCATGATCTACATCTAATAATTTCTTAACTATAGTTCTCCAAATCTAATTAATGGAAAATTTTCAACAACTTTATGTGTGTGTTAAATCTCCATTGAAATCACAAGACTAATGATACAATTTTTTTGAATCTGGGTTGGTTCATTATCTAAAATTAGGACACAAGATGTATGGATTAAATAAAGACATTTCAAAATAAACATTATTATTTATCCTCAAATATGCATATAACAATTATGAACAACCCTCAATATGACATATCAAAAAACCACTATCCTTTTTCCATACAAAAAATGAGCTCTATGATGTCGTCCACTTCTGTTGGAATTTTTTTCTTGAAGACTCACCCATTGACGAGGAATAATATTTAACACCATGAAAACTAAGGTGGTATTCCCCATGTTTTCTATGAACACTCATAATCTAGTAAGTCCACATCTATAAAATGTAAAATTAGTTGGTATCATCCTTTAAATGAATTTAATCAATGTAGAATAACTATTTGACTATAACCACTACATCAATCAACTTTTTCCTTCCCTTTTTTCACTAGGTCTACATTTTACTAAAATACCCACTATCGAGTAGTGAAAGGGATTTAACCTTTTATCACTAAACATTACTCACACTATTACTATACTGTCCGTGGCTATTTTTCTTAGGTAAACTAGAACTCCACCACTAGACCCACTATGGTTTGGCCCCTTTCCAATTAACCATGATATCATCATCCGTAAATACATGACCAATTATATGTCCATAGTCACAAGGAAATAAATATTACTCTCAAGACTATGGAATAATTTTATTCAAGTTAAAATGATTGCATAAATTAAATTAAATACATTTATTTATTTTATTGAACATCTAATAAATATTTATATACTAGTTTGTAAATAAAATATTTATTTAAGATAATAATTTATTTATTTATTTACTTGGTTGTTCAATAAATCGAAGTAGAGTTTGAGCGGGCCATGTCCTGTCTGACAGTAAAATAATTATTTTCAGGATGGTAAATAATTATTTACATAGTTAACACAAGTTAAAATAATAATGACACTGCTATTATTTTGTGACACGAAATTTTATTTATAATTCCATTTTGCGCAAGTTGGCACACCATAAATAATGATGCAATATTATTATTATGAGAATGCATTTTCTATAATTTTATGAATTTATTTAATTGATATTATGAAATTAAATATTTTAACTGAAGTTCCATGCATATAAATAGACAAGTACACCTATTGTTCCAGAATACCCATGACACCACAAGCTTGGAGAATTGATAATTATTGATCCAAAAAATTTCTCTCTTGAATCCTCTTCTTCCACCTCTCAAGAATGAGAGAAGTTCTTTAAGGTTGAAGAACAAGCGATCAAGAACGACCGATACAAGACACTCGCTTCACCGCGCTAGCACCTAGAGAATGAGCAGTGTCGATCATAGGCCATTGCAGAATGTGTGGATCACCACTAGAGAGATTCTAGTTTGGATCCTTACAAGTGCAACGAGATAATCTGAAAGGGTCATTCCGGATGATCAACATCATCAATGAAGAAAATACCGAAGATCCAGGTAGTATTTTCTTTATGAAATTAATTAAATAAATTATAATCATGATGTGAAAGATCCTCTCTAAAGGTTTCGAGCCTCTTCCTTCTTTCGGTAAATATTTTATTCTATTCCATGGAGACTGGTGTTCATCTTCATATTGATCCCGGAATAATCAATGATTATGGTAAAAATTAAAGTTGGGTGTCGGCCCAACCGTGCATCCACTGTGCCCAGAACGTACAACACGATCATAACACAATAAACCATACCCTACATATAAAAGATCAAAATATTTTATCATTCCATAATGATTGGGTATTATTAAGAAATAAATCATAATAAAATCAAAGAACACATGCTATGTGAACATGACATTGGAATTGTAAATTGATTTGTGCATACAAATAATATTAGAAAATAATTTAAATAGTAGTCTAATGATAATTTACAAGACCAACATGGTTGAGTGGGTTCTCTCCCCAATTCATCTTAGTATCAATGGTTCACTCTTCATACAACCGTATTGGAAAGATATCCATATTAAACTGGGTTCACTCCCTATTGTAGTCCTATTAGTCTCATGATATATTAGCCTTTACCCTATTCATAGAAGGGGGATACAAGTCCCACCCATCAAAAAATGAAAATCATACATATGTGTGCCACAAGATCAAAAAACATTCATTATATTAGATCCCATTAAAAGAAATGAGTTTCATAAACATATCATCATATAATAACATGCATAAAATAAACAGGTTTCATAAACATTTCATTATTTCCTCAAAGAATTAACCAAGGAAAAAAATAAGTGGTTTTAATAAGAATTATATCATGGTACAAGTGATGTAAGGGAAACGAGTTTCATAAAAATCAGGTCATCATAATCATAAACCATCCATAGAATGAATACGAATTGTATCCTTGAATCATATAGAAAATATAGATAAACTAAATTAAATGATGTCATCATAGAAAGGAAATGATTATGAAATGTCACTTGAAACATTTATTGAGTAAATTATTATTTTTTGATTTGAAACAAAATTAAAACATAAAAAAAATTCAAAATCATTTTATTTGAATATATCGTTTTCAAAATTAAAATATCATAGAAAATTGTGAAATAAGATTTATTTCAAAATAACATTTGAAACTTATAAAGGAATATATTAAAATAGTTTAAACCATTTTTTAGGGAAATATACATTCCAAATTAAAATTAACTTTTTAAGACTATAAACCCCTAAAATATTATGGAAATAATTTCATTTGGAATTAAACTTTGAAACATACAAAGAAAACATTATAATAATTAGTTTTTCAATAAGTTTAAAAATATCGTTCATACTGTATATGTTCTTTCACATTTTTGTTAAAAGACAAATAGATTTTGTCTGGAAAATGTTGTCATGAATCCATTGATTATTTTTATAAAAAATAAAACAAGGGTAAAAATGAATTTAACAAATAAACTTTTTTATTTTAAAATAAAATTTTATATAAAAATTTTTAGAAAACAATATTTTGGAATAAAATGGATTTTTAGTGAAGAGTGAAATAGGGGCGTTTTTCATTATAAACATTTATTTGAACAATAAAGAACATAAATAGGATAAAATGAAGGGAAAAAATTTTAGTCATTTTAAAACAACAGGTGAACAAAATTCAAGAGTTTTTTGAGATATTGATTATAATATTTCATAATTATAATTATAAACATAAAAAATCCCTATAAATAATGATACTGTAACATAAAAACCTTACCGCATTGGTATCTTTTGAATAATATTAAATATTAAATAATAAAATAAAACCAAATATTGAATACCATTAAAATAAGGATATTTTTGATATAACATGTCAAAAGTTTAGTACATACAACTCATAAGAGAATATAGATTCATAACATAACATATGTCTAAATGAAAAAAATGGAGTCCAAAATCTCGTATGGAATTTGTAACTCTTGAACCATATATCTAGTAAAAAAGAGAAATTCAAATGGATATGTAAAACAAAATAATTTTCAGGTGGATAATGATAAATTACATTTATGGGATTGATATACACCACATAAAAGAAATACATGGTGAATGTGGAATGTGTCTCATGGAAGAAAAAAGTGAACTGAAATACCACATCTCTTTAGGAATCACTTGAATTATAAGAACAATTATTGAGTATAAAAAATAGAATCACCAAATTTCATTAAATTAAGTATATTATTGTTAAAACATTTTTAAGGGGTATCATATACAATAAAATAAATAAAGAAGTGGTGAATATGACATAAGTCTCCTACAAATAAAAGAGGGACTAGAAATACCTTACCTTATGTCTCGATTTTCTTCATATACATTCGAACCTCTATTATAATAAATATAAGTTTAAAATTAATATATTAAATATAAATTACTATAAAAATCTAACCTTATAATATTTACTTATGATTATTAATTCCCCATATATTAATAATTCTATGTTAAAATCAATACTTATTATAACTGATTTTTATTTCTTATATGTTTTGACTTGTTATTTTTATATCATCATAAATTGACAAGGGTTCCATGATTTGAAAATTTTTAACAATTATATAAAAATTATATAAACTAATCATATTTTTATTGATTTTAATATATAAGAGTTAGTGATAAATAATTAAATAAACTATTTATAGACAAGGTAGGTTGTTTGTACGCATGAATCAGGTCTCCATTTTCTCAACGGAATAGAAAAATGATGGATAAATAATGTATTATTATTATAGAATATTTTTTTATTAAATATATATCATAAAGTCTTATTAAAACCTTCTCATATTACCTCCCATGTAAAGAGTATGTAATGAAACAAATTACATCGCTTCGCAAGGCGGTGGTCTCTCGTACACACGAACACCATTATAGTTCCCCCCATAGAATGGAATTTAAGAACATATATTTTAATTCATTATTTAATAAGAATAATTATATTAAAAATATCATATTTATTAATTTTATATATCCTTTTGACCAACCAGTGAAAAAAATGAGAACAAGTCACATTGGTTCA
Organism: Viscum album; assembly: GCA_963277665.1. Lineage (NCBI taxonomy): Eukaryota > Viridiplantae > Streptophyta > Magnoliopsida > Santalales > Viscaceae > Viscum > Viscum album. Next base: position 1,852,291,399 of record OY728156.1, read on the forward strand.
TGAGGCGGTAGTTTTATGTACACAGGAGTGATGTTGTTGCTTTCCAAAAGATTGGGAGGTATGAATGTATATCTAGTAATATTATTATATATTTATAATAATATAATAAATATATTATATAATCATTACATTCATCATTATATCTAGTCATGGGAGGTTGTGATGGAAAAAAATAACATCTATTCGTGAGGTGTCAACCCGCTGTACATATGAATGATGATTTTGTATCACATTTGATGGATGAAGAGATGTATATAGGTGATTAAATTAACATAATAACATATAATTATATTTTAGATACTTTTTACACTATATTTTAGTAATTTAAAAATATTATATTGGGTCAGAATAAGAAAAAATAAGCGCTTAGTTAAAAATACAACATCTTCTTCAGAAAACATCTTTAGGTTTAACCTTTGTCCCTCATAGATTGGATTTATGATATCAAAATATCCTACTGGATATGGGTAGGAAATTAGGTAATAAAATAGTGATGGTATTTTCTAGGCCATATTATTTTGGATGTGTGAATAGAAGATGAGAGGGGTGGCGTTTTATAAGTGATGTGAGTGGAATAATAATAATTTTTAAATGAAAAAGGCGTACCCACATTTTTTACATGACACAAGGATAAAAAATGGGACATTGTAAAACCATAGAGCATATAAGGTCTATATATGGACATAAAAGGTGTTTTCAAAAAATTTCTAGGTCATTTACAGCTTATTTATATAGTCTAACCCCTATAAACCCATTTTAAACTTAATAACATTAATTTCTTTTTACTTTTTGTACTATTCATAAATGTAAAAAATTAGGTTGAAATGATTACATAATATAAATTATGATTATTTTAAATATTTAATATTTATTTAAAAATTCCATTCAAATATGGTGAAAATTCTAATTTAAAATTAATCATGTAGACACAATGAAAAAGTGGTCTTCTAAAGATAAATGATTCAAATGGTTATAAAGATTGTATTTAAATATTAAATATGGAATTAATTATAATGAATTTAATTGGTTTAATATATATATATATATATAATTTAATTAATTTTTCTTTTAAAATGATATTAATATAAAATGTATGTGGTAAATTCCTTTAATAAAAGGCATTTATTTAATAATAACCATTAATTTCTACTACTAATAGAAATATTGACCTTTTTAGAAAATTCTCAAAAATTCATCTTGAGATAATATTTACATTATGATATAAAGATAGAATTATATTTTTTCAAATACATGTTAGAAATATTTGTAAAATATTTTTTTAAAAACCATGCAAAATGCGACAAACCTGCTTTTTAGAAAAATATAGGTTTTAAGCATAAAATTTGATTTACATTATCTCATGCCTAGAAAAAACATAAAATAATTGTTAAATATTATAATTAATATATTATATATATAATTAATTAATATCATTCAATATAAGTCATTTGTTTAATTTTTTGATCTAAAAAAATTTGGGTGCATAAAAATTGTTTTTCGTTTATAGATTTTCTTTTTTATCAAACGACTCTTAATTTAATTTATAAATAATTGATCACCAATGAATTAATTGTATAAATATGTCAAACCAGATATTTTTCATAATTTAGTTAATATTATTAATATATTCCATTCTAATATATTGATGATAACAATCATATTAAATAATAATATTTCAAAAGTATGTCAAATTTTTCTAAAACTTAGTGTCATGTGTAATGAATGATAAAATTTTTGTTCAATTTAAAAAAATATAAACTTGGTGTTTCATGTAAGTGAAGATATAGGAAGGAACTAAATTTATTTTGAAAAAAAAAATTCCACAAAAATCTTTGGGTTTTCAGCCACTACCAATGATGTCCATGAAAATTTATAGTATAAGAAAGCCTAAACACAATGTGACATTTAAAAAATTAAGAAATATTAAATTTCAATAATAATAAATATGTCACAGCCATGGGTAATACACATACATTTTTGTGTATATATACATGTATTATCCAGATCAAATGTGTATCTAAACATACACGATTAATCATATGTCTAATGGTGGATCTTTTTAACATTCTTAGTAGGTATCAAATCATTTATATTGATTGTAATATGATGATACAAGAACATGGGATTTTCTATCTCCTACCTATACGATATCATCCCAAACAAATCATGATCCAAGATCAATTCAATTTAATTAAAATAATAAGGTGTTCTATGCTTGTATGGTTAATGCCCAATAGTTTGGAAACCCATGATAAACATACATAAACGGTGTATTGAGACCACAATTTCTTTAATATATCTCAAAAATTTTCCCACAACCCAAGGGCTTAATGGATTAGTGTCTTAGAGGTTAGATATAATTTTTTTTCACAAAACTTGTGATCATTTCCCTATAACTATGATTTCCCACAACATATTACAAACATCTCATATGATATAATCGTCTTCATAACCTGGGAATGGAAACATATGAAATGGGTGAGCATAAATTCCTTTTAAGGGATATATATCAACTACTCATAGCAATTAGTTCACAAACATGAGGTAAAAAATGATCAAGGGAGAAATATTTAAATAATAATTGAGGGATAATATGTGATAATCAGAAAACATGATTTATGATTATGGTTCATGGAATAAAAACAAGAGACCCATTAAAGGTCAAAAAATACTATTTATAATCATATAATGAAAATCAAACAAAACATTAAATAATAACATATTAATGTTATATATATTTAGAACATGGAATATCATAGTAATTTTTCATTTCCTAGAGATAAATAATAACTTAGGAAAAATATATGTCACAAACATAAGAATAAAGAAGCGTATCATAGTGGACTAGGAATCACCTCTTGAATCCCATAACATAGTACACAATGCATCCCTACCTAATTATCATTGTTAAGAGAGGATTCTCTACGGGATCCCCATAGTGGAGTGAGAATTTCTTTTTTGATCACTATAGTGAAGTGAGTATTCCTTTCTTGACTCCCATAGCAGAGGGAGTATTATATACTTGATTAACATAGTTTTCTCATGATATATAATACCATTACCAATTAATTTTCATTTTATATAGGACCCAAACTATCTTAATATATACATATAATATCTATTTAAATATCAAATAATTAATCATTTCATGATAATCTGAGGGAGTGAGAATGGGTTTTGAAATAAATCTAAATGACATCATAAAAAACATGATTATTGGATTCAAAAATATTGTTCACGCAAAAGGTGTATTTCAATAGTGGTCCTATAGGTATATTTATGAACAATTACCACATTATTTAATAATCCTTTAAAAATGTAGTACAAATCATAATAAAATATTTTATTAAACAATTATTCTTAATCTCACCTAAACAATATGATTTTCAAGTCACATACAAAAAATAATTTTTTTGATTATATAGATAAAATTTACTAAAAAATTTATTCTAAACAAATTACCATAAAGATACCCCCATATAAATTAAATCACACATGAAAATGTGATTTATAAGGGAAGAATATAAGATCATAATAATGGGAATAATTTTGAATAATTTTAAATTTCTTTACATAAATTGAAAATTATTAAAAGAATAATGAATCCATTTTATAAAATTAATAAAGGGGAGTAATGAATCATTAGAGATCAAATATTTATTTTTATAATAGTTAATGAAAAACATTGGAGGTAAGTAAAATCCTGGATATGTATAAAAAATCCATTAATAGTGATATGAATTATTCATAATAAAATTAAATATTTATATAAAATAATAGATTCATCAAGGAATATGAATTTTTTGTTAAACAATATTTCCCTATAAATTAAGATTAAAATAAAAAATAAAATCATTATAGGTTAAAATATACCAATGAAGAAATATAATAGTCGAATATGAATGAATATGTATCAAGGAAAATATATTAGCCATGAAAACCCCATAGCTTTTTTCTTCATGGTTGAGATTTCTCTAATATCCTATAAAAATGTAAATATCATAGTATTATATTTAAATAATTTTTTCATATAATTTAACTATTCATATACATTATTTATGATCAATTATTGTGAATTTATTATTCAGTTATCACTTATTTTTATCGTCGGGTGTTTGTAATGTTAATTGTTTTCTTCTTGAATTAAGATTTTGATTTTTACACCCTTTCTTTGATTCCAAAGTTTCCGTTACAAGGTAATGAAATATAATATAATTTTTTTTATAATGTCCTATAATTTTATAATCTATTATATTATTCCTTTTACACTTTTCATGAAAAGAAAATAATGAATTAGTTTTTTTGTCAATATTGATGGATTATCTAATAAGTAAAATTTATTTTTCTATTGTGAATCAAGAATAATATACATGATATTTATTACAAATATATATCAAATTTACTAATCAATTTTAATTTACATCCAGGCATAAATGTAGTAGTGAAAAATAGAATGTATTGTTTCATCGAGGTGGTAGTATGTATGTATGCGTTAATGGTGATTTTCATTCCTATAGAATTGGAGAAAGGAGTAATATGATTTATTATTTGTTGAACCCAAATAATGTTAAAAAATACATTAAAAATATTTTAAATTCCTTATTATTACTATCAATTTAATATGGTTATGGGAAACAAAACAAGTTAGGTCATGGAGGTCTTAGTCCGCACATGTACACAATTGACGTGTTTTCTTTTATTATGGGTAAAGGGATAGGTGGTTAGTCAATATTTACATAATATAATAATAATAAATATAATTGAAATATTAAATTATTCAAATATGGTTTGGGGAAATAAATTTTATATTGAATGGTAATATAAATGAATGTCATTGAAAACATTGAACATACTTTGAGAACATTAGATTTTCCTTGGAGGAATCCATTTAAATAAAGGATTAGGCCATTATTTTTTGAACCGAAGCATAATAAAGTGAAAAAGTACTCTAGGATATGGAATAAGGGATTTTTTTCTAGATGAATCCATATTATTTAGTGGTTTTGAAGGGGCGGTGAGAGGAATCCTTTTTAATTGTATAAAATAGAAATTATATTAATATTTCATCTTAATATGACTGGATTACATATGAAACATTCAAATGTGGCTCAAAAAATATGACATCATTGAGTGTACTTTGAGACAAGGGCGAAACTTTATCAAACTCACAATTATAATCATGTTTCTAACATGTTTCAAACCCTTTATCCCTTGAATTTTTACCTTTTCCATTTAATATTTTACAGTGGTAGATATTTTTTTTGTTTAAGTTAACTCTATTATTATTCCTAAAAATAAAGTATTAATAATTTGATAATATAGAAACATTTGTTTTACATTTTAAATCTATTTTTAATAAATCAATTTAAAATTTATTTAAATTATTATTAATATAATAATTGTATAATGTATTTAAATTATTTTTGAGAAAAATATTACAAGAGTTTTTAAATTAAAAATGTGTTGTGATCAACAATAAATATTTTAAAAATGTACAATTTATATTTTAAAATATAGATTTTGTCAATAAAATGTCTTAAAAAATATATATGTTTTACTTATATTCAAATAATGTCCCAAAATTCACAGTATCAGTATATTTCAATGTTCTTTCTAAAATAAATTTTATTATAAAATTATAAAAAATCAATGCTAGAATAATTTTTGATAATACAAATAAATAAAAAATCATTTTATTTTTATGTAATTTATCTTATAGATTATATAAATTTAGTTTTAAAATTAAAATAAAAAATAAAAGAACATGGTTTTTTATTTGAAAAATGAACCATCAAAATAGTAAGTGTTCTTATTCTTATTTCATATCAATATATAGTTTTAATAATGATAATATATTCATTCATGTAATTAAATATTATATATTATCAGTGAATATAAGTCAATTTATTTATTTTGTTAAAATATTATAATGTTTTAAAAAAATTAATTTGATAAAGATGAATTCATTTAATTATTAAACATAATTTATTCTTTATCCTCAAAATACACGAATATTGGGTTTATTAATAAAATTTTATTTATTTTATGGTTTTACTATTTTTATAGTTTTCTTATCTAATTTTCCATAGTTCAATTGTTTTCTTTGTTTCATTTTATATAAGAAATTAAAGATAAAATTAATTTAGAGAGAAAATATATATTCAAAAATCCTACATCATCACATTCTACCCCCTTATAAAGAATTTATTAATCCAAAATAATTATTACTAAGGAAGAAACAACTAAGGGTCCTTTAGCCTCATTATATCCTCATATTCCCATGGATCCTATTTAAACATATGATTCCTCCATAGAAATATTTCGAGATGAGTGGTCTCTCTCTACAACACATTATCTCTTCGATATGAAATTTCTACTGGTTCTTTCTCATATTAGAGATCATATTCGAATGGAAAAAATAATAATTCCAACAAATGTGATGGTTCTGTTATATGGTTCACCAAAAAATGAACCATAGAACACATCTTTTACTAGGCATGGGTCATGAGGGAGTTCTATGTTAACAAGTACTACCCCGACATGATCATTGATCTCAAAGATACCAATATTAAAAGGTATCAAATTACCTATCTTTTTGAATCTAATCACTCAATTCCATGGAGATATATGGAGGAATAAATTTTTACCCACATAAAACTATATATATTTTCTATGATTATATACATAACTCATTTTCAAAATTTTATTAATCTTTTATGTGCTACTGAATGGTTTGAACATTATAAATAATTTCATAGTTAAGTTTTGGACCTATCAAGTTCCTCTATCCATCTGTATCACGACATTTTTGAGTGTTACACGTCATCCCATAAAGATCCTTATATGTTTCCATATGAAGGTAAAAATGGAAATACATTTTATATGGGAACTCTACCAAGGAGATGTGTTGATCAAAACATCCATTTAATTCCATAAAATAAGATCTATTTATATACATAAAAGTTTAGATGACCTACTCAGACTAATAATTTGTATGAGCATTATAAGAACTGTTGAAAACCAATATTATCTCCAATGGTTTCAGAAGTCTTTTACAAACCTCAATATAAACCTAAAATTTTTAATATATACAATGTATAGTTTATCTTTATGATGTATTAACACTTATATTTTATATATTATGCGTATTTGACAAAGATAGAAATTTATTCATAGTTATACAATTCGCTGACATTGTTAAGTGATTGACTGCATCCAGAGTGAAATCAACTCATCTGTTTCTCCTTTGAAATTAACATATTAAAAACGTATAATGTTTAGCCTCTTATTTCCAGTCGATCTCCCTTATTAAAATAGTGAGGTTGTTTCCCCAATCACATATAAACCATTAAAAAACATTACAATATTTTAAAACCTTCCAAAACAACCATTATCCTACTCCACAAATTCCATAATTGTAATTCTCCATAATTTCATCATTGTAATCCAATTCAATTTTTTTTTTGTATTTTCAAAGAATCACTTTTATGCCTGAGTGAGAACCTCACAAAATTCAAAACACCAAATACAAAATTCATACAAAAGCACCCGAAAACCACTTTCAAGCAACCCCAAGGATTCAAATTTAAAAAATATGCAGTTCAAATTAAAGTAGTAAAACGTCAATGCCTCGGGCTGCGAACTGCCTAGAGCCGCGCACCCTGAATATCACCTTCCCAAAGCTGTATCACTGCGCTGTCGAATGGCGGAACCAAAATGGAACCCATTGAAAACAATCAACCATGAACGTGGATCCATCAACCACCACGCCGGAACCACCATCACCGAACAGAAAATACACAGTAATGAAAACATACCAGAACACGGAACCACCACCAAGCGAACATCTTCATACCACCACCTCGACCAGGGATGTAAATAGCACGCAAAACTAGAATGAAAAGGAAGAGTCACTGAACAAAACCAGGAACCAGATTATTCGAAACCAAATTCAAAAGGAAACCCCCGTAACTGGAACCGCAAAACGATGCCCACACACCAACGTAGTCATCACCACTGGAGAGGCACCACCACCCAGCGGCGCTGTGTCCACGCCGTCGTCGTAACAACACCGGAGCAGATCGAACCGCAAATCCCAACCAGAAACACCATGCGATTCATCCTGTTGGTGCAGCGGTAATTCGTGGCGAAGAAAAATACACAAACGAGAATGAAAAACGGATCACACAAAGAATTTACGTGGTTCGGCAGTGATGCCTACGTCCACGGGAGAAGAGAGGGGCCGTTCTATTTCTCTCCAGATAAAATCGTCGGAGGATACACATACATCATTGCAAATCATGGGACTGAATCCCATTTAAAAAGAATGAAGCAAAACATGTTCAAGGGTTGGTTTTGGGGTTGTTCATCAACCCTTGAAAATCATCTGCCGCCGGCTGCTGTCGTCCACGATTGCTGCTTCAACGGGGTGTTGCACGTCAACTGTACATGTGAGTTGGTTGCCGACAACTATTCATCCGTTGAATTTCTCCCCTTGATTGGGAGTGGCCCCCACAAATCTCCCCCTCACGACCAATTTGGGGTAGAAGCTAGACCTGCAGTCTCTTTGCAGGCGTCCAACTTCTCTTTCGGTAGAACCTTCATCAACATGTCTGCCCTATTATCATTGGTGTGGATTTTCTCAACTTTCAACAATCTTTCTTCCAGCACATTACGAATCCAATGATATCGTACGTCGATGTGTTTGGACCTGGAATGAAATGTTGGGTTCTTGCTGAGATGAACAGCGCTCTGACTATCACAATAGAGAATATAATTCTCCTGACTTTGTCCCAACTCCTGTAAAAACTTCTTCATCCACAGCATCTCCTTGCAGCCCTCAGTGACTGCGATATATTCTGCTTCTGTGGTGGATAAGGCAACACACTTCTGAAGTCGTGATTGCCATGAGACTGCTCCCCCTGCAAATGATATCAAGTATCCGGATATGGATTTCCTTGTGTCCACATCTCCAGCCATATCTGCATCTGTGTATCCTTCCAAAATAGGTTTATCACTTCCAAAACATAAACAATGACTAGATGTACCTCAGAGATACCTCAATATCCATTTGACCGCTGTCCAATGCTCCTTTCCTGGATCTGATAAGAATCTGCTCACAACGCCAACAGCGTGAGCAATATCCGGTCTGGTGCACACCATGGCATACATAAGACTCCCAACTGTTGACTGATAAGGAATCGTTTCCATTTCTGCTTTCTCCTTCTCAGTTGATGGACTCTGACTTTTCGTGAGTCTGAAATGACTCTCAAGTGGAGTGCTAACTGGTTTCGCCTTTCCCATGTTGAATCTTTCAAGAACCTTCTCAATGTACCGCTCCTGAGATAGCCAAATCTTGTGATTCCTCCTGTCACGAGCAATCGTCATACCAAGAATGTGAGTAGCGTCTCCTAAGTCCTTCATTTCAAAAGTCCTGTTCAACTCCTTCTTCAGCTTGTCAATCTTGGTGATATCTCTTCCAATAATCAGCATATCATCAACATAAAGCAATAAGATAATAAAATCACCCTCAGCAAATTGTTTGATAAAAACACAGTGATCAGCCGTAGTCCTCTTGTACTCATTTTTCTCCATGAATGAATCGAATTTTCTATACCACTGCCTCGGTGCCTGTTAGACCATATAAACTTTTCTTAATCTTGCAACCAGGTTTTCTTTCCCTTTCACCTGAAATCCCTCTGGCTGCTCCATGTATATCTCCTCATCGAGATCACCATGTAAGAACGCTGTCTTTACATCCAGTTGTTGAACCTCCAGGTTCAAACTGGCCGCCAATCCAAGAACAACTCTGATAGAGGACATTTTAACCACAGGAGAAAAAATTTCATCAAAGTCAATACCTTTTTTCTGGCCGAATCCCTTCACAACCATTCTGGCTCTGTAGCGCGACTGTGAGCTGCCATCTTCTCCTTTGACTCTGTACACCCACTTGTTCTTGAGTGCCTTCTTTCCTTGTGGTAACTCTACCAAGTCAAATGTATGGTTCTTATGCAAGGATCTCATCTCCTCTTGCATGGCCTTTTTCCATTCCATCTTCTGCTGACACTTGATCACATCATCATAACTCTCAGGTTCTCCCCCGTTAGTGAGCATCACATACTCATGTGGTGAGTATCTACGACTTGGTTGTCGTTCTTTGGTGGATCTCCTCAACTGCGCTTCGGGGGGAATCTGTTCTGGAATATCATATGATGAAGACATATCAGTAGATGGAGACATCTTACCTGGTAGTGATGTATCATTAGTGTCGCGTATCTTTCTCGTATTAGCTGGTACTGATGGTGGTGGGACTGGTTCCAGACTGACTGGAATTTCCTCAGACTGCGATTTCTCTGCATTTTTTGGCTTCTCAAAATCTTCAATCGTCTGATCCTCAAGAAACACCACATCTCGACTTCTGATGATCCTCCTGCTAATAGGATCCCAGAGTCGGTATCCAAAATCTTCATGACCGTATCCCAAAAAGATACATTGCTTCCCTTTTCCATCCAGCTTTGCCCGCTCATCTTTCGGGATGTGAACAAATGTCCTGTAGCCAAATACTCTCAAGTGTTTATATGAAACATCTTTACCTGTCCAGACACTCTCTGGAACGTCGTAGTTTAGTGGAACTGATGGAGAAAGGTTGATAAGATCAACTGCGGTCATCATTGCCTCCCCCCAAAAGGTGTTTGGCAGTTTTGCACTTGAGAGCATACATCTTACTCTCTCGCAAATTGTTCTATTCATCCTCTCAGCAAGATCGTTATGTTGAGGAGTCTTTGGTACTGTTTTTTCTAGCCTGATGCCAAAACTCTTGCAGTACTCTTCAAAAGGACCACGATATTCTCCTCCATTGTCTGCTCGCACACTCTTTAACCGTCTGCCTGTTTCTCTTTCCACCTTTACATGAAACTCCTTGAAAACATCCTGCACTTGATCTTTAGTTTTCAAAGCAAAGGCCCAGACTTTTCTGGAATGATCATCTATGAAGGTAACAAAATAAATAGCACCTCCCATCGTCTTAGATCTCATCATGCAAACATCAGTGTGAATCAAATCTAAAACATTTTCTTTTCTGGACGGTATATAACCATGAAATGATACCCTGTGTTGTTTTCCCATGATGCAATCAACACAAGTATCCAAATGTGTACCTCTTATTCCTGGTAATAGATCCTTCCTGGAGAGAATTCTGATTCCCCTCTCGCTCAAATGACCAAGCCGCCTGTGCCAAACATCTGCAGGAACGTCTTTTCTAGCTGCATTGACTTCTCCTCCACACGGTCTGGCATCTGTGAGATAAAGAGAAGTATCTTTCTTTCCTTTATCAATTACCATGTTACCTTTGGTAAGCTTCCATTTCCCATCACCGAAGGAACTGACATATCCATCATCGTCAAGCATCCCAGTGGATATCAGATTGAGGCGAATATCAGGAACGTGCCTCACATCCTTTAACAGTAACCTGTATCCAACATTAGTTTCCAGAAAAATATTACCAATACCAATAATTCTGGATGCACCATCATTTCCCATCTTCACATTTCCAAAACTCCCTAAAGTGTAAGATGAGAAGAAATCTCTTCTGGCAGTGACATGATAGGAGGAACCGGAATCGATCACCCATGTCGAGTCTTGACTGGCAAGACTAACCTGATTGTCTTCCTGAAAAATAACAATATCTTCGTTAACAACAGCAGCATCGTTATTTTGGGTCTTACCATCCTGATTCCTCTGCTCTGCCTTCAACTTTCTACACTCCCGGATGAAGTGTCCGGGCTTGCCACAGTGATGACACTTCATGTCATATCTCGATCGAGATTTCGATCGCTTCCTCCTTTGCAGACTTTGGTCACGGGGTTCTCTTCCTCTGTTTCTTCCCTGCCACTTCTGCTTACCTTGTCTTTCAGTGACAAGTGCCTCTGATTCTGGTGTATGCCCCTCATCTTTCCTTCGAGATTCTTCATTCAACATTCTGTCTTTCACCATCTCCACGGTGAGTGTTCCATCTGGAGTAGAATTGCTAACCGACACAACTAGTGTGTCCCACGTCTTCGGTAAAGAACTCAACATCAACAGTGCCTGCAGTTCATCATCAATCATCATTTTCATAGAATTCAATTGATCGACGGTACCTTGGAACTCGCTCATGTGATCTGATACGTTGGTCCCGTCTTTGTATTTCAAGTTGACAAGACAGAGTATCAGGTTTGCTTTGTTCTGCGCAGTTGTCCTCACATACATCTTTTCCAATTTTTTCCAAAGAACAGAAGCATCATGTTCGTTGGCAAAATTTTGGAAGATGCTCTTGTCGATCCACTGTCTGATTTGGGCAGCACACTTCCTGTTGAGTACGACCCACTCCGCATCAACGGGCGGGGTACCGGTTGTCGTCTTCTCATCAGGTTTACCGCTTTTTGAAGATTCCTCTGCTTGCGCTGCAACAGACTTAGTGGTTTCCACAATAGGCTTCCACAAATCTTGAATATACAAAAGATCCTCCATTTTCGGTTTCCAGATGGCATAATTAAACGCAGTAAGTTTAATCATATTACCGGTATTTTCATCCATTGATGGAGTGTGAATTTCGAAACCCTAACTGTACGGATGTGTCTGGAACGGTCGAAATACCTGGAATCGACTCTTGGATCACTGAAAACGGACTCCAATTTGCCGAGTTATAGCCAAAACAGATTCTACGGTCTGGATTGACCGCTGATGTGGCTGGCCGGAGCAGTGTCCGGAATGTCGCCGGAAAGTTGCCGGAAAATGGCCGACGGCGTGAATAGTTCCGTCTTCTCCGGAATGAGGGTACTGTAGCACCCGAGGGTTTGACCAAGGTTTGATCGAGCCTATCTCCTTCGTTTCAGCTCCGTTTTTTGACGCCGTTTACACCGTTGGAACCGGCTCGCCATGCTCTTCACAGATCTGGGCTCGAAATTTTTTCCGAGCAACTTCAATTTTCCGGTCGCCGGAAAATTTCGCTGCCACGTCGCTGTTTCACTTTCGAACCCTCTGATACCACTTTGTTGGGGCATCGGTAATTCGTGGCGAAGAAAAACACACAAACGAGAATGAAAAACGGATCACACAAAGAATTTATGTGGTTCGGCAGTGATGCCTACGTCCACGGGAGAAGAGAGGGGCCGTTCTATTTCTCTCTGGATAAAATCATCGGAGGATACACATACATCATTGAAAATCATGGGACTGAATCCCATTTAAAAAGAATGAAGCAAAACATGGTCAAGGGTTGGTTTTGGGGTTGTTCATCAACCCTTGAAAATCATCTGCCGCCGGCTGCTGTCGTCCACGATTGCTGCTTCAACGGGGTGTTGCGCGTCAACTGTACAGCTGAGTTGGTTGCCGACAACTATTCATCCGTTGAATTTCTCCCCTTGATTGGGAGTGGCCCCCACACAACCATACCCTAGACAAATCAAAAAGGGCAAAGAAACACGAAAAGAATACAAATCCACGATGACGGACACAACGCTCCACCGCAAATCCGAACAGATCCCGTCGCCGCCTTCGCAATCTCGCTCGGAGATCTCATCGAACCTTCGCGCGCGCCCCCAGCCGGCACAGACGAAGCGTCGGCCCTCGACCAGAATCATGTTTGGTCTTCCCCATTTTGAACATGGATTCCTCCATTTCACTAGAAATTATATTAATGGAATAGTTCAAGATATTTTTCCACTTTTTATTGAAAAGTGCATAAACTATCTCCATACTGACGATGATTATTTTTAACAACTTCATTAGAAATACCCAATAGGGACAAATACGATGTAGTATATTTCTAATTTTTGAAGTTGGTTTGTTAATTATAATCATTAATAATGCTATGGGTATGGTCACCTTGAAATATACTTTGAAACCGTAAAAACGGTTACCACTATAGTGTCACACTCATTGGTTGGTAATGTTTCACCCTTGTGAAATGGTATTCCAATCATACCACATCTGGATTTCTCAAAACATCCTTCCTCATCTTTTGTTTGGATGGTGTATCCATAAAAACCATCACGATGTCTTGTAAAAAATCCAGACATCAGGAAATCTGGTTCATTATTATACACCAAAAAATAATCACTTATTCTTTTTAACTATCCACTAGTGAAAAAACCATATACTTATTTTTTGTAAATTCATATCATCCTTTGGGTTTCTAAAAAATAACCCTCATTGGAATTTTTTGACAAGATTCCATTTCACATATCCTCCACTTTATTGGAAATGAAATTAAAAGGGATCTTAATATTCCATGAGTTTGGGGGATTTTCCTTTGATTTTAAATCATTTGAGTGAATGGGATCATCTTATTTTAATTTTAAAAATTCTCTACCCATTGAGGTATGAGAAGAAACAAAAAGAAAGGTTAAATTACCATATTATTTAACAACTAATATGGTTTCTTAATTTGGTCCAAATCCCACTATGAGGATAGGGAGGACTTACTTATGTTATGTTGTAAACCCCAAGATAGTCTCCATTATGAATTAATTTTTCCTAGAGGTACATTCTGTGAATATAAAACTGGGCACCTAAGAAGTAAATAAACCCTCAAATACTATTGATCATAGGATAAATTTTGGAAACAAGAGTTTTTATTGAAAAAAATATTTGATTTACATGTTACTTGTGAATACCATTTAAGAAATCATCGCAGATTATTTTTTAACTTCTTTATTAAACTAGTGGTATCCACCATTTTTTGAAAAAAATTAATAGAAAACATTTATGAACAATGTTTTGGGATCACACCCATTTATATAGATATTGATTCCACATGTTTTCCAATTCTTACCCACAAAACTAGCTTTGTGTGATATTACCCAAACAGGGTGGGTTGGGTGAATCTTGGTATATAGAGGGATTATAAAAATCAAACTACACTTTCTTCAAAGGTCTCACTTAAACATAATGGATCTTGACCTACCAAATTTAAGTCAAACATGTTATTCTCTTTTACAATATGATATTTAAGTTACATGATCTATTTTGGTGTGAATGAATACATAAAAAAGGTATATGAGAATATACATTGTTCAACCTCATAGGGAAATGTGGATGGAGCATGCATAATTTTTTTTTCATGAACCAAATTTCAAAAAATTCCACTGCTATTAAATTAGGTCACTTCACATATAATGGGTTAGTCTAGGTAAGTCCTTTCTAAGGATAATTACCTTAAAATGTCTAGGGACCTCTCACTACATCCATAAGATCACACCCTTTAAAATTTATTCCATTTATCTCTTTGGTTGATAAGAACACCTTCATATGGTTCATGGAATTGTCTGTCCCTTATCCAGTAACACATTATTTTATTACATCATCAGGTATGAATGGATGGCATATTGACTTTCTGATGGGATACTCCTTTACAATCATTGAATATATACATCCAGTACCTTCTTTATCTTCTTCTAGAGTTAATCTATAATTACAAATCCCTTAAATTTATTTTTAAAAATATATTTTTTATTCTATATAAGGGTTATCAATGGATTCTAATATCCTTATTCTTTCCATCTACTCTCCTAGAACTCCTCTATTTATCCCCTAAAATTTGGATATGAAATTTTATTACTATTCATACTATTGGTTCTGGATGATCTAATATCTTGAAATAATGATTTCATGTTCTTAATAAAATCGAAAACTATTAGGATAATTTTGGTATATTAAAACTACACATTACTACCATGATCTACATCTAATATTTTCTTAACTACAGTTCTCCAAATCTAATTAATGGAAAATTTTCAACAACTTTAAGTGTGTGTTAAATCTCCATTGAAATCACAAGACTAATGATACAATTTTTTTGAATCTGGGTTGGTTCATTATCTAAAATTAGGACACAAGATGTATGGATTAAATAAAGACATTTCAAAATAAACATTATTATTTATCCTCAAATATGCATATAACAATTATGAACAACCCTCAATATGACATATCAAAAAACCACTATCCTTTTTCCATACAAAAAATGAGCTCTATGATGTCGTCCACTTCTGTTGGAATTTTTTTCTTGAAGACTCACCCATTGATGAGGAATAATATTTAACACCATGAAAACTAAGGTGGTATTCCCCATGTTTTCTATGAACACTCATAATCTAGTAAGTCCACATCTATAAAATGTAAAATTAGTTGGTATCATCCTTTAAATGAATTTAATCAATGTAGTATAACTATTTGACTATAACCACTACATCAATCAACTTTTTCCTTCCCTTTTTCACTAGGTCTACATTTCACTAAAATACCCACTATCGAGTAGTGAAAGGGATTTAACCTTTTATCACTAAACATTACTCACACTATTACTATACTGTCCGTGGCTATTTTTCTTAGGTAAACTAGAACTCCACCACTAGACCAACTATGGTTTGGCCCCTTTCCAATTAACCATGATATCATCATCCATAAATACATGACCAATTATATGTCCATAGTCACAAGGAAATAAATATTACTCTCAAGACTATGGAATAATTTTATTCAAGTTAAAATGATTGCATAAATTAAATTAAATACATTTATTTATTTTATTGAACATTTAATAAATATTTATATACTAGTTTGTAAATAAAATATTTATTTAAGATAATAATTTATTTATTTATTTACTTGGTTGTTCAATAAATCGAGGTAGAGTTTGAGCGGACCATGTCCTGTCTGACAGTAAAATAATTATTTTCAGGATGGTAAATAATTATTTACATAGTTAACACAAGTTAAAATAATAATTACACTGCTATTATTTTGTGACACGAAATTTTATTTATAATTCCATTTTGCGCAAGTTGGCACACCATAAATAATGATGCAATATTATTATTATGAGAATGCATTTTCTATAATTTTATGAATTTATTTAATTGATATTATGAAATTAAATATTTTAACTGAAGTTCCATGCATATAAATAGACAAGTACACCTATTGTTCCAGAATACCATGACACCACAAGCTTGGAGAATTGATAATTATTGATCCAAAAAATTTCTCTCTTGAATCCTCTTCTTCCACCTCTCAAGAATGAGAGAAGTTCTTTAAGGTTGAAGAACAAGCGATCAAGAACGACCGATAGAAGACACTCGCTTCACCACGCTAGCACCTGGAGAATGAGCAGTGTCGATCATAGGCCATTGCAGAATGTGTGGATCACCACTAGAGAGATTCTAGTTTGGATCCTTACAAGTGCAATGAGATAATCTGAAAGGGTCATTCCGGATGATCAACATCATCAATGAAGAAAATACCGAAGATCCAGGTAGTATTTTCTTTATGAAATTAATTAAATAAATTATAATCATGATGTGAAAGATCCTCTCTAAAGGTTTCGAGCCTCATCCTTCTTTCGGTAAATATTTTATTCTATTCCATGGAGACTGGTGTTCATCTTCATATTGATCCCGGAATAATCAATGATTATGGTAAAAATTAAAGTTGGGTGTCGGCCCAACCGTGCATCCACTGTGCCCAGAACGTACAACAGGATCATAACACAATAAACCATACCCTACATATAAAAGATCAAAATATTTTATCATTCCATAATGATTGGGTATTATTAAGAAATAAATCATAATAAAATCAAAGAACACATGCTATGTGAACATGACATTGGAATTGTAAATTGATTTGTGCATACAAATAATATTAGAAAATAATTTAAATAGTAGTCTAATGATAATTAACAAGACCAACATGGTTGAGTGGGTTCACTCCCCAATTCATCTTAGTATTAATGGTTCACTCTTCATACAACCGTATTGGAAAGATATCCATATTAAACTGGGTTCACTCCCTATTGTAGTCCTATTAGTATCATGATATATTAGCCTTTACCCTATTCATAGAAGGGAGATACAAGTCCCACCCATCAAAAAATGAAAATCAGACATATGTGTGCCACAAGATCAAAAAACATTCATTATATTAGATCCCATTAAAAGAAATGAGTTTCATAAACATATCATCATATAATAACATGCATAAAATAAACAGGTTTCATAAACATTTCATTATTTCCTCAAAGAATTAACCAAGGAAAAAAATAAGTGGTTTTAATAAGAATTATATCATGGTACAAGTGATGTAAGGGAAACGGGTTTCATAAAAATCAGGTCATCATAATCATAAACCATCCATAGAATGAATACGAATGGTATCCTTGAATCATATAGAAAATATAGATAAACTAAATTAAATGATGTCATCATAGAAAGGAAATGATTATGAAATATCACTTGAATCATTTATTGAGTAAATTATTATTTTTTGATTTGAAACAAAATTAAAACATAAAAAAAATTCAAAATCATTTTATTTGAATATATCGTTTTCAAAATTAAAATATCATATAAAATTGTGAAATAAGATTTATTTCAAAATAACATTTGAAACTTATAAAGGAATATATTAAATTAGTTTAAAACATTTTTTAGGAAAATATACATTCCAAATTAAAATTAACTTTTTAAGACTATAAACCCCTAAAATATTATGGAAATAATTTCATTTGGAATTAAACATTGAAACATACAAAGAAAACATTATAATAATTAGTTTTTCAATAAGTTTAAAAATATCGTTCATACTGTATATGTTCTTTCACATTTTTGTTAAAAGACAAATAGATTTTGTCTGGAAAATGTTGTCATGAATCCATTGATTATTTTTATAAAAAATAAAACAAGGGTAAAAATGAATTTAACAAATAAACTTTTTTATTTTAAAATAAAATTTTATATAACAATTTTTAGAAAACAATATTTTGGAATAAAATGGATTTTTAGTGAAGAGTGAAATAAGGGCGTTTTTCATTATAAACATTTATTTGAACAATAAAGTACATAAATAGGATAAAATGAAGGGAAAAAATTTTAGTCATTTTAAAACAACAGTTGAACAAAATTCAAGAGTTTTTTGAGATATTGATTATAATATTTCATAATTATAATTATAAACATAAAAAATCCCTATAAATAATGATACTGTAACATAAAAACCTTACCGCATTGGTATCTTTTAAATAATATTAAATATTAAATAATAAAATAAAACCAAATATTGAATACCATTAAAATAAGGATATTTTTGATATAACATGTCAAAAGTTTAGTACATACAACTCATAAGAGAATATAGATTCATAACATAACATATGTCTAAATGAAAAAAATGGAGTCCAAAATCTCGTATGGAATTTGTAACTCTTGAACCATATATCTAGTAAAAAAGAGAAATTCAAATGGATATGTAAAACAAAATAATTTTCAGGAGGATAATGATAAATTACATTTATGGGATTTATATACACCACATAAAAGAAATACATGGTGAATGTAGAATGTGTCTCATGGAAGAAAAAAGTGAACTGAAATACCACATCTCTTTAGGAATCACTTGAATTATAAGAAAAATTATTGAGTATAAAAAATAGAATCACCAAATTTCATTAAATTAAGTATATTATTGTTAAAACATTTTTAAGGGGTATCATATACAATAAAATAAATAAAGAAGTGGTGAATATGACATAAGTCTCCTACAAATAAAAGAGGGACTATAAATACCTTACCTTATGTCTCGATTTTCTTCATATACATTCGAACCTCTATTATAATAAATATAAGTTTAAAATTAATATATTAAATATAAATTACTATAAAAATATAACCTTATAATATTTACTTATGATTATTAATTCCCCATATATTAATAATTCGATGTTGAAATCAATACTTATTATAACTGATTTTTATTTCTTATATGTTTTGACTTGTTATTTTTATATCATCATAAATTGAAAAGGGTTCCATGATTTGAAAATTTTTAACAATTATATAAAAATTATATAAACTAATCATATTTTTATTGATTTTAATATATAAGAGTTAGTGATAAATAATTAAATAAACTATTTATAGACAAGGTAGATTGTTTGTACGCATGAATCAGGTCTCCATTTTCTCAACAGAATAGAAAAATGATGGATAAATAATGTATTATTATTATAGAATATTTTTTTATGAAATATATATCATAAAGTCTTATTAAAACCTTCTCATATTACCTCCCATGTAAAGAGTATGTAATGAAACAAATTACATCGCTTCGCAAGGCGGTGGTCTCTCGTACACACGAACACCATTATAGTTCCCCCCATAGAATGGAATTTAAGAACATATATTTTAATTAATTATTTAATAAGAATAATTATATTAAAAATATCATATTTATTAATTTTATATATCCTTTTGACCAACCAGTGAAAAAAACGAGAACAATTCACATTGGTTCATGAGGCGGTAGTTTTATGTACACACGAGTGATGTTGTTGCTTTCCAAAAGATTGGGAGGTATGAATGTATATCTAGTAATATTATTATATATTTATAATAATATAATAAATATATTATATAATCATTACATTCATCATTATATCTAGTCATGGGAGGTTGTGATGGAAAAAAATAACATCTATTCGTGAGGTGTCAACCCGCTGTACATATGAATGATGATTTTGTATCCCATTTGATGGATGAAGAGATGTATATAGGTGATTAAATTAACATAATAACATATAATTATATTTTAGATACTTTTTACACTATATTTTAGTAATTTAAAAATATTTAATTGGGTCAGAATAAGAAAAAAATAAGCGCTTAGTTAAAAATACAACATCTTCTTCAGAAAACATCTTTAGGTTTAACCTTTGTCCCTCATAGATTGGATTTATGATATCAAAATATCCTACTGGATATGGGTAGGAAATTAGGTAATAAAATAGTGATGGTATTTTCTAGGCCATATTATTTTGGATGTGTGAATAGAAGATGAGAGGGGTGGCGTTTTATAAGTGAGGTGAGTGGAATAATAATAATTTTTTAAATGAAAAAGGTGTAACCACATTTTTTACATGACACAAGGATAAAAAATGGGACATTGTAAAACCATAGAGCATATAAGGTCTATATATGGACATAAAAGGTGTTTTCAAAAAATTTCTAGGTCATTTATAGCTTATTTATATAGTCTAACCCCTATAAACCCATTTTAAACTTAATAACATTAATTTCTTTTTACTTTTTGTACTATTCATAAATGTAAAAAATTAGGTTGAAATGATTACATAATATAAATTATGATGATTTTAAATATTTAATATTTATTTAAAAATTCCATTCAAATATGGTGAAAATTCTAATTTAAAATTAATCATGTAGACACAATGAAAAAGCGGACTTCTAAAGATAAATGATTCAAATGGTTATAAAGATTGTATTTAAATATTAAATATGGAATTAATTATAATGAATTTAATTGGTTTAATATATATACATATAATTTAATTAATTTTACTTTTAAAATGATATTAATATAAAATGTATGTGGTAAATTCCTTTAATAAAAGGCATTTATTTAATAATAACCATTAATTTCTACTACTAATAGAAATATTGACCTTTTTAGAAAATTCTCAAAAATTCATCTTGAGATAATATTTACATTATGATATAAAGATAGAATTATATTTTTTCAAATACATGTGAGAAATATTTTTAAAATATTTTTTTAAAAACCATGCAAAATGCGACAAACCTGCTTTTTAGAAAAATATAGGTTTTAAGCATAAAATTTGATTTACATTATCTCATGCCTAGAAAAAACATAAAATAATTGTTAAATATTATAATTAATATATTATATATATAATTAATTAATATCATTCAATATAAGTCATTTGTTTAATTTTTTGATCTAAAAAAATTTGGGTGCATAAAAATTGTTTTTCGTTTATAGATTTTCTTTTTTATCAAACGACTCTTAATTTAATTTATAAATAATTGATCACCAATGAATTAATTGTATAAATATGTCAAACCAGATATTTTTCATAATTTAGTTAATATTATTAATATATTCCATTCTAATATATTGGTGATAACAATCATATTAAATAATAATATTTCAAAAGTATGTCAAATTTTTCTAAAACTTAGTGTCATGTGTAATGAATGATAAAATTTTTGTTCAATTTAAAAAAAATATAAACTTGGTGTTTCATGTAAGTGAAGATATAGGAAGGAACTAAATTTATTTTGAAAAAAAAATTCCACAAAAATCTTTGGGTTTTTAGCCACTACCAATGATGTCCATGAAAATTTATAGTATAAGAAAGCCTAAACACAATGTGACATTTAAAAAATTAAGAAATATTAAATTTCAATAATAATAAATATGTCACAGCCATGGGTAATACACATACATTTTTGTGTATATATACATGTATTATCCAGATCAAATGTGTATCTAAACATACACGATTAATCATATGTCTAATGGTGGATATTTTTAACATTCTTATTAGGTATCAAATCATTTATATTGATTGTAATATGATGATACAAGAACATGGTATTTTCTATCTCCTACCTATACGATATCATCCCAAACAAATCATGATCCAAGATCAATTCAATTTAATTAAAATAATAAGGTGTTCTATGCTTGTATGGTTAATGCCCAATAGTTTGGAAACCCATGATAAACTTACATAAACGGTGTATTAAGACCACAATTTCTTTAATATATCTCAAAAATTTTCCCACAACCCAAGGGTTTAATGGATTAGTGTCTTAGAGGTTAGATATAATTTTTTTTCACAAAACTTGTGATCATTTCCCTATAACTATGATTTCCCACAACATATTACAAACATCTCATATGATATAATCGTCTTCATAACCTGGGAATGGAAACATATGAAATGGGTGAGCATAAATTCCTTTTAAGGGATATATATCAACTACTCATAGCAATTAGTTCACAAACATGAGGTAAAACATGATCAAGGGAGAAATATTTAAATAATAATTGAGGGATAATATGTGATAATCAGAAAACATGATTTATGATTATGGTTCATGGAATAAAAACAAGAGACCCATTAAAGGTCAAAAAAATACTATTTATAATCATATAATGAAAATCAAACAAAAAATTAAATAATAACATATTAATGTTATATATATTTAGAACATGGAATATCATAATAATTTTTCATTTCCTAGAGATAAATAATAACTTAGGAAAAATATATGTCACAAACATAAGAATAAAGAAGCGTATCATAGTGGACTAGGAATCACCACTTGAATCCCATAACATAGTACAAAATCCATCCCTACCTAATTATCATTGTTAAGAGAGGATTCTCTACGGGATCCCCATAGTGGAGTGAGAATTTCTTTTTTGATCACTATAGTGAAGTGAGTATTCCTTTCTTGACTCCCATAGCAGAGGGAGTATTATATACTTGATTAACATAGTTTTCTCATGATATATAATACCATTACCAATTAATTTTCATTTTATATAGGACCCAAACTATCTTAATATATACATATAATATCTATTTAAATATCAAATAATTAATCATTTCATGATAATATGAGGGAGTGAGAATGGGTTTTGAAATAAATCTAAATGACATCATAAAAAACATGATTATTGGATTCAAAAATATTGTTCACGCAAAAGGTGTATTTCAATAGTGGTCCTATAGGTATATTTATGAACAATTACCACATTATTTAATAATCCTTTAAAAATGTAGTACAAATCATAATAAAATATTTTATTAAACAATTATTCTTAATCTCACCTAAACATATGATTTTCAAGTCACATACAAAAAATAATTTTTTTGATTATATAGATAAAATTTACTAAAAAATTTATTCTAAACAAATTACCATAAAGATACCCCCATATAAATTAAATCACACATGAAAATGTGATCTATAAGGGAAGAATATAAGATCATAATAATTGGAATAATTTTGAATAATTTTAAATTTCTTTACATAAATTGAAAATCATTAAAAGAATAATGAATCCATTTTATAAAATTAATAAAGGGGAGTAATGAATCATTAGAGATCAAATATTTATTTTTATAATAGTTAATGAAAAACATTGGAGGTAAGTAAAATCCTGGATATGTATAAAAAATCCATTAATAGTGATATGAATTATTCATAATAAAATTAAATATTTATATAAAATAATAGATTCATCAAGGAATATGAATTTTTTGTTAAACAATATTTCCCTATAAATTAAGATTAAAATAAAAAATAAAATCATTATAGGTTAAAATATACCAATCAAGAAATATAATAGTCGAATATGAATGAATATGTATCAAGGAAAATATATTAGCCATGAAAACCCCATAGCTTTTTTCTTCATGGTTGAGATTTCTCTAATATCCTATAAAAATGTAAATATCATAGTATTATATTTAAAATTTTTTTTCATATAATTTAACTATTCATATACATTATTTATGATCAATTATTGTGAATGTATTATTCAGTTATAACTTATTTTTATCGTCGGGTGTTTGTAATGTTAGTTGTTTTCTTCTTGAATTAAGATTTTGATTTTTACACCCTTTCTTTGATTCCAAAGTTTCCGTTACAAGGTAAGGAAATATAATATAATTTTTTTTATAATGTCCTATAATTTTATAATCTATCATATTATTCCTTTTACACTTTTCATTAAAATAAAATAATGAATTAGTTTTTTTGTCAATATTGATGGATTATCTAATAAGTAAAATTTATTTTTCTGTTGTGAATCAAGAATAATATACATGATATTTATTACTAATATATATCAAATTTACTAATCAATTTTAATTTACATCCAGGCATAAATGTAGTAGTGAAAAATAGAATGTATTGTTTCATCGAGGTGGTAGTATGTATGTATGTGTTAATGGTGATTTTCATTCCTATAGAATTGGAGAAAGGAGTAATATGATTTATTATTTGTTGAACCCAAATAACGTTAAAAAATACATTAAAAATATTTTAAATTCCTTATTATTACTATCAATTTAAGATGGTTATGGGAAACAAAACAAGTTAGGTCATGGAGGTCTTAGTCCGCACATGTACACAATTGACGTGTTTTCTTTTATTATGGGTAAAGGGATAGGTGGTTAGTCAATATTTACATAATATAATAATAATAAATATAATTGAAATATTAAATTATTCAAATATGGTTTGGGGAAATAAATTTTATATTGAATGGTAATATAAATGAATGTCATTGAAAACATTGAACATACTTTGAGAACATTAGATTTTCCTTGGAGGAATCCATTTAAATAAAGGATTAGGCCATTATTTTTTGAACCGAAGCATAATAAAGTGAAAAAGTACTCTAGGATATGGAATAAGGGATTTTTTTCTAGATGAATCCATATTATTTAGTGGTTTTGAAGGGGCGGTGAGAGGAATCCTTTTTAATTGTATAAAATAGAAATTATATTAATATTTCATCTTAATATGACTGGATTACATATGAAACATTCAAATGTGGCTCAAAAAATATGACATCATTGAGTGTACTTTGAGACAATGGCGAAACTTTATCAAAATCACAATTATAATCATGTTTCTAACATGTTTCAAACCCTTTATCCCTTGAATTTTTACATTTTCCATTTAATATTTTATAGTGGTAGATATTTTTTTTTGTTTAAGTTAACTCTATTATTATTCCTAAAAATAAAGTATTAATAATTTGATAATATAGAAACATTTGTTTTACATTTTAAATCCATTTTTAATAAATCAATTTAAAATTTATTTAAATTATTATTAATATAATAATGGTATAATGTATTTAAATTATTTTTGAGAAAAATATTACAAGAGTTTTTAAATTAAAAATGTGTTGTGATCAACAATAAATATTTTAAAAATGTACAATTTAAATTTTAAAATATAGATTTCGTCAATAAAATGTCTTAAAAAATATATATATTTTACTTATATTCAAATAATGTCCCAAAATTCACAGTATCAGTATATTTCAATGTTCTCCCTAAAATAAATTTTATTATAAAATTATAAAAAATTAATGCTAGAATAATTTTAGATAATACAAATAAATAAAAAATCATTTTATTTTTATGTAATTTATCTTATATATTATATAAATTTAGTTTTAAAATTAAAATAAAAAATAAAAGAACATGGTTTTTTATTTGAAAAATGAACCATCAAAATAGTAAGTGTTCTTATTCTTATTGCATATCAATATATAGTTTTAATAATGATAATATATTCATTCATGTAATTAAATATTATATATTATCAGTGAATATAAGTCAATTTAGTTATTTTGTTAAAATATTATAATGTTTTAAAAAAATTAATTTGATAAAGATGAATTCATTTAATTATTAAACATAATTTATTCTTTATCCTCAAAATACACGAATATTGGGTTTATTAATAAAATTTTATTTATTTTATGGTTTTACTATTTTTATAGTTTTCTTATCTAATTTTCCATAGTTCAATTGTTTTCTTTGTTTCATTTTATGTAAGAAATTAAAGATAAAATTAATTTAGAGAGAAAATATATATTCCAAAATCCTACATCATCACATTCTACCCCCTTATAAAGAATTTATTAATCCAAAATAATTATTACTAAGGAAGAAACAACTGAGGGTCCTTTAGCCTCATTATATCCTCATATTCCCATGGATCCTATTTAAACATATGATTCCTCCATAGAAATATTTCGAGATGAGTGGTCTCTCTCTACAACACATTATCTCTTCGATATGAAATTTCTACTGGTTCTTTCTCATATTAGAGATCATATTCGAATGGAAAAAATAATAATTCCAACAAATGTGATGGTTCTGGTATATGGTTCCCCAAAAAATGAACCATAGAACACATATTTTACTAGGCATGGGTCATGAGGGAGTTCTAAGTTAACAACTACTACCCCGACATGATCATTGATCTCAAAGATACCAATATTAAAAGGTATCAAATTACCTATCTTTTTGAATCTAATCACTCAATTCCATGGAGATATATGGAGGAATAAATTTTTACCCACATAAAACTATATATATTTTCTATGATTATATACATAACTCATTTTCAAAATTTTATTAATCTTTTATGTGCTACTGAATGGTTTGAACATTATAAATAATTTCATAGTTATGTTTTGGACCTATCAACTTCCTCTATCCATCTGTATCACGACATTTTTGAGTGTTACACGTCATCCCATAAAGATCCTTATATGTTTCCATATGAAGGTAAAAATGGAAATACATTTTATATGGGAACTCTACCAAGGAGATGTGTTGATCAAAACATCCATTTAATTCCATAAAATAAGATCTATTTATATACATAAAAGTTTAGATGACCTACTCAGACTAATAATTTGTATGAGCATTATAAGAACTGTTGAAAACCAATATTATCTCTAATGGTTTCAGAAGTCTTTTACAAACCTCAATATAAACCTAAAATTTTTAATATATACAATGTATAGTTTATCTTTATGATGTCTTAACACTTATATTTTATATATTATGCGTATTTGACAAAGATAGAAATTTTTTCATAGTTATACAATTCGCTGACATTGTTAAGTGATTGACTGCATCCCGAGTGAAATCAACTCATCTCTTTCTCCTTTGAAATTAACATATTAAAAACGTATAATGCTTAGCCTCTTATTTCCAGTCGATCTCCCTTATTAAAATAGTGAGGTTGTTCTACCAATCACATATAAACCATTAAAAAACATTACAATATTTTAAAACCTTCCAAAACAACCATTATCCTACTCCACAAATTCCATAATTGTAATTCTCCATAATTTCATCATTGTAATCCAATTCAATTTTTTTATTGTATTTTCAAAGAATCACATTTATTCCTGAGTGAGAACCTCACAAAATTCAAATCACCAAATACAAAATTCATACAAAAGCACCCGGAAACCACTTTCAAGCAACCCCAAGGATTCAAATTTAAAAAATATGCAGTTCAAATTAAAGTAGTAAAACGTCAATGCCTCGGGCTGCGAACTGCCTAGAGCCGCGCACCCTGAATATCACCTTCCCAAAGCTGTATCACTGCGCTGTCGAATGGTGGAACCAAAACGGAACCCATTGAAAACAATCAACCATGAACGTGGATCCATCGACCACCACGCCGGAACGACCATCACCGAACAGAAAATACACAGTAATGAAAACATACCAGAACACGGAACCACCACCAAGCGAACATCTTCATACCACCACCTCGACCAGGGATGTAAATAGAACGCAAAACCAGAATGAAAAGGAAGAGTCGCCGAACAAAACCAGGAACCAGATTATTCGAAACCAAATTCAAAAGGAAACCCCCGTAACTGGAACCGCAAAACGATGCCCACACACCAACGTAGTCATCACCACTGGAGAGGCACCACCACCCAGCGGCGCTGTGTCCACGCCGTCGTCGTAACAACACCGGAGCAGATCGAACCGCAAATCCCAACCAGAAACACCATGCGATTCAACCATACCCTAGACAAATCAAAAAGGGCAAAGAAACACGAAAAGAATACAAATCCACGATGACGGACGCAACGCTCCACCGCAAATCCGAACAGATCCCGTCGCCGCCTTCGCAATCTCGCTCGGAGATCTCATCGAACCTTCGCGCGCGCCCCCAGCCGGCACAGACGAAGCGTCGGCCCTCGACCAGAATCATGTTTGGTCTTCCCCATTTTGAACATGGATTCCTCCATTTCACTAGAAATTATATTAATGGAATAGTTCAAGATATTTTTCCACTTTTTATTGAAAAGTGCATAAACTATCTCCATACTGACGATGATTATTTTTAACAACTTCATTAGAAATACCCAATAGGGACAAATACGATGTAGTCTATTTCTAATTTTTGAAGTTGTTTTGTTAATTATAATCATTAATAATTCTATGGGTATGGTCACCTTGAAATATACTTTGAAACCGTAAAGTCGGTTACCACTATAGTGTCACACTCATTGGTTGGTAATGTTTTACCCTTGTGAAATGGTATTCCAATCATACCACATCTGGATTTCTCAAAACATCCTTCCTCATCTTTTGTTTGGATGGTGTGTCCATAAAAACCATCACGATGTCTTGTGAAAAATCCAGACATCAGGAAATCTGGTTTATTATTATACACCAAAAAATAATCACTTATTCTTTTTTAACTATCCACTAGTGAAAAAACCATATACTTATTTTTTGTAAATTCATATCATCCTTTGGGTTTCTAAAAAATAACCCCCATTGGAATTTTTTGACAAGATTCCATTTCACATATCCTCCACTTTATTGGAAATGAAATTCAAAGGGATCTTAATATTCCATGAGTTTGGGGGATTTTCCTTTGATTTTAAATCATTTGAGTGAATTGGATCATCTTATTTTAATTTTCAAAATTATCTACCCATTGAGGTATGAGAAGAAACAACAAGAAAGGTTAAATTACCATAGTATTTAACAACTAATATGGTTTCTTAATTTGGTCCAAATCCCACTATGAGGATAGGGAGGACTTACTTATGTTATGTTTTAAACCCCAAGATAGTCTCCATTATGAATTAATTTTTCCTAGAGGTACATTCTGTGAATATAAAACTGGGCACCTAAGAAGTAAATAAACCCTCAAATACTATTGATCATAGGATAAATTTTGGAAACCAGAGTTTTTATTGAAAAAAATATTTGATTTACATGTTACTTGTGAATACCATTTAATAAATCATCGCAGATTATTTTTTAACTTCTTTATTAAACTAGTGGTATCAACCATTTTTTGAAAAAAATTAATAGAAAACATTTATGAACAATGTTTTGGGATCAAACCCATTTATATAGATATTGATTCCACATGTTTTCCAATTCTTACCCACAAAACTAGATTTGTGTGATATTACCCAAACAGGGTGGGTTGGGTGAATCTTGGTATATAGAGGGATTATGAAAATCAAACTACACTTTCTTCAAAGGTCTCACTTAAACATAATGGATCTTGACCTACCAAATTTAAGTCAAACATGTTATTCTCTTTTACAATATGATATTTAAGTTACATGATCTATTTTGGTGTGAATGAATACATAAAAAAGGTATATGAGAATATACATTGTTCAACCTCATAGGGAAATGTGGATGGAGCATGCATAATTTTTTTTTCATGAACCAAATTTCAAAAAATTCCACTGCTCTTAAATTAGGTCACTTCACATATAATGGGTTAGTCTAGGTAAGTCCTTTCTAAGGATAATTACCTTAAAATGTCTAGGGACCTCTCACTACATCCATAAGATCACACCCTTTAAAATTTATTCCATTTATCTCTTTGGTTGATAAGAACACCTTCATATGGTTCATGGAATTGTCTGTCCCTTATCCAGTAACACATTCTTTTATTACATCATCAGGTATGAATGGATGGCATATTAACTTTCTGATGGGATACTCCTTTACAATCATTGAATATATACATCCAGTACCTTCTTTATCTTCTTCTAGAGTTAATCTATAATTACAAATCCCTTAAATTTATTTTTAAAAATATATTTTTTATTCTATATAAGGGTTATAAATGGATTCTAATATCCTTATTCTTTCCATCTACTCTCCTAGAACTCCTCTATTTATCCCCTAAAATTTGAATATGAAATTTTATTACTATTCATACTATTGGTTCTGGATGATCTAATATCTTGAAATAATGATTTCATGTTCTTAATAAAATCGAAAACTATTAGGATAATTTTGGTATATTAAAACTACACATTACTCCCATGATCTACATCTAATAATTTCTTAACTATAGTTCTCCAAATCTAATTAATGGAAAATTTTCAACAACTTTATGTGTGTGTTAAATCTCCATTGAAATCACAAGACTAATGATACAATTTTTTTGAATCTGGGTTGGTTCATTATCTAAAATTAGGACACAAGATGTATGGATTAAATAAAGACATTTCAAAATAAACATTATTATTTATCCTCAAATATGCATATAACAATTATGAACAACCCTCAATATGACATATCAAAAAACCACTATCCTTTTTCCATACAAAAAATGAGCTCTATGATGTCGTCCACTTCTGTTGGAATTTTTTTCTTGAAGACTCACCCATTGACGAGGAATAATATTTAACACCATGAAAACTAAGGTGGTATTCCCCATGTTTTCTATGAACACTCATAATCTAGTAAGTCCACATCTATAAAATGTAAAATTAGTTGGTATCATACTTTAAATGAATTTAATCAATGTAGAATAACTATTTGACTATAACCACTACATCAATCAACTTTTTCCTTCCCTTTTTTCACTAGGTCTACATTTCACTAAAATACCCACTATCGAGTAGTGAAAGGGATTTAACCTTTTATCACTAAACATTACTCACACTATTACTATACTGTCCGTGGCTATTTTTCTTAGGTAAACTAGAACTCCACCACTAGACCCACTATGGTTTGGCCCCTTTCCAATTAACCATGATATCATCATCCATAAATACATGACCAATTATATGTCCATAGTCACAAGGAAATAAATATTACTCTCAAGACTATGGAATAATTTTATTCAAGTTAAAATGATTGCATAAATTAAATTAAATACATTTATTTATTTTATTGAACATCTAATAAATATTTTTATACTAGTTTGTAAATAAAATATTTATTTAAGATAATAATTTATTTATTTATTTACTTGGTTGTTCAATAAATCGAAGTAGAGTTTGAGCGGGCCATGTCCTGTCTGACAGTAAAATAATTATTTTCAGGATGGTAAATAATTATTTACATAGTTAACACAAGTTAAAATAATAATGACACTGCTATTATTTTGTGACACGAAATTTTATTTATAATTCCATTTTGCGCAAGTTGGCACACCATAAATAATGATGCAATATTATTATTATGAGAATGCATTTTCTATAATTTTATGAATTTATTTAATTGATATTATGAAATTAAATATTTTAACTGAAGTTCCATGCATATAAATAGACAAGTACACCTATTGTTCCAGAATACCCATGACACCACAAGCTTGGAGAATTGATAATTATTGATCCAAAAAATTTCTCTCTTGAATCATCTTCTTCCACCTCTCAAGAATGAGAGAAGTTCTTTAAGGTTGAAGAACAAGCGATCAAGAACGACCGATACAAGACACTCGCTTCACCGCGCTAGCACCTGGAGAATGAGCAGTGTCGATCATAGGCCATTGCAGAATGTGTGGATCACCACTAGAGAGATTCTAGTTTGGATCCTTACAAGTGCAACGAGATAATCTGAAAGGGTCATTCCGGATGATCAACATCATCAATGAAGAAAATACCGAAGATCCAGGTAGTATTTTCTTTATGAAATTAATTAAATAAATTATAATCATGATGTGAAAGATCCTCTCTAAAGTTTTCGAGCCTCTTCCTTCTTTCGGTAAATATTTTATTCTATTCCATGGAGACTGGTGTTCATCTTCATATTGATCCCGGAATAATCAATGATTATGGTAAAAATTAAAGTTGGGTGTCGGCCCAACCGTGCATCCACTGTGCCCAGAACGTACAACACGATCATAACACAATAAACCATACCCTACATATAAAAGATCAAAATATTTTATCATTCCATAATGATTGGGTATTATTAAGAAATAAATCATAATAAAATCAAAGAACACATGCTATGTGAACATGACATTGGAATTGTAAATTGATTTGTGCATACAAATAATATTAGAAAATAATTTAAATAGTAGTCTAATGATAATTTACAAGACCAACATGGTTGAGTGGGTTCTCTCCCCAATTCATCTTAGTATCAATGGTTCACTCTTCATACAACCGTATTGGAAAGATATCCATATTAAACTGGGTTCACTCCCTATTGTAGTCCTATTAGTCTCATGATATATTAGCCTTTACCCTATTCATAGAAGGGAGATACAAGTCCCACCCATCAAAAAATGAAAATCATACATATGTGTGCCACAAGATCAAAAAACATTCATTATATTAGATCCCATTAAAAGAAATGAGTTTCATAAACATATCATCATATAATAACATGCATAAAATAAACAGGTTTCATAAACATTTCATTATTTCCTCAAAGAATTAACCAAGGAAAAAAATAAGTGGTTTTAATAAGAAATATATCATGGTACAAGTGATTTAAGGGAAACGAGTTTCATAAAAATCAGGTCATCATAATCATAAACCATCCATAGAATGAATACGAATTGTATCCTTGAATCATATAGAAAATATAGATAAACTAAATTAAATGATGTCATCATAGAAAGGAAATGATTATGAAATGTCACTTGAAACATTTATTGAGTAAATTATTATTTTTTGATTTGAAACAAAATTAAAACATAAAAAAAATTCAAAATCATTTTATTTGAATATATCGTTTTCAAAATTAAAATATCATAGAAAATTGTGAAATAAGATTTATTTCAAAATAACATTTGAAACTTATAAAGGAATATATTAAAATAGTTTAAACCATTTTTTAGGGAAATATACATTCCAAATTAAAATTAACTTTTTAAGACTATAAACCCCTAAAATATTATGGAAATAATTTCATTTGGAATTAAACTTTGAAACATACAAAGAAAACATTATAATAATTAGTTTTTCAATAAGTTTAAAAATATCGTTCATACTGTATATGTTCTTTCACATTTTTGTTAAAAGACAAATAGATTTTGTCTGGAAAATGTTGTCATGAATCCATTGATTATTTTTATAAAAAATAAAACAAGGGTAAAAATAAATTTAACAAATAAACTTTTTTATTTTAAAATAAAATTTTATATAAAAATTTTTAGAAAACAATATTTTGGAATAAAATGGATTTTTTGTGAAGAGTGAAATAGGGGCGTTTTTCATTATAAACATTTATTTGAACAATAAAGTACATAAATAGGATAAAATGAAGGGAAAAAATTTTAGTCATTTTAAAACAACAGGTGAATAAAATTCAAGAGTTTTTTGAGATATTGATTATAATATTTCATAATTATAATTATAAACATAAAAAATCCCTATAAATAATGATACTGTAACATAAAAACCTTACCGCATTGGTATCTTTTGAATAATATTAAATATTAAATAATAAAATAAAACCAAATATTGAATACCATTAAAATAAGGATATTTTTGATATAACATGTCAAAAGTTTAGTACATACAACTCATAAGAGAATATAGATTCATAACATAACATATGTCTAAATGAAAAAAATGGAGTCCAAAATCTCGTATGGAATTTGTAACTCTTGAACCATATATCTAGTAAAAAAGAGAAATTCAAATGGATATGTAAAACAAAATAATTTTCAGGAGGATAATGATAAATTACATTTATGGGATTGATATACACCACATAAAAGAAATACATGGTGAATGTGGAATGTGTCTCATGGAAGAAAAAAGTGAACTGAAATACCACATCTCTTTAGGAATCACTTGAATTATAAGAACAATTATTGAGTATAAAAAATAGAATCACCAAATTTCATTAAATTAAGTATATTATCGTTAAAACATTTTTAAGGGGTATCATATACAATAAAATAAATAAAGAAGTGGTGAATATGACATAAGTCTCCTACAAATAAAAGAGGGACTAGAAATACCTTACCTTATGTCTCGATTTTCTTCATATACATTCGAACCTCTATTATAATAAATATAAGTTTAAAATTAATATATTAAATATAAATTACTATAAAAATCTAACCTTATAATATTTACATATGATTATTAATTCCCCATATATTAATAATTCTATGTTAAAATCAATACTTATTATAACTGATTTTTATTTCTTATATGTTTTGACTTGTTATTTTTATATCATCATAAATTGACAAGGGTTCCATGATTTGAAAATTTTTAACAATTATATAAAAATTATATAAACTAATCATATTTTTATTGATTTTAATATATAAGAGTTAGTGATAAATAATTAAATAAACTATTTATAGACAAGGTAGGTTGTTTGTACGCATGAATCAGGTCTCCATTTTCTCAACGGAATAGAAAAATGATGGATAAATAATGTATTATTATTATAGAATATTTTTTTATTAAATATATATCATAAAGTCTTATTAAAACCTTCTCATATTACCTCCCATGTAAAGAGTATGTAATGAAACAAATTACATCGCTTCGCAAGGCGGTGGTCTCTCGTACACACGAACACCATTATAGTTCCCCCCATAGAATGGAATTTAAGAACATATATTTTAATTCATTATTTAATAAGAATAATTATATTAAAAATATAATATTTATTAATTTTATATATCCTTTTGACCAACCAGTGAAAAAAATGAGAACAAGTCACATTGGTTCATGAGGCGGTAGTTTTATGTACACAGGAGTGATGTTGTTGCTTTCCAAAAGATTGGGAGGTATGAATGTATATCTAGTAATATTATTATATATTTATAATAATATAATAAATATATTATATAATCATTACATTCATCATTATATCTAGTCATGGGAGGTTGTGATGGAAAAAAATAACATCTATTCGTGAGGTGTCAACCCGCTGTACATATGAATGATGATTTTGTATCACATTTGATGGATGAAGAGATGTATATAGGTGATTAAATTAACATAATAACATATAATTATATTTTAGATACTTTTTACACTATATTTTAGTAATTTAAAAATATTTTATTGGGTCAGAATAAGAAAAAATAAGCGCTTAGTTAAAAATACAACATCTTCTTCAGAAAACATCTTTAGGTTTAACCTTTGTCTCTCATAGATTGGATTTATGATATCAAAATATCCTACTGGATATGGGTAGGAAATTAGGTAATAAAATAGTGATGGTATTTTCTAGGCCATATTATTTTGGATGTGTGAATAGAAGATGAGAGGGGTGGCGTTTTATAAGTGATGTGAGTGGAATAATAATAATTTTTAAATGAAAAAGGCGTACCCACATTTTTTACATGACACAAGGATAAAAAATGGGACATTGTAAAACCATAGAGCATATAAGGTCTATATATGGACATAAAAGGTGTTTTCAAAAAATTTCTAGGTCATTTACAGCTTATTTATATAGTCTAACCCCTATAAACCCATTTTAAACTTAATAACATTAATTTCTTTTTACTTTTTGTACTATTCATAAATGTAAAAAATTAGGTTGAAATGATTACATAATATAAATTATGATTATTTTAAATATTTAATATTTATTTAAAAATTCCATTCAAATATGGTGAAAATTCTAATTTAAAATTAATCATGTAGACACAATGAAAAAGTGGTCTTCTAAAGATAAATGATTCAAATGGTTATAAAGATTGTATTTAAATATTAAATATGGAATTAATTATAATGAATTTAATTGGTTTAATATATATATATATATAATTTAATTAATTTTTCTTTTAAAATGATATTAATATAAAATGTATGTGGTAAATTCCTTTAATAAAAGGCATTTATTTAATAATAACCATTAATTTCTACTACTAATAGAAATATTGACCTTTTTAGAAAATTCTCAAAAATTCATCTTGAGATAATATTTACATTATGATATAAAGATAGAATTATATTTTTTCAAATACATGTTAGAAATATTTGTAAAATATTTTTTTAAAAACCATGCAAAATGCGACAAACCTGCTTTTTAGAAAAATATAGGTTTTAAGCATAAAATTTGATTTACATTATCTCATGCCTAGAAAAAACATAAAATAATTGTTAAATATTATAATTAATATATTATATATATAATTAATTAATATCATTCAATATAAGTCATTTGTTTAATTTTTTGATCTAAAAAAATTTGGGTGCATAAAAATTGTTTTTCGTTTATAGATTTTCTTTTTTATCAAACGACTCTTAATTTAATTTATAAATAATTGATCACCAATGAATTAATTGTATAAATATGTCAAACCAGATATTTTTCATAATTTAGTTAATATTATTAATATATTCCATTCTAATATATTGGTGATAACAATCATATTAAATAATAATATTTCAAAAGTATGTCAAATTTTTCTAAAACTTAGTGTCATGTGTAATGAATGATAAAATTTTTGTTCAATTTAAAAAAATATAAACTTGGTGTTTCATGTAAGTGAAGATATAGGAAGGAACTAAATTTATTTTGAAAAAAAAATTCCACAAAAATCTTTGGGTTTTCAGCCACTACCAATGATGTCCATGAAAATTTATAGTATAAGAAAGCCTAAACACAATGTGACATTTAAAAAATTAAGAAATATTAAATTTCAATAATAATAAATATGTCACAGCCATGGGTAATACACATACATTTTTGTGTATATATACATGTATTATCCAGATCAAATGTGTA
Source organism: Viscum album (assembly GCA_963277665.1). Lineage (NCBI taxonomy): Eukaryota > Viridiplantae > Streptophyta > Magnoliopsida > Santalales > Viscaceae > Viscum > Viscum album. The sequence goes on from OY728156.1 coordinate 1,852,328,768, forward strand.
TCTAAACATACACGATTAATCATATGTCTAATGGTGGATCTTTTTAACATTCTTAGTAGGTATCAAATCATTTATATTGATTGTAATATGATGATACAAGAACATGGGATTTTCTATCTCCTACCTATACGATATCATCCCAAACAAATCATGATCCAAGATCAATTCAATTTAATTAAAATAATAAGGTGTTCTATGCTTGTATGGTTAATGCCCAATAGTTTGGAAACCCATGATAAACATACATAAACGGTGTATTGAGACCACAATTTCTTTAATATATCTCAAAAATTTTCCCACAACCCAAGGGCTTAATGGATTAGTGTCTTAGAGGTTAGATATAATTTTTTTTCACAAAACTTGTGATCATTTCCCTATAACTATGATTTCCCACAACATATTACAAACATCTCATATGATATAATCGTATTCATAACCTGGGAATGGAAACATATGAAATGGGTGAGCATAAATTCCTTTTAAGGGATATATATCAACTACTCATAGCAATTAGTTCACAAACATGAGGTAAAAAATGATCAAGGGAGAAATATTTAAATAATAATTGAGGGATAATATGTGATAATCAGAAAACATGATTTATGATTATGGTTCATGGAATAAAAACAGGAGACCCATTAAAGGTCAAAAAATACTATTTATAATCATATAATGAAAATCAAACAAAACATTAAATAATAACATATTAATGTTATATATATTTAGAACATGGAATATCATAGTAATTTTTCATTTCCTAGAGATAAATAATAACTTAGGAAAAATATATGTCACAAACATAAGAATAAAGAAGCGTATCATAGTGGACTAGGAATCACCACTTGAATCCCATAACATAGTACAAAATGCATCCCTACCTAATTATCATTGTTAAGAGAGGATTCTCTACGGGATCCCCATAGTGGAGTGAGAATTTCTTTTTTGATCACTATAGTGAAGTGAGTATTCCTTTCTTGACTCCCATAGCAGAGGGAGTATTATATACTTGATTAACATAGTTTTCTCATGATATATAATACCATTACCAATTAATTTTCATTTTATATAGGACCCAAACTATCTTAATATATACATATAATATCTATTTAAATATCAAATAATTAATCATTTCATGATAATCTGAGGGAGTGAGAATGGGTTTTGAAATAAATCTAAATGACATCATAAAAAACATGATTATTGGATTCAAAAATATTGTTCACGCAAAAGGTGTATTTCAATAGTGGTCCTATAGGTATATTTATGAACAATTACCACATTATTTAATAATCCTTTAAAAATGTAGTACAAATCATAATAAAATATTTTATTAAACAATTATTCTTAATCTCACCTAAACAATATGATTTTCAAGTCACATACAAAAAATAATTTTTTTGATTATATAGATAAAATTTACTAAAAAATTTATTCTAAACAAATTACCATAAAGATACCCCCATATAAATTAAATCACACATGAAAATGTGATTTATAAGGGAAGAATATAAGATCATAATAATGGGAATAATTTTGAATAATTTTAAATTTCTTTACATAAATTGAAAATCATTAAAAGAATAATGAATCCATTTTATAAAATTAATAAAGGGGAGTAATGAATCATTAGAGATCAAATATTTATTTTTATAATAGTTAATGAAAAACATTGGAGGTAAGTAAAATCCTGGATATGTATAAAAAATCCATTAATAGTGATATGAATTATTCATAATAAAATTAAATATTTATATAAAATAATAGATTCATCAAGGAATATGAATTTTTTTTAAACAATATTTCCCTATAAATTAAGATTAAAATAAAAAATAAAATCATTATAGGTTAAAATATACCAATGAAGAAATATAATAGTCGAATATGAATGAATATGTATCAAGGAAAATATATTAGCCATGAAAACCCCATAGCTTTTTTCTTCATGGTTGAGATTTCTCTAATATCCTATAAAAATGTAAATATCATAGTATTATATTTAAATAATTTTTTCATATAATTTAACTATTCATATACATTATTTATGATCAATTATTGTGAATGTATTATTCAGTTATCACTTATTTTTATCGTCGGGTGTTTGTAATGTTAATTGTTTTCTTCTTGAATTAAGATTTTGATTTTTACACCCTTTCTTTGATTCCAAAGTTTCCGTTACAAGGTAATGAAATATAATATAATTTTTTTTATAATGTCCTATAATTTTATAATCTATTATATTATTCCTTTTACACTTTTCATGAAAAGAAAATAATGAATTAGTTTTTTTGTCAATATTGATGGATTATCTAATAAGTAAAATTTATTTTTCTATTGTGAATCAAGAATAATATACATGATATTTATTACAAATATATATCAAATTTACTAATCAATTTTAATTTACATCCAGGCATAAATGTAGTAGTGAAAAATAGAATGTATTGTTTCATCGAGGTGGTAGTATGTATGTATGCGTTAATGGTGATTTTCATTCCTATAGAATTGGAGAAAGGAGTAATATGATTTATTATTTGTTGAACCCAAATAATGTTAAAAAATACATTAAAAATATTTTAAATTCCTTATTATTACTATCAATTTAATATGGTTATGGGAAACAAAACAAGTTAGGTCATGGAGGTCTTAGTCCACACATGTACACAATTGACGTGTTTTCTTTTATTATGGGTAAAGGGATAGGTGGTTAGTCAATATTTACATAATATAATAATAATAAATATAATTGAAATATTAAATTATTCAAATATGGTTTGGGGAAATAAATTTTATATTGAATGGTAATATAAATGAATGTCATTGAAAACATTGAACATACTTTGAGAACATTAGATTTTCCTTGGAGGAATCCATTTAAATAAAAAATTAGGCCATTATTTTTTGAACCGAAGCATAATAAAGTGAAAAAGTACTCTAGGATATGGAATAAGGGATTTTTTTCTAGATGAATCCATATTATTTAGTGGTTTTGAAGGGGCGGTGAGAGGAATCCTTTTTAATTGTATAAAATAGAAATTATATTAATATTTCATCTTAATATGACTGGATTACATATGAAACATTCAAATGTGGCTCAAAAAATATGACACCATTGAGTGTACTTTGAGACAAGGGCGAAACTTTATCAAACTCACAATTATAATCATGTTTCTAACATGTTTCAAACCCTTTATCCCTTGAATTTTTACCTTTTCCATTTAATATTTTACAGTGGTAGATATTTTTTTTGTTTAAGTTAACTCTATTATTATTCCTAAAAATAAAGTATTAATAATTTGATAATATAGAAACATTTGTTTTACATTTTAAATCTATTTTTAATAAATCAATTTAAAATTTATTTAAATTATTATTAATATAATAATTGTATAATGTATTTAAATTATTTTTGAGAAAAATATTACAAGAGTTTTTAAATTAAAAATGTGTTGTGATCAACAATAAATATTTTAAAAATGTACAATTTATATTTTAAAATATAGATTTTGTCAATAAAATGTCTTAAAAAATATATATGTTTTACTTATATTCAAATAATGTCCCAAAATTCACAGTATCAGTATATTTCAATGTTCTTTCTAAAATAAATTTTATTATAAAATTATAAAAAATCAATGCTAGAATAATTTTTGATAATACAAATAAATAAAAAATCATTTTATTTTTATGTAATTTATCTTATAGATTATATAAATTTAGTTTTAAAATTAAAATAAAAAATAAAAGAACATGGTTTTTTATTTGAAAAATGAACCATCAAAATAGTAAGTGTTCTTATTCTTATTTCATATCAATATATAGTTTTAATAATGATAGTATATTCATTCATGTAATTAAATATTATATATTATCAGTGAATATAAGTCAATTTAGTTATTTTGTTAAAATATTATAATGTTTTAAAAAAATTAATTTGATAAAGATGAATTCATTTAATTATTAAACATAATTTATTCTTTATCCTCAAAATACACGAATATTGGGTTTATTAATAAAATTTTATTTATTTTATGGTTTTACTATTTTTATAGTTTTCTTATCTAATTTTCCATAGTTCAATTGTTTTCTTTGTTTCATTTTATGTAAGAAATTAAAGATAAAATTAATTTAGAGAGAAAATATATATTCAAAAATCCTACATCATCACATTCTACCCCCTTATTAAGAATTTATTAATCCAAAATAATTATTACTAAGGAAGAAACAACTAAGGGTCCTTTAGCCTCATTATATCCTCATATTCCCATGGATCCTATTTAAACATATGATTCCTCCATAGAAATATTTCGAGATGAGTGGTCTCTCTCTACAACACATTATCTCTTCGATATGAAATTTCTACTGGTTCTTTCTCATATTAGAGATCATATTCGAATGGAAAAAATAATAATTCCAACAAATGTGATGGTTCTGTTATATGGTTCACCAAAAAATGAACCATAGAACACACCTTTTACTAGGCATGGGTCATGAGGGAGTTCTAAGTTAACAAGTACTACCCCGACATGATCATTGATCTCAAAGATACCAATATTAAAAGGTATCAAATTACCTATCTTTTTGAATCTAATCACTCAATTCCATGGAGATATATGGAGGAATAAATTTTTACCCACATAAAACTATATATATTTTCTATGATTATATACATAACTCATTTTCAAAATTTTATTAATCTTTTATGTGCTACTGAATGGTTTGAACATTATAAATAATTTCATAGTTAAGTTTTGGACCTATCAAGTTCCTCTATCCATCTGTATCACGACATTTTTGAGTGTTACACGTCATCCCATAAAGATCCTTATATGTTTCCATATGAAGGTAAAAATGGAAATACATTTTATATGAGAACTCTACCAAGGAGATGTCTTGATCAAAACATCCATTTAATTCCATAAAATAAGATCTATTTATATACATAAAAGTTTAGATGACCTACTCAGACTAATAATTTGTATGAGCATTATAAGAACTGTTGAAAACCAATATTATCTCCAATGGTTTCAGAAGTCTTTTACAAACCTCAATATAAACCTAAAATTTTTAATATATACAATGTATAGTTTATCTTTATGATGTATTAACACTTATATTTTATATATTATGCGTATTTGACAAAGATAGAAATTTTTTCATAGTTATACAATTCGCTGACATTGTTAAGTGATTGACTGCATCCAGAGTGAAATCAACTCATCTCTTTCTCCTTTGAAATTAACATATTAAAAACGTATAATGTTTAGCCTCTTATTTCCAGTCGATCTCCCTTATTAAAATAGTGAGGTTGTTTCCCCAATCACATATAAACCATTAAAAAACATTACAATATTTTAAAACCTTCCAAAACAACCATTATCCTACTCCACAAATTCCATAATTGTAATTCTCCATAATTTCATCATTGTAATCCAATTCAATTTTTTTTTGTATTTTCAAAGAATCACTTTTATGCCTGAGTGAGAACCTCACAAAATTCAAAACACCAAATACAAAATTCATACAAAAGCACCCGAAAACCACTTTCAAGCAACCCCAAGGATTCAAATTTAAAAAATATGCAGTTCAAATTAAAGTAGTAAAACGTCAATGCCTCGGGCTGCGAACTGCCTAGAGCCGCGCACCCTGAATATCACCTTCCCAAAGCTGTATCACTGCGCTGTCGAATGGCGGAACCAAAATGGAACCCATTGAAAACAATCAACCATGAACGTGGATCCATCAACCACCACGCCGGAACCACCATCACCGAACAGAAAATACACAGTAATGAAAACATACCAGAACACGGAACCACCACCAAGAGAACATCTTCATACCACCACCTCGACCAGGGATGTAAATAGCACGCAAAACTAGAATGAAAAGGAAGAGTCACCGAACAAAACCAGGAACCAGATTATTCGAAACCAAATTCAAAAGGAAACCCCCGTAACTGGAACCGCAAAACGATGCCCACACACCAACGTAGTCATCACCACTGGAGAGGCACCACCACCCAGCGGCGCTGTGTCCACGCCGTCGTCGTAACAACACCGGAGCAGATCGAACCGCAAATCCAAACCAGAAACACCATGCGATTCAACCTGTTGGGGCAGCGGTAATTCGTGGCGAAGAAAAATACACAAACGAGAATGAAAAACGGATCACACAAAGAATTTACGTGGTTCGGCAGTGATGCCTACGTCCACGGGAGAAGAGAGGGGCCGTTCTATTTCTCTCCAGATAAAATCGTCGGAGGATACACATACATCATTGCAAATCATGGGACTGAATCCCATTTAAAAAGAATGAAGCAAAACATGTTCAAGGGTTGGTTTTGGGGTTGTTCATCAACCCTTGAAAATCATCTGCCGCCGGCTGCTGTCGTCCACGATTGCTGCTTCAACGGGGTGTTGCACGTCAACTGTACATGTGAGTTGGTTGCCGACAACTATTCATCCATTGAATTTCTCCCCTTGATTGGGAGTGGCCCCCACAAATCTCCCCCTCACGACCAATTTGGGGTAGAAGCTAGACCTGCAGTCTCTTTGCAGGCGTCCAACTTCTCTTTCGGTAGAACCTTCGTCAACATGTCTGCCCTATTATCATTAGTGTGGATTTTCTCAACTTTCAACAATCTTTCTTCCAGCACATTACGAATCCAATGATATCGTACGTCGATGTGTTTGGACCTGGAATGAAATGTTGGGTTCTTGGTGAGATGAACAGCGCTCTGACTATCACAATAGAGAATATAATTCTCCTGACTTTGTCCCAACTCCTGTAAAAACTTCTTCATCCACAGCATCTCCTTGCAGCCCTCAGTGACTGCGATATATTCTGCTTCTGTGGTGGATAAGGCAACACACTTCTGAAGTCGTGATTGCCATGAGACTGCTCCCCCTGCAAATGATATCAAGTATCCGGATATGGATTTCCTTGTGTCCACATCTCCAGCCATATCTGCATCTGTGTATCCTTCCAAAATAGGTTTATCACTTCCAAAACATAAACAATGACTAGATGTACCTCGGAGATACCTCAATATCCATTTGACCGCTGTCCAATGCTCCTTTCCTGGATCTGATAAGAATCTGCTCACAACGCCAACAGCGTGAGCAATATCCGGTCTGGTGCACACCATGGCATACATAAGACTCCCAACTGCTGACTGATAAGGAATCGTTTCCATTTCTGCTTTCTCCTTCTCAGTTGATGGACTCTGACTTTTCGTGAGTCTGAAATGACTCTCAAGTGGAGTTCTAACTGGTTTCGCCTTTCCCATGTTGAATCTTTCAAGAACCTTCTCAATGTACCGCTCCTGAGATAGCCAAATCTTGTGATTCCTCCTGTCACGAGCAATCTTCATACCAAGAATGTGAGTAGCGTCTCCTAAGTCCTTCATTTCAAAAGTCCTGTTCAACTCCTTCTTCAGCCTGTCAATCTTGGTGATATCTCTTCCAATAATCTGCATATCATCAACATAAAGCAATAAGATAATAAAATCACCCTCAGCAAATTGTTTGATAAAAACACAGTGATCAGCCGTAGTCCTCTTGTACTCATTTTTCTCCATGAATGAATCGAATTTTCTATACCACTGCCTCGGTGCCTGTTAGACCATATAAACTTTTCTTAATCTTGCAACCAGGTTTTCTTTCCCTTTCACCTGAAATCCCTCTGGCTGCTCAATGTATATCTCCTCATCGAGATCACCATGTAAGAACGCTGTCTTTACATCCAGTTGTTGAACCTCCAGGTTCAAACTGGCCGCCAATCCAAGAACAACTCTGATAGAGGACATTTTAACCACAGGAGAAAAAATTTCATCAAAGTCAATACCTTTTTTCTGGCCGAATCCCTTCACAACCATTCTGGCTCTGTAGCGCGACTGTGAGCTGCCATCTTCTCCTTTGACTCTGTACACCCACTTGTTCTTGAGTGCCTTCTTTCCTTGTGGTAACTCTACCAAGTCAAATGTATGGTTCTTATGCAAGGATCTCATCTCCTCTTGCATGGCCTTTTTCCATTCCATCTTCTGCTGACTCTTGATCACATCATCATAACTCTCAGGTTCTCCCCCGTTAGTGAGCATCACATACTCATGTGGTGAGTATCTACGACTTGGTTGTCGTTCTTTGGTGGATCTCCTCAACTACGCTTCGGGGGGAATCTGTTCTGGAATATCATATGATGAAGACATATCAGTAGATGGAGACATATTACCTAGTAGTGATGTATCATTAGTGTCGCGTATCTTTCTCGTATTAGCTGGTACTGATGGTGGTGGGACTGGTTCCAGACTGACTGGAATTTCCTCAGACTGCGATTTCTCTGCATTTTTTGGCTTCTCAAAATCTTCAATCGTCTGATCCTCAAGAAACACCACATCTCGACTTCTGATGATCCTCCTGCTAATAGGATCCCAGAGTCGGTATCCAAAATCTTCATGACCGTATCCCAAAAAGATACATTGCTTCCCTTTTCCATCCAGCTTTGCCCGCTCATCTTTCGGGATGTGAACAAATGTCCTGTAGCCAAATACTTTCAAGTGTTTATATGAAACATCTTTACCTGTCCAGACACTCTCTGGAACGTCGTAGTTTAGTGGAACTGATGGAGAAAGGTTGATAAGATCAACTGCGGTCATCATTGCCTCCCCCCAAAAGGTGTTTGGCAGTTTTGCACTTGAGAGCATACATCTTACTCTCTCGCAAATTGTTCTATTCATCCTCTCAGCAAGATCGTTATGTTGAGGAGTCTTTGGTACTGTTTTTTCTAGCCTGATGCCAAAACTCTTGCAGTACTCTTCAAAAGGACCACGATATTCTCCTCCATTGTCTGCTCGCACACTCTTTAACCGTCTGCCTGTTTCTCTTTCCACCTTTACATGAAACTCCTTGAAAACATCCTGCACTTGATCTTTAGTTTTCAAAGCAAAGGCCCAGACTTTTCTGGAATGATCATCTATGAAGGTAACAAAATAAATAGCACCTCCCATCGTCTTAGATCTCATCATGCAAACATCAGTGTGAATCAAATCTAAAACATTTTCTTTTCTGGACGGTATATAACCATGAAATGATACCCTGTGTTGTTTTCCCATGATGCAATCAACACAAGTATCCAAATGTGTACCTCTTATTCCTGGTAATAGATCCTTCCTGGGGAGAATTCTGATTCCCCTCTCGCTCAAATGACCAAGCCGCCTGTGCCAAACATCTGCAGGAACGTCTTTTCTAGCTGCATTGACTTCTCCTCCACACGGTCTGGCATCTGTGAGATAAAGAGAAGTATCTTTCTTTCCTTTATCAATTACCATGTTACCTTTGGTAAGCTTCCATTTCCCATCACCGAAGGAACTGACATATCCATCATCGTCAAGCATCCCAGTGGATATCAGATTGAGGCGAATATCAGGAACGTGCCTCACATCCTTCAACAGTAACCTATATCCAACATTAGTTTCCAGAAAAATATTACCAATACCAATAATTCTGGATGCACCATCATTTCCCATCTTCACATTTCCAAAACTCCCTAAAGTGTAAGATGAGAAGAAATCTCTTCTGGCAGTGACATGATAGGAGGAACCGGAATCGATCACCCATGTCGAGTCTTGACTGGCAAGACTAACCTGATTGTCTTCCTGAACAATAATAATCTCTTCGTTAACAACAGCAGCATCGTTATTTTGGGTCTTACCATCCTGATTCCTCTACTCTGCCTTCAACTTTCTACACTCCCGGATGAAGTTTCCGGGCTTGCCACAGTGATGACACTTCATGTCATATCTCGATCGAGATTTCGATCGCTTCCTCCTTTGCAGACTTTGGTCACGGGGTTCTCTTCCTCTGTTTCTTCCCTGCCACTTCTGCTTACCTTGTCTTTCAGTGACAAGTGCCTCTGATTCTGGTGTATTCCCCTCATCTTCCCTTCGAGATTCTTCATTCAACATTCTGTCTTTCACCATCTCCACGGTGAGTGTTCCATCTGGAGTAGAATTGCTAACCGACACAACTAGTGTGTCCCACGTCTTCGGTAAAGAACTCAACATCAACAGTGCCTGCAGTTCATCATCAATCATCATTTTCATAGAATTCAATTGATCAACGGTACCTTGGAACTCGCTCATGTGATCTGATACGTTGGTCCCATCTTTGTATTTCATGTTGACAAGACAGAGTATCAGGTTTGCTTTGTTCTGCGCAGTTGTCCTCGCATACATCTTTTCCAATTTTTTCCAAAGAACAGAAGCATCATGTTCGTTGGCAAAATTTTGGAAGATGCTCTTGTTGATCCACTGTCTGATTTGGGCAGCACACTTCCTGTTGAGTACGACCCACTCCGCATCAACGGGCGGGGTACCGGTTGTCGTCTTCTCATCAGGTTTACCGCTTTTTGAAGATTCCTCTGCTTGCGCTGCAACAGACTTAGTGGTTTCCACAATAGGCTTCCACAAATCTTGAATATACAAAAGATCCTCCATTTTCGGTTTCCAGATGGCATAATTAAACGCAGTAAGTTTAATCATATTACCGGTATTTTCATCCATTGATGGAGTGTGAATTTCGAAACCCTAACTGTACGGATGTGTCTGGAACGGTCGAAATACCTGGAATCGACTCTTGGATCACTGAAAACGGACTCCGATTGGCCGAGTTATAGCCAAAACAGATTCTACGGTCTGGATTGACCGCTGACGTGGCTGTCCGGAGCAGTGTCCGGAATGTCGCCGGAAAGTTGCCGGAAAATGGCCGGCGGCGTGAATAGTTCCGTCTTCTCCGGAATGAGGGTACTGTAGCACCCGAGGGTTTGACCAAGGTTTGACCGAGCCTATCTCCTTCGTTTCAGCTCCGTTTTTTGACGCCGTTTACACCGTTGGAACCGGCTCGCCATGCTCTTCACAGATCTGGGCTCGAAATTTTTTTCCGAGCAACTTCAATTTTCCGGTCGCCGGAAAATTTCGCTGCCACGTCACTGTTTCACTTTCGAACCCTCTGATACCACTTTGTTGGGGCAGCGGTAATTCGTGGCGAAGAAAAACACACAAACGAGAATGAAAAACGGATCACACAAAGAATTTACGTGGTTCGGCAGTGATGCCTACGTCCACGGGAGAAGAGAGGGGCCGTTCTCTTTCTCTCTGGATAAAATCATCGGAGGATACACATACATCATTGAAAATCATGGGACTGAATCCCATTTAAAAATAATGAAGCAAAACATGGTCAAGGGTTGGTTTTGGGGTTGTTCATCAACCCTTGAAAATCATCTGCCGCCGGCTACTGTCGTCCACGATTGCTGCTTCAACGGGGTGTTGCGCGTCAACTGTACAGCTGAGTTGGTTGCCGACAACTATTCATCCGTTGAATTTCTCCCCTTGATTGGGAGTGGCCCCCACACAACCATACCCTAGACAAATCAAAAAGGGCAAAGAAACACGAAAAGAATACAAATCCACGATGACGGACGCAACGCTCCACCGCAAATCCGAACAGATCCCGTTGCCGCCTTCGCAATCTCGCTCGGAGATCTCATCGAACCTTCGCGCGCGCCCCCAGCCGGCACAGACGAAGCGTCGGCCCTCGACCAGAATCATGTTTGGTCTTCCCCATTTTGAACATGGATTCCTCCATTTCACTAGAAATTATATTAATGGAATAGTTCAAGATATTTTTCCACTTTTTATTGAAAAGTGCATAAACTATCTCCATACTGACGATGATTATTTTTAACAACTTCATTAGAAATACCCAATAGGGACAAATACGATGTAGTCTATTTCTAATTTTTGAAGTTGGTTTGTTAATTATAATCATTAATAATGCTATGGGTATGGTCACCTTGAAATATACTTTGAAACCGTAAAAACGGTTACCACTATAGTGTCACACTCATTGGTTGGTAATGTTTCACCCTTGTGAAATGGTATTCCAATCATACCACATCTGGATTTCTCAAAACATCCTTCCTCATCTTTTTTTTGGATGGTGTATCCATAAAATCCATCACGATGTCTTGTAAAAAATCCAGACATCAGGAAATCTGGTTCATTATTATACACCAAAAAATAATCACTTATTCTTTTTAACTATCCACTAGTGAAAAAACCATATACTTATTTTTTGTAAATTCATATCATCCTTTGGGTTTCTAAAAAATAACCCTCATTGGAATTTTTTGACAAGATTCCATTTCACATATCCTCCACTTTATTGGAAATGAAATTAAAAGGGATCTTAATATTCCATGAGTTTGGGGGATTTTCCTTTGATTTTAAATCATTTGAGTGAATGGGATCATCTTATTTTAATTTTAAAAATTCTCTACCCATTGAGGTATGAGAAGAAACAACAAGAAAGGTTAAATTACCATATTATTTAACAACTAATATGGTTTCTTAATTTGGTCCAAATCCCACTATGAGGATAGGGAGGACTTACTTATGTTATGTTGTAAACCCCAAGATAGTCTCCATTATGAATTAATTTTTCCTAGAGGTACATTCTGTGAATATAAAACTGGGCACCTAAGAAGTAAATAAACCCTCAAATACTATTGATCATAGGATAAATTTTGGAAACAAGAGTTTTTATTGAAAAAAATATTTGATTTACATGTTACTTGTGAATACCATTTAAGAAATCATCACAGATTATTTTTTAACTTCTTTATTAAACTAGTGGTATCCACCATTTTTTGAAAAAAATTAATAGAAAACATTTATGAACAATGTTTTGGGATCACACCCATTTATATAGATATTGATTCCACATGTTTTCCAATTCTTACCCACAAAACTAGCTTTGTGTGATATTACCCAAACAGGGTGGGTTGGGTGAATCTTGGTATATAGAGGGATTATAAAAATCAAACTACACTTTCTTCAAAGGTCTCACTTAAACATAATGGATATTGACCTACCAAATTTAAGTCAAACATGTTATTCTCTTTTACAATATGATATTTAAGTTACATGATCTATTTTGGTGTGAATGAATACATAAAAAAGGTATATGAGAATATACATTGTTCAACCTCATAGGGAAATGTGGATGGAGCATGCATAATTTTTTTTTCATGAACCAAATTTCAAAAAATTACACTGCTATTAAATTAGGTCACTTCACATATAATGGGTTAGTCTAGGTAAGTCCTTTCTAAGGATAATTACGTTAAAATGTCTAGGGACCTCTCACTACATCCATAAGATCACACCCTTTAAAATTTATTCCATTTATCTCTTTGGTTGATAAGAACACCTTCATATGGTTCATGGAATTGTCTGTCCCTTATCCAGTAACACATTATTTTATTACATCATCAGGTATGAATGGATGGCATATTGACTTTCTGATGGGATACTCCTTTACAATCATTGAATATATACATCCAGTACCTTCTTTATCTTCTTCTAGAGTTAATCTATAATTACAAATCCCTTAAATTTATTTTTAAAAATATATTTTTTATTCTATATAAGGGTTATCAATGGATTCTAATATCCTTATTCTTTCCATCTACTCTCCTAGAACTCCTCTATTTATCCCCTAAAATTTGAATATGAAATTTTATTACTATTCATACTATTGGTTCTGGATGATCTAATATCTTGAAATAATGATTTCATGTTCTTAATAAAATCGAAAACTATTAGGATAATTTTGGTATATTAAAACTACACATTACTACCATGATCTACATCTAATATTTTCTTAACTACAGTTCTCCAAATCTAATTAATGGAAAATTTTCAACAACTTTAAGTGTGTGTTAAATCTCCATTGAAATCACAAGACTAATGATACAATTTTTTTGAATCTGGGTTGGTTCATTATCTAAAATTAGGACACAAGATGTATGGATTAAATAAAGACATTTCAAAATAAACATTATTATTTATCCTCAAATATGCATATAACAATTATGAACAACCCTCAATATGACATATCAAAAAACCACTATCCTTTTTCCATACAAAAAATGAGCTCTATGATGTCGTCCACTTCTGTTGGAATTTTTTTCTTGAAGACTCACCCATTGATGAGGAATAATATTTAACACCATGAAAACTAAGGTGGTATTCCCCATGTTTTCTATGAACACTCATAATCTAGTAAGTCCACATCTATAAAATGTAAAATTAGTTGGTATCATCCTTTAAATGAATTTAATCAATGTAGAATAACTATTTCACTATAACCACTACATCAATCAACTTTTTCCTTCCCTTTTTCACTAGGTCTACATTTCACTAAAATACCCACTATCGAGTAGTGAAAGGGATTTAACCTTTTATCACTAAACATTACTCACACTATTACTATACTGTCCGTGGCTATTTTTCTTAGGTAAACTAGAACTCCACCACTAGACCCACTATGGTTTGGCCCCTTTCCAATTAACCATGATATCATCATCCATAAATACATGACCAATTATATGTCCATAGTCACAAGGAAATAAATATTACTCTCAAGACTATGGAATAATTTTATTCAAGTTAAAATGATTGCATAAATTAAATTAAATACATTAATTTATTTTATTGAACATTTAATAAATATTTATATACTAGTTTGTAAATAAAATATTTATTTAAGATAATAATTTATTTATTTATTTACCTGGTTGTTCAATAAATCGAAGTAGAGTTTGAGCGGACCATGTCCTGTCTGACAGTAAAATAATTATTTTCAGGATGGTAAATAATTATTTACATAGTTAACACAAGTTAAAATAATAATGACACTGCTATTATTTTGTGACACGAAATTTTATTTATAATTCCATTTTGCGCAAGTTGGCACACCATAAATAATGATTCAATATTATTATTATGAGAATGCATTTTCTATAATTTTATGAATTTATTTAATTGATATTATGAAATTAAATATTTTAACTGAAGTTCCATGCATATAAATAGACAAGTACACCTATTGTTCCAGAATACCCATGACACCACAAGCTTGGAGAATTGATAATTATTGATCCAAAAAATTTCTCTCTTGAATCCTCTTCTTCCACCTCTCAAGAATGAGAGAAGTTCTTTAAGGTTGAAGAACAAGCGATCAAGAACGACCGATAGAAGACACTCGCTTCACCACGCTAGCACCTGGAGAATGAGCAGTGTCGATCATAGGCCATTGCAGAATGTGTGGATCACCACTAGAGAGATTCTAGTTTGGATCCTTACAAGTGCAATGAGATAATCTGAAAGGGTCATTCCGGATGATCAACATCATCAATGAAGAAAATACCGAAGATCCAGGTAGTATTTTCTTTATGAAATTAATTAAATAAATTATAATCATGATGTGAAAGATCCTCTCTAAAGGTTTCGAGCCTCATCCTTCTTTCGGTAAATATTTTATTCTATTCCATGGAGACTGGTGTTCATCTTCATATTGATCCCGGAATAATCAATGATTATGGTAAAAATTAAAGTTGGGTGTCGGCCCAACCGTGCATCCACTGTGCCCAGAACGTACAACAGGATCATAACACAATAAACCATACCCTACATATAAAAGATCAAAATATTTTATCATTCCATAATGATTGGGTATTATTAAGAAATAAATCATAATTAAATCAAAGAACACATGCTATGTGAACATGACATTGGAATTGTAAATTGATTTATGCATAAAAATAATATTAGAAAATAATTTAAATAGTAGTCTAATGATAATTAACAAGACCAACATGGTTGAGTGGGTTCACTCCCCAATTCATCTTAGTATCAATGGTTCACTCTTCATACAACCGTATTGGAAAGATATCCATATTAAACTGGGTTCACTCCCTATTGTAGTCCTATTAGTATCATGATATATTAGCCTTTACCCTATTCATAGAAGGGAGATACAAGTCCCACCCATCAAAAAATGAAAATCAGACATATGTGTGCCACAAGATCAAAAAACATTCATTATATTAGATCCCATTAAAAGAAATGAGTTTCATAAACATATCATCATATAATAACATGCATAAAATAAACAGGTTTCATAAACATTTCATTATTTCCTCAAAGAATTAACCAAGGAAAAAAAATAAGTGGTTTTAATAAGAATTATATCATGGTACAAGTGATGTAAGGGAAACGGGTTTCATTAAAATCAGGTCATCATAATCATAAACCATCCATAGAATGAATACGAATGGTATCCTTGAATCATATAGAAAATATAGATAAACTAAATTAAATGATGTCATCATAGAAAGGAAATGATTATGAAATATCACTTGAAACATTTATTGAGTAAATTATTATTTTTTGATTTGAAACAAAATTAAAACATAAAAAAAATTCAAAATCATTTTATTTGAATATATCGTTTTCAAAATTAAAATATCATAGAAAATTGTGAAATAAGATTTATTTCAAAATAACATTTGAAACTTATAAAGGAATATATTAAATTAGTTTAAAACATTTTTTAGGAAAATATACATTCCAAATTAAAATTAACTTTTTAAGACTATAAACCCCTAAAATATTATGGAAATAATTTCATTTGGAATTAAACTTTGAAACATACAAAGAAAACATTATAATAATTAGTTTTTCAATAAGTTTAAAAATATCGTTCATACTGTATATGTTCTTTCACATTTTTGTTAAAAGACAAATAGATTTTGTCTGGAAAATGTTGTCATGAATCCATTGATTATTTTTATAAAAAATAAAACAAGGGTAAAAATGAATTTAACAAATAAACTTTTTTATTTTAAAATAAAATTTTATATAAAATTTTTTAGAAAACAATATTTTGGAATAAAATGGATTTTTAGTGAAGAGTGAAATAAGGGCGTTTTTCATTATAAACATTTATTTGAACAATAAAGTACATAAATAGGATAAAATGAAGGGAAAAAATTTTAGTCATTTTAAAACAACAGTTGAACAAAATTCAAGAGTTTTTTGAGATATTGATTATAATATTTCATAATTATAATTATAAACATAAAAAATCCCTATAAATAATGATACTGTAACATAAAAACCTTACCGCATTGGTATCTTTTAAATAATATTAAATATTAAATAATAAAATAAAACCAAATATTGAATACCATTAAAATAAGGATATTTTTGATATAACATGTCAAAAGTTTAGTACATACAACTCATAAGAGAATATAGATTCATAACATAACATATGTCTAAATGAAAAAAATGGAGTCCAAAATCTCGTATGGAATTTGTAACTCTTGAACCATATATCTAGTAAAAAAGAGAAATTCAAATGGATATGTAAAACAAAATAATTTTCAGGAGGATAATGATAAATTACATTTATGGGATTGATATAAACCACATAAAAGAAATACATGGTGAATGTGGAATGTGTCTCATGGAAGAAAAAAGTGAACTGAAATACCACATCTCTTTAGGAATCACTTGAATTATAAGAACAATTATTGAGTATAAAAAATAGAATCACCAAATTTCATTAAATTAAGTATATTATTGTTAAAACATTTTTAAGGGGTATCATATACAATAAAATAAATAAAGAAGTGGTGAATATGACATAAGTCTCCTACAAATAAAAGAGGGACTATAAATACCTTACCTTATGTCTCGATTTTCTTCATATACATTCGAACCTCTATTATAATAAATATAAGTTTAAAATTAATATATTAAATATAAATTACTATAAAAATATAACCTTATAATATTTACTTATGATTATTAATTCCCCATATATTAATAATTCGATGTTAAAATCAATACTTATTATAACTGATTTTTATTTCTTATATGTTTTGACTTGTTATTTTTATATCATCATAAATTGACAAGGGTTCCATGATTTGAAAATTTTTAACAATTATATAAAAATTATATAAACTAATCATATTTTTATTGATTTTAATATATAAGAGTTAGTGATAAATAATTAAATAAACTATTTATAGACAAGGTAGGTTGTTTGTACGCATGAATCAGGTCTCCATTTTCTCAACAGAATAGAAAAATGATGGATAAATAATGTATTATTATTATAGAATATTTTTTTATTAAATATATATCATAAAGTCTTATTAAAACCTTCTCATATTACCTCCCATGTAAAGAGTATGTAATGAAACAAATTACATCGCTTCGCAAGGCGGTGGTCTCTCGTACACACGAACACCATTATAGTTCCCCCCATAGAATGGAATTTAAGAACATATATTTTAATTAATTATTTAATAAGAATAATTATATTAAAAATATCATATTTATTAATTTTATATATCCTTTTGACCAACCAGTGAAAAAAACGAGAACAATTCACATTGGTTCATGAGGCGGTAGTTTTATGTACACAGGAGTGATGTTGTTGCTTTCCAAAAGATTGGGAGGTATGAATGTATATCTAGTAATATTATTATATATTTATAATAATATAATAAATATATTATATAATCATTACATTCATCATTATATCTAGTCATGGGAGGTTGTGATGGAAAAAAATAACATCTATTCGTGAGGTGTCAACCCGCTGTACATATGAATGATGATTTTGTATCCCATTTGATGGATGAAGAGATGTATATAGGTGATTAAATTAACATAATAACATATAATTATATTTTAGATACTTTTTACACTATATTTTAGTAATTTAAAAATATTTTATTGGGTCAGAATAAGAAAAAAATAAGCGCTTAGTTAAAAATACAACATCTTCTTCAGAAAACATCTTTAGGTTTAACCTTTGTCCCTCATAGATTGGATTTATGATATCAAAATATCCTACTGGATATGGGTAGGAAATTAGGTAATAAAATAGTGATGGTATTTTCTAGGCCATATTATTTTGGATGTGTGAATAGAAGATGAGAGGGGTGGCGTTTTATAAGTGAGGTGAGTGGAATAATAATAATTTTTTAAATGAAAAAGGTGTAACCACATTTTTTACATGACACAAGGATAAAAAATGGGACATTGTAAAACCATAGAGCATATAAGGTCTATATATGGACATAAAAGGTGTTTTCAAAAAATTTCTAGGTCATTTATAGCTTATTTATATAGTCTAACCCCTATAAACCCATTTTAAACTTAATAACATTAATTTCTTTTTACTTTTTGTACTATTCATAAATGTAAAAAATTAGGTTGAAATGATTACATAATATAAATTATGATGATTTTAAATATTTAATATTTATTTAAAAATTCCATTCAAATATGGTGAAAATTCTAATTTAAAATTAATCATGTAGACACAATGAAAAAGCGGACTTCTAAAGATAAATGATTCAAATGGTTATAAAGATTGTATTTAAATATTAAATATGGAATTAATTATAATGAATTTAATTGGTTTAATATATATATATATAATTTAATTAATTTTACTTTTAAAATGATATTAATATAAAATGTATGTGGTAAATTCCTTTAATAAAAGGCATTTATTTAATAATAACCATTAATTTCTACTACTAATAGAAATATTGACCTTTTTAGAAAATTCTCAAAAATTCATCTTGAGATAATATTTACATTATGATATAAAGATAGAATTATATTTTTTCAAATACATGTGAGAAATATTTTTAAAATATTTTTTTAAAAACCATGCAAAATGCGACAAACCTGCTTTTTAGAAAAATATAGGTTTTAAGCATAAAATTTGATTTACATTATCTCATGCCTAGAAAAAACATAAAATAATTGTTAAATATTATAATTAATATATTATATATATAATTAATTAATATCATTCAAAATAAGTCATTTGTTTAATTTTTTGATCTAAAAAAATTTGGGTGCATAAAAATTGTTTTTCGTTTATAGATTTTCTTTTTTATCAAACGACTCTTAATTTAATTTATAAATAATTGATCACCAATGAATTAATTGTATAAATATGTCAAACCAGATATTTTTCATAATTTAGTTAATATTATTAATATATTTCATTCTAATATATTGGTGATAACAATCATATTAAATAATAATATTTCAAAAGTATGTCAAATTTTTCTAAAACTTAGTGTCATGTGTAATGAATGATAAAATTTTTGTTCAATTTAAAAAAAAATATAAACTTGGTGTTTCATGTAAGTGAAGATATAGGAAGGAACTAAATTTATTTTGAAAAAAAAAATTCCACAAAAATCTTTGGGTTTTTAGCCACTACCAATGATGTCCATGAAAATTTATAGTATAAGAAAGCCTAAACACAATGTGACATTTAAAAAATTAAGAAATATTAAATTTCAATAATAATAAATATGTCACAGCCATGGGTAATACACATACATTTTTGTGTATGTATACATGTATTATCCAGATCAAATGTGTATCTAAACATACACGATTAATCATATGTCTAATGGTGGATATTTTTAACATTCTTATTAGGTATCAAATCATTTATATTGATTGTAATATGATGATACAAGAACATGGGATTTTCTATCTCCTACCTATACGATATCATCCCAAACAAATCATGATCCAAGATCAATTCAATTTAATTAAAATAATAAGGTGTTCTATGCTTGTATGGTTAATGCCCAATAGTTTGGAAACCCATGATAAACATACATAAACGGTGTATTAAGACCACAATTTCTTTAATATATCTCAAAAATTTTCCCACAACCCAAGGGTTTAATGGATTAGTGTCTTAGAGGTTAGATATAATTTTTTTTCACAAAACTTGTGATCATTTCCCTATAACTATGATTTCCCACAACATATTACAAACATCTCATATGATATAATCGTCTTCATAACCTGGGAATGGAAACATATGAAATGGGTGAGCATAAATTCCTTTTAAGGGATATATATCAACTACTCATAGCAATTAGTTCACAAACATGAGGTAAAAAATGATCAAGGGAGAAATATTTAAATAATAATTGAGGGATAATATGTGATAATCAGAAAACATGATTTATGATTATGGTTCATGGAATAAAAACAAGAGACCCATTAAAGGTCAAAAAAATACTATTTATAATCATATAATGAAAATCAAACAAAAAATTAAATAATAACATATTAATGTTATATATATTTAGAACATGGAATATCATAATAATTTTTCATTTCCTAGAGATAAATAATAACTTAGGAAAAATATATGTCACAAACATAAGAATAAAGAAGCGTATCATAGTGGACTAGGAATCACCACTTGAATCCCATAACATAGTACAAAATCCATCCCTACCTAATTATCATTGTTAAGAGAGGATTCTCTACGGGATCCCCATAGTGGAGTGAGAATTTCTTTTTTGATCACTATAGTGAAGTGAGTATTCCTTTCTTGACTCCCATAGCAGAGGGAGTATTATATACTTGATTAACATAGTTTTCTCATGATATATAATACCATTACCAATTAATTTTCATTTTATATAGGACCCAAACTATCTTAATATATACATATAATATCTATTTAAATATCAAATAATTAATCATTTCATGATAATATGAGGGAGTGAGAATGGGTTTTGAAATAAATCTAAATGACATCATAAAAAACATGATTATTGGATTCAAAAATATTGTTCACGCAAAAGGTGTATTTCAATAGTGGTCCTATGGGTATATTTATGATCAATTACCACATTATTTAATAATCCTTTAAAAATGTAGTACAAATCATAATAAAATATTTTATTAAACAATTATTCTTAATCTCACCTAAACATATGATTTTCAAGTCACATACAAAAAATAATTTTTTTGATTATATAGATAAAATTTACTAAAAAATTTATTCTAAACAAATTACCATAAAGATACCCCCATATAAATTAAATCACACATGAAAATGTGATCTATAAGGGAAGAATATATGATCATAATAATTGGAATAATTTTGAATAATTTTAAATTTCTTTACATAAATTGAAAATCATTAAAAGAATAATGAATCCATTTTATAAAATTAATAAAGGGGAGTAATGAATCATTAGAGATCAAATATTTATTTTTATAATAGTTAATGAAAAACATTGGAGGTAAGTAAAATCCTGGATATGTATAAAAAATCCATTAATAGTGATATGAATTATTCATAATAAAATTAAATATTTATATAAAATAATAGATTCATCAAGGAATATGAATTTTTTGTTAAACAATATTTCCCTATAAATTAAGATTAAAATAAAAAATAAAATCATTATAGGTTAAAATATACCAATCAAGAAATATAATAGTCGAATATGAATGAATATGTATCAAGGAAAATATATTAGCCATGAAAACCCCATAGCTTTTTTCTTCATGGTTGAGATTTCTCTAATATCCTATAAAAATGTAAATATCATAGTATTATATTTAAAAAAATTTTTCATATAATTTAACTATTCATATACATTATTTATGATCAATTATTGTGAATGTATTATTCAGTTATCACTTATTTTTATCGTCGGGTGTTTGTAATGTTAGTTG
Source organism: Viscum album (assembly GCA_963277665.1). Classification (NCBI taxonomy): domain Eukaryota; kingdom Viridiplantae; phylum Streptophyta; class Magnoliopsida; order Santalales; family Viscaceae; genus Viscum; species Viscum album. The sequence continues at coordinate 1,852,351,212 of OY728156.1, forward strand.
TTTTCTTCTTGAATTAAGATTTTGATTTTTACACCCTTTCTTTGATTCCAAAGTTTCCGTTACAAGGTAAGGAAATATAATATAATTTTTTTTATAATGTCCTATAATTTTATAATCTATCATATTATTCCTTTTACACTTTTCATGAAAAGAAAATAATGAATTAGTTTTTCTGTCAATATTGATGGATTATCTAATAAGTAAAATTTATTTTTCTGTTGTGAATCAAGAATAATATACATGATATTTATTACTAATATATATCAAATTTACTAATCAATTTTAATTTACATCCAGGCATAAATGTAGTAGTGAAAAATAGAATGTATTGTTTCATCGAGGTGGTAGTATGTATGTATGCGTTAATGGTGATTTTCATTCCTATAGAATTGGAGAAAGGAGTAATATGATTTATTATTTGTTGAACCCAAATAACGTTAAAAAATACATTAAAAATATTTTAAATTCCTTATTATTACTATCAATTTAAGATGGTTATGGGAAACAAAACAAGTTAGGTCATGGAGGTCTTAGTCCGCACATGTACACAATTGACGTGTTTTCTTTTATTATGGGTAAAGGGATAGGTGGTTAGTCAATATTTACATAATATAATAATAATAAATATAATTGAAATATTAAATTATTCAAATATGGTTTGGGGAAATAAATTTTATATTGAATGGTAATATAAATGAATGTCATTGAAAACATTGAACATACTTTGAGAACATTAGATTTTCCTTGGAGGAATCCATTTAAATAAAGGATTAGGCCATTATTTTTTGAACCGAAGCATAATAAAGTGAAAAAGTACTCTAGGATATGGAATAAGGGATTTTTTTCTAGATGAATCCATATTATTTAGTGGTTTTGAAGGGGCGGTGAGAGGAATCCTTTTTAATTGTATAAAATAGAAATTATATTAATATTTCATCTTAATATGACTGGATTACATATGAAACATTCAAATGTGGCTCAAAAAATATGACATCATTGAGTGTACTTTGAGACAAGGGCGAAACTTTATCAAAATCACAATTATAATCATGTTTCTAACATGTTTCAAACCCTTTATCCCTTGAATTTTTACATTTTCCATTTAATATTTTACAGTGGTAGATATTTTTTTTGTTTAAGTTAACTCTATTATTATTCCTAAAAATAAAGTATTAATAATTTGATAATATAGAAACATTTGTTTTACATTTTAAATCCATTTTTAATAAATCAATTTAAAATTTATTTAAATTATTATTAATATAATAATTGTATAATGTATTTAAATTATTTTTGAGAAAAATATTACAAGAGTTTTTAAATTAAAAATGTGTTGTGATCAACAATAATTATTTTAAAAATGTACAATTTAAATTTTAAAATATATATTTTGTCAATAAAATGTCTTAAAAAATATATATGTTTTACTTATATTCAAATAATGTCCCAAAATTCACAGTATCAGTATATTTCAATGTTCTCCCTAAAATAAATTTTATTATAAAATTATAAAAAATTAATGCTAGAATAATTTTAGATAATACAAATAAATAAAAAATCATTTTATTTTTATGTAATTTATCTTATATATTATATAAATTTAGTTTTAAAATTAAAATAAAAAATAAAAGAACATGGTTTTTTATTTGAAAAATGAACCATCAAAATATTAAGTGTTCTTATTCTTATTGCATATCAATATATAGTTTTAATAATGATAATATATTCATTCATGTAATTAAATATTATATATTATCAGTGAATATAAGTCAATTTAGTTATTTTTGTTAAAATATTATAATGTTTTAAAAAAATTAATTTGATAAAGATGAATTCATTTAATTATTAAACATAATTTATTCTTTATCCTCAAAATACACGAATATTGGGTTTATTAATAAAATTTTATTTATTTTATGGTTTTACTATTTTTATAGTTTTCTTATCTAATTTTCCATAGTTCAATTGTTTTCTTTGTTTCATTTTATGTAAGAAATTAAAGATAAAATTAATTTAGAGAGAAAATATATATTCCAAAATCCTACATCATCACATTCTACCCCCTTATAAAGAATTTATTAATCCAAAATAATTATTACTAAGGAAGAAACAACTGAGGGTCCTTTAGCCTCATTATATCCTCATATTCCCATGGATCCTATTTAAACATATGATTCCTCCATAGAAATATTTCGAGATGAGTGGTCTCTCTCTACAACACATTATCTCTTCGATATGAAATTTCTACTGGTTCTTTCTCATATTAGAGATCATATTCGAATGGAAAAAATAATAATTCCAACAAATGTGATGGTTCTGGTATATGGTTCACCAAAAAATGAACCATAGAACACATATTTTACTAGGCATGGGTCATGAGGGAGTTCTAAGTTAACAACTACTACCCCGACATGATCATTGATCTCAAAGATACCAATATTAAAAGGTATCAAATTACCTATCTTTTTGAATCTAATCACTCAATTCCATGGAGATATATGGAGGAATAAATTTTTACCCACATAAAACTATATATATTTTCTATGATTATATACATAACTCATTTTCAAAATTTTATTAATCTTTTATGTGCTACTGAATGGTTTGAACATTATAAATAATTTCATAGTTATGTTTTGGACCTATCAACTTCCTCTATCCATCTGTATCACGACATTTTTGAGTGTTACACGTCATCCCATAAAGATCCTTATATGTTTCCATATGAAGGTAAAAATGGAAATACATTTTATATGGGAACTCTACCAAGGAGATGTGTTGATCAAAACATCCATTTAATTCCATAAAATAAGATCTATTTATATACATAAAAGTTTAGATGACCTACTCAGACTAATAATTTGTATGAGCATTATAAGAACGGTTGAAAACCAATATTATCTCTAATGGTTTCAGAAGTCTTTTACAAACCTCAATATAAACCTAAAATTTTTAATATATACAATGTATAGTTTATCTTTATGATGTCTTAACACTTATATTTTATATATTATGCGTATTTGACAAAGATAGAAATTTTTTCATAGTTATACAATTCGCTGACATTGTTAAGTGATTGACTGCATCCCGAGTGAAATCAACTCATCTCTTTCTCCTTTGAAATTAACATATTAAAAACGTATAATGCTTAGCCTCTTATTTCCAGTCGATCTCCCTTATTAAAATAGTGAGGTTGTTCTACCAATCACATATAAACCATTAAAAAACATTACAATATTTTAAAACCTTCCAAAACAACCATTATCCTACTCCACAAATTCCATAATTGTAATTCTCCATAATTTCATCATTGTAATCCAATTCAATTTTTTTTTGTATTTTCAAAGAATCACATTTATTCCTGAGTGAGAACCTCACAAAATTCAAATCACCAAATACAAAATTCATACAAAAGCACCCGGCAACCACTTTCAAGCAACCCCAAGGATTCAAATTTAAAAAATATGCAGTTCAAATTAAAGTAGTAAAACATCAATGCCTCGGGCTGCGAACTGCCTAGAGCCGCGCACCCTGAATATCACCATCCCAAAGTTGTATCACTGCGCTGTCGAATGGTGGAACCAAAACGGAACCCATTGAAAACAATCAACCATGAACGTGGATCCATCGACCACCACGCCGGAACGACCATCACCGAACTGAAAATACACAGTAATGAAAACATACCAGAACACGGAACCACCACCAAGCGAACATCTTCATACCACCACCTCGACCAGGGATGTAAATAGCACGCAAAACCAGAATGAAAAGGAAGAGTCGCCGAACAAAACCAGGAACCAGATTATTCGAAACCAAATTCAAAAGGAAACCCCCGTAACTGGAACCGCAAAACGATGCCCACACACCAACGTAGTCATCACCACTGGAGAGGCACCACCACCCAGCGACGCTGTGTCCACGCCGTCGTCGTAACAACACCGGAGCAGATCGAACCGCAAATCCCAACCAGAAACACCATGCGATTCAACCATACCCTAGACAAATCAAAAAGGGCAAAGAAACACGAAAAGAATACAAATCCACGATGACGGACGCAACGCTCCACCGCAAATCCGAACAGATCCCGTCGCCGCCTTCGCAATCTCGCTCGGAGATCTCATCGAACCTTCGCGCGCGCCCCCAGCCGGCACAGACGAAGCGTCGGCCCTCGACCAGAATCATGTTTGGTCTTCCCCATTTTGAACAAGGATTCCTCTATTTCACTAGAAATTATATTAATGGAATAGTTCAAGATATTTTTCCACTTTTTATTGAAAAGTGCATAAACTATCTCCATACTGACGATGATTATTTTTAACAACTTCATTAGAAATACCCAATAGGGACAAATACGATGTAGTCTATTTCTAATTTTTGAAGTTGGTTTGTTAATTATAATCATTAATAATGCTATGGGTATGGTCACCTTGAAATATACTTTGAAACCGTAAAAACGGTTACCACTATAGTGTCACACTCATTGGTTGGTAATGTTTCACCCTTGTGAAATGGTATTCCAATCATACCACATCTGGATTTCTCAAAACATCCTTCCTCATCTTTTGTTTGGATGGTGTATCCATAAAAACCATCACGATGTCTTGTAAAAAATCCAGACATCAGGAAATCTGGTTCATTATTATACACCAAAAAATAATCACTTATTCTTTTTAACTATCCACTAGTGAAAAAACCATATACTTATTTTTTGTAAATTCATATCATCCTTTGGGTTTCTAAAAAATAACCCCCATTGGAATTTTTGACAAGATTCCATTTCACATATCCTCCACTTTATTGGAAATGAAATTCAAAGGGATCTTAATATTCCATGAGTTTGGGGGATTTTCCTTTGATTTTAAATCATTTGAGTGAATGGGATCATCTTATTTTAATTTTCAAAATTCTCTACCCATTGAGGTATGAGAAGAAACAACAAGAAAGGTTAAATTACCATAGTATTTAACAACTAATATGGTTTCTTAATTTTGTCCAAATCCCACTATGAGGATAGGGAGGACTTACTTATGTTATGTTGTAAACCCCAAGATAGTCTCCATTATGAATTAATTTTTCCTAGAGGTACATTCTGTGAATATAAAACTGGGCACCTAAGAAGTAAATAAACCCTCAAATACTATTGATCATAGGATAAATTTTGGAAACAAGAGTTTTTATTGAAAAAAATATTTGATTTACATGTTACTTGTGAATACCATTTAAGAAATCATCGCATATTATTTTTTAACTTCTTTATTAAACTAGTGGTATCCACCATTTTTTGAAAAAAATTAATAGAAAACATTTATGAACAATGTTTTGGGATCACACTCATTTATATAGATATTGATTCTACATGTTTTCCAATTCTTACCCACAAAACTAGCTTTGTGTGATATTACCCAAACAGGGTGGGTTGGGTGAATCTTGGTATATAGAGGGATTATGAAAATCAAACTACACTTTCTTCAAAGGTCTCACTTAAACATAATGGATCTTGACCTACAAAATTTAAGTCAAACATGTTATTCTCTTTTATAATATGATATTTAAGTTACATGATCTATTTTGGTGTGAATGAATACATAAAAAAGGTATATGAGAATATACATTGTTCATCCTCATAGGGAAATGTGGATGGAGCATGCATAATTTTTTTTTCATAAACCAAATTTCAAAAAATTCCACTGCTCTTAAATTAGGTCACTTCACATATAATGGGTTAGTCTAGGTAAGTCCTTTCTAAGGATAATTACCTTAAAATGTCTAGGGACCTCTCACTACATCCATAAGATCACACCCTTTAAAATTTATTCCATTTATCTCTTTGGTTGATAAGAACACCTTCATATGGTTCATGGAATTGTCTGTCCCTTATCCAGTAACACATTCTTTTATTACATCATCAGGTATGAATGGATGGCATATGGACTTTCTGATGGGATACTCCTTTACAATCATTGAATATATACATCCAGTACCTTCTTTATCTTCTTCTAGAGTTAATTTATAATTAAAAATCCCTTAAATTTATTTTTAAAAATATATTTTTTATTCTATATAAGGGTTATCAATGGATTATAATATCCTTATTCTTTCCATCTACTCTTCTAGAACTCCTCTATTTATCCCCTAAAATTTGAATATGAAATTTTATTACTATTCATACTATTGGTTCTGGATGATCTAATATCTTGAAATAATGATTTCATGTTCTTAATAAAATCGAAAACTATTAGGATAATTTTGGTATATTAAAACTACACATTACTCCCATGATCTACATCTAATAATTTCTTAACTATAGTTCTCCAAATCTAATTAATGGAAAATTTTCAACAACTTTAAGTGTGTGTTAAATCTCCATTGAAATCACAAGACTAATGATACAATTTTTTTGAATCTGGGTTGGTTCATTATCTAAAATTAGGACACAAGATGTATGGATTAAATTTAGACATTTCAAAATAAACATTATTATTTATCCTCAAATATGCATATAACAATTATGAACAACCCTCAATATGACATATCAAAAAACCACTATCCTTTTTCCATACAAAAAATGAGCTCTATGATGTCGTCCACTTCTGTTGGAATTTTTTTCTTGAAGACTCACCCATTGATGAGGAATAATATTTAACACCATGAAAACTATGGTGGTATTCCCCATGTTTTCTATGAACACTCATAATCTAGTAAGTCCACATCTATAAAATGTAAAATTAGTTGGTATCATCCTTTAAATGAATTTAATCAATGTAGAATAACTATTTGACTATAACCACTACATCAATCAACTTTTTCCTTCCCTTTTTCACTAGGTCTACATTTTACTAAAATACCCACTATCAAGTAGTGAAAGGGATTTAACCTTTTATCACTAAACATTACTCACACTATTACTATACTGTCCGTGGCTATTTTTCTTAGGTAAACTAGAACTCCACCACTAGACCCACTATGGTTTGGCCCCTTTCCAATTAACCATGATATCATCATCCATAAATACATGACCAATTATATGCCCATAGTCACAAGGAAATAAAGTTTTAATAAACAAAAAAAACCACCAATATAACGTGACATGATTTGGTTGATTATGTTTCACTCTTTCTATAAGAATCATCATATCATTCAACTTCCAAATAAACTCTATACATCCTTCCTCTCCCATTATGTGGATAATTTTATTACTCATAAAAATTAAATATTCCTTGTAAATGAATTTAAACAAAAATAAATCATAACAATTTCTAACAATCCCCTATGCATCCCCTCTTCTTATTAATAATAATCTTGTTATCAAAACCAAAAATTCTATAAAAAAATACAACTTAGACCATTAGGATTCCAAAAAATATCCCCATTTAATTTTTATTAGAAGAATCTATTATCAAAATTCTCCCTATTTATGGAAATTAAATTCAAGGGGATATTAATACATCTTCGAATGAGGGAATTTTCCTTTGACTAATAATCACCCCATAGAATGCGGTAAAATTTATTTTATTTTTAACCATTTAACCCCTTTGATGTGCATAATTAAACTCAAATAATTATCAATTACCACATAATATTCAACTTCTATGAGGTATTACCCATTTACAAAAACTACCCTTATAATGATAGGGATGAATTCTTTATATTGTGTCATCCACATTATGTTAATATCCACTTCCACTGCATTTAATATATAAACTTATTTAGTTATTTTAAAACTCATAACTTGATAAATCAAAAAATCCCCTTAAAATACTGAGATTATACTTGATGTTGGAAAAAATGTTTTTGTAACGAATAATAGGTCATCATTTTCACCCATAAATTGTAATTAAAAACTAATAACAATTTTGGATTTTTCACCTCTTGACATAGCCTATGATCTTTATGAATAACACACCAAACCATTAGTAGATGCCAATAATAAACATTTTGTGAGGGATATACCATATTACAGATAAAATAAAACAACCTATTACTAATATTTGGCCCCTTAATAGGGTATTAGAGCAAGAGTACCCTAGGATATGGGGGGTAATGAAATATGGGTATGGAGAGTTCTTATCCAATTAAAATGATTACTTACTAAATGTAGTTATTTCACTAAAAATATATTGACCACTCAATAATTAGACTCAAATTTTATTGTATTGTACTTGATTAATATTATATTTCATGATCTTTTTAAGTGATCATAAAAAATACAACATGGACATGGGAATTTACATGGTTCACTATCACTATTACACATCTAAGGATCACACATGAGTGATGTCTCATGCCCCAAATTATTATAAAGTGTTCTTATATTATTAGGGTCCAATATGTATATATATAATATGATTAAGAAATGTACCTCATTTCCACAGATCACTACATTAAAATTTTTAGGTACAAAACACCTCTTACCTAGGGTCACTCCATAAAATATTCCTTCCACTACTCACTATAGTGGAAAGGAACACCTTCAAGCAGTTTATGGACTTGTTAGTCCATTCCATAACATCATGTTGACAACTATCATCCTTTGTTATGAATGGATTCTCTATTGATATCATTTTGGGATTCTCATCTATAATATATGAATATCACCCTATAGAACACTCTTCTACTTCCAAAGTCAATTGAGAATTCCTCCTTAAATTTTTATTTGCACAAGAATATCTCCCACTTTATGGTAAAAGAATTCAATGGATTACAATCTCCTAATTTCCAATCCCTAGCCTAGAACTCTTCTATTTTTCAATTAAAATCTATTAAAAAAATATGTGCACTATTTATCACATTACTCTCCATTGATTTAAATTCATGAAATAGGGAGTCCTTTTTGTTAGTCAACTAGACACTTATCAAAATTATTATGGGATTCTAAATCCTTCTATAAATAAAAATATCTTTCTCTATTAATGATATAATTTTATTCACCAATATCAAATTCATGGTCAAAATTCATCACATTTTAATCTGAATTAATTATCCATTTAATTCAGAAAACCAACTCTAAAGTCACTATTGAATTTGGATTGGATCATGGTCTAGAATCAATCCAAAATATAATTGAAAAAATTATGAAACATTCATGTATCACTATTATTTATTTTTACAAAATCACTATGTAAGCTAATAGAACACCCTTAATCCCAGTGTTGTGAAAAATATATAGTTGTTTTACCTATAAAACAATAAGAACTATGATGTGGTCGTCTTATATAGTCCATTTTTTCTTTAGTCTCCACTGTTTAAAAATGTCCACCATTGAAAACCACTACACAAATTGTGGGATTACCTTTGTTTCACAAGGATAATTGTAAGCCACAATATCCATTATTATAAAATGGACCACACTATGTGGATGTTCATAAACATTAGGTATTCAATGTAACCACTATTTCATCTAAGAACACCACCACTATATTGTTGGGAATTCCCTATTTTTCACAGGGAATCCCCCGTTGCACCACAATCACCACTATGATATGATTCTGCATTCTTGGATATATTCACTCAAAACATCATGAACTATAGACATGCTAGCCTTGATAATTTTTAACAAGTGAAATGGAACACCACCACTAGGACCACTATGGTGTAGCCCCTTTATGGTTTCTCATATTGGGATAATCCATCATAACATTCCCAAAGATATATGCATGGTCATGTAGAAATATCCTTTGACACAAAAAGAACAACTAACACTATAGTGTGGTAATATTTGGTTGGAAAATTTTCAATATTATGTAATACTCTTCCAATCTATCCACATCTATATTACCTATAGACTCCCTTTCTGTTAATATTGTGGGATGATGTATCCAGTAAGACAAACATCAAAATTCCTTATCAAAATATATAAACGTAATGAAATAATGTTAATTTTAATCAATCCTCTGTGAATAATATTTTCCTATTAAAAATAATCTTTTTAATAAATTCAACACAACCTATAAACAAATACAATAGAATCATTCTATATTCAGAAAAATGTCCCACTTTGATTTTTTTAACAAGATTCCATTTTAATTCTACCCCCACATCATTGTAATTAAATTTAAATGGGTCTTAATATTCCATTAGGTGAGTTGATTTTTATTTAAATATCAAAAAAATAATAATCATGGTATCCTCTTCATTTAGATTTCTAAATTGTATCACCTTTATATATGGGAAGAAACACTATGAAATCTCACACTCCACCCTTAAAAATCATCTTCCAAGAGTGAATCCTCATGGGATTTAGCCTCCCCAATGATGATAGGGATAAATTATTCATCTTACGTGTTCTAAAATAATAAAATCATCATCCTTAATAAATCTTATCTAGATATTAATTGAATATATTTACCACTTGGAATAAGAGAATTCAACAAATCCTTTGAGCCTGTAGTTCCTTAGCATGGTGTAGGAAAAAGTGATTTTTTAGAAAATAATAAGTTTATTAATGTCACTCACGAATACCAATGAAGCAATCATTAAATATTTATATTTTTAATTTATGAAAAAACATTAGAGATCTATATATTGCACACCAAAATTATTATAGATAAAATTAATGAAAAGTATGTGAGGATCATACCACTTCATAAAGTAATTGATACCAATTTTTAAAAATTATTGGTCCCATAATAAGGGCTTAATATGAGATTACACAATGATGGGGGTTAATAACTGTACACAGAGTTATGAACCAATTTAAAAAATTATTTAATTATATCCTCACATTCTATAAATTGATTTTTACCTCCAAACATTGGGGGTATCTTTTTATGCTCTTCTACAAGCTGACCAGTTAGGTTCTTGATCTATTTTTGTGTGCGTGAATAAACTAAATTCGTAAATAAAAATTTAAATGGTTCAGCAGCACTATGATATATCTAAGAATCATGAATTAGTGATATTCTATGCACCAAACCCATATAAAGATGAAAACTACTCATATGGACATTCTCCTTGCAATGGTTATAGGATATTCCACTATTTTCCATATGTTACTACATTATAATGATTAGGGAAAACAAACTACATCCCAGGGGTCTCACAAATGGAAATTTACTTCATTGGTTCCCATCGATATAATGGATAAAAACATAACATTTTATGTAATTTATTTTCCTTTATCTATAATCATATTATTAGATTTCATTCTTAGGTATAAATTCATGGTCAGTTGACATATTGATGGGATGATCCCCCACAATGAGTGAAAATATCCTTGAATCATATTCTTATACTACTAGAGTGAATCTAGAATTACACTTCACATTAATATTTTCAAAAAAACCCTTCTACATGTTTGGTAAAGTATTAAATATATAAAACTTTAATTTATCCTTCCATCCAATCAGATCGAACTCTATTTTTCTCTTATGAAATTTATATATAAAATATTCTAATTGTTTATCCTCTTACTACAATTCAATATCCATTCTAGACATAGTGATTCCATGACCCCAATAACCATGTCACCTGTCAACAACATGAAAAGATTTTAAAGCCACCACGAAATCCATTGATCATACTCAATGACTTCTATATCTGTTTCATGGATACAATTCATTACATTTTGTGCATGAATTACATCTCCATTTAATTAAACTATGTAGTGATGTAATTAGTAATTAATTTGGTTTTAATCATGATAGAAAAATTATACACATGATGTGTGAAAAAAATCTGAACTATTCATTCATCATTATTATGATTTATCATTATATATACCCATCACCAATCGAAACTCCCTTCAAAATGATGTAATGAAAAACTTATGGTTGTTTTTCCTCCAAAATAGTATAGTTTTTATTTTTTTCCTATTCTGTTGGAAATTTTGACTAGGATATATTCATTTTGACTGTGAAAAAAATTAAACACAACCACGTTAATTGTGGGATTCTACATGATTCCTAAAGACACTCATAAGCCACCACATCCACCTATAGGATGTAGACAATCCAGTGATGGATTATTTGAGCTACATCAGTTTATTGTGGCACATAACATATAATAATACCAGCATCACATTCATGTTTGGAATTTATTTGTTTATCGAGACTATAAAATTTCACCAAAATAACCACTAGGGTGTGGCTCAATATCTTTGGACATTTTTAATCATCTCAATATGGTCTACAACCATACCAGACATAACTAATTTACAAAAGTGCACTCTAAGTCCACCACCAGGACCACTAATGTTTGGTTTCATTATACTTTCCCATATTGTGGTATTCATTATAGACATAAAAAAATATATTGGAATTTTCACATGGAAATATAATTTGAAATGAGGAACCCAACCACCACTAATGTGTGGAATTATTATGTTAGTCGTGTTTCACTCTTATGTAATACTCTTCCAATCACCCCACTTCCTAATTTCTTCAATATGTCATTCAACGTACATTATCTAGATGATGTATAAAAAATAAATAACCTTCAATATTCATTTTGAAAAAAATCTAAAATTCAAGAAAATAATATAATTATTAAAAATATTCTAAGAATCACCTATTCTTTTTAAAATACCTCTTATCAAAAAATAAATCATATTATTTCAATAGAATAGAACACAATATTATAGGATTTCTAATAATTTTTGAATTACATAAGTCATTTATGTGTCCATTGGTATACCCTATATGGTGTAAAAATTGCCTAAAAGGATACATTTTCTGATATATTTCAAACATTATGAACTTGGATATAATTTTATTTTTATGGTCTTTATAACATTTCTAAAATACGCATCATATCCTTCCTTTCACATAGAATATATGATAATTTTACCAATGAAAACAACCAAAAATTTGACATGTTAATCAATAAAGGCATTATTTATCAAATAATAAAATATAGAAAGAGTGTTTTTAAGACCAGAAAGAATTTTTATAAGGTCATTATGTCAATATCTTGCACAGAAAGATATAATGGGTACAAATTCCCTCTATAACATCAATTGATTATATATAGATCAATTTAGAATCATAGAGAATGATTGAGATCATTTATTTTTTTAGATATACAACCAGTAGATGATAGATAAGAGTTCTTATAAATTGTTATATTGTTAAGTCTATGATAGTCATTGTTGAAAAAAATTGATCCATCATTATTTTTAACTAATATTATTAGTGAACCCCGTAGAAAAACAATTTTTTTATAAAGTACATATATAGATTCTCGGGAAGTTATTAATTTAATTATTTAAAATATATAGGGAAATTATATAAGGATTATAATAAGTAATCATTGAACTTAGTATATGCTTCATTGAAAACTCATACTCACTCTCTTGGGATGTCTAGAATATTCATCAAAAAATACATCAGTATATACTCGTACAGTAGAAATGTTATTAATTTTGACATCATCCTTTATAATTTGAGGAAAGAGTCCCTCATTTAGGGAAATTATAACCCATATAATATAATTTTAACTGCATATATTTTCTTTCATAATATGGTTTGTGATATGAAATTCAATATAATTATTCAAATAATGGATATATTCTATGTGCATGGATAACTAATCCATAAAACAAATCACATAAAATTATTCCAATGGTAAAATAAATATATTTTCATTATGTAACTTCCCACACATCATTATTGGGGTCGAGTTTGATATCATTGATTCTATAATCATACTACCATGGGCTTACACATATAGTTTATTATTCATGGATTGGGACGGTGAATCGATATTCTTAGAAATAATTTTTTATATAAAGAATATGAATAACTAGAATCAAATAAGGAATTTGTAAAATATAGATTGAGGGATGAGTGTACCACGCACCACTTCAATATCATGTTATACCTTAATAGAAGTGATTCCAGATTCTTCTCTTTCCCACCTTATCTTAGAGTATTATAAGGCCTATTCTATTAAAAAGATCATGGGTTTGAGAATTTATATAAATAGTGATAAAAATCATTCAATGTAGAGTATTTATGTGTGGATCACACATTGGTTGGTGACTTATCCCACTCTGATGTGTAATCAGGACCCTCACCATTACAAAAATAGTTTTTTGAAATATATAATTCCAAAAAACACTTTAAACACATTATTTTTGTATTATATTAACTACTTGAGTGCTTCCTAACACATTTTTGGCATGTATGAGGTTGGATATTCTTTTGCCCTTATGTATTATCACTAGAGAAAACATGATATTCAACCTTTATCTACTATTCAGTAAGATTATTGAATCCCCAAATTTCAATTTCCCATATTAATACCCATAAAAGAATCTCATTGTATCTTACACAATATATAATGGATAATACCATTTGAAGAAATTTTTTTAGGATACTAATTAAATTGTTGATATTTCTTTTGAGGTAAGAGAAATAACCTGAGGTGTACCTCAAAAACCTTGTAAATCTCACTTTTTAAGTGTCAATTAACCCATCATACTTTTTTTAGATCAAGGAATTCTATATCTATCTTTATTGAGGAAATATATAAATGTGATTGATGAAGAATACATTATTGAAAACATCATATTTCATAGTCTATAATTCTTCATTTTCCATATCATTCATAACAAATTTCTACTATTGGTTTGCCTCTCCTTCTTGGAAATTTCCATCCAAAATGACCTTAGAATGCTCTTATCACATGAAACAAATGAAATATCATTCCATTAAATTGATTTATTACTCTGTAATTATTGGATTATAAGAGACACAAAAAGGGTGTGAACATTGTAACATAAAATAATCGATATTCTGATTATAATACCATGGTGAATTTTGGATCTCAAAATGATTCAAATTATTATTGAAAGCTTGTGATAGTTGGGTGAGCAAGAAAATGAATTTTTTTTCAAAAAAACCAACCCCATTAGGAATTTTATTTGGATAATGATTTAATATTCAATATTAATAGTCATTTTCATGGTTCATACATTTTCTTGGAATTACCTCAAATTAAAGAATAATTAGGGATATAAGTTATTTAATAAAATAAGGTAAGAATTTCAGATTAGAATAACTAATTCATAAATTATGTTCATATAGACACTTATGAACCTTCATCCATTAATATAGGCCATCCATAGTAATAATTTTATTTGGTTCTCTTACCTAGTTAGTTAAATTCATACTCAAATCCTCTATTATGGTTTTTAAAGATAATGTGATCAAAAAAATCATATCCCCTATGAGTGTAAAATAGGGTGTGATGTTACGACTCATATGTCATGCACTCGATCAAAATCATGTTAATAATTAATCATCCCTTTTTGGGTTATTACCCCTAGGTACATCTATTCCATAACATGATTATAATTATATCAAGTTTAAATGGATTTAACTATTTGGAGAACCATACAATATCTATGTTAAATAATATCAGGATGTTATCATATACATAGGCTTATTCCTATATTTATCACTAATGTTCTATAAAATAATACCCCAAAATATATAATACTTGATCTAATGAAAACTATTAAAATATGATAATAATATAACTAAATAATAAATTTATATCGTGGATTAACTAATACATCTCTGAAAAGGCACAAAACTGAAAGACATAAGTATTAATGTCTTGGAGGATAGATATATAAAAAACATCTTTAAAAACACATATGAACAACTCCCTACAATTGTGAAGCACATGGACATATTCCATATATTTAATAAGATATAATAATCTTCCTAACCCAGGGTAGGGAAAATTAACAATAGGGCCAGCTCGAATGCTTAGTAAGGGAAACATATCAACTAATCATAATAGTTAGATCATAAACATGAGGGAAAATATGAAAGTAATAGAGATATTTGATAAAACAATAATTGGATCACAATTTGTAGTCATAGAACATGATTCTTCATTATGAGTCCATATATAAAAACATAATTCCCCATAAATGACATACTAATATGAATTAGAAACATATAACCGAAATAAATGAAAATAATAAATTTTATTTTGAAAAAGTGGAATAAATTTTGAAAAAACAATATTTTAAATGTTCTACATAACATTAAAATAAATAATATCTTATGAAAATGAAGTGAAACATACATAAGAATGTGTAACATTATTATAGTGGATAAGACCTAACCACCTAATTCCCATAATGAAATGAATTAGGAATCACCAAATTATTCCTATAGTGGATTAGTCAGTTCATAATTCCTCAATGTAGCACCTCACTTAAAAGTAGGACAACCACCAAAATCATGTTTGATCTTCTCCATTTTGAACATGGATTCCTCCATTTCACTAAAAATTTTATTAATGTAATAGTTAAAGATATTTTCCACTTTTCATTGAAAAGTGTATAAACTATCTCCATATCGACAATGAAAATTTTTAACAACTTCATTAGAAATACCCAATAGGGACCAATACGATGTAGTCTATTTCTAATTTTTGAAGTTTTTTTGTTAATTATAAACATTAATAATGCTATGGGATTGGTCACCTTGAAATATACTTTGAAACCATAAACACGGTTACCACTATAGTGTCACACTCATGGGTTGGTAATGTTTCACCCTTGTGAAATGGTATTCCAATCATACCACATCTGGATTTCTCAAAACATCCTTCCTAATCTTTTGTTTGGATGATGTATCCATAAAAACCATCATGATGTCTTGTAAAAAATCCAGACATCAGGAAATCTGGTTCATTATTATACACCCAAAAATAATCACTTATTCTTTTTAACAATCCACTAGTGAAAAAATCATATACTTATTTTTTGGAAATACATATCATCCTTTGGGTTTCTAAAAAATAACCTCCATTGGAATTTTTTGACAAGATTCCATTTCACATATCCTCCACTTTATTGGAAATTAAATTCAAAGGGATCTTAATATTCCATGAGTTTGGGGGATTTTCCTTTGATTTTAAATCATTTGAGTGAATGGGATCATCTTATTTTAATTTTCAAAATTCTCTACCCATTGAGGTATGAGAAGAAACAACAAGAAAGGTAAAATTACCATAGTATTTAACAACTAATATGGTTTCTTAATTTGGTCCAAATCCCACTATGAGGATAGGGAGGACTTACATATGTTATGTTGTAAACCCCAAGATAGTCTCCATTCTCAATTAATTTTTCCTAGGGGTACATTCTGTGAATATAAAACTGGGCACTAGAGAAGTAAATAAACTCTAAAATACTATTGATCATAGGATAAATTTTGGAAAAAAGAGTTTTTATTGAAAAAAATATTTGATTTCCATGTTACTTGTGAATACCAATTAATAAATCATCGCAGATTATTTTTTAACTTCTTTATTGAACCAGTGGTATCCACCATTTTCTGAAAAAGTTTAATAGAAAACATTTATGAACAATGTGTTAGGATCATACCAATTTATATAGATATTGATTCCACATGTTTTCCAATTCTTACCCACAAAACGAGCTTTGTGTGATATTACCCAAACAGGGTGGGTTGGGTGAATCTTGGTATATAGAGGGATTATGAAAATAAAACTACACTTTATTAAAAGGTCTCACTTAAACATAATGGATCTTGAACTACCAAATTTAAGTCAAACATGTTATTCTATTTTACAATATGATATTTATGTTACATGATCTATTTTGGTGTGAATGAATACATAAAAAAGGTATATGAGAATATACATTATTCAACCTCATAGGGAAATGTGTATGGAGCATGCATACAAAATTTTTCTTGAACCAAATTTCAAAAAATTCCACTGCTGTTCAATTAGGTTACTTCACATATAATGGGCTAGTCTAGGTAACTACTTTATGAGGATAAGTACCTTAAAATGTCTAGGGACCTCTCACTACATCCATAAGAACACACCCTTTAAAATTTATTCCATTTATCTCTTTGGTTGATAAGAACACATTCATATGGTTCATGGAATTGTGTGTCCCTTCTCCAGTAACACATTCTATTATTACAGCATCAGGTATGAATGGATGGAATATCGACTTTCTGATGAGATACTCCTGTACAATCATTGAATATATACATCCAGTACCTTCTTTATCTTTTTCTAGAGTTAATCTATAATTATACATCCCTTAAATGTTTTTTAAAAAATATATTTTTTATTCTATATAAGGGTTATCAATGGATTCTAATATCCTTATTCATTCCCTCTACTCTCCTAGAACTCCTATATTTATCACCTAAAATTTAAATATTAAATTTTATTACTATTCATACTATTGGTTCCGGATGATCTAATATCTTGAAATAATGATTTCATGTTATTAATAAACTCGAAAACTATTAGGATAATTTTGGTATTTTAAAACTACACATAAATCCCATGATCTACATCTAATAATTTCTTAACTATAGTTATCCAAATATAATTAATGGAAAATTTTCAACAACTTTAAGTGTGTGTTAAATCTCCATTTAAATCACAGGACTAATGATACAATATTTTTTGAATCTGGTTTGGTTCATTATCTAAAATTAGAACACATGATGTATGGATTAAATAAAGACATTTTAAAATAAACATTATTATTTCTCTTCAAATATGCATATAACCATTATGAACAACCCTCAATATGGCATATCAAAAAACCACTATCCTTTTTCCATACAAAAAAGGAGCTCTATGATGTGGTCCACTTCTGTTGGAATTTTATTCTTGAAGACTCACCCATTGATGAGGAATAATATTTAACACCATGAAAACCAAGGTGGTATTCCCCATGTTTTCTATGAACACTCATAATCTAGTAAGTCCACATCTATAAAATGTAAAATTAGTTGGTATCATCCTTTAAATGAATTTAATCAATGTAGAATAACAATTTGACTATGACCACTACATCAATCAACTTTTTCCTTCCCCTTTTCACTAGGACTACATTTTACTAAAATACCCACTATAGAGTAGTGAAAGGTATTTAACCTTTTCTCACTAAACATTACTCACACTATTACTATACTGTTCATGTCTATTTTTCATAGGTGAACTAGAACTCCACCACTAGACCCACTATGGTTAGGCCCTTTTCCAATTAACCATGATATCATCATCCATAAATACATGACCAATTATATGTCCATAGTCACAAGGAAATAAAGTTTTAATAAACAAAAGAACCACCACTATAATGTGACATGATTTGGTTGATTGTGTTTCACTCTTTGTGTAAGAATCATCATATCATTCAACTTCCAAATAACCTCTATACATCCTTCCCCTCCCATTATGTGGATGATTTTATTACTCATAAAAATTACATATTCCTTGTCAATGAATTTAAGAAAAAATAAATCATATCAATTTCTAACAATCCTCTAAGCATCCCCTCTTCTTATTAATAATAATCTTATTAACAAAACCAAAAATTCTATAAAAAAATCCAACTTAGACCATTTGGATTCCAAAAAATATCCCCATTTAAATTTTATTAGAAGAATATATTATCAAACTTCTCCCTATTTATGGAAATTAAATTCAAGGGGATATTAATATATCTTCTAATGAGGGAATTCTCCTTTGAATAATAATCACCCCATAGAATGCGGTAAAATTTATTTTATTTTTAACCATTTAACCCCTTTGATGTGCATAATTAAACTCAAAAATTCTCAAATACCACATAGTATTAAAATTCTATGAGGTATTCCCCATTTACAAAAACTACCCTTATAATGATAGGGAGGAATTCTTTATCTTGCGTCATCCACATTATGTTAATATTCACTTCCACTGTATTTAATCTATAAACTTATTTAGTGATTTTAAAACTCATAACTTGATAAATCAAAAAATCACCTTAAAATACTGAGAATATAATTTATGTTGGAAAAAATGTTTTTGTAACGAATAATAGGTCATCATTTTCACCCATAAATTGTAATTAAAAACTAATAACAATTTTGGACTTTTCACCTCTTGACATAGCCTATGATCTTTATGAATAACACACCAAACCATTAGTAGATGACAATAATAAACATTTTGTGAGGGATATACCATATTATAGATAAAATAAAACCACCTATTACTAATATTTGGTCCCTTAATAGGGTATTAGAGCAAGAGTACCCTAGGATATGGGGGGTAATGAAATATGGGTATGGAGAGTTCTTATCCAATTAAAATGATTACTTACTTAATGTAGTTATTTCACTAAATATATATTGACCACTCAATAATTAGACTCAAATTTTATTGTTTTGTACATGATTAATATTATATTTCATGATCTTTTTCTATGTTCATAAACATTAGAATATGGACATGGGAATTTACATGGTTCACTATCACTATTCCACATCTAAGGATCACACATTAGTGATGTGTCATGCCCCAAATTATTATAAAGTCTACTTATATTATTAGGGTCCAATATCTATATATATATATATAATATTTTTAGGAAATGTACCTCATTTCCACGGATCAATACATTAAAATTTTTAGGTACAAAACACCGCTTACCTAGGGTCACTCCATAAAATATTCCTTCCACTACTCACTATAGTAGAAATGAACACCTTCAAGCAGTTTGTGGACTTATTAGTCCATTCTATATCATCTTGTTGAAGACTATCATCCTTTGTTATGAATGGATTCTCTATTGATATCCTTTTGGGATTCTCATCTACAATATATGAATATCACCCTGTAGTACACTCTTCTACTTCCCAAGTCAATTGAGAATTCCTCCTTACATTTTTATTTGCACAAGAATATCTCCCACTTTATGGTAAAAGAATTAAATGGATTCCAATATCCTAATTTCCAATCCCTAGCCTAGAACTCTTCTTTTTCTCAATTAAAATATATTGAAGAAATATGTGCATTATTTATCACATTACTCACCATTGATATAAATTCATGAAATAGGGAGTCCTTTATGTCAGTCAGCTAGACACTTATCAGAATTATTATGGGATTCTATATCCTTCTATAAATAAAAATATCTTTCTCTATTAATGATATAACATTATTTAACAATATCAAATTCATGGTCAAAATTCATCACATTTTAATGTGAATTAATTATCCATTTAATTCACAACACCAACTCTAAAGTCACTATTGAATCTGGATTGGAGCATAGTCGAGAATCAATCCAAAATAAAATTCAAAAAATTATGAAACATTCATGTATCACTATTATTTATTTTTAAAAAATCACCATGTAAGATAATAGAACACCCTTCATCCCAGTGTTGTAAAAAATATCTAGTTGCTTTACCTATAAAACATCAAGAACTATGATGCGGTCATCTTATATAGTTTATTTTTTCTTTAATATCCAGTGTTTAAAAATGTCCCCCATTGAACACCACTACACAAATTGTGGGATTACCTTTGTTTCCCAAGGATAATTGTAAGCCACCATATCCATTGTTATAAAATGGAAAACATTATGTGGATGTCCATAAACATTAGGTATTCAATGTATATCACTATTTCATCTAAGAACACCACCACTATATTGTTGGGAATTCCCTATTTTGCACAGGGAATCCCCCATTGCACCAAAATCACCACTATGATATGATTCTGCATTCTTGGATATATTCACTCAAAACATCATGAACTATAGACATGCTGGCCTTGATAATTTTTAACAAGTGAACTGGAACACCACCACTAGGACCACTATGGTGTAGCCCCTTTACGGTTTCTAATATTGGGATAATCCTTCTTAACATTCCCAAAGATATATGCATGGTCACCGAGAAATATCCTTTGACACAAAAAGAAAAACTAACACTATAGTGTGGTAATATTTGGTTGAAAATTTTTCAATATTATTTAATACTCTTCCAATCCATCCACATCTATATTACCTATAGACTCCCTTTCTGTTAATATTGTGGGATGATGTATCCAATAAGACAAACATCAAAATTCCTTGTCAAAATATATGAACATAATGAAATAATGTTAATTTTAATCAATCCTCCGTGAATCATATTTTCCAATTAAAAATAAATTTTTTAATAAATTCAACACAACATATAAACAAATACAATATAATCCTTCTATATTTAGAAAAATGCCCCACTTTGATTTTTTTTAACAAGATTCCATTTTAATTCTACTCCCACATCATTGTAATTAAATTTAAATGGGTCTTAATATTCCATCAGGTGAGTTGTTTTTTATTTAAATATTAAAAAAATCATGGTATCCTCTTCATTTAGATTTCTAAATTGTCTCACCTTTATATATAGGAAGAAACACTATGAAATCTCACACCCCACCCTTAAAAATCATCTTCTAAGAGTGAATCCTCATGGGATTTAGCCACCCCAAAGATGATAGGGATGAATTATTCATCTTACGTGTTCTAAAATAATACAATCATCATCCTTAATAAATCATATCTAGATATTCATTGAGTAGATTTACCACTTGGAATACGAGAATTCAACAAATCCTTTGAGCATGTAGTTCCTCAGCACGGTGTAGGAAAAAAGTAATTTTTTATAAAATAATAAGTATATCAATGTCACTCATGAATACCAATGAAACAATCATTACATATTTATATTTTTAATTTATGAAAAAACATTAGAGATCTATATATTTCACACCAAAATTATTATAGATAAAAATAATGAAAAGTATGTGAGGATAATACCACTTCATAAAGTAATTGATACCAATTTTTAAAAATTATTGGTCCCATAATAAGGGCTTAATATGAGATTACCCAATGATGGGGGTTAATAATTTTACACCGAGATACGAACCAATTTAAAAACTTATCTAATTATAGTCTCACATTAAATAAATTGATTTTAACCTCCAAATATCGGGGGTATCTTTTTATGCTCTTCTACAAGATGACCAGTTGGGTTCTTGATCTATTTTTGTGTGCGTGAATAAATTAAATT
Source organism: Viscum album (assembly GCA_963277665.1). Taxonomy (NCBI): domain Eukaryota; kingdom Viridiplantae; phylum Streptophyta; class Magnoliopsida; order Santalales; family Viscaceae; genus Viscum; species Viscum album. The sequence continues at coordinate 1,852,374,065 of OY728156.1, forward strand.
CATAAATAAAAATTAAAATGGTTCACCAGCACTATGATATATCTAAGAAGCGTGAATTAGTGATATTCTATGCACCAAACCCATATAAAGATGAAAACTACTCATATGGACATTCTCCTTGCAATGGTTATAGGATATGCCACTATTTTCCATGTGTTACTACATTATAATGATTAGGGAAAACAAACTACATCCCATGGGTCTCACATATGGAAATTTCCTTCATTGGTTCCCATTGGTAGAAGGGATTAAAACACAACATTTTATGTAATTTCATTTACTTTATCTATAATCATATTCTTAGATTTCATTATTAGGTATAAATTCATGATCAGTTGAAATATTGATTGGATGATCCCGCACAATGGGAGAAAATATCCTTGAATCATATTCTTACACTACTAGAGTGAATCTAGAATTTCACTTCACATTACTATTTTCAAAAAAAACCCTTCTGCATGTTTGGTAAAGTATTAAATATATAAAAATTTAATTTATCTTTCCATCCAATCAGATCGAACTCTATTTTTCTCTTATGAAATTTATATATAAAATATTCTAATTATTTATTCTCTTACTTCAAGTCAATATCCATTCTAGACATAGTGATTCCATGACCCCAAAAACCATGTCACCTGTCAACAACATGAAAAGATTTTAAATCCACCACGAAATCCATTGATCATACTCAATGACTTCTATATCGGTTTCATGGGTACAATTCATTACATTTTGTGCATGAATTACATCTACATTTAATTAAACTATGTAGTGATGTAATTAGTAATTAATTTGGTTTTAATCATGATATAAAAAGTATACACATGATGTGTGAAAAAAATCTGAACTATTCATTAATCATTATTATGATTTATAATTATATATACCCATCACCAATCGACACTGCCTTCAAAATGATGTAGTGAAACAATTATGGTTGTTTTCCCTCCAAAATAGTAATAGTATTTATTTTTTTCCTATTCTGTTGGAAATTTTGTCTAGGATATAATCATTTTGACTGTGAAAAAAATTAAACACCACCACATTAATTGTGGGATTATACATGATTCATAAAGACACTCATAATCCACCACATCCAGCTATAGGATGTAGACAATCCAGTGATGGATTATTTGAGCTACATCAGTTTATTGTGGCACATAACATATAATAATACCAGCATCACATTCATGTTTGGAATTTATTTTTTTATCGAGACTATATCATTTCACCAAAATAACCACTAGGGTGTGGTTCAATATCTTTGGACATTTTAATCAACACAATATGGTCTAAAACCGTACCAGTCTTAACTAATTTACAAAAGTGCACTCTAAGTCCACCACCATGACCACTAATGTTTGGTTCCATTCCAATTTCCCATATTGTGGTATTCATTATAGACATAAACAAATATATTGTAATTTTCACATGGAAATATAATTTGAAACCAGGAACCCAACCACCACTAATGTGTGGAATTATTATGTTAGTCGTGTTTCACTCTTATGTAATACTCTTCCAATCACCCCACTTCCTAATTTATTCAATATGTTATTCAACGTACATTATCTAGATGATGTATCAAAAAACTATCCTTCAATATTCATTTTAAAAAAAATCTAGACTTCAAGAAAATAATATCATTATTAAAAATATTCTAAGAATCACCTATTGTTTTTAAAATACCTCTTATCAAAAAATAAAACATATTATATCAATAGAATCGAACACAATCTTATAGGATTTCTAATAATTTTTTAATTACATAAGTCATTGATGTGACCATTGGTATACCCTCTATGGTGTAAAAATTTCCTAAAAGGATACATTTTATAACATATTTCAAACATTATGAACTTGGAATATAATTATATTTTTAAGGTCTTTATAACATTTCTCAAATACACATCATATCCTTTCTTTCACATAGAATATATGATAATTTACCAATGAAAACAACCAAAAATTTGACATGTTAATCAATAAAGGCATTATTTAACAAATAATAAAATATAGAAAGAGTGTTTTTAAGACCAAATAGCATTGTTATAAGTTCATTATGTCAATACCTTGCATAGAAAGATATAATGGGTACATATTCCCTTTATAACATCAATTGATTATATATAGATCAATTTAGAATCATAGAGAATGATTGGGATCATTTATTTTTTAAATATACAACCAATATTTGATTGATAAGAGTTTTTATAAATTCTTATATTGTTAAGTATATGATAGTGATTGTTTAAAAAAATTGATCCATCATTATTTTTAACAAATATTATTAGTGCACCCCGTAGACAAACAAATTTTTTTATAAAGTACATATATAGATTCTCTGGAAGTTATTAATTTAATTATTTAAAATAAATAGGGAAATTATATAAGGATTATAATAAGTAATCATTGAACATAGTATATTCTTCATTTAAAACTCATCCTCACTCTCTTGGGATGTCTAGAATATTCATAAAAAAATACATCAGTATATACTCGTACAGTAGAAATGTTATTAATTTTGACATCATCCTTTATAATTTGAGGAAAGAGTCCCTCATTTATGAAAATTATAAGCCATATAATATAATTTTAATTGTATATATTTTCTTTCATAATATGGTTTGGGATATGAAATTCAATATCCTTATTCAAATAATTGATATATTCTATATGCATGGATAACTAATCCATACAAAAAATCACATAAAATTATTCCAATGGTAAAATAACTATATTTTCATTAAGTAACTTTCCACACATCATGATTGGGGTGGAGTTTGATATCATTGATTCTATAATCATACTAACATGGGCTTCCACATATAGTTTATTATCCAAGGATTGGGATTGTGAATAGATATTCTTAGAAATAATTTGTTATATAAAGAATATGAATAACTAGAATCAAATAAGGAATTTGTAAAATATAGATTGGGGGATGAGTTTACCATGCACCAATTCAATATCATGTTATACCTTAATAGAAGTGATTCCAGATTCTTCTCTTTCCCACCTTATCTTAGAGTATTATAAGGCCTATTCTATTCAAAAGATCTTGGGTTTAAGAATTTATATAAATAGTGATAAAAATCATTCAATATGGAGTATTCATGTGTGGATCACACATTGGTTGGTGACTTATCCCACTCTGATGTGTAATCAGGACCCTCACCATTACAAAAATAGTTTTTTTTTGAAATATAGAATTCCAAAAATCACTTTAAACACATTATTTTTGTTTTATATTAACTACTCGAGTGCTTCCTAACACATTTTTGGCATGTAGAAGGTTGGATATTATTTTCCCTTTATATATTATCACTAGAGAAAACATGATATTCAACCTTTGTTTACTAATCAATAAGATTATTGAATCCCCAAATTTCTATTTCCCATATTAATACCCATAAAACAATCTCATTGCATCTTACACAATCTATAATGGATAATACCATTTGAAGAAATTGTTTTAGGATACTAATTAAATGGTTGATATTTCTTTTGAGGTAAGAGACATAACCTGATGCGTACGTCAACAACCTTGTAAATATCAATTTTTAAGTGTCAATTAACCCATCCTACTTTTTTTAGCTCAAGGAATTCTATCTCTATCTTTATGTGAGGAAATATATCAATGTGATTGATGAAGAATACATTATTGAAAACCTCATATTTCATAGTCTATAATTCTTCATTTTCCATTTCATTCATAACAAATTTCTACTATTTGTTTGCCTCTCCTTCTTGGAAATTTCCATCCAAAATGACCTTAGAATGATCTTATCACAAGAAACAAAAGAAATATCATTCCATTAAATTGATTTATTACTCTATAATTATTGGATTATAAGAGACACAAAAAAGGGTGTGAACATTGTAACATAAAATAATCGATATTCTGATTATAATACCATGGTGAAATTGGGATCTAAAAATGATTCAAATTATTATTGAAAGCTTGTGATAGTTGGGTGAGCATGACAATGATTTTTTTACTATAAAACCATCAAAATTAGGAATTTTATTTGGATAATGATTTAATATTCAATTTTAATTGTCATTTTAGTGGTTCATACATTTTCTTGGAATTACCTAAAATTAAAGAATAATTAGGGATATAAGTTACTTAATAAAATAAGGTAAGACTTTCATATTACAATAAATAATTCATAAATTATGTTCATATAGAAACTTATGAACCTCCAGCCTTTAATATAGGCCATCCATAGTAATAATTTTATTTGGTTCTCTTACCTAGTTAGTTAAATTCATACTCAAATCCTCTATTGTGGTTTTTAAAAATAATGTGATCAACAAAATCATATCCCCTATGAGTGTAAAATAGGGTTTGATGTTACGACTCATATGACATGCCCTCAGTGAAAATCATGTTAATAAATAATCATCCCTTTTTGGGTTATTACCCCTAGGTACATCTATTCCATAACATGATTATAATTATATCAAGTTAAAAGGGATTTAACTATTTGGAGAACCATACAATATCTATGGAAATAATATCATGTTGTTATCATATACATAGACTTATTGCTATATTTATCACTAATATTCTATAAAATAATACCCCAAAATATATAATACTTGATCTAATGAAAACTATTGAAATATGACAATAATATAACTAAATAATAAATTTATATCATGGATTAACTAATACATCTCTTAAAAGGAACAAAACTGAAAGACATAAGTATTAATGTCTTGGAGGATAGATATATAAAAAACATCTTTAAAAAAACTTAGGAACAACTCCCTACAACTTTGCAGCACATGGCCATATTCTATATATTTAATAAGATATAATAATCTTCCTAACCTAGGGAAGGGAAAATTAAGAATAGGGCCATCTCGAATGCTTAGTAAGGGAAACATATCAACTAATAATAATAGTTAGATCGTAAACATGAGGAAAAATATGAAAATAATAGAGATATTTGATAAAACGATAATTGGATCACAATTTGTAGTCATAGAACACGATTCTTCATTATGAGTGTATATATAAAAACATAATTCCCCATAAATGACATACTAATATAAATTAGATACATATAACCGATATAAATGAAAATAATAAATTTTATTTTGAAAAAGTGGAATGAATTTTGAAAAAACAATATTTTAAATGCTATACATAACATTAAAATAAATAATATATTATGAAAATGAAGTGAAACATACATAAGAATGGGTAACATTATTGTAGTGGATAAGACCTAACCACCTGATTCCTATAACAAAATGAATTAGGAATCACCAAATTATTCCTATAGTGGATTAGTCAGTCCATAATTGAGTCCTATAGGGGAGTGAGTATTCATTAATTTATTCCCATAGTGGAGCTTGTATTATATAAACAATTACTAGAGTGGAGTGAATATTCCTTACTCAATTATCATAGTTAACTTATTAAATATAAAAACCTAATAAATTCATTTGAGAGTGATATAAGATCGCAACCATCATCATCAATACATACGAGTGGCATTTATAATCAAATGATTCATTATATCATAAATTACCCCCAAAAAGAAAATAGATTTTATAAATATTCTAGTTGATATTATAAAAAATCATGATCATTTGATACCAAAAAATATAACCACCCAAATAGTTATTTTCAATATATAAGATAATGATTTTTTTATAAAACATTCTTGTATTGTATTTTAATCCTTAAAAAATGGAATAGAAATCACTGAATGGGTCTTTCTTAAAATAATTTCTTAATATCACCTAAAAAACATAATTTTTAAGTTATGTTTAGAAAATAATTTTTTAGAAGATGAAGTGAAAAATTATTATAAATTTTTTTGAAAAAAAATTCAATAAACATAACATCATAAGAAATAAATCATATTTCAAAATGTGAAGTAGAAGGTAATAAAATATGATCTTGGTAAGGAAAATCATTTCAAATATTTTGAAAAGCCTTTGTTTCAACCCAAAATCTATAAAAGGAAAATAAAATTGTTGTTTTATAAGGAATAAATAACAGTAAAAGAAATTTTTAGTTAAAAAATTGATTTTTCCACTAGGAAAAATAAAAAACCAATGGGATGTAAATTCATTGATATAGATAAAAATCAATCAATAGTGATAGGATTTGTTTTAAAAAAAGTTCATTTTTTATGAAACATTAGATTCAACAAGGATGCAAGATTTTATGTGAAAAATTTCTTCCATTGAAAATAAAATGGAAATAAAACATAAAATAATCATACATTTGAATAGATAAATCTTGAATGATTATAGGTAAAGTGGATTGATTATAAATCATGGAATTGATTTTTGTCACAAAAACCCATTTAAATTATTCTCACTTAGTAGAAAGAACTATAAAATCTTATAAAACATAATAATTATCTTAATTATGTATTTTAAAGCCTTATTAATATACATTACACATTTATATATTTCTTTGTGATCGTTTATTATGAATATATTAGTGAGTTCTTTCTTATTGTTACCATCGGGTGTTAGTAACATTAATTATCCCGTGTAAGCTTTATGACGTCGATTTTGAAACCAATACATTGATACCAATTTTATCATAACTTTTTAATATAATATAATATTATTAATTTTTTATAATTAAGTATTATGATATAATAAAAAAAAATATTTCTTTAATGTTTTTTGAATGAAAAATCAATGTTGAATTATTTTCTGGTTACTTGTTGATATTTATGAAATACTTACTAACGATCATTAGTTTTTATCTATAATGAATTACATGGATTAAATTTATTAATCATATAAATTATACATACTCATCAATTATAATTTTTAAACATTGATGAAGGTGGTAGTTGAAAATGAAATATATCGTTCCATGTATGTGGTAGCCTGCACATATGCATATACGATGAATTTGATTACAATAGAATAAAAGAAATGGGTAATGTGATATTAAAATTTTAGAACCTAAAACATGTTATTAATATAATAACTATATATTAAATTATTTATTAGTAACTTTCATGTTAGTAGGTGATGGAAAATGAAACAGGTTATGTCATTTTGGCGGTAGTCTTCACATTCACACGATTGTCTTTTTAACTTATGTTATGGGGAAGGGCATAAGTTTTTTGTTTCCATTCCAACAATATATAAATATTTAGTTTAATAAAAATATTCATTTAATCATATATTATTTGTAAAAATAAATTTTAATTTTACTGATAAAATATAATTATATTATTCAAAACAATGAAAATATGTTGAGAATAACGTGGTTCTCTTGGTGGATTCCATAGAAATGAAGGAGTTTGGATAATTTATTATTTCAAGAATATTATGAGAGTGAAATATGATGATATGTAAATTTACTACATATAAATTATAATATGAAACCTAATATTCAATGTTTTATTTAAGGTGTAGTGAGTGGTCACTTTAAGAAGTGGTGATAATGACATTTTATAATAAAATTCAAGTTAATATAGTGGGATAAAAATATAAACATGTTAAGTGTATAAAAAATATGAAATAATTTATTTAAGGGTGAGATAAGGTCTATCATATATAAAAAACATAATTTTAGACATTTTTACTTGTTTTAATCTCACTATTTAATAGATTATTTATTTTTTCCATTTAATATTTTACCATGATAACTACTGTTTTACCTTTCGTAACATAATATATATGCCTAACAATAAAGTGGTACATATTATATAATTGATACATAGTGAATTTAAAATTTATATCATTTTCATCCAAATATATATAAAAAGTGACTAATATTTAATTTTAATATAATAATTGAATAATGTTTTAAAGGAATTTTATATAAAAATATTAATTGTTTTATAAAATATAAAATATATATTCTAAAATTATAACATATATTTGAAAATGGAAAATTCATATTATAAAGTACATATTTTTTCAATAAAATGGATTCATAATTTTATATGTAAAACTTATAAAATAATAATTTCATGAAAGGTACAATATTAGTAAATCACAAAATTCAATTAATCATCAATTAAATTTAGAAAAATATCCCTATTTCAAACTAAGATAATTTTGAAATTATAAATCCAAAAAGTAATAATTACTATCTAATTACTATTTTAAAAAATTAAAATTTTAGTTTTTTAATTAAAACACCTATTATAAGGGAATCCTACTTTTTTTTTGAAAAGTAATAGTTATATTCATTATGTGTTCTTGATATTATTACAAATAAATTTCTAAAGTAAAATATATAATATATTAATTTATATACTAAAATATTAAATTTTATTATTTAATAATTTGTGATTGAATGATTCAGACAAAATATATAATAATTTATTAAAAAAATTATTTGATAATGAGAAATTTCATTTAATATACATCTCATTTATTCATTGTCCTCTAAATGTACTAATTTTTTTTTGATTTTTATAAATTTATTTACTAGTGGGTTTTATTGATGTTATTTTTTACATATCTTATATTCCATGACACCTTGTGTTTGGGTTTGTGATTTAAAAAATCCATTGACATAAAAAGAGTTTTAATGTAAAAGTATATTCCAAAATCGTAGGTCATCACAATGAGCCAATTATAGACGGTGAGCACTACACACCAAAAATATTGCACAATTTACAATCCAAAGTTACTTTATTCATGATTTTGATTAAAATATAATTTTTTAGAAATTCATTTATTTATATTTCATAAAATCATTATTTTTTAGTAATTAAAATATCAGTTTTTGAGATATTTTTAAAATAATTTTTTAGATAAATAAGGAAAAATAATTTTTTACTAAAATCATTGAGTTTATGATTATATAAATAAGTATTTTTAACATAAAATTTTGTAAAACATTTATTCATTATCAAGTTTTTATGGTGAAAAATGATTTATTTAAAAGTACTATGTCCACTTATAGAACCCATGATTAACGTTTCTAAATATTATGTAATATTTTAGTATAACAACAATTTTTTTACATTTATATTGAAAAATAATTTCCAGGAAATGTAGAAACTATATAATATAAATTGGATTTCAAATTTTTGCTCCATAAGTTCATAAAATATAATAATTCCAATCTAATTTTTTGGGGAAAAATAAGATTACTTGGAATAACGTTAATTTTGTTAGAATAGTAAAACTATTGTATTAAAAATAATATTGTGTAATTTATATATAATAAAATAAGATGGTCTATTGAAAAAGTAATATAATATATATTTTAAAACTATATTAAAACATATTAACATTTATTCAATTAGTAATAAATAAATATTATTATTGGCAATACTTAATGGTAAAATTTTTATTTATTCAACAAAACATGTTTTTTATGAATTAAATGTTTTATATTAAATTTTATTTTTTCAATATATAGATTTTTATTTTTATTATATATTGATTTAATTTATATATACTATATCCAAGTGTTAGTAGGTCCCATAAGTTATAAAATATAGGATCTTGGGATATTCTTTACTAGTTCATGTATTTTATATAAGATATAGCCTTAATGGCATGTTAATGATGAGGAAGTTATGTATTACATCAGTATGTGACCAGAAATTTTTATCCATGTTTTTATTTATTTTCATCAAAATATTTTCCTCAAATTTTTATTTTATTATGGAATTATTTTGATTATATATTTCTATCATACTATATATGTCATTCTTATGATATTATTTATTCCATTTTTACTACTCCTTACTAAGCACCTGAGTTCACCATTAATTTTTTTTCATTTCCACCAGGAACCAAGAAAATAATGTTTTGAAACTTTTATGGATATTATAGAATGGAAAAAAAATTCACTTAGAGTTCTTCTCTTTCTTTTTTATTTTCAAGTGTAATGTGAATATATTTTTTATCTATTATTCCATGACTTATATTGTGTCAGATTATATGATAAATCTTGTATTCTATTCCAATAATGTAATATTACCATAGGATTTTGGTTTTAATATGTTGGGTTTCTAGATTTGTTATCAGAGATGTTTTAGTAGAAACATCATGGACTACATTTAGATGTTCCTAGTTAGATAGTGAAAATATCTTGCAAAACCCCATGAATCTTTTAATGAGTTTTTATATAGAAACATAACCTGAAATTTATTTTATAGTTAAACATTATGCAAAAAATTTGTATATTCCATTTTTTAGATATGGAGACTAGAAGAAGGAATAGAAACTATAACAACACTCATAGTAAATTTTGGGTTCTTTTTCATAAGTAAGTCAATGATTCTAGAGTTAGAGATGATCATATCATAACTGTATTTGGGTTTTTGATACAATTTATGATAAATAACCATGGAATCATAGATCTAAATGTTGATCCACCATGTTTTGTAACTATGTTGGACCACTTCACGTGAAACCAACCTCTATCATCTAGTGGAATTAGTAATCCATTCTTATTTAAGATATAGAGCAAGTCCCTAGAAATAATATTTATTACTTTGGAAGTATTTAAAGGGGAAAACTTTCATGGTTGTTTTTCATATGATGGGAGATGTAAATAAATGATAGTTACAAATTTAGAACATGGAATATGATATAATAACTAATCAAAATTTAATGGATAACATTAACATGGATATTACATAATAATTATTTTTATCATGAGAAAAGAGATTAAATTAAAATACAGCTCTTCAATCTCAAATAGATAGAGGAGTAATATGTTTTTGAATATGAGGATAGAATTCCAGAATTTTATAGATATTTTTTGGAATATTTATATAAACTGGATAGCATGATTGAGTATTTATTTTAATGGATAATGTTGTGACATTGATGGGTGTTAGTGTAATTTCCATTTTTATCATATGAGGATATAGTCTCAAGTTTAATTTATCTAAAAATTGTATTATACATGAAATATTTCTTAGAAATAAATTTAGAGAATAATAAATTGGTATAGAACCATGGAATGAGATATATATTAAATGGGATGAAAAAAATAGTGTAATTTTACACATGTAATAATTGTGGAATGAAACACCCTAGGTCTTTCTGGAATGGAAATGTGATTTTTTCATTCCTATGAAAAATGTCATTGAGATGATGAATTTAGAGGAAATAAATAATTTATAATATTCATTGTTTTAATTATTATGATATGGGTCACTATATAGACCAATCAACCAAACATCGTGGGAATTCATCTCAGAAAATAATGATGGAGAAAGATTAATTTAATGTGATCACTATCATGGAGGATGTTTCTCCAAATAATATGATATCAAGTACATTGACCCAAAACTCAATGTTAGTTAATTACTTTTATGATATTAGACCTAAAAACACCTTCATATCATGCATATTTTCTCATTTCAATGAATCATCCCCTAATACCCGGAGAAATGGATTTTTATTCATGACACCAAATGGGAATATTATTGCAATGAAGATTTACTACTCTGCCTCTATTATTATTTATATATATTCCCTTATTGAAAACATTATTATTATAAATCAATGTATTTTATTGGATATCAATTTATAATGAAATAATTTATTATCGATAGAAGGAGATTAATATTTTTGAAGTGGTTTTAGAATATATTGTTTTCAATGGAGAAACACAGCCTCTACATTTTATTTCTATACCCTCCTCTATTAGGTAACCATAATGAAATTATTGGGGAAGAGGATGGGAAAACACTATCAATAGGTGGGAATGAAATCCACAAGATAATGTATTTTCACATTGTACAAAAAATACATATATATATTTCTATATGCATTGCCTAGTAATTCTCCTAAGGGTGAAGTTTATTTTTAAATAAAATCATCCATAATTAAACACCCTATATGAAGCCTCTTATCTAATGAAACTAGTGGGGTTGGTATATTTTAAGAAACTTCTACCATATTTATGTTATATGGGATTTATATTCCATAGTGTTTCATCATGGGGAGATAAATATTTATTTTTTGAAAAGATGGATGATTCTATGATATTGTTTAAAAATCTTTGGAAAACTAATTCCCATACAATAAATAATAAATACTATTTACCAACAATTTATGAATTAATTTGGTGACATAATAGAGAACAATATTTATCAATAATATATCATTACTATGGTAATCATCATTTAAGGGTGAATGAGGTGGATATACAAAAGAAAAAGTTTTGTTTAAGGAATGATGTTTAGGAATCTATGATAATGAATTTCAGATTGATAAATGAACCTTATGTTTATATAGATATGATGAATAGTGTATCTAAGGACAATATTGATAAATTTTTAGTGTTAATAATTTATTAAAAATTATATACTCAAACATCTATAGGGTCTATGAGAACTGAATATGATTAATTCTTAAGAGCCTCATAAAAAAATGAAATATATTAGAAATTTAATAAGAGTGATTTTTAACTCAATAATGTTTCTTTAATTAGGCATAATGTTTCTAATGATATAATATCTATATATCCTTTTGAAAAAAAGTTATAAAAAGAATGGACCACATTGAAAAATATAACTGAAATATGTAGTATAAGGACAACATTATTTTTGAGTTTTTTTTTCAATTGATGATTTTTTAATAATTAGTGATATAATTTTTGTTGAAGAAGATATAATGAAGGAATTTAATAGTGTAACACCCTAAGTTTTTAATAAATATATTTTTTCCAATAATTAAATTTCTCTCATAGCTTTTGTTATATGCAAAAATGAGTTTCAACAAACCATGATATACTATTACAATTTTTGTTTAAACATCATATCTATAACTATACATTTAACATGGTGGTATGAATAGTAATTAACACAATAATATATTTTTTTGCAATGATTTTATATAAATAAAAAATATTGATAAAAATTTAATTAATTTTATATAAAGTATTTACGTGTTTCAAAAATATAATATTTCTCAAAACAAATTTATTGATTTTAGTGAAAAAATAATAAAATTATTTTTCAAACTTAAATAAAATTTATTTGAACAACTAAAATCATTTTTTTAATAAAAATTTCATTATTATCATAGGGTTAATTTTTAACAATTTTCATGAATGATTATTTTTTTTGTGAATAGACAAAAATCATTTTTTTATTGAAAACAACATTTTCATTTAAATAATTTACAAAAAATAATAGACTATAAAAAATTACATGAATAATTAGTAAAATTATATATTTATAATTCTAATTTCAATAATTTTAATAAAGTCCATATTGACTTTTGATTTTAAAACATTTTATAGGTATGAAAATTTTCTCATTGTAAAATAGAATTTTCATCATGTCTGCATGTATAATTTTGAATTAAATTTTAAAAACACAATGAATGGAATTAATAAAATGAATGATATATTTTAAATCCATATCATAAATATTAGATGATAATTGAAATATGTTTTTTCATAAATTTATAAAAAAACAAGTAAAAATTAATTATCGTGATTAAGGTTAAAAGCAGTTACTTTGGGGTTAATATAAAAGTTAATGGTATCTTTTAAAACAAAAACTTCCCAAAACCTACTATGTAGCCATATAAAAACCATATAATATACCAATTTCTAATCTATGTTCATTTGGAATCATTTCTCTTTATAGTGATTTATCATTTTGGATTATTTTGTGAAATTTCCAAGTTTCTTCCATGTGGGTTCCATTCCCCACTTATAAAAGGGAACCACTTATCCCCTCCACTTAACACATATAAAACCCTTTATATCTGATTATACCTACCCATATAAATTCCTTAATTCCCCAGAACATCCTATGAGACTTATTTTTATTAGGAAACTCCCTTAAAAAGGATTTTGGTGGAAACCTAAAGAGGTTGTCTAAAGAAGAGGTATAATCCTTAACTATGTGTTTACATTTAATTTCATCCTCTTACCCATTAATTTTTTTTGACATGATGATATAATAACAACAGTATCAAACAAAAATTTATATGTTATTATTTTAATTTAATGACCTATAACTATATCTTCTTCCATCAACCGATAAACTAAACTGTCGATCGTGTGTACTCCACACTACCGCCTCAAAAACCGATTTAAAATTTTCCCCATAACCAGCTCTCAAGGATAGATATAATGATGGATTTAAAATATTTATAAGATGTTTAAGACATAATTATTTTTGTGAAATTATAATATCACCTAAAAATTTCTACCCTCAAATGAATAAGAATATGTTAATGTCACACATTTGAATGGAAGACTACCACTTTGTGAATCAATGTGAATCATTCGTCACAGATGTTTTAAATGTAAAGTAATAAGGTTAGGTTTAATAAAAAAATCAATATATATTTAATAAAAATTATTTATTCAGTTTAATATACTATTTCCTTTCTTTTCTTACATACATTGAGAATGTGGAAACATCATTCATGCATACGTATGACCTACCATCTCCATGAATGATGTCATTCATTTTCTATCTTTATATTTTATGAATTACTTTAGTTAAAGATATAATGAACATATATTACATTTATATAATTTTTAAAATTATATATATTAAGGAATAATTTTCAAAATATATGGACTAAAAATACCAATCCAAAATATACTTGAAGAATTAAGCACTTATTTCAGGAAACATTATTTTAACAAGGATCTATTAATAAAAGGGTAATAAAATTCCATAAGTAAATAATATTTGGTATAATAAATATTATTATGGTTATGTAATATATTGATAATAATATTAAATTTATTATAATGGAGGTGCAAACATGTATGAAATAAGTATACACTTAAGATAAGGGATTTCTAGTCTATCATTTATTTCTGGGAGCCATATTATAGTTACCCTGCTTTTCTTAAATATCTTATTACATAATTATAAATACAAAAACATAGCATAGTTACATAGTGAGTATACAAAGGTTTAGTTTCATGGTAAAATTAGGACCACACATAACATTTAAAAAATAAAACATAAACATTTATTTACTTCCTTATTCTCTAGCTTCTTATTGGCCCTTGAATTCTTCTTAGTACATGTTACCACCTCAGGATATACATCAAAAGGATGTGAGATAAAATCATGGTAATAGGATAGATAAGAAAATTAAATAGTATAATGCGGGGTGATCATAATAATAAAATCATCATCATAATCATGATAGGAATCATTAGATAATGGTATGGAATATAGAAATTCATAAAAATGAAACATCATGTCATTGTGGTAAACTACCGCACATAGTTGGGAAAAAAGATAGCATCATGTTCACGTATATTACACTTTTCACATGAGATACATCACATTACCCAATTAATTGGATCCCTATATAATTCTGGGGGCACTATCACATCATAACATATTAATTGCGCTATTTAAGTCTAGGCACACCCATCACATCATAACATTTAGATTATCATGCATGCCAAATAGAACGTATATAAAAAATAGACATAAAACACCAATGGATAGGAATGGGTTTTAATATATAAAGTATTAATTCATTATCTTTGGGTTCCCAAATGAAATATGGAATAACATACTTCATATAAGAATCATTAACCATGAGTGAGAAGTAATAGGTATTTTTTTAAAGAAGTGTTCTTTTGGAAAACATTTTATTTCTCATAAACACAAGTATAAAACATGTATATCAAAGAATAGGTAAGATAATAATGAATAAATGATATTTAATGAATATACATAATTAAAATGTAGCGAAAGAGGGAAAATCCAAAGAAACAGAGTTGGGTTCAAGAATTCCCCTTACCTTGAGTCTGAATGCTTCTTTCAATTTAATATCATGTATAATAAAATTCTATTCCTTAATTAAAAATTAAATAACCTTTTATAAATGAATATGATTTATTATTGTTCTATTATGTTCTCTTATTTAATTTTTAATGAGTTATAAAGTTTAATTTCATCGTTTGGGAACATTCATTTTCATGGTTTTCTTGATCGGTTCACTTGTATACATGAATGTAAGTTCATGTTAAATGAGGATAAATATCTAGTGGTGCTATGATATGTTATTATATAAGTTTATACTATCTTATCATTTTTTTATATAGGGAATTAGAATGAATCATTAGATAAAAGTTAATGATGACCACTTTAGGTTAATTTTGGTGGTTTTTTGATCACGATGAACTCGTTTTTTATCATTTTGTATTATGAGTATAATTTATTTATAGAACATAAAAGGTTTATAAAATACAAATTAAAATATATTTTAAAACATTTAATGTTATTATTATCATCCTTGAAATATTTTAAGGGAAATAAATGTTCATCGCCCACGATGTCGGTAAATTGACACATCCCGGGCGACAATTTCATTTTTAAAATAAAAGAGAGAGTGTGAGGATTTTAATGATGGATCTTTCATTAACATGACATAATTATAGTATATGTAAGGTACTAGATTTATCAGTCCATTTATATTAAGGGAGGTGATGATAGAATAATAAAATAAATGAAAATAAATTTAAATTAAATGAAAAAGAGAGAGGGTTTACCTATCTAATTCTTCTCTTTAGATCCTCCTCAAGGAACATAAGCTTGGTATTTTGATGAGAACAAGATCTCTTGGTCATGGGGTAGGGGATATGGATTATTATTAGGAAGAATTTTGGAATGTATCAAATCTTTAGTGGTGTAAGGAGAAGAGAGTGTGAGGTTTGGTATTTATAGTAGAGGAGATGAGTGTTTTCTCATTATCCGATTCATTAGATTATTATTTTGGCTCAAGACTGTGAATAATTTTAGAATTATCTATGAAAATATTAAAATAATGAATGATTTTTCATGATTATTATGATTAAATCATACTTATATAAATAGTGACTCAAAAAATTTGTGTATTTAGTATTTATCGAAAATTATCGTATTTTATTATTCATAAAAAATTCAAGTATTTCATAAAAATACCAAAAATTATCCTTTACCGTTTTTTAACCCATGGAATTTAAAAATGAACACCATTTTTTGAAAATAGTGTTTAGACATGATTAAAATAGTTTTTAATTAAAATAATCATTTACTTAGAAAATAAAGATTTTAAAATTATAACTCATTTTACAACACTTTCTAAAATTACACAAGTTCTTAAAAAATAATATTAAAATAATAAGAAAAAAATATTAATTTATGAAAACATTTTATTAATATAAATTTTCTTTTTAATTGTTAAATTAATCATAAATGTTTAATTTAATATTTATGACCTATAGGAATACCAATACTTAATTAATAAAAATTACATACTTATAATATGGGATAATTATATCATATTTTCACTTATAAGATGCCTAAATATTATATATACTTTCATGGGTGAGGAATTATTTATTTTGCTGATTTACTATTCATAAGGGCCATTATACTATTCCTAAGGGATAGTTAAATTTTTATCAATATTTGATCCATAATCTCTATAAATAATTATTATTTCATTATTTCTTCGCATATACAGATTTTATTATGGTCTATAAGTGATTATATGTGATTTATACTACATGAAATTACTATAATAATGGAGAGATTCCATTGATTATTTTTTCGGGTCATCACATTCTTCCCCCTTTTGAAATTTCGCCCTATAAATTTCATTTTACATCAACATGTGAGGGTACTTTTCCTTAACCACATAATTTGGTTCCCAACTTTCTTATTAATACTTATGGTTCCTCCCCAACACTTTGACAGGGTGGGTTCCCTTGTTGCACGAAACTTATCTCTC
The DNA here is from genome assembly GCA_963277665.1 of Viscum album. Taxonomy (NCBI): domain Eukaryota; kingdom Viridiplantae; phylum Streptophyta; class Magnoliopsida; order Santalales; family Viscaceae; genus Viscum; species Viscum album. The sequence continues at coordinate 1,852,391,759 of OY728156.1, forward strand.
CGGTTCAGAATCAATAATGCTTTCTACTAATATGCGAGATCATTCTCCAGTTTTATCACCTTGGAGTTCAGTACATGTGAGGGATTTGGTATGTACTTCCTCAAAAGTGATAAATGGAACACATAATGAACTAGAGACAATGTACCTTGGTGGAAGTAAAAGCTGATAGTCCATGAATTCCATGCAATAATGGTTTTCATAGGGGCCAATGTACCTTGGCCTTATCTTACCTTTATTTCCAAACAACATGACTCTCCTGCACGGTGATATTTGAAGGAAGACTTTATCTTCAACATCAAACTCCAAGTCCCTTCAATGATATTCAACATATATGTTTTTCCGACTCTATCATCTTTTATAGGTTTCTTGATGGATTGATCAATCTCTATCATTTCATGTACAAGATCATGTCCAAGCATATTTCTTTCACCAACTTCATCCCAACATGTTGGATTTCTAGATCACTTTCCATACAGAGCTTCATATGGATCCATCTCAATACTCGAGTGGAAGTTGTTGTTTTATGAAACTCAACCAATGGGAGATCTTTTAATTCTAAATATTATGATCTTATAATATCATTGAGCATTTGAATAGTCCTTTATGATTTTCCATCAGTTTAGTGGTGATAGGCCATGCTGAAATTTAATTCAGTACTAAAAGCATATTCAAGACTCCTCCGGAATTTATAAGTGAACATGTGATCATGATCAGAGAAAATTGAGTGTGGAACTCCATGAAGTATCACCAAATCCTTCACATATATCTTAGCATGTTTTTCAAGTGATATATATTCCATAAATAAGATAAAGTGGTAAGCCTTAGTGAGTCGGTCCACCAAAACCCACATCACATTAGCTCTTTTGGATGTCTTTGAGAGACCCATGAAAACGTACGAAGTGACATTATCCCATTTCCACATGGCTAGAGGAACTGGATGCATCATCCATATGGACTTTATTCACATGACTTTAACTTGATGACATATTAAGAACCTTGATATATACACCATAATATCCATATTCATATTGTCCAACTAGATGTGTTCTCGAAGATCGCAATACATCTTCTTTATCCCAGGTGATGAAGGCACACAAAGACTTGTTCCAAAAGGAATCACACCATCATCATCGATATAGAACTCTTATAGTTTCCCTACCTTTACTACATTCACCTTATTTTTTAACTTTGGATCATCCATTTGTGCTTCATTAATCTACTTTAGGATAGATGGTTGGGAAGTCATTTGGGTAAGGTAGGATGTATTCCTTGACAATATGATTTTCAAATCCATTATTTTCATACCCATGACTTTAGGGTCTTCCTCAATCCGCAACATTGATAGAGTATCAAGTTCTTCTCTACTAAGATAATCAGCTACCTTGTTCACCTTACTATTATAATATTGAATAGATAAATCGTAGTCATTAATTACATCTATCCATATCATTTGATGAATTTTGAGATCCTTTTGTGTTAATATATACTTTAGGATATTTTGATTAGTATATATGTCACACTTATCACCATAGAGATAGTGCCTCCATATTTTCACGGAAAAAACACAGCCGCTAGCTCCAGATAATGCATCAAGTATTTCTTCTCATGGACCTTCAACTTCCTTGAAGAATAGGCTATAAAATCATCATTCTCCATGAGTACACAACCCAAGCCTTTCATGGAAGCATCAATGTATATCCAAAACATTCTCTACTTTTTGGTAATGTGAATACAGGTGTAATGATCAACCTTTTCTGTATCTCCTTAAATATTTCATCACACTATTTCATCCAGACATAATTTACCCCTTTCCTTGTTATCTTAGTCAGTGGGATTGAAAATATTGATAAATTTCTCACAAAACATCAATAGATCCCTACTAACACAAGAAAACTACAGATTTATATGACACTAGCGGGTATAGTCCATTCATCAATCACCTATGTTTTTGAAGGGTCTATATAAATTCCCTCACTTGTGATCACATGTACCATGAATGCGACTTGCTATATAAAATAATTACACTTACAGAACATAGAATAAAAATTATAATTTATTAATGTCACCAACACAAGACTTAGATTTCCATCACATTCATCTTTGCTCCTGGATTAGATGAGAATATCATTGATATAAACTACCAAAAATTTGTCAAGGTAATGTCTAAAGAATCTATTCATCAAATCCATGATGATTTCATGGGGATTATTTAGTCCGAAGGGAATCAATAAAAACTCAAACTATCCATACCTTATATGGAAGGAAATATTCAGAATATTTTTCTTCTTACCCTTTAGCTGATGATATACAGAATGAAGATCCACCTTTTAGAAGTACTATAGTCCTCTTAGCTAATTGAACTTGTCATCAATACTTGGAAGTGGATACTTTTTCTTTATAGTGATCTTTTTTAGTTCTTGATAATTGATACACAACCACATTGATCAATAATTTTTCCTGATAATGAGAACTAGAATACCCTAAGGTGATGCATTGGGGAATATGAACCCTTGGTACAAATTCTCTTGCAGGTGATTCTTTAATTCCTCAAGTTCGATTGGATCCATACTATAGGGACACATTGAGAAATGAGTAGCTCCATGTATGAGTTCTATTGAGAACTATACCTCACGATCTGGGGGAAGCCTGGGTAACTCTTCAGAAAATACATCACCCTATTCCATCATAATTGGCATTTCCCATAGGTTGTTAACTTCCTTTGGCTCCACCATTTGAGAGAGGTATTATTATTCATATGGAATCAACACCCATAATGTTGAAGGATTTTCAAAAAGAGATTCATGATATTCTTTTCATTTATAAAGGATCATGAGATTGTTCAGAATATGAAGAGATTTACCTTTTACCACCATTTGATGGGTTCTCTATATAAATAGAGCCTATCCATCCCCAATATAGTTTTGAATTTTACCAAGGGAAGTATTATGATATTTTATGGAAGAATATTACCACATAATTCAACAGAAGAAGAGTCCAACACTTGGGTTGAAATAATTGCACCATTAAGTGTATTTACAGATATCTATACTTTAAGGTTTCAAGTAATCAATTAAATAGTTCAAGAAAACATGCAATACATAAAGGAATGTGTAGAACTAGAATCAAATAAGACTTCGTTCATTCATGAGTGAATAGTAAGTGTAATTTGAATGAATTAATTTTCTTATAAAATTAAAAAGTAGAGAAGGAATAATCCTTCACTTTATCTTTTTTATTTTGTGGATGATTAAGCTTATTACCCTTGAGGACTCGAGGTTTAGTGTACAGGATTTTATAGTTCTCTTTCTCTCTACAGCTGTAGCATTGGACCATGGATGGTTCTATCCTTTCCTCCACAACATTTTCCTACATCCTCATGAATTTTCAACATTAATGAGCTTTGTTGACTTCTCTCCCACCATTGAAGCATTTACTAGTCCCTTTTAGGTAGTTCCCATGATGCTTATTCTCAAATTTTTGACATGTGGTTGGTTGAGTTTTCTTTCCAGCATTCTCATTAGATCATCTGACTTAAAATTCCATCTTTCATTTCTTATCACTATGGCCATGGAAACATTCTCAAAAATATATCTCCACATTGAGATCACATCAAACATATTATTCATAATTCCTAAAGTCTCTAATTTCTATATTTTTTCAATAGTGTAGTTTTAAACAACTAAAGAATCTATTAAGTTGTATGTCATTGTTGATAACATAAACCGAAGTGTACCTTGAAATCCTTGTGAAATTTTCTTCATAGTTTGTGATGTATTTTACTTTTTTTTTCAGATATATGAATTTTCTCTTTATCTTCGTACAAAGAGTTCATGGGAAATAATTATTCAGAAACATTGTTATAAAGTCTTCTCACTTCATCTCATCAATTTCTTCCTTTGGATTGGTGTTATTAATCAAATACCACCATTGGTTGGCCTATCCATCTAGATAATAAATCTATAGATTCACATTCTCTATATTATAATAGTTAATCATAGAAAATATCTTCTCCATCGAGTTGATTGACTGTTCCGTGATAGTGGATCAGAAGATATACTAATCTTTAGTGATCATTTCCAAATAAAACACTCAAAAATTAGTTGTTCCCTCTTAGGTGAAGAGGAACTTCCAAGTTATTCAATTTATTGTTCACAACCTGAGATATATTGGTAATCATCTCCATAAAATTATGAACCTCACTTCCTAAAGAATTGGGGATGTCATTTAGGAAATCATTTTATTGTCCCTCGCATGGGTTGTTGGCATGGTTTCTCTGTGTTCCCACCATTTTCTAAAATTGAAAAGGTTGGAACAAAACACAAGTCAACATGTCAGGAATATATATTTTATTACATTTTGAAATTATGTATAGTCAAATATATTGTGGGATCCCTATGTTTATAATTTTATAAAAAAAAGTTTCTTGGGAGACCATATATAATTAGTGTCATATAAAGGGTTTTCACTAAGGTTCTCTAATCATAATTCCGATATTAACTAACTCATCCTATGTATCAACTATAAAAACCCTGTTTTTCAAACAATTCTTATTACATAAATTTAAAGAAAAAAATATAATATCATTATACAATGAGGATAAAATGGTTTAGTGCTAGGGGAAAATTAGGACCATACATAAAATTTACAAAATAAATCATAAATATTAATTTAATTCCTTTATCTCTAGTTTTCTATTGGCCCTTTAATTATTCTTAGTACATGTAATCACCTGAGGTTATACATCAAAAATGGGTGAGATAAAATCCCAACAAGAGGATAGATAAGAACAAGAAACAATATAACATGGGTTGATCATAATCATAAAATCATCATCATAATCATGATAGGAATCATTAGATAATGTCATGGAATGTGGAAATACATAATAAATGAAACAACATGTCTTAGTGGAAAACTACCATACATAGTTGAGAAAAAATAAAACATCGTGATAATTCTTACTTCACTTTTATAATGAGATATGTCACATTAAACAATAAATTGGCGACCTATATAACTTCTAGAAAAACCATCACTTCATAAAATTTTCATTGTGCTATATAATTCTAGGTGCACCCGTCACATCATAACATTTACATTATTATGGATTCCACATAGAACATATATAAAACATGGAAATAAAATAAGCAATAAAAAAGAATTTAATTTACTTAATTAATAAAAAATTTATAAAATTTTTGTTCCCAAATGAAATAGGAAATAACATACTTGATATAAGAATCATCAACCTTGAGTGAGAAGTAAAAGATGTTTTTTTACGAAGAGTTATTTTGGAAAACAACGTGTTTGTCATATGGTCAAACATAAAAAATTTATATCCAAGAAAAATTAGAATAATAATGAAAAAATGATATTTAGGGAATATAAAGACTTAAAATTGGGTGAAATATGGAATACCCAATGAAAGATAGTTGGGTTCGAGAATTCCCCTAACCTTGAGTCCAAATGATTCCATAAGATTATTATCATGTATAATAAAATTAGATCCATTAATTAAAAATTATAGATCATTATATATATGAATATGATTAATTATGGTTTAATTATGTTCATTTATGGGATTTTGGATGAGTTATACAGTTTAATTTCATTATTTTGGAACATCCGTTTTCATGGTTTTCATGATCGGTTAACTTGTATACATGAATGGATGTTCATGTAAAAGGTGGAAAAATATCCATATTTCTTATTATATGTTATTAATTATATTAAATATGTTTAAATGATCTTATAAATAATTTTTTATATGTAATGAGGATAAATCATTAGATAAAAGTTAATGATGATTTCTTTCGGTGAATTTTGTCATTTGTTTATCATGATGAACTCTTTTTGTTTTATCATTTTGTGTTATGAGTGTAAGTTATTTAAAAAACATAAAAAGGTTTATAAAATAAAATTTAAAATATTTTTTAAACCATTTAATAGTATTATTAATATTGCAGAATATTTTTAAGGAAAATGAAAGTGCATCACCATGATGTCGTTAAATTGACACATCATAGGCGACGATTTCGTTTTTAAAATAAAAGAGAGGGAGGGAGGATTTTAATGAAGGATCTTCCATTAACATGAAATAAATCCAGTAAATGTAATATAATGGAGGTATAATTCCATATTAATGAAGGTAGGTGAGGATAGAATATGAAAATAAATGAGATTGAAAAGAAATTAAATGAAAGAGAGAGGATTTACCTCTTGAATTCTCTACTTGAGATCCTCCTCAAGGAACATATGCATGGTCTTTTTATGAGAACAGCATCTCCTAGTTTTGCATTTTATTATAGAGGAGATTATTGGGAAGAATTTAGGAATGGATAAAATCTTGATAGGTGTGAGGAGAAGAGGGCACGGGGGGTGGTATTTATAGTGGAGGAGTGAGGTGTTTTCTCATTATTTGAATCATTATTTTATTATTTAAGATCAATACTATGAATAGTTTTAGAATTATCTCTTAATATATTAAAATAATGATTTATTATTCAATATTAACATGGTTAAATTATCCTTACATCAACAATGACTAAAAAAATTCATGCATTTAGCTTTTATAAACAATTATCGTATTTTACTATTCATCTAAAATTGAAGTATTTCTGAAAAATCCAAAACAATCATCGTAATAATTTTTTGATGTATAAAAATGAAAAATAAACTTCATTTTATGAAAATAAATTTCTAATTATGAATAATTTAATTTTTAATTAAAATAATTATGTACATGGAAAATACCGATTTTGAAATTATAACTGATTTTATAAAAAATTGAAAAATTACTTGAGGTATAATAAAACTATATTAAAATAATATGAAATTATTAAATTAATTTACAAATACATTTAATTAAAATATAATCTCTTTTAAATATTTAAATTAATCATAAAATGGTAATTAAATATTTAGGACTTATAAAAATACCAACACTTAATTAATAATATTTACATACTTATATTATATTATAATTATATCATATTTATACTTATAAGATGCATAAAATTTATTTATATTTTAATGGGTGAGGATACTATTTGTTTGGCAAGTTTACTATTCATAAGGGTCATATTACTATTCATGAGGTCAAGTTACTATTTCATCAGTATTGGATCCTTAGCTTCTAGAAATACTACATATTTCATTACTTATTCGTTTATAAAGTTTTTATTATGGTTAATATGTGATTATATGTTATTTATACTATATAAATATACTATAATAAGGGATAAATTCCATTAATAAATGTTTTTATCATTACACATATTCCATATTCAATAATTAATTATTTTGTGTGGTGTATATATAGCCCCATTAAAATTTTATACCATAAATCAAATTATTTTCATGATATTTAATGTTTTTATTAATGTTATTATTTATTTGGGAATACGATTTGTTGGTTACCAAATTGATAATGGATATTTATCTCACTTTTAATAATGTTGGAAACATTCCCCACATAATACATATTTCTTTTCTATTTAGTATTTAATTACCATGACTAAATTTGGTTATCCTTATAATTATTTTTATGTGATATACATATCCATATAAGGTTCTTAATTTCATGGAACTTATGATTCAAAATATAACAATGTGGTACATGTTTAATGATACAATCTTATTGTGTTCTATGATTGTTTATGATATACTAAAAATGATGATATATTATAATCATACGATAAATTGACTCTTGTAGTTTCTTTTCATAATGTTATTTAATGAAAATACATGTTTTTCTCTAATTTTAAACTTTTTATATACTCGAGACACCAAAAATAACACCTTAATGAAAAATCATCTTTATTTCCCTCTTACATGGAAACACTTTTTCTTTGGTGGTCAATGTGTCTCATGGTGCCACCTCGGTCGATTTTCTTCTACTTGGAAGGCTACTAGTTTTATGCCTTGATGAAGACATTTCCATTGTTCGAATCCCTCAGATGCTCAAACCTATTCCTTGAACACATGTTCTGGTGCTCTTATCCTGGTCGGATCTTGACCTATGGTGACATTGAAGTTGTGGGAGCCGTGGTTCGGCATCTGTCAGTGTTCCAGGTGCATGAAGTTTATCGTTGGATTTGGTTCTTTTGGATTTCTTCCACATAATTTCAGGGATGGGTTTTTTCTTCTTATCGGTGGTCGATTTTCTATTCGGTGGTGTTTAATTTGTGTTTTTAGTTGTATTGGTGTTTTTTTACAATTTAATGGGGATCAATGATGACTTGGTGTAGTGCCATGTTATTCAATGGGTTCAATGGATTTTATTCTTTTTCTGCCTAGTTTTTGTGTTTTGGTTTCTACTAGCTGATGGGGATTGATGATGTCCAGGTTTACAGTGGCTCCGACAGTCTCTGATGATCTTTTGTGTAATACTTGTTTTTGTTTTGATATTTTGTGATTTCTTTGCAGTGGTGGTTTATAGTGGTGGAAGATAGACGGTTGTCTAAGATTTGGTGTTCATGGTGGTGATGCTCTCTTGTGACTGGTTTAGTGATAGCGATAACAATAATTATAGGACATATGACGTAGAAGATATAGTGATAATGATGGCATGAGACATGGAAGGAGACATAACATGAATTTGGCAATTGTGGGTGCACATGGCTCGAGGTGTCTTTAGATAATGTGAATTTTTTGAATTTTGTACTTCCTTTGGATACCTGAAATATTTATCCCACCCTTTATGTTTTGGTTACCACTCACCCAAAAATCGGATTCTTTGAAAAAAAATAATTGAGATCAAATATTATTTTAATCATATTTTTACCCATATTTAAATTGATATAAAATGGTTTGAAAATAATATTCTTATTATTTTCCAGAAAATTACCTTGTTTCTTTTATCAATATTTTCAATGGAATATTTGTTTAAAAATATATGATATGAATGATATTTCCTGTCATCATGACCAAGCAATGATTTAATGAATCCTTTCATGTTTTCATTTTTATTTTAGAATAATTTTATATCAATATTTGTTAATTTATATATTTTAATTTTGTGTTTCCAAAAAATAAATGATACATTTCTCATAAAATTATTAATGATATTTTATTTAATCTTTATTAATCAAGGAAAAAGATTCGTATTTATTATTTTATATAGGTACATGATACAATTAATCTATCCTTATTCATTCTATATATTGTTTAAGATAATGATGATGAGATGATTATAATACCCATTATTTTTCCTCAAGGTATTCTATACTATAGTAATGAGATGTTTCTGATGCACATTTATTATTATGGGTTATGTTATGACAAAATGTTTATGAAATATATTTACATTCTATAGGTTATACTGTTGTGGAATGTTTTTACACCCCATTTTATTTCTATGGGTTATTATATAGTGAATTTTTTAGGATCTTAGGCCATAAAAATGTATAAATTAAGTGAAGGGTAAGACCTATATATCCATCCAATTAATTGGGTAAAGAATTATATATTATTAGATAAAAATGGGAAACAAGTCACAAGTTTCATCCACAATGGGAAATAAGTTGACGATCTTGATCCAAAATGGGGATTTGGCTATTGGGAATGATCCATAATGAGAATCATGTGACGAGGCTTCATCCACTATTCTTGATGGCTTTAGTAGTTAACCATGGAAAACAAGATAGTTTAACTTCCTATGTTTCTACGATACATTTATGACATGAACCTATTGTTATAAATTATGATGATTTCACACTAATATGAATAATATGTATTTTGAAATAAAAAAGCTTTATTCTATAACCAATGTTTATGATCTATGACTATATGGGTATGAATTTTTCATGTTATGATCATAATCTCTTAACCTTTTGTTTATCTTATGCTTTTATATAATCATTGAATGATACATCCCATGTTTTCCCTTACTATGCATATAATCTCACACTCTAACATGTAATATTTCCCATGGTTATGAATAATTGTTTTAATAATGATATTTTTATGAAGAGTATAAATGGGGATATTATTTATGGGATATGTTGAATAAATTTCATGAAATAAAAGTATTATATACCTATTATCTAAATTCACAAAACCATTATGATCATTAGATGTGTATTGGTGATATTTATAGAATATTCATTCAAAATGATGTTACAAATGTGTATGAAATTACCCAATTGTTATAGATGGTTTCAAACAAATAGATTAGTAATCTATTGGAAATTAGTATGATATTTCTTTAACAATAATTCATATCATATAAACATTTCACTGAATTTGGATAAATAATATATATAGTTGTTTCTAGGAAATTACATCCCTTCCTATATATATGAAGTGGATAAGGCTCTATCCAAATTTTACTTAGTGGTAATAACTCCAAAAAAGGAACATTAAGATGGAATCAATTATCTCATGTTGCACGACAGTAGGGCTTCTTGCACAACTGGTTTGAAACTCCATAGGATATTCTTCAAAATTCATAATCTCTTTAAAACCCTTATTAACATTTAATTATAGTATTCCTAACCATTTTTCCAAGATATTGGTGATTTAATGATGAGGATTACATGGTAATGAGCATGCTAAAACAGGGAAATAATGTATTTGAGATTAGCAATATGAATTTATTTATGTCAAAAAAATTCAATAAGAATGTTAATAGATACCCTCAATGACTATATTTAATTATAATTGAATAATCCTAACTGTACGATGATGAAATATGAAGTATATGATTCCTCTTTGGATGAAGATTTTTGGATTGTTCTTCCTATAATGATTTTCATTATCCCTATCATTGAATCTGATGTCACTCTAGGAATGGATTTTCATTCTTAGAATTAATCGAACATTAATTTATAAGGATGGTAACTCATGTTTGATATTCCAAACCAACCTATGATCATATATAACTGTAATGATAAATATGAACATCAAATGGAGACCACACCCATTTTATGTGTCCTCATTCATATTCAAAAGGTGTTTTTATCTCATATGGTTGGGGATAAAATATATATATAGATGATATTATTATTTTGTGAGAGTTTTTTTTATTTTCATTGTAGTTTCATATTCATTAACATAATCTAGATATTGAGTTCTCAATAGAACTCATACATGGTTCCAAAAATATTTCAAAGACTCCCTATAGAATCTCATTGATTGAGTTGCAAGAATACAATATGTAACTCCAGAAGAACCTTGAAAATGGACTAATTCATATAATTTTTTCATGATGGGGTGAAAAATATCTTTTTGGTAAAAATAAATAAGGATAAATTTGAGTATACATTTATTATATATAGATGAAAAAGATCACGATCAAGAACAAATATCCACTACCCCATATTGATGTCCTATTTGAGAAATTGTGTGGAGATAAATAATTCTACAAGATTGAAATTATTTCTAGATATAATTAATTACTAGATAAGAAGGAGGATATAACCAAGAAATCATTGTATAAAAGGTATGAAAAAATGGGTATATAGTGATTCCATTAATTCTAACTAAGGCCACCTCTTTCATCATAGCTTTAATCAACAAATTATTTATAAATTATATTGATCAGTTTTTGGAAGTATTTCTAGATGATATTAATATATATTCAATGAGAATGGATGAGAATAAAGATAACAAGAGAATAGTTCTGAAGACCATGATGATGAATAATTTGAATGAAAATTTTTGAAAATGTGAATTTTTTCTAACACGGGTTACATTTTTGTTCATAAAATATAAAGAATGGGTTTATTGGTTGATCTATCAAAGTTAGAGGATATTAAACATTGACCTAGAACAACCATAGTGAAAAGGATCTATAAATTTCTTGGTTTATAAGGATTTAATAAATAGAATGTGGATAATTATTTATGACTATCTAATCCACTCACCATGTTAACTTGGATGGGATCCAAGCTCTTATGAACAAATTATTGGGAGGGAAACATTAAGGAATTGAAGAAAAATTAGTCAATTCATATATTATTACATTACCCTATCATGGAAAAGGGTTTTTAATCTATAGTAACACATTTAATAATGAATTGGGACGTGTTATCAAGTATAAGGTCACAATTATATATTTTTCCTCAAGATAGATGAAAGTTCATGAGGAAAATTACCCAACACTCATGATTTTGAGTTATCTATGGAAAGTTTTTCATTTATAATATGTAGTAAATATAATTAGGGAGAAAATTTTGATATATATACCCATTTAAATTTTTTAAAGTGTGCATTCAAATAGAAGGATTTGAAAATAAACTATAGAATAAGGTTGGAGCTGATTAATGATTAGGATAACACAATATATTACAACCTTAGGAAAGTAAACAAGGTGGAAAATGCTTTGGGTCAAAATGATCATGATAGGTTATTTATGATGGGGATCAAAATAGATCCAGAATTTGTGGATTTTTAAAGTATTGGTCAGGAAATATTAAAGGAAGAAGAGAAATATTTTCTATCTTAAATAATTTACCAACCATACATTCATCTAAGGATACAAGTAGTGTAGAAGGATGATATGGTTATATAAAAGAAGGTGAGAAATATTTGAAAGTTCATCCTTTATTTTGATAGAATTATATGGTTTAGGAACCATCTAATTTATTCATCCATACATGATTTGAAGATGGATCTCTTACAAGTGGGTCATAGTTTCCGAATCTTTATTCATCCGGGAATTAAAAAGATGTTTAGATTTTTGAAAGAGTATTCATGGGGGATGGAATGAAAAGATATATCTCAGTGTTTCTATCTCCATTCTTGGTATGTCAGTAAGTTATGTTTTAGAGTCAAATTTTTAAGGTGATGTTACTATTATTACACATAACATAATAGAAATAGGAAAAGTTCACCATTTATTTTGTTGTAGGACTCCATAAAATGTCTAACAAGAGCTATACTATTTATTTTGTAGTCTATTTCCATTAAAAAACATAAAACTTCATCACAATCAGAGATAATTTATCTATATATAAACTGGAAAAAATATATATTAAGTAACTAGTATTATTATAAGGATTACCATATTCTTTTGTATCAGATCGGGATATGGGGATTAACTTAATATTCTAGTGAATTAATTAGTTTTCTATGGATAAGTATTTGAGTTTTAGAACTACATATAATCATAATATAGATAGGTAATGATATATAATGATTCAAACAATAGAGGATATTTCATCATCTAGCTCTATGGATTTCAATGTTGGTTGGGATAAAAACCTTTCTCTAGTTGAGTTTTTCTTTTATAATAGCTATCGATTAAGAATTTTTATGGCTTCTTATAATGGCCTATATAGAAATAATGGTTGAACTCTAACATATTTAGATGAAGTTGGAGATGGAATACTATTAGACCCAGATCTCATCATGGAATGTTAGAGACATACTTTAGTACACAAGGGCATCACAAAGTCAGTAGAAAAGTTTTCATTACAATCATTAACATGATCAAAAATTTGATGTTAGTGAGAAGGTGTTTCTGTGAATATATCCACGGAATAAGGTTATGATATTTTGGAATATATTAAAGATAATAACTAGTTATATTTTCCCATTTTATATTATTTATCAAGTAGGGATTGTTTGATTTCATTTGGGACTTCCACTAAACCTCCATCATGTTCATGATATGTTCCATATATCTTTCCAATGGAAGTAAGAAAAACCTAAACATTCTCATGTAATAAACTAATAGGAAATACTATAAGACGATGATTTCATATATAAGGATAACCCAATGGAGATTCAAGATCTTAGAGAAAAAGTGATGCCAAATTAGACCACTCACATTTTTAATGTTTTGTTGCAAAACCACATGCTTGAGGAAGTTACATTTGAACCTCAGGATATGATGAGGTAAAAGTATCATTAGTTTTTCAGAGCTAAGTGATAAAATTTATATGAAAAAATTAAATGTATGGGGGGCATAATGTAACAACTCCAGATTTTATGAAACATATTTTTTTTTCAAATATTTCATTTTTTTCTTTAGCTTGTGTTACATAGAATACTGAGTTTTATTAAATCATAATATACTATTAATATTATTTTTTATATGAAAATTATAAAATATCCTTCAAACATGGATGAGTTACCAGGAATAATTTTTTTTAATATTATTTATAATAGTTTTATGTATAGGAAAAATATTCATAAAAATATACTTATTTTTTATTAAAGTCTTCATATGATTCAAAAATACTATTTTTCCAAAAAAATATTTTTATTAGTTTTTCTGACCATATAATTTTTTTTTTTCACATTTTGAATATTAATTTTTCAAAATCAACATAATTTTTGGAATCAACATGTCAATATTATCATAGGTTTAATTTCTTATTATTTTCTAGAAATATTAATTTTTAGTGAATAAAGAATAATACTGAACTTTATTAAAAATAGTGTTTTAATTTAAAGAATTTACAAAGACAAGTTAATTTTAAAATTATATGAAAATTAAAATTATTTACATAATAAATTTATTAATATAATTTAGGTTATTATAATCAAATTAACATTGACTTTTGATATTAAATCATTCTATAATTATGAAAATATTTATCTTTGGAAAACCTCTTTATCGTTTCTTTTGATGGTTTAATTTTAAAATAATTTCTTCCAAATATTTTATTGTAATTTTGAAAAATTGATTCCATATTTTTAATTATACTGATTTATATTGAATAATAAGGTCAAAATATTTATTTTTCAAATTTAATAGGAAAAATAGGAAAAATTAATTACCACGGTTAAGGTGAAAATGAAATTACCTTAGGGTTAAAATAAAATATCAGGGTATGTTTACCAATAAAACATGTCTAGATACTATTTTATGGCCATATTAAACCTTGTAATTTTAATATTTATAACTTATGTCCATTTTATGCATTTTTTATTATAATATACATTATCATTTTTGGATTCTTTTTGTGAAATTTCCCTCAAGTTTCCATGTTAGTTTCTTTTCGATCTTATAAAAGGAAACCCCTATCATCCTATATTCAAACTTATAAAACCCCTATCAAAATCCAATTACTACAAACATACATTCCTTAAATTAATAAGTACATCATAGAGGCCTTATATTTAATATTAAACAAACCTATGGAGGATTTATTTTTAGACCTAAATGGGTTCGACAAAGATAAGCTACAATAATTGACTGTTATTTTCTTTTATTTCATCCTATAACCACTTAAAATATGATTCAACCATGAAGATATAATAATAATATAATATAATATAATATATATTTCATTATTTCAATAAAATTTCATACTTTTATGTCTTATTTTATTAAATGGGAAACAAAACCATCGATTATGTGTATGGTGGAGTACCGTATCGCAAACTAATTTAATTCATTTTCCATCCCCACCAATAATAGATGGATATAATGATGTATATAACATATTTATGTGATATTTCAAACATTATTTTACTTTTTAAAATATTATAAAGAATATAAATTCTTAATTTCAATTATGTGGGAATACTATAATATCACTTGTGCGTACATTGGACTACCGCCTCACAAAGAGATGTGATTCGTTCAAAAAATATTATTTAAATAGAAATTAATATGTATATTTTTAATGAAAATATATGATTATTAATGAATAAAAGTTATTCTTTATGTTTAATTTATTATTTTTCTTTCTTTCATTTCATCCATCGAGAAAATGGAAACATCTTTCATATATATGTATGACCTACTATCTCCAAGGATGATGTAATTCATTTTCTATCTATGGAATTTATGGATTACTAAAGAAAACATATATAATTAATGTAAATTATATTTATATCATGTGTATCATTCTTTATATTTTTTAACCATATTAAAAATATAAGTACAAAAAATACCAATCCAAATCACAAATGAATACAAAAGTAGTTATTAACTAAAATGTGATTTTAACAAATAATTGTTAATAAATAGGTAATAAACGTTCATAAAAAATCATATATGTTATTATACATACGAGTATGGTTCAAAAATATTTGGATAAGAAAATTATATTTATTATAATGGAGGTTCAAAATTTTACACTGGAATTTGATAGATAAGGTTATGGATTTGGAGTCTCTATTTTATTTCATGGAGACAGATTTCATATTAACAACTCATTTATTTTATATGGTGTATATACTACCAATTGGATGTGTTATATCCTTAATATAATTATTTTAATGATATTTTAATTCTTTATTTTTTTAATATTTTTTTGTGTCTTATGATTCAATGGTTACCAATGTGGCAAGTGATTTTTCTCACTTGTATATTTGTGGGACACATTACATATACATACCTTGTTTCTTTTTTATGGATTATTTACTACCCACGGATTTATTTTATGATCCCTATCATGATACTTATGTAATATACATATCTATATAATTTTATTTCATTCAATTTACTTATGATTCTAAAGCTAACAATGTGGTAAATGTGGTAAATGTGTACTGTTATAATCTTATTATTTACCAAGATTATATATGACATCCATAAAATAATGATATCCTATTATATAAATTTCAAGATACATATTAATTTTACTCTTCTATATATTTTCATTAAATTTAATTTTTTATTTCACTTACATTAATTACTAAATATACCAATAGTTTAAAAAAAAACATCAGTATTTCTCTCTTCAGTCGAAATACATTTTCCTTCCATATCCATGATTTCTAAACCAAAAAATAAATAAAAGATTTTAATATTCTCCAATTATTGTTAAAATAAATATTTACCCATCTTTGACTTTGTAGAAAATACATTGTAAGGAATCGTCTTTTCATTTTCCAAAAATTCCCTTTTGGCTATTTATGATAATGTGAATGGAATATTTATTTTAAAATGTACAATAGAAATAATATTTCCTATCATCTTGGAAACTCAAGGATTTAATTTTTCAACTAAAGGTTTCAATGTTATTTAAATTTAATGTACTTTATTTAATATTTGTATTTTTTTATATTTTAAAGAATTATTTTCAAAATGTAAAGGATATTATAATAAATAAAGTTTAATGATATTTTATATAATACATATTCATAAGTGACATTAAAAATTTGTATCACATACTTATTACTGTAGATATGATCTAATTATGAAATCCATATTCTTTCTCAAGATCATTTATGATTATTTTAAAATAAATTTATGAATCCCATTCCTTTCACACGAGTTTCTCTAAGATGCATTTATGAGATGTTTTTGAAAACCATTTACATTATATGGTTTATGTTGTGATGAAATTTTTATGAAACCAATTTACATTATATGGTTTATTCTATGATATAAAGTTTATGTATCTCATTTCGTTTCCATGGGTTATGCTATGGTGAATGTTTTATGATCATGTGTCCAAAAAATGTATGGATTTTGTGATGGGTGGAACCTATATTCCCCTCTAATTAATTGGGTGAACATTTATATATCATTAGATTAAAATGGGAAATCAGTTAACAATATTTATCCACAATGAGAATCAGGTCAATTATATAGATCTACAAAGGGAAACAAGCTGATAGGATTGATCCATAATGGAAAACAAGTGATGGGACTTAATCAACTATAAATAATAATGCTATTGGTAGTTAACCAAGGAAAATGAAATGGTTTCTATATGAATGGTGGTTTTAAAATTTTATAAAGTGAGCTTATAGATCATGAATTTTAATGATCTCACACCCTTATGAATAATTTTGTTTTCGAATGATAATTTTTTATGCCATGAATCATGTTTATGATCTATGATTAGTTAGGAATGATATTTATCACATTTATATCCTTGAACTCATAAAATTATATTTATATTATGATTTCATATGATCATGGAATGATATATACTGTGTTTACCCTAATTTATCATCTAATCTCCTTTTTTCTTATATTTTAATTCCACATGTTATGTAGAATGGCCTTAAGTAAGGTATGTTTATGAAGAGTAGAAAAGTGGAATGCCATTATTTGAGAAGATGAATATAATTAAATAAATAATATGATTATGTAAAAAGAATCCAAATACAATAACTCATTACAACCCTAGGGATTTTTTTGAAATTTATTGAATATTTATTAAAAAATATCTGATATTTATTTATGAAAAAACATGGTCATTATAAATGGGATGTTCGGTTGAAGTATTCATGGTATCTATGCTTGGTAATGAAGTTGATGTTACTTGGATTAATGGATTAAAAATAGAGGAAGTAATTAATTAATATTATATTTTTAATGTTCTTTTTAAGACCACGAGATTACTTATGAGTGTTGATGAAATTTTTTTAATGTCTCAAAGGTGTGGCTGTTGATTAGAGAATCCTATTTTTTATCCATATTATTAATGTGTCCTCAATAAGTTTGAAAAGATGAATGTATGGAGTCTTTTATACCATGATGATAAAAATCAATCGATCAATATAAGTTGATTTGATAGATTTGATCTGACTTAGGAAATAATATGATTTTTTTTCTAAGTACCTCCATCAGATGATAATTACCATGTTATGTTATCACATGGAGTATCTAATGCATTGAGTTTTAAAATTTAATCAATAAATGGTCTATTATATGAAAATTTACCTTTTCATATTATGAAGTATTATAAAAAAATAATAACTCAAATTCTAATAAGTTAGAGGAATTATTTCATATCATCGAAGAATAATTCCCAATAACATTAGATTGATGTGAATAGAATACTCCAATTTTACAAAAAGTGGAATTAAATATTTTATATTTTACATTAATGGGTACATCCATCAGGTGAAAATTGGAAGTAATATCATTCATTTATATGTGATGTGTTTATCATTAATCAAATAACATAATTAATAAGGGATATAATTTAATTGTGATCTTTGAAAATAAGATAAAGTCCTTTGTGTCACCAGAATGTGTCAAAAGATAGAACTGTAGGAAATCAGCTGATCAGAGGAATCTTAGAGTAGTCAAAGGAATATTATGGTACCTAAATTAAGTAAAGTACATTTGAATTCATGTAGTTATAAGAGTTATATGATGTTAATATGAGGGAATTATATAATCATTGAGATGTTAAGTTAATAAGTTGCATTGAATGAGTGATGTAAGTGATGAAGAAGTTATAACTAAATAAAGGGGATAAAAAGTATATCACCTGACCTTGGTGAGTCATCAGGTAGAGTATACTAGATAATTGTTCTAAAATTATAATGCATATGTTTCCTAATGTAGTAAATATTATGTTTTAATATGTAAATATCATTGAACAAAGAGAATACATAATGATGAAGGATGATTTTTTGGATCATTAGAAATAGAAGAAGTGTAATGATGTTTCACTAGATGGATTGTTTTAAGCACATTACAAAGTTATTATAATGTTATTAATTATGGTGATACTTGGATGGATGTTAAATGTTTCAATAACCAGAATTAAATATTGTGATTATAGTTATGATTCCATAAACATTGATTAATATCATTTATTTTGTTTTCTAAAGAGGTTTCCTTTGATGAATGGATGGAAACTATACTATATGATGTTTGAATGCAGTCAATATGAAAATGTTTAGAAGAGTGTTACTTGAAGCATTTAGATAGAAGAATAAATTTTAAGTACACACCTAACCATGAAATTGTGGAAAAACTCATCTTGTATAAATGGGATCTAATGTGTTGTCATTAATATGAAGAGAATAATGTTTCACATTACATATTTATGATGAAAATGAAAGATCATTATGAAAGTACCATCCATGATGTGTGAGAGAAATTATCATGTGATATAAAGTGTTGGTAGAAGAGGCATTAGATGAACCAGGGGTACTCGATACAGAGGATACTCCATACTGTGGCACATTGTATTGACCAATAGAATAAAGTAGGGATTTCCCAATTAACAAATTATGTAACCTTATCAATTGGTGTCATGTAAAGGTGAAGAATAAGATAGAATCAGACAAACTATTATAAGACAAACATATATCATAATGAACTTGTGTAGTAATTAGAAGCTAATGAATGGTCATAAGAACTGTCATTGGGCTTATAAACACCATAAAAAAAATATTTTATGGACATTTCTAATAAAGAGATTTGATCCATGATCAGAAGGAAATGTTCCAGATTTAGATGAACATGTAATGTTTCATTCTCCCTATTGTGAAAGTAAAATTATAATAATAATGAAGAAGATAATAAAGTATCACTATAACATCATGTAGAATCCTTAATAATAAGAAGACATAATTGTTTTCATAATGTATCTAGATCAGTATGTTGGAGACTTTCTATAGATGATGTATAAATAACCAGTGAGGAAATACATGTTGGAACAGTTCATCACCATTACAAAGAGTTGTGATTATTGTGATCCCCCTCATAAAGGGTTAGGACCCACACATAGGAAAATGATTATTATCTATCTAAACTAATTTACTTTTTATCACATTTTAGTGGATAATTACTGTAATTATTATCAAGATAAACAACAAGTACAAACCATTCATATTTAGTAGTGAAATTTCTAAAAATATCATAAGATTTTTTACATATTTTATATACATTCATATGACAACGAAAATAGAGTAGGAGAATCAAGATCACATTAGTTATAATCAGTGTCATAATTTATCCAGACCAATATGTTGGAGACTTTCTACACATGATGTATAAATAAACAGTGAGGAGATACATGTTGGAACAGTTCATTATCATTACCAAGAGTTGGGATTGTTGTGATCCCACTACTAAAGTGTTAGGACAAGGATTTTTATCTAGCCAAACTAATGTACTTATTATAACATTATAGTGGATAATTTGTATACTTATTATCAAGATACACAACAAGTACAAACCATTCATATTTAGTAGTTAACCTTGTAAAAATATCATGAGTCTTATTTTACATCCTTTTATTTACATTCATATGACAATGAAAATGGAGTAGGCTAATCAAGATCATATCAGTTATAATAGGTAAAGATACTCTATGTTATAATTGGTTAAAAAGTATCCAAAACTAATAAAACCACCATATATATAATGAGTATGTCCTAAAGTGATACTCTAAATTGGAATTAGATCTTTGGTTCAACTATATTGGGTTCTCAATGTTAATGTTATTCTCTTTTTAATAATTGAGATCCTTTCCTATATTATCATAATTTTTTATTTTTTTTGAATATTAGGTTACATATGAGAATAATTATATTTCCACCAAGGACACGATAAACATGAAAAAGTAAATCAATGAATATGATGAAGGGATCCCTCTTATATAAAATGAGTGGGTATCAGATTCTACGTGCCTTGCTAATGATAAAGATAAATATGGAACGCAAGGTAAAGATAAGGTCTCTCAAGTTTCCACTGTGAAGATGGAAAAAATTCCGACATTAATTGAAATTATAATGTTAGGTGATCAAGAGTTATGTGAACATAATTGTATAAACTATCCTATATAGGAATAAGCTCACATAATTTTTGACAATGACCAATCTACAACTTCTCATGAAATATAATTTCATAGATTAGGATATATTATTCATTTCTTTCCCAATTATATAGTTTCACTAGATTGTGGAGGCCTTAATTTTATACAGGAGGAGATCACCAATATTTAAGAATAATCCTTTAATATAGAGAAATCATTTCAAGGAAAATTTATATAATGTATAATTATCCCCAAATTGGATGGATCACATTGATAAAGAAAATTAGATCCGGAAATAAGATCCTTCCAGTTAAAATAACAATGGATCAAAAATGTTGAAGAAAATGATGGGGCCAAAAAAAATCTTGATGAAAAGATCAATGAACCTGAATAAAAGATAAAGGATAAAATTGATGTCAATTATTTTTAATTATAAGTGAAATCTGATAAGAACAAGGAACATGTCACTTTGTTACAAAAGAAGGTTAAATATTATAAATAAGAAGTTGAATTAATTAATACGTACTGTGAAGCAGTGGTTAACTTATAAAAGATAAAAAAAACCCTAATTTGAGATATCTATAATTAGCTGTTTAGTTTCCAATTTTTATAAGAGAATATTAAGACTTAAAAAAGTGGAAGCATGTTGATGATTCTACTAAATTATCACATGTTGGTTCTATTTTTAATGACCTATTTTATGTAATAATAAGATCATGACTTCCTAAAATTTTCTATCTCAAGGAGCAGGGTAAAAATTATTACTATCCATACCACCTTGTAAAAATATTTCAAAATCTATTTTCAAGAATAATTATGCTCAGAAAAAACAAATCTATATAATAATAGATAATAAAATTTCATAATAAGACTACCATATTAACCATGATGGATATGAAAAAAATATAGAAGGTAGTTCCCCACAAAGTTCCCAAAAAAGTATTATGAAGACACCAAAATATTATAAATAAAATAAAAATAAGAAGATCAAGGTTTGTGGGGAATGTTCATTCATTGCAGATTCTATCATTATTCCTAAGATTGTTCATATAGTTTCCTAAATTCTATAGTGAAAATTATTCCCATGATAAGGGTGATATTTCTATAGTTTAATAAGAAACACATATAGTGTAGGAAGAATTTAAAAACGTCCAATATGTGTGAAAATTTTAAGAATTACTATTTTGTTTAAAATGTAGTTGGGAACAAGGTTGGTACATTCCCACCTTGACATGTATTTAATTCAAAAATATAAATAATACCATAGATGTTGGTGAAGAAATAAGAATCTCCCATGGGAAGTAAATAGAAAAATTAAAAAAAAAACTCCAGTGAAGATTTCAATATTGAAAGATTAGACGAAAATAGAATCAAAATCTATGAAGATTAAAAATATTGTATCATAAAAAAAACTAATAATAAGGATAACACTAAAAAAATCCATATATAAACAACAAACATGATATACATGTTTCTAATGATATGTTAGAAATACAGAAAGAATATTTTGATTGAATGAGGAAATAGAAAAAATTAAAATAATAGAATAATGAAGAAGTGAATAAAAATATTCCACATAAATTTAAACAAGTTCTATGTGTGATTTGAAACATGGAGTAACAAAATCTAATATATTTTTATATATTAATTCCAGCACAAGAAGTGTACTTCATTAAGTTAAATGTTTCACCAGGTGATACAAGTTCTATAGATGATCTTTAATCATTAGGTATCATAGAAATATATATTTAAAAATTAATATTTTCACATATCCCTAATAAGAGTTGAAATTCAGATGTGAATAATTTATGGGTGTAGAAAATGGAGAACCTTGGTCAAGAAAATCTTTTCAACTGTACAATTAAAAATAAAAATAAAAAAGGATCCACCATATTCCCTTAACCATATGTTTTTTTAATTTTTTTCATTCAAAAAATTAAATTTAAGTTAAGGTATATAATAAAGGGTATATTATTAGTAAGTGGAATGAATAGTAACTTTTGTATTCAAAGAAAAGGAAGTTTAAACATTGTAATTTTTCCTACAATTTTTCATTGATTATTTTATAAAAGGATCATCATTGGTGAAGATGTATAAATATTCAATTAGATACATCAACAGATGAAATAATCCATTTTGATTCATTGTTAAAATGAATCCCCTAAAAATATCTATTAAATAGAATCAAAATTATGATGTTTATAATAAAATAATATTAAAGGGGGATAAATTTGTAGAATTATTTAGAAGATAAAAAAATCATAATCTCAAATAAGTCAAATCATTCATGAAGTTTCATAATGATCATTTCATTGGAAAAGTTATTTTCATTCTTATTCTATCATCCTTTGTTAAAAAAAATAAAAACAATAACAAAAAAGGATAAATTTAATTAATCGCTAACATAATAAATGTGGAAATATGGATGTTTTCCATGATAACATATATTTCTTTCCAAACATGAATGTTTTTAATATTTTTTTTTGAAGTTAGTGAAGAAGTTATTAGTTGACCTGTTATAAAATTTTCATATCTCAATTTGTATCTTTATCTTTATATAAAAGTATACAACCTGACATGAAATTTTTATGTACCCTCGTTAATGGAGATATCAATATTAGTTGGTAAAGGATAACATTATTGTCTAAATAAAATCCCATTTTTAATACTCCATCATTGACAACACACGTGTTAATTGAAATGAATGATGAAAAATTTAATAAGAATTAATTGATCACCTTTCTCAATAAAAATTGAATTCATTATAAATAATTGGTAGAGAAATTTAAATTAATGTCTTAAAATGTAAATTGGAGATTTTCACATACTGATTTATTTATATTTAATTTTCATTGAAGGAAATTCCAATAAATACAAATAGGGAGATTGAAGAGAACCTTTTATGATTGAGTTGATTTTTATCATTAGTCATTATTTTTTTTCAATATCCGACGATGTAAATATATTTAATATGATATAAATAAAGAGTTTACTAGGATTTTTTCCCATGTTTCCAAGGTATCCAGTCTTGGAAATTACATTTATGTAACTTGGACGAATGGATAAAGATGAAAGAATGTACTCAGGCCTTATTATCTTTTGAATGTTATTTTTGAGGAAATTTATTTTACATATTATGATTGATTTTATTTTCCAAATGTCTCAAACATTTGGTTTATTTTTTAGAATAATTTTTATAAACATTATGAATGTTTCCTTAAGATGTTTTCAAATCTGAATAGATAGACACTATCATACCAAGGTTTACGAATTAATTCGATCCTACAAAGGTTGTAACATACCATTTATCTATCAAATAAAACCTTTATATTTCTAATAATACTTATGATTAAAATAATAATTTTAATTCAAAAGGGACTCTTTTTTCTGATAGTATACTCGACACACAACAATGAGTTTTTAAGATATTTTACAATTCACACAACATTGAGTTATACTGAAAAATAATACAATCATATTATTATTATTTTAAATGGTAGTTAATGCCTAGTCATTGAAATGGAAGGAGTGAATATTATCAACAGAATTTTGAAATATGGTTTACACATGTTTAAATGATGATCCATTGATTACCGAATTTATCAAAAATGGAAATAAAAACCAATTGAATATAATGGATGTGTTTTTATGAGAATAATTGTTTTTTCATATCACTCTTTATGGATTTTCATTTAATGAAAAATATATGATATATATTAAAGGTAATGTTTTAACTTAATCTTATATGTTTTCTGGATATTATATATGAATAAATTCATTTTTTTCAGATAAAATAAGTATTTTTTCGAAATGCTGTTTTATCGCCTTTTGACGGGGAAATATTTTTAAATATAGTTTTTTACAACTTTATATGTTCCATTTAAAAAAATAAACTTATTATTTACAAGAAAGACAAAAAAATTTACTTTGGGTAAATATTTGGAGTTTTTCTGATAAAGTTCTTTTTTTAATGAATAATGAAAAATACTACATTTTAAGTCAAAACTGTCTTTTGATCTAATTCATTTATATGATTATATTGTCCTTTTAATTGGATTTAAAGTTTAATTGGATTATATTTTTATTTTTTAATCCAATTTTGGTAATTTTAATTAATTTAACTTTTAAATTGGACTTAAACGCATGCCAATTTTTGGTAGTTTTTACTTCTTAAAAACACGCCTTTTGGTTTTGAAAATAGAAAATAATTTTAAATTAATTTCTAAAACTATGGTGTTTTTAATTTAAAAAAAATTCCATATTTAGAATCAGGAGGTTACAATTGTATAAATAGGTAACTTTTAGTTTTAGACATTATGTATAGTAACTTTAATAAATACTTTATTTACTGTGGTTAAAGGATAAATATGGAAAATAAGGGTAAAAAAATAATATTATAATAATATTAAATTACCATAACATATGTATTAACTCTATTGGATGAGATATTTCCAACCATGGGCATCTTTTGGTCGATTTTAGGACCTCATGGAGCCACTTGTGTATGAAAATGAAATCTAATTAATTTTAATTTGAAGTTAAGGAAAATATAACATAAACATGTATCTTTTAGTAATTTTTTTATATGGGGTTATATAAGTTATGTTTTATATTATAAGTTTTAATTATAAATCTAAAATTATTTCCCACATCATGTTATTTTATTAATAATTTTTATACATCAAATGAATTAATATATTTTTGACACAATGATGATGTCGTGATTACCTTACTAATGGAAGATTTAAATAAGTGAGATTATAAAAATTAAAATAAATTTATTTTGAACCTTTTTATTCCATCCAAGAATGTTATGGAAGATTATGAATTTTTATATTTTAATTTATGATGTTTTTTTAAAATAATCAAGTTTTTATGATTTTTTTAAAATGTCATGATATAAATAGTATAAAAATTTACATAAATGAGTTTTTAAAACAAATAATATTTTATTAAATGTTATAATAGTCATAAAAATCTAATATTCGGCCAAATGACTTAGATAATGTTGCAAACATAATTAATGAACCACTTGGGGTTTGATTGTGATTTTACAGCAACTATATTAACCATATAGTATGAATATAAAAGAATACATGGTAAGAGTCAAATAAATTAACTAAGGGTTAAAGCAAAATGATAAAGTTAAATTTGAAACCCAAACTTGTCTAAAAACTATTGGATGAGAGGATTTAGAAAATTTTCATCTTATATTCTAATTAAATTATATTTGGAGCTTTTTAAAATTGAAATTCAGTTTATAATAAAAGACTCTTTCAAATTTTCGTAAAGTATCCCTCGTCCCTCTTATAAAAGGACACCAACTCTAACTCCTTACACACACCTCTCAAACCCCATGGCTCATTCAAAATATACTCCAATAATCTCCCAACATTCCTCCCTTCCTTATATAAGCCTCACCCTAGGCAGAAGGCAATTCAATAAATCCCTTTGGCTCCAATCAAAAGAAGTTCCCCGATTTGAGGTAATGTCTTCTCTCAAGTTCCTTCCTATTATTTTTACTTATCCACTCCATATTATCTTATTATTAATTGTTTACATAAAAAACATTATAATAAATATAATCTGTCTCTATGAGAAATATTCTAACTACGCTTACACACACCTCCATCTAATTTATCTGAACATACTGTTTCTCTATACGGTGAACTGTTGCATCACGAAATGTTAATTGTTCAATTTCCCCTACCACCTCTCATGGTTCCCATTATGATCGAAATGAAATTATATATGATATATATGATATTTATTTTGTCTCTATGCTTATGTAATTCTCATTTATATTATACCATTATGGTTTTCATGTTGTACAAATATGATAATTTCATTTGAGGAAGTGCAGACTACCACCCCGTCAAAGTGATATGAATCATTCATGATATACATGGAACATATAATAGATGTAATTAATGAACTTATGTAAGATATATAACATGTAAATTATATTGGAAATATAAAATACCTAGGTATCATTTTGTTTTCATTCCTTTAAATATGAAAATGAAATGAATGTTGCATCCATGCATACGTACAACTTACCATCTCCATGAATGATGAAGTTCATTTCTTACATAAAAATGCTATAGACTATTCTAAATAAATACATACTAGATATATATTATATCTAAATCATGAATATCATTTTGGAGATAATGTACATTTGACCACATGGTAAATTTGTAACTATAACATGTTCATTTTTGACTCAAGTACCGAACATCGACAAAACGACCGATATGAACTTGAATAATTATATTGTTGTTATTGCAAGGAAATAAGTGATATAAAGGGAATTATAATCTTGAAGAAGGATCTGTATAAAGTAAAAACTAACTTAAGTTTGTTATTCAGGAATAATAAGGAACATACGTGATGATTCAGACTCAAGGTAACAGACTTAGTCTCAATCTCCTTTCATAGAGCCCTGTTTTGAGAATATATAGCTTCTTATTTTATTCAGTGTATAATAAACCCTTTTGAATTTTATTTTCATTAAAAATGAATCTTTTTTCTTTGAAGAGTTTTACTAAACTAAAAATTGAATATTTTTAACATATGTGGTGACAACGAACTTTCCGCTGCCGAGAGAATTATTTCATATATAGTTCCTTACCAAGATGTAATATTTTTAAAAGTAAAATAAATACCATATACCCTTTTTTACATAATTTTGTATTGAAAATTGTTTTTGAAATGTATTGAGTATTTCAATATCTTGAAATGATTTATTGTGTTTTCAAATGAAATGTTATTAGTGAAATGTTGATATTTGCAATATTTTATGTGTTATGATTATATAATGGTACTTAGACATTTGACGGGTGGTTACCTGATAAGCCAATACTGGGTGGTTATGTGATAAACCAAATGACGGGTGGTTCCAGGATAAACAAAGGATGGGTGGTTAGGTTATAACGTCCAATGAATTGGTATGTAATTAGGCCATATTGGTATTCCATTTAGTGATATGCGTGGATATCGACCATATGATTATTCCATTTTAGTTTATTTAGGTCCCAAGTTACCTTTATATTATATACATTGTTTTATATGGTATTTATAGTAATATTATGTCTATAAAAAGGGTAATAAATGAGCTTATATTCAATGAAGTGGTTTTTCTACTTCTTTATAGTGAAAAGTCTTACTTTATGATAAAGGATTCTTGGTTTACATGTTGTTTTAAAAAACTAATAGTTTTCCTTCTTTATCTATCCCTTTTTGAGCTTTTTATGATCATCTCAAGTTTTTAAAGGTTTTTAATAGGATATAAAGATGTATAGGGTCAAGGATGTGATCAAGGAAAAGTCACACATTCTAAAACATGGAACTAGACATGTTTCCTTTTTAAGATTTTTTTTGTTTAATTAAAAATATGGACAGTGAGTAGAAGTGTCTACTTGTAATATTAAAGTTGTTATGTATATGTTATGAAATAATTATCTAAATCTACAGACCAGAAAAATATCTTCAATGTGAATTATTAACTTAATTCAAGATTATGTAATATTTAAGGCTGGGGCCTTACAGTTGGTATTAGAGGTCATTTTAGATAACTTTAAAGGTGAGGGTGTTATTTAAAAATAACTGAAAAAACAATAATGGTTATTATATTAGAAAGATTCATAGTTATTTTAGATAAATTTAATGAGTTCAAGATAACATGAATAATAATATCTTAATATTTACCCTCCTCATAAGATATATTGTGATGATTTTGCTAATATACTCACACTGTCCTTTTTGGTTTTAGTAAATGGCTGCATCAAGCAGGAACCAAAGTAATAATGGATATGAAGAATATTGTGATGGTTTTATAAATAAGAAACCTAATTAAATGGGAGATGAATTGAGATATATTGTGGTTATTCTCAACCTACTATCTAGAGTCATGATTGAACACATGGACCTTGGTGATTTTTATAAGGCATCATATATGTGAGCAAAAAATCCATATAAAAGTTCAGGTAATAATCATAAAGGTATGTATATTCAAAAACCTATGTGTTAAGGATGGGGAGAGAAACACCAAAGAAAATTCTTCAAAGGTATGGAAAGATGCTATATATGTGTTAATGAAGTTCATAAAAAAGAACCTTCCATAGAAAAAGTAAGCATCCAGTTGACTCAAGGAATGGGAAAAAAGTTATTTCTAAAGGATAAATTGAATGATTTAAATGTGGTGTGAATGGTAATTATACAAATAGATGTCCTATGAAGAAGGTTCAGGAATGGGATAATCAGAATCATACAAACATATGTTTAACAATTCTTAATTCCATTATAATTAAAGATGAGGAAACTGAAATTGACCTATGAAAGGTATGAATTATTTCTTAACACATGTTTTGAAATTAATGAAATATTAGGACATTATATATGATTTTGTTTGTAGGAATGAATTATAAAATAATAATATGGAAATAATGGATAAATAATCATCAATAATGTTTGATTATTAAGATGTCTAGGAATTGAAGACTTATGTTGGATCTATGGATGATTATATGTTTAAATCTATTAATGATAGAATTCCTTTGGAATAATTTTTCAAGTATGTGTAACCCTAATGTTTGATATGTGAAAATAATATTCAAGAAATAATTATATTTTTGTGTCTGGACATAATGGATAACCTTAGGGGTTCATATGATCTTTTATTGAGGTGACAAATGGTTATTACATTTTGTGATACAAAATGAAAGGTACTTGATAACCTTTGAGGATAAAAAAGGTTATGTTTAATTTTGAGGAAATTATCTTATTTTTTAGAATCATATATGAATGATATGGTTTTAGAAAAAGTACAACCCATGGGATGGGTGACAACCCGTTGCGTCTGGAAAGGGCATGGGAATTGCACCCACAATTAAAGGGCGATAAGGGAGAATCACCTACCACTGGCCTACATGAAGTACCAGGTTAGTATGACTTATTGTTTTTAGTTAAATGATTTTATTGATCAATAATAAGTTGATTTGGGATCTTAGGATTTATCAAATGGATATCCTTATTTTAGGAAAATGATTTGGTGATTAAGCGATAAAGGTTATTTTGGAAGATGTTTGCTCTTTTGGGAACACTATATGCCTAAGGAAAATAGAATACTTTAGGATTTAAATTGAGGACTAATTGTGGAATTTTATTTTTTAAGAATATATGTTTTTATTGTGGACATATAAAGAGTTGGGTTATTTATGGAAATGATTAACCTATCATAGATAATATGTGATTAGGTTAATTATTTTTCAGTGTGAGACTCTAAGAGTAGCCTTTGTTATTTAGAGATAAATTTTAAGATTTTTGTGGAATACTATGTGATAAAATCCTTATGAATTTTGGGTTTCAATATTAGTTTGAATTATTTTGAATAATTTTAAGGACAATTGTGTATTTAATGGTCTTTGTTGAGATTTGGGCATTGTTTTTTAGATTTTGGAGAGTAAGAGTTGTATTTTTTTTAATAAAAGAGTATCCTTTTTGGGGATTATATGATCTTGTACTAAAAATTATGGTTTTGGTTAATTTCTATAGATAGTGGAAATATA
Organism: Viscum album; assembly: GCA_963277665.1. Classification (NCBI taxonomy): domain Eukaryota; kingdom Viridiplantae; phylum Streptophyta; class Magnoliopsida; order Santalales; family Viscaceae; genus Viscum; species Viscum album. The sequence continues at coordinate 1,852,422,744 of OY728156.1, forward strand.
TTTTTCGTCATTTTTGTTTCTTGTTATTATATAGAAGTTGATTATATCACTTTAGGTGTGACCAAGACATCTTGAATATTCATCGTTTGGAGAAAAGATGAGTTTTTGGTAGAAATATTTTAAAGGATGAAAATCTACTAGAAAAGTAAGTATATTTCCTTATATTATTAGTAAATATCATAAATAAATTCTCCAAATTTATGAAAGGGAACTCAAAACAAAAAAAAATGACTTTCTACTTTTTTTATTGGGGAATAAAAGACCATTTAACCTATCAGAAGTTTGTGGTTTTCCAGTGGTTAACTTTCTCCTGATCATGTTTTCTATCACTCTATATCAAAACTTGATGGTTAGTTTTTTCTTCAATATCCATGTTTTCATGGAATCCTAGTATGTGGTATCTAGGGTGACCTTAATACTTCACTTTATTTCTTCTAAAGTGATATTTTTATTGACTCTTTTGACGATTTGGGACTTTTAATGAAGTTTCTGAGCCTAATTATAAAATTTCAAGGAATAAATCTCTAAAAGGGGGAAGAATGTAATGGACCAATTATTTATAGAATAATTTTTTTTATTTTTTTAATAATTATAAATAATATATTAATTTTTAGTAAAAGGGGATGATTTTTCTAATAGTGTTCTCGATAGGCAACAATGAGCTTCTCCAAAGTCTTACATTACACACAACATTGAGTTATAATGAAAAATAATACAATATTAATATTATTATTTTAAATGGTAGTTAACACCTAGAAGTTGGAATGGTGGGAATGAATAGTATCAAATGAATTTTGAAATATGGTTTACACATGTTTAAATTATGATTCATTAATTACCAAATTTATTAGAAATGGAAATAAAAACCAATTGAATATAATGGATGTGTTTTTATGACAATAATTCTGTTTTCATATCACTCTTTATGGATTTTTATTTAAATATAAATTTATTATATAAATTCAATTTAATGTTTTAAATTAATATTTTATGTATTCTTGATATTATATAAGTATAAATTCATTTTTTCTGATAAAAGAAGTAATTTTCTAAAAATGCAATTTTACCACCTTTTGATGGAGAACCATTTTTAAATTTTTTTTTGAAACGTTTATATATTTCATTTGACAAAAAAACTTATTATTTAGAATCAGGACATCAAAATTTTCTTTTGGTAAATTTTTGGAATTTTTCTGATAATGTTCACTTTTTAATGAATAGTGAAAAATACTACATTTTAAGTAAAAAATCTCTTTTCATATAATTTATTTACAAGATTAGATTGTTCTTTTAATTGGTTTTAAAGTTTAATTGGATTTTATTTTTATCCTTTAATCCAATTTTGGTCGTATTAATAAATTTCTCTTTGAAATTGGACATAAATACATGTCAATCTTTTGGTAGTTTTTATTTCTTAAAAACACGGTTTTTGGTTTTGAAAAATAGAATTAATTTTAAATTAATTTCTGCAACTTCTGAATTTTTAATTTGGAAAAATTTATTCCATATTTGGAATAAAGAGATAAAAATTGTGTAAATTGGAAAATTTTACTTTTATACATTATGAATACTAACTTCAGAAAATAATTAATTTGCCACAGTTAAAGGGAAAATCTGTTAAACAAGGGTAAAAAATAATATTATAATAATATTAATATACCCTATAAATTGTCCTACCCCTATTTTATGAAATATTTTAGACCATGGGAATCCTTGGGTCTATTTTAGGACCCCATGGAGCCACTTGTGTGTGAAAATGACATTTAATTACTTGTAATTTAAAGTAAAGGCAAATATAACTTAAACATGTATCTTTTAGTAAAACATTTTTATATGTGTTTATATAAGTTATTTTTTCAAATATAATTAGTAATTATTAATATAAAAATATTTCAAACATCATCGTATTTTATTTATAATTTTTTGAAATCAAATAAATAAATATATTTATGACACAATGATGATGTAATGATTACCTTATTAATGGAAGATTTAAATAAATGGGATTATAAATATTAAAATAAATTTATTTTGAATCTTTTTATGAAATCCAAGAATTTTAGGGATGACTATTAATTCTTATATATTAATTTATGATGTTTTTTAGAAATAATCAAGTTTTTTTTAAATTAAAAAAAGTCTTGAAATGAATAGTATAAAAAATGACATAAATGAGTTTTTAAAACAAATACTATTTTATTAAATTATATAATAGTTTTAAAAATATTATATTTGTACAAATGACCTAGAAAATGATTAAAATGTCAATAATGAACCAAATGAGGTTTTATTGGCCTTTTATAGTAACTATATTAACAGTATAGTATGACTATACAAGAAGACATGGTAGGAGTCAAATAAATTAACTAAGGGTTAAAGTTAAATGATACTGTTAAATTTGAAACCCAAAAAAGTCTAAAAACTATTTTTTGAGATTATTTAGAAAAATAATCATCTTATCTTTAAATTAAACTAGTTTTAGACCTTTTGAAAATTGATATTAAGTTTATAATAAAATAATATTTCAAAAATTCCTAAAGTACCCCTCCTACCTCTTATAAAAGGGCACCACCTCTAACCCATTACACACACCTATAAAGACCATTGTCTCGTCAAAACACTACTAAAATAATCTCAAAAAATTCCTCCCTTCCTCCTAGAATCCTTTCCCTTGGAAGAAGGAAATTAAGGAAAGCCCTTTGTCTCAAATCGAAAGAGGTTACCCGATTTGAGGTAATGACTTCTCTCAATATCCCTCCATTATTTTTCCTTCTCCACTACTTATTATCTTATTATTCATTGTTTACATAAAAAAATAGTATCCTAAATATACTAGGTTGTTTTATGGGATGTATTTGAAAAACAGATACACACACCTCCATCCAATGGATACAAACATACTATTTCTATGTACGGCGAACTACTGCCTCACGAAACGATGATTGTTCAATTTTCCCCTACCACATCTCATGGTGGACATTATTATGCCCCTGAGATTATTTATGATTTATATGATATTTATTTTAAATCTATTATTCTATAATTCACATTTATAACTTACCTTTATACTTTTCAAGTTTTAGAAATATGATAATTGCATTTGAGGAAGTGCGAACTACCACACCTTCAAAGTGATATGACTCATTCATGATATACATGGAATGTATAAAGGATGGAATTAATGAAATTATGTAACATATTTAACATATATATTATACTGGAATTATAATATACATATGTATCAATTTGTTTTCATTATTTTAAATATGAAAAACAAATGAAAGTAGTGATCGAGCGTACGTACGACTTACCGTCTCCATGAACGGTGCATTTCATTTATTATATCCAAATTCTATGGACTATTATAAATACATATATAATATATATATGATATCTAAATCAATAATATCCTTCTAGAGATAATAAAATTTTGACCACATGGATAATTTGTAATTTTAACAAGTTCATTTTTGACTCAAGTACTGAACATCGACAAAATGACCGATATGAACATGAATAATTATATGAATGTTATAACAAGGTAATAAGTGATATAGAAGGAATAATAAATTTGAAAAATGTTTTTAATCAAGTATTAATTAACTTAAGTTTATTTTTCAAGAAGAATAAGGACCATACGTGATGATTCAGACTCAAGGTAAGGTACTACGTCTCAATATCCTTTCATTGACCCATGTTTAGAAAATATACACCTACTTATTTTATACGGTGCATAATAAATCCCATCGAATTTTTATTTTCATTCAAATGGAATCTATTCTCTACATAGTGTTTTACTAAACATCAAAAGTAATGTTATTAACGTTTGTGGCGGCAACGACCTTTCCACCACCACGAGCATTATTTGATATATGGTTCCTTAAAAAGCCATAATGTTTTTAAAAGGAAAATAAATACCAAACAACATTTTTTTATGTAATTTGGTATTGAAAATGGTTTTTGAAATGGATTGATTATTTTAATATCTTGAAATTATTTCTTGTGATTGAAAATGAAATGTTATTAGTGAAATATCGATATTTGCAATATTTTATGTGTTATGATTATATAATAGTAATTATAAATTTAATGGGTGGTTACATGATAAAAAAATTATGAGTGGTTACGTGATAAACCAAATGATGGGTGGTTCCTTGATAAACAAATGATGGGTGGTTACGTTATAACCTCCAATGCATTGGGTATGGAAGTTGGCTGTATGGCTATTCCATTTAGTGATATGTGTGGAAGTCGATTGTATGGTTATTCCATTTAAGTATTTTTATGTCCCAAGATACCTTTATATGCTACACGTTGTTTTATATGGTCTTTATGGTAATATTTCGGCTACAGAAATGGCATGCAATGATCTTATATTCAGTGAAGTGTTTTTTCTACTTCTTTAAGGTGAAAATTATTACTTTATGAAAATGTATTCATGGTTTACATGTTGTTTTTAAAAAATAATAGTTTTCTTTCATTATGAATCCCTTGATGAGATTTTTATGAGCATATAATTTTTTGAAATGTTGTTCACATGACCTAAAGATGAATAGGTCCATGGATGGGATCAAGTAAAATTCATGCTGTTTAAAACATGGAAGTAGACATGTTTATTCTTGTAAGATTTTTTTTGTTTTATAAAAAAATGGATAGTTAGTAGAAGTGTCTACTTGTCATTTTTAAGTTGTTATGTATAAGTTGTGACATAATTATATAAATCTCTAAACCTGAAAGGATCCTCAATGTGAATTATTAACTTAATTCAAGAATTTGTAATGTTTAAGGATGGGGACTTAAAGAGGTAATTAAATAGGGATGATTGGACATAGGATATCACTTGAGGATTTATGAGAAGTACCATTGGATATATATTTATAAAATATTCTATAGAATTAATTATCCAAAAGGATTGTATTTTTATAAATATATGAAATTAGTTTCCATTTTATGATGAATTCAAGAATCATCTTATATAGTTTAATCATTCAAAAAAACATGTAAAGTCCAATCAGAGATAATAATGTTAGCATAACACCTAAGAATTTTCATAGAGACATCCGATTATTCTGAATAGACCAATAATATAAAAGGATGAGTGGGAATAAATGTTTGACTGATTGCATTCATGGGTACATCATAAAGATGATAATATGAAAAACTATATCAGAGAATACTATGTGATGTATTATTCATTTATTAAACAAAATAATCCTTTAGGTTTATATGCAAAGATGTTGTCATGAAGAAGAGAAAAGCCTCTGTGTAACTGGGAAGTGTTAGATAAAATACATGTATAAAGTGTAAACATAATAGGAAGTATGAAGTGGTTAGCGGAACATGATAGTTCTTGAATAATGGATTTTTTTGTTCCTGATGTGTTAGTAATTAATTTATAGGAATTCCATTTGACAAAAATTTAAAAATATTTAAATGCTATAAAAATAAGTTGCCTGAGATTAGTGAATCAAGTTCTAAAGAAGATATATGTGATGAATGGGAGTATGATGTCTATTGTATGAGTTAGGTAATTCATTGGATAAACACTACTATATATAATAATTTAGTTGATATAGAACACTTCTTATAGTTCAATGAATAGTTTTTGTAAATATTTGAGGATCATTCAATAATGGGATTGCCTAATGATTCGAGTAAACTATTTAGATAACAAAAAATTAAATAAAAACTATTACGACACTATACTAGATGGAATGTTTTAAGAACATTATGATGTTTTTATAATGATATAAATTATAGAAAATATGATTGGGATGCTTAGTGAATATATAATTAGAAAGAAAGATTCGATTTCGATTTAAAATTTTATGTATATTAAAAAAGATCAATGAAATCAATGTATAAGGATATTTCTTATAAAGAATGGTTGACTCTTATATTTTTATAAGATTGAATATGGTCAATAATAGGAAGTTCTTTAGTAGGTTAACAAATGTATTGAATGAAGAGTTATAATTTGAAGTATGTGCCTCACCCAAAAATTGTGAAGAACTTTTCCTTATATAAATGGGTGATAATGTATTGTGATTAATGAGATATTAATAGACTATCATGATTGGGTGTTATGTTAATGAATTGATCATATGTAAGAATTCACTAAAAATGATTTCTGCAATCAATTCTTCTTTGAGATGATGAGTTGGTAGAAGAGGTACCCGTTGAAGTGAAATAACTATGCAACTAACTAGTGCATCAGCTGATGGAATTAAGTAGGTATCATCCATATAATAGATATATTATCCTAAAAAATTAGGGATATAATGAATAGGAAGATAAATTTTCTTAAACACTTCCTAAAAAAACCATATGTTAGATGGATAGTACTGGATGAACATTTGTTGCAAGAATATGGTGAAAAGTTGTAGTAAATACTATCACTTTGTATTATCAATCAAATAATATTATTAAAAAATCATATAAAAAATTAATATCAATTATTAGATCATAATTAATGGATCTAGATGAAGTAATAAGTAGAATGAATATTTCTTTGCAACTTGTTTGAAAGAAACATAATAAGAAGAATGAAGTGGACAATAAATTGGCAATGTGACATCAATAGAATTATCAACTGGGTAAAGATATACACAGTGTTTTAAATTATAATATTGAAGAATTTAGATACTATATATATATAAGAAATATAATAAACCAATTAAAATCCATATATTAGACATGTTCATTACTAGTCTAGGGAATTGGGATTGTTTCCACCCCCTCCTAAAGTGCTAGGACCCACACATAGCCTAATATTGGTTTCAAATCAACCAATTGTAGTTGATATCACATTATAATGTATTATCCATCTACTATCCATCCCCAAACTTGGTAATAACTAGATACTCTTATTTTGTAGTGAACCTTGTAAATATATCATGTCCCATCTATGAACTACATTTATAAGCCTACATATGGTAAGTAAAATAGAAATGTATAATTAGGAACCTACCAAGTTTAAGTGGTAAATGGAAAAAATATAATATCCCAATACCGATTCAACCATTGTGTTGAGAATATCTAGAATTGGTAATATCAAGATGTTTTATAGTTTAATTAGATTACCATTGGTGGTTTTTGAAAAATTCATCCAATGTTTCCAAACTATAAACCAAGATGATAGATTAAGGTAATAAAATCACATGTTTGTGGGATTTTGAAGAACATATTGATGATAGAAATAGAATATTTATAATTGACCAAATATTTAATTTACTAAAAATAATGGAATGATTTATAATATAAAGTGATACATCAAAGAAAACCGTGGGATGAGTCCTTCTGTACAATTATAAGGCCCCGACCTTAAACCTTACTTAATATTTAATTAAATGAATAATTCACATTGAGGATCTTTTCAGGTTTGTTGTTTTAGATAATTACATCATAAATCATGAATTACATTCCACATTTAAACAAAGTGGTTACATGAAAGATAGTATTTGTTTTTTCCCATCAACAGAAACATATTTAAAATAAAACATGGATTCTTTCTTGACACTTCCTTGACACTATCAACATATCATACACCTTTCCCTTGACCAGTGAAAAACATTTCAAAAACATTGTATGAGCATAAAAATCTCATTAAGGGATATAAAGTTATGAAAAGAAAACATTAGTCCATGTATGAAATCATACTTTACTCATAAAACATAATCATTTTAACATACCTCGTCAAATCATGAATAAATCATAGAAATCATAATGCATAAAGGTAACTTGAGGCATTCATAACATTCTTACGTAGGGGGTAACCCTATTGGTTACATTTGGAATACCCATCACAGTATATTCCCTAAATCTCTTCAGAGAAACCTTAACGTTTAACTCCTTCGCGTTACCCAATGCATTGGAGAGCTATATCGGGCTCACCCGCCCTTAGTTTATCACGGAACAACCCGTTTTCATAACAATTCCCAAGAACCATAACATAAACATATCACATAAAACATGCATAAAGGAAACATAACATTTCCACATTTCAATCACAGTATAACATTTTAAGATATTGAAATAATTAATCCATTAAAAAAACCATTTTCAAAACCATTTAAAACATTTAATAAAGAGATTTTAGAATCAAAGTGTACCATACCACCTTGAAGCTTTTAAAATTTTAAACTATTAATATCCATATAAATAAATACTTAAAATTATTTTGAAAACATGGATATTAATAATAACAAATCATTAAAACATTTAAAGCGATATTTTGGTTAAAGGGTTTTTACCAAAATTAGAGACACTTGAATACAATAATTGAGGATAACATTTAATCAGAACTTTATAATATCATGAGAATAAATGGATTCATGATATAATATTCCAAAGGATAGTATATACACCATATAAGAGTGAATTGGTGCATAACAACATTGAAGTCTCAATAGAAATGTAAAATGAGATGAAATCCCTTATAAAGAAGGTATCCTTAAATTAAGGGTAAATCAATATTGAAATTATGTGTGAAAAATATAAATACACCAAATATAAGTGGATATTAAGTGTAAAACAATAAAAGTTAATTCAAACATATTCAAAGGATGACATATTCAATAACTACATGTTGATCCCAAAGAAATCGAAATTGGGTTAAAAAGTTCCCTTGGCAAAATTCAACAGCCTAACGACGTCACTTCAAAATTCAGAAAATGAGTTGATGAGAGATAAAAAGGGTATCTCATCACTTGGACATAAAATTCACATCAATAATTATATATAAGAACATATCCCAACATAATATTATGTGAATTAAAAGACATAACAAAAGAAGTCTTTTAAAAAGAGGAGGGTGAAAGGTTCCCTTACCGACATGGGTAACTTTCGAAACGTACACCCCATTGATGAAGGGCCATACAATGAATATGTAAATACCCATAAATGAAATTATATTACACAAGGATTATAATAATGGTCAGTACATACACCACTCAAAAGAAATGGTGGAAAATGAAGCATAAATCTCATGGGAATAAAAGTGAGATGAAAAATCCCTTACGAAAACTCTGCAGCCTAATGAAGCCACTTAAAACATCCAAAAATGGATTGATGAGATCAAATAGGGTCTCTAATCACATTAAAATAAAATTTACAGCAATAGGAATATAAAAGAACATCCCCCAACATAACAAAGAGGAGCTTGAAAGAAGTGACATAAAGGAGAGTACTTAAAAAGAAAGAGGGAGGTTGGATCTCTTACGAAAATTCGGCAGCCTAACGGCGCCACTCAAAACATCAAAATGGATTGATGAGAGAAAATAGGGTATCTCATCATATTAATATAAAAATTACAGTAATATTAATATAAAAGAACATCCCAATCATAAGAAATATGATCTTAAAAGGAATGACATAAAAGAGTGTACTTAAAAAGAAAGAGAGGAGTAGAATCCCTTACCTCGTGTCCGACATGACTCGATCGTTCTTTAATCTCCTGAATAATAAAATTTGGTCAATTTATAATTTATTAAGGACCTACTTTAAATATTATTATTCAGTTCATATCACATATTATAATTTTATAATAATTGGTTAATAAAGTGAGTTCATATCAGATGTTTTTGTCGATGTTCGGTACATGAGTAAAAATTGAACTTGTTGGAAAAGAATTTTCCATGTAGTTATAGGTACATAATATCCAGAATAGTATTGATGTTTTAAATATCATATATATCCAGTATATATTCCTTTTATACTATTACATATCATTTGGAGATAAAAAATTAAAAGCACCGTTCATGGAGATGGTAGGCCGTACGTACGCATGGTCACTACTTTCATTTTTTGTCATATTAATGGAATTAAAAAAAATGAGAGATATATATATTATAATTAAAGTATGATATCCATCATTTAGATGTAATATATTAAATATATATCCATTATATATATGTACTTATAATATTATATAACATTTGGAGATAAGAAATGAAATGTACCGTTCATGGAGACGGTAAGACGTACGTACGCATGAACGCTACTTTCATTTCATTTTTTTTGTATTAAATGGAATTGAATAATAATGATATAAAGGTATATTATAATTACAGTAGGATATCATATGTAATAACATTAATTCCATCCTTTATACGTCCCACATATGGCATTAACGAATCAAATCACTTTGAGGGGGCGGTAGTCCGCACTTCCTAAAATGAAGATATCTCGTTTACCCATAATGGAAACCATAAAGTTATGCCATAAATGAAAAATACAGAAGATTAAGGAAAACATAAACATATTATATATCATATATAAATATGGTGACATCTTAATGGCCACCTTTGAAGGTGTTAAAATAATATTGAACAATCATCGTTTCGTGAGGCAGTAATTCGCCATCCATAGAAACAATATGTTATTTAACCATTAGACGGAGGTGTGTGAAAGTGAAGATCTAATAATTATTATAGAAACATTCTATTATATTTAAGATACTGGTGTTGTTACAAAAAAAAGTTAATAAAAAGTGTTTAGGGGTTTGGAGAAGAAAAATAAAACAAAAGAACACAGGGGAAGACATTACCTTTAAATCGGGTAACTCTCTTTGATTTGAGCTCAAAGGATTCTTTGGAAAGGATTCTTCCCAAAGTGATGCTTCAATGATGAAGATAGGGATTTGGAGAGATGAAATGGGAAGTTTTTGTCCGAGCCAAAGGCTTGAGAGGTGTGTGTAATGTGGTAGAGGTGGGGGCCTTTTATAAGAGGAGAGGAGGGGCACTCTTGGAAAGTTATAAAATATTACTTTATTATAAAATGATTTTCGGATTTTAAAGGTCCCAAAAGGAAATATTTCTAGGATAAGGTGATAATGTTTCTAAATACACCCATCCAATAGGTTTGTGACAAGTGTAAGACTTATATTTCACCATATTTTCTCATTTTATTTAAATCGTTCATTTATGTGGTAATCACTACATCATCACGGTGTCATAAATAAATTAATTTATTTAATGTCTAAAAATTATAAAAAAATATCATGATTTAGGAAATAATTTTATATTTCTAATTAATATTTATAGTCAAAAATATGACTTGTATAACCCCATCTATTTTTTTTAATAAAACAATACATGTTTGTGACATTTTAATTTTAACATTAAATAAAAAGGTATTAATGTCATTTTCCAAGAAATCTGGATCCATGGGGTCCCCAAGTTGACCCATGGATTGTCTTGGTCGGCCATGACTCATCCAATGAGGGTAGGACATGTTTCTAGGTCATTTAATATTATTAAAACATTATATTTACCTTAAACTACACTAATTACCTCTAATTGCGATTAAAACCTAAAAGCTACTATTCACAAAAAAAATTATTTTAATCCCATTTAACCACATTTTACTTCTTAATGACAACCATGTATGTCGGATTTTTGAAATTCAAAACACAGAGGTGGTGAAATTTCATTTAAACGGAAAATTAGTTTTTTAAGTACCACTTAGTGGTTTCACTATTCATCAGAAACTGAAGTTTTCCAGAAAAATACCAAAAATTCACCCTAAGCTATATTCAATATTCCGAATTCAAAAATGATGTCTATTTTACAAAATTCAAAACAAATAAGTTACATTAATTAATTTAATAATTAATTTCCGCTGTCAGAGCAAATAGCGTGTTTTTATGAAACAATAACTATCAAAAGATTGACACTAGTTTAAGTCCAATTTCAAGATGAAATTAATTCCAAAAACCACTATTGGATTAAATGGTAAAAATATTTTATAATTGGACTTTGAAACCAATTCAAAATATAATCTAATAATATAAATAAATTAGATTAAAAAGAGTTTTTGAATTAAAATACAAAATTTTTCACTATTCATTAAAAAATGAACTTTATCGGAAAAATACAAAAAATTTACACAAAGTAAATTTTGATGTCCCAATTATAAATAAGAATTTGATTATGTAAAATATAACACATAAAATTTTCAAAAAGTTGATTTAAAGGAGGTTCTCCATCAAACGGTGGTTAATCGACCTTTTAAAGAATATTAGAATGTTTACGCTTAAAATTGGATTCATTAGCATTTTTAATCCTCTAACATTTATTGTAAAAAGTAAAAATATTTGAAAAACTTATATAATCATTTTGTAGTTAGTTCTGTTCATTCCCATCATTACAATGGCTATGTGTTAACTACCATTTAAAATAAAATTATTTTATTATTAGAGTGCAACGTAAGATTTCAAAGGAACTCGTTGTTGTGTATTGGGTACGCCATTGAGCATAGCATCCCCTTTAAAGTAATATTAATATTTTATTCACAAATATGGATAAATATGAAAATTTCATATTCTTTATTTACCTGGGGTGTTACAACAATTATAGTTTTATATCTTATATATCAAAGAAAATAAAGACCAATGAAAAATCTGTCAAACACATGACCTTGAGGTGGAAGTATTATTCCTTTTTAATGAAATAGAGGCACTATCTCTATATTTAAAATTTGACATACACATTTTTCATAAGAGTTTTAAATAAAATTTCTCTTATAAAGATATTATCATGATGAAAAAAGATAATTTAATCCAACCACAGACTATAAATGATCAAGACTCTACCAACCTTAGATGGTCAACAAGGTAGCTAATGCATAAGGAAAGCGAGACTATAGACTTCTAATCATGATGCAGTCAAACAAGGATCCCATATTTAGGGATATATTAAATATGGATATGGTAATTTTTAGGAAAGGGGATCCATCATTCAGTTTCCATGAAATTGAAAATCCATTCATAGTGGAAATGTTAATGATGACCATGTAGAATGATAAATGATTACAACGGAAGATTAAATTACAGAATGTGGGGAAATTTATAGAATTCATATATAATGATGTAGTGTTTATTTTTATAAGAGGTTTTATGTTATATTAATGCTATAACTGAATAGGGAACAATTAGATAGATCACATAACTATAATATATTTATAAACCATAATAGAAAAAATTATGTCTAAATATTTAGTAGGTCATTTCTAGATGAATGGTATAATGTATGAAATTGTTAAAAATGTTCCCAGAGGCCTAATATGACATCATGTAAAGGTTTAATGATAATTTTCTACGGTATTCATGAAATCTCTACTTCTATTTTTTTGGATGTTGAAAAACAATAAAATGGAAATTTTCACTAGAAATCTAAAGACTCTAAGGAAGAAAAATTATACATGGGTTATCTTTGACCACCTTTCCAAGTCTACAAATTTAAAATAATTAAGGGAAGGATATACTAATGAGTTCCTTTCATTATTCTATGTCAATTAAATAAAAACAATTCATGAGGAATATTTATTAATTTTATCAGATCATTACACATTGTTCAACTAGAAATGTTAGATGATTCATTAAAAGTATATTAACACTAAGGCCAATTTAAACACTTCCTATAATCAAAAAACTGATGTGAAGAATAAAAATATTGTTACTACAATACAAGACAAGATAGTATCATATTATCTTTAAATTCATGGAACAAGAAATCACTATATACAACTATTATAATTTTCATATAATAATTTGTTCTGTTAAACAATGATATGGAACAATATAGATCATTTTATGTGAAGAGATGTCATACTACAACATTTTTTAAAAGAAGATGAAGAATGGGAGATAGTATTCCATGGACACGTAGTAATGAAAATTACGACTATATAGACTATTAAAAATTATATCAAAACATCTTGATTATGATAAAAACACTATATTGATAATCTATAGAAAAATAAGTAATTTCTCATGGGGGACACGTTTTCCAACAATTTTCCCCGTGGAAGGGAGTTGTAAAATTTGGTAAAAAGGTGAATCTAATACCTTGGTATATTTTAAATTTCTAATCAGTTGATGTAATGTGTTATCAAACTTTATATTCCACCTAACATTTATGAATTAAATGACATCATTCATTATTCATTAAAAAGGAAATACATGTTGAATGTAGTGCATGTGCTAAAATATGATGGAATAGAGTGGGAACATGATTTTTCATATAATTAGGAGTATGTCCATACCCTTGACACTATAGAGAAAGTGTTATGGAATTAGAAAACTCAACTGGTAAAATTCATATATTGAAATCACACACTATAAAAGGCAATCGAGGATATTGAGGATGATATGAGAAAGGGATACCCACACTTTTTTAAATATGGAAAATCTTCCAATTTCCATTATAATTTTTTTGGGAAATTAGAATATAATAATCAATAATATAATGTTATATATTAGTACTACACCACAAAACTATTACATAATGGAAATAATTAGGATAATTTATTCATGATTATACATAAATGTTACTGTTTAAAAAAATTGGAATTATTTTTTATAAAAGGATGTTATATTTGTATTATGCTTGTCAAAATTATCTTAGGGTTGTTTTTTTTCATTTTATGAAATAATTAATTTTTAGGAAAATAGTTAAAATTTAGTTTATAATAGAATAATAACGTTAATGATTATATAAAGAAGTATGGTTCACCTAAAAAATAATTAAATTTTTTCTTGAGAAATGTTTTATATAGTAAAATGTGTATCTTAAAAATAATATGTTTTATTTATAAATTCATCATTAATGTTTTGGAATCACAATTAATTTATTACTCTTAAACCATTATTATTCTCTTATAATAAAAATTAGTTTCAATAAATTATAAAAATATTATCTCCAAATACTTATTTCATATTTCAAATCATGTTGTTCATATTATAGAACAATGTCAATTTAGTTTTAATATAAAAAATTAGATTACTAGGAATAAAGTTAATTACCATGATAATGGAAAACCTACTATCACAAATGAATTATATTATTAATATTGGGATATTAATATATCTTAAAATGAATTAATATATAATAAAAAATTGCACTAATATATTTCTCTAGCCTATATTTAAATATATTAACACTCACTCAAGAGGTGATGAATAATAAATATGATTAAGTACACTTAATGATCAAAGATATATTTTCATACAAATTAATTTTTCTATATATAAAATGTTTTAATTTAAAAGTTAATTTTACATTATTAAAAAAATAAATTAAATTTTGTGGATCTTAAATTAATGTTTATAATATATTTTTTTTTAAAAAATGGATACCCAATATTTTTCAATAAAATTTAAATTACTTCGATGAAAATTTGATAACATGGAAGAATATAAAAGGATAAAAAGTGTTTGCCAAGTTTTCCAAGGACTACAATTTTATAAATTTTTTATTATTGGGTGGTTGATGTTTGGGTAAAACGATCCATAACTATACAATTTTATTATCTATTTTTGATTCTTTCTAACAAGTGAAAAATAGATACATAAAATTTGATATAAAAATATTATATATTTTTTAGAGTGTTCAATAAATTTCTTAATATTACATTAATACAGACTGTAGAGGTTCAGTTTCATTAGAATCATGGATATGTAAACTACAACAAACCATTTTTTACCATTTTCAAATAGCTGGTTTTTGGGTGTCCGGTTCCCATAACATCCAAAGATCACATTCAAAATTCAAATCCAAAATACAAATCTCAAGATCATCATACTAATGCTCTGACAGATGCTGCACGCCGTACCACGCGCCTCGGACGTACCGCCACCTCGATCCTTGTAACCCATCAGGTCAGTTCGTCGGCGAAGCACTACCGGGGAGCCCTACCCTCGGGTCTCTTGAACCCTTCATCGACACCATCAAGCCTTTGATAATCTTCACCGGCGAAAACCCATCCAACATGACGGCAGAAGAGCATAGCCGTCATCATCACCGAAGCCCCGTCGACCACCACCATCATCACGTCTAAAGTAGAAACATACACAGCCTACCTTTAACCATAGGAAAATCGCATCAACCGGAATGCGAATGAGAAACACCGAAGTCCGTCATCAGCACCTTCAATGGTTCGTAACCAAAACAAAAAACCCTCCATGACCAAGAACAACCAAGCCGACACCAGACCAAAGAAAACCGCAAACCGTGCAGGAAATCAGCCGTCGTCGTCACCGAAGACCTGTCGACCACCATCTTCATCCAAATCCATCCCTTTCCATCCATAAAATCCAAAAATATCTCGCATAGAAAATTGCGAGAGGAAGAACATTACAAAATCCCCATAAATCACCTAAAAGAGAAAGTATAAAACGAATAGACAACAAAGAACATCACTATTTTTCAAGAAAAATCCAACCTCAAACGCAAACAACTTCTCATCGCCGCCTTCTGAAAATCCCCTGACCACAACGCTCAACCACCAAATGCCCTGAACTGTGCACGAGATGACGTTCTTGAGCCGCTGAAGCAAAATATCAAGCGTTGAATCAACACCATGCCTCCTTGATAGACACCAGTGTGCGCAAGTAGAGTCGAAAGCCTCCGAATCTAAGAAACTAATGCCTAGAGCCATTGAGAAAGGGGAGAGCATAGCCGATCGGAGATGGGGAAGGCAGCGTGAGCGAAAACCCTAGAAGAGATCCACCCCTTATGATCCCATCAGAATCTCCATGGATATGTAAACTAATAGTACATAAAATATCTAAATAATTTTTAATTTAGTTCCACATTACTAGAACAGTTCTTATATATAACTTACATAAAACCATTCTATATAACATGGGGAATGAAAACATAATATTTGGTGAGGTTAAATTTTCATTAAGAGAAAACATAAGAGTTAATAATAAATAATCATAAGTAAGTATAATATAATAATATATCTTTGAGAACATGATATTATTATTATAAAATCATACCCCTAAATTTATATAATAAAATTACTAAACATTGAATAATGTACTATGAATCAAAATACATAAGAAATAATTGTGTGGAATCCTAAATAATCACTCATGATATTTGAAAACATATTATAATCACAATACATATGTTCCTTGAAGAAATATAATAATATAAATTTATTTCCATATTCAAGGCTCATTGATGAGACTGCTATAGTGGATGAGGTTCACTCTTTATTTCATCAATTTCTTAGCCAATGTTTACTCTAATGACTATCTTATTGGACAATTTATCATTCTGAACTGGGTTCAATACCAATTATTATCCCCTTTATATCTTGATAAATGGTTCTTTTGCCAATTAATTATAGGTAAATATAATTCAGGGACCACATTAACATATTAAAAACCATACATATTTTTTTTACAATACCATAAAACCATCATCTTATTTTTAAATAAAAACCCCCAGAAAGGAGAAAGGATTCATAAAAATTACATCTTCATAAACATAAACCCTATAGAGAAATAATGATTTTGTTAAATTGGATCATGTACCTAGTAAATCAAAGGATACATCAAAGGATGTTTTTATGGATACTAATAGATATAAAATATCACTATAAAATTTCTTGAGAAAAAACCACTATTTATTTGAAATAAATTTTTTAGAATATAAAAATTCCAAAAAAAATCAATGTTTTCCCTAAATATAACCAAGAAAACATTTAAGAGAACAATTAATTAAAATCATATTCATGATTTTGGGGAACCTTTTAATGTGATTAATGATAAAGAAAAAATCCATGTTGTAATTTCCGTAAAATTCAAGAGTTCCTCATTTTGGATTTGATTATAATGATACTTTTAAAAATTTGTATGTAAAGAGAAATATGGTAAAAATGAAATCAAATAAAATTTTTACAATTTTAAAAAATTGAAATCATTTTAATGAAACTATGGACATGGATGTAAGTATTCATGACCAAATGGAATAAGAATGTCAGTTTTCCTTAAATACATTATTTGGGTCTATTGGGTACTTAAAGGGAAGAAAATTAATTGGACAATTTTAAATCTACAAAAATTAAATGTTGGTATGAGATGAAAATATATTTATGAAAGATTTATCATTAAATTTTATATTCAAAAAATTTAATCCAAAACAATCATTGTAAAAATTAGATTGTAACATAAAACACTATCCAATGTTGAATCCTTTGAATCATAAACCCCCTTAATGAAATAAATTTAAATAAAATCTTAAATTGAATCAACATAAGTATATTCATAATAAAAAATATAAATTTTTTAGTATATACACCTCATAAAATATATTTTTTGTATCATATCTAACATATATCAATGAAACAAAATTGAGATGAAGAACCAATACAAATTTAGTAATTTTTGAATCTAATGTAATTAGAATATTCAAAATCATATAATTATATAAATCAATTAAATTAATTCATGGAGTATTCAAAACTAAAATATTTTGATTTATTTACATCATATAAATAATAAAATGGTGCATAAAATTAATTCTTATTTTAATAAATAGAAATTTAAACAAAACCTTTTCCCAAAGTCCATCTATAATTATTACTATTCTAACCTCTTGAACAATAAATTTAAATTGATTATAATTTTTTTAGTGAAATATATTAATGTTTATAATATCATTTATAATTTACATAAATTATTTCCACAACCATTTATTAAAAATTACATGTTAAATCATTCATTTCAGGTGTTAACTTCTTCATTTTCATGTTTCTTTTAGTTATACAGTCACAATAACTGAACATTGATCTTGGTTAGTCTATATCTATTAGGTTAATAATGATATAAATATCAAATATATAAATTAAATATATAATTATAACCATTAATATTATGTGGTGATGAAAAATTTGTTTTGTCACTCAGTGGAGATGATAATATGTATGTACACAGGAGTAATGTTTCCACTTTTTGATGGATGGATCCATAGAATGGTAAACGATAAATCGCCCATATAGAATAATTATTAGATAATAAATATTATATATATACATATATTTATATTTATATATGTTCTTTAAATATTTCTTCATCATAATCCATATAATGTGCAAATGATACACAAATCATATCACTTCATATAGGTGGTAGTCCACACGTATGCACAAGAAAATTTATTATTTACCAATGACTTATAAGTTATGATGATTGATATGATATTATAATTCAAAAAGAATAATTTTTTCATAAAAATAATATAAAAATATTAAACCCATCATAATAACCATCCATGAAATATGGTGATGTAAAATTCTTTCTATCACTAGATGGAGGTGGTAGTCCAGACGTGTGCAAAAGAAAAATTTTTATCTCCCATTTGATCGAAAAAATTTGGGAATTGGTGTTCAAATTATAAAAATTATATTTAACTATGTTTTTTATTCTAGATACATCATGTTTTTATGGAAAAAAAATTATTTAAATGATGTTTGAAGTGATATAAAATTGGAAGAGTTTTGTTATGATTTATAAATACTCTTTGAGAGACCACCTTTGTCTTAATAATTAATCCTTCATGACTATTCATTGAAGAGTAACAAATTCTCTTTGATATTGGGATTAATTCTAGTAATTTATATTAATATTTATTTATTTGATTTAGGGGGATCAAATTTTGTGAATAAGAAATGTCAACATGTTCCCTTTTATAATAGAAGGGATAGACAAATAATGAATTTCTTAAATGTTTTCAATTATATAAGGTCAAATTCAGAAGAACATGCCTCAAAATTTCTATATATTATAAGTTAGGATAATATAATATTTAAATAAATTAAACTAATAATAATTTTATAGTTGTGGTTGCCACTTATAACCTTATCTGTTATTTTAACCCCTTGGTTAACTCATTTTGACATTAATCATGGTAACTAAATTTTACTTTTTTTTTGTTTCGTTGGAAAAAAATTTATTTGAATTTGAATTTTTATATTAATAAAAATGATTGAATATTTTTCAATGACTTTTTATAGTATAAATAACTATAATTCGAAAATTTTTATTTCAAATAAGTGTGCAACCCACACCAAGAATCTGTTTTACAAAAATGAATCTTTATGCATAAAATAAAATTTATTTACATTTGATTAACTTTAAAAAGAAAATATATTTTTTTAATATATAATCTATAAATTTAATTAAATCCATTAATAAATATATATTAAAATAATTAATTATGATAAAACCCATTTCATTCATAAAACTACTTACTTAGAATATTGTGTTTATAATCCCAAAATATATGTATACTAAAATCAATTATAATGATGATTATAATGAAATTAATAATATAATTTATAAATAAAGGATTACTAGGTTAATTTATTTTAATCTTATAATTATAATGTAAAAATTAATTGAATGTAAATGATAATTACTTCAAAAATTGTTATTTTCACTATTCACTAAAAAATAAATATTTCTTAAAAAATCATAAAACTTCACCAAAAGATAATATTGAAATGATTACAGAAAAAATTATTTTAATTCACTAAAATATTTTTATTTAATTATAAAAATAAATTATAATTGTTTCATATAAATGAATCCATTAAACCTTTCTTTTGATGAAAACCAAAATTCAAAGTGTAAAATCCCATCACTAAAACTTGAGCACATATTTATTTTTCATTATTCAATAAAATTTCAATGATGACAATATTTACTCATATTATTTCATAATGTGGGAATTACTATTCATATATTCCAATTTAACAGCTAGATTTCAATATTTTAATATATGGATGTTCATATAGACACGACGTTGTGTGTAATAGAATATTCCGAACACATACAGTTTTTAAGTGAAAAATTTATTCTATTATATCAAGGATTTAAAATTATACCCATATTGAATTAATATCACCCTCACAAATTTTTTCTCAATAATAAAAGGTCAATTTTTGAGAATACAATAATTAATTATTTTAAAAGAATAACTAAGAAACATAATGGTAACATGAAATAATAAAAAATTATGCTATAATATTTAGATAAGATTAAAAGGATGTGAAAATGTATACATCTAGGGGAAACATAATTTATAAAATTTAACTGAGAGTTATACAGAACCATGTTATGAAAATTTTAATAACCAAAAAGTCATAAAATATTATGTGGTGAAAATGGCCATCAATTTTTTTTAAAGAAATTGAAAAAAAGAAAACACATTCATTTTGAAGATCATTTTTCCTAATGATGTGGAATTTTTTCAACCAAGAATATAGAAAAATATAATTAAATGTTTTCGAATATCAATAAACATAATTTCTTTCATGGTTGATTGTTTTAATTAACTTCTACCTCTTTCCATCCATATTGAATTTTTAAAATATTTTATTCCTTAAACAATAAATTTTCCTTTAAACTGGTTATAAGATCCATCAAATAATGAAACATCATTCCTTTCATCATTAAATTTTTAAAATAACCAAAAAGGTTACCACAAGTTATCAAGTATATATAAATCATCATACAAGGAAATTATTTTTTAATATATAAAACTATAAAAATTACAACTAATGATCAACATAAACCATTCCATAAATATATAACCTTGAGAAAAATCTAAAATATGTGACACTAAATTTGAAACCAAAATTATAGAAAATGATGGGTAAAAAATGTTCCAAATTTAAGTTATATTTAATCAAAAAAATATAGTGTGGCTCTAAATGCCACATAAAAAATATGTGTATACCATGCTAAAAATTCTCTAAAACAATTTAATTACATGAATCACCAAAAAAAACTCCATGAAATAAAAAATTATTGCAAAAAAATTAAGTATATCTTAATTCTATAAATAAAATCAAAGTATTTTAAATATATTCCATAAAAAATAAAATTATAGAAACATAATCATGCATAAAATATATAAATTTACCCAAAAATTACTAATTAATTTCATAGTTACCAAAACTACCCATTTTAAATTTTATATATCCGGAATCTATATATCACAATAAACAATTTTATCTCAAACTTAGAAACATATTATATATTATCTTCCCCACAGTCATGTGTTTTAAAAAAATATAGCATTACTAGTAAATAATTTTTCTAGGTTATCATTACAATTCAACTTATACTTGGAAACTATTAATTAAAAACTACAATTGGAAAATCCTTAGGTGTTTCATGATTCTTAATAGAAAATACCATTAATAAAAAAATATACAACATAATAAATTAATCATATAACATAATTACATTAATTATTATTACATTAAAATATTAAGTGATTCTCAAACACTATATTCTTGTCCCATCCAAGCCTAATAAATCTTTACTATCCATCATTAAACTACATGAACCCTAATGAAATCAAAAGAAGATACAATTAATTATAAAGTAATTTTAACTAATTTAAACATTGAAACCATAATTTATTCAATTAGACACAATTGAAGGATCATCCACTAGATGATTTAAAAACTCAAAAACCTTGACAAATGTTTTTATATCACTAAAAAAACACCAACAATCCCACTATCCAATAAATCTTTAGCAACCGATGTCATTTAAACAATAATTTCCATTTTAATATATTGTAATTACCATATAATTAATTATGGTTGTTTATTACCTTAATCAAACCCATATAAAACCTCATGAATTATTCCTCTTAAGACAACATTTATCTAATCCACACCAAATCTCCATCATCCAAACTCAATTATAAAATGATCAACTGGAATAAACATTAGAAACCAAAATAAAGCAAAAAAAATTACCAGAAATTTTTTTGAGGAAAATTTTGGAAGGAAAAAAGGGTGGAAGTCAACATAATAAATGAATTAAACATATTTATATTTCGTATGGTGAAAAGGGAAAGAGGATGAGAAAGGGAAGGATGACCTCCCCCCACCTTAATGCCATCCTACAAAAAATTAGGGACCCTCGAGTAGGTTCTTTATAAAAGGGGCAGTAAAAATCCAATTTTTACCCCATATAAAAACAAGTTGGGTACAGATCAGAAGTCTATA
The DNA here is from genome assembly GCA_963277665.1 of Viscum album. Classification (NCBI taxonomy): domain Eukaryota; kingdom Viridiplantae; phylum Streptophyta; class Magnoliopsida; order Santalales; family Viscaceae; genus Viscum; species Viscum album. The sequence continues at coordinate 1,852,445,565 of OY728156.1, forward strand.
GGTCCCACTGCACTTCCAATTAGACTACCAGGATCCCAGTGGAATTCAAAATGGTTTTTGGAATCTCATACAGGGGGACACACCCACTTCCCAGACAAACCAAACTTTGGTATACTTTAACTTCAAATCTATTGATGATCATGGTTTTATCCTTTCCCCACCAACTATATAGTAGGGTGGATAGTGTCCACTGTCTCAATCACTAGTAGTTTAATGGTATCCGCACGGATTTTAGTGGCATTAAACAGTAACCAAAAATATTGTTCATATATACTAACACTAAAAAATTTAATTATCTTCTATTAAACTGATGAAAAAATATAAAACAATATCCATCTAGACATTCAAAATGAGTATATGAATTCCAATTCCCTATCGTAAACAAAATATTCAAAACATTCCATATTCGAAATATTCTAGAACCAAAAATCTAAAGTGAAACTATTTGATGTAGAATGTTTCATGTTGACTCATCATATGATGTCATAGGATAGTCATTTATCAAATACCAACACATCAAAAATTCATAAATATGAAAAAGAAACCCAATGTTGTATATTTTAAAGGATACCATGAAAATGGTGATTATTTATAGCACCCATCAGTTTACAAAAATTTTTCTCAGCCCTTATTCATTACTAGAGGTTAAACCCTCACCCAAATCAACTACCAGGTCAAAATCATGAAATTTTATCCAAATGGACCCTTTGACCTAAGTGGATCATTTTTTATTAGGTATGTTTACCAGTAATATTTCACAAATGGACCCATACAAGTGATTAAACTTTATTTATATTTCATGGTATTCCATATTATATGTTACTATTCGAGTGTATACCTCATAACATAACCTTGATCATCATCTAGATTAAAATATAACAGATTTATCATGTATAAAACCTATAGTAAAGAAATTATATTATCCTTTTTATTAGTGGTACTAGCCATAAGAACTTCATTAAAACTCACATTGGTCTTATATGAATGTTCTTAAATGATAAAAAGTCATATGAAGACAATGACCCTAAAATTCATAATATTCTCCCTGGATAATTGAACTATAAAGGAGCAACATTTTTTATTTTTCATTTCTTCAAAATATATTACATTACATGACATTGGAAATAATAATACATTTAATTTAAATCCTTTAATGTTTATGTATTTGAATCCCCATTCATGGGGATTTTCTCTCCACCATGTAACTTTATATCTATGATCATTCTAAATGCATTACTTGATGGAATTAAATTCAATAGTCCTTCATATATGATATTAAATTATAGATTAAAAAATAACATGGAATAATTAAGGGAAATTTTTTTTTTGTTATGTTTTCCATTAAATGAATTATTGTTAATTTTACCCCTTAACTGAAAGGGTAACATGTAATATTACTAATAATTATTTTAAATACAATAAATAAATTAATAGGAGTCCCAAAATAGTCTCCATATTCAATTCCAATCAACATAAATGTAGTACATCCTCCTAGTTAATTGTGAAAATAGACTCTATATAACACCAACAAATAATATGTGGATCAATAATAAAGGATTAATTACATTGAGAATATGAGGAACAAATTTGAATCCATTTGGAATTATTATGTTATTGGATATTGAAACTTATTTTTAGAAACAACATGATTGATTTAAATAGGATCAAGAAGGTAGATTAATAAGGGATGAACGAGAAACCAAATTTCTATATTCATATGTATATTTATATCATTTAACAATATAGTTCCAATTGTAATAACATTGATTCTATATTTAATAACATTCAACTTATAAAAGTATATGGAATTTACATTAATAACCATGACTAGGTGGTTTTGATGTATCATAATGAATTTATCATATTCATGATTTTTTTCTTATGATTCAAGTGTTATTTTTATTCAAGTATTGATAAATTATATTTTTGATGAAGTATTGGTGGTTCTATATAGTTTAAGGTATTATAGGATAGGATATGTTTTGAATTGTTTAATGTCTTATGATATTTACTATACACCATACAATTTAATGATATGTGGTATGGACAAAGAAGAGAATACTCAATCAAGTATTTTTTATGAAAGGGAGGTTCTTGAATCAAAATATTTTTACAAGAAGGATGATATAAACTCAATGATTTTTTCTATGAAGAATATGATCTTTAATCAATGAATTGTTTATAATGAGTAGGATCTCAACTAAAGAAAATTTTCAATAAAAAATAAGATATCAAATCAAATATTTTATGTACAAAAAGGAGGACTTAATCTCAAGGATTTTGTTACCAGGAATAAGATCTCAACTGAAGGTGTTTATTCCCATGATGAGGATATCATATTATAGGGGTTTTAATAGGTTCTCATCTTATAGGGGTGTTATGAGGATCTCAAATAGATGCTTTTTTAGTACCTTGATGAGATTCTTAAAGAACATATTTCTATATAACGATGAAAATACATCTCACGAATGTTTTTACTATAAAGAAGATGTTAAATCGAGAAATTTTTCTACCTATAGGAGGTTCTCAAATCACATATATATATATATTTTATTAAGATAAGGAACATAACTCAAGAATTGTATTACTTTTCAGAGGATATCAAATTATAGAAATTTTTACCAATATTGTGATATTGACTCCTCGATTTTTTGTTACAAATTAATGGATCTTGACTCAATTATTTTTTTATAAAGGTAAGGGTCCCAACTCATGATTTTATTCCACAAATATTTGTTTTTCCAATCTTATTTTCTTGTAAAAAATTTGGAGATATTAACTCAAGGTTTATTTATTAAATATAACAAACATCCACATATGGAGGAGAAAAAGATTAATATACCATAAATATGTTTTACAATTGGAATGATGCATGAATGTGTAAAATTAAAGTAATTTGTACCCACATGAATATCTAGAATATAAAAGAAGATAGATAATTACCAAATAATGCATGTATTAACATTGATGATGATGATGGGTGTAAATATGTTAGCTAATGATAATGGAAATACCACTATTATATTACAAGAAAGTAGATGTTGGAATTAAGTGAAAATTTCTTTTAGACCATGTTAATAACATATGTGGTTACTTATAAAATCTTAGGTAATTAATCTATTAACTATACTGAGGGGTTGTATTCAAATTATTCGATGAACTTGTTTAAAATTTAAATGAATGGTTTTGTTTATGTTTAATTAGAAATCAAATATATAAAAGGAGTATTTATAATGAAATGGATTATCAATAATGGTATCAATTTCTTAAATCTTACACAAATATTCATTGATCACATTTGTAATAACAATAGATAAGAGATGAAATCATATGGGTATATGATCACATAAAAAAATTGGAGTTAAAAAATTGATAAATGATCACTATAAGAATTGAATGTTGTAGATTTAGGATATAGAAAATCCTAAATATAATGGGAAGTACACATGATATATGGATCTGTCCCATGGGGAATATTTTTTAACTCCACCGTAAGTCACTAGATTAGTTTATGATCATGTACATCGGGGAATAAGTATTTGGAATTATTTATTTATTTTATAGATATGTTGGTCTGACTAATAATTTATAAATTTTACTAGGGATACATAAATTTACTATATTATTCATGTAATTTCTTATTATGCCATTAAAATTTTTATGAATCTGAATTTAATTACTCTTTGAGTAAATAATTTCATTTTTCATGGGGTTCCATATGAGGGGTTTATATATGAAATGATTTTATATTATTTATAATATTTCATGATTTAAATTCTTCTATGTATTTGAAGTGGGAAATGTGTTGTTGAGTGAGAACATGAATTATCATATTTCCACTCCATGTTATGTTTTTTAATGTTAAATGTTTTGTTTATTTTATATTTATAGTATAAGGATTTTTAAGCTTGAATAACATAGTATACATGATATTTAAGGCCATTAAATATTGTCCAAGAGTATAAATCTAAATTCACACACACACACACAGATATATATATATATGAATACAATGTTAGATCCCATACCAAATGATAAGTATAGAAAATCCTTCCAGGAATGATAAATCAAATTATAAAATTACTAATATCTATAGGGACACATTAATATATATTATGGTCATAATGAATGGTCCATATTGATGTTTGGTGTTTTTTTATTATAAACCATTGGAAAAAATGTTTCCATTTATTTAAGATCACTGATCTTGAACAAAATGATGTTTCTTACAAAATATAAACCATGAAATAAATGGAAAAATGTTATAAAAATGTTATAGTATGATTCAGAATTGAATATACATGATTTTTATTTAAAATAATAGGGTATTGTATCTAGGTATTTATTTTTTCATCTATTAGAGGGCATATAAAGAAAATCTAACATGAATTAATCAGCTCATATGGTAGGATTGTATGAACGAGGGATTTTATGAAAGATTAATTTCATAGTTTTGAATATGACAAGAGATCTTGGTGTTAGTAAGTATACATGGACAATTGGAATCATAGGACAAAAATTTCTCTAAGTATTATTTTCTTAATAAAAATGATATGAATGAGTAGAAAAATAAAATTCCAGAGTGTGGTATGAGATATTAAATTTGAGTGAATGAATACCCTAGTGTAGGTAATTAAGGAAAGAACCAATGAAAAAATTTTAGCATGTAAAATAAAAATATTGTATAGGGAATAAAATAGAGGATAAGAGAGTGGTTGGGACTAGGACAGAAGATATAAGAATCATTATGTATCCCATTGTAATAAGAATTAGGACACACATAGTTCTATAAGTACCTTCTAAACTAAGAAACCATACATGAATGAGTTATTAAAATGAAACATTAGAGTGTAATATGAGAAAATGGAGTAGAATAAATGAATGAACATGGAGTAGATTGTGATGATTTACCTTATGTCAAAGGATGAGGGCTCACAAAAAATTGTTTAATGGAAGATTATATGAAATAAAAGATGGATACTAGGCCTAGGATAAAAGATATGGTTATATTTAATTATTTTCTGGTAAAATAATTCCAGAAACATGTCATTCTAGGGATACAATTTTTTATGTAATAACAATTAATTAAACCTGACGAGACGGATATGCTAATATTCCATAGTGATATGAAGAAATTGTATGGTGGATATTTTTATAAATGTTTATAGGGTTGAGTATTTTCATATAATAACCTAAACATAAAAAATATAAAAAATCCATACATATAAATTGTAATGTGTAAATTTTTATCAAAAATTGGTTAAATATCAACAATCATAATGTAAAATATAAAAAATAGAATTAAGTAACATTTTATAGAAAGTTTATCATGCGTATTGAGATTGTACATCTAGAATATCACACTATTTTGGGTTATATGGGATGATCCACATTAAGTTGTTTATGGTTATATGGAATGACCCATGTTTTCTAAATATTTAAGTTGATATGGAAATTACCAAACACTGTACAATTTGAGTTGTTGTTGTAAGATCCAAATATCATGTGGTTTTGGGTCATAAAAAAATATTATTATATTGAAATGAATAGTGATGAATTATAGTTTTCATGATGATTTCATATGGAATATACTAATGAAGAGTTTTTCATAAGCCTATATAAATCAATTAATTTTGAAATTAACAACATTTCAATAAAATAATTAATTGAAATGTATTATAGGATCGTATTCTATAAAAATTGGTTTTAGGGGAATTTTTTTTATTAATTATCCAATAATACTTATAGAGATTCGTAATATAAAAAATCCTACAAAAATTAGCCATGAGGTAATAATTTAATTATACAATCACCTACTTGAGACTAGTGGAATGTAATTATTTTATTCTATATATGAGATATGAGTTACCTTTATTTTATGCCCTTTTTATGTTCTTCTTGATTCACTCATGTTAGAGATGTCGAGATATAAGTGTCCCTATCTCTATAAGTCCATTTTATACTTTTTATAAATCCCATAAATAAGGATAAAACACTCAGGGATTTTATTCCGTAACAATCATATAACATGTGAATATAAGTGTTTATAACATCATAATTTATATGATACTTTTTAGTTACTGGTTATATTAGAAGCTTCCTTGGGTTGAACTTAGGGATTTTATAATAGTGCATTAAAGTTTCCTCTAAAAATATGAAAATGGGTACCCATTGGGCTTACAAATAGTATCTGGTGGTCTTAGTTGGATGGTATGGTTATAGAAGGGACAGTGGGTGGTTGGATCCCCCAAAATGGTTACCAGGTGCTGCACAATGTACCCAATAGATACCAACCAACTACCTTGTTTTATATTTCTATGTTTTTTTTTAATTTTAATCATTTTAATTACATTTTATTATTATTTTATGAAATAATACATTATTAGGAATTCATCCTAGTTTTTTTACATGACCTAATTCACATATCATTCTCTTTTTCTTCCATATGGTTAGATATATTTGGATTGAACTTAGATCCTTATGCCATCAGTCCTAGGGAACTATCATAGAAAACTCTAATAACCTACTTTTATACAATCCATATTGGTTGGTGTGTTTTTACTTAAATCCATTTATTCTATTTTTTATGTGTTATTTAAAGGTCTCCTTACTTCATCCAACTAAGGATGAATGAAAAATAAATATTCAATGGGACTAGATTTCAAAAATGAGAGACGTGGTTCCAAATGTTTTCCATTAGTTAATATGTGGTTCATGAGTTTTGGGACATATATGACCTACCATGAATGTGAAAATGTCTCAGAAACAAACCATATGATGTTTCTGAGCATATAATAAATCAAATAATTATACATTAGACAATAAGAAACCTTTCTGTGTTTTTTCATTATTCCATAATCATTTATGACAATATTTATAATTTACTTATTATGGAATTTAGAGAATAGAAGTTATAAGGGATGTCCGAGATTATTTAATCATGTATTTGCAAGATAGGATCATGCATTGTGTTCGTTGTAGTAGATTACCTCTGAGAGTTGGTCTATAAATAGGGTAATATTGATTCAGAGAGGGAAAATAGGGTTATGTGAGTCAAGACACAAAATATAATGTGTGAGGTTTAGTTGGATGTAATGCCAACCATTATTATAGATTTTTTGGGTTTCTAACTTAAAATGTACTTATATGTTATTTAATATGAAAATTATTTCATTATAACATGGAAAATCACACATAGTCTATTATATGATCATATGTTCAATATAATATTGGTTGTAATGGTAATATTATATCATTTAGGTGTTTTGGTTGGTTTTAATTAATTCCATTGGTGTTGATAGGATATGGGTTCGATGTATTGACAACTGGGGAATAGTTTTATATGGTGGTGCCTATAATTCTAACTATGGATTCTATTATATGTAGGTTGGTTGTTATTCCATACATGGAGTGGTTTCATTTTTCTTGGGATTATTTCCAATAAATTATTTTATATGATGTGTGGTTGGGAGTAATATCAGTTAAGGGAATGGTATGATGTATATTTTTACTCAATGACAACTGGTGGGATTATTGGTGATTTATTAGGTTTCATTAAAACTATTGTTACGATGGTCATACAAATGTGAATAATAATTAAAATGGGATTCAATGTAATATATATTGGTATAATGACAAACATGTTTTCTATAAACATTATATGGTAGTAATTCAAACTCTGTTTATATTGTGATATTTTTAAGGTGAATTCACCACTAGGGTTTAAGTGTTACTATTATGGAGTTTATTTCTCTATATTCTTAGGTGACAGTAAGTTATAGGAATAAATATCAATGACCCATGATAACTATATATGAAATTTATAGGATTTATAAAAAAAATTATGAATAATGTATGTCAAAATAGGGTTTAAAATTTGAGATTGAGGTTATATGGGTATTAAAATTTTGTGTTGCTAATATATCAATTTAAAATTTCCATGTTCTATTACTTTCTTGATTTTTTAAGGTAAACAATTGGTGGTGGTCAACTAAGGTGTACTGACATCGTACATGGAAATATCAGTGTACAAGAAGATTCATGTTTTATAAAATAAGTATGTGACACGGCCTTATAGTTGATAGTTGATCTAAAAATCCTCATTTGATATTGGTTGATGAGACAAATCCCATACATTGAACCAATTTTTTATTGTTGTCAATATTTTTTACTATTTTTTAAGAATATTATATATTATAGGACCATGTGAGAACATTTTTCTTATATATTACTCAGGAAACATTATAAATATTTAGTTTAATATGTCACAAAATTTAATTTCTACATAAGATTGGACCATATTTGTAATTTCAATGCGATATTTTTATATCATGATTAATGTTTACTTTTATCTCATTATCTATAAATTCTATTCATACGTAATATAGGTGGTATAATAACCCAACACTATACATTATAAATATCAATTGGTCAAAATCCTAAGGGATATAGGAAGTCATATTTTAGGTATCTAATCTTCATGTTTGGTCATGGTGGAGGTGAACCATGATGGAGTAGTGGAGAGCGTTTTTCAGATGTTGTAGTAGAAATTTTCATCATTTTACATATTAAAAATAAATTTCAAATGTTTTTAATTTTTTTGAGAAATGATATTTTTTAATTATATTTTATAACCCTCAATTTTTATATTTAATAATATATTATTTTATTAAAATTATTCATCATTTATTATTTATATTCACATTTTTTGGCTAAATATTGTTAAAAATAAATATTATAAATATTTTCCATACCATTACAAAACATTTTTTAACTTCTATTTGCCTTTTATAATCTCTAAAGTTTCAAATAAAAAAAATTATTTTTTTAATTATATTTATAAATCAAAAATAAAAATTTATTTTCCTTTATGTAGCATTGTGTGTACACTTAAATTTTTTTTTATAATTTTTTAATTACCTATAGATGAAATATTTTTTACCCTTGTGAATGTATTAGAATTTTTTTATCTATATTTATGTTTGATGGTAAAATTATTAATATTTCTAATAATTTATTTTACCCTTTTGTGGATTTATATTTTCCCTTATGAAGAAAAAACTATACCTTTATGAATGATTTTTATTTTTCATGATTCCCTTTCACAAACTGTTTCATTTCTAGGTTACCATAATTTGGTATACATAAGTACTATGTTACCATTGTGCTATATATATCATAACCATACTATATTGACCCTACTTTTATTACATTAACTTTAAAACATTTTAATGATAAAAAAAAATAATACACCATGAGGATCCAAAGGTTTAGTTTCTTGGGAAATCTATGATCATACATCACTTTTACAACATAACACATAAATATTTATTTAATTTCTTCTTCTCTATCTTCTTATTGACCCTTGAGTTATCCTTAGCTAACCTAATCACCTGAGGATATAGATCAAAAAAGGGTGACCTAAAATCCTAGTAAGAGGATAATAACAAGAGAAAATAAAAAATGGGGTGATCATAATAATTATCATTATAACATATTCATAGTATCATAACTATGATAGGAAGAATTACCAAAATTATTGAAAAGTTTCCATGAAAAAAAATGAAAACTTCTGTATTAGTGGTTTACAACCACAGAGAGTGGTAAAAAAACCTAGAATCATTTTAATGCATATTTCAATTTAAACATGAGGTTTTTTATATTAACCAATTCATTGGAGAACTGTATAATTCATGGTTCACCATTCACATCATAACATCAACATTGGACTGTATACTTCCGGGTTCTCCCATCACATCATAACGTTATCATTATCATGAATTCCACATAAAACATATATAAATCTTCGAAATAAATAAAACCTATAATGTAATGTGTTTAATTTCATAAATCATACATTGACAAACTTTGGGTTCACAGATGAGAGAGGGAATAAGAAACTTAATACAAGAACCATCAAACTTGAGTGAGAAGTAAAAGGTGTGTTTTTGAAAGAATAGTTTTTTTTCAAAACATTGTGTTTGGCATAAAATATAGTGTAAAACATGTATACCAAATAAGTGGTAATTTAATGATGAAGAAATTATTTTTAAGGAAAAACCTTATGTAAAATGTAGTGAAAGAGGGAAAACCAAAAGAAAGAATGTTAGGTTTGAGAATTCCCCTTACCTTGTATCCAAACTTTTTCTTCTCTTTAATGTACATAACAAGGATATTAGATTCATTAATTAAAAAATATAGAACCTTTTATACATTAATATGATTTATTATGGTTTTAGTATGTTATTTTTTGGTACTTTGGATGAGTTATTGAGATTAATTTCATTGTTTGGGAGTGTTCATTTTCATAGTTTTCATGATCGGTTCAATTGTATTCATGAATGGACGTTCATTTAAAACGAGGAAAAATATACATAATTTTTCTTATATGATATTAGTGATCCTAAATAAAGTTAAATGATCTCATTATGAGATTTTTTATATACCATGAGGATTATTCACTGGATAGAAGTTAACAATGATCATTTTAGGTTAATTTGAGCGGTTTTTCGATTACAACAAAGTTGTTTTGTTTTATCATTTAGTATAATGTATATAATTTAGTTATAGAATATAAAAAGGTTTAAAAAATATATATTAAAATATTTATTCAACCATTTAATTATTTTATTGACATACTTTAAGGCACTAGAGGAAAATGAAGGTTCATCGCCCACGATGATGTTAAATAAACACATCAACAGCGACGATTTCATTTTTATAAAATAAGAGAGAGGGAAGGTGGATTATAATTAATAATTTTAAATTAACATGATATAATACCAGTATATCAATAATAATATATTTATCATGAAAATTGGATATTATAATTTGATGATAAGAGGAGAAAAGAAATGAAATTTGAAAGGAATTTTATAGAAAAGAGAGAGAATTTACCTATTTAATTATCCTATTGAGATCCTCCTCAAGGAACCCAGGGTTGATATTTGGATTAGAAAAATATTTCCTAGCCTTGGGGGAGGGGATATGGAAGATATTTTGGCAGAATTTTTAAAATTATTGAAGCTTGAGAGGTGTTAGGAAATGAGGTTGTGATAGGTGGTATTTATAGTGGAGGGGAGGGGTGTTTTCTCAATATTTAATTTATAGGTTTATTTATTTCCTTCAAGAAAAGAAATAGTGAATATTACATGACTAAATACAGTAAATAGGTTATTTTATTTCAATTAAATTACCATTTACATTATCCATGACTCAAGAATGATGCATAAATTCATTTGTTTAGCACAATTTGTAAATTATCGAATTTCACTATTCACCAAAAATTAAAGTATTTCATAAAAATATAAAAAAGTAACCCAAACCATTTTTCGATTTATAGAATTCAAAAATTAACTCCATTTTTTGAAAATAATTTCATAAATATGATTGATTAGAATTTTAATTAAAATTATAATTTATATAAAAAAATTAATTTTTAAGTTAATACTGCTTTTTTAACACTTTGAAAAATTAATTGAGGTCTCATAAAATTATCATATAATCATAATACATAAAAATACTTGTTTATGAATAAATTTTATGAAAATTAAGTTTCTTTAAAATTATTAAATTTATAATTAAATAATCATGACTTTCAAAAATACCAACACTATAATATAATTATATCATATTGTAACTTATATGATGGATAATTTTTTTTATACTATCATTGGTAAGGTTACTATTCACATAGAAGATTTATTATTCATAAGGGTCATATTAATAATCATAAGGGAAACATTTTTATTCATAAGGGTATGTTAATATTCACCAAAAAATTATGTTTGTATTATCAGACTCCAAACATCTTTCTAATCACAACCGTGTATGTCAGATTTTTGAAATTCAAAATAGATAAGTAACAAAATTTAGTTTTAAGGTCACCAAAAATTTAGTATTTAATTTATTCTTGAGGTGGAATTGTGTTTCTTAATGTAATTTTATGTGATTATACTATATGATATTACTATATTAAGGGAGAAATTGCATTGATAAAAGTTTGGGTCGCTACATTCTTCCCCCCTTTTGAAATTTAACCCTTGAAATTTCATTTTACTTAAACAGGCGTGGGTAATTCTCCATCATTTCCTCCTTCAGTTCCCAAGTTGTTTCTTTATACATATAGTTCCTCTACAACACATTGACAATTTGGGTTGTCGTATCACGTAGAACCTTATCCCATTATTCCAGAATCTTTACTGGTTTCTCTACATAAGAGAGACCTTCTTCCAACTGTACCACCTTGGAGTTCAGTACATGTGATGGATCTGGTATGTACTTAGTCATGAGTGATATGTGAAACATATTATGAACTTGAGCCATATTTGGTGTAAGTGCATGCTGATTGTCCACAACTCCTATGTGGTTATGGATCTGAAAGGGGACAATGTAGCTTGGGCATAATTTCCCTTTCATTCACAACTGCATAAATCTATTCCAAGGTGATATTCAAAGGAAGACAATATCTTTAATGTCAAACTCCAAGTCCCTTCGATGGTTGTCAACATATATATTTTTTTGGCACTGAGTAGCTTTGAAATGTAGTTTTATGTATTGAACCTTCTTGGTCATCTACTATACAAGATCATGTCCAAGTATATTTCTTTGTCCAACTTCATCCTAATAGTTGGGAGTTCTACATAGCTTTTTATATAGATCTTCATATTAAGCCATCATAATAATCAAGTGGAATCTATTTTTGTATGAGAATTCAACCAATGGGAGAAGTTGATCCTATCCACTTTTGAATTAAAAAGAACATGATTTTAACTTTTTATCAAGGTTGTGAATAGTCCTTTAAAATTGGACATCAGTCTGGGGGTGATAAACTGTGATGAGATTCAATTCAGTACTTAGGGCATGTTGAATAATCCTCCAGAATTTAGATGTGAACATTGGATCATGATTGGATACAATTGAGAGTGGAACCCCATGCTGTCTCACCAATTCCTTCACGTATATCATTTCAAGTTGTTCAAGTGAGGGATACTCCCATATAGTGATAAAGTGGGAAGTCTTGGTGAGTTGTTCCACCACAACCCATATTGAGTTATTTCCTTTAGATGTCTTTGGGAGACATGTCCCAAAGTCCATTGTGACTTTCTCCCTTTTCCACATGGATATAGGCAATGCTTTCATCATCCCTATGGATTTATTTCTCCATAATTTAACTTGTTTACAAATCAAGAACCTTGAGATATACTCAACAATATCTTTCTCTATGTTGTCCCACCAGAGGTGTTCTCATAGATCATGGTACATTTTGGTGCTACCAAGATGGATAGATAAAGGTGAGCTATGTGAATTATAAAATATATCATTCATTATCCCAGGTGATGAAGGAACATAAATCCATATTCCAAAATTAATCACACCATCATGTTTGATATGGAATTATTGCAGCTTCCCTTCTGATACTGCATTCACCTTCTTTTCTAACTCTAGATCACCCCTTTGTTCCTCTTTAATCTTATCTAATATAGATGGTTGGGAAATAATTTGTTCAAGGTACGATTTATTCCCTTCTATATTTATTTAAAATTCCACCCTTTTCATATTTGTGAAGATATGGTCTTTATCAATTTGAAACATGGATAAAGTAGTAGGTTTTTTTCTACCAAGAGAATCAACTACCTTATTTTCCTTTCCAGGATGATAGTGAATAGAGAAATCATAGTTTTTGATTAGATCTAACCATCAAATTTTTTGCATGTTGAGCTTATTTTATGTTAATATATACATTATGCTCTTGTGATCAGTATATATGTTACACTTCTCACCCTAGAGGTAGTGCTAATAGATTTTCTAAGGAAAATTCACAGCTACTATATCCAGATCACGTGTGAATTAGTTATGCTCATGGATCTTCAACTACCATCAGGTATAAGCTATCACATTATCATTTTGTAAGAGTACACAACCCAATCATTCCTTTAAAGTATCACTGTTTATCAAAAAACTTTCTCCACTTTTCGGTAATGTGAGTACAAGTGCAGTGTTCAACCATAGCTTTATCTCCATGAATATTTCCTCACATTCATCCTTCTAGAAATAAATTACACCATTATTTGTTAACATATTCAGTGGGCTTTAAAATCATGAGAAATTTATCAAAAAATGTCGATAGTAGATGAGAAGATCATCAATAAACACTACCAAATATTTTTCGTGTTAATAACTAAAGACTATATTCATTAAATCAATGAAGATTTTATGGGAATTAGTAAGTCCAATGGGAATTACTAGAAACTCATAGTTCCCATAACTTTTACAGAAGGCAGTCTTCTGAATATCCTCTTTCTTCACCTTTAGCTAATGAAACCCAAAAAAAAGATACACCTTTGAGAAGTATTGATCTCCTCATAGATGATTGAAAAAGTCATCAATCATTGGGAGAGGAAACTTTTTCTTCATGGAGATCTTGTTGAGTCCTCGATAATTTATACATAGTTGAATTGATATATCCTTTTTCTTAAAAAAGAACACTGGTTCACCCCATGGTGATGCACTAAGGAATATGAGCCCTTTTACAAAATGCTCTTGTAGTTAATTATTAAACTCCTTGAGTTCTATAAGAGACATCCAATAGGGACAATTTGAAATAGGAGTAGCTCCGAGCATGAGTTCTATTGATAACCCTACCTCACTATTCAAGGGATGTCCAGGTAACTCTTCCAGAAATACATCACTACATTCCCTCATGATGGGAGTTTCTCCTAGGTGAACAACTTCCTTTGACTCAACAATTTAAGCGAGGTACGATTCTTCACATTGAATCAAAACCCACACCATTGAAGGATATTTCAAAAGAGATTAATGATCTTCCCAATATTTGTAGAGGAGCATGTGATGGTCAGAAATATGTAATGATATTTCCTTTTCACGACAGTTGATATGTTATCTATACAACGAGATCCAATCCATTCCCCTTATAGTGTCGAATTCCACCAATGGAAGTATCATGATATTTCCTGTAATAATCATCCCATAAATTCCAACAAGATAAGATTGAACCACTTGGGTTGAAATGATTGAACCACTTGAGGTTTTTATAGATAAATCTATTTCATGATATTTCTTGTAATAATCATCCCATAATATGTCCCTTGTTCCTTTATCTTTAGTGGCTACTGGCACTGATTACCCTCAAGGACTCGAGGTTTAGTGCACTTGCTTGCATAGTTCACTTACTCTCTATAGTTGTAGCATTAGAACATTTGTGGTTCTCTCTTTTCCTAAACCACAATCTCATACCTTCTCATGTATTTTCATCACTCTTTAGATTGGTGGCCTTCTATCCCACACTTGAGTAATTTACCCGACACTTTGAGGTAGTTCTCATGATGCTTCTTCCCATATTTTTGACATGTGGGTGGTTGATTTTTCTTTACAAATGTATCAATAGATCCTCTTCCATGAAACTCCATGTTTCATTTCATATCACCATATCCATGGAAACAATCTCCAAACAACATCTCCACTTTGAGAGAACATCGAATGGCTTTTTCATAACTATAGAAGTCTCTAATTTCATGATACTTTTGATGGCATGGTTTTAATCCACTAAAGAATATATCAATTTTTTTATCATTTTTTATAACAAAACCAGAAGCATACCATGAAAGCCTTTTGAATTTCAATTCATAGGATTTACATTATTCTATATCCTCTTTATTTAGTTCTATGAATTTCTATCCATATCCATACAATGATTTCATGGTAAAAACTTGTTAAGAAATATAAACTTAATGTCTTCCTACTCCAACTCTTCAATTTTGTCTCTCAGGATGGTGATCTTAATCAAATACCTCCATTGTCCATCCTCTATATCAAGATGATACATGACCAGAGTCACACTCTCCATCTCAGAAAAGTGACGCACATAAAATATCTTCTCCATTGAGAATACCTACTTTTCTACAAAAATTTGATCAGAAGATCCACTAAAAGTTAGTGGTTGTTTCCGTATAAAACACTCGAAATCCAGTTGATCCCTCTTAGGTGAGGGAGGACATTTCACATTTTTCTGTTTTTTATTCATAATATTAGATAATTGAGTAAGAATCTCTATGAAGGTTTAAATCCACATCCCAATGCATTGGGAATGTTGTTTGGGAAATCACTGCATTATCCCTTTCATTGGTTATTGGTCTTGTTTCTCCTAGTTCCCACAATATTCTAAAATATAAATGGTTAGATGAAAACATAAGTCAACAATTCGTGAGTAAATAATTTATTCATTTGAGAAATTAACACTAAAAAGATATCTTATGACTTCCCTATGATTAGAAAATCTTCTTAATTAGTCTCATAGTAGGGTTTTCACTAAGGTTATCTAATCCTGATCCCACAATTAACTAAATCATTCTGATGATACCAAATATAGTTACCTTTCTTCTCTTACATTATAGTTAGATCATTTTAATGATAAAAAACATTAAAACATTACAACATAAGTATCCAAAGGTTTAATGTCTTGGGAAAACTAGGACTATACATAAATTTTACAATATAATACAAAAACATTTATTTAATTTCTTCTACTATAGACTCTTATTGGGCTTTGACTTCTCTTTAGTACACATAATCACCTGAGAATATACATGCAAAAGGGATGAGCTAAAATCCCAGTAAGAGGATAAAAACATGATATAATACAACAAAGTGTGAGTATAATCATTATCCTTATAACATAGGAATATGATCATAAACATGATAGGAAGAATTAATAAAATCCATGAAAAGGAAAAATACAAAAAAATGAAAACTTTTGTCTTAGTGGTTAACTAACAAACATAGTTTTGAACAAAGATATCATCATTTTAATGCATATTTTACTTTACTCATGAGATTATTTACATTACCCAATGCATTGGAGTGCTTTATAATTCCGTGAACACCCATCACATCATAACATCAACATTGTGCTATATAATTATCACCGCACCTGTCACATCATAACGTTAATATTATCATTCCTGACACATAGAACATATATCAATCTTGGACATAAATAACCCATATAAAGTGATGGGTTTCATTTCATAAATCATACATTCATAAAAATTGGGCTCCCAAATGAGAGAGAGAATAACATACTTGATACAATAACCATCAACCTTGAGTGAGAAGTAAAAGGTGTGTTTTTGAAAGAATAGTTCATTTGAAACACATTGTGCATGTCATAAAGTCCAGTGGAAAACATGTATACCCTAGAAAAAGAAAATTTAATTATGAATAAATTATATTTATGGAATAACCATACTGAAAGTGGAGTGAAATATGGAAAAGCATAAGCAATTTGGGTTTGAGAAATCCCCTTACCATGTATTCAAACACATTAATCACTTTAATTTCAAATATAATGACATTAGATTAATTAAATAACATTAATAGAACCTTTTTTAATAAATATGATTCATTATGTTTTCATTAGGTTTTTATAGGCCTTTGGATGAGTTATAGAGTTTAATTTCATCATTCATGAGTGTTTGATTTCATAGTTTTCATGATGGGTTCATTTGTATTCATTAATGGAAGTTGATTTAAAATGAGGACAAACATATAGAATTGTTATTATATCTTATTAGTTATCCTTAAGATTATTAAATGATCTTATAATGAGTTTTTCTATATACCACAAGGATTATTTATTGTATAAAAGTTAATGATGATCATTTTAGGTGTTTTTGAGTGGTTTTTCGATCACAATGAACTTGTTTTCTTTTATAATCTAGTATCATGTATATAAGTTAGTTATTAAAGATAAAAAGGGTTAAAAAAATAAATATTACAATATTTATTAAAAATTTTAATGGTTTTTTTGATATCATTGATGTCATTGGAGGATAATGAAGGTGCATCGCCCACGATGATGGTAAATTAACACATCATAAGAGAAAATTTCATTTTTATAAACAAAGAGAGAGAGAGAGACGGAGGAAGGGAGGGAGGAGTATAATGAATAATATTACATTAGAATGAAATAATATCAATATATCAATCATAATTTAGTTATTGTGACATTTGGATAAGATAAGTTGAGGATAAGAGATGAAATGAAATGAAATTTGAATGAAATTTGAAAGAAAAGAGAGAGAGAGATATTACCTATTGAATTCTCCTCTTGAGATCCTCTTTAAGGCACCTAGGATTTGTATTTGGATGAGACCAAAATATCATGGATGTTAGGGAAGGGATAAGGAAGATGTTTGGGTATAATTTGGATAAGTCATGATGCTTGAGAAGTTTGAGGAAATGAGGTTTTGAGGGGTGGTATTTATAGCAGAGGGGAGGTGTGTTTTCTCAATACTTAATTCATTAGTTTGTTAACTTCCATCAAGATAAAAAATAATTATTATTCAATGAATAAATATAATAAATAAGGAATGTGAGTTCGTACTAGTGTCTATTTACAATATCCATGAATCAAGTATGATGCATGACTTCATTTATTTAGCATATTTTGTAAATTATCAAATTTCACTATTCACCAAAAATTAATGTATTTATAAAAATCTAAAAAATTCATCAATTTTTTTTATAAATTTAGAATTTAAAAATGAACACTATTTTATTAAAATAATTTTATAAATATGAGTAATTTAATTTTTAATTAAAATCATAATTTACTTGAAAATTTACATTTATAAAATAAAAACTTCTTTTACAACACTTTGAAAAATTAATTAAGGTCTCATAAACGTATCATATAATCATAATAAATCAAAATAGTTTTTTATAAAATAAATTTAGTGAAAATAAATTTTCTTTTAAATTATTAAATTAATCATTATATATTAATAAATCACAAAAATACCAACACTATATTATAATTATATCATATTATCACTTATAGGGTGAATAAATTTTATTTATACTATCATTGGTAACGTTCTTATTCACATAGATGATTTACTATAAATAAGTTTCATATTTCTATTGATAAGGGTAAAATAATTGTTTATAAGGGTATGTAAGTATTCACCAAATAATTTTGTGTTTCCTATCTAATTCCAAACATCATACTGATCGCAACTATGTATGTCAGTTTTGAAATTCAAAATTCATAAGTGAAAAAATTAATTTCAAAGGTCACATATAATTTAGTAGTTCATTTATGAATGATGTGGAATTGTGTTTCCAAATGTGATTTTATGTTATTATACTATATAATATTACTATATAGAGAGAAAAATTTCATTGATAAAATTTTGGGTCGTTACACGTATATATACTATGAATAATTAATTTTCACCCATGTGAAATATATAGAATTTTAATAATTTCATGTCAGAGGAATTATGTACTCAAGAATAGTGGTAAAATATGTTCTCCCCAATATGGATGCTGAATTTTTAACACTACCTGTAGCATGTTACTGTAGAATACATATCTTTCTATAGAAATTGGACTACCCTAATTTTGGTGAAGAGTAGCAGTAGAATCGCTAAAATATTAATGGTACAACATATGAAATGGAAGCTATTCATTTCAGATATAGAAAAATTATGACCTGGATGGTAGAATAACATTCCTTCACATGTCAAAATCCATTTATGAAAATATAAATAATTGAATGTACCCTATATAATAATCATATTTGTTAATATTATCTATGGGAATTTTTCAAGAACCATGTATTATTTTTGAAAAATTAAATTGTAGTTCAGTGTGAGCCACATAACAAATTATTCAATGTATCCAAATTACTATATATCTAGAGTGAATCATGAAGATAATTTAATAATGATATGGAAATATGAAATAAATTTTAGGATATACTATAAGATTTTGATAATAGTTTTTATGTCTAATTTGAGGAATTTTCATATGTAAAAAATAAAACAAATTATGATGTTTTCATAGGACTATAGGAATTAGAGAATGAATAAATAAATGGGTAATTACATGTTTCCATATTTTCTTATATTTATAACCACTAAATTGTGGTGATGAGTTAAGGAAAATATCACCCAAAACTAATTGAATGAGTGAGAAATATGACAATTAGTGATCAATTAATAAATAAATATCAATGTATTTAGTGAAAAAGCATATCAATCATAGACAAGTACTAATATCTTTTATGACCACTCTTACATTTATGTGATCATGATGGAACTTCAAATGATCCAATAATTATTGCTGAAGTGATAAATTTTATGCGAGCTATGTTGACTTTTAAATCTTTTGATCTTAATTGATAGACATTATTTTGTGGTGTTTATTTTTTTAATCGTTAGTTTTTTTGTTCTAATGATTTGGTTTATGATTTTACAAATAAATAGTAGGTTAGTTTTTTGTTACTCTAGAAACCAAAATGAAGGTTCTTAGGTTGTGACTCCCAAGAACAATTGAGGTCGTGTTAGGTTTTTACTTTTTTCTTATTTTTTTATTAGTTGAGACTATTGGTATTTTAAATAGAAATTTCTGCAAATATATTATGAATTTGAAAAAAGTGAGGTTTCATATTGGGTACTGATCTTTTCACTAATTAGAGAAATTTGAAGAGTAGAGTAGGTTCTTGGTAATCCAAACTAATATTAAAATATTATGTTCATATTTTGCATAATTATTTTCTAAACAATGCATTACATAATTTATATAAATTATAATTACATCTAATTGAAATTTTTTATAAGATTAAAACTACTATTCACCCCTAGTCCATTATTTCCAACTACTTTGAAACAATATTTTTTATTAGAGGTTTGTTCCTTGGGATAAAAGTATTGTATAGAACTTTTTTATGTACTAAAATAAATATAATAGTCCAAATAATCATATAATTAAATATTAGTTCTATATGATGGAATATATTAAGGAAAATTATGGATGTAGGCCTAAAAAATTGACATTATTTTATGAAAATGATTATTGGTATTTCAAATACTAAATGGAGGTTTAAATGAAGAAGTTATGTGTGGATAATTGTATAATTATAGGAAAATTATATAAGGTTTGTGAAAATATTCTAGAGAAACTATTATATTATAACTTAAAAATATATTTTTTAAAATAAAAATTAAATAATATATTATACTTTGTTAAATAGAATAGTCTATATTTCCATGTTTCATCCTATTAGAATGTCCATGACATTTGATGAATTATAAAATTTATTCATTATGGATAAAATAATAATAAAATTACTAATAAAGGAATTATTCAAGAATGATACCATGCTTTTAAAATAATAGAAGATGAGTTTGTAATCCAAAAGTGTCACTAGTTTTCAAAAAACACAAATAAATGAGTGCACTGGGTGAAGCACTGAAAAATTCATCTCCTATTGAAAGGGTGTTGATAGAATTACACAAATTCCATGAAATCAAACTAGAGACTGATGAATGAAAAAATCATAAATACTATAAAATATATGAACAAATATATTCATTAATATATTATGAAATTTAATTGAAAAAATATTATAATGAAATCTTACAGACAAGAATAGATTTTCATTTAAATCTAATGTTAATGAATCACATATCTCTTCTAACTCTGAATTATAGGATAGTGAAAAAATATATCTCATTTTAGTAATAATCAATACGTGTTTAGGAATC
The DNA here is from genome assembly GCA_963277665.1 of Viscum album. Taxonomy (NCBI): domain Eukaryota; kingdom Viridiplantae; phylum Streptophyta; class Magnoliopsida; order Santalales; family Viscaceae; genus Viscum; species Viscum album. The sequence continues at coordinate 1,852,467,137 of OY728156.1, forward strand.
ATAAATAATGTAAGAGGAAGATCAAAAGGAAGAAAAATAAAGAATACAATAACATTAACACATGTAATTGTAATGATGTCTCTGATATAATCTATTATGAGTGAAGGAATAAATGTCATATTAGAACATTTTTTTACTAAAGTCAAAAAATCAATGAAATTAAATGATAAAATGTGAAAAAAAATCATTTTTAGAGGATGTGATTTTACAGATATGTCTGATTCAAGAAGTAACTCAAGAAGTGAACCTGAAATAAGTAGCATTTCTCTAACGGATGTACAATCTATGTTATGCGATTAATTATTTACATAATTCAAAACATGAATAAATAATTGTATAATGGATTTATATTCTATGTAAACTAAATAAAGTTTTATTATGAACATAAAAATGTTAATCACAATGCTAGTAATGATGAATAAAATGAAACTGATTCTGATTCATGTTACAATTCTGATTCAAAAAATTCCAATTTTAGAGAACTCCATAAATAAAATTATGAAAATTAAATGATAATATAAAAATGAATGAAATATGTAGATATTATTAAGCTAAAAATAAAAAATTGGTACAAGAAAATGTGAAACATAAAATGGAATGTGAAGATATGTATATCATTGAATTCAGGAACCAATTATATGAAATGAATTATTATTATGAGATATTTAAAAAAATAAAAAATAATCAAATTTAATATTTTTCATATATAAATGAAATATCATGATATAAGATTTATTTCAATCAAATAGGACTTGATTAAAGCAGATACTGATTATAAGAAGTTGAAGAATGAAAATAAAAAATTGAGAGATATAGATTCTTGTAACAATGATAAATGTTTTATGAAAATAGATGTTATTCAAAAAGAGAAAGGAAATTTGAAAAAAGTTATTTCTAATAATAAATAATATTTATCTACAATAATTCTAGGAAAATAGAAATTTTAAAAAATGATATATATTATAAATCAAAACGGTAACTAAAATTGTTTTTGGTATAATATATTTTCCCCAGGGATGAGGAATTATACTTTTTTTTGAAATTTTTAATGGGAGTATTTCAATTGTAACCATCATGAAATTTTAAATTCAATGGAGTTATTCCAATGAATTTAATTTGAGACTTCCTCATTCATTTGAGAATATTAAAAAAATTACTGATAATGTTTTTTTTATAAAGGGAACACAGATAAACTATTTAAATATATTTGGTTATCAAAATTTTATTCTACTAATCTCATTATACCCAAGTTAGTAGGGGTATGACGAAATTATACATAAGTGAATCATTTCAAAAAAATTTCCTTAAATGTCTCAATGATTTATGGTATTTAGATAATAGACATTCAAGACCCATGAAATGAGATACTTATGATTTTTATCTTTTGGTTTTTTGAGATAAAGGCTTTGTTTTATTTGGAGACAACTATAATGGAAATATTAAATTAATTAAAAAAAATTATTTTATAAAAAATATATTATTTCAAAAGTAAAAATTTTAAATGGTTTGTGACATAATTTAACCAGTTTATCATTTATATGCGAAGAATGATTAAATGAAATATTTAAAAATGATATATATATATATATATATATATATTTGTAAATTAAATAACCATTATTTCCTATAAATAGAATTCATAATGACTAAACAATTGTTTTATCTGATCTATTCAAATAGAAAGTTATTTTTTAAAATTCTATATAAGTATATAATGTTTTCAATTAACACAACCATTGGTTTGAACATAACATGATACTGTACTGAGATTTTATTATTTAATCAATACTAAAATGGCAAAGTCATTAAGATGGCGGGAATGAATAATACTAGATAAATTATTAAAATTATATGATTGAAATTTTTTTAAATAAATTAAACGGTTATTTATTTTTTAAAAATAAAATAAAAATCATTCAAAAGAAAAATAAATGTTTTTTTTGGAATAGATTATTTTTTTCTAATTGGAAATCTATACATGCATGGAACAAATAATTTAAAATTAATTTTTATCAATTTTATAAACTTTATTTGAAAAAAATACATATCCTTTTTTAAATATACATATCAAAATTATATTTGGATGATTCTTTTGGAATTTTTTGATATGTTTAATTTTATTTATTAATTGTAAAAAATAATGAATTTTTATTAAAAACTACCTTTTGTTTTAAATTATTTATTAAGATAAAATATATTTTATATTTTTCAGAAGATATATTTTTTGAATTACATATCTATTAGATTGATTTATTTCTTTTTAATCATTTTAATATTGAATTTTAATATAATAACTTTGTATACTATTGAAGATTTTTCTTTGGAACCCTGATTTGTCATCACATTTGTAAGAATAATGTAAAATTAAAATAATCCATTTAGTTAAATTTAATTTCAAAAATGGATTCAATATTTTAAATTAGATCAAATTATATTATATAATAAGGTAATTTTAATTTTTCTACAATAAAGAATCGTAAAAAAATTAAGTATTATTTGACGTGGTTAAAGTAAAAACTGATTTACCATGGGTTAAACTAAATTGATAATATTTAGTAATGACCAAAATATTTTACAACACCAATTTTAAAGAAATATATAGACCTTTTAAAATCTAATTCTGGAAAATAATCCATTTTGGAAACATTTTTTCATGTAAAAAATATGGGACAACCTTTTTCTTTTCTAACATTACAATTGTTCCACACACCTCAACAATAAAACCACACCCCTCTCTTATATTATTCACACCTTCAAAAAAAATTATTGTAAATTACCTAAATAATCACTTCCAAAAGCACATCCCATTATTCTAGAATCCTTGGTTTTTTTTGAATTTATAACACTCTGAAATTTATAAATAAGAATATTGAATTTGATAGTGTGTATGGAACGCCACACCTAAGGCATAAGGGAATACAATATATCAAGACATGACAACATAATTACTATTTTAAATAAATTAAATATTTGATATATCATGAAATTTATAAAAAATGGAGTTATATTGTGTTACACATAATAAAGTTTGTCTTCGATAGCTAGTGTTACATGCAAGACTGAGTTATACCAAACCACAATATATTATTAAAATATTGTTATTTAATATAATAAGATATAACATATTGATTAAATTATTAGACATGAATAATATTAAATAAATTATAATAATATATGGTTTACTAAAATATAATATTTCTTCATAGGTTACCAATTAATTAGAAATGAAAAAATAACCAATTTAAAATAAAGGGAATATTTTTATAGAAAACTATTTTTTATTCCTACAAACTTTTGGTATCCTAATAAACTAATTTTATTAAAAATAATTAAAGATAATAATGAAATATATATTTTATATATTAAATAAACATATTTTTGATATTAATCCAATAGATTTGTCAGGAATCAGATAAGAACAAACCCAATTTTAGGCATAAAAACCTATATTTTTATAAAGGTAGTTTTATTTCCATTTAATGGAGAACCAATTTTAAATACAATTTATTGAAATTTTATATATTTTATACATAAAAATTAAATTCAATTTCGAAATTTAAACATTAAATTTTTTTAGGGCGAACAATCGGTATTTTTTTGGGGAAGCTTCATTTTTTGGTGAATAGGGAAAAATACCGAATTTTAATTCAAAATTGCTTTTCCATCAAATTTTATTATAATGATAAATTATATTTTTTGTTTTTTAATGTTTATAAAGATAATTTTTATATCCATTAATCCAATTAAGTTCATTATAATTAATTTAACTTTGAAATTAAATATAATAACATGGAAAATGTTTGAACAATTTTACATTAAAACCCTATATTGTTGTCCCGTCAACATGATTAATTTTAAATTATTTTCACCCACATTAGTGATTATAATTTTTAAAAATTTATTAAATTTTTTTATTAATCATAATTCCAAATTTCTAATAATATAAAATTAGTTTTTTTCCAAAAATATTTGTGAATGTTATGAAAATCAATTACAATAATTGTGAGACAAATTAGCTTAAAAAGGGATTAAACCTTAAACTTAAGAGACAAAATGACCTAGATAATTGTCCAAAATCCATTTTATATTAATATTTCAACCTTATCTACACTTATGTAGACTTTGGACGATTATTTTACCCACTTTTATTTGAAAAACATGGGTGGAATTCTCTTTTCCAAAATTTACAAGAATGCCACTCCTTCTCCACTATAAAAAGGCACTCAACCTTCCTAATTACACACACCTATAAAAAAAATATCATTGAGAATTATCTTCCCAAATATCTCATAAATATACATACCATCAACCTATAATTATCACCTTTGGAATAAATCCATTCATGGAAGCCATTTGGTGGAAACCAAAAGGAGTTACCCGAATAAGAGGTAACATACTTCCTCAAGTACTTTTATTTTATTTTAATTATGCAACCCATAAAATATTATTATTATATAATTATAGAAATACCTAAGTAACATGAATATAAATATTTTTTTATTATAAGTTTTATACCTTCACTTATACACTCTTCTATCTAGTGGGTAACAAACTTACCATTTATGTCTTTGACAAACTACCACCTCGCAAAAGAATATCGTATTTTCCTTTCCCACATCTTATGGTTAGGAATTATGATGTAAAATAGGTTTATATATGGTAGATATAATATTTATAATTTATTTATGATTCAATAATTAATATAAAACACACAACTCTATTATTTCCATTTTGTGGGAATAAGATAAGTTTGTTTTTAGAAGTGTGGACAACCAGCTCCTAAAAGTGATGTTATTCATTCATGATATAAAAGGAATGTATAAGGGATGGTTTTAATAAACCTATTTAACATATATGACATTTATATGATAATATATTTATTTTATTTTACATTATTTTAATAGAACAATGAAATGAATGTAGCATTCATACGTACGTATGACCTACTATCTCTATGAATGGTGTATTTCATTTCCTATATCCAAAAAATATGGATCCTTATAAATACATCTATACTAGATATATATGATAATTATGCAATGTTTTTTATCAATGAGATGATGAAATCATCATTTATTTAATATTAAAAGAAACAAAAAGTCATAACATACTCAAGAAACTGGGTAATTAACACCTCAAATAGTAAAAATAATGAAATATTATTAACAACTGGCTAATAAGACAATATAATAAGATAATATATAGACATTTAACTATGATTATGGTTATGTTATAATTTAGTGACATTTTTAAAACCATTATATTGGAGGTTAATGTATGTTCACTCGAAAAGAAGCACAAGGTAAGAGATTTTCATCTCACTTTTTATATCTACAAGATAAATGTCATATCCACTACTTACTTATTTTATTTTATATACATAATAACACATTTAAATATATTATATCATGAATAATTTTATCTTCATGGTATTTAGAGTTTAATTTTAATTTATTCCTTCATTGGGATAATTATTCAAATGTTTCAATGTGATATTGGACACTTTCAAAATTTTAAAGATTCTTTTCATCAATAATATTTTAATTAACAACAAATGGTATTTCATTTTTTTGAGTTATCCTATATTTGTTTCAACCTAATTTATTATTTATGGTGTGCATTATGACAAATTTTACATGTAATATCAATATTAAATCATTATTTAGCATATTTTTATATTTCAATTAGAGTTATTTATTCTAAGGGGAATTGAGGTCAAATTTATCAAGTGCAAAATAGTTTCACAACACCATTTCTATTCATTAGGTTAGATTACTTTCTCATTATCATTTATATTATAATATTATGTGTATAATAATGTTTTTAGTATATTTTGTTTAATTTTATCTTTTTTATACGTATTTACATTTGACACATATAATTTATTCATTGAATGATTCTCAAATCAGGTTTTGGTATTTTTGGGGGTTTACTTCGCAATATAATTTTGTTAGGGATTTTCAAACTTGAATTTACATCAAAAGAAATTATTTGATAATTTCATAATAAACCCTTTAATTTTATTAGCATATGCTTATTCATCAACTTTTTAATGTATTAGTACCATTTCTCTATTTTTTGGTACATAAAATGGGTTATATAATGTTTTTAAGAAAACCCGACTGGATTTATCTATTTAGTCAAAGAAACTGTTCTCTTATAAAATTCTTATTTTCTGAAAGTGTTTTCAAAAATATTTTTTTTCCATTAAAAAATTATTTATGAAATGCATTTTTACCCTTTTGACATTTACTAATGTTGTTAATGTCATCCTCTTGAAAGATTTTTGAAAATGCACTTTTTCAAACCCTTTTTGCATGAAAAATGAATTTTATTTTTACCTCAAACAATAAGTACGGATTTACCTCCATCATTTCATGAAATCTTCCTCTATTATTAAAAAGGGTACTTTAAAAAAAAGTTTTCAAAATTTTATTCCCAAAAAAATTTAGATTGAATTTATTTTCAAAATAAAAGTTTAATTTTCCCAAAAATGATTTTAAAATATATTTTTATAGTATTTTAATTCATTAAAGACAAAAACCCTTTATTTTACTCCACTTGGAATATGTTTTATTGATTCAATCTTTATTATACATCTAAATGGTTTATTTGGCCAATGATTGTATTCCCATTCACTTACTTGATTCTTTTGTATATTCCCTTGAAATATTCACTTTCTTATAAACATTAGCCATTAAATTTTACCCTATAATACATTTAATTTATCATAGATTTTTTTATTTCATAAACCATATATTTTTTTTACATATGGTGTTTACTTTGATAGTTATTTCATTTCCTGGGGAAATATTGATCAATCTATATTCTTTATTCCATACAGATATTTGATAAGGCATATTTTCTATTAATGAAGTAAATTATTCTATATGGGTATTTATTTATACAGGTAGTAATGGGTAGGGACCAAACTTTATATAGTCCCTTAATGAATCGATATTTTATGTCTAGAGTAATTATTTGTGAAAATTAAATATGTTTCTACCTCTTGTTTTAAACATTATTATGAAAGGTCATTATTTTATAGGTTTTCATGAGCCTTATACACGACATCCAATAATTAAGAATTATATTAAATTCTTATAATTATTATTCATGATATTATCACTATGAAAACTTTTAGGTATTCATTTCATTATCAGTTCATTGATTAAATTCCATTTATTTTTAGTTTCATGGCTTTCTATATTGATTTTTCCTTATGTAGTTATTTGAATTGCATGTGTTTTTAGTTATTACCTTTACATATTTTTTATACATTCATTTTATTGATTATATGGAACGTGTGTTTAGTTATTACCTTTCTATATTGATTATGATCATTTATTATACTCCACCTTACCCATACTGAGAATTTGAGCTCACCATTATTATGTTTCCTTTCCCCATGAATCACATTAAGTGTACTATGAATGATATGCAATGATACACTAGATGGAATAAATTTATTTTCATCAATGATAAAAAGCATAGTTTAGTTAGTGTATTAATTTTTAAAAGAAGACTCATCTATGTATCTTGTTTATCGATACTAAGAATCTATTAAGCCTTTTGGGAAATTATTTTCCTGTATGTTATGCCAAAGTAATGGTATAATGACATAGACTCTATGCTTTCATGGGCTTGGACACTATAACTGGTATTAGAGAATGTTTTTTGAAATCTTGGGAACTATATTTAGGAAAATATAGATCAAAGAACATAAACCTGAGGATAAATTTGAGGATAAGTATTGAATAAAATCCTAGATTTATTACAAGGTAGAGATTAGTGGGTATTCCTAGAAATAAATCCATAACTAGATTATAGAAGTGGATGTGGTTCTTGATTAGTCGTATTTATGGGTAACAACTCTGATAAGGTGCATCAGGCCCAACTTGGCGTAACCTGGTACATGACAACATACCTTACTTCCCACTAGGTTCGATACTCCTAGGGTATACACTTAGGATAATTAAAATTTTTATAGAAACATTTATGAATAATTCGAAAAGATAATGAAATATAATGAACTAGGTTAAAAAATAGACAAAGGAAGAACCAGTGTTGAAATAAAAATTATAAAGTATTTTTGTATTGGGGGTTTATTTACAACCATAGTTAAATGGATATTTAGTGATTAAAATTATAACAAGGATATTAAACATATACAATTTGGAAATTATATTTATATTTTTTAATTAAATTTAATCCTATATATCGTGTGAAAATTCATAATGTCCAAAAAATTCATGGTATATGAACCCCTGACTGAATGACGGTAAGGGTTTCATGCCTACCACTAGCCTATGTGATGTACTGGAAATTTTTTAATTTTTTTAGCAAAAAAAATTTGAAAAATATATATTATTGATGAAAAAATATTATATTTTTAATTTTAAGGAATAATAACTTCAAAATATATTTTTTGGAATATTATTGAGGAAAATAGTAAGACTTTTCACTCTTTTATGGGCCTTAAGATCCATTTGTAGTGTATTTTTGTGCACCATACATTAAAAGTTAATTTTTGGATATCCATTTCTTGTAGTAATGGATGAATTTGAAATTGATCGAAGCATAACCAAGGTATGAAATTGTGTTTATAGAAATATATCAAGTAAGTATATTTCCTTATATTAATATTAAATAAAATAATTCCCCAACAATAGGTAATGTATCTTAAAATAAAATTTGGTCCAAATAACTTAATATTTGTTGAACTGGTGGTCTTCTAAATAATAACATATTTATGGATTTGATTCCCTCAACTTTCCATTAATAATTAACTTGTGTTTTGTTTATGAACTCAATAACTCCCTATAATTATTTACTATTTTCCTCTATCTACATATACTTACTTTCCATTAATTTTTTCTTACATAGAGATCTAGATAGATGTTAGTCCCTGTGACATTTTTACTTTACATTATAAATTTTCTAGTGGTACCTTATGAACCTTTATCATGATGTGGGATCTAAATAAAGGAAATATAAAACTATTTATTACCAAGGTCCATTTTAAATTATGAGGATGGAATTAAATTATTTTTGGGAGAATATGATGCCCAAAAATTCAAAATGTAGAACATTCTATTTGATTATATGTATAACATGAAGCACCAAGTGTGTAAGAGGAAAAATATCCCAAAACATTAAAATATAATTAATATTTTAAATAAATTCAAGATATGATATATCTTCAAATGTATTAAACACTAATTTATCTTGGTTTACATGCAATAGTGACTTTATTCCATAGTTAGTGTTACACACAAGAACGAGTTCTACTAAACAATAATATATTATTAAAATATTATTATTTAATATAATAAGATATTTAATAGATGTTAAATTAGTAATTTTAAATAATATTAAATAACTAATTAAAATATATGGTTTAAACAAATATAACATGAATACATAGGTTACCAATTAATTAGAAATGAATATAAGAACCAATTGAATATAAAAGTAATGTTTTTATAGAAAATAATTTTTATTCTCAAAAAGATGTTTAATCCAAATAAATTTAATTAATTACTATTATTAAATGATATTAATTAATTTTATATTTTATATATTCTATCAAATAATTTTCATATCTATATAACATCATTTATAGGCATCAGATAGGAAATAAACATGATTTTATGCAAAAAACCTATATTTTAACAAATGCAGTTTTACAACCTTTTAATGGAGAACCTATTTTAAATAAAAATTTCCCCTTTTATAAATATTATATTGAAAAATAAACTTCATTTTTGAAATAGAAAAATATATATTAATTTAGGATGAACCTTTTTTATTTTTCTATTAAGTTTTATTTTTTGATGAATATTGAAAAATAGAGAATTTAAATTCAAAAATTCTTTTTTCATATAATATATTTATAAAGATAAATTAAATTTTTTATTCTTTTATTGTTTAATTACATAAATTTTATATTAATTAATGAAATTTAGGTAATTATAATCAAAATTATTTTGAAATTTGATATGAAATGATAGTAAACTTTTGATTTTTTTACATTTGAAACCCGCATTGTCATCCCATATGTGGGATTAAACATAAATTATTTTATGCCACTTATATGTTGGGAATTTAAAAAAATGGATTCCCCATATTCAATAATAATAATTTCTAATTTCTAATAATTGAAAATTACTTATTTTACCAAAATTCTTACTTAATATGATTAAAATTATTTAAAATGATTAAGGGAAACATTAGCTAAACATGTGACTAAACCTTGATCTAATGAGCCAAAATGACATAGAAACATGAGAAAAATTACTTTTATGGCCTCATTTAGTCCCTATACTCCCTTTTATAATAGTTTTATCATTATTAGAGACACATTTCATAGGAAAAACATTATTCGAATTCCAGTTTTCAAAATTTACAAGAATGACACTCTACCCCCACTATAAAAAGACACTCATATGTGACACATAATCACACATCTCAAGACACATTGGATAAAACAGGATCCTCCCAAATAGTTCCAAAATATATCTCCCTTAATACTATATGCTTCAAATTAGGCAGAAATTTTTCCATAGATTCCCTTTTGTGCAAACCAAACGGAGTTACTCGATTAAGAGGTAACACTCTTCCTTAATCAATTTTATTTTATTTTTATTCTCCACCAACTAAAATATTATTATTACATTATAATATAATGCCCTTATTATCCTAAATATACTGATATTATTTTTATTTTAAATATTTTACTATACTTACAAACACTTCAATCTAATGTGTAACGTACTTACCATTTATGTGTACGATGAACTACCCCCTCACAAAAAAATGATGTTTGTTTTTCATTTACCACATCAATTATATGGGAATTATAATAGGAAGATTATTTATATATGACATATATAATATTTATAATTTATTTATGATTATTTAATTCTTATATAACACCGATTTTTATGACTTTCATTTTTTGGGAATAAAATAACTCATTTTTTGAAGTCTGGACTATGGCCTCCTCAAAGCGATGTGATTCATTCACGCATTACATGGAATTTATTAATGATTTTCATAAGAAATATATGTAAAATATATGAACTATATTTTATATTGTATTTATAATAGAAATATACATATATATTATTTACTTTTCTTTATTTTAATACATTAATGCATTGCAAGTAGTGTTCATGCGTACATATAGACTACTATCTCCATGAACAGTGCATTTCATTTCTAATTACAAAAAGTTATGTATTATTATAAATAAAAATATACTATATATATATATATAAATGATAATTATATCATTTATTATATTCTTGAGATTCTTAATTCATGATCTATGCGATTGGAACAATTAATAACAAGTCAAAACTTACTTGAGAAACTTGGCAATTAACAGAAAAAATAGTGAAAATAATGAATGATTATTAACAAACATGTAATAAGATATTACAAAAATATAATATATGAAAAATATAAATATGAGTATGGTTTTGGTATAAGTTAGTGACATATTTAAAACTATTATACATGAGGTTAAATGTAATTCACCTGAAAGGAAGCATTAGGTAGGGGATTTTTATTTTTCATTTTTGAGATAAATGTCATATTAACCGCTTAATTATTTTTTATTGTATTAATATTTCTCTTTTTTGATATATTATATCATGAATTATTTTATCTTCATATAATTTAGAGTTTCAATTTATGTTATTCATTCAAGGAGATTTTGATTCAAATGTTTATATGTGCTATGAGGCACTTTGGAATGTCTATTGACTATTTTCCTAAAGATTGTTTTTAATGATTTTCAGAAGGTATTTCCATTATTTGAAGAATACATTATTTGTGTTCACCTAATGTCTTATATAAGGTGTAATTTATTTCTATTTTACAGGTAATATCATGAATTATTGGAATTGCTGAGCCAAGGAAGAGTTTTTCCAATTGGAAAGTTTTCAAATGGGAATCCCTAGGTTACTCCTTAGTTAATCACAATCTAAATGAGGATAATGTTTAGAGCCTTTGGTTCCTCAAACATGACTCGATCAAATTTCATTCTTGTATCCAAGGAAACCAAATTGCTTCTTCATCTGGTCATCTGAATGGGGACACCTTTTTGGTGTTTTGTGTCTATGTTGCGAACAATTATTTGAAAAGGAGGGAATTATGTAGTGACATTGTTTCCATCTCCCCTCAATTACCTCTTAATTGGATAATTATTAGTGATATCAATACATTTCTGCGGCATGATGAGAAAACTGGATTTAACTTTAACCGGTTTTCTGCCAAAGACTTCACTAAATGTATTGATTCCTATAACCTCATTGAAGTATCAACAGTTGGCGCAGATTTTACCTAGGGAAGGTACACTCTCAATATGAGGTCGGCCTATAAATTGTATAGATTCCTCTTTCAGGTTGATGACAAAAATGATTCCCTCAGTGCCTATGGCCTTCTGCTTCTGAAAAACTACTCTGATTATAATCCTTTTGTGGTGGATATTTCCACTGGTCGTCCACATATGGATCCCATTCCTTTCAAATTCAATAATGCCTATCTTGTGTCTAAAGGATGCCGAGAGAATGTTATTATTTCCTGGAGCTCTTGGAACTCGGGATCTGCTTCTCAGATTTTGTCTTCAAAGCTTAAAATTACTAAGATTATGTTGAGGGAATGGAGAAAGCTTTCTTTATTTAAGCTGGATGAAGATATCAAGGCTGCTGAAAGTCACATTTCTAGCTATCAGAATTTAAATCAATTAAATTCAATGCCTTCACATGATGAAAAACAAGCATTATCAAAGCTGGATGAGTTTCTCAATACTAAGGAAAACTTGGCGAGATCTGTTTACAATATTATGTGGTTAATGGAATGTGATAGGAACTATGGTTTTTCCATTTCCTTCACATGGAAAGAAAACATAGAAGTGGATTAACTACATTAAACATTAATAGAAGAAATATCACTTTGGAGAATGATATTCTAAATGCGGTTGTGAGATATTTTTCTGACCTCTATTCTGAAAATGGGATTTACAAATCAAATAAAATTTTAAAAAAAATTAATACAATTATTGATGATTAGACAAATGAAAAACTTGTGGAGGTACCTGGGGGAAAGGAGGCTTGAGAATCCCTGTTCTCCCAGAACATTGATAGTGTTGCAGGGTCGGATGGTTTTACCAATATGTTTTTCATGTTTAACTAGGAAATTGTTCATAATAAGGTTATCAATGCAGTTAGAGAGTTCTTTGCTACCACTTCCATGAATTATGGTGGTAATTATAATTTCATTTCTCTTTTACCCAAGAAGTAGAATGCAGTGGATATTAAGGATTTCAGACCGGTTGTTATTGGAAATACGATCCCTAAGATCATCAGCAAGATTCTCACCATTAGGATGGGAAATTTGGTCAAGGGGCTCATCACTCCGAATCAATTTGTTTTTGTTCCAGGACGAAGTATTCAAACGTGTATTTTCACTGCCTCTGAATGCATTAATGCCCTAATAATAAAGGTAAAACAAGGTAGTATTGCGATGAAAATTGATATCTCTAAGGCCTTTGACATAATGAAATGGATCTTTCTTATATCTATTGTTAGAATTCATGTATTTTCTATAAGGTTTATCAATATGATTCACTCCATTATTAAGAGTGTCAGGTTATCTATTATGGTCAATGGATCGCCCAGGGGTTTCTTTCAGTGTTTTAGGGGTTTTCGACAAGGGTAACCTTTCTCTGGTCTTTTGTTTGCCCTCACTGAGGATTATTTGTGTTTATGACTTAATAGCCTCTTGAAAGCTAGTTTGTACAATCCGATTAAAGTTGTTAGGGATCTATTTCCCCGAACCACCTATTTTATGATGAAGATATTATTTTATATGGTAATACTGACACAAGGACTGTGTCTTCAATCAAGACCATTTTCAATCATTATGAGGATGTGGCTGGGAAATCCATTAGTTTTTAGAAATATTTTGTAGTATTTGGGGAGGGAATTCCCATCAGAATGAAAAAAAAATCACAAGATCTATTGGGGTTAAAAAGGTCTCATTGACTTTTACTTATCTTGGTGTCTCTCTTTTTTGGGTACGTGTGAAATGGTGAAATATTGAGTCTATATTCTCTCGTATTATTGCTCAGATGGAAACTTGGAAGGGGAAAGCTATGTCTCAAGCTGGAAAAATCTATCTTGTCAATTCGGTGATTACCTCAATGTTTATTTATGTGTTTTCCATTTATAGGTGGCCAAAGAATCTTATCAAGGTACTAGAAAGGCTAATCCGAAATTTCATATAGACCGGTTCCATATATGAAAGGAAGATGGTTGTTGTGGAATTTAAATAATGAATTAAATCAGTTGAGATGGGGGGGTCTCGACATTAAAGTCATGATCCTATTCAATGAATCATTGCTCAGTAAATTCACCTGGAGTCTTATCACTTCTCAAGACAGTTCTATGGAATTTATTTCAGCCTAGATCACCACAAGGATTTGAGATGGTTATTTTCATTATCTTGCTTCTTCTTTATGGCCTGCGTTGAGATCATATTTCAATGGGATCATGTCCTGCTCGAAGTCGCTTGTTTGTAGGGAGTCTATTATGAATGCTTGGAGAACTCCTTGGTTGTCCAGACCGATTCAAGAGGATAATGTCATTCCACAGGATTGGTTGAAGTGATCGATTGCTTCTTTGTAGGAAGAAACTTCAATTATCTGTGAGTTAATTCCTTCTCAGATTTTAACTGAAATTCATAGATAAATCTTCATTGATAAAGACACTCTGGTCTGAAAACCAGGTTCATATGGTACTCTTACCACTCAGGCAGTTTATCAACTGATGTGTAATGGGTAGTGTTCAGCTCCTCAGTGGCTTTCTGTATTCTGGACATTCTTCATTTCCCCTTCGGCGTACTTTCTTTTATGGAGGATATAGAAGAGAAGGCTCTCAGTGCAATGTCTTATTCAGGAAACCGGTATCCAACTTACCTCGACCTATCCAATTTGCTTGGTTGCTGTGGAATCAATTGATCATATATTCTTGCATTACACTCTTATATGCAGGCTCTAGAAATACATTCAAGATATGGTGGGGTGATTCTTGGAGATGAGCTCGTTGGAGGGACATTTCTCCTTAGCTGTTGTTGCACGCTGTAGTGACCAGGTCCGAAATATTCTCATGGTTGCTGTTGCAGCAACTGTTAGTTTCATCTGGAAGGCTCGTAATGCTCAGGTCATTGAGGGTATAAATCCCACATTCTGGTCTGGAGTTAGGGAGATTCACATGGCAGTTTTTACAGCCTCCAGAGTGTAGGTTGGCTGTATGAATAATGAGTTTAATGATATTATTATTTTGAGGAATTTTGGTGTCGCTGGAAGGATTATAAAACCATTGGTTATGAAGTCAATTAGATGGATTCCTCTGATTCCCTCTTGGGTGAAGGTCAATGTTGTTGGGGCGGAATCAGGTGAACCCAGACCTTCTGGCTGTGGTGGTGTATTCTGTACCTATCAGGGCTTCGTTAAGGGATGCTTTTATCACTACATTGGGCAGGGCTCTGCCATTGAGCCTGAGCTGTGGGCTATGATTAAAGCTATCAGATATGCAGTTTTTTTATGGTTGGAGATTTCTCTAGATGGAGTCAGACTCAATTGTGGCTGTTGATATCCTTCAGAGACGGTCGAGGGATGTCCCATGGAGGATGTTACCCTCCTGTATTGAGTGTCTCCGACTTCTTCATGGTGTTATTTTTTATGTGACACATGCTTATAGGGAGGATAATAATGTTGTTCATGCTTTATCAAAGAAGGCTATTGTGGAGTCCAGTTTGGAATGGTCTTTTATGACTTTTTATTATTGTGTGCCTTTTGTTTAGGCTTATTCATGCATTAAGTCCTTCACTAGGCTTTTTAAACCATCCTTTTGGTGTTTCATCTTTGTATAAATTTTTTTAATAAAATTTGGTTGGAGTGAGTCTGACTCGCTTTTGGGCCTTTTGATTATAAGATCATATGTGTAATCACGTTTTTACAATCCATTAATTTATTTCCACTTGTTTTATATGGATTTAATATTGACACACATAATTTATTCATTGAATTAATCTCACATCAGGTTATGGTATTTTCGAGGCTTTACATCAGTCTCTTTTTTAGGAATATTTACACTTGAATTTCCACAAGAGGAAATTATTTCATCCTTTTATAGCTAGCCCTTTAATTTTATTCTACTCTAGTTATTCATGACATTTTTCATTTATTAGTTCAATTATTTCATACTTTGGAACTCAAAATTCATTAAAAATGTTTCAAATAAAACCTAAAAAAATTTCCCTCTTTGATTGGAGAACCTATTTTATTCTAAAAACATTTTTTCTATTTTTTTCAAAAATTCATTCAAACCATTAAAAATTTATTTAATAAATAAAATTTTACCCTTTTTTTATAGTTCTAATGTTTTCGAAGGATTATTCTTTCCTATTTTGTAAAAAGGAAATATTTCTATCCTTTTAAACCTGAAAAAGGAATGCTATTTTTAAGTCATATGAAATATATGGGTTCTCTATAGTCATTTCATTGAATCTATAGAATGTTTAAAATTTTATATTTTGAAATATTTTTTTTTTGAAAAGTTGTTTAAAAATAATAGGAATTTAAAATTTTTTGGAAAATAAATAAGTATATTTTACTCAGGAGTGCTTTTAAATAAATCTTTTTATTATATTTAAATTCATAAAAAACAATAACCCTTAATTTTAATTCACTTTGGATATTTTTATTGAATCCAACCTTATTCTTCCTCTAGATATTTTTTGATTTTTTTCGAAGGATTGTATTCACATTCACTTCCTTGGTTCCTTTATTAGTCCCTTTGAAATATCATATTTCCTTTTATCATTAGACATTGAATTTTTACTAATTATTTATGTAATTTATCATGTATTTGTTTAATTTCTAAACCGTATATAATTATTACATATGATGTTTAACAAGGAAATTTTTGGATTATGAGGGAAAATATTGATAAATTTGTATTCTTTATTCTATATGGCGATTTGATAAGGAAATTTTATTATTAATTAAATCAATTATTTAATATGAGTAATGATTTGGATAGATAGTGGCTGGTGGGGCCTAGACTTTTTATTGCCCCTCGATGCATCGACATGTTCTCATGAGACAAATTAATTGTGAAAATTAAACAGGTTTATACCTATAAATTTAAACTGACTTATGAATTATTTTAACAGTATAGGTTTACATGTGCCTAAAACAAGTTGTCTTATAATTATTCATTTCTTTTATTTTGATTCATTATCTATTATCTAGGATATTTTCACTTTGAAGAAGTGTATAGATTCATTTCATTATCAGTTCATTGAATAAATGACATGTTTTTTCAGTTTCTTAGATTTCTAAATTGATTTCTTCTTATATTTTTATTTTAATAACATTTTTTTCATTTATTACCTCTCTATATTGTTTATCCATTCTTTTTATTGATATTGTTCCATTTTTTTAGTTATTTCATTTCCATATTAATTATTATCATTGGTTCATTATTTCTCCCTTTGCACTTTACCGGTACAAAGAATTTGAGCTATCCCTTTTTATGTTTCCTTCTCCACAAATTACAAGAAGTATACTAAGAATGATTTGAAAGGATAAAGTATATCTAAAAAATTATTATACATAAATAAAATAATTAGTTTTAAATTACTGTATTCATTGGTAAAAAAGACTCATGTATATATCTGTTTAACAGAGACTACTAAACTCCTCAACTCTTTGTGAAATGATTTACTTTTATATTATTCTAATGTAATTATATCAAAACACCAGCTCCATGCATTCTATGGATATGTCACTACATAAATCCATTAAAGGAATACAATATTTATAATTTTATAAAGGTGGTCAGAGAAGTGGTAAAATACATAACAATGTATTTTTTAGTTATTCTTCTACCCCCTTAAAATATTTTTCATTTTTTATTTCATAATAAAAGTGTCTCTAATATTCTAAAATAATAGTTTCTTATGTTAGTGAACTGTACACATCAATTCTTTCATGAAATTGGAAATGATAACATCGCTCGTGTGTACAACGGACTACCACCTCACGAACTGATATGACACATTTCTATCAACACCTATCACAGTTGGGAATGACTATGGATATAAATAATATAAATAATATTTATAAAATAGTTATAAATATTAAGTCATTATATAATATATAATTTTTTTACATTCCATCCATAAGGGATATGATAACGTCACTCGTATGTACGACCGACTACCACCCATCGAAGCGAGAAGCTTTTTTTTTCACTAACACTTCTTCTGGAAAGTAATTAGAATATATTTCATTAATATTTGTGAGATAAATTAAAAAATATTTATATTCATGAAATTTATATCATTATGAAATTGTAAAATATCATTTTATTTCTTATATTTTATCTCACAAAAATATTATAATGTTGCACGTGTACGTGTGGATTTCTACCTTCAAAATGTGATGTGATTTAATTTTCATCACCACACCACCAAAATGATATATATAAGTATATTTAAAGATACAATATGGTATTAATTATATTAGTATTATTATTATACAATGATAAAATATTACTTACCTCCTTTGTATAATGATCATTGAAAAATTGAAATGTAACTCATGCATAGATATGGTATACCATATAAATAATTGTAGCATACTTTATTTCTAGATACCATATTTCATTATGGTTTTATAAATTAAAATTGATATATAAATATTATTTTTATTTTATTATTATTATTATTATTTATTTGTTGAAATAATTATCTCAGGGACCAATAGTCATCCTACCAATGTTAGTTTTGGAATATAAGTCAAATACTGTCAAAACAAATAACATAAAAATACTTGATTAAGTAATGGTATATAAAATTGGAATAAGAATAATATAATTAATGATAAAATTTAAAAAAAAATTATTAATGAATTAAATAATTAACATATGTTTATTAATAATAATATTAAATTACATAAATGATGATCTAGAATCCATGTAAGGGTTTCTCATCTAATTTTTACTTCTATGAAACAAAGGCCTTATTCACCTCTTATTGTATTAGTTTTTTGTATATACTAATCCTTTGGATATGATATATATTGAATATATTTATCTTCATGGTATTTAAATTTAAATTTTGTGTTATTTCTTTCATTGAGATTAGGATTTAAATATTACCAATGTGGTGAGGGTTTGTTTCCCAATTTAATTATTGATTGGGAATGTTTTATTTTATGTTTACCTTGGTGTGATTATATTATATTTTAACTTAATATTAATTTGTTTTCATCTTCTCATGTTATTAATGTTATTTTTCATCTAGTGGTATAATTTTCCCTCATTAGTTACTTACAATTATTCTGAAAATTTATTTATGAAAACCAGAATTTATTTCTCTATTTAGTGGAAAATACCTTTCTTTCAAAGAAAAATGTGTTCAAAATAAATCATAAATTTTCTAAAATTATCCAAATGAATTATTACATACATTTTTACCCATTATTTAATTTTACAAAATATTTTAAAGCTGTCTTTATATCAATTTTCTGATGAGGCACTTTTCTATCCATTTTATAGTGTAAAAGAATGTTATTTTTAACTTAAATAACATGTAAAAAATTATAAGTTTTTGTGACCATTATTTAATTGAAGATAATTTTTAATTCTTAAAATGATCATTTTAATGAATTTTCCCTAATATAATCGAAATTATTAGTTATTTAAAGTGATTTTCAAGGAAAATTATTTTTACAATATTTTTTGAATTTTCTAGTTTTAAAATAAATATTCTTATATTCAAAGAAATGTTATTTTCATAAAGAAAATTTCTAAGTGATATTTCAGAATCATTTTCCCTATAATAGGACATCCATTATTATAACATGTTCATTAAATGGGATATACTATAATGATACCATCCTCATTATTTCACTGGATGATTTATGATTAGTTTTACAGTTGATGTACTTTTTTCACACCATTCATTTTACACTCTATGGATCAATAATAATTTTTTTGATTGGGGATATTATTTTTATTTCATATTATAGTTTAAATATGAATTTTATGTGCATTATTTTTCATCTCTTCTATATAAATAATTAATTGGACATAATGAGTGATGTGGGGGGACCACTATAGCCACTTGATGCATGAGTAGGTCTCATGAGAAAAAAATTATCGGGCTTTGACCAAGTACTTGAAAATTTATATATATTTCTTAGAAAAAGGATTTAAAGATGTGTTTCAGATGTCTGAAAATATGTATTCTATCATTATAAATTTAGTTAATGTCATTCTATGTGATTATTTGAATAGTTTGAAAAACTATGGTTAATTTTTCAAGAACATTTGATTATCTATATGGACTTATATGGTCATAATATATTCCAACCATATAATACTCAAGTTATTGAGTAAATATCATGTGTATTAGTTATTCACGTTTACATATTTATTATTCCTTACTTATTCATAGATTCTATTGTACACTTACCATTAATGATCATTTGATCTCACACCTTTTTTTTGATATATTTTTCCAAAGATAATATTAAGTTTCTTTTGGTTGATATATAGGGATATTATATGAGTAAAAATTTTGTTCTCTTATAAAATACCTTGTCAGTTTTATGTTTTCAATTGTAATAATAATTTAATGAATGTATCTATTTTACAAAGACTATTAAACTATTCTATTCATTTAATGGATTTTTATTTATTGAAAAATATATGTTATATGTTATATTTAATGTTTTAAATTCATCTCATATGTTTTCTAGACACGATATAAGAACAAATTCCAATTTTCAGATAAAAAAATGATTTCTCTAAAAATGCACTTTTACAACCTTTTGATGGAGAACCATTTTAAAATTTAGTTTTTGACAACTTTATATGTTTTATTTGACAAAATAAACTACTTATTTGGTTGAGGTAAATCAAAATTTACATTGGAAGAATTTTTTAAATTTTTCTCAAAACTATCATGTTTTGATGAATAGTAAAAAAAAATCACTTTTAATTGAAAAAACTTTTTCCGATGAGATATTTCAAATGATTAAGTAATATTATTTAATGGTATTAAAGTATAAATGGAATAATTTTTTATCATTTAATTTAATGTTTGTAATTAGAAATAATTTCACATTGAAATTGGACAGAAACACATGTCAATCTTTTGGTAGTTTTTACTTCATAAAAATGTGCATTTTTGGTTTTGAAAACAATAATTAATTTTAAATTAATTTCTGAAAAATATGGGTTTTGAAGTTGAAAAAATGGATTAAATATTTGGAATTATAAGGTCCAAATTATGTAAATATGTACCTTTTATTTTTTTACATTATGAATAGTAACTTCTGTAAGAACCCGGGTTTTGAGCATGTAAGAATTTGAAATTTTCTTAATCTTATTCTAGAGCAGGGCGTTCAGACGGCTGTGATTCCAAGCCCTGGTGTGGCCAAAATTAATTTTTTGGCGCATTCACACTAAGCACGCCAAAAAAACAGAATAACTCCTAAATGGTTTCTCGGATAGGAAAGCTGATGGCACCATTGAGTCTAGAACGTGCTGTTTACCCTAGGAGGGGTATAACTTTAGCGGGCGCGGTCCTTCTGTTAAAAACACCACCAGGGGCGTTTTCATAATTTAGCAGCCTTAGGCATGGACTTTAAAACTTTTGAACGAAGGCTCAGATTAAAATTCCGAGACCACCGTTGCGCTCAGAATGTGGTTTTTAACCTAGGGGCGGCTTAACACCGACCCCGCCGAAAATTCGGGTATGGGGTCTACGGTTGGGGGGTTTAAGTGTTTTTCTATTTAAACACCACTACCACCCTCTTCTCCCCCTTTCTCTCTCTTTGGTAGTTTCCTTTCAATGAATTCTTCCCCTCTCCTCCAGCTCTCCGTCAAGGCGCATCAACTCCGGTGGACCGTTGGTGAAGCGTCGGGCTACTCCCATCGAGGTAGGCTTGCGTTTTTGTCGGTTTAATTCTCGCAACCCCCTTAAAATACAATTATTTACATCGAAATGATGTCCGATCTTTGAGAAAAGACCATATTTGTGTATAGCGCGATTTGAGCTTTCCAACGTTCCTTTTGGATCAAATATTCAAGTCTCGGGGCATCCGGGGTGGACCCTTGCATTTTTCCGGCCGTTTCTTCATTTTTCGGCGATTGGCGCGGTGGTCCGGCATCTTTCATGTGGCGGTTGCATGATTCCTAGATAGCGGCGTGGCGGCGGACCCAGGAGACGCAGTGGGGCTCTAGGCGGTGGCTCCCGGTGGTGGCTCCAGGCGGCTCGAGGCGGCTGTTCCAGGCGGCGGGCGAGGCCGACGGCACTGGGCACGACGAGGTGGGGTTGCAGCGCGCGACCCCATGCAGGGACCAAGACCAACCCAAGGCTAGCCTTCACACTAGACCATGATCGTCCATGAGGGCCGGTCGGCGCTGCGTGGACCGGGGTCCACAACCGGGCCGCACGGTTGAGCCACGGGTCAGCCTAGACCGGGCGGACCAGGCTGGTCCAGCCCAAGGGGTTCTTCCCCTCTGACATTGAACACCTGAAATTTTCACTACGGGTGTCTGTTTTGAATACCGTCTACGAAAGTGCAATCTTCGGCTCGAGAAAAATCGTTGGGATGGTCTCAGGGATTTTTATTTCCCGAGACGGGGGGGCCTCGATGGCGCGAGACGCCCATTTAAGAGGATTGACGCTATTCCGGGGGTTTATGTTTTGGATTCCGCAGACACATTTGATGTTTGATTTGAGCGCCGTAAGTGGCGTTTCGACCCTAGCATCAAGTCAGAGCTTTCCATTATGTTTTCGTACGTGGAAGTTGGAGTTTAGACATGGGACCTACGGGCCATCTTTGAAGCGACGTGCATCATTTTGTGATGTTTTCGTCAGGTGTCCGTTCGGGGCGGATGAATAGTTGATTTGATGTGTTTTTTCGGGGTCATCACAATGGAGCATTCCACTCGACCACTTTTGGAACCAAGAGTGGGCCTCATGAGGCACCGTACATGCCTAAATTAGTGGCGAACAACTTTTCTGTCGGGGGTCCGTTCCAGGCTAATGAATAGTCTATCTCCGTGGTTTCCCTCATGGATTGCAGTGGCGTGATCTTTTGGGGCGTGCAGAGCCTCCTTTGAGACCTTATTAAATGTAGGAATATGAAAGGGCATTGGTTGGATGTCTCTTTGGCACACTCCGACCCAGAGCATGGTCATAATGTTAGCAACACCATGTGATGGTGTGGGCAGGGCGGAGTTGTCGGACCAATTCTTGGTTAACCCTCTAGTGGGGCTCAGAAGTGGGTTACCCGTTGACCATAGGGTTTACCCTCCAGCGGGGATGGCTAGTGGGTTACCCCTCCAGTGCAGCTGGGCAGTGGGTTACCTGTCAAACTATCAGGGTTTACCCTCCAGCCAGGATGGGTAATGGGTTACCTGTTCACTTATTAGGTTTTACCCTCCGGTGGGGCTGGGTAGTGGGTTACTCAATGACTTTTAGGGTTTTCCCTCCATCGGGGCTGGGTAGTCGTTACCCAATAACCTCTAGAGGTTTACCCTCCAGCACGGCTGGGCAGTGGGTTACCTAGCGACTTCTTTTTGAATCAGACCTTTCTATGAGGCTAGCCAGTAACTTTTTCTCTATGTCTATCGGAGCAGGATCCTTGGTTATATGGATCAGCGATGTGACAGATTAGACATGACCTTAGGACATACGAGGATGAGGGGCACTTTTCCCACCAAGACTCATCCTTGTGACGTGACCTAAAAGATGTGTGGGTGATTTAGTTCCACCCAAAGCAGATAGTATCGAGGTGCGGTGATTGAGACCCTTGACATGTAATTCCTAGGTTGACATGAATGAAATTTAGGTTCAGTGTTGGATATCCCTAGAACTATTGGTGACTCTTCCTGGGTGGAGCTTGGAGATGGAGATCCCCTTACACACTCGTTCGGGTTCCTTGTTGAGAATATATACATATACATCTGACTTCGGTTCCCACTCCTTGGATTCAGTTACTCTCCTTATTGGAGGGGAAAAGACGCACAGGGTATTCCACGTGATTTCCGTGTTTAGCTCCTCTGGGTTGGATGAGTCCACTATCCTACTATAGGTAGCAAAGACTCGGTGAGAAGTTCATCTTCTCACTGTTCCTACCTCCTTGTGTTTGGAAGAGTTAACTTCCTTCCTCTTATTAGGTTGAGCTACACTCTTTACTGTACTCTTTTACTGTTCTGGTTCTGTCTACTGCTCACCCCTTTGGGGTCTCCTTTTTTTCTCCCTCAAGATTTCGGGGCATCCTACTGAGTATCTTTATACTCACCCCTGCTTAGGCTTTGCCCACACATGGTGTGCCCTTGCAGACAACAGACAAGTCGATCATGACTACAGAGGAGCGTAGAGGTCACATAAGCTCTCACAGTGTGTTGTGGTCGTGCTAGAGTTTTCAGGTGGGGATCTATCTAGCTATTTCCTTTTGTTACCTGTTGTTGGTTTGTGGCAACTTTGTGGTTGGGCACGTGTTTTTCCCTTTTTACTATTCAGTTTACTTGTCAGTACCTTCAGCAATTTACTTTCTCTTTTTAGTGGTTGATGCAAGACTGTGGTTGGGTTATAGCTATTTGTCTAGTGGTTTTATTTTTTATTCTGCACTTCTACATCGAGTTGGTTGTGTGTGCATGTGTACATGTACTTAGGCAAAGGCCTCCCCGAGATTGTTATGCCTTCAGTGCTGGTCGCCAGCCTCAGGCCTTTGGAGGCGGGCTTGAGGTAGTTGTGGCTCGGGACCGGTAGGGCCGAGTCGTGACAAAGTGGTATCATAGGTGGTTCGTTCCTTGGGATGTTGTTTGGGCGTCCCTAAAAAGGAATTGTTTGGGATTTAGGTCAATGATGTCGATGTGTCTCGAGAGCGGCTCTCAGGCCAGGGAGTCCAGTGATGGTATGGGAGGCCGACGTATCCATTTATCAGGACAGTGATAACCCGTTTGTCGACCTGACATACTGAGAAACTTATTTCTGGGAACTTTGGAACATGCATCTTGTGGACCGAGTCTTTGACTGTCTTTGTTTGAGTCGTCTCCTCTTTGTTATTACAGTTATATATATATATATGCTCATCTGATTGCGGTAATCCTTGATAATTTTCAAGATGCCCCCACCTCAGCAGCCACCCAGGTTACCCTCCTCAGTCCGTGATGACGACCCGACGAGTGACAAGGAGTCAGTTCAGGGACCCTCACATGATCCCCTTCCGCCCATTGCTTCAGTAGTATCCCCTCCACCCACGGAGCGTCAGTTAGTACCAGAAACTTAGGCCGAGGTTGCGTGCATACTGAGCGCCTTATGAGACTTCCAGCCTCAGAGGCCACCGAGGTTCCACGGGGACCTAGATCCACAGGTGGCGGAGGAAAGTCTTGAGTCAGGGGTACGACTCTTCAAGCTGGTATAGACCCCAGTAAACTTGATGGTGGCCCTAGCCGTCAGTCTTATCCTCGGGACAACCGAGCGATGGTGGGGTTTGGTGACGAAAAACCATGAAGAGTAGTCCCTAACATGGGATAGATTCTAGTAGCTTTTTCATGAGGAGTAATCCCCCTCATGTTTATGCTCCATTCAGATCCACGAGCTTCTGGAGCTGAATCATGGGGGTATGTTCGTGTCGCAGTACTCTACCGGGTTCACTGATCTTACACGCTACTCGCAGGACATGATCCGTGACAGCTACTTCCCACTGTGGAAGTTCGAGTAGGGTCTTCCCAGGGAGATCTGTGCCGGTGTGGTACCCTTGTGCATCCCCACTTATGCCGGGGTGATGGAGCAGGTTCTTGTGACTAAGATCATCCTGGTCGAGGGGTGCCAGATGGTAGGACATATCAGTGGCTGCTTTAGAGCAGAGTCATCAGTAGGCAGACGACAGAGAGCTGGGCCTCAGCTGAGGAGGCCCTTCCGTGAGCAGACCCAGGACCAAGGTCATACACCTCAGTGGCACCGTAGGGCACTAGGAGATATGGGAGAGATCCGGTGTTACGCTTGCAATGGTCAGGGCCATCTATCACGGGATTGCCCGACCAGGCATACAGATCTACTGTGGTAGGCAGCGGGCACACCACAAAGGTAGAGGCAGAGGCATCGCCGTGGCCAGGGGTCACCTAGGTGGGGACTGGGTGGTCCTCAGGGAGGTGGCACATGCAAAGCCGTAGGACAAGGAGGTGGAGGACTACGTTTTGAGATCCCTACACTGCCACCACTAGGCGTCCCACGCCAGGCTCAGGGAGGTGGCAGTATGGTCCGCGGGCAGCTTCAGGCCATGGGTGTTCGAGACCCTCCACTGCACGAGATGGTCTGAAGTACGCTTTGTGTTTAATGCACACTTACTTCAGTACTAGTAGACATAGGCGACAACCACTCCTTTGTATCGCTACTGTTTGTATGGGAGTTGGAGCTTTTAGTAGAGGCACTAACACCTGCGCTTAGCCTCGAGGTTCCTATGGGAAGTGCCTCGTTAGTGACCTATATATGCAGATAGTGTGAACTGTCGTTTAGAGGAGGGAGTTTGATGTGGGACCTGCTCATCATGATGATGGAACCTTACGACATCATCCTGGGTACAGATTGGCTTTCTATGGTTCACGCCCAGATCGACTATCGTCACAGACGAGTCAGAGGCGTGTTTTATGATGGTATGAGGTTCACCATCCTTGGTGAACGAGACCACATGGAAGAGAAGATGAGTACTCTGAGCACGAGACCCTGACCTTTTTCACGCTAGTTGGCAAGAATGGCTCTCGAAGCAGTAGACACTACAAGCACCTGGATCCCTACCATTATAGAGGACTACATATACGTCTTTCCCGAGGATGTCCTTGGACTACCTCCAAGGCGAGAGATGGAGTTCTGCATTGACCAACAGGTGAGGAGGACCCCGATATCTTGTGAAGCATATCATATGGCCCCCACAGAGCTTCGGAAGCTATGACTTAATTTGGATGAACTTCGTGAGAAGGGATTCATCCGGCCTAGTGTGTCCCCCTGGGTTGCACCGATCTTGTTTGTGAAGAAGGCAGATGGGAGCCTATGACTTTGCATAGATTATCGTCGCCTGAATCAGGCCACAATAAAGAAAAAGTACGCTTTTCCAAGGATCAACTACCTCTTTGACCCGTAGTGATATGTGAAGTGGTTCTCGAAGATTGATATTCAATTTTCCTACCAATAGTTGCGGGTTCATGAGGCTGATATCATAAAGCTGGCCTTCCATTGTCGATATGTGCACTACGAGTTTCTGGTGATGCCCTTTGGCGTGACGAATGCCCCCGACTTCTTAATCGCTTTGATGAACCGGATTTTATAGCCGTACATGGACCGGTTTGTGGTTGTCTTCATTGAATACATACTCATTTATTTAGCGACATAGGAGGAGCGTGCAGAGCATTTGAGGATGGTCCTAGACATACTTCGAGAGCACCAACTTTACGGGAAGCTCTCGAAGTTCCAGTTATAGATTCATGAGGTTAACTTTTTGGGGAATGTCATTATGGAACATGGATTGGATATGGATCCTGCAAAGATAGAGGAAATTCTTTCTTGGGAGCCACCCAAGAATGCATATGAGGTGTAGAGCTTCATTCTTTTGGTAGGGTACTACAGGAGGTTTGTGGACGATTTCTTCAGGATTTCTGCCCCTTTGACTGCATTGATGCAGAAGGGATGACCGTTCACCTAGACTGATCAGTGCCAAAAGGCCTTCTAGGAGTTGAGGAAGAGGCTAACTAATGCTCTAGTGTTGAGGCTTATAGAGGAGGGCATTGAGTTTATAGTATATTGCGATGCTTCAGGAGCTGGGCTTGGGTGCGTACTAATGCAGCAGTAAGAAGTGATTCCATATGGGTCGAGGTAGTTGAGGCCCCATGAGTAGATTATGAAACTAACGATTTAGAGTTTTCATCGGTGGTATTTTCCTTGAGGCTATGGAGACACTACCTTCTGATTGAGCATTTTGTGGTATACTGAGACCACCAGAGCCTCAAGTATATGTTCACTCAGAGGGATTTGAATTTGAGGCCAAGGCACTGGCTAGAGATTCTAAAAGACTATTATTTCGAGATAGTCTACACTCAAGGGAAGGGAAACATAGTAGCAGATGCCCTTAGTAGAAATTTCCAGGCTCGTTTAGTGCGGGAAGCTTCAGAGTAGTTTGCTTCCCTATGACTGACCTTGGTGGAGAAGGAGGGTATGGATTTTCTGCAGTCGGTGGTGTTGACTCCTTCGCTCCTTGAGCATGTGAGAGAGTCGCAGTAGGGGGATTTCGACAGTGAGGTACCGCGTGATCAGATATCCATGGGCGATGCACCTGATGGGTATTCTGAAGGAGGGAATCATGAGATCTTGTTCCAGGGATGAGCAATAGTACCAGTAGAGATGCGGGAGGAGGTTATGTGGGATTTCCAAACATCTTCTTTGGATGTACATCCCGATTTGGGGAAGATGTACAGAGACCTTCAGTGGCAGTTTTGGTGGTCTGGCATGAAGTAGAGCGTAGCTGAGTTCATTTCTAAGTGTCTAACCTGTCAGCAGGTGAAGGAAAAGCATCAGGTTCTGGCAGGGTTGTGGAAACCCCTTGATATCCTGAAGTGGAAGTGGGATGTAATATCTATGGACTTATTCATAGGGATTTTGTGCACAACTAAGGGCCACAACTCCACTTGGGTGATATTGGACCGACTCACGAAGTTGGAGCACTTCCTTGCTATCAGGGAGCAGAGCTCAGTGGATAGTATGGGGCAGTTATATGTTCAGGAGATCGTCTGCCTTCATTGAGTATATAAGGCCCCAGCCTTAAACCTTACTTAATCTTGAGTTATTACAAGATTACACATTGAGGATCTTTTCAGGTTTAGAGTTTTAGAGAATTAGACCATGAAACTTGCATTACATTCCACATTTGAACAAAGTGGATTACATAAAAGACAGTATTCATTCTTCCCATCAACTAGAACATATTTAAAATAAAACATGGATTCTCTCTTAACACATCCTTGACTCTATCATCTTATCATGTACCTTTCCCTTGACCTGAAAAACATTTCAAAAACTTGGGATGAGCATAAAAAGCTCAGTAAGGGATATAAAAATATGGAAAGGAAACATGAGTTCATATATACATAAGAATGAAATCATAATTTACCGATAAAACATAGGCACTTTCACCTACCTCATCAAATAATGAATAAATCATAGAAATCATAAGACATAAAGGTAACTTGAGGCATTCATAAAATTCTTACGTAGGGAGTAACCCTCTTGGTTACGTTTGGAATACCCATCACAGTATATTCCCTAAAATCTCTTCGGAGAAACCTTAATGTTTCACTCCTTCGCGTTACCCAATGCATTGGAGAGCTATATCGGGCTCAACCGCCCTTAGTTTATCACAGAACCACCCGTTTTCATAACAATGCCCAAGAACCATAACATAAATGTATCACATAAAACATGCATAAAGGAAACACAACATTTCAACATTTCAATTACAATATAACATTTTAGTATATTGAAATAATGAATCCATTAAAAAAGAAACCATTTTCAAAACCATCTAAAACATTTAATAAAGATATTTTTGAATAAAAGTGTCCCATACCACCTTGAAGCTTTTAAAATTTTAAACCATTAATATCCATATAAATAAATCCTTAAAACCATTTTGAAAACATGGATATTAATAAGAACGAATAATTAAAACATTTAAAATGATATTTTGGTTAAAGGGGTTTTACCAAAATTAGAGACACTTGAATACAATAATTGAGGAATAAAATTTAGTCAAAACATTGTAATATCATGAGAATAAAGGAATTCATGATATAATATTCCAAAGGACTGTATATACACCATATAAGAGTGAATTGGTGCATAACAACAATGAAGTCTCAATAGGGATGTAAAATGTGATGAAATCCCTTATAAAGAAGGTATCCTTAAATTAAGGACAAATCAATCTCAAAAATATGTGTGAAAAATATAAATACACCCAATATAAGTGGATATTAAGTGTAAAACAATAAAAGGTCATTCACACATATTCAATGGATGACATATTCAATGACTACATGTTGAACCCAAAGAAATCGAAATTGGGTTAAAAATTTCCCGTGACAGCCTAACAGCATCACATCAAAATGAGTTGATGAGAGATAAAAAGTATATCTCTTCTCTTAGACATAAAATTTACATCAATAAGGATATATGAGAACATATCCCAACATAACAATATGTAAATTAAAAGACCCAACAAAAGAAGTCTTTTAAAAAAGAGGAGGGTGAAAGGTTCCCTTACCGACTTGGGTATCTTTCAAAACAAACACCCCATGAAAGAAGGACAATAGATCATTGATGTAAATACTCATAAACGAAAGTATTTTACACAAAGTGTAGAATAATGTGCAGTACATACACCACTCAATGGAATTTGTGGCAAATGTAGCATAAATCTCACAGTAATAAAAGTGAGATGAAAAATCCCTTACGAGAACTCGGCAGCCTAACGACGCCACATAAAACTTCCAAAATGGATTGATGAGAGAGAATAGGATCTCTCATCACATGAACATAAAAATTACAGTAGGATTAATATAAAATAACATCCCAATCATAAGAAAGATGAGCTTAAAATAAATGACATAAAAGAGTGTACTTAAAAAGAAAGAGAGTTGTAGGATCCCTTACCTCGGGTCCGACTTGACTCGATCGTTCTTTAACGTCCTGAATAATAAACTTGAGTTAATTTACACTTTATTAAGAACCATTTTTATAGTTAATTATTCCTTTTAGATCACTTATTTCAATGTTATAAACAATATTTAATCATTTAAGTTAATAATGTTTGTTTTGTCGATATTTGGTTCTTAAGTCGAAAGTGGACTTCTTACAATTACATGTTGTTCGTGTGGCCAAATGTTTATTATATCAAGAATTGTATTCATGATGTAGATATCATATATGTCATATATATCCAGTACATGCATGCATTTATAACATTACATAATCATTTAGAGGTAAGAAATGAAATGCACCGTTCATGGAGACGGTAAGCCGTACGTACGCATGAACGCTACTTTCATTTCTATCTCATACTTTAATGGAATGAAATAATAATGATATAGAGGTATATAATAATTCCAGTATAACATCATATATAATAACATTAAATCCATCCTTTATACGTCCCACGTATGGCATTAACAAATCACATCACTTTGAGGGGGCGGTAGTCCGCACATCCTAAAATGAAGATATCGCGTATACCCATAATGGGAACCATAAAGGTAAGGCACAAATGAAAAATATAGAAGCATAAGTAAAACATAAACATATTATATATCATATATAAAAATAGTGACATCATAATGGCCACCTTTGAAGGTGTTAAATGAGTATTGAACAATCA
Organism: Viscum album; assembly: GCA_963277665.1. NCBI lineage: Eukaryota > Viridiplantae > Streptophyta > Magnoliopsida > Santalales > Viscaceae > Viscum > Viscum album. Next base: position 1,852,498,659 of record OY728156.1, read on the forward strand.
TCGTTTCGGGAGGCAGAATTTTGCCATCCACAGAAACCGTATGTTCTTTAACCATTTGATGTAGTTGTGTGATAGTGTAGCATGAATAAATCTTATAACAACATCCTAGTATATTGAAGATACTGGTGTTGTTACAAGAGAAGTAAATAAAAAGAGTTTAGGGGGTTGGAGAAGCAAAATAAAACAAATGAACATGAGAGAATGAATTACCTTTAAAAGTGTAACTCCTTTTGATTTGAGCCTAAAGGCTTCCTTTGAAAGGATTATGCCCAAAGGGAATCCACTAGGATGAGGAGAGGGATGTGGGGAGAGTAAATGGGCAGGGTTTGGCCGAGCCAAAGTCTTGAGGAGTGTGTGAAATGAGGTAGAGGTGGGGGCCTTTTATAAGAGGAGAGAAGGGGCACTTTTGGAAAGTAAGAAATATTACTTTATTTGAAAATGTGTTTCGGTTTTAAAAGGTCCCACATTGATATAATTCGTGGCTAAGGTGATAAGGCTTCTAAATATACTCATCCAATTGGTTTTGGACATGTGTAGTTCATATATTTTACATTATATTTCCATTTTATTTAAATCGTCAAATAATGATGTCATCGCTGCATCATTATTATGTCATAAATAATTTAATTTATTTAATGTCTAAAAATTATAAAAAAAATACTATGATGTAGGAAAGCTTTTTATATTTCCAATTACTATTTATAATCAAAAATCTGATCTTTATAACCCCATGTAAAAATTGTTTTCATAAAACATATTATGTTTGTGTCATTTTTACTTTTACATTAAATAAAAAGTAATTTATGTCATTTCCAAACTAAAGTGGATCCATGGGGTCCCCAAGTTGACCCATGGATTGTCTTGGTTGGCCATGACTCACCCAATAGGTGTAGGACAAGTTTCATGGTGTTTTCACATTCTTATAATATCATTTTTACCTTAAACTACACTAATTACCTCTAATCGTGATTAAAAACTTAATAAGTTACTATTCACCAAAAAATTATTTTTATCCCATTGAACCACATTTTACTTCTTAATGACAACCATGTATGTCAGATTTTTGAAAATCAAAACACAAAGATGGCAAAATTTCATTTAAACGGAAAAATCAGTTTTTATAAGTACCACTTAGTGATTTCACTATTCATCAAAAATTGGAGTTTTTCAGAAAATTACCAAAAATTCACCCTAAGCTATATTTGATATTACGTATTCAAAAATGAATTCCGTTTTACAAAATTAAAAACATATTAGTCACATTAATTAATTTAATAATTAATTCCCGCTATCAGCGCAAATAGCGTGTTTTTATAAAACAATAAGTATCAAAAGATTGACACTAGTTTAAGTCCGATTTCAAAGTGAAATTAATTCCAACGACCACTATTGGATTTAATGGTAAAAACATTTTCTAATTTCACTTTAAAACCATTTCAAAAGATAATATAATCATATAAATAAATTAGATTAAAAAGTGGTTTTGAATTAAAATACAACATTTTACACTATTCATTAAAAAATGAACTTTATCAGGAAAATACCAAAAAATTACACAAAGTAAAATTTGATGTCCCGATTCTTAATAAGAGTTTTATTTGGTCCAAAAGAATGTATAAGAGTGATCAAAACTATATTTAATGACGGTTCTCCATCAAAAGGCGATAAGTGAACCTTTATTGAAAACTAGGGCATATACGCCTAAAATTGAATTCTTTCCGTATTTTAAGCCTCTATCCATTATTGGATAATTGTAAAAACATTTAAAAACATATATAAGCATATTTTAGTTATTTATATCCATTCCCGCCAATACAACGACTACATGTTAACTACCATTTAAAATAATATTATTTTATTATTAGAGTGCAACGTAAGATTCCCAAGAAACTCATTGTTGCGTGTTGGGTACGCCATCGAGCATAGCGCCCCCTTTAAAGACATATTAATATTTTATTCACAAATATGGATAAATATGAAAATGTCACATTCTTTATTTACCTGGGGTGTTACAGAGTACCCTCGATGATCATCTCCGACCATGACGCGTGGTTTATGTCATGATTATGGTGAGGTCTACATGAGGCATTCAGGACTCAGTTGCGGATGAGTACTGCTTTTCACCCCCAGGCCAATGGGCAGACCGAGCGCACTATCCAGGTGTTGGAGGATATTCTCATGGCGTGCATGTTAGACTTTGGCCGGAGCTGGGAGGATAACTTTTCCTTGGTAGAGTTTGCATATAACAACAGTTACCACTCTACTATTGGCATGACGCCATTTGAGGCCCTCAACGGGAGAACCTGCAGGTTACCTTTGTGCTGGACGGAGGTTGGGGAGACCTCCCTCATGGGCCCAGAGTTAGTGAAGGTGACGACAGAGAAGCTGCAGGTCATCCGTGAGTGGATGAGAATAGCTCATAGAAGAAAAAAGTCCTACGCAAATCATCATCTTAGACCTTTGGAGTTTGAGCAGGGGGACCATGTCTTTTTGAGGGTCTCCCTGTGGTGGGGTACTCGGAGGTTTGGCCGGGGAGGCATGCTGTCCCCGAGGTTCATTGGGCCCTTTGAGATAGTGAGCAGGGTCAGTGAGGTGGCCTACTATCTTGCCCTACCCCCATATCTAGAGAGGGAGCATGACGTCTTCCATGTGTCACAACTGAGGAAATATGTGCATGACCCCACGCATGTTATCAGCTAATGAGAGCTTGACATTGAGGATGGATCCACCTTTGTGGAGCACACAGTGGTGATTGAGGAACGGTTGGAGCGAACACAGTGTGGATGGACTATCCCTTTAGTTCGGGTGTTGTGGTAGCACAGGAGGGTGCATGAGAGCACCTAGGAACGGGAGAGCTAGATGAGGGCTCAGCACCCTGAGTTGTTTTTGTAGTTTTTTTTCAGGGACGAAAAACTTAAAGGAGGGAATGATGTAAGAACCCAGGTTTTGAGACTGTAAGACTTTGAAATTTTCTTAATGTTATTCCAAAGCAGGGCATTCAGACGATGTGTGATTCTAAGACCCTGTGTGGCTGGAATTAAATTTTTGGTGCGTTCACACTAGGCATGCCAAATAAACAGAATAAAACCTAAAAGGTTGCTCGGATGGGAAAACCGAGGGCATCGTTGAGTCCAGAATGTTCTGTTTACCCTAGTAGGGGTATAACTTTCGCGTGCATGGCCCTTCTGTGAAAAACACCACCAGTGGCGTTTTAATAATTTAGTGGCCTCGGGCGTGGACATTAAAACTTTTGAATGGATCCTTGGATTAAAATTCCAAGACCGTCGTTGTGCTTAGAACGTGGTTTTTACCCTAGGGGCGGTTTAACCCCGACCTTGCCGAATATTCGGGTACGGGGTTTACGGGCGGGGGGTTTAACTGTTTTTCTATTTAAACACCACCCCACCCTCTTCCCCCTTGCTCTCTCTTTGTCAGTTTCCTCTCAATGAACTCCTCCCCTCTATTCCACCTCTCCAGTGAGGCACGAAAACTATGGCGGACCGTTGGTGAAGCGTCGGGCTACACCCATCGTGGTAGGCTTGCGTTTTTGTCGTTTTAATTCCCGCAACCCCTTTGAATACAATTCATCACATAGAAATGATGTCCGATCGTCAAGAGAATCCCATATTTGTGTAGATATTTATTTGAGCTTCCCAACGGTCCCTTCAGATAAAATTTTGAGAGTCCCGGGGCATCCAGGGCAGCCTCGGGAATTTTTCTGGCCGTTTGTTCATTTTTTGGCGGTCTGCGTGGCGGTACAATGGCTTTCAGGTGGCGGTGGCGCGGGTTCAGGATGGCGGACCCAAGTAGTGCGGTGGGGATTCTGGCAGCGGCTCCCGGCGGTGCCTTTAGGCGGCTTCAGGTGGCGGCTTCAGGTGGCTGGTAAAGCCGACGGTGCCGGGCGCAACGAGGTGGGGTCGCGACGCGCGACCCTGTGCGGGGACCGAGACACGCCGAAGGTGGGTCTACGCGCAAGAACGCGACCAACCACGAGGTCCATTCAGCACTATATGGACCCGGGGTCCATGGCTGGGCTGCGTGGCTGAGCTGTAGGCTGGTACTGTGAGCCGGGCCGGCCGATGCGGGCCGACCCAGACCGGGTGGACCGGGCAGACCAGGCTGGTCCTGCCCAAGGGGTTCGTCCCCTCTAACTTTGGACACCCGTAATTTTCTTTACGGGTGTCTGTTTGTCATGCAGTGTTTGGAAGTGTAGTCTTCAGATCAAGATGAAGCATTGGGATGGTCTTGGGGATTTTTAATTCACGAGACAGTGGGCCTCAGTGGCGCGACATGCCCATTTAAGTGGATTGGCGTTTTTATGGGGGTTCTAGTTTTGGATGGCGCACACACATCCGATGTCTGATTTGAGCACCGTTAGTGGTGGTACAACACTCCCGTCGAGGAAGAGTTTTGTACAATGGTTTTGGATGTGGAAGTCGGAGTTGAGACGTGGGACCTATGAGCCATCATTTAAGAGACGTGTAACGTTTTACGACATTTTCGTCAGGCGTCCGTTCGGGGCAGATGAATAGTTGTTTTGATGTGTTTTTTCCAAGGCCATCGCAATGGTGCAGTCCACCTGACCTCTTTTGGAACCGAGAGTGGGCCCTACGAGGCACCGTGCATGCCAAAATTATTGGCGAACAACGTTTCCATTGGGGGTCCATTCTAAGAGAATAAATAGTCTATCTCGCATGGTTTTCTGTGAGGATTTCAGTGGTGTGATATGTTGGGACATGCAGAGCCTTATTCAAGACCCTATTAAATGTAGAAATATGAAAGGGTGTTTGGTCAGAGGTCTCTTTTATGCACTCTGACCCAACGCACGGTCACGATGTTAGCGACACCCAGTGATGGCACGGGCAGCGCAGAGTTGTCGGACCAGTTCTGGGTTTACCCTCCAGTGGGGTTGGGAAGTACGTTACCTGTTGACCTTAGGGTTTACCCTCCGTTGGGGCTGGGTAGTGGGTTACCCCTTTGATTTTAGGGTTTACCCTCTAGCGCAGTTGTGCAGTGGGTTACCCATCAAACTATCAGGGTTTACCCTCTAGCCGGGTTGGGTAGTGGGTTACCCGTTCACTTACTAGGGTTTAACCTCCAGCGGGGCTGGGCAGTGGGTTACCTGAAGACATTTAGGGTTTACCCTCCAGCGGGGCTGGGTAGTGGGTTACCCGCTGCCCTCAATGGGTTTACCCTCCAGCTGGGCTGGGCAGTGGTTTACTCGGCGACTTCTTTTAAACTCCAACCTTTCTATGGGGCTAGTCAATAAATTTTTCTCCATGACTACCAGAGCGGTATCCTTGGTTATATGGATCAGCGATGTGACATTTTTGACGTGACATTAGGACATACGAGGATGAAGGATGATTTTCTATAGCGACCTGGCCTTTTCTTACATTACTATTACATAATTTCAAATATAAACAACATAATAGTATTACACATATAGGATCCAAAGGTTTAGTGTCTTGGGAAAACTAGGACTTTACATAATAAATACACAACAAGCATGAATATTTATTTAAATTTATTCTTCTCTTGCTTCTTATTGGAACTTTTCCTCTCCTTAGTAAATGTAGCCACCTGAGGATATACATAAAAATGGGTGATATAAAATCCCAGTAAGAGGATAGATAAGAACAATATATCATGGGGTGAGAATAAACATAACATAGGCAAAAGATCATGAACATGCGAGGAGCATAAATAAAAGACTTGAAATGTGGCAATGCATAAATATGAAACATCATGCCTTAGTAGTTAAAAACCACACATACTTGTGAACCAAGCTATCATATTTTTCACACACCATTTCACATTTACTCATGAGATTCATCACTTTACCCAATGCATTGGAGCGCTGTATAATTCCGAGCGCACCCGTCACATTTAAACATTCATATTGCGCTATATAATTCCGGGCGCACCCGTCACATCATAACATTATCATTTATCATGATTTACACAATGAACATATAAAATAAATTAATTTAATGAACCCCTGAAAATGAATGGGTTTCATATCATAATTACACATTCATAAGCTTTGGGTTCCCAAAAGAAAGAGGGAATAACATACATTTTACAAGAACCTTCCACCTTGAGTGAGAAGTAAAAGGTGTGTTCTTAAAAGAAAATTTCTTTTAGATGACATTTTGATGGAAATAAAAACTAGTGACAAACATGTATATCCCATAAAAGTAAATTCAATGATGAAAAAATGATCTTTGATGAGTAACCATATCAAAAATGGAGTGAAAGAGGGAGAACCCGAAGGATGAAAGTTGGGTTCGAGAATTTCCCCTTACCTTGTACCCGAATGCTTCCATCTCTTTAATGTCTTGTATAATGAAATTATATTAATTAATTAGAAATATAGAACCATGTGTACATAAATTTCGTTCATTCTAGTTTCATTATGTCATATTATGTTCCTTTGGATGACTTATAGAGTTTAAAAACATTTTTCGGGGATGTTCATTTTTATGGGTTTTCTTGGGTGGTTCACTTCTATTATTAAATTTATGTTCGGGTAGAACATGGGTAAACATCCAGAAATGATATGAAATTTTATGAGATTACAGGATCTTGAATTATTTTTTAATGAATTATATTATATCCATGTGGATGAATCATTAGATAAGAATTAAATGATGATTATTTGGGATAATTTGAGCAGTTTTTTGGATCACAAAGAACTTGTTTTTACTTATCACTTTGTAATATGGCCATAGGATATTTACAGAACTTTAAATAGAACATAATACATATAACACATTCTGGTTCAACCATAATTTTTTTTCATGACCAGATCTGAAGGTAGAAATGGAAGAAGAAGGCATGTCGTTCTTGAAGGTGATGAGTTAACACATCACGAACAACGTTCTCTTTAATAAAATAAAATGAAGAGGGAAAGGGGGTTGGATGATATAATATACCATTAGAATCATAAAATTACAGTATGTGTATAATACTATAGTTACAATATAATTTGGATGAAGATAGGTGGGGAGAGATCAAGAAATGAACTTGAACTTGAAAGGAAATTAAAGGAGAAGAGGGAGGGAAATTACCTCTAGAATCCTCCTATTGAGGACCTCCATGAGGGCCTAATCTTGGACTTTTGATGAGACCAACTACTATTGGACATGGGGGAGGGACTCGGGAAGGTGTTTAGGCAGAGTTTAGAGAAGGCTTGTAGCTTGAGAGTTGTGAGGAAATGAGGGTGTGAAGGGTGGCTTTTATAGTGGAGGGGAGAGGGGTTTCCTTAATATAAAATTCATTAGTTTATTAATTTCCCCTAAGACAAGGAATAATGAGTCTTGAATGAACAATAATTGTAATTTTCATAATGTAATCCCGAACCAAGTGGGATTACATCAGCATAACATCACATATGAACCTATAATTAGCTTATTTAGCTTATTTTGTAAATTACGGTATTTCACTGTTCATAAAAAATTCAAGTATCTCAGAAATATCCCAAAAATTTAACCCAACCATTTTTCAACGTGTAGAATCCAAAAATAAAATTCATTTTAAAAAAATAATTTTCTAAATACTATTAATTTAATATTTAATTAAAATCATAATTTACTTAAAAAATAGTTTTTAAGATTAAAACTGATTTATAGTGCTTTCAAAAAATTACGTAGGGTCTTTTAAAATTATCTAAAAACTATAAGACATTTATTCAATTCATTTTAGGGAAATAAATATTATTTTAAATTAATCAATTAATTATAATTAATTATTTATGACTTTCAAAATACCAAAATGTTTACCAAGGTCAAATTGTCACTTTCTAAGATGTCAAAATTTTATTTAATTATTCATAGGTAATGTTACTCTTATGATGGATGATTTACTATTCATAAGGGTCATATTACTATTCATAAGGGTATGTTACTATTCATAAGGGTAGGTCACTATTCACCAAAAATTATTTCTATTTCATTAGACTCCAAAAATCATCTTGAACACAACCGTGTATGTTAGATTTTTAAAATTCCAAACACATAAGTTGAAAACATATTTTTAAAAGTCACATATAACTTAGTAGTTAATTATGTTGTGATTTCATGTTATTTTATGATAGAAATATAAGAAGGTAATTTCCATTGTAAAACTTTGGGTCATTACATTCTTCTCCCCTTAAGAAATTTCGCCCCTGAAATTTCACTTTACACAAAAAGGTGAGGGTAATTCTCCTTCATTTCCTCTTCTGGTTCCCAAGTTTCTTCCTCAAACTTATGGTTCCTCCACAACACATTGACAAGATGGGTTGTCTTGTTGCGTAGAATCTTATCTCTCCAATCCAAAATCTTTACTAGCTGCTCCTCATAGGAGATATCATCTTCCAACTACCCCACCTCTAAGTTTAGTACATGTGAGGGGTCTGGTATGTACTTCCTCAGTAGTGATACATGAAACACATCATGAACTCGAGCCATATTTAGTGGAAGTGCTAGATGATAGGCTAGAACTCCTATGTAGTCAAGGATCTAAAAGGGGCGAATATACCTTGGGCTTAGATTCCCGTTCTTCCCGAATTTCATGAATCTCTTCCATGGAGATATTCGAAGGAAGACTTTATCTCCAATGTTGAACTCCAATTCCCTTCGACGGTTGTTAGCATAGCTCTTTTTCCGACTTAGAGTAACATTGATGTGTTTCTGGATGGATTGAACCTTCTTTTTCATCTCTTGAACAAGATCGGGTCCAAGCTGCTTCCTTTCTCCAACTTCATCCCAATAGGTTGGAGTTCTGCATCGCTTTCACTACAGAGATTCACATGGAGCCATCTGGATACTCGAGTGGAAGCTATTGTTTTATGAGAACTCAACCAATGGGAGATGTTGATCCCAACCACCTTTGAATTCAACAGAGTAGTCTCTTAGCATATCTTCAAGCGTTTGAATAGTCCTTTCAGATTGGAAATTAGTTTGGGGGTGATAGGCCATGCTGAAATTTAATTCAGTTCTGAAAGCATGATTAAGGCTCCTCCAAAACATAGATGTGAACCTTGGATCACGGTTAGAGAGAATAGAGAGTGGAACACTGTGCAATCTCACCACTTCCTTCACATATATCTTTTCAAGTTGATCAATCAAGAGGTCTTCCCGAATAGCGATAAAATGGGCGGTCATAGTGATTCGGTCAACCACAAACTATATCGCATTATTTCCCTTTGACGTATTCGGGAGACCCATGAAAAATTCCAAAGTAACATTTTCCAATTTCCACATGGGTATAGGCAATGGCTGCATCATACCTTTGGACTTTTGTCGCTCAGCTTTAACTTGCTGACATACCATGCACCTTGATATATATTCTACAATCTCCTTCGTCATGTTATCCCACTAGAAGTGTTCCCGAAGATCACGGTACATATTAGTACTCCCAGAATGGATAGAGAATGTTGAGCTATGTGCATTTTCCAATAGCTCCTTCTTTATCCCGGGTGATGAAGGCACACAAAGCTATGTTCAAACTGTATCACACCATCATCGTCGATATGGAACTCTTGCAACTTCCCTTCCTTTACTGCATTCACCCTCTTTTGTATCTTCATATCATCCCTTTGTGCTTCCTTAATCCTATCTTGGATGGATGGTTGCACAATCATTTGGTCAAGGTAGGATGTATCCCCTTACCTTATGATTTCCAAATCCATTCTTTGCATATCCAAGAAGATAGAGTCTTTCTCAATCTGTAGCATGTATAGAGTAGCAGGTTCTTTTCTGCATAGAGCATCAGCTACCTTTTTTGCCTTTCCAGGATGATAGTGAATAGAGCAATCGTAATCCTTGATTAGCTCTAACCATCTCCATTGATGCATGTTGAGCTCCTTTTGTGTGAATATATACTTTAGGCTACTGTGGTCAGTGTATATGTCACACTTCTCTCCTTAAAGGTAGTGCTGCTAGATTTTCAAGGAAAAAATCACGGCTTCTAGATCTAGATCATGCGTCGGGTAGTTCTGCTCATGGATCTTCAACTATCGTGAGGCGTAGGCTATCACATTATCATTTTTCATGAGTACACAACCCAAGACTTTCTTTGAAGCATCACTGTATATCATAAAACTTTCTCCACTTTTCAGTAGTGTGAGTACATGTTCAGTGATCAGCCTTTTCTTTAGCTCCTTGAAGCTTCCCTCACATTCTTCTGTCCATACATACTTTACCCCTTTCCTTGTTAACTTAGTTAGCGGGCTTTGCAATCGTGAGAAGTTTCTTACAAAACGTCAGTAGTACCCAGCTAATCAATGAAAACTACAGATTTCTGTGACACAAGCGGGCTTGGGCCATTCCTCAATCGCCTTTGTCTTTGAAGGATCCACATAAATTCCCTCACTTGTGATCACCTGTCCCAAGAACGTGACTTGCTTCATCCAAAAGTCACACTTTTTAAACTTGGCATACAAATAATCATTTCATAATATCGACAACACAAGTCTTAGATGTTTTTCATGTTCCTCTTTGCTCTTGCAGTAGATAAGAATATCATTTATAAAAACTACCACAAATTTGTCGAGGTAATGTCTAAAGATTCTATTCATCAAATCCATGAAGATTGCAGGGGAATAGTAAGTCTAAAGGACATCACCAAAAACTCATAGTTCCCATACCTTGTATGGAAGGAAATCTTCTGAATATCTTCCTTCTTCACCTTTACCTGATGATATCCCTAATGAAGATCCAAATTTGAGAAGTATTGAGCTCCTCTTAACTGATCTAACACGTCATCAATCCTAGGGAGAGGATACTTGTTCTTTATGGTGATCTTGTTGAGTTCCCGATAATCGAAACACAGCCGCATTATTCCATCCTTCTTCTTCACAAAGAGCACAGGTGTACCACAAGGTGATGAACTACGGCGTATGAACCCTTTGTCCAGATGCTCTTGCAGCTGCTTCTTTAACTCCTCCAGTTCGATAGGAGCCATCCTATAGGGGCTCTTCAAGATTGGAGTAGCTCCAGGTATGAGTTAAAAAGAGAACTCTACCTCATGATCTGGGGGAATTCCAGGTAACTCTTTGGGAAATATATCTCTGTATTCCCTCACGATGGCCATTTCCTCAAGGTTGGCACTTTCCTTCGACTCAACCATTTGGGAAAGGAATGCTTCTTCATAGGAAATCAACACCCACACCATTGAAGGATTTTTCAAAAGAGATTCATGGTCTTCCTTTCATTTTTAGAGGAGCATGGGATGGTTCGGAATATGAAAATATATTTCCTTTTCTCGAAAATTGATATGCGCACTATATAACGAGAGACAATACATTCCCATTATAGCGTCGAATTCCACCAAGGGAAGTATTATGAGAATTTCTGGAAGAATCTTCCCACATACGCCAACTGTAGAAGAGTCAAACACTTGGGTTGCAATGATTTCACCACTTGGTGTTTTTATAGATATCTCAGCTTCAAGGTTTCAGGGCTTCGATTCTATAGTTCTAGAAAACTTGCAAGATAAGGAATGCATATAACCAGAATCAAATAAAACTTTTTTCCATTCTTGAGTGAATAGGAAGTGTACCTTGTACGACTTCATTATCATGCTCCACCTCCGCTGTAGTGATGGCATAATCCTTCCCTTGTTCCTTTGGCTTTGGTGGATGCTGAAATTGATTACCCTCGAGAACTCGAGGTTTAGTGAACTGGTTTGCATAGTGCCCAAGCTCCCTACAGTAGTAGCATTGAACCATGAGTGGTTCTCTCCTTTCATCGGCTAAATTACCCTTTTTTTTCTTGTCTTTTAGACACTCTTGAGCATGGTGTTATTCTTTCCCACAGTTAAATCATTTCCCTGTCCCTTTGAGGCAGTCCCTATAGTGCAACTTCCCACATTTTTGGCATGTGGGTCATTGATTTTTCTTCCCAGCCTTATCGTTAGATCCACCAGCTTTAAACGCCATCTTTCATTTCTTATCCCCATATCCATGGGACCATTCTCCAAACTCCATATCCAATTTCAGAGCACACTGAACAACTTATTAATAACTTCCAAAGTCTCGAATTGCAAGAGCCTTTCGAAGGTGTGGTTTTAATCCACTAAAGAATCTATCAATTTTGCTATCATGGTTGATAACAAAACCCGAAGCGTACCTTGCGAGCCTTGTGATATTTGCTTCATAGGTTGTGACAGATTCTCCAACTTTTTTCTTTAGCTCTATGAATTCTCTATCCATATTCGTGTGAAGAGTTCTTGGGATATACTTGTTATGAAACATTATCTTAAAGTATTCCCATTCCATCTCTTCAATTTCCTCCCTTGCCTTGGTGTTCTTAATCAAAGCCCACCATTGATCAACTTCTCCATCTAGAGGATAAAAGGCTAGAGTCACCTTCTCCGTCTCAAAATAGTGAAGCACATAAAAGATATTTTCCATGGAGTTGACCCACTGTTCCGCAACTAATGGATCAGAATATCCACAAAACGTCAGTGGTCGTTGCCGCATAAAACATTCGATAGCCAGTTGCTCCCTCTTCAGTGAAGGAGGAAGTTTCCCTTTATTATGGTTATTATTCATAACCTGAGATAATTGGGCAAGCATCGCCATGATATTTTGAACTCCACCTCCCAAATCATTGGGGACATCGTTCGGGAAATTGTTGCATTGGCCCTCACAAGAGTTGTTGGCCTGATTTCTCCTTGTTCCCACCATTTTCTAAAATAGAAAAGGTTAGAACTAAACATAAGTAAAAAAGTCATGAATAAATTATTAATTTAAAAAATTTATACCAAAAACCTAACATATGGGATCCCTAGGTAAATATTCTTGTGTGGATAATTGTACTTAGTCTCATGCTATAGGTTGTCCCTAGGGTTCACTAATCCAAATTACCAAATTAACCAAACCTTTCCTCTGATACCAACTATAGAGACTCAGAATTTTCTTACATTACTATTACATCATTTCAAAGATAAACAAAATAATAGTATTACACGTAGAGGATCCAAACGTTTAGTGTCTTGGGAAAACTAGGACCATACATGACAAATACACAACAAGCATGAATATTTATTTAAATTTCTTCTTTTCTAGATTCTTATTGGCACTTGTCCTCTCCTTAGTACATGTAGCCACCTGAGGATATACCTCAAAAGGGGTGATATAAAATCCCATTAAGAGGATATATAAGAACAATATATCATGGGGGGTGCATAATCCTAACATAGGCAAAAGATCATGAACATTCGAGGAGCATAAATAAATGACTTGAAATGTGGTAATGCATAAAAATGAAACATCATGTCTTAGTGGTTAACAACCACACATACTCATGAACCAAGCTAGAATATGGTTCACACATCCTTTCACATTTACTCATTAGATTCATAACTTTACCTAATGCATTGGAGCGCTGTATAATTCTGAGCACACCCATCACATTTAAAGATTCATATTGCGCTACATAATTTTGGGCACACCCGTCACATCATAACATTATCATTTATCATGCTTTCCACAATGAACATATAACATAAATTAACATAATTAAAGCATGAAAAATAACATGTTTCATCTCATAATAACACATTCATAAGATTTGGGTTCCCAAAAGAAAGAGGGAATAACATACATGTTACAAGAACCGTCCACCTTGAGTGAGAAGTAAAAGGGGTGTTCATAAAAGAAGAGTTCTTTTGGAAGACATTTTGATGGACATAAAAACTAGTGAAAAACATGTATATCCCAAAAAATCAAAGGCATTTATGGAAAAATGATCTTTGAGGAGTAACCATATCAAAAATGGAGTGAAAGAGGGAGAACCCGAAGGATGAAAGTTGGGTTCGAGAATTTCCCCTTACCTTGAAACCGAATGCTTCCTTCTCTTTAATGTCCTGTATAGTGACATTATATTAATTAATTAGAAATACAGAACCATGTTTACATAAATAGGGTTCATTCTGGTTTCATTATGTCATATTATGTTGCTTTGGATGACTTATAGAGTTTAAAAACATTGTTCAGGGATGTTTGTTTTTATGGTTTTTTCTTGGGTGGTTCACTTGTATTATTAAATTGAAGTTTGGGTGGAACATGGGTAAACATGCAGAAATTATATTAAAAGTTATGAGATTAAAGGATCTTGAATTATTTTATAATGAATTATATTAGATCCAGGTGGATGAATCATTAGATAAGAATTAAATGATGATTATTTGGGTTAATTTGGGCGGTTTTTCGATCACAACAAACTTGTTTTAACTTATCACTTTGTAATATAGCCATAGGTTATTTCCATAACATTAAATAGAACATAATACATAGAAAATATTATGGTTTAACCATAAAAATAGTTTCATGACCAGATCTGAAGGTAGAAATGGAAGAAGAAGGTATGCCATTCTTGAAGTTGATAAATTAACACCTCACGAACAACGTTCTATTTAACAAAATAAAAGGAAGAGGGAAAGGGGGTTGGATGATATAATATACCATTAGAATCATAAAATTACATTATGTGTATAATACTGGATTTACAATACAATTTGGATGTAGATAGGTGGGGAGAGATCACGAAATGAACTTGAACTTGAATGGAAATTAAAGGAGAAGAGGGAGGGAAATTACCTCTAGAATCCTCATCTTGAAAACCTCCTTGAGGGCCTAATCTTGGTCTTTTGATGATACCAAAAGCTCTTGGACGTGGGGGAGGGGCTAGGGAAGGTGTTTGGTCAGAGTTTCGAGAAGGTTTGGAGCTTGAGAGGTGTGAGGAAATGAGGGTGTGAAGGGTGGATTTTATAGTGGAGGGGAGAGGGGTTTCCTTAATATAAAATTCATTAGTTTATTAATTTCTCATAAGACAAGGAATAGTGAGTATTTAATGAACAAGAATAGTAATTTTAAAATTTAATCTAGAACCAAGTGGGATTACATCAGCAGAACATCACATATGACCCTATAATTAGCTTATTTAGCTTATTTTTTAAATTACGGTACTTCACTATTTATAAAAAATTCATGTATCTAAGAAAAATCCCAAAAATTTACCCCAAAATTTTTCCAATGTGTAGAATCCAAAAATGAATTCCATTTTCCAAAAATAATTTTCTAAATACTATTAATTTAATATTTAATTAAAATCATCATTTACTAAAAAAATAGTTTTTAAGATTAAAACTGATTTATAGTGCTTTCAAAAAATTACGTAGGGTCTAATAAAAGTATCTAAAATCTATAAGAAATTGATTCAATAAATTTTAGGGAAATAAATATTCTTTTAATTTAATTTATTAATTATAATTAATTATTTATGACTTACAAAATACCAAAACGTTTACCAAGGTCAAATTGTCACTTTCTAAGATGTCTAAATTTTATTTAATTATTAATAGTTAATGTTACTATTATGATGGATGATTTACTATTCATAAGTGTCATATTAATATTCATAAGGGTATGTTAGTATTCATAAGGGTAGGTCACTATTCACTATTTTTTTTGTTTCATTAGACTCGAAAAATCATCTTGAACACAACCGTGTACGTTAGATTTTCAAAATTCCAAACACATAAGTGAAAAACAAATGTATAAAGGTAACTTATCACTCAGTAGTTCATTATGTTGTGATTTCATGTTATTTTATGATATAAATATAATAAGGGAATTTCCATTGAAAAACTTTGGGTCGTTACATTTTCCCACCGAGATGCGTCCTTGCGACACGACCTAAAAGCCGTGCGGGCAAGTTAGTGCCACCCAAAGTGGATAGTATTGAGGTGCGGTGATTGAGCCCCTTTGGATTGTACCTCATATGTTGACGTGCGAGATGTTTGGGTTCAGTGTTTAATATCCCTATAACTATTGGTGACTCTTCCTGGGATGAGCATGGAGATGGAAATCCCATTACACACTCGTTCATGTTCCTTGTTGAGCATATATACATATACACCTGACTTCAGTTCCCACTCCTTGGGATCAGTTACTCTCCTTCTAGGAGGGGAGAAGATGTACGTGGTATGCCACGTGCTTTCTATGTTTATATCCCCTTGGTTGGACGAGTCCACTCTCCTACTATATGTTGCGAAGACTCAGCGAGAAGTTAGTATTCTCATCATTCTTAGATCCTTGCATTTGGATGAGTTTACTTCCTTCCTCTTATTGGGTTGCATTGCACTCTTTACTATACTCTTTTACTGTTCTGGTTCTGTCTACTTCTCACCCCTTTAGTGCCACCATTGTTGGTCTCTCGAGCTTTTGGGGCATCCTACTGAGTATCTTTATACTCACCCCTGCTTCGGCTTTGCCCGCACCTGGTGTGCCCTTGCAGATGATGGATAGGTCGATCATGACTACGGAAGAGCATAGAGGTCACAGGAGCTCGGAAAACATGCCATGGTCATGCTAGATTTTTCTAGTGGGTACCTATCCAATTCTTTCCTTTTGTTACCTGTTGCCGGGTTGTGGCACCTTTGCGGTTGGGCACGTGTTTTTCCCTTTTTACTATTCAGTTTACTTGTCACTACTTTCAGCACTTTACTTTCTCTTTTTATTTGTTGATGCATGACTGTGGTAGGGTTATTGCTGTTTGTCCTGTGGTTTTCTTTTTTAATCTTCACGTCTTCATCGAGTGGGTTGTGTTTGTGTGTACAGGTACTTAGGCGAAGTCCTCCCCAAGATTTTTACACCGTTGGTGCCGGTTACCAGCCTCTGGCCTGTGGAGGCAGGCTTGAGGTAGTTGCGAATTAGGACCGATAGGGCCAGGTCGTTACAACTTCAGTAATTATTATTATTTACCTTGGTTAAATGGTAAATATGGTAAATAAGGGTAAACAAATAATATTATAAAAAATTAAAACTGACCTTAAATATTTACTAATTCTATTGATGAGATATTTCTGACTATGGGCATCCTTGGGTCTATTTTAGGACCCCATGGATCCGCTTGGGAGTGATAATGAAAGGTTATAATAAATAATTTAAAGTAAAGAGAAACATAACATAAACAAGTATCATTCCACTAAAACAATTTTTATATGGGTTTATATATGTGATTAATTCTATTATAATTAGAAATTAGAAATATAAAAATATTTACTACATCATGATACTTTATTTATAATTTTTAGACATTAAATAAATAAATTTAAATATGCCAGAATGATGATGTAATGATTCCTTAATTGATAAAGGATTCAAATAAATGATATTATGAATATTAAAATGAACATTATTTGACTTAATTAATGTCATCCATGAATTATATAGGTAAATATTATATGTTTTTATTGATTCAATGATTTTTTCGATGTAATCGTGTTGTTTTGAATTTTTAAAAAAGTCAAGTATGAATAGTTTCCAAAATTGACATAATTCATAACTTAGAATATAAAATAGTTCATTAAATGATATTAAATTCATAAAAATATTAGATTCAGCCAAATAATAACATGATATCACTCTAAGATGAAAAAGGGTAAAATAAGTGTTGAACAAAAAAGATAAGGATAAAAAAATATTAACAACTTGTCTGAAGATTACTGGATGATGGTTATTCGAACTAAAATAACCTAATATTAGCACTAAAATAGTTTTTTTACCATTTTTAATTGAAATTGAATTTATAATAAATTCATATTTCAAGACTTTCCTAAAGTCCCCCTCCTCCCTCTTATAAAATCGCACCACCTCTACCCACTTACTCACACATATAGAGCCCATTGGATCATCAAAATTATGCTCAAATAATCTCAAAAAATCCCTTATTTACTCTTAGAAGCTTTAAATTGGGAATAAGGAAATTCTAGAAATCCTTTTGGCTCAAATCAAAAGAAGTTACCCGATCTAGAGGTAATGTCTTCTCTCAAGTTCCTATCCTTTATTTTCCTTATCAACTACCTAAGATATTCATATTCTTTTATTACATAAAACAATAGTATAATAATAAAATAGTATGTTATTATGATAATGATTCTAACTACACTTACACAAACCTCCATCTAATGGATACAAACACAATGTTTCTGTGTACGGTGAACTATTGCCTCAAGAAACGATGATTGCACAATTTTCTCCTACCACCTCTCATGATGGAGATTATGATGAAAATATATTTATATATGATATATATTATATTTAATTTGTTTCTTTGATTCTTTAATTTTTATTTAGATCATACATTTATTATTTCTATAATGTGTAAATACGGTAATTTCATTTAAGGAAGTGTGGACTACCACTGTCACGAAGGTGACTACAAAGGTAAAGAACCAAAGAAAAGAAAAAAAAGCAACTGAAACTATCCCAACGTCTGAGATAGTATGGCTGCGTACGATCCCTAAAGTCCTCCTAGAAACCTGAAATAAGTTTTATATACGTAGGGTGAGCATACAAGTATACTTAGTAGGGAAAACCAAAGACTCTTGGGCTCAAGTGGGGAGGCATTCTAATGCCCCATGGAAAAAGAGATAGCCAAAGCACCTAGCAAGGAAAACTATCCACCAAAGCCTCACCAAGGTACAATCCCCAAATAACACAAGTCAAGTAATGTATAGTAATAGCAAATCGATATTTGGGTACCCCGCACCACTTTCCCACTGGTTATTGAAGACATCCTATGCATCAAACCAATCCCGCCATTCTCACCACAGTCCCACTACCACACCCCGCCCGCTCACACCTAGGCCACAACCACACTTCCCACCCGCAAACACCTAGGCCACAACCACACATCCCGCTCGCAAACAACTGGGCCAAAAACACCATGCGTAACCATGCCTCCAAACACCAGGGCCAGAACAACTACTTCCACGCCCGAAGACACCTGGGCCTCATCCCGAAGACTCTTGGGAAACAATCCGCCTGCACACACCTGGTCCAACCACCACAACAACCCTGCTTGAAGAATATTGGGTTATAATGGACCTTAGGTCATCACAACCTGCCCGAAGAGTCATGTGAAATTTTGGAAAGAGTGCAGAAAAGGGGATAATAACTAGCCACTCATAGGAGTGTTGGGAAAAACACCCTCCCCCATGAAATGGGGGTGTTCGGCACTAAGTGATAAACTTGGGTGGGGTGTGAATAAGAAACATAAAAACTATGGATATCTATATAGGTAATAAGCACTCATCCCAACCTAGGGTTTCCAAAGCCAACCTAAGAGCAACACCGTTGTTACTATCCATTCATAAAAGAAGGAACAACATTGACGACCAAGTCACAAATCATTCCCAAAACCAATTCCCCGCTTAAACCATTCTTATTTTCATGTTCAATTGATCCCATTTAGGTGAATTATACACTATTGGGAAAATAACTGGCATAACCACAAGCCAGAGAAAGAGAAAAAACCAAACATCAATTTAAGCATTCACACCCTGTTCTCTTGTGAAGTCACAACAACAAAGGGATCAGTGAGATCCCTCGAAGTACTAGAACCAAACCAAGCCTCTAGATACAGCCCCACACAGCTTTATATTCACCACCAACAACCATGCCACAATAGAGGATCCCATACCTATTCACATCACCCCATAAGCATCGACCAGAACAAATAGACATGCCACCAAGGCAGAGAAAGTAAGTTTCTAGACTGAAGTACATCATTCACAAAGTTTTCTTCTTTCTGTTTTGTAAATCGGGGTGATCACACATGGATTTTTGTTCACTGGACATTCATTAAATCTACCAAGATTTTGTTATTAACCAAATTCGCATGTTGGATCCATTCAATCATCACATAAGACAAGGGTTCATTAGTGCGCAAGGAAAGACTACCAACGACCATGATTTTCAGTGAGCATAATCCCATACAGTTCACAACATATAGAAATTATAAATGAGTACAATAGAATTGTCAAATTCAACCCATCATTTTTAACATTCTGTTTATTATATTTTTTGAGATTTGGGTTCATCCATTCCTATAGAAACAGTAGTGTACCCACCCCGCATGATACACAGTAAGGATAGACGAAGGAAAAATCACTACTTGTTTGATCAAGGATCGAAGTTCTTCTCCACGTACCAAGAACTAGGAATACACAACTTGCAGTGGAGGAACTCCGAGGACTCCAAGGACGAGTAGAAAACTCCAGCATAGGTGCACCACAAGCCTCTAGAAGGAGGGACTCCAAGTGCACCAGGGATAAGGAAGAAATCCAGCCATGAAGGGGAAGGAAGAAACTCTAGCGTGATATAGAGATGAGATCCCTTTGTTAAGGGATATGGAAATTTGAAAGCTTTAAAGTCGTATCGTGGTTTCCTATGTGGTTGGGAGGTTACACATGATGAGATAAATTATTGTTCAATGATTCCCATTGGGGTGGTTTCATAATGGCTGTGTGTTAAACCGTTTCTTTTAAAAGGAGGAAAAACGTGCAACAAGGGCAGAACTGGAAGGTATGGGGAAGGGATTGACACTAAGGAATAACCACACATTTTGGTAAGTTTATGGTTTGACCGAATTTTGGGGGATTTTAGATATTATTTATGGGCTTTAAATGGCTTTGAAAGGTGGAATTAAATCATCTTTATGCTAAAAGATCAGTTGCGGGAGAGGAAAAAGTCGGAAACTGGAAAAAGAACGAAGACCGCTTGGTGAGGACACAGTGCCACCGTCACAGAGCAACCCTCATGGTGCAACTGTCATGGTGTCACCCTTACGATGCCACCTTCAGGGTTTCACCCTTACTGTTCCACCATCACGGTGTCACCCTTACTGTGCCACCGTCACCGGTGCCACCGTGACTGGTGTGTGACCGTCACGGTGCCACCGTGACTGGTGTGCCTCCATCACAGTGCCACCGTAACTGGTTCCCCTGTAGCTGGTGCCACCATTTTCTGTGGAGACGTGTTTTGGAAAAGTAATGGACAAGGTGGATCCGAGCCATTACATCTGATACCTCTCAAACTATTCTCACCCTCGAGAATCAAAACTAGACACGAAGAAAAGAGGGTTTCCGAATAACCACCTCGAAAGATACCTATCAAGAGTGAACCTTATCGACATCTAGGGACACCTTTCCCTCGAGTAACCAGGCAACATTCGAAGGTAAATCTGTCTAGTTATATGGGTTTGGGAGTTTCTTCCTCCATGTCAAGATACTATCCACTTTGGGTGGCACTAACTTACCCGCACATGTTTAATCTCATCCACCTTAATGCGTCTTGATTAGGGATCAGGTACTCCCCTCCCCATAGTCAGGAATCTTCACACACATCCACATAATAAGGAAAACTGCACTTTCCATATTTAAAAAAGTAAAGAATTCCATCACCACAAGTACAAAAAAAAAAAAAACTCAAAACAACTTTAGGTACTGGACACACATCTGCGTCTCCCATTCCCAGGTACTTTCCTCGAGCCCTCCATGCCTCCATAACACACGAACCAAAGGAATGGTCCATCCACGGAGCACATTATCCTTATAATCCTTGATTCTCACAGGCATTTCCACAAACGTCACGTCGGCCTTAATGACCAGCTTTCCCTAGTCGAGGATGTGTGAATCGTCGTGTAGATACCATCGGAGTTGTGACACATGGAAGACGTCATGTATTCTCAGTAGTGGCGGTGGTAGCGCTAGCTGATAAGCCACTTCTCTGACCCGCCACAACACTTCAAAGGGTCCGATGAACCTTGGAGAAATCTTACTCCCCTTACTGAACCTCCGTTGTCCACGCTGAGGGGAGACCTTCAAGAATACATGGTCCCGGACCTCAAACTCCAAGGGTCTCCTCCTATTATCCGCATATGACTTCTACAGGTCTTGAGCCACCTTCATCCTCTCCCATATAAGATGAATCTTCTCCGTCGTGGTCTGAACCACCTCCAAGACAAGAACACCTGTTTCCCCAACCTCGGTCTAGCACACGGGTGAGCGACTGGCCTTCCATACAAGGCTTCGAACAGAGCCATGACAATGGTAGAGTGATAGCTATTATTTTAGTCAAACTCTACCCAAGGATAGTGTCTCACCCACGATCCCCCAAAATCCAGAATACATGCTCATAGCATATCCTTCAATGTCTGGATGGTGCACTCTGCCTATCCATCTGACTGGGGATGGAAAGCAGTGCTAAGACGTAGATGGGTGCCAAAATCATGCTACAATCCTCTCCAGACTCATGAGGTAAACCGTGCATCCCTATCCGAGACTATGGACCATGGAACTCCATGCAACCGCACCACCTCATCCACGTACCTCCATGCTAAGGCATCCACTACTCCCGACTCCTTGATCGCCAGAAAGTGAGCCAATTTCGTCAACCGGTCCACCACTACCCAGATAGCGTCGCAACCTCCTTGAACCATTGGTAGCCCTGTGATGAAATACATTGAGATTTCATCCCACTTCCACTCGGGGACGTCTAAAGGATGCAACAAGCCACCTGGAACATGAAGTTCCCAATCAGGATCCAAGTATCACTGAGAGGGGGAGGGGGTGAATCAGTGATATCTTTTTCTTTTTAAGTTTCCCACTTTTTTGAAACAACCTTCGCCTCTTGTTAAAGAGTTTATTCCCTGATGAACACACACATCCACAGGAACACAAGATTTACAAGGTTCACTACTCAATAAGAGTAGCTACGTCCTTGGTATGGTACAGAAACAATCCAGTACCACACAATCCACTAGAAAACAATCCTTTGATGTGGAATACAATGAGTAGGATATACTCTTACACTCATGCAGCACTTTGAAAACAATCCAATAGTGCGTGTGCTCCCTCTTAGCACAAATAGGGTGACACAATGTTTCAGTTCTTCTTTACAATTGAACAGATGTATTCTCTGAAGTACAAATCTTCACTTTCTTACCCAGAATCCGGTAAGAACTCTCTTATGCACAACTGAATACGTGCGAAGAACCCAGATATTTCACGCAGCCTTTAGGGTGCCTTGCGCGCAATTCGAATGGCTTGCGCGTAAAAACCCCTTTTGGCGGGAAAAACGTTTTCGCGCAACCTTCCTTTTGCACGCAACTTTTTCTCTTTTCGCACAACTCACTTAGCGTATAATTTATGCACACCAGAGCTCGGGATTTCTTCTAAGTGTCGAGCATTAACAAATGAGAAGGGTTAGCCTCATATTTATAGGCATTTTTGACCCCGCGTGAAAAACACTAATCCGCGCGTAAAACCTCCTTCAAGCACGTAAAAACTCTTTTATGCAACTTCATATTTCGCGCCAAGCTTCAATATTTCACGCACATCATGCCTTTTCCATTTTTCATACTTCTATGCATGAAGCACTAATTTCGCGCAAAATTCCACACCGTGTTCCATATTGCGTGCAAACCCAATCTTTCCCGCCACATCATATTTCGCGCACTGCTCCAATTTTTCACGCATTTCATGCCTTTGCCAATTTTCGAGCTTCTGATCTCAAACCAAGTTTTGCGCGAAAAACATCATTCCTCTATTTCTTATATCCTGCATATTTTTCGTGCAACCCACTACTATTTTGCGCATCCTGCAGATTTTTCGTACAACGCGCTACTATTTCGCGCACCACTTTATTTTTTTCTCGCAACCTGCCTAATTTCCACGCACTCCATTCCTTTGTCATTTTTCGATGTTCTGATCTTGAATCATGCCTTGCACGCAAAAATATAAACCATATTCAATCATTCATGCTTCATCCATTGCCAAAAACATTTCTTCATCTCCCGATTTTCAGGCCCTAAAATTTGGCAAACACTGGAAAACGGCGCCACCTGAAACTGTGCTTTTCTGCCGTCCCCAGATTGTTCATTGCTTTGTCATTTTCTCTCTTCACTGCTTCCCATAACCATTATTCTTCTCTTATCATGAATCCCACTATCGTGATATTTATCCTTTGATAGATCAGCTTTAGCATCGTCAGAGTTGCAATGGGAACTGAAACTTCCCTCTCCCCCAACAGCATCATTCCTTCCAATCAAAACTTTATATGACTAACATCATCATTTCTCCCCCTTTACTTCATAAGTCTTGCTCCACAAGTTCTCCTAACTCATGACATGTGTGAAATACATACCAGCAATGCATCGTCTGATTTATGATCCCTCTACAAAGTGAATTGATTTATCTTCTTTGACAACAAAATACAACACTCTGCCAAGGCTAACTCTTCAAACTTTATTCTCCATTCAACTTGGTCCCAACAGATCACGGTGTTCAGCCTTCACCTGATAACACACTAGTCACCTAGCCACAAACTCTTCCACCGCCCGCTTTACCCCAGGCCACCAGAACTGACCCCTCAAGCCCCGGTACATTTTTGAAACTCCCGGGCACACTACTAGGGGTGATTTATGGAACTCACCGAGAACCCTCTCGTGCATCGCCTCTAGAACAAACAACTTCACTCAAAAAAGAATCTGATTCTAACCATCCTCTGTCCACCCCTTCCAGAGCATCGCATGGGTTAACCTGGTCACACATAACTTCACTCACTATGTCTCCCCAAAAAGACTTGTGAACCTTCTACAGTAGATAAGATTGCACTGTCGTATGATACATGTAACCTCTACCACCATCCATCCTCGTATCCAGGTGTAGGGTAGCAAACTCCTAAATCACCTTCCAAACATCTGCTGATTCTCAAAAAACATCCTTCTGCAACTTCCTACTCAAGGCATCGGCCACCACATTCCATTCTTCTGCGATGTAGGAAATCCCAAAGTCGTAGTCCTGAAGGAACTCCATCCACCTTCACTGCTGCGAGTTCAGGTCCCATTGGGAGAAGATATACTTCAAGCTTTTGTGATCCATAAAGACCACAAAGCGATCCCCGATGAGGTAATGCATCCCCAACTTTAGTGCGAACATGACCGCCATATGCTCTAGATCGTGGGTGGCATAATTACGCTCATATGGACATAACTCTCTAGACCCATAAGAGATCACCCCTTGTCGTTGCATCAGCACACACCCAAGGCCTTGTCCTAAAGAATCACATAACACCTCATACGCCACCCCTTATTCTGGAAACCTCAGCATTGGGGAACATACCAACTTCTCCTTCATATAGCTAAAGGCTACCCGACACTGCACATTCCACACGAAAGCCTGGTCCTTCTTGGTCAAAGCTGTCAAAGTTGCGGAAACTCGGGAGAAGTTGGGTATGAACCTCCGGTAGTAACCTTCCAGTCCAAGGAAACTATGAACCTCTGCCATGTTCTTGGGTGCTTCCCAAGAATCATATGCCTTGACCTTCGATGGGTCCACCGCTATTCCCTGATCGGACACCACGTGCCCAAGGAGGTGCACTTCTTGCATCCAGAACTTGCACTTGGACAACTTCTCCTAGATTTGGTGCTGTTGGAGGACCTCTAAAACCATTCTAAGGTGCTCAATGGGATCCTCCTATAATATTGAGTAGATTAGGATGTCGTCAATAAATAGGACTATGAACCGATACATGTATTTTCGGAAGACAGAGTTCATGAGCCCCATGAACACAGCTGGAGCGTTCGTAACGCCGAACAACATGACCACAAACTCAGAGTGCCCATATCTGCACTTGAAGGAAGTCTTTGAGATGTCAGCCTCTTTCAACCATAGCTGGTGATATACTGACCTTAGGTCAATCTTAGAGAACCACCCTGCCCCTTTTAACTGGTCAAAAAGGCCGTCTATCCTTAGGAGAGGGTAACAGTTATTGACCGTTACCTGGTTCAGTCTTCAATAGTCTATGCACAGTCTGAGACCATCGTCTTCCTTCATTGTGAATAAGACTAGAGCACCCCATGGTGATGCACTTGGTCTAACAAAAACCATCTTCATCAGATCATCAATCTTAATTCGCAACTCCCGCAACTCGGAGGGTTC
The DNA here is from genome assembly GCA_963277665.1 of Viscum album. Classification (NCBI taxonomy): domain Eukaryota; kingdom Viridiplantae; phylum Streptophyta; class Magnoliopsida; order Santalales; family Viscaceae; genus Viscum; species Viscum album. Next base: position 1,852,524,438 of record OY728156.1, read on the forward strand.
CATCTGGTAGGGAGCCATCGAAATCGGACGGGCATCAGGTTGCAAGTCTATCCCGAACTCAACATCACGTTGAGGGGGTAGAGTCGCCACCTCCTCAGGAAGACATCTATAAACTCACTAAAGATCCATGGGACTTCCACCATTTTTTCATCCACCAATTCCACTAATAGTTCAGCTAACAATGAAAGGAGGGGCTCCTCTCGCCTACTGCTTTTCTGGAAACCCCGCTCGCCGATGAAGGTTACACGTTAGCTGCCCAAATCTGAAAACACAACCCTTCCTCGGAAGCATTCAATGATGGCACATATAGAGAACAACCAGTCAATTCCTAAGATGACATAATATGGATGTATTTTCAATAGTAGAAGATTCTTGATAGACTTATGTGGCCCTATCAACAGTTTACACCCTCAACAAACATAATACAAGTCGATCTGAACTCCGACTGGTGTGCTCAATACCAGGGGCCCTGAAAGTCTCTTAGCATCTAAACCCATAGAACGGGATATACTGGGTGCAACAAAAGGAGTGCAAAGCTTATGTATTAAAAAAGGAATAGGCAAGAGTAATAAACAAGATGATCGTACCTCGGCCGACATCTGGCCCTACTGGGACTACTGCCTCTGCGGCGTGCAACTGCCCACACCCAGTTCCTCTGCCTCTCGGCTGTCGGCCACCTCCCTGACTAGACCCTTGTCAAGGTCCTTGAAGTGCATCTTGAGGTCGTCCTCCTACTACAATGCCTACCCTCGGAGGAGCAGAAGCTTGCTTCCCCAGCTGCTACTGCTGAAAGGGCATAACTGAAAACTGCTACTGCTGAGGTGGGATCTGAACATTCCAACCCTCTCTGTATTGTACTGTGTTCGGGCACTGATTCTGAAGGTGCACATGGATTCCATAGATGAAGCATCTCATCCCTAGGCCTGAAAGGAAAGGGCGAGGGCTCAGAGATCGGAACTGGAACTGCTGAGGCCTGCTTCCTGCTGGTCAAAACCTTGAGGGTCCTGATGCTGGAGGCCTACTGCTGATAGATTTCCCCTTCGAGGAGACCAAATGGATTCCCGATTGCAATACACCTCCCAGTGTGTGCATCCTTTCCACCACTTCAGCCTTCTTCTGGACCTCCAAGTACATCGGTAGGTTGGAGGGAGTAACATCAAACTGGAGAGAAGGTAGAAGTGCCTCTTCCAAACGTCTCACCTAAGACTCCTAATCCAGAAAGAGGTTAGGAGAAAAGCGAAGGAGATCCTTGAACTTTATCCCCAACTCTCTCACTGATATACTCCCCTGCTAGAGGGAGATTAGTTCCTACCTCTTCTCATCCTTCATCGTGGAAGAGAGGAATTCCACTTAGAACTCCGTCTCGAACTCAGCCCACGTAACCTCAGTCACCCTCTTCTCCCTAAGATAAAGCATCCACCACTGATGCACTGCTCCACGCATCTGGCTTATAGCCAGAGGAACCCAATACTCCATTGGAGCCCTTATCAAGCTAAAAGCTATCACCAGCTGTTCTAGCCAGCCCTCTGTCTCCATGTATGAGATGCTACCCGCGTACGCCCCGAGGGTCTTCCACTGAAAGGAACGAAGCGTCCTCTACCACTTATCATCCTCCTCCTCTTGGTCAGCCCTCTGCCAATCAGCCAAGTCAACCTCCTAGGCCTCGATCGCCCGCACTACTCGTGGTCCTCTCCCAGGTGTCATAGCTGTAAGGTAAACAATGAATGCCTAAGCCTGAGTAGTGTAGAATATTGTTATTAAATTTTCTTATACTTCTTATTCATTTTAAATCCCAAAAATCCCATGAAACACAAGAACACAAGTCATTATGATGCAATCACCTTACCTAGGGTCTCTACCCTACAATCAGTGTAGACTTACGTGGTAATTCAGTAGGCCCATAGTCCTTGCATCAAATCATGGCAGGCCCTAAAATCCCATATCCTAGCCGGTCTTCCCAGGCCTATTTCATGCACAAAGATCACCCAACACTGTTTCCCTACCATCCCATGAAATCCTCACAATTCCTAACCCTAGACTCCATCCTATCTAACCTCACTTTGATACAATTCTGTCACGACTTGACTTCATCAAGATGATGTAAGGTACATCATATTTCCAAACCCTTCTTTATTCAAGTTGAAGGAGAGATAATGACCCCCAATACTTCCCTTCAATAGGCCTCGGAGTTGCGACTAGCACCATGGGTATAGAATCACCCAAAAGATGGAAGGTATTACCCTTTTTCTTTATTAGGATTGAGAGATAATATAGTAAATCCCAACAAAACAAAAACTAGGGAGGGGGGGGGGGTAAGAGTAAAGCCAAAATAAAACCATTCCCATATGCATGTTACCAAAGTAAATAACACAAAGTAAAAGGAGACTACAAAGGTAAAGTACCAATGAAAAGAAAAAAAAACTGAAACTATCTCAACGTCCGAGATAGTATGGCCCCGCACGATCCCTAAAGTCTTTCTGGGAACCTGAAATAGTTTTATGTACATAGGGTAAGCATACAAGTATACTCAGTAGGGAAAACCAAAGACTCTCGTACACATGTGGGGAGGCATTCTAATGCCCCGTGAAAAAATAGATAACCAATGCATCTAGTAAGGAAAACTATATATCCAAGCCTCACCAAGGCACACTACCCAAATAACGCATGTCAAGTAATGTACAGTAATAGCACATCGATATTTGGGTACCCCACGCCACTTTCCCACTGGTCATTCAAGACATCCTACACATTGAACCAATCCTACCATTCTCAACGTAGTCCCACTTCCACACCCCGCCCGCACAAATCTTGGCCACAACCACATATCCCGCCCCCAAACACCTGGGCCACAACCCCCAAACGTAATGAAGCCTTCAAACACCTAGGCCAGAAAAACTATTTCTACGCCTGGAGAAACCTAGGCCTCATCCCGAAGACTTTTGGGAAACAACCTACCGGCACACACCTGGGCCAACCACCACAACTACCCTGCCTGAAGAATATTGGGATATAATGGACCTCAGGCCATCATAGCTTGCCTGGAGAGGCTTGGGCTATTTGGGAAAGGGAGAAGAAAAGGAGCTAATAACCAGCCACTCATAGGAGTGTTGGAAAAAACACCCTCCCCCATGAAATGGGGGTGTTCATCACTAAGTGCTCAACTTGGGTGGGTCACGAATAAGTAACATAAAAACTACAGATATCTATATAGGTAACAATCACTCATCCCAACCTTGGGTTTCCAAAGAAAACCTAATCACAACACCCTTGTTACTATTTATTCATAAAAGAAGGCACAACACTCACGACCAAGTCACACCTCATTCCCAAAACCAATTCCCCATTTAAACCATTCTTGTTTTCATGTTCAAGTGATCCCATTTAGGTGAATTATACACTACTGGGCAACTAATCGGTATAACCAAAAGCCATAGAAATAGAAACAGCCAAACAAAAATTTAAGCATTCTTACCCAGTCCTCTTGTGAATTCACAACAACAAAGGGATCAGTGAGATCTCTCAATGTATTGGAACCAAACCAAGCCTTGAGATACATCCCCACACAACTTTAGATTCACCACCAACAACTGTGCCACAACAGAGGATCCCATCCCCATTCATATCACCCCATAAGAATTTAGAAGAACAAACAGACATGCCACCAAGACAGGGAAAGGATGTTTTTAGACTCAAATACATCATTCACTAAGTTTTCTTCCTTCTGTTTGGTTAACCGGGGTGATCACACAAGGATTGTTGTTCACTAGACATTAATTAAATCGGGTGAGTTTACATGATTAACCAAATTACCATGTTGGAGCCATTCAATCATCACAGAAGACAAGGGTTCATTAGTGTGCAAGGAAGGACCACCAACGACCATGATTTTCTGTGATCATAATCCTATACAGTTCACAACATATAGAAATTATAAAAGTGTACAACAGAATTGTCAAATGAAACCCATCATTTTTAACAGTATTTTTATTATCTTTTCAAAGGTTTGGATCCATATATTCCCATTGAAACATTAGTGTACCCACCCCGCATGATACATAGTAAAGAGAGGCGAAGAAAAAATCCCTACTTGGTTGATCAAGGATCAATGTTCTTCTCCATGCGCCAAGAACTGGGGATGTGCGACTTACAGGGGAGGAACAACTGGGACTCCAAGGATGAGCAGAAAAACTCTAGCACAAGCACACCACAAGCCTTGAAAAGGAGGGAATCCAAGCACACCAGGGAGAAGGAAGAAATATGGCCAAGAAGGGGAATGAAGAAACTCTAGCGTGATATAAATATGAGATCTTGTTGTTACAGGATATGGAAATTTGAATGCTTTAATGTCGGATCGTGGTTTCCTAGGCAGTTGGGAGGTTACACACGATGGGATTAATTCTTATTTAATTATTCCCATCGGGGTGGTGGAATAATGGTTGTACGTTAAACTATTTATTTTAAAAGGAGGAAAAACAGGCAACGAGGGTGGAATTGGATGGTATAGGGAAGGGCGTGACACCGAGGAAAAACCACACATTTTGGTAAGTTTAAGGTTTGCCCGACTTTTGGGAGATTTTAGAGATTATTTATGGGTTTTAAATGGCTTTGAAAGGAGGCATTAAATCAACATAAGCTAAAAGATAAGTTGTGGGAGTGGAAAAAGCAGGAAACTGGAAAAAGAACGAAAACCGCTCGGTGAGGAAACAGTGCCACTGTCAAGGTGCCACCCTCACGATGTCACACTTACGGTGCCACCGTGACTGGTGTGCGACCGTCACGGTGCCACAATCATGGTGCCACCGTCACGGTGCCACCCTGACTGGTGTGTATCCGTCAAGGTTCCACTGTTACTGGTGCCCCCGTAACTGGTTCCACGATTTCGATGGATCCATGTTCAGGCAATGTAATGGTCCAGGTGGGTCCGAGCCATTACAACCACCACCTCAAAGTGATATGATTTGTTCATGCTATAAATGGAATGTATACAGGATGGTTTTGTTAATCCTATGATAAATACATGATATAAATATTATACTGGTATTATAATATACATTTATATCATTTTATTATTAATATTTTAATATGAAAAAAAATAAAAGTAGCGTTTATGCGTACGTACGACCTTCTATGTCATGAATAGTGAATTTAATTTATCATATCCAAATATTATGGAAATTATAAATACATAAATACTGGATATATATGATATTAAAATCATTAATAATATTCTGGAGATGATATACTTTTAACCACATGGACAATTGAAATCAAATAAGTTCATTTTCGACTCAAATACCGAATATCGACAAACCAACCAATATAAACTTAAATAATTTTTTAATTTTTATAATATGATGATAAGTAATATAAAATGAATAATAAACTTGAAAAAGGTTATAAAAAAAGAATAAGTTAACATATTTCTATTATTCAGGAACATAAGGAATAAATCAGAAACGTCGGTCTTAGGGTAAGGGAATTTCTTAACCTAATTTAAATTCTTTTGGTTAATTTTCTACTTCTTAATTATGTCAAGTGATGATTAAGTGAGAAATAAAATTATATATCCTATCCTGTCTTTATACATTATTTATGTGTATTTATCGTTAATACACATAATTATTTTATTTTATTAACAAAATGATAATTGTAAGAGAATTTCTAAATATAATTTCCACTCATTGGGTTTTACGCATACTTAGTTGATTATATTATGCCAAGATTATGTGTTGAATCACTTTTTATTTGTTTATGTTGTAATTTCCACTTCATTTTGTGTGGATATACTATTTCTACACATAATCACCCCATTTATAATTTCTTACATCACTTATACAAACTTTTTAATAAATATAAACACAATCTCTATTCATTGAGTTAAATATCCATATCATTGATTTTATTTTTCTAAGAATATATGTGAATGAAATATGATTTTGTACACTTAATATCCACTTATATTAGGTGTATTTATATTTTTCACACATAATTATGTAATTGATTTATCCTTATTATAAGGATACTATCTTTATAATGATTTCATCTCAATTTACATTCCATTGAGAATTATTTGTAGTTATGCTCCAATTCACTTTTATATGGTGTATATACTACCATTTTACATATTATATCATGAATACACTTATTCTAATGATACTATAAGTTTTGTTTAATTTTATTCTTTAATTATTTTTATTCAAGTATTTTCCCAAGTGGTAAAGGACTCTTTTACAAAAACATCATTTTAAATGTTTTAAAGATCTATTCTTCTAAATATTTCTAACCATTTTTTTTGTTTTCAAAATTGGTTTTAGGAATTAATTATATATACAATGATTTTTTAAAATTTTAGTTCCTTTAAAAATTTCAAATTTTTAGGGGATACTTTGATTCAAAAATATCTTTAATAAATGTTTTAAATATTATTTGGAAATTGATTTAATATTTCAATATCATGAATTTATTTCTTGTGATTGATGAGTGAAATTTTGATAATTTCAATATTTTATGTGTTATGATTATGTAATGGTACTTGTACATTTAACGATTGGTTACATGATAAAACAAATATGGGTAGTTCCATGATAAACCTTGGGTGGTTGAGCCTGTGATTTCGATCCAATGCATTATGTAATGTGATAGAGGTAATTGATAAAGTTTCTTCTAAGATATTTAGGAAGTATTCTATTATGGGCATTCCAAACATAACCATAAATATTACCCTTTATATAGATGGGAAAGCTGGAATGTAAGTATGATATGGATTCCATAAGTTACCTTTATGTTTTATGATATCTATGAAGTTTTGTAGGAATCTTATGATTACATGATGTAATCTGAGTAGTTTAGGTTTTATGGGTGATAAGTATGATTTTGTGAAAATGTTTTCATGGGTTTTAAATATTCATCGAATAATAGTTTTATTTCATATTTTATATTCATTAATGATATTTTTATACACATCCCATGTTTTGGAAATGTTTTTATAGAGTATAAGTAAGGTTAAGAGAAATAAATAATTCAAGAAGACATTTATGAAAAAAATAATTTATGTTTTATTTAAGGAGTTTTACAATTGTAAAAAATATTGAATGGAGTATAATTGTATTCTTTGTAATTTTTTTTGATATGTAATGTTATAGTTATGGAATAATTCTCTAAAACTCTAAAATTGAAAAGATTAACAATGTGAATTGTTGACTGATCTGAAGATTATGTAATGTTTAAGGCTGGGGCCCTATAGTTGGTATTAGAGGAATGGTTTAGAAAACATTGGAGATTAGGATGTTTTCTTAAGGGTTAGGGATATCATCATGGGTTTATAATGAAATGTTATATTATAAGTTCAATGTCATAAAAACCACTTTTGAGTCATTATGATTTGGAATATTAAGGTGACTAATTGAATTTTTGAATACATTCACCTTTGGGGAAATTGTGGGTTATTTTTTTGTGATAAAATTTGAGAGTTATGAGATAAAATTTGAGTTTAAAACATTTTATGGTTATTTTTTAGAATTTTAAATCATTTTTTAATGTTATTATAATTATATAGTTTTTGAAAAAGGACAACAAGAAGACCATGTGACAACCTATTGTGTCGGAAAAAGCTATTGGAATAAAGGACACAACAAAAGTGTGACTGTGATTTATTCCCTACCATTGGACTATATGAAGTCTCTGGTTTGTATGACTTATTATTTTTAGTTAAATGATTATATAGATCAAGAATAAGTTGATTTTTGGAACTTATGTTTTATCAAATTGATATCCTTATTGTAGTAAAATGATTTGGTGATTATGTGATAAATGTTATTTTAGAAGACGTTCACTGTTTTGAAAAAAAATATATGAATAAGGAAATAAAATAATATCAGATTTAATTTTAAGAGTAATGGATGAATTTTATTTGGGAAGAATCTAAGAATTTTTTGTGGACATATAGTGATATGGGGTATTTATTGAAATGATTAACTTATCATGGATAATATATGATTAGGTTAATTAATTTTAAGTTTGAGAAATTAAGAGTACTAGATGTTATTTAGAGATAATTGTTTAGAGTTATCAGGGAATACCATGTGATCAGATCCATAAAAAATTTGGGTTTCAATCATATTTTGGATTATTTTTAAGAATTTTAAGGACACTTGTTTATTGGAAAATATTTTTATAACTTTGGTTATTGTTGATTGAATTTTTTAGATTAAGAGTAGTATTTATTTTGTATAATAGATTACTCTTTTTAGGGATTATATTATCTTTTACTAAACATTTTGGTTTTGGGTTAATGTCTAAATATAGGGGAAATATATAGATAATATTTTATGGATTATAATATTCTCTAGAATTTGATTCTAGAGCTTCAGGTGTGACCAAGTCATCTTGAATACTCATCATTTGAAGAAACGATTAATTGCATGTAGATATTTATTAAAGAATGAAAAGATAATTTAAATGTTAGTATGTTTCCTTATGTTCTTATTTTATGTAGTAAAATACTTCCTCAACTTTATTAAAATTACCTTAAAACAAAAAACATTTTTAATTTAATTTTCTTACTGGGAAATCAAAGACTGTTTAACCCATCACAAGTTTATGGTTTTCTGGTTGTTAACTTTCTCGTAATCATGTTTTATATTTATCTCCATTATAAATTTACCCCTATTTTTTCTTCCATATACATGTTTTTCTACATGGAACCCTAGTCTGTGATATGTCGAGTGACCTTTGTACTTATCTTTCTTTATTTTAATGTGGTAGTTTGATTAACAATTTTTAAAATGTGGGATTTGAAATGAAATTACTAAGACAAATTTTAAAATTGCGAGGATGAAATTTCCAAGTGGGGGTAATGATGTAACATCACGAGTTTTAAGAATAAAATAATGTGTTCAACAACATACATGATACAAAACATCAAGCTTAAATGAACAACCAAATATTATTATTTAAATGTTACCATTACAGCCTAGTTGTAGGAATGGTGAGAATGGATAGTATCAACTAAATTTTGAAAATATGGTTTACACATGGTTACATAATTATTAATTGGTTACCAAATTTATTAGAAATGTAAATAAAAACCAATTGAATATAAAGGATGTGTTTTTATAAAAATTATCTAAAAAGAGTTTAATTATGTTTATAAAATCATATCACTCTGTACAGATTTTTATTTAATAAGAAATATATTTTATACATTAAATATAATGTTTTAAATTCATATTATATTTTATTTATAAATCATATAGGAAAAAATTCAATTTTTCTGAAAAAAAAGTATTTTTCTAAAAATGCGGTTTTACCACTTTTTGATGCTGAACCCTTTTAAATTTCATTTTTTGGCAGCATTATATGTTATATTTGAAAAAATAAACTACTTTTTTAGAATAAGGACATCAAAATTTACTTTGGATGAATTTTTTATATTTTTATGATAACTATCATGTTTTGATCAATAGTAAACATACACAAAAGTATAATTGAAAACATCTTTTTCCATTGAGATAATTCTTTTGACTAAATCATATTATTTAATGGTTTTAATGTAAAAATGGAATATATTTTTATTATTTAATCTGAATTTTTTTCATTAGAATTAATTTTACATTGAAATTGGACATAAACACATGCAAATCTTTTAGTAGTATTTACTTCTTAAAAACACGTTTTTTGGTTTTGATGACGGAAATTAATTTTAAATTAATTTCTGTGAATTCTATGTTTTGAATTTGAAAAAATATATTCCATATTTGGAATCATAATATCAAAATTATTTTTATTTTTACCATTTACTTTTGGAAATTATGAATAGTAAATTTAGTAATTATTTTTATTTACCGTATTTAAAGGGTACATCTGGTAAATAAGAGTATAAAATAATAATAATATAATAATATAAAACTACCCTAAAACGTGTTCTAATCCTATTTTATGAGATATTTCTTAACATGGGCATCCCTGGGTCGATTTTAGGACCCCATGGATCCACTTGGGAGTGATAATGGAAAGTTATAATAATTAATTTAAAGTAAAGAGAAAAATAACTTAAACGCGTATCTTCATATTAAAAAAAATTATATGGGTTTATATAAGAGATATATTTTACTATAGGTAGTAATTATAAAGATATAAATATTTCCTACATCCTGATATTTTATTTATAAATTTTATATATTAAAAAAAAATTAAATATGACACAATGATGACGTAGCGATTGCTTCATTAATAAAAGATTCAAATAAATGATATTATAAATATTAAAATAAATATTATTTGACAAAATTAATGTCATACACGAATTTTAATTTTGTATATGACATGTTAGGATTGATTCAATGTTTTTTTCAAAGGAATAAATTTGTTATGAAATTTTAAAAAGTCAATTATGAATAGTGTCCAAAATTGACATAATTCATAACTAAAAATATAAAATAGTTTATTAAATGATATTAAATAACTAAAAATATAATATTATGAAAAATAGTTAAGATCAGTCCAAATATGTCATAAATGGGTTTTTATTTTTCTTTTTATATGATATGGTAATTACATTAACCCACAATGTGTAAATAACATGATATCACTTAAAGATTAAAGAGGGTAAAATAAGGGTTGAACCAAAACGATAAGGATAAATAAATATTCCAAACATGTATAAAAATTATTGTATAATTTGTATTCTAACTAAAAACATCTTATATTGTAATTAAATGAGTTTTGGACCATTTCTAAACGAAATTGAATATATAATAAATTAATATTTCAAGACATGCATAAAGTGCCCCTCCTCCCTCTTATAAAAAGAGCCACCACCTCTACCCACTTACTCACACCTATCAAGCCCATTGTATCATCAAAAATCTGATAAAATAATCTCCCAAAATACCTCATTTACACCTATAAGACTTACTTTAGGCACAAGTAAATTCAAGAAAGCCATTTTGGATCAACTCAAAAGAAGTTACCCGATTTAGAGGTAACGTCTTCTCTCAAGTTCCTTTCCGTTATTTTTCTTTCATAACTCCATATGATCTTATTTTTATTGGATTATATAAAAAATTAATATAATAAATATACTGGGATGTTTATATGAGAAGTAATTCAACTATAGTTACACATACCTCCATCTAATGGATACGAACATACTGTTTCTGTGTACGGTGAACTACTGCCTCATGAAACAATGATTGTTCAATTTTATCTAAAAACCTCTCAGGGTAGTTGTTGTGATGGAACTATATTTATATATGATATATATTATATTTATATTGTCTATATTCTTCTGTAATATTTATTTATAACAGACATTTATAATTTCGACAATGTGTAAATACGATAATTTCATTTGAGGAAGTGCAAACTACCGCCCCCTAAAAGTAATATGACTATTTCATGCTATACATGGAATTTATAAAGGATGGGTTTTTTAAAAATACGAAAGATAAATGATATAAATATAATACTGGTATTATAATATCCATTTATATGATTTTATTATTAATCTTTTAATATGATAAAGAAATGAAAGTAGCGTTCATGCGAATGTACGACCTACCGTATCCATGAATGATGCAATTCAGTTATTATCTCCAAGTATTGTGGAGATTATAAATAAATATATACTGGGTATATTTGACATTTAAATCATAAATAATATTCTTTATATGATGGAATTTTGACCACATTGACAATTTACATCAAACAAGTTCATTTTTGACTCAAGTACCGAATATCGACTAACCGACAGATATTAACTTAAAAAATTATCTAATTTTCATAATATGAATATAAGTAATATTAAATGAATAATAAACATGAAAAAGGTTCTGAATAAAATATAAATTAACCTAATTTTACTATTTATGAATATAAAGAATGAACAAGACAATTCAGACTGAATGTAAGGGAACATCTTAACCTAATTTCCATTCTTTGGGTTAATATTAAACTTCATGATTATATCGTGCTATGATTATGTGAAAAATAACTTTCGATATCCTATCCATTATTTATAATTGATTTATGTGTATTTATTTTGAATATATATATTTAATCTATTTTATTCACAAAATTTTCTTTGTAAGTTAATTTCTAAACTCAATTTCAACTCATTGAGTGTTATGCATACTTAGATAATTATATTAAGCCAGGATTATGTGTGGAATCACTGTTTATTTATTTATTCTATAATTTCCATTTCCATTCTTGTGGATATATTGTTTTTATACATAATCACCCCATTGATAAATTCTTACATATCTTATACGTATTTTGTTAGGGAAATCTTAACTCATCTATATTCATTGAGTTAAATATCCATACCATTGGTTTTTTTCCAAGAATATGTGTGAATGATATATTATTTTTTTAAAATTAATATCCCCTTATGATGGGTGTATTTATATTTTTCACAAATAATTATTTCATTGATTTATCCTTAATCTAAGGATTCGATCTTTGTAAGGGATTTTGTCTCAATTTACATTCCATTGAGAATTATTTATTGTTATGCACTAATTTAATTTTATATGGTGTATATACCACCCTTTGACATATTATATCGTGAATCTCATTATTATAATGATAATATAAGTTTTTTTAATGTTAATATTTAATTATTTTTATTCATGTATTTTCTCAAGTGGTAAGGGACTCTTTTACTAAAATGTCGTTTTAAATGTTTTAAAGATCAATTTTCATAAATATTTCTAATTAATGTCCATGTTTTCTAAATGGTTTTAAGGATTTTTTATATGGAAATTTATGTTTTAAAATGTTAATTACATTAAAAATATCAATGTTGTATGGGACACTTTTATTCAAAAACATCTTTAATAAATGATTTAAATGGGTTTGGAAATGGATGGAATATTTCGATATCATGAATTGATTTCTTGTGATTGATGAGTAATATTTTGATAATTTCAATATTTTAGGATTTATGATTATGTAATGGTACTTGGACATCTAATGAGTTGTTACAAGATAAACCAAATATAGGTGGTTCCATGACAAATTTAGGGCGGGTGAGCCCGTGATAGCTCTCCAATGCATTAGGTAACATGACATAGGTAAATGAAAATGATTCTCCTAAGAGATTTAGGGAATCTATTATGATGGTTATTCTAAACGTAACCATGAAGGATACACCCTATGTTTCTGGGAAAGCTATAAAGTATATATGATGTGGATTCAATAAGGTACACAATGTTTTATTATTTCTATGATGTTTTGTAGGAATATTATGATTACAGGATGTAAGATAAGTAGTTTCTGTTTTATGGGTGAAAAGTATGATTTTGTGAAAATGCTTTCAGGGTTTTAAATATTAATGGAATAACGATTTTATTCCTTAATATATATTCATTTATATATTTTTTATGCTCATCCAATGTTTTTGAAAAGTTTTTCATAGTGTATAAGGAAGGATAAAAGAAAGGAATAATTCAAGAATATTTTTATTAATAAAACAATTCTTGTTTCATTAAGTAGTTTTATTATTGAAATAAAATTGGATAGAGTATAAGTGTCTAAATTGTAATTATTTTGATAGGTAATGTAATAGTTATGGCCTTATTCCCTAGAACTCTAAACCTAAAATGATACTTAATGTGAATTCTTGATTGATCTAAAGATTAAGTAATCTTTAAGGCTGGGTCCTTATATGATCTTCACATGGTGCATGAAAATGTTCCTTTCTATGCACCTATTATGATACTCATATGGGATATTATTTGGATAATTCACATTTTCAATTCAAACCATTATAAAGGATTTGAAAACATTTTTATGATTTTATAAAAATCCAAAATAATCAATGTTTGTTTTTATGTGATCAGATATTCATAAATTTCTTAACTTATGTTAATATTTTCAATAGTTACGGGATTATAAATTATGTTTTATAATTCTATTATATAATATAATTTATTTCATTGTTTATAAATTTATCCTAGTTGAAGGAATGGGAACCATATCAATTCACTTAGTCCAAATAGAAAATATGATTAGCATAATATAATATTTCATGGGGATTTATTCCCCCAAACATTTTTATCCTACGAGGATGTAGCATCATGTGACATAAAGATAGAGAAATTATTAACAAAGTCTGATGAATTTGAATGGAATAAAGAGAAGGATATGATGGAAGACAAAATAATAGATAAATTAAAGATGATAAAGTAGTATTTTCCAACATGTGATTCTTGTGGAAGGAAACACATTCGTATATGCTTAAAAAGATTATTAGTTTACATAACATTTGGAGAAAAAGGACACAAGATCATGAATTCAAAGTCTAGAATTAATTTCCATATGTGAAATGCCAATAATATAAGGTGATGGGACACTAATCCAATGAATTCTCCATGTATAAACAAAATATACCTTAAAAGGATATATAAGGTAAAATTCAAGATTATTATATTATCATTGATGAAGTGGAACGATTAATGTCCTTTTAAAGAATTATTTTATGTGAGTATTTTAATCAATGATATAATGATAATAAGAGTTACGAAATGTATAAGGATTTTAATGTGTTAATATTTATTTAAGGTTTCATGAGAATATGTTCAATTGTACCATTGACTAGAAATAGTGACTAAGTGGAATGTTTAACTTCTTGGAAAACACATGATTGAGGGAGTAACACAATTAATATATTCCTAATGCCAATATATGAATGAGAAAAATGTTTTTATGAAGCTATTGGTAATGATTAATATTTATATAATCATTGATAATGATTTAAATAAGGGTTATTAATAGGAATTATAATAATATAGTTTTATAAAAGGGAAAACTCGCATGTCGGGAGATAACATGTTGCACCTAGAAAGGCTTTAGAGCTTAAACCCACAACTGAAGGATTGTAAGGGTTTATCACCAACCTCTATCATACATGTTGTTCTTGTTAATATGTTAATGTTTTTAATTAAATTAATATATGAAGATATAAAAATGTTGGACCACTAGTTCTACTATTGTGGTTTAGAGATTAAGATGTAATATTGTATAACTTCAGCTAATCCGTTTTTTCAGAGAAAATATATAGAGACTGAATGAATGAATTTTAATTATTTTATTAATATAAGGATATATTAATTGTTAATTTTAATGATCCATTTTAATGAATATATTTTACATAGTATATTTTCTAGATATTGTATGATTTATTTTTGAGACCTTGGGAAGAGACAACAGGTGATTCAGAGGCCCACTATACCCAGAATAAATGTTTGAAATATATTAAATATATTTAATAGAATGTGTGTTCAGTTTTCTTAAAAAATTGGAAGATAAAAATGGGTCCCAAATCAGAAATATGAGGGCACTGTTCAATTAATAATGTGATGTTTACTCTAGGCACGATAAAAAATTTTCTTTATGTGTTATTTTTGGAAAATTTGTCACAAGCATAAAATAAATAAAATAATTAACTGAAATTATTTATTTAGTGAATTGATGCAACAAACTAATGTTTCTTCTAAATACAAACTTTTTCAAAATTTTTAGGTTTGGCAGTATAAACCTACAAATCATTCCAGATAAATTGGATTGTGTAGATCAAGATTCTCTTGGCAGATGACGACAAGATCATGGATGGACGATAGATGAACAACATAATCAAAGTACCTCAGTAATGATAATGAAACATTATCTTTATTCATCATAGAAAAATCCAAATATTGGTAGGGAGGGTTATTTATTTCATTTCTTCCTCGTTCTTAATTTTTATGATGAATGTGAATCAATCAATGAACAAATTTATTGGCAGTTCGATCATCACGAGTGATGGGTTTTTTGTGGTTTTATTTTGGTAAAATTACCTTTTTTATTATTGATTATTCATTTTTTTTCTCCAAAAAAAAGGAGTGAGGTTGACATGAATAATGATTGAGTTTTATTACTCTTTATCATTATTGTAAATTTTCTCCCCCAATTCTTCATTCATCACACATGTTTTTCATTTGGACTATGATTCCACATATCCAAATGAATAGATCATTATTAACCTATTTCATGGTGAAATGATCCAATATAATAGACTTGGGATCAGAAAAAAATGACAGTGGTGTGATGATGAGAGTGGCAAGGGATCATATGGCTTTGGATACCCAATATTACATTCATTGGTGTGTACCAAAGAAAAAAGTATGAATTTATTTTATAAGAGGGTTGAGGGCCTAAATTTATTGATCAAGGATGAATATAATAATTATGGACTTACTCTTTACATTATGGTTGAGAAACGGAGGGATCAGAGGCCGAACCAGTAGAGAAGAGGCAAATATCATGGATCCAGAATTCTAGGAAATTACGCACCACACAAAATGTAAGTCAGATCTACACACCGTGAAGGACCCCCATGTAGTGGCTAGGGTTTTTGGAGATATTGAAGTATCAAATAGAATGTGACTAGATCACATGTTTTGTGACCTCTCTCTAGAATCTCATCTTGGACCTCGAAGGATATATGGTCATGTGTTGGAGTACCCAGGTTGGAGCATGCCATGTAACCCCTCTTACACAAACACAACATAGACCAAGTACCCAGGCTAAGTCATGTAATGGTAAATGGACATGGGCACATGAGATAATACTTGTACTGGTAAATGGGTAGAGTATATTGGCAGTCTACACATAGTGTACTTGTACATGGACATGACTTGAGACATGGGTTTTTTTACAAAGGACAGACCCACAATCACGAGGCATGGATTGCAACCCCTACTAAATGTCGTGTACTTCCTTAAACATGTATTCAATCCCTTTTCCTATGTATCATGGAAGTTATTTTAGGGTTTATTCCCCATATCCTTTTTCCTAAGGTTTTGTATCTAATCATCTTCTACTCTTATGAAAATGATCTCTTCAACAAGAATTATTGGATATGGTCATTAGAATCCCTCCGAGAGACCTGATGTTAGATCTTTTTTTCATCATCATAACCTAGGTGGATTTCCAATCATCATTGTGACCAACACTATGCATGCACCAATCCTATACATATCCAGTTAATCTAGATTAAGTTGTTGGTATCACCCCATGTCCTTGGGATTGATCTTCATCTGTCTATCATATTATCTTTAGACTATCATCATGCACTTTTAATAGAAATACCTGATGAGAAATAACTATTGGAAATACATCATCAGTGATATCATAATCAAGAATGTATTCTCATGGATGAGTGCTATGTGGAATCTTAAAGATAGAATCTTAGGGCTAGCATATTCTAGTTGGGACTTATCTTTAGACTGTGTGTCTTTGTTGAGTATATCTGGATATAATTTTTATATTTGCTGTAGAAATATATATGTGTAGATATGATTTTTTCTTTTTTTATTCTTTTGGGTTTCATGGTGACCTATTGAGTATTGTTACACTCATCCCTACAAGGGATTTTTCAACACGTGTCATGGCTTATGAACACGATTGAAATTTTGATGAATTCCTTGATGGACCTGGACTAGATGGTGCAATGTGAGATTGGAAAACCCGAGGTGTATTCCTATAGTACATAGAAAATAACATCATAATTTTTGACGTGGTATTGTATTTTTCCTTATTTAATTTCATTTACTTCTTGTCGTAATTTGGTTGTGGGATTTATATTTATCCATGTTTGGTTGTTCAATTGTTTTTAGATACAATGTTTTAATAGATTGGAGATGGGTTCATGTGTACAAGTAATTAGGATAAGGCCTCCCATGTTATTGTTATGCTTAATATTGGGAAAAAATCCCCAATTTGACATCTCAATATGTTTTGTGTATGATTGTGTTTTTTGATAAATACAAATGACTGCGAACAATTATGGTTTGTGTTTTTCGAAGACATGTTAATAAGGTGATGCAGTTCCTAGTGTTGGCCAATATTTTGGGCCTCAAAATCGGGAATTACTGTTCAGAAATGTGAGGTTGTCTTCATTTGACTGAAAGGTGTGAAGAGTGGCACATGAAATTGGAGAAGGAAGATAAAACTTCCGCTCAATACATTGACCAAATACCATGTCTCTGAAGGGTTTGGGGCCACGTACTAGGAAACAAGAATTGTACGCGGGAGTGGTAGGCGAAACAAAAAAATGGTTCGTAGTGGAAGGAGATGCAGTATGTAGATGGATTGTCATTGGTGGAGGAGATCAAACACATAGGAGAAACGACATTATGTGGACCACCATGGAAAAATGGTTCAAAAAATATGTGCGGTTCGTAGAAGGACAATCAGTATGTGATTGAGGCTGTACCGAATCAAAGATTTGGTAAATCTTAGATTTGGTGGATTTTATGGATATATTTTCCTATATAAGGAGATCAAATTACACCGATTAAGAAAGAGAGTTAATATCATTAGATAACATCTCTTTTCTCTGAGAATTTGGTGAAATCCATAATTGGTTTGTGAGGGGGATTTCTGCGAGGAGAGGTGGTTCGTATGGAAGCAACTCTGCCAAAGTTTTTTAAAGGGAACTAAAAACTATAAAGGAATTTATATATGAAAAAGGATGTATGATAAATGGAGAAGGAATTATGGTACATTTAGAAGAGATGTTCTACAAAAGATAAGGAAATCCATGAAAAGAGAATAGTTCGTAGACAGAGGGTGATTCACAAAGGTGGTTCGTAGAGTCGTTACATGGTGGAGGTACGCGATAACAAAGTTGGAGGAAGTTTGCGGATGAAGGAATGTTAACAAGAGAAGAATAGGTTCTCAGAGAAGGTGTTCCATGTACAATACTAGGTATATAGTATGCGGGTGGAGCAGGTGGATCGCAAAGCACTCAAGGAAGATTGAAAAAGCATCAAATCAATTTCAGATAGTAATTTCCGGTATCTAACAGTACCTGGGATGGTGAAATTCATCTATGAGTGAAAAGGGACTTCAATAAAGAATCTACCTAAATATTATAATGAACGAATTCATTAAAATGAATGGACTTACACGTTCATAAACTATATTCTATGTACAAGTCTATAAACTATGTGTGGATTCTATTCCAATAAAAGTGAGTGAAGGAAGAGAAAGACGATAAAACTTTACACCAGTAGTGAGCTAGAGAAAGAGGAATAGGGAGTAACCCTTTGAAATGCAGTTAGAAGACCCTAAACCTTGTAAAGTAAGTGAGCCTCGGAATAAAAGATCTTGCCCGAACATTGCACTCATTATTGACAGTGAGCCTTATTGAATTTGGTACATCAGCACATTATCATTGTATTCTCCTTGGATGTATCCAAATGGGGGTGAACCAAGTAAAAATATTTGTGTCATGTGCATGATTTCATATCTATTCATATATTTATATGGGAGGAAGAGTGAATTGAGTTTTTTTAATGATGAAACAAGATCCTAAGGGGTGGAAGTTTTAATCTATCATACCCTAATTCACCCAACCCTTTTAGGGTATTAGACATTGTGGGACTAACACATAATCAACACTAGTCTCCATCCCTAAGCCTATTGTAGGTGGGTTTAGGGAGTTATAGCACGGGCCCTACCAGGGAGGGTCATTGCATTCAGGCATAAACATAATTATTCGATATTTATTCAATAGTTTAGGAAATGATGTAGTAATTGGAGGAACCACATACAAAGGTTGAAATTTGGACTATTAAAAAATAAATATCAATAAAGTATAGTTTCATATATTCTCATCCTACATGGTAAATGGATTCCTCAATTCTAGGAAAAAGATATTTAAAGAAAATTTTATGTTAATACCTTCATTTATATTAAACAAGTATTCTATTAAATAATCATAAATTTATGATTTAAAGTCTATAACATTTCATTTATCATTAACTATATTGTTATCCCTGACCACGATCACTATCTATAATTATTTACTCTTTTCATCCATGCCTATATCATCACCATCTACCAATGTTATCCAACATAGTAATCAAGTTATCTATTATTATAAATGAAATTTTCACTTCCTTTTATATAATGAAGGGAATTTTTTATCAACCCTTATCATGATGTGGGATTTCAATAAATGTATTTTTAAATATCAAACCCTTGATTTCCATGATCATGATTACATTAGGACAACACAATTTATTTAGGGGGGAGCATATAACACACAAAGATTTTAAAGATGGATCATCATGGTTGATAGAGTGTATGACACCGAACACAAATCATAGAATAGAATCTAACACCCCAGTACATTATGATATATATATATATATACATATTTAAATAAATTCAATCTCTTCGATAACTTTGAATTTGAACAACACCCGATTTGAATGAAATTTGATACTCTATTAATATATTATTACTAAAACATTACCGTTATAACCCAATAATTTAGTTTTTGAGTACAAATAGTTATAAATAAAATATGAAATTTATACTTCTTATGCCTGTGTAAAATAAATTAAATGTTTATCTATTTATTAGAAATAAAATCAAAATCATTTGAAAGAAGATTCATTGTTTTTTGAAGAACTGATTTTTTCAAAAAGGAGATATAGTCATGATTTGTGCACCTAATATAAATTTAATGTTTTCTAAATTGATAAATTTATTTTGAAATAATAATAATCATCATTTTTGAAATAGAAATTTTAGAATTATATTTTTGTGAATATTATTGAATTTTCTAGAAATATTTTTTTTAATGAATAGAAAAAAACTCAATTTTAAATGAAAAATACATTTTTTAGATTATATATAATCCTAAAAAATAATTTAAATTGTATTAAAAGATATTTTAATTATATATCTATTAATAAAATTTATTTTATTATAATATTTTTTCCTATTGATTTTTGATATAAAAATATTGTAATAATTTGAACATTTTCTCTTTGAAATCCCACTTTCATGTAGTATCCAAAAGACTAATTTTAAATTTATAATTTACAATTTTATATAATTAATTTGGATAAATGTATTCCATATATTTAATCAAAATTATATTTATCATCTAATTATTTTTTTCATTTTAAACATAATTAATAGTAAAAATATTAAAAAAATATTACCATGGATAATGTAAAAAATTTTTTAATTGGGGTTAAAATAATAATAGAAAGGTTAAAATTGATTAAAAAATTTCCAAAACACATATTTCAGGCCATATTTTTAACTTTTCATATTGATTTATTTACAATACTATAGTTTTAACTATTTTTTCATCTGATAAATGTGGGTACACTTATTTCATTTATAAAATTATAAGTTCACTAGTCAACTCTCTTACAAAAAGGACATCTAATCATGTTTCTTCTTCACACCATAAAAAACTTTTAGAACAAAAATTACATACCCAAATAAATTCCTATATACCATGCCATAATATTAAAATATTTTTTTGGCTACAAATTCATTCAATTATTACATTAGGTATAATCCAAAGAAGGTGATCCGAGAAGAGGTATAATTTCTAACTACACATTTTTTATTTATTATTCAACATCCGTAAAATATTATTAATTTATTATTATATGAAAAAAACATTATCTCATATATTATTATATTTTATTATGTTAGTTTAATTACAAATATCCATCTTATAATCCCTAAAACGGGGAACGATAATGTCACTCGTGTGTACAGGGGACTACAACCTCACAAACTGATGTGACATGTTTTCCATACATACCACTCATGATTTGTTATGATGATGGATTTAATGTTTATAAATGATATTTATAACATAATTATACTTATGAATCAATTGTATCATACATGAATTTTAATTTACTTTCTTTTGACGATACGATAACATAACCCATGTATACTGTGGACTACTACCTCACGAAGAGATGTTATTATTGTTTCACTAATTATTTATGTGGAATGTAATAAGGATAATTTTAATGAATATATGTGACATTAATGAAATAAATATTATATTCATGAAATATTTATCAGTATGAAAATGTAATATATCATTTTTGTTCTTACCATTTCACTAACTAATAGATGATAACACCATTCATATTTTTGTGGACTACAACCTTCACGAAATGGTGTGACTGTCCTTTCATAACCACAATATATGGATTATATACATAGGTTTAATTAATGAAATAATTTTTTATTAATGATAAAATATTACCTTCATCCTTTCCATAATTATTTTTGATAAAATGGAAAAATTAGTCATGTGTATATACGGACTACCATATCCATGATCGTAAAATAATTCGTTTCTCAAAACCATCATTCATGAATGGTATAATAATTATAGTTTATGTATAAATTTTAAAATTATTTTATTATTATTATTCATTAGATTCTGAGTTAATAACCTCATAGACCAATAATCATCTTACTGAAGTCATTTTGACACAAAAGATAAATATCATCAAAACACCCAACATAAATGCAATTGAATAAATTACTGTATTTAAAATTATAATCAGTGAAATTAAATTAATAATAAACCTGAAAATGATTTTATAATTGTAATAATAATAATATTTTTGTTATTCATGATGATATAAAATTTATTTGATGCGTCGGACTCCAGGTAAGGGTTCATCCTTTCACTTTTATTTCCATGATTCACATGCAATATTCACCACTATTTCCTTCATGTGGTTTATATAGTTTCAATTAAAATAAGTTATATTATGAATATATTCCTCTTCATGGTATTTAATGGTTTATTGTATTCCATTCCGTTCATAGGGATTATTATTCAAATGTTACCAATGTGGTAAGGTTTTATTTCACAGTCTCATCATTATACGGGTTTTTTTTGTTTGTATCTACATTGGGAGAATAAATTAATATTTATATCTTATACAGAATATTGATTATTATACTCAATTTATTCATGAACTTTTCATGTAATTTTTACATTTTACCTCTCCTTTGTAATTAAAAGTTTTATGAAAATATTTTTAATAAAATCTAACTTTATTTCTGTCTTTGGTCAAAATAAATTTTCATTTAAGAAAAATGTTTTATAAAAAAGTTCTAATAATTTTTAATTATTATGAAAACTATTTATTAAATAAATTTTTATCCATGAATGAATTTTAACTTTATTTTTTGAACTTAATATTGTTTGTTTTCCTATAAGAGTCACTTTTCTAACATTTTTAAAGTTCAAATGTAATGTTATTTTTAACTTATATGACATTAATGAAATTTTCAACCATTATAAAAATCATTTTATTGAAGATTAATTTTAAAGATTACATGTATATTTCTAAATAATTTTTTACTCTAGTATTATAGATATTTAAAATATTTAAAATTCATATCCAATGAAAATGATTTTGAAAATATTTCATGAATTTTATAGTTTTAAAACAAAAAATGGTTATTTTCATTGTATGTTTATTATATATAATAAACGATACAAATGATATTTCAACATAATTTCCATTTTAATAAGGCAAAATTTTTTACTTTTGATATAATGGGGATATAAGCCAGTAATAACATCATTTTGGTTTCTGCAAATGGTGTATGATCAGTCTGATTGGTGAAGTACTATGTTGATACCATTCGTTTTACTCTGGAATATTTATGATTATTTATATTGATTAGGGAAATTATTTAAATTTCATATTATATTTTTAATATGAATTTTTATATGGATTATGAATGACCCATTTTATATTAATATTGCATTGGACTTAGTAAGTGATGGGCGGGGCTCACTATATCCCTTCGATGCATCGGTAGGTATCTTGATACAAAATAGACTGGGTTAGGCTGAAGGGATTCCCCATTTATTTAGATTTCCTCAAAAAAGGATTCGATTTTTTTAGATAAATTCCATTTTGAATTCCTCATTATGAATTCAGTTCAAGATATTCTATGTGATTATTTGATTATTCATAATATCAATGGAAATGGTTTCAAGAACATGTGATTATTTTTGTTGAATTATTTAATCATCATTTATTAATTCCAAATTATTTTCATGTTATTAATTAAATGGAATGTTTTTTTTATTAATATAAAATTCCATATATATTATGAATTATTTATTTATATATTACAATGTAAAAATACCCTTACTAAGGATTTGATCCCACCCATTCTGTATATTTTATTTTCCCTCGAACGCCTGGATTTGTTTTATGATTGATTTGTAGGTATACACAATGAAGAATAATGGAGGTCTCAAATAAAATTCCTTGTGTATTTTATGTTCTCTATTATAATAATAATTTAATATATGTGTCTTTAAAACCAAGACTACTAAATAAGTCGGTCCTTCGAGATATTATCCATTGTATCAAAATTCCATTATAAAAATGAAAATAACATATATAGGCTCATAGGGTTAGGTTCACTAAATTTTCACATATTTTTAAAGCATGAACATAGTATATAATTAAAAAAATTCAAAAAAGTAACTATATTTCATGTAAGTCATTTTAAACTGGTAACTCATGTAAATAATGGTTTAAAATTACAAATACTGATTGTTCTTTCATATGTCTTGAATTTCCATGTCATTACTAATTTGGATCAATATAACCTAATTTTTCAGGTTGATAGAATTATTTATTTTAAATAGTTGATGATTATATTAGATTCTTCAAGATTTACTTCTTATCACACATAAGCATAAAATTGATAAAATAATTTTATTTATGAAAAATTAAAAAAAAATTCAAAAACCATTAAAATTTCTCTATGATAGGTGACATTGGTTCAAAATTTAATTATCTAGATTTTCATTATGTGGGTGTAAATAATGATCATGGAAATTATAATTCATTGGTTTATGGGAAGAAAATGAGTTTTCACTATGATCCTATAGATTGGAAATAACATAATGTCATTCCTATTGAAAAAATAATATGAAATATTGAATATAGATTAGAATCTAGGGTATATAATTTTTTTCTTATACAACATTTATTACAAATTTTGTGCCTATTAAAAATGATAATTATGTTCATGATTCAGAATAGACTAATTATATAAAAATACCTTAAATATATTTGAATTAAATTTTGTTAGGAATTTTGTTAAATTATAAATTGATAATCATATAATGGATTCTAAGGGTATTTTTCATCATAAACATTATGAAGTTAGAAATACAGTTAAAAATAACGAGATGATAGTTTATCAAGGTTATTAATATGAAGATGGAATTTACATTCAAAATTATTTTTCTCTTATTACTTTGATAGAAGTTATTTTAATTTTACTATTATTTTATTGTTTTCTAGATATCATATTTTTTTGATGGATGTAGAGATAACAATTTTAAGTTGAATAATTATTTTTTAATCATCCCATTGTATTTGAATATATAATAATTCTAATATATATTTTAAGCAAAATTAATAATTATATGATCATAAGTAGGCCCCTAGAGCCTGTAATGAGAGACTAACTGAATTTTAATGAATATTTATTTTTTTGAATTAAAAGTTGATGCTAACATCTTTAAAAATATGTTTTCAAACGATATTTTGAGTGTACATATATATGTTGGTGATAAAATATTTGATTTGAAAAATTATTTTCAATGTAATGATTTATTTTAAATTAACTAATTGTGAGTTTTATATTATCATAACGAGTGAATTAAATTTCTTTTAATGGATTAGGAATTCACCAATGAAAATATAAAAATTTCTTAAATAGCTATATGTATGTTAAATAACTTTTTAAAGGGTTTTCACAGATTTAGTAATTTATATTAAAATACCTATGAGAGATATTGAAAATTGGATTTCTAAGATTATGGAATATGTGGTTATATTGAACTATATATATGAGTGATAGATGTCTCACGATATACTAATTTACTTAGACTGAATATATATTTTTGTTTTTTCTGTGTTCTTGATTTCAATTGAATTTTACTAGAAGACATTATAGAGTTTTTAATAGAGTTATTAGATACATTAATTGATCTATTGATATTAGTATATATTATTAAAATTGAATTTTATTTATATATTTTGATATCTAGACTCTTATTTTGGAGGTTTTAGTATTGATCATAAAAACAAAACATGCATGTTCCATTTTCTTCAACTAAATTAACACCATTGAGTTTTAAGAAATAATCATTAGTTTCATTATCAATAAACCATGGATGATTTTTTTGAGTTTTTTAGTATTTTTACAAAATGTATTTGGATTAAACAACAATTATGTGATTTTAATACTAGATTTATTTAATTTTCAATATTTTTTAATAATACTTCCATTTCCATTTCTTATATTCCTTTCTGACACTTTATAAAAAACATTTATATGCAAGATTTAATTTTAAGAGGGATATTGTGAATCAATGATATGTTATTTAATTTATTATTCTAACTACAAAATTCTTTCTTACATTTTTTCTAAGATAGTGGATTTTTTTTCTAGATTAGGGAAAATCAAATAATAAATATGAATGATGGAAATTTATTTTGAATATACTATTTTTTTTACTAATGGGTAGATGTAATTTTATAATTTAAAAATATCCTATATTTATGTTTACTAAATTTAAAAAGGGGAAGGTTTTTTGTAAAATAGTAATTGGTTTTGTAATATAAAAAATGGGGATAACTATTTGAGATGGGAAGAGTGTTTTTATAATTTTGGAGTATATATGTGTATCTTTTTTTGGGATATTACCAATCACTATAAATAGATTAATTATTATTTTTTAAATTATCTTTTATATTAAATCTATTCATGTTAATATTTTTATTTAATTATATTATATTTTATTAATTTTATTCATCATTTATTCCTATTATTCATATTTTGGGTTAAATAATGGGAAAAAAGTTTCAATGTATAATATTTATCCGGATGTAACATGTTTTAATTTCCTTTTACCATTACAGAGATTCTGTTTTTACCTACACATAACATATTATTTTTTCTGTTTAACATTATATAGTGTATATGACATTTTGTTTACAAGTACATTACATTGTTTGTACTTTTACACAGGGTTTATACTATTTTACTTACCTTTACATGACTTCTCTTGATCCCTTCAAAATAAATTATAAAATAATGTTTACTATTACATGTGATTGAAGTCACACTTATAATACATTTTGAATGTATATTTTTCCCTTACATAGCTTTATATCAACCATTATATATCCCATTTTTTAATATTACATATGGTATTGAATTTTCAAGTTACCCTTACACATCATATAACATTTAAAGGTTACCTTTACATGTGCCATATAATTTACAGTTTAACTTTATGTAGATTACATCATATGCTTACATAACCTTTCAAAAATTCTTTTTTACCCTTAAATAAGATATAGAATTTCCATGTTTTCATCCCAGTGGTATAATATTACCAAGAAAGGCCATAGAGTATGTTCTAAATATAAAGGTATATTTGTTTTTATCATTAATAATAGTCTCTTACTCTAGATTTAGTATCTTTTTCATGTGTAATAAATCTCTATTTTGTTAAACAATAGCAGTAGTAGCACATAAACCATAATGTTACCACATTAACAATAATATCACTATTTTTCACAGGTAGTAAAAGTAGGACCTAGATGGTACCATAAAATTACATCACATTGAAAAATCTATTCATTCAAATATATCTAACTAAATATCCATTGTAGTAAAATTATAAAAGTGAATCTGTCACTTATATATTTTGGGTAGAACAACATACCTTTTTAAGTGATATAACTAAAGTATAATGTGATCCATGTAACTGATTTTTCAACATATCCAAATTACTATGTATATAAGATAAATCTAGTTGATAATTATATATATACACATGGATAACTGATAATTTTTTTTATTTATATAAACTATGAAATAGTATATTTTATTTTATTTTTGAAAAATTTTCATTTGTACTAACAAATTTATTTAAATGTGTTTTGATATGTTCAACACATTCTTTAGAGCATTTAGAAATAAAAGTGATGTAAAATGATTCATTATTTTTATGTGTTTCTATCCTATGACTAGAGGTTACTATTTTTAGACAATCCCACTCAAAAAGAATTAATAGATAGATAGATTAATATTAATGTTCTGTTGATAAATAAAGATCAATGGATGTACAAAAAAAGATACATCATACACAAGTACAGAGTTCATGATTGACTACTATTTCATTGGTGTGACTATAAAATAACCTTAATTGTTCCATTCATTATTATTAATGTCATGATTTTTATGCAAGCTAAATCGAAATTTACCTATAATTCTCTTTGCTAATCATAATTGTTTTTGGGTTTTTCATTATTAAATCTTTTCTTCTTCTGTTTTATTCTCAAGAGATATTTTATTCTATAAGAATAAAAATAAATCCTAGTTCTTTTTATTTTACCAAATAAGGGACGGTTATTAGGATATAATTTGTGAAAAATGTCGAGTAATATTACATTATAAAACCTATAAATATTTTTGAATTGGTTTTTTTTATGGGTATTGTAAAAGACATCATATATAAACAAGTTGGAAGACCATAAATGGTACGATTTCATAGTGGGAAATGATATTCTCACTGATTAAATAATATTGAAGAGTAGAGTACAAACATGGTTATTGAAACTACTATAAAAATAATATTTTCATATTTTTTCATCTATATTATATTCTGAACATTTCATTACATAGTTCTTTCATAAAATAATTTATTTTATTTGATTATTTTTTTAAATGTTTTCAAGGATTATTCACCCCTTTAGTCCATTATTTTTATTTATTCTATACAAACAATTGTGATGAGGATATTTCTATGTTGATTCAAATCCTTGTTTCTTTTATCATATTATTTTGGTATGGTAAATGGAGCTATGCTGTTTTTGTATAATGGAGTTAAACTTCTATATGGGGATATCTCATCCACATATAGGTAAATTCAATGTTACCTATAAAGAGATTAATTCTCTTGGTTATTGAGTTTTTGGAATATATATTTTATGAGTGGTATGATGTTTGATTAATAGATAATTGTTTTTCACTTAAACTAGGGAATTAAAATGATTTGTATTTTTTATCATCATTATCACATGGGGTTTATATGGAATTCATGTTATTTTAGTTAATTGGGAACCTTTTTTATGATCTAGGGTTTTTTATATAATGATTCAACAATAACATATATAGTGATTTTATATTTATATATACCATGGAATTACAAATAACTAATCTCATGATTCTTATTATGTTACTATATTTTGAACATTAATGTTTATTTTTTTTTTAATATTTACCATATTATTTTTTAAGTGGTTAAAAAGAGAACAAGATGTGATGATAACCTTTTATTGTCTGGTATGTGTGGAGAGTACCAATACCCTATAATAATTATGGGTTAACCTATCTATAAAATCATTAATTCATATATAAATCTAATCTAATCAATGTACTTATCATTTAGAAATTATTCTGTCATGACTATTTATAGTGGAGTTCCATAGGTCAAGAACAAGAAAGTGACATTAGTAATTGATCATGAAAAAACTACTTTTCTTATGCTAACGGTGGATGAAAATACTTGAGAGAGTATTCTATGAGTTATACCATTTATTTAAAGTGGGTATCCATATGTTAAGTCGATTATATATAAGTATACATGGATTTTTATTTATCAATCATCCAATCCCCATATTGGGTAAGGGTGGAACACATGCAACTGTGTTCCTAGTAGTGTTTATGATGTTCAATTTTCACTATATAGAGACACCCATTGCTATGAGGTTGATGATTAGAATGTATATGTTTTGGGAAAAAACCTCAATTTGAAGTATTTATATAGGTAGAACAAAAAGTATGATTTTATTATAAGTATTTCTAGGTCTATTTCTATCATCATTATATCTATGAAATAATGAGGGTAGATATGGAATGAGAGTCCACTCATCTCACATAGAGGGGTATTTTAGTTTTGGAGTATATTATAGGTTTTATTTTGGTTCTTCTATTTTTTTCAAATGTATATTTATAATTTAATATTTGTTTTGTTTCCTTCAGTATGAGAAGGGGTATAAATTTTAATTTCAAGTGAATACTCTCTATTTGTTATCAATATTTGAGGTCATGAATCTGTCCCACAAAACTTAGAGGAACCCGAATTGGGTCCCTATTTTTTGTAGTTGGTTTGATTATGGTTACTGGTTCCAGTTTTTTAGGAATGAGGATGTTGATTATTGGTATTTCACTCTAATATGGTGATAGGAAAAGAGTATATAGTTTATGTTGATCTCTTCCACAAACAGGTATAGGTAATTTTTAGTGTTAACAATGTGACATGTCTTGTTATATGTGATATTAGTGACATCAATATCAAAAGAAGTGTTTATTATATTAGTGGTTCGGTCACCCAATGTTTTTTATATAATTTTATTTAATGGTGTATTATTGAAGATATTATAGGAATACATGAGTCCCTGGAGTAGGGCCAAGAGTGGTAGATATTTTCTAAATCTACGACATTGATTTGGATATATATCATGGTTTGGTATAGATATATTATAAGTAATATCATGATTCTATTTTGTTTATCCCTAGGTTGTGATATCTTTATATCATAATACTTGTAATTATAATGAATAATTCCTCCGGCATTACTACAATTAATATTAACAGCTGAATGTTAAGCATTAATTTCCATATATCACATACATAAGCTATAATTGATGATAAAAATATCAGATAGTGATATTAATTGGATGTTTAATGATTTATTCAACTGATGAATGAATGAAATACAATAATTTTTTATTTTAATGTTTCTTAATAGTTAAGTACATTCTATGATGATTTGGGAATATCCTAAGATCATATAAAGTTTCCAAAGTCCATGTATATGGTTGACATATTCTGTGGATTCTCGCAATCCAAAATATAATTTTTTACGTATGTCATTACCTTAATATGAACTAGTATAGTGAGGGAATAGAGGAGGGTCATACCCAAGTGATCATTGATTTTGCTTCTACATGAGGGTACACCATGAAAAAATGAGTATATTGGAAACCTTCAAGTGATATTAATCAATCATAATGATGAAGATACTAGTAGTGGCTTGAGTGTTGCATGGTATTCAACATGTTCTTATTTTGTCTTATACTTTATTTTTTAATTCTTTCTTGGAGATATTAGTTTCTTGAGTTTTCTATTGATTCCTCTATATTTATTAAGTTATGATTGATTATAGTAAATCCATAAATGGTATTGGAGTATCATCATGAATCATGATTAATTAAATCATATCTGAAAAATAAGGAAATCATATACCATATCCCTATTGTATTTTATATCATAGAATAATATAGAAATATTGTTTAGTGTTTGGCTATATGATATGTGAAAATTCATATTGCAATAGGTCCCACAATTTTATATAAGATATCGTAGAATAGTAGACAACATGTTCCTTTTACTTGAAACTATATCACCAAATATAATATGGGTGACCTATCTAGTGATGTTGACACTAAATTTTTGAAAATAGTAGAATAAAAAAATATTTATATTATATTCTATGTAATATTTTATGACATCCTAGGTGTTGAGGTTTTTCATATTACATATTAAAAATCATATTCCATGATTTTTGTACATAGTGCGAGTAACTCATACATAGGTCAAATAGTAACATATGTCACCAATACAGAGTATCGTTATCGTAAAAAGAACATGTTGAGTTAATATTATTTATGGAAAATATTTTATCACTTACCACCCATTATTTATCACAAATTAAGTTTGATAGTTCTCAAATGTATTAAATCATGACTGGTGATATAGTAAAATCCTTAAGCATAGTATTAAGGATAAAGAATATATTTTTTGTATTAAATTCAAATTCAAATTTTTATTTTATTATTTATATGTTAGTTAAAAATTATGGAAAACTGTATTTTAGGAAAATTATTTAACTTATAAATGGTAAAAAAATTAATAATTATAAATTATTTATAATTAATAAATTAAATATTTAATATAATTTTATTAAAAAAAATATGCCATAATATTTATTTTAAAAATTAACTACCTGTTATAAAATTTATGGAATGAATTAAAATATGGATATTAATATTATATATATAAATGATAAGTTCAATTTATAATGTTTTTATAAATTATTACTATAATTTTAAATATTTAGGGTTTTATATTTGTGATTATGAATTTATCACAATATTTATTTTGAAGTTTCAAAATTAAAAACATCATTTGATAAAAAAATTAAACCACATCAAATATAGTGTTATTAATTTATATGATCATGTTTTAATTAAGATACATTTTTAATAGTTAAATAATTATTAATACTACGTATATATAATGTTGATATTCCATATATAATCTATTCGTAGTTAATTCCATATTATAAATAATATGAAGGAGTTTATGATAAATAAATAAATAAATAAATACATATATATATATATATATATATAATGTGAATATATTTATTTAATTATTGAGTTTTTATAATACATTGTTAAATTATATAGCGTTAATAACATCCTATTTTATGAATTTTTCACAAATGTTATATCATTTTTAATATATGAATTGTTAATTTGTTAATTTGTTATTTTATTTATTCAAGAATATAATTTTTATATTGCAAATAGATATATTCACCAGTCTAAAGGCATAAATTGTTTCTATAAATATTCATCAATGCATTTATCGGGATACCTCCTATGTATGATAATTGGGTTGGATTTTTTTACCAATTCAATATCTTGTACTTTGTTATGATATAGAATTGAGAAGTTATTTATGATTCATATATACTAGGAATTATAATTATTATGGGATATAGATATATATTGAGTAATGTATCCTTAGGTAGAGGGAATTATGTTTGTATTTCTCACTATCCATGTGATGACTCATGACCTAACTATCATATGTATGTATTAAAACTTGATGGAAAAAGCATGTGATTTGTTTAAAATATTGATTTATGGTTTATGAGGTTTTTGTTTGATTGTGTATCTAGATCTGGTTTTAATTATTTTATAAATAAATCTTTATCATTTTTTAATTATGTTTGAGAATTGACTAGGGATTCATAGAACATGCGTCTTCATGGGTCGTACCCCTAGGATATTTACTATTTAGGTGGCATAAGGTACCCAGTTGACTTTAAATTGGTACTTGTTATGTAGGGAAGAGACCTTGAATCTTTAGGGGTAGCACCATGTACTCGATATCCTAAGACCGAATACTTAGTGTACTATGAAACAATCTTTCTTAGTTAGGGTATTTTGGTCATTTCAGCCCATATTTTTTATATCACATTCTCTATAAAAACAAAAGTCCATCTATAAATAAAGAATTACTATCTATATATCTCATTTATATTCCTCACTCCGCCTTATTTACATATTATTTATGGTAAATTAGTCTATGTTTCTCCTTCCAAAACACAAGGTAAAACACCTTCCTGCACTCTTCTCCCCACCCCAAAATTTTTAATTTTTGGTTTTAATTCTTGGGTTACGTATCAGAAGAATAATTCCAAAACATTATTGCAGAATATTACCACTTCCAAAGGTATTATACTCCTCATTCTTCTTGGAGGCTCTTGTTGTTTTTTTCACACGATTCATCAAAATTAACATTTGATTTAATTAAGGTTTAACAAACTGATAGTTGTTTCCCATTTAGGGAAAAAATTATTGATGATTATTTGTTTAGTTAATTGGTATTTTATTATTTTTTAATTATTTATGTCATGTATTACCTACATTTTATTTAGAGTTTTGACTGTTATAAATTTACCTAACTTATTATCTTTGGTCTTCTGGTTTATAGAATTTTTATTTGAGGTGTTTAGGGGTTGTCTATGAATTTGGGAACAATAAACCATTCCTTTAATATAGGTAGTATTTCCAACCGTATGAGAGACTATCATTATATATATATAACATTTACACAATATGTTTTTCTAAACCAATATTTTTGTATATTATCTTTTATATTTATAAATTTAATAAAATGAACTTCAATAATAATTTGGTATAACTTATAAAAATTCTATAATTAGGTCAGGTGATGAATTATTGTTATCCTCAGGTTACAATATATATATAATGCTTTTGGATATAAATTTTTTGTTTTTATGAAATGATTATATTTTTGTCTGAGGAATTTGAATTTTGAAAACCACGTTGGGGTTTTACCCAATGGCCTTTACATTATGCACCCATCTTAATTGAAAAATTGATTTGTATGGGTACCTTGGGAATATATTTTGTGTTATTATCCTTGTATGAAACTTGTATTCTCAAATATTATTGTTGGCCTAAACCTACCGTGATCATCATTCTATTGATGAATATCTACATACTGAGTTTTATTTACTTTCATTGATGAAACTACTTAATTCCCGAAAATCCTAAATTATATATAGGTCATTGTATATTTCATTGATTAAGGTTATTAATATACATCAATAGCGATGTAGTGACTAAGATTGTGATATTTGGTGAAGTGATATAGTAAAATAATATTTTTACTTTTGGTAACCACATAACATCTACATTTTATTGTAAAAATAATTTTCATTTTCATAAATTGATATGGGGAATGTATGAAAAAAATATTGTTTTCAACATTTTTCCTTTAGAATTAATTTATTACGTTAATTTAACTTTACCTATACCTCATTAACATTTTTTAAATGTTTTATCATGCCATTTCTTCTAATAGATACCATGGTCCCCTCTTTAGTGAAATTATTTCCATTTATATCTAAATTTAAATCTCTTTTATTTATATAAAATATAATCATATCAATTTATAATTTTACTTTTTATATCAAGTAATATTTATTTTAAACCCTTTATGTATATGAAATTTTTAGTTCCTATTGTAGCCTACCCATACCTCACAAAGACATATGATATATGAATTGATTATTATCTTTACTTTTTTCTCATATGATGTGTTTAGAGAAGAGTGTGTTATAATATTTAATTCACCTAGACATGGTCCATAGTGAATGAATACTACAATATTTCATTTTAATTTTATGAGTATGCAACTATATTTTTTATTGTTACTTGTTATTACAATCAAATGACGTGGTTACGAGGAAAATTTTATTTGTATATTGGGAATTTTCATTACTTTATTATAGGGTATATGTCTCCACATTGTTATATCAGGAATATAATTTTTTAATGTATCATTTGTGGATATATGGTTTAATAATTAGGATGTTGATAATTTTTATCCTAGAAATTTCAATATTTATATCTAGTAGGATTTTTTTGATCGTGACTATTTTTTACTACTTCATGAGTAACATTGTTTTTTATCTAAGAGTAATGATATGTATTTCCTGGACATTTTTGTATTGTGGTTATGATTAATAGAGAAGGTTTTTTATCCACTTAAATAAATATTATTTATGAAATAGGAATAATTATTTTCTTAAAAATGGTAAGGAAGGAACTTAATGTAATAGATATTCATATTAGACATGGTGTGATGGTCACACAATGCCCTAACTCATTATACATACTAACCTACTCCCAAATAATGGACGAATGATCACATATATTGGAGATGAATTTATTATATACTATTCTGGGGTATCTATGAACTTTATATATTTATACCAATATAAAAATGTGTGTTTGTGTGAATATTAGAACATGAGTAAGCTATTTTAGATAATGAATTTTTCTGACACATGGAATGTTCTTTAATTTTTATCATTGACCATGAGCTGAGGCTTGAATATTGTAGTACTAGTATGGGCCCTCCTGGTTTATATAGAGATCAAACATAACTACTATTTATTTATGGATTTATTTTCTCGGGATATTATACTATGATTTTGTTAAACATTCAAATAATATTTTATATATATATGAAAATGAGTACACATATTCCCATATAAACATATTATATCATAGTTATGTTGAGTCACCATTATTGGTTTCCTACTGAGTATTTAAAATATACCAATATTCATGGACTTCTAATTTGACAAGAATATCCAAATTTTTTTATTTATTCTAATACATGTACTACAGTAGTAATTAGATACTTTTGGAAATTATTATTCCTCGCTTTTGGTGAGGGATTCATTACAACTTCATTTTCAGAGTTCATAATGGTAGTTGTTAGATGTTTTTAAAATATCACACATTCCTTAAAGTTCATCCTTTTACAGAGTCCATGGTTTTCTATATGCATTGTTTGAGACATAATTACGTTTTGTTTCATTGATTTTTGCTCGTTTGTTACACCACAATACCTTATAATATGTTTTATTTAAAGAAAAATTAATCTCTTCAATTTCTAATGATGAATGTAACACAAGGTTTAAATGAAACATGATACTCTATTGAAATATTATTATTTATGAAAAACCATTATAACATAGATGTTAAGTTAGAAGGTATGAATTGGATTAACTAAATTATTAAAAATAAATGGGTTATTGTTTCATAAAATAAATTCAATGGATATCTATTTAGTATAAGTAAAATAATAATCTTTATAAATGAAAAGAAATGTTTTCAGAAAACCTATAATTTGTTTTCTTCTAAAGCTTGGTTCATTAACACTTTGTGAGAATGATTTAAAATCCATTTTTACCAATTTTATAAAATTTATATTATAATAAATTAATTACTGAAATTATCATATAGAAATTTAATTTGGTTGGATTTTTTTTAATTTTTAGGAAATGTTGACTTTTCATTGAATAGTGAAAATTTCTTTTTTTTGTAAAAAATTAATTTATTAACAATAAATTTCATAATTTAAAAGAACTATTTTGATTTTAATTTTATTTAAATTATAATAAGTATAAATTGTTTCTTATTTAGTTCAATTAAATGCATTTTAAATACAATTACAGTAGATTGTACTATATGTTTATTTTTGGGGTTTAAAATAAAAATTTCCAAAAACTATTTTAAATTGATTAATTTCTTCACATTTTAAGTAATAAAAATATCCCCCAATGAAGAATGATTTAAATTAAAATTTTAGATTATAAATATAACTTTTATGATTAAATTTATATAATTATCATTTCTATTCATATTGTTAATATAAGATCTTATTTCTCCAAAAACAAATTCATGGAAACTTCTTTTCATCGCGTATACACGATTAATTTTAAAATAAATGTTGCCACATATATGATTTTTTTGATAAACTTATTCCATATTTGGAATCAGAATAATTAATATTTTATAACATGGTAAAGATAATTTTTTACCATAACTAATAATAATAATCATAAACATTAATTACCACTGTTATGGTAAAAATGGGTTTACCATGGGTCAATCTGAATCAATATTGGTTTAAAATGAACTAAAACTTTTCCAAAAATACATTATATACATATTTAGAATATATAACCTGTAAGAGAGATAATGACCATATTTGTTTTGTGTTATGGAATGATAAATACATGGGAATAAATTTGTCTTTTCAAAAATTCAATTTATGTCCTCTACCCAACATGTAAAATATAACCCACTCGCATCACCTATTAAAACATAAAAAACCATTTGGTTTAGCTAATAACTATCCAAAAATAATCCTTAATTTCATTATGAAATCATATATTCCTTATTTTTATTAGTAATACATCATATGAAGGCTTTAAATATAAACCTAAAGAGGCTCTCTAAAGAAGAGGTAAAATTCATAAATGTGAATATTTGTTTTATATATTCCTAAAACTTATTAAAATAATCATATAATATGATAATATAAATAAAACAATTATCCAAAATATTAATATATTTTATAATGTTATTTTCATAACCCAGATTGATCTCTACTTCAATCAAAAGGGAAACAAAATCATCGATCATACGTATGGAGGACTACTGCCTCAGGAATCGATGTAATATGTTTTCCATCACCACCTTACATGGTGTGATATGATGATGGATTTAACATATATATATGATATTGACTATATTATTTTAATTATTTATTTATGATATCACATATACCTTCTTGCATACTATTCCATGGGGGGATACTATTACATCGCTAGCCTATACGACAGTTTACCTCCTTACAAAGTGATGCGATTCATTATTTTCGATACATGAAATATATTAAGTAAAAATTGAATTAATATCTGTTATATTTCTGAAAAAAAATATTTTTTGGATATATAATATTGAATCTAACTTCTTAATTTCCAATCAGTTGGAAAACAATAATGATGCTCTTGTGTACGTGTAGACTATGCATCCACATACTGATGTAGAGTGTTTTTAATTTTATTTTCTAATTTGATGTAAATAAAAATTTATTTTATTAATAAAATTATATGTATAACATAAAAATTATTTTTGAATGTTAACTTTACAATTATCTTCTTTCCATTCTAGCCATCTTGAATAATTTAAACAAGATTAATGTGTACCTATGACTTACCATCTCTATGAATGATGTAATTAATTTTTAATCTCTAATTTTTATATGTTACTCTAAGTAAATATATAATGTATATAGATGATATTAATACAAATTTTAAATTTTTTGGGATGAATTATCCATTATCTAAATAAAAGGACCATAATTTCAAAACCAAAACATTAATGAAAACATATGCCACATTAACCACTTATCCCTTTTTTGTGGTGTATATACTTCCCCATTGAAATTTTATATCAATATACTATTTATCTTCATGGTAATAAATGTTTAATTTTATGTTATTTATTTCATGGGGCTTATAATTCAAAAGATTCCAAAGTGGTAAGTATTTATTATATAATCTAAACAAATTTCAATATTCTTTACTCTTATCAATCCTTTGGGGCAATTATTGTATATTAATACATTATACCTCTATAAATTTATTTTTCTATAGTTATTTATTATTTTTTCATGTATTATAGCAATATTAATCTCTCTGGTACATAAAAGTTTTGAGAATTTTTTTAAAAAAAATAGATTTCATTTCTATCATTGAGCGAAAAACCATTTTATTCAAAAACCATGTTTTCTAATAAGATTTTTAAAATATATGTAACATTATCCATATTATATATTCATGTAATTTTTACACATGTTATTATTTTTTTTTATTTTTAATGGAATTAACATGTAGTAATCGAAACATGTCTTATTAGAATTTTACCAAATTTGTTGATGTAATATTTCTTATAACATGTATGAAATAAACTGAATTTAAAACATACAAGACCACTAAATGTTTTAAGGCCAAATTTATAATTATCCAAGTATATTTTAAAATAATTTTATTTCAAAAATGTTCTATGAAATTTTAGATTTAAAATTTTATTTTCAATGTGAATAATTTATTTTCTTCAGAAAAATTGTTTATAATATTTTCATGGAATTTCTATTCATCAATGTCAAAAACACTTATTAAACATAATCTCCACTAGGGATATGATGAAATGATTATATATTTATTATCGTTTCAGATTATTTATGATCATTTTGATTGGGGATGTACCAGTTTGTACCATTCATATTATTCTATATGGATTATGATTATGTTTAGGGTAATTGTTAACATTTCTGATGTTAGTTTTCCAATATTA
Organism: Viscum album; assembly: GCA_963277665.1. Classification (NCBI taxonomy): domain Eukaryota; kingdom Viridiplantae; phylum Streptophyta; class Magnoliopsida; order Santalales; family Viscaceae; genus Viscum; species Viscum album. Next base: position 1,852,563,932 of record OY728156.1, read on the forward strand.
TCATTTATGATGATTTTGTTTCACCACTTTAATATGTTGAATAAATTAATATTAGTATGTGATGTGAAGGGAACTCTATACCTACTCAATGAATCGATATCCCTCATGAAATAATATAGATTGGGTTTATGGATGAGGCCTTGTCCATTTATGTAAGTTTTATATGTATTAGTTCTTGAAGGTATGGTTATAATGTCTTGTATTATGAATTCCCCCACTATGATATTATTCATTGATTTCAATGTAGTTATTTGATTAGTTAATATATACAGAGAAATGTTTCAATATCATGTATTTATTTATATGTCATTATTCACTAATTACTGATGATTTCTATATTATAATCTTGTTTTTTATTAAATAGAATGAATTTAAGTTATTTACACTAATATATTTAGTACTCCGATTCTTTCCCCAATACTCCATGCTGAGTAAAATTATTGACATATAGGTTCATTATAATAAAATAATAATTCACTTTAGGACAATAATTTGTTTTTTTATTAAATGATATTCAAATATGTTTCTAGTTACTAAGACCACTAAAATATTAATTCCATCAAGAAATGACTCTTTGTATCTTATACCATTTTAATAATGTAACAAAAAAATATGGAAAACTGGGTTTGAGGTCTCTATAGGCCGTATCAAATGATATTTAATAGAATCCATGGTAACTAGATTTAGGAAAAAAAATTAAGTACATAAACCTATTATATACATTTGATATAAGTATAGAAGAACTTTACAATGTTCCAATATTGTTCAGATTATATAATTTTACATAATAAAATATCCTTATCTAGCACTACAATATGACTTAATTTTGGAACAAATATACGAAGGGGAAAAAACTCCCAAAAAGATACGTCAATATTATCTCATTTTTTACCTGGTATATGACAGAGGGACATATTGCACAACTGATCTAAAACTCTCAAGAGATATTCATATGGTATTTCACGTGTTATTTACTATAACATAAAAGGGATTTGAAAATATTTCAAAAGAAACTGTGTTTATGATTATGAGATTATCGGCGCATAAATTTTAAATTTATGTTATTTTTTACTAGTTTTGGGATTATAAATTATATTTAATAATGTTATGATATAATATGGTGTGTTATATAGTATAGAAATTGTTCATAAATGATGGAATGTAAATTATAAAAATTCACATAACCTCTGTAGAGATTTCCCTCCTAGTAAAGACAATGAAGCTGGAGTTAGAGCTATAAGTGGAATTAATAAAATTAAAAACCATAATGGAAAAATTGAAATAGGTTATAAGTAATAATACATCCAATATAGATAATCCTAATGATCCACCACATGGTGTATAGTGGTATATCTCTTTATGTGTTAGGAACCTTTAAAATTTAATGGGTAAATTTCACCCTTTGTGAAGCAATTACAGGGAGAAAGTTTTCATAGAAGTATATCATCTCTCAAGAGATTCGGATCAATGGTTATAGTTTATTAAAAACACTATAGATGAATAATAATTACCAAACCTTAATAGAAGTACTTTATGGTTCTATTCTAGGAATGATATTTTCAAAATGTGAAATGAGTGGATATGAAAGATAATTACTCAATTTATGTCAAAAAGAAGTATTACAATGTTTCTAATTATAAAGACAATTTTTACAAGGTTGGAAAAGAATGCTACAGACTTCATACTTAATCCAAAGAGAAATATTGATTGTTTTTTTGATGGGATGAATCCAATTCTTCCAAGTGAATTAGTATCCAAAACATTCTCATCATAAGGGGATATAGTGTCATGTGGTATAATGATAGAGAAAGAACTATTCATGTATTATATATTTTATTTGAAGAAATTTTATAAGAATATAAATATGGATAAAGGGATGAACCAAATGTAGTAATCTTCAATGTGATATTTTTGAAATAAATACTCTATTACTTAGTTGAATGTAATGGGAGTTTGTTACAAGTGTGTAGGGAAAGGCCACCATGATCATGATGGAAAGGTCAAGAATGTAACATCACAAGAAATTAATGAGTAATAGATATTTTTATCTATGTCTATTAATGAATTATATAGTGTTTTAGAGGCTTAAAATGATAATAAATCCAATCTTAAGCATGGAATACACTAATATTTTTAAAAGATTGTTTAACTGCCTTTTGATGGAAAACCATTTTTTTAAATCAAACTTTTGACAATTTTATAAGCTCTATTTGTTTAAATAAACTTATTCTTTATTATTGGGACATTGAAATTTACATTGGATAATTTTTTTGTATTTTTCTGACAATGCTCATTTTTTAATGAATAGTGAAAAATACTGCATTTTACATCAAAACTGCTTTTTCAACTAATTTAATTATATGGTTAGATTATCTATTTAATTGGTTTTAAAGTTCAATTATAATATATTTTTACCATTTAATCCAATAGTGGTCATTGTAATTAATTTCACTTTTAAATTGGACTTAAAGTAGTGTTAATCTTTTGATACTTATTATTTCATAAAAACACGCTATTTGCTCAGACATAGGGAATTAATTATTAAATTAATTAATGTAACTTATATGTTTTGAATTTTTCAAAATAGACATCATTTTTTAATTCGGAATATCAAATATAGCTTAGGGTGAAGTTTTGGTATTTTTCTGAAAAACATCAATTTTTGATGAATAGTGAAACCACTAAGTGGTACTTAAAAAACTGCTTTTTCGTTTAAATGAAATTTTACCACCTCTGTGTTTTGAATTTAAAAAATAAGACATAAATGGTTGTCATTAAGAAGTAAAATGTGGTTCAATGGGATTAAAATAATTTTTTGTTAAATAGTAACTTTTAAGTTTTTAATCACGATTAGAGGTAACTAGTGTAATTTAAGGTAAGAATAATGTTTTAATAATATGAAATGAACATGACACATGTCCTAACATTATTTTATGTGTCATGGCCGACCAAGAAAATCCATGGGTGAACTTGGGGACCCCATGGAGCCACTTTGGAAGGAAAATGACATTAATATATTTTTATTTAATGTAGAAGTAAAAATAACACAAACATGAGTTGTTTTACTAAAACAATTTTTAAATGGGGTTATACAAGTCATATTTTTGACTATAAATTATCATTGGAGAGATAAAAAGATTTAATACATCAGTATATTTTTTTATAATTTTTAGACATTAAATAAATTAAATTATTTATGACACCATGGTGATGCAGCGATGACCTCATTATTTAAAGATTTAAATAAAATAATAAGATAATGTAAAATCTAAGACCTACACATGTCAAAAGCCTATTGGATGGGTTTATTTAGAACTATTATCACCTTATCCTAGAAATATATAATTTTGGGACATTTTTTATCCGAAAATCATTTTATAATAAAGCAACCTTTTATAACTTTCCAAGAGTGCCCCTCCTCTCCTCTTATAAAAGGCCCCCACCTCTACCACCATACCCACACTTCCAAAGCCTTTGGATCGGACAAAACCTACCCATTTTGTCTCTCCACATCCCTTTATAACTCTTAGAAGCCTCACTTTGGGCAGAAGTCTTCCCAAGGAATCCTTTGAGCTCAAATAAAAAAGAGTTACCCATTTTAAAGGTAGTGTTTTCTCTTGTGTTCTTATGTTTTATTTTTCTTCTACAACCCTCTAAACTCTTTTTATTAATTTCTTTTGTAACAAAAACAGTATCATCCATATACTAGGATGTTGTTATAATAAGTATTCGAGCTACACTTACACACACCTACATCTAATGGTTAAAGAACATACTGTTTCCATGGATGGTGAATTTCTGCCTCACGAAATGATGATTGTTCAATATTCTTTTAACACCTTCAAAGGTGGCCATTAAGATGTCACTATATTTATATATGATATATAATATGTTTATTTTTTCCTTAAGATTATGTATTTTTCATTTATGTCATACCTTTATGGTTTCCATTATGGGTAAATGCGATATCTTCATTTTAGGAAGTGCAGACTACCGCCCCCTCAAAGTGATTTGATTCATTAATGCCATATGTGGGACATATAAAGGATGTAATTAATGATATTATATATGATATTATACTGGAATTATAATATAACTTTATATCATTATGATTCCATTCCATAAAATATGAAATAAAAATGAAAGTAGCGTTCATGCGTACGTACGACTTACCGTCTCCATGAACGGTGCATTTTATTTATTACCTCTAAACGTTATGTAATATTATAAATGCATGTATATACTGGATATATATGATATATATGATATCTACATAATGAGTATAACTCTGGATATAATGGATACATGAACAACATGTAATTATAAAGAGTTTATTTTTGACTCAAGTACCAATGATCATTAAAATGACCGTTACTAACTTAAATAATTACATAGTGTTCATGACAAGGTAATAAGTGATATAAAAGGAATAATGAACTTGAAAAATGTTCTTAAGCAAGTAGAAATTAACTCAAGTTTATTATTTCGGACATTAAAGAATGATCGAGTCAATTCAGACCCGAGGTTTGGGACTTCGTCTCAATCTCCTTTCATTGAGGCATATTATGTTTTATACACAACATTATTTTATACGGTGTATAAAACCCTTTGACTTTTACGTTTATCAAAAAGGAATATTTTTATAAGAATCATTTTACTAGATGAAAAAAAGGAATGTTTTTGTCGTACGTATGTGAAGACAACGACTTCTCCGCCGCCGTGACCATTATTTGAGTTTCGGCTTCCTCTACAAGCCATAACTTTTTTTAAATGAAAAATAAATACCATGTTTGAATTTTATCTTATTTTGGTATTAAAAATGGTTTTCATACTGTTTTTATATCAATGTTTTGTATTGATATCTTGTGATTGAAAAGTGGAAATGTTATGTTTCCTTTATGTCTGTTTTATGTGATACGAGTATGTTATGGTTCTTGGGAATTATTATGACGACAGGTGGTTCCGTGATAAACTATGGGCGAGTGAGCCCAATATAGCTCTCCAATGCATTGGGTAATGCGAAGGGGTTAAAAATTGAGGTTTCTCCGAAGATATTTAGGGAATATACTGTGATGGGTATTCCAAACGTAACCAAGAGGGTTACTCCCTACGTAAGAATGTTATGAATGCCTCAAGTTACCATTATGTCTTATGATTTCTATGATTTCTTCATGATTTGATGAGGTATGTTAAGGTGCTTATGTTTTATGGGTAAATAATGATTTCATTCTTATGTATATATGTACTCATGTTTCCTTTCCATATTTTTATATCCCTTACTGAGCTTTTTATGCTCATCCCAAGTTTTGAAATGTTTTTTCATAGGTCAAGGGAAAGGTACATGATATGATGATAGTGTTAAGGAAGTGTCAAGAAAGAACCCATGTTTTATTTTAAATATGTTTCCGTTGATGGGAAAAATGAATACTATCTTTTATAGTAACCACTTTGTTTAAATGTGGGATGTAATGCAAGTTTTATGTTCTAATTCTCTAAAACTCTAAACCTGAAAAGATCCTCAATGTGTAATCTTGTAATAACTGAAGATTAAGTATGGTTTAATTATAGGGCCTTATAGTTGGTATCAGAGGTCGGTTTAGATAACTTTAGGAGTTAGATTTCTATTAAATGATTATCCAAAAATATTTTTTTATGGTCAAATTTAAATGATATATCATTTGAAGATTACCATGTTTCTTCATCTAAGACATGTTTGTTTAGAATGGTTTTCCGCAGAGGAAATAGGGAAGCAGTGCTAGGAAGGCATATAGAAGGAAATAACCTTCCGAATCAGCATCCTGAGATGGTCGGAATTGGAACTGAATAGTTTGTTGCAGTAATGGTGTAGTTGACTCAAGCGATAAATGGTGGTGGTATCCATGCACGGGATCAGCCAGATAAACCGCAGAAGAACATGTCAGTGGTGGAACATTTCATGAGGCAACATCCCCTATCATTCAGAGGATCATCTGACCCTGTGCTAGCTGAAGGGTGGATTAAATCACTGGAGAAGATTTTCAAAGTCATGGGGTGTTCAGACAATCAAAAGGTTAGTCTTTCTATTTACCATTTGGAGGGTGAAGCAGATCAGTGGTGGTCGATGGTTAAAAATATCAGGCACGCTGATGAGATTGATGCTCTCTTCTAGGATGAATTCAAAGGTATGTTTCTTGAGAAGTATTTTCCTAATGCTGTTCGACTTAGGATGGAAAAACAATTCTTAGAATTGAGGCAAGAGGAAGACTCAGTTGCTGCCTATGAAGAGAGGTTCACTCGATTGGCAAGGTATGCTCCAAATTTTATCTGAGACCTTGATAGTAAAATCAATCATTTTTACTCAGGATTTAAGACAAAATATCATAGGGCATTGGATTCTCGTGAGTTAAAAAGTTATGAAAAGCTTGTTCGATGTGCTGAGAAGGTGGAAATGGAGTTTTCCAATGATCAAGTGTTCTATAACAACCAGTAGAAGAAGAGACCGAGGTGGCAAGAGAAAGGAAAGAATTTTTCAAAAAGGTCTGACGGTAAGAAAACTAAGTTTCCAGTTTGTGATAAATGAGGTAAAAGGCAAGCTGGGGAATGTCTTCTGAATTCTGGAATGTGCTACCGATGCAGTAAGATGGGACATAAGGCTCGTGATTTCACTAAAAAAGATCAAGGTGATGGTAAGTACAAATTTGATATACAGTTAGTGAAATGTTTTAAGTGCAATGAGATGGGTCACTATGCAAACAAGTGTCCGACAAAGAGCTCGAGTGATGGGAAGATGTTAGACTACAAGTCGAAAGGGGTGGTGAAATCTTTTGCAACTACTTCGGCAGATGTCGGTCCATCAAATGAAGTTGTATCAGGTACATTGTTTTTTTTTCAGATTGTGCCAGTGTGTTGTTTGATTTGGGGTATACACATTCTTTCATCTCTGAATCCTTTTATAGTAAAATGGGAATACCATCTCAAGAAATGACTCCTGAACTTGTGGTAAAAACACCTAGGGGAAATGTTGAGGCAAAAATTATTTATAAGAATCTTCTTATCCTTATCCGTGGAAATAACCTACTTGAGAACCTTATTTTTTACCTCTAGAAGAGTTTGATGTTATCCTGGGTATGGATCGGATCTCTATTTACCATACTAAAATTGACTATAGAGCTAAATAAGTTTCTTTTCAGAAAGAATTTCAGTTTGTGTACAATAATGAACCCTTACTGTTGATAACTTATCAAGAGGCCGAGAAACTTCTAAAAGATGGAAATGACTGTTTCCTTGCACACATCGTTGAAAACAAAGGAACTGTTCAGATTAATGAAGTTCCAGTGGTAAATGAGTATCCTGATGTTTTTCCTGATGAGTTTCCTGGAATAATACCAGATTGGGAAGTTGAATTTGTTGTTGACTTAGTTCCTGATGCTAAGCCAATTTCAAAACCCCCTTATCGAATGGCTCAAATTGAACTTTTAGTGTTGAAGGAGCAATTCCAAGATTTATTAGAGAAAGGATTCATTCGACCTAGCACATCACCATGGGGTGCTCCTGTTTTATTTGTTAAAAAGAAATATGGTTCAATGAGACTTTGCATTGATTATAGAGACTTGAATAACATCACTGTTAAGAACAAATATCCTTTGCCTCATATCGATGATTTGTTTGATCAGCTCTAGGGAGCTCAGTATTTTTCAAAGATTAACCTGAGATCAGGGTACAATCAGCTAAAGGTAAAGGAAGCAGATATTCTGAAGACCGCGTTCCGTACAAGATATGGCCATTATGAATTTGTAGTAATTCCATCTGGGCTAACCAATGCACCTACTGTATTCATGGACTAAATGAATAGAATTTTCCATGATTTCTTGGATAAGTTTGTGGTGGTTTTCATTGATGATATTTTGGTGTTTTCTAAAAGTAAAGAGGACCATGAAAGACATTTAAGGGTTATTTTAAAACCTTAAAAGAAAATAAATTGTATGGGAAATTCATCAAGTGTGAGTTTTGATTGCAAAAAATTTCTTTCCTTGGTCATATTGTTTCTAAAGATGGGATAACTGTTGATCTTGAAAAAACAAAAGTTGTGGAAGAATGGTCAAGACCCACAAATGTAACTGAGATTCGTAGCTTACTTGGTTTGGAAGGCTATCACTGAAGGTTTGTTAGAAAATTTTCCCGGTTATCTAGTCCAATGACTAAGCAAACTTGGAAGGGTGTTAAGTTTATCTGGACAAAAGAATGTGATGATTGTTTTCAGGAATTGAAAAGAAGATTGGTGAATGCTATAGTTTTGGCACTACCTTCCAGGAATGGTGAGTTTGTTATCTACAGTGATTCTTCATTGAAAGGACTTGGTTGTGTCCTAATGCAGAATGATCAGGTAATTGCTTATTCTTCAGGACAATTGAAAACTCATGAGGTAAATTACCCTACACATGATTTGGAATTAGCTGCTGTTGTTTTCGCTTTAAAAATGTGGATGCATAATTTGTATGGAGTAAAGTGTGAAATATATTCCGATCACAAAATTTTAAATTATATATTCAGTCAGAAATAATTGAAAATGAGACAGAGGAGATGGCTATAATTAATCCAGTATTATGATTGTACAATTCATTACCATCCGAGAAAAGCAAATAACATGGCTGATGCTTTGAGTCGAAAAAGTAATGCTTCCTTAACAATATTGTGTTTGGAACGTTATCCTTTGGATAAGGATTTGATGAAATTTGGCATAGAAGTTTTTGGTGCAGGATGTTCTTCTATTTTGTTTCAGGTATCAGTGAAATATTCTCTATCTGACAGAATCAAGTAAGCACAGAAGCAAGACAGTGAGTTGCAGAAAAAGGTAGAGCTGGTTCAGAAGGGTAAGTTTCCTGAATTCAACATTGATAATGATTGTTTTTTGAGATTTGGAAAGATATTGTGCGTGCCTTGTGATTCACAGTTGAAGAGAGATTTGGTATGTGAAGCTCATAGTTCTCCGTTTTCATTCCATCATGTAAGCACTAAGATATATAGAGATCTTCGGGAGTATTACTGGTGGGATGGAATAAAAAGAGATATTGCTGATTTTACAGTGAAGTGTTTGACTTGTCAATAGGTTAAAGCAGAGCGACAGTTACCAAAAGGGATGCTTCAGCCTTTACCAGTACCAGAATGGAAATGATAAAATATATCTATGGAATTTATTGGGGGATTGCCGAAGACACCTCGAGGTAATAATGCAATCTGGGTTATTGTTGATCGCTTGACTAAATCTGCTCATTTACTTTCTATACGGAATTCTTTTTCCCTAGATCAAATTTCCCATTTGTATCATAAAGAGATAGTCAGGTTACATGGAGTTCCACTCTCCATTGTATCTGATCATGATCCTAGGTTCACTTCTAACTTTTGGAAAGGCCTTCAGATGTCGTTGGGTACTGAATTAAATTTTAGTACAACTTTTAATCCTCAATAAGATGGGCAGTCAGAACGAAAAATTCAGACTTTGGAAGATATGATACATGCTTGTTTGATGTATTATCAGGGAAGTTGGGACCAACATCTTTCTTTGGTTGAGTTTTTATATAATAACAGTTTTCATTCTAGTATACAGATGGCACCATTTGAGGCGTTATATGGGAAGTGGTGTCGAACTCTAGCTTTCTGGGATGAAGTGGGTGAAAGGAAGCTGATGAGACCAGAATTTGTAGAAGAGTTGGCAGAAAAAGTTCAGCTGATACAGAAACACATGAGAACGGCTCAGAGTAGGCAGAAGAGTTATACGGACAACAGGAGGAAGGATCTCTCTTTTGAGGTATGTGATCATGTTTTTCTCAAAGTCTCACCATGGAAAAGTGTGATGCGATTTGGTAAGAAAGGAAATATGAGTCCAAGGTTCATTGGACCATATGAAATTCTAGAGAGAGTTGGATCATTTGCTTACCGAGTGGCTTTACCTCCGAGTTTATCTCAGGTACACAATGTTTTTCATGTTTCGATGTTGAGAAAGTATATGCCAGATCCATCTAATGTTTTGAGTCCAGAGGTAGTTCAGCTGGAAGAGAACCTATCTTATGAGGAACAACCGGTCCAGATTCTTGACCACAGGGGGAAAGTGTTATGGAATAAGATGATTCATCAGGTAAAGGTTTTGTGGAAAAACCACATGATTGAAGAGGCAACATGGGAATCTGAAAATGCAATGAGGGCTAAATACCCCCACTTATTAGATAAGTAAATAAATTGAGGGGACGAAATTTTTTAAAGGGGGGAAGATGTAACATCCCAAGTAAGTAATGAGTAATATATATTTTTATCTATGTCTATTAATGAATTAAATAGTGTTTTAGAGGCTTAAAATGATAATAAATCCAATCTTAAGCATGGAATACACTAATATTTTTATAAGATTGTTTTACTGCCTTTTGATGGCAAACCATTTTTTGTAAATCCAAATTTTGACAATTTTATAATCTCTATTTGTTGAAATAAACTTATTCGTTATTATTGGGACATTGAAATTTACATTGGATAATTTTTTGGTATTTTTCTGACAATGCTCATTTTTTAATGAATAGTGAAAAATAATGCATTTTACATCAAAATTGCTTTTTCAACTAATTTAATTATATGGTTAGATTATCTTTTTAATTGGTTTTAAAGTTCAATTAGAATATATTTTTACCATTTAATTTAATAGTGGTCGTTGAAATTAATTTCACTTTGAAATTGGACTTAAAGTAGTGTCAATCTTTTGATACTTATTGTTTCATAAAAACACGCTATTTGCTCGGACATCGGGAATTAATTATTAAATTAATTAATGTAACTTATATGTTTTGAACTTTGTAAAATAGACATCATTTTTGAATTCGGAATATCAAATATATCTTAGGGTGAAGTTTTGGTATTTTTCTGAAAAACATCAATTTTTGATGAATAGTGAAACCACTAAGTGGTACTTAAAAAATTGATTTTTCGTTTAAATGAAATTTTACCACCTCTGTGTTTTGAATTTCAAAAATCCGACATACATGGTAGTCATTAAGAATTAAAATGTGTTCAATGGGATTAATTTTTTTTTTGAATAGTAACTTTTAAGTTTTTAATCGCGATTAGAGGTAATTAGTGTAATTTAAGGTAAGAATAATGTTTTAATAATATGAAATGAATTTGAAACATGTCCTACCATTATTTGATGTGTCATGAACGACCAATAAAATCCATGGGTCAACTTGGTGACCCCGTGGAGCCACTTTGGAAGGAAAATGACATTAATATCATTTTATTTAATGTAAAAGTAAAAATGACACAAACATGAGTTGTTTTACTAAAACAATTTTTAAATGGGGTTATACAAGTCCTATTTTTGACTATAAATATTCATTGTAAAGCTAAGAAGATTTCATAAATCATGAATTTTGTTTTATAATTTTTATACATTAAATAAATTAAATTATTTATGACAACATGATGATGCAGCGATGACCTCATTATTTAACGATTTAAATAAAATGAAAAGATAATGTACAATCTAAGACCTAAACATGTCAAAAACCTATTGGATGGGTGGATTTCAAAATATTATCACCTTATCCTAGAAATATATAATTTTGTGACCTTTTTTATCCGAAAATGATTTTATAATAAAGTAACCTTTTATAACTTTCCAAGAGTGCCCCTCCTCTCCTCTTATAAAAGGTCCCCACCTCTACCACCTTACCCACACTTCCATAGACTTTGGCTCTTCCAACACCTGCCCATTTTGTCTCTCCACATCCCTCCATAACTCTTAGAATCCTAACATTGGGTAGAAGTCTTCCCAAAAAATCCTTTGAGCTGAAATCAGAAAGAGTTAACCGTTTTAAAGGTAGTGTTTTCTCTTGTGTTCTTATGTATTATTTTGCTTCTCGAACCCTCTAAACTCTTTTTATTCATTTATTTTGTAACAAAACCAGTATCTTCCATATACTAGGATGTTTTTATAAAAATTATTTGAGCTACACTTACACACACCTACATCTAATGGTTAACGAACATACTGTTTCTGTGGATGGTAAATTTCTGCCTCACGAAATGATGATTGTTCAATATTCTTTTAACACCTTCGAAGGTGGCCATTAAGATGTCAATATATTTATATATGAGATATAATATGTTAATTATTTCCTTAAGCTTTTTTATTATTCATTTATGTCATACCTTTATGGTTTCCATTATGGGTAAACGCGATATCTTCATTTTTGGAAGTGCGGACTACCGCCCCCTCAAAGTGATTTGATTCATTAATGCCATATTTTGGATGTATAAAGATGTAATTAATGATATTATATATGATATTATACTGGAATTATAATATACATTTATATCATTATGATTCCATTCGATAAAATACGAAATATAAATGAAAGTAGCGTTCATGCGTACGTACGGCTTACCGTCTCCATGAACGGTGCATTTCATTTCTTACCTCTAAACGTTATGTAATATTATAAATGCATGTATATACTGGATATATATGATATATATGATATCTAAATCATGAGTATAACTCTGGATAAAATGGATACAAGAACAAAGTGTAATTATAAAGAGTTTATTTTTGACTTAAGTACCAATGATCGTTAAAACGACCGTTATTAACTTAAATAATTACATAGTGTTCATGACATGGTAATAAGTGATATAAAATGAATAATGAACTTGAAAAAGGTTCTTAAGCAAGTAGAAATTAACTCAAGTTTATTATTCAGGACATTAAAATGCGATCGAGTCAAGTCGAACCTGAGGTATGGGACTTCATCTCAATCTCCTTTCATTGAGGCATATTATGTTTTATACACAACTTTATTTTATACGGTGTATAAACCTCTTTGATTTTTAGGTTTATCCAAAAGGAATCTTTTTATATGAAGCGTTTTAGTAAATGACAAAAGGGAATGTTTTTGTCGTACGTATGTGGCGACAACGACTTCTTCGCCGCAATGACCATTATTTGAGTTTCGGCTTCCTCTACAAGCCATACATTTTTTTTAAATGAAAAATAAATACCATGTTTTACTTTTATTTTATTTTGGTATTAAAAATGGTTTTCATAATGTTTTTATATCAATGTGTTGTATTGATATCTTGAGATTGAAAAGTGGAAATGTTATGTTTTCTTTATGCATGTTTTATGTGATACGATTATGTTATGGTTCTTGGGCATTATTATGAAGACGGGTGGTTCCGTGGTAAACTATGGGCGGGTGAGCCCGATATAGCTCTCCAATGCATTGGGTAACGCGAAGGGGTTAAACATTGAGGTTTCTCCAAAGAGATTTAGGGAATATACTGTGATGGTTATTCCAAACGTAACCAAGAGGGTTACTCCCTACGTAAGAATGTTATGAATGCCTCAAGTTACCTTTATGTCTTATGATTTCTATGATTTATTCATGATTTGATGAGGTATGTTAAAGTGCCTATATTTTATGGGTAAAGTATGATTTTATTCTTATGTATATATGTACTCATGTTTCCTTTCCATATTTTTATATCCCTTACTGAGCTTTTAATGCTCATCCCAGGTTTTTGAAATGTTTTTTCACAGGTCAAGGGAAAGGTACATGATATGATCATAGTGTCAAGGAAGTGTCAAGAAAGAACCCATGTTTTATTTTAAATATGTTTCCGTTGATTGGAAAAATGAATACTATCTTTTATAGTAACCACTTTTTTTAAATGTGGGATGTAATCCATGTTTTTTGATCTAATTCTATAAAACTCTAAACCTGAAAAGATCCTCAATGTGTAATCTTGTAATAACTCAAGATTAATTAAGGTTTAAGGCTGGGGCCTTATAAAGAAATAATCTTCCAATGTGACATTATTCAACTATAATTATATAGGGAAAAACATAAATTAATTGGAAGGAGGTAAAAGGAATATTACTCAAAATAAGACAAGTGATAAAGGTTAGTATTATGTTTCTAGAACTGATAGTGTGGAATGATTCATGTGTTTTGGATTAGATTTAATAATTATAATCTTGACATATTTTATAAATGTTATTATTATTAGGATAATTATGAAATATATGAGGAATTTACTAAAGTAATTATATATTAATTATTTGAGAGCATATGTTGACTTGTATTGATGACCAAGAAGAGTGATACATTATTAAGTTGACCATTTTGAAAAACATTCTATTAATGGTGGATAAACCTTAATATATTTCTGATGTTGAGATAATAATGATAAAAATATTTTTATGGGATAATATTTGTGATTGTGCAATTGGTGACTGATTTCATGGTTTATGTTATCTTTGTGAAGAATTTTTGGAATTTGATAATTTGATATATTAATTTAATAACAACAAGAATTTTTTTTGAATCATCTATGTTTTCATTAATGTTTTATAGGGATAAAGATATTTACAGATTTTTATGTGACATTAATAGCTACATAATGTTGTTTGGGAAACCTAAATTTATGTTTATTTTGGAAATTTAGTGACCATGTTTATATATTTTTGGACTTATAATTTTAATAGACATATTTGGGATGATTATTAAGGATAACTATTTATGAAATAGATTAATAAATTATTGTATTATATTGGATAACTTCTGCAAACCATATTTAGTTTGGAAAATATTTAGAGAGAGGATGAATGAGTTGCCACTAAATTATTGATCTCAGAATACAAAAGAAGTTAATTTTAATTATTTTGGAATAAGAATTTTTTTATTGATATTCATTTCAAAGAGTAATACATTAATTGGAAATCGTTTGAAGAAAAACCAAAGGATAAAATTATTCTTATGAAATTGAATGATATGATGTAAGTTTATTTCCTTATATTGTTAAATATTAAAAATAATTCCTCAAAAATTCGAAAAGAATATTAAAAAAAAGTTAATGATATTACCTTAATATTTGATTAATCATCTGTTATCTAAACTCATCATAGATTTATGTCTTTATTTCTGTTGAATTCATCTTCATCATTCCCTTTCATGTGATTGATGATCTCTATAAATTTTTATAATTATTTACACTTTTATTCTATTACTATATATTTAAATTCCACCAATATTTTCCTTTAAGGAAACAAAATTATATTTCATTCTATATAACCTTTTTACATCTCTCTCTCTCTCTATCTTATCAACGAGAATTTTTATTAACCCTTTTTATGATGTGGTTTTACAATAATGGTATTTTAAAAAGAAAACACTTTTTTTATCGAGATAAATATTAAATTCTGAGGAAAATATTTAATTATTGGGGTAGAATGTAACACCCTGTTACTTAATTATATATTTATTTTATAATAAATTCATTATTTTTTATAGCTTTTGATGCATAAAACACGGGTTTTAAACAAATTGTGTCACTCTATTAAAATATTATTATAAAAAGAATGTTATGTCAAATATATAAAGTTAGAAGTTATTATTATGACTAAATTAATTATGAATTATATATTTTATACACTTGTATAAAATAAATTAAATATATATATATATATATTTATTAGGATAAAATTAGAATCAATTTAAATGAAAATTAATATTTTATGAAAAAATATATTTTGATAAATTGAGGTTTAGTAGATATTTGAACATAGGGTTTAAAATAAAAATTTCCCAATATTATAATTTTTTTATAAAGCTTAATAATTATTTAAATCATAATTTCATAATTTACATTGGGATAAATTTTGGGATTTTCTAGAAAATATTAATTTTTTTGGGAATAGTGAAAAATTTAGATTTTTGTAAAACTCTCATTTAATTAGATTATACATATATATATTTCAAAGTAAATTATGATATAAACTTGATTTTAGGTAACATGGGTATTATTTTTTTTATTTTTAATTTAATTATTTATATTTTAATCAAATTTTCTCTAGATTTTATAATAAGTTTATTTTTAGGTTTAAAAACACAGTTATATGAAAAATTATTGAAAGTAAATAATGATTCCCTATTTTAATTTATCAGAAGAACCCCTATTTAGGAATGATATAAATTAGATAAAAATATTATAAATTTACCTTTGTATTTTTAGATTAATGTAATGATAATTTTTGTACATACATTTAGTATAAAACCACATTTTCCCTAAAAAATACATTTCATTAAAACTTCTTATTCATACATCATCATGATTTTTTTAATTTACAAAATGTGAACACTATGAATTTATTAAAGAAAAGGATTAAGTATTTTAAATATTAATAGTTAATATTATCTAAAAATTTCAAAAAAAGTTATTAACATAATGAATAATAGAAAAATAAAAAATTAATTACCTCGGTTATTGTAAAAATGAATTTTCTGAGGGTTAATAAAGGAATATAAGTGTTTACATTACCTAAAAATTTACCAAAAAATATTTTATAGAATTTTTTAGGCATTAATATTTCATATGGTAGTTAATAACCGATTTTATAGTTTTTTCTAATGATAAAAACATTGTAATCATTTTAACAATTGAAAATTTTCATATGTGTCCTTTCCCCCAGAAATAGAAGGCCACCATATTTACTCCCCTCTTCACAGTAGTAAAATAATTTGGTTTGGTATATAACTACAAGTATAAATTTATTAATTCCCTCACCACATACTAGATAAAATATGTTTATTACTAAGACCTCACAAAAAGGGTTTAGTTATAATTCTTAATAGGTCCTCCAAAGAAGAGGTAAAATTATTAAACATGTGCATTTGTTTTATTTTTTTTCTTTCACATCCTCAAAATTGTAACATCAGAGGTAAATTAAGAATAAGACATATTTTATATTAATTAATATTTTTTAATTAAATATTAATTTTACTTTAAATGGGTTTCTATGTTCGATAGCGTACCCGATACGGAACAACAAGTTTCTTTGGAATCTTACGTTGCACACTAAAAATACAATATTACTATTTTAAATGGTAGTTAACTCCTAGGTGTTGTATTGGTGGGAATGAATGAAACTAACTACAATATGATTATACATGTTTGTTAAATGTATATACATTATCCAATAAAAAGTCAGAGGCATAAAATGTGAATGAATTTAATTTTAAGCATAATTTACATTATAAGGCGAATTTATAGTTTTTTAATGGATAAACCTCTTTAAATATAGTTTTGGTTACTTTAATACATTATATATGAAAAAATAAAATCCTTCTTTAGAATGGGGACATCAAATTTTACTTTGGGAAATTTTTTGGTATTTTTCTGATAGAGTTCATTTTTAATGAATAGTGAAAAATATTGCATTTTAATTCAAAAGTGCCTTTTAATCTAATTTATTTAAATGGTTAGATTATATTTTTGGTTGGTTTTAAAGTTTAATTATAATATATTTTTACCATTAAATATAATTTTGGTCATTGGAATTAATTTCTCTTTGAAATTGGACATAAACAAGTATCAATCTTTTGATAGTTATTGTTTCTTAAAAACACGGTATTTGTTTTGATAATGGGAATTAAATTATAAATTTATTAATTACACTTATATGTTTTTAATTTGGAAAAATATATTTAAGTTTTTAATTCATAATATCAAATATATCATAGGCTTAATTTTTGGTATTATTCTGAAAAATATCAATTTTTGATGAATAGTGACCCCACTTAGTGGTAGTTAAAAAAACCCACTTTTTCATTTAAATGAATTTTTACCACTTCTGTGAATTGAATTTAGAAAATCCAACATACATGGTTGTTTTAGAGAATTAAAATGTGGTTCATTAATATGAAAATATTTTTTTATATATAGTAACTTTTGACTTTTATTTACCGCGGTTAAAGGTAAAAAGGGTAATTTAAGGTTAAAAGAATATTATAATAATTCCAAATTACATTAGAACTTATCCTAAACTTATTTTATGAGTAGTGTCATACCATGGTCATATTTGGGTCGATTTTGGGACTCCATGGAGCCACTTATGAAAGATAATGACTGTCATGAACCAGGCCAGGTCGCCATCCGACCCGTCGCCCGACCCGGTCTGCGGCAAGGCCCGAAGGGCGTTCCCGATCCCCACGGGCTGGCACAAGCGCCCGGGTATCAAAACTAGCACGTGGGAACGATTTACCCAAAATAATAAACAAAAAACCCCTGATAAGTTGAATAAAATAAAACTATGAACTGACCACCAAACATAACCTTAACTAAAATCGACTTTAAAGGATTACAACATGAACCAACATCCAAAAGAAAACGACAACAAAAGAAATTCAACTCAAACTCAAACCTCCAAGCAACAGGAGAAGTGCGACATCCACACGTCACAAACGTTAACCTGCATGAGAAGACCGCCAATGACCAACCACCATCACTAAGCACGACGCACAACCTAGAATACACAAGAAACAAGAATCTACATACACCCAAAGGTGTATGTAGGGTGTGAGCTAAAAGCCCAGTAGGATGCCACCGAGAAAAAGTTCCATGCCACAACATCAAAAGACAATTTAAAGTGCTTATTCAAAATTATACTTTCAAAATACATTTAAAGAAAACAGTTACAAACCAAATGCTAAAGGAAAACACTAAAAAGAACTCATTTCATAGACACGGTTTAAAAAAAATGAGAGAAGTTCATTATGGGCACACACACACACACACACTCACACACGCACACGCACACACACACACTCACACACACACACACACATGCTAACACCCAAGTGGTCCCCCATATGCCGACGGATGGCACCACCATTGATGGTAGAGCACTGTGGGTAAATCCCATAAGGTTCATTTAGCTCGAGTGGGACCCTAGAAACCTCGTGTCTCGGTGAAACGTGGCTTAGAAGGCCACGAACCTCAGAAAACGTGGCTTTGAAGGCCACGAACCTCAGAACAAGTGTCTTAGAAGGCCACGACCCTCAGATATCATATGTTTAGTTAGTGTTGCAATCGTCAATCCAGCTAAGTGAAATAGGGACGAAACCCATCCGGTTCACTAGCGCACTAGTTCTAGTCCGTCCATCTAGATACCCAGGGTTTTCCCTTGTGCTCAAACAAGATTAACATTCACATAATGTATGTCGCTTTCACATATCCCAAACCCAACAAAACATTACACACACACGTCACTGTTTGCATACCCAAACACCATAAAAAAAACACACGCACACCAAAACCATTTTATACCATAGTTCAAATCACTTTCATGACTTGATAAACTATTTAAATGATTTGAAGAACATAAAAAAACACACAATAAGAGTTTTCACATGAGACATGTCCAATTTCACATGTAATAATACCTTTAAAAACATAACGCACACATAATTCTGTCAAACACAACTCCCGTGCTCCACATATAATTTAATAAGTGCAACTAACAAATTATAAAAACACATAAAATTAGAAAGCAAAGGTTTGCACCAGAACGATGAACACGATTTCATATATGAACGTCACTTTAAAACAAAAGGTGCATCTTATACAAACTAAAACATGTTTTCCCATTGTGCAAACAATTTTCAATTAAATTACAATAGTACGAAACACGACAAACACACCCAAAGTGACTCATTTTCATTGGAATCTACACTTAATTACACAGACACCTCAAAGAACTTGAAAACACATTTCGCACGTACCAAACAACCCCTAAAACCTTCCCAGCCATACTCCTCATTTCAAACGACACTTAATTAAACAGTTGCTCAATTAATAAAACATCACATATGCATACCACAAGGCCTCACATTAAAACACACATATTTTAAATGCCAGAACCCTTTGAAAATAAATTGCACATCTCAACCCTTCTAAAACCTAATTTGCACCCCTAAAACATACTCAATGTTCATAATAAAAATTGACACGTCAAAAATAGTTTGTCTTCTTTTGAAAAACTCAGTTTAATAACATTCGTACCTCAAGCATTCTTGAAAACACAATTTGCACACCTTAAACGGTTAACTAAAACATGTCTGAAAATTTCAACAACACAACGCACATGAAAACCATTGGCGTTTACTTAAAACAACTCAAATTCATCAATATGAATATTGAAGCATGTCCAAAAATAAAATTCGCATCACGCAATTTATCACTAGAACACATTATAATTTAATTAATGAGCAATTTAAATTATCTAAAGATGGTATGGCATGGAACCACCTACCTTGTCATAGAAGACTTCGCAAATATGGTGCACACGAACCGTCGCACACCAACTGTAACTCAAACAAAGTCCAAATAGAACCTAAAAAAACGCATCAGACCAATTATACCAAAATTGAACCAAACTCGATTCAAAACTCTAGACGTACTCAACCATGATTAAACAACAAGCAAACAAGGAAAACACACTTACAAAGGGGGGTGTGGGAGGTTGGCCGGAGGTCGATGGAGGCTGCCAGAGTCATGAGAGGAGGTGCGGGGAGGCTGTCCAATACCGGAAAGGGGGTGCGGGGTGGCTGTGTGGTTGCACGAAGGGGGTCGCGGAGCAGCGGGTCGGCTGGACAGCGGCGATCACGGGAGGGGGCACCAAAGGGGAGGTCCGGTGGGGTTTCGGGCTAGAAATAGGGGGTCCGGCGGGCTTCCAAAAGGAAGCAGCGGTTCCGAGCCGGGAGGGCACTGCTCGAGCGGACAGCAAGGGGGGAAAGGGGGGTTCGACCAAACAGCGAAATCCGGGGAGAGGCCAAGGGGGTTCGTGCGACGGCAAGGGCGGCTGGCAGGAGGAGGCTTCCTGCGAGGGTTTAGCGATTCCGAGCGGGGAAAAAAACCAGGTGTGAGGGAGATGGGCGGCGGCCTGCTAAGGCGGACAGGGCAGGGGGGGTGGTCGCGCCTCGACCGGGCTGATTGGGGGAGGCCGCCGGACTGGTGCAGAGGGAGGCGGCGCAGAACCAGGGAGCTCGACGGGATGAAGTAGAAGAAAGAAAAAAAAGCAACAGGGAAAGGGGAGAGCTAGGTCATGCAAGTGGGAAAGAAAAAAAAGGATGAGAAAAAAAAAACTAAATAGAAACTTGAAACAAAATTCAGTTAGAAATAAAACTAAATAAAAACTTAAAACAAACTCAAAACCAAAACAAGTGGTAAAAATAATAATACTAATGATAATAATTAGCATAATAATAATAATAGTAAAATTAACAAAACAATAATATTTTCAATAAACTAAAATATAAATAACAATAATAATAATAATAATAATAATAATAATCTCAAATAATATTTTTTTTATTAAAATAATTTGTCAAATTTTACCACACTTGTTTTTATTTTATCTACATTTTATTATTCACTAAATTGTCTTTAACTGCCTTAAACACTGGGCAGAGCTTGCGGTTAGCGGGGCGAGGTCACGCGGTGACCCATGCGAGGTCGCGCGGCTTCAACCGCAGCGTGTTGGATGCAACCAAGGAAAAGAAAAATAAACATATGTTTTAAAATATATCCTCAAGTAAAATTTAATTCAGACCTTAACCCAAACTATCTAATGCCCAACAATAAAAATTAAAATATATAATATATATATATATATGAAAGACGGGTATGACAATTCTCGCCACCATAATGCTTTCCGTCCCCGGAAAGCCACAACTAGAAACAAACCCCAAAGCAGAAGACTACACTCCCTTAAGGTTCAAAGGGGATCCCCACAAACATCAAGTAAAGAGAGGCAAAAACATCGTGCTCAGAGAGAGTGACTCAAAGACAATATCAAGAAACACGTAGAAGGACTTTTTGATATGTGTCGCCCACCAAAAAGAGATAGAATGCCTCCAGCTGATTGTTTTAGAAAACGAACTATTAAACCCACAGAACCCAACTTCCCAAGTCGAGACATCTCAAGCACTATTAAACAAAAACCACAACACTGGGATAGAATGAACAAATAAGGTCAAACCACGTCGTCTGTCTGAAATGAACAACGAGACCAACCACGACCAAGAAGCACCCTAATCAGCTAGTGCCAACTCATATTTAGAAACAGAACCAAAAGGTTAACAAGGGGAAGCCTAAGGGCTCCCCACCATTAAGAACCTACCAACACCCAAGATGAGACTAGAACCAACATGGGGAGGTCAGAGCGGACTCCCCACCATTAAGGAAAGTCCAACACCAATTTTATTCTAGAGACCTTTGTGCGAGATCCAATGTGGGTCTCCCCACCATTGGAACTAATAGCAGATACAAAACTTTAGAAACTCTCTGATGGGGACCAAGCACCCCACCACAAGGGGCGGGGACGGTCGGGCCCAACTACCGGGCGTCAAACCCACAACCCAAGACAAACCGGCATCTCCACATCCCTGGATGAGACCCATTCAACTTTGATACTGACTTAACCAACATACCCCATAAAGACCCCTAAAGCGATTACATCCAGTGGGACGCAACCCCCAAGACTTTAAGGTAACATGACGAACACGTCTCCACCTAGTCATGGAAACTTTACACAGCCAGATGGTTCGTTTGGAACGGAACAACCATAGAAACAATATAAATTGCCTCTAATTTCTACACCGATGACAGAAATAAGGTCGGGGTCTCATATACTCTTGGGGTTCCTGACCACGCGCCAGCTTCACTCCGAGGCCTATGGCTGGAGCCCTGATGTTCGAAGCATCTTCTGCCTCATAGTCAGGCATGGAAGACTCCCGAATGGAGCTTCTCCTTTTGGTGTCACACGCAATCACACTACAACCAAGGAAACACCAGCAACCACAACACATTACGACATCCAACTGATCGTACGCAGAATATTCACCAACACAAGAGCTGAAATGGTGCATGTGCATCACCCTTTTTCGCACTGAATGAGAACACAACACCACAAAACATCACCGATCACGATCATTGTTGTCGAGAGAAACACTACGTTGAGAAAGACTTTAAACCGTGTCTGAACAACACATGATTCCTAAAAACGACCATTGTATCCCCATGTGACTGGGTCTGCCCCACTAGTGGCCTAACGTAGACCTTTTCTTAAACGAAACCAACGAATGACCAAAGGTCATTTCGAATATGGCCTGCACCGGCCACTCTAGGTTGCTTCCACCTTTTTCCCACTGGATTCTCCTTCACTATTTCCAAACAGAACTTTCAAATCAATGAGGTCAAACTTCACGCTTCACAATCAAAGAGAACTCACACTGCAAAACAACACCGAAAACGACCCTTACAACCGATGAAAAATACTACAAAACCCTTCAAGACTCTGGTCAACACTGAAAATTTGGAACCGCCTTCACCCTTCCCCGCTGGATTTCCTTTCGCCATTCTAGGGGGAAACCTTCAAACATGACAGTGTCAAACATCATACCCAATGAGTCAGACACTCAAAAGACCAAAACTCCCTTCAACTCCTCTCGCATCTGTCATCCCGTTGCGAGAGGATGCACTTAATTGTAAAAAATGAGAGGTGGGTTCAATTCTAGAATTCAAGAAGAGATTCCTCTGATCAACTGGAGGGTCGACCAACGGAAAATTGCCCGTGGCCACACTTTAATCACATGTAAACACTTTATGGGGGCGTACACTAGTTGAGAAAGACAACCATGGACCCAACCAAACTAGTCCAATAGTCAAGACATACCACAAGCGAACACTAGGTGTGCAGGGGAAACAATTGCAAGGGCTTCCCGATGTACTCTTCAAAGGAATTTACTAACCACACGCTTACATACCAACTTACAAATAAAAATTCAAACTCGAACACAATTCAGTAAAAAAAAGATTCTCGGCTCGAAACGTCTCACATCCAACACTTCCCAAAATAAAAGGACACATCACATGACCACTGATCATTAAAACACCAAATTTTCATTTAATAAAACATTTCGAAAATAAGAAAAGCTTGTGGGTTGCACAAACACCAATGGTGTCCCATGGGCCTCGCACATGCATGTTCCCGTGCCGCACCAGCATCCACATCACATCCATCCAGGCACCCATACGCTCGTGCCATTAACCATTTCTCTTCCCTTATACACTCATGCATGTGGTTGCCCACGAGAACACCAAGGATTAAAACCAGTCCATTCCATTTTTTTTTCAAAACCAAAACATTCAACCCACAGCTTTCAAACCTCATACCTCATTTTCTTTTTAAAGCATTTTATTTGAAAACATTTCCAAGACCAAAACATGTTTACTTAAAAACCAAATTCCCACGAATCCAAAACAAAGAGACAAGAAATGACGCAAGAGAAACTTGTGTCAGCGGGTGACTGGAGCATATGGTTGGCGGCCATATGCCAATCACACCACTGCCACAGAGGGTATTCCAGAACAGCTTCCCTAGCTCCGCATGGCTTGCCAGACCCTGCAAGCTCACTAGGACCACTGACCTAACCCCTTTTCTTTTCCCTTAGACAAGATTTTCCGCAAGGACCAAAAACTCAGACAAACCTCAACATACGTTGCTAACTTGAGTCCCGCTACGAGGTGTGCTGGCCAGGCACCTTACCCGTAGCTAGGACGCCGAGTCCCGACAACCGTAACTCAAGTCCATTGTGACTCTATCCCAAAAGAAAACGACCCAAGAGAGCAAACCTTGCCCTCTGATACCATTTTGTCACGAACCAGGCCGGGTCTCCATCCGACCCGGCGCCCGACCCGGTCCGCGGCAAGGCCCGAAGGGCGTTCCCAATCCCCACGGGCTGGCACAGGTGCCCGGGTATCAAAACTAGCACGTGGGAACGATTTACCCGAAATAATAAACAAAAAACCCCTGATAAGTTGAATAAAATAAAACTATGAACTGACCACCAAACATAACCTTAACTAAAATCGACTTTAAAGGATTACAACATGAACCAACATCCAAAAAAAAACGACAACAAAAGAAATTCAACTCAAACTCAAACCTCCAAGCAACAGGAGAAGTGCGACATCCACACGTCACAAACGTTAACCTGCACGAGAGGACCGCCAACGACCAACCACCATCACTAAGCACGACGCCCAACCTGGAATACACAAGAAACAAGAATCTACATACACCCAAAGGTGTATGTAGGGTGTGAGCTAAAATCCCAGTAGGATGCCACCGAGAAAAAGTTCCATGCCACAACATCAAAAGACAATTTAAAGTGCTTATTCAAAATTATACTTTCAAAATACTTTTAAAGAAAACAATTACAAACCAAATGCTAAAGGAAAACACTAAAAAAAACTCATTTCATAGACACGATTTAAAAAAAAGATGAGAGAAGTTCATTATGGGCACACACACACACACTCTCACACACGCACACGCACACACACACACTCACACACACACACACACACGCTAACACCCCAGTGGTCCCCCATATGTCGACGGAAGGCACCACCATTGATGGTAGAGCACTGTGGGTAAATCCCCTAAGGTTCATCTAGCTCGAGTGGGACCCTAGAAACCTCGTGTCTCGGTGAAACGTGGCTTAGAAGGCCATGAACCTCAGAAAACATGGGTTAGAAGGCCACGACCCTCAGAACACGTGGCTTAGAAGGCAACAACCCTCAGATATCTTATGTTTAGTTAGTGTTGCAATCGTCAATCCAGCTAAGTGAAATAGGGACGAAACCCATCCGGTTCACTAGCGCACTAGTTCTAGTCCGTCCACCTAGATACCCAGGGTTTTCCCTTGTGCTCAAACAAGATTAACATTCACATAATGTATGTCGCTTTCACATATCCCAAACCCAACAAAACATTACACATACACATCACTGTTTGCATACCCAAACACAATAATAAAAACACACGCACACCAAAACCATTTTATAACATAGTTCAAATCACTTGCATGACTTGATAAACTATTTAAACGATTTGAAGAACATAAAAAAACACACAATAAGAGTTTTCACATGAGACATGTCCAATTTCACATGTAATAATACCTTTAAAAACATAACGCACACATAATTCTGTCAAACACAACTCCCGCGCTCCACATATAATTTAATAAGTGCAATTAACAAATTATAAAAACACATAAAATTAGAAAGCAAAGGTTTTCACCAGAACGATGAACTCGATTTCATATATGAACGTCACTTTAAAACAAAAGGTGCATCTTATACAAACTAAAACATGTTTTCCCATTTTTCAAAAAAATTTCAATTAAATTCCAATAGTACGAAACACGACAAACACACCCAAAGTGACTCATTTTCATAGGAATCTACACTTAATTACACAGACTCCTCAAAGAACTTGAAAACACATTTCGCACGTACCAAACAACCCCTAAAACCTTCCCAACCATACTCCGCATTTCAAACGACACTTAATTAAATAGTTGCCCAATTAATAAAACATCACATATGCATACCACAAGGCCTCACATTAAAACACACATATTTTAAATGCCAGAACCCTTTGAAAATCAATTGCACATCTCAACCCTTCTAAAACCTCATTTCCACCCCTAAAACATACTCAATGTTCATAATAAAAATTAACATGTCAAAAATAGTTTGTCTTCTTTTGAAAAACTCAGTTTAATAACATTCGTACCTCAAGCATTCTTGAAAAAACAATTTGCACACCTTAAACGGTTAACTAAAACATGTCTGAAAATTTCAACAACACAACGCACATGAAAACCATTGGCATTTACTTAAAACAACTCAAATTTATCAATATGAATATTGAAGCATGTCCAAAAATAAAATTCGCATCACGCAATTTATCACTAGAACACATTATAATTTAATTAAATAGAAATTTAAATTATCTAAAGATGGTATGGCATGGAACCACCTACCTTGTCATAGAAGACTTCGCAAATATGGTGCACACGAACCGTCGCACACCAACTGCAACTCAAACAAAGTCCAAATAGAACCTAAAAAAAACGCATCGGACCAATTATACCAAAATTGAACCAAACTCGATTCAAAACTCTAGACGTACTCAACCATGATTAAACAACAAGCAAACAAGGAAAACACACTTACAAAGGGGGGTGCGGGAGGTCAGCCGGAGGTCGATGGAGGCTACCGGAGTCATGCGAGGAGGTGCGGGGAGGCTGTCCAATACTGCATAGGGGGTGCGGGGCAGCTGTGTGGTTGCGCGAAGGGGTTCGCGGAGCAGTGGGTCGGCTGGACAGCGGCGGTCACAGGAGGGGGCACCAAAGGGGAGGTCCGGTGGGGTTTCGGGCTAGAAACAGGGGGTCCGGCGGGCTTCCAAAAGGAAGCAGCGGTTCCGAGCCGGGAGGGCACTGCTCGAGCGGACAACAAGGGGGGAAAGGGGGGTTCGGCCAAACAGCGAAATCCAGGGAGAGGCCAAGGGGGTTCGTGCGACGGCAAGGGCGGCTGGCAGGAGGAGGCTTCCTGTGAGGGTTTAGCGATTCCGAGCGGGGAAAAAAACCAGGTGCGAGGGAGATGGGCGGCGGCCTACTAAGGCGGACATGGTAGGGGGGGGTGGTCGCGCCTCGACCGGGCTGATAGGGGGAGGCCGCCGGACTGGTGCAGAGGGAGGCGGCGCAGAACTAGGGAGCTCGACGGGATGAAGAAGAAGAAAGAAAAAAAGCAACAGGGAAAGGGGAGATCTAGGTCACGCAAGTGGGAAAGAAAAAAAAGGATGAGAAAAAAAACTAAATAGAAACTTGAAACAAAATTCAGTTATAAATAAAACTAAATAAAAACTTAAAACAAACTCAAAACCAAAAAAAGTGGTAAAAATAATAATACTAATGATAATAATTAGCATAATAATAATAATAGTAAAATTAACAAAACAATAATATTTGCAATAAACTAAAATATAAATAGCAATAATAATAATAATAATAATAATCTCAAATAATATTGTTTTTTTTATTAAAATAATTTGTCAAATTTTACCACACTTGTTTTTATTTTATCTACATTTTATTATTCACTAAATTGTCTTTAACTGCCTTAAACACTAGGCAGAGCTTGCGGTGAGCGGGGTGAGGTCACGCGGCGACCCATGCGAGGTCGCGCGGCTTCAACCGCAGCGTGTTGGATGCAACCAAGGAAAAGAAAAATAAACATCCGTTTTAAAATATATCCTCAAGTAAAATTTAATTCAGACCTTAAACCAAACTATCTAATGCCCAACAAAAAAAAATAAAAATATATAATATATATATATATATAAAATATGGGTATGACAATGACACTTTAGATTAATTAATTTAATGTAAAGAGAAAATTGACATTAAAAAAATCTTTTAGTAATTTATTTTTATATGGTGTTTTATAAGTTATATTTTCGAATATAAAGATTCATTGGAAATATAAAAATATTTAATACATTTTAGTATTTTTTTTATAATTTTTAGACATCGAATAAATTAAATTATTCATGACACAATAATGATGCAATATTTACCTCATTATAAACTTATTTAAATAAATAAGATTACAATGATTAAAATATTATCCAAAACATGTCCAATTCTGATTGGATGATTTTATTTTGAATATGAGTCATCTTATATTCCACCTTAAGCATTTTTGGACCTTTAGAAACAGAATATCATTATATAATAAAATAATGTTTTCACACTTTCCTAAAGAGCCCCTCCTCTCCCTTGTAAAAGGAGACCATTTCTATACGATTCCTCACATATCTCAAGCCATTTAGATCATCCAAACTCTGCCCAATTAAGCTCTCAACATTCCTCTCCCCCTCATATAAGCCATACCTTAGGCATAAGGGACTTCAAGAAGTCCTTTGGTTCAACCCAAAGGGAGTTACCCAAACTAAATGTAACAGTTTCTCTTAAATTGTTTTCTTTTATTTTACTTCTCCAATCCCTAAAATATTTTTATTCATTTCTTTTGTAACATCACCAGTATCCTCAATATAATAGGGTGTTGTTATGAGAATTATTCAAAATACACTTACAAACACCTCCATCTAATGGATGAAGAATATATTGTTTCTGTCTATGGAAAACTAAGGCCTCATGAAATGATGATTGTTCAATTACATATTACCGCCTCTCATGGTGGAAATTATGATGGAACTGTATTTATATATGATATATATTATTTTTATGATTTCCTTATTCTTCTGTAATTTCCATTTATAGCATTCCTTTATGGTTTCCATAGTGGGTAAATACGATAATCTCATTTGAGGAAGTGCGGACTACCGCCCCCTCAAATTGATTTGATTCATTACTACCTTATATGGGATGTATAAAGGATGTAGTTAACAATATTATATATGATATTATACTAGAATTATAATATACATATGTATCATTATGTTTTATTTCAATTAAAATAATAAAGAGAAATGAAAGTAGCGTTTATGCATACGTACGACTTACCGTCTCCATGAACGGTGCATTTCATTTCTTACCACTAAATGTTATGTACTATTATAAAAACATGTATATAATGGATATATAAGATATATATGATATCAAAATCATGAATATCATTCTGGATATAATAAAACTTTGACCACATGGACAACTTGTAAATATAAGGTGTTCATTTTTTACTCAAGTCCCAAATATCAACAAAATGAATGTTATTAACATAAATGATTGCATAATATTTATAACATGGTAATAAGTTATATAAATGGAATAATAAACTTGAAAAAGGTTCTTAATCAAGTAGAAATTAAATTTAGTTTATTATTTAGGAGATTAAATAACGTCCGAGTCAAGTCAGACGTGAGGTAAGGGACTTCGTCTCAATCTCCTTTCATTGATGCATTTTTAGTTTTATACCTGACATTATTTTATACGGTGTATAAAACCCTTTAACTTTTCATTTTATTCATAGGGAATATTTTTATACAAATCATTTTACTAAATGAAAAAATGAATGGTTTTTTACGTAAGTGGTGACAACGACCTTTCCGCTGCCGCGAGTATTATTTGATCGTTGACTTCCTTAACAAACCAGAATGTTTTTAAAAGGAAAAATAAATACTATATACTCTTTTTATGTATTTTGGTATTGAAAATGATTTTAACAATGGATTTATTATTTTAATATCTTCAAATAATATTAAAATGTGGAAATGTTATATTTCCTTTATTCTCATGTTATGTGTTATGATCATGTTATGGTTCTTAGGCATTATTTACGTATACGGGTGGTTCTGTGATAAACCTAGGGCAGGTGAGCCCGAGATAGCTCTCCAATGAATTGGGTAACATGATAGAGCTAAACATGACTGTTTCTCCTAATAGATTTAGGGAATATACTATGATGGGTGTTCCAAATTAACTCTCTATGTAGCTGTGATAGCTACAATGTATATATGATATGGATGCCACAAGTTACCTTTATGATTTATGATTTCTATGTGTCTTTCATAAATCTTATGATTTCATGAGGTAAGTAAATGATTTCATGTTTTGTATGTATTTATGAACAAATGTTTTTATTCTTTATTTTATAACCCTTACTATGCTTTTTATGCTCATCCCAAGTTATGAAATGTTTTCACAGGACTTAAAGATGAATAGGGTCAAGGATGGGATAAAGGAAAAGTCATCATGTCTAAAACATGGAACTAAACATGACACTTTTTTTCAAGAGTTTTTATTTTATGAAAAAAATGATAACTGTGTAGATATGTCTACCTTGAAATATTTTGAGATGTAATAGTTATGTCTTAATTCTCTAAAATTCTAAACCTGAAACGATCCTCAATGTGAAGTATTCATTTAATTCGATATTATGTAGTGTTTAAGGCCCGATCCTTATAGTTGGTATCAGAGGGAAATTTAGATAACTTCAAGAGTTAGGGTATTGTTAAATTAATATCCATAAAGTAATTTATGTTAATATTGACATCATATAGAATTTCCAGATTACCATGTTGCTTCGCCTAAGATATTTTGTGTTCAGAATGGTTTCCCGCAGAGGAAACATGGTAGCTGTGTGGGGATGATATCAGGAGGAAGAAAACCTTCTAAATCAGCAACCTAGGATGGTCAGAATTGGAACTGAACAGTTTTTTGCAGCGATGGAATAGTTGACTGAGGCTATAAATGGTGGTGGTATCCAAGTACGAGATCAGTCAGATCAACCACATAGGAACATGTTAGTAGTGGAGCATTTCATGAGGAAACATCCACCATCATTCAGAGGATCATATGATCCGGTGCTAGCAGAAGGGTGGATTAATGCACTGGAAAATATTTTTGATGTCATGGGTTGTTTAGAACATAAAAAGTTTAGTCTTTCTCTTAACCGTTTTGAAGGTGAAGCTGATTAGTGGTGGTCGATGGTGAAAAAATATCAGGGATAATGAGAAGATTGATGCTCTTGTTTGGGATGAGTTCAAAGGTATGTTTCTTGAGAAATATTTTCCTAAGGTGGTTCGTCTTAAGATTGAAAACACTCTTTTCCCAACGGTAGTATACCAACGGTTTACTTAAACCGTTGGTATAGTGAGCCTTTGCCAACGGTTTAAGGAAACCGTTGGAAAAGGGAACTTCGGTGGACCCTTTCCCAACTGTTCACTGGAACCGTTGGGAAAGGGGTGCTAAACTCACACATTTCCCAATGGTTCACTGGAACCGTTGGGAAATGTGTGCCTTTGCCAACGGTTTTTATAAACCGTTGGCAAAGGTTTCCCCCAAATTCCAGATCGCGATCTCCTCTCCCCATTCGGACAGAGCCCTAATCTATTCGCTCCGCTGCTCTAGCGAACCCCATCCGACTCCACTGCTCTCGCGAATCCGAACACCAGCACCCCCATACCAATAGGTACACCCCCATACCAATAGGTAAAATTTTATCTCAACCATATTGTTGTAGTTGTTTTAATGAATATATTTTTTCCAGGTGTTGGTGGTTTAATTGATTATTGAAATTAATATCTAAATAGGATATTGTTTGTGTTTGTGAAGACTTCTTTAATGTTTTTGTATTATATGTTTGGAAAGAGAGTGTTCAAAACATGTAAATCAGAGTTGGGGGAGGCTATCGTGAACGTTTACATGTTTTGGATAATGGATTGTGGGAATTATGGATTGTGTTCAAACCAATTTGATATGTTTTGGATAATGGATTGTGGGGGTAGGGGGCGTCCACGGGGGTGGGTGGGTTGTCCACGGTGGTGGGCGGGGGTGTCCACGAGGGTGGGAAAGGCTGTCCACGGGGGTGGGCGGGGCTGTCTAGGGGGTGCGGGCTGTCCTAGGGGTCTGGGTGGGGTGTCCTGGTGGGGGAGGGGTGTGTGGGGTGTCCAGGGGGGGTGGTATGTCTAGGTGGTGGTGGTGGGGTTGCAGGGGAGGGGGTGTGGGCTGTTTGGGAGGGTGGGCGGGGCTATCCAGGGGGGTACGGGGTGTCCAGGGGGGTACGGGGGTGGGCGGGTTGTCCACAAGGGTGGACGGGCTGTGAAGGAGGAGTGGGCGGGCTGTCCAGGGGGGGTGGGTGGGCTGGCCACGGGGGGTAGGGGTGTCCAGGGGGGTGGGTGGGCTATCCAAGGGGGTGGGGGCTGTCCATAGGGAGAAGGGGTGTCGAGGGGGGTGGGTGGGATGTCCACGGGGGTGGTTGGGCTGTCTAGGGGGTAGGGGGTGTCCACGGGGGGTGGCCGGGGCTGTCCAGGGGGTGTGGGCTATCCTGGGGGTCTGGGTGGGGTGTCCTGGTGGGGGAGGGGTGTGTGGGGTGTCCAGGTGGGGTGGTACGTCTAGGTGGTGGTGGTGGGGTTGCAGGGAAGGGGGGGTGTGGGCTGTTTGGGAGGGTGGGCGGGACTATCCAGGGGGGGTACGGGGTGTCCAGGGGGGTACGGGGGGTGGGCGGGCTGTCAAGGAGGGGTGGGCGGGCTGTCCAGGGGGGGTGGGTGGGCTGGCCACAGGGGGTAGGGGTGTCCAGGGGGTGGGCGGGCTATCCAAGGGGGTGGGGGGCTGTCCATAGGGAGAAGGGGTGTCAAGGGGGGTGGGGGGCTGTCCATGGGGGTGGTTGGGCTGTCTAGGGGGTAGGGGGCGTCCACGGGGGTGGGTGGGTTGTCCACGGGGGTGGGCGAGGCTATCCACGGGGGTGGGAAAGGCGGTCCACGGGGGTGGGCGGGGCTGTCCAGGGGGTGTGGGCTGTCCTGGGGGTCTGGGTGGGGTGTCCTGGTGGGGGAGGGGTGTGTGGGGTGTCCAGGGGGGTTGGTATGTCTAGGTGGTGGTGGTGGGGTTGCAGGGGAGGGGGTGTGGGCTGTTTGTGAGGGTGGGAGGGGCTATCCGGGGGGGGTACGGGGTGTCCAGGGGGGTACGGGGGTGGGCGGGCTGTCCACAAGGGTGGACGGGCTGTCCACGGGGGGTGGCCGGGCTGTCAAGGAGGGGTGGGCGGGCTGTCCAGGGTGGGTGGGTGGGCTGGCCACAGGGGGTAGGGGTGTCCAGGGGGGTGGGCGGGCTATCCAAGGGGGTGGGGGGATGTCCATAGGGAGAAGGGTTGTCGAGGGGGGTGGGTGGGCAGTCCACGGGGGTGGTTGGGCTGTCTAGGGGGTAGGGGGTGTCCACGGGGGTGGGTGGGTTGTCCACGGGGGTGGGCGTGGCTGTCCACGAGGGTACCCTACTAATATGGTTATGGGATGAGGCATGCTCTGATGTGATAACACATTAAGTTCTTGTTGGGTTTACATTTTTTCAATAACACATTAGTATGTTTTTTTCACATGTGTTGTTGATACCATGATTATTTTCTTCCTTTATCGTTTACTTAAATGTATTTTCTATTAAAGTTCAATCCTATTGAATTGTTTATGACAAAATGACTTATATGAATTATTTTTATAGAATGGACAGAAGTTGGATGTATGAAATTGATCGTATCTCAAGTGATTTTCAAAACAATTTGGAGAGATTTATAGATTTTGCATTTCACAATGCTTCAGATCGGGGTCGCATACACTGCCAATGTTCCAATTGTGTTGGTAGACCTTGGTTGAGTTGTGAAGAAGTCATCTACCACATAACCAAAAATGGTTTTCAAGCAAACTACTTTGTGTGGTATCACAATGGGGAGAAAATGAAATCTCAAATTGGTGATGATCGAAATGAAAGGAATGGAATGGAAAATTTGTTAGATGATCGGTTTCCGTTTATTCGTCATCATGAAAAATAGAGTATTTCGACTCAAGAAGACGTCGATATGAGGACAACTGATGCATCTAGTGAAAATGATGACATTGATAGGGTGAAAAAATTGAATGATGCTGCCACGACTCCAGTATATCGACAATGCGATAAAATGAAAAAGCTAGAATTTTTAATCCGATTGTTTCATGGAATAACTATGTATGGGATTTCTAATATAGCAATCAATTACATTCTTACCCTCTTGAAGGATTTACTTCCAGATGATGCAGATATTCCCTCAAACCACTATATGGCATGGTAGTTAGTTGAAGAACTTGGATTTTCTAGAAACAAAATTCATGCTTGCCCGAAAGATTGCAGTTTATTATGGGAAGAAACCGCTGAATGAAATGAATGTATAAAATGTAGCACATCCCGCTGGAAGTCAAAATATGATGGAACACCATCCCACATTCCACAGAATGTAATGTGGCACTTTCCATTGATCCCCAGACTCCAGAATATTTTTATGTCTGATGACATATCAATAAAAATGAGATGGCATGATACCGAGAGAAAGAAGACTAATGATGAGTTGGTTCATCCTGCAGATGGATTTTCATGGAAGAGATTTGATGCTCGACATCCTGATTTTGCAGCTGACGTGCGTAATGTGAGGCTGGGTCTTTCATGCGACGGTTTTAATCCGTTTGGGCATATGCTTACTTCGCACAGCACATGGCCAGTTTTTATACACATTTATAATCTTCCCCCATGGTTGTGTATGAAAAAATCTTTCACTTTCATGAGTATACTCATATCTGGTTCTTCTGATCCCGACATTGATATTTATGTATACATGCAACCTTTAATAAAAGAGTTGAAACTTCTTTGGGATGTGGGTGTGCGCACATACGATGCATGTTCGAAAGACATATTTCATATGCGTGCTGCGCTTATGTGGACGATCAATGATTTTCCGGCTTATGCAATGATGTCTGGATGGAGCATGAAGGGAAAACTATCATGTCCAGTTTGTATGAAGAATACACGATCCAGAAGACTGAAACATCGTTGTAGTTTCAGTTTTATGGGACATCGATGATTTTTGCCAAAGGATCATCCATATAGAATGAATCGTCGAAGATTTGATAATACTATAGAGATCGATGATCCACCTCAGCGTATGTCTGGAACTGATGTGCTTAATGAATTGAAAGATTTTAGTTTTTCGTTCAGGAAGGGTCAAATGAAATCTGGAAAGAGAAAGAATGTTTCCACAGAAACCTGTTACAATTGGAGGAAGAGGAGTATCTTTTTTTATTTGCCTTATTGGTCAACCAATTTTCTACGTCATTGCTTAGAAGTAATGCATATTGAAAAGAATATATGTGAAATGTTGCTTTCAGTTCTTCTAAATGTCAAGGGGAAGACAAAAGATGATTTACGATCTCGAGGTGACTTGGTGGATTGGGGCATCAGACCAGAATTGCATCCTGTGCGTATCAGTGAAAATAAATGGCAACTTTCATGTGCTTCTTATGTGATGACACCTACTGGAAAAAAACAATTTTTGGAAGTATTAGAGACTATTAGAGTTCCTGATGGATATTCAAGCAACATATCTAAACGGGTCAACAGAAGAGAGTTGAAGCTAAAATCTTTGAAGACTCATGATTATCACGTTCTACTGCATGAGTTGCTACCAATAGCAATCCGTCATCTTTTGTCCAATAATGTAAGGGTGGGTGTTATTCGGTTGTGCCATTTGTTTAGAGATCTTTGTGCTAAGAAGTTGTCCAAGTCTTTCTTGCAAAAATTGTTGACAGATGCCCCATTAATTTTGTGTGAGTTTGAGAAAATATTTCCCCCATCATTTTTCACATGCATGCTGCATCTGACTGTCCATATTCCAACTGAAATACTTCTCGGAGGACCTGTTTCTTTTCGTTGGATGTATCCAACTGAAATAAATATGTTCACATTAAAGTCTTATGTTCGAAACAAGAATCATCCCAAAGGTTCTATCGGGAACGGTTACTTAGCTCAAGAATGTATGGATTTCTGTTCAATGTATTTGTATGATCTTACTACAAGAATGAACAGACCAATGAGAAATGAAGAATAACAATACGAGTAACCCCCTGAACAACCCCCGGACATCCCCCTGAACATCCCCGGACAACCCCCCGGACAACCCCCAAACACCCCCCGGACAGACCCCGCACAGCCCCCCCACCCTCCTCCTTGGTCCCCGGACAGCCCCCCAGACACCCACCGGACAACCCCCCCGGACAGCCCCCGCGGACAGCCCCCTGGACAGCCCCCCGTACAGCCCCCAACCCTCCACTTTGGACCCCTGATAGCCCCCCGGACAGCCCCCCGGACAACCCCCCCACCCTCCCCCTTGGACCCCGGACAACCCCCCAAACACCCCCCGGACAGCCCCCTGAACAACCCCGGACAACCCCCTGAACAACCCCTGAACAACCCCTGAACAACTCCTGAACAACCCCCTGAACAACCCCCAAACAGCCCCCTGAACAACCCCGGACAACCCCCTGAACAACCCCCAAACACCCCCCGGACAGACCCCGGACAGCCCCCCCACCCTCCTCCTTGGTCCCCGGACATCCCCCCGGACACCCACCAGACAGCCCCCCCGGACAGCCCCCCGGACAGCCCCTCCACCTTCATTAATTTCATTATCTCTGAAATGTTTCATAGCACGATCAACTAAAATCTAATCCATACTAAATATGATATAAAAATATTCTATATGAATTTCAATAAGATTTTAAGTGAAAAAAAAGTGACATACGAAAAACTGACCAAACGCATTCGAAATGTGTTGATGCTTTAGGAAAACGATCCATGGGTCATATGTGACATGTACGAATCAACCCCGCCTCAATCTGAGGCACGGTGTGGTCGGAACAACTCAAAGTGTATGTCTTTTGTTTCAAAAGGATATCATTTTAAGTGAAAAACATCAACTGGCATACGGAAAACCGGCCAAACGCATTCGGATTGTGTTGATACTTTAAGAAAACGATCCATGGGTCATTTGAGACGTGTACGAGTCAACCCCGCCTATATCCGAGATGCGGTGTGGTCGAGACCACTCTAAGTGACTTTCTTTTGTTTAAAATGGACAGTATTTTAAGTACATACGGAAAACCGACCAAACGCATTCGGTTTCTATTGAAACTTTAGGAGAACAATCCATGGGTCATATGTGACGTGTATGAGTCAACGCCACCTCAATCCGAGGCGCGGTGTGGCCGACACCACTCAAAGTGTCTCTATTTTGTTTAAAATGGACTTCATTTTTAGTGAAAACAAAAAATGACATACGAAAAACCGACCAAACGCATTCGGTTTCTGTTGAAACATTAGGAGAACGATCCATGGGTCATATGTGACGTGTACGAGTCAACGCCACCTCAATCCGAGACGCTGTGTGGCCGACACCACTCAAAGTGTCTCTATTTTGTTTAAAATGGACAGTATTTTGGCCGTTTATGACACCAGAACTGCGTTGTCGGTCACCGCGGGCACATGGCACGTCCGATTGACGTGCCGTCTACTCGACCACTTCATAAATCACTGTCCCATATTTTTCGTCTGATTTCAGGCCATTCCGGCTTCGTTCGGCCCATTTAGACCCCCCTCACGCGCGTTTACGAAGCGCGCGCATCACTTAAAACACAAATATTGAGCCGTACCGTGCAAACCACACGTCCGATTGGCGTGCCGTCTGCGCGTAAACGTCACGAATGATAATTAGAATTTTTCACGGTGTTTTCAGGTCAATCCGAGGTCGTCCGCTATGAATTTGTCCGTTTGGCGCCCGTTTTGGCTGTTTATGACACCAGAACTGCGTTGTCGGTCACCGCGGGCACACGGAATGTCCGATTGACGTGCCGTCTACTCGACCACTTCATAAATCACTCACCCGTTTTTGTCGTCTAATTTCAGGCCATTCCAAAATCGTTCGGCCCATTTGGACCACCCTCACGCACGTTTACGAAGCGCGCGCATCACTTAAAACACGAATATTGAGCCGTACCGTGCAAACCGAACGTCCGATTGACGTTCCGTCTGCGCATACACATCACGAATAATAATTAGAATGTTTCACGGTGGTTTCAGCTCAATCCGAGGTCGTCCGCTATGAATTTGACCGTTTGACGCCCGTTTTGGCCGTTTATGACACCAGAACTGCGTTGTCGGTCACCGCGGACACATGGCACGTCCAATTGACGTTCCATCTACTCGAAAACTTCAGAAATCACTCACCCGTATTTTTCGTCCGATTTCATGCCATTCCGACTTCGTTCGGCCCGTTTGGACCCCCCTCACGCGCGTTTACGAAGCACGCACATCACTTAAAATACGAATATTGAGCCGTACCGCGCAAACCGCACGTCCGATTGACGTGCCGTCTGCGCGTACACGGCACGAATAATAATTAGAATGTTGCACGGTGGTTTTAGGTCAATCCGAGGTCGTCCGCTATGAATTTGACCATTGGACGCCCGTTTTGGCTGTTTATGACACCAAAACTGCGTTGTCGGTCACCGCGAGCACACGGCACGTCCGATTGACGTGCCGTCTGCTCGAACACTTCATAAATCACTCTCCCATATTTGTCGTCTGATTTCAGGCCATTCCGACTTCGTTCGGACCATTTGGACCCCCTCACGTGCGTTTACGAAGCGCGCGAATCACTTAAAATACGAATATTGAGCCGTACCACACAAACCGCACGTCCGATTGACGTGCCGTCTACGCGTACACATCACGAATAATAATTAGAATGTTTCACGGTGGTTTCAGGTCAATACGTGGACGTCCGCTATGAATTTGACCGTTGGACGCCCGTTTTGGCCGTTTATGACACCATAACTGTGTTGTCAGTCACCGCGGGCACACGGCACGTCCGATTGACGTGCCGTCTGCTCGAACACTTCATAAATCACTCTCCCGTATTTTTCGTCTGATTTCAGGCCATTCCGACTTCGTTCGGCCCGTTTGGACCCCCCTCACGCGCGTTTACGAAGCGCGCGCATCACTTAAAACACGAATATTGAGCCGTACCGCGCAAAGCGCACGCCCGATTGATGTACCGTCTGCGCGTACACATCAAGAATAATAATTAGAATGTTTCACGGTGTTTTCAGGTCAATCCGAGGTCGTCCGATATGAATTTGACCGTTGGACGCCCGTTTTGGCCATTTTTGACACCAGAACTGCGTTGTCGGTCACCGCGGGCACACGGAATGTCCGATTGACGTGCCGTCTGCTCGACCACTTCATAAATCACTCACCCGTATTTTTCGTCTGATTTCAGGCCATTCCGAAATCGTTCGGCCCGTTTGGACCACCCTCACGCGCGTTTACAAAGCGCACGCATCACTTAAAACACGAATATTGATCCGTACCGCGCAAACCGCACGTCCGATTGACGTGCCGTCTGCGCGTACACGTCACGATTAATAATTATAATGTTTCACGGTGGTTTCAGCTCAATCCGAGGTCGTCCGCTATGAATTTGACCGTTTGACGCCCGTTTTGGCCGTTTATGTCACCAGAACTGCATTGTCGGTCACCGCGGGCACATGGCACGTCCAATTGATCTGCCGTCTGCTCGAACACTTCAGAAATCACTCACCCGTATTTTTCGTCTGATTTCAGGCCATTCCGACTTCGTTCGGCCCATTTGGACCCCCCTCACGTGCGTTTACGAAGCGCGCACATCACTTAAAATACAAATATTGAGCCGTACCGCGCAAACCACACGTCTGATTGACGTTCCCTCTGCGCGTACACGTCACGAATAATAATTAGAATGTTTCAGGGTGGTTTCAGCTCAATCCGAGGTCGTCTGCTATGAATTTGACCGTTGGATGCCCGTTTTGGCCGTTTATGACACCAGAATTGCGTTGTCGGTCACCGTGGGCACACGGAACGTCCGATTGACGTGCCATCTGCTCGACCACTTCATAAATCACTCTCCCGTATTTTTCGTCTGATTTCAGGCCATTCTGACTTTGTTCGGCCCATTTGGACCCCCCTCACGCGCGTTTACGAAGCGCGCGCATCACTTAAAACACGAATATTGAGTCGTACCGTGCAAACCGCATGTCTGATTGACATGACGTCTATGCGTACATGTCACAAATGATAATTAGAATGTTTCACGGTGGTTTCAGGTCAATCAGAAGTCGTCCGCTATGAATTTGACCGTTGGACGCCCGTTTTGGCCGTTTATGACACTAGAACAGCGTTGTCAGTCACCGCGGGCACACGACACGTCCGATTGACGTGCCGTCTGCTCGAACACTTCATAAATCACTCTACCGTATTTGTCGTCTGATTTCAGGCCATTCCGACTTAGTTCGGCCCATTTGGACCCCCCTCACGCTCGTTTACGAAGCGCGCACATCACTTAAAACACGAATATTGAGCCGTACCGCGCAAACTGCACATCCGATTGACGTGCCGTCTGCGCTTACACGTCAAAAATAATAATTAGAATGTTGCACGGTGGTTTCAGGTCAATCCGACGTCGTCCGCTATGAATTTGACCGTTTGACGCCCGTTTTGGCCGTTTATGACACCAGAATTGCGTTGTCGGTCACCGCGGGCACATGGCACATCCAATTGATGTGCAGTCTACTCGACCACTTCAGAAATCACTCACCCGTATTTGTCGTCTGATTTCAGGCCTTTCCGACTTCGTTCGGCCCGTTTGGACCCCCCTCACGCGCGTTTACGAAGCGCGCAGATCACTTAAAATACGAATATTGAGCCATACCGCGCAAACCGCACGTCCGATTGACATGCCGTCTACGCGTAAATGTCACGAATAATAATTAGAATGTTTCACGGTGGTTTCATCTCAATCCGAGGTCGTCCGCTAGGAATTTGACCGTTTGACGCCCGTTTTGGCCGTTTATGACACCAGAACTGCGTTGTCGGTCACCGCGGGCACATGGCACGTCCAATTGACATGCCGTCTGCTCGACCACTTCAGAAATCACTCACCGGTATTTGTCGTCTGATTTCAGGCCATTCCGACTTCGTTCGTCTCGTTTGGGCCCCCCTCACGCGTGTTTACGAAGCGCGCGCATCACTTAAAATACGAATATTGAGTCGTACCGCGCAAACCGCACGTCCTATTGACGTTCTGTCTGCGCGTACATGTCAAGAATAATAATTATAATGTTTCACGGTGGTTTCAGCTCAATACGAGGTCGTCCTCTATGAATTTGACCGTTTGACACCCGTTTTGGCCGTTTATGACACCAGAACTGCGTTGTCGGTCACCGCAGGCACATGACATGTCCAATTGACATGTCGTCTACTCGACCACTTCAGAAATCACTTACCCATATTTTTCGTCTGATTTCAGTCCATTCCGACTTTGTTTGACCCGTTTGGACCCCCCTCACGTGCGTTTACGAAGCACGCGCATTACTTAAAATATGAATATTGAGCCGTACCGCGCAAACCACACGTCCGATTGACGTGCCGTCTACGCGTACATGTCAATAATAATAATTAGAATGTTTCACAGTGGTTTCAGCTCAATCCGAGGTCGTCCTCTATGAATTTGACCGTTGGACGCCCGTTTTGGCCGTTTGTGACACCAAAACTGTGTTGTCGGTCACCGCAGGCACACGGCATGTCCGATTGATGTGCCGTCTGCTCGACCACTTCATAAATCACTCTCCCGTATTTTTCGTCTGATTTCAGGCCATTCCGACTTCGTTTGGCCCATTTGGACCCCCCTCACGCGCGTTTACGAAGCGTGTGCATCACTTAAAACATGAATATTGAGTCGTACCGCGCAAACCGCACATCCGATTGACGTGCCGTCTGCGCGTACACGTCACGAATAATAATTAGAATGTTGCACGGTGGTTTCAGCTCTATCCGGAGACGTGGTGTGGCCAAAACTACTCAAAGTGTCCGTTTTTTGTTTCAAAAGGACGTCATTTTAAGTGAAAACCATCAACTGACATACGGAAAACCGACCAAACGCATTCCGAATCTGTTGATAATTTATCCCAAAAATCCATGGGTCATATGTAACATGTAGGAGCCAACCCGGGATAAATCTGAGTCGCGGTGTGGCCAGGATTAGTCTAAGTGACTCTCTTTTGTTTAAAATGGACACCATTTTAAGTACATACGGAAAAACGACCAAACGGATTCGGTTTCTGTTGAAACTTTAGGAGAACGATCCATGGGTCATATGTGACGTGTAAGAATCATCCCCTACTCAATCTGACATGCGGTGTGGCTGACACCACTCAAAGTGTCCGTCTTTTGTTTCAAAAGGACGTCATTTTAAGTGAAAGGCATCAACTGACATACGGAAGAACAACCAAACGCATTCGGATTCTATCGATACTTTAGAACAACGATCCATGAGTCATATGTGACGTGTAAAAGTCAACCCCGTATTAATCCGAGACGCGATGTGGCTGACACCGCTCTAACTCTGTCTCTTTTGTTTAAAATGGACATGATTATAAATGAAAAGAACAACTGGCATACGCAAAACCGACCAAACGCATTCGTAATCTTTTGATAATTTATCACAATGATACATGGGTCATATGTGACATGTACGAGCCAACCCGGGATGAATCTGAGTCGCAGTGTGGTCAGGATTAGTCTATGTGTCACTCTTTTGTTTAAAATGGACAACATTTTAAGTACATATGAAAAACCGACCAAATGCATTCGGTTTCCATTTAAACATTAGGAGAACGATCCATGGGTCATATGTGACGTGTACGAATCAACCCCGCCTCAATTGGAGACGCGGTGTGGTCGGCACCACTCATAGTGTCCGTCTTTTGTTTCAAAAGGATGTCATTTTAAGTGAAAAACATCAACTGGCATACGGAAAACCGACCAAACGCATTCGGATTGTGTCGATACTTTAGCACAACAATCCATGGGTCAAATGTGACATGTACGAGTCAACCCCACTTCAATATGAGGTGCGGTGTGGCCGGTATCACTTCAGGTGTATGTATTTTGTTTAAAATGGACATCATTTGAGGTAAAAATATATGGTATAGAAAAAACCGATCAAATTATGAATTGAATTTCGGATTCCACATATAATTGTCATCTAATTTTTAAATTGAATTCTATATGAATTATGTATGTTTATAATTACGTTATGAATTCTAATTTAATTTTCATCTAAGTGTGGTCGGGACCACTCTAAGTGACTTTCTGTTGTTTAAAATGGGCAACATTTTAAGTACATACGGAAAACTGACCAAACGCATTAGGTTTCCATTGAAACTTTAGGAGAACGATCCATGGGTTATATGTGATGTGTAAGAGTCAATGCCACCTCAATCTGAGGTGTGGTTTGGCTGGCACAACTCATAGTGTATGTATTTTGTTTCAAAAGGACATCATTTTAAGTGAAAAACATCAACTGACATACGGAAAACCGGCCAAACGCATTCGGATTGTGTTGATATGTTAGGAAAATGATCCATGGGTCATTTGAGACGTGTACGAGTCAAACCCGTCTAAATCCGAGACGCGGTGTGGCCGATACCACTCTGACTGTGTCTCTTTTGTTTAAAATGGACAAGATTATAAGTGAAATAAACAACTAACATATGAAAAACTGACCAAACGCATTCGGAATCTGTTGAAAATTTAGGACAACGATTCATGGGTCATATGTTACGTGTACGAGTCAACCAAGCTTCAATCCGAGTCACGGTTTGGCCGAGACCACTCTAAGTGTATCTCTTTTCTTTAAAATGGACTACATTTTAAATTCATACAGAAAACCAACCAAACACATTCTAATTGTGTTTATATTTTAGCACAACAATCCATGGGTCATTTGTGATGTGTACGAGTTAACCCTGCCTCAATACGAGGTGCGGTGTGGCCGAAACCATTCAAAGTGTCTCTCTTTTATTTAAAAAACACTTCATTTCAAGTGAAAACAACAACTGACATACGGAAAACCGACCAAACGATCTCGGAATATGTTGATATTTTAGGACAACGATCAATGAGTCATTTTTGATGTGTACGAGTTAACCTCGCCTCAATCCGAGGCACGGTGTGACCAGTATCATTCCAGATGTATGTATTTTGTTTAAAATGGATATCATTTCTATTAAAAATATATGGTATATGAAAAACCAATCAAATTATGAATTGAATTCCAGATTCCACATATGATTGTGATCTAAATTTTAAAATGAATTATAAATGAATTATGTATGTTTATAATTATGTTATGAATTATACTTTAATTATGGATGTGTATATTTTCAGGATGCATTATATGTGTTGGTTGGTTGGTTTGCATTTTTTGTATGTTTTGGTTTGTTCTCTATATGTATGCATTATATGTGTTGCAGGTACAATAATTGGATTGAAAAATGAATTTAAAACAAGGGCATAATTGGATTGAAAATTGAATTGAAACCGAGGGTGAATGCCCAAAAACTAGACCTGCTGTGCAAATTACAGGCTGCTGTGCAATTTGCACAGCAAAGCCTATGCCAACGGTTTTCAAACCGTTGGCATAGGCTCTATGTAGCTATTTTTACCAACGGTTCAAGGAACCGTTGGTAAAAACACCCTATCCCAACGGTTTAAAACCATTGGGATATCCTGTTGAATGGTTGTTTTTACCAACGGTTTATAGAAATGTTGGTAAAAACCTTTCCCAACGGTTTGTAAACCGTTGGGAAAGAAAATTCTCTGTTGATTTCCCAACGGGCCAAACCGTTGGGAAAGGACTTTCCCAACGGTTTGGAAGAACCGTTGGGATAGGTTGATTTTTTCTAACCTATCCCAACGGTTCTGTGTAAACCGTTGGGAAAATCCTTTCCCAACGGCTTACTTCCCCATGGTTTGCAGAACCGTTGGTATAAGATATACCAACGGTTCTCCAGCCTTTCCCAACGGTTCTAAAATGTTGGGAAATGCTGGATTTCCA
Organism: Viscum album; assembly: GCA_963277665.1. Taxonomy (NCBI): domain Eukaryota; kingdom Viridiplantae; phylum Streptophyta; class Magnoliopsida; order Santalales; family Viscaceae; genus Viscum; species Viscum album. Next base: position 1,852,608,890 of record OY728156.1, read on the forward strand.
GTAGTGAAGCAATTCATAGAATTGGGGCAGGGGGATGACTCAGTGGCTGCTTATGAAGAAAAATTCACTCAATTGGCAAGGTATGCTCCAAATTTCATACGAGATCTTGATAGTAAAATCAACCATTTTTACTCATGATTAAAACCAAATAATCGAAGGGCTTTAGGTTCTCGTGAGTTCAAAAGTTAGGAAAAACCTGTTCATTGTGCGGAGAAGGTGGAAATGGAGTTTGCTGATGATCTGGTATTCTTTTACAAACAACAGAATAAGAGGTCGAGGTGGCATGCGAAAGGGAAGAACTCTTCAAAAAAAAGTATGATGGTAAGAATCTTAAGTTTATAGTTTGAGAAAATTGTGGTAAAAATCATGCTGGGGGATGTCTTTTGAATTCTGTTATGTGATACCGATGTGGTAAAATGGGACATAAGGCTCATAATTTCACTAAAAAAGATCATGGTAATAGTAAGAAAAAATCTGATTTACAGTGAGTAAAATGTTTTAAGTGTAATGAAATGGGTCATTATGCAAATGAGTGTCCAACAAAGAACTCAACCGAAGGAAAGCAGCCAGACTACAAGCAGAAAGGGGTGGGGAAATCCTTTGCATCTACTTCAGCAGATGTTGGGCCATCAAATGAAGTTGTATCAGGTACACTGTTTGTTTGTTCAAATTATGCCAATGTGTTGTTTGATTAGGGGTCTACAAACTCTTTCATTTCTGATAAGTTTTCTAGTAAATTGGGAATTCCATCTCAAGATATGAATATAGAACTTATGGTAAAAACGCCTGGAGGAAATGTTGAGACAAAAAGAAAACATAAGAACATTCCTGTCCTTGTGTGCGGAAAGAATCTACACGCAAACCTTATTGTTTTTCCTCTAGTAGTGTTTGATATTATATTGGGCATGGATTGGATTTATTTTTATCATGCTAAGATTGACTGTAGAGCTAAAGAGGTTTCTTTTTAGAATGATTTTCAGTTTGTATACAAAAAGGAACCCTTGCTGTTGATAACATATCAGGAAGATGAGAAACTAGTAAAAGATGGAAATGAATGTTACATTGAACATATTGTTGAAAACAAAGGTACTGTTCATATTAATGATGTGCCATTGGTAAATGAGTACCTTGATGTTTTTCCTGATGATTTTCCTAGTATTATACCTGATTGGGAAGTTGAATTTACTATTGACTTAGTTCCTGATGCTAAGCCAATTTCAAAACCACCTTATCGAATAGCTCAAATTGAACTTTTAGAGTTAAAGAAGCAATTTCGGGAGTTATTATATAAGGGTTTCATTCGACCTAGCACATCACCATGGGGTGCTCCGGTCTTGTTTGTTAAAAAGAAAGATGGTTCAATGAGACTTTGCATTGATTATAGAGCATTGAATAACATCACTGTTAAGAATAAGTATCCTTTTCCTCATATCGATGATTTGATTGATTATCTCTTGGGAGATCAGTATTTTTTGAAGATTGACATGAGGTCGGGGTACCATCAGTTGAAAGTAAAAGAAGCAGACATTCCAAAAACCGTGTTTCGTACTAGATATGGCCATTATGAATTTGTAGTTATGCCTTTTGTGTTAACCAATTCACTGGCTGTATTCATGGATCTTATGAATAGAATTTCTCGTGAGTTCTTAGATAAGTTTTTGGTTGTGTTCATTGATGATATTTTGGTTTATTCCAAAAGTAAAGAGGAACATGAAAGTCATTTAAGGGTTGTCTTACAATCCTTAAAAGAAAAGAAACTATTTGGGAAATTCAGAAAGTGTGAGTTTTGGATACAAAAAATTTCTTTCCTTGGTCACATTGTCTTAAAAAATGGAATAACTCTTGATCCTACGAAAACAAAAGATGTTAAAGAATGGTCAAGACCCACAAATATAACTGAGATTCATAGTTTTCTTGGTTTGGCATGTTATTACCGGAGGTTTTTTGAAAATATTTCACGGTTATCCAGTCCAATGACTAAGTTAACTCAAAATAATGTTAAGTTCATCTGGAAAAAAGAGTGTGATGATTGTTTTCAGGAATTGAAAAAAAGATTTGTGAATGCTCCAGTTTTGGCACTGCCTTCCAGAAATGGTGAGTTTGTTATCTACAATGATGATTTGTTGAAAGGACTTGGATGTGTCCTAATGAAAAATGATAAGGTAATTGCTTATGCTTCATGTTAGTTGAAACCACATGAGTTAAATTACCCTACACATGATTTGGAATTAGCAACTATTGTTTTTTCTTTAAAAATTTGGAGGCATCATTTGTATTGAGTGAAGTGTGAAATATATACTGATCACAAAAGATTGAAGTATACATTCACTCAAAAATAATTGAACATGAGATAGAGGAGATGGTTGGAATTAATCAAGGATTATGATTGCACGATACATTACCATCCGAGAAAAGAAAATAAAGTGGCTGATGCTTTGAGTCAAAAAAGTAATACTTCATTAACCATGTTAAGTTTTGAATGAGATCCTTTGGTTTTTGATTTTTTAAATTATGGCATAGAAGTTTTTGGTGTAATGAATTCTTCTGTTTTGTTTCAGGTGTCAGTGAAATCATCTCTATCAGACAGAATTAACCAAGTTCATAAGGAAGACAGTGAGTTGAAGAAAAAGGTTATATTGGTTCAGAAGGGTAAGTTGCTTGATTTTAACATTGTTAATGATTGTGTTTTTAGATTTGGAAAGAGATTATGTGTGCCTTGTGATTCACAGTTAAATAATGAGTAGTTATGTGATGCTCATAGTTCTCCTTTTTTAGTTCATTCTGGAAGTACTAATATGTACAGAGATCTTCGAGAGTATTACTAGTGGGATGGAATGAAAAGAGATATTGCTGATTTTACTATGAAGTGTTTGACTTGTCAGCAGGTTAAAGCAAAGAAACACTTACCAAAAGGAATGCTTTAGCCTTTACCGGTTCCAGAGTGGAAATGAGAAAATATACCGTTTGACTTTGTTGTGGGATTACCAAAGACATCTCGAGGTAATAATGCGATCTGGGTTATAGTTGACCAATTGACTAAATCTGCTCATTTCCTTCATATTAGAGATACTTTGTCTCTAGATCAACTTTGTGGGTTTTATAATAAAGATATAGTCAGGTTTCATGGAGTTCCCCTCTCCACTGTATCTGATCGTGATCCCAGGTTCAATTCTAACTTTTGGAAAGGCCTTTAGAAGTCATTGGGTACTGAATTAAATTTTAGTACAGCATTTCATCCTCAATCAGATGGGCTATCAGAACAAACAATTCAGACCTTGGAAGATATGTTACGTACTTGCTCGATGGATTACCCAGGAAGTTGGGACCAACATCTTTCTTTGGTTGAATTTTCTAATAATAACAGCTTTCATTCCATTATACAGATGGCTCCATTTTAGGCATTATATGGAAAGAATTGTCGAACTCTAGGTTTTTGGGATGAAGTAGGTGAGAGGAAGTTGCTGGCACCATAATTGGTAGAAGAGATGGCAGATAATGTTCAGTTGATTCAGAAGCACATGAGAACAGCTCCGAGCAGACAAAATAGTTATGAAGATAACCAAAGGAAGGATCTTTTCTTTGATGTTGGTGATCATGTCTTTCTCAATGTTTCTCCATGGAAAAGTGTGATGCATTTTGGTAAGAAGGGAAAGTTGAGCCCAAGGTTCATTGGACCTTATGAAATTCTGGAGAAAGTTGGATTAGTTGCGTATAAAGTGGATTTACCTCCATGTTTATCCCATGTTCACAATGTTTTTCATGTTTCGATGTTGATAAAGTATATGCTAGATCCATCTCATGTTTTGAGCCCAGAGGTAGTTCAGTTGTAAGAGAATATCTCTTATGAAGAACAACCAGTCCAGATTCTTGACCATAGAGAGAAAATGTTGCAGAATAAGGTAATTCACCAGGTAAAGGTTTTGTGAAAAAACCATATGGTTGAAGAGGAAACGTGGGAATCTGAAAATGTTATGAGGGATAAATAACCCCACTTATTTCAATAGGTGAATAAAAATTGAGAGGACAAAATTCCAAAAAGGGGGGAAGGATGTAACATCCCAGTTAAATGAAGAATAAGACATATTTTGTATTTATTAATATTTGTGAATGAAATATTAAATTTATTTTAAATGGGTTTCTATGTTCGATAGCGTACCCGATATGCAACAACGGGTTTCTTTGGAATCTTACGCTGCACACTAATAATATAATATAATTATATTAAATGGTAGTTAAATTCTAGCCGTTGTATTGGTGGGAATGAATGAAACTAACTACAATATGATTATACATGTTTTTTAAATGTATTTATATTATCCAATAAAAAGTTAGAGGCTTAAAATGTGAATGAATTTAATTTTAAGCATAATTTACATTAAACGGCTGATTTATCGCCCTTTAATGGAGAAACATCTTTAAATCTAGTTTTGGTTACTTTAATACATTCTATATGACCAAATAAAATCCTTCTTTATAATGGGGACATCAAATTTTACTTTGGGTAATTTGTTTTGGTAATTTTATGATAGATTTCAATTTTTTAATGAATAGTGAAAAATATTGCAATTTAATTCAAAAGTGACTTTTAATATAATTTATTTATATGTATAGATTATCTTTTTAGTTGTTTTTAAAGTGTAATTAGAAAATATTTTCACCATTTAATCCAATTTCAGTCATTGGAATTAATTTCACATTGAAATTGGACATAAACAAGTATCAATTGTTTGATAGTTATTATTTCATAAAAACACGCTATTTGTTTTGATAACGAGAATTAATTTTTAAATTAATTAATTCCACTTCTATGTTTTGAATTTGTAAAAATAGTCTTAATTTTTGAATTCGGAATATCAAACATAGATTAGGTGGAATTTTTGGTATTTTTCTGAAAAACTTTAATTTTTGATTAATAGTGACACCACATAGTGGTAGTAAAAAAAACTGACTTTTTCATTTAAATGAAAATTTAACACTTCTCTGAATTTAATTTTTAAAACCTGAAATACATGGTCTTTATCAAGAATAAAAATATGGTTCATTAATATGAAAATAATATTTGGTGAATAGTAACTTTGGACTTTTATTTACCGCGGTTAAATGTAAATAGGGTAATTCAAGGTTAAAAGAATATTATAAAAATTAAAAATTACCTTAACACTTGTATTAACCTTATTGGATGAGTAGTTTCAGAACATGGTCATCCTTGGGTCGATTTTGGGACCCCATGGAGCCACTTATGAAAGATAATGACACTTTAGATTAATTAATTTAATGTAAAGACAAAATTGACATTAACAAAAATCTTTTAGTAATTTATTTTTATATGGTGTTATATATGTTTTATTTTAGACTATAAATATTTATTGGAAAGATAAAAAGATTTACTACATGATAGTATTTCTTTTATAATTTTTAGACATCGAATAAATTAAATTATTCATAACACAATAATGATGAAATATTTACCTCATTAAACAATTATTTAAATAAATAAGATTACAATGATTAAAATATTATCAAAAACATTTATAATTCTAATTGGATGATTTTATTTCTAATATTAGTCATCTTATCTTCGACCTTAATGATTTTTGGACCTTTATAAATTGAATATCATTATATAATAAAATAATGTTTTCACACTTTCCTAAAGCACCCCTCCTCTCCCTTATAAAAGGAGACCATTTCAATAAAATTACTCACACCTCTCAAGCCATTTGGCTTGTCCAAAATCTGAAAAATTAAGCTCCCAACATCATTATACTACTCTTAGAAGCCTTAAATTAGGTAGAAGTCACTTCAAGAAGTCCTTTGGTTCAAACCAAAGGGAGTTACCCAAATTAAAGGTAAGAGTTTCTCTTAAATTATTTTCTTTTATTTTACTTCTCCAACCCATAAACTCTTTTTATTACTTCCTTTTGTAACAACACTAGTATCCTAAATATACTAGTATGTTTTTATGATAAGGATTCGAACTAAACTTACAAACACCTTCATATAATGGATGAAGAACATAATTTTTTGTTGATGGAAAACTAAGGCCTCAAGAAACGATGATTGTTCAATTACATCTTACCTCCTCTAATGGTGGATAATATGATGGAACTATATTTATATATGATATATATTATGTTTATGATTTCATTATTCTTCTGTACTTCCTATTTATAGCACGCCTTTATGGTTTCTATAGTGGGTAAATACGATAATCTCATTTGAGGAAGTACAGACTACCGCCCCCTCAAAGTGATTTGATTCGTTAATGCCTTATGTGGGATGTATAAATGATGGAGTTAATGATATTATATATTATATTATATATAATATTATACTGTAATTATAATATAACTATGTATAATTAAGTTTTATTTCCATTAAAATAAGAAATAGAAATTAAATTAGCGTTCATGCGTACAAACGGCTACCCGTCTCCATGAACGGTGCATTTCATTTCTTACATCTAAATGTTATGTACTATTATAAAAACATGTATATAATGGATATATATGATATATACTATATCAAAATAATCAATATCATTATGGATATAATGAACCTTTCACCACATGGACAACTTGTAAATATAAGGTGTTCATTTTTTACTCAAGTACCAAATATCAACAAAATGAACATTATTAACTTAAATGATTGCATAATGTTTATAACATTGTAATAAGTGATATAAAAGGAATAATAAACATGAAAAAGGTTCTTAATAAAGTATAAATTAACTTTAGTTTATTATTCATGAGATTAAAGAACGATTGAGTCAAGTCAGACGTGAGGTAAGGGACTTCGTCTCAATCTCCTTTCATTGAGGCATTTTTAGTTTTATACACGACTTTATTTTATATGGTGTATAAACCCCTTTAGAATTTTAATTTTATTAAATGGGAAAATTTTTATATGAAGTGTTTTACTAAATGACAAAAAGTAATGTTTTTTTTCGTAAGCGGTGACAACAACCTTTCTGCCACCGTGAGTATTATTTGATCGTTGGCTTCCTTAACAAGTCAGAATGTTTTTAAAAGGAAAAATAAATACCATATACTCTTTTTAAGTATTTTGTTATTGAAAATGATTTTGACAATGGATTTATTATTTCAATATCTTGAAATGATATTGCAATGTTTAAATTTTATCTTTCTTTTATGCTCATGTTATGTGGTATGATCATCTTATGGTTCTTGGGCATTATTTATGTATACAGGTGGTTCCGTGATAAACCTAGGGTGGGTGAGCCCGAGATAGCTCTCCAATGCATTGGGTAACATGACAGAGGTAAACGTGAATGTTTATCCTAAGAGATTTAGGGAATATACTATGATGGGTATTCCAACATAACTCCCTATGTAGCTGTGATAACTATAATTTAAGTATGATATGGATTCCACAAGTTACCTTTATGATTTATAATTTCTATGTGTCTTTAATAAATATTATGATTTCATGAGGTATGTAAATGATTTCATGTTTTGTATTTATTTATGAAAAAATGTTTTCATTCTTTGTTTTATAACCCTTACTGAGATTTTTATGCTCATCCCTAGTTTTGAAATGTTTTCACAGGACTTAAAGACGAATATGGTCAAGGATGGGATCAAGCAAAAGCCATGCTGTCTAAAACATGGAACTAGACATGAAATTTATTTTCAATAGTTTTTATTTTATGAAAAAATGGAAACTATGTAGATATGTCTATATTGGAATCTTTTGAGATGTAAGAGTTATGTCCTAATTCTCTAAAATTTTAAACATGAAAATATCTCTAATGTGAAGTATTCATTTTATTCAATATTATGTAATGTTTAAGGCTGGGTCCTTATAAAAATAATATTCAAATATTATAATATAATAACACTGATATCCTATATATACATATATGTAATTATTTTATTTTAATGGCCCAGATATGTCTCCACATCCACCAAATTGGAAACCAAATTGTCGATCGTGTCTATAGGGGACTACCACCTTGTGAACCGATGCAATTTTTTTTCCATTAAAAACATTTAAAGGATGGATATAATGATAAATTTCACATATTAATATGATATTTAATATATCATCATAATTTTTAAATTATGACTTCACATATATATTCTTACTTACGATTCTATGGGGGGATATGACAATGTCTCTAATGTGTATGACATGCTACTTCCATGCAGAGCGATGTTATTCGTTTTTCTCTTTACATAGAAGGTAATAAAATTTAAGTTAATGAATATATGATATATTTGTGAACTAACCATACTTATTGAAATATAATATCATATATTTCTTCCAAATTTATAATCAATTGGATAAAAATAACGTCACTCGTGCATACATTTTGACTATCGCCTGCACATGTTGATGTGAAATGTTTTTTAATTTTATTTTTACATGGAAGGTAATAATGTATGATTTTATTAATAAAAATTACATAAATAATTAATAAATATTACATAAATGTGGATTATAATTGATTATCCTTTCTTTATACCCATCTAAAAAAATGGAAACAACACTCATGGATGCGTACAACCTACTCACACCCGGAATGGTGTAATCTATTTTATATCTCTAAATTTTATAGATTTATCAAAAAAAATATATATATATATATATGATATTATTTAATTTTGAACATTATTTACATGATTTATCCAATATCAATATAACATGAATAAAATCAATTAACCAAAACATACACAAAAAATGAAGATATTATCAACTGAAATAGTGATTTTAACATTGAATTGTTAATAAATAGGTCATAAAATAGTATAGGTAAATCATATATAGAATTAAATAGATTATTATGGTTTTATATTATATTTATAAAAAATCATTCTTTATAATATATTTGTTTTAGACATGTATTAATGAAATATGACATAAGCTAAGGGCTTCTCAACTAACTTTTACATTGTTGAGACATATGCGATATTTAGCACTAATCCCTTTTGCGTGGTTTATAGACTTCACCTATGAAATTTTATATCATGAATATATTTATATTTTTGGTATTTAAATATTCATTTTATTATATTTCTTACACAGGGCTTATGAATCAAAAGTTACCAAAGTGGTAAGGTTTATTTCACTATCTCATAATTATCATGATTGTGTTTGTTTAAGTCTCCCATATGGGTATTGGTTGATATTTCTATCATTAAAACATTTGAGTTTATTACCCTATAATTATTAATGAACTTTTCATGTAATATTATGATATTCATATCATTTGATGTTAAAATTATTGAGAAAATGTTTTTAAAAAATAATCAATTTTATTTATCTCTTTAGTAAAAAATTATTTTTCATAGAAAACATTATTTTCTAAAAAAATATTCATAAATTTATTTGACATTATAAAAATTATATATCAATTAATTTTGTACCAATATTTTAATATTTAAAAATTTCACTAAAATGAATATTCATTTCAGTTTCCAAAAAAGTATTGTTTGTCTTTTATGTAAATTTGAATGAAATATTTGATTTATCTTATACAATAGGAACATAATTTCCCACTGTTATGGACAATAATTTTTTTAATCATCCATTATAAGTTTCAATGATTATTTTAAAACAAAATTATCTTCAAAATATTTCCTGAACATTTATTTTCAAATGGATATTTTTGATTTTCAACTGTTATTTTCCTCAAGAATGATTTAAAGAATATATTCATATAATTTCTATTCATTATTGTAAACAACCCTTATTATTCTTATTCCCCACTGGGTATATATTGTGATGATACCATCCTTATTTCTTCTCTGAATGGGTTATGATCTGTTTGACTGGGGATGTACAATTTTTATGACACTCATATAACTAAGGATATTGTGTGATTATGTTTTGGGTAATTTTTAACATTTCATTTTTTATTTTTTAAATTTGAATATTTATGTTTATTTTTTCACCATATTCATATGAAAAACTTGTTATACTTAGTATGTGATAGGATATCTCACTATATCTCCTTGATGCATCGTTAGATTTCACGTGACACTCTAGATTGAGTTTTTAGCTGACTCCTTTCACATTTTTGTATGATATATTAGCCTAAGGCTTTGAAGTCATGGTTATGAGGATTGGAATTATGAATTATCAAATAGGGAGATTATTCATCAAATCACATTTTTTAATTTGATTATTAATAATATCCATGGAAATGTTTCAAGGAAATGTGTTTACATATATGAAATTACTTCAACATTAATTATTCATACCATATTATTCTCAAGTAATTGATTAAATCTAATTTTTTATAGTTATTTACCTTTTCATATTGATTAAGTTTTATTAATTTATAGATTCCACTATAATCATACCCTTAATGAGAATTTGATATCAAACCATTATTATGTTTCATTCTCATGTATTCCAATATGACTATTAGGATTTATATACTTGGTTATGAAAGACGAAATAATGATGAAGCAGAAGAGAATTTTTTTTATTTTATGATTTCATTTATAAAATGGGATTCATATTTGTATATAGTAAACAAGATTACTAAACTATTCAGTCCAATGGTATATGATTCCTTCTATAATAATCTAATGTAATAATGTAACCATGCACTCTGGGACTTTATGTTTAGGATATTTACACATGCTTTCATACATTTAGTTAGTTGTGGTATGTTCTCATTGCCTCTTTGTTTTTTATGACATGTTTGTTTGTTCCCTATTATCCTATTTTATTTTGTAACATCTAACATATATAAGGGTCATTCCAATTTTATAAGAATAATAAATAAATAAATTTATTAAAATTCAGGAATGTAAATAATTCCCCAATTTCTACCATAGACCTACATTTCTAGTCTATATCATTAAGCGGATGATGAGAACCCTTAGGTTCGTTATACATATGTTATAGGTACCATTCAAGGTGTTTTAGTTTTTTATGTCACAACTTCATATCAAAGTAGGGTTTTAAGGTTATCTACTGTTGGTAATCCTGAGCTTTTGATCGTATTAAGATTCTATATTCTGAGATGTTTCTGATAACAAATCACTATGACCCTCTGTATGGAATAAGATCGACATACTATGGGTTATTTAGGGAAAATGAACTTACTATAGGCTTGTGTGAGGATAATGTTTACTTGTCAATGAGATAATGAAATATATATAAGAAATGATGTGCATGGATTGACCAAGAGTGATCCTTTACTTTGGTTGTTACACCACATTAGGTATTAGAATTTAGATACACATACGATTCCATACCATATAATAATCATACCTTTGTTTATTTGTCTTTTAATTGGAATAAATTGAATTTTTATATTAAGTAAAACATCTATGTACATGTATATATATAGTTCTTCAATATATATATTGGAAATGACTATGTTAATAAAAATTATGATTTATTTTTTCCTTTGAAATATGTAGTTATTCCTACTAGTATCTAGACACTATATTATGGATAATTCATTTCATTATAGTTTATATTTACTACCAAGAATGTATAATGTCTTGTTTTAGTTTTAAATTCTGATATAGAGCTTGATGTTAATTTTTAGACTCATAATATTTGTGTCGAATTAACTAGTTTTCGTCATATAGTTTATTAGTAAGAATGTTATATTTTATTAATTATATTATATGGTTGTTTATGTTTATATACCAGTTATATTCATGTTTCTTGTTCCTTGAGTGTGGATGTTATTATATAATTGATTTGTAAATGTAGAACTCAATTATTCCAGTTTTTATTCATTTTTATATTCCATGTGAAAAAATCATTTTGGTAGAATTAGTAACTGGAGGATTCAATCAAGACATTAAATAATAAAATCTCTTATATAACAATATATATGATTATATATGGTAGAAGTATCTTATGGTTCCATGTTCCTTAAAATTATTTATTCATATTATTTTTTATTGGATAAAACATGATTTTTTGGAAATGAGGTTTTAGTTTGGGATTTTGAAATGTATGGGTTATGTGGAAAGTAGTTTATCATCACCTGTAGTTTAATTTGTGGAAGGATTTTAAAATAAAATGGTTTTTTTGTAAAATAAGAGAATAAAATTGTAAAATTAAATTTATTTTAGGTTTTGTAATGAAACATAAATTTATATATGAATAAAAACTATCATAATTTATTAAGGGAAGGATTTTAAAGAAATGTAATTAGATGTGATTAATTTGTGGACAATGTTATGTAGTGGGTTGGTCGAATAATATTTTATACCTATTAATAATGAATTTTATTTTTTATTTTCATAATTAAAATCTGTATTCTTATAATCTTATGATAAATTTCTCCAATTTATAAATTAGATGATAATTTTTTTTCAATCATTGGAAATCCATAACAAAATATTATACTGGGGAGTTCCATAACATATCTCATGATCTATTAATGGTAATTTTCGGGATAGTAAGGGTGATGATATTACATTTAGAGTTGATATATCTTAATGGGTTTCTATTTTTTGGGGTTCTAGGATAATCAAACTGGATTCATGATGGATGATCTAAATACATGTAGTGTGTTAGTGGTTAACATGTATTTAAGTATCACTGATTTTAAAAGTTATGTATATGAATATATTAATATCTTTTTCATTTAGGTTAGATGTAGGAGTTTTATTTTATAAATATTATAGGGATATCGGGGGTTGAATTGATTTAGGTTTTTCATTATATATTTTTTTAATGACTATTTTTTTTTGGGGACCCATATTAGGAGGATTTGGTGATTTATGATTCAACTTTATGCTGTAAACTATGAAATTAGAGCGTTCCTTGAGATATGTATTGATGAAATTTGACTTATATTTCATTTTTTAACGATTTATATTGATTTATCAATGATGATAATTTATATAGTGTAGGTGTTGTAATTTCTCTTGTATGAGCTAATGTAATTTAAGGTTGCATGTGTGATACCTGAATGAATAATGGACTTGCCTATATGATTTTTTGTTTCCCAGTTGATGAGTTATTTTCAACCTAGGATTCAAAATGGAAATTAGGATATGAGGATGAATATTGATTTATTTTTGGATGTGGATTTAGTGTTTCCCATGTTTTTAGTGAATAAATAGGAACTAGGGTGGTACCACCAAATTTCTTGACATTTTATACGGAATCATGTGCCTTATGGTCTATCACTATGTACCTAGTGAGTAGTGAAAAATTATTATAGTTCCCGGGTTCCATAGAGAACATGGTGGCTATATAAATGGTACTAATTGGACTAATTAATAATTGTAAGATTTTATTATATAATTTACCCTTCATATGAATCCTTCTTTTAATGACAAGTCTTTTCATGAAATCATGTCCTGTTTTTTTTCATTTCAATCATTTGTAAAATATGGTAAACATTAAAAAAAATCTCAAGGAAGGTCCTTAGTGTACTAAATCAATTTTCAGAGCGCAAATTTCTAGAAAATTTGTAAATGGGTAGATTTCATGGTTACTGCATGGTTTTTACTAACTGTGTGGGACACTCTGTGAGAAGTAGGGGCCTCAAGGTCTGTATTCTACCATGTGAACTGATATGTAATGTCGTGCGAGATTGCAGACAACTTAGAAAGAGGATTATTTCGTATTTTGTGAAGAAAAACATGTTCCTTGACCATGCGGGGTCTCTCCCTTTTCTTGTGGGATGGGAAAAATTTGTTCATTGTTAGGCCAAACCATTCAGGAAAAATGTGCGACCCTATTTTTGATGCTAAATTGTCCAAATTTACAATAATTTTATTTTAAAGCTATTTCAATACTTCTATATTCTCATTACAACGTATGGATATCCCTCTTTTATCTCATTTAATCTCTTCTTCTTTATCATTTGAATTTTTATATATATATGATTTGATATCTGAATTAGGATCCATCGATGGTTGTGGATAACAGGAGGTTTCCTCATGAGTCCTATTTCTTCCATTCTGTTTTTATCTTCATATCTTTTATTCTATTTAGGTGTAAGTTCATTTTTCTTATTTTAAGGGCATTGATCCATTTCTTCAATTTCATAAAAAACAACTCGATTCTTAGAATAATAATAAGTGAAGAATCATCTACATCCCAGGGGAAGGTTTTCTAGTTGATTATATTGAAAATAGAATTATATTCATAGCCAATTTGTTGTGTCTGACACCATCCATTACCTCGCTTTTCATATAAATGAGATCTCTAATCGGAAATTGATATATGCATGATGTATTACTCATTTTCAGCCTTTCTAAGTAGTTTGAGGTTATCACCATCAACTAAGGACATCTGTTGAGTGTGTCAGATTCAAATACCTCTTAATTTTTAATTAATTAAATATCTAGAACACCTTCTATGTGTTCATCATGGGTTTTTATTGAAATTTTCCTCCTACATATAAATTTTCATTGATCTAAGGAACCAAATAAATTATTGGATCATCTTATAAATGGAATTCCTATTCCAGGTAGTTTCCTATTGGATAATGGTACCTTCTATGTTTTTTACTAAACCATGAAAATGAATTTTCATGTTTTGATTAATTAAATGGATTATGTCAATTTTATTTCTTACTTCATGATGGTTGGATTTTCCTAAATGAATTAAATCATTCAATTGAATTAACATATAATTGTTGGAAAGGTGATGGCCTTCGATGCTTTATTATTTAATTTTTTTATTAAATGTGATTGAATTCTCTTGTTTATAAATGGTATTAATGACTATAATGGAAGTGATGTGATGCCTCATGGAAATTTTTATTACTATTATGATTATTCCATTTATATTTATTATGGAAAAATGGTTATGGGACTTGTTAGTAATGAAGTTTCACTCTCACTTACATCAGGTGTTGAGCATGATGTCTCACACAATGTACACTATTTAGATTGTGGGCATGACATGACACATCCCATGTTTGGGGTGCTGAAATAATGACTCACCCATCCTATTAAGTGTCGAGCATGATTTATCACATTCATTATGAGATACAGAGAATATACTATTTACTTGAACTTATAGGCCCATTCAGACTGGTTATGGATGACCTAGTAATGCCCTGATCCAGCCTCCACCTAGTATCTAAGAATGTGGCTTCAAACATCTGCATGTACTCAATGAATATAAGTGGATAAAATATATAACTATTATATATATATATATAGATCAAACCATTATTCTGGAATGAACCCACGTAGGTAGAGCCTCTAAGTGTATTTTAGAAACTTTAGTACACTAGTATTTATGTATTTATCATTGATGGTAATTATATATACATATACACTATTGTTTAGTAATGAACACTTCTTGAAATACTTCTAGACATCATTGGTGGGGGCCTACTAGGATAATATCTCACACCCTATTTAGGTCACCATTTTTACCTGAGTAGATTTCTGGTTTACATGTATGGATAAGGAAAATCACCATATTTCAGATATTTGATATTCTTTACATATAGATGAATCATGGGGGTTGAGGACCAATCATATTCATGAGATTATAATGAAGCAGTATTTTATCCTTTTTTGGGTTTTCATCACATGTGATGCCACTATGTCCCCTATTATTGTTTTTATATATTAACAATCCATGAAATAATCATGTATATGAAACATCATAGTAGATTTTCATATTATTATTTAGTTTCTCAGTTACTTACACTTTCATAATTTATTTCTTTTATCTATTTTATCTGCCTTCTGCTATGGTGGGTTACTGTACATTCATTTTAGTTTGTATTTATAAATTCTATCATTTCTTATTGTTTATTTATTATTTCCACTATTACAATTTGATATGAGGGTACAGTCTCCCCACCATACCACCTTTATCCGCCTGTTTTTTTATCAAAAGCCTCTAGAATACAAGGAGGAATTATTGCGGCCATATGACCCACTGTCCTGGGACATCAGTTAATTGGATCCCAAGGGAGGATGTTACAAAGGGGTATTTGAGCCTTATTTTTTTTGTTTTTTCTTACTATTTTTCTATTAGACAAGAGATTACGAGTTAATAAAATTCAGATTTTCCACCTTTTTCTAGACGTAGCTAACCCATGTACAGAGGAAACCCAAATTATCCTAGATGGGTAATTTTAGTTTTTGATTATGCCATTTATAGTTGATACCCCTATATTGTTGAGTGATTCACACATTTTTTTGGTGTTATTATTATCAGCATTATTGAAGTGGTATTTCATTCATATTGGCCTAATGAAATGAGTTTGTTGAATTATAGGCATTTTAATAAGAACAATAGGATAATTATTCCATACATTTTTCTATTCAATGATCAGTTTCAGCATGCATTTACCTATGAATATTATCAACGACCAGATTAGTATAATGATTTTTTTACATTTCAAGTATCCATTGAGAAACATAATTGGAACTTAGAGCACCCTCTATATCCTAATCATTTGTTTCTTGAATATGCTGTGACTAGTGCCCTAAGGAACCAATTATAGAACATTGAACCAAGAAAAATTGGTTGCATGCACTAGAACATGTTATTTATTGGACTAAATGGGCGCATTATTTCAATTTAAAAGGATTATGGAACCATATAAATTGTATATGGTAATCCATTTAACTCAAGAATGAAAATATAAGTTGAAACAAATAGTTTTCAAAAGATATTGAATATGTAAAATAGAGACCAAAACCGGAAACCAGCCTTAGTAGTTGGTAGTGGCATGTCTCTCACAGTCCTTATGACCTATTATGGTCTTTTATAATACCCATTCCTCGCTTTAGGATCTGGGGCGGGGTATGATATATTTATAGGATGGTTGTGAACTTATCTTAATTATTTAAATATAATTCATTCAATTTTTATGATTGCTTCTGATGTTTTGGTTTGGAATTATATTATAATGCCTCAATGACTTCCTTCAGTCATATGCCCCATTGGTAGTGACAACCATACAGCTGAGGTGGTGGGACCTAAGACTCCATTGATCCCTCTGGTAGTCCCCCCTATAAAAAATCTTTCTATTTTAAATGAGGGCACTAACTCCCTGTTCTGAGAGGGATTCATACACAAGTTTCATTATATACACCATGTTTTTTGACCATCCCTGAGTATGGATGAGTTTATTTGGGTGTTCCAATAGTAGCATCCACCCACCTTTTTGAGGGATGGTGTACCTCTTGCTTCTATGTCTTTTACCAAAGATATTAATTCTATATTCCATAATATAGAGATGCCTCCCAAGTAGAAGTTTAATATTGTTTCTTATATTTTGTTTGATTCTTTGTAGAAATGGTTGGATGCAATTAATGTAGAACATCATCATCATGATATGATCTATATAAATTACCAGACTATCTTCTATAGTTATTTCCTTCCCTGGACTTTGAGATATGATAGAGATAGAGAGTTTATGAAATTTCGGTAGGGATTCATTTATATTATCGAATAAACTATATGAATTACTAGTATGAAGTGTTTCACTCCTACTATAGTGAGTGATAATACTATGATCTCCAGGATATTCAATGATGGACTGCTATATTCCATCAGATCATAGGTCGATGTATTCAGGTTGACTAATAATTCTAATATAGTTAAAAAATCCAATATTATAGAAAAAAATATGACAGATGTTTATGGCGAGAGTTAGGGTGGTTCAAAACCTACATCTATTAGTGGTTCATTTACTAGGTGTAAGAATCAGTTAGAGGGTTCCCATGGGGGTAGCATTAGTCAATCTCTTCATGTTGATATATCTCTGATATATCACCAGTGCAGGAAGTCAGGTCATATGAAATGGTATTGTTTACATGATCTAGTCGAATGTACATGTTCTTGTATGTTTCAAGTCTTCAAAAATACTTTTCACAACATTCAAGAGCATGTATGGTCTATAAGAGTACCTAGTTTTGTCGTTCTATCTCAAGAATGCAGTTATAGTTTTTCTTCCTCTTATGAAATAGGTTTTACACCCTTATCTGTATTATTTTGTGGTAGTATTTTTTAATGAAATCTTCACGTGTTAATACTATTGACATGAACATTCCAACCATCTTGGTATCATAATGAATACACCATGGGAGCATCATATTTATGAAAACATATTAAGACCAAGCTGATGATGAAGGGGTTTTTCATTGTCTTTTTTTTGTCAAGTTATGTTTTGAAGAAAGGAACTCAACTCACTATATATTTGAAAAAATTGTATTGAGGTTTATTTTTGAAAGAATCTGATCTACAGTGAGAGTCCATCATAATGGGATGAATTTTTTCTCATCATGATCACCTCAGGTCCAATTGAAAGTAGAAAAATCTTACTGTAGGTCAATAGTCCTTATATTCACTCTGAATATGATGATAAAGAAGTGTTTGTTTTGCTGGAAAATTGGAGTCAGAGTGACTATGATGTCTCAATTGTGATGATGCATTGCTGATTTTTATTTCATATAAATCATGAGTTTAATTGAGAACATGGGTGCAATATTGATTGAATAATGGGGGAGTGACAGATATAATACCAATCCTAAAAGGTTCGTATCCATATTTATCATATTTGGGTGGAAAAAAGAATGAAGTGATACAATTATTTTTTCAAAACAATCATATCCCAAAGAGTTGTTATACTGATTGGAGATGTGATGCTGATAAAAAGAGATATCGATAAAAAAGTAGTAGTAATTGAAATTATTTTTGATAAAAAGTAGTGATGATGAAAAGTGTTTCCAAGATGAAAATTTTTCGCCGATGAAGAGTGGTGCCGATTGAAGGTTGTGCCGATTGAGATGGTGGTATCGATTGAAATGGTGGTTCTGATTGAAATGGTGATTTCAATTGAAAAGGGGGTAGCTATTAAACTAGTGGTGATGACCTCAGAGTAAGAGGTGGTGTTGAATGTTTTTTAGGATAATCATAATAATAAATGATCATATCAAGAGATGATCATAACTATAAATGATTATAAAAATGAATTATCATATCCAAAAAGGATCATACTTTGTTTTTTTCCCAAATTCCATCATCAAGTGAGTTAGGAGTTGAATTTCTTTGTGTTATATTCATGTGAAATTTTAATTCGGTCAAGATCCATCAAGAGAAGAAGAATATTATTTGTATTGGGAGAAAGTCTTATGATGATAAAGATGATCCTAAAATGGATTCAATGTCATGAAGGATGTTAAGATTCAAGCACATGTTTTTGAATGAAGTGATGTTTTCAAATGGGTCAAGAGAAGAAGTGAATAGGATGGAGAACAATGTAGTTAACCATTTAAAAAGGGCTGAATTACATTGTATTGATGGTTTTTGTGAAGAAAAGGGATTTATGAATAATTTTTTGAGTGGCAGCAAAATTTTCAAAAATATTATTTTGATTCAAATCGTTTCTAAGAATCATATTCAACAATAATATTAAAAAACAGACTCAGATGATCAGACCTATGTATTTCTCATAAATTTTAGTCATATTTACAATTGAAACATGAGTCTGGGAAAAGAAGAAAATAATATTGTTTAAGTATCTAGAATAATCAAGAAGAGTTTATGATGTAATAATGCATTCAAAATTTTCAGGGGAAATTTCATTTTGAGTGAATTTAGGTGTGTGAAGAAGTGTTTTGGGATTACAAATTAATCCTATTTTGGGTAACCTATAAAAAATGGGAAGAACATTATATTTAACTAAAGATAGAGTACTTTTAATTCTAGATGAAATAGGATCTCTGAGTTTTCAGTGAGAGAAAGTGATACCATTTTGTTTTGTATTGAATAAATTTTGACAGGGAATTAGACAAGATCATAACATTGTATTAATTTGATCATCATATTCAAGATTCATCTTACCCAGCAAATAATCTTATTCATATTTTCATTTTTATTAAGCTGATTTTGATATCCGGATAAATTAATCGGCTTCTGGATTTCCATACTGGGTATTTTCATATGGAGTTTCTCATACTGGGGAAGAATTGTAATCTCAATTGAAATTGTTCTGATTCATTTCTATTGTATTGTATCATAAAATCAGACATGAAGAATTGTATCGGAAGAATTGTACTCAGAAAATAGGACTTGGATAATCAGACTCATGAAATCAGACTTAGTTTTCTTAATAAAGTCCAAGAGGTTCATAACTTTCATTTGGGTAATGAATTGATGAATTGTATTTCAATTGAAAAAATTTATTGAATTGAAAAGAATCAATGTAACATGAGTCGTTACATAACAATTTCATGGACTTATTGTGCTAAGAGGGTGAGCATTCAAAAGTGGTATTTTTCAAAGTTCTACATGATAGTAAGGGTATATCCTAGTCGTGGTAATCCCAAGATTGTTTTCTAGTTGGTTGTATAGTATTTGACCATTTTCAAACTATACCAAGGAAAAATATATTCTTATTGAATAGTGAACCTTATAAATATTTGTGTTCTTGTGGGCGTGTGGATTGAATTGTTTTTAGTAGGGAGTGGAATCTTAAATAGGAGATGAAGGTTGTTTTCATTGAAAAGTAAAAAAATTTGTTAGGTCTAATAGGTCAAATACCTTGAGAGTGGGGGGGAGATAAATCAGGGTATTATAGATTAAAACAACTACCCATTTTGATCTTGTATCATTGTTCATCAAAACTATTTCTCTCTCTTTCCCATAGACATGTATGAAATGAAATTAAAGCATGTACAAGACACAACAATTTTACTTTGTTCACCCTCAAAAGGCTACATCTAAGGAGCATTCAATGAATATGATCCAATATTCCAAATCCACTAAAATCTCACTACTACTTACAATTTTTAGAGTGGACTCACTCCCCCCTTGGTATAAAAACAACCACAATTTGAAAGCTCACTACCCTCTCAAGTAAAGTGTTCTCACTGCTTCTTCATAAGATCCACTCATAGATTATATACTTGTATGCCCATTCAATATCTCTAATGAATGAATCATCCACTGTATATTAATGCTCTATTGATGTACCACTTTGATCAACTGATTCATACAAATCTACCAAATTATTACTAGGCAACCAAAAATTATTCATGCAACACATACTGTATCTTGCATGCTTGATTCCATTTTTTTTCAAACACCCCTTGCATAAAACTTTAATATTACGTGAAACTCAAATCTTACATGAAACTTTCTTAGCTTGTGCGCAACTCAAATTCTTTCACACAACTTCATTTTCATAAAATTATTAAACAATTTGGAGCATAGATTATCTCTAAAAATTATGCTACATTGAATGAGGGGTGTCACATATTATTTATAGGCATCACTAACCCCTGCGTGGAACATTAGAAGCATCGCACCAGCTCCTCCATGTGTGCACAAAACCCCATTTTACGTCATATTGGGCGCACATGTTTCTTTCGTGCAACCTTACCTTTCGCAAACATTTTGAAATCTTTTTCGTACTTCATTTCTTTTTAATATTTAAATTTACTTATCCTGAATAATTACTTTCACACATGTTTCCAAACCACCTTCAATATTGTGCAGAACATTCATTTCCAAAAACACATTTCTCTTTTTTCCCAATTTTGAGGCCCACAAAATTGGTAAACATGGAAATTGTTTCCTTCTTGTATTTGTTATTTTTTTACTTCCATCAGATTTTACATTCCTTTTTTATGGTTCTTTGTCTATATAGGTTGTCAAAATTATATCTAGACCACTACAAATGACCATGAAAAACCTCTTTGTCAACAAACACATACAACCCACAAATGATTCAATGTTGCCTTTTGGGATTTTTTTTCACAACAAATGGAAAAATTGGTATAACTGATACACCCCTCCCCTTCTCAATGATACAATACATTTAGTATTCACTTTCATGTGGTATTAGAGTGTAGGTTCCAGTTTTCATTCTTTGTTGATGGAGATTTCGAACTATTTGAATAGTAAAGGTATTCTGGGCTTTGATGTAATGAATTATCATATGTGGAAGGATAGAATACTTCATTATCTAATTTTTATCAGTTATGATGTTCTTGAATCTTCAAGAGTTGGGTTTCCACCCATTGATGATAAATCTCCAACTAAAACAGTTGATAAAAAGAATCATGACAATGATGGAAAGGAAAATAATTCTATATTGTCATCACTTTTCGAAGGTGAATTATTGAGAGTGAAATGTGTTTCCATAACCAAATATATATGGGAAAAATTAAAAAAAAACATATATTAAGGAAATAGAAAATTCAATAAGGAAAAACATCAAATCTGTAGATTGAAGTATGAAGACATGAAGATGGGTGAGCATGAATCTATCAAGTATTTCATTACTAGGGTGACTAATTTTGTGAGTACTACTAGATGTATTAGTGAAAATATGAATGAATCTACAATTGTTGAAAGTATAATGTGAATCTTACATGAAAACTTTAATGTAAAATATTCCTCATTAGAAGATAGAGATCTAGAAATATTATCTCTTGATGATCTTAATTGAACTCTTATTAATTATTAATTGTGAAGAGAGAAAGTTTTGTAAAGGAATTCAATATTTTATAGGGAAATGTTATTCAATGATTAAATGAAAGAAAAATCAAATAATATTCTTATTAAAGAAGAAGGTGGTGATTCTGACACTAAAAATGTAGTTTTTGAAAATCACAATGATATCTTATCCCTATTTTATAAAAATGAGAAAAGAGGTATACTAAAATACAAAGGGAAACATCCCTTGAAAGTTTTTGAATATGGAGGAGTTGGTTATATTGTGACTAATATTCATCAAAGAAATAATGAAGTGGATAGTGAAGAATAATGAAGAAATAAAATAATATCATGGAAAATATAGGGTGTTAAGGGATTTTTTTTCCACAGGTAAAGAAAAAAATTATTCAAATACAAAAGAAGATGTTTCTTATCTAAATATGATGCAGTAAAAGACAGTGTTACTGAATCCAAAAAAAAACTGGTGAGTATGTTATTGAGAATACATTTAATGAAACATTTAACAGTGAAAAATTCATAAGTAGTAGTTCTTAAGAATAAGATACTCAATTTGAGATTCATTTGAAAGAAGAACTGAAACAATGATCGACAAAGATCAGAATACATGGAAGGAAATACATAATGTTAGAAGATTAATGTTATTCAATGAGAAATAATGATTTTTTTATGATAAAAAAAATACGGTGAAAGAGATTGATAATTTTAATAAGTCTCTTGATGATGAAAATAATCGTAATGATCATCTACAAGTGATGTTGAATTTATAAGAAGAAGAGTTGGAACTTTTCCAACAAAAAATTCCAAATCCGAGCTGAGAAATACAAGCTTCCAATACTATATCACTGAATTTTTTTGAAAGTTCTCGCAATGAGAAACCAGATAAGGATAAATAAAAGTTATCTTAAAAGGGTGAAATGAAGAATGAAATTGTTTCTAAAAATAAGAATGTTGGAAAAGTTATGTATGTGGCCAAAGAGAGAATTTAAAAGTTACAAAACATCAGGAGTTTGAAAATGATTTATCTAAATCCGAAAAAGATTCTAATACTTATGATTCTATTAAGGCTAAAAAGAAGAATAATAATCTAATTTATAATGAAAATTTTGATGGATTAGAAAATAACAAAAAGAAGGCCGTTGAGAAATTTATTTACAATTTTAATCAGTATGGAGGCTTTAGAGGAAAATACTCTTTCTATGGGTATTTTTGGTGTTGTGGGGTATTCAGAAACACAACAAGTATGTGATAGTTTAAATAAAAACATTCCTATAATACCACAAGATATGTAAGGTAGATATTTTTGGGGAGTAAATATACTCAAAAATTATTTTCTAACAAAGTTTTTTTGAAGAAATTTGAAAATAATGATATAATGATTGAAAATAGGTTTTAACACTTATAAAATATTTGTGAAAGGTGTGAAAAAATTGTAAATCTTGAAAAAGGATTTATTTTTTTGTTACTAGGAAAACATAATATTTTTAATAATTATCAAAATATGGATGTGAAGAAAGAAAACAACTAAGAAAAATATCTTATTGTTAAAAAAACATTGAAATCTGAAAAAGGAAAATAAACTTAGCAACTTGATAGTGGGTGTTCTTCACACAAGATAGAATAATAAAATCAATTGATAAATTTAAAAGATTTTAAGGAAGGAATAATGAAATTTTCAAATGAAAAGTCCTTGAAAAAAAGTAATTGGATAAATGATAATTGGAAAAAAATGGAATCCAAAAAAACATTGTATGTTGATGGGCTAAAATAGAATATGTTGAATGTTTCACAAATGTGTGGTGAGGGTAACAAATTTATCTTCAGGAATGATGGGTTTGTTGTAAAAAGTGAATAACTTGGAAAGATATTCATAAGAGGCCAGTTTATAATATGGAATCTATTTCAGATTGTGGAATTACAAAAGTGTTGTTACATGAGTATGGTGGAAGAGAATGAATTGTGGAATAAAATGATTGGACACACATGTCATAGAAAAATTATAATGATTTTAAAACGAGATAGTGTTCGATACATTCCAAATTTTTCAAGAAGTGATTGGTGTCTCACTATAATTTAGGAAGGAAATATTACGAATCTTAGGCAGATAAAAATTCAGATTTGTTCAAAACTACCCCTCGAGATGATTCATTCTAATATATGTGGACTGGTGAGAAGTCAATAAAAAAATAGAGATAAGTACCTCATTACATTAATTTATGATTTTACTCACATTACTTGTGTCATGTATATGAAATATAAATCCGATGCATTGAATTTTTTTAAATGTTTTAGAATAAAATCATAAAATTAATGTGAGTATTCTATAAAGAAGTTGCAAACAGATAATGGCGGTGAGTATAGAAGTGAATAGTTTGAATACTATCTTGAGAAGAACGTAATTATTCATGAGTTTAGTTCCCCATATACTCCACAACAAAATGGTGTTTGAAAAAGAAAGAACATAAGATTTGTGTAAATGGAAAGAATTATGTTACTTGGACATAGACTTTCTCATTACTTTTGGAGGCAGGCCATTAGTACTACTGTTTATATTCAGAACCATTTTTTGGACATGACTCAATTAGATATGACTTCATATGAATTTTTTTTATTAAAAAACTACATATTTGAAACACATGAAGGTTTTTTGGTCCATGCATTAAATATAAGAAAGGTGGAAAGTATGGAATGTTTTAGCAGAATGGAGAATATATAATCTTTCTTGGATATTATTTGGAAGGAAGAGGACATAAGTGCTTCAGAAAAGAAAAAAAAATATTTTGTCAATTTAGTTTATTTGAATGTAATTGAAAAGGAAGATGAAAAAAAATCTCACATAGCCAAGGAATTTGAGAATGTTGAAGAACAAAATTATGATAAGGATACAAATAATTGTATTCGCTTCCAAGAAGAAGAAGTAGACTAAGATATTTCCAATGACGAGGAACACAATCGAAAATGTACTCTAAGGATGAAGAAGAAAGAAGAAGCTCATAATATAATTGGTGATCAACATCAGAAGTTTCAAATAAGAAGAACAAAAAAAGAAATCTCACATACTTCTTTGTATTCAAAACTGAAACCAAATAATGTGAAAGAATCTTTGGAACACCTGGAATTGGTTTAAGCCATGAATGATAATTTAATCTTGTTGAAAAGAAAAATACATGGGAACTCATAAACAATCTTGAAAACAAAAAAAATCAATAGAATGAAATGGGTTTTTAGGAACAAGCTGAATGATGAAGGTGAAGTTATCAAAAACGAAAAACGATTGGTTTGAGAAGGGTATTCATAGATTAAAAGAATTGATTTCCTTGAAACCATTGATCCGGTGGCCAAATTGGAAACAAATATAATATTTATTTCTATTTTTACACAACAAGGCTACAATATCCTTCCAATGGATATTAAATTTTTAATTTTTAATGGTGATATTTAAGATGAGGTTTATATTGAACAACCTTGGGGTTTTGTCGTTGCGGAAGATTATAGTTATGTAAGAATATTAAAGAAATCCATGTATGGGATAAAAAATTCAATGAGGCCATGGCATTAAAAATCGGATACATGCTTAAGGAAGATGAATTTCAAAAAGAGAAGAGTGTATATCAATCTATATATCATATAAATTCAAGAGTATTCCCCTCATTTTGGTTGTTTTTGTTGATGATATTAGCGTTGCTGGAAAAAGAATTCTCAAATATATCAATGGCACAACAAGAATTCCAAATCATGTCTTTCAGCTCTGATAGTATTAATTTGTTTGTGTATTCCGATGCAGATTAGGCAGGAAATGTTGATGATAGAATATCCATATATGGTAGAGTATTCCTTATGGGAAATAATTTTCTTAGATAGAATTCAATGAAACAGAATTCAGTAACTCTCAGTATGGATGAAGCTGAGTTTGTTGCTACCACTCAGTAAACTACTCAACTCATGTAGATGAAAACACAATTGGAAGACATACATGTTTAATTGAAGTCACCCTTGCTCTTGGGTTGTGATAATCACAGAAAAATCAATCTCACCAAAAATAAAGTTCAAAAATATCATTTGAAACATATTGATATCAAATATCATTTCATAAAAGATCACGTGGAGAAGAATGAATTGATGCAGGAATATGTTTTGAAATCCAAACAAATTTCTGATATATTCACAAAACCTTTCCCGATGGAATCATTTTCTAAATTGAGGTTGACCATAGGTGTCCAACCGATTTCTCTTAAAGGATGAGTTATTCGTTTATGCCGCCTCACTCGTCTTACCTTTGGATTGTATTTTCAAGGGTGGCGGGGGGGGGGATTGTATTGTTTTATAAATCTATTGCATAAGAGATAGAGTTTTTGATATGATATGAATTCTATATTGTTTTGTGAGTGGACTATTATAACTGTTTGTTGGAGTGGTTGTAGGAAAGATGTTGTTTTGTATTCTAGGTATGTTGAAGAAGATATCAGGATGAAAGATGAAGATTTTTTCATAATCACTTCTTTTGGACAACATGGTATTTCTGTTAATGATCTTTATCTCATTCAATGAGTAATCTCATGTAGGATTAGCATTTTTGATATGTAATCCATTACTCAAGGATACCAAGTTCAGTGATTTATGAAAAGTGATTGAAAAAAAATCCAAAGGGGGAGTGTAACTCCTCAACCCTAGTTACCTAGAGTCAGTTCATTATTACATAACATTTTCATGATCAGAAGAGATCAACTCTAAAATGACTAATTAGTTTAGTATCCTTGTAAGTACACGATACATACATAAGTTTCACATTACATTATGAAATGAAAAAATGACAACATTGTGTCCCCTTTGAACACACTCATATCCCTTAGCTTATTCCTCCAGGAAAATTGTAATATACTTCTTTGCATCCTGAAAAAAAATAGAAAGGGATGAGATATGATTCTCAATAAGGATAAAAAAATAGATGAAACTATCATAAATAAACAAAAAAATTTAAGGCAATGTATAAGACTAAAACAGAATCCTTTTAGACATAAACATCATCATAATAGGGAAATGATAAATAATATAATTCCATTCACTTATTTACATGGATATTATATTAGTATAATAATAACATTTAATATAAATAAACAATTTAATAATAATGGAATGAATAATGTCGGACATCATGAACACATAGTCTAGGCCTCACTCCAATACTACAATAATATTTTTTCAAGGCCTTGTGCCAAGATACTAGTTTGTCTCATGAGACCTAATGATGCATCAAGGAGCTATACCGGGCTCCACCAGCCAAAGAATAAGTCCATTGAATTCCTTATATGAAAAGGTTAAAACATAACATAAAAAATCATACTAAAATTAGTATATTAAATGTTAATACTTTAACCATAAATCATGAATGGTATAAAAATAACATATCCATAGTCAAACATATCACACAACCTTAAATATAATTTGGAAGATTGTAACATAATAAATCAACTTCAAACAAGTGTAAAATCCATCAAAAGATATTAACATAGATAAAATCAAAACCAATTGAGAGAAATTTATCTTTCTAATTTGAAAAAATTTAAAAGACACATAATTATAAAAGAAAACGTTTATTTTGAAAATATTGTTTTAAGCTTGTAATAAAAACTTCAAAGCTGTTATAATGGTGGAAAACAGCCACACCCTTTGTATATGTTAAAAACATTATTACCATAATTCGTTGAAAAGGTCATAAAGTTCCTTATTTAGAAAGAAATGGAAATATTCCTTTATAACCATTTTATAAAAAGTAAAATGAGGGTATAAATGAATTTAAACCATAGCCTATTAAATAGTAGAAATGTTTTGAAATACATTTTTTAGAAACCCGGATGTGAATGATAAATAAGTCCCAGTAGATACTTATGTATAAATAACCTTGGATAATGAAGAGATTGTAGAATTAACCCTTACCATGAACTTTTACTTAGTCGAGGGGTAAATTAACCTCATGTATAATAGTTAAATCATTATTTTTAAATTATAAAATGACCACATACATAAATATGATATCATATATGATCTTCTAATATTTCATTGTTTATGATATTTCTGGAGTATCATTGTTTCAGGTGTTAACTGATTCATTTTACATTATATGTTTTGTTATGTAAGTCTTGTTTTTTATGAAAAAGATGTATTTTATTCATATATAAAATTATATCATGTTCTTACATATTATTTTCAATCATAAAATGAAAATTAATTTTAAATGTTTACAATGGGGAATAAATCTCATCGTGTTCGTGGAGATGGTAATCCATACGTATGCATGAGTGAAAATATCATTCTATTGATGGTAAAATCATCTGTAATAGGATTTTATATCATATATACAGAATAAATAAAATGCTAAATTTATTATTTACATCAATTATACTCATTATTATACCCATTAGAATAATGAAGTGTTGAATAATAAACTACACCAAGATGTGGAGACGGTAAGCCGTACGTACGCACGTATGGTGACTTAGTTATTCATAATATGGATATAATATTGAATATGGTGGTTCCAAATTTCTAATAACATCACAGTATTTAATAAGGTACTAGATTTATTACTTTGGTATGGAAACAACAAAGAAAGAGGAAGTGGAAGAAGAAAAGAACTTTGAATGTGGTGATGAAATTATTACCTCTTATTTGGGTGGTTCTTTTTTGATTTGATCAAAAGAGCTCCTTAGGTTGGATTTGTTATCAAAGTAAGGCCTCGAGGATGAAGTGTGGGTAATTGGTAGGATATTTTATGGGGTTGTCCAATCCAAATGACTTTGTAGGTGTAATTTTGTGGGAAGGGGAAGTACCATTTTATAATGGCTCCAAAAGGATTTATTTTTTAGGTTAAGGTTGGGATGTGCCTTAATCCTCTAATCCAACAGGTTTTAGACATGTTTAGGTTACCATATTAACCTTATCTTTTAGATTTAACTCTTAGTTAAATAGTTTAACATTTACATCATCTTCTTGTATTTTTATAGTACATGGTTAATAAACATACTATAAAATTACGAGAGAACCCCATGTGGTTACTTAATGACATATATATAATTATATAATTCCTTTGTATGAACCTTAGATTTTTAGGAATATTATATCATATAATAATATAGTAATTTAAAAAAAAAACTCATTTATGTCAATTTTTACAATATTTAGTATTTGTTTTTTTGAAAGTCAAAAAAACCTGATTACATAGAAATAAATACATTAAATCAATCCTAACATGTCATATTAACCAAGAAAATTTATGTAATTCATCATAACACTCAATTTAAATTTATTTGGATATTTATAATATTAATTATTTTAATCTTTCATTAATAAAGTAATTAGTACATCATCATTGTGTTGTAAGTAAATTTATTTATTTAATGTATAAAAAATATAAATAAAATACAATTATGTATTAAATATTTTTATATTTATAATAAATATTTATAGTTTAATTTATCTTATGTGTAACCCTATATTAAAATTTCATAGTTATTAAAATTTGAATTTAACACTTTTGACTCTTCTTTAAATAAAATAATAATAAATGTTCTAATATTATCCAAGTTGATCAATGAGGATAATATTTTATTCCTAAGGATGGTTTTTGTCAAAATACATTTATCCAATAGAATTAGGACATGTTTTATCATAATTATAATATCATTTTTACCTTTAATTACCATATTTACTTTTAACCGTGGTAAATAAAATCCAAAAGTTACTATTGACCAAAAATTATTTTTTTTCTTATTGGACCATATTTTACTTACAGATATCAACCACGTTTCTCTGATATTTGAAATTCAATTTAATGAAGTTTTAAAATTATGTTTTATGCAAATTTGCTAACGTCCCCAGTAGGTGGGTAAAAGACATTAAAAAGTTAAATAAACTTTTATACATTTAATCTTATCATGAAATGACTCTAATGAATTAAATTAGAATAAAATAAGTATTATGTATATATTTTGACTTTAAAATATATGTAAATAAATATACTAATTATTTAAATAAAATTTGGTTAAAAAAAAATGTAGTGTTTTTCACTATTCATAATAAATTGAAAGTTTTCAGAAAAATATGAGAAATTCACCCTAAGTTAAATTTGTTATTTTGAATCCAATATTATGTCTATTTTACCAACATAAAAAATAGTATTTACATTAATTAAATTAAAATTAATTTCCGTTTTAAAATCCAAAAGCATGGTTTTGAGAAGTAAAAACTATCAAAATATTTATATGGGTTTATGATCAATTTAAATGTGAAATTACTTCCAATTAACAATATTATATTAAATGATAAAATTATAATCTAATTATACTTAAATACCATTCAAATATATAATTTAACACTAAATTATATTTATTAATTTTTTTTTTCAATTAAAATTTAGTAACCTTCACTATTCATCAAAATATGAAAGTTATTAGAAAAACACCAAATAATTATCCAAACTAAATTTTTATGTCCTTATAAAAAAAGAAGATGTTTATTTTTTTTAATTGAATATATAAAAATGTCAAATATTGGATTAAAAATGGTTCTCCATTAAAAGGTTGTAAAATTACATTTTTTGAAAAATAATTATTTTATCTGAAAAATTGAATTTGTTCTTATATAATGTATAATAAACACATAATAACAATGTTAAAATTAAATAGAGTATATAAAATTCAAAACGAAGTTAATACTATTCATAACTACTTTTTGAACTGTATGTTTGGTAAGTCGTTGTGCGTTCGAACTCGTTGTTGCGTGTTGCAAAAGCAATTGAATTACTTCAAAAAGATAATGTACTATGAAATACTGGGGTTTTATAGGGATATTTGTAGAGC
The DNA here is from genome assembly GCA_963277665.1 of Viscum album. Lineage (NCBI taxonomy): Eukaryota > Viridiplantae > Streptophyta > Magnoliopsida > Santalales > Viscaceae > Viscum > Viscum album. The sequence goes on from OY728156.1 coordinate 1,852,640,143, forward strand.
CAATCTGATGATTATGGTGTTTTTTGTTGTATTTTGATTCCATTATATGTTTTCAAGAATGGAAATCACCCACTTTTTTTTTGAAAAAATAGTATTAAGGCTTGTTTTGAAAATAATTGGACTCATAGTGAATGTACATTATAATGGGAAGAATTGTTTATAACCAAGCTCACATCGGGTATGATTAAACGTGGAATCATCTTGTTCAAAATTAATGGTCATTAGATTCCCTCTGAATACAGTGAGAAAGAGGTTTTTGTTTTGCTGGAGAATCGGAGTCATTGTGGCTATGATGTTTCAATTGGGAGGAAGATTTAACAATTTTTAATTCTTATAAATCGTGTGTTGAATTGAGAACATGTGATTCAATATTGATGGAAGAAAGTGGGAGTGGAAGATATGATTCTAATCCTAATAGAATCGTATCCAAATTTATCATATCCATGTGGCAGAAAGAAAGAAGTTATACCAATTGTTTTTTAAAATAATCTTATCTAGGAAATATGTTATGCCGATTTAAGAAGTGATGATGACAAGAAGAGATGTTGGTAAAGAAGTTGTATCGAATAGAGGAAGTGCCGAGGAAAAGTGGTGTCAATGAAAACTGGTGCTGATGAAAAGTGGTTCCAATAGAAAGGTGGTGCCGATGAAGAGTGGTGTTGATGGAAGGTGGAGTCGATTGAGATGGTGATTTCTATTGAAAATGTGGTACTGATTGAAAAGGTGGTGCTGAGTGAAAAGGTGGCAACAATTGAAGAAGCGGCGCTGAATGATGTGCAAGAGATGGTGCTGATTGTTTTTCAGGATAATCATAATAAAAGATAATCATATATAGAGATTATCGTAACCAGAAATTGTTGTAACCAAGAATGATAATATCCAGAAAGGATCATACTCTGGTTTGTTTTTAAATATATTCATCAAGTGAGTTAAGATTTGAATTGATTTTTGTACTCATCTTGTAAAATTTCAATTGGGTCAAGAGACATCATGAGAAGAAGAGGATTATTTATACTGGATGAAATCCATATGACGATAAAAATGATCCTTAAATGAATTCAAAGTCCAGATGGAATTCATGATTTATGAACAATTTTTTGAATGATGTTACATTTTTATGTGGGTCGAGAGAATAAGTGAAGATGATGATCAATAATATAATCATCCATTTAAATAGGGTTGAATTACATTACTTAGATGAGTTGTGTGAAGAAAAGAAATTGCTGAATGATTTTTGAGGGGAGCATAACATTCAATGACAAGTTTCTGATTTAAATTATTTTTGAGAATCAAATTCAATAATCGGATTGAAACAATCAGACTCCGATGATCAGACCCATCTATTTCTCATCAATTGTAATCACACTGATAATTGAAATTGGATTCTGGAAAAGAAGATATAAATATTGTAGCAGTTTTGAGAAGAACTGAGAAGAGTTGATTATGTCAAAATCAATTTTGAGATTTCAGAGGAAATTGGATTTTGAGTGAATTTGGGTGATTAGGAAAGTGTTTCGGGATTCCCACCAAAACTAGTTTTGGGTCACCTATAAAAGTTTGAAAATACATTGTACATGAGTAACGATGGTGCACTATTCATTTTAGAAGAGTGAGAAGCTCTGAGTTCGCAGTGAGATAAAGTGATACTGTTTTGATTTGTATTGAATATATTTCGACGATCAAGAATAAAAGATCATAAAATTGTATTCGTATGATAATTGTATTCATGATTACTTGTACTCAATGGATCTTCATAATAAAATTTTCATTTTTATTCAACTGATTTTGATATTACGCTGAATTAATCGGCTTCTGGATTTCCATATTGGGTGTTTCCTTATTGGGTTTCTCAGAATGAGGAAAATTTTTATTCAGAATTAAATTTGTGTTGATTCATTTTTATTATACTGTATAACAAAATCGTACTTGAATAACTATATTGGAACAATCGTACTCATAGAATTGGACTAGGAAAATCAGACCCAGGAAATCAGACTCTATTTTCATAACATTGTACAAGTGGTTCATACCTTTCTTCTGGGTAAGGAATTCATGAATTGTATTTCAATTTAATACAATTTTTAAATTGAAAATAATAATAGGTAACATGAGTTGTTACATAAAAATTGTATTTTTCTATTATGCTATGAGGGTGTACACGCACTAGTGGGATTGTTTCATAGTGCTACATGAGTTTAATGGTATATCCTACTAATTTTAATCCAAGGATTGTTTTCTAGTGTATTCTATGGTATTAAATCATTTCTAAACCATACCATTAACATAGTTATTCTTATCGAAGAGTGAACCTTGTAAATCTTTGTGTTCCCGTGGATGTGTAGATTGAATTGTCTTCAGTAGGGAATTAAATATTTAATAAGAGGTGAAGTATATTTAAATTGTAATGAAACATTAAAGGAAAAATATTATCAATGATTCACCCCTCCGCCTCACAGTGATACAATACACTAACTGGGCACTTTCAAAACCATATAAAATGTATCTTTTGGTTTTATAAGGTACACTATATGGGTCATATTGTCTCCATGCTGGGAGTTTCAGAAGACCTAGGGAAAGGGAGGTTTTTTGTTCATTGTGGAATAAAAAATACTTTTATAGAAATTGTACATTTCTTGGGACATTCATGATATTATATACACATCATCCATGATTACTCATGCCTTGAAGCATTACTTAAGGTCTTGACAAAAAAGGCTGTGAAATTCATATGGTTAGAAGATCATGATGAATCCTTTTTGGAGATAAATTAAATATTAGATTCTTCATCTATACTAATTCTTCCAAGGACATGAAGGACCTATACAATTTACTGTGATGCATCAGGTATCGTGTTGGTAGCTATTTTGATGCTGGGTGAGCAAGTTGTTGTGTACATGCCATGTCAGTTGAGGTCTCACAAAAATAATTTCCTAACACGTGAACTCGATATATCCTCTATAGTTAATGAATTATGTGTTTGGATAGAATACATACTTATAGAGAGTTTTTTCATATTCAAAATCATAAAATACACAATTATATCTTTACACACCATGATCTCAATCTCAGGCAGCCCATATGGACTAAGTACCAATAGTCATTTGATTTTTATCTTTCTTATATGTCTAGTAAAGTTAATGTTGTATCCAATGCTCTGATCTAGAAGAAATAGACCCTGGAAGTTTGGGAGGACAGAAGCAAGTTTATTCTCAAGGGTTTCTTTTAAGAAATGCATTTGGACATTCAGGAAGATTTTGTATGAACTATCCTTTCAACCATAGAAGTGATCTCAAAACTTCATGAATGTTTAAGAATGAGGAAACCATCTGATCTTGTTGTCCTTTTCCTATTGGAAATAATTTAAAATGTTGATACATATTTATAATGGAACATGGATAGGGAGGCTAATTTTTGATTTCATATATCTGAATGGTTTCCAACAGAAATCATGGATGAGATGTTGTGGGAATTTCATGCCTTTGCACGATAACTTCATCCTGGTGTCACTAATATGTATCATGAAATTCATGAATAGTATATGATTCCCGGTATGAAACATTATATTTTTATCTTTATCAATTAGTGTCTCTCCTCTCAGTAGATGAAGGTTGACAATCATTGATTGAATGTACATTTATATCCATTTTATATTACTGATTTGAAATGAGATGATGTTTCTATGTATTTTATGATTGGTTTACTTAGATCACCTTGTGGAAATAATATAGTGTGGGTAGTCATTGATCATCATAAGAAGGTCACACATTTCTTCCATATGTGAATGACCTTCTTGGTATATGATATATAGAGGCTATATGTTTGGTAGTTTGTACATCTTCATGGTTAACCAAAATATATTTATACTAAAAAAGACAACCTCTTTAAATAATAGTGATAAGAGGGGTTGAAGAAGGCCTTGGGTACATAGATTCTTCTCAGAATGGCCTACCCTAATAACCGGGTGGATATATACACTATAAGATTCAGGTGTATGAGTGTATTCTGCATTCATGTTTCCTTGACATTCATGTGTTCTTGAGTAAAAAACATACCCCCAGTTGAGTTCTAATATAGTAACATCTTCTCAGAGACCATTTAGATGGAACACTATGAATCCTTTTGTGGTAGGAATTTCTGTTCACACTTATACTAGATAGAGGTAGGTGAGAAATTTTTTCATAGACCTCATCACATTCATGAGATTATAGAGTAGGTATAGTCGATCAAAAAGGGAATGATGAGAGATCATTGTTGATAATAGTCATATGCCAATTAACCTCTATGACCTATCCATTTCAATGTTTGAGATAATATTTTTTTGAGAGTCTCTCCCAGGTTGGTCAATGGACGTATTCAGAGGTAGGGTATGTGCTGACCTTGATTTATTGGACCCTTCAATGTAATAAAAAAGATAAGAGAAGTGGCTTACTAGATATCACATTATTAGAGATAATAGTTTATGAATGATTTTCATTCATGTATCTCTACTTCACGAGTATTAACCAGGCCCCTCACATTTCTTTTATCCTAATGAGGTTGAGTCAGCGACTGTTTTTTAATTTGAGGAGTTTCTAACGCGTAATGTTGACTGGAGCGTGAATATACTCTAATGTAGGTTAGTTACATTTGTATGGATTCTATGGTAGCACTAATAACTATATTATGATACCTAGGAATGGGAATATGATATAAATTCTCAGTGGCCGAAGATATTCCCAAAAGATAACTCTTTACCCTCATAATTCCAAATCGGTGAAAAGTTTCCACAAGGAGGCGAAGTTGTAAATACCCATCTTTTAACAAATTTATGAATCATTTTTTTTCAATTAAATACATTTTTTATCTTTGTAAACATGAAATATTTCCTAAGGATGGTTTTGGTTCTTTTGGAGCTCGGAGTTCTAAAAAATGTGTAAAAACGTTAGTCCACACAACTACTTCACAATAAGTACTAACTGACAAGGGTAAAAATGTGAGGAACCTTGTGAGATGTAGGGACTGTATGGTTTTCCTAAAACCATGTAAACTAATCTGGAAACCCATGAGTGGTTGAAATCATCTTTAATAGAGGATTTGTGCATAGTTTGTGTAATGTAAGGAGAATTTTCCACCTTAACTTTATAGGGTCTCTCCCTTGGAAGTGGGTTGATCACAGTTTTCAAAATGGTTTGGCAACACTATGTGATAAACTATGAAAACCTATTTTTCATGGGGAAATTTAAATATTTCCCTTATTCAATATTTAAAAAAAATAATCCTTCTCTTTTCTCATTCCATTGGATGAAACAACCTTTTTCCCACTCCATTTCTTCTTCTTCAACCTAGTAATTTTGATATCCCTTTAATTTAAAGTTTGAATCAATAACTATCAAAGTCATTGGAAAACTTGAAGAATTATCTCATTTTATTTTCCTTCCATTATTATTTTATCTTTAGATCCATTTTTCTATTTAGGTTAATTCTCATTTCCCATATTTTTAGGGTAATTACCTGGTTCAGAGACTTCTTCTAAAATAGTTTTAATCATAGAAATCTATCTAGCAAGGAGTTTGATAGGAAATCATGGTTAGTGGTGTAGTTATTTCCATTAAAAAGTAATTTTTTTTCAAAATTATTCCCCTATTCCACACACCAAAAATATGAATTATTTTCCTATAAATGAGTTATTTATTTTAAATTTATATACAGACGATGTATTACTCTCGTTGAGCCTTTCATGGTAGTTTGAGGTTTTCTGCCTCAACTAAGGACAAATCTTTGGCATGATGGCTTGAAATAAATATTATTATATAATTAATTAAATTCTAGGACCATATCCTATGTTCTAGGCTTGGATTGTAATTGATATTTTTCTCTTCCACATAATGTTCATTAATCCAGGGCATCATCTAAGTTCATGGATAAACTTATAAACAAAATTTCACTTGTATGTAGTTTCTTAATGTAAAATGGTACCTTCCAAGTTCTTCATTAAACATTGAAAACTAATTTATATGTTTTGATAAATTAAATGGATTTTTTTAATTGGATTTCTTGCCTCAGGATGGTTGGCCTTTCCATGAATAATTATATTGTTCAATTGATATGAATTTTCAGGGATTATAAGCCCACACTGATTAGTGAATACTTTATTAAAAATTTTATTAAATGTGAATTGATTTTGTTTGGATTTATTTTGTCTTTATTAGTATAATATGTATGAGGTGATTCCTTATTAATATTATTATTATCATTATTTTTATTTTTACGTTGATATTTTCCATGGAACGATTTATAAGTACGTTTTTATGCATAAAATTTCCCTCTTTCTTATATCGGGTCTGAAACCAGATTTATCACACCATTGAATCTATTTGGATGGTTGTAATGGCACACCGTGTCACTAGTTTCGGGTGTTGAAATGATGACTCGCCAACCTACTTGATTTTCAAGCATGATATCTTGCATTCATTTGGTGATTTAGGGATTATAAACTTTCCATGATCTTATAGTCTTATTTATACTAGTTATTGATGATTGAGTTATGCCTCACTCCACCAAAAATAAATTATCTAGGCATATAACTACATAAATCCTCACATACTCAGTACATAGAGGGTGATACAATATAAAACTATACTATGTTTATATATTTACTTATCATTCCTTAATTCCAACTTGAGGCAAAGTTGGTAAATATCCCATGTGTCTTTTAAGAACATGAGCGGGCTGGTATTTATTTATTCATAATTTTTAATTATTCTATTCACATTCACATAGTTTTTTTAGCTTTTTACACTACCTAAATTACTTCTAGAAACCATTGGTGGTGGTACACAAGGATTTTATCTGACACCCTACTCGGCCCTCTTTTGGTACCCAAGTATATTACATGTCTTCCCGAATATATATAGTCATTATCCCTTATATATATTTGATAATATTTAATTATAGTAGTTTCATTAGAGAAGTGGATCTGACATATCCTTGATATTATAGCCGAGAATAAATTTGGCATTTTGTAGTTGTGTATATCATGTTGTATATGTATACAGCTTGTTCGTCTTTTAGTATATTAGCATTTCATGAAAGGCTCATGTATGTTGAACTACCTATTGAATTTGGATATTATTATTTAGTAACATAGTTATTTAAACTTCCAGACACTATTTATTATATACGTCTTATCTACATTTTGTTACGGTGGGTTACTAGCCCATTAATTTTAGTGTCTATTTATATATTCCCTGACTATTTATTTTTTATTAATTTTTTTTCTATAGTTACACTCTGGTGCGAGGGTATATCCTCCCCATCGTACCAACTTTACATGCTTTTTTCTAGTCATAGGCCTCTTAAATACAACATAGTATGCTAGGGGCCATATGACCCATTGGTTTGGGACTTGGTTTAAGTGGATCCTAGGTTGGGATGTCACAGTTTTTCCTTCTATCTCCTACCAAAATCCTTCAAGTAATATGGATGTGTTTAAAATATATCTACAGGATCACCCTCAATCATTCATTATTCAGTGTCATTGAACAATCATTCATGTGTATTTCACATTATAAAGGTCATGGCATGAATCCACCCCATCTCTTTTTCACTCTCCCTCACTTCTTCTCCCGATTTCTCCCCTTTGGTAAGATATTTTGAGTTAAATTACACTGGATAATTGTGGAATATTACCTAGACCATTTTGATTCATCTCTTCTAATAGTACGGGGGATTATATGGGATGTTTTCTATCCATTAATCATAGTTTTAATAGAATATAATTTAGTTATGACCTATAAAAGAGATCTTCATATTCCAAGGTTAAACTTGTGGTTTATTATTTTTCTTTTTGGGGGATTATTGGATTTATATTTCCTGGATTATTTTTAGGATTACTAAAAAAGAATTATTTTCATTCTAGGTTGTTATAGGTTTAGTATTGTTATTCAATTTTGTCTCCTTGGTTAAATATTTTGGAATTGATGGTTTTGGGGGCTTCCATTACTATATATAATTATAAAGATCACAATTGATAAGGGCATGCTATATTGGACATCAGAATAATTCCCATGAAATGTTTATAACATTATAAATATCTAGTTTTCTAATATGTATATATATCTAATGATAATCATTGTTTTTATTTTTAAATGAATATATTTCAAAACAATTTTGTTATATATTTTGAATTTTTTTTACTATGGTTTTGTGATTCCCTTCTTTGATACTCACATTATCTATCTAATATTACAAGTTTGGTTCAAAAAATTATATTTTTTTAATACATTTTAAGTATTTTACTACATAAATAGAGTTATAAAATGGATAGGAATAATGTAACACATGTTAGGGTTATACCCCATGCCTATTAAGTTATAAATCCATGTGCACCCACTTCCTAGTAAAACATGAATAATATCAGTACATTGGGTATGTCTTGAGTGTAATATCACCTTATAAAACAATTTTAAGATTATGTCATCCACTTAACCTAATGCTTTTTGGATTAATTAGGTATAGATACAATGATAATTCTTGATTTTTAATTATTATCTATGACATGAATAACCTCTTTACAAATAACAAATTATGAAATGTATGTAAATAAACCATGCCTCACGAAATGTAATTTAAGTGAATCAATAGTGATGTGTGGTTGGGTTTTTGAGTTGGAGAGAAGTAATTAATATGAAAATTAATTTTCTTAAGAAACCACCCAACCTATGAATTTAACCAGTACTACTATAGTATTTCAATAAATATAATAAAGTGGGAGAAATATTATAGAAAACTTATTTTGAAATGTGTTTTTATAGAAACAATTTCGTATATAAATTTTTATTTTCCTATCTCTTATTACTATTCGACAATTTTTTTATCAAAACATGTTTCACAATGTAACTCAATGACTCTTATTTAGATACCTTATTTAATTATTTACCTAAATGTAGTGTTTTTATATTTGAATGAATATTAATTGTTTGGGTATCTAATTTCATTAAGTACACATATTCCCATATTGTGAAGGACCACCATAGTTATTCCCTTACTAGTTTCCATACTATCTTACATATAACACTCCATTATTTATGATTTATTAGCTTAAAATATCATTATAGCATGATTCCTAATAGTTTTTTTTTGAGTTAGGTGTTTTATACACTTTTATTAACTTGGGCAATGACCATCCAAGTTAATTGTTACATGATTTTATTTAACTCCATGAAGTAGTTTAACAAATTATTCATTCATAAATCTCCATTCCATAGAATTATGCAATTAAGAGGAACTATGAACATTAAGGATGATCATGTTTTTTCATTATTATATGGACCTTGTCTTAGTAATATGACATAATATACATTATTTATGAATTATATAATGAATTCTTACATCTCTTTATGATAATAATTTGATTTATTTTTTATCTAAATCATGTTTATTGTGATAGTTGGTAATCTATCATTTATCTTATATATAGATTATGGATATGTATTTAACATGAATTTTTATCCTTCATAGTGAGATTTTGTATTGAAATAACATTTTTTATTTTTTTACAAACTACTTGAAAAGATTCTCCATCCATTTTTGTAGAGGTCTTTGAGGGAAAATATTTAATGATTTAGACAAAATTATTATGGGATGGGAAGAAAATTCCCTAATGAACACATTACAGTCTTTACAAATAGGCTCCATTATGACCTAACTCATTATACACATTATAATATTTTGTTAATTGGGATTCAATATCACACTTCCAATTTATTCCATATATATAAACATAGTATCTTTCAAAATGAACCAAAAAAATTTCTACACATGTGTAAATATGTGTGGATACATATAAGTGTGGGTGATATCATTATTACTGTTTTCACCCTAAAAGTGAGGGATTCAAAATATAATCTTAGACCAAAATTTGAGTGTTGGAGTTAGAAATATATGTACAGACCCTCTCGATATATGGTATAATCAATCATGTATAGTATTGATCTACCAAATTACATGTTTCTTATTTGATAATAGAGTTTATTATTTATTATAAGACATAAATATGTATAATTATGATTAAAATAATAATATTGTAATTGAATATCCCTATTATGTCCATATTGTATAAATATTCCATTGGTGGTTCCCTACAGTGTATTTTAATGGTTACAGTACTCTTGGAAATATTAGTTGACATCCAGCATCACTTATTTTTCATTTCATGCACGACATGTACTATAGTAGATGATTGAAATCATAAGATTTTTTAACACACTTTTTTATAGTTGTATCATTTTCCACTTTTAATTTAGTATTGATAATAGTGGTTGGAGGTCCTGTTAACCACATAACAATTTCTTCCAAAATTATCCATGTCTATTGTCCTTGTATTTATATTATATTTTTTGTTCTAATTATATTTTATATTATACCTATTGAACAAATTTTTATTCATACATATACTGAGTGGTGGTGTGTTATCATTATTGATATGTTTAATACATGTTTAATTTATCTCTATTATTCTTATCTTTTCCGGATCTTCGAAATTATGTATGTATAAATCTAATTTTTAGCAGAAAATTTGATATTGTATTTACTTAAATACAATATTTTATATAGGTCACCAATTTCTACCATAAAATTTGAGTTTTAGAATCCAAGACCTTGGTATTTATAAGTTATCTAATGGAAGTACTGAACTTGATCTGGGTGTCGTGTGAGGTATTCATGTAAAATAGGTCAAAGGACTAGAGTCTTATGGCTATTATAAAAAATATGTGGTTTTCTATATGTCAATACACTGATTATTTATTGATTATTTTTTTAATTTTCATGATTCAAATTATATTGAATAAAAATATTCTTAACCCATTGCATTTAGATTCATTTAGATGCATATAATGATAATATTATTTTAATTTGGGATTGTAATACAACCTATGAGTTGTGTAATTTGTTACAAATCAATATAGTTTCATCATATTGATATAATTGTAAGGAACCATAATATAAAAATTATAGCATACCTAATTTTAAATTTAATATACAATTGAATGTTAGGATATTAAATACTACTTAAACATTCAATGTGTTAGATTCATTCTAAAGAAAACACTTTTCAAAACAATGATCATACAACCAGTTAAGCCTATTTAAATTAGTCTCCCAGTGGATTTCCTAGTGAATATAAAGGTGGTAATGGGTTATGTTAGTAGTATTAAGTCACTATTATTGTAAACTTATTTTCTACTTCAATTAATTGAGAGTCCCATATTGGATTAGGGTATTAGAGTAATGGATTATTGATTATCTATATAATTTTTTGTCAAAAGAGTTTTCTAATATTATATCCAAGAGTCATATATTATATGATTGGGGTAACCAATACCTAAATTTATATTTTGTGAGAAAATTTTATTTGAACTAAATCTTAGTGAAATATTGATCCTGAATGACTAATTGAAAATATGATGTTGAATGAGTTATTATTTTTTGGGGATATCATATAAAAAAAATCAATATTATATTAATTTAAAATTTGATACTCATAAAATAAAATAATTTATTATAGATAAGTGGAATCACAATCATAAAATTTTAATTTGAGAATAATCTTATACAAATAGGGAAATTAATGTATGAAACTACTTATACATGTACCAAGAAAATAATTATTCATAATCATGAAATTTTCTACATTTTAGAAAAAAATCAACCAGTAAAAAACAATTTATGATTTTCAATAGGAGAATCTAAATGATTATGGAAGAAATAAAAATTTTTAATAATGGTTTTAATGTCAATATATGAGTATTTAACTAAATAATAGTATTAACTTATCATATATTCAAAATAATTGAGTGTGCTAACTACATAGTGGGAGTAGAATTTCCCTATGACACTTGTTCTATCTATGATTTATTCTTTTATAAATTATCTAGTAATATGATTGATTTTAAGAAACTATTTCAAATATTTACCAGTTTATAAATAATAAAAGAATATAGAATTTAATTTTTAGGTTTTGGTGTTTTATAAATTTTAGAAGTAGGTAAAAGATTAAATTAGATGAGGAAAAGATATTTTGATAGTTTAAAATGGTTCTTCAAAAATAAAATAATTGGTTTTAGATCATAATTTTTTGTCTTGAAGGATGAATGCTATTTTTACCAAAACAGGGATATTTATTGGATACTAGTAGAGGTTGGGTAGAATCCAAGGAATTTCATCCTTAGAAACTAGTTTCATAGAATTAATTTCATTGATATTGAAGGGTATTTGATACCGAATTTATATTTTATAAGTGTACTGAATATAAAATATTTCAAAAAAGGTAATAATTTATTGGTATGATAGGTTTTCTCAAACCAAAATGTGTTATCCATTCACCAGACACCCAGAATCATCCTCGACATAACTGATGGCTGTCCCTAATTCCCTTAGGCTAAGGAAAAGAACCAGTGGTTTCAATTGAATAGTTTGAGGTTGAATTTTTCCATAATATCAATCAATAAACTTATATAAAAATTGGAATTACACTCTATAAATTAGTGGTCTATGACCTAGTAAAAATGAAATATTATATATAGTAAATCTATACAAAATAGTGAACATAAATTACCTCCTCAAACCTCAAATCCTGATATAGAAATAGATTACGTGATTCTTTATCGATTCTCCACAAATATAATGTGTTTCCAAATAATATAAATAAAAGAAGGAATGAATGATTTTGTGGATGTGATAATCAAAAAAATAAAAATAAAAATAAAACCATCACACATAATCATACTAACCCATGTGACCCTAGGTATCTTTTGAATCCTTAAATAGACACATTGTTCATGTGTTAGATAACTAAATTTTAGCCTGAAAAAATCCATTTAGTCTTCAAACACCGAGTGGTGTGATTAGTGTGTGATCAAAATAGAAAATAAGGTTCCAAAATTGATTCCATGAATTCCCTTAATCTAAATATCCAAAAAAAACTAGTTATAAAATTCATTAAAATAAAATTATCAATTAAATATTTTTGAAATGGAAATGAAAAACATTTAATTTTTATTATATTCATATAATAGTTGAAATTATGATTTGATCACTATATCCAAAAGTTGTATGAAGTAAAAAGAATGTAATAGAATATTCATAAAAAGATAATATTAATCAAACAAACCAATTTTTTTTTTAATAAATATAACTAAAATCTAAACACAACGTAGAAGTAAAAAAAATTTATTATTGATATTTGATTAATGGAAATAAATCTATATAATGTTAAATCACAATAAAGAATAATCTAGGGAACCAACCATAATGAGGGTCTAGGTCATACTTCTATCCTTATAATATCGGGGATAAAAACATAAAAAACTATTCTCAATTCTATGTTTCTTGATAGGAATTACCCAGAGTCCTTTTTATAACCAATCCATGTAGTCATATTATTATGTTAGTGTTTCCTAATATAACAAATCATAGGGAGTGCAATTATTTTCTTAGCATAATTTTAATAGATTTCCCTTATAGAGACCCCGAGTTTCCCATGATGATATTCATGGGAGGTGAAGAATAATTTGGAAAAAAATTTCAAACCGAAACATAAATAAAATAATAAAAGATAATTTTCATAGTATAAATATCTAATATCACTTCCCCATATCAATTTTAAAAGTAAAAAATATTTATATCCAAATAATTATCAATGAAAAATGTCATTTTTTCCATTATATATTTAATAATATATGAAAATAATATGATAGGGATATAACCATGTTTTTGTCTTGGGTTATGATTGGAACTTATTCAATAGATTAAATTGTCCTTTAAAACAAATTTTTAGAAATTATCTACATAATATTATTTTGTATGTATCAATATTAAATATCATATATCTTTCAGAGTTCCATATTTACCATTATGCATGTATACACCTATGTAATAATATTCATTTTCCATTCAAGGTACATAATCACAAACCCATGTGTGAATGTGAACATAATAAAATATATACATGAACCTGTGTTTACATGGAGAGATTACAAAGAAAATAAGATAAGTTTATTAGAAATAAAAATAGGGAGAAACAAAAAATAAAAATTAATTACATACTAAGATTTAAAAAAAGTAACCCACCAAACCCTTTTGAATAACAAAACAACCTCATGTTTGATCACCAATGAAACATAAACTAATTTAAAATTTCAAATAACAATCAGTTTAAGTAAATGTATCACTTATGTTTTTAGGTAATCCCTTAAAATTGATATTATTTTATAGAATTAATATGTTATAATAGATATTTGAAAAAATCCCTTTGATCTTCCAAATATACAACCAATTAACATTGATAATTACTAGGAAAAAGAATTTTAAAAGGAAAAATCATTATTTGGAATATTTTAGTGAAGGTATAGAACATAATCACTTTTTTGGAACATACATTGATGGTTATACCCATCAAATATAGAGAAAATATGGAATAAAATGGAATCATCATTACTTATGAGAGAAACCCCAAAGAAATCATTGGAAAAAATATCATAGGTATCGAAATTTCATGGTTACAATAAGTGATAGAGGGTAAAATGAAAAGGGAATTATGAATAATAATAATAATAACAATAATAATGAGATGGTGAATATGTCCTAACCTCAAATAGACCATCTGAAATCATGGGGGAAAAAATTGAATAGAGAGTGGACAATTTAAGGAAGATAATATGAACACCACTTGGGAGAGAACTCATTTGACTAGGGAGAGAGTGAAATAAATGTACCCAAAAAGGGTTTAATGGAGGGATGATTATATTTGAAATGTAATAAAATTCAAACCATGTTGAACTTCATGGTTTAGCCATATTATTTCTGAAATTGTGTACAAGCCATACACATAATTTCTAGACACTATTGGGAACTCCCATTATTTAGATGTTGGATATAGGTAACCATGTTTCAAAAAATAAAATTCCCACTATAAATTAATATACATCGTTTAATGTTACCATATGGTTTTTAATAATAATGAAAAAATCTGTCTCCTATGTAGAATACATCAAAAATTATAATTTTTAAAAGGCTCACCCCAAAACAAAATGGAATGAATCAAAGATAAAAAATAAATATAATTATAAAAATTAAACAAAGTTTGTGATGGGAAAATTCAACCCCACAATTTTCCTTATTCCCTAAGAATTCCTTAGTAGATGACGATAGTCACTGCAAAAAAATATAATGAATGTTTTATTTCTACAATTGAAGGAGCATCACAACTATCATCAAGAAATGAATTATAAAAATAGTTGATGTTAACCAACCAAAAAACTGAATCTGAATCTTGTATTATCTTGAAAATGTAAACTAACTACTAGATACCTCAACTAGGAAAGGGAAACCCACATGTGATATAAACAAAATTACTAGTAGACTCATATACTAACTGAATAATGTAACAATACATAATGATGTTTCATTATAGTTTAATAATTTCACAAGGACATAGGTTTATCCAATAATATATGGCCTCTCTAATAGACCATATCATAAATTAATAAACAATGAATATTTAATGGACTAAAGGGGTTTTAGTAGTTGTATTCACTACAAATATTCTCCCTCTAAGTGATAATTCCTTAATAACCAAGAATAACTGTATAAGACTATAACAGATAATTCCAATGAATTTCACCAAAATAGATTATCCTAAAGGGATACCCTATAAGGATGAATAACCAAGATTGGTGGATTAAAACAATAGTCAAAACATTTATAGTTTCCTTAAATGAAATAATGCCTTAACAAGAGCTATGTGGTCTGGGTCTAAGCCATGTGTGGAATATGAGAATATTCATTCAAATTAAAGACCCCATGTAAGTCCAGAAAATAAAAAAATCTTTAATATCATCTCGGTTTCCCTCAAAATTGATACAATTAATCCCATATATATTTTTTTTGATCAAATACCCATCGTAATGGTCTTATCACTCCCAAAAAAGAACAAGAAAATAATGATTGAATGGAAATGTTATAAGATACCAAAAAATCATGGGGATAGTCATAAGGTATTATAATATAATAAGTCAAGCATAAAATAACACATGGTTTTCAACATCCTAATTCCAAACATTGAAAAACTCTAAGGAATATCTCAAAGTACCACAAAAAAAGGGAAGATTCCAACTTGGTTTCACTCATATGGATTAAATTTAATCATTATATAGAGACTGTTATAGGGGTATAAATGAAATAACACATCCCATAAACTAATAAAATTAATTTTTAAATAATATAATATATAAATCCCAACATAAAAGACCAAAATACTCAACATAAAAAACCCTAAAAAATATCATTACAAAAAACTATATTTAAAAAAATGTTTATGTCAATAAAGAATAATAAAATGATTTTCGAAGATAAATAATAAATTTAGAAACACTCTACTTATTTTAAAGCATTTACCATGTATTTTTTACTTTAATGTTTTATTTACCAATTTAAGAATGAGTTCTAATTTTGAAAACACAAATTATTCAAACAACCCATTTTAATATTATTTACATCATTTTGTAAAACATGTAGTGGTCACATGAAATAATATTAAAACCATATATGTTATTTTGTAAATAACTTCATGATTTTCATAACACTAAAACTATTTCAAATAATTAAATAAAAATATCCATTATTTATTTCTATATTATATTTAACATTTAAAAAAGGATTTATGTTTAAAACTCAATCAAACCAAAAAATATCATATCAAAATTTCACAAGAATGAATTCTAAATCAATGAGAACATTTAAAAATGAATAAAAAATGGCATAGTTATAGAGAATTATTTTTCCACATAGTTTGACAGATCATGTTCTAACCATGACACAATCATTGTGTGTTTCTTAGAACCATAAACATGGGATTCACATGGGAATTTTGGCCATTTAATCCATTGATACTTCATGTTCAACTTCCTTTCCAAAAAATCATGAAACCATCCAAATAAATAAATAGATAACAGCACCAACCAAAACCATAATTTGAAATCATAATACCAATCAATTTCAAATATGATGTCCATAATTCCTCGTAAACTAAGTTTTCATCACCATTAGTGGTGATTAGGCACCTACAAATGATAGATCTCATGATCTTTGTATGTCATCTCATCTATCCACTAAACAACCCAAATAAAAAAGGGATCTTAAAATAATAATAAATAATATGATTATGTACTCTCAAATTGTTTCATCATGAACTAACTTAATACATCTCTCCATCAAATACATAACCCGACTGATGATATATTTGAGGGATTTCATTGATCCCCCTAAGATGACACCAAGTGTCAATGGAATCAAATGAAATCATTAGTAAGGATTTTACCCATAAATTATACTAATAGAATAGCTAAAAATTTACCATGACCACTCCCAGCATCACAGGGCAATACACCATCATAGAAGAAAAAATACATATAAAAAATAAAAAAAACAATTCAAAATAATTTCTACCACATAATCATCCCGTGAGATGAATTACATGTTAGCCACATATATAATACCCCATTTATTAATGTAATGTAATGTGAGAATGTATAGTTTTTACAATTTAATAAATGAAAATAAAATAAAAACAATAATACCTAATCATTTAATGTATCTGACCCTAGGTCACTATCCAGTAATAGAACCAAACCACTCTATGAGTGACTAAGTATTATACATGATAGTTTAAAATCATCTTGATCTATAAAAATTATGTGGTGTCATTAGGGTGTTATCTATGCAGTCTATTACAATTTCAAAAAATAGTTCACGCATTCCATTAAAATAAAAAACACAAACAATTCTAGTTGGAAATGAATTAATTTAAAATAACGTGTTATAAAAATTTAGGAATGAAACAAAAATATTTTTATTGAAAATACTTTCTAGAAGTAGTTGATAATTTATTTAAAACCATAAAATGGTGAGAAATAGAGGTTAAAATTATAATAAATAAAAAAATAAAAAACATTGAAAATGAAAATTTTACGAAACCAACTCAAAAGAATAAATAGTTTGAATGAGACTACATGAAAAAATCAATATTAAAGTAAATAATATTTTTTTTAAATCTGAAACCTAAGAAAACATATAAAAATTAACATCACTATAAATAAACATGGGCATACACTATGATAATAATGGTTATGGTATTGCTTGGATACTCAGAATTTTACTAATTGAACCATACATAATTTTTCACATGCATGCGATTATGGGGAGTAAAAGTTAAATTATGAGTGGTGAAAATAAATTTCATTATATAGTTTCACCATTTTTTTTCCATTGACCAAATTTTTGAGAGGAATAAACTTGTTCCCAATATATGTGACCTCAATTACCCACCTAGATATCCTATTTTCCCCATGCTTATAAATAAGGTATGTGAGGTATCATATAAAAATTTATAAAAAAATATAAATTAATGACATAACATGTGATAAGTTTCACAATATCAATATATCACCTCACATATGTACACCACTCATAAAAAATCCCCTCACTACATTCAAATAAGCATCAAATAAAAATTTCATTTGTTTCAGAAATATAATTATAACCATATACAAATCATTAAATATGTATATCACTAATGGTGTGTCTTAGGTTATGAGGAAAATTTATTCAAGATTCCACATAGACCATTAAAATTCATTTTTATAAATTCAATTATGAGATATAATTTTGGACCCACAATTTTTTGTATAATGTTTTATTCGCCAGTTTTATTCACTAGTTTTATTATTATTATACAAATATAAACCAGAGTATGTGTATACATATTCATTTAAATGAACATATTCACACACCAGAGTGTGATGATGTACATATTTAAATATATACATTCACTATGTAATAAATTTATAAACATAAAACATAGCTAGATACATTTATAATGCCTAAAATAAGAGTAAAATATAAGAATGAAATTAATTAATTTCATAAATTACAAAGAAATAATTGCATCCCACAATCACCGTAGAATCTAAATTCACCTCATGTTAGATACAAATAGACTGATTAATCATTTTAAAAAACTGATAAAAATAAATTAAACTAAATAACCCATATTGATATTTAGGAAAATAACTTGGAAGTAAAAATTGAACCCAAATAACATGTAATATAAGATTTATAGACAATCCTATTTTGGATTCATTCATTAAATCCAAAAAAATATTTATAATTTATACATAATTTTATAAGAGGTTGTAAAATCATTTTATATATTTAGAAAAAGGAATCACATTTACTTGGAACATGTATCGATGGCGCAAACCCATGAAAAATTGAAAAAGGAAACACAATAAGGAATGCAGACACAATCAGATTCAAACCCCTAATAAAAAAAAGAATAATATTCCATGTATTTATATAGGAATTCAATATTAATACGAGAGATGTGAAATTATTATGGAATAAATAAAAATGGGAATCATAAGGAGAAGAAGACCTATATTGGACCAGATCATTTGAAATTAGAATATAAATGCTAAAACTAATGGATTAGTGTTATGTGACAAACACACTAACCCCATTAGGTATATACATCACATGGTTAGGGATACAAGGACATAATAGTACCCTAAAATGGGTTAAATCATGGATGGGGTATAATTGGAATTTGAAAATTCTTAAAAAATGGGTAGCCCACATAGTTTAGTGTTAGGGTGTTGTAATTTCATTAAAATGAGGAAGAAAAAAATTTTAGAAACATATATTTCAATGTATAGGAATATATAATTCTTATTTGACATTATAAAATTGAGGTGTACTCTTATCTCATATCTATTATATAATAATTGAATTGTCCTGATAACTGTGTGTTTTTATAAATAATTTGAAATGATAGATTTATTAAAGAAATTGATTTATTATATTCAATAAAATTATTTAAATGATATTAAGGATAAAATTATATTATCTTGAACAATATAGGTTTTTCAGAATGTATGATAAAATATAGGAGATATATTCTAACCACTTATCTAATGCATGTTATAATTATTTTTTATTTATTCCACTCTATCTCATTTAATACCATAAAATACATGGAAATAATTTATAATTTGAAATATATTAATAAAAATTTAAATAGTAGTTATTTCTTAAATAATGGTTATGAATTTAAAATCATAATATAATGGAGTTAATATATATTCTAAGAGGATAGTGGGAGTATCATGGAATATAGATAAGTAAAAAGGTAAAAATATATATGATTTATTGATTGAGAATATTAAATGAATGTAGCTCCATATCCAAAAGTTCTTTTTTTATATGTTGGAAAAGAGTTAATTTAAATAAGTTTCATTGATTTTATAAAATTTATATAGAAAATGTTTAATTGAAGGGTTTGATGAGTAATTATATTAATGAAGTTAAAAATATATCTATGTATACAGATTTTTTTATTAATATCATAACAATGGACATTGCGATGTATAGATCTTTGCATACTGTGTTTAAGAAGTTTAACATTTTTATTATGATTCATTGGTCTCATCATTGCTAAGATAACAGTACACTATATATATTATTCACAAAGAGTTTAGTGTTATAGTGTTATTAATTGGGTAATTGGTGATTAAAAAATAATTATGTTGAAATGAAATGAGATAAAAAAACACTAAATTTGAACCAAATTTATGGTTGATCTGTCTTTCTATCATATATGTTATGATTATACATGAATTTATATATTTAGTTTTTTATATCCTTAAATTTCTGTAGTAATATAAAATTTATAATTTTATGAGAATAGAAATATCCAAATTATCATTATTTATTTTTTGTTATATATTGCCGTGATGTGAAATGATAATTTACACCTTAATGTATGTCTCTGATTTACACATAACAGAAATTATTCAATAAATTATTTACATTATGATGAAATTTTATGGTTATCATGAGTATGATTCTAGTATTGGTATTTAATTTATGATAATGATGAGAAAAATTAGTTTCCTACACTACATGACTAAGGATATATATAAAATGGTTTTTTATGAAATATGTAATTGGTATATTAGGGGTGCATGGTTAATATTTTGATTTACATAATATGTTCGGCTGGAGAGACACATATATTAAGACCCTTCATACTCTGACCCATTTCATACATAATCCACGAGGATTAGATAATTAGTGTGTAGATGGATGTGTTTTAAATCATGTTATCCGTTGGAGCATAACAAAGATGCGATTTGTCCTCTCATATGATATGTCTCACATTGGTTCCTTTGATTTATATAGACCGAGTATGTGTATGACTATACCTAGATAAGACATTTTATGCGATTGTCTATCAATTTATGGGTATATCAAGTTTTCATCCAAAATAATGACAATTTATATCATTAATACACCTTAATCATGATTTATTACATAAAGGTACACATAATTAAATCATAGTTCTATTTTAAGGCCATGTATCATTCAGAAATTAGGTATGTAACATCATAACATCAATGGGGTAGAACATCATTATTTAATATTAAATCAACATGCTCTTAAAAAATCGTTGATCATATAAAATTGGACGGGATGGCCTCAGGATGTAGACAATAAATTGATGGTATATAATTCCATACAAGGTAATGATCGAATGAAAAATTATTAAAGTAATAGATGTTATTAATATTAATATCAAGGAAACAAAATGGAGTTATAATTATAAACATTAATATCAAACCATGACATAAGATGATAACATGAAGGAAACATGGGAATGTTTAAAAAATATAATAAATGAAAAAAATTATAAGTCAAGGATAACTACCATGAAAACATCACATAGTGTATAGATTCCCACCACTAATTAGGTTAACCTCCTAATTTCACAAATAATATATCATGAGTCAAAAACATTACCCAATTCATTGGATGACCATATAATTCTGGTCCAACTCATCACACTAATAACATATTCATAAGTATGATTTCCACATATATAATAAAATATATAAATATCTTCCAAAACAAATAATCACATGATTAAAAAGTATGGGTTACATAAATTAATGTACCAAATCAATGAATTATAGGTTTATCTTAGTGAATGTTATTTAGTATAAATTATTATTGGTATTTGGTACCCTAATGTTTGTTATTGAGATTCACTAGATAATATTTTCCACATAATAGGGGT
The DNA here is from genome assembly GCA_963277665.1 of Viscum album. Classification (NCBI taxonomy): domain Eukaryota; kingdom Viridiplantae; phylum Streptophyta; class Magnoliopsida; order Santalales; family Viscaceae; genus Viscum; species Viscum album. The sequence continues at coordinate 1,852,662,314 of OY728156.1, forward strand.
ATTTAAATATTCCCAAAAGTGTTAAATGATAGTGTTAGAGGACTCTAATGAAATGAAAATCATAAGTATAGTTCTAGGGATGTTTAAAAAAATTCCCAACATGAATATTTGAAAAAAAATTAATTATATAAAGATGGTTTTTGAATAATGAAAAGAAAGAGAGGATCAATTTTCTTGAGAGTGCACTTCTAATAACAATGGAAGATATTTATAAGAGTTCATGGGTACCATTGAATATATATAAGATGTGTATATAATATGAAATTATTTATTTTAGGTTTTTGAGATTTGGGAAATTGGAGGTTCTGTGGGTTTTTAGAGAAAAAAGGAGTGGAATTATTTACTAAATTCTTATCTTAGGTCATGGACTCTATCTAAAAAATTAATAAAACCAATAACCGTAACAAGTATATTTTCCATGGTTTCTACAAAAGTGGTGTCTATTTTATTATTTTATAATTATATCAAAAAATATAATTATGATAATAACCTTTTGTGACATGTAATTGAGACATGATTTTAAATAATCGATTTTAAGACAAAAAAAATATAATAATGCTTTTGGTGGATTCATTAAGTGTTTATAAATTTTATCAACGAATATAAAAACATTATTTTTATGTTTAAACATAATTAATTTCCTAGATAAACTATAATATTTTCTATCAAATGACTTTTGAGAATTGATTATGTCATAATACATTCCGTATAAAAGTACATAATTAAATCTTCACTAATAAATTATATAGTCTTCAATAATTAGGAATATAAATGATGGATAATTTCAATGTGATAATTTCAAAAATCAATTTTATTTTGAAAAAATATTTCACTAAATATTTGACTATGTATTTTTAAATTATAAATCCCCATTTACGTATAAATATAATTTTTTAGTAATATATTTCTATCTCTTATAAACATTTAATTTGAATTTATAAAAACATATTATCATTTAAATTTAATATATTTTATTTAATAATAACATTTTATAAAATTATTATCTATTTCAATACTTATTTAATTCCATAAAATGAGTGTTGTGATTGGATCTATATATTTAATAGAAATTAAATTTGTGTTTCACAATATTAATATCTAATTTTTATGAATCATAATTGTTTATCATTAAAAAGTAATAACAAAATATAAATATTGTCATTTATTTCTAAAAAATGATCCAATTTTATACTATTATGGCCTATATAAATAATACATTTTACACTAGTGAATTACCTTATGTTAAGGTGGGAAAGTGATATTTTCATGGGGAAGTTTGGGGAATACTTATTGGACAATGATCTCGATGAGTTTGAACTTCTCCTAGAAATAATTTCTCTTGTGCATTAGTTGTTGAATCTCGAGTTGGCCCTAGTCAAGGAAATATCTTACTGGTACAATAAACCATAGAAGATATTTGAAATTGGATTCATAGTGTGTGATCATAATATTTTATTCTATCACTTCCTTCTTCTATGTGCACTCGATTTATCCTAACCTTATATATATAAATCATAATATAACTGTATAATGGATATGATATAAATGATTATTATTCTTAACAGTCTTTTAAATCCAGTCCATTATAACCTATAATGGTCCAAAATAACTTAAGTAGTGCTTGTATTTTCAATTATTCCATTTACTCATATAATGGTGAATTTCAATTATAAATGATTCAGTCATTAAATTATTCCCCCCTTTAGAAATTTAACCAAACAATATCCTTCCAATAATAAAAAATATTATAGTACTTATGTTTCATCAAATATTCATATATATGATTGTATTTATAGATTCGTAGTAGAATTTTTTCATATTTCAAATTATGATAAATGGTGTGAACCATATATGTTATTTTAGGGATAATATCAGGTCCCATCAGATTTTTCTATCGAACATAGTCCCAGTAAGTTGGAGTCTCACACCACTACTCATATATAAGATCAAAAGGTTCCATTTTATTTCATGAATTGAAATAGTTATTGTATTAGCTCTTCCCTTGGGGATGATGTTGATCCCAAAAAACATTGTAGATACAATATATAATATCTCATCATATCTTCTAGATTTTGAGTGGTTATTTCAGATTGACAATCCATATGAGGTTTATAAGAATTCATTATTACCTGTTCTATATCAAACGCTTACGGAAGGATTGTGAAAATACTTTAGCTAAACCTCATTTCTCAGTTAGATATAATAGAGTGTTGATATCAATTTATTATTATCATACCCATATGTAAATATTGGATAGTTGGTCAAGAGAGAAATCATCATTTATAACCATAAAATATGCTAACTTGGAATGGTGATCGACTACCACATAGATGGTGTTTTTACATTAGGTTACATAGGGAGTCCAAATATGAATTCATTAATTATTTTTTCAAATCCATAATGGTATGAGAAAAGGTTTTATCAAACACCTTGGCTTTTTTCACTCATCGTAGACTTGTTGGCATACCAAGAATTGAGAAAAAAATCAAAAGCTCTCTATTTATGTTATACTAGAAGTTGTTTTGATAGAAATTTTTATACATATTAGTTATTCTTAAATTTATATCTAATGTCTGGTTTTTCAAAACATATATAAGTTTTTTATTGAAATATCGGTTTTCGGTGAAAGAAATTGCGTTCCAAAATATAGAACACTATATTTAGTAATTTAGAACTCCAGAATATTATCTACCATTTTCTATAACACCTCATGTCCCTTCATAGGCTCATTGACCCTCTAAAGAATATATTTTTGAGTAGTAATTTTGAGAATTTTATGGTGAATATAATTTAGTAATTCAGATTTCAATCATATATATGTCCGTCAATATTTGATCACATGAAATTATCTTCATGGATATGTTAATAGAACCCTTTAAACTCAGATAATCTACAACATCGATCGCATTTGTGGGAAGGTAATGGATTGAACAATCATAATTATTAATCAGCAATAATAGAATTATATTGAAAATATTGAGAAGTTTTTGTGTGAATATATGTATGTAAAATTTATGATATGCATATATGTCACTCTTCTCCCCATATGGATGATGTGACTAAGAATTTAGTGAATGAATAGGATAGCAAATTATACATCACTTGTAGGGAAGTCCTGCTCTTGAATATTTAATTGGGGGAGTCACATGCTTTAAATTTTACATCTTAAATGGGTATAAAAACCAAGATATATTTGGAGAAATAAATATGGAAAAAATGAATTCCCACTGATGGGTAATATAAGCACCATTGGAGTTATTATACCCTTTATCAGCTCAATAATTTTTTCCTTTCATTCATCAATCCAAAAAAACATCTCCAAATCTGGGTTAGCTTGGTAAATGGGATTAAAAAACATGATCATTTTCTCAAAATTCAGTTATATTACCCATATAATCTATGGAATCTAGAGTTTTAAATCTTAGAGGTTTTAATAGGATATCCTTAAATTGCATATAATTTTTAAGGATCCATAGATATCTATTTATTGGTGATAAAATACCTTGATATTGATATGTTCTAATTCGAAAACCTCTACTTTTTATGAATTTTAAATAAATATTCATTCTGTAAATTTTTTCATTAAAAAATAAAAATTATATTTCATTTATATTAGATAAGAGTATCATCTATAAAGACTACTATAAATTTTTATAGTTAATGCCTAAATACTCTATTTATTAACTCTTGGAAGATTAATAGTGTATTTGTGAGTCCAATAACTAGATAATAACCTAATTGAATATTCAAATTAGATATTTAATAGATTTTATATAGATGATATCATAGTTCATCAATTCATGGAAGATGATATTGGTTCCTTATCATGATTCTTTAATGTTTACAATTGTAAATGTAGAGTCAAATTAACCATCATTATTCATGATTATTGTGACTTGCTTAAACCATGTTGAAGAAATTTGGAATAGAATCCATCTATGTAGATTCTTCTATAGTTTCTTCTCTACCACCTCATGCTAAAAATGGATATTCAATATCGAGTCTTGGGTATTGGCAGTGCTTCAGGTAAAATTATGTCCAAGAACACATTCTCTCAACAAAGAGGAAGACCAATTTTTTTTCAAGAAACACATTGCTGAATTACTATAAAGTTAGAAATTAATGAAGTTTGATATTTTCATAATAATTAATCATTTTGGTTTGATAATTGTTCTAAATAGGTAATAATATCCATGTATAATATAATAATAACAAATAAGAATCTTCATTATCCTTAAAATTATATAGAATCAGAACAATATTCCCAATATAAGGATTATTTCATTCTCTCGTAAATTTATGTTGGCTTTATGAATGGAAAAACTATCCATGAATAGAATAGAATAAAATTCCACTAAATGGATTATCATATCATTTATTGGAAAATTAATACCACATATATTGACATAGGTGGAGTTATGTACATGGGATGTTATACTTTTTTTATTTTAATTTTTTCAACAATAGAACTACTCCCATGTTTTTAATTAGCGTTTAAATAGTTCTATAAAAAATTTATGATATGAGGAATGAAAAAGAACTATTATTAAATATTACATTAACAATTCAAGATAGAATAAATAAAATACTTTTTACAACCTCATTTTTATGATCCACCATAGCAGTTGTGATTTCATAAGCACTCAATTTCCTTATGGCCCTTGGTGATTTATTTCATTAGTTTTATTCCAAAACCCTTGGGTTAGTGAATTAATTCACTTAGTGTCATTTTTCCTTATCATTGAATAATTGTACTATAGGATGAATTCTGATAGAAGAATTTCTTTCTTATATCACATTAGTGGGGATTTCCCTTTTGAAATACCATAGATTGGTGTCATTAATTTCCTTACCTAATGAATTTACATGTCAAATTCTCTAAACTTATGGTATTATTGATCTTATAAATTTTTCAAGAGGTATTTTGGTATAGAATTTCACCTTTTTATCACATAAATATTCATTACATTTTACAAAACCGAGGATATTTAAGGTTTAGTGTCTTGGAAACCAGGAACATAAAACATGAAAACATAAAATATTATTCTTAAACACTTGAAAGGATTCTCCTCATGTTCATCCTAGGTTCATTACTGCAGCTCATAACCTGGAGACATACATCAAAAGAATGGGTGAGCAGAAGGCCGAGTAAGGAAAATAAGGGAAACATTTAACATGTGAACTAGAGATACATCAATAAAGTCATGAAAAGAACATGAAGGCATGAGAATGAAATAATGAGGCATATCATAATAAAAATAACATTATTCATAACTTGAAGATGTGGCTACAATATTTAATATTGACAATCATTTCATTTCACCAAGGTCCATCCACAAGGTGTCATTAAAAATTACCAAGGTTATTCACCAAGGTATCAGTCTAAATGGTCATCTCTAGAGATTAAGTCTTTACCCAATGCATTGGAGCACTATCTGGGCGCACCCTTGACATGTATTTATTATAACATGAGCCACATATATCATCATAAATCATTTCATAAACAAACCATATAGCATAAAAGGAATGGGTTTCATTTTATAATCATAACGTTTTAAAAACTGCTTTAAAGACATGATCTTTGTGTCACTTTAAAACCCACAGAAAATGAAGGTGGGTCTCATGTATGTAAATCCCAGAATTTAAAATAAAAAATTTTGGCATATATGTAAATAACCATTTAGAAGAAGGAGCTTTGAGTATTCAAATAATAAAATAAAAGAACTTTAGAACAAGAGAGAGAGACATTTTGCGACGGAAATTCTGCAGCATAACGACTATGTTTCGGGGTTTTAGAAAACATTGAAAAGAGAGGGGACATGGGTAAACATTAATAAAAGACCCATAAAAAAGTATAGGGACAAAATATGAAGGATATATGAACATGGTAATGAAATTTGAAAGATATAACATATGAAATTAATAACATGAAAGGAAGAAAAAAATAAGATTTCTCTTATAAAAATTATGCAGCCTAACGACGCCTCTTAAAACTTCAACTAAAATGAATCGAAGAGATCAAATAGGGTATCTCATAATATGAACATAAAAGATCAGTATGATAGATATAGATATTATACCCCAACAAAATAAAAAGGAACTTGAAATACTTGACATGAAAGTAGACCTTTGAAAAAGAGAAGGGTGAAAGAATCCCTTAAAAATTCGGCAGCCTAACGACGCCACTTAAATCTTCAAAATACTGAATTGAAGAGATAAAATAGGGTCTCTAATAATATGAAAGTAGGAGTTTAGTATGATAGATATAGATATCATACCCCAACATAATAAAAAGGTTCTCGAAAAAATTGACAATAAAATAGAACTTGAAAATGAGAAAGGTGAAAGAATCTGTTACAAAAATTTCGGCAGCCTAACGGCGCCACTTAAACATTCATAAAATGAATTGATGAGAGTAAGAGGGGATCTCTCATAATATGAACATGAAATGGGAAGTAAAAGGAATATAAAATAACATCCTTCAACATATGAACATGGAGCATAAAGGAAATGACTTAAAAGAGAGTATTTGAAAAGAAAGAGAGAGTTTGGATCCCTTACCTTTAACGTAACTCTTAAAACACAAAGGTTGGGACCTTGAGAGGCTTGATGTAACCTTGGGAGGACTCCTTGGGAGGTAAGGGGACCATAAATTCGTTGAGAATGATTTTGGAGTCCAAAGGATGAGATAATGGCTTGGTATTTATAGGGAAAGTGAGGGGACAAGGCATTAATGGCCAAGGGACACCTCATTGGTGGTTTTGGAAAAACCATGGGCTTTGCCAGGGTATCTGCCCATGGTATTGGCCACATGGGTCCCCCCATAAAATAATTCATCACCTTTGGTCGGAAAAACCCTTAAAATATCTCATGAAATCATCATGACATAGTTAAGATGTCATTAAACATACCGAAACCCTAAAACTGTATTTTCACTTTTCATCGAAAATTCAACTTTCTCAAAAAAATCCAGGAATTTCACATTAACCAAATATCAATGCTCTGATTTTGAAAATGAAATCAATTTTATAAAAATAATTTTCTAAATATTTTTAATTTATATTTTAAATAAATACACTATTCACTGAAAATTCATTTTTTTTTTCAGAAAAATCCCCAAAAATTACCATAACATAATATCGATGCTCTGATTTCAAAAATGAAATCCATTTTATAAAAAAAAATTTCTAAATATTTGTAATTTATTTTTTAACTAAAAAACACTATTCACCCAAAAAACTAATACTTGAATAATAAGTTATGAAACCACTATTTAACCATTTTATTGACTCATATTACTTAATCAAGGTTCCTAGATTATATTAATACTTTCTTCAAGTGAGATTACTAATCCATTTGGTCACATTAATAATCCTAAACAAAAATTCACTATTCATAATTTACAATTCATAAAAAATTAAGTTGATCTTATTAGACTCTAAATTTCGTACTGAACATAATTGTAGAAGACTATTTTTTGAAAATCATTACACATTTTTAATTATTTAAGGTTTACATAAACATTTTTAAAATATCCTTTCTCTAAAATTCATCAAAAAATATGTATACTATATTTATCTGGACATTGGAAAATTCATAAACTTAATCATAAGAAGAGATCAAAATTTTTATTTAAAAAAAGGATTACACAAGGCAGTTACGGTCTCCTTACATAGCCCTTTATCACACCAGCATAGGACTTAAGTGTAAGGTGTGCTAAGCTGAGAGAATCCGAGGGAGGCTCGACCAACATCGCACGAGTAGTAATTTCTATCAGTATGAACTTCTCGTGAAGGATATTCCATTCTAGCTTCACACGATGAAGTTCGGCTTGGTTTTGGTCCAGAGCAAAGCCCAGTGGTGCTACCTTTTTCCCATGTTCTGTTTGATGGGCTTCGATCGGTCCAAGACTACTGGGTGAGGCCATCAAATCATCTTTCTATATTAATTAATCAAGATTACTTGCATTTCGAGATAATAATCGAAACGTTTATTTTCTAGTGGTCATAATGACCAATGGTAATATAACAGTCAAAACCCAACAGTCTCATTTTAATTATACTCATGATATAAAATGAAATAGTTTTGTTGATTATAAAAAAAAATCACACAAAATTAGGAAACAAGATTTATTCAAAATTTCGGGTCGTTACAATATTCCACCCTTAAGAAATTGCATCCTCGCAATTTTTAAAATTGGGTTTTGAAATTTCATTGAAAGTCCCACATCGAAAAAAGAGTTAGTAACACTATTACTTTAAAAGAATTAAAAGGAAGTACAAAGTCCACCCGAGTTAACCCGTACTAGGACTCCATGTAGGAAAACATGGATATGGAAGAAAAACAAAGGGTCTAGTTCTGAGGGAGAGTAATAGAAAACAATAATCCGAGATGTTAACCACAAGAAAATCACAAACTTATGATGTGTGTAAATGGTCTTTGATTACCCAGTAAGAAGCATAATCCAAAAACGTTTTTGTTTTACGTTCCTTTTAATAATTTTGAGGAATTCATTTACTATATAGAATAAAAGCATAAGGAAATATACCTACCTTACAGTAGAGTTTCATTCTTTAATAAGTATCTACCAAAACTAATCTTTTATCCAAAATATGAGAACTCAAAAACACTTAGTCTCATCAAAAGCGTAATAATCATCTTCTAGAGAATCACATAATCCAAAAAAGATTAACTATCTATTTCTTCTATCTTTAAAAATTATCCCAAAAACAGAAAGGGTAAGGTAAAACAAATCTTCAAAAGAAAGAATCCCATAGGAATGGAAACTACTTTTAAATCTTCAAAGTTCCATGGTACTACCCAAAGTTCAACATTGAACATTCCATAAATAACGGTTCATAAAATTCCTCAAAATAAACCAAACTAAGATTGAAACCCAAATACAAGAAGGATTTGATAACATAGTCTTCCAAAATAAACTTCATTGTTCATCTCCAAACAACATCAACCACTCCTAACATCTTATAACAAAAGTAGCTAACCTAGTAATATTTTACCCAAGATAGGTTAATCATTTCCATAAGTAACCTAAATTACTATAATTCCACCTTAAATGCATCGATTCTTCAAAATATAATTCAACCTTACTCCTCAATAAAAATACCATAGTAATATATTTACCTCGATCATATAGGGTTCCTAAAATAGTGAAAGTCTTCCAAAATAATAATCATCTTTTAATCCCCTTATCATCTCTGTCATATTAATACAGAAATCATCACATTTCTTATCACATTGGTTGTTGGGACATGTTCTTCCATTTCCCACCTTTAACTAAGAAGAGAAAGTATAATTAGGGGCTTAAATAGTTACCCAATAATCATGAAAAGGAACTTAAAGCATATAAGGATAACTTGTATAAGAAAAGTATACCCTAACTTGTGATCCCCTAGGTTTAAAACTAGGCTATACATGATCATATATTCTTATGTGAATATTTATTTTATTTTATCTTTGTTCCTTTAATAATGGTTCATACTAAGCTTATGAATTTACCAAAGCATATCCCTCGGGAGTGTCGTAACCAAGAGTGCAGCAAAGCCTGTTGTCGTGTACTAGTTCCTGTTCGAGTCTAGCTCAAAGCAGTGTTTTTGGGTTTTACCCCTATGTACATCTGTGCCAGAGCCACCTCTACCTGCTCGTATCCAGACAGGGATATATTTGCTTGGCAACCCTTTACTCAATACTCACCAAAATACCAGGAATATTTCCTATATTTAACCTTTTCTATAGGGTTCTTGATAGAGTTTTCATATCCTAATTTCCACAAATAACTAAACCATCCATTGATACCAACTATAACATCCCACCTTTTTATCACATAAACATTAATTTCATTTTACAAAACCGAGGATCTTTAAGGTTTAGTGTCTTGGAAACTTGGAAATTAAAACATGAAAACATAAAAAATTCTTCTTAAACACTTGAAAGGCTTCTCCTATTGTTCATACTAGGTTCATTACTGCAACTCTTAACCTGGGGACATACATCAAAATAAAGGGTGAGCCGAAGGCCCAGTAAGGGAAACAAGGGAAACATTTAACATGTGAACTAGAGATACATCAATAAAGTCATGAAAAGAACATTAAGGCATGAGAATGAAATCATGAGGCATATCATAATAAAAATAAAATTTTTCATAACTTGAAGATGTGGCTACAACATTTAATATTGACAATAATTTCGTTTCACCAATGTCCATCCCCAAGGTGTCATTAAAAATTACCAAGGTTATTCACCAAGGTATCAGTCTAAATGGTCATCTCTAGAGATTAAGTCTTTACCCAATGAATTGGAGCGCTATCTGGGTGCAACCATGAGACGTATTTATTATCATGTGAGCCACATAAATAATCATCAATCATTTCATAAACAACCCATATAGCATAAAAGGAATGGGTTTCATTTCATAATCATAACGTTTTAAAAACTTCTTTAAAGACATGATCTTTGTGTCACTTTAAAACCCACAGAAAAAGAAGGTGTGTCTCATGTATGTAAATACCACAATTTAAAATAGAACATTTTGGTATATATGTGAATACCCATATAGAAGAAATATCTTTGAGTATTAAAATAATAAAATAAAATAACTTTAGATCAAGAGAGAGATACATTTTTAGACGGAAATTCTGCAGCATAACGACTATGTTTCGGGGTTTTAGAAAACATTGAAAAGAGAGGGGACATGGGTAAAACATTCATAAATGACCCATAAAATAGCAGAGGGAAAAAATATGAAGGATATATGAACATGGTAATGAAATTTGAAAGATATACCATATGAAATGAATAACATGAAAGGAAGACGAAAATAATATTTCTCTTATAAAAATTCGGCAGCCTAACGACGCCACTTAAAACATCAACAGAAATGAATTGAAGAGATCAAATAGGGTATCTTATCATATGAAAATAAAAGATCAGTATGATAGATATAGATATACTAACCCAAAAAAATAAAAAGTAACTTGGAATACTTGACATGAAAGTAGAACTTTGAAAAAGAGAAGGGTGAAAGAATCCCTTAAAAATTCGGCAGCCTAACTACGCCACTTAAAACTTCAAAATACTGAATTGAAGAGATCAAATATGGTATCTCATAATATGAACATAGGATTTCAGTATGATAGATATAGAGATCATACCCCAACATAATAAAAAGGTACTTGAAATAATTGACAAGAAAATAGAACATGAAAATGAGAAAGGTGAAAGAATCCGTCACAAATATTTCGGCAACCTAACGACGCCACTTAAACATTCATAAAACGAAATGATGAGAGTAAGAGAGGATCTATCATCATATGAACATGAAAAGGGTATTAAGTAGAATATAAAATAACATACTTCAACATAAGAACATGGAGAATAATGGAAATGACTAAAAAGAGAGTATTTGAAAGGAAAGAGAGAGTTTGGATCCCTTACCTTAAACGTAACTCTTAAAACTCAAAGGTTGGGACATTGAGAGGCTTGAGGGCACCTTGGGAGGACTCCTTGGGAGATAAGGAGACCATAACTTCGTTGAGAATGATTTTGGAGTCCAAAGGATGTGATAATGGCATGGTATTTATAGTGAAAGTGAGGGGACAAGGCATTAATGGCCAAGGGACACCTCATTGGTGGTTTTGGCAAAACCATGGACTTTCCCATGGTATTTGCCCATGGTATTGGCCACATGGGTCCTCCCATACAATAATTCATCACCTTTGGTCGTCCAACCCTTAAAATGTCTGATGAAATCATCATGACATCGTTAAGATGTCATTAAACATACCGAAACCCTAAAGCTGTATTTTCACGTTTCATAGAAAATTCAACTTTCTCAGAAAAATCCCAAAATTTCACCTTAACCAAATATCAATGATCTGATTTCAAAAATGAACTCCATTTTATAAAAATAATTTTCTAAATATTTTTAATTTATTTTTTAAATAAATACACTATTCACCGAAAATTCATTTTTTTTTCAGAAAAATCCCCAAAATTTTCCATAACATAATATCGATTCTCTGAGTTCAAAAATGAAATCTATTTTATAAAAATAATTGTCTAAATATTTTTAATTTAATTTTTAGTTAAAAAACACTATTCACCCGAAAAAACTAATACTTGAATAATAAGTTATGAAACCGTTATTTAACCATTTTATTAAATCACATTACATAATCAAGGTGTCTGGATTATATTAATACTTTCTTTAAGTGAGATTAGTCATCCATTTGGTCACATTACTAATCCTAATCATAAAATCACTATTCATAATTTACTATTCATCAAAAATTATGTTGATCTTATTAGACTCTAAATTTCGTACTGAACATAATTGTAGAAGACCATTTTTTGAAAATAATTGCACATTTTTTATTATTTAAGGTTTACATAAATATTTTTAAAATATCCTTTCTCTAAAATTCATCAAAAATATGCATACTATACTTATCCGGACATTTGAAAATTCATAAACTTTATCATAAGAAGAGATCAAATTTTTTATTTAAAAAAAGGATTATACAAGGAAGTTGCGGTCTCCTTACATAGCCCCTTATCACACTAGCATAGTACCTAAGTGTAAGGTGTGCTAAGGTGAGAGAATCCGAGGGAGGCTCGGCCAACATCGCATGAGTAGTAATTTCTATCAGTTTGAACTTCACGTGAAGGTGATTCCGTTCTAGCTTCACACGATGAAGTTTGGATTGGGTTTGGTCCAGAGCAAAGCCCAGTGGTGCTACCTCCTTCCCAAGTTCTATTAGATGGGCTTCGATTGGTCCAAGACTACTGGGTGAGGCCATCAAATCTTCTTTCTATATTAATTAACCAAGATTACTTGTATTTAGAGACAATAATCGAAATGTTTAGTTTCCAGTAGTCATATTGACCAATGGTCATATAACAGTCAGAACCCAACGGTCTCATTTTAATTATACTCATGTTATCAAATGAAATAGTTTTGTTGTGTATAAAAAATAATAAAATCACACAAAATTAGGAAACAAGATTTATTCAAAATTTCGGGTCGTTACATTTGGACTCTCAATACACATGGGAATTTTCCAACTAACTACTTCAATTAAAATCCATATTCATATTTTTATCTCCATATGTTCGAGGCACTTGAGATTCATTGTTTCCAATTTGTCTTTGATGTAACATCATAAAAGTTCTGCATATCATTCAAAATCCCAAAGCATAAATTATATTTTCAGACCCAACATTATCTGGAATAATAATGGGATAACTATACATTACGAAGAAATGAAAAATAAAAAATAATATCGTGCATGTATAATGAATTTTATCAGATGCGCCATAACGGACTTCTGTTCCGTTTTATTTAGGGAATGAATATTCCTCATCATCTTATGTCAATCAGTGTAAGGAAAATATATGTAAAAAAATACTATACAAAAAATTTTCCACTCCATTTATTTGATCACTACCTTAGGTTTTTTATTTTTTTATCAAGATTTACTATTAAGCCTCATCTCTATCCATATGGTAAAAATACATCACGACCTTCTCTTAAACAGAGTGTTGAAATAAAAAAAATACCTTTTCAATGGAATAGATCCATTTTTTCATGTTTAATGGATTCCAGGATTCACACAAATTTGGAGGAAGTTTTCACATAAGTGTCACAATTGAAACATTCTACTCATTATGGGGATGTGGTATTTCTACCATGACTGAATTTTTATTCAATACATGAGTTATTTGATAATGTATTTCCATAATGTTCCCAACTTCTAATCTAACTGAATTGGCTATCCCATTTGAAGTCAACACATTTCTCATCGCAAAATTTGTTGAATCAGTTCCTCCTATATCATTACATTGAATAAAATAAATGAAATTTAGTGATGAAAACTATCATACTATTAAACACATAATTGGTAAAAAATGAACATTATATGGAAAATTCTTAAAGGAAATGTAATCTTTAACATATGAATTTATATAATTTAATAAATGTTATCCATGATCTATTTCAAAACATAATGGCATATACACATTTTTATCCTCTTAATAATTATTTTTAATGAGATTCTAAATCTAATAAATCATATCCCCGTGGATTTTCAAACTGGTTATGGTGAATGACCTCATTTTCATGCATCAAGTAACAATCGAGTCTAGCTAAATTTCCTCTTTTTTGGGTTATAACTCCTAGGTACAACTATTTCAGAGCCACATAGAAGTTTATTATCAATATATATATGCAATTTCATATAAAAAATTACTATATAATTTAAAAAAATTATGGATTATTTCCATTTTTAGCCTTATCCGTATGACTTTCACTAGATATATATATTACTAATACCCAAGCATAGATAATATTTTCATTAATACCAGCTATAATAACCCATATCTTTAATACAAATTAATTCATGATTTATCACATGAAAGTAATAAAAATATAATACAAACATATCATTTGGCCTAATATCCCAGGGAAATTAGGTACATAACATAATAAGATGAATTAATATGGAAGATAATTACTTAAAACTCCGTTATCATGATCTTAAAATCAATTTCTTTTCTAAAATATTAAGGGATAACCTTGAGATGTATATAAGTGAGGGTAATATAATATAGACCCATAAGATAAAAATAAAAGAATAAAATGAGGAGTAGAATTCATAATAGTCAAAAGAAAAATCAATGAATCATAAAAGGGGTTATAATTATAAATATTAAATTTGAATCCTGATATATGATGATAACATGAAGGCATCATGGGAATGCCAAAACAATATAAAAACTTACATAATAATTAGAGTTGGCTAACATCAAAGACATCATCACATGGTTTATATAGTCCAATAATGTATTAAGTTCACTCTCTAATCACATAAATAATGTCTCAAGAGGGAAAACATATCCCAAGGCATTGGAGGGCTCTATAAATCCTGTTCCACCAATAAAATTGTCAGAATTTACACGCAATAGTTTACCACATAGATCATAAATAAGGATAAATTTAATCACTTTTAATGCCATGATAATGGAGAGTTGGTTATATACATGGATTTCACAAATAAATGAATAAAACAAACATCAATTTGAATTCCCCTAAGTCTAAATGTGGATGGGTATTTACAACTCCAATATTTTGAATAAAAACTCGTAGGATAATTCTATGAGCATAATGGGGGAACATAATGATTAATGTAATTTTTGAATGAGTGCTAATGGGGTATCCTATTAAATGGAAATAATATATAAACTAAGAGGTATGTGGGAATGAATTTACCATCATGAACAATTGGAAAACAAAGTCTTAATAAAAAAAGGTTCATGGATAAATAGGAGAAATAGAGGATGTATTACCTAGAAAGGGAACTTATAAATGTATGGATGGATCTTCTTAAGATAATTTTGAATCCTTGGGAGGGATATAAAGCTGGTTTATCAGAGTAACTCCATTCGGTAATGGTTGTTAGTGAAGGGGAATGAGAGTTTTGGAAGGTTTTTATAGAAAAATTTAGGATTACTTTTTATTAATTTTTAAACATTATCATTTTTACTCTATATGGTAAATTAATATAGACCAGAAACCATATATTGTTCTTTTCTAGGTTTTTTTGAATAGGAGATTAGGTAATTATTTTATAATTCCATGAAGTGAACTCATTAATTTAATACCATAGGTGATGTGAAATTGAGTCATGTTTATGAAAAATAAATTTTAAAAACACAATATATAAATTTATTTGTTAGGATTTATTTTGGGTTTATAAAATTTATCAAATATAATTAAAATGTTATTTTGAAGGGGATACATAGTTCTAGTCCTTGATACTGTTTTTATTATTTATTATATAAATTTTTATCTTATATCATGTTATAATACATAAGATAATTAATATTTACCCCAGAATTAAATTGTCTCAGAAAAATTTGAAAACAATTATCATTAGATATTTTAAAAATCAGGATATCATAAATAATATATATGTTTTTAAAAAATAATTATCCAAAAATGAAAATTTAAACATTCAAATCAAAAGTACTCATTCATTTATAAATACCTATTATTTGATAACAACATTTTTCTGATCCTTATGATAAATATATTTTACTTCATAGAATTATATTATAATTTATATGTAATGAATATTATTTAATAATGATATTATATTTATATATTATTTAACTAAAAAAATCTTGAATTCTTCAAAAATCCTGTATTAATTGATACTATATATTTTTAAAATGTATATCTCATTAATCATCATATAAAAATCTAATTATTATCATGAATTTTATTTAATAATTATAAAGTAATATTAAATGATAATTATAATAATTAATTTTATAAAAAAAGACATTAAATATGCTATGTTATAGATATGTTTCTATTTATTACACTAGAAAATTACTGAAAGGTGAAGTTTGTTACGGTGAGTTTTATTGGGGAGGTTTCACAAACAAGGTTTTATAAATGGTATCGACGAGCTCAAATTTATACTCTAAATAGATTCTTTCTTTCTTTAGTTAATAAATCTATGATTGGGATTATATAAGGGAACATTAAAATGATTCTGTCTCCCTTAGGGCTCTCATAAATAGGATTCATAGGGTATTATCCTACAGGTTAATTCCATCACATCCATGGATATTTTCAATTAAATTTATCCTATCTATATATATATATACTAATCATATGATCACTATATAATATATATATTTTATAAATTTATAATGATTAATGGTATTTTAAATCTTAAAATACATAACTTATAACCGTCCAAAATGACCAAAGTATTGCATGATTTATCTATAATTGTATTCACTAATTTAAAATGAGAATTTCATTTATAAATGATCTGGTCACTACAGAAAGGGATAATGAACATTATGTATTCTTCAACATAGACAATATATTTAGATAATCAATTATGTATGAGTTTATATACAATTCTGAAAAACATTATGTCCCATGGTTAGTCAATGTATTTGAAAATTGGATGAAATGAAAATATTTTCTTGTATATGATACAATTGGTGAACATGGGTTTGTGGATTAATGTTCTCGATAGAGATCAGAAAAAAATATTATATTTTTGAGTATCCTTGATGAATTACAATAGAAAACTATTTCATTGAATTTATGAATTTGGTAATTCAAAATGTTTCCAATATTATGAAGGCTTATGGGATCTCACATCATGGTTGAATGAATTGTGAATGAGTAAATTAACATAAAAAAGATAATCAATATGTTTTTTTGAATGTATTAAAACAAAAAAAATTGGATGTATATTCACAAGATATTGTGTATAATAAGATACACATTGAATTTAATGATATCATTCCAAAACAATTTTTTAAGAGATCCAAAATGTGTTTCTTCTATAGTTTCAAATGTTATTATATATGACACAATATAATGTGAAATAGAAATAAGGTTATGATGATTTAATACATCAAGGATATTTTTTGATAATCCATTTTTCTATGAGATGGGTTTGAATATCTCATATGTTATGATTTAGATATATTATAAATTTTATCATGATATTATATGGCATAGTTATATTGTATGATATGATTATATAATAGTATATAGAATCATATTGCATGTCTCGTGTGTCATTTCAATGTATTTTATTTTCATTTAATGGTTATGTGTTAAAAGTTTATTATCATACACATAAGATGCCATTGATGTAAAAGGAATCATAAAATGAAATAAATGGAAGGATAAAAAATGAATTCATGTGATGAATATAGAAATAAACTGAGTATTTATATTAATGTATCATAATGATTAGTTTAATTCCATTAATACTCGTAGATGACTCAAGTATTATAATATATGACAAATTAAATGGATGTTTTTAAAAGATTATGTAGACTCCCCCTTCTCAAATGACATTGTTTCTCTTTCACACTTTACCTTGAGAGGTAGTAACATATTATGGTAATATTTTTGGGTCATTGCAATTATATTTGTGATTTCATTTCAACCCATTGATATACTATAGAGTAGGATGTCCATTGTTTTCCATTTAGTGACCTTTATCATGAATAATGACGAAGATAATAGCACTATCTTGATATGTTAAATGTAAAAAATGTGTTCATATTTTTGTTATGTGTGGTTTCATGTTTCTATTATGATTTATATTGGGGTTTTAGGTTTCGTATCATTTCTTGTACATTTACTAATTATTAATTAGACCTAGGATTCATATTAATTAGGATAATGTGAGAGTGGTAGTTAGGGATCCTTTATCCTTTCCGGACAGAATGGAGGACATAGGGCTTAGGGGAAGGGGAAACAACATAAAAAATGTGATACCTTACTTGGGAGTAAGGATATAAAAAATAATATTCATTGACGATACTAGTATCATGACATTATATTTTATGCGGCTGATAATTATTCTGAGACCTCCAATGTACATGGTATGATTCTTGTGACATCACTGCTTTCTTCTTTTTTTTATATGGGTGAATCACTTAATTCATATATACCCATGTGTTGGGGTAATTTGGGATTTAATATATAGTATCTTTATAGTTTGATTTCTGATGATAATTCCATATTGTTAGGATCTAGTATTATTAATTAATACTTTGAATGCACCATCATGATCAGTGGATAAATGTTTCATTGTGATTTCATAATCTTAGAGATTATCTAAATCATTGTGATCATTTGGATGGATTTGATGACATGGAATCAAGTACAGTTCAAGAACTATCACCAGTTTTATTCATTCAGTTCCATTGATAGATATTTATATTCAAATTTTAATGATTACTATTTTAATTTTTAATATTCATGGTTTAACCATTAGTAGCTTGGGAAAATTTTATCCAATTTATCAAGAATTGTTTTTGGTGATAAGAAGATATAGTAACTTGTATTTATTATTCTTTTTTCCCATTTCAAAAATTTTGTTACTAAGGAATTATTTTGACTTCCAGCTAAGAGATATTATGATTTTTTTTTAAAAATTATAATGGAGCCCAAATCAATTCCTTCATAACATATAACTCTATTATTTCATAAAGAGACATTTTTTAGATAATGTAACTACATAAGAGGTGGTTTATTTTCATTAGCATGTACCCTAGGTGTGACTAAACTTTTCTATCTAATAATATGGATGGATGCATGTATTAGTTTCATTATTCATGACTATTGAGGAATTTTATTAATAAAATTAAATATCTCATTCTATATATATATGATCTATTTAAGTGTTTTAGGGGATCTATATGGTTTTAGATGTTTGATTTAGGGTTAGTTTATATTTAGTTATCTGTGTGGTCCTGTGAAATTTTATATTCTACTTTTATCAGAATTTATGGTCTTTATGAGTGTATCATTATGTCTTATAAATTAAAATAAACATAAATAATGATTATAGACATGATTATTAGGACCATTATCAGTATACATACTCTTTTTTGGTTATCATTTTAAATGATATTTTCGTAGACTCTTAGTCATGGGAGTTTCATGATATTTATCTCAATATTATACTATGTAAAAAAATGTAACATTTAATTAGATTTAAATTTTTTAGTATTTTATCATTGACTTACACTTCACAGGGAACATGATACTAGAGGATGATATTTCAATTGACCAAAATAAGGTCAGGGCCTGGCTTTCATGGTAGTGAAGAAAGAATGAATTCAAGAAAAATATAATCTTGGGATTGGGATGATACTAATGGAGATTCATTGAATACTTATCTTGGATTAAAGTGTTAATTATGTATCATACAATGAACAATAAAATGTTCAAGTGTTTTTATTCGTATGAGAGAGTCATATAAGAGTAGAATGGAATGATAAATTTTATACCTATTATGACCTTACTTGGGCTAGGTAAGGAGTAATACAAATACTTTAATGTATTGGGTGTAACTTATGAAGCTATTTTAATATATTATGGGAACTTAGACCCTTATTGATCCATGAAATTGAGTCTATATAGATTAAACTATATTACCCATGACATAGATCCAAAACTATTTTTTCAGATGTTGAGATGTTTGAATCACTATTTATTGTGTTAGAGGTTCATAGTATAAGGAAACCACATGATCTAGATGTGTATCACTTTATACTATGACTTGAACCTTTTTTAGAGACAGCGGGTAATGTATATTCCTTCATATTATATTGATTTGAAATACATTAAAAAGATTGGAATATCTTGTTTGATGTACAGAGTAGGATGTACCGATCTTTGGTTATGCATAAGGCATGTATTAAGTGATAGTTGATGAGCCTTATCACTGAGATTCTTATAAACATTAATGATTATTAGGGATTAGTGACCATAATATCAATGAGTATTTTCTCCCAACTACAATACAATGTGATTTTGATCTAGATATCAAACATGGATTTCCAGGTTTTAATGAATAATGTATAGAGGAGGAAGAAAATACTAGATTGGTCCCTAGATGATAACATGATTTATATGTTAGTGGGTTATCTTTTGTCCCACTAGGAATGTGAAAGGAGATAATTTGGGATCCACACTTCATTATGTAGGCTGTTTATCCAGGGAATACCATGGTGTATCATGATATTTGTAGGTAGTATTAGTGGCCGAGGATTTTGAATTAAAAATTTGGTTTTACTTATAATGAATCACCAAATAATGGGTGATTTCCATAAATTAGTGATATATAAGTGTTGAGGAAATGCTAACCTGAATCATCATATTGGATTGGGTGAATGTTTTTATAAAATTATTAATATTTTTCCCTTTTCTATGATTTGCATAGCTATATTAATTTTTTAGCCTTTTAGCAGGAACACATTTATTATCTTGTTTTTACTCTCATTGATCACACCAAATGATAAATACAGATGAAAAAATGGAATCAAACTTTTATATTAATTTTAATAGGTTTCAAAATAAGAGGTAATTAATTGATCATACATATGTAGTTTTTTCAGTTTACATGAATCTGGTTTACTAACTTTCATTGGATACATGTTTTTTTCATTCCCACTTTGTTCCAAGGAAAAAACCAATACATGGTTCCATTAAGTAATACTTCTAATGAAATGGACACTAACTATTTTTTCCACCATGAATTATATAATTGGTGGATTGGTTTGTTTATAATTATGATGGTCTATTAAATTTTTTGGCGAGATGATTACTTATCATTGATCAGAGTGATATTTCATTGGAATCACATATCCATATTTGATTTTCATTTGAAAATTAATTCACAAAACACTCCTTAATAAATAGTAGATTTGATAAATAACTAAATGTGAGGGTTGAATAATTTTATTCCAAAATATAAAAAAATTATTGATTAATTAGTCCATATTAAGAAAAATCCAAACTTGAACTACCCAATTTCCTTCCTTTCCTTCAAACCAAATATATTATTAATGTTGTTTCATATTCTTCCATGAGACTTTAGTTTATTAATAAATAAAATATGGATATTATATTCTCTATTTATATAAAATTTTTCTCGAATTAATTTAAATATTTGACTATGTTTTACATATTATAATTCTTGTACAATAAGTTTTATAGGGTAAACCATATCCAGAAAATTGATATTAGGGTAAAAATTAATTTTACATATTATGATTCCATACAATAATTAATGTTTATGAACCAATATTTATTCATTAAAACCCATGTTAATTTTTGAGACTATGGATAGATATTCCATGTATTTATCTCCAACTAAAACAAATCATTAATATGTGTAAAACCCATTCATGGTGTTGAAAAATTATTAACAATGTGGCCTACTTAGTTCCTTATTTTTAATGGACTGATATTATTTAAATAGAAATGAAAATGAGATCCAATATTTTAATTAAAATAACTTCCTTCTAAATCATCTAAAATATCATTGTGACTCTTTAAATTTTTCTTAGCCATCGAAAAAATCAAAGCATTGTGTAATCGCCAAATTCAATTCTGAATTGAACAAGGAATAACATTCCCCCCCCCCACACACAAAAAAAATATATATATTTCATGTGGAATTCCTTCACTTACTCATGATATGTTTTGGTGAAACAATCATTTTCATCACATTGGTATTCGTATAGCCATTATCTAATGAAAATTATATATAATTCTTCCACAATGCAAAATATTTCTATCAACATGTTAAATTTTATCCATATATTACTATGTCTACAATGTTGTGTAAAAATATTCAATGATTCCAACAAACTCTTATCATAATATAGAGGATAAATCATTATTCTTTAATGAAATACTCACAATTCTTAAAAATATTTTACAGATAAAATAAAACCAAATAGGAAATCCATTATTTTTTATATATTTATCTCTTGATAAATATTACAAACCATTCATACTCGTATGATAATATAATATGTTAATGTAATATTCCAATTACACATTATAAAGTTATATAATTTTTACCTCTAAACAACAATTACATTTAAAAAAATTACAAAATTTGACAAACTACATCCTTTGAAAAAACATACATATATGAGGAATGGTCTTCCCATTGTGTAATTTCAAATACTAAAAGATATTGTTCATGTTATACATGAGAAATTACTTTTTAGATTATTAGAATCATCAGCCACATATCTTAAATAACAGAGATAAAATTTATGTATCCAACGCTTTACAGAATTTTTTGGAACACTAATCATGGGGTGGTTCTTGTATCCCCACCCCAGTTCTTACCTATATCTTCAAGAATGAAATTTATCCATATCATTTATGTCTTATACTTATTAATATCACTATACATCAAATTCATTTCAATAACCTTGATATATAGATATTTGAAATTGTCTCCTTGTATTTATGAAATATTTATTCCATATACACCTCGCATTTTCGTTTATTCAATACCTTCCCATAATTCATGATTCTAGTGATTATAAAATAATCCAATATTAGAAAATCCGTTTGTTCACTCACTCTCATCCTATTAAATTTTTCAAATTTTTTCTAGGGATCCATATTCTTTCAAATAACCCCAACTGAAATTAAAAGGGTTATTTTTATATTAAATTTTCCTTTCATAAATTCACCTCATTAATACAACATCATAGGGATACCACTATATTACCTATACATACTTATTGAAAATTTATGTATTATTTTATATATAATCTCAATTATTCATAAAGACCTTTTTTGGGAAAGAATAATTGTTTTTATTTTTGGGAAAAGTTTAGGACAATTTCTTCTCATATAGCCAGGTCACTATTTACCTATCATTTGATAGAACAGAATGAAATCCAAAACTCCTAGCAATAGAAATAATTTTAAATTTATATTTATAACCACTAGACTGTGGAAAAAAACTTCCAAAAATATCTTTCAATCTTTATCTTCTATTTCAATCAACAAATATAAAACAATTAAGTTCATCCACATTTTTATTGATCACATGGATCTTTTTCACTTATTGGTTCCACTAGGTGGAACGAAAATATATATTTTAATACTACCCATCTTCAATATGGTGATTCCACTTGTTAAAATAAATATTTCATGTATTAAAACGTTTTATGATTCAAGACACAATCTCTTATTATGATACATTTGACTCAATCATTTCTTATTATTATAATTATAACACAACATTGATTCATTAATAAATCCCATATTCACAAAAATGGAAAAACATGATATAGGGATAAAACGGTTGAATTTAAAAAATTATTTCATTTATAGTAACATAATGACATTAATAAATGATAGACTCATTGAATTTCTAATATCTACAACACATCCTTTGATATAAATAACTAATTCCCAAAACCCTAATAAAATTAACAAAAAATCATAAGTGTTTGAGGCATAAAAAATATTAAATAAAATGATTTCAATTATATATATATATATATTAACACATGATATACAATTTCATTTATACTTCACAAGTATTCTTCACTCTAATATGTGGCAACGAAACCATTTATTTCTCATTATTTACTCCCCCTAAATGACTTTTCCACTTATTTGAGTGTATTACATAAATATTTAGCATGGGGAAATACTTGTTAGTATTAATGCATTCATCTAGTAGCTCTATGGTATCCTTCATGATAATATATAGTTAAATGGATGTTTGTTAATGTAAACTTTAAATTTAAATGATGAATGAATTTTTATTCATTAATTAATAATTATTATTTATCTCATATTTTTAGATACCAATTGAATAATTCCCTGATGTCACTTTTTGATATCTAATAACTAATTTATATAAATGAAACATATGAACATTTACTTGAAAACTCATGAACTTCAAACCAGGATCTGCATAATTTTTTATTCCATGAAACTTGAAACTACAAGATTCATCATGGAAAACACAATTTATTGTATGAAACCACTAGATGAGTAAGATTATAGACATGATTCCAATATGAAATTATATTTTTTCTTAATAAACGTTAAAAACATCAGTATTTCTAACTCAACTAGTCGCATTAATATATTTTCGTGTAAAATACATGTACCCCTTTTATCATAGTAACACAAATTTGACTGTTTCGAACACATTTAACACCATGGATCGAATATCCCCTAAATCCTATACAATATCCCAGAAATATTAAAATCATTTAAATAAATAGAGATAGGGGTTCCTTTTAGATCATATATTTAATGAATGAGGTTGGTCTTTGGGAACCAATATTTTTTTTATAACAATATTTTTACACTATCTTGTTTTTATTCTTGTAATACCATTTGTAAAAATTTCATTTTGGATTCTATATCTTTCATTCTTATTATTCATTTTCTTGGGTTATATATCTATTATTATATTAGCATCACTTGTATGTGTTTCTTACTTTACTATAACATTGTTTAATTATTCTACATACCTCATCCGCCATTGGATGCATCTTTTTTAAGTAATTATATATTTCTATCAGGTAGGATTTCTGAATACACTATGGAATTTCTTGTTTTCATACTGTAAAAAATTAATTAGAGTCAATTTCCACATTAATTTTCATGGTGGATCATTATAGACATGTTCCTATGTCTTCTTCACAGTTGGGGGAACATATTTCCATTCTATTTTTTCTTATATTGATAAGGGATGATGTTAGTGTATCATCAATGGTTATTGATGAAACATTTTTTAGAAAAATTAAATTATTAATACATTGTTAATCTTTTTTCAAATATAATAGAATTTATTTTGATATATACATTCATTTTGTATAATACAGGAATAGAGTAATTCCTTATAAAACATCGATATCAATTTATGCTGTAATTCATGTTAATATCCCTATATTAAGAATATATATATAATATCGCATAAAAAATATACCTTTTTTTCTCATATTATCAGTTGAGAAAACATTAAAATAGAATTACCTTCACCTTTGAGAAGTTTGGAAAGTAGACACACACTTATAGTGTTCCTCACTGAACCAAAATAAAATAATGTTTAGACACATTTTTTATACCCTTCTCTTCAATTTTTTTAGGAATGTTTATTTTTAGAGAAAATTTCAATATTTGGAATGTTGTATAGTCTTCCTATTAAGGCTGATTTTGGAGGAAATTTTTTACTTCCACTTCTCCTTTAAAGAACATATATTTTATGACCAACATGATTACTTTCACCATCTCCTTTATTTTTGACTCTATATTCTACATCCATGATTTTTCTTACATTGCATTTCCCCCTCTCTTCATGTTTTATCTTGAGAGTGATAATAATACATTTGAACTCTATCTCTATGGATATTTGTTTACCTATATACTATCTATGATCATTATATAACCCCAATTAACCCTTTATCATTACATCGATATTCATTGTATCCACATTCATGGAAAACTCCACTCTCATTAGCTTATATTCCTAATTTCTAGATATTCTATGACTGCTTGGTTCACATTAGGCATAATCTATTTTTGATGCACCCATTCATATATGTATTAGATATACATTTTTTCCAAATTATGAAAAATAATTCAATTAATGGTATTATTTCATTGAAAAAATTTATATAGATTCATCATTCTATTTAACTTCCATGACAGAATCTACAACATCACGTTTTGAGAAAATTTTCACCATATCGTAAGAATCATATTAACATTGGAATTAGAATTTTTCACCTCAATTATAAATACGATCTACCAATGAGGCATCTTAATATTTTCCATCCATTTTTGTTTTAAAATAATAAAGTATTCATTATATTTTTATGATGATATGTCTTCTTTATTCAATTAAATTAATCTAAAAAAATGAGTGTCTTCCACATATTGGATTACCTAACATAATTATCAGTATTCTTGAATGCTTTACTAGACAGTTATCATTCAAAATTCATTTCATTCCTCTTACAACATATCATTTAATAGTGATTTATTAGATAAATGTCTAAATGTATATACTCTATTACCTCATTACCCCAATCTTGAAATAGCATAATCATTTATTTATTCGATACATCAATCTATTTTTACAATAAAAATTGAGATATCGCCGAAGATTATATGTTAATATAAAATAAGAATAGATTTAGAGATTAAAAATCACATCCCAACCATTTTATTTTGATACCACTTGTTGAGACCTAGTTCACCTAACACACCAAGAGATAGAGGTGAATTATAGTTTATATTTTTTAAAGAACATTCATTTAATTTGGACTAATTATATATAACGATCTTATTATTTTGATAGAAGTAAAAAAGATAAATTCCTTATTTATACTATCTCTTTTCATAGAAGAATGATAAATAATGGTGAAAAAATTAAATAACATGGAACATTTTGATTTAACATAGTTCTCCACTAATTAATAATCTAAGTACCCTTAAAATTAAGTGGTTGTAGTGTTCCAAAATCCACATTGAGCATTTTTTGTGGATTTATGTTTTTTGGTCATGTAATATCTAGTACAAGGTACACTATAACATCCAAAGTAAGTAATGAATAATAGATTTTCTTATATATGTCTATTTATGAATTAGATAGTGTTTTAAATACTTAAAATGAAAATAAATCTAATCTTTAGCATAGAATTCTCTAATATTTTTTAAAAGATTATTTTACCACCTTTGGATGGCAAACCATTTTTAAATCTATCTTGTGAAAATTTTATGAGATTTATTTGTCAAAATAAACTCATTCTTTATGATTGGGACATTTAAATTTACTTTGGATTAATTTTTGGTATTTCTATGACAATGTTCATTTTTTTATGAATAGTGAAAAATACTGCATTTTACATCAAAAATGCTTTTTCATCTAATTTAATTATATGGATAGATTATCTTTTT
This sequence comes from Viscum album, assembly GCA_963277665.1. Lineage (NCBI taxonomy): Eukaryota > Viridiplantae > Streptophyta > Magnoliopsida > Santalales > Viscaceae > Viscum > Viscum album. The sequence continues at coordinate 1,852,689,624 of OY728156.1, forward strand.
AATTGGTTTTAACATGTAATTAGAATATATTTTTACCATTTAATCCAATTGTGGTATTGGAATTAATTTCACCTTGTAATTGGGCATAAACAAGTGCCAATCTTTTCATAGATATTGTTTCAAAAAAAACCGCTATTTGTTTTGACAACGGGAATTATTTTTAAATTAATTATTGAAATTTCAATGTTTGTAATTTGGTAAAATGGATTCCATATTTGGAATCAGATGGTCCAAATTATTTTATTAAGACTCTTTTTTTGACATTATGAATAGTAATGACGGTAATTATCTTTAATTATCTTGATTAATTAGTAATCGGGTAGATAAGGATAATAAAATAATATCATAATAATAACAAATGACACAAACATGTGTCCTAATGCTACTGGTTGTGTCATGTCCGACCATGGGATACCTTGTGCCAAACTTTGGGACCCCATGGAATCACTTTTGGGTGAAAGTGACACTTCATCATTTTATTTTTAAAGAAAAGAGAATATCACTAAAGAATGCATCACCCGAGTAAAACATTTTTAATTTTGTTTACATAAATCATATCGTGGAATATAAATAGTAATTGCAAAGATAAAAATATTTCCTACATCATAGTATATATTTTATAATTTTTATACATTAAATAACTTAAATTATTTATGACATCATGATGATGCAGCAATTACCTCATTAATGAATGATTTAAACAAAATGAAAAGATAATGTAAAATATAAGACTTACACTTGTCAAAGACCTATTGGATGAGTATATTTAGAACCCGTATCACCTTATCCTTTAAATATATCAATGTGGAACCTTTAAAATCTGAAAATCATTTTAATATAAATAATCATTTTATAACTTTCCAAGAGTGACACTCCTCTCCTCTTATAAAAGGCCCCCACCTCAACCTCTTTACACACACCTCTCAAGCCATTGGATCGGCCAATATCTGATCATTTTATCTCTCCACATCCCTCTATTCATCCTAGAAGACTTATCTTAGGATGAAATCTCTTCATGAAACCCTTTTGGTACAAACCAAGAGAAGTTACCCAATTTAAAGGTAAAGTATTCTCTAATGTTCTTTTGTTTTATTTTGCTTCTCCAACCCCCTAAACTCTTTTTATTAATTTATTTTGTAACAGGAATAGTATATTCAATGTACTTGGATGTTGTTATAATATGTATTCGAGCTACACTGACACACACCTACATCTAATGGTTAAAGAGCATACTGTTTCTGTGGATGGAGAATTTCGGCCTCACGAAATGATAATTGTTCAATATTCTTCTAAAAACTTCAAAGGAGTCCATTAAGATGTCACTATTTTTATATATGAAATATAATATTTTTATGTTTTCCTTAAGGTTCTGTATTTTTACATTTATGGAATACCTTTATGGTTTCCATTATGGGTAAACACAATATCTTCATTTTAGGAAGTGCGAACTATCGCCCCCTCAAAGTGATTTGATTCGTTAATGCCATATGTTGGATGTATAAAGGATGGAGTTAGTGATATTATATATGATATTATACTGTAATTATAATATACCTTTATAACATTATTAATCCATTCCATTAAATACGAAATAGAAATGAAAGTACCGTTCATGCGTACGTATGGCTTACCGTCTCCATGAACGGTGCATTTAATTTCTTACCTCTAAATGTTATGTAATATTATAAATGCATATATATAGGATATATATGGTATATATGATATCTACATCATGAATGTAATTCTGGATATAATGGATATTTTACCACATGAACAACTTTTAAGTATAAGGAGTTTATTTTTGACTCATGTACCAATGATCGACAAAACGACCTTTATTAACTTAAATAATTACATAGTGTTCATAACATGGTAATAAGTGATATAAAAAAATAATGAACTTGAAAAAGGTTCTTAAGAAATTATAAATTAACTCAAGTTTATTATTCAGGATATTAGATAACGGTCAAGTCAAATCGGACCTGAGGGTAGGGACTTCATCTCAATCTACTTTCATTTGGACATATTTTGTTTTATTCATAACCTTCTTTTAAACGATGTGTAAACCCCATTTACTTTTATGTATATTCAAAAGAATTTTTTGATAATAATTGTTTTACTAAATGGAAAAAAGGAATGTTTTTTGTTGTACTTATGCAGTGACAACGACTTCTCCGCCTCCGTGACCATTATTTGGGTTTTGGCTTCCTCTACAAGCCATAATTTTTTTTTAAAATGAAAAATAAATACCATGTTTTACTTTTCTATTAATTTGGCATTGAAAATGGTTTTCATAATGTTTTTATTATATCAATGAGTCATATTGATATCTTATGATTGAAATGTAGAAATGTTATGTTTCCTTTATGAATGTTTTATGTGATACGATTATGTTATGGTTCTTGGGCATTGTTATGAAGACAGGTGGTTCCATGATAAACTAAGGGCGGGTGAGCCCGATATAGCTCTCCAATGCATTGGGTAATGCAAAGGAGTTAAATGTTATGGTTTCTCCTAATAGATTTATGGAATATACTATGATGGGTTTTCCAAACGTAACCATGAGGGTTACTCCATACTTAAGAATGTTATGAATGCCGCAAGTTACCTTTATGTCTTATGATTTCTATGAGTTATTTATAAATCTTATGATTTCATGAGGTATGTTAATGTGATTATGTTTTATGAGTAAAGTGTGATTACATTGATTCTTATGTATACATGTGCTAATGTTTCCTTTCTGTATCTTTATATTCCTTATTGATATTTTTATGCTCATCCCATGTTTTTGAAATTGTTTTCACAGGTCAGGGGAAAGGTATATGATATGATGATAGTGTCAAGGAAGTGTCAAAAAAGAATCCATTTTTTATTTTAAATATGTTTCCATTGATGGAAAAAATGAATACTATATTTTATGTAACCACTTTGTTTAAATGTGGAATGTAATGCATGATTTATGATCTAATTCTCTAATTCTCTAAAAATCTAAACCTGAAAAGATCCTCAATGTGTATTCTTGAAATATCTCAAGATTAAGTAATGTTTAAGGCTGGGGCCTTATATATGGTATCAGAGGTCGGTTTAGATAACTTTAGGAGTTAGAATTCTATTAAATGATTATCCAAAAATATTTTTTTATGGTCAAATTGAAATGATATTTCATTTAAAGATTACCATGTTGCTTTATCTAAGACATGTTTGTTTAGAATGGTTTTGCGCAGAGGAAATCGGGAAGTAGTGCTAGGAAGGCATACAGAAAGAAATGACCTTCCGAATCAGCATCCTGAGATGGTCAGGATTGGAACTGAACAGTTTTTTGTAGTACTGGCGCAGTTGACTCAAGCGATAAATGGTGGTGGTATCCATGCAGGAGATCATCCAAATCAACTGCAGAGGAACATGTCAGTGGTGGAACATTTCATGAGGAAAAATCCCCCATCATTTAGAGGATCATGTGACCCTGTGCTAGCTGAAGGGTGGATTAAATCACTGGTGAAGATTTTGGATGTCATGGGGTGTTCAGACAATCAAAAGTTTAGTCTTGCAATTTACCATTTGGAGAGTGAAGTAGATAAGTGGTGGTCGATGGTTAAAAATATCAGAGACGCTGATGAGATTGATGCTCTCGACTGGGATGAATTCAAAGGTATGTTTCTTGAGAAGTATTTTCCTAAGGTCGTTCGACTTAGGATGGAAAAACAATTCTTAGAATTGAGGCAAGGGGACGCCTCAGTGTCTTCTTATGAAGAGAGGTACACTTGATTGGCAAGGTATGCTCCAAATTTTATCTGAGACCTTGATAGTAAAATCAATCGTTTTTACTCAGGATTAAATGCAAAATATCTAAGTTCTTCAGCTTATCATGAGTTCAAGAGTTATGAAAAGCTTGTTCGATGTACTGAGAAGGTGGAAATGGAGTTTTCCAATGATCAAGTGTTCTATAACAACTAACAGAATAAGAGACCGAGCTGGCAGGAGAAAGGGAATAATTCTTCAAAATGGTCTGTTGGTAAGAATACTAAGTTTCCAGTTTGTGATAAATATGGTAAAAAGCACATTGGGGAATGTATTTTGTATTCTAGAAAGTGCTACCGATGTGTTAATATGGGACATAAGGCTTGTGATTGCACCGGAAAAGATCAAGGTGATGGTAAGACCAAATTTCATTTACCGTTATTGAAACGTTTTAAGTGAAATGAGATGGGTCACTATGCAAATGAGTGTCCGACAAAGAGATTGAGTGATGGTAAGTAGTCAGAATAGAAGCAGAAAGGTGTTGTGAAATCCTTTGTAACTACTTCAGTAGATGTTGGGCCATCAAATGAAGTGGTATCAGGTACTTTGATTTTTCAGATTATGCCAATGTGTTGTTTGATTCGGGGTCTACACATTCTTTCATCTCTGAAAACCTTTCTAGTAAAATGGGAATACCATCTCAAAAATGACTCCTAAACTTGTGGTAAAAGCACCTGGGGGTAATGTTGAGGCAAAAAGAATTTATAAGAATATTCTTATCCTTATCCACGGAAAGAACCTACTTGAAAACATTATTTTCTTACCTCTAGTAGAGATTGATGTTATCCTGGGTATGGATTGGCTCTCTATTTACCATGCTAAGACTAATTGTAGATCTAAAGAAGTTTATTTTCAGAAAGACTTTCATTTTGTGTACAAGATTGAACCCTTAATATTGATAACATATCAAGAGTCTGAGAAACATGTAAAATATATAAATGAATGTTACCATACACATATTGTTGAAATCAAAGGAACTGTTCAGATTAATGATGTGCCAGTGGTAAATGAGTATCCTGATTTATTTCCTGATGAGTTTCCTGTAATAATACCAGACTAGGAAGTTGAATTTATTGTTGAATTAGTTCCTGATGCTAAGAAAATTTCAAAACCCCCTTATCGAATGGCTCAAATTGAACTTTTAGAGTTGAAGGAGAAATTGCGAGATTTATTAGAGAAAGGTTTCATTCGACCTAGCACATCACCATGAGGTGCTCCTAATTTATTTGTTAAAAAGAAAGATGGTTCAATGAGACTTTGAATTGATTATAGAGACTTGAATAACATCACTGTTAAGAAAAAATATCCTTTGCCTCATATCGATTATCTGTTTGATCATCTCTATGGAGCTCAGTATTTTTCAAAGATTGACCTGAGATCGGGGTACCATCAGTTGAAGGTAAAGGAAACATATATTCCTAAGACCGCGTTTCGTACAAGATATGGCCATTATGAATTTGTAGTTATGCCGTTTTGGCTAACCAATTCACCTGCTGTATTCATGGACCTTATGAATAGATTTTTTCATGAGTTCTTGGATAAGTTTTTGGTTGTTTTCATTGATGATATTTTGGTTTTTTTTAAAGTAAAGAGGAGCATGAAAGACATTTAAGGGTTATTTTTTAAACCATAAAATAAAAGAAATTGTATGGGAAGTTCAGAAAGTGTGAGTTTTGGTTGCAACAAATTTCTTTCCTTGGTCACATTGTTTCTAAAGATGTGATAACTGTTGATCCTGCAAAAACAATGGTTGTTGAAGAATGGAAAAGGACCAAAAATGTAAATGAGATTCGTAGCTTCTTTGGTTTGGCAGGATATTACCTAATGTCTGTTAGAAATTTTTACCATTTATCCAGTCCAATGACTATGATAACTCGAAAGGGTGTTAAGTTTATCTGGACCAAAGAATGTGATGACTGTTTTCAGGAATTAAAAAGAAGATTGGTGAATGCTCTAGTTTTGGAACTATCTTCCAGGAATGGTGATTTTGTTATGTACAATGATGCTTCATTGAAAGTACTTGGTTGCGTCCCAATGTAGAATGATCAGGTAATTGCTTACGCTTCACGTTAGTTAAAAACTCATGAGGTAAAATACCCTACACATGATTTGGAATTACCTGTTGTTTTTTTTTCTTTAAAAATTTGTAGGCATCATTTGTATGGTGCAAAGTGTAAAATATATACTGATCACAAAAGTTTAAAGTATATATTCACTCATAATGAATTGAACATGAGACAGACGAGATGGCTAGAATTAATCAAGGATTATGATTTTACAATTCATTACCATCAAGGAAAAACAAATAAAGTTTCTGATTCTTTGAGTCGAAAAAGTAATGCTTCATTAACAATGTTTCATTTGGAATGTGATCATTTGGTTAAGGATTTGATGAACTTTGGTATAGAAGTTGTTGGTGCAGGATGTTATTCTATTTTGTTTTTGGTATCAGTGAAATCTTCTCTATCAGACAGAATTAAGCAAGCACAGAAGCAAGGCAGTGAATCTCACATGGCACACACAATCTCTTCGGGAGTATTACTGGTGGGACATAATGAAATGAGACATTGCTGATTTTACTGTGAAGTGTTTGACTTGTAAACAGGTTAAAGCAGAGTGGCAGTTACCGAAAGGGAGGCTTCAGCCTTTACCAGTGCCATAGTGGAAATGGTAGAATATATCCATAGACATCGTTGTGGGATTGCCGAAGACACCTCAATGCAATAATGCAATCTGGGTTATTGTTGATCGCTTGACTGAATATGCTCATTTCCTTGCTATACGAGATACATTTTCCCTAGATCAACTTTCCAATTTGTATCTTAAATAGATAGTCATGTTACATGGAGTTCCTCTCTCCATTTTATCTGACCGTGATCCCAGGTTCACTTCTAAATTTTGGAAAGGCCTTAAGAAGTTGTTGGGAACTGAATTAAATTTTAGTACAGCTTTACATCCTTAATCAGATCGGCAGTCAGAAAGAATAATTCAGACATTGGAGGATATTCTACGTGCTTGTTCTATGGATTATCAGGGAATTTGGGACCAACATCTTTCTTTGGTTGAGTTATATTATAATAACAGTTTTCATTCCAGTATACAGATGGCACCACTTGAGGCATTATATGGGAAGCAGTGTCGAACTCTAGCTTTTTGGGATGATGTAGGTGAAAGGAAGTTGATGGGACCAGAATTGGTAGAAGAGTTGGCCAAAAAAGTTCAGCTGATACAGAAACACATGAGAACAACTCAGATCAGGCAGAAGAGTTACACGGACAATAGGAGGAAGGATCTATCTTCTGAGGAAGGTGATCATGTTTTTCTCAAAGATTCACCATGGAAAAGTGTGATTAGATTTGGTAATAAAAGAAAGATGAGTCCAAGGTTCATTGGACCATATGAAATTCTGGATAGAGTTGGATCAGTTTCATAACGAGTGGCTTTACCTCCGAGTTTATCTCAGGTACACAATTTTTTTCATGTTTCAATTTTAAAGAAGTACATGCCAGATCCATCTCATGTTTTGAGTCCAGAGGTAGTTCATTTGGAGGGGAATATCTCTTATGAAGAACAACCAGTCCAAATTAATGACCACAAGGAGAAAGTGTTGCGGAATTAGGTGATTCATCATGTAAAGGTTTTTTGGAAAAAACACATGATTGAAGAGACAACTTGGGAATATAAAAATGCAATGAGGGATAAATACCCCCACTTATTCGATAAGTAAATAAATTGCGGGGATGTAATTTTCTAAAGGGGGTAAGGATGTAACATCCCATGTAAGTAATGAATAAAAGATTTTATTATCTATGTCTATTTATGAATTAGATAGTGTTCTAAATACTTAAAATGAGAATAAATCCAATCTTAATCATAGAATTCTCTAATATTTTTTAAAAGATTGTTTTACCACCTTTTGATGGAGAACCATTTTTAAATCTATATTTTGAAAATTTTATAAGCTGTATTTGTCAAAATAAACTTATTCTTTATGATTGGGACATTGAGATTTACTTTGGATTAATTTTTGGTATTTTTCTGACAATGTCCAATTTTTAATGAACAGTGAAAAATACTACATTTTACATCAAAACTGATTTTTAATATAATTTAATTATATGGTTAGATTATATTTTGAATTGGTTTTAATGTTTAATTAGAATATATTTTTACCATTTAATCCATTGGTGGTCATTATAAATAATTTTACCTTGGAATTGGCCATAAACAAGTGCCAATCTTTTCATAGATATTATTTCAAAAAAACCTCTATTTGTTTTGACAATGGGAATTATTTTTAAATTAATCATTTCAATTTCTATGTTTTTAATTTCATAAAATGGATTCTATATTTGGAATCAGAAGTTCCAAATTATTTTATTAAGACTCTTTTGTTTTTGGACATTATGAATAGTAATGACGGTAATTATCTTGATTAATTAGTAATCGGGTAGTTAAGGATAATAAAATAATATCATAATAATAACAAATGACCCTAACATGTGTCCTAATGCTACTGGTTGTGTCATGTACAACCTTGGGATGCCTTGTTCCAAACTTTGAGACCCCATGAAATCACTTTTGGGTGAAAGTGACACTTTATCATTTTATTTTTAAAGAAAGGAGAATATCAGTAAAGAATGTATCACCCAAGTAAACCATTTTTAATTTTGTATACATAAATGATATCTTGGAATATAAATAGTAATTTTAAATCTAAAAATATTTCCTAAATCATAGTGGTTTTTTTATAATTTTTATACTTTAATAAATTAAATTATTTTTGACATCACGATGATGCAGCGATTACCTCATTAATGAACGATTTAAATAAAATGAAAAGATAATGCAAAATATAAGACTCACACTTCTCAAAGACCTGTTGGATGAGTATATTTCGAACCCTTATCACGTTATCCTAGAAATATGTCAATGTGGGACCTTTAAAATCCGAAACTCATTTTAATATAAAGTAACATTTTATAACTTTCCAAGAGTGCCCCTCCTCTCCTCTTATAAAAGGCCCCCACCTCTACCTCTTTACACACACCTCTCAAGCCATTGGCTCATCCAAGCTCTACTCGTATTATATCTTCAAATCCCTCTCTTAATCCTAGAATCCTTACCTTAGATATAAATATCTTAAAGAAACCCTTTTGGTACAAACCAAGAGGAGTTACCCGATTTAAAGGTAAAGTCTTCTCTAATGTTCTTTTGTTTTATTTTGCTTCTCCCACCCCTAAACTCTTTTTATTAATTTCATTTTTAACGAAACCATTATATTAAATATACTAGGATGATTTTATAAGATGTATTTGAGCTACACCTAAACACACCTATATTTAATGGTTAAATAGAATACTGTTTCCTTGGATGCATAATTTCTGCCTCATGAAACGATGATTGTTAAATATTCTTCTAGCACCTTAAAATGTGGACATTAAGATGTCACTATATTTATATATGATATATAATATGTTTATGTTTTCCTTAAACATAGGTATTTTTACATTTATGGCATACCTTTATGGTTTCCATTATGGGTAAACATAATATCTTTATTTTAGGAAGTGCGGACTACCGCCCCCTCAATGTGATTTGATTCGTTAATGCCATATGTGGGATGTATAAAGGATGGAGTTAGTGATATTATATATTATATTATACTGGAATAATAATATAACTTTATATCATTGTTATTCAATTCCATAAAATACGAAATAGAAATGAAAGTAGCGTTCTTGTGTACGTACGACTTACCGTCTCTATGAATAGTGCATTTCATTTGTTACCTCTAAATTTTATGTAATATTATAAATGCATGCATATACTTGATATATATGATATATATGATATCTACATCATGAATATAATTCTGTATATAATGGATATTTTACCAAATGAATGATTTGTAATTATAAAGAGTTTATTTTTGACTCAAGTACCAATGATCAACAAAACGGCCATTATTAACTTAAATAATTACATAGTATTCATAACATGGTAATAAGTGATATAAAATAAATAATGAAGTTGAAAAAGGTTCTTAAGAAAGTAGAAATTAAGTCACGTTTATTATTCAGGAGATTAAAGAATGATCGAGTCAAGTCAGACCCGAGGTAAGGGACATCATCTCAATCTCCTTTCATTGAGGCATATTTTGTTTTATACCCAACCTTCATTTATATAGTGTATAAAACCCTTTGAATTTTACGTCTATTCAAGTGGAATATTTTTTAAACGAAGCGTTTTACTAAATGGCAAATGGAATATTTTTTTGTCGTACGTATGCGGTGACAACGACTTCTCTGCCGCTGTGACCATTATTTGAGTTTTGGATTCCTCTACAAGCCATAACATTTTTTTAAAATTAAAAATAAATACCATGTTCTAATTTTATTTTATTTTGGTTTTGAAAATGGATTTCGTAATGTTTTTATTATACCAATGTGTTGTATTGATATCTTGTTATTGAAATGTGGAAGTTTTATGTTTCCTTTATGCATGTTTTATGTGACACAATTATGTTATAGTTGTTGGGAATTGTTATGAAGACAGGTGGTTCCATGATAAACTAAGGGCAAGTGAGCCCGATATAGCTCTCTAATGAATTAGGTAACGCAAAGGAGTTAAACGTTAAGGTTTCTATGAAGGGATTTAGGGAATATACTATAATGGGTATTCCAAACGTAACCTTGAGGGTTACTCCCTACATAAGAATGTTATGAATGCCGCAAGTTTCCTTTATGTCTTATGATTTCTATGAGTTTTTCATAAATATTATGATTTCATGAGGTATGTTAACGTGCTTATGTTTTATGAGTAAAGTTCGATTACATTGATTCTTATGTATACATGTACTAATGTTTCCTTTCCGTATTTTTATATTCTTTACTGAGCTTTTTATGCTCATCCTAAGTTTTTGAAATGTTTTTCACAGGTCAAGGGAAAGGTACATGATATTTTGATAGTGTCAAGGAAGTGTTAAGAAAGAATCCATGTTTTATTTTAAATATGTTTCCGTTGATGGAAAAAATGAATATTATCTTTTATGTAACCACTTTTTTTAGATGTGGAATGTAATGCATGATTTATGATCTAATTATATAAAACTCTACACCTGAAAAGATCCTCAATGTGTATTCTTAAAATATCTCAAGATTAAGTAATTTTTAAGGCTGGGGCCTTATATAGAAAACCAATATAAGGTTCTGGAATGAATCACTATTGATTGAAGATCCACCCTGTCCTCTTCTCCTCTATATACTACTTTAGTTAATGGCTATTTCATTTTTTTACAGGAGGTGATGTTATTTATCTATTCAGTATGAGACTCATCTTGGATTATAACTCCAGATTTAGTGCTCAATTGTACTTCTCATTAGTGCACTAACCATCTTCAATTCTTGATGAGATAAATACCTAGATATGAGGGTGGAGTCATTCTCTTTTGTGATATAAAAACAAAAAAAATATAATCTTCTAAATTGGGTAATTCATAAATGGATTTACTTATTCCATTCCATCTCAACCATCCAAATGTACTAGAATAGTTCAATATTCTTATTCCCTGAGGATACACTAATTCATACAATTAAAATATAAAAATATAATTTATTATAACTCTCTTATTCTCCTCTCATGAATTTAGATATTCAAATATATAAAATATTTTTCCTAACTACTACATGTTCTTTTAATGGATTTCCTTCATCCAACCATTTGATATTTTTATTAGGATGAATTCCCTTTCTATAGATTCAACTAATCATTCCATGTATTTCAGTAGATTAATGCCATCATAAATGTTCTTATTTATTTCATAAAAATATGGAATTATATTCTTACTATTAAATTTAAAATGAATTTACTCATTAATTTGAGAACAACTCATTCACAATTTGACAAATTTCCTCGAGGTGTGGTTTTATTAACCCCATCCATCTTGTAAGAAACTCATTGTCATGACTCGGCTTCACCAAAAGGAGGGAAGGGACGGCAGATTGTCAGGCCATTCCTTCTTTATGTTGAAGGAGAGATAATGACCCCCAAAACACACCTTCAATAGGTCCCGAAGTGGTGACCAGCACTAATCAGATAGAATATCACACAAAATGGAAGGCATTAACCTTTTTTATATTTATAGGATCGAGAGATAAGATATCAAACCCAACAATACCAAAGCTGAAAGTAAAGGTAAAGAAAAAAACCCGTTCCCATATACATGTTCAATAGTAAATTATTCAAGACACAAAACACCAAAGGTAAAGTACCAAGAAAAAGGAAAATGGAAACAGAAATTGCCCCAATGTCTGAACTAGTATGGTCTCACACGATCCACAAAGTCCTCTTGGAAACTTGAAAGAAATTTTATATACGTAGGGTGAGCATACAATTACACTCAGTAGGGAAAACCAAAAGTTCTCGTGCACAAGTGGAGAGGTATTTTAATGCCCTATAAGAAAAGAGATAACCAAAACATCTAGTAAGGTAAACTATCCAACCAAGCCTCACCAAGGCACACTCCCCAAATAACGCATGTCAAGTAAATTATAGTAATAACACATCGATATTTGGGTACCCCGCGCCACTTTCCCACTGGTTATTGAAGACATCCTATGCATCGAACCAATCCCGCCATTCTCACCATAGTCCCACTGCCAAAACCCTCCCGCAGACACCTGGGTCATAACCTCACCGCGGTCCCATTTCCAAAACCTACCCGTAAACTCCTGGGCCATAACCTCACCGTAGTCCCACTGCCAAACCTCTCCCATAGATACCTGGGCCCTAACCACTACGCATAACCACTCCCAAATACACCTAGGCTAGAATAACTAATTCCATGCTCGAAGACACATGGGCCTCATCCCAAAGACACTTGGGAAACAACATGCCCGCAAACACCTGGGCCAACCACCAGAACTACAATGCACAAAGATTCTTGGGCTAATAATGGACTTCAGGCCATCACAGCCTGCCCGAAGAGTCTTGGGCTATTTGGGAAAGGGAGCAAAAAAGGAGCTAATAATCTGCCACTCCTAGGAGTGTTGGAAAAAACACCCCCCCCATGAAATGGGGTGTTCGTCACTTAGTGCACGACTTGGGTGGGGCACGAATAAGAAACATAGGAAATACAGTATATTTATTGGTAACAGGCACTCATCTCAACCTAGGGGCTCCAAAACCTAAGCACAAACACCATTGTTACTATTCCTTCATAAAAGATGCCACGACACTCATGGCCAAGTCACAATTCACTCCCAACTAAATCCCCATTCAACCATTCTTGTTTTAATGTTCAAGTGATCCAATTTGGGTGAATTCTGCACTACTGAGAAACTAACCGGCACAACCCCAAGACAGAATAGAGAAACAACCAAATAAAAATTTAAGCATTCACACCCGGTTCTCTTGTAATGTTACATCAATAAAAGGGGATTAGTGAGATCCCTCAATGTACTCGGAACATGGAAAACCCCGAGAAACATCCCCATGTCCCCAAAACTAGGAACCAACGATTTCTAAACAATATAGGATCCCACCCGAGTTTGTGGAAGAGCATCCAAACAGCTTCAGATTCACAACCAACATCCATACCACAACGGAGGATCCCATCCTCACCCACATCACCCCATATGAAATCAAATAGAATAACATGCCTACTTCCGAAATAGAGCAGGGAAACATCCAGGTTCAACACATCATTCATTAGGTTCTTTTCTCTATTTGTTAACCGGGGTGATCACACAGGGATTCTTGTTTTAATGAACATCTATTTAACCAGCTGAGTTTATGTGATTAACCAAAATTACATGTTAAGTTATTTAATAATCACAGAAGACATGGTTCATTAGTGCGCAAGGAAATACTAACAACGACCATGATTTTTAGTGAGCATAGGCCCACACAATTCAAAACACATATCAACATAAAAGAGTAGAACAGAACATCGGTCACACCCCCCTTCATTCTTTAATGTGCATTCATTATATTCTTTATGTTTTGTTTCATCAATACCCACAAAAACAATGGCGTACCCACCCCGTATGATACACAGAAATGAGAGGCGAAGGAAAAATCCCTACTTCATTGTTCATGGATCGACGTTTTTCTCCATGCGCCAAGAACACGGGATGCCTGGATTGTAGGGGAGGAATTTCGTGGACTCCAAGGGGTGCAGAAAGCTCTAGCAGAGGTGCACCACAATCCACGATAAATTATTTTGTTTTACGAAATTTCATGTCTTCCCCTCCTCTTATTATGAATGGTAAACCACTCTACTCTACTCTTCACACATCCAAATTTTTTTTAATCATTAACATATACAAATACATTCATTAATTCTCTCCCCAAATCCTAGAGTATTTACATTGATGCTTAAAACCCCTCTAATAAGGATTTTTGAACTAACCTATGTAGTTTTTCTGAAGAAGAGGTTTTGTTCTTAACCGACCATTTTTATTTTATTTTTTTATTTAAATACTAAAAACATTGTTCATATATTATGATATAATAACCTCAGTATATATGATATGATTATATTTTATTATATTAATTACAAAACCTATATACATATACTTATCCATTAAATGGGAAATGAATCCATCGATCAAGTGTACAGTGGACTACTGCCTCATGAACCAATGTAGATAGTTTTCAATAAATTCCTATAAAGATTGAAGATATTGATAGAATTATTGTTTATATATAATATTTAAGAAATATTTATACTTATACAATTATAATACCACAACTACCTTTTCAAATTCAAATCCATTGGAAAATGATAACATATCTCTTGGGAACATTTGGACTACCACCTGCATGAAACAATGTGATATTGTTTTCATTTAATTTTGACATGGATGGGAAATAGGGTTGATTAAGTGAATATATATATGATATATGTGATATAAATATTATTATTTTATAGTGAATGAATATTTTCTTTTATTTTTTCTATGGAGAGAATGTAAACAATAGTAATGCATGCTTAAGATCTAATATCTTTGTGAACATTGTAATTCGAATTCTATCACTAATATTTATGGAATAAAAAAATAAGTTTATAATCAATATACATGAAATTTATATCATGGTTAAATTTATGGGTATTATTTAACCATGATAAAAATATAAGGAATGAAAATATAAATCCAAAACATACATGGAAAATGATAGATTTATTACACAAAACATTAATTTAACAAGGAATTATTAATAAATATATAAACAATTTTGAAACGTAAATTATATACGGTCTATATATATTAATTTATTTTCCAAAAATTGATTTATAATAATCATAAATTTAATTTATATGAGGTTTTAATGCGTATGAAGGATGTCAAGACTTATGATAATGGATTTCAAGTAACTTTTATTTATGAGAGACATATGCCATATCCCCCACTCATTTATTTTGTGTGGTTTAAATAATTATCTTTTTCATGTTTTATCATGAATATATTTATATTAATATCATTTAAGGATTTTTTTATCTTATTATTTAACGGGGATTATGATTCAATAGTTTCTATTATGGTAAGGGATTTTCGTCTCACTTTTGTTTCCGGGGGACATGTTTCACAATAAAAATATGATTCATTTATTGGTGTATATAATTATAATAAATTACTTTTATGATTATTCTCAATAAAATTATGTAATATGAATATAAAACTATTTTTATTTAATTCATGGAGCTTATAGTTTTAAATTTACAATAGTGGTAAATTTTTTATCTTACAATCTAAATTTTTATCCAGATTGTTTATAATTATGTTTCTAATAAGGAAATATTATAACCTAAATCTCAAGAAATAAATGTATTTTCATAACCCCATTTTATTTCAATATAATGAATCTTTTCCCTTTAGTTTTTTACTCTTAAAGTGTTAAAGAGACCCAAATATTTTCTTTTTATGAAAAATCATCTTTATTTCCCCCTTCTTTTAAAAATAGATTTCCTTCCATGTATATGTTTTCTAAAACTATTTTCAAGAATGTTTTTCAAATTATATAATTATTTTTGAAATAAATTTGTTCCGAAGTTTTTATTTTTATAAAATGTTATAAAATAATTTTTTTGAAATAAGTTTCTTTTTTATTTTTACCAAAAATGTGAAATGGATATTTATTTTAGCATGTATGACATGAAAAAAAATACACATGCATGAACACTAATTATTTTAAAGAATTAGATATAAATTTTACATATTATATCCAAAGAAAAATACTTTGAAAATACCCTGTGAGCATTTAGTTTAAAAAAGACTAATTTCATTATGAAAATGTAATTTTCTTTAATAAATTTCCCAAGGTATAATTGAAAATAATTTTACCTCTAAAATGACATTGTTTGATGTTACATAAGCTTTAATGGGGATTTTATACAAGGATAAAATATTTTTTTATTTCTATAGAAGGTATTTTTATGATAATAACATATATATGAAAATCATTCCATTTATATGTATAATATTATGACATAATGATTTGTTAATAAAATATGATAATTTTACATGGGTTATGATATAATGAAATATTTATTAATCAAATTTAATTTTCATGTGTTATGAAATGATGAATGTTTAACGATATTTTGGAATGCTTCTGTATTGTTATTACAATTTGTGGGTTGTTATATTGTAAACCAAAGGTGGTGGAAATTTTATAAATAAGGAAAGTGGTTATGTTATAAACTGGGATGATAAATATGTTATTACAAAGAAGTATGCCATGTTATTTCATAGGATAGGTAGGACCAATATCTTACTCAATGAATTGGTTAATTATTGATATACCATGAGATTAAAATGTGTGGAATTTTTAGTGAACCCAGTTTAGAAAGATAAATTTCCCACTATGACAGTCTTTGAAGTGAGCCCTGACAACCTTGATGGTTTCGGTAGTGAATTCAATCCACTGGTATATACATGAAAGTATTCCTTGACAACAAATTAAATAATTTTATGTCAATTTTTTATTCTAGAAATATATTTATTAGGACAACTCTATGTTCTCATGGATATTTTTTAATTCTATTATGATTCATATAATATAAAATTTCATGTTTTATAACCAAACTAAAGATTTTGTTCATTGATATTGAGGGTCTAGTTTTCAAATTTTATGATCACGTTCTTACACCCATATCCTCATGTTATGCATATATGGTCCTTTATATCTCTATTGTATATCCTTATTTATCATTTGAGCTCACCCATTCTTATGTGTCATATCCCCGAGTTATGAATAAAGGTATTAAGTAGGTTATGTCAATGAATATTACAAAATGGGTAGATATTTGAGGTAGATGTAGAAGATATTTCATGGGGTAAAGAGATTTTTTATGTCATCTACAAATACACTGAACCATTATGTTTCTTTGTAATTTTTATGTAAAATATAATGAATATTCATCGATTCATATGAAATCTCTATTTATAAAATTATAGGGTCACTATAGATTGTGTAATAAGACATTTTATGTTATCATTTTAAACCAAGATGTGATAACAGTAGTTTCAATCCTTATGATAATATTGTGTATAGGAGAACAACACATTATATGT
The DNA here is from genome assembly GCA_963277665.1 of Viscum album. Classification (NCBI taxonomy): domain Eukaryota; kingdom Viridiplantae; phylum Streptophyta; class Magnoliopsida; order Santalales; family Viscaceae; genus Viscum; species Viscum album. The sequence continues at coordinate 1,852,707,002 of OY728156.1, forward strand.
TAATGAATGGAGAATGGGTTTACTAGAAAAGCAATATTTTGGATACTATAAGTCTATGGGGATCTAGAAATCTTTTACCAAGGTGTAATAAATCAAAACAATTGCATTAATATAAAATTAATCTTGACCTGGTGCATGACTAGAGGCCTTATTGCAAACCTTTTATAATACCCCAAGGGATATTCAATAGAAAGTTAAAAACACATTATGAACCATTTTGAATGAATGGAATAGATTATGACCATGAATTACATAGGATAAATGTATGGTTTAATATATTGAAAATAATTTTTCATTATTTATAAAACACATAATTTCTTATGTTGTTTCCCAAAATGATTATTTATTCTCATACTATGATTTTTGGTTCCATTCAATGTATTTATCTTTAAGGAATAATGTGGACATGAAATGGGATGGAAAATTCTGTGTTTTTTAGATACCAATTTAGATTATGATTGGATATAATGTTATTATTATTATACATAATCATATATCATGATATATGACTAAAAAAATGATATTTTGTGATATTATGAATGTGTAATATAAGAGTATGAATGAATTTTATAACATTTCATGTTTTAATGAATAGAGAGGAAAGGCGATTCAATTTCCTAAATTTCATGAAGGTTGTAGTAACAACCTAAAATAAATTATCAAAAAGAGGGGATTATGTTTTCTATGTGGAAATTAATTTCATAGAGAAATAAATATCCAAGTAATTTGTTGTCTTATAATTTGGTTACAATGGAATTAATAATGTAAGTTCCCCAAAAAGGGTTAACTTGTAGACCAATTAATGAACTATATTGTACAAAATAATTGATGAAAAGGGGATGAGTTATTTATGTATTAGGATTAAATATTTATGATGTAGATGTATTTTTATAAGTGGTATTATTATTTTAAAAATAATATAACATGTATGGATTGTGTTAAATTTTGACAAATATTTGTCTTCATGAAGTATTAAATTAGGAGTTATGGATACCATAATGGGTTTATGATTTTAAGGAGAATCCAAAATACTATTCCAAGAAACCCCTTTTAGGGTCAATTTTATGTAATTTTAATGTGATTAATGTCATTTTGGGTGTATTTTCATAGGATACAGTATACATAACAATCATGTTCACTATGAAGTATTATTTAAGTAATAATGGTCTTTTAAGAAGTTTGATGACATTGATAACCTTCTTGGTGTGTATTACTATTGTTGAATACAATTATTTTTATGTATTTTTAGCATATTTTCCAAGAAATGATAAGATTTATATTAATATAATTTTAATAAAATGGGAAACAAGTCATATCTTGATAGGATTTGGGGCTTGAACCCATAACTAAAGGGAGATAAGGGTGAAATTCCTACCACTAGCATATGTGATGTCTTGAGTAGTATGAGTTTTTTTAAATGATGTTATTGATTAATATTATGTTTATATGGGAATATATGTTCTATAATAGAGAAAAATATTGGTTTAAAAAATCTTATAATGAATGATTATGCCTTATAAAAATGAATATTGATGAAGAAATTACCCAAAATATTATTTGGGGTTATCTTCATTAATTTTTTCATTAATAATATATATGAATTTTTATTATATATTAATGTGTGATATATATAGTAATATAAAATTTATATAGTATTTATTTATATATATAAAGACTTGAACTTGATCTAGGGAAGATGGTTTGAACTTATTAATGATTATGATTGCTCGATACATTAACACCCTTGTAAGGTGAAGAAGTTGGCTAATACATTAAGTCAAAATGCTAATTCTATATTATCTCTGATGAGGATAAAAAGATAAAAAAATATGGATTTTATGATTATTCATATGATTGATTTTATGGAATGGTAGAAATCATATATTTCTCAATGTAATGATCAACCAACAATACATATTATGATTAAAGAGGTGCATGAGTAAGATATACAGCTACAATATAAGATCAGAAATGTCCCTTTATTTATTATTGATTGTGATGGAATGATAAGGTCAAATAACTATTATTGTGTCCTAATATACCACTTTTTAATGAGGTGATATTAAAGGAGGCTAGTAGTTAATCATTCTCTATTCATCCAAGAACTGTGAATATGTGTAAAGGCCTGATGGGTTTTTTATCATGGGATGGAATGACCATAGAAATTACAGAGTTTGTATATTTCTATGGTGTATGTCAGAATGTTAAGGATAAGAGGTAAAGGTATAAATGGTTCAATATCTATTTCCAATAACATAATATAAAAGGGAAACATCACCATGTATTTTTTGGTCACAGTCCCCAAAATATCTAGATGGAAAAATTTTATATGCAATTTTATTATCAACATAATAATTCAGTACAGTTTGTCACTATTAGAGAAGACTTCTCCAAAAATAAACTGCATAGTATAAAAAAGTGGTGTGTTTTCATTTATTACCACATTATATTATATCTAGTTGAGATTTATGTTTTACATATATTTTCTAGTGATTTATTCATTGAGACGTCCATACAGAACTGAGATTAAGCATTTTGTATCATTTTTAGATATATGGATATTCTAAGAGAATGATTCAAAACCTAGAAAATGTGTATAAATATTTTTATATGAATCTAAATGGTTTTGGGACCAAAATTATTTTCTAGTTTATTTTACATTTAAAATTATCATTCATTCAAGAATTAATATGTATCCTCAAAAAGACCATTATGGGAAAAATTATATAACTCCACCATTATAGGATTAAATTTTTTAATGAAATCTATTGGGACACGATATATTTTAAGAAATAAAATATATGGTTAATTTCATTTATAAACACATAATAGTAGAAAAATTTTGATAGAAAAAGATATGATGATAATCGTCAGTTTGATCCATAATTTAATGTATCTAAGTAGTCAATTATGTGAATTTATCATTTTATGAGGTTTATGAGATTCCAAAATAAGGTAAATGTAATACTTATGTATATTATTCCATTTTAAATTATTCATTTTATTGGGATGATAACTTATAATTTGGAAGATCCATTAATCCTATCTAAATTCCATGATGTGCTCCATGTATCATTCTTAAGGAATTACATACCAAATCCTTCACATTCTATGAACTCAGATGTAATAATGATGGATCATGATTCTAGATATGAGGAATATATAGTAAGGATTTTGGATTATTGATATAATGTTATATGAAACAAGGCTACTCACCTGGTCAAGGTTTTATGATGAAACCACCAACTTGAGGAAGCTATTTGGGAACATGAGGATATAATGAGGTAGAACCATCAAATTGTTTTTATTTTATAGTAAAAAATATTCATGGAAAATAAATTTTATGTGTGCTAGAATATAACACCCCATTATTTTATGTATATTTTTTTATCAAATAAATATAATTTCATAAAATTATTTCATCATATGGAACATCAACTTTTAATGAACCAAAATAAAATAGAATTATTATAATCTAAACATGAAAAATATTATATATATGATAAACTATTCAGTATGAATATAAATAGAAGCATTTTTAAAATTTGGAATAAAGAATTTATATATTGAAAATGTACCTGTAAATAAGTACATAATTTTTTCCATGAATTTATATTCTTTAAAAATACATTATCTCAAAAAAAGTTTTTTAGTTTTTTAAAAGAGAAATTACTTTTGACACTTTTAATAAATTTATATCATGAAAATACCATCATTTTTGGAATCATCATGTAAAAATTATCCAACGAAGAGATTTTTAGAATTTTCTAAACCGAATAATTTTATAGTTAATAGTGAAAATACAAATTTTTATTGGAAACTACCATTCCATTCAATGAGTTTACAATATAAAATTTATTTTAAAAGTGTTATAAATGTAATAATAGTTAAATTATTTTATTAGTAACCATTTTAGTTAATTGGAATCATATATATGTTAATGTTTGATATTAAATCATTCTATGCATAATAAAACATTCCCTTTGGAAACCACTTTTTCATAATGTCTACAAGTTTAATATTAAATAAATATTTTTCCATAAATATTAATGAAATATTAAAAAATGGATTCTATATTTCTAATTAAAATAAATAATATTTTATAATAGGTTCAAATTAATATTTGGTCAAAATTTATACTAAAAAAATAATTTTTTTACCACATACAATGTTAAAACATGTTTACCTGGAGGTTAAACTAAAAACATAAGGGTTAAAATTATTTAAGAAATCTTGAATTCATATTTTTTATAAATATTTTGACTTTATATCATCGTTGATTCAATAACTCACCATTATATATCATTATGGAATTTTTAATACATGGTTACATAGTTTTTTTTGAAAATTTGTAGTGCGTCCTCTCCCTTATTTATAATAGGGGAAACCCCATCCCCAACAAATTAAAAATCAAAAACCATTTGTGTAAAAAAATTCATTATTTACTACACCAAAAAATCCATGTATCCTTATATTGATGATGAAAACCTTTTATTAATACTTTGAGTTTTATCCTTAGAATGGTGTTCGAAGAAGATGTGTAATTCTTAATAAAGAGTTATTATTTTATTTCTTATTCCACCTATATAAAATCATCTTTAAACATTAAAATATAAAAATATTTGTATGTTAAAATTATATGATATGTTAGTATGTCAATGAAATAACTTATATCCATCTCCTCTTCCATGAAACAAGAAATGATATTGTGGACCGTGTGTATGATGAAGTTCCTCCTCAAAAACCGACGTAATTTGTTTTCCACCACCGCATCTCACCAAAGAATATATTAATGGATGCAATTTTTTTATATTATATCTATGGAATATTTATAATATGAAATTATAATATAACATATAAATTTGTATTTTCTAGTCTATTGGATGATAATAATTTCACTCATGTGTATGTGTGGACTACCACCTCAACTAAACAAGGTGATGTTTTTTTAATTTTATATCAAAATAGATGGAAATATTGAAAGATTAAAAGAGTGTGTGTTATATATATGCAATGAATATTATTATTTAAATATTATTTTTTATATACGTTTCATTTGTTTTATCCTTCTAGAAAATGAAATCAACATACATCTGTACGTACAACCTACCTTCTCAATAAATAATGTAATTAATTTTATATCACATTAATTTATTGATTAATCTAAATATAATATATATAATATACTTTTATCATTTTTAAAATTATTATTATTTAACCATGATCAATTAATTTGGAATAAAAATAACTGTCCAAATCATATATAAAAAATGGACCTGTTATTCCACGAGACCTGATTTTAACACGGAATTATTAATAAATGGGTTATAAAATAAGATAAGTTAATAATATATGGTATTATATATATATATATAATTTTCATTAATAAATTGTTTTATAGTTAAACTATTATTATCATAAACTATGATATAATGTGTACAAAGCATGTCGAGAATTAAGCTAAGGGGTATCTAGTGTCTGTTTTATTTATGAAAGATATTTTCTATATTCAACAGTTGTTTATTTTTTTGTAGTGTATATACTAAGAATATTAAACGTTATATTTTTAATATTATTATTTTAATTATATTTAATGTTTCATATGATGCTATTATTTAATATTAATTATGATTAAAAAGATTCTGAAGTGGTAGATATTTTCATCCCACTTTTATTTCCATGGAACATATTCCATATTCACCACTTGTTTCTTTTTTTTTGTTTTTTAAATCCCATGGATTTCATCAAGTATTATAACCATGAAAATAATTGGACATAAATATCAATTTATGATTCTTTATTTCATGGGCTGTGCAATTTAAATGTTAAAAATGTGTTAAAAGAATTATGTTTTTTACTTCATTGTTTATCAGGATAATTTATTACTACATTTATGTTGATAACATAGTATGATCAACCACTCATGAAACACATTTATTTACATATTATATTTTTATTTAAATATAATAAATTTTTTATATCATTTTTCTCTTTACTAGACTAAATATATTAATATAATTAATATATTATTAAGAATAAATTTAATCTCTCTCTTCGGTCGAACATCATTTTCTCCCATGTCCATGATTTCTTAATGTGTTATAATGAATGTTTTTAAAATTATAAAATGGCTATCTTGTTAAATGTTTACCCATGCTTTCATTTTTTTTGAAAATGGATCAATATCAATATTCCTGTTATTTTCTAAAAAAGGTACTTATGAATTTTTATTATATATTTAAATATAATTTTTCTAATGTTTATGATAAGAATGATATTATATTCAAAAATAACCACAAAATGGTTTTTATAATCCATAAAAAGATTCAAATATTATTTCCAATGAAAATAATTTTCATAATTTTATTAGATATATTTTTTTAAATGATTTCTTCCAAATTTAAAATGGGTTTTTACTCGATAAATATACCAATTGATATTTAAATATTAATTCCTATCTAAGATAACATAATTTGATGTTACATAAGTTTTAATGTGGACATGACCCATGAATAAAATAATTTTTTCCCTATATGGTTTTTTTATTATGATTTTTTATGTAATATGTAACTTTTTCATGGGTTGTACTACGAGGAAATGTTGAAATGATTCCTAAACCCATTACTTTTCCATGAGTTATTTTATGAAAAAATATTTAAGAAAAAAAATTTATTCACGGGTTCTGATATGGTGAAGGTTTTATGATCTTATGGAACTAATATATATGGTTTTTGTAATGTAAAAGGTGTTTACATTATAAACTAATGATGGTGGTTATATTCAAACCAAGGCCTGAGGTCACATTATAACCAATTTTGGAGGTTATGTTATCAAAAAAGAATGTGGTCATGTTATAATCATGGATGAGTATGCCCAATGTATCAGTCAAATGAATTCAAAAATGATTAATATCTTATGATACATATATTATGAAAATGGGGATTGAAACTAGTTCATTAAGGGTCTTTTTCTAGAATTATAACACTAGGATTGAATTTTTTCTACAATCATGGTTTGGGGGTGAAAATAATCTACTAGGATCGACTTTCAAATGATCTTTGACTACTATATTAATTATTTTCAATTCCTATGAGTATACCAAAAATATGTGTATTATTACATATTTATGTTCACATTGATCAATTATATTTGGATTCTTTTGTCATTTAAGTATTATAAACTCCCATGCATTATTCCATGAATCAATATTAGGATCTTCAATAGGTAGGGTATGATTTTGAAATGTTAAGATCATATTCACATACTATTATGCTAATTTTATTCAAATGTGATCATTGATATCTCCCTCGTCTACCATTAATGAATATATGATCTCAATCTTTCTTATATTTACTTTTCCCATGTTAATAACAATGGGTTTATATGGGGTATATAAATGAAGTGTAATTAATGATAATATCTTTTTTAGGAGATATTAAATATATTTCATGAAATAAGAAGATTGTGTGTCTTATCACAAAATTCATTAAAATTTTACGGTCCATAGTAACATTTTTTTAACTGAAATAAATATTAAACTATTAAGATAAAATATATCTATATGATATGCTAGGGTTTCTAAGCTACTGAAATTGGCCATTCCTTATCCTAAATGGGAGCGTCCAAATAAATACTTGGATATTGGTAAACTTGCTTCTCAAAAATTGGGGACACTATTATATCCATTTATAAACATAGTTAATTAATGGATACATAATTCTCATATTTAATTTTATTCATAAACTTATTATTTCACCAAAAAAATATTTTTTGTAAAACCTATTTTTGTCGCACCAAAAATCATTATTTTAAATTAAAACATTAAAAGTATATTAATTGAATTTGAAAAAATGTATTATATATTTTGAATCACCATAATTAATATTTTTTAATTAGGTAAAATTTTATTTTTTCCTAAAATATAGTAATAATAGAAAAAATAAGTAATAATGATTAAGGACAAAAAAAATTCACCAGGGTTTTATCTAATGAGTGAAGGGTTGTAATTACGTAAGAAATTGTAGAATTTGTATTGATTTTCAATATTATTACTCTATTTCATATAATTATATTAGAAGTTTCATTTTAGATCAACATGGCCCTTATTATAAAATATATTATAAATTAATTAATGAAAATACACCAAAAGAATCTTTCATTCATTTAATATCAATATTTCATTGTGATGGGTTGAAAACATTGAGGTTAAGTTCTAAATATTAATTTTAAATACAAATAATTTTTTATATGGTAATTTATATCTAATTTTTTTGATTAAATTATTAAGTTATGATCATATTAGACACATATAGAGAAATTATCTAATAATTTCACAAAAAAATAAAAAAATATTAATATTAATAGTAATATAACTTGAATGAATTATTACGATTCATTAATTTTATAGATAGGACCATATTTTAGGGATGTTCTAAAATTTTAACTTCTAAATCCATCCTTTTATTTATACTTTTAATTTAATTTTAATTTAATTGTGTAAAAATTTAAATTAATGATATTTTATTAAAAATAATTATTTTTACGAAATCAAATTTCTAAAAAAAATAATATTCATTAAAGTGATTGTCAAATAGATGGAAATATAAAAAATAGACCATTTGTGGGATATTTTCCCTTTTATAATATGGTTTATAGACACTAAAGTGTTGAAATATTACTAGGATGATAATTTTAAAAAAGTGTTAAAAGTGATTAAAATACTAATATATGGGTGAAAACATCAATTAAAATTTATTGAGTGGATTTAAACCGACGTATATCTTATCCAAGAACCATCCTAATTTGGAGAATTTTGAATATTGAAATTAATTTAAATTAATTTAAAAATTTAAGAAATTCCAAAAGTGCCCCTCTCCTCCCTTATAAAAGGGCACTTTCTCTCCTCTTTCTTTCAGAATTTAGAATCAATTTTGTTCATTTGTATGAGTGTTTAATAGATTTTAATATCAACCGTGGTCTATTTGGGAAATTTTTCTCATTTTGTAGGATGCTTTTTGGGCACTAAAGTCTAAAGAAATTAATATCATGGTAATTTTAAAAAAGTTTTCAAAGCCATTAAAACCAAAATATAAGGGTGAAAATAGAATCTAAAAGTTTTAAAATTTTTATTACAATGTGTATTTAAAAAAAATAATCATATAACCATTTAAATTTTTATCCATTTGAATATGATAATTAATTTATATTAATTTAATACATAATAAATTACAATAGTTCCCCTTTCCTCCCTTCCAAAGGGAAACCTTGTCTCCTCTATCCTTCACAATTACAAATCCATTTAGTTCAAAAAATAACTACCCAAACACAATAATTACATCCTTATCAAAATCCTAGAGTTTATATATAGAAAATAATTTTAATTATATATGTCTAAATGTGTAAATAAACTTATTTTTTTTTCAAATAAGAGGAAGATAATGACCACATGCGAGAAGTTAGGAACAAGGTATGTGACCTTATTTGAAGACAAATATTGTTTTATTGATTTATTTTCGAATTTTTTTTCTTTTAACTCAAAATTTTTAAAATTATATTATAGATTTTTTATATAAACATAAAATATTTATAAATGACATTATTATTTTTCATTTAATTTAGTTCAATTGTTTTTAAAATGAATCTCTTTACATATTTTATATAGAACAATTGGAAATTATTTATAAATGACCAAAGGAATGTACAAATTTAACGCATATGTCAATATTAAAATTTACCACAATTGTAACAATTAGTTATATTTCATTACTAGAATTTATATTTTTTTCAACCAAAATCCATCATTCCATTTTTTGGTTATTTTCATATTGAAAATATATTTTTAAAATAAAATGATATTTTAATACTATAACTTATTTTTCATATAGTGTTAAAATAGTATTTCAATGGTTTTATGAAGAAATTTTTTATGCATAAACATTTTATATGGGTTGTGGTACATGATGATATCCTAATAAAGAAATGGTAGATCTCTATATTTATTATATAATGGGCATGACCAGTTGGTATGAGGTGAGCCCAATACATCTAATATGATGGGTGCACCCAGACTGCATTGGTTGAGCCTCATATAGATTTTAAATCGGGTTAACTATGACATTTATCTAATTCATTGGGTAATTTTCCTTTTCATTAAATGAAATAATGAGGTATTTTACCTGGGTTTCATTTATAGATTTTACACGGATCCAGATATTTATGAAATAGGGTTATAATGGATTATAAATGCGATGCTCTAATTTTAACATATTTGTTTTAATTTACATTTTATGGGTATTCAATTAAGTTTTTGAGAAAAAAAAGTTTCTATTTTTTATGTGGAAATTATTTATTTCATTTCATAAAAACATTATTTAGATAAGGAAAACATTCCATGGGTTTTTATGTTTTTTACTGGAATAACGTTTTTTTATTTTTTCCCATAATAATAATTTAATTCTCATTCCACAATTTAAAATATATTAGACAATGTTAAATTATGGGTTAAGGAAATATATATTGTCATATTTAATGTCATTAATATTAATCATTCAATGAAAGCATGTTTAATTTTAATGTTGTTTTATTATAGGAAAAATTGTTCTCGATTAGAGGTTTCTAATATAAGTAATATTTTTTTTATATTTTATGATATAATTATACAAAAATATAATCATAAAAAAGTCATAGGTTTCATAATAATGTGAATTATAATCTAAGGGCATTAAAATTTGTAATTTTTATGGTTAGATTCTTATAGTTGGTATCATAAAAATGGTTTCAATAAATATTTCGTTTCCGATTATATATTTATAATACCATAAAAATATTAAACATTATGGTTAATCTAAAATGATATAGATTTTTTTTATATTTTCCAATTGATTCACCTAAAATCTGATTATTTATATTTTTTCACATGGATAGAGGGAATATTTAGTATTAATTTAACCAGATAAAAATATCCTTTTAAATCATCCAAATAGTATAGTTGGAATTAGAACTAATAATTTATTTGTTGTAATTGATTATTTGACACAAGTTTTAAATGGTGTTGGTATATATGCTAGAGAGGAACCTGATCTACCTTGAATATTCCTACCTATAGTGGATCATTTTAGAAGAAAAAATCATAAATAATTCAATTAATCATTAGAACCATTGTTAGCTTAAGGATGGATCAATTCTATGGAAAAAAAATTAAACTCATTGGGTCTTTAGAATGAAAAAAAGTAACTCCATAAATTAATCATTTTGAAAGTGAAGCTGATCAACATTTGGGTTATTTATAAATACCACTGATAAATATGTTATTGATTCCAAGGAATGGGAAACATTTAGTGATCATTTCCATGGTTAATATTTCCATATTTTTTTGTATAATGATATGGATATAATTCTTATAATTGATTTAAATAAAAAATATTTTGTAGCCAAATTTGAAGTGATTTTTTTAGATTATAGATGTTTGTACCAGATTTTATTTTGGATATGGATTAAAAAATTAATATATATAACCTAGTATTGACACTATATTTTCGAATATTTTATCAATCATGAGAATTTCAATGTTATAGGAATGTGGTAAATTGTGCTAAGATAATTGAGGTATAATTTTTTGATTGTTATTTTCCTCAAGTGGATAGTTGTGAGAAAAGGTTAACGTAACATGAAATAGAAGGGAATCTAGATAATATATTCATAGGTAATCCCACAACATGTTCCATGTTTGGTAAATACCATTCAAGGCTTGTTTGATTGTATTTGGAATGTGTTATTAGTGTGTTCAGTTTGGTTAATGAGATCATAACTATAAATAATATATTAATTGATATCCATTCAATAATGAGATGTTTTAGCAATGATGTATATGTTCACTAGGATAAAATGTGTTTGAAGTTTGTTGTACATGATAAAAATTATCATGATCATTAATAGAAAGGTGAAGAAAACTCATTTTCTACTACTAAATTTGATGTGTAACCATAAAATAAAGTATTGAAAAATATTTTACATTTTAATTCAAATTATGTCAATACCCTGTTAGAATCTGAATCATTACATTTAATATTTTCCATGAAAATAGCAAGAATAATGGGAATACAACATCATTAAAATATGATAGATGTGTTGGATCCATCATTGGGTGGAACTAATAACGATTTAATGTTATATGAGAATATCCCATTATTATTTGTGGGATGGTCTTTTGGATGAATCATATTGAACTAACCATTGTAGTATTTGATGTTGTTTTTGGTATGGATTGGATTCCAATTTACTTGGATAATATAGATTGAGATCCAATAATTTATTTTCATTGATTTAATACCATTGATAACCAACCTAGTAAAAGATTATTTGATCAGGTAAGGAAGTGAAAGTTGGCCATATTATGTTATTTAATAGAATAAAAGTATTAAATTTACTAATTTACACATATTCAAAGAATATATATATTTCTACTAATTAATTTACTATTATTAATTAAAATCCTATGGACAAGTTTACTATTGAGTTAGAACTTGAATAAAATCGTATTTCAAAACCCTCTTATCAAATATCATAAATAATTCTTTTGGAATTAAAAAAATTAATGGAGTTTATTGATTAAGTTCCTAGAACATCACCATGGGATGATAATGTCTTATTTGTTTAAAATAATGATGAATAAATGATAATTTTCATTGATCATAGATCTATTAATAAAACTATCTTTAATAACATGCATGATTTGACTCATATCAATTATTTTATTATCATCGATGGGAGAAAAATAAATTTAAATGATTTATCATAGGTTGGGGTACCAATATTAAATAGAGAACGTGGATAATATTTTGAAGAAATAATTTTAGATTAATCACGAGAATTATGATTTTTTGTTATTCTCTACGGGTTTCCCAATTACACAGTTATATATATTGATTTTATTAATATATTTTCCATGAGATATTTGATAAAATTTCAATTTTTGTTATTGATTAAATCATGAAATATTCTTGAAGTCTTGATTATCATGATAGAGACATGATAATTGTTTTGAAAACATTAAAGGAAAGAAACTATACTGAAAATTTAATAGTTGATATGTTTTGTTGAAAAAAATTACTTTTTATGGGTTCCATTTTTATAGGGATGGAATAACTGTTGAACCTACTAAAAATTATTATCTAAAATAATGAATAATATAAAACTAATAATGTAGATATTTGTAGTTTTATTTTACTACCAGGTCACTAAATGTATTTTTTGAAAACATATATAAGTTTTTTATCCCATTTAATATGTTATCATAAAATGGATTTACAATTATCTTCAAATAAGAAAAAGATTATTTTTTCATGAAATATTGATAATATTGGTGACTTATCTAGTTTTGGACATTTCATATAGATATGGAGGTTTTTTCATCTATGGTGATTCTTTATTAAAACGAAATAGTAGTGTCTTAATGTATAATTATCTGGTAATTGATAATCCTTCACAAAAATTGAGACATAATCAGCTAAATTTTCTAAACGTTATTTAGGATTAGAAAATATGGTTCTTATTTAAAAATTTTGACACATAATTTATTTTTACTAATTGTGAAATATATAAATATCACAAAATATTTAAGTGTATATTGACTCTATTAATTTTGAACATGTGGTAGAGCATATAGATGGTAATTATTAAGAATTATTAGTTCATAATTCATTACGATGCTTGAAAAAATTATCCAATTCCTTGAGTTAGGAAAACAATTCAAAATTATGATTTTAATGTATAGAATATTACAACTTTGTTTTTGATTTGATGATTTTTCCAGGAAATTGTACATGAGGGAGCATCCATAGTTTTCTTTCTGGTTTTATTACTATCATATCTATTTCAAATAATTATAAAATATGAATATAAAATCAGTGATTTATAAGAATATGTAGAATGTTCTAAGAATGGTAACTATCCTGAATTTAATGTTGTGAATGAATGTTTTCTTGGTTTTGGAATGTGATTTTGTGAGTTGTGTGACTCCTAGTTTATGAGAAAATTGTTTAGTAAAGCACATAGTTCTTAATTTACCAATAATCTTGGAAGTACTATGATGTATAGAGACCATAGTGAGTTTTACCAAAGGTATCGAATGAAAAACTACATGTATTCATTACCATGAAATGTTTTAATTGTAAAATGTTTAATATAAAATGAATATTAATAATGGGTAATCTTCAATGATTTTTTATTGTATAGGGGAATTGAGAAAATATAAAAAATGGATTTCATTATAGGATTGAAAAATAAATTTCAGGGAAATAATGTTATTTGTGTAATTGTTAATCGATTACCTAAATCTATGTATTTTATTCATAGTTAAGATAATATGACATCCGATCTACTTTCTTGACTACATATCATGGATATAATAATTTTTTATGGAGCTTATCTCTCCATTATATATAGGCATTATCCTAGGTTCACATCATATTTTTGTAAAGGACACCATAATCTATTTGGTACTGAATTAGATTTCAGTAAAACATTTCGTCTTTATGAAGAAGGATAGTTTGAGAAAGAAATTAGACTTTGTAATATGTTCTTTGTTTTTATTCCATGGATTAACTAGAAATTTGGGTTCAACATATTACTTTAGTCGAGTATTTCTATAGTAAAACTTTTCCATTCATGTATACAAAAGGAAACAGTTGATGAATTATTTGGAAATTGGTGTCTTACACCATTATAATTTGAATATTTTGGATAAATATAGTGGATGGGGCCATAGTTAGTAGAGAAAGTGGCTGAAAAGGTAAAACATATGTTGATGTATGTTAGGATTGATCATAGTAGGAAGAAAAGTAATACAGATAACCGAATAAATGTTCCCTTCTTTATAGTACGTTGTCATGTTTTTATTAATGTTTCTATAAGGAAAAGTGTTATTTAATAAATGGAAAATATGCCTATGGTTTAATGGACCATATGAAATTATAGGGCTGTTTATATCAGTTTCCATCCTAGTGCCCTAGGATTAGATTTGAACTGAGGTACAAAAAGTATTTAATGTATTGATGATAATAAAATATATGCTAGATTTATCTCATGTTTTGATCCCAAAAGTAGTCTAGTTAGAATAAAAAATCTACTATAAGGAATAAAAATTTAAATATTACTAATCATAGAAATAATGTATAATGGAAAAAATAGTTTACCATTTTTTGGTCTCTGGAAAACCCACATTCTTAAAGAAGAAACATGAGAATATATAAATGGTTTGAGGGAATGATAGCCCCACTTGTATAATTTTTAAATAAAGTTATGGGGATGGAATTTGAAAAAGGGTGGAGAATGTATAAACTTAGGTAATAATATGTTAAATTATTTTCAAATTTCCTAGTATTACTTAATTACATGGTTATATTTATTATAATAATAGTAGTCAATTGTTTAAAAACTAATGGTAAATAGTATTATTACACTCATTTCTAATAATTTTTTATAAAAATGATAATTTTAAAATTAAATAAATTAAATTTGAAAAATTAAATTTCCATTATTAATTTATAATAT
Organism: Viscum album; assembly: GCA_963277665.1. NCBI lineage: Eukaryota > Viridiplantae > Streptophyta > Magnoliopsida > Santalales > Viscaceae > Viscum > Viscum album. The sequence continues at coordinate 1,852,722,551 of OY728156.1, forward strand.
CAAACTATTAATAGGATGAAATTCTTTGGTTTTTATGAAGTGATTAAATCTTCAGTGAATTGTGAAAATTATTGATTTTTCAAATAAAATAATTTATTTTAATTTTATCATCTAATTTAAAAGTGAAATAATATTTTGGAATTTGAATTAATGTGAAATATAAATAATTTTTTTAGATTAATATAATTAATTTCATTTGGAATATAAAATTTCATTAATGTGGTATAATATTTTTTATACTAAAAAAACAGTTTTATAAAAACTATTTTTTGGTGCATAATGTATTTCCATTTTAATTATTTAATATAACCCATAAAGAGGAATCATTTAAATTTAAATTTTAGATTATATGTTTATATATATTAATTTAAATTCATATAATGATAATTAATAGACATATATTTATTATGAACTCACATTTTTCATCAAAAATGATTTTAAAAAAAAAACCAATTTCTATTACGCTTGTGAGTATGATTTTAAATTAAAATTTTCCAGTTACCTTAATTTAATTTTATAATACTGGTTCTATATTTAAAATCATAATAAATTTTTTTTAATAAGGCCAATTTAATTTTTGGTCAAAAGGAATAGTTAAATCATTACAAAATCTATTACCTTGGTCAATGGAAACACTTGTTTACCATGGGTTAAATAAAAGAGATAACTGTTGTAATTTCCTAAAAAACGTGTCTAATTTCTATTTTATAGACATATATTGACCCTATATAATATAAATCATTTAAATTTCAAATTTTGGAACCATATGATTATTGTTTTGACCTATATAATAAATTCAGTAATGAAAAAGTCAAAATAGCCCCTTATTTATTTTAATATATATAATGCTTTGTGACTGTGAAGAAAAAAACTAGGTTAGGTAATAAAAATTAATTTTTTTTATCATTCTAATTTATTTCTAATTTTTTTATGAAATTATTACCTTTAAATATTATGCAACACTAACACTTTGGGATCATTAATTCAAGGGAAAATAAAAATATAAATATTTACTTAAATTGATTGAAGTATTGTGTTACAAATAGTTTTCTAAAAATTATTACACTATATGGAAATGAGAATGGTTTTGATTTTAATTATATACTTTTATTTGTATTTATAATTTTAATTTAAATTAATAGTTTCAATATTGGCTTTAACAGAATGTAAAAATAAATAATGATTTATTAATTATGTTAAAATTTCTAAAAATATTTTACTTGTCCATGTGATTTTTAAATAGTTCATAATATCACCAGCTTAAATTTATTGATTCTATTCACTTTTATAATATGTTTAATTGCACATAAAGTGTAAAATTTATAATAACATGGTAATTTATTAAAAATGTTTAAATGTTTTCAAGAATATAACATCAAAAATTTCACATAATACATGAAAACGTTTTATTGAATGAGTGAATTTAAACCGAAAGCATCTTATTCGTGAAAATTTTCTATTTATATGAATTTTAAAATTAAATTTTTTTATATTAGTTTAATGAACTAAAAAATTCCATGAGTTCCCCTCCCCTATCATACTAAAGGGGAACTCCTCTCCTCTTTCTATCACACTTCAAAATCCATTTGGGTCAACCAGTACATTCCAAAATCTCCTCCATACATCCCTCTCCATGTCTTAGAGTCCGTATTGATTGGATAATTCTAACCAAAGTTATCTGAGGGTTTAATTAAGATGAGGTTTTCCATATAATAGGACTATAACAAAAACACATGAAATGTCGAGAATAAGGTATGGACCATTATTTTAAAAAGTAATCTTTTAATGATTTTCCAACTCTTTTTCTTCAATTTCAATACTTTTATAACTATTTTGTGGTCATTTTTTTATTAAAATTAATGTATAATAATTTATATTATGTTTTCTCATTGAATTAAATTGAATCTTTTTGAAAGTGAATATTTTTAGGTATTTTATATAAAATGTGTTAAGATTCCTAAAAATAGTCCAAAGGAATGTTTAATTTTAATATATAAAGATACAATAGATTTTACTTCCCTCGGAACCAATAATTTTATTCTATAAAATCATTCAGGTTTTATTTATAGAAAATATCTCATTCAATATTTTTAGGTATTTTTTAAAATTATTTTTTAACGATAATATTGATTTGATAACAGAAACTATTTTTCATTGGGTTTAATAGAGTTTTTCAAGGGTTTTATGATGATATTATTGATGATTAAAATATTTTATTCACAATATGGTACATGAAAATATATCAATAAAGAAATATTGTGATCTTGATAGAGCTTACATGATGGGTACACCTAGATAGCTATGGGTGAGCTCGATACAGGCTATATGGTTGGTGTGCCCAGATAGTTCCATGTGAGGCCATTATAGCTTATATTGATGGTGAACCTATAAAAAGATCTAAAATATTTTTTAATTCCTCTTGTATTAATATGAATTAGTGTTGAATTACTAAATGGTTTATTCCATGTATATAACAATACTCCAGTTATTTATGAGAGGGGATTAAAATGGGTTATTAATTTGATGATCTTTTTTTAAATAAAGGTCTCAATTTTATTGATATTTGGGTTTAAAGTATTATTTTGAGAATATATTATTTTAATTTGGAAATTATTTATTTCAATCTATCAAAGGAGATTTAGTCAAAGGTCATGATTTTTTGGGTTATTTTTGTTTTTACATGACTAATGATTCTGTTTCTTTTTATTCCCTTCAAGAAGATATTTGTTCTCAACCTACTGTTTAAAAAAAATCACTTGTTTTAACGATTGAAAATAGAATAAAATAAGTAATTTTGAATTTAATTATAGTTTTTCATGAAAATAAAACATTTTTTAATATCAATTCTTTATATGATGAAAAACATTTATACTAATAATTTGATCCCACTTCGTAATTTATTGTTTTGTTTTGTATGTGTTAAAGCATAATTATCTAAAAATGTAAACCTAAAATTATAAAAAGGTATATTAAAAAGTTAATTCTTGTTTCAATTCAATATAATATGTAATACATAGGCCTAGTTCCTCATAACCCACTCAAAGAAACCACCTCCTACATGGGTCAAAAAACTGAATCCTCATCATAAAACAGATTGTGATCGGAATATTGATTTAGAATGATAAAATGCTATTATTTTGGGAGATTCAAGAGATAGTTGAGACACACCATGATGAAAAGATAATATCTTAGGATCCAACTCAATTAGTACATAGAAACCATAAAATATTCTTATTTGATTAATGTATCAATTATTTCCCAGTGACAAGTTTCCACATGTGCCAAGTCAACATGTCGGCTATCTGAGTGCAGGTGAATGGATACATTTTCCATTTCACCAACACTGGGTTCCATTTCATGACGCCAGACCATGAGAAACTCTTACACTTTTTACCATGTTTTTATACCAACCATCACATATATGAAATATACAAACCCTATTCATATGATGACCTCCTATAATTACAAATTCGGTTGAATTGACATAAGAGTGCCCACCTTTCTAGATGTATAAAGATAATGATGACCTAAGAACACATCAAATAGGATTAGGTAAGGCGACTAGCACTGAGTAGGAACATACCACACATGGTAATTCTTATCCTAATTCACCTGTACACATGAAAACATATTTATACACTATTATATCGTACAATGGTAAAAAACTCATACAAAGAATTCCTAAAAAACTATCCCACATTAGAATACAATAAATAGTAGCAAAAATATAAACAGACAAATTAAATTTTAATAAAACATAAAATTAACCCAACATACAATAAACATTAGGGAATCTACCCAAAATAATTTCTTGGACCCATTTAAGGTCATTCTAGCAAAACTACACTTCACCAGTAGTTGATCCTACAAGAATAGAAAAACAACGACATATTGTATACATATGAAATCAAAAGTGTGGGAATAACCCATGTTTTGGTGATTATATAGATGCCTAATAGTGTCCCTTTTGATCAATAGACATAATGAATCAAGGGAGTTGTAGCATCATCATCACAAAGGTATTTCAAAAATAAAGTGAGACATAATAAACATAAGAAATTGCCAGAAATTCACAATGGTAGATACTAATTCACAAGGTGGGGTGTCATTGTAACTACCATCGTAGGAAACTAATAGAGGCTTAATGAGAAATCATCTATGAGAAGTCACTCAAAAAGTATTTCCATCATTAATTTCACTCAACTGAGATGTCTCACTCATCAGTTCTTACTATATTGATTACACTCACCTGAGATAACCTGCCTTTTGGATCATAAATTGAAGAAGACCAAAATAAATAAGAGGGATCATCCAAGATACACTCTTGATCTGACTAAAAACCATTAATGTAAAATAGATATTTATAAATAGATAGGTGATCTCACAAAGATCATATGGGGGATTCCTTACCAAACCCTAAGTAAGACATCTAAAATGGAGAGTTCATACCCTCTAAAGTTAGTATAAGATTCCTGAACAATATTATGTAAGTGTGATTATTGAAGATCACACCCCATGACACATTAAAGAATAGTAATATATTATTTGGGACTATTACCATATATGAGATCACTAATATGACAATAATTATGTGATTCCTCTCTATAACTTCATAGGGATGGACCAAGTGAATGCACCCACCCTGAAAAAGTTATTGGTAACTCATCAATGCTCATACCATAGATGGTTCTATAAGAAAGGAAAAAAAACATTCCCTTAATGTATTTCATATCATGTCCCATGGGGTATATGGTGTGTCACTCAAATTTTGGTAATTCTTATGTATCTACATCTCACATGGAATGTTTTTTTCCAAAATACACAATATGTAAACTATGGTTATACGAAATGTAGAGGCCAGTATGGAACTTGGTGTTACTTTTGAAATAGATCATGTTATATAGGATATGAACAAGTATGAAGTTCATGCCTATTTATATAGGCCCAGTTTGAGTATGTTCTGAAATACGCGGGGTCTACTCTATATCAAATGTATTATATGATCCTGGCCAACACTCAGTGTGTATCTTCCATCCACTCATATGTACTTTCTGAAGTAAAAGCTATATGACCCGACACACACCATGTGGAAGTTCACAGCCTCTTAGTAATGTACTCTATATACACATTGAACCATTCTCTAAGGGTTACACAACATGTTATCCAACTCACACCCCAGGTATAAATACATGGATTCCTGGATGTGTAATCCATGTATATGCTATGAATTTTGGACAATTCTCATATAATTTTTGGGACACCACATGATATGTGATACTTAAGTCAATTTATAAACCCAAGATGACACAAATTGGTGAAAATAGAATATTTTTTCATGAAATACACTTATTTATGTCATGATTTTTCTAAAACATGTTCATGTTGAAGTAATCACACCTATACTTCCATCACCACAAATTTCACCATGAATAATGCATATAGATCATGGATATGGGGTTGAATATACATGAGTTGTCTCTAATAGTCATATTTTAGCCACCTACTCACTTGAATAATGACTCATGTCATACAACACATCCAAAATGCCAAAAAATGGTTGAATAAAACATGATATGATCTTAAATCATCATATGTCACCAACATACATTGAGAGTTCACTCAATCTAAATTTTGAACCCGTGGTAGTAATAAGTTACTCTAAAAAAATTTGTTCAATGAATTTTAATTGTGTATTTGTTTAATTTCCATCCATGTGGAATAACCATGATGATTGTTTGATAAATTATGGAACAAAAGTACAAAAAACATGATGAGTGAACCTTGAACATTATTTGGGTTGAACTAAATTTTTTGATGTGGAAAACATCAATAAAATATAATATAATAATATGGGATCAAAAATTATTATCAATTATAATACCCATGAAGATAAAAAATAATTTTAAATCCACACGACAACCAGAGATTTAATCTTATAAGGGATAGATTAATGTTCGATTATGAAATGTTAATAAGGGGATTAATCCATACTAAATAATTCCCTATATTAGGTTTGGATCAATCACTGATTAATAACTATTGTTCTTGGTTTCCATTGGCAAGATCAAATAACTCCATCAATTGGGATGATCCTCAGTGTACTCGGATCATCGAACCATGACCTCATGGTCATATTCCAACGCATTCACCATGATATTTCTTCATCCACTAATACCCTATAGGTTTATATGGATAACACTAGGTATTTATCAAAAAATGTATTTATATAGAGGTTTCATTTGAATTTATAAGATAAATTACTATTAAATTTAATAATTAATGTACTTCATTTAAACCTTCCATGAAATAGCTCTATATAATTTAATAATTCCATGATGAATTATTTCTCACATAGGGTAAAACAAACTTTCCATATTTAATGGTGGTCACAAGTTTTTGATCTGATAAAAAAATTAATAAGATATTCCATTATTTCTGAATTATTGTTCCCTTGTGATTTAATATATCTAATAAATTAAATATATCTATACTAAGGATATATGGACCCTATAATTCCACAAATACTTAATTCCACAGTTCAAAGATATTCATAAAAATATTATATTGTCTTAAATAATAATTTCTTGTTCATTACATGAATTATATTCATCATAATAAGTAAAACCATTACTCATACAACCTTGATAATATTCTTATTGATATTTCTTCATAATAAATTGATTTTCACAATTCCCATACAATCAACATTCAAAATATTTCAACAGATATGATTCCATAAGGAAACTATTATTTTCATCTATTTCATTAACTGATCTATACATTTTACCTGGGAAATAAATTTCTCTATAACCTCTATTTCCACACACAAAACATCGTTCTATTACATTAAGACATTTCCCTTTGTTCTTTTACACACATTCTTGACATGATGGATAATGAATCCTCTTTCATCCATTATCATCATGAAATACCTTTTAAAAATTATTTTTAAATTCATATACTCACAAATATTTGGGTAGTTAATCATATAATAAGATATCTAGTTAGAAAACAAATTAAATTATATTCCATATTCCATCACATTTAGTTTCTACTAAGGATAATAATTTCATTTTCCATCGAATTAAATACTAATATTGTTACTTATTCATATATCCATTGATATAAACAATAAATATTAGAATGAAAGAAAATATATAATTGTCTAGAACCCACACTCCAAAATCCAACATTTAAATAAAAAACATTATATATTGGATGCGATACAGATAATGATGAACCAATATTCACTACCAATAACATACAATATCAAAATTAGAATATTGTATTAGTTAAATTATCAATGTCCACTTAGGTTTATAGCATTAGTGGATTAGGAAAAAATGTTATCATCGTCGATTAAAAAAACAACTACTTCATAACGACGGTCACTATATCCCACTATAACCATCTTTTTATATTCCACATTAAGTCAACATAATCATCTTAGTGAAACCCTTATAGACATGGTTTGATCAACATCAGTTTTTATATAATAGGGGAAATGAAATATTAGAACGGCGATGTCAAATTTTTAGTAAGGGTAAATGTAATAACAAAATTGAATTTTACCAAGGTTCTTAATAAGAGCATAAGGTTACGATGAAATAATCAATGTGGATGTGTATAACATAAGAATATTCATACCCACTAGTACTTGGATAATTATAAATGAAAAAAGGAATACAAATTTAATAAACAAAAATCATAATAATCCATAGTAATATGTCATGTGATAACAATATTCGTCATAAGAAACACTATAGACCAATATTATTAATTGAAAAAACATAATGGTATCTTAGAAAATTATATTCACATAAACTTTTAAAAATTTAATAATAAAAATTGTGGACTTCTATACCTAGAGTACCAAATTCATTGGAGTGCTATGATGGACCCAACCATCCATGTTTTTTCATGGAACTACACATCATTGGATAACAACAATACCACCTATCCTTAGTTTATAAATAAACCAGACATTCATGGTTTATATCAGAACCACGCATCATTATAAAAATATTCCATGAACTGATTCATGAATAATGTATATAAAATTTTTTTTTCATTAAAAATTCATTAAAATAACAATTATCATTTATATAAAATTATTAACTTGTGGTATATAAACATGTTCCATGAAAAGATATTTTAAACACGATTATCCAATGGAAAAGAAATGATTTCCATAATAATCCCTTAGAAATAGGATTAACACATAGAATAGAAATAAAGCCTATAAAAATATAATTGAAATAATTTTTACCAAAGGAAATTAAATGGGTTCCATAACAGTATTTTTGATACATGATTTACATATGTAATATAAATGGGTTCCACAATTATATATTTGAAACATGAATAAACTATAGATAGGAAACAAGTTCCATAACAATCTATTTGAAATAATCATAATCAATCTAAATAATGAATGAACATGGGAGAATTAAAATATATCCTCATTGGAGAATAAGTAATAACATGTGTTTTTGACATATATGAATGGAAATACCATTAAAATATCCATACAAACATTTTCTGTGAAAATAACATTTTAATGTTTTAAAATAAATTTTAAAAACACAAAATTAAAAAAAATATTGTTTAAATAATTGTTATTAAAAAATAATGAAATATATAAAAGAATATTAAGGGAAAAAATAATGTACAAGATGGTGGGAAAATCTATTCATTTCATCAATGTTAAATATAATTATTCTTTTCAAAACACTTTGAAAAATTGAGTCAAAATATCCCCATTAAAGAAAAGACATGAAATATAATTTCAAAACCATTTTAAAGAAGTTAAAATATCATCTATGATGAATTTAGAAACATAATTGATTTTTATATATAATAATTAATAAATATATTTACAAAACAATGATATGGAAGAGAATGATGCCAATTAAAAAATCAGAATACAATATTGGTATCAATTTCAAATGAATTTCAAGATGATTACTCAAAAAAAGTTGTATGAAAATATACAATTTGAATCATATTAATTACCAGTAAATATAATAATAGATTTGGTTTATGAAAATAATGTCCAATCATTTCATCCAAATGAAACATGAACATATACAATCCCTAAATAATGGAGATTGTGACATAAAGCCTTGGGAAATTTGGTAACTCTTCAATCAAAATATCCATGACTGTATAATATAAAATGATAAATTAAATATTAGGAATGTAATGATTTTAATGGAATAATAGTTTATTTGAATGTATGTACACCATATAAAATAAATTATGTTCATACAATATAATATGTCCTAACGTAAGTTATTTGAGATGAAATCCATTATGGATATTGTAATATCTGTATCAAAACAACACGAGATAGAGACCTAATATATATTTTTAAATACAAATAATTTCCATGAATAGAATCATAAAATAAATTAACAAGAATTATATATACCACATTACAAAAAATAACCGGTTAATATTCAATATGACTCGCATAAATAACATTAAGATGCGAAAAACCATTACCTCAAGTCCACAAATTCCATGCATGTACTTTTACAAAATTATATTAATCTAATATCAATTATTTAATTTTTTAACAAAAAAAATATAGGATAAAAAATCTGTAGTTAAATAATTTATTTTCTTACCCTGTAATGACATATTTGAATACTTAATCAGTTAAGTCTATGACTAGTGTTTTGAGGACATTCAGTTCATTGTTTCATAATAGATTCTATGTGTTGATCATGGTCAAAGGGATCATTATTTCAGAATCTATAGAATAAAAATTATTATACAATTTTAATAATTAATCATCAATTAATATTTAAAATAAACAACAGAATATGGTAATGAAAAATTAACTATGTTATGATCATCGAGATTATAGGTCATACATATTCATGGGTATCGATTCCATTACTAAATTATCATCTTGGTAAGAAGGTATGTATTATATTATATTTAAAAATTTTAATAATATCAAAAATTAAATTTCAATTTTTTTAAATATAATCATATATATCATTCTTGTGTTATAGTGGTGAAACAATTATCACATCGCATCATAGAGGGGGTAGTATATTTATCAGTATAAGAAATTGTATGATATATTATATCTGAATAAGGATAAATATTTATATTAGAGAATTATTATGTATTTTATATTAGATATAATCAATAAAACTATACTATTACCTTCTATGTAAATCACAATTTCATAACAAAGAACATCTATTCATGAGGTGGTAGTCTACTATACACACAAGCGATGATATTTTATCCCAAATTGAATGGAATGTAAACAAATTAATATGATATATAATGAATAATTAAATATAAATACTATAAAAATATTATATATATATATATACTTTAAATAAATCATTAAAAAAAATCTATGAGAGACTTTGACGGGAAATAAATGATATTTATTTTGTGAGGTGGTAGTCCACTTTAAACATGAATGATGTTTTCATATCATATTTGATAGAATTTAAGATGTATTTAGGTTATTAAATAAATTAAATAACATATTATTATATAAAAGATAATTTTTTATCATATAATAATTTTTTAAGAATATTTTATTCATTTGAATAAGAAATCAAATAAAATAACATAGTTAGGAATTTGAAATTTTATTAGAAAACCACTTTATGAATATACATAAAGTATTAATAGAATAGATTTATGATATAAAAAAATGAATATTAGATGAGGGGATGGATGTTGTGAATTAATATTTGGGGTTATTTTCATAAGAAAAATGATTTGAAGGTGTGGCCTTTTATAACTAAGGTGAGTGTCACGATTTTTATTTTTGAAAAGATAAATATTTACCTGCATTTTTTCAAATGAAAAAGGGTAAAAAATAAATTATTCAAGATCCTAAGACATGGGTGTAAATATTTCCATAAAAAGTTTATATTCAAGACTTTAATTCATTATAATGATTTTCTGTAACGTCCTGATTCCGGGTGCCGCCTAAAGGTGACCCATACCCGGTTGGTCACATGGCCTCAAGCACATTTCAATAAACGCACCAACCGAAGATCAAATCAGAGAACGAATGAAAGATATGTGGCTCATAGATTATTTATCCATACGCCGCTCTGTTTTTTGACACACAGGAAGAATAATATGTTACTATGGATTAGACGCGACCCCGGTCTCATTTATCAATTAAAAGAAGAATTACATGGCATGTTCATATAATGTACACGACGTGTACATGCCTCTACCAGCCCACAATTTAGTTGGTCTCTATGTCATCTAACATGTCCATGTATTGGCTGTTAGATGGGAATTACACTTATTACCTTGGCAACCTGGTGCATAGAGTGTAACCCCAAGTACACGACGTGTACGACTAATATTTCAAAAAAATACCCTATTTCTCAAAAACACCTAAAAACAAGATCCATACCTAAAAGGAAGATCCATGTTCTTACAAACATTCCCCTATAAATAAATTCATCCCCAAATTTCTCTAACAAAGTGGTGGGGAAGAATTCTCCAAAAGCATCAGCAACTATGATCGCTCATCGGTCTCCCTCCCCAATGTATCGTCTTGCACTCGGCCATGCTGCCAAAACACCCATACCAGAGGAACATACCATCCACGGAGAACCCTCACGCTGCGATCAACAATACAGACATGATGTTTCTCAAATTATATGTCCCCCTCCAAATCAAATTCCTCGGGATGAAAAACATGAGATGGTTCTGAGAAGTAACTTCATAGCTGAGAAACGTGGAAGACATCGTGCATAGTCCAGTACCCCTGAGCTAATGTCAACCGATAAAAAAGTGGCCTGACTCTCTCAAAAACCTCAAACGGCTCGACGTATCTTGGTGAAAGCTTCCCCAGTCTCATAATACTTCTCTATCACAACCTTGGAGTGACATGAAAGAAAACCTGATCTCTGACCTCGAACCCCAGAGGTTGTCTATGTCGATCAATATAATACTTCTACCGTAAGTATTCAATATCCAGTCTCTTTTGAATCAACTCCACCTACTATATGGTCTCCTAGACCAGAAGAGATCCCAGTTTAGCTTCCAATCATTCCTCTAACCAACATAGGGGTGATTGGAATGCCCTACCGTACAAAGCCTCATAAGGATCCATCTGAATAGTTTTCTAAAAACTTTTATTGTAGGAAAAGGCCATTAGAGTTATGTTCTTCTACCATGAACATAAAAAATTTAAGATTTGTGCTCGAAGAGTGTCCCCCAACACCTGAATCATGTGCTGATACTTGCCATCTATTTGTGGATAGTAATTTGTACTCATATGTACTTGTGTACCCAAAGCCCTTTGTAGTCCCTGTCAGACACGAGAAGTAAACCAGACATCTTCATCTAGAATGATAGAGCATGGAACCCCATAAAAACGTACAATCTCTCAGATGTAAAAGCTTCCAAAAACATTAACAATGAAGGTATCTTTGATCAGTATGAATTGTGAAACCTTTTTCAGTCTGTCAATGACAACCCAAACTATATCATTTCCTCAAAGAGACCTTAGTAAACCTGTCACAAAATCAATCACAACATCCTTCCTCTTCCACTCGGGAATGGGAAACTGCTATAAAAGTCCTTTTGACCAATGATTCTCTACCTTAACCTATTAATAGGTGGAACATATCATCACAAACCCATCAAAATCCCTCTTCATACCTAGACACCAATAATGATGGTGTAGATCTTGATACATCTTGGTGACAGCAGGATGAACAACCCAAACTGAGTAATGAAAATCCCGCAAAAGCTCCTCACGTATGTCTGTTGACACCCATACACGTCTTTGGAAGTGCAAGATATCATCCAATCCTATGGTCAATCCAGGAGTAGGATCCTCACCTGACACAGTCTCCCATAGGAAAAGGCCTTCAGGGTCTAATAACTACCTCATTCTCACCCAATCTAGTAGAGTAGAGGTAATATCTATAGAAGGTGAAAATTATGCTCCTGTCTATCGTGAAACGAAAAATTTATCTTATAGAATAGATCCATAAGCTACCACTCACTGATGGCCTCCTAAACTACTTTTATCTTACTTCTCTTGCTCAACACATTATCCATTTCATTTCCATTCTTAGGTGTATAGGAAAGATCAAAGTTAAAGGACTGGAGGTACTCAACACACATTCGTTGTCTCAAATTCAGATCATGTTGAGTAAAGATATATTTGTAAATTTTTTGTTCATTGAAAACCATAAAATTATCCCCCAAAATTTAACTTCCCCAACAGCGTATAGCATGCACAACTGTAGCTAACTCAATATCATTCGTCGGGTAATTCCTCTCATGTGGCCTCAATAGTGGAAACCTGTACGCAATGACTCCACCAATCGACAAAATCACTACACCCATCCTGATACCTAATTCATCGTAGTAAATAGTATAACTCTTTCCAGGATCTGGTAAGATTAGTTTCAGTGCGAAATTCAACCTCCCCTTCCGCTCTTGAAAGGCTGAATCGAATGATTCTGTCCACAGGTACTTCACACCCTTCTTAGTCAGGCCCATCAGTGGTACTACTAAGCATGAAAAGTCTTGTATAAAGAACTTGTAGTAACCAGATAGCCAAAAAAACTCTATAACTCAAATAAATTCTTCAGATTATTCTAGGAAACTAATGCTCTCACTTTCTCTGGGTCTACTGTTACTCATATCTCTCAGATAACATGACGTAAGAAGTGAATCTCGTCCATCCAAAAGTTGAATTTCAAGATCTTAACATGTAACTGATACTCTCTCAGTGTACTGAAAATGATCTTAAGATGTATGGCATGGTTGTGTTGAGCATGAGTGTACACTAAGATATATTCCAAAAAATCCACTACAAATGAGTCCAAGTAAGGATGGAACACTCAGTTCATTAGTGACATGAAAATTACCGGCATGTTCGTGAGACCGAACGTCATAACCACGTACTTGTATAGAACATATCTACTCTGAAATGTTATAAGAGTTGTATCTGAAGGTATAACATGCACATGATGATATATAAATCTCAATTCAATCTTTCAGGACACCCAATCTCCTCGAAGCTGATCAAAGATATCATCAATCCTTGGAAAGGGATATCAGTTCTTGACTGTTAACTGGTTCATCTTCCGATAATCCATGACCATTATGATGGTATCATCCTCATTTTTTGCAAATAGGATAGGGAAACCCTAAGGAGACGTACTGGGTCAGATGAAACCCCTTTCCTACAACTCCTATAACTGGTTCTTGTGCTCCTGAAACTCTATTGTAGCCATCCTATAAGGAGGAATTGACACTGGTTCTTCCCATGGAACAAGCTCAATAGAAATGACTAACTCTAACTCAGGATGAAAACTTGAAAAGTCATCTCGGAAAACATCCCTTAATTGATTGACCACTAAAGGAATGTCCATCTGTGAAGTCCCTTGGTCATCCAGATACAGACTAGAAATCAGGGCTGTGACACCTCCCAAACCATGATGCTTCTGTCCATCTCTACTCCCCTTGACATCCCATTCACCCTTATGTAGAAACAATCCAGCCTCTGCTGACATAAGACTCACCCTATAAAGATATTAGTCGATAAGAGCTGGGAAGGTAACTAACCAATACATTCTGAGAATGATGTCATAGAACTTCATCTCTAACACATAAAGGTCCCTTAGGAAGTGACACACACCAACCTCAAGAGGGGACACCACGCACTGACTCACATTATCCATTCTAATCCCCAACAGAGTTTCCTACATCAAGATATTAGCATAAGTAAAGATAAAAATCCCACGTCTTTCCAAAAATGGCACAAATATAAAGCTATGGGAAGTACCTCTATCGAAGAGGGTAGAAACTAAAACCGAGGCAACCGAAATTGTACCTCTAACCGTAGAGGGTTCGGGATCCTACTCCACCTGGATCTTCTCTAGTGAAAAAGCATAACATGTACCATGCCCCTATGAAGCTATATGAGATCCCTTAGCTAATCCACCTTATTGCTATAGAAAACCCTCTGTCTGACCACTATGACCATGACCACCTCCTCGGCCAGAACAACCTATAGAACTCCAGCCCCCATTTTGATGTGAGACTGTTGGTCCTACTCCGATACGAGAAGTCAAAATAGATCCTCCCTCACTAGCTGGTGGAAGGAGGGAATTGAAGAAACAATGAATATTTCCCATATTTTGGCAAGATCGCCACTCAACTGGGTCACTTAGGAACTGAGTTTTCTTATGTCCTCTCTTTCCGCACTGGTAGGACACCACCTGGCTACCAAAAGTATAATCCAAACTACTTAGATCTCCATGCATAAACTCTGTATGATGCATCATTATATCAGTTATATGAGTGATAAATCTAGATGCTGAAACAGTTGGCCCGCAAATCTTGATTCCCTCAGGATACACTTGGTGATCTATGCATGGTTGACTATAGAAGATTTGGAAGTCAACATGAAGATTTTATCATGGGATCAGATGTCATGTCGAATGCCATCCTCAAAATTCCTTGTTATAATTAACACATCACCACACAAAATGGGTGTGATGTTCTGCATCTCTATTATGTAAGAAGAATACTCCATGACTGAGAGAGTACCTTGCTCCAAACTCATTAAATCTCCATCTTGGTCAGCCCTCAAGGTCTCCGAGTAGAAGTAGTCATAGAAGGAATGCTGGAACTCATCGCAAGACATAAACCACAAGAATACCACTTGTGATATCACATCTCAACATCTTTTAGAGGAATCACACCCCAAGTACATAAATAGCTTCACCCTTTTTTCTGAGGCGTCTCAAGATGCTCGAAGATAGACAATATGGCTTCCAACCATCACTCTGCAACAAGACCTCCATCCCCCTGAGAAGGTGGGAGGATGCTACTGGTAAAATCCCCACATCAATTCAGCCATAGAAGGGGCAGGATGTAGTGCCCTCTAGAAGGTCTTCATCATCCTAATTAATCCTTCTTGGAACTATGCATCAACACCCATTTCTGGTATAGTCAATGGTGCCAAAATGGGCACAATAGGAGGATTGGATGGTAGTCCATGATCTACCATTTCTGGTGTCTTCTTGTTTCCCTATATATGGCCTATAACTAGAGGAAATATAGGTGGCGTGACTCTGCAAGGTCGAGTGCACACCTCAGTTTCATATTATCAAGGACGAATACTTTCAAGTGAAATAAATGAGTAGGAGAAGAAAACAAACATGTTTTACAAAACAGGGGGACACGACGTGTATAACCCCTACACAGTGTGTTCCCTTAGAATTTAACATGGTGTTTAACTCTGCCACACCGGGTCGAGTAACACCCACACACATGGAATGTTCTCCTTGAGACACCATGTGCACTTGAATATTTTCCCCCTTCCCGAGTTCCTCTACACAGCTAAACAAACAGTTCTTTCATAGGTAGAACTACATGGAATATTCACACTAGACACGACGTGTACCACTTATGTTCTAACAACCCATGTCATTAGTCACATGGATGGATACCTGGAATCTACCACACGAAGTGTACTACCAGTACACAACGTGTTTCACTAAACATTTCATGACCCCGAGTCTCTTCCGACACAACCAATCACACGATCAAGGATGACACGGCATGTACATACAATACACAATGTGTACTAAGGGAAAACATTTTCATCCCAATGAAAAGGATACATGGAATTTATTTATCATCACACAATGTGTATTCTGGGTTTTCTGGATAGTAAGCCTCAAAATATACTCCGTAACCCCATAAAACTAAAAACGTTGTCGAAGGATTGAAAAATTCCAACCAGTGAGATCCCATAGTCCAACGAATAAATTTTTGTAATCCTTATTATCATCTTAACTTGACAAAATTCAAATAATGTTCATATATGATCCACCAAATTCTGATACAAGAGGGCCCATAACACCTCAAGAACAAAACATTGTCATCCATACAAAAGGAACTTTAAATTTCACAATATCCTATCAAAATAGAAAGTATTCGGTCACAAATGCTATCACAACAACATAAATATCTAGAATAACATATATCACAACAACATGAAATTAGTAATACATCCTAGATGTCATGAAAAAAATCATGACATGTGATCTCTATCAAGTGCTTATATGATGCATGAGATGGAATACCCTCATATCATTGGGTATCAACCGAAATATAACCTCAATAAAATCAATGATAATAGAAAAAATCATGTGAATAACCCAATTATGAAATCAAATCAACTGTAAAAATCGAAAAAACTAGAAAAAATTGATATATTCAAGGTAACTTGGCTTTTCCCTATACATAGGTAAGCTACTCCCAGGAACAAATTATTAACAATGACCAATTCCTTCCTACCCCTGTCTATATGCTCCAAATAGTAAGAAAATGAAGAAAGGAAACTTCTTTGATACCACTTTGTAATGTCTTAGTTCCGGGTGCCGCACAAAGGTGCCCCATAACTTATTGGTTACATGGCTTCAAGCACATTTCACTGAACACGAAAGGCTGCTGACTAGTAGCAAGGGACTTGAGTTTGATCGTGGGGAAACCATGACCTCAGTGAAAGATTATACACAAAAGAATAAGAAATAACAAATTGGAGTGGAAGAAATAATACCATACAACAAGTAAACAGATGAAGAATGAATGTAAATAGAAAACTAGAGAAGATATATAAATGATGAATGTTACATATGTCTAGGAAAACATCCAAACAAGTCATGATGATGAAAATATAGTACTAATCCAAAGTACAAAGTAAATTAAAAAACTCTATAGAATTGGAAGCCTCATATTGGTCCCATTATCTCAAACTCCACATCAATCAAGTACTTGAGGAAGAAGGGATCCTTCAATTATCTACACCTATAACAATATAACTAGTTTGGGTCCAAAAGCATGACCCAAACAAGGTGTGACAAAAATAGCAGTAGGCATCCACTATAGGTTTTGTGCCTAACTGTCAGTGAGTATATATATCAGGTAATAAAGGACACACAATAGAGAAACTAGGATTACAAAATTTAACTGAATCCAATTGTTTCCATTTACATTCATTCACATTTATTGTTCAATAATTAATCAAGTAAGTATCACAAACAGGTATCTCAGAATATTACCTAATAGAACCGAATCCAAGATTTTAATTTTTCTTGGAAGATGAATCACTACATCAAATATTTACATTAATCCTCTATGTAGTTCACACGGTCTAACCCCACTGGCCAAATGATTCAATAAATAAAAAAGTCACTCTGAGGAAGTATTCACTGTCAATTCTCCCTATGGTATTTCCAAAACAACTACAGACACTTTGGAGAATCACTCAATGCCAATTCCCCATGTTGTCTCGTAACATAAACTATAAAAACTCTAAGAGAGAACTCACTATCAATCCCCCATGCTGTCTCAAAGCGTGAATTATAACAGACACTCTGAGGATGCACTCAACATCAATTACTCATTGTAGTCTCACTACAAAAGGTTCTCATAGCCCTTTACAATTCAATCGTGCATGAACGATATCAAGAAACCCAAAGTAATCTCAACTACTACATGGATAAAAAATTCCAATGCATATCATAAGAATTTAACAAGAAGCAACACTCGTACAGTTCCATCATATAAATCAAGTTAAGGAAATAAGGTATGCCTCATAGGCAACTTAGACCAAATGACCCTAAACATTAAAACAAGTAAACACACCCATGAGTTTTTCTTTAAACATGAAATTTCACATAATATCACATCAATCAATCCTTAATCCAAAAATCAATCTAATGTAGATAAAACATGGTTCAATTTAATTAACCTGACATTCTCGAAACATGGGTAATCAACACATTGGTATATAAAACTCAAAGACAAACAATGAAAGGAAACAAATCACCTACCTCGATGTTGTGCGAAGAAAACTCATTAACTTTGGCACTTGAATCATCCTAGAAAATAGTTTATCTATAAAATGCCAAACAATTTCAACCTTGAATAACTGAAGAGAGAGAAGAAATCAAGAAAAGAGCCTCTATAAGAAGGAAAGACTCACTGGTTGGATTCCGACATACCCACCAGAGATCGAATCAGATAATGGATGACATATCAGTGGCTCGGAGAAGAATCAGTTATATGTCATACTATTGTTCCAGACATGAGAATAATAATATGTTTCTGGGGATTAGATGCAACCTTTTTCCAATTTATCAAATAAAAGAAAAAGTACATGGAATGTTCATTTAATGTACATGACCTTTACATGCCTCATCTGGCCCACCCTTTAGATTGTCTCTAGGTTAACTCACACATCCATTTCTCTATCGTTACATGGCCAGTACACAGCTAAACGTGACAGCCTTGTACACGGTGTGTACTCCCAAGTACATGGCGTGTACTTCTAAAATTTCCAAAAAACACCCATTTTCTCCAATACACCCAAAAATAATATCCATACCTAAAATTAAGATCTGGTTTCTTACATTGTGTGTTTAGTTTTACTATAGAAAAATAAATTTTTAACTTAACCATGGTAATTAATTTTTTTTCTCAATTCAATAAGGAAAAAAATTAGTTTAACATATTAGATAATAAAATATTTTCAATCAAAATATGGAATCCATTTTACTAAATTCAATTCATATAAGTGGAAAACAAAAACATAAGACCAAATCCATAGGCATGTTGAAAAATGGGTTTTCATGAAATATATGTTTTAAGAAAATGATTATATCATCTTAACTATAAGATTAATAAAAATAAATTTATGAATATATATTAATATTTATTGACATTTAATATAATTTTTTTAAAAAAATTAAAATTAAAATTTGTTTTTATTAAATAAAATTTATAAATATTATGTAGAATAAAATAATTTTTAGAAAAATTCCATTTTTTAACTGAAAAGAAATCATATAATAAAATCCAATATAAATTTAATTTAAAAGTATTTAAGGGGATTAAATATTACTAATAAATAAATATGTTACCTTAAATAATATTATTTTTTTTATAATTTTAATTCCATCTTATTACATAAAAGAAAAGTGTTTTTTTACAAAATTTCTTTTTTTACTCTTCACTAAAAAATTAATGTATTTCGAAAAATATAAAATATTTTCCAAAATAAAATTTTAAAATTATGATTTCAAAAATGAAATTATTTTTATAGAATTCAGTTTAAATTATTTTTAAAAGATATTTATAATATATTTTCATGAAAATAAATAATAAACATTTCTGAAAAAACATTTTTTTGAACAATTAAAACACTTTACTAAAAATTTATTTATAATTTATTAAATATTTATTAATAATTTACATCAGATAAGAAATATATATATCTCTCTCATAATGTAATTTATATTAGTCATACCCACCAATTTAACAGCTAGGTTATAACGATTATATATATCATGGGCCATTTAAGCTCTTTGTTGTGTGTCAAATAAAATATCAAACATAGTTTTATTTTCTAAAATATGGGGTGCTACTCCCCCCCATTTAATAACATTATTCACTATAATTTTATGTTTATCTCATTATTAAATGGTTAGATATTTGAAAACACCACTTCTGGTTTTCCACGTCGTAATTTTTTTTCTTAAAACATCCTCATAATATGAGTGAAATTGATGTATGATGGTCTAAGAGAACAAAACATACTTAGTAGAATAATAGGAGAACACTGGTGTGAAGTGAATATTTTTACTAGGAATGAAATCATAATTCCAAATTAATGGTATTAAGTGATAATGATCATTGATAACTAGAATGTGAGTAATCAATGTTGAAACCCTAACCCTAGTAGCTTATATATGGTTTCTACAATATTAAATTTAAAAAATATATGTGGAATCGTAACCCAAAGGACATGATAGATTAGTTTTTTTGTAATCTAGATACATTCGTGAGTCATAAATTACATTTGAAAAAAATTACAATAGTTTTTTATAACGTCATTATTTCTTCCCGAATATCCTTGCATGTCAAAAATAGTATAATTTACAGATTCCAAGTAATGGAAACATAATTAGGGTGCAATGAAATACTCATTAAGGGTTATGTATAATGAGAGATATCAAGAGTCAATAAAGAATAATAAATACGAAATAATAAATTGATAAACACTCATGTTAATTAAATAACTTGACAACATGAATAGATAATTCATGATCAATATGTAAAGATAAGAAAAGAACATATTTTATTTAATTGGTAATCATATAATTATGTGCATCCAAAGATAATATCAATATGAAAATATCATGGATAATAATAACTAAATTTTTCATAAAGGAAATTTCATGTTCCAAGAACAAGATAACTATACCATAAATACAATTCACCATATGTTTTAATATAAATTTTTAAAAACTGATCTGATTAGGCCAACTATACTTCTATTATCAATACTATTCACAATACATTTTAATACTACTTGGTAAAAAGTCAGTGGTTTTGGCCAACTGATTTCTCTCACGAGGCCTATCAGTTCATTTAAGGTTTATTTATACTAGGAACCAAAACTAATCTCACGTAAAATGACTTCATTATATATAAATTAATCAATTTAATTCATGAATCAATTTTCCTTATCACCAAATATTATAATTGAGTAAAGGATATGGATTTACCAATATTTCCCAAGTTAATCAAATAACATTAAAAGTGAGCACTATGTGTAAAACATTGTATACTAATTATGAAATACTAAATTAAATTATGTAATAATTTAGATATTTATTTTAAATCTAATTTATAATGAAATATTATTACAATAATTTGATTGTTTAATGATATTATTGACAATCAATAAATACAGTGACATTGAATACAAAAATTTACCGCTTGGTAATTTTTAAGTAAAATCCCCTTGGATTAAATGATTTAATGTGAAAATAAAAAAACAATGAAGAAAGAATTAATCATAATATTATATTTAAAAAAATTATATAAACCACATAAAAGTGAAGTGGGTCATAATAACAAATAAGTCTCAATGAAATGTAAATTGTGACGAAATCCATTAATTCATACTTCACTGGGTTAAAAAAGTTTTTAAACTCTTATATTGTGGTATTAAAAAAGATAATAAATTATACAAGAAATATATTTATATTGATAATATCATTTATTTTCTTATAATATCTTATCACCTGTTTATTAATAATCATTCACCTTTTTATGGTTTTGAGCGTTAATTTCATTGTTTTCTAATGAATGTATAATCATGAACGATCAAGTTATTTACCATATTTTTTAGATATATAATCTTTATAATAACAATATTACATAATGTTTTTATTTTTATATAAATTTTAATTATAAAATCAATCATGAATGATGGTTTTGAATAATGAATCGTTTTACGATCATGGAGACGGTATGTTGTACATATGCATGAGTAACCTTTCAATTTTTTTATGATTAGTATTTGAAGGATGTAAGTAATATCTTACCATTAAGTAATGATAATAATATCATATAAATTATATTATTTCTTAATATTTAGTTATATATGTCATGTATGTGGTGCGGTGATGAATATAGAGTCACATCGCTTTGGGAAGGCGGTGGTCCACACGCACACGAACGATGTTCTCATCTTCGAGTGAGTGAAAAGGTAGGAGATAATATTATATCCTAATAATGATAAATATTTCATTTAAATCATAATTATGAAACTAATGTGACATATAATCATTAGCGTTTCTATTATCACCATCCATGTAATGCATTAGTGAAAAATGAATCATATCTCTTCACGAGGCAGAAGTCCACCGTACAAACGAATGATGTCATCGTATCCCCTAAGAAATGAGATGTTTAAAATATATATATTATATAATGAATACATTGGTATAATAATATTATGAAAATAAGACATATAATTCATATCGATGATCATACCCAACTCTGATAGATGTTAATGGAAAACAAATGACATCAGTTCGGGAGGTGGTAGTCTGATGTACACATAAATGATGATTTCATAATTCGTATGATGTATTTTGAGTTGGTTTTTGGTAAATAACATAACATAAAAAAATATTAGTATATTTAATTTATTTTTTTATAATATCATGATTTTTTAATAAGAATTTATGGGGGTGGATGATGAAATAAAAAACACTCGTTGAAAAACTTTTACCTATTATTTGTGAATCCTTATACGAGTTTCACTAAATCCTTCCAAGGATATATTTATGAAAAAGATAATGATTTGTATATGAAATTTGAGTTTTTGGAAATGTTTTGGTAGGATTTTTTAAAACTGAAATGGTTCGACGGGGTGAAGAAGAGAGGATAGGGTGTGGCCCTTTATAAGTGAGGTGAGTTGCACACTTGTAATGTTTGGAAATGATTCAATAATACTAATGTTTTTATAATGACCAAAGAATACAAAATATGCCATTATTGAAACTAGAAGATATATCCTCTAACTATGTATATAAAACGCATGTAACAAAAAATTTTAGGTCATTATTAACCTATATCTTTTGAGTTTAACAACTCGGTAAATCAACTTTTACCTTAACTATATTAATTAATTTTTACTATTTTCACTAATCATTTTGGTTAAAAAATATGTTGAACATTTAGAAATTAAAAATTTTTGTCATTAAAATTTTTGAATCCATTTCTTCAAATTTAATTCACATAAATGGAAAATTTTAAATTAATATTAATCTCGTAGTCACAATGAGAATGTGGATTTTTAATGTAAACATTTTCGAAATATTAGATAGTTTTTTTTCTAAAACCCCAATATAAAAATGATTATATATAAAATAAAATAATTAGTTGTTAAAAAATTGGGAAACATTATTTAAAAAAAATTCAAATTTGATTTATTCATTTTAATTTATATATAAGAAAATGAATTTTTTAATTAAAGATCTTTATTTTTAACTATTCATAAAAAAAATGAAACAATTAACAAAAAAAATCACCCAAATATAATTTTGATATGATGATTTAAAAAATTTATCTTATTTTTTCAAATTAATTTTTTGAAATAGATAAAAATTAATTTTAAGGTATGTACACAAAGGGCGATTAAATTGCCTTTTAGAAAAATACTTTTTTTTTCAGAAAACATTCATTTGTATTTTAAATAATAATTATTTAATTTATAATATATATATATATATATCAATAATTTTCATATTTTATTTATTAATAGTAGTATGTTCCAAAATAATTATTAGAATATAACTATTATATTCAATAAAAATATTTTAATAACATGTCATGTTCCATTTAAACACAGTGTTGCCTGCAACGCAAGTAGAACATAGTGTTAAATATGACACAAAATAATCATAGTGTTGTATGTAATTAATGATAAACAAAGTATTTCATGAAAATATAGTTTTTTATATTATTGAATTTATAAGTTAATTAATATAACATAATTTTCCAAGGTGTTATATATTTTTATAATCTTGGGGTCGTATGTCACATATTATATTGAATATTATGTTCTTCTATAATAATTTTAGGGTGTTAAATTATCCCCACCATTAATAAATTATTTTCTAAAAATTTAAACATAATCGTGGTAGTAATGGTTTTTATACTTTAACAATCTTTTTATGAAAACCCGCATAATTAAAAGAGTTAATAAAATATCCACTCAATAAGAGAGAAAGGGAAGTAAAAAAGATCATGTAGAATAAAACATCACTAGAATTATGTGTAGAAGAACCTTTGTGGATAGTGAATATGTGTACATGGAAGAAATGTGTAAATAATTATAGAGATTTATTGAGGTCACGGATTTGAAGAATGTGAATTTTCAATGAAATGTTAAGGGACTAAAAACCCTAAATCTATGATGATTTAAATAAAAATTATATCCATATGGTATGATGGTATTTGGATTATATTTTTTTATTATCATTTTACTAGAGTTAAAGGGTTATTTTAGTATATATGAATATAATGAAATATAATTACTTGAAATGATTCATCTTGGTTAGAACAATTTCATCCTTTGGATATTCATTAATCAACTTAAAAATCAACCCCTTAAGAAATTAATATCCAAAAAAACAATTGATTGAAGCACTAAAATTCGATTTTAATTAAACATAATGGCCGTAAATGGGTATAATTACTTTGCATCTATCTATAACCAATTTATAAAAATAATATGTTGAGAAATATTTATCTAATGTTAGGCATTATTCTCTAAACATCAAAATTAACACAATTAGTTCATCATTAATATTTTTTTCAAATCCTTTAACTAAATATTTTCACATATTAACTAGGATATAGAAAAGGCTATTGGTAGGCACTAAACCTTTATAATCCTTCGATAGTGGGTTCACACCCCATGGATTTTCAAGATATGATGGTTTGTCACCCATCATGTGGTTTCTAATTTTTATAAAAAATTGTACTAAAATTCTTATAATATTTCAATGAAATTTGACAGAAATCCTTGAAATAAAATTAAACATTAAATATCCTTTTACTAAGGATTTTAATTCATCTTTTTTCTACCTAATGTCTAATTATGTTACTTACCTTTTATAAAAATGTTATTAATGATAATATAAAACTAAATATTATCAATACATTTAACACACGTCTATAAAATGTAATGGCATTTTTCCTCAAATAAAGTTTTATATTAAAAATATAGTAAACCAATGTGTTGTATTTACATATATTTTTTCAAAAAATATCCTCAATCATGTTATATTAAAACCACAGAATTTTTAAAATCGGTGTTTATGACATTAAAATTATGATCATCCATATAACTATAACCCATGAAGGTATTATAAAATCTAAATATAATCAATACAAATATTAAATTAAAATTCAAAACAATCAATATATTTTTAATTATTATTATTACAAAAACACAATTGGTAAAAATATTTCTATAATTTTAATTTTGAATCACAATGCATAAATACATCATTCATTTATTTTAACATAGGTCCATACTAGTAAATATATCAACCTTTAGATGAAGGAATGGACCTAGATAATTAGCTAATTCACCACATTAATAAAAAATACTATAATGGGATCCCTAGGATGATATTGATTTCCTTCCAATGTAGTCTTCATTATTCTATAGAAATTATATACTTTATTACCTTTCTTTCCAAAAATAAATAATTTTCCCTTTCCTTTGAGGCACCTTTTTAATATAATATACCTTTGGTTTATCATAGTAATTTAATTTTCATTGTCTATTCAAATCCATCATAATAGTTTGCAATGAAAATATGTATTATCCTATGCATATCCCCCGAGAGTATCAAACATGGTGTGTTGTAAGGCTTGTTGCCATTCAACAGCTAACGATCAGGTCAATACCAATGCACCATCTTCAGAGTTACCAATTTTTTAATCTATTATAGAAACATGATACCTATATGATCAAGAACATTCACAAGTTTGTTTAAAAAAATTGGGTACAAATTTATCCAGTTTCAGAAACTATACATCTAATTTTAATGCCACTGACCATATAGGTTTAAACTAATAGGTACAAACAGATATGGGTTAGACAACTTTTTTGTCTAATTAGACATATCGATGCATTATGGGACAATATATATTGTTTCCCACCCATATCTACTTGTCCAATGATTTCCAAAAATTTTAAATAATTGATTTATTTCATGAATCAATATTCCATGTCATCAAATATCTGTATTGATTAAAGTATATAGATTTATCAATATTTCCCCACTTTATTATATAACATTAAATGTAAACACCATATGTAAAAAATTATATATGGTTAATGAACTAATAAAATACATCATGAAATAATATAGATATTTATTATTAATTTAATTTCTAATAAAAATCTATTACATGAAATTTATTATTTCAAAAGAAAGTTAACAATCACAAAATAATGTTAGATTGTACAATAACTTTTACTACTTGGTAGTTATCATGTAAAATATCATTTTATGTTCTGATTAAAATTTCAACATAAAATACCGTTATGTATTAATTAAAAATTAATTTACTTGTCAATGGGGTCTTATATACACCACCTAAAAAGGAATTTATAATTAATCTTAAATAATCCACAATGGTATGTCAATTGGGATGAAATCCCTTACATCACACTTCATTTTGGGTAAAATAATTTAAAATAATGTATAGTGTTTTTAAAAATGTTATTAAATATTAAAAATACCATATTAATATTTATAATATCATATATGATTGTTTTGTAACAGTTATCACACATTTGTTAATAATTATTCATTATTTTTATTGTTTTATGGGTGTCAATTGCCTTTTTCATGTGTCTTTATTCACAAAAGATCCCCCACTTGCACATATTATAAAATTTCATCCTCACCATAATTATAATCATGACACAATTATCATATTAATGCATCGATTCTTATTTTAAAACTAATAATTAATGACTGTGAGGAAAAATTAAGTATCTTATGATCATAGAGATGTCAGGTTATACATACGCATGAGTTACATTCCCATTTTCACCAAAAATTACGTAAAAGTGGTAAGTATTATTTAATAATTTTATTTTAATAATAATATCTGATATAAAATATTTTTCTTTAAATTTACTTTATTATATTATCCGTGTGGTGTGGTGATGAAAAGAAAGTGAAAAAGCTTCATGATGGTGGTTTTCCACACGTACATGAACATGTTATCATCTTGAAGTGAGTGAAGAGTTAATAAAGAATACTATAATTTCATAAGTATTAATATGAAATTAATATAATTACTATTTAATTTATTTCATATATAATCATTAAATTTTTCCTTATCACCATCCATGAAAAGCATTAGTGAAAAAGGAATCACATCACTTCATGAGGCGGTAATCCGTCCAACAAACGAGTGACTCTATCGTATCACCTATGAAAAGGGAATTTAAGGAAATATGTTTTTGATATAAATACTAAATTGGTATAATAATATTATAAATTTAATATATATACTTTATATCCATCATCATAACCAACAATGATAGGTGGTAACCGAAAAATGAATGGCATCGGTTCGCGAGGTGGTAGTCCCCCATACACATGAACGATCATTTTGTTACCCATTTGATGGGTCTTGATGTTGTAATAATTCATTTCATTAACATAAAAAATATAAAATTATTTGGATGATTATGATGTTATTATATCACTATGTTTTAATAATAATTTAATGGTGTTGGGGGATGAAATGTAATAAAAATGTTCATTGTTACCTCTTCTAAAAGAATCTTCCCGAGGTTTAAAAAAATACTTACAAGGAAGGAATTATGCATAAAAAATTATTATAGTATTATAGAAGGTATGTTCATGAGTTATTCAATTATTTCTTAGATTTTCCAAAAATGTTTCATTCTGTGATGAAGAGAGGATAGTTGGTGGACTTTTATAAGTGATATTAGTGGACCACGTGTAATATTTTTAAATGATTCAATAATACACACATTTTTATGTTTTCACAAGATTAAAAAATGTACCAATATAAATAATATAATATATGAGGTCTATATATGTCCAAAATGTGGTGTGGAAATGTTTTTAGGTTATTTTTAACCATTATCTTCTTAGTTTAACACTACTGTAAATAAAGTTTTACCTTCATTGTGGTAATTTTTTTATGATGTTCACAATTATAATTGTTGAAATTTTTATTTAAAATTGATAAATATTATAAATTAGTTTAATTAAAAATCTTTAATCTTCTTTTTAAATTTCAATTCATGTAATCTGAATAAATTAATTTAAAATCAACACCGCAGACGTGACGAGAAATGGGTCTTCAAAAAGAAAATTTTGAAATGTTTAAAATGTGATTATGTCAAAAATAATAATGAAAATTATTAAAATGACATAAATTTAATTATTTTCATATAATTGAACTAATTTTAATTTAAAATAATTAAAAATATAATTTTAAATTATAATTTTTTTAAATGAATGCATGTTTTTAATTATAATTAACTATTTTTCAGTATGCGTCAAAAAAGAGTCTTTTTATAAAAATTCAAAATATTATACATAATATAATATTGATATGATGATTTTAAAACAGAATTATAATTTTTTAAAATAATTTTAATAAAAAAACATAAAATTAATTTACCATTATGTGTGTGAAGAATGATTAAACCGACTTTTATAAAAATATTGTTTTTCAAAAAACATTATTTTTTTTATTTTAAATGACGCATATTTCAATTACAAAAAAAGATATCCCTAATTTTAATATTTTAGTTATTAATATTCATACCCCCCAATATAATAGACATGTTATTAATATTATATTAAATAATAATATTTAAATGATATTTTAGGGTTCCTTTAACCTCAATGTTGCATGCAACATAAGATAAACTCTATTTTTCATATAATGTAAGAGAATCTCAGTATTCTGTTTAATGAAATCTAAACTTTGTGGTGTGTGTAATTAAATATATTGAAGTGATTGAATTTATTTCAAAATAAATATATTATAAAGACTCAGGGTGTTATATTTTTTTTCTAATTTTAGTATTGTGTGTCGTATAAAATGTTAAATACAATGTTATTATTTTATAATTTTTGGGGAGTTAGATTCTCCCAACATTAAATAAATTATTCCCACATTGTTTAAACTTCAACTTACTAATAATAATTTTTATAATTTAAAATTATATTTTCTTAAACCCCAACTTCAAAAAAGTTTTATCAAAATAATCTCTTAATAATAGATAAAGGGGAGTAAAACATTTTATGTGTAATACACAAATATAGGTTTATATTTATGATGAAATTAGTGGAATATATAGATATAAATAAGGAAGAAAATTGTGAATAAATATATAGAGTTGTTGGGGTCGTTGATCACAAGGAAATTAATGGATAATAAAATGTCATTGGCTGCAAAACCATAAATTAATAATGATTTAAATGACCATTTGATTAATTTACTTGGATGTTATAAGGATAAACTTTTGTTTTAATTACCGTTTCATATAGTCGAGGGTTTCTTTTATTGCCTATGAATATAAATAAATATTCTTTCTTGATATGAATCTTTTTTGTCTAAAAAATTTCATCCTTTTGTTTTTATTTGTTCACTTTACAATTCATCCCTTACTCCATGAAATGAATATCCAAAATTCATTTGTTCCCTAATGCACTAAAATTAATGTTTAATATGTCTTAAGGTCCATAAAATAGTGTAATTTGTTTCCATTTATCACTAACTATATTCCTAAACAAATATGGTTATGACACACTCTACAAATTATTGAATTAATCTATAAATATAAAAAGTAACGAAAATAGTTCATCATTAATATTTTGTTTTGATTTCCTTTATATAAATACAATAACATATTTTTGAGGACATTACATAGGAACTTGGTAGGAACTAAACTATTATCATCCTTAAGTTGTGGGTTAACGCCCCCTAACCTTACTGGATGTGATTTTTTTCACCAATCATGATGTTTTTCCCATTTATAAACTATATTAATATAATTCCTATAAAATTTTCAAAAAATATGACAGACATCCCTGAAATAAAATAAATTATTAAGTAATATTTTTACTAAGGTATTAAACAAAACATATTTTACCCAGAAATTATGATAATCTTATTTGACTATTATTATTATTTCATTAATGATCATATCAAATCTAATGTTTATCAATAAATTTAAACATATTTCTTATAAATTAAAGGGAATTATTCCTAAAATAACTTTTTCACTAAAACATATAGTAGACTATTAAATCGTATTCCTATAAATGTTTTCAAATGAATTTCATTAATCATGTAATATACCTACCAGAATAATTTTCCAAAGTGGGTTTTAAGAGAATGAAATCATGATCGACCTTAAATTCATAATCCTTGATGGAATCCATAATTATGAAGTCAATTAATATGCAATGTCTAATATTTTTCCATATATTATTTATAAATGTTATTTGAAATAATTATGAGGCCAAAATGTTCGACGACATGCAATTTTGATTCCCTGTGAGTCCAAAATGGTGGTTTGAACTTTTTTTAAGTCATGTGATTTGGCGGGTGTGTATAGTTGTTGAAGATTCAAATGGATTCTTAGATTAAAAATACGAGGGCACTGTCGCGTCCAAGATGACAAATTTACCTAATAATGGGCCTAACCTTGACGGGAATAGGTCGAGGGAAAAAGTTAATTTTGAGGAATTTTATAAAAATAAAATAAAATAAAATAAATAAAATAAATAAAAGTTTATTTTATTTTATATTATTTGGAAACATTTTTTGCAGCGCAACGATGGGGAAGCTATTTCAAAATTTAATGTCACGCCATGATGACTCTGAAATAGCAATGTTGACTCATTAATGATGCAGTGTGATGGAACGCTGAAACATGTTCCCTCCTTTTAATCGGTTAATCAAATCTTAGATGTGGGGAGAAATTGAGAGAACTTCTTAGAGCTTTGGAAAGTCTTGTTGATGATGAAGGATACTAATCAAAAGTGTGAAAAGTTGTGCCAACAGAGTTGGAGGATCTCGATGACGAAGACATCGGATTTCCTTCATTAGTGATCAATCCTTTCTCATGGTAGGGCTCGTGTTTTAGATTGTGCTTCCTCATTCTTTAATTAAATGATGACTACAGATCAACCCACGAACCGGTTTCCCCACTCATCTTCATTCTAGTGTGAGGGTTTTTATTTATCGGGTTTGTTCCTGGGATTTCTTTTTTCATGTTTAATGTTTTAATTTTCCCCATTAAAACTTTCTAATGGGACCGGATTAACTCTGTTATGAATGATAGTAGAGGTTCATTCCTCCTTTGTTGTTTTTTTCTTCCTCTCTCTTCCATGTGTTCTTCGATTTCATCACGGAGATATGAATGAGGAATCTTTGCATGCCCGTTTCGTGGCGCAACAATACGAAAAAAGATACCTGGAATCATCATGACCAAGCAGAGGTGTGACGACGATAGCGAAGGACAAATCGAGATGGTTCAAGGGTTCTCTTTCTTCGAGCGTTCTTCATGAAGGTAAATCAGTACGTGTTTTCGGGGCCGATCAGAGGACTGAAACCCATGGAAATGCTATTTCGTTTTCAAGGAGACCTCAGCCTTGGTGATTTGAAATGACCATGTGGCTAGATCAAAGATTGGGAATCACTGGATCCACGACGACAATGAACCTACGATTCTGGAAATTTCCATAACACACGACATGTATCCTGATGAACAAATCATGTGGGTATGACTATGTGGTGGCTAGGGTTCCGCGGTTCTTAAGGAGATGACAAGGAATGTTCTCCAAATAACATGGAGTGTGAGTCCTTACGCAGGACTTATCTCGTATCCTAGGCCATACACATACCCAGGGTGGGTATACGGTCATGTACTCCACCACATGGCCAGAGAAGGCCGGCTACGCGGGTTACCATGGGTATAGGTTACATGAGATGGACCACATGGTTTGAAACCATGTACAGTCACACAACCGCGTACATGGAGGGATCACCGGTTACTCAGACATGACGTGTGGTCTGTACTACATGTTAAGTACTTACATTCAAACATGAAATCTTCTTCTAACTATGGGTGGTTTACACAAGTAGTACCCATAGTCGAGATACATGGCGTGTGACCCTTATAAATGTCATGTATATACTAGAACATGGCTCGATACTCTTGACCACCGTATCATGTACATGTTTCATTTGGGTTGGTGCCCATTTTTTTCTTGTTCCCTTGAAGGTTAGGTATCATTTCCATTCACAAGAGTATGATCCCTTCAGCAGGACATTCTGAGATAGAGTCAGGTATCCCTCCAAGAGTCCTAGAGCAAGATCATATATCCATTATTGACCCTAGGTATAGTCACGTATTGTTGTGACTATTCATTTCTGACACTGATACTCTACATAGAAGGTGAATTCAGACGAGTTGCAGTATCTAGCAAGGCCCTGGTAGGGATCCCTATCTGTGTGTTTTGATATGTTCCCATTCATGAGTGTTTTCTCCCAAAATGACTGTATCTATATCTCGTGACCTTTTCCAATGAACATTACATCTCGACCAGAATTCATCAGGACCATCAGACTCGGGGAGGGAGTCCTCCCAGACGAGTAATTCGTGGAACCTTCAGACTGAATCCCTAGAGGCAGTATGCGGTTGTGTGAGTTATCTCAATACTACGAGACTGAGTTTTGAGTATATCTAGATTTTGTCTCTCTTACTATATTTTTAGTACCCATATACTATGTAGAGATGATTGTACCTTTACTTTGTTTATTGCTTTGTGATTTTTAGGGTTCTCTACTGAGTATTTTTGTACTCACCCCTGCATGGGCTATTCCTTCACTTGCCATGTCTTGTGCAGACAATCGGCCTTTTGATGAAGTCCAGGGAGTACCATGACCGAACTGAGATTTATAAGTTCCCTACATGCCGGGGTGTCCCTATGGCTACGATTAGAAGTCCCAGTACCTATTTGTACTTATAGGTTGAACATTGTAGTTTGTAGACTCTCTTGTTTTTTGTGGGCTTGTATTCTGGCCCACTTTACTTTATGCACTCTACTTTCATTGTACTCTGTTGGTAGGGTTCAGTTGTATGCATGCATTTTGTTCCTTATAGGGTTTTTTTTACATTTTATCCTATGTGGGCATGAAGATGTGTCCGTGTGTACAATTACTTAAGAAATGCCTCCCATGTTAGTAATGTGCCTAATCGATGCTAGTCACTAGCCCCTGGCCTATTGGAGGTGGTCTTGGAGAGTTGATGTCCGGGCCCCACTAGGACGGGTCATGACAGAGAGATATCAGAGGGGTCGGTTCAACATTTGGACCAAGAGTCTATGAGATTAGTTTGGGGCAATAGTGTTAGGTGTTTCGAGATCAGCTTTCAGGCTAGAGACTCTAGTGTTGGTGTAGGCAGCCAACATATCCATACACTAGGACTCTGATAACATTTTTTTCGACTCGGTACATGAAAAAACTAGTTGTGTGGATGTAAAATAATGTTACATGCATCATATAAGAATGGGTTGTGTTTTCCATGTTCTTCATGTAAGCTACCAAGATGTACTCGTTAATCATCGTACATCATGTTTCCATATAGGATGCCTCCACTACACAAACCTGGTAGGATTCAGTACTGCTATCACAAGGATGAGAACATCAATGATGAGGGTTCAATATAGGGACCATTTCCCTAGGAGTTACCTCTAAGTGATGCACATTATATACCACCATTAACAGAGCATATCGTGGTACCTGCAGTACCGATAGATGATGGGAAAAATCTAATCATGCTCCATGAGTTCAAGAGATAGAGACCCCTTAGGTTCTAAGGTGAGCCTGAACCTCGGGAAGATGAGGACTGGATTGAGGCGATGAAAAGAGTTTTCCATATAGTGAGGACATCGGCGGATGAAACAGTGATCCTAGGAGTGAGTCTTCTTCAGGGTTCAGAAGGACTATGGTGAAGTCTGACCACACGGACTCATGACGAGGAGACTATTTCATGGATAGAGTTTGAGCGACTCTTTAGGTAGGATTTCTCTCTAGTTACGATGAGAGAATTGTGTATCCTAGAGCTTCCTCAGCTCCAGCAGGGTAGCTTGACAATCGATGACTATTCATTGAGGTTCACCAACCATGCCTGATACTCGATGGATATGGTCAGTGATCAGTACTTCAGATCTCAGACCTTTTAGTGATGTATATGATGGGACTTCTGAGATAGTTATGTGCCTTTATGCATTTCAACATCTGCTGGTGTGCTTGAGTGAGATTTTGTGATCGAGAGGTTCTTGGAAGTTTAGAGATAACCGACGATAGTCAGCAATAGGCAAACAAGTGTGGAGACCTGGGTAGTAGGGAACCAATGTCAGGATCATGGATCAATATGTGGGAGACACCATAGGAGGACCCTAGATAGGGGATTGATAGTAGGGCTCTAAGGATGGATCCAGTCATTCTTGGGAAATGTGATGCTACTCATGTGACGGTAGGGCACATCTTGCTAGAGACTATCCAACCCATCGAGCTGCTAACAAAGAAGCTATGGATTTCCCACCAAGGAAAAGGTAGAGAGTTAAGAAGATAGTCCCACTAGGTGGAAGATATGGATGAGGAGTAGGGAGAGTCTCATGTGGTGGAAGATACTTCGATCTACATCTACCAGAACTCCAAGAGGACCTCACCTGGCTTAGGGAGCTGGGGAATAGGGGCGAGGACAGCTGCATGAGGTCTAGGTGTATGAACCAGGGACTCATGGGATGATATGAGGTATGATCAGTGTCTTTTCTACCTTAGGTTTAGTACTAACAGACAAAGGTTCCATTCATTACGTCCTCACCACATGTCTTGTGAGAAACCTTGAGATTCCAGTAGAGCCATTGACTCAAACCTTATTCATGTAGACACTTATGGGAGTAGACATGATGATCGTTCACCTTTGAAGACTGTGTGATCTTACCCTTGGAGTTGAGAGTTTTTTTTGAATCTCTTGGTGGTAGCGTCGAGGCCTTACGACATCATTCTTAGTATAGTCTTTCTATCTTTGGTCCATTCCCAGATTGTCTACTTTAGGCAAAGAGTGTGGTGTGTCCACAGCAATAGGGCGTTTTTTTCTTTTTTTCGTAAAAATGAGACCCATGCTGCATCAAATGAGCTCATTCATAGGAGGGTACAACCGAACACTCATGAGTTGACTAGCCTTACCCTCAGAGTAGCAGATGTCATGAGCTTCTGGTTCCCACTAGTAGTGGTGGAGTATGAG
This sequence comes from Viscum album, assembly GCA_963277665.1. Lineage (NCBI taxonomy): Eukaryota > Viridiplantae > Streptophyta > Magnoliopsida > Santalales > Viscaceae > Viscum > Viscum album. The sequence continues at coordinate 1,852,758,294 of OY728156.1, forward strand.
GACATCTTTCCCCAAGATTTTCCAGGACTACCTTCCTATCAAGAGATCAACTTCTACATCAACTTACATCGCGGGACGACACCGATATCCTCACCCGTATATCATATGGATCCATTACTACTGCATGAGATAAGGTTGGAGCAGGAGGATTTGCAGAGAAAGGGGTTTGTGAGACCCAATGTTTCACCCTTTACGGCCCTAATTTTGTTTTCCAATAATGTAGATGGGATTTTGTGGTTGTGCATGGATTTCTAGTGCCTGAACCAGGTGATGGTGATGAAAATGTATCCAGTGCCAAGGATCGATGAACTATTCGGTTAGCTGGGAGGGGCGCAGTGGTTCTCAAAGGTTAAACTTCGGTCAGGTTACCACCAATCATGAGTACGTGAGAAGGATATCCCAAAGATGGAATTAAGATGACTATGCAGTCACTATTATTACTTGGTGATACCTTTTGGCGTGACGAACACCCCCACATTGTTCATGGTACTTATGAAGTAGCTCTTCCATCCATACTTGTACCGGTTCATAGTGGTCTTAATCGATGACATCCTTCTATAATTGGCGTCATAGGGGGAGAACACGAGACACATACATATGGTTCAAGACATACTCCAAGAGAAAAATCTTTATTGGAAGATTTCAAAGTGCCAATTTTGGATTCAGGAGGTCCACTTTCGGAGGAATGTCATATCAGTAGATGGAGTATTTGTGGACCCATATAAGGTGGGGATTATGTTATAGAGGGATCCACATTGGAGCATAATGGATGTGCAGAGCTTCCTTGGTTTGGCAGGATATTACAGTAGATTCATTCCTCATTTATCTCGGCTATCAGCACTACTGACAACCTTGACCCGAAAGGGGAAACCCTTCATGTGGATGAAGATGTGCCACCTTGATTTTGAGTATTTGAAATAGATTCTGACGAGCACCTTGATCTTGAGATTTCCAGAGGAGGGTGTCATGTACATAGTTTTCTATGATGTGTCAGGGACCAGGCTTGGATATGTCCTAATTCAGGGACAAGCAGTGATTGATTATGGTTCAAGCTAGCTTAGGTAACATGAGAAGAACTATGTGACCCATGATCTCGAGTTAGATGTTGTAGTATTTGCGTTGAATAAGTGGCGACACTACCTTATGGGAAAGTGGATAATTGTCTACTCTGACCACAAGAGCCTCAAGTAAATCTTCTCGCAGAAGGCTCTGAATATGAGATAGTTGAATTGTCTAGAGTTCATCCAGGAATATGATTTTGAGATCATCTATACTCTTGGGAAGGGAAAAAAGGAAGAAGATGATCTTAGAAGGAGATCGATATCGCAACTGTTCAGTGAGGTGAAGAAATAGTTGGCCTCGTTAGACTTATCCTTCATGGATAGAGAGAATACAACTTACATTAAGTCAACAGTTGTCACCCCTCCACTCTTACTGCGAGTTAGGGAGGCATAGATAGGGGATGTCTACTATTAGGCTTTGTGTGCCCAGTTATACTCCGGGCATGAACCTGATATATATTTACAAGGTGGGGAGCACAAAGTTCTTTTCAGAGGATGCATTGTTGTACCAATGGAATTGCCGGAGGAGAACTTGAGGGAGTTTCATGCATCCAACTTGTAAGTACATCCTAGAGTGGAGAAGATGTACCAGAATCTAAGAAGATAGTTCTAGTGGTCAGGCATGAAGAGGACATTAGTAGAGTTCATTTATCGATGCCTTATGTACTGCAGGTGAAGGTTGAGCACCAAGTTCTAGCAGGGTTAGCATACCCTTGGATGTTCCAGAGTGTAAGTGGGATGGAATATCAATGGAATTTGTGATAGGATTATCATGGATTTCGAAGGGGTATGATTCCATCTGGGTAATTTTTTAAAAACTCATCAGGCCATCCCACTTTTTAGCTATTAGGGAGAAGAGTTCCATAGAGATCTTTGGGTTCCTCTACATGGAGGAGATAGTTCAGATTCATGGCATCCCTTCGATGATAGTATCAGATCAATACACCTTCTTCACATCCCAGTTGTGGAAGGGATTATAGGAGGCTTTTGGGACTCATCTATTCTTGATAAGAGTGTTCCGTCCCTAAAAATATGGTCAAATAGGGATGACCATTTAGGTTATGGAGGATATGTTGCTGGTCTATATCTTGGACTTTGGTCACAGATGGGAGGACCACAAACCACTGGTGGAGCATGCATAAAATAATAGCTACCACTCCACCATTGGTATGGAACCGTTCGAGGCGTTATATGGGAGATCCTATTGGTCACTCCTTTGCTAGACCGACCCTAGAAAGTTAGCACTCATGGGTCCGGAGCTACTATGAGATACCATAGAAAAGGTGTAGATTATCCAGGATTGGATGAGGACTGAACATAGCTAGAAGAAGTGTTATGATAATAGGAGACAAAGACCTCTAAATTTTGAGGATTGAGATCATGTCATCCTTCAGGTCTCGCCTCGATGAGGGTTATAGAGATTTGTCCGGGGTGTAAAATTGTCTTTGAGGTTTATCGGACCTTTTTAGATACTGCACAAATTTGGTGAGGTGGCGTACCGCCTAGCTCTACCGCCGTAGTTGCATTGGGTACATGATTTCTTCCATGTGTCACACCTTAGGAGGTACATTCATGACCCATTTCACTTCATCAACTATGGTGAGTTTCACATCGAGTAAATAGAGACCTTTGTTGAGTACCCAGTGGAGATTGATGATCAGAAAGAGAGAATCCTTTGTGGGCAATGGATTCCCATGGTGCACATCTGGTTGCAGCATGAGAATCTTTAGGAGAGCACATGGGATCAGGAGGCTTAGATCTAAGCTCAATACCAATATCTTTTTGAGTAGCTCTTGCTTTGGATTTTCGAGGATGCAAAGCCCTATGTTGGGGACAATGTAATGTCTTGGATTTTTCCATGTATTTTTTTAAATATTATGTTGAATTATTATGAGACCAGACTTTTTGACGGCATTCAATTTTGAGGTCAGATGAGCCCTGAATGGAGGTTTGAACTGTTTTTTATGTTAATTGAGTTAGCGGGTTTGCGCAGCTGTGGTAGTTTCCAAACGGATTCCTAGATTAAAAATCTAAGGGCACTTTTGCATCTAGGATGACAAATTTACCTATGAATAGGCCTTAACTTGAAAGGCACAAATCAAGGTAAAAATTTAATTTTTGGACGTTTTTTTTAAAATAAATTAATATTTAATAAAGAAATGCTTATTTTAATTTATTTTGTTTGGAAACATTTGCTGCAGCGAAACAATGAGGTAGTTCATTCAAATGTTAAAGCCACAGAAAGATGAATCTGAAAAAGAAACAGTGACTCATTAATTCCATAACAAGATGAAATGATGAAATGTGTTCCCTCATATTAATTGGTTAATTGAATGTTAGATGTGGGGAGAAATTGAGAGAACTTCTTGGAGCTTTGGATAGTCCTCTCAGCGATGAACGAATTTTATCAAAAGTGTGAAATGTTGCACCAACTGAGTTGGAGTATCTCGAAGATGAATGAATAATACTTTCTTCTTCTGCGATCGATCGTTTCTCAAGGTAGGGGTGGTGTTTTATATTGTTTCTTCTCCATTCATTAATTAAACAATGAATGAGGATGAACCCATGAACTGGTTGACCTGGACATTGTTGTGATTGTGGGAGGGATTTTATTTATTGGGTTCGTTTTTGGGATTTCTTTTGTCATGTTTAATGTTATAATTTTCCCCGGAAAAACATTCTAATGGGAGTAGATTAATGGTTTGATGAACGATGGTGGAGGTTCATTCCTCCTTTTTTGTTTTATTTTCTTCCTCTCCCTTCCCCACATTCTTTGTGTTATCCATGTAGATATGATTGAAAAATCACTGTGTGTCTTTTTCATAGAGAAACGATCCCAAAATGGAGATCCAACTCATGATGACCTAGTATAGGTGCGACGTTGATAGCGGCAGACTAATCGACATGGTTTGGGGGTTCTTTCTCTACTAGCGTTCTCCATGCAGGTAAATTAGTACGTGTTTTCTAGTTCAATCGTAGGCCTAAAACTATCGTAAATGACCTTGAAGTATCGGGGAGACCTCATCCTTTGACTTTCATGATGATCGGGTGGCTAGATCAAAGATTGAGCATCACTGGAGGAGCGGCAGTGAAGAACCTGTGATTCTGTAAATTTCAAGAACACAAGACATGTATCCTGAAGAACACGTAGTGTGGGTCCGACTAAGTGGCAGCTTGGGGTCTACGATGATTGAGTCAATGACACGACGTGTTTTACAAAGAACACGGTGTCTGAGTCCTTATGCGGGACTCAGCATGTATCCTAGGCAATACACAGACATAGGGTGGGTAGATGGTTGTGTACTCCACCACATGGCTAGACATGTCCGGCCACGCGGGTTACCCCATTTATAGGTAACATGGGACAGACCACACAGTTTGAAATTGTGTTCGACCACACGACCGCATACATGGAGGGAACCCTGGTTACTTGGACACAGTGTGTGGTCTGTACTACATTCCATGTACTTACCTTTCTACACGACGTGTTCTTCTGACTCGTTCCAGTTTACACGGGTTGTACCCAGAGTCGAGAGAAATGGTGTGTGACCCTTATTCATGTCAAGTATATATTGGATCATGTCAAGATCCTATTTTCCACTTTATCTTGGACATGTTTACTTATGGTTGGTGCCCCTTGTTTTCTTGTCCCCCTGAAGGTCAGGTATCATTTCCATTCACAGCAGTATGACCCCTTCATCAAGACTTTTTGAGATAGAGTTAGGTATTATTCCAAGAAAGCCGAAGAAATATCTTCTACCCATTGTTGACCCTAGGTAGAGTAAGGTATCGATGTGAATATTCTTATAGGACTTTTATCCTTTACAAAGTAGGTGAATCCGGATAAGCTGCGGTATCCACAATGGACCTGAAAGTGATCGTAATCTGTGTATCGTGATCTTTTACCACTCAAGAGTGTTTTCTCCTAGAATAAGTCGTGTGACCTTTCCTGAAGAAAAATACTTCTCGGAAGGACTTTATAAGGACCATCAGACTTATGGAGTGAGTTCTACCAGATGAGTACTTCATGGAACCTTCGAACTGAATCCCTAGATGAGGTATGCGGTTGTGTTACTTATCTCTAGACTACGGGTCTGATTTTTGAGTATATCTAGATTTTGTTTCTCTTGATATATGTTCAGTAGACATATACTGTGTAGAGATGAATGTAACTTTACATTGTGTATTTGTTTGTGGGTTTGAGGGTCCTATACTTAGTATTTTTATACTTAGCCCTGCACGGGCTTTTACCGCAAGTGTCGTGTCTTGTGAATATGTGATTCCTTTTTATGGAGTCCAGGGCGGACCAGTATCAGACCAAGATTTCTAAGTTCCCTATAGGCTGGTGTGTCCATACGACTACAAGCAACAATCCCAATAACTTTTTGTACTTATAGGTTGAATTTTGTAGTTTGCAGACTCTCTTGTTTTTGGTGGGCTTGTATTCTGGCCAAATTTACTTTCCGCACTATACATTCATTGTACTCTATTGGTTGGCATTATTTGTATGCATGCGTTTCATTCCTTAGTGGTTTTTTAAAATTTCAGAATTTCTGGGCTTGGAGATGAGTGCATGTGTACATGTACTTAGTAAATGCCTCCCATGTTAGTAATATCCATACTCGGTGCTAGTCACCATCCCCATGACTAATGGAGGCGGGCTTGTAGAGTTACGACACATGCCCCATTAGGACTGGTCATAAAGGAAAACAAATATACTAGAAAAATTTGAAAAAATATTTATATGATTTATTATTCTTATAAAAAAATACCATTTGGAAAAATACTTCTAAAATTTACTTATTTGAATCCCGATGCATGTATACATCAAACATTTTATTTCAATATAGGTTCTTCCTAGGAAAGGGTTTATTATTTAGATGAGGGAATTGATTTGGATAATTCTCTAGTTCTACAAATTAAAGACAAAAACTATAGAAGATTCCTAATTATGAGAATTATTTCCTTACATTGTATACAACATTTTTCTTCGGTAATGATTTTTTATGACCTTCCATTCCTAATATATATTATTTATCTATTCTTTTGAGTATCCTCCATTACAATATAAAATACCTTTGGATTATCATAGTTCATTCATATCAATGTATTTTGAAACAGACTATATTTGGTTTTAAAGAAAATTTTTATTATCCTAAGCATATTCGTCAAGAGTGTCAAAACATATGTGAAGTAAGTCCCACTATTGGTCACAATACAAAGCTAAGGTAAAGCCCAATCCACAATTTTTGGAGTTATTAAACCTAGGTACATCTATTCTAGAACCACAGACACATTTATTATCAAGATGGGGTTTTATTTCATGGGAAAACCACATAATATATACATTACCAAAACATTATGTTGTTCTTATTCATATCATAAATATTTATCATAGGGTTACGTTCCCTAATATATATTTTCCATAATCAAGTATTCATGGTTTATTTTATTCTTCATGTGCTATAAATTATAGTGATCCAAACATTATATCATGACGCTAATGTCTTCTTTATTACATTAGCATAAGATACAAGGAATCACATCTCAACGGACTGAATAGTTTAGTATTTCTGGTAATCTAGATACATCCTTGATTCTAAAGAAACATTTGAATAAAAAAAATAAAAACATAAATTTTTTTTGAAAGTAAAACGATTCCTTATAGTATAAACATTAATATCAAACATATTATACTTAATAGATTCTTAAGAAAGGGGGAAAATAATGGTGAGTTAAAACTCTTAGTAAGTGTTATGTACAAAAGTAGTTTTCATGAATAAATAAATAATAATCAATATTGAAAAATATAAATATCTGAATGGGAATTCCATTTAAATAACATGACTACATGAATAGATAATAAATAATAAATATGGAAATGTAAATAAATGATAACACATTCCATTTAATCAATAAAATGAAATAAATTTCATCCAATGTTATTCGAAGGAATTGTGATCCCTCTACTCAGCCGCTCTCCCAGATGGCGTAGGAGGCATGGTCATCCCATCATCCACCCTCCATGATCCTTTCTATCCATGAGGGGAGTGGATCTCCTTCACCGCCTCCATCACTCACTCTCCTCATTTTACCCCATTCACTAACCAATTCCTTCTCCATGATTTTCCCTCAGTTGATGCTTTCCCAAATGTTTAGTCATGTGTGAATGGAGTTCTCTCTGTCCTAATTTCTAACATAGAGTTTACATGAGAATATAAAATGTTGTATATTCCACCAGTGGCTCGGTTCAAAAGAGATCCCCATTTTAGAATAATTCGAAATATTTTTCTTCTCTTTTTAGATTTTTCATGATTGAATTATAGTAGGGCTTCTTGATCTGAGGGACTTATGAATAAAAAATGACCAATGAAGACATAATGTATTCTTAGGAAAGTGCTCTGTATGTTATTTTAGTTTCTCAGTTTTCCCAATTTTTGTACTCATTTTATTTTCATTTGATGTGAGACTCCCATGCTATGGAGAAATGGATTAACCTTCCTAGTCTACACCTTCCTTTTTAGAACTAAGTGGTTCGTTGTGTTATCTGCAACATGGTGGGCCAATTTCACTATTCTGATCAGCAAAACATACTATATTCCACCCAATATCTTTGAGGAATTGTGTGGAACTTGATGTATCCAAGGCACGATGGAACTATTCGACATTTATGTTGAAGGGGATTTGTGATAGAGGAAAAAGTATGCTATGTATTTTGGATTCCTTTCTATTCCATATGTAGACACATGGGACATGTTTCCCACAGATTATATAATGCATCTTCTGGTATTTCTCAGGTAGGTCCCCTCGATTTGGAACATCCTATATAGGCCATACATATGGTAGTGTTATTCATTTAGGATATTGATATAGAATGTAAATTCCTCAGAAAGGATGCAATGTGGAAGAACATAGTTCTTCTTTGAGGTATAGATCTTTTGTTTTCTATCAATTCTTATTTTAATTGAATGAATCTGGCTTAATGTAGGTTATCATTGGATTCATGGAGGTTCAAGGGGTATTTGAGGGTCATTCAATTCCTAGAACCAGTTTTGGGTGGTTCAAGCCTGAAACATGGTTAGTGGAAAAAAGCGGCGCAGGACTAATGGTGTGACTAAACATTGAATGTTTTGACAACGAGTGTGTTTGGACTACACTGTTTGGGTAAACCGTGTGAGTGGAAGAGCATGATCTTACTGCCATGTATAAAATTTCATCAAATATTAATAGAGGAATTTAAAATATTTTCTATGTGGTTAGTAAACCATGTGGGGTAACCATTCAAGAGCCCCTTCCGCCTACAAGAGACCATGTGATTTGGTTCTCAGTTTTTAAAACCTTGCACCAAAACCGTGAGACCCATTATTTCAATTAAAATGACCTTTTCATCAAATTTTTTTATTACATAAAAATTATTTCCCATCACCCATTAATGAGAAAAGAGATCCTTTTTGAGGTATCCATTGAGCATAAACTAGTAATTCAGATCCCTTTTCTATAAAACATCAGATTAAAATGAAGTTTGTCTCCTTTAATTCATAATGCATAAGGCCTAAGTTACTTTTTAGTTTCTCTCTATTCTTCTAGGAATCAGTTTCACTATTTGTATTTAGGCTCATATTCCCTAATTTCTTATTCTTCATACATTCTCTATATTTCCCCTAATCTGAGTCGAATAAGAGCTTGAGGCTAGATAACCTATCAAGCACAATCTTAAGGTTGGGTTTCATGGGATTTATGTTAAAATTAAGATCATTTATATATGTTTGTATGTTGGATTCCCAATTTCCAGGCAATTCCTAAATTGAATTTAAACCTGAGAATTGATAGGAATTTCATAATCAATTAATGATATTTGTTTATTGATGTTTATATTTTATACACATATAATGTAAATCTCCCGTTGTGTGAGTTTATTTAAATGGACCTTTTATGGATTTATTCATTGTACGCCCCTTGAGACATGACTTTATCCCATTCATGGGTTATTAAAAATTGGAATTATTAATGAATTTAATTGAAATTTTTTCAAATTGTAATTGAATTTATTTAAGGTAATGGGATGGATAAGTTTCCCCTTGACCAATGAATGCCATTATTGTACAAACCATGTTTCCCTTTTATTGACACGCTCATTTGAGTGAATTAAAGGATTTGTAATAAATTTATGTAATTTTATCGATTTTATCTAATTTTTGATTTTACCATGGGATCTATATGACAACAAAGTCATGTAATATATTGATGGGCTTTTGGGGATTGTTGTATTAAATATGGGAAGATGAGTATTTTAATGGTTTTGAATTACTAGCACATGTGAGATAAATGATGCAAAGTCCGTGTATTAGTTGAATATGAATGTGATGATTATTATATGATAAATTCCCATGTGAGTAAGTGAGAGGAAAAGCCTTTTGAGGTTAGACAAGGCCTGATACACCTTATGAGATGAGTGTGTTTTTTAATTCTTATGCTTTTGACCTTGGTAGGTTTAATGACTTGTTTAAATAAAAAGGAATTGGTCAACCATACGTGGAATCACATTAAAATTTGATAGACAAACTCAATGGATTGAAAACATATATTATTTGAGTAATACATGGATCCAAATGAGGGATTCCATGGATGGAATCATTAAGTATTGACTTATATGCCCAGAGTGATACATGGAACCAAATGAGGGATTCCATTGTTGAACTCATTGAAGATTGACTTGTAAGATGAGTGATGTAAGTATTCAAATGATAATTTCATAGACAAAATCAATGATAATTTTAATATTTATCCATAGGATGATTCACTATATTCCTTTGATGAGTGTCCAGGATAGACTTGACTGGATGGACTTTATACCTAACCTATTGTGATACCAGGTTACGAAGAGTTTCACCCGAGATGATCTTGTCGTGTATTGGATGATATTATACCTAGAGTGATACATGAATTCCAACAAAGGAATGTCAAGAACAGGCTCAGGTTCTGAATTGAATTATAAATTAGATGAACTGTGATGCATCTCCAAGCCAAACTATAAGCTCTAAGTGGGTCTTGAATTGGATTATATATATTCTCTAATGTGGAATCTGTTTTACATCTATTTATATGTGGGATTCTGAGTTATGCCAGGTCCTGAGGATTATAAATTTAATGTAATTGAATTTTTATATTAACATGAATTAAATGTACTATATATTAAATGAGTACATGTAATTAAAGGATGTTTACTTTTGAGTTCTACTTGTTTACTGCCTTAATAATTTTACACTGCTTGCTATATAAATTCACTAACTGATTGGAAATAACATTGGGTGGCTACCTACTGGTATTTTATCTCAATCCATATTTGGTTAATCTTTTGGGCCCAAATGATTATATTATTTCCAGAAATGATAATGTAAATCACCCTCCTATAGGTTCTTGATATGATGCTTAGTAGTAAGATAGAATGGGACCATGATGATGTTTGTGATGCTACTAGGATTATTATTTTACTTTTTTGATTTTGGGAAAAGATTTATTATAACTATTGTGTACTTGTATTTGGCTATTTTATTAGAAATATGTGACATGTATCATCATATTGTATATGATATGAATTTAGACTTTATTTATACTATCAGTATTCCATGATTTATTTCTGTTGTATGGTTTAATTATTTTTCTATTGAACAATCATTGTATTTCCATTCTGTTACAATATGGAAATGAGGGAATAGTCTCCCTAATAAAACACCTAAGACATCATTATTAGTCATAATTCTCTAGAGTTTGGGGATATGCACTTGAGGCCACATGCTAACTAGTTATAGTGAACTTTTGATGGGCATCCAAAATTGGGAAATTAAAAGGAAGTATCAAAGATTTATTTTCTGTTTTGATTTAATTTTTGGTTATAATGTATAGACATAGAAATGAAATGGAATTTGGTAATGAGCTCTGCCCAATCATAGCTAACATACGTATAGGAAAATCCAAATTTTGTGAATTGAAATCTTGTTTTCTATATTTTCAACTATTAATATTGATTTTATTCCACTTTCTAGGTTATATACTTGTATTGTGGTATTATAATTTATATGATGAGAGTTCTGTTATGTTGGAATCAAATGAGATGGTCATATTATATCTCATGCAATATATATGAACTTTTTTGAAATCATATTCTAGGCATTGTTTCCATTCCATTTAGAGAGCATCACTTATTCCATGTTGTTGTGATAAATGTGGTGATAGATATGTCTGCTGTTGTGATATGTATATTGGGTTATGTTATGTTATAGATTGTATAGATTATTTGATTTATTACCTAAGGTGTATCTTCCCTCTTGGATCAGAATTTGGAGGACCATCATTTAGCAATTATTTGGATTATGTTATAATGTTCCATAAGAGGACACCAAGATTTGATTCTTAGGGAGAATGGGAGCCAATGAATAATAATTTGTAATTCTAGTATTTTTATCTCTAAAGGGAGTGTTGTAAATATGAAATGATTATCAATTTAGTGAATGTGAATGTGAAATTAGTTTGAAAAGAAACATTTATGAAGATAAGGGAAAATAAAAATGGCTTGTGATAGAGAACTCGACTAGTCCCGACCTTGTGAGTGGGGTTGTCATAGTGTATCTCATTTTTTTAAATACCTAGACTAGAACCATGGAGTAGGAATATGGGTTTTCTTCAATAGAGGAATTGTTTTACATATAATTTAATGATATCTATGCTTTTTGATCTATGAACAATGGTAACGATCATGACGTGAGGTGCGTGTTTCACATTTTAAAGTCATTCCACCCTGACTACCTCCAGTGGAACATATAGAGGGTTGAAATGATCATACTATAGAGGTGGTAAGACATGGGCTACCAGTGGAACCTCCAGTTGTACCAGATATAGTACCATCTATTATACCAGACAGATGTGCTAAGGAAGAATTATGTGAAGGCCTTATGAGGTTCATACAGACCATTCAGGGAGCACCATGACATGCCCTGACTACGACATAGTTGATGCGTGAGTTTATGTCGCAAAATCTACCCATGTTTTTTAGGGATGTAAGATCAAAGGATATAGATTAATGGATTAAGGCCACGTTTTCAATCCTCATGGATTTATACATGCCTCATGACAAGAGGTTTAATCTATCTATGTATATGCTGATGTTGTGGGATGTTATCACCCAGAATTATTTTCATCAGGAGACAGCCTGTATAGAGTTTCATAAAAATTTATACAACAATTTTTTTCACAAGACACTGAGGGATGATAGATCCTAGTATTTCTCACATATAGAGATGGTTGTTCTATTAGTTATGGAATTTGTAGCCCATTTTATTGAGATCCAATGCTTCACAATCATTTTAATGGGTGAAAAGTCATAAAAATCTTAGAGATTTAAGGATGGTCTTAGGTATGACATTTGATGATAAGTTAATGAGTTCACGTTGACTAATATTTTTGGAATCCTAAGTCAGGATCTGATCACTGAGTGTAACCTGGGGGAATCTAGAGGGGCGATCCAATGTGGCTCAACACTTAAATTTGTCACAACATCAACTGATAGAAGGGTGATTCCTTTCGAGCTTCAACGTAGTGATACTTGCAGTCAGAACATATCTTCATGTAGACTGGTGAGGTTTTACCAGTGCGGTAGGCTGGGACATATGAGTAAGTAGTGTACTAAGGACCCAGTTCAGTGTCGAGCTTGCGGAAAGATGGTCTCCATACAACACTTCTGCAGAATGGTTCCTCCAGATGTTAGTGAGATATGGTCTACACCAACTTCACATTCAAAATAAGGGATACATGTTTCTCATCAGACATGGATCTGGGGTGTAGTAAACTGATCAATACATGGTAGTGGTCATTGTTAGGGTATCCATACCCAATGTTCATAGGGATAATAGGGTTGGTCACCTCAGGGTAACCATGTAGTGTCACATTTTCATAGTATAGGCCATGCTTATGCCATGCAACAGAACCATCAAGAGAAAGATCCTGGACCTTCTACTGTCAGATGTACTACTCTAGTAACCAACATTTTATATTCAACACTGTATTATAGGTGATTCATGTATCTTTATATCTTTTCCTACTATGGGGAGCCTTGGCCCTAGTGTTCAGTATCCAAACCACATCATGACTCTTGATGCTCTGTTATGATTTAGAAAATAGGTTCTATGACATCACATGGGTTCCCCCATTTAGATTGGAAATTATCACTACATATGTGACCTTTACATCCTTGAGATTATAGGTTTTGACATCATTATCATGAAGAACTAGTTGGTTAATTTTCATGCTTTTGTTCACTTCAATCACAGAGAGGTGAGTTTTACATCACAATAGGGTATAGAGTTCATTCACAAGGGAATGAGTTGTCTAGGGAAGCTAAGATAGACCCGAGAATCATTGACTAGGTGTGATGATAGACCAGATTATGAGTTTGTATTTAGATGACTAGGGGATTGGTCAAGTTTATATCCCTCCAATGGTTGATAATTTTTGGTACATCTTCTTGGATGAATTATCAGTATTACCATCAATGAGATATGTAGAATCCTCTATCAAGCTAGTTCCATGAGCGTCACGGGTGTCCATTCCTCCTTATTGGATGGCTACGAAGGTGTTGCTAGAGAGCAAGAAGAAATATGTGGATTTAGATGAATATGGTCTCTTATGACACAATACTTCCTCATGGGGTTCATTTGTCATTTTTTCAAAATTCATATTATACCCTTAGGCTATGTACGGATTACTGAATGTTCAACTAGTTCACGATTAAGAACCGGTGTCCTCTACTATAGATTAATGATTTTTTATCTTCTCTGAGGATCTTGGGTCTTTTAAATGATTGATATGACATTTGGTTACCATGAAGTGGATATTAGACCATCATACATAACTTGAATAGTATTACTGATCATTTACAGACAATATGAGTATTTTTTTATATATTTAGGTCTTACAAACACACAAGAAATCTTTATGGAACTGATGAACTGAGTGTTCCATACATACCTTGATTCATCTTTTATTTTTTTGATGATATATTGGTGTATTCCCAAAATTTACACCCCCATTCCAAACATCTTAAGATCAATTTGAATACCCTGATAGAGTATAAGTTGAATTTTAATATCAAAATGTTCCACTACTGGATGGATCAGATTAACTTCTTAGGTCACTTCATCTTACATATAGGAGTATCAATGGACCCAGAGAAGGTTAGAGTGGTAGTTACCTGGGAGAATCCTGAGGATGTATTTGAGGTGTAGTGTTACTTAGGGAAATTTTGTTACTACATTCACTTCACATAGGACCTCTCAAGCTTAGAAATTCCATTATCGAGCTTCACTAAGAAGGGTGGGAAGTAGGTATGGTCAAAATCCTTCGAGATGTCCATTTAAGAGTTGAGAGGTTCACCATGGATGGGCTTGTATGGTTTTGGATGATATTATACCTAGAGAGATAGATTAATTACAAATTAGGAATTTCAAGGATGCGATGAAGTTTTGAATTTAATAATAAATGAGATAACCTATGAAATGTGTCAATGAAAAACAATAATATTGGAGTCAGTCCTAAATTGGATTGATTAAATGAACTTTTGAGATATTTTTTTATTCATGATAGACAGGGGATTCGAAGCTTGTCCCATATCCTAAGACTTATAAATTCAATTAAATTGAATTTTTAAATAAGCATTGATAAATTTTAATGGATATTTAATGAGTATATGAACTTAAATGATGTTTACATTTGATTTATCCTTGTTTAATAGCTTAATAATTCACACTACATTCTATATATTTTCAGTGACTGATTGTCACAGTCCTTGGGTGGTTTCCTACTAAGATTTTATCTCACAGCTTTTTTGGGTCACCATTTGGATCCAAACTGATTATTTGATATTGGGTAATGATAAGGAAAATTAACCTCCTATAGGTACTTGATATGCTTCTCAAGAGAAGGATATAACGATACCATGGTAATTCCTGTGAAGATTCATAGATTATTTTGGTATTTTTTTTTAATTTTGGGACATTTATTGTATATGAATATTGTGTACGTGTATTTTACTGTCTTATTTGAAACATGTGACATGTATCATCATCTTTTATATGACATGACTTATGGATTTGTTTATAATATTAGTCTTATATTATTTATTTATATTTTATATTTTACTACATTTAGAATTGAACTATCACTGTATTTACACTGTGTTACACTTTTATAATGTGGGAATTGTCTCCCCAATAACACACCTAGGTCCTCGCTACTATTAGACAACCTATGGATTTTGGGGAGATGTGCTTGAGGCCATTTGGAAAACTAGGCATGGACACCTTTTGGGTGGAATCTGGAATAGGGACGTTACACAATGGATTCTTGAAATACACTATATTATTTTCATATCCAAAAATATGTGACGTTTAAAGATACTATGATAATAATGTTGTACTTCCATGACCATTTCTGAAGTGATATTGGCACAACTCTTTCTTCAAAACAGGTCCATTCCGGTGAAGGGGGGCTCAAGGGGATTCTCAAAGTCTAGAATAGTAGTATAATGAATACTTCTTCCTATGCAGATTCTGTGAGACTAGGGAATCCTATAGTCATCTATAAATATGGTAGAACCACATCTTTAAATCCAATGATTGATAATGTCTTGGATCGATTGAGAAATGTTTTGGGTTTTATTACTCCAAAAATATAGGTTCAAGGAAGTTTTGGAGAGCATGAGGGGGTGAGTGTGGTCCAAAGAATCAGTTTTAGTAGTAATGTTCTAGGATAGTGAGACCGATCAAGACCTATTATAGCCTTCCAAGGACAATTAAAGAAGACCTCTATAGGATTTGGTTCCCAAAACTGTTTTTTGGTATTGGGTGATGGTGATCCAAACCCAATATAAGAAAGGATTTATAATCAGTAATGACATAAATATGATCATCTATTACCTGGCTGGCTAGATGATAAAATAATGGATAATTTTTATACCTTTTAAACATGGTCCTCTGAGTTTAAGGAAGTGGATATTGAGAAATATTGCCTTTAGTCATCTTCATAAAAAAAGAAAATAGACTCTTCAGGATTCAGATTGTTATATTCGATTTGTGGGGTGGCTATATAGATGGAAGGACTTATCGAAGTTACCACGTCCTCCTATTGAGAAGTTATATATAAAAAAGAAAATCCATTAAAAGAGATTGAATAAAACTATGTACATACAAAAGAGAAAATATAAGGATCCCATTATATATGAGGATCTATCGGGTGATGAAGTAATCAAAACACAGATAGTGGATTCAACTTGTGTTGATCCGATGAATGTAACTAAGGAGGTAGTTGAATCGGATTTAACCTAGGATATACTTATGTATTGTAATGATTAAATTTTAGAGTATTTATTCACCATCAAGGTCTCAAATGGTAATGCACAATGAATTTTTGAAATACCATTGTGAGTAGATTTGAATGAAGAACAAACCTCATGGATTGGTCAACCGAATAGGATTTTGATATGTGGCTTCAAATCAGGGAAAAAAAGAATGGTGAAACATGTGTAGAACTGGGACAAGAAGGAATTTCACTTCGAGGATCTCATTAAACTAAATAAAAAATGGAGGATACCTTCATCCAATGTAAACTATTCAAGGTAATGAATTATAACTACTTTAACTATTCTGGAATGGCCGGATTATTTATTATGAGGTTATAAATTGCATGTATTCTAAATGTTGATGGTTTTAATCCTTTACCATAAAAATGGTACTTAAAAAATTATATGGTGGAATTTCATCCATAGATAACACTATTATGAAAATAACACATATTATAATAACTGAATTCTTAATGATGGAAAAGATTAATTATTTGAAGTGATGTCCCATTCACATGAAACCTATACTCTACTGACCTTCCAAAATATGGTATAAAAATACTAGATACAAACCAATTCATTTTTTCTAAGTACATATATTTTATAAATTCCTTTTAGAAGAGTATTTAAAACTAATGGGTACAAACTCATAGAGTTTGGCCTATTTGTTTGTATCATGAGACCTATTGATCCATCTAAGGGATATATATAAAAGTATTCATCCATATATTCATGTGCAAAGAGTACCTTGTTTGTAAAATAAAAGATTTAATTCATGAATAAATGTTCCTTATCATAAAATATCCGTATTAAGTAAAGGATTTAGATTTATAAATATTTCCATATTTAATCAATTAAATTTCAAAATAAATATCATATGTTAAAAAAATTATACATTTTTGTTAATAAAAATATAAATCATTCAATAATATATAAATTTATGATAAATTTAATTTCTAATTAAAAATAATTTCCAAAAGTTCTTTTTCAATATAGTGATAACTATCACAAAGAAAAGTGAGATTGTACAATAATGTGTTCAACTTGGTAATTTTCAAGTCAAATACCCCAACATGAAATTTTTCAATGTGAAAAATAAAATAAAATGATATATGAATTATTCAAGATATTAAATTTCAATGGGGAATTATATGCCTCACATAACTATGAATTAGTGCATACTAATAAATAAGTCTCAATGAAATGTAAATTGAGAAGAAATAACATACCTCACATTTCATTTAGGTTGGTCATTATATTAAATAATGTATATTGGTTTTAAATAAGTTATCAACATATATTAGGACCATATTAATATTTATAATATCATATGTTATCTTTTTATAAAATCTTATCACCTGTTCATTAATAATCTTTTGTTATTTTCATTGTTTCGGTTGTTAATTTACTTCTTTTCTCAAACAAGATTCCTCATGAAGGATCTAGTTCATGCACATATTATATTGTTCTCTCAACACAAAAATAATATTCATGAGATAATTATAATATTTATACATTAATTATACTTAAAAAACCAATACATAAATACTTTTATAAAAAATTATACATATTATGATAATTTACATGGTAAGTTATACATACACATGAATAATGTTTCCATTTTTACCAATAATTATAGATAGAATGTAAGTATTATTTAATATTTTAAAAACTATAATAATATCAAATATACCATATTATTTTATCAAATATAAGTTTATACATCCTAAATTTTGTGTGGATATAAAAAGAGATTCATATCACATTGTAAAGGATTATATGATGATATTATTGTTATTTAGATGAGATTTAATTTGGTGTTGGTAAATTCATAAGGGAGTGAATTTTTAGAAAATTGGATAGGGGTGTCCTTTTATAGGTGAGGTGAGTGTCACAATTGAATGTTTATGAAAATATTCAATCATACCCATGTTTTTCTCATAAAAACCCATTGAAAATGGTCGATTATCTAAAATAGAATATTTAAAATCTAATTTTTTTTAGAATATTTGTGTTGTACCAATTGTAAGCTAATTTTTAACCATTAACGTCTTAGTTTAACCCCCATTAAAAAATTATCTTAACTATCGTAATTAATTATTATTATTTTGAACATTTATTTTTTTACAAAAATTAATTTTACCTAGTTATAAAAAATAAAATTTTATCATTAAAATTATTATTTAACTTTCATTAAATAACATTCATATAATTGGAAAATTTTAATTTGAAATTAATCCCACAGACTAGCTGCAAATGAAACTATTCAAAGAGAAAATTTCTAATTCTTTACAATGGGTTTATATCAAAAAAATATAAAAATGAATAAAAGGACCTAAATTTAAATAATTATAATAAAACTAAACTAATTTTACTTTAAAACTAATTCATTATATAATTTAACATTATAATTTATTTAAAAAATTATGCTTAATTTTTTTTTTAAATTATCACTATATATGAGAAAATTAATTGTTTTTTCAAGAATATCCCCAATATTCAACCTAATAATGTTTTAATGTGTTTATTTTCATTTTTTTTATATTTGAAAATAAATATTATAAATTTCGTAAAAATTAATATTTTTTAAGTGCGTAAATTACAAGTAAATAATTTTTCTAAAAAATATAGTTTTTCAGATAACATTATTTTTCTTAAAAATTATTATTATTTAATTTCTATTCAATAGGTATCCATAATTTTCATAATTTAGTTATTATTATTATTACTCTTGAATTTAGAATATATTTTATTTCAATTATTTTTAATAAATATATTTTAATAACATGTCACATTTTATTTAATATTTGTGTTGTGTTCAGCATAAGATAAACTCAATGATGAATTTTTTGAAAGCTAAAATAATTATTTCAGGTAATTAAATATAAATTTTTTGTTGCATGTAATTCATTTTGATTATGAGGATTAATTTAGTTAAAAATAAATATTTCATAATTTCCACGTGTCATATATTTTCTTCTAAGATGAGTGTTTATTTTTTCATTTTCAATCAAATAAAGTGTTCTAATTTTGGAATTTTGGGGTGCTAAAAAATATATGTAATGAAAAACTATAAAATAATAAACCAATGAGGTGTGAAAATGATCATTTATTTCAACAAAAATGATGTTAATAGAAAAATATATTATTTTAGAATCATTTTCCATGATTTTAATAAGTACGTTTTTTCTAGACTAATAAAATAAGGAATTATACTTACTTGATGAGTATAATTTAATTATCCAATATATTTCCACTACAATAGTATATTTTTCTCAAATCAATGTGTATTCATGATGAATTATTCATACAGGAAGGACTATAATAATATTTTAATAAATACATTTCTATGTAGGGGATAACAATATATCCTATTAATCATTATATATTAACTAAAACCAACCAATGGTTAGGACAAGGTAACATGATTTTAATGTTCAATAAACGTTGACATGATAGATTAATCTTAAAAATTCAAAATTAATACCCATAGCTCAATGTATATAATTTTTAAATATCCACAAAATTAAATAACTTTTTAATATAAATTTCTATCTCATTAATTTTATCTTATAAGAACAATAATATGGAATATCCTATTAAAATAACATTATTCAGATACCCAACCAATCAGTTTATAAGTCCCATGGTTATCTATATGATAAAAAATTCCACTAATTTCCTCAATATCCAAGATTATATAAATTGAAAAGGTTATTAATATCATAAAACATTTTTATGAAAAAATATAATAAAATAATTAACCTCAAATCTATGCATTACATATACTTGAACCATATAACACATATCCTAAAATATCATTAATCACTTTAATATATCATCGCTTAAAACCTTAAAGGTGTTTCTTTGATTTTGAATTTATTATCAAATATGATGTCTTATTCCTATTATAGAATCTAAAAAATTTTCATTTAACCACATATGATGAAATTATAATCTATAATGTTATATAAATATTTCCTTTGATACACAATATAATATCCCAGAATCGGTACAAAGATACACGATATTGAAAACAAGAAATATACATGTATAGCAATGATATTAACGAAGTTCACTCAATTTTCAATATGGATAACTTAAAAAATCACAATGAAAATAATGTATAACAAAAATTCTAAATTAACTTTTGGGATTGGTGTTTTATATATTTTTAATTATAGATTCATAAAAAATTTGTTAACAAATAACAACATCATCTACCACTATAACCACCGTGTCATATTACACATTATTTCATCCTTATCATATATATTAGACCCTTATAGACATAATTTTTTTAACCTCTATCTATATAACCTAGGGAAAATAAAATATAAAAATGTTGAGCTAAAATTTGAAGTAACGGTAAATGTAAGTATTAATAATTGAATGTCATAAGGGAGCATAATAAGAGAATAAGGGTATGATGAAATAATAAAGGTGAATTAGTACATATTATGAATATTCACTCCCATCAAAACCTAGATAATTGACCATAAAAACCTGTGAGAAGGATTTAAAAAAAGGGAAGATTCATCAGAATAAATAATAATGAGTCGTGTGATGTAAATCTTGATCATTAGATACCTTAACAACCTATAAAAATCATAGATAAATCTTATTTTTATATTATAGAATTATCATGAAATCTAATATTAAAAATGGAATAACCAATATTGTTAACATCCATCTCAGGAGTGCACAATTAATTAGAGGGCTATGATGGACCCACCAATCATTGGGTTATAACTGAAGCACTTACATTTTTTAAATGTTACAAAAATTCCTTATTTTATAAAAGAACCACCCTTCATTGGATTATAACATAAATGACTCTCATTATAAACAATTTCCAAGAACTGTGTCTTGAATAATTTAAATACATAATTAATTTCATTATAAATTCATTCACACAATAATTATTATTTTTAGAGGATGATTATCCCTTAAAAATAAATGGTCTCCATGAAAATATATTTCTAATATGATTAACCTTTAGAAAAGAAACAGGTTCCATAAAAACATCATTGAAAATTATTAACCCATGGAAAATAAATTGATTCCATGATAGTGTCTTTGAAACATGATAATCCCATTAATTTGAAATAGATTCCATAAAAATCTAATTGAAACATGATTAAACTATGGAAAATAAATGGGTTCTATAAGAGACTATTTAAAAAATGGTGAACCCACATAAAATTAATAAGTTCCAAAATAATATCATCGAAACATAAATAATCCATCGAGGTAAATTTTGAGGATGATATCATGGAAAAATATCCCCATTGGAGTATTTATAACAACAATGGTTGTCTATGTTGATGATTTTATGTAACATTAAATGATCCAAAAAAATTGAAAATAAACTTTTCATCATTGAAAATCACTTTTAAAGACAAAAAATGAATTTTTTTTTTGTGAAAATAGTTTTTATTGAAAATATAGGTTGAAATTTTTAAGGGAATATCCAAATAAAAAATAATGGACATTATAGTTGGAAAATAATTTCTATTCATTAATTTTAAAACAAATCCATCTCTTCAAAAATAGTTGAAAAAGGAAGTCAAAAGTGACATATTTGGAAAATATAAATAAATATAATTTTAATAATTTTTTTAATAATGTAAAATATAATATAATATAGACTTATGAAGTCATTTATTTTTTTAATGAACGTTTTTGAAAATATTTAAAAAACTATGGATATTAAAGATAAAGACACCCAATCTAAATGGAAAATACAATATCAGTATCATTTAAAAATCGACATTATTTATGTTTCTTCAATCTAAAAGGGATGAATTGTTAATTAAATGTAAAAACCACATTTATAAATATAGAACAATAAAATATAATTAGTTCATGAAAATAATATCAAATAATATCATACAATAAACATGAGCCCAAACAATATCAAAATAAAAGACATTGTATCATAATTATTTTTCTACTTTGGTAACTCTTCAATCATAATCCCCATGATAGAATAACATAAAATGTTACATGAAATATCCTAGACATAAGGATTTTAATTATATAATACATCTAAATGAATTATATACACGATATAAAATAAATTAGTTTCATATCAATATAATATGCTTCATTGAATGTGATTTGAGAATAAATTTCACGAACTATATCAGAGTTCCATCCAACCCAACACCTGACCTAGCCTACGACATGGACCAAATGGAATTCCCAATCTCTATGGGATGGAAAATAGTTCTTGGGTATGAACAATACACTATTTGTCTTAATTTTACCAAAGATTTTAATAATAGGAAACCAACCTAAATATTCCATCTTGAAACTGATAATCATAACCAAATAAGACACGAATAGTTTCTTAGATATAAAGTTCTCAACATTAACCAAAACTGAAATACCAAAATGGGAAAGGTAGAAAACGAAAACTTGTCCAAAACCTCTATGTAATAATAGGGACATCACCCCTAATCCACCACCACCAACACATGAATAATGTGAATCACTAGAAAACAAATGCACTATCACCAGCACGATACATCATTCCTTTACCTGGTTTGTACATAACAAAGTATACATAAACCCAAATGTGAATGTTGAGTGTGATCTAAATCCCAATAAGATTCCTCCCAGGATAAATATTTCATTCTATAAAATTAGAATATAAATCAACATTCAAATTTACATTAATACACTTGAATAATTTCAAAGATAATGATTTTAGGTAATCATTTTTAGGGAAAACATTTCTCAAGTAAAAACAATTAAAGATGACCTTTTTCTCAAAATAATATTTTTTTGAAAAGAAAATGTACTTTGGTTATACCTTACACTTATGGCTAGAACCACATTAAATAATCATCATATCTAAAGAGTACACCATCGGAAATCTTTATAGGTATCTAGAAAAATTGGGCCCCTAGAAACCTGATGATTGGGTGATCGAAATATTCCAACCAAAACCAACATTTCTACCATGAGGGGTATATTATAGGGTATCCCATCCCATGGTCTAATTGTCTTCATATCATATTCCAAAACCAATAGCGTTCTCGTGAACAATCCACTAAAGGGGATCCCATCCCAAGGTATAGTGTTTTTTGATCAAATCATATGTTTAGTTGGTGGTGTAATCGTCAATCCTCCAAGAGGAATCCTAGCCTTGGGGCTGCCAAATCAACTAGTGTACTAGTTCTAGTTCACTCACCTAGATACATAGGATTCCATTTGTTCTCAAATTCTATCATGTCCCATCCCCTGGGGGCCATGTCGTGACTACCCCAAACCTGCCCCCAATAGGCCAGGGGATAATAAATAGCACCGAGTTGGCATATCCCTCAAATGGGATGCATTTTACAACTTACTTGTACATGATCACCCACATCCAATCCCATAATTCTGAATTTTAAAAACACTAAGTAAAAAATAATGCATACTACTTGGATTCCAAAAACAGAGTATGACCCTAGGAAAATTGGAATGTAAACCGGGCCAAAATACAATCCCACCAAAAGTAAAGTCTACCAAAGGTAATACACGAGTAACTAAAACTCATCCAGAGATAACCCTTCTAGAAGGGGAGGCACATAAACAGTTGTTTAATGTCACTGAAGCACACATCTTTTATCGATCCTCTCTCTAATCACCACCTATCCCCAGTCCACCAAGGACTCTATCAAAGTTTCGATCATCTGCATGAGACATGACACGTACGAGCATAGCCCATGTATGGGTGAGAATAATAGTACTCAGTAGGGACCCCAAAACCACAAATGAAAATACATTAATAATTAAATGAACTATACCACAGATTTAACACATGAATTACACCATAAAGGAGACACACAAAGTACATTCAATACGGTCAGCTCACACAGGTGTAAAATTAAAGAATGAAGAGAAGGATTTCTAGTTCTAGTCCATATATTTCCCAATATCTATGACAATTGACTTATAGATGGAGTGAAGAGCATCTATTGTTCATCGAGTATCAATGGAGAGAAAGGCATCAGTGGTGTTCAATGTTTTGATGGCGCACAGTGCATCGATGGTGCACAGAGTATTGTTGGTTCCTAGAGAAACAATGGTGCCTGAGACGTCTATGTAACATTGAACGTTGATTGCACATGGAGAGTCAATGTAACATGAAGCATTGATGACACACGGAGAATCAATGGTGCCAGGAGTGTCAACGACTCATGCAGCTCCAAGTCAAATAGTCAACAGGATCACCTAGTCACTACCAGCCACATGATTCTTCTCATAGAGTGGTTGTTGAGGGAGAACCTAATACTCAAGACATTATGATATAGTAAAACTTCCAAAAAATGTCACATAGAGTATCCAGAATGGGAATTATCGTTTCAGGGGTCCGAACATGGAAAACGGTACATCAAACAAACACCTGTTTAGAAATATTTGGACAATTCAGTAAAAAGTGACTAGTCGGGTCTAGGTCCAACCAAACGTGGGTCCGTCTAGGCTAGTCCAATTGACCATTGGGCCATGCAGTCTAGCTAGTTGGGCTACTGGAGCAGCCCAATTCTCCATCCCGATCTTCCGTGCTTGCATCCCCCTATTCTACATGGTTTCCCAACTACGTGGGAAGCTAGTTCTCCCAATCAACAAAGTACCCGACCACATTTCACTCTCTAAGACTGCCTCGTCTGCCTGGTCCAATGGCCTCACAACCACAGGATCCCATGTATAACACGGCTCGAAGACCCATCCCATCTACCATCATTGTGGCCTTCTGTAGCATCCACTATCCACCACATATGGATTGTGCTGCCATGGGATACTCCTCATACACAGTCCCACCTGGATAGTGGCTACATGCCATGCCGCCAGCCACCCCACAGGCAGCCCATCCATCTTGCAACCTACCAGAATTGGGTCGCCCACCAGGCCATCTGTTATCATACTGGGACCACCACTCAGTTTCAACATATGCCTAAGAATTTGGTGAAATCATAGATCTAGTTTCCTCATGACTTGATCTACTCTACTTTAGTATCTGCAATCAGTTCTCCTCGAATATTGGGGCCTGATAATACTCGAAACCTCCCGACAATGTCAAGATAAAAATCACAGGGTTCCAACAGTGAGGATCATGAAGAAGAGAGGGAGAGATTCACAATTAAAAGGGTTAGAATCATTTTAATATAAATTTTTCCAAAAATAAACATTCAGGGATGTTTTGGTTTAAAAGGATTAAAGTGTATTCCACTAATAAACCTAGTAAAAAAATACCTCTTATAAGAACAATTGAACTCAAGATTAACCTATTTATTTGTTGGCCTCCGTTTTTCATTGAAAAATAAGATCAGGGAAACAAATAAGAAAATAACATGATCTACCTGAAGTTTTGATTGTTCAACATCGAGGATCCGTTATCGTTTGTAATCCATCAAGAACCATCACGATCCAATGCTCTGTCACCCTCTATCATCAAGAGAGATTCCCCCAGTTCACTCTAGAGCCTCAAGTAAGTTATAGGCTTAGGATCCTAACCATGGATTCCTTTTCAATTTAAAAAAGAATACTTGTTTCTTTGTTACTTCATCACAGCGTTACAACATCACTGCAAAACTTCAAAATAAAATAAACTCAATGTTTATTTAATTCTATTAAAATGTACAAAAATTAACTTTTGTAGCTGAATGGCATCAGTCAATGTTAGGCCTTGCCTAAGGAATACACCCACTTATGAAATCAATAGTGGTATCAGATTTCCAATCCAAGTTATGGTTTATGAGATATTGGAATTTAAAAGAAAATAATTTTTATTTAATTATTTTATTTACAGTTATGCCCTTGGTTACTTTTCTTATAGATGACTGGTTTTTACCATTGTTAGGTCGCTCCTAGGGTAATTAAACTACTCTATGCTCATGGTGCCCTTAGATTTTTGATACATGAACCCATTTAAGTTTTCTTTCAGTTTATTAGAAAATTTATGCGCATTTGATATTAAAAATGTTACATTTTCCCAAAAATAGTTCCAGAAATACTGGTCCTTAGAATCACTCATAGTCCCATCAATTATTCTCATAAATTTCCCAAATAATTTCTGAAAATAAAATCTCGAAATTCAAAGTCATTTAATCCTCCCCACCATAGTTCTTTACATCCCCGAAATCCAAAACAAAGTATATTGAAAATGGTTAGGGTACTGATCACAAATCTGAGTCACTGACCCCCAATTTCTCTTCTGCAGATTCTCATGATGGCATCGAATAGTCACCAGAGGAATCAACTACCCAAGAAGGATCCACTATAGTAAATAAACTATCTCCACCACGTACTCTACAATAGTCACCCCATCGTCAATGTCTAGCTCACCCCATTCAATGGCGTGCGATGAATCATGAACATGACTCCTCAGTTGAAACACATTGAATACATAATTCACCTGGTAAAACTATAGGGGTATAGGTAGAAAGCAATCCACCACACCAAATCTACTCAGAATTTGAAAAGGGACAACGTATCATGAAGATAATTTGATGCCCCAACCAAATCTCTATAATCCCCATCGAGGTAAGACCCGATGAAAAACATGGTCACCCTCCTCGACCTCTTGATACCTTCTACTCCTATAAACATATGAATTATTTTGGATATGTGCAGTACTAATATTCTCATGGATGATCTACACCTTCTCAGTTGTATCTCATACTAACTCTGGACCCATGAGTGCTGACTCTCTTGGGGTTTTCCAGCACAATGGTGACTTGCATGGTTACCCGTAAAAGGATTCAAATGGTGTTATACCAATTGTTGAGTGATATTTGTTGTTGAACGCAATATTTACCAATGGTAGGTGATATTTAAACCTATACCCAAATCATAACACGCAATACCATATCATGTTCTCCAAAACCTAAATTGATAGCTTAGTCTATTTGTCTTGTTGTGAAACACAGTGCTCAAGTGTAACTGAGTCCCAAAGGCCCCCTGTAATCCCTTCCATAATTGAGATGTGAAGTGAGCATCATGATCTGAAATAGTCATTGATGGAACTACATGGAGTCAAAATATTTGAAGCACATAGAGGGATCCCAAGCTCTCTACTAAACTCTACTCCCTGATAGGTAGGATGTTGAATGACTTGGTCTGTTGGTCAACGATCACCCAGGTTCTCTCATTACCCAAGATGGATGTGGTAAACTATTAGGAAGTCCATTTTATTCCATCCCATTTCCATTACGACTCCTCAAGGGGTTTAGTTAATCTCATTGGGATCTGATGCTCAACTTTCATTTGTCAATAAGTATGGTATCAAGAAGCTAACTCTGTAACTTCCTTCTTCATCCCTAGACACCAAACTGATTTTAGAGGTTCAGGTACATCATTTCCACACATATATGTACCAATAAAATGTGATTTATGAAGCTCCCTAATAACCCCCTCTCGCAATACAACGAGTATCATCATGAGTCCTCTAAAAGAACATCACGATCCTCACCATTTTAATATCATTTAACAGAATTCCCTATAGAATCTAGGGAACATAGAGCCTCATAGTCGGTATCCCTAACTTTATCCTCCTTGAATTGC
Source organism: Viscum album (assembly GCA_963277665.1). Taxonomy (NCBI): domain Eukaryota; kingdom Viridiplantae; phylum Streptophyta; class Magnoliopsida; order Santalales; family Viscaceae; genus Viscum; species Viscum album. The sequence continues at coordinate 1,852,786,299 of OY728156.1, forward strand.
CGATAGAGAGGAGGGATGAAAACCATTGACTAGATATAATATGTTCCATCTCTATCCCCAAAGGATATCTACAACAAGGATAACTACTCTGATGCCTCATTCAAAATCTAAAATCCATATCTTCTACTAAAAAAGTCTTCGAAGACGTTATCTTTCTTAAGAGTATATATAATCCCCAATTCATAGTTCCAGAGGAACAATATCCACCTCTTATGTCTCAATTTCCAATCCTTCAATGAGAAGATATATTTGAGACTCTTGTGGTCTAATTAAATGGTAAACCGACTACCCATCAGATAGTGTCAGAACATCTTCAATGAAAATAATACTACTCCAAACATAATATCAAAGACTACATAGTTCAAATCATGTGATTTAAATTGGAATGAAACATAGTAAATCAGTTCTTGCATTTTGAATAGGACACAACCAAGCCTATTTCCTAGTGTATCCCAGAACACTACAACCCCGACACCCTTCTCTAGAAACCTCAAGAGGGGAGAGCTCGTCAAACTCTGACTAAACCATCTCTGGATCCATTGAAACTATAGTCTCTAAAATTATATGTCTGATATCTACAAATTCCACCTTGGGCTAGCTGGGTTGAAACCTTGGGTCTCACGAAGCCCTTCCTCTGCAAGTCCTCAAAGTACACCCTTAGCTCATGAAGCTCTATGGGAACCATCTGATATTATAGTGTAGATATCATAATCATCACAGGGTATATATCCATGTATAGTTATACAACCATATTAAGAGTTAATCTTCGAACATCCTCCTAAACTACATCCTTGTGCTCATCTGATACTATAAGAAACTGAGGACTGATCTCATCCACATCATTGAGAGTCATTATATCCTACTTGCATGTGATCAGCTTCACTCTCCTATGTGAAAGCCCATCCTATGCTTCTAGGGTATCCTTTTTTCCAAAAAAATAAAACCCAGTTCCATCTATATGGGCCCATGAAACTCTATTCCTAAAACAGCCAATCTGGGCATGAATTGTGAATAAATAGTCCATACAAAAGATGACATCGTAAGACCTTGACACTGGAACTAGGAGATTCCAACCGAAGCACTCACCCCCCTATAGTAATGGTACATAGTTGACACTAGTGTGTGGTCATTGAATCTCCTCCCATAGAAGTGTCTAAGATTAGGGATCAAGTCAATGGTTCCACTAGAATCTCTGTGTGCCGAACAAGGGTTGTGGTGAGAAAAGAGTTACTGGCACCTGTATCTATCTAAACTACAGATATGGTGGGAAAGACATAGATTATACCTCTAATAATCTCTATATCATTGTGGTAATAATCCTCATTCACCTAATGATGGCCTCTTCCCAGTTGACAAGCACTCAGAGCCCGTGGTGGACCACCAGGGGGTGGTTGTGGTCGTACCTCAAACATTCACCCACCTTTTTTAGCACATATAGATCATATTCCACATCCAATGACCGTGTTCTACTGACACATTAAATTAATTATGTTTTTAAGGTTGATTTATTGTCTAGGTAATACCCTAGGTTATCTCTCAAGGATAATTGAATTTTTAAAGTGTGTATTTATAATAAATATTACTAAAAGAGGGGGTAGTTTTGAAAATTATTTAACGAAAAAAAGATAATCAAAATTGTTTAAATGTTGAAATACAAAGTGTATTTTGAAATATATGAGATAAATGGGTGATTTTGATTTCAGTACACAATTTTGAAGTTCATTTATCTTTGTGGTTCATAAAGGTTTGGAGTATTTATTTGGTTGGAATTAATTGGAATCCAGAATAATTCGTAAGCATTTATTTCAATGCTTACAGAAAGAAACGTTGACTTAACAATCGTATTTTCATGGTCCAGAAAATATGCATAGAAGAAGATCTTCCAAATTAGATTTAAATCTCAGGATGGTGGGTATTAAAAGGATTCTTATGCTGTCTAATCATAACAACACAAATCATACACACAAAACCTCACACTGATTAATTATAAATTAGAAGTATAACGATCACATGTATCAAAACTAGAATTAAAATATGAAATCATGTAAGACACATGGAGTGAATGTTTTTAGACCTAAATTACTCCAAACCAGTAGCTAATATATTCATCAGAACTCCCTTGACATGTGTGTAGATCCCTCAAAACAAACGCCCACTGTTCAGCCTGACATTGAAAGGAGGAGGAAGCCCGGGTGCAACTCCTTCATCATTTTAGATCTCCTTAGGAGGATATAGAGATAAAATACCTCCAATGAGATGAAACTACTCCTATGTAACATAAATATGTCATCACATTACAATCTTGGTCGAAATTTCAAATGACGATCCCAAGCATCCATTTTTATAGGAAAAGTGAAAGGTGGTTATGGGTATACGGATTGTTTAAAAACACATGACCCATGGGCTTAGACCACTAGACTATAGAATCTCGATTCTAAAAAAATCTTGAAACATGGTTACCCATCTCTTTACTATCTCCCATGAATATTTGGACCCATTTAAAAAACTAGAGCCTGATATGTGGGCAGATCACAACACTCCACTTTTGACCGAGTGTAGATTCAGTGTTATGGATATATCAGGTCGGTTGGGCCACTCTATCTACTAATTAGGATTTGGTTCCTCAATATGAAATGTTTACCATTGAATTATTTACCATACCACAAATTGTAGTCCCATTTGGATACATGGTTATTTAGAAGTTTTCAGTTTAGTAAACCGGTGTTCTTGGATCCTTTACAGTATGACTCATTTTGGTTAGACATCATCACATGCCCTCCAAATCACATCCACTTTCAATGAAATTATCAAAACAAGTAACGTATCCCTTTTTAACAGTGATAAAAAAATAATTGAATAATATATGAATTGATTTTTTTATTACTTTTATAAATTTCAATACTAAATTTTTTTATCATAGTGGTGTATGGTTGAAAATGAAATAGTGAATCGTGGTGCAATCACACCCCACACCTAATCATTTTCCCTCCTAAGAAAAGTATTATATCCTAACCAAGTATCATTACTTAATAAAATGTGATAAAAGTTCCATGATTATTCTGAAATTAAATTCCACATTCCTATTTTAGTAAATAAATTTTTATATCATTTTTCTTCTCTCAAATTTGAATTTGTTCAACATCATTTATTCACCCATGCAATATGTCGCAACCTACCTCACTTAGAAATTTTCCCTCTTCACTCATGGAAAATATGAAAGTGGATTAATTATCTTTTCTAACAGTTGATGTGATCTTAAAATATTATTTCCATGATTCTATGTTCTCTACCAGCATAATCTAGTGTGCTACTCTAGAGGACATCAAACAGGTTGTTCTAAGGTTCAAGGGTTGGTTGGATTTAATGTATAAAAAATTTGAGGCATAAGAGGAGGGTTTTATCTCTTGAGTAAAAAACATGTCAAAATTCAACAAGTGTTCACAGTGAATTTATACACTCATCACCTCACAATGTGTATCACTTCCAACTCACTATCCTCATTGTCCATTTTTTGGGTCATGACCGTTCATTGAATAATAACGAATAAACATACTATTTTCTCCAATAGTTTTTTTTATTTTTTTTGGTTTTTCTTCAATATAAATAACTATTTTTCTTTTTTCATACAATTCTCATTTGAGAGATATAGTTGAATTTTTTAAAACCATAATAAAATTTTTCTTGTGAATCCACTACCCATGGAAAATATTGGAACCCTTTCAATCAACCCATAACAATGATTTATTCATGATAATTCCCATATAAACACCATCACCCCCACACGTTCTGAATGTAAAACAAGAATGTATACAAGAGATGGGTAGGTAGGGATAAATGATCTTATAATGTGGCTACCTAATAGGCATTTCATGATCTTAGAGGCTTAAGAAGGGTAAAATGTCAATATGGCCAAAAATAGAGGTTAATTGTTCAAAGGGATTTTCAATAAATGAAGGACTCTACCATGAATGTAGAAAACTCGAATATTATAAATTCAAATAGAATCATGGACATTTCTAGTTTCTTTATATGACTTGAGACTCTCAAGAATGTGATTAAAATGAATAATATGCAATAAAGTGCTTAGAATGTCTCTCGGGTAAGGGATTAAAATATTGGTCAGTGTTAATGAGGCATGTGTTTAAATAATACATTAAACAACAAATAATGATATGAAAATATGAATTCTAGAAAAATATTCCATATCAAAATTCATTTGATTTTTTTAAAAAACAATGGAATATTCTAAATAATATACTCATGAATGAAAAATGATTTGTAATTATTTTAATAATGGAATCTTTTTTCATGATAAAATTAACATTATAGCATAAAATAAATGGATAAAATTGTGGGGAAAGTGACAGTACTATTAAAAAAGAAAAAAATGATGAAACTTTCTCACTAACCTAGGAATGTACCCATCCCCCCCACATAGTGTGTACAATTTCCTCAATGTAATAAAAGAGAATGTTGGAAGGAAGGATAATACCATATTGGTGTCATTCATAGACCAAATATTGAACTTGGAGTTCCTCCATCGGTGACTCTAAAATGGAATCATGAACGTGGATCAAACACTTTCCATTGACAGTGAAGTTTTGTTTTGTCTCTTCATTTCTAACATGAACAACAACAAATTGAGATACATTAATAATAGTGTATGGTCGAAAAAAGTGGGAAAAAATCATCCCTGGAAGCAACTTGAAACATTAATTACAGAGGAGGACCTTCTTCCAAATGTATTACTCATGATGAAGGATGAAGAAGTCATGAGACGCCTTGGTTCACTCTTTATAAATTTAAGAGTTCTTGTATGAATCTATAGGAATTTACTCCAACTCCAGAATTTGAAGATTCCTTTGAGCACTTGCACTAGAAAGATTAGAATTGCATTGTTTAATGGCCTAGTCAGAACAATTATCTATATGAATAGGGAGGTGAAAAATCCTTCCCAACACAATCTGATAGGGTGAAAATCCAATGGGAGTTATGAAAGACGTATGGTAGGGCCAAAATTAATTATATAGTCTAATACTCCAATATTTTCTGTTGGGCTAATTTTTTTTCATGAATTTATTTTAATTATCTATTACACAGCTCATATTAACCACTGGTTAGTTGGCGATAAGCACTAGAAACTCTATTCCCAACCCCATAGCGACGTAAAATAGATTGCATTGTTTGGTTGTAGATATGAGAACCCCAGTCAGTAATGATTAACCTAGGAAATCCATACCTACAAAAGATTTGGGTTCTCAAAAACTCTACAACAATCATGGAATCATCAGTACTTATGGCTCGTTACTCTACCCATTTTGAAAGATAATCCACTGCCAGAAGAATGTAATGGTTCTGAAATTAGTTGGGGAATAGACCCATAATGTTAATTCCCCAAACATCAAAAATTTCAAGGAAGAGAAAGGGTTCTTATGGAATTTCATTTATTTTAGACAAATTTCCCATTATTTTCCACAAGGAAAAGATTTATGGAAATTATAGGGAATCCTTAAAAATTGTTGTCTCAAAGAGATCAGAATCAAGGAAATTGTGAGTTATCTATTTGGGACCAAAGTGCCCCATTAAAAAATAGTGTGGAAGAACCTATGGAAGGACTAAAACTCACTAGAAAGAACACATACCCTAAGTAATTGATCACTATATCTTCTCCAAATGTATGGGTCGTCGTGAATATTACAACATGACTCATGTTATAGATGGTCAGGCAAGTTTTTATTGAAAACAGAAGGAATACAAGATGCTACCAAATAATTTACAATTTTATCATACAATGGAATAACATTTTGAACTCAATACAATTTCTTATTTAGAAATGTGTCATTTATGGGAATACAGTGGGATTATTCAATGTCTAAGGATGGTTAAATCCTACTGATATGGTTGTCCACCACATTCTATGCTCCATTTTTGTCTCTAATTTATAAATTTAAATTCTGATGGAGCAGAATACAATGAATGATACATGGTTTGGATTCTAGTTTCACAAAGAGATATTGGAGGGCTGCATGGTCCAAGAATACAATGACTTTGGCCATAAAAGGAATGACCTGAATTTATCCAAAAAAACACAATGGAAATAAATTATTTTTTAGTTGTGGTGTAGTTTTATTCAGCATGGTCAAGTGTATGTGAGGCATAGTAAATGATATGTGGATCTCAATCGATCCTTTATGATAAGGCTGCCCCAACCACATAATTAGAGGCATCACACATGAGCTCAAATGGAAAATCCCACAAAGGAGGTTGGATTATCGTTGGTGAAGTTGGACTCAATTTTAACATATTAAAAGCTTCCTAACATTCATTAACAAAAAAAATTCCATCTTTTTAGAGCAATCATGATAGGTGGAGTGAAATTTTACTAAATTCGTGAATGAAACAATGGTAAAATCCAGCATGACCTAGGAAATACCACATATACCGTACATTTTTTGGAAATAGTGTGGAATAAATGACATAAACTTTTGATTTACCTACTTTGATACCATCCTCATAAATTATATTCCCCAAAACAATACCTTCTCCCACCATGAAATGGAATTTATCATAATTTAATATGAGATTCATTTCAATACATCAATGTAGGGCTGAACCAAAACCACTCAAACATTCATCAAAAGAGGATCCACACATAGTGAAATCATCCATAAAAATTTCCAGGAAATTATCTTGGTAATACGTAAAAATACTAACCATAAATTACTGGAATGTACCTAGAGCATTGCACAGACCAGATGGCATCCACCTATATACATCTGTGCCAAAGGGGAACGTGAAGGTTGTCATTTCATGATCCTTGGGGGAAATATGGATATAAAAGTATCTAGAATCCCCATCAAGAAAATAGTAATGGGATTTCCCTACTATCCTTACTAGCATTTGGTCAGTGAATGGAAATTGAAAATGGTTCTTCCTATTGTGTTGTTTTAGTCAGTGATAGTCTACGAAGACGTGGAAACTATTCTCTAAAAAATTCGGAACCAAATCAATATTTTCATTTATGATTACTGTAATAATATTTGTTTAGGAACTACTTGAGCGAGACTAACCCATTGGCTTTAAAATATGGGGTAAATGATTCAGTATAAAATAATTTTGTTACTTCATTTTTAACTATATCTTAGAGGTTTGGGTTCTGTCGACATTGTGTCGGCACCACTGGTTTAGACTCATCATTTTAAAAAATATGATGTGTATGAATTAATGGGATTATACCAAGAATGTTTGCAATTTTCCACCCCAATTCTAGTTTATAATCTCTGAAAAGTTCAAGTAGTTTCAATTCATAATCAGAAGGAAGTGAACTAGCAATTAAGATGGGAATCTTATTTCCTTTATCAAGATAAGAATAATTTAAAACATTAGGTAGTTGTTTTAGTTAAAATTCATGGAGATTTTGGATTTATGGGAGTGTTTGTGAATGTGAGAGGTCACTAATTTTACATAACTTCTCAATGGTAACATCCTCAGATGGGGAATGAGCTTTTTCAAGCTTTACAATATCATCGATGATTAGTAGAACCTCAAGGTTCAAAAATCATCAATTAATAAACTTGCATAAATTGTTTCTAGAACACTAAAAAAATAATTGAAATATTTATTTTATATCATTTCAATCAATGATGAAAACTCTAAAATGGTATTGGGGGAAAGAAAAGTTGTCATTTAAGGGGATGTGAGTATATTAATTTAATTAACACAGAGAGATTACTGTTCTTATGAAGGGTTTTTCATGGAATCTAGGATGTTTAAGTGGAAAATTTCACCACCAAAATCTATAGATAATGTACCATTATATAAATTAATTATGGTTTTGGTGGTTTTCAAGAAGGGTCCCCCAATATAATAGGGAAATATCCATTCATCTTATTATATTCCATTTTGATCACATAAAAAATCAGCAGGAAAAAATAAAATATTCAATCTCACAAGAATATCCTCTAACAAACCAGAAGGGTGTGATCTAATTGGATTTTTAACTGAATGACTATTCTAGTGGGATTCAGTTCGCCAACCGTCGATGAAGAGTAAATGGAGTGAGGCATTACATTTATAGAAGCACCTAAATAAATCATAGCATTAGGAAATGAATAATCCCATATGGTTAATGGAATCAAGAATTTTCTAGGATCATTTAACTTGGTGGTAAGTGATGACTCTATCAATGCTGATACATTCCTCCCCAAGATCACCTTTTCATATCAACGAATTTGCCTTTGATGTGTACACATATCCTTTAGAAACATGTCATGTTGTGGAGTTTGATTTATAGAATCAATCAAGGGGGTACTGACCTATACTTTTTTGAAAGTTTCCAATATTTTCATATCATGCTGTGTTTATTTTTATTTTCATGCTTGGGTAGACATTTGGGGAAACAGAAGATGAATGGATGGTCTTGGTGGTTCATTAATAGACACGGTCTTTCCATTGGAAGGGCTTCTCTTAGGATAAGGGTTTTCATCAATTGGAACATTATCAATGGTTGGGATGGTGGTTTACTTAGGAAGGGAAAAATATATTCGTGGAGTCATTGGGATTTAATGTTTAGTTCCACTCCTAAGGGTGATGGTAATGGCACTTTCCTTGTTCTTAGGGTTGACATGTGGTTGAGAGGGTAAGTTTACCTGACCAATGGTTTTGGATTTCCCCCACTGAGTTGTAAAGTTTTCTAATTGGGTTTTTCGGTCTCGTATGGAAGCTTGGGTGGTTTTTTGGAATTGGATATTGTTGGAAGCCATTTTTTCATCATATATTCTAGGGTAGTCTTGGGGTTTGAAGGGGGTTATCAGAAAGGCCTTTTTGTGGTTCATGATTTTTGGGTTGTAGCGGTTGACTACTCTTCCCAGGTTGATTCCATGGTTTTTGAGGTTGGTTTGAATACCCCCTTTCCGAAAGGCTTGGTTTTCCTTCCTCCCAGAATTGGATGGATAGTATGGTTTTTTCTTAATGGGTTGGTTATAGGGTAATCCTAGATATATTACCTAAAAATTATTAGAAGTTTCTCTTAGATGGGGTAATTTATTATTGTAGTTGGTGTCAGAAGAACATATACCACAAAATATTGGAGGCTGATATTGGGATTTCCCTTGGGAAAGAGCATATTGTCGAAGAAGGGTACATACATCTTCGAACATCATGTCCACCTTCTTCTTGAATTTAGTAAATTGCACCTCAAGAACACATTGAATGGTCACACTAGTCCTTGAAAGAAACTATTGAGGGTTTTGGCTATGTTCTCAATTAGGGTTCTTACAGAAATTGGAGTTTTATCTACTAGATCACCACCTGCCACAACATTAAGAATATTTCAATAAATAAGAATTCATCATTCATAAAAATACTGAATTTAAATATGATCACTTATTTTCTGGTGTGGGAATCTTGAACATAACATTTTAAATAGTTCCTAATATTCATGTTATTTTTTCCCTTATGATTGCCTTATATCGAAAATTTCATTCCATATAGTTGTAGTTCGAGATCTTGGGAAATATTTTTTTAAAAAAAGGCGTTTCATTTCCACCCAACCTCTTATTGGGGAAGTAATATAATATAACCAATATTTCTCTATGTCTTATAACGAAAAGGGGAAATCACTGATATTTACATTTTATTTATCCACATTAACATGTTTTAAATTAGAACAAACAATATGAAATGATTTTATGTTCTTATGTGGATATTCTCCTAGAAGTCCATGGAATCATGGTAATAAATGAATTAAACTGGATTTTAGTTCAAAATAAGGTTCCTTTCATTGTATTTCAATATAGGTTGGTTGGATATCATCATCATCATAGGTTATTTATTTTAGTGTTTGATTGTTTCCAGCCATGTTACACACATTAATTGCAAGTTCTAATTTGGTTTAATAAGAAGTGGGGTTTTGAAAAGTCTCAAGTGGTGGTGTGTCCTCCTTCAAAAGGTTGTCTTGTGCATATCGTTGTCACTGATGTAGGATCCTATTTGGTTTGGGTTAGAAAGTTGTTATGTCACCCGAATTAGAAAGAGTCACGAAGATAACCAACACAAAATATAAATCATAACACAAAATTATATGCAAATGTATATGATAAAAAAAATACCCAAAAAAATTATTAAAATATTATCAAAAACACGCCCAGAAAAGAAAATAACTCCATGAAAATGGCACCAAAATTTGACCATGTTGTTATGAAACATCAAATTTATTTTATTATTAAGGTATATTTATATTCTAGGTCAGAACCTAGGTCGTCTATCAGGGATTGTAGTATTTTTAATGTGTTTATTTTTAATAAAAATTACTAAAAGAGGGTGTGGTTTTGAAAAATGTTCAAAGAAAATAACCTAATCAAAATATATTAAAGGTAGAAAGAGAAATTGGATTTTGAAAAATATGAGATAAAGGGGTCATTTTTATTTCACTACACACATTTAATGGTCATTGTTACTAGATATTCATTCATGTTTGCACTAATTATTTGGTTTAAATTAATTGTAATCCTGAATAATTCCTAATCTTTTAGTTCAATGCTTAAAGAACAAAATCAGGATGTAACAATAATATTTTCATGGTACAACACATATGCATGGAATAATATCTTTTAAATCAGATTTAAATCTCATAAAGGTGGGCATGTAAATTATTCTTGTGTTCTCCAATTTGAACAATACAAACCATGCACTCAAAACCTCACACCGACTGGTTAGAAATTAAGAGCATAACGATCACATGTATCAAAAAAAGAAATAAAATATGAAATAATGTAAGATAAATGGAATAAAATTTTTAAACACAAAAATTAATCCAAAATAGTAGATAATATATGCGTCATAACTCCCTTTACATGTGTGTAGATCCCTCACGACGAACGCCCACTGTTAAGCCTTGCATCGAGAGGAGGAAGCTTAGGTGCATCTCCTTCATCATTTAAGCAATCTCTATGAGGATAGGGAGCTAAAATACCTCCACGGGGATGGAAATACTCCTATGGAACTTAAATTTTATATCAATTCAATGTTTTGTCTAAGATTTCAAATGAATATCCGAAGCATTCATTTTATAAGCAATGTGGACGGTTTTGTTTGTGCACACAGATTGTGTTAAATCACATGGCCCAGGGTTTTAGACCACTAGATAGTCGAATACTGCTTCAGAAAATAATTGAAACCTATTTCAAAACCTTTTTACTATGTCCACCAAATTTTTGAAGCCATTTTAACAACTATATACTGAGATATGGATAGATCACGTCACACCAATTTTAACCTCAGGCAGATTGGATGTGCTGGATAGATTAGGTCAGTTGGTCCCCCATATAGTTGAATGTGGATTAGGATACTTAATATGAAATGTATCTCAATGAATTATGGACTATAATACTACATTTCATCCCATTTGGCTACACAGTTATGTAGAAGTATGCGGTCTAGTAAACTAGTGTGCTTGGATCTTGCACCGTTTGGCCCATTTTTTCTTGGACTTCATCATGGGCCCTCCAAATCCCGTCCACTTTCAATGAAATTATAAAAAATAGTAACATATCAATTTTTAACTATGATAAATAAAATAATAGAAAAAATGATGTGAAATATGTTATTATTTTGATAATTTTCAATACAAAACTATTTTAACATAGTTGTCTATGGGTGAAAATGAAACAGTGAATCGCAGTGCGATCACCCACCACCTTGAAGACCACTATTTTCCTAACTTATTCATTTCTTCAAAAGTCCTTCAATAATATCCTGATCATATGTACGATGCATCAGATAATCCCTAGTCATATTTTCCCATCCACCGCTTGAGTAACACAACCTATCATTCGGTTGACTCGTTCTTCCTTGGGAACCTCACTGTACCGACCCAATGTCCTGGGGTCATCCCCTAAACAATCGGATCTTCCTAGATCCCTACGTTAACTATAGCCTGCTTGATCCCAAGGATTTAGATACCTGATGCTATGTGGTATCTCATACTATCAGCGTCTACTCCTCCAAGGATTTCTCCACTAGCAGAGATCACTCCCGTAACCCATCATATGTATGGATGCTAAGGAATATCATTGATTCCCCGATCTCCCAGTGTATCCCCTATTGGAAGGTATAGTCCATGAAGAATAGGTCCCACACCATATCTGTGGAGTGGCATGAATGATATGTATTTATTATCGAGTACTCCACTACTAGGAGTGTCCACTGATGATGATGCAATAGCTCATGTATACACACAGAGCGTAACATAGCTCGAAAGAACTCCTCCTTGTGGAGATACTGAATGTTTACACAATATATAGCCACCTCCTCAAGTGTATGGATCACTAAGCTCCACCATCACCCTAATGATTCATGAAGAAGACTTAGGGAAGGAATTTTATCTGGTCGAGAGGCATCCTAACTTTACGAAAGATACGTGTAATCACCTCCATAAAATCGTTTGTTTTCTGGGGTTCTGGCATACCCCTAATACTAGGAGGTAACTACCTCAGGAACTCATGAAATGCAGTCAACCTGCATACATACTCTACTGGAAATTATAGTAGTAAATGCATCTCTCCAGGTGGTGTTATCACTGGTACACCAATCAGGGTGTTATATCAGGTACTGGTTCCTGTACCGACACCACATCACTAGGAAGACCGTCCTCATGACCCCGCATCAGAATCACGGTTCAATGTCTTCATGGAGTCATCCTAAAATAGGTCAAGATGGACCACATTCAATAGTGTATACCTGGTGAGATGACACTGACTAAAGAAGGACATGTGAATAAACTCAATACTATATGATTCATGTAACATTATTTTCCCAGTAACTAGTGTTTTTAGGTTCTATGTCTAAAATAATAATTCAGAGTCCATGTGTATGGATATGTCTATCAGTGCCCCAACACTATATTACCAGGTTTGAAAGACAAACTCGAAACACTTGACACAATTTCTCCCAAAAAATCTCAAAGACTCATGGTTTGTTAGGTAGATACAACCACTTATGATACCACTCCATCATGATCTGTCCCTTGGGGCCCTTTTCATGACTACCCCAAGCCCACCTCCAAAATGCGAGGGGCTGGAGACTAGCACTGAGAAAGCATATCTCACAAATGGGCAGAATTTCCCTAAATACCATTACACAATCACACATCTCCAATAATAGAATGATGAAATTTAAAATCACTAATTAAACCATCATTCATACTAATAAGATAAAAAAATAGAGTACGCTACTAGGAAGACATGAATGTAAACCAATCTAGAATACAATCCCGCCAAAAGTAATGTCTGCCAAAGTGATTGCACGAATTCATAAAATTAGTCCGTAGAAAACCCTACACAAAGGATATGTATAGAAATATATGTTTGAGGTCACTAAAGAACACCTCATATATCAGGCCACTCTCTAAGAATCACCTGGCCTTGGTCCAGTAAGGACTCTGCCAATGCATCAATCATTTTCACAAGACACAACACATCTGGGCATAGCCCGTGTAGGGGTGTGAAAAATATTACCCAGTAGAGAACCCAAATCCAGAAAGGGAAAAACCATAATGAATTACATGAATTATAAAAAAAATTAAACACATTAATTACACTATAAAGAAACACATTAAGTACATTAAATATGGCCAGATCACACAATTATTAGTCTAATGCATGGAAAAAAGGATTTCCCATTATCTTCCCCAGATATCCCAATATCATTGACACTAGAAGTGCAGATGGTGCATGGAGAGTTTATGGTGCATGAAAAGTTAATGGAACATGGAGGTTCATTGGAACACAAAGCGTGGATGGCGCACAGAACATCGATGGCGTATGGAGCAACGTTGACGCCCAAGAAGTCGATGACACAAATAGTGTCGATGGAGCATGGAGAGTTGATAGAGCATGAATAATTTATGGCCCAGTATGTGTAAATAGTTCATGGATCATATATTGGTCATGCATCCCCCAAGATAGATTGTCACCAGGATCACCTAGTCACATCCATCCACATGATTCATCTCATAACGCTCTTGTTCTGAGAGAAACTACTCCTCAATGCATTAGGTCATAAACTAAAATACGCAAAAACTAATATATATTATATAAAAAGGAAAATCTCATCACAAGGGTCCCAATGATGAAAATGTATCATCAAACATAAACACCATTAGAAAGATATGGCCAATTTAGTAACAAGTTTTTGGTCTCATACATGTCCGTCCCGATCTACCTAGGTCGGACCAAACCAGCCATGCCTAATGGGGCACTAGGCCACTAATGTGGCCCAGTTCTCCAAACTGGACCACATTAAGTGGGCCATCCTTGATCTACTGGATGATTCCTTCCCTGACTGCTTCCCCCCGATCCACGCCATTGCCCGACAAAATGCTCGGACGACTTCCCCATTAATGTGGTGTCCAACCGCGTTTCACTCGGCCAGCCTGCCTGGTCCCACATCCTCAATTATCTACCATCCTCCATCCAACATGGCTCTGGCCCATGTCTCAGCTTCCATAACTATAGGATCCTTCTCTAGAATGGTCTCTCCTAGACATCGGTTGCACCCCCCACTGTCAGCCACCTCACAGGCGGCCCGTCCATCATACACCCTGCTGGAACCCAACCCCCCTTTGGGCCACATGTTGTCCTTACCACACCACTGCGTTGCCTCACCAGATGACCAGAAATTAAGATAAATCATAAATTTGGGATTCTCATGACCCAATCTACCCTATTTGAGCATCTTCTATCAGTTCTCCTAAAATTCAGGGGGTCCGATTGTACTCGGAACTACACGACAACATTGATCCAAGAACTACGGGGTTCTAAAGGAGAGGAATGTGAATAATGGAGGGAGAGATGCCCAAATATAACATTTTTTTAATAGGCCAAAAAATATTGGCCAATGATCATGATTTGGGGATGCTTGGGTTAAAAAGGATTGAACTATATCCCACTGATAATCCCCGCATCATAATCCCTCTAGCATGAATTATTGAACTGTGGGTCAACCAGTTCACGGGTTGGTCTATATTCATTGTTGAAAACAAAGAGTGACAAAAAAAAATGTAACAAACCCTACATTATGATTTGATCGTTTGATGTTTCAGATCTATTACCATTGGTGATCCTTAAAGAACTTTCATGATCCCCCGATCCATCGTCATCTTCCATTGAGAGATATTCACTCCAGTTCACTCTAGATCCTCATAGAAATTCTAGGGTTTTGAGACTAACCCTAGTTTCCAATTCAATATAAAAAATAAAACGTCTTTCCCCTTCACTGCATTGTAGCATAGATGTGTCGCTACAAAATTTCAAAATAAAATAAACTTAATGTTTATTTTACAATTTTAAAACATCTAAAAATTGACTTTTGCAGCCGATCCGTGCCTATCAATGTTAGGCCTCACATATGCAAAACACCCCCTTATGAATAAAAAAGTGGCCTCAAATTTCAATCTAAGTTATCATTTTTAAATTATAAGGATTTCAAAATAAAATAATTTTTATTTAATTAATTTATTTATGGTTACACTCTTGGTGACTTTTCGTATAGATGAACCGCACCGACCAATGTTAGGTAGCGCCTAGTGTAATACGACAACTAAGATCTGAATGGTTCCATCATATTACTGATCCAGGTACTCATTTAATAGTTATTTAACTTTTTTAGAGAATTTAGATTATTGTTATATTAAAAATATAACATTTTTCAAACAATAGTTTTGTGAATTCTGAGCCCCGAAATGAAACTCCATATGAGTGCCTATTCTTGAAATTTTCACAAATAATTTCAAAAAGAACTCAGGAAAATCCGAGTCCTTCAAAATTCCATTTCACATATGAAATAAATTATAACATTCACATGAACATGCCAAGAATCCCAAGAATGCCTTAAAATCTCCACATTCACAATTCACATTAACCCACCAATAAAACTCACATGGAGACCACCATTTTCCATAAACAAAACCACATTACATTTCATAAGAACGCTAAAACCAATTAGAAATTCAGTTTTCACCGCTGGAATAACTCATGGATCACATTTAAAAACATCATAGGAAATGTTCACATTAAATCCCCCCACTTCCATGGGGAATTACACTTTCAGATTCATACTCACACAAAATCCATTTTATTGGACGCCTCACATCACTTTCCCAATTCACAACACTTTCCAGTTTCACAATAATGAATCCAATATGCAACAAAAATCCATTTCTTTTTTAAAACCAACATCCATAAAATCCACACTTCAAATACATTTTGAAATACATTTTCTCCAATAAAAAAGTGTAAAAAATATTTAAGAATAAATATTATGAATATCACATGAAACATAACCAATTTTCCTTAAAACCCACATTTATCTCATTTTCATCAGAAAATATTTTTTAAACCATGTTTTAGACAAAAAAAAATAATCTATAGAATTCATTTAAAAAACCAAGAAAGTAATCCAAAATCATCTAATAATGTAAAAAAATGGAACCACCAACCTCAAGCTTGGAATCTTCTGGAATCTATTGAAAAAACACAATTGTACCACCACATGACCCTAAAATGGAAATATCGAACAAAAAAATCATTATTTCACCCAAAAACATATGATAGAACACTCAATAGGCCAAACAACCCACTCGAAAAGCAGAACCCAATCATGGATGAAGAGAAACTGTAGAAGAATGGAGAAACCATAGGAAATGCAACTTACTTGATGATTTCTTGTGAAATAAAGTCGAAAGCCACCAAAATATTGATACTAAAAGGCTCCAAGAAGGATTGGAGGAAGCATAAAAAGATGAATTTACCATAAAATTCATATAAGAGGTTTTTTAATGGTCACATATGTGGAGGAAATGATGGTAATTTTCATCCTCTTAATGAATTAGATAGGTATCATGGCATTCTGATCTATTTTTCCAAACCTTGTGGAAAACATGAACCCCTCACTGTCCAATATTAACATGTCTCACAGTTAACCCGCACTGTTATCCGAACTATGTGACAACCATGTGGTATCATCTTTCTATGAGGAAACCAGCCACACACATTACTATGGGAGGGAGTACTATTCCTCCAAACCGTGCACCAATTTCTATTAGGTCCAAAATATTCAATTTTTACAAAAAAACTCTTGAGGAAACTAACTAATATACATGAGACCAAAAAATACAAAATAATACCTCAAAATAAAATCATGGATGTATGAAAAAAAATCCCTTACGACATTGGGAATCTCATGATGAAAACTCGATGAAAGTAATACCTTGTATGGATTTGTAAATCCCAATAATTAACATGAAAAGAATAATAAAATTAATTAATATCAAGTAAGTACATGGTATAAAAAATTAAATGGTCAACATGCATACCCCTCTGAAAAATAAAAGTGTGACGAGAAAGACCCTTAATTCATGTACAGAAATTCCATGCATTTCCTTTATCACATTTACAATAATATTACATCAATTAAATAATTTCATAATAAAATTTTCTAGTGGTAACACCTTATAATTAAATAATTTACTCTATTTCATTATGATTAGATATTTGAATACTTATTCAATTATGTCTACATATGGTATTTTGAAGACTCTCGGTTGAATGTTTCAAAATGGATTTGGTGTGTTTTATGTCTTTAAAGTTTTTATTATATCAATGTCTATAGAATAATAATCATAACATAAATATCATATTTAATCATTTATTATACTTTTAAAATCTAACACGAAATATGGCTATGAAAAAATAACAATGTCATGATCACAAATATGGTAGGTCATACGTATACATGAGTAATATTTCCATTTTCCAATTATCATCATGGAAGGAACATATGAATTATCTTATATTTCATAAATTCTAATATTATCATCAACTAAATTTTTATTTATTTAAATATGATTATTTATATATATATATAATCTTCTTGTTATGTGGTGATGAAAATAGTTTCAAATCACCTCGTGGATGCGGTAGTCCACGCATATAAGAATGAAGTTATCATTTTTCACTCTAAGAACTAAAATTGTATATTATATTTTCCTAATTGTAAGTTCCATTAATTTAGTTATTATTTAATCCATAGAAAATATATTAATTAATTGTATCCTAATTACATTCCAGGTAAATTGTTAGTGAAAAGAAGCACATCACTTCATAAGGAGGTAGTTTGCCTTACAATTAAGAGACATTATCATAGCCCATGTGAAACAGAAAGTATAAAAGTATATGTGGTTTAATTGAGAAATAATTATAAATATGTCACATATGTCATATATATACTTTAAATATAACATTAAAAAATATTTGAGAGGTTATGGTGGATAGTAAATAACATTAGTGGTGAGGTTGTGGGCCAATGTACACACGAATGTTGTTTTAGTGTCTGATTTGATAGAAGAGTATATGGATGTACATTATAACATCAATTTAATGACATATAATTATATAGAATCTACTAGTGTAATAACATGATCATATTTGAAAAATATTTTATATTAGAAGAAGAATAAATAAAAAAATGCTTAGTTTGGAATTTTACATCTTTTCAGACCACCACATTCAAAATATAGAAAATGAATTCCATGAATGTATTTATAACCAAAAAAAGGATTCTATGATGAGGGGTTTTTTGTATGTGATTTAGGTTGGTATTTTCTAAAGCAAATATGGTTTATGGTGTGAGAAAGTTAAGAGTGGCAGTGACCTATTACAAGTGAGGTGAGTGTCTCACTTGTCATTTTTGAAAATAAAAAGGTATAAACCAATAAAAAATGACTTATTCAAACGAGTCAATTTATGATGGGAATTTTGACCAGTCACAAATAATCCATAAAAAAATAGGTATTTGAGACATTCCTTTGAAAATACCCTTGGCGTGTTGTGTGTGAATTAGCATGGGATGAGTATTTCTGATAGGGGTTTAGCCCCCGTTGCAAATAATATTACCGGGTTACAGTTATTTGTGATGGGGGTGGATTCCCATCACAAAAAATGTAGGCATGATATAATTTTCGATGAGTCATCGCAAATAATTTTCCACCATGACAGTATTTGTGAAGGGTCCCGTCGCAAGCACTTTCTCTTACTCCCACCCCAATTTATAACCCTTGGGCTATTTGCGATGGGTCCCATCACAAATAATAATATTTATGATGACCCGTCGCAAATAATGTGGCGTCGGGATAGTAGTTGCGACATGTCCCATCAAAATTACTATTTTTACCACTAACTCAATTAGTAAAAACATAACTATTTAAGAGGGGACTCATCGTAAATACCCTTATCACAAAATGATCTAACCTATATATACCCCATCCGATTACCCCATTTCAGAATTCTCCGAAACCCTCTCTCCTTCCCTCTCATATTTCTCACTTGAATTTTTCAAACATTTACCTTTTATTTTGGATCAATTTTCAGGACTTGCATCCAACAAAAGATTCTATTTTAAGGTGTTTATTTGTTGCTTTTATTTTTTAGTTAATTCATTTTAATTTAAATGTGTAATAATTAATATTAATTAGAAGTAGTTAAATTAAATTAGAATTCGATTGTTTTAATTTTCATTATTCATTTGTAGAAATATGTTGTTTCATTAAGATAAAATATTTTTTATTTATTTGTAAAGAGTATTAAATTGTAAAAATTTGGTAAAATTATCATTAATTAATAATATTTACATGTAATTAGTACTACTTTGTAGTAATTAGTATTAATTAGTATAATTTAGTATAAATTAGTATTATTAATATTAGTTAGTATTATTTAGTATTAATTAGTATTGATTAGTATTTAATTGTAATAAATAGTAATAAATAGTAATAAATTGTAATAATTAGCGGTAATAACCAGTAATCAATAATAATTAGTAATAAATCACAGTAAATTGTAGTTAATAATTTATATAGTAATGTTTGGGAATAAATACGACAATTAGTAATATGTTGAAATAAATTGTTATAATTAGTAATAATTAGTGAATAATACTTATAAATACTAATAAATAATATGAATTAGAAAGAAATTCTATTAATTAGTTGTAATTAGTAATAATTAGTAATAATTAGTAACAATTAGTAATAATTTTTAATAAATAGTAATAATCAGCGATAATTAACTATAATTAGCGATAAATAGGAATAATGAGTAATAAATAGGAAAAATTAGTAATAAATAATAATTAATAATAATAATTAGCGTTGATTAGTGATAGTTACTAATAAATAGTAATAAATTTTAAAAATTATAAATAAATAGTAATAATAGTAATAATTAGTAATAATTAGTAATAATTCGTGGTAAATAATAATAAATAGTTGTAATAAGTGTTAAATAGTAATATATAGTAATAAATAGTAATAATGGGTAATAAATAGTTGTAATTAGTAATAATTAGTAACATTTTTTAATAATTAATAATAATTAGTAATTCTTAATAATAATTAGTAATAAATAGTAATAATTAGTAATAAATAGTAATAAATAATAATTAATAGTAATAAGTTGTAATAAGTTGTAATAATTATTAATTATTATTAATAATTTGTAATAATTACTAATAATTAGCAATAATGAGTAATAATTAATAGTAATTAGTATTAATTAGCAGGAATTAGTGATAATTAGATCTAATTAGAAATAATTCATAAATAAATTGGAATAAATAGTAATAATTATAATTAAATTGATGAAATTAGTAAAAATTAGTAATATTTATTACTAAATAGTAATAATTATAAATAATTAGTAATAATTAGTAATAATTAGTATCAATTTTTTCTAAATAGTAATAAATAGTAAGAAATTGTAACAAATAGTAATAATTAATAATAATTAGTAATAATTAGTAATAATTAGTAACAATAAAAAATTATTTGTAATAATTACTAATAATTAGTAATAATTAGCTGTAATAAGAAGTAATTTGAGGCAATTTATGGTAATTAGAAGCAATTAGTGGTAATCAGTGGTAATCGGTGGTAATTAGCATTAAATAGGATCAATTAGTTGTTATTAGTGATAATTAGTAGTAATAAGTAATAATTTGTAATAATTTTTAATAAATAGTAATAAACAGTAACAAATAGTAATAAATAATAATTAGTAATAATGTGTAATAAAAAGTGGTAACTTGAAATAATTATTAATAAATAGAGGTAATTAGTAAAAATTTGGAATAATTAGTAATAAATAGTGGTAATTACATATAATTTGTAATAAATAGTAATAAATATTGGTAAATAGTAATAAATAATCATAATTAATCATAATTAGTAACAAATAGTAATAATTAGTAATAATTAGTAAGAAATAGATATGATTAATAATAAATAGTAATAAATTGTAATAATTAGCTGTAATTAAAGGTAATTAAATATAATAAATAATAATTAGTAAAAAATATTAATTATTAGTTATAAATTGTAATAATTAGTAATAAATCATAATATTTAATAATAAATTGTAATAATTAGTAATAATTAATCATAATTAAATATAAAGAGTAATAATTAGTAATAATTAGTAATAAATAGTAACAAGTAGTAATAATTAGCATTAATTAGTGGTAATTAGGAATAAATAATGCTAATTAGTAATAATTAGTATTAATTATCAATAAATAAAAATAATTATAAATAATTACCAATATTTAGCAGTAATAACCAATAATTAGAAATATTTATGATTATTTATGTATAATTAGTAATAATAAGGAATACAAAAAAATGATTTTTTGGATCGTGTTTTTCGTATGTCAAATTATTCATAAAAAATTAATTATTTTATATTTTTAGAAAAATATTCTATAAGGAAGTTGACAAATGTAATTGTTAGATAACCAAGCTTAGATAAACCAGCATAGGAATCCTATAATATCTGGTATAAAAATTTTATATATTGAGGGTGTTGATAATTTATTACCAATTTCATTATAAAATGGAATTTTTTTCTGAAGGGACAATTAAGTGTCCATTTAAAAAATGTCATTTGGGGATATTTGGAACATTTGACAACATTGGGGTCATATATTGCTTTTTGGTTTTCTAAATGATTATATTTATTTGTATTAACATGTTGAATGCAATTCTAGAGGAGATAATAATTAACTAGTTCCAGATACATCATAGTTTCAAAATTTAGTATATGATGTGGAAGTTCAGTCTTTTCAACAAACTAATTCTCAGAATAATATCGATTTAACTATTGAGTTGGAACCATATAGATTTAATTAGTTATTGAGGTCCACTAAATATTCCTTATATACTAGTTTCCTGATAAATAAATTCGATGCTCTTGAAAAATTTGTGTTCATTAAATTGGATAATGTAATGTCAAATAGCTGATTTGATATGATATTCTCTGTAGTTAAAACACGGTTACCCGAAATAAATGTGTTGCCTAAAAATTTCTACAATAGTAATAGGTTGGTTTGTAATATGGGTCTCGAATATTAGATTATTCATGCATGTTTAATTTATTTCATCTTATATTACTCTCAAAATGAGTCATTGGATAGTTTTTCTTCTTGTGGAAAATTGAGGATTAAAGAGGCTCAACTAGGGAATAATGATTGATTCCTATAAAATAGTTGAGGTATTTCCCACTTACACCAAGATTACATCATCTATTTATGTCTCTTAACATAGCGTCATTGATTTTATGAAACACAAAAATAATATCAAACAGTAAAAGATTTAATAATACCTTTGATGGTGATTCATGGAAACATTTTTATGATGTACATTCATCTTTTTCTCCAGAAGTTCGAAACGTGTGATTTGGTCCTTCTACTAACAGTTTCTATCCATTTTGGTATTATGGTAATCAATATTCTTGTTGGCATGTCATTATAACTATATACAATTTACCCCATTAGATTTTAATGAACGATCTATAAATCATTTTGATCTTATCAATTAAAGGACATCTGAAAATTAATATTGATGTTTATTTTAAGCCATTTATTAATGGGTTAAATTTCTTATGGAGTAATGGTATCAGAACATATGATGTTGTTGTGAAATAAAATTTTATACAGAAAGCTACATTGATGTGGATAATTAGTTACTTCTGAACATATGAAAAGTTATCTAGATGTAGTAAAAATGGTCCAAAATAATTTTTGTATAGTATGAGATACAAGAAACCATTTATACTCGTCACTAGAAGAAAACCTTGTTTTCCAATTGCAATAAAAAATTCCTTCCAACTGATCAATCTTATTTTAAGAAACATATATCATTTCATAAAAGGCACAATTGAATGAGACAGACCCCCAAAAATCATCTCAGTAATGTGGTTAAAATCATTTACATCATGATTACTTCCAATTTCATTTAGTCCAATTATATGCCAATTGAAAATTTAATGATTTAGACAATAATAGAATTGGATAAAACAAAGAAATTTTCTGGGTCATTCATATAGTTCTAATTTTTTGGTTCATTAAATGTTGGATTTCATGAATATTTTGATGAAATATATTGATAATATATTTTATACAGGTTTGGATATACCAGGTATTAGAAAATAAAATTTAAAGTCATGATTATATCATGTCCAAATTACAAGGTAACCTGAACATGATCTATTTAAAAATCTCAGATCAAAAATTTTAGTGAAGCCAAAAGTAGATTATACAATTTCTAAATATAATCATTTCTTATTTTTTCATTAGATTGTAAACTTGAAGCTTTTAGATGGATATGTTTTTAATTTGTCTAGATGTGTTAGAAATGGTCATATTACTGGATTATAATGTCATGAATGTCATTTTATAATGGAAATACTTCTATCAATTGGATAATGTGGTTTACTGAATTATATTACTGGAACTGATTTAATGGACATATCAGATTTTTTTCAACACATTTTTGTGTGGATAATAGACTACGACGAACTAATTAGACCGTAATAAGATTTTGTTTTAATTTTATGTAAATAGGAAAAAACCCTCCAACCCGATTTCTTTAACATAATAAAACATATGATATTAAATTTTTTGTTATCGGGCCTTGAAAATTTGGAAAAGGGGATGTAAAATAATACTATAAATTTGGAAATAGAATAAAAAAAACTAATTGAGGATTTCAATAAGACCATTTAAAATTAAAAAATCTGTAAAGTAAATGTCCAAAAATTGAATGGAAAATATCCTTCATGGACCACCACTCTGCATACCTATCCATGATACACACTATCAACAATAAATGGTTCACAGAAGGAATATGACAGTGTTGGCCCCTCGTGAAAGAGGTCATTCGTGAAGTAGAGGTTGAGAAACTCTTCCCTCATACCATTTTTCATGGACTCAAATGGGTTGTGATTGATGAAAAGAGAATGGAATCCCATGAAGGATGTCATTATTGAAACTGAGGTGGTGACTTTTGCCTCCGTGAACCACATCCCAGGTGGGCCTCTTCTGACAAAGTCATTCATGGGCCAAGATATTCCACAAAATGTATCATGTGACCCATCGATCCAACTACTCCACCCCTATATAAAAGGATCCTGAGGGGAGCCATATAAATGGAGGACATACCGAAAAAAAATTTAGAGAATGAAGGAGAGGCCTCTTAGAAGATATCGATTAAAAAATGTACCGAAGAATAGAGTACTAAAAAGATGGACTTTTCAGAAGATTCCCTATAGGTATAGCCTGCATTGTACCATGAATGAAGAAATTAGAAAAAGAATGGGTAGACCAAGAAACTAAATTCCTTTAGAGATTAATTTCTTGTGAAGCGGTGGACCAATTCCCTTTCTTTAAATCGGCTCCCTGCATACGAAAATACTACGTGGGAGGAACCCTATACAGTGTAGAAAATCGCTATGCGGATGGAACCCACATTCATGTAGCAAATCACTACACATCCAAATCATAGCCCTGTGTACCACAACTATACATGACTGGAACTCATCCCCGAATAGAAAATATCTACAAGAATCACATCTAGGTCCACATACCATAACAGTATGTGGGAGAACCCCCCACCAAATAAGAAATATTCTCTTCTGGGGAAACCAAATCCCTTATCAGAAAATGGTACGCAGAATGGGGTATTCAGGGTCTATCCACCCTCATAACCCAATCATTTCCATCCATTCCCATTGCATCATCCATATAGCCTCCACTAAATAGTCTAACAACATTAGTCTGATGCCCCTTCCAAATCCACTGGATCTGTATGATAGAACCATGAGTCCCATCCGCACGCCCTTATGAGTTTACATACTCATGGTAAGTGGAGTCGCGTCGATAATCCCTATAATGATGTGGACCCTCAGAATGTACCTACGTTTAAATTGGCATGGTAACCCAGGTTCCAACCATGGGATTTTGACATCAACCTCATCATTCTGGGTATTAAGGTGTAATCACTAGATTTTCCCATTCAATGAGAGCCATTAAAAATTGAATGTGATCATGCTTTCATTTCCCGTTGACGAGGAATAGTGGTTATCCACTTTACCTGAACCGATATCAGGTCATCCCTCTTCGATTAACCCCCCCTTTAATGATAGGAGAATGTGCTATTGTCCTTACCTCGTCTGTCACCATCCTCCCCCTTTTCCATCCATGGTGAAAGAATGATTTGTGGTTTGTTGAATCTTTCACATTCTATTATTTCTCACATCGAGCATAGATTATGTTGTCTTAGAGTCTAGTCATGATCACAACATCCACACAATATAAAAATGGGCCTCTTCATTGGTGTAATCCACAGACAATGATAAATTAGAAATCTAATTCCTACATAATAAGGATTAGTAGAACATAGGTCCAATTCCACTTATGTAAGCTTCAAATCATGCGTCCTTTATGCTAATCCCTTCACCTCGAAGACTACATCGCTTTCTGGTACCTCGGGATGCCTTGGAATAAGTCCCATAGGAAAACATGACTAGGAACCTTCCACCTAGACACACATGATTCTTAATGTTAAATTTCATGTATGGTCCTCGTCAGACATCCTTAAAATGTTATGTGTCCAATTTAGTGGCACTGAACTATGTGGGATATGATTCCCCTCACAAGGATATATAGGAAGCCCATATTGTGGGTTCAACCTTGATATAGAAAAAATTTCCACCCCTCAGATCATGATAATAATTGGATAATCTCATCACAAGGCTTAAATCTGCATTGTCTCAGTAAACAATGAATAAAAACCTAATCCATCCACAAAAGGGTAACATTGATGATGAGCCTTGGACACATAAAATATATATTCATTAATGGAGAACCTCAAATACATATAGATGATTCTAGAACCTTGTGTATTTATGATTGAACTTGTAACCCATGAATAATCTATAGTCACATACTTGGGGATGAACAGAGGATTCAAAAACATATAAACATAGCTTAAATCTATAATAGAGTACTAGAATAGGATGATCCCCCCAAAGGGTGTGATGAGTCCAATTCCCATACCCTCGACCAACGTGAGTCCATAAGTGTTGTTGGCCAAATAATTATCCAAAAAGTGCCAACCTTTTTATATACGATCCATGAATCTTGGATAATAGGTCCCATGGGTTCTTTTTTCTCCCAGAATATGCCCATTGGAGACCATCCAAGGACATCGTACCCAGCATGGAGTGATTGCACAAACACTTAACTCCCTGCAATCACCCACTGATACAACTCAATTGTGGAACATCCTTCCTAATATAAGAAGGATATACTACCCCAGTCCATGATGGAACATTTTCATCCTTTAGTACCACAATGTGACTAAGGTCAAAAAAAATGGCGAACCCAACGTGAATCATTTTTCAGGGTGGTGGGTTACCCCCCCTCAATCCCGTTTGTTATCCCAAATTATGCGGTCTAATAATGATTGTAAATAACGTATGTAGTCATGATATGGT
This sequence comes from Viscum album, assembly GCA_963277665.1. Taxonomy (NCBI): domain Eukaryota; kingdom Viridiplantae; phylum Streptophyta; class Magnoliopsida; order Santalales; family Viscaceae; genus Viscum; species Viscum album. The sequence goes on from OY728156.1 coordinate 1,852,813,181, forward strand.
ACTTTTATGGGGTTTTTTTTGTTTGTACATGTCATATATATTGAAGGTAAATCATAGAGAAATATTCAATCCAATGGAATACTGAAAATTTCCCTAGACACGCACATTCACAACTTCACATGCAACATTTTCCTCAATGAAGAATATGACACCATCACCGACCATGAATCTTAAGAACTGGGATTCAAATGCGTTGATTAAGGATTACCATCAAAATGGTACTCTCCCCATTGTGGATGAAGTAAGGCATGACCACCAGGACATAAATCCCTACATGTTTCCCAAAAAATGAGACTTGAAGTCCAGAACTGAGTGCCCCCACTTTTTGTCCACAATTTTTTCATGAGTCTATCCCCAGAATGTGACAATGAGTACATCTATTATCATAGGAAGGCAGATGAAGTCATGGTTGAGGAATTCTTCCCAACTGCAAAAGGGACTTTCATAGGAGCCGCTGCAATAAGAAATCTCATCCAATAATGCATGACCCAATATCCACCTTATCATGAGGATACCACATTAAGGGACCTACTAAAATCCATTGGACACATGCCCCTAAAACAACACACTAAGGGAAGTGAACATATAATTGGGAGTAGGTCATCAAACAAGTTTGAGAGGAGTTGAATCTCTATACAAATACAGTGGCATACTATGGGAAGACAAATAATTATTTCCCCTATTCTGAAGCTCACCATAGAAATATGATGGAAAAATAAAAGCATGCACAAATTACCACAAATGCTCTCTGGTCACACCACATAAATAAGGCAGTAAATTATAGGAAGATTGAAATCCATGACAATGCATATGAATCCCATCATCAAAGTAGGAAGACAACCATCTATGAATAGAGTGAAATTATTTCTAATGCATACCAAGCCCGTCATTCCAAATAGAGATCCAAGCTACAGGAAGACACTCATCCATGTCGATGAATATGAAGACCACCAGTCCAATATGGTTCCAATTAAGCATGGGAAGAGTTAAATTCATGCCCCTCATATCATGTTCACAAGTAAAATATTGTGGAAATAAAATATATTTAGATTCTAATTCCTGAAGATTCATATCAAGGGGGTGAGACAACTACAGTGACAAATTAGAAGATCTAAATTCATGATCGATAATACGAGGTCCACCAGTAAAATACACTGGAAACTAGAGAACAAATCCAGCATATCCTGGCTATAAAATAGGGGAAGTCTCGTTCCTATTCCCCAACATAGGAGAACTGCTAGTAACCACTGGAAACACATGGAGGACTAGAGAAGACACAAACTCCAGCACCAACATCAAAATTGGAATTTATACTCGTTCTAGCTAAATACATATATCAAAACACACTAAAAATGATAGGGTATTAGATATCAATTTTGAATCATATCCTCAAGACCTATCAAGTCGTAATTGTTTCTGCAGGAAAATCAAGGATTCAGTCAAATGACCCTATCTCCCCAGTTGGGGTAGCTCATCATCAAAATAATATATTCATTCTAGATCAGAATTCTATCCCTATTCTAGTCCAGGAGGATCGATGACCATATTGTATGACACAATTAAAATTGGATCGGTAAAAAATACTCATTCCAATTGGGGGAAACTACTCCAACGTGGTGGCTGCTATAAGGCATGCATATATCCCTACCAAAACACATTATGCTCATCGACGTATCCTGGAAGCATCACAAGAGCCACTAAAATAGGAACCTAAATATAGAGGGTGTTACCAACATCAGGTGGCCCTAGTTTCTTGCAAGAGAGTTCCCCAAAATAAATTATTCCAAAGAAAGATAGAAAATGAAGAGAATATTTATGATTTTAATTTTATGGAAGCTGTTGTTCTTGATGCCATCCATAAATTATCAATAGAAGATCATGATCTTGTTGACCCATTACAAAATTATTGCAGTGGCAGTAGCAATTATGAAGGTCCTCCCAATAATATTTTTACAAGCTGCTCTGAAGATCCTCCCAAAGCCCCCACAAGGTATTACAACATGGGAAATAAACGATCGATCACGAGATCCCATTTCCTGATAAGTGTCTTGGTAGCCCTCCCCTTGAATAGAAGATTGGACAATAATACAGTCCTCCCCTTTCTGTCATCATCCCAGATGGTCCTCCCCATGGTATACACTAGAGAAACTATCCCTACTGTTAGACATTATGTTATAATGGGAGTCCTCACCATGATAGTTGTCACTATGAAGGTCCTCCACACAGTGACATCAAGAAATAACGAGGTCCTCCCCTTGTCACAATACATCATGAAGGCCCTCTCCATGATGGACACTATAGATATTATCCCTACAACCGGATATCAGGCTATTAGGGTAGTACTCCCCATGTTGGCAGTCTTCATGAAGGTCCTCTTCATAATGACAACAAATTAGAAGAAGGTCCTCCCCTTATGTCATTCTACCCTGAAGGTCCTCCCCATGGAATAAACAGTAGAAAATTTCTATGCGGATGGATACTATGTTTATATAGTAGTCCATTCAACCAAAATATTGGCTATAGTGGTACTTCGTGTAGTCAAAATTCGCATTGACAAGAAGGTGCTCCTCTTGTTGGGTCAAATATGATTTATCCCTCATATTATCAGGGGCGTGAAAGGATGAGGTCGTATACACTAAAATCAATGTCCATGATAAGGGACATCCTCTCTTATCTAAAAGTTGGCTTGAGGCCATGTTCATCTTCTAAGACACCTCCACACCACTCTTATATTAATCAAATCCCTACTAGATCCACTACTCATGAATAAATAACTACAAATCATCCAAGTTGGGAACACCATGTAGAGGAATCCCTAGAATAAGAAAAAAATAATATGTTTCTCATGAGAATTTAATTTTCCATGGTTGACATACCCATTTTTTCTGTCCCACAATGTCTTCTCATTTTTACATAAAAAAAGAGCTATCTAAGGAATGCATAGATAACATTAATATCAATATATGGACAAATATCTACCATTTGAAATAAAAATATTTCCCCAATGATGGGTATGAAATACATGTCCATATATTATCGGAGATTCACTTCCAAATTGACCTAAAATGTATTCTGTCTATATGGAGGCCACAATCTAAGAATTGGAAGAGGTTTCATGAATTATTATTCCTTAACACATTTCAAAAGTTGAATTTCATCAACAATGACGCACTATTTGGTGTTCATTTCCATGTTTGGAGAGAGCATGCATAATTTCAATTAACCCAACTTCACATCAAGAATATCCCAATCTAAATTGAATAATGTAATATTATCATATAGTGACAGATGAAAAAAAATATCGTTCTAGAAAGGGTGGCTCACTTGATAAGAACTAGCCTTGAGTAAGACTCAAAATCATCAGGCCTAGGGATAAGAATCCATTCAAAAGCTCATGAACTAGTCCAACAATAACATTGAGTAGGATTCTCACCTAAGGGAATCCAATCATTAATAAATGATCATATCATATGAGGAAAATAAATCACATGTATACTCGACACCGTATCAGGATCATGGTTGAGTGGGAATGCGCGAGGTCAAGAATGTAGGTATAGAAGTAGCAACCGTCGTAATATGGGATAAACCCTATCCTGTAGGGTTGGGGGAATTTAAAAAAAATTCCCCTATAAGACCATAAAATCTAGGAATACATACAATGGAAAATGAACTAGAGAAACCCCATCCCTTAGGGTTTGGATAATTTTTATGTGAACCACATGACCATAAAATATTAGTCTTTTCCCACATGGGGAGAAAAGTGAGTAGATAAGTTACTCATTTTTCCCATCTTGTGACTCATGTCCTCTAGATAATAGGTGTATAAACATGTCGTGTCAAGGTTCTATTTGAGTTACACTTCATCATGAAACCCAAAGGGTACCTCAGAATGGAAGGAGAAGATCCAAAAAAGGATGGAGGAATCTCTCCTACAATTTGGCACCCGGTACACCACCTGCAATGCAGTATAAATTAGACAACATAATGGTGGTCAATCCCATAGACCTCATTGAAAATAATAAAGTTGTTGATGATGCGATAGAATATGGTTCCCTCCCGGAGGAGGTCCCCACCAATCTTGGAGCTATACGTACCCAAACCCAACATGCCAAACAAAATTCTAAGTGCCCCCTCAGCCAATCCATCATGACCAAATTTTTGGATTGCTAAAAACCATAATAATAAGAGAAATTTCTTATATGACCTACATCCTCCTCCAAATAAAAATGTGTCCCTTATTTTGGTGGAGAGACTTACAGAGCAGGAGGAATAAATAAAAGAGATAAGGAGAATCAACTGTGAACTTCTCCAAGAGATATTTTCTACCAGATATATTACTTAGTTAGAGCTTCAGCACACACATCCAATAAAGGTGCCTCTACTATAAGGGCACATCCCAACAATTGATGTAAGGCTAGAAATATCTTTTTAGGCATCACTGGGACTGTCAGTCCACCTAAAAAAATACTAATAGGATACAAATATTTAACTCCTCAAAGGAAGAAACTAGAGAAAATTCAAAATAATCCACAAATTCAAAAAATGGATGAGTATCCACCTCAAAATGGAGCTGAGTTGATGTGACCAACATTCCAACCTACTATGTCCACCATGATCAAGTCTAATAATCCACACAACAAGGGATCATGAATACCATTGATTCAATGGTAGCTCTGTTGGAATCCATGGAAGGGTGACATGCCCTCATACAACTGGAACAAAAACCATATCTCGACTGGGAATGCAATGTACCACCACTACAAATTTTTGGGAACCATGAATTCCCAATGATCAATGTTTTCGATGACCTAGAGAAACATCTTATGCAATATTATTCTTAATCATTCCCCATGATGGGGACCCTAGAGAAATAAGAAGCAGTGAAATTTAGATACTTCATTCGATCCCTACAAGGTTCATCCTTCGTATAGTACGGAGGTTTTCTAGATAATTAAATAATAGGCTATGAGGTCCTCCAATGGTAGTTCCTCTTCCATTTCAGTTAAAAATTTCAAAAAACCATAGCCAGTAACCTTTTGAACTAAAATTAGTGGCAGAATGAATGAGTTTTAGAGTTCATTTCTAGATTGAATGTTATGACAAACTCCTTGAACCAGCCACAACCCCAAGATGAGATGCTTTCCATGTGCATCAACAATCTCCACGATGATCAATGAACCCCACTCATCCCAGTAAAGTATACATGTGGGTTCCATGGTTTATATTTCATTGCCCATATAATATAGGAATCCTTATGAAAAACTATTATCAAGTCCTATGAAACCCCATCAGCCCCAAGATAAAGAGTGAGAAGAGCTGAAGTAACTTCCTTTGTGATTAATAGACCCCTTACACCGATCCCATCTCAATTCCCTACAGTAAATCTTAACCAACCCAATAAAAGTCAACAAAATCCCCCACCAAAACAATACAAGAAGAGGGGATCCATAAAAAATCTATTCAAGGAATGAAGGTATAAAGTATACTCATTCCTTGATGATCCAGTATGTGGCTACATTAGAGCATCACAAAATTGATACTTACTCCAACTACCATAGCTAAAGAGTGGTGATGAAGTAGGTCTCAATGAACATACTTATTATTTTACCTTCCACCAAATACTATAACACACCATTCATGAGTGTTTTGTCTTCAGATACATCCTAAAAAGAATTATCGATTTCAAGAAATCCAATTTGGGACCACTGCCAGCAAAAGTGGCATATGTTTCCACCACTAACCTAGATTAAGAAGGAGAGTGGAAAAAAATATTTAACAAAAATTACCATGAGATCGATAGATATATGACTTGGAAAAAAGACAACTGAGCTCATGGAATAGTTTAAGAATGTTTAAAGAAACTGACTATTCCCCCAATAGATCTTGAGGCAGCTCAACCATCATCATCAAGACCAAGTGAAAGAAGATGAAATTGCACCAAGGACAATGTTTTCCTTGACACTATCAGATTTTATGCCAACAGATCTGATGATATGAGCACTACCTTCCCAAATGGCACAACATGCAATGCCCAACCAAATGACACCACGGGAAAAGAGATGATCAAGCAGAATCATAATCAGATGGGGAATTGGTCTTTGGCTCCATTAATTCCTTCCTTAATGGGACCCTTATTCAGAGAAGAATATGGGTATTGACCTAGGTTATCCATGCCCAATTAAGGAGCTGAAAGAAGAGACCATCGGTGCCATTGATACCAAGGAAGATGAAACCATGGAAAAAATATAACTTATGGTCGCTCTCTAGCACAAACTATTAACATTGTAGAAACCTATAAAATAATCCTTAAGTGGACCAACAAGGATAGGAAATTTATCCTACCCCCACCAATAGCCACTCTAAAACAATCATACTAAAGTATCCAACAGATGAAGATAAGATGTCTAGTCACCCATGAAAGTAGGTAGATCAGCTCGGCCAAATTCAAAAAATATAGAAGCCTCACCAACTCCTATCTCATGAATCAACCCATCCTTATCCAGTGTTCAAGATCCAAAAGTGCATGTGAAATTGAATCTCTCATTCGGGAAGTGCTAGCCTTTAGATCAGAAACATGATATTCTACCGAAGTTAGCTTAATTACCAGCAAAGTTATCAGTTCTTGATGCACTAAATCTATTACCAGATCATAGGGAAGCACTCACAAAAGCATTGATAAGCCCCATGGAGTGTGAATCCAATGTTTTTTCCACTGAAGTATATCATAAAAAGACATATCCTAAATAATTCAATATAACTATATAATTCATGGATCGAGAAGAAGACACCACCATACAATAACACATCAAACCCTTATATGTGTCTAGAAGGATAAGTGATGTCGATATCATAAATGTATTCATTAACAACGTCTCAAGAGTTAATCTCATCCCATTGCAGACACATCACTGGCTGGGTCGTATTAAAGATAACCAAACACCATGTACCACAACTCTATTGGGATTTGTCAAGTGTTAGTAGAAGTTGTTGGCCAAAATCAAGCTGAAAACCCAGTATGGAACCCTCAGTGTTGACTTAGAATTCCTACTAGTCTGGAAAAACAAAGCCATCAACATCATACTAGGAAGGCCCTGGCTACATCAGAATGGAAAAAATTCCCTCATCTTATTTCTAGTGGTATTCTATTAATGGGTAGAGTGATACATTTAATGCTGATAAATCCCCATTTTATTCTTTCAAGTCAGACTATATTGATGCAAGGTTCTATGACCTGAAAAGAAAGCAACTGTTAGTTGATGGAGTTGATTGGGTCACCACCCTAATTGGTTTGGAAATTGTTCCCAATAACCCCTTCATTCATCTTGGTGAGGAATACGTGCTACCCATTAATAAAATCGAGTGCACAAGTACATATTTGGATTCATGTTCCACAGTCCATATTATTTCAGTCAAGGCTATTAAGCCTCACAATGTTGAATTTTCGATAATCGCCCAAAATAATCGTGAATGATCAATTGGAATCACCCTCAATTCATCCAAATAGATCTAAATAAATCATTCCTAAACCATTAAGGAATAATTTAAAGAAGATACATTTAATTCACTCACTCCATCCTCTCCAAAGAATCACCATTGTCCGTTGAATTAGAAGAAGTCTCCTTCTCCCCTAAATGCCGAAATTGTGACTCTTCTCTAAACTATGGAGAGATCTTCTCAATAATTGTGTCCCCATCAAAAGATGCAGAAGATGAAGAGGATACATAGGAGGAGGATGAATAATACCTTAGGGATTCCACTCCATCATTTGACCAGGGTGTCTCTACCACAATTTATGAACTCAAGGAAATAAACACGGGTACCAAAGAGGACCAACGAGCTTCATTGATTAGTTTGGCCATTTGTTATGTATAACAAGAGGCATACACCTGCTTCCTAATACAGAATTTGGATGGTTTCCCATGGAACTATACAGAAATTCCAGGCCTCAATTCTTTTGTGGCCACTCACCACTTGGGCCTTCCAGAAGACCATCGTGGAAACAAGAAAGCTTCCATAAGAACGCATCCAACACATACTGCCAATATAGAGGATTTAGTTGAAAATATTATCATAGATAACATCATATGGGAAGTCCAATTTACCATCTAGTAGGATAACATTGTCCCCATAAAAAAAATTACTAGAAAATCAGATATTTCATTGATAGTAGGGATCAAAATAAGCACTACACGAAAGACAACTCCCCAGTCCTGATCACGGAATTACTGATTAATGAAAAAAAATTATATAGGGCTCTCTATTTCATAGAAAAAAATAATAGATATAATCAAATATTAATGGCCTAGGAATTATAAGAATCCAACCACTTTAGATCCACATATGGAGTATTTTTATACATGACAATTCCCTTTGGTTTGAAAAATCTCAGCACAACATACCAACAAACCATGAATCACATTTTTAAACCCTTTATGGGAAGGTTCATTGAATACTATGTCTATGATCTAGTGGTTAAATCTCAAAAAATTTCGTACCACCAGAAAGATCTTAAAACAATTATCCACAAATCGTGACAACACAGTTTGAAAATGAACCCCCTGAAATGTGATTTCGACATCACCTCATAAAAATTCCTCTGCTTCATTGTACATCATCATAGAATAAATATAAACCCTAAAAATACTAATGATATCATCGGAATGTCACATTCTCGAACCCTTAATGAGTTGAGATTAAATCAAGGACATATAGCCAAAATTTGGTGCTTCAAAGCCAAACTTGAAGTAAATTTTTTTTTCATTTAACCATGATGATAAAAAAGTGACATCATATCAATGGACTAATGATCATTAAGAAGCTCTCAATAATATCATAGAATTTCATCTAATGCCTCTAGTGCTAATGAATCATGTGAAAGGAAGACAACTCATTATATATGTGACTACAATAGAATGGTCATTAGTCACCTTCATCACACAAAAGAATGATTATGGTTGTGAAAATTGTCTTTATTATCTCATGTGGACCAAGATTGATACTGAGACTCATTATTCAAATATCGAGAAGAGAATCATGGCCCTAATATTTGCATTCCAAAAGATAAAGAATTATATATAGCACCATGAGGTCTATTTGGTCATTCTAATTAACCTACACACGTATATTCTCAGTCATCCAATGCTGACTCGATGCCTGTCATAGTGGGATGTCATCTGACAACAAATAGATTTCCTAGAAGAGAAACCTTAGATATAAATAACCCCATTGGATACTAAACTACCAGATGAAGAAGTGTTCTTTGTTCAAATGGAAAACCAAACATGGGAGATTCATTATTATGGTGCATCCATATGTCCAACAGATAAAAGTATGGAAGATCCCAAGAACAAAAAAAGTAGGGTTGGGAGTTATACACATATACCCAGAAAATTCATTCTTGTCTAACTCCTTCCAAATATCAGAGGGGTGCATGAAAAATGAAGAAGAGTATTAGGTCCTCATCGTAGACCTAGAGCTCACACTTCATGGGAATGAAGAAAACATGAATTTAAATGTGACTCGAAGTTATTCATAAAGCATGTCAATGGTGACTATTCTATCATGATGGGGGAGATAATCCATTTTATGGACCATTTATGATAAATGATGGTAGAATTCTAATTAGATCTGATATTAAATCATGTACCTCGGTCACAAAATACATAATCCGATGCATTAGAAAATGCAGCCACAACTCTGGTTGACCCATATTAGGATGATACAATCATCAAAATTTCCCATAGACATATGGTCTTACCCTTCATCCAAATCAAGATTGAAGAAATAAATGAAATTAGACCTATCATGGATCCATATGGTTCCACAACTATTTGGATGAATCCCACTACAAATTAGCATTAAAAGGGAGATCTCCCACCAGATAGGGATAGAAGGGAGAAAATATAGGTATGCACAATCAAATTCCATATTAATGATTGAAAAAATAAGAAAAAGGTCCATTAAAAGTGAAACCATGATGAGATTCTTCTCAGATGAATTGGTAGAGAAGTGACTAATGTCATCATGAAAGAAGTGCATCCTGGAGCCTGTGGAACACATCAATCAGGATCCAAGATCTCCAATCAAATTTGAAGGATTTTATACTATTTTCCCACTATGATGAAGTATTATTCGACATACAGAAAAATTTCACTTCCTATATGGTTCATGCCAATTTCACCCACTAGACCCTAGAGTTACTTTACATAACCATGTACTCTTGGGAGAATTTTCATATGGGGAATGGAAGCTGTGGGGCCCTATCCTCCATCTATAGCCAATAAATTCAAATATATTATCTTATAGAATTACTTATTTTCCAAATGGGTATATGATTAACCCCTCAAGGAGTTTGGAATAAGAATCATAGTTATCTTTTTGAAATACAACATCATCAATAGATTTTGGGTCCCTCAAACAATATTGATTGACAACTAAACCATTTTTTCACTACTGAGTTGGATTAGAAATATCAGAAATGTGGAATCAAGGCCAAATTTTCATCCCACTATCATGCATCAGCCACCAGATAGATAGAGGACATTAACAAGACCATATCCAATATACCCCAGAATATGGTAGATAAGGAAATGAGTCAGGGTAAGACAATTTCTTCCCTGATCTATGGGATTATCAGAACAAGAATCATACCACCACTCAAGAAAACCCTTATTCATTAGTATTCAGGAATGAAGTAGTTCTACCTATTAAAGTACAACTACCCATTCTATACATTGTCTCATATGAAATGTAATCCGTAGTCGAGAAATCTCATAAATGACCTGATGAGTTAGAGCAATTGGATAATAATGGATTTCACACCATGCCACAGTTGGAAGTTTACCAAAACCAGATTTCACAAGAATTAAATAAATATGTTATCCTTTGACCATTCATCGAAGGATTAATGGTGTTGGTCCATAGACCACTGAGGATACTCAAGAAGAAAACTCTGAAGTAGGAACCAAATATGGAAGGATCACATGTCATACACATATTCTACTCTAATGGAGAATATTCCTTGACATCAATGGATGGAAATCTCACCACGACTACCAACAATGAAACGTTCATGAGGAAATAATATTTATAATCCTAAAATAATCATTATAGCTTTAAGATGTAAAAATGTATTGCATCATAGAGACCATGTTGTACGGAATTAAAAATTCTAACATCAATGTCCCCACTGCATGATGTTAAATTGTATGGTAAATCATCCAACCACATGGAATTAAATTTATTGGGGATCATTGAATCCTGAATAATGATCCGTCACACATGAGTTATATCTTTGAGGGAGAAAGTTAAAATTCCCTTGTACCTATGTGAGATCCTGATCCACATGTGAACTATTTTCCCACATAACTATGTATGGATTTATTGCTACTTATATAGGATACGCTGGGATGTCTAGACTCCATGTCTCAGGCCTAACCACAAAAAAAAAATAATGTTCCACACTCTTCATGTATGGAATAAAAGAATTTAGAAGGGAGCCATCATGAAAATATGTACTAATTGATTTCCATTTTCAATTGGATACATATAGATTCCTTGACCCTATGTTTTGGTCCATCAACTGCATTGATTCAAATTCCACCATTGTACCCTCCACTACCTCTATATTGCAAAATAATCCTATTCTATTCATTTTTCTCACACCAATCTTGGTTCATGTGAGCCTATGAATGGTAGTAATAATTTCACTCACAAAAATAGAGGTAAAGGTACATGATAGGACCATCACTTAAAAATTATGATATAAAATGCCTCATCTCTGTGTATGCGTCAGACCTGTGCAAGGAGTTTTCTAAAATAACTATGTATTGATTGATTCATGGCCAAACAAGATACGTAGTGATAGTCAGATTCCACATATTGGCCCAACCACCATCCAAAAAAATTCCCCCAAGTGTATGGTTGAAAACATCATAAGAAGAATTCATTGAAATGTGCCCTATTCTCACCCCCAAAAGGAGACTTATTGGGACCTAGAACTCCAATTATATGCCTATCAGTAATAAAAGAAGATGAAAAATAATATTCTCCACTCTTTGTTATATTATTCCATTGTGTCTAAATAGAACACTACTACCCCTTGTTTCTCACATTGGGAACATATCATGTGGTCTAAGGGATTTGGATGGGAGTTCCCCATATGGTCAAGGGATATCAATATAAGGTTGGTTTTCCATGGTCTTAGAAGACCGACATTAAAAGGATGATATGATACACCCCTCCACATTAGGGAAACCAAAGTCTTAGCCAATAGATGTTAGACAACATGGTACCACTATAAATATGTATTACTTTACTCCTACCATCGTTGGATACGTAGCGATACCCGAATCAAACATACTAGTCTAACCACCATAAAAAAAGAATCCCCCTCTCCCTTTGTAAAGACAAATCCTATGTAGGCAGACCAATTGGAAGAACTATTCATGGCCTAAATCCTTTTATTATAGGATACATAGTGACAGTATAATATCATATCTTGGGTCCATCATTGAAAAATAAAAAAGGACAAATTCCCCCAATCATTGTCACATAAATGCATATCAATGTGGGAGAGTCCAAATAATGACTCCTATAGAAAGGATTTTTCAAAGTACATGGCACAACATACGAGTCAAATCTATTTAGGGGATTCCATATTTAAGAAATAACCATGGTCTAGATATTCACCATATACCCATATATATATTTTTTATTCATGAAAATCATTAAACTTGAATATCTTGGATCCCCATAAACATCCATGACCATTAGAGATGGAAGGTCAGTGTCATGAAGACATATATGTATTACTATACTCATAATTCCTAGGCGGATCTATATAATTTTCCCAAAAAATTGTTTGTCAACCTAAGGAAAATTTGTCCTTAGGAGAGTATTTTCATACTTCTGTACGCCTAATGGATTCTAAGCCCCATATCATTTTTCCTAATCTGAGATATCCCAAATTCATGAATTACATATATCCCTCCATCACGTTCGTGGTATTCTATATGATCATGTCCTGATTACCTCAATTTTCCCATGATTTCTATGAAAATTAGTTTCTACAACATGATGTTAAATTGTGCATCCAACATCCGTACTACATGATTTAAAACAGCATGGATCTATAAAATCCATCTCCATTCATGTCGAGTCACCCATGTACTTGTTGTAGGATGTTAAACTATATGGTATATCTATATCTATGCTTGGATGGATTCCTGCCCTAGTCAGATATGCAGAGTCTCCTGAACATTCATACTCATTCATCAACTATGAAGTAAGAAAAATGTATTTCCCCCATGTGTATGGTCCAGACCTAAGTGGGGGGGGGATCTTTATTCAAGAACTACGTTCAACTTGATTCCTACTCAGATTGTATACATAGTGATTACCGGATCCTTTGATCTGGACCCACCTGTGAGATGGATAAAAATGTCCCCTCCTAATGTCAATGTAGGGAGCTCGAATATATGCTCCATCTGTGAGGCCATCTCATGAGAAATATAATGTCCCCTTTTCACATCAACTCCTCAGGGTCCTCATCATATGAAAATAATGTTAATGGAATCCACACCCTTTCCACATGAAGCTAAACTATATGTGGATTGTTTTAATCATATGATGTTAAACTCCATGATAAAGTGTCCTTACTATAAGACGTTAAAGTACACATCATTAATCCAAGTATAAAATTCCCCTTTACTTGATTACACTATCCATAGGTGGGGGACTTAACCCTTGACACCCATTGTTTTTCACATGAAGAACAGATCATGTTGCCTTGGGGTCCTCGAAAATCGATTTCCCACAAAACCGTGGATATTCAATCCAAAATGTTTGGCCCTAAATACATAACCATAAAAGGAAATTTGGGGTTCTCCCCATAACAATTGTGAGACCAAGGTCCTAGCCACATGCCATTAAACTTAATGGTGTTTCAATAAATATTTCTAGCCTGATACCTATCCATATTGGATACAAAGTGACATCATGATAACAAATTCCAAGAATAGACACTTCTAAAAGAGGAGACGTATTGCAAAGAATCCCCACTCCCTAAGTACAATCGAATCCGATGTGGGGAGATTATTTCTTGGACACCCAAATATTCAATCGTGGTTCTGTCTCCAAAAATGAAATCATAATTCTCCACCCTACATATGAGTATGGTCTATGTAGGGAGGTTCCCAATCCAATGTGTAATCACAACATGAATGTTTCTAATATGTTCATATACATTATTTTCATCCATTAAACTTTGTGATTTGATTGATTTTGGATCTTCATAAAAATCCCTACCTATTTGAAGAGGAAGGTCAATGTCGTGAGGACACCTTTGTTTTACTATCCACACAATGCCCTTGTGGCTCTTCATGTGTTTCCCACAAAAAGTTTCTGTTAACAAAATGAAAATTCATCCCCAGGAGAGGATTCTCCTAGTTCCATACACTCAACAAATCCTAAACCCCACATCATTTCATTATATCTAATATCCCTTAAATCCATGTTGTACACTTTCATTCATACTCATGCCTTGGACATGTCATAAAAATCCCAACTTGATTATCCATTATTTAATCAGTTCTTTTATATCTATGTCCTAATCGTACGACATTAAAAATGCATGATGAATGACACCTAATTTCCACCCTTGGGTATAGATATATCAAAGGGTATTTATCACATGATCCAACATGTGAAATAAATCCACACAATAATATCTAGTATGAGATCTGTCTCATGGGGGAAATCTACTATAAGACAAACATGCCTCACTCCAATGTGTGAATTAGATTCGCATATGGAGAAACCATAAGATAACTTTTTCTATATGGATTCCTATTATCATAGGATACATAGTGACACCTAAACCTTGTATCTCATGTCTATACATGAAATAAAATCCATCCATCTTCCCCACACATGGGTCAGACCTATTCAAGGTTCCTCCTTACATCTGTGTGAGGAGATAATCGATACCAACTTCATTGAAATTTTGACTTGAAATTCCCTCTTTCATGACCATGAACCATCTTTTTTCAAAAACTATACTCTATGTAAAAAAAGTAATGGATCCCCATAATCGTACAAGATCATCAGAAATGGATGGCCAGTGTCTTTGAGACACCATTGTTTGACTACGTGCATAATTCCCCACTGGCTCTGCACATGTTTTCCACAAAAAGTACTTGTCAACCAAAGGAAAATTATTTATTTTGAGAGGATTTCCTTACCTCTATATGACTCTATTAAATTTATGTCACACCAATATCCCTGGTTTTAGAAACCTCTAAGACTATATTTTATTCATTTTATCCCCATTTATTCTTGAGAATGATAGAACATTCCAAGTTAGACTACTGAGAAAAAGGATTGTATGTTTTGTACCCATAGTCAGTGAAAAATTACATTAGATAATTAGTTTCAAAAATCTTAGTTGTACACCGTTAAATTGTACCATGATTTAACCCTCTTTAATATAGGATAGATACCTATAAGAGGGGTCTCTCGTTCATGATCATCATTGATACAAATTACCTTATACTTTTCACACACCACTCCTTCGTCAAGATTCCCCTTATGGTTTTGAGACATCGGAATTTCCACAAAATTACATGGGCAATTGAAATGGAAGGCTAGTGCCTTGAAGGCACCTTTGTTTAAATTTTGAAACAATTCCCGAACGAGTCAACATAAGTTTCAAATAAGAAATTTCTATAAAAAAATGTAAAATTATGCTTCAAAATGGGCCTTTCATACTTTTTTATGGACCATGGATCCTATTACATATATCATGTCTAATATTCATGTCCTATATCCTGAAAATGAAAAATGTGGTTCAAGAAAAATCACTCATCCATATAAAAAAATAATTGGGACATCCTTAGTTAATAAACCCAAATTAGAGACCTCAACCAGTAATTCATGGTCAAATATGTTTGACCTAAAACAGAAGTAATGATATTTTAGTTTGCAAGACACCAAACTGCACATGAAGAAGTGATAAGACTCACAAGGATGAAAACACACAAAGGAAACCCTAGAAAAAAGTCAAGTACTTGCTCACTAAACCTATTCTACATATGATTGAGGGAAAACATTTATAAATAAAATAACCAAAAGATTCATAAATATTATTAGATAAAAAAACCCATAAGGGTGGCCTAATAAAATGTCATGTTATACTCGTTGTGCCTACATAATAATAGGCTAAGGAAAAAGTTAGGGTTTAATAAGAAAATGACATAAATCATGAAGGGTCATTCATGTGACCCTAGAAATAGTAATGTTTTGATCACTCCGTCCCTTGGATCATTCAAAAAGTTATATCATTTTTTGGTTATTTCAATTTGATTATCCTAGATCATGCATCAAATTTTCATTCAATAGAAACTTTTTATTCAAATGTTGTTAATCATTATTGATTGACATGATAATAAAAGTTAAAGGTGAATAAATGGAGAGAAAAATGATTTTATTACATAAAATGAAGACAAAAATGCATCCAAAATATGGAGCCTCTCTTTATGATTAGGTCCTAGTAATTACAGAAGATGTTCAAAAAATTCAAGAAATTGTACTAATGAGCAATTAGATTTTTCAATGGCTTGGTGGATCTCAAACAATGATTTAGTCTCATCCTTTGCACTAACCCAAAATGCATCTTCCTCCATCATTGTGTCATGTTCATAATATTCCCCCACTTCCATAGATACTTCCCCTCATTAACTATATCTGTGACATAAACATGTTCCTTTTTATAATTCTTTAGTCCTTTACTCCACTGCTCCACTTTTCGATCAAGTTTATACTCTAAGGACCTGTTATTTGTGAGTTTTCTTTGGAGCCTCACGACTATCCCAACTTTTTCTGAAGGTTCATTCACATGGATTTTGTTTGGAAGCCATGAGATTAGCCAACGACTCTATAGTTGAAAGACAAGACTCGAGAACATAAGTTTCCTATTAGGATGAAACAAAATACTTCACTATATAATGGATGCCATGATAATTGAACCCCCATATACGCGAGGACTAAAAACATACGGTTTAACATGGGTATCTTGGTTTATAGGTCTACAAAGGTGGTTTGTGAATTAAGCTTCCAAAAGGCCCCCTCACATTTTGGATAATAGGATGGAGGCTAAACAATCCCACCTTGTCTAGTTTACAATAATGCTTAGAGAGTAAAAAGTACCCAATAATGAGTGTCATCATATAAGGTCTGGATTCAATGGCCTTAGTGTGATTTGACCCATCGACCGCTGCTTCCCCAGTAGTGAGAATAGGAGGCGAGATACAAGTATCTTCCATAGTCATAAATTCTTGTGGTTGTGATCTTGAAATCAAGGGGAAATTATAACAGATAATTTAATTTTAAGAGAAAAATGAAATAGAAGAAGAGGTTGAAAAATAACCTCCACATGATAAAGTACCAATATCTTCGGCACGCAGAATAACATAACCACCCAACAAAGTAGGTGATACACCCTCAATAATTGAATGGACCTTGGGATCAATCAATGATGCATGCGGTGGAGAGCCAAGATTGGACACACAGATAGACCCAAAAATATTTCTCACTGAGAAAATTCCCACAATAATGACTATCATAATATCGTTAATGATGGAAAACTCCGAATTTCTATGAGTCGAGATAGCCCATTATTTTATGGATATATCCCTCGGAGGAGTAAGATCTCTATAAGCAATGGGGGATTCTACTCCTAAGGATACCTATTTTATGATTTTAGAAACCATTTAGTTCAGAAATGGAAATATCTTGGGACATATAATCTCCCTCACTTCATTTGTAAATTGAGGATCCCCATCCAGCATTGCCACCATTAGAAAATCTATCACAGTAATCTCTAAATGAGTTAGATCTCCATGTGTAGATGAAGATTCTTCCTCTAAAGATTATCTCTATATTTAAATTGGGGTTGTTTGATCTTGAAATAAAGCCCCTCATGGGATAGGTATATCCTCAAATTAATTGGTTGGATCAAATTTTATGACCCTCTCAACCACATCCTCTAGTGGTACCTCCTATGTCCCCTGTCCCACAAAAGGGACATGAACCGCATATGCTCAGAAGGTTACTGCCTCATTAAATATTGGACCTGAACCAAAATGAATTTATGATTATTTAATGAAAAATTGAAACATATAATATGTCAACCAGGTAAAAGGATTTGGATGTTGCCTATGATACTTGACCTTATACATGTTGTCAGATTTGAGGCATGTCGACATTTGTGGTCTGCTGAGAGGATAATCCTCATGTAGGAGAAGCAGAAAAAATTGGAGTTGGGAATAACTAGGGGTTTCTAATGACTGACTCCATATGTTTTCTAGCTCTGCGGGATCCTTCTATAGAAACCACCACATCTAAAGGAGAACACCCCAACCATAATACCTCTTGGGGTATAAATCAGAGAAAGTACCACCTCCTGGGTCTCCATAGATTACTAAAAATTAAATGATAATGTTTAGGATCCTGTCACTAAGATAAATTATTTTTAGTGTCAAAATATATAACTACATATCCAACTGTATAATCCATTTGTGAGATTATCACCATCTATTCCACTCGATTAGACCAGTATAGTCTATCTTTGGATGAATGAAATTAGGTTCACATATTTTCTAGATACATGGATACATCATCTAGATGTTCCTGAATAGATATCCATAAGGATCAACGGATGCTCAAAAACCCAGAAGACCAAAGTGTTATTTTTCAAGTAGCTCCCAGACATCCTTATTGGAAGGTCTCTTCCTTATGTCATCCCAGAACCTCCAATAATTCATAAAGATAGCCATAATAGGGATGACGAGTTCTAGAGGATCTGATCAAGGAAGCGTGTCTAGTTTTATTGGATACAAATTCTTCATTGGTGCCTCGGAATCCCTTGAACTCTTAGGGGATGTGAACTTGGGAGACTCTGGATGCGAGTGAGGATATTCCCTCACTCCACTCACGGCAGGAAAATCAGAAATATTGTCCCCCCCAAAGGTGTGATCATCATCATCATCATCATCATAATTGTCCTCATCAACCTTTGGTCTCAGCATGGAATGTAATCGATATGAGTATCTTCAATTATTTTTTGGAGAATGAATCAGGGCTTCCAAATCCTAATTGTAATGACTCACCTTTTGAGTTCATCATCATAGGAAATGTCAGCCAGTGCTGACCCTTAACCAAGATTGGTAAGAGAGATCTCCCTCTCTTGAAGAAACTTTTAAAATGATAGGTGGGATTGATCAAAAAAGTATTTAACAACCATTAGAAAATCTTACATCCTCCAAGCCTTGGTAAATGCATCATTATAGGGCTTTGGTGGTCATCGCTCAGCAGTAATACCAATAGCTCTAGATTTTGATCTGAAGATATCAAAACCTTTCCATGGAGGCTCATGAATGAGACATTTCAAAGGAAATTTCCCTAAATGAGAGTTTAAATGGGTTTATTCCTCTTCCCTTTCTATACAGATGATTTAGAGGCCGTGATAATGGGTACCAAATCTATTATCTGGACGTTTCGGAATGATCAAATCCGTGTGTCAGCATAACCCTTTATGAGGTCCAGTAAAAAACCCATGGGAATGGAAGAATAATCTTTCTCTATGTGAATTCCATGGTACATATCAACCAAATTATCTAAGATTCCATATTTTTTTCCTAAGGTGAATTATTAATGGTAAGAGGACACAAAATCTAAATACAATTAAATTGATTAATAAATCTATAAGTCACATATCCCATGCAGATAAGCTCCTGTCAATACGGTAATCAAATATACATGCACATAATGTAAATAGGTATCCTCAGTTAATAAATTAACAAGATACATCATTCACTAAAGTACTGGTAGCAGAGCCATAAGAATTTTAAGTATAGAGTTCATGACTATTGCGTCAAGCCATTAATTAATTTTCATTCATTTGATTCTTCTCTTCATGCTTTTTCGGCATGGAACATCCCATAAACATGACCCTGATAGTACTATGAATATATGGCCATAGTACATCATCTTGAATTTGATGAGGATTGATATATATGTACCACCTATATGTGATCCTATCCATCCCTAATGTTTTTAGGAAGGCCATGCCAGCCTTTGAGGAAGATTACCCTCATTAATCTGACCCAATAAGAGATATATTTTCACTAATACCGAAATGGCTAGGTTTATATATTTTCCAACACCCAGTTGAGGATCCATGATGAATGTTGTGAATCTTCTACAACTAGAGTCACACACAAGAAAGAGCCAACCCCAAATAAAATAGAACAATATGTCCATCATCCTAATCATATGGTCAACATATTGAAAACATTATCATCACCATTCACAGAACTTATCCTTTTATAAGATAGGCCAGTAAGAACCTACTCGTCCTCATGAGTCTTTGGTTAGAGAGGACGTGGGTCTACATGTATGGGGCCCCCAACTATTTTACATATCAATGTTGTTAATCCATTCATAAAAAGGGAAGTGTTTCTTTGATTAAGGTTTCGTATCTTTCTAAAGAGAATTGTCTTTTTCAATAATCTTTTTCTCTAGAGGAGGAGTCACCTCTTCACCATCCCAAGCATAGGAGGAAGGTAGGAATTTTTCTTACATATCCCCGATGTTGGGAAATTATGAAATCAACTAAATATCCTAGAGGTTGATACCGACTTCATCATTGACTAGATGAATGGTGTTGGTATCTGGGATCCATCTACTCAAAAGCTGTGAAACGATGGATCAGGTTCAATGAGAATAGGATTGTGATACCCAAATATCCTAATATATAACTACAGTCTACAATTCACCCCATAATTCCTCACATATTCGACAAACCTAGAAAGGACACCCCCAGTCCAAACGAAATGAACATCTATAATAAAGGTACCATTTTTATGAAAACCCATGATGATCATTTGTTGTGGTCCATTGAGCAATGATATTCTAGCAGTGGGCCTTGTCATAATGTGCTCATAATGCATCATACATTGATCGAGGGGTATATTTCAATTAGAAACCAAATGAGATATCCCTCTAAATGAATCATCCTTGGATTGAAATGAGGGCCTTCATAATGGTGCTATTTATTATCCAAGATGAAGGTTGGTCACTCTGATGCGGTTTGGAAATCACTGTATCAGATGGTAAGACAAATCCTTAAATGTACAACCTACCTAAAATTGGACACTAATTCTAACATACATTGAGGATCTCAGATATATTTTTATGCAATGGGGAAACTGGGATTAGATTTTCAATAGAATATATATTGTATGTATGTTTGGTATCGAATGATGAAAGATTAGTAGGGGTAGTGGGAGAAATCTATGAAGGTTTTGACACCATTTCCTTCCTGCATCAAAAGTACATGCAACAAGAGTTATCCTCTATGTAATCGGAAAAGGAATGAAGTAATGTATGTATATTGAAGGCCCCGCATAGGAATATTATATAGGGATTACTATCCGCAAACCAGTATTATGTGGAATGTATTGCCCTCAAATCAATAGTTCATGGAATATCGGAAGGCCCTGGCCTTTGAAGCACTGGACAAAAAACCGATGGTCCACGAAATAGGAAAGATGCACACTGAACCCCATTATGTGAAAATTATAAATCACCAATAAAAGGTTAAAAATTTAGTTCACAGATTTGAATTACTGTTCATAGATGATTAATACTACCATGAGTTTGCGGAACACGAATTAGGGCGAGTGATAGATCCATGGGAGTGCCAAAGTCACCGAAAAAAACCGATAAAACAAAAATGATAAGGGAACCCTTTATATTGGTGTAATAACCTTCTATAGGTATACCCATATAATATAATACGACTTATGTTAGGACCACTTTCTACATTGTAATAGCCTTCTCTTTATCCCAATCAGAGCCCATTCCGATGGGGTACATTTGTTTGCCCTAAAAATTTGGAAAAGGGGAATTCAAATACTCCCATAAATTTGAAAAAGTAATAGAAATGAAATAGTTTATGATTTGAAGATGAATATTTAAAAGAGAAAAATTGGTAAAGGAAAAGGCTGTATCCCAAAGGGAAAACATCCATCGCAGAAAACCGCTCCACATCCATGCCAGAAAACATTTGTGATCAAATGGTTAATGGGAAGAAGATGAAGGAATTGGTCCACTATGAACGATGCCATTCACGAAATAAAGGTTGAGAAACTCTCCCTGTCTACATTTTCTTGCTAACTTAGATGGTTTCTAGGCGAGGAATTGTGAATGGAATCCCGCAAACGATGTCGTTCATAGGAGTGAGGTGGTGACTTGCACCTCCGCAAAATGCATCCTCCGTGGGTCTCTGTTGACTGAGTCATCATCGGGATTAATGACTCTTCCTTATTCTTCTGCAAAAGGTATCGTTTGAACCATTAATCCAGCTCCTCCACCCCTCTGTAAACAGATCCCAAGGGGATCCATATACATGGAGAATAGAGTGAAACTAAATTTTGGAGTGATTAAGAGAGGAAATTTAGAGGAAATCGATCGAAAAAGGTACATAAGAAGATTGTACCATAAAGGCCTACTTTTATGACGATTTTCAGCAGGTATAACCCACTACATATCATGAAATAAGAATATATAATAAGAATTGGTAGACCGTAAACACAACTTCAATCGCATATGAATTTCTTATGAGGCAAAAAACCAATTTACCTTCCTCAAATAAATGCCCACATTTCGAAATACTATGAAAAAAGAAACGATGTAATACACAGAAATTCACTACATTGATCAATAATAGTGCAGTGTAGCAAATAGCTATGGGGTAGGAACTCGTCCTCACATATCACCATGGTACACGACCAGAACTCATCCACACGTAGCAATGTGCTATAATGGCGAAACCTAGTTTAGTGTAGCGAAATGCTAAATGGACCCCATCCAGGTCTGTGTGCCATAATGGTATGATAGATAACCCCACCCACATATAAATATGCTATGTTGGGGAAACACCATCCCACATGATAAAATAGTGTGAAAAATTGGGTATTCTCAGGCATTCCATCCTCCAGCCCTAATCATTTACTTCTATTCACATCACATCATCCATATCCCCTCCTCTAACTAGTCCATTGACATTAGGCCATGTCCCATTCCACATCCATCAGACCCATATGATTTCCATCAGACCCATATGATTGAACCACTAGGAACATTAGCACTCCCTTTTGAGTTTACATAACCATGGTAAGTGGAGTCAGGTGGGTAATCATGTAATGGTGTGAACCCCAGGAATGTCCCTAATATTACATTCCCATGGTATCTTGAGGTCCAAATATGGGATACTAATGGGAACCTCCCAATTCTATAAATTCAGGGAAATCACTATCTTTTCCCTTCTATGAGATCCAGTTATAAGTCAAGGATATCACGCTTGTGTTTCCTTTTGATGAGGAAAAAACATCTCCCCTTTTCATGAACCGATATTAAGGAATACCTCTTGGAGTAATCCCCCCATTGATGATAGGAGGATATGATTTCTTTCCAGCTTATACCACCGTTGTCCCCCCCTTTTCCATCATTAGATAAGGAATGATAGATGGTTTATTGGATCTTCCACATCCTCATCTATCTCAAACCGATCTTGGATCATGTGGTATTATAGGATAGTGATGATCACAAAATCTGCATAATATTCAAATGGGTTAGCTCATTGGTTTAATCCCCAAACAATGAACTATGAAAACTCTAATTCCTTCCCCAACCAGTTTAGGTAGGATAACTATCTCAGGCCCGATCTCAAAGGGTATCCTTCTCAAAGTTTAACCCCAATCATGACCCCAACTCATCATGTCCCCCTTTCTGGTATAAGTCCCAACTCTGACTGAAAATGGGACATCTCTAATGATTTATGCCCCAAATCATGGATAATTTGTGGGAAGCCTCCATGTATATGAATCATCATACTAAACTACAAGGGCCTTGATTCCCATCTAACTGGGATATGTAGGAAACATCCCCAAGGTCTAAACACGACATTGAAACTCGACCTAATGTTTTTTAGTCTGTATAACTAGTAGGGTTTCCATCACCCCAAAGACTACATCGCTTCTGAGTACCCTGATACACCTCCTCATAAGTCCCACATCAAATATTGACAAAGAACCTTCTGCCCAGACATCCTTATAGTATGAATTTAAATTACACTGGTGGGTCCTTGTCACGTGACCTTAAAAGGTGATGTGTCCCGGTAAGTGGAATCGAACTATGTGGTATATGATTCCCCTCAGTAGTATACATATAAGTCCCATCTTATGGGATCAACCCTAATATCATAATAATTCCTTCCCCCCAGGATGACGATAAACTCCAGAGCACCTCGTCACATGGAAAAAATCTACATTGTCTCAGTAAATTATGAAACAATTCCTAAACCATCCACAAAACCATAACATTGATGAAGAAACATGGATACATAACTGATATATTCATTAATGGATAACCTTGGATACATACAGATGATTCCAGATCCCTATGTATTTATTATTGATCTTGTAACCTATGGGTAATCAGTGGACATATACGTGGGAATGAACCAAGGATTCCCAAACATATGATCCTAGCTTAAATATATAAGAGAGTTCTAGAATAGGAAATACTACCCCCAGAAAGGGTGTGTCGAGCCAAAGTTACTCTCCTCTTGATGAATGTGAGTCCTTAAGTGTTTATGGCCATATCATAATCCAAAATGTGATTTCCATTGTAAAACAGATCCATGAATCACAGACAACAAGGTTGTTCGGTGTTTCTGGATTTTGTGAAAAATCTTATTGGAGAAAAGTTTTGGACAACATACCTGATGAAGAGATATTTTATATACACATAACACCATGTAATCACCCATCGAGACTTCTCAAAATTGACACCACCTTTGTAATATAAAAAGGATACACCACCCTAGTCCCCGGTGGACCATTATAATTCAGGGGTACAATGATGCACCTCCAGTCAAAACAACCACATGAAGAAAAATGTAGAGGTTCTTTATAATCCTGATGGATGTTTAGATAGATGCATGCTAAATTTGAAGAAAAAAGTATGTAACAAATCATTGGTTGATGGATCTATTGTAGAATATTATTTGAAGGATTAAATTTTGTTTTCTCCTCTCTCATTATATTCAATCTGAAAATCCCTCTCAACAGAACCACATGGTCTATAATGAGTGAAATGTTGATGATCATATTATGAACTAATTATCCATTTTCAATTATCCCGAAATTAGCTTCGGTGGAGTTCATGAACGATTTCTTTCAGATGATGAACATCACAGTCCTCATACATAAGTTATACCCAACTATGAAGAAATTATAGAATTTATAATGTGAATGGTCCTATAAATTATTATATATTATTTGTTACAGGAAATTAATATTATTTTCTTAATATTTTATATGAAATTCAAATCAAGAACTAGTTTTCACAAATTACAGAATATGCTATTGAAGAACGTCGATAATATATTTTTTCCTACTTATTTCAAAAACTCATAAAATTAATTATTTGTATTATAAAATATAAAATCAATTTATTAATATTTTTATTGATAATTATTTTGAAAATGTTCAGGAACCATAATATTTGGGGAAATTTGATAACCAATTATGTGTATTGATTAACCCACCATAAAAAATGATGAAATCTTCTAATGCATATGTGATGAATGGTTTTAGATTTCATACACATTAATATGAGGAATAAAAAAAATAATGAATGGTGTTGTTTTCTAGAGAGGTTCTAATCATAAATAAATTGAATATGACTTTTATGGAATTATAGAAGAAATAATTGAATTATGTTATATGGGATAGAATTACAAAAATATTTTTAAATGTCAGTGGTTTCATAGTGAGAGTGGATTTAATGTTAATCTGAGCCATGGAAATGTTGATATTAAATATAAATTCATTCTTAAAATAAATAAACCATTTTTATTATCCCATCAGGCACATAATATTTATTATAAAAATTATTGTCTTACTTAAGGATAGTTGAGTGATTGTTAGAGCTAAAAAAATGATATCATAGGAAAATCAGTTCATTCGAAGTGAATGTGATTCCAAAGAAGTGATTAGATTTAAAATTTATCAAGAGAGAACTCCAAATAAATATTTTCCATGAAGATACATGACTATTGACAAAGACACTCCATAAATAATTTTTGATGGAGGTGATGTTGTTATTGATGTAAAAAATGAATTTGAAATGAAAATAGATGATGAAACTGAAACTCATAGGGATATTGATGATACTGAGGAGGAATATGAAGATATTCACACTATCAGATACGAAGATGAGGATGAATATTGACACAGTTTAATACTCGTTATAATCATATATAATATATGTCAGTATATAATGGTTTTTTCCAACTATTTTCTATCAATAATAATTTCATGTTTTAGATGGACTCAAATATATTTCGCAATTTGTAGAAGGATGATCTAACTAATGAAGAGCATGATGTTAGATTATCTGACCCTCAGACTATTGGAAATTTAGAGGTGACTCAAAGGGGTCATGGTATTGAGAGATTGAACACTCCTCACCATATCCTCATGTGATGTCCACGTCTTGAATTTGATCCATTCATGAAGAGGCATGTTTTCTTTTGTATTATAGTTAATTTTAACTAATTATCATTATTTTATTTAAGTAATACTTGTTTGATTATTTGTTCTATTTTTCCTAGATTTTCACATATAGTTATTGGATAGGGGAGTACTATATTGAGAAATTATTTTTTCGGAGCATGGGATACATGGGATGAGATTCCTAATGATGTTTAGCAATACATGTTTGATTATTGGCTGGTATGTAAATAAGTAATATTTAGTTTTAAAATATATTTAATTAATAACTTGGTATTATTATTATT
This sequence comes from Viscum album, assembly GCA_963277665.1. NCBI lineage: Eukaryota > Viridiplantae > Streptophyta > Magnoliopsida > Santalales > Viscaceae > Viscum > Viscum album. Next base: position 1,852,840,107 of record OY728156.1, read on the forward strand.
TTTATGGTTTATGGTATAAAATCAATGAGAGAATGTGTGACTCTATCTGGAAGGAATTAGAGGGTTACATGCGTGATCATTTCCATTAGTTGTTCAATATTTGAGGAGGACAGAAATGGGGACATCAAGAGTCACAAAGTATGATCAATCTTGCTGCATCCACCGAACTGATTAAATTTTATATCAGGTTTGGGAATGATTATGATAAGATTGTATGAATGGTCATTTTTATAGGACATTATCAGTATGTTGAAAACAATGGGGGAGACATGATGTGACACATTGAGCTAGTAGTCATATATATATTATGAAAAGGGAACATATGGTAGGTATATGTAAAAAAATATATATAACATTCAATTTAAAAAATTTATTTTAAATTAATATAGGAAGCCAAACAGCAAGATGGAGTTAAATGTCTATAGGTGTATGTAAAATGATCCTATAACTTGAAATATTATTGGTGATAACCAACATCCGATTGTGGTATGTATAATTTTGTTTTTGAGTTTTAGAATTAAATAGAATTTATATTTTAATGGTTTTAATCTTATATTTCAATTGAATGATTAATATAAGGATGTAAAATCTGAAAAAAATGAGATTCATACTTAGACCGATGATCAGACCCATACAAAGAGAATTGATGTGGTATCATGGATGTTGGAGACCCAATATTCCTTCGAGAAAGACTTTTCTTTTGGTATCAGATCTCGATTGACTCCTGAGATTTATTACTTTACTATTGTGAGGTTAGTGGCCTTCTTGAGAAGAGGTCATGGAGAGTCATCATTATTTACTACAAAGTATGAGGAGAAGCTATGAGCTACAGGTGTGCATATAGAGAGTATGCATAGGGAGCAGGAAGAGCTCCATTTATAGTAGCAACAGTAGCAGGAAGGGATCTCTCGATGGAAGAAACAATAGAACAAGTAGACGATGGAATACATGAGATGTATGAATAATAGTTTATGGATGGAGTTACCTCCTCCAGGTCATCTAGCTCCCCATTATGACTCTCCTCCTCAATGAGTTAATTACATTTTATGATATACATTTTAACATAAAACATGTTTGTGATATTTTTTTCATTCCATATATTTATATTTCTATATAGTGTGTTTTCTATATTATTGCGAACATTGGCGGTTTTATGATTTGTTATTATATTATGTTACATTATTTATTATTTTTATTATTAAAGTAATTATTTTTATTTTTATTATTATATTAAAATATTTATTATTTTAGTATTATTATTATATTTTTATATTTCTTTGAATAATCTTTTTCTATAATTTTATTATTTTAATTATATGTGTCATAATTTTATTATTTTATGTTATTTTGTTATTATTATTATTATTTTATTACATATATAATTTTATTATTATTAATAATATTTTATTATCTTATGAAATTATATTAATATTAATATTTTTAATTATTTAATTATTTTGTTGGTTTCTTGCGATGGGCCTGTTGTGAAATGGGTTTATAAAAACCCTGGATAAACAGTTTGCGATGTTCTAGAATCTTGTTTAAAATATGGTTTTTTGATGGTCAGTCACAACGAAATAATATTATATATGGTGTTCAGCGATTGGGAAATTGTGACAGGTCCCCATCATAAATGACATTTTGTGATGGGATCCCGTCGCATTTTTCCCATCACAAATGTTTCAATATCCAATAGTGTAACCATGTTTTTTCACAAAAAAGGGTTCCAAAATGGAATATTATAGAGGTATAGAAATTAGAAGTTATAAATATTTCGATAATGTTTATTTTATACATGTTTTGAGTCATATTAACAATTACCATTATAGTCTAACCATTGATAAACCCATTTTCATCTTAATTGTGGTAATTAATTTTAAAAAATTTCACTATAAATAATGGTAAAAAATTAAATTGACCATATCAAAAAATATAAAGTAGTATCATTTTGAATATGGAATCCATTTTAACACATTAAATTCAAATGCGTTTCAAAATTTAATTTAAAACAAAACCATTAGATGCGATGAAAAAGTGGGGTTTCAATATGCTCATTTTTCAAGTAAAAGTTGAATTCATAATTAATAAATGATTAAAAATTATAATTGAATGAATATATATTAATATTTATTCATAAAAAATCTATAAGTTTATTTGTAAAATAATATCTATAGGTTTGATTTTAATTAATTAAAATGCAGAAACATTATACCAATTAAAATAGATTTAAGAGAACCCCATTTTTAATCCGAACAAATGTTATATAAAATTAGAATATAAATTTGATTAATGAGTATTTAAGTGGATTAACTATCAATAAATAATAAGTATGTAACTTAAAAAAATATTAAAAATATATTGGGACTTTTAAAATCCTTATTTTTTTGAGATCAAAAGACATTATTTGAAAAAATTCAATTTTCACTATTCATTGAAAAATAAATATTTTCCATAAAAATAAAAAAATCACCAAAGGTAAATTGATATAATCCAATTTAAAAAATTAAATTAAACTTATGAAATAGGTTTTAAAATTATTCCAAAATTAAAACAACATTTTTCCATGAAAAGCTATAAAATCAATTTTTTTAGAAATCATATTTTGGAAGAATAAATCCTCTTGGATAAAAATTGACTAATTATATGATATAAAATTTTCCATAATTTATTTTTTTAGGAAATATATATATATCATAATTTAGTTATTTCTATTCATACCCATTAATTTAACACCTGGTTCATAATGGTTACATATATCACATGTTATCTGGGCTTGCTCTTGCATGTCAAATACAATAAAGAACATAGTTTGATTTTCTAAAATATATTGGTGTTAAAAAATAAAAACATTGTAAATAATATAATCCTAAAAATAAATTATAATATATCTAAATATAGACACATTTTTTCAATATAAGACACCAAAGTTTTAACATATGTTATCCGTGGTAATTATATATCCAAATCAATTATAATGGTTCATAAATTAAATGTGAATTATCCTAAACATATCCAAAGGGAATATCAGCCCTAGTTCATGGTGATGTCTCTTTTACCATTTACTAGAATGATGGATTTTATATACCAGGACAACTATTATTTTGGATATTACCCCTAGATATATGTGTTCCAAAATCACATTCACTTGTAGTATCAGGATGAGGATAAATTTATTGTAAAACCACACTCCTTTCATAGTAATATCATAGGATATCATTATATAATTCTTCTTAAATTTATGGTTCTCGTATATTTTTTCTCATCCTAATTTCCAAATGATAATAATACTCTATCTTATACCACCTATAATTACACCAACTTATTCATAAAAAAACAAAATATCTCATTAAGGTAGTGTTAATTATATGTCAATATAGTTTACAACATAATAAAAAAAATTATGTTCTATTGAATCATTTATAAAGAAAAAACTGGTATATAAATGATATATATCTGTTCTGATTATGTTCATCACAACTATCACCCTTCTGAGATGTAAAATATGAAAAATGTTTCCCCATAACCAGGGGTACGAAAAAATAAGAAACATCGAGCTAAGAATTTTAGTAAGGATAACCATAAGGAATATAAATCAATAGTCATAAGTGATTTTCATATAATAATAAAGGTATGATACCACGATATTAAAAATAAAATATCATACCGATCAATTAATAGATTAAAATCATGAATGATTATAAAAATAGTTATCCACCAAAAGGAATAATACATAAGAGATTGGAATCATCAAAAATAAATATTGATCCATGAGAACATATCATAAGCAAACAACATTATTTTTTGTCACACCTATAATAATATTAACTATTTCTCCTTAGACATGTATTACTACAAAGACCATCATAATGGATTTGATTTATTCCCCTTACATTATTTATTTAGTCTAGGTTTATTCACAATATAATTTAATTAGAAAATTTCAATTACTAATTTTGGTTTACTCCCTATTACAGTCCATAATATCTCATGAGATAACTTTATGTAATGAATTCATTAGGGATGTTTATAAATTTCTGACCACATATGACTAAAATGAAACAGAAAATATGTGTTCTATAAGATCATAAAACATTGATCATATCATAATATCTTAACCCATGGAAAAGATATTGGTTTCAAATAAAAATTTATCATTATAAGAATAAAGTATCTAAATAAAGAATAAAAATGTATGTTATTGATTATATCCATATTATATCATAATAATTATAAATTATTTTATTCAATGATGAAAATACCTTTAGCAGCACACTATAACTTTAATTGAGGAAAAGGACCATGTATTTTTACATAAAACATTTAAAAGATAATATTTCTAAAATATTTGGGAAAATTGTGATTAAAAATAAAAAATTAACCATATAATGTAATATTCAATGAAATAGTATTCATGATAGATGATAAATCTATTCATGAAGTGTATGTTAAAACAACAATTCCTTTTAATATTTTAGTAAAATGAAAAATGTTCCATGTTTTGAAAATGAAAAATTGATTTTAAAAAAAAATTAATTTAATAATATCATCTTTAATAGATAGTTTAATTAAAATATTATATTAATAAAAAAATTATAGTAAAAATATTTAAGAAAATATTTACATTGAAGATAAATTTCCAGAATGTATAGATATACCTTGTGGGTGTTGCAAACAAATGTTCTATCAAAATCTCAGGTAAATAATGAATAAAAAATTAAACTAAAAAATAAAATCTCTATAATTAACAATTATATAAATAATAATAATATTTTTGTTAGAAATATGATCTAATTTATTCATTATAGATTTACTCATAAACAAAAGCTGTTAAAATTGTTATTTTAACATAAAAGCATTACCATATTTGTAACTTTATTTGATAACCAATATGAAACAAATAAAATCAAATAAAACATTAATCACTATTGAAATAAGTATATTAATGACAAAATATTTAATTTTTTATCATATACACCTCATGAAAAAGGATTATATAATGTAAAATATCTTAATCCAAACAATTGAGTTGAATAACCCTTGCGAAAATAGTTATTTTTTATATGAATATCACTAAAATGATTAATATAATAAATATATATATAAACCATGAATTTAATAAAATATAATGAAACAATATTTTACTTATAATTATATCCACTATAGAAATAATAAATTACTTCATAATAATAAAACAAGTCTAAATGGGGAGAAATTGACATGAAGCCTATACCTTATATCATATTTGATTCATAACTCCTCACATATACTTTATAATACGTTTATAGTGAATATAATTATACAAAACAATAATATTCATATATGGTCCTCTTATTTCATATGAATACCATTTTATTAACAATTTTTTATGTTCTTAAATTGTGTTATAACTTCTCTACCTTTTCATGTATGATTAAGTTTCTATGTTATGGTATTTTTACATTCTTCTTAATTCATATATATCTATAATTTTTGAAGAGAAAACATGTTTGAAGCCTAAAAAATTTAGAAGAAAATGAGTATAAATTTATTATGAATCAGTCATCACATTTACATTATTTAGAAAATTAATAAATATATTTCATATTGTTTTTGTTTTTATTCAACCATTCTAATGTAATGTACATCTTATTAAAATTTACTCTATCATGGTTCATAGACACTTAATGTTGTTTGTAATTAATGCAACCAGAAAGTTACATTTAATTGTTGAAAAATTATATCTTTAAATCTCATTATGTTACAATATACTTTAGTAGAACATTTACCCATGTGAATTAAAAGGACAATCCATTCTCCTAGAATACCTACCTAGAAGCCTACCCATCAAAGTCTCTCCCATATCCTCTCAAGATACATGATTTGGTCACATACACTAGATTTCTCTACATTGACCGTGTAATACTTTTATTACGGACCACTCTCATTTTCTTACCTAATTGATAGGACCATCAGAGTGTTTAAAATTATATTTTCCATTCTTAAAATGTGATTTTATCATTAGGGGGTGTATCAAAAAGTCCCTTGGATCATGATTATTATCCTTACTATGAAATTGTCATGTTGGCATCCCTAGTCCACTCAATGGGATAAGTATCCACATATGGGCCTCCAATTTCATATAAGCCCCTCATATGTACTCACTAGGCCATATAAACATTTATTATAGTCATCTATAATTTTATTCTTACCAATAAAATTGAGTTAAATGAAAATATGTGATTCAAAATTGGTGTAATACTTAAAACCCACATTCACCAGGGTCATCTACTTGGTAGAATAAATGACAATCCGTCAAGGTTAAAAGACTCAAGGGTTCAATAATGAATGAAATCATCTTTATAATCAATTAATTAGAAATAAATATATTGTAAACTGTGGTTTAATCACTTAAATTATCCATAGTATTCCAAATGCAGGGTTGGTTACAATTCCTCAATGTGTCATATCCCATCTGAGCCTCCATTCCTCAGTGGTTCATATACCATTCAGTCAACTCTTCCTCAGTAAGACACATCCCTTTTCATTCAAATGATATATTTTCTATGATAATAATCTATTTATTTGATGAAATAGAAATGGAATCCAATAAATATTAACCCAAATATCTAATACTATATCCCCATTAACAGCAGAGTCATCCATACCACAAAAAATTATAGACCGTTCTAATCACAAAACCTTAAAATATGAAAATCTATTTGCGAGGGCTTTAATTCATGTTTTCCAAGAAACATAGGATGGTTATATTTGGTTTAGTTCTAATATATCATAGTTTTTTTGAAAAATTTTCTCAATTGATACTTAACTTTCTCATGGTTTCCCAACCATAAAAGGAACCACCATGATCCTATTCACATGGATATATATGGTTCAATATGTCCCAATAAGAGATAATAACAATGTATATTCCTATATCCAACACTAGGAGACATAGGAAGTCCTGATAATTGACCAAATCATAACTCTAAAATACACACTTCCTTCTGGTTGGGGGATAAGTTCTATATTACCAAACTATGTGGCTTTAAGACATTATGTAATTATAATAAAATGAAATATATAGGATCTATAATATACACTAATATTCAAATTGACAGATAGTTTCAATCAATCATGAACATAATTTTATCATGTAGTGATTCTACTAAAACTATGTATTTATGAAAATTTCTCAAATCATTATGAAAGTATCAAACTAGGAATTTAATCCCTTATCGTCTGAGATAATAACCCATTATCTTAATATCTATGGATCCTAAGTAATCACTGGTGAAGATAAAGTGACCCCTTATAATTGGAATGATGTCAAGAACTGACATTTACCATCATGGTCATGAGGATTTTCTAAATACTAAATGGTGAGACCATAGTTATTCCTTTATCAATGATAGAAAACAATAATCTATGATCATACATGTGATATAGTGTTAATATATTTCTTATTTTCTTTTGTTATTGTTCCTTTCCAAAAGTATTTATCCATATATAATCATCATGAAAACCATAAAATTATATGATATATGGAAAATTTAGTAGTATCCATAAGGAACCACATTCCACCATGAAGAACATGTTGAATCACCAGACATATTCATTGGGTTTCTTTGAAGGCTTTGTCCGTATAGCCCAAACATATACTATCACTTAGAAAGTTCATTTAGTTATAATTTGTGATCAATTTTTTTTCTGAGATTGTTTTTTCAATGTCTCAATGCAGACACTAGTGGCAGTTTTTTAAAGGCATTAGGAGATAAATCATCATATAATATCAAATAAATTATGAACCATGGAAATAATAGGGGAATAATTTTCCAACTATAACCATTCTAGGAGTTTATCCTTTTAGGGGATCAATACATATATCTATTATCTTAGAGATATATATTGGATCATAATGTCCATCTCATGGAAATCTCACAATATTTTTAAAAGGGGTCCTTCTAGATGACCTCATGGAAGATACTATGTTTCCCTTACCTCTCCTAGATATATTGAGGAGGTAACCTTACTGATATTGTTCCCAATTATCTATGTTTTGGAATCTAGGAGGAGGTATAAGTAGAAATCAATAAATACTATATCCCCTGAAGATGATCAAATTATTATTACCTATAATAAATATAAATCTCTTAAGAATTTATTATAGGCATCACAATACCAGGATTAAATTAATATTCCCATTGATACTCACAAATCCCATCAAGAAATATACACTAAAATATAGGAGTAGGACTATATCAATTATTAAACCCATGTAGTCTACCATAATTTACTCAGAGTAACCTTTTAGAATTATCATATTCTTAATATAATAATCACTCAAACAATTCCTCATAATATTCTTATGGTGACTAAAAACCTGGATATTCTACATCCTATGAATAGATATGAGGCTCATTGTCATATTCTAACTGTAGATCTATTAAAGGATCATATCCTAGTTCCATCTTTGGATTATCGTTGATATATTCTTGTAGAAATTAAGGATCAGATCCAGATTCCTTCCTACTCTCATGAATCCCACCAACATATCCTAATGGTAGACAAAGAGTATCGTAAAATTCATATGTTCTCTTATGATGTTCGTTAGAATATTCAAATGGAAATATAGGGGCCATCTTATTTTCCTACTCCCATTAAATAAATATATTGGGACTATATATCATCTTCATTTAATGAAGGATATTTAAATATCCAAATAAAAATGAGGAATCAACTATGAGGGATGTAACACATGAGGTTCATTTTCTAAACTACATGACCCTAATTATGATGAAGGTTCATACCCTAATTTCAAGAAAGAGGATGTGAAAATGGAATTTTAATCATAGGCATAGTGATAAACAACATTAGAGATCCTTCATATATTACTCAACAGAGTTTTCCACCAAATAGTATTATAATAATAAATCATAATAGTAATACTCAGGACTATATTGGTTGAGTTACTCAATAAAACATAAGGATTAATTGATAAGGATATGCTCTATAATATAGTTCTTAGAAAACTAGTAACCATAGAGTCTCTCCCATTGTGGCCCATTATGAATACCTTAGAGCGCATCTCTTAGGTGTATATTATGAAGGAACACTAAGTGAAAATAGAAATACATAATGTTGAGATAATCCAATTTCATGTGAATAATGTATCAACCATGGAAGTCCTATGTATGATTTTAAATATAACATTCTTCCCCATCCTAAATATTCACTATGTTTTCCCTCATGCAAAGAGGTTTTTGAGAAACTAAGGCTATTTACACCAAGAGCCTTGTCACTATCCAATGGCATCTCATCCCAATTAAAAGTCCACCAATGGTGATTGTGAATATATTTTCCTTGATCAGTTCTAATTCCATTTGATGAAACATAGAACATATCAAATAACATAGCATCTATTATAATCATCATTAGGAAAGAACTTTTTATAGATAAATAAGTTTTAATGTTTTCTTTTATAAAATTAGGGGAACCTCTAGGTAATGTGGATGGATTTGGATTATGATTGAATAATAGAAATTTTGTATAACATTAATTTTCCCAAACTGATATTCAGTATTAAATAATTGAGGATTACATAACCTATATTTTTCATTTAATGAATCATATGTTATCTCATGAAAAAACATATATCCTTTTGGGAGGATTTTGACCAAATAAATTATATGGATGAGATCATCCTTTAATTAAACATATACACCATTTTATGTGGCTTAACCACTCATGTAATAGTGCAATGTGAGTATACTACTCATATCAGTATGAATAGTATAAATTCAATTCACCAGATATTCATTGATACCTAATATGCTGTGTTTATCAGATGGATGAATGAATATAGAGATATACATTTCACTATACTCATAGGACAATAAGGTATGTTAGGGAAGATATATGGATCATTTTTTCATTCTATTTAGGTCTCATTCCCTATGGTTGTCAGATTCCAGTTTTTCTATTAAATTAGTCCTTACCATCCCAAAATCCTAGAAGAGGGGTAGTCGTTAGGAGCGACCCACTATAATGCTTATATATTTAGCTTCAATGAAGATATTTATAGTCTCTCATTTGAGGAAAGAGAAGCCTATAGAAATTGAGAATCCCTAAATGGTGATAATATGTCACCTCAACTAGAAACAATATCCAGATCATGTATTAATAGATGTCTAGAAAAGTTAGAGGGCCTTTGAACAATATTCCTTGACATCATTATAGGAAAAACCCTAACACATTTGATTGAAGGAATTTTTACCATCATCACTCCTATGATTTTAAAATCCATATTTGATGTTGTAAACTGTGGTTGTGTAATAGAATGAACCCCATCTCATATGATGGAGAATTATTACCTCCCCCAACTAACAAAAATGTATGTATTATCAAAATTAGGATGAACATTACCTAAAGGGCACATACATTTTCTTCCACTCAACTATTATTTTTCTTTCTTTGGGACTATTCATAGTGAACTCCATTAGAAATTACAATATGATCATGTTCTATAAGAATATTTCTTGGGAACATAATTGTTGAAATTTAAATCTTTATAAGGGACATAAACTATTGTATTCCATCATTATGGGAGGTGTTGAAAAATTCCATGAACTATTCCTTGAAGGATATTTGAGAGATGATAAATCCCTTTATAAATATAATAATGATATGACTCCCACTATGCACGTAAAATACATTAATTTAATTAATCTTAGTTACAAAGATTCTATGATGAATTTTATAGAGATGTATGAATTTAATTTATATGAACCCATTCGAAAAGTTTTTCTAAAAATGATCATGAAGAAGTCATGTTTATATGAAATTATAGGTATACTAAAGACCTAGGACCCTATCGAACATATCACTAATAAATAAATAGATTTATATTTCCAAATATAAATTGTAATTTTTTATTATATCCCACCATCAAAATGTTGATATTGAGCCTCTCTATTCTAACAAGATGATTTGTCTATATAATGTTAAGTGGGATATGCTTATGGTGATCAAAACTGAGATATTATGAGGAAATATTATTAATTATTAAAACATAAAATCCATGAATAATATATCTAATACAGAATAAAAATATAACATAACAAACTAAATATGAAATGAGAAAATAATATAGTCATTGAACAAATTTATGGACCAAAAAACAAGTATATATAACTTTGTTGTTCAAAACTATGAAAAATATTCTTCTGTAATGAAAAAATAACTAAAACTGCCTATGAGAAACCGCAAGCCAATTCAAGTTGGATATAAATAGTAATTAGTAATGAGCCCTCCAAATCCATATCTACCTACATCCTATTCCTAGTAAATTTATTAGGATCCATTCCACGAAATTTATTATTAACATTGTGTACCTAATCTTATAAAGGGAAAATAGGTAGTGGTAGTAAGAAATGGTGTATCCCGAGTAGAATCCATACCCAAATAGTAAATATGACTCCACCACCAAAAACGTTTTGGGAATCCCAAATTCCAAAAATTCAATATTACAAGAGATCCATATAAACATCTCATTCCATTTGTTTACAGATATATCCCCATGATGGGAATTTTGGAGAATAATTAGGATGAAATGATTAGGTACTTCATATGGACTAATGAGTGACTGATATTTGTTGGTATAGAAACCTGCTAGAAAGGTTCATATCTAATTAAGATGATATTTGGTGATAATTAATTTATAATTATTCTCTACAAAAAGGAATAAAAATATACTTTATATCCAAAATTATTAGAAACATGTTAATGTGATGGTTTTAGACTTTATAAATTGGTGGAAATTACTGGGATACTTATTGTATATGAATATTTAGTAGGAGAAACTATTGTATATATACATAGAAAACAATAAGTTGAGTTTTAAAATACATGAATTTATATAGTATACCATTTTTGGATTTCATAGTACTCACATAGTGACTGCATGATGAAATTTATGATGAATGTCTTTTTAAACATATTATTCTATGATTTGGAGCATAATTATCCCTGAAATTCAAACCATGGATTGAAAATTATAGTGTCTTTAGAAGTATTGGTACATTAATAGAAGAAATGAAACTACAATAATACATATTTTATAATTATACCTAATAATACACTATGTTCATTGATCTCTTTCAACTATATAGGATAACCTTGGGAATGCATAGAAAAAAGGGATGAATTAAAAATACAAAAAATCAAATACTCATAAAAAATAAGTATAAAACAAGATTCATAAGGCACAGCATAAAAAAATTAAAGGCATTGAAGATGAATAAACTGGTAGAGTCATATAGTAATGAACATGTAATCATATTATCAGGGAAATACAAGAATTTTTAAGCAATACCTAACATGACATAGTCATGAATCTTGTCTAACTTCCAAGATTTTATCCCAAGGTGGGTAATGTACCATAACAGATCTAGTTTACTCCTTAATCCAACAAATAATGTCTCATGAGACAAAATGATACCAACCTAATTGGAGTGATATATATTCACTCCAATCATAACATGTAATTTCATATGTGTTCCATATAATGAAATCAAACATAATGAATAATAATAAGGGTTTCCCATGGAATGAAATGGGTTTCGTAATCATGCCAGGAGTCATAACTAAAGGGTGTATCATATTTTTATCCATGAAAAAAGGTCTTAAATAATGTATGGATAGTAATAAACTAAAAATAATAATACATAATGAACAATGATGTGCAACTAAACTGAATAAAATGGAATGAGTGTTTATGAATCTTTAAAAATGATCCACTATAGTGCAGTTTAATGGATAATATTAAAGGAAACATAAAGAGAACAATGGAATAATAAATTGTGTGAAACCATAAAGTAAATAAAATAGTTATTAGTGATAAAATTAGAGATTATATATAAATATAATGGTTTTTTATAACAGTTTATGGAGTGTAATAAAAAATTAGTATGAAATGGAGATGTTCCCTTCAAGTATGCAGACTTTTCAAGAGGGATTGAGAAGGGACCACTATAAGAAATGTATTTACCCATAAAATAAAAATGAATTGAAATATATAAAAATTATTATAACATTTTAAAATAATATAGAATAATTATATATGATCAATAATGAAATACATTGTGGTAAAAAGATAGAAACTGTAGCCCAAAAGAAAAAATGATGGTTTAGAGGAATCCTGTACCTTATGTCTGAATATGTTATGAAATATCCCATAATGTTCCGGATAATGGAATTGGACTCAATAATTACATAATTAGGGACCAGTTAATCATATTTGTGATTTATTATAATATTATTAATTTCACTTATATCTATTTTTAGTAGTTTTAAGGATTGATTTTTTCATTCCAGGAGTATTTTTTTCCTGGTTTGATGTCAATTAACATGTTTATATTTATAGATGTTCATGTAAAATGGGAATAGTAATGAATAAGTGAAATTATATGGTATTTATTCACTTTCATATTTTTAAATAGCCCCCTATGTAATTTTGTTTTTCTTGTGTAAGGATTATTCATTTGAAAAAATGTTAATGATAAATATTTAGTTTATTTTGGTTCGTTTTCCAACAATCATGAATTAGTTTAATTTTATTAAATATTAGGTCAATATATTAGTTCCATAACTTTATATAAGTTAAAATAAACAAATCAGAATAATGTTTTTCCATATTAACAGTTTTATGACCAGCCTTCAAGGCGTTAATGTATAATTAAAACTCGACATCCATAAAGACTGTGAATCGACAAATTATGAGCGTCATTTTCATTTTTACATAAAAAAGGTGGGGATAAAAGATTTGATGAGGAATATTCCATTAAAATAATGAAATTAATATTTAAATATTACACTATAGTTATCATTTAAATTTGGATAGGGGTGAGGATACTGTAGACTAAAGAAAAAATTTAAATGAAAAAATGGATGATTTTACCTCTTGAATGTTTTCTCCATGAGAACCTCCTTAAGGATCATGAAATTTTACTCTTAGTGGGAAAACAAACACTAGGACATGTATATGAGTCTTGGGAATGGAATTATGATGAATATTTTTAATCCTTAATGCTTTGAATGGGTGAATAGAATAATTTGTGAGAGTTTTATTATAATGGGATGAGAGGTATGTTTTTTATTATTATATTCTGTAATTTATAATTTTGGCTCAAAACAATCAATATTATTGATTATGATTACTATATATAGAAACAAGTGAATGTGATGTCAATATAGTGGGTTTTTACATCATCCATGACTCAATAATTAATGTATTTTTCTTATAATGTAAAAAACATTAAATTATAGTATTATATTATTCTCCAAATATTCATTTATTTTAGAAAACTTCCATAAACTCACCGTTTCAATTTTTCACGTGTACATTATAAAATTTAGTTGACATTTAAAAATTAATATTCTATATTTTAGAAATATAGTAATTTAAAAAAACCATCCTTTATTTTAGGAATACCGATTTTAATATTAGAATCAATTTTATGTCCCTTTGGAAAATTATTTATATTCTCATAAAATTATATTGTAATTATAATAAATCATAATATTAATTTATGATTCCATTTTATATTATAAAATTTATTTTATGTTATTATATTTATCATTTTGGTGTGATTAAAAGAATTATTTCTTACAAAAGGTACACACATAATACTTATTGTATTGAAAACATTTATTTACATGTACCATGATATAAATATATCATATTTTCATATTATAATATACCTAAACATTATTTTTAATTTTAATAAGTGATGTTAGCATTATAATGGTCATATCAAAATTCATATGGTTCAAATATATAATTGTCATATGGGTGCACTACATCCCATAAACATCTCATATCCCTTTCATTCATCATTAACTTCAATATTATGTCAAGGTTATTTATACATTCATATTAAAAATCATATTTTATTATTAACATTATGTTTTATTTATACATATTTGTTCATTGGTGAATTAATTGTTTTGGATTGAGTAGATCCCAATTATCCTATAATTATTATATTATATTATATTTAATATCCCACTATAATATTTGGTATTATTATTTATTTATTTTCAGAATAATGTATCTATAATAATTTATGAGATTACGTTTTTTTTATTTTTCTATTTTTTATATTATCATACTGTATGTCATAATTATAAGAAAGGAAATTACATTAATTTTTTTTGGATAATTACAATCACCCCCCTTATGAAATACCATCCTCATATTTTTTAACACACTACAGTAAAAATTGGTGAGGGACTTATCCTTCATCATTTCCTCTAATTTTCATGTCACACCACTATATTTATGGTTCATCTATAATACATTGACTACTTTTAGTAGTATTTATATGTATAACATTATCTAATTGGTCCTAGATCTTCACCAGAATGTTTTCATAAGAGATATAATTTTATATCTATACCACATATGAATTTAGTAATTGTGTTAGATGTAGTATTTTCATTACGATCAGAGATACATGGAATACATAATGATCTTGATACATGTTTGAAGGAAGTTATATTCTTTATGAAACATCTTTTATGTGTTCTAGAGTCCCAAAGGGGTCAATTTACCTTGGTTTTATAATTCCTATTTTACCAAATCTTTTAACATTCTTCCATGAATACGTGTATAGAATACAGTGTCTCCAAACTCAATCTATAAGTCCATTCAACAATTATTTCAATTAAAATTCTATTACATTTGGGCTATCCTGATGTATTGTTGAATGTTTCTAATATTTTCATGAAATTATTAGACCATTTTAGGTCCCATAAAATTATGTTCGCTACCTTTACACCATCATTTTTTAGTTATAAATCTATTCCCATAAATAAATTCCTATCAATCCATTTGGATTATTGAGTGTAATATATTGTTCTAAGATAACTAGAAAAAAGAAACATGTTGGTCCCATTAACTTTTTAAGTCCATGGAGAATATCTCAATATAAATTCCAATGAATAAATAGTCCACTCAGAGAGGATATCAATCTAGGATTTATAAACCATAATATAGTTTATATTAGCGTTTACAACTTGTTAGAGTATTTAGTAGAGCATGGAGGTAAATATCATATCTTAATCAGATTAAATCGATAATGGTACTCCATGTAGAGTTACCAATTCTCAAGTGTATATATTTCCAAGTAAATCTACAGATAATTTCTATGAAATTAAATGCTATGAGAAGTCATTTTAAGAATATTCTCAACAACCCGTAAAACATTATTTCTTCTATATGTGTTTGGAATTCCAGTGACAAAGTTCATTGTGATTTTTTCGTATTTAAATACTATTATGGGTAATATATAAATCATCCTCCAAAAAAATTCCTTTCATCCTTCACATGATTATATACCAGGAACATTCATGTATATTTAGAACTCTCTTTCTTCATATTTCCCCTGATTTTTCTCTTAGAGATGTGAATACATATTTGTGCTCCCTTGGTGAATGGAGAAGGTCGAGTGATGTGCATCATTTGAAACCTCCTACATTATATCATGATTTAATGGAACACATATCTGTGACCGAAATCATACAAATCAATCCTCCTCAGTTTTTAACTCCAAGGATTTATTATTCCTAGTAGATTCTATGTTATTATGAATTTAGACAATTTTTTTTTATAATCCTTCATCATCTATACAAGGGATGGATGGGAAATCATTTCAGAAAGTTATGACTATGTTCTGTCACTTATGAATCCCATGTCCATCCTTTGTATGTATATGAAAATTCAATCCTTGTCCATTCAAATTATTGATTATGTGTTAGGATCCATTATAATTATAGAATTTTACACTATATTTTCTTTACACAGATGGTGGTATATTGAGAAGACATAATCCTTAATGATGTATAACCATATTTTATAGTGAATATTAATCACCTTCTATATGGATAAATATTTTTGGATATTGTGATATGTATATATCTCACATTTCTACCCATAGAGATAATGATCCAATATTTTGAACATGAATATTACAACCACAAACTTCTGATCATATGTAGGATAGATTTTATCATGATCATTCAACTTACCTAATCCATATTCTATAGAAATATAATTTTTCATCAGTACATAGCATAATAAATTTTTGAAGAATTTTTGTATACTAAAAATAGTTCCCCAGTTATGGTTAGGATAAATATTGGTGCACTGATAAGCCTATTTTTCAATACATTGATGAAGTATTTACATTCACTAGACCAATATATAATTACTCCATTCAGATCCATATTGATAATTGGGTTTCACAATTAGAATAAGTGATTCATAAATCATTTTTAATAACCATATAGTGGAAGAAAACTATATAGTTCCATAACATATGCTAGAATGGGCCACTCCTCGATTTCTTCTACCTTATAAGGTTCCAAAGATATCCATTTTCTGTTGATAATATTACCCACAAAAGATATATACTCTATCTAAAATTCACATTGATTGTATATTAAATATATTTTCCACATTCTCAAAGTCTTTAGTATAGTATTCAAATGATCCCCATTCTCCTATTTCATATCATAGAATATAAAAATATCACCAATAAAGAATTACAGAAAAAATAAAAGTTAATCTCTAAAGGATAAATTAATTAAATCTAAGGAAATTTCTAGAGAGATATTTGTCCTAAGTGATTTAATATGAACTCATGGAGCCCAAAAATCATTCAAAAGTATATATTTGGAATATATTTATTATTCAACATTAACTAGTGAAATCTCGATCATAGATCCACCTTAAAGGAAAACATGGAACCATGAATTTGATTGAACATGTTATCTATATGTGGTTGTATATAATTTTTATTTATCATGGTTTTGTTGAGGTCATGATAATCAATTAAAATGAACATTTATACATCCTTATTCTTTATGAACATGACTATTTCAATAGACGGTGAAGCATGTAGTCATATAAAACCCTTGTTAAGATCCTCTTGAAACTGATTCTTCAATTCTTCTAAATCAATGGTGTGCATCATGAAAAGATTCCATAATATGGGTAGATATCCAAGAATAATATCAATTGAGACTTCCACCTCTCAGTCAACAGGAATACACAATAATTCATCCTCAAACACATCATTGTAGTCCCTCATAGTGGGATTTTTTGAAAGAATGAATCACTTTGTTGTCCAAAAAATTTGAGATAGATAATATTACTAATAATGAATGAGTATAAAAAATGATTTTATAATTCTATTTTATATTCATAATCCTCCTTAAATATGTAATGAATTGAAGGATTCCTCATGATCTCAAAATTGTTCTTCCTTTACCAATAGTTGATGTTGGATTTATATAAGGATATGAAATCCATTCCCAACATAGACTCAAACTCCACTGATATAAGTAATATGAGATTTAATAGGAGGATATATCTACAATCATGAAAGGGGGGGAGTTATATAATTTATATGTAAAAATTATACCATTCAATGTTCTCATAGATAACATAACCACTATATTTCGAGTGGTGTTTGAGTAGTTATCTAAAGAAGGAAAGATATAAATAAATTTGTAGAGCCAGAGTCAACAAAGATGTTCAATATAATTAAATTTATCTCCATCTTAGGTGTAACCTAATCACTATCATGATCCACCTCAAGAGTAGATTAAGAATATTCCCTTCCTTATTGGCTTGGAGGTTGTTTCCATTGATTATCTTTGACAACCCCTGGCATAAAATTTTTCTAATATAATTTCTATGTTAGTTTCAGGTAAAACACTATAATACATGATTAGTATTGATAAAAAAATTCATTCCTTCATCAAAAATTTGGGGCTTCTTCATATCTATTTGGGAATTATTACATTGATTCCCCAATTTTACACATTTAAAGAATCTCCTCTCTTCCTTTACAAAGTTACTAATATACATATTCCTACACTTTTGACACATGGGATGTTAGGTTTTGATGCCTAAATGGGATTTATCTATTAATATTCCAAGAATAAAATCTATTTTAATGTTTTTCTCACTAGTACTACAAGAAAACTAAGAGTCTCAAATCTCCATATCAATATTAATGGAATAAAAAACAATCTCCTCATAGCCTTTAATATCATGAATTTTCAATCCTTTTCATTGATTTTTCCTTAATCCACTAAATAAGATATCCTCTTTATGTTTAGTGTTCATCACACTGTTTGAGGAATACTGTGCATTTATTTTGGTTTTTTCTTGTATACCCTGATAGACTCATATTAATTCTTATTTAGTATGAGTATCATTGTATCCATAGTTTGGATGATATTTCATGGAAAAATTATTTTGGAAATTTTTTTTGGAACCCTTTCAATTCCATTGAATCAAATTTAACTTTTGAATTTGAGTTATTTATCAGGGTCAACCACCGATCATATTCCACTTTAAGATGATAGACTACCAGCTTAATTTTCTCTACTCCTAAGAACCATAGGACAAATAATATATCCTCAACGAAGGTTATTCATTATTCTGTGAATAGGGGGTCATAAGATCCAATAAACATTAGAGTAAATTTTCACATAAAATATTTGACCACACTTTTTCACTCTTATAATATGAATGGAGTTCCTCAAGATGAATGCTATTATTCATAAATTTTTGAAGTTGAGCCTGTACATTCACATAGTTTAAATATCGTATTCCCATAAATATTGGAATTTCATTAGGGAAATATTCACATTACCAATCACGTTGTTGTTTTTATGGGTTATACTATTTCCAACCAACAACTAAAAAAATAAATTAATCTTTTGAGGATTTAATACATGGATAATGAGAAAATAAAAAGGAAACCCTGATCATATAAGGATTAACATATAAATGTAAATTGTATCCTAAATTATGATTCCATTGGTATCAATATTTGTTATACATGGTGATTGAATTATCACAATGGTCAATACTAATGTTTTCATGTACTAATACAAGAAATTAATAGACTATTCTCTAATACCAAATATAATAGATTAATCCTTTTAAACATATTATTAAATTATTTTATGAATTTTTTTCCATGAAATAGAACCCAAATATCGAAAAGACTAGTGTATTTGGAAGACTAGGTACCTAATTAGAAATAAGAAAATATAATAAAAATTAATTTATTAATATTCATAATGATATAAAAATTTATTTTTAGAACCTATAATTGAATAGGATAACCTAGGGAATAAATAGTAAAAATGGGATGAGCTAAAAATCCCAAAAAGGGAATAATCATGGAAAATAAGTATCGAAAAACAGTCCAAAGGAATAAAATAACAACATAAAATCCATTGGACATGAAAAAACATGTAACTTAATATCATAAATAACATGGAATTATATTATAATGGAAATGTATGACTCTTTAATTAACACATAACAAGATATAAAAATGAGTTAATGATATCTGCAATTATAGTATGACATGCCCGAAAAACTCCCAAAATGGATTATGTTTATAGTAAAATCCCATACAAAACGTAAGATGAGAGAAAATATTAACCAATGTATTGGTGTAATATCTTCTAGATCTCATAATTATATTCAAATTTATTTGTGTTCTGCATAACAAAATGAAGGATAAGGAATTATCAAAAGGGCTACCCATGGAACGAAATGGATTTCATATTCATGTCATAAGGAATAATAAAATGGGGTATCATTATTATATCCATAAATGAAAGGAATACAAAATTTATGGATAATAATAGGGTAAATATAATAATTGATCACGAATAATTATGACTAAATGAAGTGAATACGTGAAAATGATTATTTAGGGAACTTCAAAAATTAGCAACTTTAGTTTGGTTTAAGGGAAATGTTAATTATTTTAAAAATAGGAAAGGGGTTAATTTTTTTGTATAACAACATAAATGAACAAAAATATATTTTTATGATAAAATGAAATATTTTTGAATAATATTGTTTTCTTAAAAAAGTTTATGTAGTATATTTTGAAATGGATAAATAATAATGATTTCCATTTAATAAGAATTTCTTATTAAGAGGAATTGGAGAGGCATTCTTTTAATATGGGTATTTACATATCAAAGAATGTTAAAATTAGATATATGAACATTTTTGGAATATCTAAGATGAAATTATGAGATTTAAATTTATTTTATTTTTAAATACATTGTGGTAAAGAAATAAAATGTCTAACATGATGAAAAAATGGAGGTTCAGAGATATCCCTTAACTTATGTCGGAATAAATTTTTCACATTCACTTAATGTCCTGGATAATGAACATAAATTAATTAGTTACATAATTAATGAACTATTACACATATATTTTATTTAATATAAATTTTTTATGTCCATTTATTACTATTTTAATGAGTTATAAATATTAGTATTGTTGTCGAGGGAGCATTCGTTTTGTGGTTTCCTAGTCAAACGACTTGTGTATATTTTTGTATGTTATTATAAATTGGGGATATTACAACATAAGTGAAATAATATGATATTGAAAAACCTCAATGATTAAAAATAGTACCACATGTAAATTTTGTTTCTCATATGATGATGATGATTCATTTCACAGAATTTTATTGAAAATTGTTTTGTTTGTGTTGGTGGTTTTTCGACCATCACGAATAAGTTATATTTTACTGATTATTTTATCTATATATTAGTTTTAGAAAATAAAATTATTTAAAATATACATACTAAAATATTATTTCACCATAATAATTATTTTATCACTATCCTCAAATGCAATAAATTAAAATGAAAACTTTTCATCTCTAAAGGGGGGTAATCGACATGTTACAGATGATGTTTTTGTTTTTACAAAAAAAATGGAGAGAAGGGATTTGATGATGGATAATTCATTAAAATAAAAAAATTATATTATATATATTTGATAATGGAGTTATCATTTCACTTGGGATATTGGATTATAATAAGGTAGAGTAAATATATATTTTAAAAGAGAAAGATATAGGATTTTACCTCTTGAATGTCATCTCCTTAAGAACCTCCTAATGGCACTTAAAATTGAACTTTTGGGGATACCGGAAATACTACTTCATGGTTATGAGTATTTGGAATTTAATTTTGTATAATATTGGAAATATCATAATCATATATGGTAAAATGAGAAGAGGTGGTGAGGGGTAATATTTCTAATAGGAGGAGAGGAGTGTTTTGATTATTATATTAAATAATTTTATATTTTGGCTCACAGCTATCAATAATATTGATTCGGGTAAATATATACAGTAACTAGCACATTTTATGTAAAAATAATGTTTTATTAAATCATCCATTACATAAAAATTATTTTATTTGTCTTATAAAGATACATATAGTAAATTATGGTATTTTATTATCACAATAAATTCTACTATTTTAGATTAATCTATATAATTTAGAAAATAAATTTTTTGATATGTAGATTTAAAAAATATAAAACATTATGTGAAAATAAATTTATAAATATTTAAAATTTAAATTATTCTAATAAAATCATCATATAATCAGAAAATAGTGATATTAATATTATATTAAATTTTAGTACCCTTTGAAAAAGTACATATAGTCTTATAAAATTATATATTACTAATAGTAAAACATAAAATTGATCTATGAATGAATTTTATGTAAATAAAATTTATTTTAAATAAATATTTTTATTTTAAAATTGTTATTAAATGAGTTACATTTTATTAAAAAACAATCAAAAAATTTATTATTTTGATAACACTTATATACTTGTAACATGATATAAATAAATTATATTTTCATTTTTCTAATAAAAATTATTTTTAGTTTACATTTGGATAGGTGATGTCACAATTCTAATGTTCATATTTATAATGTTCATATGGGTGTTATACATTTTATAAATACCCCAAATCCCAGTAATTCTTCATTAACTAATATATTCAATAATTTTTATTTATGCTATCATATTTAAAATGAATGTTGTATTGTAAAGATTGTTTTTTATTTCTAAATCTTTGTTCATGAGTGTAGAAATTTTGGTGGATGGAGCAGATTCATATTATCCTATCCTTATTCACTTATTTTATATTTGTTGTTCCACATTGATATTTGGCATTCTTATTGGTTTATTTTTTTGAAAAATTTATCATTCATCATTTATGAGAAAAATTATTTCTTTTTTTTCTCTATTTCAAACATATTCTTATACCATATGTAAAAATTATAAGAATAGAAACTTCGTTGATAAAATTCTGGGTCATTACACATGTCATTGAAATAAATCCCAGGAATGATCTTAATAGATTATTTACTTCAATTGTCACCCTCAATCAAAAACCAATGTTAACGATTATTCTAAAATTTGTTTACAATCATGAGATACAACCTCTATAATATAAATGAAATTTCAATTCACTGTTCTTGATGTGAAGGAGTATAATAATTTGACATTTTAGAACTCTAGGATAACGGTCTATAGTATCTAAAAATAAATATTCATCTATTTCATTATATAATCTTAGGAGAAAGGTTTTATCCCTCTTATGGTGAGTAGTAAACCCAATGAGCATGGGATGAAGGATCATCTGAACTACTCTTCATTCCACTAAATACTTGGGAAAAAAATATATGAATGATTTTACATCATGTTTATAAATTATAAAATGGTTTAATCCATGAATGTGATATTGTAAAAATTAATGGAACATGTGACGAATGTTTCTGATACTCTACCTAAAAATAGGAGAATAGTGGAAATAAATACCAACCAAAAGATCGTAGATGTTAAATTTTTAGATGAATGAGAAACCAATCAAATAAAAACACTATATACTCATGGAATTAATGATTCTATTCATTTTAAACAATGTCCATTATGGTACACCGAATACGGAATATTCATCGAGTCAACTTAGATGTGGGTATTGAATCGTGATATAAGAAAATGGTCCATTCCTATTAAATTATCTAGTTCATACTTTCTAAGATTTCACGCCCTTTCATTGGGAGGATATTCACTAGCCCAAAAAACAAAACCATTAGTAGATGAAGATTTATAATGTGGCATGGTCAATTTAATCCACCTTTAAAACCCTTTAATTGATGAGTAATATTAATATGAACATGATTTCATTTCTAAATATTGGGTAAGTGGTCCAATAGACTAATAAGGTTAGTGATGATGAAGTCACAGTTCCCCATAATGTTCAGGATTTATTTCTATTGAATTTCTATTAATATTTTAGAATCATTGAAATATTCCCCAACGATATTAATTGGAATATCGATTTAATCAAGAATTATCAAGATCTAGGTTAGAATGAATCATACTATAGGGATGACGATAAGCAATAAAGCTATTTGGTCAACATTGAGAGGGAGGGAGGAAAATTTATTTGAATCCATAGACTATACATATGCCTCAAAATTATTATAATTGGAAGGTTTATCTAGAAAATTACTCTCCATAACTATAGAATAATATTCAGAGAAACACTATTATAGGAATCATCTACCCTTGATCTAGATGTATGGTGTCATAAATCATATAGATGATTTCATGAACAAAAAACAATTCATTGATTTTCTTCACCTCTCAACAATAAATGGAGAATCATTTTTTTAAACCAAATAACCCCAAATTTCATCAAAGATGTAATGTTTATAGTCTAGAAATATCAGATATAGAATATCTATTTTTAATTCTATACAATCACCACAATTAAGGAATAATTCCAGGGAGATCCAAAAAAATAAAACCAATAGACCCCTATACATATCTGAAATGTTTGTTGACATCTATATATGTTGAGCCTTAGTTGATAATGGTTTTTGGACGAGTCATATATAAATAATGAACCTTATGTAATTGGAATATAGTGAAGATAACTGTTTCCATCTAATTTCACAATTCATGTATTTTACAAGAGAAATTATAAACTCACCTAAAATATTTATCTAAGAACCAAGTTTGGAAATTTCAAAAAATTTATCTAAAATAGAGGTGGTCCATTAATACATAAATTTAAACATCTTCATTGGAAGGTTGTGTATTCATTTGGACAGAGTAGTTCCCTATTCATACCATCATCTCCAGAATTACACTATTATTGGTAAATTTGGGGTGGTTAATGGTGGTACTTCCATCAATGAGTCTTGAGAGTATCAATAAATTTATTAAGGTGTCTAAAAATTGGAGGGAAATAATTTAATTATAGAATTATCGATATATATTACTACACTAGTGTCATGAAAAATTAATTTTCACTTTGTTTTCAGAATCTATTGAGGACCCCACACTTACTATCAACCTAGTTGAGGTGATAGGTCAGGATAGAGGAAGTAACTATGTCATAGTTTTCACATATGAAAAAATAATTTAAACATCAAATAATTTATCTCTCATATAATAGAAAAATATATTTTTCGACATAAATACCCCAACCGAAGAATATAAATATTCTTATTCAATATAGGTGGATCAACCTCACCCCAAAACAAAATTTCACTAAAGAATATCTAGATGATGTTAATATAAAATATACTAGGATGTTGTTTCATCTGGATATGAATCCATTACATATAAATACATTTACTTTAGAAATTTCATGCCATGTTCTCTTTGTATCAGCTACATTAGATAAAAAATCCACATTAAAAATGGATGTAATCTATAAAAAATTAATAATGTTTTAATATCAGAAACCTATACTTAAAAATTAAATACAATTTTCCACTTCTAATAAAAAAGATATAGTAATATAATATAAGAAGGATGAGTATATCAAAGAAACACCTTCAATATTTGAGGAAGGAATCTCCACCACCATTTATTATCACAAATAGGTGAAATCATGTATGGATAATGAATTATCAAATAATTTTATCAACACGACCATGATCATATATGTTCATTTCAAATACCTAACATTCCTTAAAAAAGGATATATTTTTGTGGAGGTATGTTGAGATGATAGAGTTAGAACCTTAGGTGGACACCCCTTATTTGGGTTGAGAAATATTATGATATGGCTATAAATTTTACTCAAGAGAAAGAATATGACCCATTTTTTCAAAATAGAATACAAGGTTGATAATTTGGACAAAAAAATTAATTTAGAAAGTTCAATAACAAAAATTAATGACCAACTCCCCTCCTATCATGAAAAGTAATTTAAAATATGGTGTCCATAACTACAGTATTTATCACATCTAATGCAATACAAAGGTCGATTTCCTAGTTAAAATCATAGAATTACTAATCTATGTAATTGGTGTCCTCTAAAACCATTCCCACATGTATGGATATCATAGAAATATCAAGATATAAATGTACATTTATGATAGTGTTTTCCATGTTTAGGTAGTCATAAGAGGTACAATATTATCTTGTAAATCCCTTAATTTTGAAAAATTATGTAATGGTATGATAATGTAAAATATATCTTATCATAAATTCATTTTTTATAGTACCATACAGTGATATGTGAATTATCTATTGTCCATGTCACAACAGCCCTAAAATCATATTACTGAAGATAGTATAGTTTAAAATAGACCATTAGGACATATCTGGAAGATGAATCCCTTAAAATTAAAATTATTGAAAACATCAAATAAAATCTTTTGTTTTTGGTATGATAGTATTGCATCAAATTCACCATTAAATTAATATAAATTATTTCCCCACTCCAAAAAACATTTATGTGATTAGAGAGATCCATGGAATAATATCCAATATTTGGTGAATCATATATTTCCCCTCTAAAAAATTATTTCAATCCTAAATATTATTAATTAATTTGTTTAACTATTTGGGGGTTAATGATTTTCTAATTTTTTTCAAGGATATCAAAAAATATCTCTCATGTCTTAAATTCTAAAATCACTTGGTAAAAGGTAAGACACTCACCCACAATATAGAAACTCTTGAATGATCCCTCAATTATCTCCTTATTCAAAATAATAATTTGGGAAATGATAAAATTGTATATTTTCTCATTATTGAAATATTTGTTGTTGAGACTAAATATATAGAAATCGAGATTGTTTTTTTATAATATTTGTAGTATGAAAACTGATAAATTATTTATTTTGTTATGTGGTTTATATAATATCAAATTTAAATCAACTCAAGCATAGTCATCCAAAAATAATTGAGAAACTACCATAATGGGTGGTCATTCTCTGGTAGTTTGAAATATAGTTCTTCTCAAAGAATATGACCATGGGTAAAACAATATCAAATTTCATCATAGTGCACCATACCAATAGAAAGTAAAACTGAATAAGATTATAATTAATGAATAGGTTTTTTTATTCGTTAATCCTCATAGTCATGGGATACATATTATGATGATTTATCTTGGAATATGTATGGTAAAATAAGGAAAAACCGAAATCTCCACTTGTATGTCTTTTGTATTTTATTAATTTGCATACAAAATACTTCTAATAATACTCATACTTCCTATCTAAAATATATAAACAATGATATATAAATCAAATCTTAATTTTAGGCTTCAAATTTATCTTTTAGATTTCATATTCCAATTAAATTTCAAATATAATATATATATTATAATCAATAAAATAATTGGGCAATAAAAAATTATGAATTATGAATTCATTCCATTTATAAAATATGTATGAGGGTTTATGGCCCAATTCCATTTAAATCTAACAAATTATCAAATCCCATAATCATAAAATGGAATAGATGCACACACTAATGTGAAAGTTACCACGGTAGATTTAGAAAATGATGAGATGGTCATTAACATCACATATCTCTAGATGATCTCGCAATTCATTAACAATGGTATGGAAGTGATAAAAGAAGATAACACCACCCCATATATAGGGAAACCTCTACCCATATTCTTTAATACCAAAAATATATGGATGTCACCCATAATATAATACCTCCATATTATAATTTTTTTACTAGATTGAATAATGATGGAATTTATTCAACATCTAGTGGTAAAACTCATCATCTATGATTTACTAAATTTTTATAAATTCCTTTAAAGAATATGGTATGATGGAGTCCTCCTTAGATGCCTAAAAGGAGGAGATACCCACAGGTTATGTATGAAGTCAATTTGGGTGCATGTGATACCGACTAGTACGAAGACAAGATCATCTATAAATTCAGTAGACATGGATACTAATTCCTTATAATGATATAATACCAAATAATGTTGATAAATATTCTCAATTATTTTTCATATACATACTACTTTTATATATAAACCCTATTATTTACTATCCACATCCAAATAATTATATCTATTGGTCATGTGGGGAATAGGAATCATGGATCAATATCCACCAACGCCAACCTGATACTTAATGATAATTCAAACATCTGGAAATTTATTCTCCAAGTGGGATGAGGATGTATCCCTCAAGGAATTTAGAAAAAAAAAACAGTCATTAGTTTCATAAAGTGTAATTTCAGTTCCATATTTAGTTTCCCCCATAAAATATTGACATGTAACGACACTAATTTTCGTGCATTCAAATTTGAAAGGTTATATAAAGATTATAATATTTATTCAAAAGACAAAAAACACCATAATGATGTTGTTAATGAAAAAATAAATAATCTAATTAAAATTTATATTATTACCATTTAGGATATAGTGAATTGTTTTTATTAGAAAAAAAATTATATGAATTATGGTCTTATTATAAAATAACCTATATTTTCATGAAGAATACTACATATTCAACTGTTTAACTAAAAAAAATTCATTCCGATTGAGTTTCAATTTCCCTCAATTATGATATTGATAAATAATAAATTCTATATTGATGAACTGTCTCATATACTAAATGATGATTTAGAGTGAATTGATTTGAATTATTTCACACACATAAAAAATTAATTGTTTATAAGATTCATGTCAAATATTCATTAAATAAAAACATTTTATTCTACTCATTCATCTATGTGTAAATTTTATTATAATGCATAACTCCCCTTGTACCTTCATGAGCCCCCAAATGATATATCAAAATTGGAAGGGCCACACACCATACACAATGTTTAATCTATTAGAGAATATTTTCTAATCTCAATAGATTGATACAATCTTATTATCACCACCAATGAATGGTTTTCATGAATTACCTTTCATAATTTCATGATAGGTACAAATATTCATTATAAATTAATTTGGAACAACATTAAAATGTCATTTCTTTGGATGTAATACCATATAACACCTTCCATATTGCATGGAATAAAACATCATTAAAAGAACATGTTTTTCCTGATGTAAAATGACATGACAATATCTTTGTTTCATGATGTAATGATTCATGAAAACATTATTTTTACTGGATATATGACTATATGGAAATGTAATTTTAAAATTATATAAATCAATAAAACTTCTTATCACATTACATAAAACAACATTATAATGTCCTTTTTACATGATGGAAAATTAAAATACAATTTCCATGTATCATGGTAAACAATTTCATGGAAACACTATTTCAACATTAATTTAATCTTATTAGCCAAGTATCCTTTGTGAATGATATAAAATTTCATGAATAAGTCCTTCCCCAATGAATTTAAATTTTATAATAAGAAGGACCTTATACAATGACCATTAATATCATAACAAAATAGTGTTATATATATAGATATAAATTAAATATCACATGGTATTTATTGAATGACTTTAAATGTATTAATATATGATCTATCCTAGATGAATGAAAAATATTATTACTGGTCCATCCTACCCGACCTTAAGAATATACAATGAGGTCTATATCATGTGACCACAAATCATAAATGTCCTCTATATTTAAGAGCTTGAGATACATGGGGCATGTCATTCAACTAGGTTTTGAAGATATATGAGAAATAATTGACTATAAAGTCATGTTTCACCCAACCATATACATTGTTTGATGTAAATATTACATATTGTTCTATTCTTTCTTAAGATATGTAGTGAATCTATAATTTCTTATCACAACGCATTCCATAGTTTCTATTTTCATGTTGGGGTTTTCTATATGGATGAATCATTTTTAAATTCGCGTCACATTTCATCCCTTTTTATCACAATTGAAATAATTCATTTTTTTAATTTGTGAATGATATAGATCTATAAATGGAGATTATATATTGTGTACTAGATTTTTCTTGATTCCCATTACTATGAGATACTTAGTGATGATTAGATCACTCATCATTGGCCCAATTACATATTCCATCATCATGTCATACCTCTCCCTATAATGATACCTATGGTAATTAATATTAGATCTCCCCATGGAAAATTATTAGGATGTGGACATATTATTTTCTCTTTTTGTTATGACTCAATGGAATTTTTCTTTCATACCTCTTTATAATATGATATCCACCCACTTCATCACGACGTACCAATTCAAAAGTTTCTGATCCTTGAGTATATTATTTAGAAACAACATGTGTCTCGATTACTTTTATATCATAGGATACATAGTAATGTCATGATATTATATCCTTATACTTGTATAGAATTCTATTAACCTCAACACTTTCTCCCACCTATTTTGGAAACCATATCATTTACAATGAGTTTCTTAATGGGCCAAAATTAATATATTGATATCGTCATCTATTACTAACACAATACACCAATATATCATAAGGATTATATAAAATAAAAACTTGTGTCATCATTAATAATTTTAAATGATATGTAGTTTCATCTATATTATGTATCATGGATTTATGCATTTGTTTTATCCCTATAAAAATATTATTCTTTCTTAGAATATGAGGCCCCAAAATGTTACATCACATATTTTCCATGTATTCATTTAATTAAGGATTCCATTATGTTTTTTGGGTGATAAATATTAATGAAATCCATATTATTTTATTTTCCATATTATAGATGTGTAAATATTTGATAAACCATGTCCTCTCTACAAGACATGTAATTGTATATAGTTCATCCTCCTCATAATACCTTCACCAAATTGACGTATAATTCATTTTCACATGTTGTTATGAAATGAGACATATGGTACACTATACTAGACCATAAACATCTTAGATTTATTCACCATATGTGACTAGACTATCCTTACATAATATATAGATCCATTTTGGGGTTCTTGATATAATTTTTCTATCTATAAAACCATGATAAGAATAAAATGAACCAATTCATAATATTTGTATCCTATATTACGAAATTCTTATATTTACATTGGATTTCCTACAATGAACATACAATAAAAAACTATATTTAGAATCATATTTCTCCTATCTTATGTTCAACTATAGATCATACTTAGATTATTATCTTATATAAAAATAGAATATTCAATCTTGAATAACTACTTGTATTTTTATTCCAATTATATCAGGATACATAGTGATTCCAAATTATCATTACATGATTCCATTCAAAAATATTATTAATATCTGATTCCCCCTAAATATAAATGATGTGGATGTGTTATTCACATGAAATCCCCAAATGGACTCCTAGTAGGATTGAGTAATTTTTATCATGAACTAAGTATTGATTGATTATTGTTATGTTCTGATCAATAATTACACCTAGAATCCTCAACCTAGTTCCAGTGAAAAGGACAAATTGATTTAATCATAGTGGATAGACTCTAAACCATTAAAATTATTTTGATTATAGAGACTTTACACCCAATATAACCCTAATTTATTTTATACCCATATTTGATGTTGATGAAAACAACAGATCCTGTTTTAAAACCATACGTGATGTTATTCCTATTGTTACAAGATACATAGTTACATCTAAGATTACCTATTTCATATTTTCTTCATGAATCATCCCAACCAGATCGTTGATTCATATGGATGGTTGGGCCAACTCCTTCAAATTTTATTTTCTCCGTGGGTTTAAATCTTATATGAATGCAATTTATTTTCCAATATAAACACAATTTTTATAAAATCACCAAAATATTTTCCTAATCATAGAACAATAATCTATATTAAAATTAAGAACAATCATAATGAATCAAATTTTTTTTTGAAGAAGTCCTCATCATATGGAAATTATCTATAGAAGATATGGGTCATAGTCAATTGATGTCAAACTATATTCCATATGATCCACCCCATATGACCTTAAATTAATCGAATTGGTCCTTTTGATATGACCTAAATTCCCCATCATGAGTTATATATCAATGTATAAATCCTCAATATGTGGTTTCATTTATAAATTTTTATCTTGGATAAAAATTTCACAGCCCTATGAAATCATCCACATGATTTGTGTCACCATAATCCAAATTGGGCCTTTATATTCCAAATCACGTGTTAGAGATAAAATTATTATACCATTCCTCTATATATGATTTAGATCTATGTGGAGATTTAATACACTCCTTACTTGCGTCTTTATTCATATTATTTCCAAATATACAATGATACATAATTATCTCATGTCAGAACAAAAAAAATATCAATCAATTTTAGGTCCCCTTCTATTACAAGGTCATATCACTCATTTCATGTCTACCTACATTGGACTCCATATTTGGATGATATACCTTTTTTATGAAGATGTATCAATTATTAATTTTATTATAGGACATGTTTCTTCCCCTTGGTTGAAGTTATCTTTAATTGACATGGTGAATGTTTTTCTAACTGAATGGGCCGCAAGCCTAAATTTTTATTTATTTTGGATAAAACCCCTTTTCATGGAAGAACGGGGAATCTTCACATGTCTTCAAAGACTTAGAAAATCAAAAGGGAAATCACCCCAGAACAAGACTACACAAAAAAACTCCTCACTAGCATCAACATCATTATGAAACACATCTATTATTCATTACTGCTCCGCAAGATGTCCCACAAAAAAAAATACATGGGCATGGTACCGATGGCAGTGCCATACCCTCTCAATCATTAAAATACGAACAGACACATACAATGGAAGCACCTACTATGATTCCTTTTATGGGGAAAATCCTTGTAGAATGTTCAGAACAAGCCCAATACCAAATTCAAAATATGTAGACTGAAAAAAACACATGCCCAACATTCATGTTGCTAATCCGCCCACCAACTTCAGCCCCTGAAACAATATCCATCCACATAAATGAAAATCAACACCGTAGATGGAACACCTTTCCGCCACAACACCAACATAGATCAACCACGTACCAGTATCCTAGAATCACAGAAACCCCTCAAATCCACTAATGTGAAATAAAAAACTAACACCTCTCACCAGAAAATGAAGACCCAACATCATAAAACCTTTACCAGAAAAGATCACCTGATCACCATAACAGCCTGAAGATGACCCACCAAGAATTGTTAATCTCACTACCACCTTCTATAACACACACCATGAGAGTGAATTAAATATATAGAGGTGCGACTAATAAGGATATAATAAGATTCATAAATATCATAATCTCCATAAAACATAATTCATTCCCCATGTATTTAATATTCATAATCCATTAATGGGTACTGGTAATGAGAGCATCCATCCCAAACAACACACCAATTTGTAATGGAATCTATAACACTATATCCAACCATTAAAATATAGTAATATTTTCTTATTGGAGGAATATTCCTCATACTCAATATACCCTTACCAATATTTCATTAGAATACATTGTTTGAACTTGTTTACTAGTAATCATCGACACACTTGTTTTATTCCACCTATTTCAAATTCATACATCTGGAGTTATGAATGGAATATTTCATAATCAGACTACTAAATTGGAATAAAATACACTTGATTATGTTCTATTTTGTATCATAGTAATTTCTGAAATAGGACTACAA
Source organism: Viscum album (assembly GCA_963277665.1). Taxonomy (NCBI): domain Eukaryota; kingdom Viridiplantae; phylum Streptophyta; class Magnoliopsida; order Santalales; family Viscaceae; genus Viscum; species Viscum album. The sequence goes on from OY728156.1 coordinate 1,852,873,897, forward strand.
CAACCTATTCTTGTAACCCCTTATATCCATTAATGATTATTATGTGAGGTGAAAATTGAAATGCGTTGAAATATTCCTATTTGTAGGCTATATGAATGAAATGTGTCTTGATTCATGTGATCATTTATACATAATAAAATCTGAGAAATATATCATGGAATCAACTATAGATCATCATCCAATTAAACTACATTTTTGACTTATCACTATATCCCAACTAGGTTTTTTTATGACATGATTTTTCTAATAACATTTTCATGACCACTAAAAATAAAACACACATTAAAAATCATGTGTTATGATTCCCATAAATAAATCATGGCTACCGGTAATGTCTGTATTAAACTCTCGATGGAAACTTTTACTTGTTAATGATATTTTTTTAAAATATATACAACATACTGACTTGCTACATATTTTATTTTCAAAGAGAAGTTTCCATAATTATATGTTTCTCGAAATTATTATCATGTAGGATATAATTTTAATAATAATCTACATTCACAATGAAAATTATTTTTCTATCTTATCACTTCCTGAAGAAATGTTTTATGGTTTGAATTTCATTATTTTCAACCATTAGCCAGATTTTCCTAGATTCATCTATGATTTTGATCCCCATTTGGGTTATAATACTACTTTATCACTTACCATCTGATAAATATGATGATAAATGACATCCACCCATCCTTGAGATTATCTATATTAGTATTCATATCAGATTCCATATTCAGTTTACCTTTTCATTTCTAGATATATCTCACCCATTATTCATGGGAATATCTCCTTAAAATTAAACTGCTCCATTTTTGGTGCTGTCCTAACATTAAATAATTTCTTCATTGGTTCAACTTTTACCAACATAAATATCTAAAAAAATTGACGTAGTATTCTCCCGATTCAAATGATAGAAACAGAACCTTGGGTAAAAGTTGAGTATCCACTATCCAGGACATCAAATTTTATCACCTTGGAATAATTTATTTATTTTATAAAGGATAAATGTATAAAACATTGAAGGTTAAAAACCAATAAAGGGATGATTGAGAGAAATACATGTTCTAACCTACTAATCATCCACTATCCAAGGTCAAGATAAATTTATACATGAAATAAATTATAAAAGATATAATTCTTTTCGAGAAAATCATTGATCCCTATAAAAATATGAGTTATTATTACTATATTGATCAACATATGGAAGATTGTGAAGAACATTATGTTACTCGTACATTGGTTCAGAAGATTTTTATGGAATGGGAAATGTTTTTACTTAATGGACCTCCATCCCTATCCACATTGGGATCCTCATACGAAAAATCCAAATTTATTATTTTCATTATGCTAAGATATTAAACTCTAATATATATAAATAGACTCAACTATACTTAATGTGATGGTGAATATGTCCCATATATCTAGACCACATGTAACATTGAATGTTTATAAGTCCTAGTTGAATTAATATCTAATATAATTATTATATAACAATGTATTCCAATGATAGAACATGTTAAAAATGTTTAATATTCATATATCCTTCTTAGATCACATGCTTCAAGTGAAACTAAATTTCATAGTCCTCATCTAATGAACTATCATAAGTTTTTGGTGATGGTAGATTTTTCAGCATATTCTAACAACAAATATTTATCCATGGGAACATTTTTGAAATAAAATGGATTGACTTATACATATCAATTTTAAATTCATTTGTTTGAAAATTATTATTTACATCATAAACTACTATATAGTATCAATGCATGATTTGTGTAACATGATATTAAACATTAATAGTCTAAAAGAATTTCATATACTAATATTTCATAAGATACGTAATGTTTTATTATTCATAATTATTTCGTATTAAATAATTTATCATTTATTAAAAAATGTGGAATAGAATCAGTATGGATAAAAGATTACCATTAAAAGAATAAATAATTGAAAAATAATTTAAGGATAATAATGTATATGTGTGGATTAATAAAATATAACATCTAAAGATTGATGGGAAGAACTGATTAATTAATACAGATTTTCTTTCCTCATCATTTTTTCTTCAGTTGATTGTTTCATATCCACAATTCATGTTCAAGTCTATGATTCATTATTTATGTTCTTTATTTTTTGATTCATCCTCAAAATAATTTTCAATTATACTTGATACTTGATTATTATATTCTTATATTTCTATGGTCTAAGTAGCCACTTTATCCTAAAGTCATAGTTCCTCATCCATTTACTACTAAATCACCCATGAATCATGTTTAATAGATTATTCCATGAAATTTATTCATTAAATGGTATATGGATCCTTCAACTAGATTTATAATTGTTCTTTCAAATAAATTATTTGTTAAATGAAGGAATAAAACCATTGAAAGTTGAATACACATACCCATAAGCTAAAATATATTTTGCGAAGGTGATCATCCTTACTCCTAGTATTTGATAGGAGACACTGGGTGATCAATTCATGGATATTATTTAATGAAAATTTTTAACTCATTATGTTAATGTTAAATAAATCCAAAATTTTCATCGATACATCATCTAGAACCAAAATATACAATGTGAATTTGGGAATAGTTGGGATTGTCTTTAAGTCGGTGACGATGTCACTGGAATGGATCTAGAAAAATCAATGTCAAGTTGGACATAACCCTAGAAATGTTTAGATAGTATGATTTTATAAATTTTTTTTGGAAACATATAGCCCTAATAGTGATTTTCAATAAACTATTTGTGGGTGAATAAAGAGAAAAACATGATATTCAAAAGAAATGATATGCCCTTTTGTCGATGATATTATCTCAATAAAGTAATATTCCCTCTCTAGTTCCTCCCAAAAATTCCATAATTTCCTTTAATATTGTTCCACATTTCCTTGGGGAATCTCCTCCCAACACTGTATTAGGGTAGTTTTATATTCATTATCTATAATATTTCAATGATATCCTAAAATGAAAATTATTTGAGGGTAAATTTATTGTAGTAATTGTGTCCATGTGGGTCAATATCAACATGAATTTCCAGAAAATCATAGGATGTTGTCCACAATAAACTCCTCAAAAGGTTGATATAATAGCATCTGGTGTGCCCAAAAATTAGACCCAAAATATAAATTTCTTATACAATATAAATATTGGGACAATAGAAACCCTCCCCAAGAGAACCTCCTCTTATAGCGAGATACAATTTGAGTTTCAAATAATTGAACTATGGATGTATATCACCAGTTCAATGAAAAGGGTCCCCAAAAGAAGTAACCCTAAATTGTGAATAACATTATATGACATATTCCATGGCATATAAATTAATATTTATTGGTAACTTACCCCTAATGTCTAAATACATGGGACTATTAGAGAATTTGAAGGCTATGGTTTTTTCCCTCAGGGAATAGCATGCAAGATACACTATTTTAGATCCATGTATAAACAAAATAATGCTACATGACCTATGGGGAGTTCCACCCCAATGAATTTTACATATTATTAGGTTGAATTTTGCACGATTGGTAATAAATTGCTTCATAATAACATAGAGGATATATTTGAATCAATTATAAATGTTAACATTATCACACTTGTATAGGTATATCATGAAAGTAAAATCTAACTATTGGGAAACATTTCTATGGGGCCCATTAGTTGATGATTTGGATTTCGCTCTAAGATGATTATATAAATCCAAGGTGTGTACTAATAGAAATTTATGATAACAATATATATTATGGACACAACTAGATATATTTATTTGGGAAGTAATTATTAACATTTCAAGGGGATTCCTTCTAGGGGGATGTATAAATATATTGATCAAGTCATTGATGGGAGAAATAGAGATATGGATGAACAAATTACTCTCTCTAGACATTGATCAGCTAGAAGTGATGTCTTAACAATAAGGGCATCTAATTAGTGTTTTATAGGGCGCTCAATATTTTGAGTAACTCATTGTATATATCACCATGGTATGTGAATTCCTTAATCATTTAAATATTATGATGTATTTCTCCCACTTTCCTATGTTGTAGGTGGATGGTGTCGATTCAGGGAACCACCATTTGACTATCTATGGGGTACTATTAGGTTGAAGATAAACTAACAATTCTAATGTTACAATGGAATCATAGAGCCTAATAGTCCCAAAAAATATCTTAAATGTCCATAATATCTGGTTTGAAAAGTTTATTTCTAACCATTCCATAGAGAATATTCTGTTACGATGTAGGTCCCATTTGAGGATTTTCCATTTCCAATGAATCAATACATTTTATTTCATAGTTTTCAAGAATACTTTATAATCATTAATTCTCATTAATAGTGAATAATGTAGTATTTAAATGAAATAATTGGTATCTTCATTGATAATTATTCTATAAGATGATATGTTCATAGATGAAATATCATGCATTGACATGAATTATATCTTGGTAACATTAGTTTCCATTCAATGAAGTAATTTTTTGATCATAAGGACAAATCAACAAAATTAGATCCTATTAGATATTAGATAATTATGATGATTTAATCAATGATATATATATATACATATATTAATTGGTTTCATGTTTATATTGAGATGTCATGATCAAATATTAATGCCTCCAACTACGACATATATGTAGGAAAAAAAATGCCTCCAAAGGAATCTATTTGAGGACCCAAAGATTTTTTGTTAAATAATATATAAAAATATATCTCTATTATGAAATTCATAAAATCATCAATAATGGAATATTATTTTAAGAGTATGATATGAGACCTAAAAATAAAATTCAGAAAAACTATACTATGTGTGAATTTTCTCACAGTTATTCACATTCATTTCATGACACACCAGACACAACACCTTGTTACCCACTCACACATATGGGTAATAGGGATCTTTTAACAAGTTATCAACAAAAAAAAGATATTAAATTTATAAATATTAAATTTTTTAGATGAATATTAAATACATATCAAAGTAGTACACATTTATTAATGAGAGGGGATTAGTGTCTTTATTGAATATATATAGAATACTATTATTTCATGAAATATCATTAGAATCTCTCATAATGATCCTCCCAAATATTACACTTCTAAAAAATACCCTACATAATAAAAATATTAAGAACATGGTGAAAGAGAACAAAATAATGGTAAACATCATATTCTGAGTGAGGGTAAACATGGGAGATGTCAATGAGTGATTATTTTAAAGCGTAACATGAAAAAATGGTATGCGAACACAAATTTAACATTTAAAAAATGACATCTAATAAATCATAGATCATATCCATTGAATAAAGATTTAAAAATTATAAATACATGAATCATAGAAGAATAATGATCTTTATTTACTAGTATGTATCATAAGTACATGAACACGAATTAGAGGGTTGTATAAAATGTGGTGTATATTCATAATCATAGTTATCATTTTCATGGATATATACCAATATAATCATCACATTTTGAGATTGGGATAACCACTTTAGTACCATTTATGTGCTTGGGATAAACTTATGTTTACCCTATTTTTAGATTTGGAAAACCTCTTATATACCATTTGACCTCATAAAATTCAATCATTACCATATTAATTAGATGAATAAAATTTTCCAACCTATCACATTATCTTAATCCATTCGTATATATTTCACAGGATCATGAAAATAATTTTCATTTCAATAATGCTTACCCTGTGGAAATTAACACATATTTCATTGATATTTCATTATCTCAAAAAGTAATTATTTAGAGAAATAATATATATAGTATCATTGGATAATACGGTTGAGTCAAAAGTTCTCCTTTGACTTCTATATCATGTTTTGGTAATAAAAAATGTTTTATATTGTATCGTACTAACTCTGTCAATCATATCGTACTGCCTCTATCAATCGTATCATATTGACTATGTCAATCATGCTGTACTGACTCTATCAATTGAATCGTACTAACTCTGTGAATTGCATCGAATTGACTCTGTCAATCATATCATACTAACTCTATAAATCATACTCACTTTTGTGTAGCTTACTTTGTATCATATCAATACATTACATTTTGTAATACTTATAATAATTATACTTTCATTACTTGATTGTTATGGTACATAGTCAAAAAACACATGTTTCATATTAATCGTACTCTTTTTTATCATCTTCATATGTCTTGTTTTAACCAATACGATGTTGTTGAGTTAGATACAAACTAATCAAAATGATGTCATGCTTTCTGTTTCAATGTGACCGTTATAATTCCAGGTGTCCATGTCCCTCCGATTTTGTCGGAGAAATATGGCCGTTGGAGGAAATGTGACCGTTGGAACCTGAGGCCTATAAATAGGAGGTCATTTGAAGCCGAGAAAGAACAACGGTGATATAACTATGATACTTTTCTTCTATCAAGTTCTAGAGAGAGATGATGTGACTTCTCTCATGCTTTGTGCGTCCGATCATCGTATCGAGGGCTTTCAAGTAATTGATATAAAGAGGTGCCGATTACCTACAAAATCTAGGGCTGCCGGCGATATGCAGATAGATGTTCCGATCATCATATCGAGGGCTACCGGGGATAGGCAGACAGACGTTCCGATCATCGTATTGTGGGCTGCTGGGGATAGGCAGACAGACGGTCCAATCATCGTACCGAGGGCTTACCAAGGTGGTGGTAAGACAGACCTCTTATCCTAGGCGAAAGGATAACCCTTCTCTTTGGGTGAAAATAATTTTAATACTTTTACATTTCCGCTGCTGGTTGTATTAGAAATGAAATTGTATTTTTTCCTTTCATCATTACACTTTCAATTGTGATTTTCTTAATTATAATAATTCTACTACATTTTGTATTAATAAATTCTATACGCTTTAATGTAGAATCTCTCACACTTGTATTACTCTAATTATTGTATTCATTTTGAATACAATTTCTTTAATTTTCTAATAGTATTACATTACTTCATACCTTTATATTCAATACAATTGTGGTTGTTTGAATTGTATTAGTTTAAGATCTTTTAAACTAATCTCTAAGTGTTTAAACTCAAAGTTTTTAATCCTACAATTCACCCACCTCTTGTATTGTTCCATCTAATATACATATACATCTACTTATTTAACCCAAAAAAACATGAATTATTATATATAATATAAATGGTTGTTATCATAGATTAAAATACATTTAAAAGATTAGTGGTTCATTACATGAGTAAAATAACCTTTTCATTTTGAAAAAACTTATTTAAATAAAATTCTATCATATTATGTAAAAAAATTACCATTTAAAAGAACCATGAAATCATGTCATGTATTATATAGGGAAAATAATAGTCATGATGATGATGAAAATCCATTAGTTTTGTAAAAATTAAAATAATGATGCCCTTCACACTAGTGGAAAAATGTACATCATTCCAATTATGAGAAGAAGAATCATATTATTCCATTTTATATAAAATTAATAATGGAGAAAAATGAATGTATTAAGAAAATATATAATATTAACAGTATTAATAAAACATTTTGAATGAAATATTTCTGTAGAATGAAAATTTTCCTCATCTATTTGAAAAACAAATTCGGTTTTGCATGGAAAAATTATGTCATAATTTAGAGTACATAGAGAGAGGAAAATAATAATAAAATTTGAATTTCATTAAATCAACATAGGATAATTAATTATATAATTATTTTTTTGATAAATTTTATAATTTAATTTTCATTAATTTAAACCATAACCAATCTCAGTAAAAAGTGAGATTGAAACATAAAACCAATACCACTTTAGTAACATTTTAATCATAACCCCATGAATGAAATAAAATCATATAAAATTTTAAAGATAATTTATATATAGTTATTCATGAAACATCATATAAAATGGGTACTATAGAAAATAAATGAATGAAACTTGTGGAAAATATGGAATATGGATAATAAAAATAAATATATAGTTGAGAAACCCTTACCCCATGTATGACTTATTTCTTAAGAACTCCAAAGTACTCTAAAATAAATTTCCACTTACTATATTTAAATTAATGAAATATATTCAGAATATAAAAATGTACATGGTTTACATATAACATCTTATCACTACTTCATTAACAACTCATCATGATCGTCAATTTATATGTCAACTCCATCATTTTTATGTATGTTAGGTTAATTGATTATTATACATGCATATTGAATATGGATAAATTATATGAAGAATAATAATAATGTTAAAAATAATATTATTTAACTATTATATTCACTTTTATAAATAATTATATATTGTGGAAATGAAAAATAAATTAAAAAACTTTTTGGATATAGTAGTATGTATATATCAACAAGTGATGTTTCTTCATTTTGATGGATGGAATGAAAGAAAAGTTATAAATTATTCATCATTATATAATTATTAATATATCATATATATCATTTCTATATATACATATAAATTAAATCAATCCTTTTTTTTCTATCTTTGTAAATCCAAAAGGTATAATTATTAACATCGCTTGGTAGAGGTGGTAGTCCATAGGTACACAAACACAATATTATTATTTTAACATTGGATGAGTAGGTAAGATGGTAGATAACATATTATAATTAAAAGTAAGAATTACTTGAAATTTTTCTTATATTAATATTAAATATATAATAATGATCATCTATGATATATGATGATGAAAAATTAATCACATCCCTAAGAGGATTTTGTAGTCCACACATTCACACAAACAAATAATTCTATTTTCACTGGATAAAAATGAAGTGAAAATCAGATGTCACATAATAATAATATAAATAAAATAATATTATATTTATGATACTGGATTAATTATTTCAGGATATATACAATAGATTAATAGAATGTCTTGGATGAAATAAACAATTAAATAGTCAGGTAAGATAATTAACCAACGTTTGAGAGTCCTCCTTTGGATTACTCTTTAATATTTCACTGGATTGACATAGGGTAAGTCCATAATATGAATAATGTATGGAAGTAATCATATTAGTTTTTATGTATTTTTTGACATATAAGGTTAAATTTATTATAATAATAGTGGACAAGTGGTGGCCTTTTATAGTTGAGAGGAGTTAAACACATCAAATTAATTAACATTCTCAAATTATAGAAATTCAATTTCATGTAAATATAGAACCAAATGGCCTTAAATTTTTTTCCATTATAGTATCATGTATAATTATATAAAACTAATAATATTTAGACATATTTGGTTTCACTTTTACACTTATCTGTATGTTTAATCTCTGATAAATTTATTTTAACACTAACCTGGATAATATATTTTTACCCTTTTTTACTCTCCATTATTAATGAGAATGAAAGTATTAAAAATTAAAAAAAATTTATATTAAAATTAATAATAGATAATCTCTTTTATCAAATTTAATTTATATAATTATTATAAATTAATTTTAATATTTTCATGAAAAATGAAAGGAATGATCAGTTTTTGTTAAATGGTTTTCTAAGAATAAAACATCATTGATTCTCATTACAGTTATCATAAAAATATTATATTATTTTTAAAATAAATAAATATATATATATATTAAGTAAATTTAATTAATATAACTATTCAACAGTGTTGCCTATAGATTGTGGTATGATATTTTGGGTGGGGGTGAGGTGTTGTTCCTGGGGTCTGGTCACCTGGCCTGTGTGTTTACTGAATTTTTCATTCATTGCATTGTGCTCACTGGGGTGAGATGTATTAAAAATTTAGTTATTAATAAATGGTGATTTATTTAATTTATTATATTAAAATCACATTTTTCACATAAAAAGTGTTTTCCTAAAATATTCTCTTATTACGCTTAAATGATTTCATTTTATATCCAAACCATTAGATAACTAATGTATGATTAAATATGAAAAAAATATATTAAATTAAAATATCTTTTTATTAGTGATTAATAATATGGTGTATATTGAAATTAATTACACATAGAACAATTCATTCAGTCACAAAATTAATTATTATATTCATTAAATAATATTATAGGAATTTAATGATTATTTATTAAGAATTAGTAAATATATTTGACCAAATGATAGAATATATAAATATATTTACATATCAAAATGTGGAAAATAATTTTCATAAACCCTAATCTAATGTCTCGGTTATAGAATCCATATAATAAATGGTTTATTTATATATGAGGATTAAAGAAAAGAAAATATCATATACTTTAAATTTATTTCAACAGTATATGTATAAAATATCCGAGTGTAAAATATTACCCCCTTAAAATGAATTTTGGCATTAAAATTCCATTACTCTGTTAAAGAAATATAGGAAAATTTCAGGTTTCCTGCATCCCCATTCTCCATGTCGCTTATTTATACCTCCATTTCCACCAAATAAAATTAACCATGTGAGTACTTTTTATATATAAATTTATCTATATGATGAAATATTTCTAATAATAATTCATCATTTGAAATTTCTTTAACCAATGGTATAAAATATGAGTTCATTACATGTGATGGATTAGGTATATACATTATCAAACAAAATATATAGAACAAATCAAGAAGTTAGGGGAGGTTTAGTGGATGTTCCAAATGAGGAGATACCAGCCCTACGAAATCAATAATCTCAATGGGGATAATATAAATAGTGATAAAATTTCCATTCATTGTGGATATCATATAATAATTCTACAGATTAATTTATAGGAATACCTTTTTACAAAGATTTAATTTTAAATATCCCCAAGGTTTTTTGTACAAAGGTTCTATCAACTATGATATTCATTAATGTGAGGCTAATTGGATCTAACATTCACTTCCATTTCATTTTCTATATTAGGTCCCAATAGCTTCCATTATCCCACTTCACACCAACATTTCAATGTTATTAACATCTTCACATATTGGGCACTATAATTATCCATCTAATGTATTTTGTTAAAAATATTGTTCCATGAAAATTCAACAATAGGATGTTATTAATCTAAAAACTATTTTAGATATTGATAATACGATCTTAGCATATCATCAAGGGTTTTAATGGTTTTATGAAATAAAAAATAGTTAGGGGATGATAGGTAATATTGATGACAAAATCTATAACTAGTGATTACAGAATAAATCAACATATTTTTTAAAACATGATTCTTGATCAGATACAATATAATTTGGTACTCTATGCATCCCTACTTATTCTTTAATATATATCCCATAAACCCAAAAAATATAGAAATCCCCTATAATTTTAATGAATATTTCTTACATCGTACGATGATCTACTATAATAAGAAATTAACTATTCCATTTATTTGTATTTGAGAGCCCAGATATTAAAGTCATAGTGATGACTTATAATTTCTATAATTTAATGTATAATTATTGTAACATACCCATTGACTTATTATTATAATACTTATCTTGTATTCATACCATGAATCGAGATAGAGACTTTGAAATATCCCTATTCAGGATTTCAAACTAAAAATTCTCTTTAAGGTATCTCTACATATCTATAATTCAATTATGAATATGGAATGATGAACTATGAGTTTCATTAAATATCTCCATCATTGATTGTACTATAATATGTACATTTACTATATTCCAAATCCTTATTATTCCTTCAAAATCAATGTTGTACTCTAGAAAATTTATCACTGTATTTTGATAATCTACATCTTCTTTAAGTGATAGTATAATGTTCACATGGATAAATGATAAAAAATAATTTAAAAAATATAATATTTCTCCCTTTATTTTAATATTTCATGATCCATGAATTTTTAATCTATAAATAGTTGATCATATTAAATCTAAATAATAAAAAATATTCTATTATCCTTTTTAATAAAATAATCAAAAAAACTATTCTCTTTTTGATAGTGGTAATATATAGAGCAATAATAATCTATAATCAACTCCATCCATCCTTTTTAGAGAATTTATAAATCCATTGAGGTGAATATATACATTAATTTTTTTATTACAATATATAGAACACATATTACCATAAATGAAATTACTCCATAAATTTAATGCAACGATTAATACTGCAAACAATAATTCATAGTTCATATAATTCTCCTAATGAACCATTAATTTATGAGAGTAATAATATATAACCATGTTAGTATGCCTAAGAACATTAATGAATCCTTTAATTGGTGAATAAATATATATCACTAACCCAAATGAATTTTACATATGAGTGATTATATTTTCTTTGAAACAAACCTCAAAAAACTTGAATTTTTCTTCACATTCATCAAACCAAAGGAACTTTAATCCCTTAATTTTCATCACGATGAATATGTTAGATGACCATGAGAAATGTTTAACATATAATATATAATATCATGAAAATCCATGAAACTATATATCTCAGTCACAGTGGTAGGTTTGTGACAATATTAAATGACATATATCTCAAAATGATATACTAATATACACAAAATTATTATCATGGTTACCATGAATATAAAATTATTTCAATATAAGTCACATATATACAATTAGGTATATAGTATCTCATTCCTTGGGGTCTTGAACACAATTATAATGTAATAATCAGGCTCTTCCTTACTATTATTGTATATAAGAATATTTTCTATCACAACTACTACAAATATTTTCATGAATGTCTGAATAATCTAATAATTAAATGCATAATTAAATAAAGGTAATTAATAAGTCCAAATAGAATCATAATAAATTGATAGTGTATATACATAATTTGGAAGGATATCTTAGGTATGTCAACATATTTGAGGATCAATTTATAGTATCTATAATGATGATAAATATTTTAGGTGTATTTAGATCCACATAATTATTCAACTAAATCATCAATATAGGGTAGATTATTCTTATGTATTATCAAGACCAAAATATGTTCTTCATAATCAATAAAAATATTTATTTATCCATAATTAATTATAAAAAATAAAAATTTGAAACCCACTAGTAACAACTAGTCAAGATGAATCCCATGTCTACATTATCATAAAGTTTCACCTCCAATTATTACAAGTTAATCAAGGTATCTATGTATATAGTATTTGGAATATGTGTTTCACTTGGTATTAGTTCAAAAAAATACTAATCATTATGATTCACAGTGGATAAGGAACATATTTGCGGATAAAATCAATAAACATCCTTACAATGGGCATATATTCACTTTTGAGATTATCCCTAACCATTAAAGATAAATATAATTGAGGTATAGGAATCAAGACCGGTAATATTTAATAAATTTATATTTAATTTTTTTATTTATTCTAACTCTAATGAATTATAACATGTTCATTTGAAATATGAAATGTGACTTATTTATTTAGGAAATTTATTTGGAATAAATTTGTAGAGAAAAAATCAATTATCAAAATCACACAAAATCTCTCTAAATAGATTAATAAATATTTTTATATGGAAAGATATTATAAAATTTATTATGAAATAACCAATTATAGATTGGATGATAAATATTCAATAACAATAATGATCCACATCAATGATTAACATTGAGTATACCCTTTATTGTTATAGGAGTTTGTAGATAGATTATGATATTGACTCTAATAATTCTCGTGTTCACCAAACATATGATAGAGAACAATTAATGGAACATTAGGACGTAATTTATTTCCCTCCATTAAAATCATCATTTTTATTGATAATTTGTGTGTTTTTAACCTTTATTTTAAGAAATAAAATATCTTCCATTTATTTTTAGAAACTTTTATGGGTGATTTTTCATACATTCCTGATATATATGAGGATAAATTTTTTTCTACCATGGTTTTTATCAATTGATGTCCCTTGATAAAATGTATTTATATAAATAGTAATGTTAAGAAAGAGAGATTTTAACTCCTTCCCTTATTGTACACTATCTTGGCGATGCCCTTGGAATTGATGGTAGAGATTCTAGCACTCCTCCACGTTGGGGGGGGTATGAGCTCTTGTCTTCATTATAGGATTTTCCAAACTTCTTACTCCCATTCTCAAATCCATATTTCATGTCTATGTTTTTAGTTATCTCACTTATCATGTACGTAATAAACTATTAAGAGGATCACATCAACATTCAATATCATCATTTGAGTTCAAAAAGACTTGGGATCTCTTCAACATGGCCCTGGTTTCCCGAATCTTACAGAACGATCCCTTGGATGATAATTTTTATTTTTTTTTATTCTTCTGGTTTAAAGGAACTCAAAATTGTGGGGCATCATGACAAAAGACATCTCATGACTAGTTTTGGGTTGATGTATGGTTCTGTTATCACATGGTCCTAATATGATTTTAAATTTATAGGATCTTATTCAATCAACCCTGGTGGATTTTTTATTTTCATATGAAGAGTTCTGATCTTGTATTAGTGAAATGGGTGTGTTTTTATAAACTCAAGATGAACTATCAAATACCCTATATTATTCATATTCATGGAAACTAAGTAGGTTGCCACTTATTTATGAAATTAGACAAAATTCAATGAGTTTTCACATTTTCCTTATATTTGTGTGGAGGATGATGTTCTAAAGTTTCCGATGGAGTGGGTCTGGATAACATTGAGAGAATAATTTCATTGGAGTCATGAGTTTTTTTGAATCATGTAGAGACTAATGTGTGTATTTTGTTCACATGGTCCATTTGGTGTCATTATGGGATCATGGGAATTGAAAAAAGTTGGTGTAGGATCCGAAGGTGATGGAGTCTTCATGTCAAAAAATTCTTGAGGTGGACCTATTGGGAACTTATGAGATGGGGATTCCTAATGGAATACAAAAGTGGTAATAAAAATGAACCCATAACCATATATTATGACTATTTGTTCCCTATTAAGGCATTAATTGTGTGATAGAATGGTTTTAAGAAAGATCCATGATCCTATTGATGTAACGGTCTTAGAGATATGAAAGAGTGATAAAAATTTATTCAATAACAATGAGATTTATATGCATAGTTAGTTAAATGAATATGGGGTATAATTGAAGGAGAAATACATGCTAAATTATATTGGGACTTTGGAAGCCATTAACCATGTGAATTATTATGAAGGTAATGAAATTGATGATAAAGAAGTGGAAAAAATTTGTTCAGCATAGGATTATGGGGAAAATAAAAATGTGGAAAACAAAATGTATAGAATAGATAGACGAGGATAGTGCTAGATTATTCTCAGTGGATCCACTACCCATGAAGGAATAAAGGGAAGAAAGTTAGTCAAGATTCATATAGATTTATATTTATCTAAGGGTGGAAACCCAATGGGATGAAGGATTAATTCCATTTTTCAAACCAATGGAATTGAGGTATTCCATGAAGATAAAACTCAAGGAAATATAATGTGATATATAAAATATTAGTAATACATGGGACCTAATATTACACTATGTGTATGTTATTGTGAAGGATGAAGTACTCATAAAGGACCCCCATGATGATGCATACATGATTGTTGAAAGATTACATTCTATGGAACATTATTATGATTAGTGTGGGTGGTTCAATAAGAAGGAACATTTTTTTTTCATTGGCTTCAATAAAATAAACTTCAGTGTGGAGTAGTTTATACAAATGTGGGAAAAATTGGTACATAACTTTTAAGACCATATCATAGAAGATACAGAATCAAAGGTAAGTAATCTACACAGAAAATATAATAGGGATAATGATTCTAATATATTTAAACATAATTTTGATATGTTTTTTTATATATTATGGGGTTTGATGATTTGTTTTTTTAATGTGAGGGGGTTTTCATGATTAGGATGTGGTATATTAATGCGATGGATATCATTTTGTGTGGGTACTCACATAAACCATAAACAATATCTCTTTGATATATAAATTTTTAATTGAGGAGTTATTGGAAGAAAACCACCGATGTTGATTTTCTTAATCCAATATTGACATAGCTAGTTAGGAATAATAATAAGGTTTCACATTCCATCTCCCATTTCATATGGTTGATCATGAGGAAATTCATTTTATTGTTTTTCACATATAACACCAACATAATTCCTCTCCATTATATTCATAGATTAAAACTGCGAAGCATTTGTGAGGCATAATAATAATATTATGAAATAATATAACCATGATAAATCATTCAAAGAACGTCTAAATCAAGAAACAATATTTTTAATTGATTATAATTTAATCTAATATCATATAAATATAGATTATCATAATTTTTCATAGATTTAACGATCACATTAATAATAATTTATTATAAATAAAATATGAATTAAGAGAAATTTTTCACTTAGGAGTGTCTATAAAGGTAAATATTTTTAATCCTACTCACTGTACCATAGTGATGATCTCTTTAATACTTAATGTACACCCTTTATAATTGTTACCCTTATAGGAATCTATTATTGAAATACATCTAATTTCAAGTATCCAACAAGGAAGTATCTCCCGGGAAGCTATACTACATCGAATTTACTAGATCATGGGGATGTTATCATAAACATATATTTTTCATAATGGTTCTCACTAAATACTTATAACCCCAATTTCCAAAAAACAACAACTAAACCATCATATAATACCAACTAAAGAAACCCAACAATTAAAAATATATATATATATTACATCATTTTAAGTGAATATTTAGTACCTATAATAATAATACATTCCCTGGTACCAAAATGGTTTTTTTCTATTTGGATACTAGATAAAAAACCATCATATTTAATGATATATCATGAAAATAAACTATAATGTTATTCTAACATAGTATGATTTTTAGACATAACATACATAAAAAAGTTCATTATAACAGGGTAATGTAATCATATGAAATGGTGAGTATATACAAAATGCAAATTTACACAATGGATACATCATTAAATGATAATATGTAATCATAAAATTAGTATACGGATGTTACAAAGTGAGGTTAATTTTTGAAAATTATTCCCAATAAATCATAGATCATAACCATGGCATTGGGATTTATAAGTTTATATGAAATTAATTATACTGGTATAAATGATCATGATCAATGATATAATATAATAAATACATGACTAATATTAGTGATTGGCATAAAATGTGTGGCATTAACTTAATTATTGAAATCATTTTTCAATGATATCCACCAATAAATTCATCAAATGTGAGGCTTGGGATAGCCTTGTGTGTACCCTATTAGATATTAAGATAAAATCCAATTATACCTCTTTTAAGAATTGGATAACCTATACTATACCCATTTAACTCATAGTCACTAAACATCACTAGATTTAGTTAATAGAGATAACAATCCCACATAACATACAATCATACTTTATTCGAATGTATTACACAAGATGGTGAAATGTTTTATCATTTTTTAATATCAAATCACATAGAAAATAGAATGAGTATCATTAATATTTCATCACTATAATTAATAAAAATAATGAAAAATAATAAGGATAATATCATTTAAAAATATCCCATTTTAATCATAAGTAAAAAACAAAGGATATTTTCATTGTTGGAAATACATTTAAAATATCACTAGAAGATTTATTTTTGAAAATAAATATTTAATAGGAAAATCCCTCTATAAATTATAACTATTTCAACAATAATAGAATAATAATTTTCCCTAAAATTCACCGTATAATATTTTATCAGCTGTTTCAGGGAAATGAATTGTTCAAATGGAATGAAATTTCATTTGTAGTGACAACAAGGACAAAATATTTTTTTACCCCTTTGGTAAAAATTATCTTTTTTAGAAAATGAAATAAACTTTACATTTAATTTTTTTATAGAAATTAATAAACATAAAATATTCCTCTAAAAAATGACTATATATTATTAAAATATTTCATGAAAAAATTTAAAATAAAATATGTACATGGACCAAGAAATTCCAAACCAAATATAAAAATAATGTATTTTCCTTAAATATATTCAATAAATCTTTTGATAACATAGAAACAAGAATATAAAATTATAAAATGATATTTTATTAATTACCAAGAGGATAATAAAATAAATATTTTTTTGGATAGTGAATAAATAATTTCATCTTTAAAATTTTATTCAAAAACTATCTTGTTAAAAAGTTATATTTTATTATTAAACCCACACCACTTTAGAATATTTTTAATCATAACGCAGGAAATAATTTAAATAAAATGATCATTTAAAAACTAATAATATAAATATAATGGTGATATATCATATAAAAGGGTTAGTTTATACAATGAATGAATTAAACAAGTGATGAATACCATATAGGGATCATAGAAACAAAATATTGGATGAGAAACCCTTATGTTAAGTCTAAATACAATAATAACTACTCTAAAATATTATATTGTAAATTTAAATATGTAACATCCCAAGTAAATAAAGAATAAATACATTTTCATATTTATTAATATTTTCTAATTAAATATTAATTTTACTTTAAAGGGGATTCTATGTTCGGTAGCGTACTCGATACACAACAACGAGTTTCTTTGAAATCTTACGTTGCACACTAGTAATATAATAATATAATTTTAAACGGTAGGTAACACGTAGCCGTTATATTGGAAAGAATGAAAATAAATAACTAAAATATGATTATATATGTTTTTTAAATGTTTTTACTATTATCCAATAAAAGATTAAGGCTTAAAATACGAAAAGAATTCAATTTTAAGCATAAATGCTCTAATATTCACTAAAAGGTCATGTTATCGGATTTTGATGGCAAACCCTCTTTACATATAGTTTTGGTAACTGTTATACATTCTATTGGACCAAATAAAATTCTTCTAAAGAATTGGGGCATCAAAATTTACTTTGTGTAAATTTCTGGTATTTTCCCGACAAAGTTCATTTTTTTAATCAATAGTGAAAAATGTTGTATTTTAATTCAAAACCACTTTTTAATATAATTTGTTTATATGATTAGATTATATTTTGAATTGGTTTTAAAGTGTAATTATAATTTATTTTCACCATTTAATCCAACAGTGGTCATTGGAATTAATTTCACTTTGAAATTCGACTTATACTAGTGTCAATCTTTTGATATATATTGTTTCATAAAAACACGTTATTTGTTTTGACAATGGGAATTAATTATTAATTTAATTAATGAAACTTATATGTTTTGAATTTTTTAAAATAGAAATCATTTTTGAATTCAGAATATCAAATATAGATTAGGGTATATTTTTGGTATTTTTCTGAAAAACTTCAATTTTTGATGAATAGTTAAACAACTAAGTGGTTGTTAAAAAAACTGATTTTTCATTTAAATGAAACTTTACCACTTATTTGAATTTAATTTCAAAAAAAACTACATACATTGTTTTCATTAGGATGTAAAATTTTGTTCAATGGGATTAAAATATTTTTTGGTGAATAGTAACTTTTAAGTTTTATTAATCGTGATTAAAGGTAATTAGTGTAATTTACTATAAAAATAATGTTATAATAATATGAAATTACCTTGACACATGTCCTACCCTTATTTTATGTTTCATGTCTTACTTCAAAAATCCATGGGACAACTTTGGGACCCCATGGAGCCACTTGGGTAAGAAAATGACATTAATAACATTTTATTTAAAGTTAAAATAAAAATTTCACAAACATGTATTGTTTTACTAAAAAAAATTTTACATGGGATTATACAAGTCATATTTTTTAATATAAATATTAATTATAAAGTTAAAAATATTTAATACATAATAATTGTTTTTTTTATAATTTTTAGACATTAAATAAATTAAATTATTTATGAAACCATGATGATGCAACGATTACCTCATTAATTAACTATTTAAATAAAATGAAAAGATAATGTAAAATATAAGACTTACACTTGTCAAAAACCTATTGGATGGGTGTATTTCGAACTCTTATTACCTTATCCGCTAAATATATAATTGTGTGACATTTAAAATCCGAAACAGATTATATAATAAAGTCACATTTCTTGACTTTCCAAGAGTGCCCCTCCTCCTTCTTATAAAAGGCCCCCACCCCTACCACCTTACCCACTCCTCTCAAGCCATTGGAACAACCAATATCTGCTCATTTTATCTCTCCAAATCCCTCTCATCATCGTAGAATCCTTACCTTAGGCAGAAAGCTCTTCAAGAAACCCTTTTGGTTCAAACTAATGATAGTTACCCGATTTAAAGTTAATGAATTCTCTTATGTCCTTTGGTTTTATTTTGCTTCTCCAACCCCATAAACTGTTTCTATTCCCTTATTTTGTAACAACACCAGTTTCTTAAATATACTAGGATGTTTTTATGAGAAGTATTTTATCTACACATACACACACCTCTGTCTAATGGTTAATGAACATACTGTTTCTGTGGTTGGAGAATTTCTGCCTCACGAAACGATGATTGTTCAATCTTCTTTTAACACCTTTCAAAATGGCCATCAAGAAGTCAATATATTTATATATGATATATATATTATGTTTATGTTTTCCTTATGCTTCTAAATTTTTAATTTATGGAATACTTTTATATTTTCTATTATGGGTAAACACGATAATTTCATTTTAGTAAGTGCGGACTACCGCCCCCTCAAGGTGATTTGATTCATTAATGCCATATGTGGGACGTATAAAGGATGGAGTTAATGATATTATATATGATATTATACTGGAATTATAATATACCTTTATATTCTTATGATTTCACTCCATTAAATACGAAATATTAATGAAAGTAGCGTTCATGCGTACGTACGACTTACCGTCTCCTTGAACGGTGCATTTTATTTATTACCTCTAAATGTTATATACTATTATAAATACATGTAATAGCTGGATATATATGATATATATGATATCCAAATCATAAATATCATTCAGGATATAATGAATCTTTGACCACATGAACAACATGTAATTGTAAGAAGTCCATTTTTTGACTTAAGTACCAAATATCGACAAAATGAACATTATTAACATAAATGATAACATAATGTTTATAACATGGAAATAAGTTATATAAAAGGAATAATAAACTTCAAAAAGGTTCTTAAGCAAGTAGAAATTTACTTTAGTTTATTATTCAGGAGATTAAAAGGCAATCAATTCATGTCGGACATGAGGTAAGGGACTTTGTCTCCATCTTCATTCATTGAGGCATATTTTTTTCTAATACAATACTCTCTTTTATACACTGTATAAAACCCCTTTGACTTTTCATTTCATTAAAAGGGAATCTTTTTCTATGAACAATTTTACTAAACGACAAAAAGGAATGTTTCTTTTAATGTACACAGTGGAAACGACATTTTTCACCACCGTGAGTGTTATTTGGTATTTGGATTCCTCAATATGCCATAATGTTTTTAAAATGAAATAAATACCATATACTATTTTATGTATTTTGGTATTGGAAATGGTTTTTATAATGGATTTGTTATGTCAATATATTTAAGTGATATATTGTGATCAAAATGTGGAAATGTTTTCTTTACATTATATTTTTTTATGTCTTATGATTTTATAATGGTATTTGGACATTTGACAGGTGGTTACGTGATAAACCATATGACGGGTGGTGCGGTGAATACCAGGATAGGTGGTTACGTTATAAACTCCAATGCATTGGGTATGGAAGTCGGCCGTATGGCTATTCAATTTAGTGATATGTGTGGAAGTCGACCGTATGGTTATTCCATTTAAGTATGTTTCTGTCCCAAGATACCTTTATATGTTATGTGTTCTTTATATGGGTTTTATGGTAATATTTTTTTTACAAAAGGGTAAGTAATGATCCCTTATTCAGTGAAGAGTTTTTACTTCTTCATTAAGGTGAAAAGTATTACCTTGATAACGTATTCATGGTTTACTTGTTGTTTTGAAAAGATAATAGTTTTCCTTCATTGTGTATCCCTTTCTTAGATTTTTATGCTCATCCCATTTTTTTTGAAATGTTTTTCATAGGAAATAATTTGGAATAGGGTCATGGATGGGATCAAGGAAAAGTCATGCTATCTTAAACATGGAACTAGACATGAAACATTTTTTTTCAAGAGTTCATGTTTTGTAAAAAAAGGAAACTATATTGAAGTGTCTACTTTGTAATCTTTTGGGATGTAATAGTTATGTCTTAATTCTCTAAAACTCTAAACCTGAAAAAATCCTCAATGTGAATTATTCATTTAATTCAATATTAAGTAATGTTTAAGGACGGGGTCTTATAGTTGGTATCAGAGGTCAGTTTAGACAACTTTAGGAGTTATAAAATTGTTAAATTTATAAATTAATTTATGGTATGATTGAAATGATATAGAATTTAAATATTACCATGTTGCTTTTCCTAAGATGTTTCTGTGTTCAAAATGGTTTTCTACAGAGGAAACAAGGAAACTATGTTGGGACGACATCAGGAGGAAGGCAACCTTCCAAATCAGGAACCTGAGATGGTCAGAATTAGAAATGAACAATTTGTTGCAGTGATGGCACAGTTGAATCAGGCTATAAATGGTTGTGATATCCATGCACGAGATCAGCCAGATCAACTATAGAGGAACATGTCAGTGGTGGAACATTTCATGAGGCAACATCCCAATCATTCAGAGGATCATCTAACCCTGTGCTAGCAGAAGGGTGGATTAAATCACTGGAGAAGATTTTTTATGTCATGGGGTGTTCAGAACATCAAAAGATTAGTCTTGTTGTTTACCGTTTTGAAGGTGAAGTTGATCAGTGGTGGTTGATGATGAAAAATACCAGGGATAGTGATGATATTGATGATCTTAACAGGGACGAATTCAAAGGTTTGTTTCTTGAGAAATATTTTCCTAAGGTGGTTCGTCTTAGGATGGAAAAAAATTCCTAGAATTGAGGCAGGAGGATGACTCGATGGATGCTTATGAATCAAAGTTCACTCGACTGGAAATGTATTCTCCAAATTTCATACGAGATCTTGATAGTGAAATCAACTGTTTTTACTCAGGGTTAAATCCAAAGTATCGAAGAGCTTTATCTTCACGTGGGTTAAAAAGTTATGAAAAACTTTTTCGATGTGCGGAGAAGGTGGAAATGGAGTTTTCCGATGACCAGGTGTTCTTTGACAAACAATAGAATAAGAGGTCCAGTTGGCAGGCAAAGGGAAAGAAATCATCAAAGAATCTCAGAGGTAAGAAAACCAAATATCCATCCTATGAGAATTGTGGTAAAATACATCCTGTATAATGTTTATCCAAGTCTGTAAAGTGCTTTCAGTGTGGTAAGTCTGGTCATATTGCTCGTAATAGTATGTAAGATGATCAAGCAGGCAATGAAAAGCCAGTGGTAAGATGTTTTAAGTGTAATTAAATGGGTCATTATGCAAATGAGTGTCTAACGAAGAACTCAACAGGGGGAAAGAAACCCGACTACAAGCCGAAATGGGTGGTGAAATACTTTGTAACTACTTCAGCAGATGTTGGCGCATCGAATGAAGTAGTATCAGGTACACTGTCTGTTTGTTCAGATTATGACAATGTGTTGGTTGATTCAGGGTCTAGCCATTCTTTCATTTCTAAGAAGTTTTACATTAAATTTGGAATTCCATCTCAAGATATGAATCATAAAATTATGGTAAAAACACCCGGTGGAAACATTAAGAAAAAAATAAATTATAAGAACCTTCCTATCCTTGTGTGTAGAAAGAATCTACCTGCAAATCTTATTGTTTTGCCTCTAGTAGAGTTTGATGTTATTTTGGGCATAAATTGGATTTATGTTTATCATGCTAATATTGACTGTAGATCTAAAGAGGTTTCTTTTCAGAAATATTATTAGTTTTTGCACAAGAATGAACCCTTGCGTTTGATAACATATCAAGAAGTTGAGAGTCTAGTTAAAGATGGAAATGAATGTTACCTTGCAAAAATTGTTGAAAATAAAGTAACTGTTCAGATTAATGATGTTCCAATGGTAAATGAATATCTTTATGTTTTTCCTGATGAGTTTCCTGGTATTATTCATGACCGGAAAGTTGAATTTACTATTGACTTAGTTCCTGATTCTAAGCCAATTTCAAAACCCCCTTATCGAATGGATCAAGTTTTACTTTTAGAGTTAAAGAAGAAATTGCAAGAGTTATTAGATAAAGGTTTCATTAGACCTAGTATATAACCATGGGGTGCTACTGTCTTTTTTGTTAAAAAGAAATACGGTTCAATGAGACTTTGCATTGATTATAGTGTATTGAATTACATCACTATTAAGAACAAGTATCCTTTGCATTATATCGATTATTTGTTTGATCAGCTCTAGGGAGCTCAGTATTTTTCGAAGATTGAATTGAGGTTGGGGTACCATCAGTTGAAAATAAAATAAGAAGACATTCCGAAGACTTAATTTCATACTAGATATGGCCATTATGAATTTGTAGTTATGCCTTTTTGGTTAACCAATTCACCTACTGTATTAATGGACCTTATGAATATAATTTTCCATGAGTTCTTGGATAAGATTGTGGTTGTTTTCATTGATGATATTTTGGTGTTTTCTAAAAGTAAATAGGATCCTGAAAGTCATTTATGGGTTATCTTGAAAACCTTAAAAGAAAAGAAACTGTATGGAAAATTTAGAAAGTGTGAGTTTTGGTTACAAAAAATTTCATTCCTTAGTCACATTGTTTCAAAAAATGGCATAACTGTTGATCCTTCTAAAACAAAAGTTGTTGAAGAATGGCCAAGAGCCAAAAATGTAACTGATATATGTAGTTTTCTAGGTTTTTCATGTTATTACCAAAGGTTTGTTGAATATTTTTCACGGTTATCTAGTCCAATGACTAAGCTAACTTGGAATGGTGTTATGTTTATCTGGACAAAAGAATGTGATGATTGTTTTCAGGAATTGAAAAAAAGATTGGTGAATGATCTAGTTTTGGCACTTCCTTCCAGGAATGGTGACTTTGTTATCTACAGTGATTCTTCATTGAAAGGACTTGGTTGCGTCCTAATGCAGAATGATCAGTTAATTGCTTATGCTTCACGTTTGTTGAAAACTCATGAGGTAAATTACCCTACACATGATTTAGAATTAGCTACTGTTGTTTTTGCTCTAAAAATTTGGAGGCATCATTTTTATGGAGTAAAGTTTGAAATATATACTGATAAAAATTGTTTGAAGTATATATTCACTCAGAAGGAATTTAACATGAGATAGGGGAGATGGATGGAATTAATCAAGGATCATGATTGTATAATTTATTACCATCCTAGAAAAGCAAATAAAATGGATGATACTTTGAGTTGAAAAAGTAATGCTTCATTAACCACGCTATGTTTGGAACGAGATCCTTTGGTTTTTGATTTGATGAACTTTGGAATAGAATTTGTTGGTGTAGGAATTTCTTCTGTTTTGTTTTATGTGTCAGTGAGATCATCTCTATCAGATAGAATTAAGAAAGCGCAGAAGAAAGACATTGGGTTGCAGAAAAAGGTAAAGCTGGTTTAAAAGGGTATGTTGCCTGAATTTAACATTGATAATGATTGGGTTTTGAGGTTTAGGAACAGATTATGTGTTCCTTGTGATTCAAAGTTGAGAAATGAGTTATTATGTGAGGCTCATAGTTCCCCATTTTCAGTTCATCCGGGAAATACTATGATGTACAGAGATCTAGAGGAGTATTACTGGTAGGATGGATTGAAAAGAGTTATTTCTGATTTTGCTGTGAAGTGTTTGAATTGTTAGAAGGTTAAAGAAGAGTAAAAGTTACCAAAAGGGATGATGCAGTCATTATTGGTGCCAGAGAGGAAATGGGAAAATATATCCATGGACATTGTTGTGGGATTACTGAAGGCACTTTGAGGTAATAATGCAATCTAGTTTATTGTTGATCAATTGACTAAATATATCCATTTCCTTCCTATTCTAGATATTTGTTTCCAGATCAACTTGAATGGTTGTATGTTAAAGATATAGCTAGGTTTCATGGAGTTCCCCTCCTTATTACATATGATCGTGATCCTAGGTTTACTTATAACTTTTGGAAAGGCCTTCAGAAGTCGTTGGGTACTGAATTAAATTTTATCACAACTTTTCATCCTCAATCAGATGGGAAGTCAGAATGAACAATTCTGAATTTGGAGGATATGCTACGTGCTTTCTCGATGGATTATTAGGGAAGTTGGGACCAAAATTTTTCTTTGGTTGAGTTTTCTTATAATAACTGTTTTCATTCCAGTATACAGATGGATCCGTTGGAAGCATTATATGGTAAACGGTGTCGAACTCCAACTTTTTTGGATGAAGTAAGGGAAAGGAAGTTGATGGGACCATAATTGGTAGAAGAGAATGCAGAAAAAGTTGAGTTGATTTATAAACACATGAGAACAGCTCTGAGTAGACAGAAAAGAAATGCAGACAACAGGAGGAAGGATCTCTCTTTTGAGGTTGGTGATCATGTTTTCCTCAAAGTTTCACCATGGGAAAGTGTGATGCGATTTGGTAAAAAAGGAAAGCTGCGTCCAAGGTTTATTGGACCATATGAAATTCTGGATAGAGTTGGATCATTTGCTTACTGAGTGGCTTTACCTCCATGTTTATCTCTGGTACACAATGGTTTTCATGTTTCGATCTTGAGAAAGTATATACCAGATCCATCTCATGTTTTGAGCCCAAAATTAGTTCAGTTGGAGGAGAATCTCTCTTATGAAGAACAACCAGTCCAGATTCATGACCAAAGTGAGCAAGTGTTGTGAAATAAGGTAATTCACCAGGTAAAGGTTTTGTGGAAAACCCATATGGTTGAAGAGGCAACATGGGAATCTGAAAAAGCAATGAGGGATAAATAACCCCAATTATTTTGATAAGTGAATAAAATTGTGAGGATGCAATGCCTAACAGGAGGAAGGATGTAACATCCCAGGTAAATAAAAAATAAATACATTTTCATATTTATTAATATTTTCTAATTAAATATTAATTTTACATTAAAGGGGTTTCTATGTTTGATAGCGTACCTGATACGCAACAACGGGTTTCTTTGAAATCTTACGATGCACACTAGTAATATAATAATATTATTTTAAATAGTAGTTAACACGTAGCTGTTATATTGGCGGGAATGAATATAAATAACTAAAATACGATTATATGTGTTTTTAAATATTTTTACTATTATTCAATAAAATATTAAGGCTTAAAATAAGAAAACAATTCAATTTTAAGCATAAATACTCTAATATTCACTAAAAGGTCGACTTATCGGCTTTTGATGGAGAACCCTTTTTAAATATATTTTTGGTCACTCTTATACAATATATTGGACCAAATTTAATTCTTCTTTAGAATCGGGGTATCAAAATTTACTTTGTGTAAATTTTTGGTATTTTTCCGATAAAGTTCATTTTTAATCAATAGTGAAAAATGATCTATTTTAATTCAAAACCTCTTTTTAATCTAATTTGTTTATATGATTAGATTATCTTTTGAATTGGTTTTAAATTTAAATTAAGATATATTTTTATCATTTAATCCAAGGTGGTCATTGGAATTAATTTCACTTTGAAATTGGACTTAAACTAGTGTCAATCTTTTAATATATATTGTTTCATAAAAACACTCTATTTATTTTGACAATGGGAATTAAATATTAAATTAATTAATGCAACATATATGTTTTGAATTTTGTATAATAGACATCATTTTTGAATTCTGAATATCAAATATTTCTTAGGGTGGATTTTTGTAATTTTTCTGAAAAACATCAATTTTTGATGAATAGTGAAACCACTAAGTGGTAGTTAAAAAAACTGATTTTTCGTTTAAATGAATCTTTACCACTTTTGTGAATTGAATTTAAAAAATATGACATACATGGTTGTCATTAGGATGTAAAATTTGGTTCAATGGGATTAAAATAATTTTTTGGTGAATAGTAACTTTTAAGTTTTATTAATCACGATGAAAGGTAATTAGTGTAATTTAAGGTAAAAATAATGTTATAATAATATGAAATTACCTTGACACAAGTCATACCCTTATTTTATGTGTCATGGACGACCAAAGAAATCCATGGGATAACTTGGGGACCCCATGGAGCCACTCGGGTAAGAAAATGACATTAATAGCTTTTTATTTAAAGTTAAAATAAAAATGTCACAAACTTGTATTGTTTTACTTAAAAAAATTTTACATGGGGTTATACAAGTCATATTTTTCACTATAAATATTCATTATAAAGATAAAATAATTTCCAACATCATAATAATTTTCTTATTATAAGGCCCCAGCCTTAAACCTTACTTAATCTTGAGTTATTACAAGATTACACATTGAGGATCTTTTCAGGTTTAGAGTTTTAGAGAATTAGATCATGAAACTTGCATTACATTCCACATTTAAACAAAGTGGTTACATAAAAGACAGTATTCATTCTTCCCATCAACGGAAACATATTTAAAATATAACGCAGATTCTTTCTTGACACATCCTTGACACTATCATCACATCATGTACCTTTCCCTTGACCTGTGAAAAACATTTCAAAAACTTGGGATGAGCACAAAAAGCTCAGTAAGGGATAGAAAAATATGGAAAGGAAACGTGGGTACACATTTACATAAGAATGAGTTCATACTTTACCCATAAAACATAGGCATATCAAATCATCAATAAATCATAGAAAACATAAGACATAAAGGTAACTTGAGGCATTCATAACATTCTTACGTAGGGAGTAACCCTCTTGGTTACGTTTGGAATACCCATCACAGTATATTCCCTAAATCTCTTCGGAGAAACCTTAACGTTTCACTCCTTCGCGTTACCCAATGCATTGGAGAGCTATATCGGGCTCACCCGCCCTTAGTTTATCACGGAACTACCCGTTCTTCATAACAATGCCCAAGAACCATAACATAATCGTATCACATAAAACATGAATAAAGGAAACATAACATTTCCACATTTCAATCACAATATAACATTTTAGGATATTGAAATAATGAATCCATTCAAAAAGAAACCATTTCCAAAACCATTTAAAACATTTAATGAAGAGATTTTTGAATCAAAGTGTCCCATACCACCTTGATGCTTAAAATTTTAAACCATTAATATCCATATAAATAAATCCATAAAACCATTTTGAAAACATGGATATTAACAAGAACAAATAATTAAAGTATTTAAAACGATATTTTGGTTAAAGGGGTTTTACCAAAATTAGAGACACTTGAATACAATAATTGAGGAATAACATTTAGTAAGAACTTTATAATATCATGAGAATAAAAGGATTCATGTTATAATACTCCAAAGGACAGTATATACACCATATAAGAGTGAATTGGTGCATAACAACAATGAACCCTCAATAGAAATGTCAAATGTGATGAAATCCCTTATAGAGAAGGTATCCTTAAATTAAGGACAAATAAATCTCAAAAATATGTGTGACAAAAATAAATACACCCAATATAAGTGGATATTTAGTGTAAAACAATACAAGGTCATTCACACATATTCAATGGACGACATATTCAATGTCTACATGTTGAACCCAAAGAAATCGAAATTGGGTTAAAAAGTTCCCTTGACAGCCTAACGGCATCACATCAAAATGAGTTGATGAGAGATAAAAAGTGTATCTCATCACTTGGACATAAAATTTACATCAATAAGGATATATGAGAACATATCCCAACATAACAATGTGCAAATTAAAAGACCCAACAAAAGAAGTCTTTTAAAAAAAGAGGAGGGTGAAAGGTTCCCTTACCGACTTGGGTATCTTTCAAAACATACACCCCATGAAAGAAGGGCAATAAATCATTGATGTAAATACTCATAAACGAAAGTATATTACACAAAGAGTAGAATAATGGGCAGCACATACACCACTCAAAGGAAATTGTGGCAAATGTATCATAAATCTCACGGGAATAAAAGTGAGATGAAAAATCCCTTACGAAAACTCGGCAGCCTAACGGCGCCACATAAAACTTCCAAAAAGGATTGATGAGAGAGAATAGGGTCTCTTATCACATGAACATAAAAATTACAGTTGGAGTAATATAAAATAACATCCCAATCATAAGAAATATGAGCTTAAAATAAATTACATAAAAGAGTGTACTTAAAAAGAAAGAGAGGTGTATGATCCCTTACCTCGGGTCCGACTTGACTTGATCGTTCTTTAATATCCTGAATAATAAACTTGAGTTAATTTCTACTTCCTTAAGAACCTTTTTCAAGTTCATTATTCCTTTTATACCACTTATTACCATGTCATAAACATAATGTAATCATTTAAGTTAATAATATTTGTTTTGCCGATATTTGGTTCTTAAGTCGAAAGTGGACTTCTTACAATTACATGTTGTTCGTGTGGCCAAATGTTTATTATAAACATAATTGTATTCATGATGTAGATATCATATATGTCATATATATCCAGTACATTCATGCATTTATAACATTACATAATAATTTAGAGGTAAGAAATGAAATGCACCGTTCATGGAGACGGTAAGCCGTACGTACGCATGAACGCTACTTCCATTTCTATTTCATTGTTTATAGAATGGAATCATAATGATATAAAGGTATATTATAATTACAGTATAATATCATATATAATATCATAGTTCCATCCTTTATACATCCCACATATGGTATTAACAAATCAAATCACTTTTAGGGGGCGGTAGTCCGCGCTTCCTAAAATGAAGATATCGTGTTTTACCCATAATGGAAACCATAAAGGTATGCCCAAAATGAAAAAAAATAGAAGCTTAAGGAAAACATAAACATATTATATATCATATATAAAAATAGTGACATCATAATGGCCACCTTTGAAGGTGTTTAATGAGTGTTGAACAATCATCGTTTCGGGAGGCAGAATTTCGCCATCCACGGAAACCTTATGTTCTTTAACCATTTGATGTGGTTGTGTGAGAGTGTAGCTCAAATAAATCTTATAACAACATCCTAGTATATTGAAGATACTGGTGTTGTTACAAAAGAAGTAAATAAAAAGAGTTTAGGGGGTTGGAGAAGCAAAATAAAACAAATGAACATGAGAGAATGAATTACCTTTAAAAGTGTAACTCCTTTTGAGTTGAGCCTAAAGGCTTACTTTGAAAGGATTCTGCCCAAAGGGAATCCTCTAGGATGAGGAGAGATATGTGGAGAGAGCAAATGGGCAGGGTTTAGCCGAGCAAATGGCTTGAAGAGTGTGTGAAGTGAGGTAGAGGTGGGGGCCTTTTATAAGGGGAGAGGAGGGGCACTTTTGGAAAGTAAAGAAACATTACATTATTTGAAAATGTGTTTCGGTTTTAAAAGGTCCCACATTGATGGAATTCGTGGATAAGGTGATAAGGGTTCGAAATCCACTCATCCAATTGGGTTTGGACATGTGTAGTTCATAGATTTTACATTATCATTCTATTTTATTTAAATCGTCAAATAATGATGTCATCGCTGCATCATTATTATGTCATAAATAATTAAATTTATTTAATGTCTAAAAATTATAAAACAAATACTATGATATAGGAAATCTTTTTAGCTTTCCAATTACTATTTATAATCAAAATTTGGACTTGTGTAACCCCACTTAAAAATTGTTTTAGTAAAACATATCATGTTTGTTTCAATTTTTCTTTTACATTAAATAAAATGTTATTTATGTCATTTCCCCACCAAAGTGGATCCATGGGGTCCCCAAGTTGACCCATGGCTTGTCTTGGTCGGCCATGACACAACCAATAAGGTTGGGACATGTGTCTAGGTCATTTTATATTATTAAAGCATTATTTATACCTTAAACTACCCTAATTACCACTAATCGCGATTAAGAACTTAATGAGTTACTATTCACCAAAAAACTATTATAATCTCATTGAACCACATTTTACTTCTTAATGACAACCATGTATGTCGGATTTTCAAAATTCAATACACATTAGTGGTAAAATTTCATTTAACTGAAAAATCAGTTTACTTGATTACCACTTAGTGGTTTCACTATTCATCAAAAATTGAAGTTTTTCAGAAAAATCCCAAAAATTCACCCTAAGCTATAATTGATATTCCGAATTCAAAAATGAAGTCCATTTTACAAAATTCAAAACATATTAGTCACATTAATTAATTTAATAATTAATTCCCGCTGTCAGCGCAAATAGCGTGTTTTCATAAAACAATAAGTATCAAAAGATTGACACTAGTTTACGTCTGATTTTAAAGTGAAATTAATTCCAACGACCACTATGGGATTTAATGGTAAAAATATTTTCAAATTTCACTTTAAAAACAATTCAAAATATTATCTAATCATATAAATAAATTAGATTAAAAAGTGGTTTTGAACTAAAATACAACATTTTACACTATTCATTAAAAAAAAATGAACCTTATCGGAAAGATACCAAAAAATTACACAAAGTAAAATTTGATGTCCCGATTCTTAGTAAGAGTTGTATTTGGTCCAAAATAATGTTTAAGAGTGAACAAAACTATATTTAATTATCGTTCAACATCAAAAGGTGATAAGTGAACCTTTAGTGAAAACTAGGGCATATACGCCTAAAATTGAATTCTTTCCGTATTTTAAGCCTCTATCCTTTATTGGATAAATGTAAAAACATATAAAAACATATATAATCATATCTTAGTTATTTCTATCCATTCCCGATAATACAATGGCTACATGTTAACTACCATTTAAAATTATTTTATTAGAGTGCAACGTAAGATTCCCAAGAAAC
Source organism: Viscum album (assembly GCA_963277665.1). Lineage (NCBI taxonomy): Eukaryota > Viridiplantae > Streptophyta > Magnoliopsida > Santalales > Viscaceae > Viscum > Viscum album. Next base: position 1,852,906,599 of record OY728156.1, read on the forward strand.
TCGTTGTTGCGTGTTGGGTACGCCATCGAGCATAGCATCCCCTTTAAAGTCATATTAATATTTTATTCACAAATATGGACAAATATGAAAATGTCATATTCTTTATTTACCTGGGGTGTTACACTTATAATTTTTAGACATTATATAAATGAAATTATTTATGACACCATGATGATGAATCGATTACCTCATTAATTAACGATATAAATAAAATGAAACGATAATAGAAAATATAATACTTAAACTTGTCAAAAACCTATTGTATGGGTGGATTTCGAAATCTTATCACCTTATCCTCGAAATATATAATTTTTGGACCTTTAAAATCAGAAACTCATTATATAATAAAGTAAAATTTCTTAACATTCCAAAAGTGCCCCTCCTACCTCTTATAAAGGGTCCCCACCTCTACAACCTTACCCACACCTCTCAAGCCATTGGATCGTCCATGATCTGCCCATTTAATCTCTCCACATACCTCTCCTCATCCTATAATCCTTACCTTAAGCAGAAATATCTTCAAGAAACCCTTTTGGTTCAAACCAAAGGGAGTTACCCGATTTAAAGGTAATGCTTTCTCTTATGCCCTTTTCTTTTATTTTGCTTCTCCAACCCCCTAAACACTCTATATTCCTTTATTTTTTAACAAAAAAGTATCTCAAATAGACTAGGATGTTATTATGAGATGTATTCGAGCTACACTTACACACACCTCCGTATAATGGTTAATGAACATATTGTTTATGTGGTTGGTGAATTTCTGCCTCACGAAACGATGATTCTTCAATCCTCTTTTAACACCTTTCATGGGGGATATTAAGATGTAACTATATTTATAAGTGATATATATATTATGTTTATGTTTTCCTTATGCTTCTGAATTTTTAATTTATGTCATACCTTTATGGTTTCCATTATGGGTAAACACGATAATTTCGTTTTAGGAAGTACGAACTACCATCCCCTCAAAGTGATTTGATTCATTAATGTCATATGTGGGACGTATAAAGGATTGAGTTAATGATATTATATATGATATTATAATGGAATAATAATATACATTTATATCATTATTATTTCACTCCATTAAATACGAAATATAAATGAAAGCAGCGTTCTTGCGTACGTACGACTTACCGTCTCCACGAACGGTGCATTTCATTTCTTACCTCTAAATGTTATATAATATTATAAATACATGTATAAGATGGATATATATGATATATATGACATCAAAATCATGAATATAATTCTATATATAATGATCCTTTGACCACATGAATAACATGTAATTGTAAGAAGTCCATTTTTGACTTAAGTAACAAATATCGACAAAACGAACTTTATTAACTTTAATGATTACTATATGTTTATAAGATGGAAATAAGTTATATAAAAGGAATAATAAACTTGAAAAAGGTTCTTAAGCAAGTAGAAATTAACTTTAGTTTATTATTTAGGAGATTAAAGAGAAATTGAGTCACGTCTGACATGAGGTAAGAGACTTCATCTCATTCTCCTTTCATTGAGGCATATTTTTTTCTAATACAAGACTTTATTTTATACGTTGTATAAAACACCTTTGACTTTTTCATTTAATTAAAAGAGTATCTTTTTCTACTAAGTGATTTACTAAATGACAAAAAAGAATGTTTCTTTTAACGTACGCGGTGACAATGACCTTTTCCGCCGCCGCGAGTGTTATTTGGTATTTGGTTTCCTCAACATGCCGTAATGTTTTTAAAATGAAATAAATACCGTATACGCGTTATGTATTTTGGTATTGGAAATGGTTTTTATAATGTATTTTTTATTTCAATATATTTAAGTGATATATTGTGATCGAAATGTGGAATGTTTTTCTTTCCATTATATTTGTTTTATGTCTTATGATTTTATAACGTTACTTGGACATTTGACGGGTGGTTACGTGATAAACCATATGATGGGTGGTGTCATGAATACCAGGATGGGTGGTTACATTATAACCAAAAATGCATTGGTTATGGAAGTCGGCCATATAGCTATTCTATTTAGTGATATGTGTGGAAGTCGACCGTATGGTTATTCCATTTAAGTATGTTTATGTCCCAAGTTACCTTTATATGTTATGTGTTCTTTATATGGGTTTCATGGTAATATTTTTGTTACAAAAGGGTATGTAATGATAACTTATTCATTGAAGAGTTTTTACTATTTTATAAAGGTGAAAATTATTACTTTGATAAAGTATTCATGGTTTACTTGTTGTTTTGAAAAACTAATAGTTTTCCTTCTTTGTGTATCCCTTACCGGGCTTTTTATGCTCATCCCACGTTTTTTTGAAATGTTTTTCGCAAGACATAATGTGGAATAGGGTCAAGGATGGGATCTAGGAAAGGTCATATTGTCTTAATCATGGAACTAGACATGAATCTTTTTTTCCAAGAGTTCATGTTTTGTAATAAAAAGGAAACTATGTAGAAGTGTCTACTTTGTAAACTTCTGAGATGTAATAGTTATGTCCTAATTCTCTAAAACTCTAAACATGAAAAGACCCTCAATGTGAATTATTCATTTAATTCAATATTAAGAAATGTTGAAGGATGGGGCTTTATAAAATATATTATAAATATGTTCAATAACCATATGAATAATTATATTACTAATAATTTATTTAATATAAAATATTATCACCAAATCATTAGTAGTCATTCCCCATTACCATGATTTCCAATGTTTGTTGCTTCATTTTTTATGTATGTTTTAGTTTAGTAATTATTATTATTTTCGTATAGATCATGGTTCCATAATCACTATAATCATAATAATTTAATAATTAATAATTAATAATTAAATTAACATTAATTGCAATCCATATAAATTTGTGATGGAAAATTAATTACCTCACATTGTGGAAACGTTAGTCTGTAAGTACACATGAATGATTTTTCAACTTTTCGATGTGTGGAATGAAAAAAGGAAGCTAAAAATTAAAATTTATAGATTTATTATTATATAAAATTATCATATATATTCATTAAATCTAATAGTATAACAATCCATGAAAATTTTAATTGAAAAATGTATCAGATAATATTTTTGAGGTGGTAGTCTGTAGGTGTGCAATTATCAAATTATAATTTTTCAATAAATGGTAAGGTATGATTTTCGATAATATATACTAATTAATGAATAAAACTTATGTGATAAATAATATATATATATATATATATATTTAATATTTAAAACTACATATGAAATGTTATAATGTAAAATGAAACATATCATTAAGTGGATGCAGTAGGGCACATGTACGCATGAGTAACACATTCATTTCCTATTTTATAGAAAAGAGGGGGAGTATTTTTGAAAGATAATAATAATAACATATCATTTAATTTATGAGACTATAGAATTTATTTTAGTCTGAATACAAAGTAATTATTTTATGTATAGTAATAAATAAACATTGAACTGGTCGTGTATGGAGATTAACTCTTTTTTGAGAGAACTCCATTAGCCTATAGATTAATATTTATTCAAATGGTCATAGGGAAATAATAGAAGATAAAAATTAATTTAATGAAACATAGGATTGTTTTTCTTATGTATTGGATGAGATATATGTATAAAATTCTGCGCATTAATATGGATAACTTGTTCTCATCTATAAGAGATGGGAGGGACACACATGGAATAACATTAATGATTTAAATATTATGGGGTCAAAATCAACTAAAAATGGAATATAATCTACATGAAATAATATTTATGACATGATAATATTTAATTACCTTTAGATAATATTATTTGGAGGTGTTCTTGTGGAATTCATACCTTTATCTCTCATTTTAATCCTTGACAAACACATTTTACCCAAACTGTGGTAAAATTTGTTTACAATTTTTTATTATAATTATGAAAAATAATGAATGTGGAATCATTAGAAAATTTATACATGATTATAACTAATATATAATCAATTTTATCAATTCCAATTTCTATTTTTGTTTGAATTTAATTTTAATATAATGTCACAAAATGCAATAAAAAGCCTTTTTTTATAATAATCCATTTTTAGGAAATTAAACTAAATAAATTCTTATTCAATGATTTATAAAAACTATTAAAAAAATGTTTAAATTAATTTTTGAATATATGTTATATAAATATATTTAATTTCATTAGATAATTTATATTTAATGAATTTATTAACATAATAACACAAAGTAAGATAAGAATAGTTTTCCTAAAGATAACTCTTCCTTAATTTGAATGATTATATCTTCATTACTAAAAATTAGATAACTAATATATAAATTAGTTTACATATATTAGAAAAAAAATTAATTAAAAATTACATTTAAATATTTATCAATATATTTGATTATATAAAAATTCATAACCTGTAGAGAAAATATTTTATGCATAAAATATGAATTCTAATTGCGAAATGATTTTATTAAAATATATTATGAATAAAATAGGAATTGTAATTTACTTAATACTATTATTATCTATAACAAACACACAATAATTGGATAATAATTTCTAGATATCCCTTACCTATTTCTCTATCCCTAATACCAATCTATGTTACTTTCGCCTTGTATTAAAATGATTTTTTTTATTGAGGACCCACCATTATTAGTGAACGACTGGAGAGAAATGAAGACACAAAATTGTAATGATTTTCCATGATCAGTAATTCATGTTTTCAAATGGGGTATAAGTATATTTATATAAAATTAACTATTTCCAACATTGGATAGATTGTCAAGAAAAGTGTCTTTTGTACCTAAAATGCTAAATAGTGCGCAATGTATGGAGGATGATACTAATACACCACTAGAGTTCACCCAGTATTCCTAGGTCATGCCCATGTAATTTATCATACTCATTATTTAATCCACTTAATTCATGTTAGAATCAGTTTTGATGAGGGGGAATTTTTTGGTTCTCTTATTTTGGAAAAAGTATAATTTCCTCATACATTGGAAATATTGAATCAGGGGGGGGGGGTTGTAAGGTAGTTCCAACTCATTCCATTCCTAGCTTCACAATTCTACCCCACATCATGTGCATACCGTACTTCCACTTTTACCATTTTAAAAATTTTTCTTTAGTGACCCAACTGTAATCCACACGAGTTCCTCATGATTCTATCAGAAATGAGTGCCTAATTTGGAATCAAATGTCACATGTTATCAAAGATGTTAATATATATATAAGGACCCCAAATCAAAAAAATTTGACACAAAGTGATATATAATACAATGGATAATTAATATATTTCTTATACTCTAAGTCCAACTCATATAAACACCCATATTGTTGAGGTTTCACTCTATACCTATGGTTAAAGGAAAGAATAAAATAAATATTGTGTCTCCCAATAAATTGGGTTTTCAAAACCACATTATCCAAGTAATAACCAGGACCATGTTAAGTTAAAAAATCCATGTGGTTCATTTGAGGGACTATGTCAAGACATCCAAACACCATATACATCCCAAAATGGGTGTACATTGGTCTTCTTTAAGATTCCATTCCAAGCACCTATAACAAAAACAATTGATTTTCAATTATCCTTGGACTATATGGTGAAATAAAATTTGATCGATTAAAAAATATTTTATGGCCCCAAATTCACATATTAGTGTGACATGAATATGTTATTCCATTAATGACACACACTAAATATTTATATATGTTCCCTCTAATACATGTAAAATATCTAGGAAACCCATTATTCTAGGAAAATCAATCAAGATTCCCATTTTCATAGGTAACTTATTTGGGTTACCCATTCACCTAGGGAATATAAATGAGTTCCATATTAATCATCATAAACTATCTAGGTTCATTATAAGGTATTCTTCCCCCATGACTTAATGGATTTGTGACTGGGTTACATACATATGGGTGCTCGACTTTGATTGTTTATTCCATTGATAATGGACCTCTCCAAATATTTATCCAATACTGATTGGGTAAAAAAACAAGTAATTTTAGTAATTATTATGTTAATTAATTTATTTAGTTTAAATGATTATATGTTTTGGTAATTTTATTTAAAAAATATTATATTTTTTCTCTTTATAAAATGTTCATGCATGGTCATTATATGTTTATGAAATCCATAAGGATGATAATTATATGAGTTTCCTATGGAATATAGTTTGGGGAACATGTTTTAAAAGAAACTAGGAATTTTACTCTTATATAGGTCCTTTTTAGTTCTTTTTTTAACTTTTTTGGTTAGTCTACATGGGTAGAACAATGTTTTGGATAACCCTATGGTGTTACCCTTATGTGACGGTAGTCTAATTCATGGTTTGAAATTAGTTAAGAGTAAACATGAGAAAACCAAATCCATTGATCTAAATTTCTTATATTTCCATTACACATGGTTAGTGAACCATTTTACAAAATATAGAGAAACTTTTAAAGATTAAAATTTTTATTAAAATGATAATCACTAGAATTTACCTAATTTGTTTTTTGTTGGATTTTCAATTTTATATCTATCCCTATCCAATAAATAAATCTATATGAAAGTTTATGAATAATCATCCCTTTCTTATTGAGGGATTTCATGATTCCACTATAATGTTTCTACTAATATCTCAGGGTAAATCCTTCATCTATTTTTGTTTCCATTTCATTTATTTACCTCTCTATTTATCATTTTGTTTATGATCCATTGATAATCCATAGGGGTTACTAGGGTCATATTTGTTTTTTCTTTAGTGTGTAATAATCCATTTATTTTTGGTTTCTATTTATTTTTTAGTGTTTTATAATTATCTTTTTATCATTATTTATCAATTCTATAAAATTATGTACTAATTTTCATTGATTGAATATATCTACTTCTTTATATTTCATTTATTTATAGATAGCATTTGATTATTGATTTTTTAGGTTTTATAGGTTTAATTATTAAATATATAACAATTAATTAATAATTAATTAATGTGTTATAACACTTTATTTCATGGAATAATATATGTGACAATGGATTGTGGATTCTAAAATAATCATTGAGTTAAAATTGTTTATAAAATGTTTTTACTGATTTCATTGGATAATTTTTTTATTTAATGTTATTCGACCATGTCTTTTCTTTCTATAAATTAAATATCTTGTTATTTCTTTATAATTTTTTTATATTATTATGAAATATGGATTTACTATTTTAAATGTTTTTTAGTTTTTTTTATTATAAATTAATTTTTTTATAGTTGATATTAATATCAATTTTAATGGTTGTAATTGACTTGAAATTATGGGTCAGTTGTTCATAAATGATCAGTTTTCATTTTTAAATGGATTTCCAAAAAATGTAGGTGTGTATAAACCTCTCAAGTCCATTTAATTAAATTGATTTATATATTCGGGACTACAATGGAAGATTCTGATTGTATTGTTATATGAATAATTAAAAGGGAATATTTCATACAATGATTTTTTAGGCCATGTGATAGTAAATTGTATCATATTTATAACTCTTCAATGGTTTGAATGATATATCACCTTCTCTAATTTTACTTTCATGTGACCGCTAATAACTATTTGAGGGGTCTCGTATTATGTTACAATATATTTTCACACATGACTATGGTCCCACTTGTTATATGGTAGGTCTATTGTGGAGTAATCCCAATTCTAGTCTTAGTGAAGTCAATATCAATAGTGTTTTCTATGAATGAAACATAATATTATATAGGATCATAATTTTTTATATCGTATGATCATCCCACCTAAAGAGTCAATTATTATTCCATGATACTATATAGAACCATATAGAATATTTCCTTTTCCCCAAGAAATATTGAAATCTAGGGAACCATGTTATCCATCTTCCTATTTTATTATTTTTTTAGTGAGTTAGTTTTTTATTTATCAATATTTAATTTTTTTATTAATAAATTTTCAGTTACTACATAATATTATGTATTTATAGAGGTGTTTGAAAATTGATTGAAAAAATGTTTTTAAAATTTAATAATTTTTTTGGAGGTATTTCATCAAAGTGATATTTTCTATTTAATTTCATGAAGTGAATGGAGAGTTTATAAATTTCATTCATGTGACATTTTTTTCATATGGTTTTATATTGAAAAAATAATTTCGAATTGTATTTAAATATACGATAAAATTGAATTTTAGTATAAATGAATCCTAAAAAATCATTTGTGTAATCTTTATTGTATTTTTTTATAAAATCCCTATAATCACCAATCATTGCATGAAACACTTATAAATTTCTTTTAGGTGTTTGGGATTTCGGTTTATTTGGGATTTTGTGTGTTCTAAAAGGGTTATAGATCATGAATAAGGATAAAAATAATATTGTTGGTAGTATTTTGGACAATAAGTTGTTTGTTATGTTAATATATTAGATATTTAATATTTTCTATGTAATTTTTTGGATCTATATATGATTATTATTTAAATTATTCAGTTTATGTAATGAGATATGTGAGATTTTAAATTTAACAATAAAGTGTAATCTATTGGGGGGTTTTATTTCATTTGTATTCAATCATTTAATTGAAAATTTCATTCCAAATATATATTCTTTCACCAATTGGAACTAGTTTCTAGAATGAGGAATTCATGAATGTGCATGGGGTATATTATGGTTCGTCTTCGGTTCTTAGTCTTGGTGTTTCCAATCCTAGTTTCTGAGTAAATGGTATAAGTAAACCCTAATTTTATTTGGGTTATTTATGGATAGTAATGATACTTGTATCATCACAATTACATGGGTAGAGGGTGTTGAATAGTTCTTGGAAAATCATCTTTATATCAAACCCTGAGTGCTAATGGTTTATTTGTATTTGATTCCTTTTTTTGAGTATTTTTATATGTATTTGATATATTTTGATATGTTTTTAGATTTTTGATACATCTTGATAATGTTAGTAATTTCAAGGGTATAATAAATTTTCATATGTGAAAGTAGTGAATGATTCACTATGGCATATTCATTCCACAATTTCTACTAAACTGTGTCTATCCCATTCAAAATTGGACTACAACAATTATATAGAATTTTTTAATTGATTTTGGATAGATTATCAGCCCGTGTGTGAAAACCATTCAAATTTTTTTTCTTCTTCAGACACAATTTTTTATAAAATTATTTTTGATGGGGTCCCAATGGAATATTTTCATATATTGATTACCATATAAGGAGAATTATTTTTGATTCCTATATTGTTGGATGTGGTTTTAGATTATTCATATGGTATTATATTGATCTTCCATTTTCGATGTGCAATTTTTAACATTTTAAAACTAGTTTATAGAAGAAAAAAGGATTTAATGAATCAATTTTGAATTTTTTTAAACATCATTGAATATTTTTCATTTGTGGTTTAGATTTTTTTAAAGGAAAAATGTTAGAAAATGTATGTTTATATGTTTTTTTGGATAAAAATGGATATGATACCTAAAGTATTTTGTGGTTTATTTTGATTATCATTAAATTTTTTCAAACAAAAATTTTAAAATAATTTTTTAGTATTTTTAAAAGAGTGAGGAATTTTATGAATGGGTTTGGTTTTATTAATAAAATGTATTAGATAATTTAGATTATAAAATGCGGCCTTTTGAAAAAATTAAAATTTTTTGTGGTATTTTAATGTATTATTTTGATGTATATATTGGTTGAAATAACTTTTTTTATTGTTTTATTCATGTATTCTTGTTGGGTGAGTTCTGATTAATTTTGTTTTAATTTATATTAGTGTTGTGTGGTTTTAGTATGGTAAAATATATTGATGGAGTTAGTTTTACATGTTGTATATTTTCTACCAACTAATATTTCTTTAGAAGAAACTGGAAATTATACTCTTTGGAGTGATCTTTTGGAGGACTCCCCTCATCATTTACATATGGATTCATTTCATTTTGAATCTAGATAGACTCATGGATATTTTATTAATTTTTGATATAAATTATACTTAAACTCTATAAAAGAGTTATAAAATTAGAGTGTTCTTAACCATGATCATTGAACTATTGTGGTTAAATATTTTATATAATTTTATGAATGTGCAACTGCAAGATCCCTTTAAAAGGAGGTTAGTTTGGATATTTTGGAAGAATTGAAAAAGGATTATCCATTGGATTAAAAGGAAGAGTTGGTTGTGGCCAATATGAAAGAGTAGGAACAACAAGGATAACCCCTTCCAAAGAAAAAATGGATTAAGAATAATTAAAGTAATATTGTGTTCTTATATAATGTATAACCTTTTTATTCTAATCCATCTAATAGGAATTATCATGGATTTTTTTATTGGATTATCCTTTTGTGATATCATAAAAAAATTACTTTGAGTTTTCTTAAAGGGATGTGTTTAAAGTAACTTGGTTTTGTTGTTTTTTTATAATGAAGTGATATATGATGTTATTTCTATGAATATAATTTCATATCAATCATGTATTTCTTGATATTTATTTTTATTATTATTGGTGAGGAATTTTAATTTTTTTACTGTGCATTCATTTTTTCAACAGTTTTTTCATGAAGATTTTTTTATTTTTTCCTTTCTTTTGGATATCTATATTAATGGTTTGAGAAATTGAAACAACTAAATCATTCCTTTAGTAAAATTGATATGTGTTCCATATTTTATATTTAGCTATTTTTAGTTCTATATTGATTCTTTTGAGTTTTCTATGTTATGATTTTCAGAGTTATGGTCCTAAGATATACTTTAAGTACATGAGAAGGGTTTATGGATGATGTTTTTACTTCTTGAGGAATGTGTATGATTTTTTATTCATGTTTTTGGAAATTGATTTTCATTATTAATATTACTGATGATTGAGTTTTTGGGTTTTATACAATTGCGTCAAGTTTTCAATGTAATTTATAATGTGTTCCTCAGTGCAACTTGGATGATTCTAGTAGTTCCATTTTATGGTAATTATTTGATATCATGGTATTTTCACTTTTTTTAACAACACATATAGGTATTCTAAATAGATGGGAGAACTTTTCTAGACCACTATTTCAGAAATACATTTTCATTCAGTTTAATATTTCATTCTTTTTAGGGGTGATTGTGAATTTTTTAGGTATAGGTCATTTTTTCAGATGGGTTTTAGTTCATGAAGGTATTCATCTTTATTTTTTATTAATTTTCCCAACCTTCCACAATATTTTCATCAAGTGTTGTTATATACGGTTTTTTGATTCATATAATATTACTATGAACATTATTAGGGGAAAATTAGCTTAGTGGGATGTTTGTAACACCATGTTTAACTGGGAAATCCTTATTTTAATTAATTATTTTTTGAAACTGATAGTTTTTAAATTTTCAGAATTATATTTTAGAATTTTTTTAGTTTTCATTCGTTTTCTTTCATTCCACATAGTCCTAGTTTTTGGATTTATAATTTTAAATTTTTAGAGATTTCCTTTAATGTATGGTGTTTGCATGTCACTACATGGTCAAACAAATAATAATTATAAAACCTATTTAATTATCCAATGTTCTATAGACTTGGGATAATATTTTTTGAGAAAAGATTCATTATACCCATACATATGGTTATTTAGTTTATTCATAAATTTTCATATTTATTCTTCATTGAAAGCACATGGTTTGAGAAAATCATGATTGGTTACACATATGTATCTCATGTCTGGATCCTAGTTGATTAAAAATTAGGATTATACTGTCGTACTTTTGATGATCATTATATATTATTAATAGATTAATTATTCATTGTTAGTGTATGGTTTAAAAAACAATGCTGAAACTTTGTGAAAAAGAAGGAAGAATAAAAATTTAAATATCTATAATTGATCCTGCAGTATTTTTTGGGCTTTCCCTATTTTGTTCTCTCTATATTCATTTGACAATGAAAGAATTAACATGAGGGGTATTATACCATTACTCCTTGGGTGACTTCAATCCTTGACAACATTGACTTTATGTATTCTTACTGTTAAATCATTTCTCCCTTATTATTTCATACTAATTTATTCCCTATCCCTTTTGTAATTTGGGTTCGTCCTCAAATTAAAACCCTATTGGTTTCTGCAATTTTATTTTCAATTTGAGGTAGAATAACCTAATGGTTTTGGGTATCTAATGAATATTTAGGGTTCCTTGAAAGTAGTTTGAACATAATCTATTGATGTATATTAATAAAAAATAATATTTTTTTATTATTATTTCACACAATTTAAATTATATTCCTTATAAGTATTTGGTTTATACAATTACCCTTATGTTCTTTGTGTTTATAAAAATGGTACAATGATTTTCATAGAATGGAAATAATATTCTAATGATATTTTATTTTTTAGCTTAAAGGTATAAACTAATGATTATTTATATTTTATGTGTTTCATATAAAGATGAAATTGGTGGTTGAAAATTTAAATTAATTTCAATGATTCTTTTAAAATTAATTATTATAATTATGATATTGAATTGTTTTTGAGTTATACCAATTGACTAAAAATTTCATGTCACTTTTTTGGGAAAGATATATTCGAAATTTTAAATGGATTTTAAAAATATTGAGGGAATTTATGGCCCTATAAATCCCTTATTGATCTTCTTTATTTATGACTCTAGAGGGATTATAATTTTATTCTATTATGACTAATGTAAATAATATTTTCATCATTCGATGACATTGAAGGTGAGGTGAGACTCCATTGTAATTCATTATAGTGATTCCTTAAAATGATTGATTTCTAAACTCATCTTTTTTGACATCCATGTGACCACTGCTCACTAGTTGAGGGGTCTATTTTAATGATACACTACATATTCCCCTAGTATTGATACCCTCCTAGTTATATGTTAGGGTAAGTTGATATTTACCCATATTCATGTCTTGGTGTAGAGTAGTCTAGTGGCCTATGTTAGGGATACAATATATGATAATAGTTGATCCATGTATGGTATGTTAATAGACGATCTCACTATAGGTAAAAATTTATTAATTATGATATTATATGGATCCATATGGTTCTTTCATTTGTGTTCCCAATCTATATTTACGTGTATATATATATATTGAATTTTTTATATTATTTCATTAGTGATGTGGTGAAATAATTTCAGAGTAATCATTATTGGATTACATTGTTTATTAAAAATTATTCTAACATTATTTGATATTGGGTATTATAGACTAGGTTAAAAATGTATTAAAAATATTTTTCATAAATAATTGATGTTGTAGTGAGGAAAATGCTTTCAATGTACTTTTTTTTCTTTTAATTTACTTAAGGGAAAAGTTGAGTTTATAATATAATATATTTTAAAATTTGGTTAATATATTGTTTCACATAGACGACATAATTTTTGATTGTATTTCAAAGTAGATAAATTTAAATGTCACTTTAAAGGGAATAAAAAATAACTTTGGTGAAATCCTATTAAGAATGACTTCACTCACAACATATATAGACCATTAAATGCATGCATCACTTGATTTTAATTTCATAAATATTTTGATGGATATATAATTTAATTATCTCACAAAAAATTCATACCATTTTTTCATGAATTTCTATTTTATTTAGGAAAGTATGATAAATCCATTGTTTTTAATTTGTTATGTTTTTAAATTCCAATGATGATATGGTAAAAATTCTCTCTCTACCATATAACTTGGAATAAATTCTCAATTTTTCATGCGAAACATTTTGGCATCATTATTCTAACAATTTATTAGATAGATATTGAATGGTGAAGTATTATAAACCCCTTAGAAATAATTATTGAAAAAACAATTTATAATGTTTCTTATCAAAAATATAAACCAATTAGTATGAATACAATTTTCATAATGTCCATATATTTGGATGAATAATGACATGGATTGAAGTTGTAATTAACAATAATATTTAGCAAAAATATTTTATTCACATGAATGGTTCAGAATTTATGTTATGTAAAGGAGGAATAAAAATATACCATAGATTTATGATATTAGTAGTTATCTCCATTTATTATTTGGAAATTAAATGTTACGATGAATTCCATAATTCCATTTTAATTATAGATAACCATTACATAAGGATATGTTCAGGAAATAGAAGTGATTTTCTAACACTATAAATTTAGAAACAGTATTTGAACTCTACAACATACACCCCTATTAGATAACAAGATCAAGAAGTGAAATGTTATATTTAAAATATTTTTATTAATCTAAGTATATTTAAAAATAATCTAGAGGCATTACCGGAATCCATGATTTAGATTGGTGGTAAATTTTTTTACAGGGGAATAATTGAAAATGAAATTTATTGGGACAGGAAATATAGAGACTCGAGTTTTGAACTGAAAGACTTTAGAATATTTCAAGGAATATTTCTTAATCCATGTGCTGAGTCGATGTAGGATTTCAGGGCCTGAAAAACTTTGGGGTGGTGATAATAAAAATATAAAATATTTTATATCACACAAAATAAATTTATTGTCAAACGTGGATTAAATACCTAGTTGATTCTTGAATCCGAAATATGAGCCCAGAGCTAATTTCAAAACATGTCATTTCTATTAGGAGTAACATAAAATTTTTCAACGTCGATTTTCAAGTCATAGGATTGTCAATGTAGGTGTGTTAAATGGAGGTAAAAATATTTAATAGAATTAAATCAATTCACTTCACCACCCACTTGTGCTGACATGAATTTATAGAGGATAACCCCACTCCCCTTTGATGTTATGTAGAAACAATCAAAAATTCAAAGACAAGAAGTTCTGCTTATCTCAGATTTTGATGGTGATCAGTCCTGGGTAAATTTTTAGCAGCTTCAAAGTAAAGATATATAAATGGAGATTTTTAATTTTTCCAGATGGTTAGTAAATTTGAGTTTTAAGTCCCCAAATCCCATTATATGAGGTTTTTTGTGTTTTTAGAACAATTTTATGACTTTTAGAGATCCCATTGGTCTCAATACCATTTTTTGTGGGAAACTAGGGTGATTCATGTAGCTCAAAATTAATTACCATTCTTAATTCTGGATGAAATTGTGTGTAGGAAAGGGTTAACTTCTATGTGTTCTTCCTTTCTAGTGAAGATAAATTTGTGGGGACACATTCCATGTATTAATGTTACACTCCATGTTGTTTTCACATGTTGCGTAGCTAAGGAACCTAGCAATGTATATGAAGATAAAGTGAATATATTGGAATGGGAAGATGAAAAAACCATGAGTTGGGTTATTTGAGACACACTATGTACTAGGGGTACACACTATGTGTGGAAACGAGGTTGGCCGAGCCATGTGGATAAAGACACGGATGGGGCTCGGGTAAGGCAAGACACACCATGTAATCTATGTACATGATGCGTAAGCTCACATGGCCAACCTACCCATGAAATTGTGGACACAACCGAATGTTTGGGAGAGATCACACACTACGTGGACCCTAGTACACGCCATGTATGTTTTCATAGGGACTTCTGTCTAGAATATTTTATTCTTCAGGACTCAAAAGCATGCCTACAATTATAATATCCATATGTTTATCTAGAATATAATGTGGTGATAACCATTATGGTGGTTGATGATATATGATGTGGTGTGATTTAAGCATATTTTTATTCCCAATTATTCATAGTGGACACTGGTCATGGTAGTTCACTGGGGTGCGATCAATGTTGGTACCCTTCCTAATCATCTTAGGTTGGGGCTACCCTATACTCTTTAGGCCGGTAGAGTAGTGATCCACAATATAATCACGGTGAAATTCCCCTACCTGTGGATGTTTATTTTGATTTGATACATGAAGAGCATAATTCTTCTTTAAGTAATGATTTCTTGATGTATGAAGTCGGATGTTTCTATCAGAGAGGCATTGGGACCGGTACTCCTCTATTGTACCAGGGTGGAGGTTTTCCTTACCTATTACCATTAGAGAGGGATATCCCCATTTTTATAAGGCTAGAGCCCCATTAAACTTTCTGAGTTAATGGATATGGAGGCCCCCTATCACATTAGGGATCGGGCTATCCATACATTCTAGTTAGATATAGTGGCCCACACCTATCATGAAAGAGTGTCAGTCCTCTATCCATTTAGTGGTACTCCCCTATCATACAAGGGTAATGGAACTCTGTTTCGGGGTTAGTACTCACCATACAAGTGAGTGTTCAGGCCCCCGCTATGATTTTATAGGAAGAGTTATACTCACATGTTGTGTTAGGGTGTGGGTTCTCTATATATAGAGTTATACACCCTTATAATTCCAGAGTGAGGGTCTTCAATATATTATGTGGTACTCCCCTATCACACCCAGGGTCTGTCCTAGTCTATAGAATATTACTCCCCCATCTCTGAGTAGTGATTGTGAGTGGGTACTCCACTAGTTTAACAACACCATCGATGGAAGAGAATTAGTTTGTGAGGAGTGGGACCCTCAATTATTTTGTACAATACCTTGTTAGGATATTGTTCTACATCGATGTAGTGATGTGAAAGACTCTCCATATGGGTATTGCAATGGTTCCAAGTGATAGATAAAAGTTATTAATCCCTCGTCTGTGGGGAGGTGATGAGGTATTCGTCCCTCATTTCTCTCTCTTCATAGAGGATTCACATGGTGCATGGTATAGAGAAGTGATCCATAGAATTTATATAGTACATATGATATGACCACTCTCCATGGTTATATATGATATTTTTAGGGCATGATATAATTATGGAATGACTCTGGGGCTGGGCACTAGAGTTTAATCATAAACAGTTCATAATGGAGTGTGTCTACTCAGATGGACCATCATTAATGGTAGGGTTGTTATTGATGGAATGTTTCTCTTGGACAACAACCATCTAGGATGGTAGAGATCACAGAGGTAGGTTTTCTCAGTCTGGGTTACCTATAGAGCCTCGAGTAGAATCTTGTGGCTGACTATGCGGTCGAACCCTCATGTAAAATAGAATCTGAGATGATTTTATCTGGTTGATTCTAGGATTGAGAGTGGTGTTGTAATATCATCGATTAAACACCATACAGATCGAAACGACTAGTCAAGTATAGCCAATGATGTGTCAAGATATAGATTCTCTATCTCTTGGGTTCCATCTTTCTTGGGTCGAATAGGATCATACCTTTCTGTTTCTATCGATTTTTTAGATTTTTGGGAACCTTATTTGAATTTTTATACTATGCCCTACATATTATATTTCCTCACAATTTTTTCCATTTTTAGAGTTCATTCCATTCGACAGTACCCTATAAGGATTGGTAGTTTGTGATGAAAATTGTGATTTTCAGAGTGAGGTGTTTTCTGGTTCTTGGATGAAGAGAATTTGGGTAGTTTAATTGGACAAAGATCCCCTACTTATAAGTAAGTAATATGTTTTGAAATTTTTGGGTCTTTTTTCACTTTTGTACATCTTTTTTACTCTGGTTGTGGGGTATATATATGCATGAATTTAGTTTTATATTATATTATATATCCAATACATAATGGAGATAATTGTGTGTTTGGATGTGAATATATACTAGAGGTTAAGGCCTACCATTTTTTTTGATATACCTACTTAATTATAGATTCCATCCCCTCGCATATTAGTGGTGGGAATTGGGTAGTTGTGGCCTTGGCCTCATTGGGTTGGGTCGTGACAGAGTGGTATCAGAGCGAGTTCCACTTTGGGAATTCTGTGTCATGAGATTGGTTTGAGTTTCATAATGACAATATTAACGTGTTTCTAGTTCTCCAATTAGCCTACAGACACTAGTGTTGGTGCATTGGTAAATTTATCCATTCACCCAAACATTGACAACCCTCTTATTTCCATAATAAATTTGGGAATTAGTCATTGAAAATGCTGGTACATGTATCACATAAGAGCAGATTGTGTGTTTAATTTATTTCTTATGACATCTTACCTGATATACTCTTTGATAATTATTTGTATTGATTTTATTTCATCTTTCCTCTATGATGATATCCAGATATGGTTATTTAGCAGGATGGTAACGTCAATCCACTTGGTGATCAGGCTTCAGTATTGGGAACAAGTTATGAGGTAGTGGATTCAAGTGGTATGCCTATTATACACCACCTGTTGAGTAGAAATTTTTCATAAATGTTCTAGTCTATGATGAGCATAAGATGAGTGAGATACATGAGTATTAGAAAAACTGACCTCTATAATATCAGGGTGATCCAGATCCCACTAGTAGTAGATGACTAACTTGTGGCATTCATTCATATTTTTCACCTTATGGAAAAACATCTTGATTTTATGGTAGTCTTAGAGGTGATTATTCTACATGGACTTGTCTAGTGATGGTGAATTTGGTGATATAGACCATTTACAAGGAGAATCACACATGGGAAGGGTTTTCTCAGCTCATTATGGATGTGTTTTATACAGAAACACAGATTTTTGTGTGTCTTTATGAGCTTTTTCATTTTCAGCAGGGTAGAATTCCCATGGAAGAGGACTCTATGAATTTAAAAGAACATTCATGTCATTCCTAGGTTATGTTTCCTGACCTCTTTTTCAGATATCAGACCATTGATCAGGGCCTCTATAGATACTACCAAGAAGGTGTGCTCCTATTGTTCCTTCCCTCGAATGTGGGGGTAATGGCGTGGGATATAGTGATACATAGATTACTGGATGAGGGTTAGATGAATGTGGCCGGTAGAGTTGTTCATGGGTTTGAGCCATCCTATGTAGCTACAATACAATAGCTGAAAGGTTCATGGTAGAAGAAGAATAACCATGCCCTAACTCAGATATGAGGGCCTTCAGTGCATGAGTTGTATTGTAAACCTGGTCAGCCATATAAGAGAATGTGTTGCACTTATAATAGATGAGGATATATTGTGCTATATTTTCTAACACATCATATTACTAAAAGGTATATGGTCAATGGAAAAACACATAATAGGCGGCATCTGGACCATGTTTCACATGTTTACCTATGTGGTGGAGGAGTAGGGACATAAGTAGGAGGTGGAAGATGATTCAAAATGTTTCCACCACCACATCAAGGTAGTCTATGCCAGGATTAGAGAGTAGGAGAATGGGGTGAGGATAGGTGAATCCCATAGAGTTATATGACATAAAGGGTATGATAATGATAATAGGTATGATCTGAATCCTCTTAACATTTTACAATAACATTGTTAGCCACTCTGTCGGATATTCAATTTATGAAACTTCTTGCTTGAGGTTTTTATATGATAATGTGGGGCGTTAGTATAACCCTGTGTATGTGTTATAATATGTAGTTTCAGACTCACGATGTAGATGTATGCATATCACACTGTGATGTCTTATTGTGACAAGATAAAAACTTTTTAGGTGAGTCAGTGTTGCCCAAAGAAGATAGTGTCAATAGGTGGTGGATGTGTTACGTTAACTTTTGTGTTTGGGTTGTCATTGCATTACGTAGTGACAAATTAGTTCACGACATTTCTAATAAATCATTTCACATAACCCATATCCTTGGAATACTTGGTGGGGGGAGATACTTTCTTAGGAACCATTTCGTAGTTGATGATTTAGGCGCTACAATGATTTTGTAGGGAAGGTTGGTTTCCAACCATCCATTCTCAGTTAGTTTTACATTTTGTCGTTGTGGTTGGAATTTCTGGATCAGTAGACTACATGATTGTGGGTAGTATGCTAACCTCTTGGTGAGACTACTAGTGTGGGAGCACCAGTCAAGAGCTTAGTTTATCTCCTTCTTTAAATTATTTTACATTTCGAGGAAGAAAACCCTTAAGGCATAGAAGATTACTCACTTAGGTTTTTACATGAAGTACTTCCATATAATTCTAAGAATATTTCTAAAGATTGGTGCTCAGTAGGCATGTAATTATGAGGCTCAGGGAGTCTTGGTGCGAGGATATATATAATATTAAATATTTTATGTCATGTGTGTGATGTTTCTTTCTAAAAGTTGAATAAACCCCAATAAGAGTATCATATTTGAAATTTGAGACCATACCTATGTTCAGAATGTGGGTTTTAACATAGGTGGTCCAAAAAATATATTAGAATCATTTTTCTGGTCAGATTCAATTTATTTGAGTGGTGTTGAAAGGCGGTTAAATGATTTAATAAAATTAAATCAATTAACACCCCTACTTGTGAAGAAGGAAGAGTAGAGGAGATCTGCATTCCCCTTTCAAGTGATGGATCAACTGAAGCCTAACCAAAGAGAACATTCACCACCAATCCTCGATCTTGATGATGATCACTCACATATTATTATTCAACAACTTCATTGCATGGATTTATAACTGACACATTGGTAGTTTCCCACAAGGTAAGAAAATTTTAGTTTTATGTCCCGATATAACTTTATATGAATTTTTGTGGATCTTATATACATTTTAGTAAAACTATAGATACCAAAGGGTCAATATGTAGGTTTTAGGGAAACCTGGGTAATAACGGTAGCTCGGTGTGAATTAGAATTAAGTTTTCTTAAAAATATTGTTTACAGAAAGTTTACACAATATGTGTTCTTCATGTTCCTAGAAGATGATTTTTTTAGACTACATGCTATGTACTAGGGTTACACACATTATAATTTGACTAGGTTGTGGGGCTGAAGGATCTGCCTAGAGACACAGAGACATGGTGATGATATGATCTTGGGAAGATGAGATGACCAAGAGGTTGGCCAGTATATACATTCTATGTATCATTTGTACAATCCATGAGTGGAGACACTGTTGGACAAAAAATGTGCGGAAATTTAAGGCTGGGGGCCCTGGTAGGGTGAGACACATGGTGTACACAATGTACATGCTGTATAAGCTCACATACCAAGCTAATCTATGTAATAGATTACTTGGAGAGGTTTCAAGGTAGGGTAATACATTATGTAGACCCTAACACATGATGTGTAATTTTTTTTTGGAGACTTTCCCATAGTGTATATCCTTATTTCAGACATGGATTAATTCCTACAAGTATCATATCATAAATAGTATTCACATAGAACATGTGTATAGGCTTCATGGTGGCTCATGAGATTTGATGTGGTGTGATTCAATAATGATACGACATTTTGGATTCCTTAAAAAGAATAATGATTAAGGAAGATTGCCGGGGAGTTTTTGGGGTTAGTAGCCTTCTATTTCAATTTATGGTCATCCCATAGACTCATTAGGATTGTAAAGTAGTGCTCACTTGTAGAACCCGGGAGTAGGTCCCCTAGCAGTGATTGGGTTGTGGTGAGAGTCCTTTTGAGAGTGAAAATCCTTTGGCAGATGTGTGACTGATACAAGTGGCCAGTTTGGATTATATGAGAGACACTAGTACAAATACACCAATGTTAAACCAGGTCTCGAGTTTCCATTACCTCTAGAGCTTGCAGAGATGGGTTTCCCTAGTCATAGTAGTGTGTGGTCACACCAGACATGTTGAGTTGTTGTAAATGAAGGTTGCCTATTTCATCAGGACATGAGACCTCTATACTCAATGAGTAGATGGAGTGGTACTTCTTTTTAATTGTAGGTTATGGGTTCTCTATACACACAATATTACTCTCAGGTCATACCAGGGCATGGGTCCTTTGTTATGGGGTTCGTAGTCCCATTTTGAGTCAGGTTACAGGTGCCAAATTATGATTTGATAGGTAGTGTGGTACTCCCCTATATGTTCTAGGTGAGGGTCCTATTTCAACATATTTGTACTCAATGTCATTCTAGATAGATTCCTTTAAATATTGAGTTGTTATACCCTATTGTACTATGGTGAGGTTCACCATCCATGGAGTATTACTCCCCAATCATTGATTAGTGATAGGAATAGGGTCGTACAATGGGGTCATAGATCCCTCATCTGAGAAGAATAAGTTATGATCAGTGGGCCCCTCCACTTGTTTTTTATGAGGACTAGTTATTATATTGTTCACCATATATGTAGAGAGGTGAATGCATCTCCCTAAAAATCTAGAAAGGCTTCATGGGATATTTATGAGTTATTACTCATTTTTCTATGGGGCGGCGGTTGAGGTGTGGGTCCCTCCTCACTCTTTCATTATGGAGGATTATCATGGTTCACGGTCTAGAGTACTGATCCCTTGATTGTGTGAATTAGTAAGGGGAGGGAATCTACCCTTGGGTTCTTATGAGAGTAAATGGTAAGAATGATAAAAATGATAAGATCTATGGTTTTGGACACTAGATTTTCATCTAGAGTAGTTCATGACGGAGCAGCTTATCTCGGATGGTCCATTACGGATGAAATGTCTGTTATCAATGGGGTGAATCTCTTGGATGAGCATAATCTGGGGTGTAAATGATCCATCATAGTTTTCTCCTCGATCTGGGATACTTATATATCCTTGAGTAGTAGCCTATGGATGGATAATTTGTATTAATTTTATGATACTTGGATCTTGAGATGATTATATTTGGGTGATTCTAGGAGTCCTTTAGGTGATATCACATTTTTATTAACACACCATGTGGATTGATTTGACTATTCATTCTTATCTGACGATTGATTGAGGCGGATTTTCTCTCTCACATGGGTTATCTCTCTCATGAGTTGAGTGGACTATTTCCATTCAGTTTCCCCCCATTAATTTTGGATTTAGGAGGTCCTAATTATTATTTTTAAACTTATACATGAATGAGAGTTTCATGAACTTGTTTTCATCTTGTGAATACAACATATATTTCGATGAAGGCCTAAGAGGACCTAGATCAGGAAGAGCTTATTTGGAAGTAGCGACCAACATGTTTTCTAGTTCTTTGCTAAGGAGATTTCAAGATGATTCATTTTCAGTTACCCCTCCATCAGTATATGTTACACTCTTTTGTAGTTTTGGTGGGATTTTCTATTTCCATTATTTACGTCTACATTGTGGTTTTGAGATAAATGTATGGATGCATTTATATTCATTTTATATTAAATCATCACTATTTCATGGATTTGTTGTTGGGGGAATTCATAAGAGTACCATAGACTATAGCCTCCCATTTGTGTGATATGCATACCCAATGCTAGACACCTTCCCCTAGCATATTGAAGGTGGGCATGGGGTAGTCATGGACTTGGCCCTGTTGGTTCAATTAATGATAGAAAACTAAAATAATTGGACAAATGTATGTCCTCACATCACAAGACTATCCAAATAGAAATATAGACATCAAATTGATAACAAAGGTTGATTCGAACCATGAAAATCATTTATGGAGGCTTTAAGATTTTATAGAGGTCATTTTGGGCTGGTATATCATTGGGAATCATATAATTAAGCACATTCATGAAGGGTTCATGATGGAAGTTGAAATTCCATGGGTTCCATAGCATAGGATTTCAACGATTGATGTTCTCACAAACACAATAAAAACATAGTGGTAAGTACCTAGAATAGTCTCAAATTGGATAGATAGGTAGTGAAAATTTTCATTATTTAATTAATTTTCATGATTTAGACGGTATAATTATTTTTCCCTTTTATCTTATAATTGGTGAAACACCAATATGGTCCACTCCAGGTATTCTATTTCGATTGATGTAAGAGATTGATCAGTGTGAATATTGACACACTCAAGAAGATTTATATAAGGTAAATAATCCCACATTAGAAAACATAATTATTCAGAATGGATTAAAGAGACCCTCTTATGGTATGAATACTGTGAGTATTTTTATGACAGAAAAAATATATAAATTTGTCGAATAAATATTTATTTAGATGATTATTAGATATTATTCACTTATGATATATCTGAATTATTTGGTATAAGAAATAATTTAAAACATTTGAATGGAATGGGGTGAAGGTTACAAAAAAAGAAGTGAAGGTGATCATATTAAAATTATAAAATTATAAACTTATTATGAAATAAAATATTATTCCACATGGGAGTGGTCTTAAAAATTTTAAAATTTAAATGACGCATGGTTTCTATAATATTCATTTATCATCTTCATTTGATTCATTTTAGTTTTGTGTATTTGTGTTTTTTAATTTTATTATGTCTCATCATGTGACAAGGGATTCCATTTTTTAAAAAAATAAGTGGTTTTGAAATTAGAGGGAGAATAATACATGAAATCGTTTTTCTTTAATGTATGAAACCATTACCATGAGAGTGATATGCATGTTACTAATTCACACCTAGAATTATTACAGAGTGGATTTTACGGATGAATTAATCTAGTTATTTTATGAACTAATGTTCTTCTAATCGAATATTTTAAAAGGAAATTAGGGATTATATGAAGGATACGGAACCTTTGTTTTAATTGTAATATTTTAAGAGTTTGAATATTTGACATTTTGGGATAATCATGGATTGTATAATTGTAAGATTGATTCCCATTTTTTAATAAAATTATTGGAGTAAAGCATGAAATATTTTGTTGGATAAAAATCATATTTTTTCTTGTTTAATAAAAATATAATGATTGAGAAGAATGAGACATCAGGGCTTCATGTTCTAGATCAACGTATTGTAAAAACTGTGAACCAACACAACTTGAAAAGTTATATTTATATTAAAAGATAAAATACTACGAAGTAAAGTAATAATTGAATTGGGTTACCTTATATGATGTAAAAAAGTATGAGATATGAGGATCTATTATAAAAAATATAGGATTCTTCAATTTATATAATGATGTATAAGAAGAAAAAAATAGTTCCCAATGTTTCCAATTTTAATTCATACCATGTATATGGATAGTTGAAAAATAAAATATATGTTGACACTAATAGTGTATTTTTCTAATGATCACAAACAATATTTTCTTTTTCTAACATGGTTTTAGGGTTTTTGTAGTGTTTTTGTGGATTTATCATGACATGATGGAAAGTATCCATAAGAATAATTGAATGTAGGTTCAATGGGCCTCTTCCATGTCCACTGTAGTAGAGGAGTCATGAACATCATATGGGAATGGACCATCCATCAAATATATAGACCATGAATAGAAATATCTTATATAACTCTATAATACATCTGATGTAGGTTCACTAGATAGATATTAGAGTTTCAAAAGATGTACTGGCTTCTATTGTGGGCATCTTATAACGAGTGACATCAGGCATCAAGTACGTTAAATTTTTCCAGAAAATTCTGGGATGTGTTTTTATTGATCAAAGTGGATATCACATGGAACATGATGGATATAATCAACCTTGGATGACCCAACAACCATAAAAGGTAATAAATATAGGATTTGTGACACTTTTTCGTTCATCTGAACAATTATCAAAGGTGGAAAACAATTATATGATCAAATCAAGATGCCAAATAACTTGCATTCGCCACGACCTCATCTTAAATAGAAAGCATTCAATTCTAAATCTTAAAGCCTCCAAAAATTGTCTCTATTTCTCTATCAAAATGAATCCATTAATAAAGATAGATGTAACACAAAAATTGTAAGTAATGTTCTCTAAGAAAATTATCTCTTCTCATGTCTCTTACATTTGGTTCTTGGGTCCCAGTTAAAACATAGGAATGTTTGGTTCTTTGACCTATCTTAAAATAAATTAATAATTTGTCATTTAATCCACACTAAAAAAAGTTAGTATTTTCCTATGTTTTTCTTAAAACTAATAAAAGGATTAAATAAGACATATCCTTTCAATTTGAGGGTGGTGATGATAGGGAATGTTATGTGTTGTTGGAAAACATCATCTGGAATTATTTTATCTCTAAATATATTTTATCTCATTGCATTATTAAATTTCAAAAAACTAAAATTGCATATATTTGAACCTAACATTAATAATTAATATAATTTTACAATTATAGTTAAATACATATCATATTTATCAATTATAACATAAATTATTTCATTAATTTATCATTTTGAAAAATTTTATTTTTAAAATATAGATTTAATTTTTTGACAATATTTTTATTATGGAATTTAATCCCCCTATTCAATTTATTCTATGAAAAATAATTGGATACAATGTAATGCATTATGTTTATTTAAAAATATATTATTTTCATAAATTTTAGTTTTATTCATTATTTTAATATTCAAATCATAAACAATCCCAAAATATGATTTTTATTTTATAATCTTGTTCTCTTCATCCTATTTTTGATGGCACTGATTATCCCAATTAGAAAAATTTAAAATATAGAATTCTTAGTAGAATAATTTCTCCCATATACAAAATATTATTTCATGAGGATTTATCAGCTAATGAATCTAAATATAAGAAGACTCTTAGGGATATTATGAAATTTAAAATTTATAGAATTGTTATCTATGCCTTACATTTTTCTCAGGATAATAATATTTTTTATATTCTTCCATCATTTAAAATAGATTATGAAATATAGAAATTACTTGATGTGAAAAAAAACACTCGAGTAAATTAATAGACACTATATTGGATATGTAACAACCCAATTTTTAAATGGTTCAATATATATTCAATTGAATCAATCAAATGAATTTTTTAAAATATTTAGTAAATTTAAAATGGTCGAATATCTATTAATGATGAATTTTCCATATAAATACTTGATTACACCCTAAAAGTGGCTAATATTCATTGATTATAATATAATATTGATTTTAATTATTAATCATAGACACCATTATGACTTCATTTTACACTTTGTATATTATTTCACATTATGATTGTAATTCTTTCTTAAAATGGACTATTACATGGTACCTTTTTTAGCTTCTCATAAAACAAATAATGGTCATGAATTTATGTTTATATTTTATTTTAATTTATACCATGATATAATGAACAATGAATTATTTTTTGGCATTTGGATATTAAATTTGGAAGAGCACCAAAGTGGGCTTAAACCATCCACATTCTGGGCGAAGTGATTTGGACAGTAGCCCAAAAAAAGTACATTAGAGGAAATAATTGAAACGCAATAATTCTGAACATTTACATGAAGATAGAGGATAATATTGGGTCCATTTCATTTAACAGTGTACCACAATAATTTGGTTTTTTGAATGGTGTTACAGGAGGCCCAAGTTGACGATGAAGCTCTGGGCGAGATTTTGAGGCCAAGAAAAACATCCCACCATTAAAATAATATCTCTCAAACCACATATTATTTTAGGATAAAATTACAATAGGAGTTTAGAGGACATACGGGGATAAATTTTATCCTTCTATGTCATAATCTAATTATTTCAACTAGAAGGTCTTTTTGGAGTGTCTTTCTCATGTATGCAAGCTGGATGCCATTTCGGGGGAAGCGTGGAAAAGTCACATATCCATTAATTTTCCACCCACATTTCCCCATAAAAATTAATTAAAGGCACATGAGATGATGGGGGATCATCCAAAGACTTCCAAAATTCCTATTTAAGGTAGTATTGGTGGAGGATTTGAAGAATCTTGGAGATTTGTTTTCATTGTAATGTTATTAAACAAATTTCTCTTTGTATTGTTCGTCCGTCTCATGTAAGTTGTTAGAATCACTTTAGTTTTCAATAAAAGTTCTTTTTATTCTCTTATTCAGTTCTTCTTAATATCACCTTGATTCTTTTTCCTCATGGTGTGAACTTCTTTAGAACAAACCTTGTGTTTTTGTTCTCACAACAGTAGAGTGTTCGTTATTTTGTTGTTTTTACTTCATCAATTCCACCCTCGTAAATCTAGATTACGCTTCCGTTGAAAAATGTCATCAACGTAGGGATAAATAATTCATGGGTTGATCCAAGGGAATAGCAAGGTGCTGTATTGGATGTTATTTTTCACTCTATAAAGGTTATTAACTTCTGTTATTTCAGTTTCTTTCATTCAATGATTTTCTCTCTTCCTCTTCCTTGTTGAATATATTCATCCCACTATTAAGTGCTAAGTAGATCCTTAACCTTGGAATGCTCATTAAAATGATCCTAAAAGTGTATAGATTATTAGAATGTGTTCGTGAAGGTTCCTAATCAGTAAGTGATGAGGATAGTTTGAATTCATTTTATGAATCCTTCTCAAGATAATGAAATTGAAATTTGTAAAAGTATAAAATAATTTATCCAATCCACCCCAAGAAATAACCTAGGACCAACTCATTTTCTCATAATTTGAATTCACAGTGATCTCTTAGTGCTGTTTTAAGACTATATAAAGTCAACCCAAGATGGACAATTCGTATCCATAAATCCATCTCTTTTTATTGTGTGTCTAGGGATCTTCTGAGGACTCTGAGGATTCGACAACCCATGCTACACTACAAGCGACCGCTTAACCATTATAACATGGGTAAATTTGGGCGAAACCAAATTTTGGTGCCATTTCTGGGGACCCAAAATGATACCTTAGACACTAGCATCCTCTTCTCACCCCACATTCTCTATTCTCACCCCCATATCTCTTATCTTTACCCCTTTCTATTTGTATGTGTCTTGAGAATATAGATTCCAACTTTCTATCTTCTCTAATAGAATATCATCCAAATTATCATGTCATATACTCACGCTGGAATCATATGGAAAATCAATATTGGGAAGCCAGTAAATAAGAAAATTTCTTTGAAAACCCTTGATTAATTACCACATAACTAGTGAGATGTACAATCAATGGGTTGATGACTGTTTAAAGGATCAATTTCCAGCCCACTAGAGGATGATTGAAGAGATCAAACATAATGAATGTCACTATTTACAAAATCCAATCTAGCATAATCCTCAAAAAATGATTGTACAATTGTGTAATCAAATGGAGATAATGAGTTTCAAGGTATCATATTTGAGATTATAACTACAACGCATTAATACTTGTGAGGAACTCATCCCTACACCTATTTTACCATCTTAAACCTTTTGTGGAGTTTCTAGTTTCCCACATACCTCTCATAAATTTATTCATGAACCGACCTTTGTATTTGGGATAGGGGAAGTGAATCAAGAAATTATTTAAGGGTCTTTAAATTGGGAGGAAATTGATTTATTGTATTCACAAGAGAGAAATTTCACATCGTGGATTGAGTGTCCTTTGTATAACTCTATTGATGATTTTTCAAAAACACAAATCACCGATCCATTAAATGAAATTAAAAAAATTGAGTCTATACCCATTCCTAACACTAATCTCTCCAATTTGGTGGTTGAATCTTCTATTCTAAAGGAACCAATTTTGTTTAGTAATTTTGAAAATGAAACTGAGTTGGAATCAAAATCTCAGCCAGTGATTGAATGTCCTATGTAACCCAATATCAAAATTATTATCCATAATTCCCCACCCAAGTATCCCTTGATAGGGTATAATCAAGAGCATTCAATTTCAATTTATTCTTCTCTTGAAACCAAAAAAAATTTGGAAGGGTCATTGATTTCTTAGGAAAGACTACCGAGGAATCTAGGTCAACCATTTCAGATATTCCATGGATTTACCACTCATTGTAGAACATAAGTTTTTACATTACACAAATTCTAAACAAAGAATAAGTACCAACAAATTATAATTGGAGAAATAAAGGGTCCTTAAAATGTTGAAAGTTGGTATTAGGTATGTTAGGGGTTTCATGTCGAGCTAGCGATGTTAAACAAAATCACTGCATGGGAGGCAACCCATGGTTTTCATTTATTAGTTTATTTAATTAGTACATCATACTATTGGACTGTTCTAATTTTATGAGTAAGGATGAGTATTAAATGGGAGCCCCATATTCATCCACGTCACGTGGTGTGATCTCAGAGTAATAACTTACAAAAAAATTTAAGAGAAGAAAATGTATCATCAGTTTGTTTTTTATGTGTTTGTACGTTAAAGAAAAAATACTAAAAGAAAAAAATCCTTATACTGTTGAATTGTTCTTATTTTATGAGTAAGGATGGGTATGGAAGGGTAGCACCATATTTATCTGTGTCATGTGGTATGATCCATGAGTAATACCTTATCCAAAAAGTTTAGAAAATACAATGTATCATCAGTTAATTTTATTTTTTTAATGTTTTTGTAGGTTAAAAGAAAAATAATAAAATAACAAAAATTTATACTGTTGACATGTTAGTATTTTATGAGTAAGGATGGGTATTAAAGGGGAGAACCACATTCATCTATGTCACGTGGTGTGATCCCTGAGTAATACCTTACCCAAAAATTTAAGAGAAGATATTGTATCATCAGTTTATTTTATATTATTTTTATGCTTTTTTTAGGTTTAAAAAAAATAATAAAAAAT
Organism: Viscum album; assembly: GCA_963277665.1. Taxonomy (NCBI): domain Eukaryota; kingdom Viridiplantae; phylum Streptophyta; class Magnoliopsida; order Santalales; family Viscaceae; genus Viscum; species Viscum album. The sequence continues at coordinate 1,852,936,704 of OY728156.1, forward strand.
TCTGGTATAAAAAATTTTATGGCATGTCGTTGGTCATTGGGAAAAGCTGGTCACAACCATCCAATCCATTGGGACTCGAACCAGGACTGAAGGGAGAATGGGGAATGCATTTTCCATATCAACCACCAGGTGACTTCATCCCCTAATTTTAATTTTCAATGTATTCTTTGAACTTCTACCCTACCCCCTTCTAAATTTTCATTTATTTAAACACTTGGGACAATATTATTCTATGTTAGGGGGAGATAAAAAAAATAATTGATTTTGTTTTCAACATAAAATGTGTGGAAGAAAATATTTTCATAATCCTTGAACATGATAACACACATTGCAAACTCTGAAATTGGATATCAAATAATTTTGAATGCCTTGATTTTGATATGAAGGCATGTTTATGTTCATGTGCATAGATTTTGGAAAGTGAGGTTGTCCGATGTGATTTTTCACCTTTTATATTTTAATCCATTTATTTAAAAAACACAATGCATATCCTATAGATTTTTGGATATTAGTTTGAGTTCTTGGGGTCCATAATAAATTGCATAGGGTTGGTGATCATTTTAATTTTGACGTGCGTATTAAAAAAATCAATTGTGCATAGATCAATGGATTGACCTAATGTGTGGCTTTTGGAACATGGTGATCGTGACTCTATAGTTTTATGGAATAAAGTTTGGCATTTAATCTCTATTTTTGGTAATTAGAATTTGTTTTTGATTGAGTTAACTTGAGATGATGCCTGAGTATGTGAGCTTCACTTGGTTCCCTAAGGTCTTTGAGCCTAGGAGTCATCAGCAAAGTCTTCCTACATGGGATGACTCGATTGTGTTCAATTTCTATTAACATGACAAAATTGAAAAAAAGAAAATAAATTTAAAATAAATGAATACTCATCTTAATATTTAATTTTTATTCCCCCTAGAAGTTCCATCATTTCTCCCTCAAATGAAAATGAACCCCCATGTCTATTGTGACACACAACATTTCATCTTGCTTAATTTAAATTGGATGAAATATGGAGATGAATTTGAACAAAGGAATGAGCCTGGGATTGGGATATGCCTGTGGACCTAGCTTGTTTTAAATGATTTTGATGAGTTTCATAATTTATTTTGGTTATCAGATCTTTGGGTGACAAATGTGTATTAAAAGTTTTTTGAAAAGGGAAATCAAATTTCATTATTTTGAGAAATATTTTGCTCAGGACTAGAAAAACTCAAGTTGGGGGGGTGTCATTATCCCATAAAATAGGCTAATATTAATTTCTTATAATATAATATTAATTTTCATTATTATTCATAGACACCAATATTAGTGCATTTTACACTTTGAAAATTATTTCACATTATGATTGTCATTCCTTTTTAAAATGGACTATTACATGGTACCTTTTTAAGCTTCTCATAAAACACATGATTGTATTGATTTTAAGTTTATAATTAATTTTTAGGTCTCCTATCGTATAAGAAACAATTCATTCTTTTGGAGCACCTGGACATTCAATTTGGAAGAGAACCAAAGTGGGCATTGAACCAACCACATTCTGGGTGAAGTGATTTGGACAGCAGCCCAATAAAAGTATTGTAGAGGACATAATTAAAGCCCAATGATTCTTAAAATTTACATGGAGATCTAGGATATTATTGGAAACATTTAATTTAACAGAGGCCCAAGCTAATTCGTATGTTTTAATGGCGTTACAGGCGGCCCAAATTGATGATGAAATTCTAGGCCAGATTTTGTGGCCTAGAAAAATAGCCCAACATTTAAATCATATCTCTCGAACCCCGTATTATTTTGGGAAAATATTTTACAGGTTTTTAGAGAACATAAGGGGATACATTTTATCCTACTATGGAAAACTTTAATTCCTTCATCTAGAAGGTCTTTTGGCATGTCTTTCTGGTGTATGCAAGATGTATGCCATTTCAGGGGAAGAGTGGAAAAGTCATATCTCCATTAATTGTCCACCCACCTTTCCCCAACAAAATTAATTGAAGGCACATGGGATGATTGGGCCTCGGACAAGGACTTCTAAAATTCCTATTTAAGGTAGTAGTGGTGGAGGATTTGATGAATCTTGGAGCTTTGTTTTCATTGTAATGTTATTATGCTAATTTGTCTTTGTAATGTTCTTCCTTCTCATGTAAGTTGTTCAAAATCGCCTAATTTTTCAATAAACGTTATTCTTCTTCTCTTATTCTATTATTATTAATATAACCTTGATACGTTTCCTCATGGTGTTAATTTTTTCACACTAATCCTTGGGTTTTTTTTCACACAACGGTGGAGTGTTCGTTATTTTGTTGGTTTTTACTTCTTCAATTCCACCCTCGTAAGTCTACTTCCCGCTTCTGTTTACAAAATATCATCAATGGAGGGCTAAATATTTTATGGGTTAATCCATGGGAGTAGCAAGGGTCTGTATTGGATGTTATTTATCACTCTCTAAAGGTTATAAATTTCTTTTATTTGAGTTTCTTTCATTCAATTATTTTCTCTCTTCCTCTTTCTTATTGAATTTATTCACCCCGCTTTTTTGTGCTAATTAGATCCTTTACAATAGAGTGCACATGTAAATGATCCTACAAGTGTATAGATTATTAGAATGTGTTTTTGGAGGTGATTAATCAGTAAGTGATGAGGTTAGTTTGAATTCATTGTATGAATCCCTCTCAAGATAATGAAATTAAAATTGTAAAAGAAAAAAATAATTCATCCAATCCACCCCAAGAAATAACATATGATCAACTCATTTTCTCATAATTGGAACTCACATAGATATCTTAGTGCTATTTTAAATCCATATAAAATCAACGCATGCTAGCCCCTACATAGCCAAAAATCCATCTATTTTTATTGTATGTCTAAGGATCTTCTTAGGTCTTTGAGGATTCGATACACCCAAGCTACACTCCAAGCGACCGCTCAACCCTTAGAAATTGGGTAAATTAGGGAGAAACCAATACTTTTGAATAATATCCTATGGGTTTTGAATAGTTCTTGAAATGAAAATGTAATAGAGATCCATGAAACAATAAACATATAGAATATTGGCTTTAATGAACCTACTTAATATAAACTGAAAAATGATATTACTATGAAACTCCATTCAATAAATAAGGAAAGGGGGATAAGTAAATAAATTAGAACCAAAATTTTTATGAAATAAATGAATTTGATACTTCTGAATTTGACCCAGATAATGAAACTAAACTCCTAAATTTTGTTAATATTGTGAACATATATATAATGATGATGAAATAATCATGGAATGTGAAAAATAAAGATCAAATAGAAGCTCCAGTTTTCACTTTCAACGAATGCAACGAAAATGTTCATATGATATATATATATTTCTAACCTACAAAAAGAAGTAAAAATATAATATATAAAATTTAGAATACCATTAAATTATAAACATTGAGGTATAGTGAATACTGAACCTCATCATGTGACTCATATCAAAATTCATTATAAAAAAAATCGTGGAAGGTATTGTAATTAATTATCCAATGTCTAACTCTACTCCCATTTATATTATTCTCTCTATTTCCCTTATTATTCTTCTTCATATATTCTATGTTACAAAAACATAGTATATTCTCATGACTATGTTTATAATTTTCTGATAACCATTATTCATTATAAAAATAACTTGATAAGAAATATAAACAAGTACTTAATAAAAAATAAAATCACTTATGAAAATGATATTAATTCAAAAGAAAGAGAATATATTGTATTTAATACCAGTAATAAATTAAATTTTGAAGTGTTAAAATAAGAAATTGATGATTTCCAAATATGTTAAAAGAAAAACTCTTATTAGTTATTCAAATAACCATATTTATAAATGAATATCTCATTTTGTAATAGTATTTTTGAAATAAAATTTCACATATATTGTTAAATATTTTTTAATTTAATTTATGAATGTGATTAAAAAAATTATATATTGAAGAATATATTCTACATGTATTTTTTATAATATTATTCAAAAAATATAAATAATTTTGGGTTTTAACATATTTATTTTCCAATCATAGTGGACATGACATTGTTTCTTTTTATAATGTTTTTACCTCAAAAAGATGGATCCAAAATCTGTGTAACAAAAGACATTCACATTTTAAAATATGTAGGGCTACACCAGTTATTCTTATTGAAATGGAATATAGTGAAATTAAAATAAATATACCATGGATTAAGAAGATTTTCAATATGACGAAAGTGTCTTATTTTATAATCCCAATTTATTTTATATTGGGGAGTTTTTTTAATGATTACTTATCATTTACTCCAATATCATTGAATGTTCTTAATTTTTTATCTATTTTAAGCTGTTGATTTCATTAGAATATATTATCATATTTTTAACATATCTATTTTGGCATGATATTCTCAATTTATTTAATACTAACATTACCCATGTATGTATGAATAAAATTTAGGCACCAAATAAATGAGTGTGAATATTTTAAAAAATAATAATTAAGTGTTGGTATTTTTGTATGAAATAAATATTTAATTAAAATTATAAATTAAAAAATTACTAATATTCATTTCCATGAAATCTAATGCTAAATAAATATTTTTTCTATGATTTTGGGTTACTTTTATGAGACCTTAGGTAATTTTTTAAAGTATCATAAAACAAGTTTTAAATTTAGAATCTTAATTTTTCAAGTAAATAGTTATTTTATTTATAAATTATAGTTCAGTTATTTAGAAAATTATTATCATAAAAGTGAGATCATAATGGAGATATAAATGAAAAAAACTTTTAGGGTGAATTTTTGGGATTTTTTTGAAATACTAGATTTTTTGTGAATAATGAAATTTGATAATTTATGAAATATGCTAAATAAATGAATTTATGGATAATTCTTGAGCCATGGATGATGTAAATGTACATTAGTTTGGACTCACATGTAATTATTACTGTTTGTGTTCAAAATAGTTAAAACTTATCATAGTCTTGATCCAAAATAATAAAATAAAAATTAAAATAATAGGAAAACCCTCTTATCATCCACAATAAAATGACCCCTCTCTCCCTCTTCTACTAAATTTTATAATCCTTAATGAATCTTAATATTCTTCCCATATACTCTTCCCCAGTTCCTCCCCACTTCCAGAATCCCATGGTTTTTCCAAAAGAAAAAAAAACTTTTTCCCTTAAGGATGTTCTCGTGGAGGTTATTTCAAGAGGTAAATCCTCTTATTTTTTCATTTAATTTCATTTCAATTTAGCTTATTTTATTATTATTTCCTAAATTACACTATACTATTTATCATGATAACCAAAAAAATATATATATACTATAACTATATATTTTTAATGTAATAACCATTATCAATCTATTTACTTCTCCTATTTTATTTTATAGACGAAATCATCATCCATGAGGTGCAAATTTACAACCTTCGTAGAAGATAAAGTTTTGTTATTAAAATTATTCTAAATGGTTGTAAATGAATCCATTTTAATGGTGGAGAAAGATATTAAATATTATAATATAATAATTTTTATGTTTTGGATGTAATATATTTACATAATACCAAGAGATAATACAAAATAAGTTCATTATGATCAATAACCGCTGTAATAATCTAAAAAAGTATCACTAAATGTATTATCTAATGTTTAATTATCATAATATATATAAAAAATTATATATAAAAATTTAAACATCTTTATTATCATTAAAAATATTAGATTACAATTCTGGTGAATTATACAAATTTTAAATGAATTCCCTTACATATAATCTAATGGACAAATCATTAAATCAAGGAAACACACTCTTCGAAACAACTGAATTCAATCCTATAACTTATCAAATAGGATATAAATAAACATAACACCACTATAATTAATCAAATAAATTTATATAAGATTATGAATTAATTTATTAAATTATTTAATTTTATTGTACTAAATGTTAAGGTCAACTGCAGAACATGTTCAAACGTAAGTTAAGGGTTTTCTAACTGAACCCCCCTTATAATTCGGGTTACTCTTATTCTACACATACCTCAATGAAATTATTAATAATTTTTATTTACTACATATAGATTCTGTTAGAATGTTCTATATATGTGTACCAATCATAATCCTTCTTTAGTATTTGGTGAGTTACAAATTTTAGATGGATCTTTCAAAAATTATTCCCGATAAAGAAGCCCATTTCAAATGACCATATCGAATTCAAACCTATTTTAAAATTCACTACATAATCTGTATTTAAACACCGTTATTTATATTAAATCACGCATTTTATTATAAAAAACTAGATTAATTCATTTCTGGTTTTGTGCACATGTTTTTCCAAAAGAACTCTTCTTTTCAAAGTAAAAGATTATTTATCTTAAGAATTAGTTGATGATTTTATATGAATATTTTAATATGTTTAAAAACTAGTTTTGATTCATATTTTTAATTAGGATTAATATTTAATGTTATAACATACCATAATTTCTTTAATGGATTATGATTATTTTAAATGTGGATGTGCTACCTTGATATCCTTCACCATATTACTCTGAATGGTTAGTGTTTATGTTTAATGATTGGGGAATGTTAATAACATTAAATATGTTAGTTTAAATATGAATTTATAAGTTGTATATGTTTATCCACATTCATATGAGTAATTAATTGGGCTCATTATGCGATGGGTTGGGATCACTATATCCTCTAGTTGTGTCGGTAGGTCTCCTAAGACAAACTAGTTTTGGTATTTTTACTCATTTATTAATGTTTTTGGCATGAGTCCTTGAAAGAATAATTTTGATGTATGGAATTAGGTATTCCATTATTATGAAACTAGGGATTCATATTCCAAGTCATTATTCGACTAATATAAAATCAATGTTTATGGTTTGTGGAATTAGTTAATCAGTTTTATTCATTCCATATCATGATGATGTTTATATTTGAAGGGCATGTGTTTTTACTTATTCATCATGACTAGTGTTTTTTATAGGATTACTTATGATATATTATTTAACCTTATTAATAATATTATATCACCCTTTTAGTTTTTTTTATAATTCCCTACGATGCGAACAGATTTATTATGAATGAGTTTTACATTTAATATAGTAGTTATGGGAGTCACTAATAAATTTTCTATATTGTATATCATTTCATGTTGTAATTATGATTTTATCTATGTATCGAGTTTTCCAAAACTACTAAACAACCTAGTCCTTTGTTATTCAACAGTATTTTAATCATGAAAATGTAATAAAATAATTCATTGACTTCAGGAAACTATGGTCGACGTGTTACAAAAACAATATCTTTTAACCTGACTTCCCAACAAATACTATTTTGTACATAACCAGATATATTGATATATGGATGCTCAATTTTTAATGACATATCACATTTAAATGAAAACTTGTGGAATACCTTGGGTGATATCCATGGTTCGTAGTGCATGATTTTGATTTTACACCAAACTTATGTTAGGCTCGGAATATTTGTTTCAATGGTGTCGACCAATGTATGGTGAATCATGTTATACCCATGTCTGTACTGTGGATTGATAACATGAAAAACTATTTTTATTGACACATGAACAGAAGTAGGGTAGATTCCTCAGTGGCAATTCTCAATGGAACAATGATTTTCCTTGGTGAAAATCATCTTGTTTCAAGTTATGTTACACTAACCATCTGAGCCAATAATTTTAGAATCATCAGCCAGAAGTGGCTATTTTGGTTATCCTCTAGTTCAATTAAGTGAGGTCAGTAAGGAACCATTCCAGTTATTCTTTTAGGATAATATGTGTAAGAAGTAATTTTTTTTTAATCCTACTCTTAAAGAGTTCAACATGACATTGAAATGTTAGTTCAGTATGGGATCAATCATTTGACCGTGTCAGTAATTGTGTAATGATAATCACTAGAATTCCACATGCATGCATTAATAGATAATTACAATAGTGGGGATATGGTGGATTTTAATTTATCCTATATTTTAGAACCTATTGTGTTGAAATACATTGGCTATAGGTTTTATAAAATATTGTAATTTGATTTGGTATGTAGTCTAACGGGATCGGTTAAGCACCGTCTCAATGTTCAGTTAGGAATATGATTATTAGCTTATGTTTAATGACTAATGTGTCATATGATTAATTGATTCTTATAGGTGTGTTGTGTATTTTAAAAAAACACATTTCTTTTTATAAGAAAAATCAATATCCCAATAGTTCATATAATTTTTATTTTACTTTCCTCAAGTATTCTTGGAGAGGATATTTTTTATAGTGGGGATGACATAATGTCCCATGTTTTTGGACAAGATAAATTCTAAGGGAATTTGAGATTTATTAGTTAGTGGAGGTTATATTCATCAAACTGAGTTTCCAGTGTGAATTAGAGTATTATAAGAATTAAAAGGGTTTTTAGACTTGGATAATGGAACTTAGGGTTCATTATCCATTCCTCCATATTTCTTGTGTGTCAATAATTTAAAAAAAAAATCTGGAAGAATTGGACAGGGTACACGATTTCTCTAAAACTGTGAAACCACTAGAGTAAACTGTGTATCCTGAACTATTGGGTTGTGAGTGTCACATGTTTTTTCTAACCCATTCACGCCATGATTCACGTATCTATGCTAGTTTCAAGACTATTTTATTGAGGTAATTGCACCAATTTTAAATAGTTTCCCAAACCTTGTGCATGAACCATAATAACCCCATCTTTAACTAGTGGCATGAGAATGGTTGCCACAATTTTTATGAAAATAAATTTCCAAACCATGTGCCTCGTTATAGGTTATGAAAATTAATAGATTGAACCTCAATCCTTTTTCTTCATACTCCATTCATTTTCCTCCCACCTATGCACAACACAACCTTTATTGGAGTTTCCATTATCATGTACTCTTATTCAGAGATATACATCATATTTTTTATTTGATTTCTATATGGTGTGATGGATAACCATCAGTAATTCCAAAACTATTACTTATTCCTTTAATTGTTTATATTCTCGCATCTTATACTATCTTGATTCATGATAAATCATCCTATTTTCATGGTGATTGTATGTTTTATAGATTTCTCTAAAAAAGTACAAAAAAAACCTTGATATTGGATTTATGGGCCATTAACGGTATAAGGTAGGTGGTATATATATTTTACCTTAATGTTAATATTGTTTATTAAATAGGAAAATGTTCCTCCCACCAGAATCTTCATCCATTTCATTATAATTTTTAAACAAAATATGTAGAACCTAATGACATAATTTTGTTTCCATTGTGCTTTGATTATAACCATTGGTGGGTTTCCACATCAACTAGAACCATTCATTTAAAATGTGTTACCTTTACACCTTGATCACAATTCTTCAAAATGGAATTTAATCCCCATCATGGGTTTTATTGATTTATCTCAATTATAACCTCTCTGATTAGACCACCTTTGAGTTGTGCTAATTTTTTCTACATGTTTTTTATTAAGTTGTGTAAAATCAATTTTTCCATAATGAAATCCTGTTTTCTAATAAAACCCCTCAATGCGGTGAAATGTATTAGAAACTAGAAATGTAAGTTTATGTGTTATATATGTTTCTTTTGAATGGGTTTCTTCCATGTCCTTTTTGGTTCTTAATTAATTGCATGTAATTTTTACGTGCATGGGCTTTACTACATTATATTGTAAATAAAAGATGGAAATGAACTATATAATTATTTAAATTGATATAGTAGTTGGGAATACCCTCTTTAGTACCCTCTTGATGGGTTACATATTTCCAGGGACATGGTATTGAGAATATTTTATAATTATAATAATTAATTGGTTTTCCCTCTTTATTGGTGGAAGATAAATGACTGAATGATTAAAAAATTTATTTCACCTTGAGAAATACTGAGGGTCCATTTTATGAAACCCTAATTATGTGATTTTGTGATGAAAATTCATTATATGTTGGGCTTGATATGTGTCATATCATGGATGTGATCACCATGTATGTTTCTTACCTCTATATGAGGGATACCGGTTCCCAAGAGAGCACCAATGGAAATGATCGATGGAAAGACGGTTAGAACATTCCACACGTGATAATAAGACCCCATTGATAAATACTATGTATAGTCTCAAAGGCAATGTTTTTTTACTATATTTCATGAGTGATACGTGGGATTTCATTTCATGAATCACCATGGTTAGACTCCATGAGTTTTGGATAATTATTCTGGTATCTATGTGATATATGGGTTCCTTTATAAGGATCAACTATGACGGTCCTAGAACATTTTTTAACTGAATAAAAAATTTTCCTCTTTTAGTTTTATGTACAATGATAATTAAATATATTAATGTGTGAGACATTCAAGAAAAATCACAAGCCTGTGTTTATTACTCCAATGCATTATTTTTATGATGACCCATTAGAACATTATATCCCATATATACAGGTTCACATCAGTTAGAGACATTCCAGATTATGAAGAAGACGGTATGGTCAGCCAGGTGTCCTTGAGGATACTTATCAAACATGGTATCTTTATTTATTTATTTATTTATTTTCATGTAATAATTTTACATTCACACTATTGTTAATTATATATATGAACTGAGTTATAATTTATACATATTTGGTTGTTGAAAACATAGTATATCTCTCACCCTACTCAGGTCACCATTTCACTGAGTTACCCTCGAATATCTTCATGTTCACATGTTTAGGGATTTTTGGTTGTGTTATGAATTGTATGTAGGAGTTAGTATAATTTTATTGGGATATAGAACAAGATTATCATGGAGTTATCCATCATGGAATATTACTTTTCAAAGTTATGCATTAATTTTTTTTTCCTATTTTACTTTTTATTTTTCCATTTTATCATAATATGGACATGCATGCATTTGTATATATATATATATATATATGAAATTTGTATAATTTTATCATATATTATATTATTCTACAACAACATGGTTTCATATTTTATTTATACTTCAACTATTTCTTTTTATTAATATTTTCTTATATACTATTATTATACTATACTAAATAGGGTATATTCTCCCCACTATACCACCATCGGAACCTCAATACAAGTCGGTAGCCTCTAGTACATGGGGAGGCGCATGTGGGGTCATATGGAGTCCAATATCGCTACTGGTTTTGTAGTCATTCTGGCAGGGATGTTACATTGGTAGTTCTTTTTAACCCATGTCATTTTAGTTTAACTCCTCATTAAATCAATTTTTAAATTCACATTAGTAACTAATTTTAAATTATTTTACTATTCATATTGGTCAAACATTATCTAGGATATATTATATAATATAAATTATTCTGAATAAAAATATGTAATCTATATTTCAGAGTTAAATTAATTTATGTGGCATAATCCAATTATAAAACTACCCCCAAAGAGACGACAAAAATATTGGTTTCTAAAGAGAAATTTCGCATAATTATTTAATATTTTTAATATTAAAAAATAATATGAAATTGATCTAAATGACCAATATTGTATTGATAATAATATAATTGAAAAAATTTTACTATATATAATTTTTAAATTAAAATTTAACTTTTTTAATAATTTAAAATGATATGTAGTTTTCAATAAAATTCAATATTGATCACTATTCATCGATAATATTACATTTCCAAAAAAATCACCCCTATATAATTTTGATATGATAATAAAAAAGTTACACAATTTTACTAAATAATGTTTTGGAATGTTTTAATTTTTTAAAATAATTTCTCAAGAAGCAACATAACCATTTTAGTTGAGATGATTGTGTTTATGAAATCAAATATTTTACTTTAAATTTATTTCTATTTTATTTATAATAAATAAAAAAAAAATTTAAAAAAATTATTTATACTTATTAATTTATTTCAGAATAATATCATGGATAAAATGGTTATGTTTAAATATTATTTAAAAAGAGTAATGTGTTTCGTTTGAACAGAGTGTTGCATTAATCATAATTTATCAAAGACGATGAATTTATATGAAAGGATAAAAATTGTAAAGTACAATGGTGTAATAGTAGTGGTTCTAGGAGTCAGATAAACTTTTAAAAATATATTAAATTTTTTTACCTTTGATATGTCAAAAAATATATATGAATTAGAGTAGTAGGAAAATTATCATCATGATTTCCCCTAAGAAGAACCATGCATAAGTGGGGAAGATCACTATTGAAAAAATTAAAAAGTTTAACCAATTTATATTTCAAAAGAGGTAAAGGAAAAGTATAATAAAGTGTAAATAAATTTTATATGTTGTTTTTTATATGATTATAAGATTAGATCACCCATATTGGAGGCAAAAGTTAATGAATGGAGAAGGTTCATGATGAATGAGTGTAGATGCATGTGAAGCAATACAAATAAATAGAATCTATAAATTAAATAAATGTGGAAATTATAGAAATTTGATCTTGTTTTTTGATTCAACGGATCACCAATATATATAAACGATAAGAGGATATAAAATGTATTATTGAGAAAACTTATTTACTTGAAGAATAAATTATTGTCTAGAATACACTATCAATAACGAAATAGTAAGAGAGTAAGGATACATTATATCTAAAAAAATGAAAAAAATCATAAATATCAAAATAATGACATTAGAAATTCCTATAAACAATTAATTTAATATATGGTGGATGATGAAATTTTCATCAATGAAAAATTAAATGTTCTTGATATCAAACACGAAAATATAATAAAAGATAAATCTATGTTTTCAAAATAGGATAAAAATTAAACATTCTACCATAATAAATTCCACTCAAGTATACATTTAAAAATTCCTTCTATAAATTAGAAGTAAAAAATTACGAAAATATATTAATTGATATAATGTATTTTTAAATGAAATGGTTCCATCAAACAAAAATCAATAAATTAGACTAGATATATCTGTATAAGTTGTGTAGGTTAAAATTCAAAAACTATATAATGATGGATGTAGATTGTTTTTTGGAAACCTACTACCAAACCTAATATAGATAGATATGATTATATAGAATGAATATCCTCAAAATAATCTAACCCATTTGATAGAATTTTTTAAAAATAGTAAGTACTCAGTTGAATCTTGTTTATTGTTTAATAAAAACGTTTTTTGTCAATAAAGTTATTAATAATATATTTTAGAATATAAAGTAATATTTTTTTCATAACATTTAAATTTTATAACTTCAAAGGACAGTTATATCATGGAGGTATTTTAGAGATTTTCCATCATTAAAATAATGTGAAAAATAAATTATCTTATATAATTAGTTATGAAATAATTAAAATGTAAATGGTGAATACCATCACTATGGTTATAAGGGTGATAATATGTTATGAAAATCAAATAAATATGTTTCAAAATTATAATAAAAATAGTGACTATAGCAATTTATATTGAAAGATAAGATAGAAATAATAATTATAATTAAGAGTACCGGTCACTATATTATTCATAAGAAGGCAATGGAGAATGAAAAAGTGTTATCCTTCAGTGATAATCCAAAGACATCCAAGAAGAGTGATAAATATAAAGAGTAAAAATAATTTTATTTTAGTATAAAGGGATACTCCATGGTCATAAAACACAATCCTTAGATGTATGTTTTAAAGGAATTGTGACTGAAAAAATGAAAAACATTTCCATGAAAAAAATGATAAGATTTATTTGGTAAAATTTATTTGTATTATTTTATATGTGCAGTAAAATAATCCAAATTTAATATCAATGGTATTAATGCTTATTTTTATAGGTTAATGGGCGAAAGAAGTAACATAAGGAAACTACAAGAATTTTCTACTGAGGAAGTGAATTAAAATATTCCATGTAATGAATTTATATTTAATTAGAGGATACAAATAAATTATTTCTAATGGAATTGAAATGTTTTTTATGGAAGGTGAAATAAGTTTGGGAAAAATCAAAGGATTGTATTAAAATTCATAATAGCCCATGCAAGAAATCATGAATGGTGTTAATATTTCATTATAAAATATATATTCCCTGATGGATAATTTAACTAATAATTCTTTATAACAAGGTAATACTATTAAGAAAAATGTATACATTTTTTCAATGGCTGGATTCTTGATAAATATGATACCCTTTATAAGAGATAATTCAAACACGGAGGTAAAATTGAATGAGAAAACTAGATGAGAGTAAATTTTATTATAGCTTCATACATTGATGAAAAAATGAGTTCACCGTATTTAATAATTTTTTAAATTTATTATTTGACATCCTTTTATGGAATAAAATGTGAATCTTTTTTGTAGGGGGAGTTGAGAAAGAATTTCATTCTACGCAAACTATACAATATATTTGATGAATCCCCATCTTGGTTTTATAACAAACTTTAATATCATTGAGAATAATTTAATAAATGATATAAAAAGATGAATATGAAACAATGTTTTTTCCTTCACGGGGAAAAACTTTAGTTCATCATAAATACATATAGTTTTATGTTTTATGTAAATATGAAATTTCCTAGGTGTGTGAAATATGTCATTGAAGTCATATTTCTTGATAATATCATATACTATATTTTATAATATATTTATAATGATATGGGGAGATTTTTCTACTAAAAATGGAAATATTAATGTTTGGTGATGTTATATGTATTATATGTGATGTTATAAATAATAAAAGTTTTGTACTAATGCTCTAAATCATTTTTTTAAATATATTGTTGGAATTTATATTCAATATATTAATGAAATAATTTTTAATAAAATTTTCAACAACATTACTTAATTAGAGAAAAGATCCCTAAACAACTTACTAATATATAAAGTGTATTAATTTTAGTTGGTAACATATAATTGGTTTTATGGACTTCCGTTATTATAAACCAAATCACCTATTTTTCTTATCAATAAATCACACACATAGAATTTAGTTGGATGGTAGATGAAATAATTGTTAAGAATGAATTGATACCATCAGCTCTCATATATTATTTATTTAATCTCAAAAAGGGGGATAAATTAAAATGAAATGGGATAATTGAATGTGAAATATATAAATATCATTTTCTTCATGGTATTGAAAAAAAATTCAATGTTTTCAATATTGAAACCACTTCATGTTATATTGTAATTATTTTCCATAAGGAATAATTAGATTAAATTCAATTTTGATAATTTCAATATGTATTGATGAATAATGCATTGGATGGAAGTTGGTGTTCCAATGAATATAGATTATAATAATTAAGTTACCAAGAAAATTATCACTCTCTGTTTAATATTTGAGTATTGTAGATATACCTTTAATCATTGATGTTTACTACATCCACCAATGTTAATGAAGAAAATAAACGTAGTGATGCACGAGGTACTGATATTTTAATTTTCCAATTCATCAATTACGGAAATATTGATTAATGGAATGTATTTCTTTTCATTTACATATATACAAAAGTTTTATAGATCCCACACACTTCGACCCATATTTTAAATAGTATTATGAAGTGAAAGTATATTTATAATATATATGGATGAATTTTATGTAATTTTTAAAAAATTATATTGATTTTAGAAAATGTTATTCATACTCTTGATATAGAACTAGGACTATAGAATATATGATAATGGACTTTAATTTGATATGTAGTAATCGATTAGACAAATAAAATGTATTAATATACCCATGAATCCAATCAAACCATTTGATAACATGCCCAAATTAGAGGAGGTTTTTATTAATGAGTGGAATTTATGAAGGCATTGAGAGCTTGGGCATGTTGGAAATGTTTTTTAGAGTGTTGTAATTGGAAAAACAGAGACTATACATTTGGGGAGACAAGATAGATTTTCCATAGAATGAGGTTAGTACCATGAAATTTCAATGATATATATTATCACACCTAAAATAATAAACTAGTGGTGGGTATGATATGTAGTCAAATGTGGGACAAATATCTAGATACACTATTAATCATTGTAATCACATGGAGGATCAATCTATTTTAATGGAAAATCCTTCTATCTTCAACAATATTATAGGATGTTTTACAATGAAAAAATATACTATTTGAATTAATGGAATATATTGAGCATTGTTAATATTGAAACACATAACAATTTTGAGCCAAGTGATATAATCATTCCCAATCAAAATGAATCATGCATCCTAAAAACACGAGAACTATAGAAGTTAAATATACTGTGAGATTCATGAAAATATCTCCAAAATATTTTTTTTAAATATGGATATATTTAAATGATTCTTACAGATTCTTTGACGATTATATATCCATATTATTTAGTCTAAGTCGTTATTCATGCTACTATATTGATGTGGAGTTAAGATGAATATTATATAAAGATATAATGATGATCATCATTATAAAGATAATAGTACATGATTTTTGTGTTATATCTATTTTTGGATGATGGAAATAACCCTTGGATTCTATAGGAATAATTTCTCATCAATATACAAGTCATTATGGAGAAATATTTACAAGATTAAGATTTTTTTAATTTTTATATTCATATAATATTTTATTTACAATACATAGAGTATGATAATGAAAAATAGACCATGACAAGAAAATATATTTCAAGCTTATTTATTTCATACGCATACTTCAAAAACTACACTTAATCCAATTTATAGAATATTCCCAACAAATGAAAAGACACCAAAAAATAGTTGCATTATTTTATTGAAATAAAAAAATATCATAAATTAAATGATTTAAATGAAAAAGATATTAGAATAATATGCCAACATTGGAAGAGAAGCCTCATGGAGAAAAGAAGATGCGTCAGAAAAACATAGGGAACACACCTTCTTTATAAACACAACTAATACCCCCTTCTTTTGGTCAGTATTTCCAAAACACCATTTCAAACCTAAAATGACATCATTTTGATCATATTTGATAGTCTTTTGAATGAAAATATTGGTATGAATTTGTGAAAATGGCATCCACCAATTCTATAGTATGTAATTATTAAAATTTAATCGTTTTCTTCTTCTAATAATCTCTCAAACAATGATATTGAGTATCAATGTGTTTTATTCTTCCATGATGCCCTAAATTTTTGTCTAGTTCAATAAATAACTTATTATTATCATATATGACTATAGATATATCATGTGGATGCTTCAGATGCTTTAGCATATTTCTGAACCAAATTCCATGACAAATAGTGGATGATGTTGCCTAGTACTCTACTTTACATGTGGATCGAGAAACCACACTATGATTCCTTGACATCCATGTGAAAGATGTTATTCCGAGAAACAATACACACCCATTAGAACTTTTTTTTAATCCTGCTCACCTCCCCAATCACTATATGAGTATCCATATAATATTTTTTCATCAATGTATGGATAGAATGTACCAAACTCTACTATTCCTTTGATTTACCTGATTATTTTTTTGGGAAAAGTAAATGTTATTCTTTTAGATCCTCTATATACCTACTTAGAAGCCCATAACTGTTGAAAATATTTGGCCTTTTTATTGTGAGGTACCTTAGGATTACAATCAGACTCTTAAAAAAATTTGAGTTAACGCATCTCACTTTTCTGTATTTTTTCAGTTTTTAGCCCATTGTTACATGAGTTTTTGTTGTGTCACAAATGGCCAGTTTAAAATTTTCATTAAATTATTTGGATCAAATATTATTAGACATATAGATTCTTCCATGCTATTTCTATAAATTTATGCCCATGAAAAAGATAGGATACCTATGTTGTTCATATAGAAATCCTTAAACATGGTCTTTTCGAATTCATCGAACATTAATCGAATTCTCCATGTAAACAAAAAATCATTAATATACAGGCATGATATAATAATACCACCATGATAATTATTCTTTATGTAAGTTTCATTATCATATAAACACTGGGTGAAGTTTTTTCTAGATGAAAATTGGTGATGCGTTCATTCCATGCATGTTGAGCTTTCTTCAACCTAGAGAGATATTTCTTTAGTGAATACACCTTGAATTCTTACTCTTGCATAATCAATTATTAGGGTTAGTAAACATAGACCTATTATTATATAGTTCTATTCATGAATATATATTTCACATTCAGTTGGTATATCATCCAATTGTGAAAGAAAAATGAGAGATACTCATCCTCAAAGTGTCAAGGTGAGCAACAAGAGTGAATAATTCTTCATTGTCCAGCCAGTAATTATATTTTCACCCCCTTTCAATGAGACTTTCCTTATAGAAATCAATCTCTACATAATCATTTAACATTATCTTCTACACACATTTACAATAATGGTTTTATGTATTTTAGGAACTGTAGTCATCTCCCAAGTTACGTTCTTCTCTATGACATGGTTTTCTTCTTTCATAGAGATTTTCTATCATTCTTGCATTATGGATTCATGAAATATTAGAGGCTCAGGATCTGTATATATGTTGAAAATATTCATCTCTTCAGTTTTATCATATAAGTGTCTTAATCTATTCATTTTTATAGATTCCAAGGGTGATGTTGAGTTGGTTGAATTTTTACTCTTGGGACTATTTTTAGGAGTGATGAAATGTACTCTTGGGACTATTTTTACTCTTGTGTTTTAGGTGTTTTCTCCTGATGATCATTCCTTTCTTTAGGATAATATATTTCTATTAGTTTTTTTTTCTATTATTCATCATTCCATTTCCAAGCTTCTTTATCACTAAAGATCACTTCTCTACTCAACAATACATTATTATTATGTGGATTTTAGAACTTGTAGCCTTTAGATTCCTCACTATAGCAGATGAATATGCACCTTTTCCCACAATCATCAAGAGTAGTTTATCTTTTTTTAGATCATGAGAATATGTGACACGAAAAATGATTCTCAGGTGTTCCATGCTCGGTTTATAGCTACTCCATGCCTCTTGTTGTGTCAAATGCTCTTGGTTTTTCCGATTGAGTTGGTAGGCAGCACATGCATCTTATTCTGGCTAAAATCTTTTTGGTAGGCCATTCTATTTCCGCAAGTTTTTCCTCATGTCCTAGATGGTGTAGTTATTTCGTTCTGTAACACCATTATGAGGTGGCATGTAACATGCATTATACAAAAACATGATTCCTTTTTTTCATGCAAAAATCAAGAAAATCATTTGAGGTGTATTCTCATCCTTTGTAAGATAATAGAACATTAATTTTGTGACAACATTATATTTCAATATGGGATTCGAAAAAAATTTATACATATAAATTAGAATAAATTTCATTGATGAAATATAACCAATGAATTCTATTGAAATCATCAATGAGGTTAATAAAGTAGTTATTACCTATAAGTGACCGTGTTTGAAGTGGTCTGCAAATATCAGTGTAAACCAATTGAATTTTTTCTATTTATATTCTGGAAACATCACATGGGAAGGATATCCTTTGATAAATGAGTGTAAAAACCTCACATACATGTCCTGGAACATCAATCACCATCAAGACATACACCATGGTAGATGATGATAAAATTTTAATCCCTATAAAATATAGATGCCTGAATCATAGATTCCATCTCCATGACTCAATATTCATGAGTCAAAAGATACACTCCTCAACCTTTTTATTAATATGATGTGAAAAAATGTGATTCTTCTCCATTTTGGAATGAGCAAGAAGTCTCATGTGTTCATCTCTTATAGAAAAAGAAGAGTTCTCCATGTGTACGACATTCCCATTCCCAAGGATTTGGCTAATAAAGATGATATTATTTTTCATTTTTGGTATGTAATACACATTAGAGATGTAATTTGACTCAAAATTATTATTATGTATTTTGATATTACCTTTTCCTATTATGGGTAACATTTATGAGTCACCAAATCTTATGTCACCACAAAATTCATCTATGAGAAACTCATACAATTTCTTTTACCACTCATATGCTTACTAGAACCCAAGTTGAGATACCACACATATTGATATTCACATGGCTTTTCTTGTCTGAGGAGGAGTGTGGTGACCTCTTCTTCATTGTGAGATGGTTTAGCATAGTTAGATCATTCTTCATGATTTATTTTTATCGAACACTCAGAATCATAATGGAAAAATGTCATATAATTGTGACATTGAACATTCATTTTGTTTCCTTGAGTGTGAGAAAATCAGCCTCCCCTATTTCATCTTCCATCATAGCTGGTAATTGATATTTCTTTTTTTTATGTACTTGATGATACCCATGACCTATACCTCTTGAACGATTACTAGTGACATAACTTCCTCTTTGTGTATGACCATTCCTTTGTTCTTGTACAGTAAACTATGACTCTAATTCATTCTCTATCATTTAACCTACATTATTTTGCATTCACTACTGATTCACTTGAAATTATCCCATCAATTCATCAATAGAATGTTTTTCCATGTCTTTTTTTTCTTCGACTACCACTACCACATTCTCAAACATGGATGCGAGAGAGCAAAGTGCTTTTTCAATGACACAAATCTCATCAAAGTTTTCACTATATCTTTTTAAATTGTTATCAATGATAATTAAACATGAGAAGTAATCAAAGATAATCTTATCTTCCTTCAAGTTCATCGCTTCTAACTCCTGTCTTACTATTTGAAGATGAACACACTTCACATGATCAACACCCTTGAATATTGTTCCAATGGAATCCAAATATTTATTCCTTGATGTTTCTTTGACAATAATTTAAATATCTAATTCACCCAACCATTGATAGAATCGTAATAACAACTTTTTTTCTTTCTTAATTTGATTTTTGAGAGAATTCGTTTTTTAATTTGTTATGGAATATTACTCATCCATAGTGGGTACTATATAACCATTTAAGATGATATACCATAACTCTTGTGACCTAAAAAACGCCTTCATTTTCGTGAACCACCTTTCATAATTATCCTTAGATAACTTAGGAACTTGCAGATAAATTGTGGTGGCCTTCATTGAAAATTGAAGGATGCCTTGGTTTTGGCCTCTGATATCAGTTTCATGATTATAAAATCCAATAAATATGAGAATGAAAATAGAAAACCATGATAAAATAGTTTTCAAGATTTTCTATTTCACACACAAACTCCACAGACTATAGTTACCCCAAATTATAGACCATTCCCATCAAATGAAAAAATTAAAAAAACCATAGTATTAATTGGTGAAAAAATAATAAATGAATTAAAGTAAATTAAATTGATATTTAAAATATACAAGTGTATGAGAAAATGAGCCACGTGGAAAAAATAATCCATATGGGAAAAACATCAAGAACACTCATGCTTTGTAATGATGACAAATTCCTCCGTTTTTTGGTTTTTATTTCCAAAATATACATAATTATCCTTATAAAATGATTTTATCATTGAATATATTATAGATGATTGAGAATGAGATATTTCCTATTTGATGTATGAAATCACCACCTTGACTATAATTTTCTTCCTACCTAAGCATACATTGAATCATATTCAAATATATTTCTTGAATGATTTTAAATCATACATTCATGATTAAATTTTTAGTATTATGAATATTATAAAAGAAAAAAATGGTTTAATTTGATGGAAACTTAATCATAATATTAATTGATGGATTTATGGAGTTTTAATATCTTCCATTTATAGGAACTACCACATTTTAATGTCATGAGTATAATTACGAAAAATCGAATAAAAAATATATATAGTGAAGTAATTAATTAGTATGTGAAATAAAACTATAGTTTTGTACATATTATAAAATTTAATAAAGAATAATAAGAATATGGTTAGTGATTTGATGTTTCCAAATGTTATAATATTTGAGTATTGAAGTAATAGTGAACCAAAACATCTTGAAAATGGACTTTTCAAATGAATTAAGTAAATAGAAAGAAGTGAATCAATATAGAAACTAGGTTGTGGATCCATGAGTCTTAAATAAAGAGAGTGAGGGATAGGAAATTTCATATAAATAAATACACATGTTTTTTCATGAAGTAGATGAAAAAGATAAACAAGATAAGTGTTGCTAGTTTTTCATACTTCTTATTATATATAAGATGAGAATATTTGAGAGATACTCCATAAAATATTCATATGTGGTAGATTTATAATCATGTTTTAGGAAATGAAGAAGATTTTTTTAGTTGAGGACAGAGATACAATATATATTATTGAATATTTATTTTATCTAAAAAATTTCTTCTTTCTTCAGGAACTTGAATTACTATTTTCCTTTAAAAGAGGAATGTAAAGTTTATTAGTTTTTATAGTTATTCAAAAAATGGATAATTATTCTAATGAAATACACTTATCTATGATTCTTGTAGGAATAAGAATGATGTTTGTGTGTGTGATAACAACCATGATTGAACTTGTTACTCTAAAACTTCTAATGTGATGCAATACATTCCATTTCATCAAAAAACATTCTTCCAAGGTAATTGTTAGAGTTTCTAGACTATTGTAGTTTCTTCTAGATTATGTTTTCAGCTTTATATATATCTCGAGAGTAAAATCAGGATATACGTGGTGGATTATTTTTCCAATGTTACTAGCGAGGATTATTTTT
This sequence comes from Viscum album, assembly GCA_963277665.1. NCBI lineage: Eukaryota > Viridiplantae > Streptophyta > Magnoliopsida > Santalales > Viscaceae > Viscum > Viscum album. The sequence goes on from OY728156.1 coordinate 1,852,959,236, forward strand.
TAGTGATATATAATATTTTATTAAATTTTGTGATTTCATATATTTTATTAGATATTGGTTATTCTCACACATTAATAAAAATCCAAAATTTATATCTGATGTATTTTAATTCTTAGATGTCTTTGTAGTTTATGATCCATGACACTCTTCTAGGGAAATATATATAATTGAGTAAAATGTTACATCATTTTTATATTTGAAAACATCAGTCGAAATATCCTTGATATCCTTACTTCAAATATGATGGATTTTAATATAATTTTAGCTCTATACAGGTACCAGTGGAAACATCATTTCTGGTGGAATGTTCTCTTCCTTCTGTATGGAATGAGTTTTGGAATGGGTTTCTCACATCCTAGTATTACAGGGCATTTTATAATATTCTAGTTTTTCCAATCCCAGTAAAAAAATGGAAACATTATGTCTATTCAACATCACAAAATAAAAAGTTTTTATTTAAATATATGAATAAAGGATTTTAATAGGAATATACTGGATGATCCAATAAATAAATTACATTAACTACAATCAAATGTTTCTCTTTTTTCTTTCTTTTTCTATATTATTCTATTTTTAGAGATTTAAAATTCCAAGTATTTATAGAATAAAATGATGAATATAATGGGACATCTAAATCTATTAAAACATACATCATGGAATGTTGTGTAGTAGAGGCTATAAAGTAAAAGGATATTCCTTATATGGTATATTTCATTCCTTACATATCCCCTGATGTTTTTTGTGGATAACTCCAAAATAAAAATTGATTTTCTCAATAGAACTGCTTCTTGGATCAAATCTAATTTTTCTTACATCATATTGTATACCATCTAATGAGATAAAGGTATGAATAATATTTTATTAATATCTCAAGGATATGTTCATTATCAGAATGAGTAACTATCATTATGTTTTCATAATCCTTTTCTACTTAAATGTTATAGGAGTGTATGAATGCATGTATAATTTAATTGGATAAACTAGATGATTATTATGAACTAAAATATATAATTTATAATTGATAAATTAATCAAGTAACTAAATTTATTTATTATATTTTATTGATGTTATTTTTTTAGTATGCATCTTCCTCATGTGAGAAATTATTATATTTATATGAAATTAATTTGAATCTAAATACCCAATATAAGTACATAGTCATTAAATTTCAGTTAAATAATGTCCTTATATTGTTCATGTATTTAATGAACATGATATGTCATATATTTTTATACTCAACTCTGGATGTATTTTTGAATTATGTAAATTCATACCAATAAACTCAATATGATCATGGTGTACATCATGATTTTACGATGTAAATATTTTTATATAACCCATACTATGTCAATATATGAAATTATATTTTTTGGTTAAATAATATTAAATCCTTGGGAATGATCTTATTGATGATGGAATTTTAGTTGACAATATAAAAGTCTTGGAGGTTATGTATTGGAGTTTTCCTTTTAATATCATTGAAATAAATTTTTTTGGAACTCATATATGATTATTGTTTCATCATCAATGACTTTTCGATGTTATATTTTTTTATGATAGACATGTAATAGAATTGATTAGAATTTATAAGGTCTGATTACCATGTAAAATTACATAAATAATATAATAAAATCATTAGTGGTAACTCTCTATTTATTATATATCAAATAGTTGAAGGGTTAAAGGATCATTAAGATTCATCATTAGTGTTTCTAGGTAGTGTACTCATATAGTATTAGTGTACTGTGAATTATTTCTTATGAAAACTCTTATGGAATGAATATAACTATTTTCTCCAATTACTGGTGTATTTTTAGAGAATCATCAATTTTTCGGAGATTTATGGATTACATAATAAACCATTCAAATAGTCTTTTCTCAACATAATATATATTTGATAAGAGCATTAGCTTATTTTATGACCCCAATACTTTGATTCCAATATCTATATAGCCACGATAAGGATCTTTGGTAGGAGACTCTCTTAATAAGAAATCCAAATTTTAATAACCTCTAATTTCAATTGTGAATTTTTCTTCTTAATAAATATAACATATTTAATAATATGGAATCACATAAAACACATAGACCATAGAATTAAAAAACCAACCCTTCTTTACTACATTAATTTTCAACGTTACAAATGAAGAATTAATATAGCAGATAGAATGTTAAATGTTACAATGGTATAAAAAAATAAATATATAAAGGATGTGATATATAAAAATACACCTCTTTATAGACACTTAAAAATAACAAAACCATGAAATATTTATGAAAATAAACAACAACATTGGGAATTTGATTAATAATTTTTAAAATGTGTATGAAAATTTGAAGAAACTATGATAATATTATAAAATGGAAATAATATGTACATATAGAATGTTTTATAATATTATATTAATTGGAACAATATTATATTTTTTTATAGTAACCTTACAATTTGACTATTATTCCAATTTTTGGAATTATAAAATAACAAATAGAATCAAATAATGATTTTTAAATAATATTTATTATAAATAAATGAATTTAATATAAATATTATAGCCCCATAATAAAATTATAATAATTAAGTAAAAAATATTATAGGTTTATATTTTTAGATAAGTGTATCTTAACATATACCAATTAGTCTAGATGTGGTGGCATGAGTTGGTCGAGGTTTGGAGCATGGTCATGAGGTCATTTCCCTTGATTAGGTTTAATCCAAATTTACTTGCAGCATTGTGTTCAACACATATGGTTATACCAAAAATAATGAATTTTATCTTATATCATAAATTTTTAAAAAATTATATTAATATCTTAGAATTAAAATTACATTTTTGGTGAAGCTATTTTAAAAAATTTATTCCATTTTTTTTAAGAAATAAAAAATTTCATAAAGTTACTTATTGATAATTTAATAAATAACATGAGTTTTTAAATGATTAGTAATAAAAAAAATTTATATAACACTAGATTGAATACATATTAATAATATTATAATGACTTAATAAGTGTATTTATGGTTATTTCATCCTAAAATAAATATAATAAGATATATAAATAATTTAAAAAACTAACCTAATTTTGAAACCTAAAAAATAATTTCTAAATCTATAAAGGGTTTGAGTATATCATTAAAATATATTTTTCTTTTTTATCCAATATGTTTGTTTGTAAAAATTAAAAAATTTAGTGCTTAAATAGTTTTAAACCCCTAAACACATGTATTTGTTTTATAAATACCACTCATATTTTCAAAAAATTCTACTCTAAAAGGTTTTGGACTTTAATTAATTATTTTATATATTATTTTAACCAAAAATACCCCTCCTAATCAAGTATAAATACCATAATCACCACATAAAAAATTTAGTTATCAAGGATATTTTAAAAAAATCCTAGATCCCAATAAAAATGCCCCTATGATAAATTGTGAAATTATAGTTACATCCAAAACTATCAAAATATGGTTTCAGTTCTACAAAAAATACATAAAAATGTATTCTAATGTACCACCATGATCTTTTTTATTTAATTTTTAATTTATATGCATCTAGTCTGATACCAGTTTTTATCATTACAATGGATTTTAATAAAATATACATAAAATCATAATTATATTGTTATATTTTTATATATTATAAATATTGGAATGTATTCATAATATATATTCTCTCCCTCCATATCCTTTTGATATTTACAATTAATGATCCATTTTATACGACAACCAAGATACTATAAATTTGTTAATTATCAACACCTAAATGGTTGGTTATTATAAATTTTATATGTTGTTTTAATATTTAATTATATATAATTTTATACCTATATAGTTATTTTTATAATTTATTAATAAAAATGAATCAAACAAGTGAAAGAAAACCAAAATGAGATCAAAAATTTCAATATGTGATCAACCATTTCATATTTTTAAACAATAACCAATAAAATATATTTATTATAACTTACCATGATAAAAATAAATAAATTTAATTAAATTTTTGATACATTTTTAATATCCTTTTTTTAAATAGTGGAAGTGAAAATGTGACAAAACAAAAACAAGACCAAGGGTAAATGTATTTTCATTCGAATATGAGATATTTGGGTTATGTATCTTCTTATTAATATAAAATTTTATATAATTAGTTTTTTCTCTCATTATAAATTCTCCATTTGTATTTCAAATTCATTTCTATATTTATAAACATACTATCCATATTCTAACATTAATTAATAAATTCTTCTTATGTTACCATGATTGTAAGGGGGTAATCAAAATAAACTCTATCAATTAGATGTATCTTATCTTCCTCTATGTTTTCCACATATTCATCTAAAGTATCTTCTCAATGTCATTCATATATATTTCAATTTTTTCTAATAGGTATATTAATAGTTTTATTTCATTGAGATGAGAATATACATAAGATTTAGTGATTTTTTATTAATGGGTTATTATCCAATCATATCTTTAATTATTATATTTTTTATTATTCTTCTCTTTATTTAATATGATATTTTCATTTTAAATGAAAAATCATTAGTATCCAAAATAAGTTTTCCCATATCTACTTTTACACGTCCATGTTAATTCATTGTCTTCTACTTTTTGACATCACTTTGAAACCCATTAACTTATCATTAGTTTATTTCATATTTTTTATTTATAAATGTTTCTTCTCTCCCTCAAATTCATGATTATGCGGATATTATGATGTTTTCAATGGTATTAGAGTTATATTTCCAACTAATAAATTAGGTTCCATACTATATGTTAGGAGATTATTATTGATGGTAATGGTTCTATAATTTTTCACATTTATTCTTCCATGATTTTTAAAGATATTTTACTCTATGGAAAGTTTAAATAATTGAACAAAATATTTATGTGGGAAATTTCCATATTATTAATGAATGTTAATTATTATATACAGTAAAAATTCCATTCCATTCACAAATTTTTTCTATATACATATAATCATGATCATATACTTATGATATACTTATTATTATGCTCATCGATGTAAGCATAATTGGTTATGTATCATGTCATTACCAAATTTACTTCCATTAAGGGGCTCACAGTACACTATTTTTTTTTTGATTTATGTACCAATTTTAATACATATATGTCAATGTGTATGAAATATAATTAGTAGACAATGGTAAAATATTTAAATAAATTTTTATTATTTATTTATCCATTCATTATGAAAAAAATATTAAAAATAAAAAAAACATATCAATTTTGAGTGTTTTATAAATATTTTTATAGAAATTTAATAGAATATCTAAATTATTTTTTAATGATATGATTCACTACCCATATATATAAGTATATATAAATGATGAAATAATGGATACTAATGTATCTAATTGAAATATTTTATATTTAACATGCATCACCAATTTTGGAATGATATAGACTCCAAATTTTTAATCCACTATTGGATCCTTATTAAAAAATAATTAATGGTGCGAATATCCATGAATGTTGGTAAAAAAAATCAATCCTTACACCATGACCAAAAAATACCCATGGATCCTACTAGATTGAGGGAGGGATACATATAGAAATATAATTACTATATGTTGTAAATCCAAGATTATAATAAATTTATTATAATATATATAAAAATTTTCTCTGGTTTGGTATTAAAGGAAAGGTCACGAGTTTAGACTCCAAATGAATATCATGAAAATAAGAATGTGAAGCCCTAATGTTCTATTGTTAAAATACTCTGACTCCCTCTATGAGTGTGCAAGTGGGAATTGATATTAATGTAATTCATGACTATAATTCGATGGTTATCTAATGTATCGAGTCATATTGAGAAACTAATTGACCATGTTAGAAAGACTGATCATTTATTGCCCATGAAGAAAATTTCTTCTTTGAAAAACCTATGGTGTTATATAACATGTATATCATAAGGATTCATGGCTAATTGATATGTTTAATTTATCAAAATAATCCATGTTTTACTTCTCAGTTATGGTAAGGTTTCTACTGGTCACATAATACATATATAAATATGAGTACAATATATCTCCCATAGACTAATGGAATGTTCTATAAGACGATTGGTATTAATTTTGATTTTCTACATATATACATCTATAATAAAATTTGAGAATGAATGATGCACCATTTAACTATAGATTTCGACAACAATAATATACCATAATTATCAATTTAGATGTATCTAATTGTGGTTTTCCGTGGAAGGTAATTATGTTCTTGTTTTATTGGAAAAAGATTGTACAATCATTTTTTTGGTTTGAAAAATATCATTTTGGAGAAAATATATTTTTTCAAATAAATTAAAAAATGAGTAATAATAACATAGAGTTAAAGAAATATTCTATTGATCATAAATAATTACATATATAATTAAGGATTGACTATCATGTTTTCAATGTATTTTTTGAGTAAAAGTTCATAGATAGATGGGAATGATTAGAAAAATAATTCCTCCTTTTATTTGACCATTTGAGATCATGAAATGTGTTAGAGAAAAAACAATATTTTTTATTTACCTCCCTAATTCATTTATCAAAATAGATTATTTTATTTATCATAGTTGAAGACATATGTAAATAATATTACTCATGTGTTGTATTTTGATGATATTACGATATAAGTTAATATTTATTGTTATAATATATTAGTTTGAAATTTTTTGTGGAGATATATGGTATTGTGAAGGAATATTCTTTTATTCCATGTGTAGGGTGGGGACATGGAAGACATCAATAAAAATATCTCGGGAGAGTTTCTAAAATGAAGTATCATTTGGTTGTATTATTTCATTTTATAGCCCATGAAGACCTTCTGAGTTTGAGAAGCAATATGTTGGGGAGTTTTTAATATATCACATCATCTCATGTTAGTATTCATTATTAATTTTATTATTTACTATAAAAATTTGTTTAAAATGAGTTTTCAACTATATTAGTGAATTTTAAAGGGAATTAGAATGTAACAAATAATGTTATATTGTAACATGAGACACAGTAACTACAATGTGCTAGGGTACTAGGTACCCTAGGGTATTTGGTTTGGATTATATGGATCCTTGATTTGAAACAGGGTACCAAATGACCTTTTACAATATTTATACTAGAAATCATATGGTCATTTAAGATTGTTGAATTGATAACATCACGTTATTGATAAAACAATATTTAAACAATTACTACCATAATTTGAGTTCATAACTAGTAGTAACATTAATAATGTGATTTTATTCTATAAATTCATTATCTAAAGTACTTATATCTTTCAATGTAGATCAATATCTATTCCATGTTCCCATTGGGTGTTTTCTTTAACAAAAAAACCATGTAATCCTTATTCTAACTTTATTCATATAATATTTTTAGAAATAAAATCAATCTTTTTTTTTACTTTTCCAGGTTTCAAATATCATTCTTCATTATTTCAACATTTTTTCAATATACAGTGGAAGAAGATAGTTTTTTATAGTCTAAAGGTATGACACACCATTGAATCCAATTTTCCATTTTATTTTATGGAAAAGAGATAATTACATTATTCTAGATATTCCATGTTTGTTAATTTCTTTATGGTATTTCAATATTTTCATTTTTAAATTTAAATAATTGAATTGTTCTACTATTAGGCAATTAAATCCTTGTCACATAAATGTTTTCATAGTGTATTATCGTAGGATTCAATTACATAATTCATAAATTCCATGTTTGTTTTTTGATTCTTTCTACACATATATGTATATTTAATTACTGTCTTCCCAATGTTGGTGGAAGGCAATGGGTTTTATTAAAAAAAAATTAATTAGGTACTCAGGTCTTTGGTGAATATGTTTTTGACATAGAATTCTACGATAAAATAAAAAACCAGTAATCCAAAACCCTAAGACACATTAACATATACTTTTTTCATGGTATGAGAAATTTAGTATCTATACTCTTCTTTACTAGTTCCCCTTCAATTGAACTATAATGTGAAATAATTTATTTGTCATGAATATTTCATGTAATTTATAACCATTTCCTCAGTTTCCATTATTAGTTACAAATAAGGAAAGCCTTAAAATTGAACCACATTCCAGCCATTGGATTTTTACCAACCTAATTATTTTGGGGACACTGCCCACGGGATTTTAGTCCCTTTGTTTTTATTTTTGAGAAACATGATAAAAAAATGACATTCCCAAACATCACAATATCTGAAATTATTACACAATCATATATTTTTAGGATTCATTAAGTTTATATCCTTTCATTCCCCTAATTTATTTAATAAATCATTTCAACTTATGTTTCCCCCATTATAGTATGAAAATAATTATCACACTATTTCTATATCTCATTGTCAATATCCAATTAACTGCTCACTATTTTAAATTGATCAATAAAAAATTCTCCCAAATTATGTATTATAATTTCCTTACTTCCCATTTATTTATACTTTTTGAATAGTAATTTAAGTTATATGTTATTTAAAATTTACTCAAAATGGAATTTGGGGTAGAATCACCAAAAAAAATTCTATAATTTTGGTATGTGTCATTAATTTATGGTTTTTTCATGATATCCAAGGGGTTCCATTTTATTTATTCATACATCATAATTAATTTTAAAAAATCAACATTATCCTTAATAAATTGATATTAAATACACATAAACACTGATTTTATGATGTAGAATTAGATTATTTGAATAATTGATCACACATTGGATTTATCATCCAAACACAACATATTTTTGACATGTACTCTCAAATAATCCCATAAAAATTTCATCATATTCATTAGAGTATTACATTTTGGTCAAAAAACATTACAATTTTTTTAAGAGTAATGGAATTTTGATTCATATATTTTCATTCCACATATCATTCATCAATAAATAATGTTCCTCTAGAAGTAAAATTTCTATCTCTAACAAAATTATCCTTTCAATATTTATAAAACAATGAATATAAATAAGTTAAAAAATATGATTCCATAATACATAATCAATAGTTTCTTTCTTAAATCACATGATCTATTTTACTGTAATAATAATTTTTAATATTTTATTGCATTATAATACTGTGATTAATGATAAAATCAAAGCAATATCAGTTATATAAATGGTCTAATATAAAAATTTCTCAATAATCATTTTTAAATCTATTTAATGCAGAAAATTTGAGTAACTTTCCACATAAAATTTAATCCAAGTAGAAACCAGAGTAGATACATCCATTGGTTGTTGCATTTCAAACAACTTAACAACAAAAATTCATGACATTATTGTTATGGTAAAGCTAAATATTTTTCATGCATTACATATAATCCCATGGAATGTTAGAAATATCTATTGAATGAAATTTTAAAAATTGATGGACCCCAGAACACCCTAAGAGGTGAGGGTTAAATTAGAGTGTCAATGTTTTCTTCTAAACAGATGGATCTCATACCCAAATTGGTAGGGACCTATTAAACATGTCTGATGAGAAAGTGCATAAAACAAACCATCATAATTTAAGTAAGGACACATCAATTTTACTTTGTTACCCACTAAGAGATACGTCCAAGGAGCATACAAAAATATGTTGTCAGTTATTCCAAAGTCCAATAATCATTATTTTTTTGGGAATATGATATTTTTGTAGAGTCACTCTATGCCAGATGAAATTCCATTACTTGGTTTCTGGGATTCCACAAAGCCTCATTTTGGATCACTTTCATTGACTCACTATTGCTCACCACTTTGGGAAGAATCTGAACTCAATTTATCTACTTGATGTTCACTTCAACGTGTTGGAATTAAATCATTCATCCTTAATTATAGATATATGATTTTTTGAAGTAATGATTTCACCTTGAGATATAATCTACCTTTCCACGTACTGTTCATTCCCAAACATGTCCTCCGAAAACAAGCCTTCTTCCTCAGAGTAATGGAGTACTATGTGTACCACCTCCACGTATGAACTCCCCATACCGCCTCTGAAATAACTGACCATGTACTGCCTTCACAAAACAAATTCACAAACATCCTTAGATTCTACTCTCATGTACCACCTTCCTTTGCATACTTCCTTTCTCTGTGTACTGCCACACTTCCTCTGTGAACAACGAGAGAACCACATGCCATGTTCTTAATACATGTACAATCTATGCTCCGTATACCACCTCCTTTAGATTATGTATTCTTCATAGAAATATTTCACCTCTACTAGCCACTTCTCCTCTCACAGAATCCTCCCAATGAACCTCTTATCTCTTGAGATATTATTATCCCGTGAACCATTCCAGTCTTCACTGAACTCCTCTCATATTTTATTAATCTCAGTCATGATCTTTAATGAAGGGATTAGTTATTCTTATATAGTAATATAGATTCATATAATCAGCTAAATTGAGATTTACCAAATCATCTATATGGGAGCACCATTACTGTGTATCGTGCATCTCCCACAAAACAATTACAAACACGGTCCATGTACCACCATTCTCCCTAAACGGTGGAAAAAATCACCTCTTAGTTTTTTCAAACAACAATGTTCACAGCTTCTCGAAACTCCACCACGATTTTGTGAACTCCATGCCATCCCATAGACCATTTTCCTTATGAAAACCACATGCCTTACTACGAACCTCATTCACTCCATGAATTATTCCACTTACGCTGTCAATATACTATTCCTACTTCATGGTTCATGGTTCTTCATTACACATACCAAATTTCCAGATCTGTGAACTTTTCCTAGAACATGGTTTTCAATTATCCATTTTTTTTTCTGAAAGTCTTCCTTTTCCTAAAAACATACATCATATTTAGAGGCCCAAAAATTTGGAAAACACTAAGAAACTAGTCCACCTTCAACTCTAATTTTAGAAATAATCATAAGACCATATTCCATGAAAACTTCTTGATCAATCAAATTTGGATTGAAAAAAACCCAAACCATACTCTATTTTCAGTAGATAACAACCTTGGTTCCAATAATCTCCCCATTTGGGTTTGATGGAAATCTGTAGATAAATTCAATAAAGAACCAACAATAATCAAAACCTGATATTTAAGAAACAACTCAGCCAACAACACTCTTACTCTATGTGATAAATTATCACTTTAGAAAACAATATGGTAAACAAATATTAGATAATCATGTTTTTGAATTCCTTAAAGATTTCCAAGTAAGCTTCAATAGTTTTCTCATAACACCAAATTTATTTTTTTCATTCTCATTATCCCCCATTGTAACTCAGTAAACAAAATAACATATAAAAAAAATTTAAGTCATTGAATTTCTCTAGTAATCATAAAGACATATCAGGTAAAAATTTTATTCTCCTCTTTTATCCACTATCCAATATCCATAATGTTGAATTTATCCATTCTACCCCTTTGGTAATAAACCCAAAGAAACAAATTTGGTCTTGTAAAGCTTAAATAGTACCCCCCGGATCGTATCTCCCCATGAACTTACAACACTTTTAAATAACATATTAAAATAGTTAATTCAACTAGGGAGAGTGGAAGATTTATAACCTTTTTATGCAATGGGAGGTGGTTGAACACTGAGGTTCAATCGAAGCTTCTTGATCACATGTGATGACAATGGCTTATTCAGTATGTCAGCCACTTGATCATTAGTTCTAACATAATCCATTATAAACATATCTTAATCAACTTTATCCTGGATGAATTGATATCTAATTTCAATGTGTTTAATATGATAATACTGAATAGGATTATTCATATAATCAATTAAACTATTTTTATCATTATGAATCACCATTGATGGTTTCACCTCAGGATCAATATTAGTTAGTCGTTGATTTATCCATAGTATCTGAGTGAAAGCCTTTTTTGAAGATATATACTTATTTTCAGCAGCACGAAGATAAGTACTTTCTGGTTTATTACTAAACCAACCCACACATTTTTTTTCAACAAATAATGCTCCCCCACTTGTGTACTTTATTAAACAACGTCAAAATCCTGGTAAACATCAGAAAATGATGATAGTTCGCTATATCATCCTGCAGTAATGTATAAGCCATAATTGTGAGTACCTTGAATGTACCTCATGATTCTTTTCCCTGCATTCATATGTTCATATTTCAAATTAAGTTAAAGTGGTCCACTAATCACATTGCAAAGAAAATATCCAGTCATGTTGCAGTCAAGTACAATACACTCCAAAAAATTCTTCTGTATATTGTGGGATCTAAAGAAGTTCTATCCTCATGCTTTCCAAGCTTAGTACCAACTTCAATCAAATTCGACAGTGGTTTGGGTTCACGCATATTGAATTTATTTAGAAACTCTCTAGCATACTTTTCTTGAGAAATTAAAATGCAGTATTTCCTATGAATCACTTGCTACCCTAAAAAATCTATGAATTCCCCAATAATCAAAATTTCAAACTATAATTCCATATGATTGGAAAACTTATCCTCTGATCCATTCATTCTATTTCTAAAATACAATTTTATCTATGTAAACATAAACCAGAAACTGTTCTTTCTAAGAATTCATCACATAAATATTTTGACCTAATACTTATATTTTCAATTCGTCCTTCTTTGGATAAGAATCCATCAGATTGTACAATGCATGTGGTTCCTGTTTCATATCATATAGAGACTTATTTAATATGATAACGTTCTTTTCATCATTACCAAAAGAAATAACAATGGTTGTTCAATATATGTTTCTTCTTCAAGAACACCATTTATGTATGATGTCTTGACATCCAATTGACACACTTTGTATCCTTTTTGAATTTCCATGGCAAGAAATGGTCTGGTGACTCTATTATAGACATTGGGGAAATGTTTTCTTCAACATAAACACCTTAAATATGTGAATAGACCATACACACCATATGTGACTTATTTATGTTCACATTTCCAAGCTCATCAAATTTATTTTTGAAAATCCACATCATACCAATCACATTGTGTGTTTCGGTTCTCTGAAATAGATAACATGTTTCGTTCTTATCAATTTAATCCAATTATTCATTCATTGATATAACCTGTGATTTATCCTTTGTAGATTCTTCAGATGAGGACGGTTCCAAAATTGAGTGGAATGTATATTTGGAACTATTCTTCATTCTCTTTCTTTGCGTAGGAGCTGTCCAACACCCCATGATGTTGGATCAATAAATATTTGTTCTTTGATTTCTCTTGTGAGGTTCAGATGAATTTTATTCATCCATGGTTTCTTATTCTCAATATTACTCTAAATCAACAACATGATGTGACTTTTTTTTTTCATGCTATCTTATATTTCTATATTAGGATCTATTTGATGTCCACATTCATCCTCATCTTCCATCACATCATCAGATGAATTATTTGATACATTTTTTGATTTTATCTTCAATTCTCTTCACATCACTTCTCACCACAAATTTTCCAAGAAGTTTAATAAAAAAAATTATATGATTTTATATCCATTGAATATCCTAGGAATATTCATTCATCAATAGCACCACTATACTTACATTGATTTCCTTATTTTTTTGAATAAAACATGTACTTCCGAAAACACTGAAATAATTCAATGTGGGATTCCTTCCATTCCATAACTCATATTTTGTCTTTATTTCCAACATATAATTCCCTATTTGATTTTGAATATAAACTGTCTCTTGAACATCCTCTTTCCGGAAAGGGAATGATATATGGCTCTCAGTCAGCATATTTCTGGCCGTACAATTCACATATCAATTCCAAGGCTCAAAGCACCATTTTTCTACAGAGTTCTCACAACATCCACCACATGTTGTATTTAATATTTTTTCAGATTGTTTTGAAACAAAATAGGTTTATATTCTCCACCATTATCAAATAGAAGAACATTTATTGGTAGTCTAATATCATTCTATGCTTCCTGGTTATAAGTTTTCATGAAATCATGCACCGACATTTCCTATATATAACCATCACAGAATCCATTTAACTATAATAATAAATTCAAATAATGAGGTAACATTATCCCTGAGTTCAAGAATCATTTACCGGACCACATACGTCTGTAGGAATGAGATTATGAATATTTTATTCCATTTTCTTATTTGAACATTATAAACTACAAATAAACTTCTCTCGAATGCTAGAATCACATGTATTTTCCCATTCACTCTTCAGAATGAGGATATTCATGACTAAATTAATCTTGGATATATTCTCCATGTCTTTATGATTTATTTGACCCAACCTTTGGTGCCAAAAGTTGTTTTCTTCTTTAAAAGTCATGGAGAAAATTTTCTCTCTACTATTAACTTGATATAGGTTTCCATATATTCCGAATCCTTTCATGAGATAATATCCTATTATTAATTTCATAGTGAACTTCTTTTGATTGAATTTCACTATAAGTCATTAGTCATGAAGTTGAATCACCGATAGAATATTGTGACGTAAACCATCCACATAAAGAACTTTAGTCTTCTTCAGCTCATAATTGGATAATTATGTACATCCACTACCTTTGATCTTCAAATATCCATCATTACCAAATCTCATGGTTCCATTGAAATTTTTCTTGAAATTCATTAATATTTCTGCATTTACCATCATATGGAATAAGAATCGGTAGTCAATAATCTAAGTGATGTTGTTCTTTGTATCTATGAGAGACACTTCTAAAAAGTTGGATTTTTTAATTTTATTCTATTCCATATATAAAATTTTATTTTGAGTGAAGGATAAATATGGATTTTCAATTCTATTTTCCATATTTAGTAATTGATCAACCTCACACTCTTATTCTAAAAGAGATAACTTTTTTATAAAAAGAATACAATCAGGTTGGAAATTATTGACTTGCATATGAGTTCTATTTAAATTGTTCTTGTCATTATTCTTCCTACAATCAACAAATGTATGGAAAATTATAGAACAATGAAAACAATATCCATAGAAACCATTTGTTCTATAATAATTATGATATGAATTCAATATTCTTTGTTGGCATCCTAGCTCTTCCCCATTCAGATATCTCCTTTTCACTTCACAATATGACATTGTTTAGCCTCGATTTCCCCAGAATTGACATTTCATATATGTAAATGCCTTTTGACTTATATTCCTCTTCATGTGAAATATATTATAAGGATAATTTGAATATCTATCATCTTGGGAAACTCTGGGGCACTTTTCAGTCATCCTTTTACTCTGATTTTATACTTTCTTTGTTTGGACTTCAGGTGTCTTTTTGATATGTCTATCATTCATTTTTATATTATTTTGTCCCATTTAACTACAAGCATTAAATGTTTCATCCTTACAACCAATTCATATGTTTCCCATTCATGAGGGTCCTTGATCATGCAAAACCTTGTCAGCTCTATTAAAACCACACTTAACTCTCTCTAGCATCTCAACATCTGAGAATTTTTCTAACCGAATTTTATTCTTATTTTATTTTATAATTGATTCACATTCTATATTACTCATTAGAGTAACAAAATCTTTATCAAGTCCCTTAAAAGTTTTTTACTTATCATTTACTCTAGATTTATGTTCATTAATGAAATTTTTCAATTTTTCAATTATATTATTTAATTATACTATATATTGTGAGCTTCCAAAAGATGTTGAATGTTTCTTTAAAACTTGCACATGTTGATAACATTAAACTTTTAGAATATCAACATATTTTAATAAATCTTAAATAATTGATATCAATTTTTTTGCTTCTATTTCATGTTTTCATTGATTCTCATTCTTACCAAAATCATCCTTAATTTACAATAAAATATCGACATCAGTGGTCACCTAATTATTTCTACATTCATCACCCGATTGTTCTAATTTTTCAATGGTAGACATAATAGAATCAAGGGTTATAGATTTAAACTCCAGTTCTTCTTCCTCAAATAATTCACTGTCATCAATTTCGTCTTCAAAAAAAAAACATTTCACTATAGTTTCTTACCATACCTGAAATCCCCTTTTTTGGAAAAACTTTTCTGAGGTTTTTTGGTCTTCAACATCACTTTCATCATCACCGAACCTTCTTATGCATTGAGAAGAAATGTTCCCAAATCTTCCCCAAAGAAAACAAGCGATATGTAAATTTACTTCAAATTTATCTTTTCCCTTCATGAATTTCTTAGAAAGGAGAAAAATAATTTGTTTTTCCTCATTATCTTCATAAATTTTGTCTCCTGAAATTTCATGTTTTTTATGGATTTGAATTCCATTTCCTTGCTTACTCGATTTTTTGCATCATCTAGTTTGAAACTCATCTCATGTGCCATATAACTTCATATTATATCATCATAAATAGATAATAATTATCACTTTCCTCATGGTCTGATACATTTTCATTATAAATAGGTGGAATTCTTCTCTCAATTTTTTTTACAATATCAATTTCTTTGATTTGTTCACCAAGACCTAAAATTTCTTCAAAAAATAAGTAATATGATTTAAAATGGTATCTACATATTCTTCAGGATACAACATCAGATCATTAGGCCTATTGTAAACAATATGTATTTCTTCCTCCATCAAATTGAGATCACTTTCTTAAATATTCTACATTTTTTCCAAGTAATATTTTCTGTTATACAGCTAATCAACATTTGATATACCTGATCAGAAAGAGCTATAGTGAGGGAATTATATTCTTTGGAATTTAAATAAAGCATCTTACAATCTCAATCAGTCATAGACATCCCTATTAGATCAGTAACCTATATTCCTTATGTAGTGAAAACATGATTTCCATCCGCAGAGATCTTAGATGAGATCACAACATATTTTTCCAGATGTGAATGTTTCTTCCAAAAAAGTGGGGTAATCCCCAAACAATTTCAGTATTCTCCATTTTATAAATGATGTTCATATTTAACAAATGTAACAATTATTCTACAATACAACTTGAAAGACCCCGAAACACCTCGAGAGGGGAGAGACAAATCAGGGTTTTAATTTTTTCTTTTAAACATATGGATCTTATTCCAAAGCTAATAAGAACCTATTTATCCTATCTGATGATAAAGTACAAAAAACAAACAATCACATGAAAAGAGTGGACAAATTAGTTTTAATTGGTTCACCACTCTAGGCTACGTACAAGGAGAATACATCGATAGGTTTTTGGTTGTACCAAAATCCACTAATCTTGGAATGTTGTGGATTAAATATGTTTAGCTCAGTCACTCTATTCCAAGAGAAGTGAATGTACATGTTTTTGTGGATAGAACACTATTTCGTAAGGATCAATTGCATTAACGCACACTTTCACACTATGTGGGAATAATCTGAATTCAATCTTTTTATTTGACTGTTTCTTGAATAGGTTGGAATTAAATAATGCATCATCATTTGTAGATAGACTCTTTGTTGAAGTACCATTTTCCCCTAAATATGTAATATAATTTTCCACATATTTTTCATTCCTAAAAATGTAATCCATTAACTAGACTTCTTCATCCACGTACTAGAGTGATCCATGTACCACCTCCACAAACCACCTCTGCAAGATGCCACCACATGACGCCTTTAAAAACCACATTCTCTAACAACCTTTGCATCTACTCTCGCGTACCTCCATCCTATTCATATTGAATTTCTCCATGTACCATTGTACTTCCTCCATGTACCACAAGAGCACCATAGAACTAGACCTTCCATAGGATACATAATCAACTTTGTGTACTACATCCTTCAGTGAACTTCTTCTTCTCCGAAATATTTCTCCTCCGTGGACCACTTATCCTCTCACAGAATCCTCCTCGTTAACCTCTTCTACCATTCATGATTTTTTCCCAAGTACTGTTCCAGAATTCATGAAATATATCCTCAATTTTTTTAATCTTAGTCAGGATTATTAATGAAGGTATTATTTATCCTTATATAGGAAAATAGATTTTCATAATCTACTAAACCAAAATTTGCCAAATCTTTGATACAACACCACCTTTCCCACATACCATGCTTATCTCGTGATCCACATACCTATGCGGTATTCCCACCTCTATTCTCCCAACACATGGGCCCAAACCACTGACTCATTTCCTCAATTGAAACCCTTTATGTATTCTAAAAACTCTACCTCGATTTCATGAATGACACACAATCCCGCAAACTATTTGCCTTCCTTGAACCACATGCCTTCCCACGAACCTCCTTCCCACCGTGAAACATTCCTCCTACACAGTCTTCATACCATTCCCACATCATGGTTAATAGTTCATCATTATACATACCAAATATCATGATCCATGAACTATTCCTAGAACATGGTTCATGTCCTGCCATTATTTTTCTGAATCTCCTCTTCTTCCAGAAAACAAACTCCCGGGTTTTAGGCCCAAACATTTAGCCAACACTACGATACAATGCCTCATTCAATACTACATTCTACCTAAATAGTAAGTCCACATTACATGCACACCCTTTGTTCAACATAATGTGGATGTACAACAAATAGAAACCATATACAATTTCCAACATAAAATACCCTTGGTTCCAACTAAAATTTCATAATTTTGTATGAAGATTCATCAGTTTTTTTATATCATGAAATAAAATTCATCAAAAATCACTATTGATAATGTATGTTAATTATATATTCGACATCATAATGGTTTTTATCCGCTTTAAGAATTTTAAAATAAATTCCATTGAATAAACTTTGATGATTCAACAACTGTAATTAGGGTATATATATAAAATCGTTATTAAATTTCCCTAGAATTCACACTCTACTTCTATCAATGTCATGATTAGATCCCTACAATTTCTTGATATATAAAATCTCATCAAGATTCCCATTAATTAATTCCAAAATTTATTCAATTTATAAAATATTATCATTCCTTTTGTTATATTTTTATGAATTATTAAAATTATTTAAATCCTGTGAACTGGAAAAAAATATTATCAAAATAGAGGACATCAATTTTTAAAAAATTTGGAATAACAAAAAATGTTTCTTCTGATACTATACCATTAATATTGATTTTACATCTAAAAATAATGTTCTTTCCAAATAAAATTATTCTCTATAAGAAATAAAATTGAATATAATGATTCATTGTTCCTCATACGATTGAGTTCATCATTCATGGAAGTTATCCAATCACCATATAGTAACCCATCTTTAATATTTTTTTAATTCAAAATGAAAAATAATGCTCATTTCATTGAATTTCTCAATTATTTCAATGTTTTATATCCATTAATATTATTAAAAAATGATTATTTATATCAGAATGTCTCAACATCATTTTTTGATTTTATTCCACTTGGAAATATGACTTCATTATCACTAATAAAGTAATAGATCAACTCAGTTCAAAAAACCATATACCTGAGCCAGCTGTCACATGGTGAGGTAAAGTATGGAAATAGAACAATTCATGTATATAAATAACTAAGTCATACACATAGAGTAATATAAATATGAAAAAGATACAACTCTATCTATATAATAAAAAAACGTGGTAATTCTAAATTATTGTATAAATCAAGACAAAAAATCCACCATGTGACCAATAGTCACCACCAAACCACCCCGCTATGATGGAAAAGGTGAATGGTTAAGCTAGCATGCTATAAGATTACCATTACATTACTTGTCTCCTTTAATACAATATGAACAACAACCCAAAGAAAAAAAGCAGGGTTTCAGTACAATTCCAAGTATGATACCACTAATGTGACTATAAACGTTCCCATTATAATAATTTAACAATTCTATATTTTAAAACTAAAATATTATTTAAATAATTTTTATAAATGTAATTAATTTTTAATCAATTTTTTTTTGGCCTTTCAAAAAATCCTTTGATATTCTAAAAAAAGATATTCCTTATAAAATTGATAAGAACTAAGGCATATCCATGAATCAATAGTTATTAATGTAAACACATATTCAGAAAATAATCATTGATGTGATGCTATTTGATTCAACATCATATAAACACCATCGAGAAATAATCCAAGACAATAAATCATGTGATAAATAACCTTAAATAAAAAATAACTTCACATTAGGATGTACCCTATGGGATAATGCATACTTGAAATTCAATATCCTAAACTAGCATAATGTTGGAACAAACCAACTTCGAGTCTTACTGCATTCAATCGATATCCACAAGGTTACCTCTTAGTGGTTCCACATACACTAAGGATACCTATTTATCTTTCTCAATACGGCCAAGGTTTCGAATGTTGTAATTGTAAAAATATATTCCAAAACCATTATCTCAATTTTATAATGAATATTCAATGAATGTCCAATACTATTATGTTTTTGAAAACCCATTTCCAAATCAAGGAAAAATTTTCAAAAGAAAAATCAATTTCAAAACATTCTCCATTCCATGAAAAATGATTATAACCACATATTAGTCCAAGTTAATTAAGAACCAAAAATAATTTACACTGAAAAACATGAAATTCATTGTCTAACCCACATTTAATAAATACCTACCTTAAATCTATATAACCCAATCTACCATCAACAACAGAGATTGGAATCCATTAGAATAGCCTCCGAAAGACAAGGAAAACCATGAAGTTATAATGGATCAGTAGAAAAAACTATTTGATACATAATATTAACCAAACTATAGACAACTTTGTGACTAAGAAAAAAGGAAGGAAGAATCAGAAGGATCACATAGTTGAATATATGTACCATAGAAAACATGGTGACCAATCACTGAATGGAAGATCTAGAGGGAGAGGAGATCCCTAAAAATCATATTGGTGCTCTCTGTGTAGTTTGAGGGGAGGATACATATAGAATGAACCCATATAAACCACTATAAACCAAGTATATACATCACCATCTAGGAAGTGTGAAACACATGATGGATAGAATTCAACCGAAATTTTAAGTCCAAATGATAGTCCGCCTTCTCTTGTCTACTAATAATCACATAGTGACCCACCAAAATCAGTGCCAATATGCCATGGTTACCCAAATAATGGTGTCACATGTGAGGAGAAACTATTAGAAAAATATAATCACCAATCTCAAACTCTAGTGGCCTATAAAAAATGTTCACATAATATTTATGATAACTCATTATTGTAACACCATAACACTAGTTACCCAGAGTCAGTGTATTATTACATCACATTGGTATGATAACCAGAGATCAAGTCTCAAAATAATGATCATTTTAGTAGCCTTGGACGTACAAGATACATACATAAGAATTACATTACATTATGAAATAAAAAACATCATTATGTCTCATTTAAAAACACTGATATCCCATAGCCTATCCCTGCAGGTGATTCATAATATACATCTTCACATACTAGGGAAAATAAAACATAAGAAATGGATGAGCTCAGATTCTCCGTAAGTATAACAATACAGTGGAAACTTTTATAAATGAGCATAAACATTATAGGCAATGTATATGACTAATACAAAAGCATTTTAAAATTAAACAAAATCATAATATGGAAAAAATAAATCAGATAATTCCATTTACTTATTCACAAGGATATTCTAATAGTAAAATAATGAAATTTGATATCAATAGCTAATTTCATAATGATAGAATGCATAATGCTAGATATCATAACCATATAGTCAAGGCGTCATTACAAGACTAAACATAAGATTTTTTCGAGGTCTTATTGCAATACACAGGTTTGTATCATGATACCTCCTGATGCATCGATGAGTTATAACGGGCTCTGCCCGTCACTTACTATGTTTAATGAATTCCTCATATGAAAAGGTTGAAAAAGAACATAATCTTTCATATTAAAATTGGAATAGGAAATAATTTAACCATAAACCATGAATGAGATAAAAATAACACAACCAAAGTCAATAATATCCTAAAACCATCAATATAATATAGAAGATTGTATCATAATAAATAAACATCAAACAAGTGTAAAATCCATCAAAGGATGTTTACATAGATGAAATCAATACTATTTGATGGAAATATATCTTTCTAATTTGAAATTATTTAAAATTCACATAATTATAGAACCAATCATTTACATTAAAAATATGCATATAATATTCTAAGGGATGCTTCTAAGGTATTATAAAGGAGAAAAATAGACGCACCTACCATATAAGTTAGAAAAAAAATTCAAACCTTAATTTGTCGAAAAGGTCATAAAGTACCTTATTTGTAAAAAGACAAAAATAATTCTTAAAGAATATTTTATAAAAATTAAATGTAGGTTTAAATGAATTTAAACCATATTCTAGTAAATAGTAATTTATTTTAAAATAAATTTTTAAGAAACACAAATGAGGATGATAAAGAATTCCTAAAAGATGCTTACTTATAAACTACCTGAGATGATAAAGAGATTGTAAAATTAACCATTACCATGTAATTGTCCTTGGTTAAGGGTAAATTTAGCTCTTATATAATATTTTAATCATTGTTATTAAATTATACAAGAACCATATACATAAATATGAAATCATATCTGATCATCTATTACTTCTTTCTTAATAACACTTTAGTAGTATCATAGTTTTGGGTGTTAACAGATTAATTTTCCATTATATGTTTTGTAAAATAAGTCATGTTTGTTATGGATAGGATGTATTTTATTCATATCTAGAATTATATTATGTGCTAAAAAATTATTTTAAATCATCAAATGAAAATTATTCTTGACTGGTTACGATGGGGAAATGAATCTTATCGCATTCATGGAGACTGTAATTCGTACGTACGTACGAGTGAAAATATCAATATAATGGTGGTAAAGTCATATGTAATTTTATGGTATTTCATATATATAAAATAATTTTAATGTTATATTTTTAATTTAAATCAATTATACTCGTTATTATACCTATCCAAATAATGATGTGTTTAATAACAAACTACAACATGACATAGAGGTGGTCAGTCGTACGTACACTCGTATACTGAATTTTTCATTAATAATATGGATAGAATATTGAATATGGTTGTGCATTGTTTCTAATAACATCATAATATGTATAAGGTATATGATTTATTACTTTGGTATGGAAACAACAAAGAAAGAGGAAGTGTAGGAAGAAAAGAACTTTGAAAAGGGTCATTAAATTATTACCTCTTCTTTAGGTGCTTCATTTTGATTTGATAAAAAGGGATCCTTATGATTGATTTTTTTTGTCAAATTAAGGAATCTAGGTTGAGTTGAGGGTATTTGGGAAGATATTTGAGCCAGGTTTTTCTGAGCTAAATGGATTTGGAGGTATTATTTTGAGAGAAGGGGAAGTACCCTTTTATAAGGGAGGTGAGAGGCACTTTAGAAAAGGCTTGAAATATTAATTTATTATACAATCATATTTGATTTATAATGGCTCCAAAAGGATTTAGTTTGAGGATAAGGTGGGTACGAGTCAAAAAACTCTCATCCTATAGGTTTTAGACAAGTTTAGGTCACAATATTATCCTAATAATTAAATTTTTCTCTTAGTGAAATAGTTTAACTTTTACCATGTCTTCTAATATTATTATAATACATGGTTAATAAAATTATTATAAAATTAAAAGAGAATATAAATTTGTTCATTAATGAAATAGAAATTATTATATAAGTACTTTGGACAAAAAATATATTTATAGGACTATTTTATGATTTAATAATATAGTATTTGTTTTAAAGACTCATTTATGCCAGTTTTGACAGTATTCGGTATTTGGTTTTTGTGAAAGTCATAACAACTTTATCATGTCCAAAAAATATATTTAATAAACCATAACATGTCATATTAACCGATAAAATTATTCTAATGCATAAAAAATCTCAATTTAAATTTATTTTAATATTTAAAATATATATTATTTTAATCATTCATTAATAAGGTAATTACTGCATCATTAATTCATAACTAAATTTTATTATTTAATTTCTAAAAATTATAAATAAAATATCATTACGTCAGAAATATTTTTAGCTTACAAATTAATATTTATAGTTTAATTTTTATTATGTATATCCCTATATTAAAAATGTTTTAGTTATTAAAATTTGAATCTAACACTTTTAACTCCTATTTAAATAAAATAATAATAAATTTACAAAGATAAACTAAGTGGATGAAAGAGGATAGTATTTTATTTATAAGGTTTATTTTGGTCGAAAAACACATATACAATAGAATCAGGACATGTGTTATAGTAATTATAATATCATTTTTAAATTTTATAACCCTATTTACTTTTAACCGTGGTAAATAAAATTCAAAAGATAAAACTCAAAAAAAACTATTTTCATCCTATTCAACCTAATTTTATGCAATTTTTTCAACTGTGTCTCTATTATTTTTTAAATTCAATTCATAGAATCGGTAAAATCATGTTTTATACAAATTTGCAAATGTCCCTAGAAGGTGGGTAAAAGACGTTAAATAGTTCCATAAAAATTTATATATATAATAATATTATAAAATGATCCTAATGAATTCCATTGAAAAACTATAGGTACTATGTATCTTTTTTAACCTAAAATAAATTTAAATATAATAAATAATTGTTTAAATAATAATTTTGTTTTAAACAATAACGCATTCTTTCTACTATTCATCAAAAAATGGAATCTTTTCAGAAAAATACAAAGAATTAACACTAAGCTAATTTTTATATTAAAAATTCATAAATTATGTCTATTTTATGAAATTTAAAACACAGAGGTTTCATTAATTAATTTAAAATTAATTCCGGTTGTCAAAACTAGAAAGCGAGTTTTTATGATGTAAAAACTATTAAAATATTTACATGAGATGATGTCCAATTTAATTGTGAAATTATATAAAATGAGCTAAATTATATTAAATTATAATAATATAATCAAATGATACTTTAAGACCACTGAAATTTATAATTTAACACAATAAATTATTTCGATTAAAAAAGTTTTTTTAATTAAAACTTAGTATTTTTAACTATTCATCAAAATATGAAAGTTAATAGAAAAGTACCAAAATTTTACCCAAACTAAATTTATTATGTCCCAATTATAATGAAGAATATAATATAATTTAATTTAAAATTTCTGTTTTAAATAATGGATTTAAAATGGTTTTCTATTAAAAGGTTGAAGAACTGTATTTTTTGAAAAATACATCTTTGATTTGATAAATTGAATTTGTCCTTATATTATGTCTAATAAAAAAAATTAAGGTCAAAATTATATAGCATATATTTAAAATTCAAAATACGGTAAATAATATTCTTAACCTCTTTAAATGGACAGTTTTATAGGTCGTGATGCACTTGAACAAGGTGTTTTGTGTAGCACAAGCTGTTGAATTACATTAAAGAGATAACATACCTTGAAATCTTGGGGTGTTACATTCTCCCCTACATCAATAAATTTAATCCTAAAAATTTTATATTTTTCATCAAAAATAAATGGTTGAAAATAGAAAATACCTTTGTGGAAAACCGACATCGGAAATAGGCTCAAAAATATTTATTCTTAATAAGAGGGAAATGGAATTGAAATAGTGACAAAAAAATATGACTTGGAATTGGAGAACATTGGTGTAAATTAGAGACAAATAAATTGAGGGTAAATTTAAATATTTATTGGGAGTTATTGAAGTCTTCAATCATAAAAAAGTGTAAAATAAATGGAAAATTGAGGGCCTCAAAGCCATAAATCGATGATAATTTATAATATCATTGGTTCAACAAAAAATAAGGTATTAGGAATTTTCTCTATTATAAGATCCTTTTCATAAAATTTAAGAATTAATTTATTCATAGAATAAGAAAAAAAGAATAATTGAAAAGTAGAGTTTCATCCTTTATCTAATTTCTACTACAAGCACATATTTTACTCCAAAACATAATAGAAGTCAAAAATATTCTATTTATCCTAATTTTATAGGGTATCAAAAAAATTAATTTATAATTCATCTATCATATCATTAAAAAACTTCATTATACAATCATGTACATCACATATTCTAGTGGTAAGTGATTCACCGTTGTTGCCCTTTGGTTTCTAGTTCAAGTCTTGCGGCCTTGCCGGACACGATGGGTTGTCGCCCGACCTTTGGTTTGTCCTTTTTATTAAAAAATCCAAAATAATCCTAAGAAATGTTTTAAACATAAACCATAGTATCCAATGTCCAACATAATCCATTATAACCATTAAGATTATACAAAATATTTTTGTCCATACTCATAGTCCAAAAAATTATAAGGAAGGTCAATATAACATAATGAAGATCTTATTTTTCAACATAATACACTGAATTACCATAAAACCTTATTTATTACATTTTTTCTCTATTTTTCCTTATAGAATACTAGATATATTTCTTATATCAAAAAATGCTGTAAAATCCAAAAATTATGGAATATACAAATCATTAATCAGTTTCAAGGTGGTTAATAATATCCAATATAATTTATCCAAATAAATCATATCTTATTCCAAAATCACTACCTCAGTATCAAGACAATATTTTGGTTTATCATTCCTTCAACTATGTATTTTACAAAAAATTTTAACACACTATTGAGTCACTTTTCTTTGTACCATATAATCTCAAATCCTTAATGAAATAGTACTGTAGTACAATCCTTATTTATTTCAATAATTAATATAACTAGTACATCGTTGCTACAACAATAAAATGACATAATTAATTAATTAAAAAATAGGAACACTAATTATACCTCATCATATTCGGTAGAATCGTAACATGATTATTATCCAATAGCATCATTTGGGGTATACTCTGATGATTAAGATAATGATTCGTGTAGTATCCCAACTCCTTGCATATGAAGCACATTACATTTGAAAACTTTCTATTACCTTTGAAATCATATACTTGTTTTCCCTTTTCTCCACACATATAAAAATCTCCCATTCCTTTTAAAAATTTACCAAATTGATTATTTCTAAAATTATCACATAAGGGAAAATCATTCTTTCCATTCTTCCCTTTATCCATATATTTCTCTATAATCCTTTTCTTCTCCAGCTTTATTTCAAATAAATAGGACGCCAACAATTATTTACTTTTCTTATTAACACATGATACTATTTATTAATATGATGAGAATACAAGGGTGAGTATTTCTATTCTAAATGTTTTCTTATGACCATGAAAGATATAATCATTTTTACTGTTTGGATCATGCGTATTGCAGGAGTTATCATTCCTTCTACTGGGATCTATTTCTAAACAATGGCATAGACTAGGTTAGTTTACAAATCGAAACACATAATTACACACTAGTAAAATATTTATTTACATAATACATAATAATACAAAAATGTTTTTAAGAGGTATTTACTCATAAATCCTTCATAATGGTTTGTAAAGAAAATGTGAATTATCCTAAGCATATCTCCTAGACGTTTCGTAACCAAGAGTGCAACAAGTCCTATTGTTGTGTAACAGGATAAACCAGGTCAAGACCGAAACTCCTTTTAATTGTTTTCACTCCTAGGTACATCTGTGCCAGAGCCACCTCCACCTGCTCATATCCATAAATGGATGTATTGCTTGGAAAATTCATAAAATATCTACATCACAAAAAATCTAGGAAGTTATTCTATACTAATCCTCAAAGTCTATATTAGGTTAATGTTCTATAATGAGAGTTTTTCTAAATCTAGTTTCCATGGTTTGTACTAAACTTCCTCTAATACCAACTGTAATTCCCCAACCCAATTTACCCAGATTCGGTGCATTACTACATAACATTTTCATGATCATAATAGATCATGTCTCTAAAGACCATTTAGTTTAGTATCCTTGGAAGTAATAGATACATACATAAGTTTCACATTACACTATGAAATTAAAAAAAACATTATTGTGTCTCCTTTTTGAACACTCATGCCCTATATCCAATCTATATAGGTCATTCATAATATACTTCTTCACATCCTGGGTAAGTAAAACATAATAAAAGAGTGAGCTCAGTTTCTCAGAAAGGATAAAAATATAGCAGAAACAGTCATAAATGAGCATACATATTGAAGGCAATGTATAAGAATAATACACAAGTTTTTTAAAATTAAAATTCATTTTAATATTGAATGGATAACACAAATAATTCCATTATATTATTCAATGGATATTATACTAGTCGAATAATCACATGTAATATCAATAGCTAATTTCAAAATGATGGAATGCATAATTAAGTACATCATAACCACATAGTAAAGGCCTTGTACCAAGACTACAAATATGATTTTACAAGGCCTTATGCCTAGAAACTAGATTTTCCTAGGAGACCTACCAATGCATCGATGAGCTATAGAGGGCTCCACCCCTCATTTACTATGTTTAATTCATTCCTCATATAAAAAGGTTGAAATATAACATAATCATTCATATTCAAACTGGAATACGATATACATTAAACATAAACCATGAATGGTATAAAAAACACATCCATTGCCAAACATATCACAAAACCATCATTATAATATGGAAGATTGTATCATAATAAATCAACTTCAAAAAAATGTAATATCAATCAAAGGGTATTGACATAGATGAAATCAAAACTATTTTATAGAAATGTTACATTCTATTTTGAAATCATTTAAAAGTAAAATAATTATAAAAGAAAACATTTTTTTGAAAATTTTCTTATATGATTGTAAGGGAAGTTTCAAAGGTGTTATAATGGAAGAAAATAGCCACACCTGTCATCTTAGTTAAAAAAACATTCTTACCGTAATTTTTAGAAACCTCATAAAGTACCTTTTTTGGAATATGATGGTAATATTCATTTAAAGACATTTTATAAAAATTAAAAAAAAAGGTATAAAATAATTTAACCCATATTTTAAGAAATATTAAAAATGTTTTGAAATACATTTTAAAAAAACACGGATGAGGATGATAATGAATTCGTAGTAGATGCTTACATATAAAAAACCTCAGATAATAAAAAGATTGTAAAATTACATCTTACCATGTACTTTTATAAGGTTGATGGTACGTTAAACTCCCATATAACTGTTAAATCATTGTTAATAAATTATAAAAAAACCATATACATAAATTTGATTTTCTAATATTTCTTTGATAATAATATTTTAGAAGTATCATTATTTCAGGTGTTAATTGATTTTTTTATATGTTTTTTATGGATAATATGTATTTGATTTATATATATAATGATATTAAGTTCTTATACATTATTATTAATCATAAAATGAAAATTATCCTTGAATAGTTACGATGGAGAAATGAATCTTATCGTGTTTGTGGAGACAGTAATCCGTACGTACGCACGAGCGAAAATATCATTCTAATGATAGTAAAAATTGTATTTAATTGGATGGTATATCATATATACATAATAAGTAACATGTTATAATTATTATTTAAATCAATTATACTCATTATTATACTCATCCTAATAATGAAGTGTTGAATAACAAACTACACCATGACGTGGAGACAGTAAGCCGTATGTATGCACGTTTTGTGAATTTGTCATTCATGGGATGGATAGAATAATGAATATGGTTGTACCATATTTATAATAACATTAAAGTATCTAGAAGGTAATTTATTTATTACTATGGTATTGAAACAACAATGAAATATAATGTGGAAGAAGAAAAGAAATTTGAATGGGATGATTTAATTATTTCCACTTATTCAGATGCTTCCATTGGATTTGATCAAAAGGGCTCCTTAATATGGATTTTTTATCAATGTAAAGCATTTAGGTTGAATTTAGGGTATTTTTAATGATATTTGATCAGGGTTTGTCCTAGTCAAATGGCTTTGGAGTTTTTCTTTTTAGAGTAGGGGAAGTACAATTTTATAAGAGAGGTGAGGGGCACTTTTGGGAAGGCTTGGAATATTAATATATTGTACGATCATATTAGGTTTTTAATGGATAAAAAAGGATTTATTTTGAGTATAAGGTAGGTGTGGGTCGAAAAACTATCAACAAATAGGTTCTAAACATGTTTAGGTCACTATAGTGAACTTATATTTTAGATTTAACTCTTTGTTAAATAGTTAAACTTTTATCATGTGTTCTTGTATTATTATAATACATGTTTAATAAACTTACTATAAATTCCAAGAGAACATAAAGTATTTCATTAATTACATACCTATTATTATATTAGTCTTTTGGCTGAACATTATATTTATAAGGCTATTATATAATTTTTTAAAAAGTATTTGTTTTCAAAACTCAAATTTGTCAATTTTGACACTATTTGGTATTCGGTTTTTGTGAAAGTCATACAAACATTATCACTTTGAAAAAATTTATTTAATCAACCCTAACATGATATCTTAAAATATAAAATTCTTTTAATGCATAAAAAATCTCAATTTACATTTATTTTAATATTTAAATTATCAATTATTTTAATCCTACATTAATAAGGTAGTTAGTGAATAATCATTTTGTCATAAATAAATATTATTATTTAATGTATAAATTTTTTTAAAAAATACAATTAGTTAGGAAATATTTTTATCTTTATAATTAATATTTATAGTCAAATATTTCTTATGTATAACCCCATTCAAAAAATATTTTGGTTATTAAAATTCGAATTTAATACTTTTAACTCTTCATTAAATAAAATAATAATAAATGTACTAATATAATCCATGTGGATGAATGAGGATCACATTTTATTACTAAGGTTTATTTTTTTATAGAAAAACTTATCAAATAGAATTAGGAAATGTGGTACGGTATTTATAAAATCATTTTTACTGTTAATTACCCAATTTACTTTTAACCGTGGTAAACAAAATACAAAATTTTAAATTCCCCAAAAATTATATTCTTCCTATTGAACCAAAATTTACTTACTAATTTAAAATTTTTCTCTTATATTTTTGAAATTCAATTCACAGAAGTGGTAAAAAAAATTATGCAAATTTGCAAATGTGCCTATAAGATGTCTAAAAGGCGTTAAATAGTTCAATAAAATTTTATATATCAAATATTATTACAAAATACCAAATGAATTAAATTTAAATAATATATGTATTATGTACATATTTTTACCTAAAATATATTTAAACAAAATAAATAATTATTTAAATAAAAAGTTGGTTTTAAACAATAATGCGTCGTTTTTCACTATTCATCATAAATGAAAAGTGTTCAAAAAATACAAAAAATTCACACTAAGATAATTGTCATATTAAAAATTAATAAATTATGTCTATTTTACAAAATGTATAACATATATGTTTTATTGTTTAATTTAAAAATAATTCTCGTTGTCAAAACCAGAAAACGAATTTTTATGAAGTAAAAACTATCAAAAGATTGACATGTGTTTATGTCCAATTTAAATTGAAATTACATAAAATGACCTATATTATATTAAATGATGAAAATATAATCTAATGATACTTTAAAAGAACTCACATTTATAACTTTAACATAATAAAATATTCTGTTTACAGAAATTTTTCTAATTAAAATTTTGTAATTTTCATTAATCATCAAAATACGAAAGTTATTAGAAAAGTTCCAAAAATATATCCAAAATAAATTTTAATGTCCTAGTTCTGAAGATTAATTTCATTTAATTAAATTGAATATATAAGTTCTAAGTATTTTATTTAACAATTGTTCTCTATTAAAATGTGAAAAACTGCTTTTAAAAAAAATAATTCTTTTATCTGAAAAACTAAATTTTTCCTTATATTATGTATAATAAACACTAAATATTAATATTAAAATCATATAGTATATATATATAAGTCTAAATTTTGTAAATAATATTCATAACCACTTTTTCAAAGGCATAGTTTTATAGATTGTGATGTGCTTGAACTCGATGTTGCGTGTAGAACAAGCTATGGAATTACATTAAAGAGATAAAATACTGGAAAATATTAGGGTGTTAAATTCCCACATCATTCAATAAATAACATCCTTATAAATTTAAATTTTCAATAGAATATAAAATGCTGAAAATAAAAAATACTTTTGTGGAAAACCCACATCAGAAATAGGGTCAAGAAAAATTTTTCGTAATAAGAGGGAAATGGAATTGAAATAGTCACCAACAAATTATTATTTTTCATAGGGGAACATTGATGGAAATTAGAGACACATAATTATATGGAAAATGTAAATATTTATAAGTATTTTTTGAGGTCATGAATCATAAAAATTTGAACAATAAATAGAAAATTTAGCGCCGCAAAGACAATTATCTAGGATGATTTATAGTAATATCGGTTCAAAAAAACATAAGGTATTAGGACAACATTTTTTTTGTTTTAAGATCTTTTTCATAATTTTTATGAATTAATTTCGGTATAGAATAAGAAAAATAAGAATACATGACAAGTATAGCTTTATACACTAACTAAATTCTACTACAAACACATCTTTTACTCCAAAAGACAATATACCTCAAAAACATTCTATTTATCCTAATTATATAGGGATTCAAAAATATTTAAATTATAATTCATATATTAGATCATTTAAAAAAAACAGAATCACAAAAACTAGGACATCACATAGTCTAGTGGTAGGTGATGCACATTTGTTACCATTTTCTTATAGGTTCCAGTCTCGCTGCCTTGCCGGACGCGACGGGCTGTCGCCCAAACATCGTGTTGTCCTTTTTATAAAACAAATTCCAAAATAATATTATGAAATTTTTAATCCATAAACCATAGTATTCAATGTACAACTTAATGCATTCCAACCTTTAGAGTTATCCAAAATACATGTGTCCATACTCATAGTTCAAAAAGTTATAAAGAAGCTCAACATAACATAATGAAGATGTATTTTCCACATAATAACTTGTGAGTACCTTCATCATGTATTTTCTTAAAACATGTTAACACCCTGAATTAACATAAAACCTTATTGGTTACATTTATTCTACCTTATTCTTTATTTAATACTAGATATATTTATTTATATACAAATATGATTTAAAGTCCTATAATGATGGAATATAAAAATCATTAATCAGTTTTTCAAGGTAGTCAATGATATCCAATATAATTTATCCGAATCAATCATATCTTATTCCAAAACCACTACCTTATTATGAGGACCATATTAAGGATTATCCTTCCTTAAACCATGTATTTTTTAAATGTTTAAACTTGCTATTGAGTCACTTTTCTTAGTACCATATAATCTAAATCCTTAACGAAATTATACTGCCGTAAATCCTTATTTATTTTCATAATTAATATAACCAGTACATCATAGTTACAACAATAAAATAGCATAACTAATTAATAAAAATATAAGAACACCAATTATTCATCTTCATATACAGTAGTATCATAACTTGATAATTATCCAATAGCATCATTTGGGGTATACTCTGTTGATTAGGAAATTGATTCACGTAGTCGCCCATCTCCTTGTAGATGAGGAATTGTACATTTGAAACCTTTCCCTTACCATTGAAAACACATAAATGGTGTCATTTCTCTCCACACATATAATAAAATCTCATTCCCATCATGAATTTACCAAGGTGATTCTTTCCACCATTATCACATATTGGTAAATTCTTATATCCATTCCTCCCTTTATTTATCTTTCTCTCTATCAACCGTTTCTTCTAAAACATACCCTCATATCCATAAGGATTAAGGAAATATTTAATTAACTTATTAACTCAAGATATAATTTATTCATATGATGAGAATACATGGGAGAATATTTCACTTCTAAATTTTGGCTTAAATCCAAGAAAGATATGATATTTATTACAATTTGGATCATGCGTATTGCAAGAGTTCTCATTCCTTAAACTGGGCCCCATTTCTAAACAATAGAATAGACTAGGTTAGTTAGGAATCACAGTACATAATTCCAAACTAGTAAAATATTTATATATATAATCCATAATCATAAAATAATTTTATTTGAGGATGTATTTACTCATAAATCCTTTATAATGGTTTGTAAATAAATTCAGTAATTATCCTAAGTATATCCCTTGTATGTGTCATAACCAAGAGTGAAGTAGGGCCAAGTGTCATGAACCAAGATACATCGGGTCTAGACCGAAACTCCTTGTCATAGTATTCACTACAAGTTAAATCTGTGCCAGAGCAGCCTCTACTGGCTCATATCTATATAGTGATATATTGCTTGGAAAAATCACTAAATCTCTATATTACCAAATTTTTTGGAAGTTATTCTATACTAATACTCAAATACAATCTTAGGGTAATGTTCTATAATTCGAGATTTTCAAAATCTAGATTCCAAGGTTTTTACTAAACTTTCTCAGATACCAACTGTAACGCTATGAACTTAGTTACCAAAAGTCTATTCATTATTAAATAACATTTTCATGATAATAAGAGATCAATTCACAAAAGACCAATTAGTTTAGTACCTTTGGATATAATAGATACATACATAAGTTTTACATTACATTATGAAATAAAAAACATCACTGTTTCTCCTTTGAGCACACTCATATCCCATAGCTTATCCCTACATGTCATTCATAATATACTTCTTCACATCCTGGGTAAAATAAAACATATGAAAAAATTGACCTCAGATTCTCAGTAAGGATAACAATATAGTAGAATCTTTAATAAATGATAATACACATTGAATGAAATTTATATGACTGAAACACAAGAATTTGAAAATTAAACTTCAGCATAATATGGAAAAGATAAATCATATAATTCCATTTATGTATTCATGTGGATATTCTATTAGTCAAATAGTCACATGTAACATCAATAGCTAATTTCATAATGTTGGAAAGAATAATACAAGACATCATAACCACATAGTTAGGGACTCATGCCAAGACTACAAATAATATTTTTTAATGGCCTTGTTCTAAGACACTAGTTTGTCTCATGATACACACTAATGCATCGAGGATCTATAGCCGGCTTCACCTGCCTCCAATTCATTTTTCATATGAAAAGGTTGAAATATAATATAAACATTTTTATTAAAACTATCATAGGAAATACATTAACCATAAACCATGAATGGTATAAAAATAACACATCAATTGTCAAATATTTCACAAAACCGTCAATACAGGAATTGAGATTGTATTATAATAAATCAACTTCAAATAAGTGAAAAATCCATTAAAGAATATTGACATAGATGAAATAAAAACTATTTGAGTGAAATATATCTTTCTATTTTGAAATCATTTAAAATTCACAAAATTATAAAAAAAACATTTTTTTGATATTATTCTTATAATATTTTTAGGGAAGCATGGAAGGTGTTATAACGGGTGAAAATAGACACACCCACCGTGTATGTTAAAAAATATTCTTACCTTAATTTGTCAAAAAGGTAATAATGTAACTTATTTGGAAAAGAAAAAAATATTACTTTCAAAATATTTTATAAAATGAAAAAAAAGAGTATAAATTTCTTTATGCCATTTTCTAGGAAATATTAAAAATGTTTTGAAATATATTTTTAAGAAACACGGATGAGGATGATAAATAATTCCTAGTAGATGTTTAGGTATAAACAATTTCAGATAATAAAGAGATTGTAAAATTAACCCTTACCTTGTAATTTTACTTGGTTGAGTGTTTTTTATCCTCTTGTATAATAGTTAAATAATTTTTATTAAATTATACAAGAACCATATACATAAATATGATATCATATTAGAGATTCTAATATTTCTTTGATAATAATATTTTAGAAGTATCATTGTTTGAGGTGTTAACTGATTTGTTTTCCATTATATGTTTGTTTATGGATTAAATTTATTTGATTAATATAAATAATTATATTTTTTTCCTAATTTTTTTTAAATCATCAAATGAAATTTATTCTGGAATGGTTACGATGCGGAGATGAATCTTATCGCGTTCGTGGAGACGGTAATTCATACATATACACGAGTGCTAATATCATTCTACTGATGGTAAAATCGTATTTAATTGGATGGTATATCATATATACATAATAAATAACATGTTATATTTATTATTAATGTCAATTATAGTAATTATTATACCCATCCTAATACTGAAGTGTTGAATAACAAACTACCGCACGACGTGGAGACAATAAGTTGTAGATACACACGTATAATGAATTTGTCATTAATAGGATGGATAAAATAGTTAATATGGTTGTAAAATATTTATAATAACATCACAGTATGTAGAATTTACTAGAGTTATTACTTTGGAATGTAAAATAAAAATAAATGGGATGTGAAATAAGAAAAGATCATTGAAATTGGTGATGAAATTATTGCCTCTTCTAGGGGTGCTTCCTTTTGATTTGATAAAAAGGGATCCTTAGGTCCACTTTCTGATAAAATTAAGGTATCTAGGTTTAAGTGAGTCCATTTGGGAATCTATTTTATCAGGGGTTGTCTGAGCAAAATGGCTTTGGAGGTGTTATTTTGATAGAAGGGGAAGTACCCTTTTTTAAAAGAGGTGGGTGGCACATTTTAAAAATATTGAAATATTTTTTTATAATACAATAATATTTGGATTATAAATGATCCAAAAGGAATTAATTGGAGGATAAGGTGGGTATGGTTTGAAAACCTCTCATAAAATATGTTTTAAAAATGTTTAGGTCACTATATTATCCTTATCTTTTAGATTTAACTCTTTGTTAAACAATTTATGTTTTTCCATGTCTTCTTGTATTATTATATTACATGGTTAATAAAAAAACAATAATATGGAATGATAACCTCAAGTGGTTCATTAATTACATATATGTATTTATTTAATTCCTTTGGCTGGGCCATATATTTTTCGGACTATTATATAAATTAATAAAATAGTATTTGTTTTAAAAACTCATTTATGTCAATTTTGACACTGTTTGGTATTTGGTTTTTGTGAAAGTCACAAAAACATTATCACTGTGAAAAAAATTTATTTAATCAACCATAAAAAGTCATAATATGCTATAAAATTTATTGGAATGCATTAAAAATATCAATTTACATTTATTTTAATATTTAAAATATCAATTATTTTGATCTTTCATTAATAAGGTAATTACTCCATCATCATTGTGTCATAAATAAATTTAATAATTTAATATATAAAATTTATAAATAAAATACCATTATTTATGAGATAATTTTATCTTTCTAATGATTATTTTTAGCATAATTTATCTTATGTATAACCCTATATTAAAAATGTTTTAGTTATGAAAATTTTAATTTAAAAGTTTTAACTCTTCTTTAAATAAAATAAAAATAAATTTCCTAATCTAATCCTAGTGGATCAAATAAGATAATATTTTATTTATAAGTTCTATTTTGGACAAAAAAAACTTATCCAATATAATTAAGACATGACTTAGAGAAATTATAATATCATCTTCTACCTTTAATTATCATATTTAGTTTTAACCGTGGTAAATAATATTCAAAAGATACTATTCACCAAAAATTAATTTCATTATATTGAATCAAATTTTACTTAATTATGTCAACCATTTCTCTATTATTTTTTAAATTTAATTCACATAAGCGAGAATATTATGTTTTATTCAAATTTGAAAATGTGCCTAGAAGGAGGGTAGAAGGTGTAAAATAGTTCAATAAAAATATATATATATATATATAATATTTTTATAAAATGACCCCAATGAATTAAATTGAACTAATATAGGTATTATCTATCTATTTTTACCTAAATAAATTTATATAAAATAAAACATTATTAAAATTAAAAGCACGTTTTAAACAATAACATAGTGTTTTTCACAATTCATTAAAAATAGAATGTGTTTTGAAAAATACCAAAAATTCAATCTAGTATAATATTTATATTTTAAATTCATAAATTATGTCTATTTTAAATTTTTTTAAACAAATAATATTCTTTATTTAATTTAAAATTAATTCATATTGACAAAACTAGAAAGTGTGTTTTTATGAAGTAAATATTACAAAAACATTGACCTGTGTTTATATCCAATTCAAATGATAAATTATAGAAATTTACCTAAATTATATTAAATGATAAAAATATAATCTAATGATACTTTAAAACAACTTAAATGTATAATATAACACTATAAATGTTTCAATTAAAAAAATTGTTTCCAATTAAAATTTAGTGTTTTTCACTATTCATCAAAATATTTACGTTATCAAAAAAGTACCAAATATATAACCGAACAAAATTTTTATGTCTCTGTTCTATAGAGGAATTTAATTTTATTAAATTTTATATATTAATGTTTCAAATATTGGATTTAAAAATGTTTCTCCATTAAAAGGAGGAAAACTATTTTTTTTTTGAAAAATACTTCATTTTTCTACAAAACTGAATTTTTCCATATATAATGTCTAAGAAACAAAAAAGATTAATGTTGAAATTATATATGATATATATAAAATTAAAAATGTGGTTAATAATATTCATAATATATTTTTTAATGAATAGTTTTATAGGTCTTGATGTGCTTGAACTCGTTGTTGTGTGTAGTGCAGTTATTGAATTACTTTAAAGAAAGAACATACTATGAAATCATGTGGTGTTACCTGTAGTGTGATAAATATCCTTTGAATAAACTATAAAATCTCTATCATATACTAAACAGGATGTGGGCCAACTAAGGACTACACTCTCAACCATTCCCACCACATGGGAGATCTACATGGCAGCCCATAATGTGAATCAAATTAATCCATCCTAATCAATTCTTGATAACTATTATTGTTAGAAATCTTGTCCAGAGGAAAACCAATGATGAAATAACTAGAAATATGATCCCATTTTCATTCTGAAATGGTTATGTGATTCTATACACACATTGGTCTCTTTTGTTACACTTTAATTAACTAACAAGAATATCATCATGATAAAAAAATATCTAAGTAATCAAATCATCCACTGTCACTAGTACCAAACTCAATTGTCATGATACATCATGGTATCCCTATGGTGCATGGACTAACATGAATACTGTCCGCATTTGGTCAACTCATTCCTTAGCGAAAATTGAACCTCCAACCTACCATTGAAACAAAAAACACCACTGGGAGACTGATACCAGTTTCCTGAGGTCTCCCCATAATTATGTATTTTACAAAATTATTTACACTAAGTGTTTGTAACTGGATAGATCAAAACACTCTCATAAAAATATGAGTAATCATTCATTGAATCAATGAACAAAATTTATACATTCCATTCCACACACATGCTAATATCAGAAAACAATCTCATCAGATACCACTCCCCAATTGATTCTTTCACAACATATGTTAGTAATTTTCTTATCAAGGCATCAGAGACCAGATTTACTTTCCCATGAGTGTATGCAATATGAATGTTAAAAGCCTAAATATATTTCACCTAGTTCTTCTTTATAAATTTCATTTCATTATGTGTAAAAATATATTTTTGGATACTATTATCAAAATACACTATAAACCACTCCCCAAGAGATAGTGACACCATATTTTGAGTGCATTCACAACTTCTATGAGATAATGGTCATTTATAGGGTATTTATTAATAAAAAGAAGTAACATGCATGAGACTTATTCTCCTACTAGTTTTCCCTAAACCAAGAATAATCCCAAAACGGTACCAAAAGAATCACAAAAACTGTCATAACATAATCCTATTTCTAGAAGAATCAAAATCGGTGCTGAAGTCAACCTCACATTCAGCTTATCAAAAGACTTATGAATTTCTAGTTCCATTTTAAAAAATACACCCTTATTGGTTAAATTAGTCATCAATGACGTGGGTGTTGAGAAATGGTAAATAAACTCTGTATAGTAACTAGGAAAAACAAATAATATTATGATCTAAACACCATTTTCATGATTCTACAGGGACATAAATCTATTTATATTTTTAAGATCCACTAATACTCCCCAGTAAAATATCATAAGGCTAATAAATTTCACTTTTTATATAAAAAAAACCATTCGTAAAGATTACCATAATGATGACGTTCCTACATTTTTTGAAGAATGATATCCAAATGGTCCATGTACTCCTAAGATGACTAAATCTACATGAATTTATAATCCATGAACACAAAAAATACGGTTCCATGAATTGATGAATTATCCGGTTCATCAAAGTAGTAAACAAAGTAGGATAGTTAGTTAGACATAATGGCCATACTGGCTCCCAAATTTTGTCTTTGGTATATCCTCTTCTCAAACTCTTAATTGGTTGAACCCTGATCATAGATCATTATTTTAAAACCAATATGCCCCTATGTGCTGGTGAAATGATCATCGACCATAGGAAAATGATATTTTTTCTTAATGGTCTCCTGACTCAACTTTTTATTGTAATTAAATAGACCAAGA
This sequence comes from Viscum album, assembly GCA_963277665.1. Classification (NCBI taxonomy): domain Eukaryota; kingdom Viridiplantae; phylum Streptophyta; class Magnoliopsida; order Santalales; family Viscaceae; genus Viscum; species Viscum album. The sequence goes on from OY728156.1 coordinate 1,852,999,495, forward strand.
CACTCATATTATTTATTATAAAATATGAAAACCATAGACTATAGTGGCACACTAGTGCGAGTAAATACTTTTTCCTCCTGATCATAAATATGTACCTCAGGGTCCTTTAACAAAGTCGGTTTCATTTAAAAATATGTAATAGATATTAGAATCATACTAGGGTTAAGGTTAATAGTAAACATGACCTCTCTGTTGGGTAGTAAAGTAGAAAATCATTCAGAGAGACCCCTAGGTATGTAGACAACACTAAAGGAAATATACACCTCAAAAAAAATTCAACTTTATCAAAAACCATATATTATAATAGACACAACATTACCCCAGAATAATGAACAATATGGTCTACCTTTCCCATTCTAGAGATAAAATCACCCTGCAAAACTTTTGTTACCCCATCAGAAGATATTAACTGTAGTTCATGTAGATAATTTTCTATATGGACCATAACACCGATAATACAATACATATATATAGTTAAGTCGAAAATGTAAATATCTAGAAATGTGAAGTCCCATTAGACCTCAAATTTGGATATCATAACACAACACATGGGATGCTTGAATCATTATATGGAAATATTTCCCAATGTAATAGAATGATATAAGAAGTACAACATAAGTTCAGAAAAAATTCTAAAACTTCAACTAACATTGATGATATAAAATAATTAGTATGACCTATAGAAATCAAATTAGGTACAATAAAAGATGAAATATAAAGCATATCTCTAACATTTTTGGGCCATTCTATATATTCATATTGGGCATACACAATCACATAAATAAATTTAGCCTTAGCCACTTGAATATCCCCCTTTTGTTATGTCTTATACCCAGCACTCTTGTATGAATCTGTACAAATCTACAAACCCATTTTTAATGTGAGTCCTACCTTTCTACAATGGGACATAATTTCCCATAAATTCTTCAAATGGATTGATAATATGTAATGATGACATGTCCACGGAGCCCCCACACAGTTTGGTCTAGTATGAACAAACTACACTCATTGATAGAAAAAAAATATTATTCTATGATGAATCCCATAAAAAGGTATTAATGGGAATTATCCACCATTACATTTCATTTTCTAGATATAAGATACACTATGTATAATAACTACCCCAACTTGAGCTCCACCCATACCTGTCTTCCATGATATGTCTACCATATCCACATATAGTTTTTTAATGCATCCAAAAATGATAGAGGGAAATTACAATCAATGTCAACCTAATAGCATACCACAATAATAATTTATACTTTTGAGCCTTTAGGTATTCATTATATAAAATATCCAGTTTCAAATGCATTAACTATGTAAAACTAGAAGAATACTCCAAAACGGTATGCTTCCCCAACCCGAAGGTTAGAAACTCCCTGGTCTATTCCACACATAAAATCCCAGGGTAACACTTTTGAATAATTATTTTCTTGACTGAAGCCCATATAAGTTACTTTGAAAATTAATCTTTCATAATATAGTTCCACCGTATCCTTCATAGTCCCTTGAGAACGTACGTGAAAAAACACACCATCGAGTCTGAAAAATTCTTCATGATGTTGAAGATCCTATCAATATGTTAATGAAACTCCTCGGGTTCATATTTACCTTTCTCCCCAAGGAAATGGATGGATGTTATTTGAACACTAAATTCCATGATCCAATCTATTTATTGGTTTCCCAACACCAACATTACCCAGAGTCAAAAAACATCAGATAATGGCTTATACAAAAGAAGGGTCCATTGAAGGATTCACCGGAAGAACATAACTCACAGCTTCCTCTCTTGGATATGGAATATATATCTATAGATAAATTTTAAAAACAATACTAGACAATAACCAATTTTATCATGATCACATTAAAAAAATATTAAATTCACATTCAAAAAAATCTGTTATTTTAAACAGCATGAATTTAATGAGATAAAAATTTTATCAATAATATAGATTTTCTGAATATATAGGTTATTATAAAAAATAATTCCATATAGTTCATTCAAAAAACCCCAACCCCAAGTCTCAAACGTAGAAAAATTCCCTGACCACCCATGGTAACTCGAGATCAGTCACATAAGTGAGCTAGTCATGCATGTTTTCTACAAATACTGTCTAAAATGTGACCATCATAACTCTTATCTACTAAATACATAGAACCAAACTCGATAAGTCTTAACATAATTCAAGATGAGCCTTACCATTGATACCAAATCAAAATATATCAACCCATCTCAACCAAATCATTCTCTCGAGCAGACCATCAGAAGGGGTGGTAAAATAAGGAATCAGAACAAGTCATGTATTTAATGAAATAATGCATACAACTGCATTATTATGTGGAGGAAATAGATACAATAAATTACCTACAATACAATCCAACATGTACAAAATAAAAAATATTGATAAATAATGACAAAAAAATCCATGTAAAAATAGTACACTCAAAGACACCAAACTAGGATGGGAAAAAATAGATGATAATCTAACTTTCTACATGATTCCATTTCCATTATGTGTATCACATAGTAAAACATCTATAACTAACCAAATTAAAAAGTATAAATTAATCCCAAATTCTATTTGGTTGCCACAAAATTGTATATATACGGTCTAATAAGTTTAATATAAAAGTTAAATAATAAAAAACAATTTTTCATAACTAATTTACAAGCACAAATCATTTATATATAATTTTCCATTTGATTTTTCATAAATGACCTTCATATTATAAAAAAAGGAAAGTAGAAGTAAAAAATGGGAATAAATATCCATGTATCATGTTTTAAGAATGTAAACACGTAAATATAGAATAAAAAAATCATGTCAATCAATGTGATAAAACCCCATATAAAAACCAATTAAAAAATCCATGAAAAAACAAACAAGTGATGGATTACTATAAAATAAAGAGCACCTTTTATTGGTCCATAGACTATGGAAATTTTTTCACTAGTCACTCAAGAGACGAAACAAGAATAAAATTTGACCCAACATATATAATGTCTTCTAATTGTCCATTTATATTTAAAAGGTTACCTCCTAGTAGTTCCACACACACTATGGCTACCCGTGTCTCTTTCCAGACACATATAAGGTTCCCAATGTTCATATTTCAAAAAAAAAATATCATAATCATTCTCAAAATGTAATAAAACATTTTCAATTTCAATGAAGTTTTCTTTTGTGTTTGAATAAACACTTTCAAATCTAGTAAATCCATTTTCAAGGAAAAGACATTTCATAAAAAATTCCATTTCAATTAAAGACCTTTATAAGGACATATCACTTCAATTTATTGTATAACAAAAATAAATTTACCGCGAACATCGATAATTTTTTTCATTAAACCATTTTATATAAACACATACCCTTAACTATTAAAATCAAGTCTTCCTTTGACAAAAATGGTTGAAAACCATGGGAATGACCATCAAAAGGAAAGGCATAACAAGAATTTATAACGGATCGCTAATGAAAATTATTTTATTAGAAATCAAAACCAAAACCATATCCAATTTAGATTCTATGACTAAATAATTATGAAAAGGAATGATCATATACTCTAAGAGATGCACCATAGATAACACAATTACTAATCACTGAACAAAATAATTTTTGGGAGAGGAGTTCCCCCAATATCACATGGGACCTCTCTAGGTCCTATGAAGGATGGCCACACACGGAATAAAACCATAATCACCCATTAATCATCCTAAAATGGTACTAATATATCAAGATACATTCCATGAAAATAATTCACTCAGTGTATTTATTAATTAAATTTATTCAATGAAAACCTATCACATTTTTATTAAAAAATGATTTTCAATCCTTACATGATGTGAACTTATTACTAGACATCTATTTCCATCCCACCTAGTATCAAGTCATAGTATCTATGAATACCCAATTACATATTGTCAAACCCCTGTACACTGTGTGTAAATAATCAAAAAGGATAAAAACACTATGTTCAAGAGGAAAACTAAAAAACCACTCTCTGAGGGTTTTATGAAAACTTTTAGAACCCCACAATGTTTGTGGAAAATATATTCCTAAAATCCATTAATTAATGAAAAGATACATCCCTAAATCTGAGTTTATTATTCCTTATATAAGGATATACATCCCATAGAATCCCAAAAATTCAAGCAAAACAAATATGAAAATCAATTCAGAAACAAGAGAGTACAAAAATTTCATAACATGGAGCTTCAAAATATCCCATGATCACAATGTTCTCCATTAAATCTACCTCAGTAGTCAATATTATATAATAATAATTTGTATTTTCTATATGATCCTATGAAATTTAATATTAAAACAATAATTACTTGTGTTGGGTATGATATTCATGCATGAAAATAACATCAATGTTGTGATTAATCATCATGAGATTAGTTTTATGACCCCAATTTTTAATTCCACTATCTGAATATCCAAGAAAACAATCCACATAATTTCCCTCATATAAATTATTTAAATACCACATTTTTATTTTGATAATTAATGCAATTAAAAATATTTTCAAATTCATTATGTTATGATTTTTTTCACTCATAAATTATATGGTTTGTTGAGTGTATTTATTTAAATAAATTTGTTTTTTTATTATGGACCATGATTGTTGTGTTGTGTATTTAATTTCTTTATGTTCGTTTCTATGATATAATCCTTAATAATGTATGTAACAATATATAATTTTTATTCTCTTATGATCTATATTTTTTCTTGTGTTTTTATACCTTTATAGGTTCCTTATATCATTCCTCTAAAGATATTCTTAAAACTCTATAATTTTTAATTTCATTTCAATTTTGGGTGAAAAAAATTTATACATTACCCTATATTCTTTTCAATATATCCTAGGGAGCCTTTAAAGTTTTATTTACAAAATAATTTAATCTATTTAAATAAAAACAATAACATACTTGTAAAATAATCAATAATGTTATAAAATTATTTTATTTTTCTATTGAATTATTATCTATAGCACACAAACAATCAATTACCCATAATTAATAATTCATCTACACTGTAAGAATTTATTCTATCATGTACTATTTTTGTAAATTTCACAATATTTTTTTATATATTATGTTATATTTAAGGTATAATTCAATGTATCATGATAAAAAATGTGTCTTACATTCTTATTTTATAAGTGACAATTTCATCGATGGAATATGCCCGTCCCTTATTTTATATCAAGGAAATTAAAATTAGTATCATCTATGATTTGAAATATATTCTCACATATTGATTTTCATATGATGATAATAATTATATATTTTACTTTATTTTTTTATCAATGATATCCTGTCATTTAATCCATAAGTACTGATGAAATAAATCAAAAATCATTTTTTATTCTATAAAAAAAGGATGATAGTAAAAATAGAGAAACACAACATAACATGGATATATGGGGCCCTAAAATAATGGGTTACTATGTATCCCCTTTTATAATACTATCACCATAATGTAATAAGAATTTTATTCTAGAGAATCTAGTGAAACTATAACCTTGATCTTCCCTGGAAGTGAGATGGTATGCTACATTGTTTCCTTCACACGAGGTGTTGAGAACCTGAATGTTATTTTTGAAGATTCTACTACTTTTCTTAACTAAATATATGATTGACCATGGTATTGTTAATTCCCCCTTCTGATACATAAGTAAAATGCTAGAGTCTGTTTTCACTTCCTTCATGTCAATGTTCCTCTTGAAGAATTGGCATAAACCTATGGTAATTACCTTGGATTCATCCTAGATGGAGTATTAACTACTATAATGTGCTATAAAACCCACCATAATAGAACCTCGAGATTTTTGAATGATCTTCCCTCCTAGAAAGTCCCCTAAACTAAAGGACCCATCCATCTTCAAATTTCATTATATGAGTGGTGGACACCAGAGAACCTAGTTCCCTTGGGAGTCCATGTGAATATAATTAATGGGGGGGATGGTCATATGTGAGAGACTGAGCATAGGATCAATGTGAGAGTCCTTAAAAACATTTACCATGTCAATGTTCATGTTATTTTCTCTAGAAATGGGATACTTTCATGTTCCATGAATCTACTCATATCCATCCATGTTACTTCTTTTGAAGAAGCCCAAACTGCCTGCATTCTACACAATTTCATTCACCATTTGTATAGGGCTCACATTTCTAGCACTGTGAATCCATAATTTATGGAAAGATACACTATGAAAACCCTAATAATAGAAAAAAGTGAAGTTACCAAAGTATATCTATATTTCTCATGCCTAGTCACCTTCAAATAACAAATGGTTCGAATTATCCTCCTTGTAAAACTTGCAGCACACACACCTGGAAATTCATATCATCTCACTTTTCCACATAATTTAAATACACATTGTTAATTATTTCACATTTTACCAACAAATAAGAAATATTTCCAAAAAATTAGAGTGATTCAAATTCCCTTTTTATTTAATGATATATTTTCTATAGTTGTTTTAACACCTCCATTTTATATAAATAATAATTTTTTTAAATTTCAAATCACATGTAATGAATATCACTTTTAGAATATCCTATGATTATAAAATAATGAAAATTTATAAAAAAAAATTAATATCAATTTGATGTTCTTGATCACTACACATTTTATAATTGTTTCATTAAAAAAATATTTTAGCTTCTCAAATAGAATATTGATATTTTTATTGTATCCATGATAAAACCTATCAATGTTTGGATAAGGCCATTATTTCTTAATGTTACATTACTAATTAGTTAAATTATGTTATACGAAACACAATATATGAGATTTGAATCCAATAAGAATCAATCTCTATGACATCATTGAGAAAAAAACCCAATTCTGATATTCAAAGATATAAAACTATACTAACTAGTTTACATATAATCATTATAAGAATACACATTATTATTCTTATAAACAATGAAAAAATTAAAAAAATGATAATAATATTCTATATGTAAATTTATGATAACCTTAATGGGTTCTCAGTCTATTTGGTGGTAATTTTGATGAGGAAATTTATTTAAAGTTGATATGAATTTAAAAAAAATCATGATTCCAAACGAGTAATGATCACAGATTGAGAAATACAATTGTTTTCCAAAGAAATAATGATAAAATAATTTTATAGAAATATTATAAAAAAAATTATTTTGTATTAAATTTATCTTATTCAGATTGAAAACATTATAAAGTGTAATATTTCAATAAAATATCTTATAAAAAATGAAATTTTTTTATGGTTAGAGTAAGTGTAAAAAATTTATCTAAATTAGATGATGATAATATTAGTGAATAATTTTATACAATCATTTGATAATTCATTCTAATGTGTTGATGCATATAACATTTGGATAATTTTTTTTATTCTTTCAGATCATGTTAAAAAAAAAGTTTAACATGTAATTTAAAAAACTCATGATTTGTAAAAAAAATTAATCAATTACTTTTCAAAATCAAAATTAAATAATTGTGTTATAACTCCGTAAAATGTATGTTTCATATAGAATATAAGAAAAAAGATGAAAATGGAAGTTATTATATTAGAAAAGTATGTTGGTAAAGGGTTGAACATCTCTTTCATAAATTTAGAACTTATTATGATCCAAATCAATCATGGTGTAAGAGATAATTTGATGAGTGTAGTGTGATTTTGTTAGTAAACTATTAAATATTTAATGTTTTGATACATTATTATTTTAATCACCTTAAATTTTCTAATATTAAATTATCACAGAAACACTATATTGTGATAATTATAAATGGAAACAATTTTTATTTCAACACTTGGTAGTTATGGATATGTATGTTTTTCTAACTAATAGACTACACAGAAACCTTTTTAATAGGAATATCATGCCCCTATGGTTATTTATGTTAAACATTATGGATAATAATTAAAGATGAAAAGTATTTGGACCTAAGACAAGTTTCTAAAAGTTTATGCCTTATTTTAATAAATTTTAATATAAACAAGGAAGATATATCCAAAAGTAATGAATAGTTTAGTAGATTCTGAAAACGAGATATATAGATAAGTTCAACATTACATCTTGAAAGGGAATACAACATATAAAATTCTTCTGAATCACATATAATCTCCAAGATTATACTATCAAATCATTTATAATATACCTCTTCGAAACCTTGGGAATATAAAACACGTTAAAGGGGTGAGGTCAGATGCTCAATGAGGGTAAATAATACAATGGAATAAATTATAAACATAAACATTAGGCATGAGGAATAACTAAAAATGTATTCCTTTAAAAATAATCATGAGTATAATTTCAAAGTAATAAAAAATGAATAAAAATTTCCATAAGACATAACAAAAAATATTATAATAGTAGAATAATATCATGGACCATTTATCTCTTGATTCATAATGAGAGAATTCATAATGTCAGACAACATAATCATTCTGTCAATGTCACGGGGAAAAACCAAACATAAATGTGTAAAAAACCAGACTAGTTTGCCTCTTGATACCTACTGATGCATTGAGGGGATATAGAGGGACCCACCCATCATATAATATGTCCAAGGCATTTATCATATGAACCGGGATAATCATAAACTACATATATATTCATATTGAAAGTAACATATGTAATGAAAATAACCTTACCCCAATAATTAAATTTCACTACTTTCTATTCAAATTAATAAAGTTTCTAGTATCAAGATATTAAACCAAAAATACTACTAATAATAAACCTTATAATAAAATATTTTTGATGATATCATAAAATATAAACCCCAATTGAACATAATAATCCAAAACATTGTTGAAATAGATGAAAATACTCGTATATAATCATAGAGTAATTCTTTAAAACATACTCGTTTACTTTGAAAAGATATATTAATTTGGAAAAAATTATTATAGAACAAGAATTGAATTAATTTATTTCTTTAATAATAAAATGAGTGATTTCATAAAATAATTTTTTTTGAAAATATATTATATATTGAGCATCAAAATATGTGAGAATTTGATAAATTCCCTTGAACCAAGCTTGTGTTTGTGGAAGAATTTTTGAAAGATCATTTTAAAACATGTAACTCCCTAAAAAATAAAAAAGTATTTTCATTGGTAAAAATATATATACCATTAATATATAATTTATGTGGGGTACATAAGAATAAATAAGAGTTTCATTCAGCTACGTAGAGAATAAGAGTAGCCTGAATTAATGTGTGTTTTTGGGTAGAAAACCCTTATTTTATGTCTGAATGTGTTATATGAATGATGTTAGATTCCGTGATAATAAAATTAAAGCCATTAATTAATTGGTGAATATCCTTATATAATTTTATTTGATTCATTACAGTTTTATTATATTCATTTATGGTGATATTGATAAGTTATATTATTAAATTCGGTCATTCCATAATGTTTGTTTCCTTGATTTTCATAATAATTTTTCTTGTTTATAATTAATGGCTTTAATGTGGAAGCGATATAATTCAAAATAAACGGATTTATATGATACTAATGAACATATTGAAAAAATGGTCATATAATTAAATTGGTTATATGGAATGAGGATGTGTTATTAGGCAAAACATTAATGAAAACCATTTATATTATTTAGCCGATATTTTGAATATTGTGAACTGGTTTTGTTGTATGTATTAATATTATGTATATATACAAGATGTATAGCATTAAATAGGTTATAATATGTATATTATATTTTTTTTTTCAAGAATAAATTTTTTTCCATGACTAGAATTGAACGAGAAATTGACGAACAAATGTTCATCATCCATGAAGGTTGTTAAATGAAATCTCATAGACGATTGTTTAATTTTTAAAATAAAAGAGAAACAATAAAGAGATTACTGATTGATGTTCCATTAACATGATATAATTCTCACATATAAATTAATCCTGAGTTATTATAATCATTTGGAAATATGAGGTGTGCGAGAAATTAAGAAGATAACATAAATAGAATGGAAATTAATAAAAGGGGAAGATGATTTAACTCTTGAAATATCTTCCTTTATAACCACTTAAATGGAAGGGGTTTTGGTATTTTAGAAATACCAAGGTATCCTAGATTTGGGAGGGACTAGGGAAGATTATATGGGTAGAAAATTAGGGATATTCATTTCTTAGAGGACTGGGGAGAAGGTGGAGTGATGGATGGATTTTATAGTAGATGAGAGGAGTAATTTCCCATTATTTTGATCATTATTTTATTATTTTGGCTCAAGATTATGAATATCCTTGATTCTTGAGACTCAATGCACTCATTAGTTCATGTGAGTTCGAAAAAATGTCCATTTACGTCATCCATTACCGAATCCTGATGCATAAATTCATTTATTTACCATATTTTGTAAAATATCACATTTCACTATTCACAAAAATTCACGTTTTTCAGGGAAATCCAAAAAAACATCTTAACCATATTTTAATGTATATAATTAAATAATTGAATGAATTTTTTCAAAATAATTTTCTAAATATGAGAAATGTATTTTAAAAAATCCTTATATATTTGGAAAATAATGATTTCAATTTTAAAACTGATTTTCTAATACATTCTAAAATTAACTAAGGTCGCATAAAATTATCCAAAATAATAATAAAAAATATTTATTTAGGAATACATTTTTTGAAAATTAACCTTATTAATTTATTAATTTAATGTTGTAATTAAATATTTATTACTGAAAAAATACCAAAACTTAATTACTAATTTTTAAAATATTTTATTTCATTTATAAGGTGCCGAAATTTTACATATAATTACATGGATTAGGTTACTATTTGTAAGGGTGAATTTCAATCCATAAGGGTATGTTACTATTCATAAGGGTAGGTTTCTATTCACAAAAAAATGTTTGTGGACCCTATTAGACTCTAAATATCTTACTGATTGAAACTGTGTATGTTAGTTTTTCAAAATTAAAATAATATAAGATTCAATATTATGTTCATCGGATAGTGTATAATAATGTTATGTTTCATAGGGACTCAGTGTTTTATGAATTCAACATTAAATTTAATTATAAAATCCAGGGGTGCTATATTCTTCTCCTATTCAAAAAATTTCTCCCTTCATATTACCAGAATGATCCCTTATAAAATGATTTGGGTAGTTATTAATCATTAGTTCCTTAGGTTTCCATGTTTCTTATTCAATTTTATGTTTTTTACATATTAAATTTACTAAGACAGTTGTCTAATTCCTCAACACTTATTCTTAAGAGTCCAGAATGATGATAGGCTCTTCATAGTAAGATAAGTCGTGATCCAATTCTATACCTTCAGAAGTGAGGAAATGCATTGGGTCTGGCCTGTACACTCTTAATATTGATTTGTAGAACACATTATGTACCTTAGAAATCCAAGGCGACATTGCCAAATGACAGTCCACAACTACATTTATCTCCATAATTTTAAAAGGGCCAATGTACCTGGGGCTCGGTTTCTATTTCATTCCAAATATTATGAAACCCTTCTAAGGATTTACCTTCAAGAAAATATGGTCCCTTTCTTAAAATTCCAAATTGTTTCTTTGATTATTAGAATATATCTTTTGCCTACTCTAAGCTTCATTTTTATGGGTCTAAATAGTCTTTAGAATTTTTGTTTTTTTCTACATAAGCTATGGGCCCACAAACTTCCTTTCATCAACATCAGCTCAACATGTTGGTGTATGACATCTCTTTCTATACAATGATTTGTATTGTTCCATTCGAATACTATAATGTAAACTATTGGTGTAGGAAAACTCCATCAAAGGTAAATAATGATCCCACAAACTATGAAAGTCATGTGAACGTGTTCTCAATATCTCTTCTAATGTTTGGATCTTCTTTTCTGATTTCCCATCGGTTTGAGTGTGATAAGAAGTTCTCAATCGAAGCATAGTTTCCTAAACATTTTGAATAATTTTCTAGAATATAAATTTGAACCATGGATCGCAATTACACAAAATTGAGAGAGGATCCCCATTAAGTCTCACTACATGATTAATGTAGAGTAATTTAAGGTGATCTATTAGAAAATCCACCCTTATAGAGAGGAAATGGGAATATTTCATATGTCGATCATCAATTACACATATTGCGTCATTAATTCTTATGTTTTTGGGTTATCCATTGAAAATATCCAAGGTGATTCCATCCCCTTATCATGTAGGAATAGGTAGAATTTTCATGAATCCTCTAGAATGTTTTCGTTCAGCCTACACTTGTGGAAAGACTAAACATCATGATACATTATTAGAAATTTCAATCATCATGATGTACCACTAGAAATGTTCCTTCAAATATCTATACATATTACTCTTATTATGGTGTATAGAAAAATTTAAGATATGGGAATCATCCAATTACTCCCTCTTTAGTTTGGGTACATAGAAAACACATAGTCTCCTCCGAAATGATTCAATTTCATCCTCACACATGAACTCAACCAACATATTATCATTCACACCTCAAATTTTTGTTTGAATATTCTCATCAAAAGATTGATAAGTTTCAATTCATTCCAATAAAGTTAGTTGGGAAACAAATTAAAAAAAAACGATGTTTCACCATCTTTGATAATTCTAATATCCATCTTTACTAGATCATTGAATATAGGATCCCCTTCAATCCCATTTTTTTTAAAACTCCTTCATTATTGCTGATCAATGCCTTCGATAGTTTCTTTGAATTGTATGGGTGGTAGTGTATGTAATAATAATAATCCTTGAGGAGCTAGAGCAAATGAATTTCCCTCACATTTAGTTTCTTTTCTAAGAAGATATATTTTAATCTCTTGTGATCTGTATAGATCTTAAAACATTCACCATAGAGAATATGTATCCATATATTCAGAGAGAATATCGAATCTACTAACTCAATATCATGAATTGGATAGTTATGTTCAGGAATATTTAACTACCTTGATGCATATGTAATAAATATATCATTATACATAATAGCACACCAGAGTCCTTTCTTTGATGCATCAGTATAAATCACAAACCCACCATTTCCTCATTGTAGAGTTAGGATCATAGCATTCACTAATCTCCTCTTCAATTTTTCAAAACATTTTTTCACATAATTTTTTCCATATGAACATAAACCCTTTGCATGTAAGCTTGGTTAACAGGTCGGCTAACTAAGTAATTTTCTTAATGAAACGATGATAATAAAATTCTAAACAGATAAAAATATGTACCATAGTTATGTTTTTTTGGAGTAGGCCATTCCCAAACTACATTTATCATTATTGGATAAACTAAGATTCTAAACCTAGAGTTAATATGTTCATGAAAAGAAATTGATTGAATCCAAAATTCACACTTTCTAAACTTCCCAAATAATTCATTTCTCTTAAGAGTCTTCAGAATAATGCACAAGTGACTATCCTGATCCTTGTAGCTTTTTTATTATAGTGGGATATCATCAATAAATACCACAAAATGTCATCATGCTATTCCAAAAAAACACTGTTAATTAGATCCACGAAAATAGAGGGTGCATTAGTCCGTCCATAATGCACCACTGTAATCACACAATGACCACACAAGGTTCGAAATACAATCATTAGATAATATCTTCCTTCCTCATAATCAACTGATGATATCCAGATCGATGGTCATTTTTCAGAAAAGTATTGGGATCCATGAAGATAGCCAAATAAATCATCATGAAAGGAATATCATACTTGTTCATTATCATAATTGAATTGATCTCCCATTAGTAAATACATAGCCTCATAAATCAATGTTTTTTCTTAATGAAAAGAACAGGGGACACCCATAGAAAAAAACTACGAAAAATAAATCCTTTATCACTGAATTATTCTAGTTTTTTCTTCAGTTCTACTAAAACCACATTAGAAATTCTATAAGGAGTCTTTTATATAGGTATTGAATCGGGAATTAATTCAATAAAAACAAAATTTCTCTCTTTAGATGATTCCTAGGTAAATATTATGGAAACACATCAAATGATTCTTGAACAATAAGTACATCCACAATTTAAAATTTCTTATCCACACCCATAGATAGTTTTTCTCCTCATCCCCAAAAATTTAATTCAGTAGGTCTATTGAGGGTAGATGTAGTTAAGAATCATATGATGATGTTTCATCTCTAAAGATAATAGATTCTACATCATTATCAAGAAAATGTAAATTCCATTTTCTTGAAATAGGCTTTCACGTCATAACATGAAAGATAATTCATAATAAGGAACATATCAAAATCAATCATGGGTATGATGATAAGGTTAGAAATTAGAGTACATTTATGTTTCAGAAGGGGGACTATTCAACACATATTTATTGTAATGATACATCCTTTTGAGGTTTTGATTGATAACTCCTTTATAAAATCAAATTGTACATATCTAATTTTCTGTAAAAAATGTGATGATATAAATGAATATGATGATCTAGAATAAAATAATGCCTTGGAAAATCATGAGGAAACAATAAAATTACTGACCAACACATTATTAGTAACTTCCAAATTAACAGTTTTGATCACATAATATTGGCTTTGATCCCCTGGCCTTCCCGAGGAATATTTCCTTGATGCTAATGAAAATAATTTGCATAATGTATCAGGACTTTGAAATTGTAGCTTTGAAAATTTCAGGATTATTTCCTTCCCTTATAATCACATGATTGGTGTCCTTTTCCTCCACACTTATAACAAGAACCCATACCCTTCAGCAAATTACTAGGGCGTTTCTTCCCCCAAATATTATCGGATAGAAAATAAATTCTTCAATTTTCTCCCTTTTCCTTATTTCCTTTTATAGAGTTTTTAGATGCCCTCTTCTTCTACTATATTCCCTTAAATTCATAAGACTTAAACAATTATTTTTCTCTCTTGATATCACATGAGACTACATCTTCTTATGATGAGAAACTTTTGGACACCAGTTCCCTCCATAGATTTGGTTTTAAACAATCAATGAATATATCAATATTCCTCCTTGGATTCCATATATAGACTGTGGAATTCCTTGCAAACCGTGTGAATTGAGATTCATACTTTGAAACATTCTTAGTATCTTTTTTCCTTAGATACTAAAACTACCTTTATATAGCCTCCCTCTATTCACGAGAAAAGTATTTTTCTATGAATATTTCCCAAAAATACCCCTATACCATATTTTAATTATCATCCTCATTTGTATTTTGAATTAGTGACTTCCATTGATCAACATCCCTTGATAAATGAAAATCATCCATGAAAACCTTATCCCATTAATAACTTTCCAAACCAAAAAATAACTTCTCTAAAGAAGATATCCACTTCTCTTCTACAAATAAGATTTTAGTCACATTAAATGATGAAGGTTGTTGTCTCATAAAGCAGTATAGAATTTCTCCCCCACATTTTGTTTTAAGGTGCGCCATACGAGTAAGGTTACAGTTAAAAACCAGAGTTAGTTTTCTTAGTATATTTATTAGTTCTTGAGCACCATTTGTAGCTCCAGAATCAACATAATTATCTTTCATAGGGGGACATACCTGCATGGGATATGCCTATTCATGAAGTTTCCATTCCATCCACCATACACCATTTCTAAATGATGGCATACATTAGACTAAGCTAAGAATCATATGTCATAATCTCAACTAATAGAATACATGACATATATTAAAAATCTATACATATCGAATCTCATATTCATCAACATGTATTCTTTGAGGAAAAATTTACTTTCAAATATTTAATAATGGATTGTACAGAATATTTGAATTATCCTAAGCATATCCAACAAGAGTGTCAAACTATGTGCATAGAATGTCACATCGTCATGTACCAGGTTACACTAGGTTAAGCCCAAAACACCTTGTCAGTTTTGTTACTCCTAAGTACAGTTGTGCCTGATCCACATTCACTAATAGTATCCAGACATGGATATATTTACTGAGAAAATCCACACAATATCTTCCTTACCAATATTCTAGGATCATCTAGTATGTTTATCCTCACAGTCTATATTAGGGGTTTTCACCCTAATCTACATTTTCGAAATCCATATTCCATGTTTTCAAATAAAAATCCTTTGATACCAACTATAATGAATGGACTGTAGTTTCCCAGACATGGTTCCTTATTTTATTACATTAGATTTTAAAGAAGGAAGTAATATCCCAAAGGAATGAATAGTTTAGTAGCTTTGGAGAACAATATACATACATAATATCAACATTACAACCTGAAAGGGTATATAACATGAATGGTAATAGAACATATCAACTTCTTTGAAATCACACATAATATCCTGGATTATCAATGAAATTCATTCAGAATATACTTCTTCATTACCTGGGTAAAATAAAACATGTGAAATGGGTGATATGAGATGCTTAATAAGGGTAAATAATATAGCAGAATGAATTATAACCATAAACACAAGGAATCGTGAATAACTATAAATTTATGACTCTAAAAACAAAAATTTATTGAGATATGAATGGAATAAAAACTAACTAAATAACTCCAAAAAGAATAACCATGGATATTATACTAGTTGAATAATAACATGGAATATCAATCTATACATTCATAAATATGTAATAAACAATTTTGGATATAATAATAATTTTTTCAAGGCCTTGTTCCATGACCATACATAATGGGGAAAACCCAAAACTAGTTTGCATCCTGAATCTAGGTATGCATCGTGGGTCTATAGAGGGCCCCAAATTTCATGTAATAAGTCAAATTCATTCCTCATATGAATTGCTGAAATTATAGACAATATATACATTCATATTAAAACTATCATGTGAAATGTAAATAGCTTTCCCCCAATCCAAAAATATGACAACTAACCGTTCAGAGTAATATAGAGAATGCTATCAAGTTACCATATCCACAATAAAAATAATCATAAAAAATTCAATAAAATATGGCACATTATATCATTAAATAATAATCATAATTGTACATAATAATCAACAGGAGTGTTGAAATAGATTAAAATACTCATATTAAATCCTTGAGTAATTATTAAGATAATTCCGCATTTATATTGCAAAGTAGGGTTATTTTGGAAAAATATATTTGTAGAAACCAAAGTGAATTAAGGTATTTTTCATTATAAAATTTTTGATTTAAAAAAAGTAATTTTTTATAAAAATATATTATAAAGTTCCCATGAATGTAGGTAAGAATTTGATAAATTCCCATGAATCTGACTAGTGTTTTGGGAAGAGTAATTCAAATATCCTTTTAAAACATATAACTCTCTCTAAGATAACCAAGGTTGATTGTTGGTAAACATATGTAGAAAAATAAAAAAATTATATTGAGTACATAAGAATAAATAATAATCTTATTTAGGTATGTAGAGAATAGTATTAACCTGAATAAAAATGTATATTCATGGAGAAAACCCTTACATTCTGCCTGAATGTGTTCTACAATTTACCTTACCTTCCTTAATAGTAAAATATAAACAATAAATTAATTATTTATAAACTATATATACCTATATTTTATTCATTATTGTTCTATTATGTTCATTTATGGTCTTATTGATAAGTTATATGATTGAATTTTGTCATTCCGGAGTGTTCGTTTCCTTGATTTTCCTAATTTTCTCACTTGTTTATAATTAATGGAGTTCATGTGGAATAAATATAATTATACAGAATTAGATTTAAATGATAATAATGAACATAAATAAAAATAAATGTTCATATTTGTCATTTATTTATATGGTATGAGGATTATTTTTTAGGTGAAACGTTATTGACAATCATTTATATTATTTTTTCAGTATTTTGAATATTTCAAACTATTTTTGTTGTATGTATTATTATTATGTATATATACTGGTTATTAATCTTTAAATAGGTTATAATAAATAAATTATAGTTTTTTTCTACCATAAAAATTTTCTCATGACCATAACTAAATGAATAATTGATGAACGATGGTTCTTCATCCATGATGGTGGTAAATCAGCACCTCTCAGATGATGATTTTGTTTAAATAAGAGAGAGAGAGAGAATGATTCAGTTGGATGATGATGGATGTTACATTAACATGATATAATTAGAGTATATAAAATATAATGGGGTTATGTTGATCATTTGGACATATGAGGTAAGTGAAATAATAAGAAAAAAAATAGAAATGAAATTAAAATAAAAGGGAAGAGGACTTACCTGTTGAATTATCCTCCACGATAACCTCTTTAAGGGAAGAGATTTTGGACATTTGGAAACAAAAAGGGCTTATGGTCAGGAAAAGGTACTAGTGAAGAGTATTTTGGGAGAACATTTAGGAGAATCAAGGCTTATATGAGCGATGAGAAGATGGAATTATGGGTAGATTTTGTAATTGAGTGGTGGAGTTATTACCCATTATTTTAATCATTATTTTATTATATTGGCTCAAGACAATGAATAGTCTTGATTAATGTGACTAAAAAGAGTAATAAGTTCATGTGAGTAAAACCTAATTGACATTTACATCATTGATGACTCAGGCGTGATGCATGAATTCATTTATTTATAATACTTCGTCAATTATCGAATTTCACAATTCACCAAAAAATCAAGTATTTCAGAAAAATACAAAAAATTAACCCTACTAATATATAGAGATGTATAATTTAAATATTAATACCATTTTATAAAATAAATATTCTAAATAAGGGAAATTTAATTTTAAATAAAATCATTATTTGTTTAAAAAAATACAGATTTCATTTTTAAAATTGATTTTATAATACATTTAAAAAGTAAATGAGGTATAATAAAATTACCCTAAAATGATTCGACAAAAAAAATTATGTTGTAATAAATTTATTTAAAATAATTTTATTAATTTATTAATTTAAAATTGTAATTAAATATTTATTACTCACAAAAATACCCACACTTAATTATTAATTATTACAATATTATATTTCATTTATAATGTGTCAAAATATTATTTATACTTACATGGGTGAGGTTACTATTCATAAGGGTAAACTACTATTCATAAGGGTATGTTGATTTTCATATGGGTAAGTTATTATTCAAAAAAAAATTTTGGTGATCCTATCAGACTCTAAATATCATACAGATCACAACCATATATGTAAATTTTTCAAAATTCAAATTAGAGAGAGAGAAAAATTATGTTCACTAGATTTGGTATAATAATGTTTCTTTTCATATAAACACAGAGTGTCATGGATTCAATATAAAATTTATTTTTAAACTCTTTGTGTTCTATAACAGGAAATAATCCCTAATGGTTTCACCTGGATTACCAATAAGTTGGGTGTTCCTCATCAAGTCCATTATTAGTCACCTTGTTGATTGTGAGTGGAATTATGTAGGAGTATAACGCTATATGGGGGGCTTTTTAATAATTTACCTTATAAACAAAAAATCTACATGAATTTTATCAATAATTAAAATCATGATAATTAACAAAATAGAACACATAAGAAGTATATTTATCTTTAAGATCAAGAAAGGGGGAGAAAGTTTATATACCAATGTAATGTGTAAAATAATATCCAATTGAATATAATAGATAAAATACATTATGAAACAAAGGAAAAGGATATCCATAATAAAAAATATCTTCATTATAATGTCTCATGGTACCACTACCAATAAGATCCACTATTATCCATCTCTACTAACATTGTTTCCACAGAGGTCTCCAGTAATTTCTTTTCATTGGTATATGGCACAAAAAGTGCAGGAGAAATCCCCATTCATAAGTAATTATGTATATAATTTCCTAGTATTTTCATATATAGATTTTACAAATTTTTTATGAACATTAATTACATTACACAAACACATTATTGAGGAACGTAAAGTTATATTTTATTTAGAGACCTAGAAACACAAACAAATATTTTTTATGTGAGCTACAACATCTCCCACATAGTTTCTCATAATTAAAACCGCACATATACATATCAAATATAATATATATCATAATAAACTAGGGAGAACACACATAATCAAGGGTTAGTTATAAGGAAAATTCAGGTTAAAAAAGGGAAACACATAATTGTAAGACGAGCATAAGTGAATGAGAACATGATCATAGGATATGAAAACCATATCCTGCATATCAATGATCTACGTATGAATTCCTTAAACAATTATATGATTTTAATATGTCATGAATCATATGTAAATCAAATAAAATGATCCATGAGTGAATAAAATTAAAATATGACATGGAATTATGGCCAAAAATGAGTATAAGAAATAATTTACGTTGTAGTAATCAAAGATAATTCCCAATTTTATCATAGTTGACTAGATTCAATCCACAACCCATCATAGTATTTGTGGTTATATCTCAAAACTATAATAGTAGAAAAAAGTCCCTTACTAAATAGGTTTCAGACCCCATTATATTCCTATTCATCTCATGATATTTCAATCCTTACCCAATGCTTTGGAGGGGGATATAGGTATCGTCAATTAAATAAATGAAATGTTAAATATATGTTCCAAAATATCATAAAAAATTCATCTGATGAGAACCCATGAAATTAAATGGGATCATAAACATTTCCTCATACAATAAATATGGAAGGTAAACCTATTTCATAATCATTTCATCATTCCACTATAGAAAAACCTATGGAAAAATAAGTTGGTTTCATATAAATTTTACAATAGTGAAACCCATGTATGGGAAATGGGTTTCATAAAATTATTTTCATCATATTAATAAACTCTTCATGAAAGGATTAATAACTGAATCGTAGAATCATATACCTAGTAAAGGTTATGTAACATCAAAGGATTTTATTTTATATAGAAAATGATTTTTATGGATCACATGGAATTTTTATTAACGAAAAAATCCTCTCCATTATTAAAAAATCATTTCAAAACAAAGAAATTAGAAAAAAATGAAATTAATTTTATTTTAAAATTATATTGTAATATAATAATGGAACTTTTAAATATCATATAAAATATTTGTAGAGGATATTCCATTCCCTCATTAAATATATTTATTAAATATAACATTTAAAAGTTATATTAAAAATAATATAACTTTAATATGAAACATAAAATATTTAATATAATATTTAAAACATTTATCTTTGTGATGGGGGAAAATTTTTTACATGCCACACAGGATAAAAATGATTCCTTTCACATTATTATTAAATTTCAAGGGTTAATTTCTTGGATAATAAATGACGATTTATTTAATTTTTTTTAAAAAAACTCAATTTTGGGTATAATTTTCATCAAAAAATAATTTTATGAATGTTAAATCAATTTTTGAAAACAAATTTTAAAAACCTAGTTTTGTTAGAAAAATTATTTTTTGGCCGATGTGTGAAATAATGTTCGATTAAAAAAATTAAAATAAATTCATGCAAACAAAATATATGTCAAAAACGAACTATAACATGTAAATTAGAATAAAAAAACCAAAAAAAATAAATTAATTTCTTCATTGATGTATCTTTATTTATTATCAACTAATCTATAATGGTAAAAAATAATGATGATCTATGAGATTTAACCATAAAACCATTACCACATTAGTAACATATAATCGTAAGAACCATTAATTAATATAATTCAATGAAACTCAAATTATAATAAAAAAAATAAATTCATTATACTAATTATAAAATGGGCTTCATGTTCACCACATAAAGGAAGATAGGTGCATAGCACATTAAATGTCTCAATGAAAGAAAACTGAGACCAAAATCCCTTGCCTTAAATCTCGACATATTTCACACATATTAAAAATTCTTTTATAATAAAAATACCTATATTATTAATATATTATTAAAAAAATATCATATTTATCATACTATATATGATTTACTTATGACTTTTTATTTAATTTTTATGGATAATTTTTTATTAAAATCTTATTTATGGTAATAAATGAATCATTTTTCATGTATGTTTTGGTTGGGTAAATTTGATCCTTTCACATTGATCATGGTTTTATAATCTATAGAATTATATTTATTATATAAATTTCATATATATTCAATATATATTTTTTTTTATAAAATTCCATTAATGATTGATATTGAAAATGACTTACATTGTTCTTGGAGATGGTAAGTTATACATAAACATGAATCCTGTTCCCATTTTTCTTGATGAATCTAAAGAATTTAAGGTAAAAAATATATCACCTTTCAATATTCGTTATGATTTCATATATGTCACATATATGTCACATATATTCATTAAATTTATCCTTATTAACTTCCATTTAATGCCTTAGGGAAAAAGAATCACATCTCTTCACGATGTCGTAGTCCACTATACAAATGATCAACATTACCATATCAACATAGAATGGCATGTGCTAAGTAATATGTTATATAATGGATCTATAAGAATGATAAAATCATTAATGTAATATATAAACAATATATACATCGTTAAATCTAGATATTACTGGTGGTGATTCAAAATAAATAACATCGGTTCATGGGGTGGTTGTCCTCCATACATGTGATTGAAAGATTAATTTCCCATTTTTGGTTAGAGTATAATGATTTAGGTCATGAAACTAATATAATATAAAATTATATACTATAATTATACATTTTTATCTAAATGAAACTATTTTAAAGAAGATTAGGAAACTGAAAAAAATTACGGTACCAAAAGAAATGTCCAATGAAAAATGATAACACCAAGCCATTCAAGATAAGTTTAAGATTTGGATTGATTAACACAATATTATTTCAATTTTTAGATTTTTCCATCATATATGTATCTTCTTTTTTGAGATCCTCAAATTGGAGGTCTATCTATTACCATGTATGATTGTGTTACTCTAAGATAGTCTTACACACATTGAAGACATATATGAAAACCTGATTCTTCTTATCTACCTAAGAAACATGTCCTTTATTAAAATAAACATTAATAAGTATTTCATACATTCTATAAGAATCCTCCATATAAATATTTATATTGAGTTAATCCTCTAGAACTACTTAATTGTAATTAATAAGGGTCTCTTCAATGTCAACTCTATCAACAACCTCATTTTCTACACCTCTCAATGAACTATAAATTGAATATATATTTGGATTAGGGATAATTTCCATGTTATTTTAAGTTCCCTAAATAATTTTAAATCCTTTATTGTTCCACCGTGATCCACCACAACACTGATATGAGGAATTTAATCATTCATACTATACATATCAATATTCTGAGCAACATATTCTACATGTTTTGATTCAGATGACCATGTTCTTGCATGAGAATTGTTTTTCTGAAATAAAGATATAGGGAACATTTGTTTTAATATAATTTGATATTTTTTAAGTTGAATTTTTTCCCCTCACCAACTAGGAAATTTTCAGAAATATGTTTCCTTTAATTCTATTTATTGATCATGACACAACACTCATAATCTTATGGTGGTCCTTCTTATAGTATGTCCTTGGTTATGAGTCTATTTCTTTATCATATAGTTCAGTATTCTCACACGACTAGGATCTTTCCCATTCCATTTCCTTCATGGAATAAAATTTTTCTATTCTTTTGAATCCAAATTATTAATTTAATCCATATTCAATTCAGTGAATTTATATAGAGCTGATTTTAGAATGGATGGGCTTACTAGCTAGGAGACCTTTGCCTCCGAGAAATAGAAATGTTCAGACAACATGAGGCCTAAATCATATAGAGTATCCTTGAACATAATGGATTTATTAGAATCAACTATATTGAATCCTTCTTGAATAATATCATTCCCTTTTCCCACACATGTTCCTTTCATTACATCAGCAATGGAGTTATATATCATTATAGGGAATGGTCCAACATCTCCCAGTACCTATAGTTTAAAACTAGAAACACCCAAATCACACTTCATGCTGTAAAATATATATTCCACTTTTCTATAATAATATATAATACTCAAATATTTTTGAAGAGGATCAGTATAGGAGGCCACGATGATATTCGAATGATCAACATTGAGGGAATATAGATTAGTCACACTCAACCTAGGGAGAGAAACTGACCACATTGTGTGTTATTTCTTCTTTAATGACATGGTGAAAATAATTTCCCTAGGTGTTTTAAATAAAAGTGAAAATCCATTCAAGTATCAAATATTATCGGTTGTTTGTAAAAATAGTCATGCCAAATGGAGATCCACACCCTCTCCAATAGATGTTTTGAAATATTTACTGCAACACATAATTGTGGGGAAATCGGGTGAAAAGTGGTATTTTTTCAATTTTTTTGAACACAAAAAAGTCTAACAATATTTCCATGAGTATGGATTATTGAAGGGTTCTATAAAATAAGTGGTTGTTTGGAAAATATTACCCACTACTATATTAGAATGATGTAATATTTCATACTGAAATAATATGACTATCATAAGTGGTAGAAATGGGGTCTATTATATGTTTGAGGAGTTCTTGACCAATTAATGATTAAATCATCCATCGGTGAGAAATGAATCATGATATGATACTTATTCAGGAGCCCAAAAGTGTCCCACTAATTTATACCATATTATTCATACAGACATTTGTAGAAAGGCTCGACAGATGGATGACGCGAACTGAGTTGATGCACCATGGTCTGGTTCAGGGGAGCCAAAACATCATTGAACACTACGATTGAAAGCATGTGCTGTGGAAATACATACACAATATCACGAAAATTAAGGATGATCTCGACATAAAAGAATGATTTTATGAAATAGGGGTCAGATAAAATAATAAAATATTAAATCCATATCCTAGAGGATGGGAGTTCCCACCCCCATAATTGAGATGGGATATAAGGGATGGTCATCAACACCTATGGAATGGACAAGGGCAGTAGGAATCCAAGGTCACTAAATAATTAACTCTCATAGAGTTTTATCATATTTCAGATAATAAATATATTATAATATCTAGAATTAATAATATTTTCTATATTTAATAGATTAAATAAAAAAACAAGTTTAACAATTTTACCTCTTCTTTAGAGAGCCTCTTTTGGTTTAAATGTAAATAATGCTTATAAGGGGTTCCTAATAAAAATATGACTATTATGATTAAATGATGGAAGTATGTAATGGTTTTTATGTAATTTCTAAACTATTTTTTTAAAATTTTGATGATGATGGGTTATTGTGGCTGTTTATAGGTGGTGAGAGGACATAAATTGAGATTTGGATTTGAATAATGTTTAACAAAGTTTTTGACATGCCAAAAATATCCAAACATGGATAGTATGAACCCTTATTGGTTAAAAGGTTTAAATATGGATATAAAATTGATTTTTAATTGTTTCTAGGTAATCTCACCAAATAATTTATTAGTTAAACAACCCCTGATAAATATTTTTTAATTATAATCGTGACAATTAATTTTTATTTTTACTATTCATTATAGTCTGGAATTACGTTAAAATTATTAGAAAATCTTGATAATATTGATTCTAGATATGTAATTTTTTTAATATATCAATTCATATAATTGGAAAATTTTATTTAAATCTAATCCTACAAAAAATGATAAAAATACCATTTTACTGAAGAGAAATGTTTCAAAACCAAAAAACATTTTCTTATCAAAATTCTATAGTAAATTTAATCTAAGGAAATATTTTTTTTATAATTCATATAAACTAATATTAATTTTTTTATCATTTTTATAAAAAAAATATTACAATAAAAAATCTTTAAAAAAAATTAATCTTGAAAAAAAAACTAGTATTTTTCTCTAATCACCGAAAAAGTATTGTTTTCAGAAAACTAAAGAAAATTTCCCCCAATATATATTTTTATGTGTAAATTCTAAAAATGAAGTTCATTTTTTTCAAAAATGTTTTTAAATTCTTATATAATTATTTTTAATATTTTATCAAAAAAATAAAAAAAAATCATTTTTGAGATAATATAATTTTTAAAACAAATAAAGGCTTTACTAATATTTATGTTCTTCTTGTTAATATGTTTTCATTAAATCAATACATTATAAAAAAATATTTTAAAATATTTCTTTCTTATTAATACCGCCCCATTTAATGGAAAGGTCATTAAGACCCTTTTATATTCATATATAATTAGTTTATTGTAGTTCAAAAGAACTCAGTGTTATGTGTAGCGCATATTATGAAATAAATTAAATTTATCTGAGTGAAAAATATTTCATAAAATCTTATAGAGTTACATTCTGACACCCTTAAAAATAATTTATTTTCTAAAATTAAATCACATTCATACAAAAAACTAGGACAAGTCTTTCACATTATATCTTTAGGTTCGCTTATGGCTTCCTCAAACTAATGGGTTCTTCATAAAACATTAACCATTCATTTTATCTTTTTATTATTGAATATTTTATCTACGATCCATAATATCCACTAGTTTTTACTCAAAAGAATGATCTTCCTCCAGTTGCATGAACATAAATTTCATTATATATTAATTTTAAGGAGTTTTCTTCCTTTGGTGATATACATTTAACACATCGTAGACTTGAATGATGTTTGGTGTAATCACAAAATGATAAGATGTTTTCCATATTCAATAAATAATTCCAATGGGAATGATATATCGTGGGATCAATTTTCCATTCTTAACAAATATCATCACATTCATTCATGGGGAAATTTATAGAATCACTATATCACCAACTTCATATTCATGATCATGTCAATTATTATCAATATAAAATTTCCACCAACTTTATGATGCCCCTATTTTTTATCATATGTCTCTAACCTTCTCTTCCATTTCTTTAGCTATCTTAGGTACCAATATTCTTGTTTATCTGTCATCATTTCATCATGCTTGATCTATTCCCTTATTTTAGTAATGGGATTCATAAGGAGACACTTGGATACTCATGTGGATGAAATTTTTGTATGAAAATTCAACGGGATGAAGTTGTTGATTCCAACCACATTTCAAATCCATAGAAAAATACCTAACATACACTATATGGTTTGAACTTTTCTCTCAGAATAAATATCATTCATAGAATGATACATAGTTCTGAAGAAAATTCTATATTGAGATCATGATTAAGACATCACCAAAAAATTGAGGTAAAGCTCATATCCCTAACATATAGTTGGAATTTTGTACTCTATCTAATAATAACACTTCTATAATGTTTTTATTAGAAATATAATGCAATGAAAAATACTCTCTAATAGAGAGGAAGTGTGTTAACATTTTAATCTGATCGACTATAACCCAGATATTAATTCACCCTTTAGATGTTTTGGGGAGTCCAGCGAAAAAATCCATGGTGATTTTTCCCATTTTAATTATGGTATTGGTAATGGATGTAAAATACAATTATACATTTATCCCTCATCTTTTACATTATAACATACCATGAATGAAGATGAAAACTCCTCATTATCACTCTTTATTCCATCCCACGAAAAATACTCTTTAAGATATCTATACATCATTGTAATTCTAGGATGAATAGAGAATTAATAATTAGGAGAAACCTATGAAAACTCCTCAAAAAATATATCATGGGTGGAAACCATACATGATTCCTAGAAATTATCAATAATTTAAAATTAAATTTAAAATATAGAAATTTTTTTAACTGATTCAATATATATATATATATATATTATTCTTTTATGGATCTTTATTCCTCACTTGGATAGCTTGTTGAACACTCATTTTGGGATGATAGGATTTACCCCCTTCATTCATGATTTTAGTATTAATCCACCGGATGTCCAAAAATATTTTAAATGTTGTGATCATCATCCTATATAAGCTATCATGATACCTTTTACTCAAATCATTTTCAACCATGAGCTATTTCATAAAGTGGTATTATATTTTCTAGTCATAGTCCTTAATAATATCTAACCATCTCTTCTAGTGAATTTTTAACTCCATATTTGTGAGTATAGACATTAAAATTTATTTATTAGTCTATATTTCACAACATTCCTCCTAAATATAATTCCCCAATATATTCAATGAAATAAATGACGCATCTAACCTCAAATACTAACTTTGTTAATTTTAATCATGAACCATCAATTTTCTTGAGTCATAATCTATTAACATGTCATTAACCATAAAAACACCTACCAATAAATTTTTAAAATTGTCACTAAATATGTAAAACCCTTATTCACTTTAGGTTTATCTAATCATAGATGTCTTGAATAACCTTCTCTTCAGTTCTATGAAATTTTGATCACATTCATATATCAATGGGAATATGGATCCCTACCAAGTTAACTAATTGAGTAGATTTGATATTCATAATAAATTCTCAAAAATTCATTACTAATAGCGAGAAAAAACAAGAAAAAATAACATCTCAATAACTATGGTAGTTCTAGGAAAATATTCAATAGACTATTTCTTGGATGGATAATCAAATATATACTCAAATGAAATTATATGACCCTAAAAGCAAACATTTTTAGAAATAATTCACACATTGTAAATTTATCAGTCAAATTATCTATTTGTATGGTCTTCGATATAATAATATTATTATCTAAATTTTATCATTTATTCTTTGAATATATATATATATAGGACGATCATAGATGAACACAAACAAAAAATAACCATGATAATCTCTTAAGACTCTATTAATTAAATCATTTATTTTATAGGAAATATTAGTTATACTAAATGGAAACACTATGAACTCATAGTGTCCATAATAAGTATAGAACGTTTCCATGGTTATATCCCCCTTTTTTAAACTTAATTGATGATATACATAATAATTTTCAATCATAGAAAAATAGTTAGATCTGTGATGATTATTAAACAAGTAATCAAAATTAGGTAGAAGGTACTTTTTTTACTATGATATTCTTCAACACCGAGCAATGAATTCAATTTCACATCAATCCATAATTATTTTTTAATGTTAATGAGTTATCCACAAGGTGATACCCATGGATGAATGAATCCATTTTCTAGATTATACTGAAGGTTTGTCTTAAATATTGCGACTCAATCGGGGCTATTTTATGGAGAGTCTAGGAAATATGGGTGGAAGAAGGTATGACTTATATAAAAAACTCAACATAATTATTCATTGAATGTCTAGGAGTACCTTTCATAAAGACATAAATAAAAAAATTCAAATTAATAATATCATTGATGTTGAGTTTCTCCACATTCATCTAAGATGAATGCCCATTTTGAACCAGAATTAAAACCCATACAATGGTTGTGATTTATATCAGATGTTGTTATTTATTTTAAAACTAATAGAAGATCAAATGTCAATTTATAAAATTAAACATACATTCCATTATAATAAAATTGAAATTTGATTTATGTAGGTAATGTAAATCCAGGATGTAGATTACATCTAATTCAACCCTTAGAAGAATGGTAAGAATTTTTGGAAATACATTCCCACAAACCTCAATCTCTTAATAATTATATAAAAAATATTTTATCACCATACCGGTAGGGATTTTCACTACCGTTTCTATAAAAAATAATGTGGTCATCATATGTCCATTAATGGGTAAGTCCATTTTCATTCTAGATATTACTAATTATAGAGTTGATGGAAATTGTACCTTTTATAACATCACTATATTACACCTTGTCAAAAATAGTGATCGAATGATATTTCCCATCGACCCTTATCTTAAGAGGTTACGTTCTCTTAGTATCATCCTTAAAACTCATATTTGTTAACTCATTATCATAGTTCAAATAGTACTTTTATTTGATACACTATATGGTGGGTGTTGAATTATATGGATATATGTTATATTAACATAATTATTTGACTTATTCCCATCATTTTTGAAATGTATTGATGAAATTACATTCCAAAAATAAAAAAATTTCTAGTCCTCATCATATTATTTCATCATTTTTTCCTTACATAGTTCACATTGGAAGGAAATATCACACCTTTATTCCTTCGATAGTTTGTATTTCCTATTGAATACATATTTATTTACTTAAAAAAAGTGATTAATGGGTAATTCCAGTCTCAATTTATACTGTGACGGAACATTGCACAATTTATTCATAGATACTAATGTACCTTATTTATAATTCTATTTGATGCAATTTTTTAACATACTGATGAAATGATCAACTATACATTCAGGTTGGATGATAATTCTATAATTACACTCTCCAAATATTTTATAATTTTCCACATAGATACCAATAAGTTCATCATCAATTTGCATTAGGTTAAAGAATTCCCAATATGTTTTCAAATGAATATTTTGATGGATGTACATATTGACAAAGAATATCTGAAACTAATCCCACTCCATGGATTCAAATTCATTTTTTTCTACGTATTCACAATGAGAGTACACTATTGATCACTCTTTACTTCAAAATGATAGACAACTGAAATGAATTGTCAAAATAAAAACTCTGGATAATGGAATATATATTTTCAATGGTACTGATACATTAGTCAGCTACTAAGGGATCATTAGAACCACTAAAATACGGTGTAAATATACACATAGAGGACATAATAGAATACTATTACCACTATTTATTTATTGGGTGTGAAGCATGATTCATAGCTAGATAATGTATTGTGAGAATAGTAGATATTTATCATTCCAACTCATAAAATATTTAGTTTAGAATAACTAAAATCATTTCATTGTTCATGTAATTAATCATTAAAAGGGATCCTTTGTGTACCATCCATTGAAAAAATTTAAAAATGAATGGTGTGAGAAATTATAATCAAGGTGGGAAAATATATAGCCATGAAAAATAATTTACAATTTGACTAAATCATGAATTAATATTTTAATTACATAACACCTAAGGTTGAACCTATTTTATTCATAATCATGTTATATTTAAATCCACAATGATGGTTAATAAATAATATATAAATTTACAAAATAATATCCCCTTGGATTGTCAAACTAGGTATTTAGTAAGGCATATTTTCATGTATCAGGTAATCCTTGAGTCAAGTGTGAGATGCTTTTCTCGATTTTATTATACCTTGAAACATTTTTTCCATCACCACATCCAATTTTTGTATACATTTAAGGATTTAATTCTATGTTATCCCAATAATCTGTCCATTACCAAAACATGAAGATGTTTGCATGTACACAGTGTTATCAAAAAATTCTTTTACTAAATTTTTCTCATAATTGTTTCAAAATGAGAAATAAACCTATCATATGATACCAACTATATTTTCCTAATATTTCCATTTTTATATATTATATATTTAATATAACCATTAATTATTTTATGCAAACACATGAATGAGTTTTGGATGTAATAGTGCATTTGGATACCAGAAAACATTAAAAATGGATCGTAAGTGAACCGAAACATGTCCCACTAAATTTCTTGTGACTATGAATCTTTATAGAAATATCACACATAATACCAATCACCATAAAATTGGTAAAATAAAAATAATTAAGGGTGATCTAGGGTTCCCAATAAAGATAATCAATGAAAATATGTAAATATTACATGAGAAAAATGGCATGAGAACAAAATCATAACATATAAAAACCATACCTCGCATATCAAAGATGAAAATATTGAGTAATGGATTTTGTATTTGTAGTTCAAAATGATAGAAC
This sequence comes from Viscum album, assembly GCA_963277665.1. NCBI lineage: Eukaryota > Viridiplantae > Streptophyta > Magnoliopsida > Santalales > Viscaceae > Viscum > Viscum album. The sequence goes on from OY728156.1 coordinate 1,853,031,067, forward strand.
CAAGAATGTTTTTTTTGCTGGGAATGGAGTATGATTCATGTTTCTTTTCAATCCAAACTAGGTTGATAACGATATTGAAAGGAAAGTGGCTATACAGAACAAGTTGACTGTAGTATTGAAAGTTGATTCATATATAGAGACCCAATCCTATTACACATATCATTACATGATTTTAGGAATAATTAAATATTAAATTACCAGATAAGGACAGTAAAGTCTTGTGTCTTTGAATGATTAGGAACATAAAACTAAAAACATGATGAAATAAGAAATTTAATTATTTTTCACAAAGAGTTACAAACATCCATTGAGTTCGTACATTGATATAGGATAACCGTGGGATTACATGAAAAATGGGATGAGATAAAAGCCTAGTATGTTAATAAACATTAAAATTACGCTAAATATTTTTTTAGAAAACAGAACATAACGATATAAAAAATCATGGAACATTATTAAACATATGGTATCATAATATATATAATGTGGGATCATATAATAATGGAGTTGTAGTAATGTGGAATCAACATAAAACATGATTTTATTCACAATTAAATGCTCATTTCACATGGAGGAGCACAAGTCAAGGTTAGCCATAAAGACCATTGGACATGGAGCCCTAGTCAGGGCTATCCACCAATACCTTTTCACATAACATCTTATGAAACTGAACATTACACAATACATTTGTTATCTCTCTAGGTGATAATATCATAAAATTTTTATAATTATGTGATCCACATAAATATCTACACGTAAGGAATCAATTATAATAATAATGGTTACCCATGGAAACGTATGGGTCTCATAATCATGTCAAAATGAAATATGAATGGGTGTAGCATAAATGTGTCCGTGAAATAAAGGGTTTAAATCATAAATAGACAATAATAAAGTATAATAGGCACAAATACTAACAATTTATGTCAAATTAAAGTGATTACGTGTACAAAAGTATTTAAGAAACTTAATTAGAAAAAATGTTTAGTGCGGCTTAAGGTAATTATCGAAGGTAATTTAAAATAGAAAAGAACAAAATATTTTATATAAAACTACAAATGAACTAAGACTATTATTATAATAAAATTACTTGTTTCATAAAAATAATGGTGGATAAAAATAAATTATTGAATGCACTTGAATATGGGTATGAAATTGAGAAATTCCGTTAAATAGGACACACTTATCAGGAGGAATTGATTAGGGAATCTTTTAATTCTGATGGTGTTATGCATTTGATCATAATGTCTTGGACAATAAGATAAGATTAATTAATTAATTAATAAATAACCATTTCTACATTCAATATATTTATTATCATTTTAATATAAAATTTTATTACCTTTTTGATGCTTTATAGTGTTCTAATTCATCATCCATGAGTGATTGCTTTATTTGTTTTCATGATTGGTTCTCTTGAATAAGAGTATGGAAGTTCATATAAATAAAGAATTGTTTTATAAAAATGTAATTATATTATATTAATGAACATATAGAATATAAAGTTGTTATACAATTAATTTTTTTTAATTGGTATGAGAATAAATCGTTAGACAAAATTTTAATGACAATCGCGTGGACCAATTTGGCGGTTTCCGATCATAATGAACTCTTTTAGTTTTATAAATTAATATAATGTAAAAAATGTTTTAGAACATTAAATTTGTTATAATGAATACATTATAATTTTTCCAACCATAACAATGGTTTCATGACCATCTATGGAGATGTTATTATAAAATGAAATCTCATCGTATTAGAATTAGATAAATTGACACATCTCAGATGGTGTTTTAATTTTTAGTATAGAATGAAAGGAGAAAAGGATATGGAAGTGAATTATTAACTAATCATACAAAATCAAATTATATTTATGTTACTAGATTTATCACACCATTTATTTGAGTGTAGGTGAGTTGAGAAAAAAAAGAACTTGAAATAAATGAGGTGGAAAGAGGAATTTACCTATTGAATTTATCCACTTTGTGAGACTCTAAAAGGGAGAGGATTTGGTATTTTGGTGAGACCAAGAGTTCATGGAAGTGAGATGGGGACTTATTAAGTTATTTTATCAGAATGGGTACAAGGAACAAGGATTTTTATGTGTGAGGAGAAGCGGTGGTGAGGGGTGGTGTTTATAGTGGAAGAGATGGGTGTTTTTTGAAAATTTAATTCCACAGTTTATTATTTTTCTCAAGACAGAAAATAGTGATGATTATTGAGACTAAAAATACTAATTCTATCTTGTGAGTTTGATATAATGTTTCTTACATCATCGATCACTCAATCAATACTGTATTTAACTCATAATTCATATATACCATAAATTATCACATGTTACTACTCACCAAATATTCATGTATTTAAGAAAAATACCTCACACTCACCATACCATTTTCAATGTTTAAAATTTAAAAATTAACTCCATTTTTAAAAAAAAATTGAAATAAAAGATATTTAATTTTAATATAAAATTAGAATATGCTATGGAAATAAATTTTTTAAAATTAATGATACTTTTCTAACACTTTGAAAACATAATCAAGATCCCATAAAATTATGTTATTATCATAAGATACAAAAATATAAACTTTTGAATATATTTTCTAAAAATATATTTTCATTTAATTTTATAAAATAAACATAAAATTATAATTAAATATTCCTAACTTTCATAAATACCAACACATAATTATTAATTTTTAAAATATTTATTTAATTATAATATGATATAAATATATCATAGGGTCACAAGATGAATAAATTTTATTTTTTTACATTCATTGGTGATGTTACTATTCAAATTTGGAATTTACTATTTATAAGGTTCACGTTACTATTTAAAATTCCAAGTTACTATTCCCTTGCTATATATTTCATAACATCTAGAAATGCATTTTATTTCATTCATTCTTTATTTATAATTTTTGCAATGTGTTCTATATGTAATATTATGTGATTATACTATAAGATATAATTTATAATAAGAAAATTATATTGATACAAATTTGGTTCATAAAATTCTTCCTTCCTTATAAAATTTCTCCCTCAAAATTTTGTTTTACATTCTAGGATTAAAATGGGTGTGGTTGCATCTCCTTTATTGATTCCTTTGGTTCCCAATACTTATGGTTCTACCATATTACTTTGACCAAGTGAGCAGTCTTGTTGTTATAAACTTTATCTCTATGATCCAAAATCATCACTGAATACTACTCATAAGAAAGCTAATTATCCAACTATACCACCTTTGTAGAAAGTACATGTGAAGGATATAGTATATACTTCATTAAGAGATACACATGGAATACATTGTGTACTTTAGACATGGTAGGGGTAAGTTACAAAAAATATAATATAGCTCTGACATGATCAAGAATCCCAAAGGGGCCGATGTACTTGAGATTTATCTATCCATTCTTCCAATTTATCATGACCATATTTTATGGAGATATGAGGAAAAATAACATGTCCCCGACATTGATCTCATGGTCTCATCCATGATTATCTACATATCTTTTTTGTCAAAATTGGGATATCATGATGTGCTACTGAATGGTTTTCAGAATCTCCTCCATTTCTAGGACCATTTTAGGCCCTAGCATCTTACACACAATGACTTAATCCTATAATTCAACTTTCATACTCATTTTCACATAAATATATTTATATGAATGTAGTTGGATGATGGAGTGGAAGCTGTTGTTGTAGGGCAATTTGACCAGTGGAAGATGTTGGTCCCATACTCCTTTGATGTCCATATAACATGATCTCAAAATGGCATACATTGTATGAATAGTATGATCAGATTGGCCATTAGATTGAATATAATGGGATATAATGAAGTGTAGTTTGGTGCTTAGAGAACGTGGGAGAGTTTTACATAACATCGATGTGAATATCAGATCTCTATCTGATACAATAGATAGTGGTACTCCATTCAGCCTTAACACCTCTTTGATATATATCCCTGTGTGTTGATACAAATAGAAGTCATATCGAATTGTGATAAAGTGATTTTACTTTTTAATATGACCCACAATACCCCATATAGCATTGTTCCCTCTAGATTCCTTTTTATGTTCAGTGACAAAGTCCATGGAAATGTCATCCCACATCCATGTTAGTATGGGTAGTGGTGGCATCATCCCTTTATAGTTTTTCCTTTTAGAATTATCATTGTGGCATACCAGGATCTTTTATGTATACTCAATTGTCTATTTCATCATATTATAACACCAATAATTCTCCCAATGATTTTGATACATCATTTTACTCTATAGGTTAATAGAGAAGTTTAAGTTATGTGCATCATTCAAAAGAACCATCTATATCTCTGGATTAGATTGTACAAATAATAATGAAGCAAATCTTTTGCCTCCATATTTATCAATATTGAACTAAGTGTATTTCACTACTAGAAAATGGGTTTTTAGCCATGCATATATACCCATGGATTTTAAAACCATAGGAATAGATAGTATTTTTTGACATATTTGTACAGTTTTTTGAAACCCTAGGAATACTAAAATTGATTTGATACTTTTATCGGCCACCACCTCCAAATTTTTTATTTCCTTCCCCCGCACCTACCCATGCCATGGCCTCCCGAACTCTCCTCCCCTCCTCGACCCCAATCTCCCATCCTCGCATTATCCTCCCAACCCCACCCTCCCCCCTTCTATTTCTTGCCTCCATGGCCGTCTCCGCCTCCGGTTCCCATTCTCCACCTCTGACTCCCACCCTTGACTTCGCCTCCCAGGCCTCACCACTGCCACCACCTCCCTGCCCTCACCTCCACCTCTACAGCTGCCTCTGCCTCCTCCCAGCCATGGTTTCCTCTGCCTCTGCTTCCCAACCCATCGCCTCCTCCTCCACTGTAGCCTCCACCTCTTCCATCATGGCAGCCTCCACCTTTGCCTCCTCCGGGAAAATGACACCTCCTCCTCTACCTTCTCCCGACCAATGCCACCTACACCTCCACCTCATTAGACCTATTTATAAAGAGAAGAGTTTTTGTACGATATTATCTAGGAAACCTATCATACAATATTATGAAGAATTAATATCATCTATATAAGGGATAAATTGTGATATAAGAGGTGTCTCATACTCATGTTGTTGCATAGTGTTCTGATATTCCTGTTCATTCTACCTAGGAACATGAATTAACATTAGTTATTGAATTAGTATTAGAATTTGGACCTCCAGAGAGGGGATAGAGGTAAAAAATCAAGGATATTTGGAATTACTCTTACAAATTTAGCATGTGATGAAGATATGGATCCCGTTGTTTTAGAGAGTCCACCAATCATTGAGATAAGGGGAGATCTGAATTTTTATTCCTCTCTATTTAGTAAAGAAGCCACTCTAGATTATTTTGTCTGTCATATGGGTTTATCTTCTCTTGTTTATTTTTTTAGAGATAATTATGACTAAAAAATTATAAATTGGATGATAGATATGATGAATGAGTTGATAAGTATGATAAGAAATGTGATGATAAACATGATGATGATAACGATGAAAATCCAATAAATATATAAAAACTATTCTTGTTATTATTTAAAGGAATGATGAATATATCAATCCAAAGTTTCCTTATACTAAAATTTTATAAAAACTAGTTTGAACTGTATCTGACGAAGATATATTAATGATTTTGTCCACTTCACCTTATCTGAGAGATATTATTGTAAGTCACTCTCAAGAATATAATATCTATGAATCTTCTCAAAACATAATTTTGTAATAGAGGATTCAGAAGAAGAATATAAGGCCTCACTTATGGATATTTATATAACTAATTATCATTTACCTCTTAATGTGGAATCATAGAGAAATACTCATCAGTTATGTTCTCAGTATTCTGATCTGGATGAGGATTCCTCACATGATGGTTCTCCTACTCATGCACATGTTGGCCTATCTCAACAAGATGAAACTTCTTATAATTATCCTCATATATAAACTTCCACATATTTCATTTAGATCAATAATTACCATTTGGGTGTAATAAATATGTTATCTTTTCTATTAGTTGGGACAATACTCATGAAAAGGGGAATATATTTCATATACTATTAAGATTGTTTCTCCACAAATCTTGCCAAGACTAGTCCTAAAAATAGATAATTTAACATATGTTAATCAATATTTCAAAATATATCTTTTATGTTTTAGAATCCACATTATATACCTATAATTTGAATCATAGAGATGCTAGATATCATGGGTATAAGATATCTCAAAGTGACAATAACTATATACAGACCTTCAAGAAACACATCAACACCTTATTCAAATCCGTCAATATTTATTGATGTTGATTTTATTTTAATTTTGATACATGATGAAATTGAAAATATTTTGGACAATGCTAAGGACAATAGAAATCATTTTCAAATTAAAACTTCATCTCAAAGTGAAAAGAAATATGATCTAATTAAAGATGAATCCATTAAGACTTCCAAGGAAGGTTTTTTATTAATGGGTTCAATTATTTGTTATCTAAAATGGTTGTACACTAAATAATATATAAATAATTAGTTCATATAATTGGCAGGATATTTTAAGATATCACCCTCAAACAACATCATTCTGTTGTATATTAGTTACATAATTGGTAATGATTTCTCTTCTTGATAAATTTTGGTTAGTGAATGATGGGTTTCATCAATTTATGGAACATGGGACTAAGGATGTGGCTAATATCACAATGATCCTAGAGCCTTATACGTATGTTTCAAATGACCTTGTTTTAAAACCACTTTCTCTTCCTTTACCCCACATCTATACCAATCATTACATAACCTCAACCTCGAATTCAATTACTTTAGAATAATCAATTCCAATATCTAACTAACCTATAAATCCTATAGGACCTTTTGGTGTATATATATATCATTGATGGTACCCATTGTGTCATTGTATTTAAACAATAGATGTTAAATTATTTGGAAATGAAGCTTCACACATTGTATGAATGTAGTTTTTATTGCTTTATTTTTAGTTAATTAGGCCTAGATGATGATTTTATGGGTTCATTCTCCACATGTTTCCAGCAGATAGGATGCCTTATTTCATAGGTTTGTTTTTTTGGCATACGAAGAAGTCAATTTAAATTTGTGTAAGAAGTTTTTTCTATATATGTATTTTGTTGATTCTATATATGTCTATGGTGTGCCTTTTTTCTTATTAAATTCAAATAGAAATTATATTATAATGATATACCAAGTAATTCCATCATACAATATCTTGTTTTCATTGTATAAGTCTTATTTACAGTTTTTAGAAATTTCCAACATATGGATGATGTAATTAATTAGATTCATCTCAATCATTGTTGATTATGTACCAATTAGATGATTATGATCAATTTTTTATCTTTATTTTCAAAAATAGATGGAGATGTTGGAAAATGGGGAGATTTGAGACACTAGAAATGAGTTCATTAAACTATGTTTCATGGCATCACCAAAATAAGGTTGGTAAACAAAATAGATATAAAATTATCAATGTTTATATGGTTCTTCTACATCTTCTAAAAGAGTTCCCAGATATTTTTTTGGTAAATTTTAGCAGGAGAGCAGTGGCGGAATGAATTAAATAATTTGTTTCTTCTTTGTTCCATTTTTTTCTACGGCCTCTTTTTGAGATAGTAAAAAGTAGAAAAGTGTTGTTTTAATACTAGTTTTATATTTCTCATATTTTATATATGAAATTATTAAAGGATGAATATATTTCTTTCTATTTTATAGTATTGATTATACAGATCCCATGATACCATATTCTTAGGGAATCCTCCTCCTTGATGTGGATCATCAAATTTTCCCAAGAATTTATCTATATCCAAAATCTGATCTCATTACCCGAACATAAAGTCTTACAAATTATTAGTTATCACAGGGTTTTTAAATACTGGGATAGATTTTTGGTTGTATATTGTTTAGTTATCATTATTGGCTCGGGTGACTATGTTACTGGATGTTTAATAGTCAGATTACAATATCCCTCCCATTAGGTTAATCCTTAATTATGAGGATCCATCAATGGATGGTTAGGGAATGAGAATTCTCTTTTAAATTTCAGGATCCAATTCTAGTTTGTTCTTTTTCCAAGATATTTTCTCTAAACCTATACTCTAGTGAACTTTCCACATAGACTATGAGATGATATATAGGTAATGAAGATCGAACATCAGTGACCAGGGATCATTTTATTACTATTAATAATCCATTTAGTGAAATGAGAGGGAGTTTCCCTAGTATTTGATATTCGAATTCCTATGATGGTCTAGAATTGTGATGTTTCTGGGGCAGTGGTTAATGGATTAACCGAGTTAGTGCTTTTAATTCCAATTTAGGTGTTGAAGTCTATAATGTTCTAGAAATGGGGTATAATAATGAATTCTTGGGCTTGTATGGTGAACATATTACCATTAACTCTGGCATAAGCCCATGTATTCTCATGGGGTTAGGTGGTTATTTCCTTAACTATTGGGAACCATCATAACCATGATTCTAGTATACCTTCTTATTTTCATGGGACTATTTGAGGGATCATAAATATGGGACGAGGTTCTTAGAGTTCATGTGATGAAATTTGGTAGTTCATGGGAGGACCATTTTCATTTAATAAATATTTCATATAGCTATAGTTTCCACAAATTGATTCATATGTCCTTGTTTATAGAATTGTACCACCCTCTATTTCAAACCCCACTGTTAGGGTCAAGGTTTGGATAAGTGCTTACTTTAGACGAAGTCTTGTGCGATAAACTACTGAAGATATTATGTAGTGGGAAGAAGCATGGACATGTCTTAGAACATTTTGGTATTTTATTAAGATCATTGTGGTATTCCAATGATTTTTTACATACTCAAATTGAGTCTTTAATTTTCAGCAAGCGTCCCATTACTCCTATCTCATTCCCATACATCAATAAGAATGTGTTATGTAATATTTTGATCAATGATGATTTACTAGAGTATAAACCTTCTTTCACTTTCTTATTCTGAAAAACTAATAAATTTTATTTTTCATAACAAATATGATCACATAGTTGATCTTCTTAAAACATAAGCTTGAATCATTATTATAAATATAATCATTAAGTTCAATGATTTAAGAAAAAACTTTAGTGTATTTGGGGTTCATTTCCATTTAAATTATCAATTATGGAGACTCTATTTTCAGAATATAACACTCTTAAACTTATATTTCAATGATCATAGTTTCCATTTCTGATCATATTTCTATTCTATATTTTATTAAAATAATTATGTGAAACCATTATCGTCATATTTCTGTTTCCCTTGCATGTAGGAAAATGAACCCATGGGGTGTTTTAGTTCTTATATGTTGGGTGGTGACCTGTATAGTAACAAAAGACAGATATGTTCTAGTTTAGTTTTTATTTTATTTTCATTATCACATCATATACATAGGCCTTATACAACTTTCTATTTACAAGGGATAGTTATATTTTGTGAAGGGGTAAAGAAGGGAACTGGAGGAGGCTCCGTGGTTTTCTTAGCAGGGGTGGGAGTTTGGGCTAGTGTAGGGATTGATTAGTGTGGTTCATTTTTTATACCTTTGTTCCGTGTTATTTCTATTTATATTCGTTTCCTTCGGTGTGGGCATCCGACGTACAGAAGAGTAATGCCAAAATTTTATTTATTTTCTACTTCTATTTTAATTAATTAATTGGGGGGGAGGGAAATCCTTCCTGAGTGGTGATTTCTTGATACCCAGAAACTTATGCCCACCCATTGGCATATCCTATCCACCTTATCCAATCCTAGTATTCATATATCAAAGTCTATTTCTTAAAGAAGTGAAGGCCTAGAAAAAAAAGGATAATTAGGGAGGGATTGGGAATATAGAGGAATAAATTTTGAATTCCCAAGAATAAGGATTGAAGACATTATAATTTATAATGCATATATATTAGAGACTATGAAATATATATTGATTCTGGAAATGTTTTGGGTATAAACGGTGGTGAAATGATAATGCATTAGGACTAATAAATGGATTTCACATTCATAACCAATTTGATAATGTAATATCAGATCATGAGCTACTGTACATTGTCGGAGTTAAGGATTAGACTCTATCCCAATGAATCTATAGAAATACCTTGGTGCCAAAAATATTCTATTATACATTAGACAATTTTTTTTAAATTCCTAGTAAAACCTTCATTGAACTAATGGCAGGGCTCATGACACGTTAGAATGTCACAATTGGGGGAAATAAAGTTATTCCCTTATCACATACACTGATTGGAGTGCCATACAACCAAAAATATCAAAATATACCAAAATTAAATACCTATGGTTTTCTGAAACAACCTTTGTTTTCTGATACAGTGTCAAGAACCTAGTGAATTTTCCCACCAGTTTTCTATGATGTTTTTTTTTCATTCGTAGAGCCACCCCAGAGAGGTTTGTTTTTCCAAGGAATTCGACACATCTAGAAAAGGACTGGTAAATTCCACATGATAAATGGGTTCTCTCAATTGACTTGTCAATCTCTACAATAGAAAACTAAATTCCCCTTGTAATACTTTCAACATTCAAACACATCATGCCCAGAATAAGGGTGATTAATCCATTATTCGAGAAACCAAAGGGAGTGCCAAATAACACATATGAATGATAGTTTCATGTTTTTCTTCTTCATACTCTTGTTTTACAGGAGTGAAAACCTTCAACATGGAAAAATATGTGATCTACTAAAATATGTTAATATCTACATTCAAACTCGCCATTAGAACTATTGATAATCGTGAAATTGGAATCATTATTTAAAAATATTAACGTAAGAACCCGGTCTACTGAGTATTCATTAAAAACATTCCTTAAAAAAATCTCAAATATCACAACACTGTATTCTTTATTTAAATCTCCAAATACTATGTAATCGATATTAAAAAAAGTAATCCTTCAAAATATCATTGGAATGAGACCCGAAAACTTTTTTCATGTAACCATATGAACTATTCAAGAGCTTCATTCACATGTTGTATGTTTTTCCACATGAACACTACCTATTAGCATACTTTCCACACCTACAGTAGTAGTTCCCATTCTATAATAGCTTCATAGATGCTTCTAACTCCCTATATTATCTTCATCAAAGGTAAATATTTATAAATATAGGATGGTGTTCCAACATACAAGAAAAGAAACAAAACACAAGACCTAAGGCGGTCTGAAGTAATGGAGGCCAAGAGCATCACCCCTAATCAAGTTCACCCCTTCAGGCTTAAAAAGAAGACTGCTAGGGAAAAAGTGACAATAATACCTGGATTCACCACCGCCAGAGATGAAAAGTGGTCTGCGACCCTGTTTCCCTCCTGCCAAGTATGGGTTATGTTAGTATTCTGATAGAGAAGACCTTTTCATCTCCTAATGACATAGACAATTGACCATGGATTAGTCCCATTGTTTCCCATGGAGTCACGAATGATCTTGGAATCAGTCTCAACCTGAGAAAGAACCATGTTCCCCTGCACAAAAAATTTCAGACCTATAAGCGACGCTTTAGCTTCTACCTGTATAGAATAACACAAGCCATAATTTGCAGAGAAGGCCAGAAGCACATTTCCCCTAAAATATCGAACGACTCCTCCCTCGCGAATGTACCCCTCCTTGCACTAGCCATCAACATTGAGATTGATCCCAGAAAATGGGGGAAGCCACCACACCCACTATCCACTAACACCTCCATTTCTATTAGTATTCAGTGATGTACAACCCTATAGACATCGCAAGGAAGGCGCCTCCCGCCAGTTGCTGATACCGCTAACGAAATACATGAGAAAGGATTTAATTCTAGTGATGATATCTCTGCTAGAGGTTATAATTCCTTCATTCCTGGCCTTGTTTCTGGCCTGCCAGATACACCAGCAGGCTGCATTCAAGATAATCTCTGTAGCCATTCTCTCCACTGTGGTGACGTTAGTGCCATAAAACCACTCATCCGGGTAAATTCCCTCCAAGAAATTCATACATTTCGGCTCCAGAACCACTCTATGAAAACTCCATACTATATATTCCCATTCTCTCCCAAATAATAAATGGTTAATATTCTCCTCCTGATGGCGAGTGAAACAACAACATTTATAGGCCATATTAACCCCAAACTGCTTGATCTTCTCGTCCGTACAAACTTCCTGGTTTTGGATAAGCCAGGATAAGAAATTGTACTTCGTCATGATTTTGTTGCACCACAAGACATTATTCCACCTATCAGTTTTCTATTACAGCAAAATAAATATTCGAAAATCCCTCGTGGGGAAAAGTCCCAAAGACGAAGGAGTAAACACAAAGTGATCTGGATCGGCGCTGATACTAATGAGATCAAACACTCCTTGTTGTTCTTCATCTAAAACTGCATGAAGAAAGGTTGGATGCATGTTGGCCTCCTTGAAAGTTATCTGAGAAACCGAGAATCCTAGGAATCCAATTGTTTATCCCACCCAGTTATGATTCAAAAAAGAGAATATTTCACTCACCCACAATCCACTGAGAGTGCTGTCGATGAACCGAAACCATATGAGATAACATGGAACATAAAGGAGAAACCTGGCCTCACCGATTATCATTGTTCTCCTTGCCCATTGATGACATCACCTTACTCCACAGTGTACGTTCTTCGACCACCACCCAGACAAGTTTTTCTTGCCTGTAGTGCATGGTATCCGAGAGATTCCTCACAGTGATTCCTCCCTCAATAACCGGTCTCGCCATCTTCTTCCAAGAAATCCAATGGTGTTTTACTTTGGAGAAAGAATCCCATATAAACATTTCCAGAACTCTATTAATGGACTCTATGACCCCCATCGGCTCCTTGATGGATGAAAGATCATGGATCTGTATACTTGACAGGACATTGTTAACAAGTGTAATGCATCCCCCAATGGAAAGGAATTGATTTTTCTAGTTGAGCACCAGGATCGTAATTTTGTCGATAATGCGATCAAAATATTTGATGCAAGTTCTCCGAGGAGATATCAGTGTGACTATATTCTCCAAGCGGATGGGTCCCTTTTGCATGCTAAGCTCTCTGAAGAAGAAGAAAATTCTCCTTGACCCACATTTGTTGGATATGTAAATAGTTCTTTTGGTTTTGTTGATCACTTGGTCACATTAGGAGCAGTATTCATCCAGGACCTTACTAATACCACAAGAAGATCATCTATTAGCATTAGTGAATATCAAGGAGTCATTAGAAAACATAAGATGTGAAATTTTGGGGAGATTCCCTATCCTACGAAAAGGGAGGATTTCCCTAGAAAGAACTTTACTATTGAGGAAACGGCTAACCTTGTCCTATATGATAATAAAAATTGTTGGAGATAGGGGGTCCCCTTTCTTGAGCCCCCAGGTGCCCGTGAAGATGCAGTGTGACTTACCCAAAAAAGAAACTTCCAACCATAGAGACCTCAGGCATCTAAAAAGAAGATCAGTGGCCTAGGTCGAGAATCCCATAACCAAGAGGACCCTGTTAATAAACCCCCATTCAATTCTATCATATGTCTTATCCATGTCCAATATGATAGCCATATTTGAACCATGCATTTTTATATTAATATCTCTAATCATCTCGTGCGCTAATGAAATAACACCTGGAATCAACCGGCCATTCACAAAACCATGATGCTCTAACAATAGCCACTGCAGAGTATGTTTGGATAGCCTTGAATTGATGATGGAGGAAAGGATATTTTATGCGAAGTTGCACATACCCACTGGCCTATAGTGGGATATGTAGGATGTATCTTCGATATTAGGAAAAATTATCAGTGTTGTAGCAATTATGGTCCTAGGAAGAGTACCACCTCGAAAGAAGTCCTGAATGGCCACGATTAACTCCACCTTCACCACCTCCCAAGATCCGCTGTAAAAAGAGCCAGGAAAACCGTCAGGGCCCAGGGCACTGTTTGGGTTGAGATTTAACATAGCCTCAAACACATCATCCTCCGTAGGTAAGGCCTTAAAGGAAACATTATCCTCACTCAAAACCTGTCTTGGGATCACCTTGAATAGCTCTTAAGAACTAATGGGATAACCATTCTCCATGACATAGCTAGGACCTGCAAGGAGATTTTGGAAGAAAGACAGAGCACCACTGCCAACCACATCCCTATTGTGTGAGTAGGATCCATCCTCCAACCTGATATTCGGTTGGACCTTCCGTCTTCGCTCTTTAATGCATGCGTGAAAAAAGGTTTTGTTATTTTCCCCTTCATGAAGCCATTTCACCCTGGATCTTTCCCTTACCAGACATTCCTGATTAAGAATAAGTTCCTCAATAAGCTTTTTCTTATTACCAAACTCTTCAAAAATCGCATCATCCCATTCATCCTCAAGGCTACAGTATAGGATTTCCACTTCCTTTTTGAGGGCAGTCAGACCTCTTTCAGTAGGTGGGATATCTTTCTCCCATGCATGAAGCTTGGATTTGAGGCACCATAAATTTTTTTGAAAAGAAACCTAGGATCGTCCGTGGACTGGTTCGTTCGAGACATCGCTCACAATTTGGGGGAAACCAGGGATATCAGCCCAGTACTTCAGGAACCAGAAGCAGTTACTCCTCTCTTTCCTTACATTTAATGAAATAAGCAAGGAATAATGATCAGACACACCACATACCAATATTTCTTCATTATGTTAACACATCCAATGCACTCTTCATATATATATTTTCAATAAATCATCAGGCAATAGATATTTATTCCATTATTCTTGACAAAGAAGATGCCTCTTTAATAAAACATACCCCATTCATACATCATATATTTTCCATAAATCCAACCAATCAATCTTTTGTTGCAACAATACCCACCATTGGATGATCTGGTTCTTGAATTAGTTTCCTAGAGTAGAGAGGATAGTGGACCTATTCCTCCTATTAATGAGATGGAAAAAATACAATTTTATGTGTTGATATAGTATAGGAGTCTCATCTAGCCTATAAGGTAATTTCTTTTAAAGACGCTCTATCAAGGGTCATGTCTCATAAAAAGTTTAGAGAATCATCTGAGCATAGTAAGGATGAAATGGAATATAATGCATAGGTTGAGGTGTATTTCAATTACTGGAATGAAAAATGAATGATTTCTTTAATGAACCAGAAAGGTAACTCAAATATAATGGCTTTCACTTCAAGGAAATCAAATAGAAAACCATGAAACTTGGATTCTGACTCATTTTCCAATAATTTGGGGAAATCCCATTATGGTACTGCAATGGCTGCTAGGGATTCCAACAAGAATTTTGTTGAATATCAACCTCATGTAGTTGTTGTTTACAGTGTGCAATCGGTACCTATGATGGAAAGTTGTTCTGTTGAGTGAGGTAATTCTAATCTGGCCTCAATTCACTCTTTATCAAACACTCCTGTATGTACCTCTCATATGTAGAGTTTGTGTCCAAATGGGAAACCAGAGAGTTGTGAAACATTCACTATTAATATTTTGGATGATGTGATTTCTTCTACCTTGATGTGCTCTAATGGACATGGAGGCTCCAATCCACCACTATCTAGTACCAATTCATTCCTAGTTCATGGATCACCTGCTTTGCAGACTCAGACCTCTACTACTACTAAGGGTGGAAACAACAAATATTCTGTTTACTTAAACCCTTTTAATAATGTAGAATGGGTTGGTAATGATACAACATTGTCTTACAGGAACTCTACTAGTGAAAATTATTCTTGCAGGGAATGTCATGGGGTTTAATGTAATGAGAATCCCATGGAAGATAAGGTAGAGAGCACACCGTGAACAAATCTGGATCATCATTTTAAAGGGACTAAAAAATTAAAGGCGATTACTCACAATTCCTTTGAATTTTTGGCATTAGGAATAATTGAAGAGGATGGTCAAGAAAACCACTAGGATGTCAGAGCTGAGGTAATGAAATATCTAGTTGATGTGGCCATTCAAGATGATGGAGATGGTCTATGGATAGTGGATTCCTATTTAGAGAAATTAATTTTCCTTTTTACAATTTTAAAAGTGATGCCTTAGTATACTCAACATCATATTTTTTTACTATGCACTAGACTACAACCATGGGTATGTTATTTCTGGTGTGATAATCTATACCCACGGTTCATATAAAAAAGTGGTTATTATGGACTTTTCTAAGGATATACCCGCAGTTTATATTAAACCATGGTTATAGCTCTATATCGACGATTCAGTAACCCATGGTTTATGAAACCGTGGGTATATATTATTCCCACCGTTTTAGGGGCTATACCCATGGTTCCAAACCATTGGTATTGTTGATTTTTCCAGTAGTGTTTCCCATTTTTAATATATTCCACCCTTTTGATAATTTACAATCCTTTTTTTTGGCATCATTTATTTCCTCCTTGAGGGTTTGTTGAGAAATCATTTTAGAAAGGAACGTTCATTTTCTTACATTAATGATTACCATGGATATCCTTTCCATGTCTCCAAATATTGGATCCTTTTCTATTCTCATCATTGATAATGATGCATGATCCTTTCTTCTTAGACAATCAGCTACATTATTTTCCACACAAAGATGGTAGTAGATTTAGAATTCATAATACATGATGAACTCTAACTGTCCCTACTTCCACTTATTAAGATCATTCTATGAGAATGTATATTTTAAACTCTTCTGGCCATTTTTATGGCACACTTCTCCCTATAGTGATAATACCACCATATTTTCAATGCAAATATCACTACTGCCAACTCTAGATCATGTGTGGGATTGTTTTACTAATGAATTTTCAATTTCCTTAAGGAATCATCTATCACTTTATCATGTTTCATTAGCATATATCCTAACCCCTTTTTAAAGCATCCAGGTACAATATAATGTGTTATCCACTTGATGGGAGTGTGAATACCGGTATAGTGATACACCTTTTTTTGAGCGCCTTAAAGTGTTCCTTACATTATTTAGTCTATAAAAACATCACTACCTTTCATGTTACATTGGTCATTGGGTTTGAAAATCATGATTAATTCATCACAAATCATTAGTAAAAACCAGGTAGACCAAGAATGATGTGGATCTCCACTGCAGATGTTGGCTTGGAAAACTCTTCAATTTACTTTGTCTTGTAAGGGACCATATATATCCCATTTTTAGTGATAACATTCCGCAAGAATGAAACATCCTCCATTCAGAACACAAATTTACTATACATTGCTTAAATTTTCTCCCTTCACAATGTCTTCAACACATTATTCAAATTATTTTCATTTTCCGCCATGCACTTGGTGTATATCATAATATCAATGATAAAGACAACCAATTTTTTCCCAGATAATTTCTAAATACTAGTTATTAAATCCATTAAAATTTATGGAGACATAGTGATTACGAAGGGAATTACTATGAAATTCAAATTTATAAGCCTCATTCGAATTTCAATATTGGGAATATCTTCCTTTATGAACCCTAATTGATGATATCCTGACCGAAGGTCCACCTTAGAGAAATAAATGGGCTAACATATCTAATAAATCAAGTCATCTATCCATAGTAGGGGATACATGTTCCTTATCATGATTTTATTGAGCTTTGGATAATCAACACAAAGGTGAACTGATGTATCATTCTTCTTGGAGAATAATACATCTTCTCCTTCGGATGAATCAATCATGCATATAAAAACCATCCCCATATTATATTGTAACCGATTCTTCATCTCTTATGTCTTTAAAGTGACCATTCTATAGGGTTTCTTTGTTAAAGGATAGATATCTCAGAATTTGTTCAATTGAGACCTCAACCTATCTGTCACGAGGAAGATCTGAAAATTCATCCAAAAATACATTAGTGTAATCCCTCATTATATAAATGTCTTCAATCATGATTATATATTTTGTCTCAATCATTTGAGCAAGATATGCTTTCTCATAAAGAAATAATATCCACATATGAGATGATTATTTTGAAGGAGATTCACCTTCTTTCTTACACTTGTATAGTATTGTAGGATGCTCTGTGATGTGAATAGTGATATTATTTTCTCGACAGTTGATATTGGGCTTATATAATGATAATTAGATCATGCCCAAAATAGTATCACACTCTACCAAACTATGTATGATAGGATTTTATACAATGTTCAACCCACAATCATTTACTGGGGAGGAGTTATAAACCATTGATGCAATGATTTTACCATCCATTATACTCATGATAATTGAACCTCCATATTATTAGGTTTTGTTTAAATAGTTCTACAAAACATGTAAGACATGTAATAATCCATAGAACCAAAATAAAATAGTAATTTTTCTATTCTTGTATGAATAACCAATGTACCTACCACAAAATGATTATCTAGATCCACCCCAGTAGTAGTAATGTCATAATACCTTCATTGTTGCTTTAGAGGTTGTTGTTGATTTCCTCTAACAACCCTTTTCTTTGGAAAATGGTTCAAATAATACCCTTTTTTCTTGTAGTCGTAACATTTCACCATATGTTGAGTGTTTAACTAAACCTTCCTTTCTTCATCTAATTTAGTGGTATTATTCATTTCCCTTCGGTAGTCCTTATCCAGATGTCACGTTCTTCCACATTTGAAGCCATTAATTGATACCTTTAGATAGTTCCCAGGATTATTCTTCCCACAATTTTGACATGAGGTACGTTCAATATTGGTTCCATCATGAGAGTTATTTGTAGAACCACCCATATTAGACTCTATTTTCATCTTTTTTTTTTCATGAGCACAAATGACCATTGAGAGTCTATAATATCCATATCAACCATGAGGGCATAATTAAAAATCCTACCATAAATACCGAAGTCTTGAATAGACAATACTTTTCATAAACTTGTCTTTGGTCCTATAATTAAATAATCCACAATGCTTTTAGTGTTCATGACAAATCATGAGGCATGTATTGCAATCCCAATAAAGTTTTCTTTATCTGTACCAATATAATTATCTTCCTTATTCATAAGTATAATTAACTCTCTTTCCATCATGAGATGGAGGAATTGGGGAAAATGTTAATTGAAAAACACATTTTTGAATTTCTCCCAATCTGTGGAATCAATTTCCACCTCAGAATTTGTACTTTCAGTCAGTTTTCTCCACTAATTAGCTTTCCCATTAAAATTATAGACCTCTTGCACAACCTTATCTTCTTCTAACCACTAGATGACAAATAATATCTTTTCAATGGAATTAATCCACTGTTCTCTGAGGAGGGGATCAATAGATCCACTAATCATGGGAAGCTTTTGATGCATGAAGGTTTCCATCACAACATCCTCTTTCCATGGAGAAGGACAATGTTTTACATGATTCAAGCTATTATTACCAACCTGATCCAAGTTATCCAATACATTAATAATGTTTTGAGCACCCATTTAAATCATATTTGGAATATCATTAGTGAAATCATTACATTGTGTATCACATTAATTATTGGTACCTTTTCTTATATTTCCATCCATTAACTCATTACATGAAATTATAATTAGGCGTCTTGGATACGTAGTCATTAAGAATACAAAAGTATCATTAATACTGAAATAATAAACTCATAATGAAAAAGTATATCCTAACATGTCATTGCCTAGGATACAATACATGTTATCCATGATTTTTCCCAATATATATTATTATGGCATTTTTTCACCTTAAAAATATTTCATATTGATCTTATTAATATACTAAATCATTTCCCTAGAGTGTGTCAAATTAGGTGTGCAGTAAAGCTCATTGTCATGTACCATATTACCCCAATTCAGGCGCGAATCACCTTTTCAGATATTTTACTATTAGGTACATCTATTCCCAATCCACTTCCACTTGTAGTATCTAGAGATCAATGTATTTTATCTACAAACCACTTACTCTATAATTAACTAGATTTATGAATGTTTTATTTTACTTAGTCTTATCCATATGTTTCTTAATAAAGTGGTCCATTATTAATGCCAAAAAATAACAAGCCCTACCTATTAACCAACTATAATGATCCTATCCTTTTATATATAACATTACATGATTTTAAGCATAATTAAACATCAAATTACATTTCAAGGACTATAAAGTATTGTCTCTTGGGAAGACTAGGTACATAAAATAGAAAACATGAGTCTAAATAAGAATTTTCTTTATTTAATATTCATAAAATGCTCATAAAAATTTTTGAGTGAGTACATCGGCAAAGGATGACCTATGTATAACATGAACAAAGGGATTAGGTAAAGTCTCAGTATGGTAATAAATAATAAAATAAAGCCTAGCACATGTGTTATAAAACATAATACAATGATATAAAAATGCTTAGAACATGATTAAACATATAGAATAATAGCATATAGAAAATGGGATCATATAATTAGAGAATAATTGCAATGTGTAGGAAACATAAAACATTAATTTAGCATGAGTAAAATCTCAATTCACATAGAGGATCATGAGTCAAGGATTACCACTAAGAACATTACACATGGAGCACATGTTAAGGATTACCACTAAGACCATTGTATATAACGTCTCATGAGACTAATCTTCACCCAATTCATTGGAGTTATATCTTCCTGCACCCATCATAACATGTTCATGAGCATGTGTCCCACATAAAGAAATATACATTAATAATCAATCATAAATATAAATATTACCCCTAGAAAGAGATGAGTATCATAATCTTGTCAAAATAAATATAAGTGGGTGTAACATAAATAATTCTTTTAAAGATTGGAATTAAATCATAAATGGAAGATAATAATTTATATTAGGTATATATAATGATACATTATGTCAAATAGAATTGATAAAATTTAAATGAGTATTTAATAAAAATTATAAGTAAAACAATTTAGTGCGGTTAATGAAATTATGAAAAATAATTAAAAATAGAAAAGAGGAAAATATTTTATATAAAATCAGAAGTGAAAGAAGAAGGATCTCATAATAAAATGAGTGGTTTTATAAAAATAATGGTGGATTAAAATATATTATGGAACACATTTTTAAATGAGTAAAAATCTGGGAAGATCACTTATATCGGGCTTTCTTATCAAGAAGAATTCGGCAGGGAGTCTTTTAAAAATATGTATGGATATTGATAAATGACATTGGAACATATTAAAATAATTTAAATGATATACATAAAAAATAAAATAAAATTATTGTCAAAAGTGAGAAAAAATAACCTGAAAGAATAATGTAGGTTCTGGCAGAATCCCTTACCTAAAGTACAAAGGTGTTTTTCACTTGACCTTAAGGTCCATGATAATACAATTAGATCAATTGATTAATAAATAAAGAAAAATTTCTATATGTATTAAATTTATTATCATTTAATTATGTTATTTTATGTTCTTTTTGATGTGTTATAGTGTTCAATGTCATCATTTCTGTGTACTCGTTTTCTTAGTTTTCATAATCTGTTCACTTGATTAAGAGTTTGAAAGTTCAGGTAAATTTGGAATTGTTTTTTT
The DNA here is from genome assembly GCA_963277665.1 of Viscum album. Taxonomy (NCBI): domain Eukaryota; kingdom Viridiplantae; phylum Streptophyta; class Magnoliopsida; order Santalales; family Viscaceae; genus Viscum; species Viscum album. Next base: position 1,853,052,552 of record OY728156.1, read on the forward strand.
GTTGTTTAATTATATTATATAAACAAACATATATAAGATAAAATTTTTATAAAATTTTTATATTTTATTTGGGATTAGAATGAATCATTAAATATAAATTTAATGATAATCACATGGATTAATTTGGTTGTTTTTGGATCACTGCAAAATATTTTGGTTTTATAAATTAATATCATGTATAAAAAATGATTACAGAAAATTAGATAACATATAATACATATATTATAATATATTTAAACTATAAAAATTGTGTCATTACTAGATATGAATATGGTAATAGAAATTGAAAGCTCATCGTCCTTTAATGTGACAAATTAATACATTTTAGACGATATTTTCATTTTTAGTATAAAAGGAGGGGGAAAAGCATATTAGGATGAATTATTACATTATAATAACAAAATTGACATTTATGTAATTTAATATGGTTATAATACCATTTTAATGAGGAGATGGTATTAGAGAAAATTAAAAGATCGATCTTGAAATAAAAGAAACTGAAAGAGGAATTTACCAGTTAAATTTGTCCCCCATGAGAGCCTCCGTAGAGAACATGTTCTGGTTTTTTGATTAGAACAGGAGCCCAGAGACATGGTAGAGGTACTTAGGAAGATATTTTAACAGAAAATGGACAGGGATATGTCTTGAGAGGTTTTATAAGAATATTTAGTGAGGGTGGTATTTATAGTGGAGGAGAGGGGTGTTTTTTCAATATTTAAAACATTAGTTTATTATTTTTCACAAGGCAAAAATTATGACTGATTGTTGAGACTAAAAATCCTAATTAGATAATGTCCATTATATCCAATAGTTCATAAATCTGCAATGACTAAATGACTAATGTATTTAAATTATAATGTATATACACCATAAATTATTGTATTTTACTATTCATAAATAATTCAAGTATTTTAGAAAAATCCCAAAAATTCACCCTAATAATATTTTAATGTGTATACTTTAAAATTTTAATCCATTTTAAGAAAATAATTTCATATATTTTAAACCATTAATTATTAATTAATATCATAATTTACTTGTAAAATAAATACTTTAAAATTCAAAATTCATTTCTAACACATTGAAAACATAATTAAGGTCTCACAAAATTATCTTATAATATAAGGAAATAAAAATATTAACTTACAAATAAATTTTTTGTAAACATATTTTCTTCTACTTTATTAAATTAAATATTAAATTTTAATTAAATAATTATGACTTAAAAAATAACAATAATTAATTAATAAATTTTAAAATATCAATTTAATTATACTATGATCTAATTATATCATAGTGTCACATTCAAGATGGGTAAATTTTAATTATACTTTTATCGGTGTTTTAACAATTCAAATGAATAGTTTAATATTCATAAGGGTCACATTACTATTTCAAAGGTCATGTTACAATTTGATTTGTATATGTTTCTTAACATCGAGAAATACCTTTTATTTCAATCATTTTTCATTAATAATTTTTTTATTTTGTTCAATATGTAATATTATGGAATTATACTATAAGACATAATTTATAATAGGGGAAATCCTTTGATAAAACATTGGTTCATCACATCGTAACCCTGTGTTTGCCAAATATTTGGGCTGAAAATAATGAGCAATAGGCAATCTTCTTGAAGGGTTTCTTTTCGGAGTAAAATCCTCATCAATATAGTAAATGAATTGGTTTCATGAAGACTAATTCTCACAATGGTTGAACTTCATGAAGGTATAGGGCTTTGTGAGTTTGTGATGCGTTGAGGATGTTCTTTATTACTACCAGAAGTAGAGCACCACAAATGCATAATTAGTTGAAAATAATCTATGAAACTATGACATGCTTCATGAGCACGTTGTGTTTAACTGAAGATTCACGAGGGAAAGAGATTCACAAACATAGTTTTGAGTTTCATGTAAAGTCCAGCAGAGGAACTAGTGAATCACAATTGGATGATCCTATAAACATGAGGCTACTCCCAACTATATTAAACATGAAAATTTCTGTATAAATGTCAGAATCTCTTTTATTTTACAAAATTTGAGAGATTCACAAGTCTGGATTTTTGTGTGATCATGAGAATCATGAATATACATGTTTTTATTGACTACTCCCAATTCTTATGAGAAATGGGTGTCACATGATGATGGGGTATTCCGTGATGACACAATGAGCTCCCTTAATATTGTTTTCTTCGCATATTTAGAGAGCTTAGCAATGGATCTTCATAAACGAAAGTTCTAAACATCATGTTTAGGTGAAAGGTGATTTCAAATTGTATCATGTCAGGTCTATGGTAAAAAAAGTGTGCCATGCTATTTATGTACAAAGCCTTAATTGAAAATACAATGAAGCGACCTTTATGTCGACAAACTGAGTAAGATATCACCGAAGGCAGTGCACTTGGGGAAGTCGGTGCAAGTGTTCTATGGGACGTTGTGTGTTATCACTAAAATATCTAAATGCATTTGAGTCTGGTATTGAGTTATTATATTTGAAATTATATATTCTATAACTACTGATGATTATTGTATTTCTGTATGAATGACACACTTTCTATATATTGTCTTTAGACTATCCCTTAGTGGTTAACCAAAAAAACCGTTGTGTTGTGTCTCTTTAAGTGAATGTTTAAATTAATGACTATTCCCATCTAATAAGATTAATAGGTTTCTACCAAGGAGGGAAAATAATCCACCAGTTTTCAAAAAATTTACTACCCTGATTCAACCCTCCCCTCTCTGGGTGTTATGAGATCCTTCATATAATACATTAATCCAAGGGAAATCGGACAACATGATCCATGTGAGTGTAAAATATACATAAGACATTGAATTTTTTTAATAAAAATAAATATATAAAATAATTTATTATTGTAGTCAAGAAACATTTCCATGTATATCATAGTGGAATGTGATTACTCCACAGAACATCATATATGTCAAGGATCACTCCCATGAATACCTATGAGGACATAGTCCCTTACTAAACTAGTTTTACTCCCCATAAATGTTCAACTAATCTCATGAGGTTTTAAAAACTAAATAATTAATTATAGGGAGATATGGTTCAACATTTCACATAATAATAATCATACATATATGTATAAAAAGATCATAAAATATGCATTATGTCAGAACCCATGTAAATTACCGGTTTAAAAAATTTTCAACATTTCATAATCTTTGGAAAAGAAAATGGATTCATAATAATTTTATCATTTAATTATATAATAAATAATGGGAAAATAAGTGATAACAGTAATGATTTTATTTTTATATATCCCATAGAATATAATAGGGTTTGATAATCATCTTTTCATCATAAAATTGAACCATTCAGAGAAGGAATAAAAATGGAATCATTGCATCATATACTCAGTAAACATAAGTGACATCAAAGGATGAAATCATAGATGGATAATTATTTTCAAATATCACTTGAAAAAATTCATAGAAAAAATATCCTTTCTACTTAAAAAATAAATTTTCTAAAAATAAAATTCATAAAACATGTACAATATCATTTTCTTGTAAAATAACATCAGGAACATATAATATAATAATTAAAAAAATTCAATCATTTATTGACGAATATATCAATTAAAATTTGAAAATAATTTTAAATTGAAATGTTCAAAAAATATTTTCAAAATAAATTTCATTTAAAATAACATTTTCAATATATAAATGAATAATAAGAAAATTTTGTTGTTAGAATATTGTGATATTTTAAACATGTCGTATTCATTAAATCAATGATTCTTTCCACATTTTCCGCAAAATCCAAAAAGAACATGATTAGAAATAGACAAGAATATTAATTTTTTTAAAAAAATTAAATAGTCGAACATGGGTAAAAATGGATTTAGTTAATCATTTTTATAATTTCAAAGAAATAAAAACACATTTTTAGATAACATTTTGTTGGATGAAAACAGATTTTCGATTGAAGAAAGAAATTATATTGGATTTTCTAAAAACAATTCATAATAATTTTAAGTACCAACAATATGAAATGGTACAAATACATGAATATTTAATGAATAAAAATAGTAGATGAATATTACCGATTTAATAATGTGATAGATGATAATACATCATTATTGTAAGCATTAGATAAATAATCCAAAAAAATAATGAGATAGTACCATAATACCCTTACTACCAAAATCATATAACAATTGAAAGAATAAAATAAAATTAAATAAAAAATATCATTATAAAAAATTAATCCCAAATATTACACATGAAATGGGATGTTTATACAAATCATAAAATAAGGCAGATTTATAACCCAATATATTTCTCAAAGATGGTGAATCGTGAACAAATATCTTACCATACACCTCAAATTCCTTAAACCAAGTTTGATCCACATTTTTATATATATAGTTTTATTTATATATATTAAATATCATAAATAATATTTATAATACCATATAATATTATATAATACCTTTTATTTTAGATTTTATCAATTATTTGGTATTAAAATAATATTTCTGGAAATAACCGCTTCATTTTTGAGTGTGTTTCAGTTAGTAATTTCGATCAATTTACATTTATCCAGGATCCATAATTTATAAAATATTTATAACATAGTAAATATCATATATATTCATTATATATTTACATAGAGAAATTCATTAATGTAGGATATAGAAAATTTTTTATAGTATTCACAGAGACAATAAGTCATACATGCACATAAGGAACAATTACATTTTTTCTCGATGGATAAAAATAAAATAAAATAAAATAAAATATTTCTTTTCATTATAATAATTATTTCATATATATAATATTTATTTATTAAATTTATCTACACTACATTCCATCTAATACCTTAGTGAAAATAAATTACATAACTTTGCGAGGCCGTAGTCCGCCATAGAGAAAGTGCCATTATCATATCCCCATAGAATTTAAAGTTAGAAATAATGTCTGATATCATGATTTTATAGGCATAATAACATCAATAATATCATATATATAAACTTCAAATCCATCATTAAATCCATCCATGAATGGTGGTTATGGAAACTAAATAACATCGGTTCGTGAGCTCGTACTCTACCATAGACGCGATTGAAAGCTTCGTTTCCAACTTGAGGGAAGAGAATAATAATTTTTTTCATTACATTAATTCTAGAATAAAAGTATAGGTAATATATTGATGTTATTATATAATGACGGTTTAATTATATTTTATGGTCATGGATAAATAAATAAATCAAAAACATAAGTTTAACATTCTACCTATTCATCAGATGCCTCTTTATGACTATAATTATAGCCATTATAGGATGTTTTCCTAATAAATATAAGGCCACTTTTATTATATTATGTAATTATGTAATGAATGATTGTATTTATTTTCTAATTTTTTTTGTATGGATAATAAGGGGAGTAGAGGGGGTGGCATTTTATAATTGAGGGAGAGGACACAGATTAGTGTTTTTAAAAAAGTTATGTATACCAGAATTATTCACATGAAAAAGAATGAGAAATGATAATTTTTATAACTTATAGGTAATATGGTCTAAATATTTTCATCAAATTTATTGTGGAATAGATTCTATGAATCTTTAACCCTTTCATTTTTAGATTAAACCACTAGATAACTAATTTTCTACATAGATATAGTAATTATTTTTTAATGTTTTCAAAATCCATTATTATCAATAATTATGCCTAAATTATTATATAATGTTAATTATACTAATTTAAAATAATTAATCTATTTTTATAAATTTAATTAATTAATGTGGTGGAATTTAATTTAAAATTAAAGCCACATCATTGATGAAAAATAAGTTTTCCCAACCAAAATTAATCCAATGTTTAAATAGTTATTAAATAAAATTTAAATATTAAATTGAATATAAAGACTAGTATTAGTTTATTTATAAAATAACTGAACTAATCTTAATTTTAAACACATATTTGGACAAAAATTTTACTTATAAATTATTTAAACAGAAAGCTCATTTTTCAGCAAAAACCATTATTTTTTCTATTCATCAAAAAAGTAATCTTTTCAAATAAATCTACCAAACTCACACAAATAAAATAATTAAATTTTTATTCGATAAATTAATATAATTTATTTAAATAAATTTTATAATTTTTCAATATTTAATTTTATAATTAGTCCAGAATATGAAATAAAATCGTTTTTTTTAAAATAGAATTTTAAAAACAAATAAATTCTGTATAAAAAGGTAATTACTATTTTATCAATTTTTTTCCATTATATAAAACCATTATAAATAATATTTAAAAAATTTTGATACTATTAAAACTTCCATGTTTAATGGATAGTTAATAATTTCCATGTTAATTAATAATATAAATAGTATATTGGCATTTGTTATAACTATATGCATCATGTACTGCAAGATGTCAATGACATTAAATTTATTCAAGAATAATTTTATTATAAATTCCTAGGGTGTTAATATATACATTTCAAGTAAGAAAACAAAAAATTGTAATAATAATATATCAAATCCATGAATTATTTTAAAGGTAAATTTCATTTAATTTCCATTCTTGCTTTGTTGTTGTGGTTCCCATGCATATTTCGGAGGAAAGGGTGAGTTTTCAAGATTTCGACCAAACCGTGAGCCCATTTACAAATTTAAAAACCAATTTTGTTTCTTTTATAACTCACAAATTTTATAATATTTCCTCCATTCAACTTCCAAAATTTCCTTCCTTGACCAATTAATACCTCCATTTCAATTTGAACCCTTTAAGAATTCAGAATAATGGTGGATTTTGGATTTTATCTAAGGAATTAAGCCAGCCTAGAATCCCATTTCCAATTAGAAAGACATTTGTTTATTTAATATCTTATAATTTTTTTTGATTTTTCGTTGATTTCAAGTCTCACCAAAGCCCACCGATCCCAGGCGTGCCCACATTCTCTTTCTCTTATTTTTGGACCTTGTATGAATGATGAATTAGGGAAGAACTTCTTATGATTTCTCAAATCATCCAGACTTGAATATGTAACTTATTTCATTCATGAATCCTTAAATTATTACCCTATTTCCCCCATTTTAGTTCACATGTGATTATATCAGACATATTAGACCCCCAATTTCATTTTTGAATGTTGGGAGATTCATTTTCTGGTGTATTTGGGAAGATTTTATCAAGATCTCTCAAGTAAGTTGGTCTCCTTCATTTTTCCTCCCTTTTCATTAGGGGTTTTTCCATTTTCGTAGGATTTCTATCAAATTTTCTTAAATTATTTAAGGTCTAGAAATTTGGGATTCAATCCTAGGGGTTGATCTTGGGTTTTTGGGTCTATTCTTGTTGTTTTAAGTTTAATAAAACTCGTTTATTGTGCGACGGTGGTGCGGTTGAACTTTAGCGCAATGATTCAACAGATTTGACACTTGAGGTTGGTGATTTCATGTGTAATCAATTATAGAAGAGTTCGGTTTTCTGAATTTCTATTTTAACACACTTAACCTTTATTATCCGTACTTCGAAATCTGGTTTTGGTGATGTTTTTTATGGAAAAACCTTTTTGGTACCAATTTAGTGTTAAATTGGGTTTTTTATAAGTCTATTTTATTTTATTTCAAATGTGATTGTTTTATAACTCATGCAGTGGCTTTATTGAATTTTTTTTTGGGTTCTTCGAATTCTATTTTGGTGAATTTCGGTATGCATAAGCTGTTCAATGTGGGGTTTTCAATGGGATTTTGTGTTCAAAACATTGTTAAGTTTTGTGAAGTTATTTTATTAAAATCCTAAATGTTTAATTGAGTGGTGTAAGTTGTGAAAAGAATGTGTAGATACTATTTTGAGTTTATTAAAAACATAAAATGGCGGATGGAGACCAATAGGTTATGGGAATGTTCCTGACTAGTGGCTCGTTCACGAAAATAGAATTCTCTATGGTTACATTACACCGAGGTACGAGGTAATGGGGCCTGAGACTAACTAGTGTATAGGGGTGTTCCCAAGATTAGTGCTCATTGACTATTTTGTAATTTTATTTTTCATATGTTGGTTTTTTCTGGAAAATAAAATATCTTACATGTTTTACTTAAATCTTCTAACTCATGGAATTTTTTTGAAAACTATTTACATTTAAAAGATTCATTCTTCAAAAATTATTTCCATAATTTTATGCTTATCAAAACTAGCCTTATTTTTATATTGTATTGTTTAGTCTATGAAACTATCTTGGAGGTATCCTATTAGGCTTAGGCCCACACCATTCTTACACCCCCTGGGTGTAAGTAGACTTGTCATGTTTGACACAGGATAAGGAAAGACTTTGGGTGATGGCAGTTTGGGTTGTCAGTTCCCTTCCATGGTGCGGCATTGTAGAGACAGCTTGTGGGTGATGACCCCTTGTTATTTGGAGTCCATGGAGATTTTTTATACTATTTTTATGTTTCCATTGACCTATTTTATAATGTTTAGACCTATGTATTCAGTTTGGTATTTTTTTAAATCTTATTTGCTATTAATTTTTCAGATTTGGTTTATCGATTGGTTTTGATGTTTTATGTTTCCATATATGGGTATCTCATTCCCAAACCCAAATGTATAATACATGATCACTTTTGACAGCCCATGGGGATAGGTAATACCCTATGGGCCATGTCACAGGATGTGTTTGGACTAAGTTTTGATGAAGATAAGATTTGGTTCATGATAAAATGGTATCAGAGGAGGTTAATGGTTTTGGGTTATATTATTATGTTGGGATAAGTCGGGATAGAATGGAGCTAGGACTGTCGGGACTTGGAGTTTTGGTCATGAGTAGGGTGATTGGCCAACACCTCTCTTGGCAGAAAATGAGTCACCATGGGGCATTGAAATTGTTTATTTGACTTCCCTTCTAGGATAGATGTGTGGGCTGCCGATAACACGTGGACATCTGGTGGGGGTGGGGTAGTTTTTTCTTTTATCATTGTAATGTGTTAGGATTATTTGAATTTTATGTTATTGATGATTTTTATGAATTTTTTTTACTAATTTTTGTTCTTGTGACTGTTGTCTTTTGTAGCAACATGCCTCCCCAAAAATCTCTATTGCACACACTGGAAGTAGCCAGAGAGAGTTCTCTCTCACCGCTTCATCGGAGGAAAGTAGAGGCTATGGTTTGGGATCTCCAAGATCTTGTACATGGCCAGACCCATTTTACATCTTTAATTACAGAATATGAGACTTGTCCTATAAAGGAAAAGTAACCTGAGTTCCTGAAAAATATGCCTACTACATTCTGTGGTACCATAGAGCCCCAGGAAGTAGAGGAATTTCTTGAAAAGATTGAGCACATATTTGAGTTCTTGGAAACACTTGAATAGGTTAGGGTGAAGTGTGAATATTTATTATTGGAGGGTCCCAACAGTAGGTGGTGGGAATTAGTACTTCAATCTGGAAAGAATGATAAGATGTGTTGAGGAGATTTCATGGTTTTCTTCAATGAACAATACTTCCTTGAAGTCTTGGAATTCGCTAGATCCCAAAAATTAATGGATCTCGTTAAGTGGAATCTTTCTATGATGAAGTATGCCAACCGTTTTGCTAAGATGGTTCTGTATGATCCTGAAATCATCTCTAATGAGAAGGATATGGCTTAGAGGTCTGAGAAAGTCTTATGACCAGAGATATACTCGTAGGTTTTCATGTATAAGATGAGGATCTATGATGAGGAAGTTGACCTAGAATGTATGGTTGAGATTAACAAAAAATGTAGGGCTTGGTTAGTAGCAGCTCTTCATAGAAGAAAAAGAATTTAGAGGAGCAGGGGAAGAAGGGAGGTGGTAGTTCAGGCCACTCTTCTTGGGAGTTTTTATCTGTGGATTCTGATATGAGGTCTTTCATGTGCCACTAGTGTTGGAGGATGGGACACATACGACAAGAAATCCTCATTTTCATCAATTCATTATCATCATTGTGGAGGTATGCGTCACTTGTAGTGCTTTTGCAGGGAGGCATGTCCACATTAGGGTGGTTTAGGATCAGAGGATTCAAGAGGAGTGCCAGCTCAATCAGAGCAGTCAAGGATGGGGGGGATCAGGATTTGGTGGCTATGTTGGTAGGGATGAGTCATATTCTGGGAAGAGACAGTTTAGGGCATAGTTAAATACCAGCAGTCATTCTCATGAAAAGACCAGACATCTCCATGCGATGGATCAGCCTCCAATAGGATCAGAGGTGGGACCGTCGACAGTTCGAGGTACCATTTTGATTGCCTCTTCTAAAACTGCTACTATTTTTTATAATAGTTCCTCGATTTCATGCATTTCTACCCCGTTTTTAAACACCTTGAATTTACCAACTGAACTTTTGTTCTTTTCAATGGAGTTGGTGACACCGCTAGGAAAGAAGAAGGGGCAAGGTCTCAGGTTCCCATTGTGTGAGCTTTTCATGTTTGGGTTTGAGATAGAATGGGATATATTATTCTTAGATATGGATCTATTTGAGACAATAATTGGCATGGACTGTCTAGTATACTTCCAGGCACACTTCAATTGCAATAGGAAACGAGTGAGTTTCATGGTACCTGATGGGAGTGGTCAGGTTTTTCATGGGGATTATGATCCTTGGTCAAGTTGTTCCGGACCTCCACACCCAGAGATGGGATACCTTGTTCTTCAGTTATCATCACTAGTTATCGATTATGATGATCATGCTCCTGACATTGGACTACCTCTTATAGTTTATGAGTTTTTGTAGGAATTTCCAGATGATTTTTTAAGTTTTACACCGAAGTGGGATGTATAATTCTTGTTAGATCTGGAACCAGGAACAGAATTGATATATCTTCCCTCATATCACATTGCCCCCACCGAGATGAGGGAATTATTGATACATTTTTATGACTTATAATCCAAAGGATTCATACTCCTAGGCGTCTCTCCTTAGGTCTCTACTATGTGGTTCACAAAAAAGGATGACTGATCCCTCTGGTTGTGCATTGACTACGAGAAGCTAAATAAGGTAACAGTCAAGAACAAATATAAATTTCCCCGGATAGATAAATTGTTCAATCAGTTGAAGGGGGAAAGGTGGTTTTCTAAAATATATTTTCATTCAGGATATAAAGATATCATTCCAATGTAGGTACAACCACTTTGAGTACTTTTTCATTCCCTTTAGATTGACAAAAGATCTATAGTTCTTTGTAGAACTCATTAACAGGGTGTTCCATTAGTGTCTATATTCTTTTTTTCATTGTATTTTTTGATGAAATTATAGTTTATTCGGGATCCGAGGATGAACATGATCATCACTTGCATATCATTCTAGGTACTTTGTGAGGGCATAACCTTTATGAAAAGTTGTCCAAGAGAACTTTTTGATTTAGGGAGGTGAAGTTTCTGGGGCATGTGATATTAGAGCAGGGGGTTTTAGTGGACCCCAAGATGATCAGTGCAGTTATTTTATGGGAGCATCAAAAGAACAAGTTTTAGATCAAGAGTTTCTTTGGACTGGATGGTTGCTATAGGTATTTTGTTTGGGATTTATCTCAGATTGCATCTCCCATGACCACTCTCACCCAAAAAGGGGGGAAGTTTGTATGGGCCTTAGAATGTTAGGCATCCATCGAGGATTTGAAGAGGCGGTTGACTACCCATCCCATTTCAATTTTCTAGAGGCTGGAAAGGATTTTTCCGTGAATTTTGATGCATTACATTTGGGTCTTGGGTGCATGCTTTTTTAGTATGATCATGTGGTGGCATATGGTTCTCGCCAACTCGGACCACACAAAAATATTTACCCAATCAATGACTTGGAGTTAGCTATTTTGATGTGTGATTTAAAGACTTTTCATCACTTCCTCTTCGAGGAAAAGTTTGTGGTCTACTCTATTCACAAAATCATGGCCTCTATCTTCTCACAGAAGGACATCAACATGAGGAAGCATCGTTGGATCAAGTACTTGTTGGGTTCAACATTTATATTTTCTATACCCCATGAAAGGGAAACATGGTGGATCATGCCTTAAGTAGAATAGTCCCAGTGAAGTCATTGAGGATGTCCAGTGATGAACGGACTCTCATGGAACTCTTTCCTCAGATGCACGTGGAGATGAATGAGCTCAGTGGAGGGGTGTTCTTGGAATGCATTCAATTAACTCCTCTCTTGGAGTTGATTCTGGGGGAACAACCTAGTGATAATATTTTTCAGTGGTCAAAGAAGTTTCTTCATGGTGGCGAGAAATAATCTGATTGGTCATCATCTCTCGAGGTCATCATATGATTCAAGGGCTGTTCAGTAGTGCAGTTATCTCTGCGAAAGGTGGTGTTGCAGGATAGCCACCAGTCTCAGTGGGTTGTCCATCTGGGTTCCACAAAGATGTATTATGATTTCCATTAGTTGTTCTAGTTACCTAGTATGAGACGATACATCGCAAAATTAATGTCGAGATTCTACACATGATAACTTGTGAAAGCATATCATAGATGACCCTCCATTTTGATCCATCCATTACCCATTTTTACCTGGAAGTGGGATGAGGTTTCCTTGGACTTCATTGTTGGTTTACCTCCAACACCTCGGGGAAAGAATGCCATTTGGGTAGTGATTGATTAACTGACCAAATCATCCCACATCATTCCGATCTGAGATATAACTAAAGTGGATGATTTTGGCCATTTGTATCATCAGGAGGTGGTAAGGCTCCATGGTGTGCCATCACTAGTTGTCTCAGATGAAGACCCTTGTTTCACTTCACGGTTTTGGAATGGCCTTCAAAAGTCCTTGGGGTCTGAGATTAAGTTGATCAGGGAAAACCATCCTCAAATGGATAGTCAAATAGAGCAGAAGAATCATATTTTGGAGGAAACACATCGTTCATGTGTTCTATACATTGGAGGTTCATTGGATATACATTTGGGATTAGTTGGGTTTTCCTATAACAAAATTTACCAATCCTCTATTCGAATGGCTCTTTTGTGGTGCTCTATGGTTGGCCTTTTCAATCCCCCTTCTATTGGGATGAGGTTGGTTAAACCTAACTACTAGGGCCAAGTCTGGTGTTGGAGATGTCTGAGAAGGTGAAGATGATCATGATGTAATTATTAACATATTATAGTTTCTATAAATCATATGCTAACTAGAGGGGTTGAGACATAGATTTTTCTGTGGGCAACAAGATAGTCATGAATGTGGCCCCTCATCTGGGCCCTCGTCAATTGGGAAAGCAAGGGAAGTGGATTCCAGGAAATGTCAGACCTTTTGAGATCACCGAGAATATTGGAAAGGTGACATACAAGATGGCCTTACCTTCTCAGTTGACATTCGTTCAGAACATCTTCCATGTCTCCCATTTGAATAAATACAACCTGGATCCATCCCATTTACTAAATTGGGAGGAGTTGGATATAGAGCCTGATTTATCTATTTTTATGTGGCTGGTGTGAATATTTGATTCCCAAGAGAAGGTGCTACAAGGAAATCCAATTACTTTTTTTTGTTTTTTGGCAGTATGGGAATGATACACATGAGACTTGGGAGAAGAAGTTTTGGGACGAGAAGGAGTACCATTCTTGTTTTCCAATAAATCTTCATGTTGACTTTCTAGGGCAGAAATTATTTCATGGTGGGGAGAATTGCAACATACATGACTTATTTTGATGGTAAATTTAATTTAATTTCTATTATTTCTTTTATGTTGGGGTTTCCAATGCATTTTTTGTGTAAAGGGTGAGTTTACATGATTTGGTCCAAACTGTGAGCCCATTTCATTATTTTAAAACCAATTCTGATTATTTTATAACTCTTTCATTTTTTTAATATTATCCACCAATTCCAGTTCAAAAATGGCATCCCCTAAACTATTAACATCACTATTTAAATTTGGAACCTTTAGAAATCCATAATAATGGTGGATTTTGGTTGTTTGTTAAAGGATTAGGCCAGCCCAGAAGCCTATTTCATGTTTTTTTAAATGTTTTTTATTTAATATCTTATTCAATTTTCGTTATTGTTCCTTGATTATAAGTCTCACCTAATTATTCTAAACCTAGGCACGACCCCATTCTCTATCCCCCCTCTTTGGATATTGTATGCATCACGAATTAGGTCATAACTACTTAGGCTTTCTCAAATCATCTAGATTTGAAAGGATAATTTCTTTCGCTCGTAACTCCTTCAATTATAACTATCTTTTCACATATCAGTTCTCAAATGACCTTATCAGACTTATTATAACCTGAAATTTATTTTTATCTATTTTAAAATTCATCTATTGGTGTATTTTGGGAAATTTATTCAGGATCCCTCATATAAGTGGGTCTCCTTCATTCTTCATCCCATTTGATTAAGGGTTTTCCCCTTTTTCCTAGGATTTCATCAAATTATTCTAGAATTTTATAATGTCCATCATGTGTGGATTAGACCATAGTGTTTGATCTTGGGTTTCTTTGTCTATTATTGTAGTTTTAGGCTTGATCTAAGTCCATTGTTGTGTGGCAGTGGCGCGATTGAACATTCTCCCAAAGATTATAGGGTTTTCATACATTTGGTTGGTTATTTCATGGGTAATCAATGATATATGAGTTATATTTTTGGAAATTAAATTTTTATCACACTTATCCTTCATTATACTTACTATGAAATATGGTTATGGTGAGGTATGTTAAGCAATTTGTTTTCGATATAAATTTATTGTTAAATTTAGTGTTTTACAAGTCTATATTATGTTATACCAAATGGGGTTGTTTTATAACTCATGTAATGGGTTCATAGAAATTTTTTCGGTGCTAAAACATCCTTTTTGGTGAATATAGTTTTTCACATGGTGTTAAAAGTGTGGTTCTAAAGGGATTTGTGTGAAAAACTTGGTTAAGTTGTGTGATGATTTTTTTTGAATTTTTAATTGTTTCATTGAGTGGTGTACGTAGTGATTAGCATGGGTAGCTTCTATTTTCATTTTCTTATAACCATAACTTATGTTTTTACGTGATAATGGATTTTGGAATCATGATATAATGGTTTTCTCATGAAGGGGGTGCTCGTGTATCTAGGATGGAAGATATGTACTAGTACGCTAGTGATCCAGAAGTGTTTTATCCCCTTTTCACTGATCAAAATGGATAAATACAACACTACGAAACTATATTGATGATGATTGGTGAACAATATGTTATGATTAAATTCCCTAATAGTGGCTCATGCATGATAACAAATTTTGATATGGTTAAATTACACCGAGGTATGAGG
Organism: Viscum album; assembly: GCA_963277665.1. NCBI lineage: Eukaryota > Viridiplantae > Streptophyta > Magnoliopsida > Santalales > Viscaceae > Viscum > Viscum album. The sequence goes on from OY728156.1 coordinate 1,853,067,758, forward strand.
TACATGGGGCCGCAGACTAACCAGTGCCTAGGGGTGTTCCCAAGATTAGTGCTGATTGAATCTTTTGTAATTATCTTTGGAATATTGTGGTTTTTTCTGGAAAATATATTAGCTTACATTTTTTACTTAAATGTTCTCACTCATGGGAAATTCCTATTTGAAAATTGTTTATATTTAAAAGTTTCATTATTCAGAAATTATTTCCTCCATTTTCTGCTTATAAAAACTAGCATGCTTTTTATCTTATATTTTTTAATATATAGATTATATTGGTGGTATATTATTGGAAAAAGGATCACACCATACTTACACACCATCAGTGTAATTAGACTGGGTCATGTTTTTCATAGGTAAAGGAAAGGCTTTGGGTGATCGCAGTTCGGGTTGTTAGTTCCCTTCTATGGTGTGGCGTTGTGGAGACGGCCTGTGGGTGATGAACCCTTATCATATAGAGTCATGGGGCTATTTTTATGTGGGTTTTATATGTTTGTGGACCTACAGTATTATGTTTATCCTCCTATATTCAGTTCAATATTTATTAAAATCCTTTTTAGTATTAATTTTTCAGATTCGGTTTATCGATTGGTTTTCATGTTTTTCTTTACATATACAGGTAAATCATTCCCAAACCAAAATATATCATACCTTAGGACTTTTTCTATCCCGTGGGGATAGTGAAATCCCTTATGGACTTTTCTTGGGTTGGGTATGACACTAGTTTTCATGGAAACCAGGTTTGGTTCATGATAGAATTAGTATAGGGTCATTCGAAATTAAACCAAAAAGGTTATTGATAATCATCTTCGGGAAAATGAAATAAAATAAACAAAAATATATATTCATAAAAAATAGGGACACATGGATTTTGAAACCCACTAAATAATAAAAAAACTTAAAAAAATAAGAATATTAACTAAGATAAATATAATCTATATAAAAAATCATTCTAATGTCACATATCCAGGGAAAATTTCTACCTGAGACACACTGGGGGTAGATATAGCAGTTGGGGAGTAACAAACACTGATGGAGAAAATTTATTTATTTAGTCATGAATTTTATAAGGAGGAGTAAAAAAATATTTGGATAGACAAATCATGCATTGAGAAATTGGGGTAGTATTGAAGTCGATTAGTTGTTTGCAGGGACCCACAACTTGTTGTTGGTTTGGGGGTATTGTCCCCATTCCCAAAATGAAGGAATCATTCCAATGTGTGTCAGGAGTAATGAATCTTATGAATAATATGAGTTACATACCCCATATCACTAACATGATACATAGAGATTCCCTACCCCATTGACTACTATAATCATGCTACCTAACTCCTATCATCACCCTGTCGATGAACAGGTCTACATCATCCATATTAATAAGGAAAACAACCCTGAGTGGTATAATGTAACTCACTATCACACTCTATGTGGTAAAAATATCATGATAATCCTTATATTATCTCTAATATGATATATAGATGAAAATATATGTAGCATATCTAAGGGGTTCTTGCCAGATCACTCTCTCTAGGGATCACCATATACAATTAATGAGTTAATCATTTCCAACATATTTTTTTGACACATGGAGTTCAATCGATAATAAAAACACATCATGTTATAGTTTTCTCCATCATTAATCCTATAATATCCTTAACTAAAACATTAACACCACAAATATGTACTTCACATTGTATACATGCACAAAAATAAATTCAAAATACCACAAACATGTAGGTTTTGGGTGCAGTAGAAGTGTGTGATGGGGGGGGGTCCCAAAAAATTCTTTTTTATCATTAATCATGATAATTCCAAGGTCAATACAATGTTTAATGACTATGACAAATGGAATTAAATCAAATATTGGAAACATTAATTACAAAATAACTAAGAAAGAGGAGATCAATACATATTGATTATAATTAATTTAATTAGATAAAGAATTACCCATATGGAATTCATTCTTCCTTAATAAATATGATGATAGATCAGGGGTGAACCATCATTGTGTTTTTGAAACCAAGTGTATATTTCCTCTAGCGGTGATCCACACATGTTCGAGGAATCTCTAAAATTTGCTGAAGGAATCTCCTAGTGCTATAAGAAAAGATCATTGTTCTTACATCATTCACCTTGATCACCTTGATAATCACTTCCAAATAATTCTCCTTGATCTAATGGAGGATGATTGCTCACCATTATTGAAATAATTCATGGAGAAGGTAGATCTCTAGGCTTTAGAGAATCCCCATCATTCTTTATGGAAAACTGAATTAGGTCATGATAACATAATATAATTGGGTATTTATATTGCTAGGGTTAAAATAAATTTATTTCACTAGATCCATTAATACATATTAATCATAGAAAATCCCCATGTAAAATGATAATAGTAATATTTTTATTTCTTGACATGCATTGAAAATTCGAATTATAAATAAATATTATTTAATTAAATAATATTCAATGTTTTCATTTCCCACTATACTACTGAACATGGTCCTAAATTCCTTTAAAATATTTATCAGGCCTTCAATAATGACTATTTATTTATTTAATATTTTTCACATCATTAATTTCAAATAAATAAATAAATTTATTATTTAATAAAACAAAAATAGATATTTATATGCCATCAAGAATAAATGAATAATTATTAAACCATGTATGAGAATAATATTTCTTCTACATTTAAAATAAAAAATAGAAATATATTATTCACCTAAGATTCTGGACGCACTTATTATGTGACCCTCTAGGCCTCTTTCTCAGAGGAATTAGGAAAATCAGCCTAATGTTCAAGGTTAGAGTTTAATATCATGATATGGAACCCATATAGAAATATGATAATGCTGAAACAACATGCCACCTCATATGAATCCTTTTTGTGTAATATATCCCCTTTATCATAGTATCTCAAATAGAGGAGGTTTATTGCTAGTAACATCAACCAATATTCTAAATCACTCATTATTTGAATTTTAGGAAATGGAACTTTCCAATAGAACACCATGGACATTGATTTATTTAGGCTATATCATTTCCATCAAGGGGAATGAGTTGTTAAATTACGTTAATGAACTGAAGGGATAAATCCTTTCTCACATTATTCATTTATTCAATATTACTTGGGACACACCAAACATATCATAACTCACCGCGAGCATCTATCATTATAGTTTTCATCAATACTTATAAGTGTTTGAGTAATAATAATAATTAATAACAATATTAATGTATAAGGACAACTACCCATGTCTGCAGATTAGAACATCAAATGACACATAGAAATGTGGATTTCCTACTCGTGGCCTCATTCTCAAAATATGAACATTGGATTTTACCATGGTCATACACCTTGATAAGGTTCCTCAATGTAAAATGAGTCTCTCATATAATATCTTGTATCATTTGTCTCCCTAAAATGATATCTTCTAAAGATAGAAAAACAATTCATGAATAGTTTCATAGCACTTCTGGGTTTTCATCATAGCAGGGATCCTCTATGTCCTTTTAGGGTGACAAATACTTTTAAGACATTATGACATAAAATGTTACACATAAGACCAATAATGTTGTGATAAAAAGTTTATTAGTATCAAAACCATGAATAAAAGTTTATAATAAATTACAAAGAAGGCTTTCCTTGCGAACCAACTCCAATAGACTCCCACATGAACATGTGAATACTATTTACAAACTTTAATCTTCTTGTTGTCACATGATTCTCATACTTCTCCTATGATTGTCCTTTTTTCAAGTGGTATTCCATTTTACCAACCATGGTTACCTATATTTTTAAAACATCACCACCCTAATAGAAATACCTCAAGAGGTGATAATTTTGTAGTATATGCATTTTTAATTGGTGTGAACATAGATATTTTTCAAGACCCTCCACTTTATTATTGTCACAATACAGTGTGAGAGGGTTATTAATGCTATGTACAACATCAAGATCCTTGACAAAGTTTAGAATCCAAAAAGATTCCTTGGAAGCATCAGAATCTATTATGTATTTAGACACTACTGTTGAATCAACAACAACTAGATGCTTTGAACTCTTAAATGTCACAACTCCTACATTGAAACTGAAACCATATCCGGATTGTGAATTTAAATATTTTTTTTATGAAAACCATCTTTAGGATAACCCATGATGACCAACTATCATCTCTTTCATATCCCAGGAACATATCCTTAGTTATTCATAGATACTTAAGTATAGCCTTAACAACATTAAAATAATGTTCCCCTGGATCTACATGACATCTTTCTACCATTTTAAATTCATAGGAAACATCAAGTCCAATACATAACATGTCATACATGATTGATACTATCGCCAAAACATATGAGATCTTACTCATTCTCTATTTATCTTATTTCTTATGGGGACGCATTTTATTAGAATTATTTAAACCATGTGACACTGGCCAATCCCATCCAAAATTTTTCCACTCGTTATCTCTTAAGTATATTGTTAATATATGTACTTTCACATAGTCAAAGAAGCCTCTTAGAACCACAAAGAATGATCTTGATCCCGAGAATATAGGCTGATTCCTGTAAGTATATCATGTAGAAACACTTGTTCAGCTATTCCGTAACTTATTATAATACTAGTATGACAGTTCTAATAAGTAATACGTCATCAACATATAATAATAGGATAAAAACTGCATTCCCATTAAACCTTTTGTAAACACATAGATCACAATCATTCTTAATGAAACCGAATTATTTTCTGATTTCGTCAAATTGAATTTTCCATAGCCTCGATGCTTTCTTCAATTCTTAAATGGATCTATGCCACATGAATTTTTTTTGGCATCGTATAGAGTCACCAAACCTTATGGTTGTGTCAAATAGTGATATTCCTTTAGGTTTTCGTTAATGAATTTAGTTTTAACATCTATATACCAAATCACGTAGTCAGGGTAAGCTGCTATAGAAAGTATGATTCTAATGGATTTAAACATTTAAACTAGAAATGGTATTTCTTCATAATTAATTTTATCATGTTTATTAAACCCATTAGCCTCTATAATTTCTTTATTGTTACACGCATTTCCTTTCATGTCCAATTTTCTCTTGAATACACATTTTCATCCTAGATTCTTTACATCAACTGTTGTATTGAACAAAACCCATAATCAGTTCAGATACATGGAATCCATATCATAATTCATATCTTCTATCCATCTTGAAAGCTCTGAGCTCTCTAATTCGTCCTTATAAGATAGTGGTTCATCATTTTCAACCAATAATGGGCCACCATCATTAATTACCAGAAAACCCTATCTCTCTAGTTATCTTACTTAACATATGATCCTATGATGTACTTATGTTTCAGAAAGTACTTCATCCACGTGGATTCAGGGAATCTGTTCCTATAAAAACTCTTGTGTATCTTGAGCATCAACTTCTTCAACGATAACATTTCTCCCAAAATCTTTTTTGATGATGTTATCCCCCCTCAATAGAGATAAAGTATCTAGAAACAATCACATTCTTGTCTAAGGTGTGGTATAAGTAGTATCCGATTGTTTCCATTAGATACACAATTAGGATACAGAACATTCTCTATGGTCCTAGTTTGATAGCTGATAAATCCTTAACACACTCCTCACAACAACATTCATGTATATGAAACAAAATGGGTTTCGTTTTACTCTATAGCTAGATGGGAATTCAATTTTACACTTTAGTTAGTACTCAATTTAAGGTGTATACCACATTTTTTATTCATATTCCCAATAGGATAATGGAAGATCATCAGAACACATCATATACCTTTCCATGTACAAAAGGTATGACTCCTCCTTTCAATAACACCATTCCACTGTGGTGCATAAGGTATATTGAGTTAAAATTGAATCCCAAACCCTCATATAATGTCGATAAACTATAGGTTAAGATATTCACCAACTTAATTTGATTAATGCATCATTATATTTTTACCAAGATGATACACCACTTCATTCTTTAATTCCTTTAAATACTAAAAGAACTCGGACTTATACCTCATTATATATACATACCCATATTTACTTAAGTCATCATTAATTATTATTAAGTAAGAATATCCACCTCTTGATTCTACTAGAAATGGTCCAAAAATATTAGAGCATACTAATCCTGTAAGTTGTGTGGCCCTTTCACACTTTCAACCCAATGATGGTTTGTTCATTTTTCATTGTAAATAATCATGACATCAATCAAGGGGTTTTATATCATTAGAGTATAAATAACCATCTTGATAGATCTTTTTCAAATTCATTTCATTTACAAGCCCAATATAGTAATTCCATAGATGGGGGTTATATGAGTATTGTCAACATGATTCTTTACTAATTTCAAACAATCATTTTTCATAATATAATGCAAAAAAACTATTTTCAAAATGTCTCATACCATAAATTATGTTTTCCTTATAAAAGGATTAAAACTTTATTACCAAAAATGAAAATAAACGCAACAATATATAAAAATGACACAAAAATTATGTTTTTTCTAACTATAGTTAAATAATAAAAATATGATAAAACCATGACCACTTTCATAGGAATTTAAAGGTGTTAGAAACTAATTTCTAGAGAAGCAAGCCTCAAATCTTTGGAAACTCATATATCCAACTCTCCATTGGAAATATTTTGAAATCTACTTGGTTCTTTCATTTGGATACATATGTGAGAACCAAAATATATATATAATAACCAATTTTTAGAAATGGCAAGATTTCAATTGATAATGAATTCACCATTAGCTTCCCCTTTCCTCTTGGTGTAGTTGTTATTCCAGTGGATTAAGATTCCACATGAAAAACATACTGGCTCTATTTACTTTCATTTCCTCTAAATCTTCTTCTTCTTGGTGGGATTGTGCTTGGGGGATTTACACAATTTATATCCCTTAGTCTCCTTTGGCTTGTCCTTTATTTTCATGTCCACCATATGTACCATGAGTTTTTCATTCCCCATATCATTATCCACTTGGAGAATCGAGGATAGAAGTTCTGAAAGACACCTATAATTATTGATAATATTATAATTCACAAAAAACATGGAGAAAGTCATGGTAATTGATGAAGTATGAGATCTATAAAAAACACATCTAGGAATATAATCCCTATGATGTCTAGGTGTTCAATATAGACAATATGTTTTAATACATAAGGACTAGAAGGCACAAACTGTCTAATATTAGTCTTGAACAATGCTTTGGAGATATCGTAGCTCTTTTGTCTCGCCTTCTTTTAATAGAGATATTGAAGGTCAAATATCATAATATAGGCATCCATATCCTCATTTTTCTTCAATATATCACTGAACATGGATTATATCATGAAGCCCTGAACATTTTTAGTATCATTCAAATGTTTTTGATAGAGAGATAGTTCTTCATCATTAGACTCACTTCTAGGTCCAATTGGTAAATTTTCTTCCAGCACATACAATTTTCATTAATGGAGAATGATGACATGTAGGTGCCTTATCCATTCTCATAAATTTTTGTTGGTGAGAATTTTTTCCTCATAATGTATAGATCACAACAATATGTTTATTTTTATTTTTAATTACATTTCATAAAAACAAGTTACGAATAATTTTCTTACTTTATCTGAGAAAATTTAGACAAATAAATATTATATTTATTATTCTCCCTCTATTTTATCGAAAACCAATAGCCCACACCATTGTATTTTGAATATCATGTTACCCAGAAATTGTAGTTTAAATGATCCATATTCCTCATCTCATTACCCAAGCATTTGTTAGTCAAGAAACTTGAATTGTTTTAGTTATGTATTACAAATTACAACTGCATTAACTCACAGTTCCGTGCTCTTCTAAGTGGACTCCATAATCCTGAAATAATTAATTTTATATTTTCTCAAACTTGCCTCTAGGATACACCATGTCCTATTTTTGAAGTCAACACTTGATGCAAACCATGTTATGTCAACCCAAAAACAAATTTTATAATTCCTCGATAATTGAAAGTACCCTGACTTTGGATAGTTAATCACTATAAGATATTGTTCGATTCTAAAAAATGAAATGGATGGCTGTACTAACATAATATTTTATTGAGGGATTTTATCCTTCTTTTCATTGATTATCAATATTTATCTATATCACATGCCTATTAATATTAATTGGAATTTAATTAGGGATTAACTATTTTGTAGATAATATTTATTCATAATCAAATTTATTTTTGTTACATATTTCTTATTTGTTAATTCATTAATTACGTGATCGTGGAAATACATCCATAATGAAATATCCATGCAACTAAATGAAATAAAATAAATGGTATGATCATGAGATTATACTAATGGTTATTTAATCTAGTGGTTGATAAAATAACTATTGACCTAGGGTAGAAACACCTTTAACCAATTTAGGTTTGGGTTTACATATTTCCACATATCCACTGTTTTATATCCTTTGATTGGTTTATCCATTGCAATGTACAAGTACAACCTCTACTAGGTTGGGAACTCCATCCTTTATATAATCCTTTTACTCCAATGTTGGTGAGGGGAATGGTAGATTATATAAAAGAAATAATGGGAATGTGGGCGCTACATAATAAATAAGAGATAAGGCACTAATGCCAACAACATAATTTAATAATAAATTAAATGAATACGATCACATAAAAAAGGTATGGTCAAGCTCATTATTATCCACATGAATGAAAATAATTTCACATTTAATAAAACTAGAATTCAATTATTAATCACTTGTATATAAGATAAAACATGCTCTAATCGATTAATTATTATCTTTAATCAATTAATACTTTTATCTTAGTCATTATATAAATTCCCATTAAATTCAAATCCATTAGAATTTCAAACCAATTAAATAATTTCATTTAAAATTAACTTTATACATAACTTGTACCTTAGAGTCAACACAGTGAATACTCGTCCAATTCTGTATAACATGTATTATAATCATATACTATTTTACTCTAGGGAAATATGTCATACACAACGTATCACATACTTTCACAATGTGTACTTCACAAATAATTACTAGAATGACAATATTTTTTGGTCATGTGTTATTCAAAAATTCACTTAGTGTAAAAACATATAATACAACTCATAAATTATATACATATATGAACATTACATAGATATTGATTAAAAATTTAATTATTTAAGTATATTAAATCCTATCACATGGTGTGTCCTATCATTATGACCACATTCAAGAACATGTTTCATGGGTCACATAGTAAAATAAATAAATTTTGAATCTGTGTAATTCAGTATTAGTACATGGTGTATTGATTCAATCTACACATCACATGAATCTATCACCATTTATCTTAGGTACAAGACTACATACCAGCCATATAAAACATCACTTAGAAAATATGGAGTACATGGTGTGTCTAATGGGACACATGTCGTGTTGACTCCATGTTACATAGTCACCAGTCATTTAGGCCACGTATGGAATACATGGGTCATCTCTAACCCAAAGAGACTACACATAATGTGTTTTGGCTACACGGCGTGTACTCCAGCAAGATGTGCGCCAATATTTATATATGGACACATTTTCTAAGAATTAACTACACTAAATGTCATCAATTTAAATTATTTGAGTAATTGTCAAATTAACTATTGGTGCATTGACCTTGAGTACACAACAAGTGATTCTAATTATTTGGCATGTACTCTTGTGTTTTTTGTCCATAATCCTTGGTTCCACCAGATGTGTTCCACAAATTTGTTTTAATAAAAATATTAAACATATTAGTATTTTATATGATAAATGAAGCAGGAAGAATGGGTCTCACAATTCAGATTAAAATAATGATCACATTTTAATAGAAAAACAGAATTACATATTCATCCATCAATAATGATTTTATAAAAAATTATAAAAAATTATGTGCCTCCTCTGATGCAATATATAGGTTCTGGGTATATAGGATGTGTGTGATTGGGGATTCCATAACATTTTCTTACGGTCGATGATTATTAAATGATATATGTGACATTTAATTACCTTGATCCAGAGAATTGAATCAATTATAAAAAAAATAAAACCATAACTGAAAGATAGGTGATAAACAAATATTTTTTATAATTAATTTAATAAGGTAATGAATTACCTCTAAGGAATTATTTCCTTGTTTTTGAATCAGGATATAGATAAATGGTGCACTGTTGTTGTTTTTTAGAAACCAAGTGTAGATTGTATCTAGTGGGGATCCACATGTGTTCCAGGAATCTGAAGACATCGCCGAAGGAGTCTCTGGGTGCTATCATGGATGATCCTTGCACTTGTGTCTTCTTCCTTAATCGTCTCAATAATTGTTTCTGAAGTGTTCTACATGATTCGATAGAGGATGGTTGATCACCATTCTTGGGAGCGTTCACAAATGGAAAATGGCCATATACCCAGGGTTTTGGGAAGAATTTTGGGTTTAGGAACCTATATAGGCATAGTTCTCCCAATACAATGTGTATATGTATAGTATTGGCACCTATACCGACGGTTTTGGAAAACCACGGGTATAGCCTCCCCCTTATAACAATGATTCTTGGATAACTATGGTTATAAGTTGTTTTTCAAGTCGTATTCCCCCATTTTTACATAAACTGTAGGTATATGGTTGTTTTTTGAGACCAATACCCATGGTCTTTGTAAAAACATTGGTAATGTGATGTTTTTTAGGATCTATACCAACGGTTTTCCGAAACCCTGGGTATAGGTTTCTCGCATTATGGCGTGGAAAAAATTCACGGGATATATGTTTTTTGTCGGAACATATATTCCCATTGTTTTCTACCCATTTCCACTATATATATATGTAAATATATTTTTATATACCAATATGCTAAATAGGGTGGTGGTAAGGTGCCCGAAGAGAAAAGGGGTGGTCCAGGGATTGAACACCGTGGCTGTATATTTTTGTCAATGCTATACACACAACTTTACAAACCATGGGTATAAGTTAATGACATGGTTAATTGGACCTATAACCACTGTTTCCAAATGCATGGGTATAGCTCTAGGATATAATAACTCCTATGTTTCCTACAATTCCTTGAAATTGTGGGTATGGCCTACACCATCAGTTTAAAAGGATATACTGATTGCTTGAAACTGTTAGTATATGGAAATTCTCTAGTGTTGTTGGAGATGAGAGATCATGAGGCTAGAGAGGATCCTCAATGATTTATTGTAAAAAATAGAACTCAGTCTTGAGAAAATAACATAACTGGGTATTTAACATCATTTGTTAAAAAAATTGTACAAGTTTCATTATTATTTATTAAATCCTAGAAACACCCCATATAAAATAATAATAGTAATATTATTATTTCTCTACATTCCCAGAACATGAGAATTATAATTATATGTTATTTAATTAAAGAATATTCAATATTAAAATTTATCATCAGAACATTAAACATGGTTCCCATTCCTCTACAATATTTTTCAGGAATTAAATAATGTTTATTTATTTATTAAATATTTATCATTACATTATTCTCTAATTAATAAATTAATATACTATTTACTAAATAGAGAATAAATATTTACATGCGATCAACAATAGATGGATAATAATTAATCAACATATGGGTATAATATTTATTCAAACTATTAAAAATTAAATAATAATATATTATTTAACTGAAAACCAGGACACACTTTGTGTGTGTCCCTCTAGGTCTCCTTCTTAGTTGCATTAGGCAAAGCATCCTAATGGATAAATATAGAGTGTAGAAACATAACAAGGAACCCATGGAAAAATATGTTAATACCACAAAAAATTTTCAACTCATACAAACCTTTACATATTAATATAATCCCTTGATCAAAATATATCAAATCGAAAGAGTTTTTGGCCAGTGCAGTCAACCGATATGATCGATATCACATTCATTAATTTTACAGAAATAGAACAAGCCAATAGAAAAGAATGTCCATGGATTTATTTAGGATATATAATTTAAATCAATGGGGTTGATATATTAATGCTCATTGATTAAAATAAGGGATAAACCATTTCTCACAAAATTCATTAATTCAATATTACTTTGGACACACCCGAAATATCCTACCTCACAAAAAACATCAATCCTAAATGATTTCATCAATACATCTAAGAGTGTGACTCATAATAATCATTAATTGTAATATTAATTTCTAGGTACTAATACAAATTTTAATATATAATAACATCCAATGAAACAGATAAATGTGGATTTCATACTGGCGGGTCACGTTTTAATAATATCCATACTAGAAATTACCAAGGGTGTACACTGTGAGAAGGTGACCCAAAGTTGTACGAGTCTCCACTACAGATAATGTATATAATTTGTTTCCATTGAATGATATCATCTGGATATGGAACATATATATAATAATAGTTTCATATCATTACTGGTTCTCATCATAACATGGAACTAATATGGCCTTTTAGTGTGATAACTACTCTTAAAAAATTATCACATACTATGTTACACATATGAACAATCATGAAGTGATAAAGAGTTTTTAAATTTTAAAAACCATGAATAAAATTATATAATAATGTAAAAGAAAATTTTGTTCTAGGTAACAAACTCCAAAAAACCATTATATTACACACTATGAATCCCATCCCCCATTTAGAGAAAATATTCATTATAATTCCCACCACACATTAGATTAACCTTTGATAAGAGAACATTATTTAAGAATAACACCAACTAATGCCACAAAACACTAGGTAAGTGGTGTTCATCAGGATATATATAGTTTTGTAGATTCATAATCCAAATCATGATATAAGAGATACAAGATACCCTGTAATTATATTTTGGAATGGATTTCCAGACCACAATAATAAACCCAACATACTTCCTCATTTTCAACATTTTTCCATCATGTACTATCATATCCACACTAAAAATTTGATTCCAAAAAACCACATGGAAAACCTTGATAATATCTTTTTCTACCTTACATTCCATCCAACCACATCTAAATGTTTGTATTCATGTAAATTATTTTGAAGCCCAATAACAAATTTGGAAAATACAATGAAATGAGTTCAATATAAATGTTGATTTATCCAATTGAGTGGAAGGTGCTATAAAAATGAAATATTTTATTGGAAATGATGATTTAAATTATATATAAAAAATAATGAAATTAGATAACAGAGAATTAGAGGATAACAAATTATTATATAACATATTTTTCATATTTTGCAGTCAAAACTGCAGTATTGATGTCCCATGGGTCTACAATGTGAACATAACTAAATTAAGGATTATCCAATAATAAAAGTCTATGAAAATAAATTACTAAATGAAATTTGCTCATGTGAAGAAAAATAAAATATTAGAGGGTCTTAATCCTCTAATTACAATAAAAAAGGCTCATCCCAATCATTATTTAATGTCATTATTATATTCACATTCCTAAAACCATAATTGAAATCAATGTAAAAACTAATTGTTTTCCACAAATTCCCCCAATTATTTCAAAGACTATGAATATAAATGCCATAATAACCCTTTATAAATACCCACAAAAATCTATCAAACCCCATAAATAAATGAATTTCTGTCACAAATTTCTTTTAACAATGGAAACCATAGTGAAACATTAAAACATATCAAACTAACTAAAAGTTAAGATAAATAAAATAGTTTAATATGAATTTTATTTGAGAAATTCCTCCCACCTAAGAATAAAATAAATGAATCCACATTTAGTAATCTACTCATGTTGGATTTACTCAATGACACTGAAATATAGACAATAGAACCTATATCACTATGATACAATGATATAAATCACATTTCATAATCAACAATAACTCTTCTTAAATTATCTTGAACTGAAAAAAATTAAATGGTTCATTATTGAATTTATATTTCGGCACATAATACAAAACTATAGGGCCTTTAATCATGTTAAAGAAAAACTCAATTGAAAATTGTTAGTTTAATAAGATTGCAAAGGACTCTCATGTTCCCTAGAGCTCTTGTGAAGGTTCCTAAACCTCCATAAGACACACAAACTAATGTAATCTCAAAATATTAAAGGTTCATTCATACAAATAAATGATCATCACTATGTTCTTAGAAATGGATTGACCATCCTCAATGTGTTTCTCACCGCAGTCAATGATTTTCAATGGATTATTCATAAATATCTTAATTAATGACACATGGAAGGCATTATTCACCGGATCCAATGATGATGGTAACAAAACATGGTAAATGTAACCACTATAAATCTAGTAACATATAGTCTATAACAAATTTAATACAATTGAATGAGATACAATGGATTATATAACTAAGAATTTATATGTTTAGTAGTCTATATGAACTTTATACATTATGATCTCCATTTTAAATTGTAAATTTAATATAAAACATAGAGAAATTGAATAATATGTATCCTTAATGACATTTAAATATTCCATATTTATATCCTGAGAAAATGGAAAAAATAAGGGTGTTATCAACTTATAGGTAAGGGGTACAAATAATTAACTTGATTATGAACAAATAATACATACTCCATATAGAGTGTTATACAACAGAAAACACCTGTTATTTAGTGTACATCTTTATAATAAAATGGATAATTTATTATTTAATGTAACTAATCTCATAAAAAATAATAAGTAAATTATAAATAAATAAAATTCATAATTTCATACAAATTAAACATATTCTTTATGAGAATAAATTTTGAATTATTCATATTTATATAGTAAAACTAATTTTATAAGGCTATCCATAGATTTTTTTCATGAGACATCTCAATCCAACAAGGGTATATCTATAAATATGACCCAGAAGATACTTCATGTAAAATGCATTAATAGTACATGAATAATGAGTTTTTATTATGAACAAATTTTCTTCTGAAAATTATTTATTTTGTGTAATGCATAAGATATATAAAGACTCACCTATCCAATCAAATAATAATCATTGTAAAACTCTTTCTATAGAAATGGTATACGATTTTGGAAATATGAATATCCATGATACAGAGAGTATGTATATATAATATAAATGTATCATTCAGAGAAATACAATAACAAGGAAGTGAATTTTTTTAATAGAATTTTAATTACTTCATAATCAATCAATAGATGATGGTTGTCCTTAAATTCAATAGAAAACAATATTTTTTAGAATAATGAAGTCTTTTTAAGAAAACAGATATTAAAAATGAATCATCTAAAATGAATTTTAATAAATAATTTTATTAAAACATTGGACATGTGAAGAAAAATAAAAAATGATTAAAAAAACTACTCAGAGGGGAAATCTATTAATGATGTATACATTATAATGAAACATTCATTTTATATTTTTAATACATATAAAAAATGCCCATATTAGAAGAAATTAGATTTATCTATTTTAAACCAAAAAATAGTAAATGATAATATAAATATTCCTAAATAAATAACATTATTAAATATAATGTATATATGTAAACTAAATGTGAAAAAATGGACATGGAAGAAAGATATACCATCCTAAGAAGAGATATAATATTAAGAATTATTTAAAACTTATTATTGAATGTTGTATCCTTATAAAATGAGTAATAGTTTCAATAACCTACTGAAACTCAGTAAGTATTCATATTATAATACAATATATTTACAATATGGTGGATATGTTTTAATATTTCTTTAATTAATACATATGCAATCTCCAAAAATTAGATTGTAAAATATATACATTCATCTTTCATTGCATTAAAATTATATCACCTAAAATTATCTTACATTAAATGAAACATTATTTAGAATGAATAAATTAATATTGATTATATATATATAAAATGGTATGTTTATACACCACATCAAAAAACTACATGAATAATAACAAATATGTCTCAATAGTGTGGAAATTGAGATGAAATTTGTTACGTCACGCATCCAGTTAGTTGAAAATTATTGATAATACTATATAATAAATTTAAATTTATTATAAAAACATATAATTAACGTAAATATATATCTAATATCATATATTATCATCTTAGTATACCTTATATCTTTTTGTTAATAATCGTTAAATTTTTTCATTGTTTCAGGTGTTAAATTATTCATTTTTAAGTATGGTTTGATTCTATATTTTTTAATGTTAGGATAATAGATATATAATATGTTAAATATTAAATATTATATAATCCAAATATATATTTATTAAATAAATTTTTATATTCATCTATAAATAAGAGACGAACGGTGAGACACATCACTCCCTGGAGGTGGTAGTACACACGTACTCACGAGAGATATTTTGGTATTTCAATGGGTTTAAGGGTAATTAAGTTGATGATGTATAATAATTACATAACAATTATTATTTCAGGAATATTTTACATATTCAGTAGTATCATAATTATCACCATCCATGTGAGGTAATGATATAGGACAAAGTAAATCTGTTCATGAGTCAGTAGTCCTCTATTCATATGAGAGATGGGTTGTAATCCCATTTAAAGGATAATGATATAGATATATATTAGTTCATAAAAATAATATAATACCATTATATGGTATATTATTTTCCTATAATAATTTATTGGTAATTAAATAATTTATGTTGGTAAAAGATGATTAATACTGAAATTCATTAATTAAGATGATTTCATCCTCTTTAAAAATGATTATTTATATCTATTGTTAAGGATAATTTGGTTGGTATTTTGAGAAAAAAATCTCTATAATGTGGATATTGTTTTTTGGAAATATTTTCTAAGGGATTGGTTGAGGTAAATTTCTCAATTGGTGTGAAAATGTGTGAGGAGGTGGTGCCCTTTTATAATATATCCACATGTTACACTTGGATTTTTTCAAAAGATTAAAGTAAAATTCAATCGAATTCACATAAAAATAAATCCCAAATAAAAATATATTCTAAGGGGAATATTTTAGGGTTTATTTAAGATCAAGAAATACGATTTATATAGTTCTATGGTAATTTTACCCTTATCTTATTAGATTAATCCATTGAATACCTATTTTAACATTTACCATGATCACCATATTTTTAAAATACATAATAAAAAAAATAAAATGAATTAATTGAAAAAATCTTAAATGATGATATTAAATATGGAAATTTTTTTTGAAATTATATTCATATCATTGGTAGACATTTATTTTTTAAAGACCATATAAAACATGACTAAAAATGGTGGAAATGATATTTACAATCATAATATGATTTAACAATAACTATTTGATGAGAAATCATCATTATGTGATTTTAAATAAATATATTTAATCTATATATCTTTAATTGAAATCATTTCATATTAGAAATAATTTTTATTTATTAAAATTTAGGAACATTATGAACTTGAAATTGAATTCCCATAAATATCCACTTTTACCTCCAACTGAACAAGTCTATATTTTTAACAAATTGATAATAAATTCTTGGAAGACTATACATATTATGACACATTAATATATATATATATATATAATAATTATAATATAAATAATAAATAGTAATTTATTCGATAAATCTAACATCAAAGGGAAATTTGAAAATCTTCATTTTAGGATTAATTTGGCATAGTATGTTAAAAATTTTTATTCATCCTATAAATTATATTTTTTATTCCATGATATGTTTAACTAATATTTTTCATATGTGTTCAAGAAAAGAAAATTTCTATTTACTATAATTGAACCTTATGTGTTTCATTCTTTCAGAATTCAGAAATTTCATTCTTGAAATTTTCATGGACATTATATTCAAAATAAAAAAGTGTGTTTCTTCATTATTCGATCATCGAGATAAAATGTTTAATCCTCTATTTTGTGACTTCTCTGAAGTAAAATTACTATTAGAGACATATGACTCTCTAATACATTTTCACTTCTTTCAATAATATAGATATTTTATTCATTGTAATATATAACATGTCCCAAATCAATTTCATTAGAAATGAGACATGAATTGGAACAAGAACATACTTCTGTAACAATGAGATATAGAACACATCATTTAATTTGGGTAGGGTAGTGATATTTCTATATTTTAGTGACCCAAATATTTCATACATATATATTACATACATTAGTAGAATATTTATTAAATTACACAAACACATTCTTAAAGATTGTAATGTTTTAGTGCCCTTGGAGACTTTGTTCCCTATCTTATTATTTTTTGAAATATCAAAAATGATTCCTATAAATATATTCCTATCTAGTACTCTGTATAGATGTATCCTATATAAAATAATTAATTATAACCTGGATAATGTAGACATAATAATAAGTGACCTTAGATGCTCTATAGTGGAACATAAGAAAAATTAACAAACACAAAATGAGCATAAGGGAATAAGAACATGTGAATAACATATAAAATCTGTAGCCTATATAGAAATGATAAACATATTCAATAATTAAAAAAATATTTTTTTAAAAAATATTTGAATCATAATAAAATCCAAGAACATGATCCATGACAGAATACCATTGAGATAAGATTTGATATTATTGTTTTCACTTGTTCCATGAAAAATCATTTCCTCAGTAGTAATGGATTATTACCTAAACTACCATTGCATAATGGGTACACTCCCAAAACCATTTTAATATTCATGTTTCAATCCTAATACTACCATAGTGAAAAATATTCATTACTAAACTAGGTTCAATAAATATTCCATTCCTCTTCCTCTCATGAGATATCAATTTTTACCCAATAGATTGGGGGGAGATATAGGTACAACACATTAAATATTGAAAATCATACCAAAGTGTGCCAATATTTGATTAAAGACTCATCATATTAGAAACCTGGAAAATAAATGGGTTTTATAAACATTTCAGCATAGCATAAGACTTGGAAAATAATTAGGACTCATAATCATTCAGTCATTTCAATATAGCATAACCCATTACAAAGAATAAAAATTCATTAATATTTTATCATTGTATAACCCATCAAATATAAATAGTTCATTTAAACAATTTGTTATGTTTTAACTCATGGAATAGAAATGGGTTTCATAAACATCTTTTCACTATAAAAAATCATGTTGAGAAACAATAAATTTGGTATAATTGTATCATATCTATAGTCAATATTATGTAACATCAACAGTGGTAATCATAGAGGGAAAATGATTTTGAATGAACACGTGGAACATTTATTGAGAAAAATAGAATTTCCATATTTATAACAAAATTTAAACCATAAAACACTTTCAAAATATCTTCCTTGGAAATAAAAATGGAAAATTATAAATACATCTTTAAAATTTCATTGAATCATTTCATGGAGAAAATATCCTGATCACACTAAAATAATCGTTTTAAAAGTGGAAATCACTAAAAAAAATTTGGAAGTAATATTCACTGAAAATAAAATTTTATAATTATGAAATTTTCTATATAACACTATGTTTTTTATTTATTTTTGAGATTGTTTTCAGGTCATAATATTTAAAACAAATATTATTTTAACAATTTCAGTAAATTGAAAAAAATCAATTCTTATAAAAAACCTGAATATTATTTCAAAATATCATAGAAAATATAAAACATGGGTAAATGTTTATTTAACAAATAAGGTTGAGGATTTTTTTTAAAAATGGATATTTTTTAGAAAATATTATTTTTGATGATGATGATTTTTCGACTGAAGAGAGTGATAAATTCATATTTATTTAAAAACATTCCTTCAGTATCTTGATTATATAAAGGGTTGAAATTTAATTAATAAAATTACAACATTGAAATAATAATAGGATAATAAAATAAATGAGTCTCTGGAGATATAGATCTAATGATTTCATTATTTGAAGCATAATCATGAGAAATCCCGAAAACAATGACATTTTAATACAAAACACTTTCCACTGTGTAACATTGAATCATATGCCTCATAAAAGAATGATTCAAAATGAACCATATAATATCAGGAGAACAATTAAATTCATTATATTATATTTCATATCGGATTTATGTAACCCTCATAAATGAAGATATGTTTATAACATAACAAATGTCTCAAAGAAGGTTAATTGAGAAAAAAATACATTCTTGCCTTTTCATATTTTGAACCATAAACCAGATGAAAGTGGGATCCTTAAATGTATATTTAAAAATAAATAATAATAATTATAATAAACATAATATTAATTAATGGACATTACAGACAAAAAATAAAATTAATTGGTGGTGAATATGCCATGTACCTCATAAAAGTCCAAATTGAAATTGAAATCCCATACCTTAAGTAACAAATTCCTCCATTCAAAATAATAAAATCAGTATAATTAATGTATTTTTATTTAAATTATATTAAATATATATATATATATAAAATAACATTTATGATTTATATATTACCTTTAATTTCTAGTTTATTAACAATACCATGTTAAGGTCTTGTTTCGTGCAAAAACTACTTGGTTTATTGTGTATGTCTTGATTTTTTGTTTTTTGGGACATGTTACATTGATCACGTATCCATGATATATATAATTTTAAAAATTATATTAATATCATATATTAAAAATAAATATGTATTTATTTTTCTCTATAAATTTTTGAGAAAAAAATTGAAATACATCATTCATGGTGATTATTGACCTTATGAACGCATGAATGATGTTTCCATTTTCTTGATGGGACGAAAGAAATAAATTTAAATAATATTTTAACATTTTATAATAATATTTATATCATATATATAAAAAATATGTTCATTGAAAACATAATTATAACATTCCATGTAATGCGTGAATGAATAACATCACATTGCAATGTGGTAGTCCACTGTAGACATGAGCAATGTAATCGTATTCCCAAAAATTTATCATAAGAAGGTATATTTTATATAATTAATATATAGTAAAATAATACCATAAATAGAATATATAAAAATTTAAGGAATCAAAATATATATCAGTGATAGGTGCTGATGGAGAACAAATAACATCAATTTGCGAGGTGGTAGTCCGCTGTACTCACGAATGAAGATTTTTTATCCAATATGATGGAAGTGGAAATAGTTATAGGCAATGGATTTAAAATAATATCATATCAATATTTTGGATACAATTATTTTATTATTTCATGATGGATTAATACAAAATTAAGGTGTTTTAAAAATAAATGTAAAATGAAATGTTAGTTGAAGAACTTTTCCTATTTTTCAGGTAACCTCCTTAGGTTTGCACCAATACCATTACTAGGATGTCTCTATGACCTAACTATTCCTCCTATAATTATATGAGGTATTTAAGGAGAATATTTGTTTAGGTAGTGGATAAAAAAAAATGGTTTATGTTGTGGGATGTGTAGATGAGTGAGGACATCCTTTTATAAGTGAGGTCAAGAGAACACGTGTAATTTTTTAAAAGAAAAATATATGGCCACGTTTTTTTCCTCAAAAAAGGATCCAAAATGAGAAATTGTTGAACATAATAGGTCTTGAGGTCTAAAAGTTGAATGAAAATTTAGTTTTTAGGATTGTTTATCCATTATATTTTGTTGTTTTACCCACCGTGAACCAATTATCCCCATTATTGTGGTAATTAATTTTTATTATTCATTTTGTTATAAAAATAAATTGACCGTATTACCCTATATAAATAATATTTAACAATAATAATTAATGCATTTTTTTAAAATAAAATCCACTAAAGTGGAAAAATTCATTTTAGAATTTAACCTGCAGAGACGATGAAAAATTATTTTTCGAATTAGAATATATTTAAAAGTATTAATTTTTTTTTGTCAAAATTAAACCTCAGATTGTTCAAATGAACAAATTTGGATTAATATACATATAATATAAATAATTTTTTTTTAAAAAAATTGTTAAAAATATTTTGGATGTTTTAAATTTTTTCAAACGAAAGGAAAATTCAAAATAAAAACCAATGTTCTCATTTTTGATAAAAAACCATCTTCTTAGAAAATTATAAAAAATTAACTGATAGATTACCTATATATTATGATTTATAAAATTAAATAAAAATTTTCAGATATATTATATAAAATTTGAGAAAACATATTTTAAAATAAGTGAACAAATGAAAACTGAACTACATCATATAAGAATATAGTTTTTAATCATAAAATTTGAGTTATTATTATTTAGCACATATAAAACACATTAGGAGAATGTTAAACGTTTTAATTAATTTAATATATATAAATTCCATTAAATTAATTCATTTTTTTAGAAAAAACTATTTAGTTAAAAACTTTTGTGTGAGTATAATATATATTTCTTCTTTAAAAAAGACTTCCATTATTTTCAAACAGTTTTTATTTTCATTTTTAATTCATTTTCCACTAGATAATTCTTTAAATATACATGTTTAAAACATATATTTTTATAATTGAGTAAATATTACTCATAACTACCATTCCAAAAGCTCTATTATAGGTTATATATTAAATATTAATATTTTAATTCTATGGCACATATTGTTCATCCTCATACTTTCAAGTGACATAATATAAAATTGGTATTACATGTAATGAAAGAAAAAATCACTATGGTGTGTAATAAAGAATATAAAAAATATTAAATTTATCTGAACAATATAAATTTCAAAAAAATTCATGGTGTTACAAAAATGGGTATCCATAGATCTAATTATTTCTAAATATTGGAAGTGTTTATATACCTTGGTCTTAGTTTTCCATTCTCAGATTAATAAAATTCACCATTCCATAGAGGTAATTTTAATAAAATGTGATTATCCACATGATATTTCAATTATTTCTGCCATTTTTCATCATTGATCTATTTACTTCATTGAGATTCTTTAATATGGTTATGAAAAGTATTTACTTTAATTGATATCTCTTTAATATATTATGGGAATTGATGATTACTTTCATCAACATCATCCCAACATGATGTTGTATGAAATATCATTCATAAAATGTTTTATACGACATCATTTGAATTCATGAATGCAATCTATTGTTTTAGGGAAACAATAAAAATGGAAAATAATTATGCGAAATTCCATTAATATCATGCAAGCATGAACCCAAAAAATCCTTTAATTTTTGAATTGTACTTTATGATTATAGTTACATTAATATTGATAGGAAGTGCTCAAATTATGTACTATATCAATAGGATTAAATGTAATTTTATAGAGTTTCATTGTAAATTATAGGTAATTACTAGACCAAATCGAACACACTTTACCATTAAGACTTATAACATCGTTAAAAAAGAGTTCTGGTAGGTGATGAAGTGGTATACAATCTCTTATTGAGGGGAAATATGTGTATTTTTTAAAGAATTCCACAATAAAGAATATATAATGATTCATTCAACATATTAATGTCATCCCATTTTTACATACGATTAGGATGATGTTTCGTGACTCATCTATGATGTTATCTCCCAGTAGTCTCTAATATATAATATAAACATATTTATACATTTTTAGTAGGAAAACCAATATCATTATTATAAATTAAGTCATGAATTATTACATATATATTCACTTAATATGAACAAGAAGATTGAGATACAAATTTTATTTGTGATATTTTATACAAATCATTACATCAAATAATATGGACATAATAAATTTTTTGAACTCTTCATTAACATGCTCTTAAAATACATCATTCCTCTAGAAGAGCATAGGATAACCTGGGGACTTACATAAGAATGGGATAAGCGATAAATCCTAGTAAGTGAATAAATTGAGAATGGAATAGAGTAAAGAAATACATATGAGATAGGAGTCATAACAATGTAACATGATATATTACAATTTAATTAGTAACAATGAGCCGTGATATGAATGATAACATAAAAGAAACATGGTAATTTGGAAATAACATAAAAAATGGAATCATAAGAATATGTTGTGGTTAAATATCAATACGTTATAACTGTGTGTTATTATAAAATCCTCACATGATCCTTAAACGGAATTCCATTAGATTAAATAATTACCCAATTCATTGGTGCGCTATCTACTTACACCCTTCATAATCATATCATTTACATCCATAAGAGTGATACATATATCATATAATATAATAATATTTTCATTATCTATTACCCTGATGATTTAGTGGTTTGGGTTATATACATGGAATCCCTAAACAAATAAATTTTTGGAACATATAGGTGAATAACTATGAGTGGAAATGGTTATGGTAATTCAGTTCACAATCATTCAAAGAAAACAATTTAAAATATTGGAATCATAATGGTATTACTAAAATATTAATTAACTGATTTAATGACAAGAAAATTGGTTTGAAAATATTTAAAAATTGAAATTAAATTTTAATGGATATGGAAAAAAATACCCTAATTGGAAATTGGAAGTCAATGTGTATAAAGTAAATGAGGTTCTTCAATATAGTGGTCAAGGAGCAGATCCCTTACCATCAGAGGATGTTTCCAAATGCATGGGATGAGATTATTGAGAACCTATTGGATCCTTACAAGGCATCTAGTAATGGATGGTTATCATTGACATGATCTATGGGTTATCAAGTGAATATAAATCGTATCTTGTGTTGGTTTGAATTTGAAAAGAGAGGGGAATTATATATTATTTCCTAAAAAATGGGTCTGGACTCTATACAATAATGTGAAAAATAACATCCATTTTTTTACCATTATTTCTACCAAGAAATAGTGGTTTTTCAATTACTATATGTGGACATCAATGGAATTAGTTAAAAAATTATCCTTGGTGATGTGGGTGTGAGTCATGTTCGTAAATAAATGAATTTAAATATGTAATATATAGTTTAGGTTTCATTGGATTCAGAAATTATTTTAAAAATTAATTTGAAAACCACAATAACACATTATTTTATATACTAAAATATATATTTGGACTTTTATACCTTGTATGGAATATATTACCCCACATTTCTTTTATTATGATGTCATAATTCATATCGTATTTCTATACCATATTTAATTTTAACCTAAAAATTCATCAGCCTTATAAAATTATAAAAACTCACCATTTTATAATATCAAAATTCTAAATCCAAATATAATATTTTATTTTCTAAATAAATATATAAATTTGAAAATTTTTATTTTAAAATCAAAGTTTCCATTTATTTAAACACTATAGTTTTTTGACAATAATAGTTTTAAGCGTATTACTTTTATCCAATTATAAAAATTATTTTATCAACAATAAATATTATTTTGAATTAATAATTAATTATAATATGATTTATTTTGAATATTAATGAATTATGAAAATATAATTTAATAATTTATATTTCTTGTGACCCAAAAAATACAATTCGTGTATTGTCATATTGATATCCAATTTTTATACAACATAATATTTAATCATTTATATATTTAAATAAATTAGGAATATATATAATAAATAATGAATAAAAAATAAAATTTATATATTCATATTGTTATGGTCGAGACCCATATAACCTTATTAGACCTGCAAAATCATTAATGGTTAGGTGTGAACCCTTGATATTTTAATGGGGAGGTTTGGAGAACATGGAATCAGACAATATATTGATGAGATTGAAATTATTTAGTAAATGGTTTCTCTCATGATTTTTTTATTGAATCTATGATTGGGAATGGTGTAAGGAAAATTCAATAGAATCTTTCACCCATAGAAGCTCTGATAAATGGGATTAATATGGTAAAATAATACTAGTTAATGCCATCACTTCCTATGTCTTTTCTGAATTGATTTTTCATAACCCTTACTACATACTACACATAACATCACCATTAAAAGAAAATTTTATAAATTTTAATGACACTGGAGGATATTTTAAATTTTATAGGATATTATATACCCAAAAAACCAAAGATGTTCATGTTTTTTCTACGACATCATTACATAATAAAGAATTAAATTTAATAATAAAGTGAATTTTATATATAAAAATTTTAGTCACCACATTATTAATCCTTTATAAATTTCAACTATGAATTTTATATTTAATACAATATAATTTATTTGGGTACTTGTGTTTCATCACCTCTTCCAGTTTGGAAGTGTCATCTTAATACTTTTCTTTCTAACACAACACATGACATGTTAGTTATTTTATTTGATAGAGCATTATATCTATGACCCAAAACCCTCCCAGTATACTCCTAGTATGAAATAGAATTCCACAATGGTACAACCAATAAATTTGTAACATTTTAGGTTTTTGGTATGTACATTATCTGGAAAGATACATGGAACACATAATGTATATAATATTTGTTATGTGGGAGTCATAGTTGATAAACCTTAACTCAAATTTGATCAAGGATATCAAAGGGTATTACTTATATTGCGGTAAATTTATATTCATCCAAAACATAATGTAAATTTTATAGGTTGATATAAGATGGATCACTTTATCAAAGACCTTAAACTATTTGTGTCATTGATGATTGTCTACATAGATATTTTTCAAATTTGTGTAGATTTCACATGATGTAAAATTGTTTAAATTATTTCCATCAACTCTTGAAAAATATCTTTTCCCATAAGATTCCAATTTCTATTATCATCCACGCATGTTGATGTCTAAAACCTCTTCCCATATATTCCTTCATCGGGTGAAATCTTTAACTATAGAGCGGAATGTATTACTATTTTATAACTCCACTAATGGATAGAGTTGATGGCACCACCCTGGAAAAAACATTTTACATGATCTCGTCATATCTTCTAGAGATTCAATGGACTTTTAAAATTTTCCATCTATAGGAGGTTGATAAATTGTTTTGAATCTCCATTATATACTCAATTCTTGATGAAGTCATCTATGTAACATCAAGGTAAACCATAAATATTGATACGATAGAGTAGATATTTGAACACTATAAGGTCTGAAAACATAACTTATCTGTATAAAATAATGATTTACATGATCTAAATATTCATTGATAGTAATAAAATGAAGAGACTTTGTAACGATATAAACTCCAACCATAATTGAGTCATTATATTTATGTGTCTTGGGGAGTCAAAAAATGAAATACATGTCTATATTTTCCAATTTCCCAATTTCCCAAATGTTAATGGTAAATGGTTTTACCATACCATTTCAATTTTTTCATTATTCATTGACATTATAGAATATTATGTATCGATATGAGAAATGCACAATAACTCTATTCATGTTATCATATTATAATTTTTTCATTAAACTAATATACATCTTAGTGCTTCTGAGATGAATATAAAAGGTTGAGATATGAAAACAATCCAGAAGTTTCATCTTTATTTTTCTATTTTAAGGGACATATGTAAAAACATATGTAATGATACAATAAATGATTTCCATATTTATTACTATGAAATAGATCTTCATTTTAGATATAAAAATATTATGTAACGTTTTAAATCAAAAAGTAAATAGTTTAACTAAACTATTATCCTATAAAGTTTTATTTAAAAGATTAATTTATAAAATTTGAAATTTGAAATTTAGAATATGAGAATAGTTTTTTTAATAATCATATTGAAATCTACTTTGGGTAATTTTTTTAAAAAAATTATTCATTTTTCAGTGATTAGTTGAAAATAATTTAAATAATTTTTTAAAATAAATTAATTATGTTTAATTAAATATTTTTTTTTAATATGTATTAAATTAACCTATGTATTATTTATTAATATTTAACTGTATAATGAGATTTTAATTAACGTTATATTGGGTTTTATTATAAGATTTGTTTAAAAAATAGGGTTTCCTAAAAATAATTTTAAAATACAAAATGATTATCATATTTAAATAATTGAAATAATCCAAAATGGGGAATATTTTAAAATAAATATATATATTATATATAATATAATATTAAGTTTATTTTCATTAAATGACTATTATTATTAATATGGTTAAAATGGAATCAACTTTTCATAAAAAATACACTCCTTAAAAACCCACTCTCTCGTTGTGCATATAATATTTATGTTAAATGTAATATTTTTAATTTTTTGAATTGAATTTGAAAAAATGGATTCCATATTTGGAATTAGAGTAATTGATAACATGTACAACCTCGTTTATCACAACAATTATTAGTGTAAACTGTTAAAATTAATCACTACGTTAAGATAAAAATGAGTTTATCCAAAGATTAAACATTAAATATATAGGTAAAATGGAATAGAATATCTTCCAAAAACCCATTTTATTGTCATATTTCGTCCTTAAACGATATTGGATATTTAATTTAACATTATTTGGGGCTGGTAATAAGAAAAAAATGTGGTTGGAATTCACTCTTTCAAAAAATTACTTGTGTGCCACTCACCACACTTATAGAAGGATACTTCATATCCTCCACTCTACACTCCTTAAAAAACATAGATCCACCAATAACTACCCTAATATCTTCTTCAAAACTGTCCCATAATCCTGGAATCATTATTATATTCCTATATACAACCTTTGATGGATTTTGGTGAAATCCCAAGGTGAATATTAGAAAAAGAGGTAATGTTCATCAATGAGTTTTTTTGTATTATTTATTTATACACTCCATTGAATTATTCTTAAACCATTATTGTATAATAAACCAATTAAATTAAATATACATTTATTTTCTTCTTTGAATTTAAAATCCTAAATAATTTCCCTCCTTGATCAAACTGATAAGGAAATCATCGTTTGTGTGTATGGTGGACCACCGCCTCACAAAAATATGTCATTCTTTCTTCAATTACCACCATTAAAATTTGTGTATAATTATTGATGTAATGTTTTTATATGATATTTATAATATAATTATTTCTTTTGAGTCATTTTTTTCATATATATATATTTTTTAATTCTATAATATAGGTGTTATGATAATGTCTCTCATGTCTTTGGTGAACTGCCCCTTCATGTAGCGATGAGATTTGTTTTCTATAACTTGTTATATGGATTATGATGATAATATTTATAATTTATATATTATATATAAATGAAATATTTATGAGATAAATTAATATTAATCATTCTATAAATATAATATATCATTTTATTTCTTATATTTTTTGTCACATTAACAAATGTTAACATCGTTCGTGGTCATGTTGACTACTACCTCTTCAAAGATATGTGATTTATTTTTTAATCACAAAATATAAATAATGTTTTATATAATTATAAATTTTTTTATTTTATTATATTATAAATATATTTATAATTCTATAAATCAAAAATATTACATATATTTATTATTTAATGATCTTTGAAAAATGGAAATATTACCCATGCGTACGTATATACTACCATTTCAATGATCACATCATTTTTTATTTATCAAAAACCTTATTTCATTATTTGTTTAAAAATTATAACTTATGTATAAATCTGATAATTATTTCAAGATTATTATTATAAATATGTTTAAATGATAACTTCATTGTCCATAACCGGCCAACAAAATACAATTTTGACACAAAAACCGAAGATGGTCAAAATATCTGATATAAAAATCATTGATCATGAAATTTTTTATATCATGGAAAATAGTGAACCAATTGTAATAATAATAATCTAAAATTTTCTCATGAATGTAAATAAATAATAAACATGTTTTATTCCGGAAGGAAAAATACATATTTGACAAGTTGGACTCAACATAAGTGGGTTTGTTTCAATTTCTTTTTATTAAGGAATAATTAGATGTTTTTTACATATATTATAAGGACCCGGCCTTAAAACATTACTTAATCTTGAATTTTACACGAGACCATACATTATTACACACTGTAGATATTTTTGGGTTTTGATATTTAATGAATTACGATATCCTAGATACATTTCATACCACCTTTATACAAGAGGATACTACTAAAATATATATATTTTTTCATAATGTAAAACATTTAGTCGTGTTACATGATTTCATTAACAATACATCATATCAAACATCATGAATCCAATCTTTATCTTACCCATCCTTATATCTTGTGAAAAAATTTTAAAACCAGGGATTAGTATAAACTGAGTAAGGGGTATAAAGAAAGAAAGCGTTAGTCAAGTGATCAAATAAAAACCAATAAAATCCATAATAATAAAAATAATATGCATAGAAACATCATTTTGTTTCCTTGGGAAATATTTACCATATAACTCTTACATTCACCTTTACACATGGAATAACCTCTTGGTCAACTTCTATCTTCTGAATACACAGTGCATTGGAGGGCTGTAATGGGGCTCACCCGTCATATGTTGAGATATAATGGGTTCAACCCATTATATATTGATCTATAATGGTTTCAACCGAAGAAAAATTATTTCCAAAGAACATAAAATGCTAACAAATTATATTTAAATCAAGATAAACCACTCAGGCAATACACATAAAAAAACACCCTTTTGAGAATTATTAGAGAGAGTTTTAAAAGGATTTTTTAATTAAAAGACCCATAAAATATAAAGGGAGTGATAATTAATATAATGGAATGGATATGTGTATAGATTGTAAACACAAATATAGAAATATAATATTAATAAAAATTAATCACACTAATAATCTTTATACAATAGAATAGATAAAGTAGAGGATTAACCCAAAGAATGGAAATTTGGTTAAGAATTCCCTTACCTCGAGTTCTTCTTACTTAAAATGTGTTTAAAACTCCAGTATAATTGTTAAAATAATTTTATTGATTTCCTAATGATTCATATTCATGTTTATAACACCATATATGATCATTTTACAATGTCATTCGACACATTTTTATTAATATTTTATTATTTACATTGTGTCGGGTGTGTTCTTTACATGGTTTCCCTGATTGGTTCATGATGGATATTCATGTCAATTGGGAGTGAACTCTAGCATAGGAATGGAATGTTATTTACATATTTTAAAAAACATAAATTATTACATTTATCATTTTTAATTCTGAAATGAGGATGATTCATAATTTAAAACAATAATGATGTTCATTTAGATCATTTTAGTTGTTCTTTGATATTAACAACCTCATTTTTTTATAAATTAAAAAATAATTTACAAAATAATTCCAGAACCATGGATGAACCATATTACATATATTAAAACCTATTAAAACCATAAATATATTTTCATGATCTGACATTAATGAATTAATGAAAATTGAAACTACATCATCCACGAAGTCCGTTTTTCAACACATCACAGGCAATATTTTTATTCCAAGAATATGTGGGAGATGAGAAGAATAAGTATGATGAACTTACCACGATCATGAGAACATACAGAATATAAAATATTTCTGGATTTTTCATGCCTCTAATATAATATGATATGAGAATAGAATAATAAATTAAAGGAACTCGAAATAAAAGAATAATTGAGAAATACCATACAAATAAATGGCAGCCTAACGGCTATGAAATATGGTTTTAGAAAACTTTAAAAAATAGGGGACAATGGTCACCCAACTAGAGTTAAATAATAATACACAATAGAGCATTAATAAAAATAAAATGAGAACATTGTATGGAAACATGAAAGTCATACCACATAAAATATAACATAAATGGAAAAAAAATAAAAGAAGGTGGGAATTCCCTTACCCTGTAGAGTAACTCCTACAACCTGAAGGATGGGACTTTTGGGGATTGAAGACACCTTTGGAGGACTACTAGGAATGTAAAGAGGCTAGATCTTCATTGAGGAAGAATTTAGATGGAATTTAATGAAGTAATTGGTTTGTATTTTATAGCAAAAGAGAGGGAATATTTTAATAATTTCCTTAGGTCACCTCATTAGTTGTATTTAAAAAAATATGTTCTTCCCCATGGTATTTACCATGGTATTAGACAGTTGAGACATATCATATATTCTATTACTATAAAGGGGTCTTCCAAAATTAATACATCATTATTAAATCACTAATGATGCCATTAAACACACCGAAACTTAAAACTGTATTTTTACTATTCATTGAAAAATTCACTACATTGGTAAAATAAAAATAATATACTCTTACAATTTTTTTATGTGTATAATTCAAAAATAAACCCTATTATTTAGAAATAATTTTTAAATATTATATATTAAATTTTTAAATAAAATCATAATTTATTCGAAAATAACAATTTTATATCTATAACTCATTTTTTGAACTCCATGAAAAATTATTCAACATTTCATTATCTCATGACCTAACGAAAAAAAATATATAATATTCATTAGGATCATATTAATATTCATATTAGTATTCATATGGGTATGTTACTTTTCACAAAAAAAAATAAGTTGGCTCCACTAGACTCTAAATAACATAAGGATCCCAATTGAAGATGACCATTTTTTCAATTTCAAAACATAAAAGCTGCAAAATTATGTTTAAAGACTAGTTAAAAATGGCTACATACAAAAAAGTTTCAATAATTTAATTTTTTTACCTTGGGTTGTTACATTATCCGCACCTTTTGGAAATTGCATCCTCGCAATTTTATTTATTTGTTAAACAAGTGAGGGAGCCTTTACATCATAGTAATTTCCAATTACAATGTTTATTCTTCAACCATGTGGTTTCTCTAAAAACCCTTTACCATGTTTATTACCTTATTCTTTAATACATGATCCCTTCGATAAAGAATCTTAACTTGTTTCTATTCATAATAAAGGGTATATCCTAGTTGAACTGATCCTGGTCTCAATACATGTGATGAATCTAGCACATGCTTTCTCAACATAGGAACATAAAAAAAAATCATGTACTTGAGATAAAATTAGAGTCAAAGCTACTTGGCCTGAAACTAGTCCAACTTTCCCCAAATTTTTAAAAGGACCGATGAATTGTGGACTTATATTTTCTTTCCTACCAAAACGTATCACACTTTCCCAAAGAGAGATTATAAGGAAACATGGTCACCTAACTCGAAAGAGAAGTATTTCTTTCTATTATCTACATAAAATTTTTCCCTTCTCTGAGATGTCCTCATGTTCTGCTAGATTAGTTTTAATTTCTCAACCACTTCCTATACTAACTCTGGTCCCATAAAATTCATTTCCAAGACTTCATTCAAAAATTCTAGAGTTTGACACAACATCCCAAATTATGCCTCAAAAGGATCATTACTTATACATGAATAAAAAAAATTATTATAATAAAACTGAACTAAGGAAATATGTTGATCCCAACTTCCCTGGTAGTCCATCAAACATGATTGATGCATATCCTCCAATGTCTGAATCATATGTTCTGATTTCCCATCTCATCAATGTTGAAAAGATGTACTGAAATTTAATATTGGGTCAAACGACTTCTGTAGCCCCTTCTATAATATTGAATTGAATCTAGGATCCTGCTCAAATACAATGGAAAGAGGAACTCCATGTAACCTGATAATATATTTGACTTACAATCAATAAAGCTAATCCAACGTCATTGTATCACAAATAGAATGGAAATTTTCAAATTTTTTCAACAGATCTACAATAATCCTAATCGAATTGTTACCTCGAGAAATATTAGGTAGTACCACAACAGAGTCCTTCGATATATTCTCCCATTTCAACTCTATAACTGTCAAAGTTTGTAGCATCCCCTTCGGTATCTCCTTCTCGACTTTAACCTATTTACATGTCAAACATTTCAATGTAAATTATACAATATCCCTTTTTGTTCCATCCCACTAGTAATACTCCCAACGGTCTCTGTAAGTCTTAGTACTTCCAGGATGAACTGTAAAAGGAGAACTATGAGCTTCACCAAAAATTATTTATTTAATTGGTAATCACAAGGTACACAAAATATTTTTCCAAATCATAACACAGAATAATTATCAAGGTTAAATTCTAGAAGCTTACCTATTTTAACCAATTCAACCTTTTTCTTTTGCTCATGGTCTTCCTTTTTTGGTTTCTTAATTCTGTCTAATAACATTGACCACACTAAAACCTGAAACAAAATAGATTTATTCCCTTCACTGACAAATTTTAATCCAAAATTCATTAAATCATTAATACATGGATTTTGTTCCAAACATATCATGGTTAATGATGAATGATATTTTAGACTCAAGGAATCCACCACTTTGTTTCCTTTTTTAAATGGTAATTGATTGTGAAATAATAATACACTATCAGTTCAATCCATCTTCTAAAAATAATATTTAATTCTTTTTGAGTGAATATATATACTTCAAACTTTTATGCTTAGTATATGTTTGACATTTGGCTCAGTATAAATGGTGCCTCTAAATTTTCAAAGCGAAAAACTACAGCTTACAATTCCAAATCATGTGTGGGATAATTAAACTAATGAGGCTTTAGTTCAATTTAATCATAAGCAATTACCAGATCATTCTGCATCAGAACACAACCAAGTCACTTCGATGAAGCACCACTGCAGATGAGAAAACCACAATTTTAGAAACGTAAGGCCAAACCTGAATCATTCACCAATATCTTCTTTAGTTCTTGAAAAAAAAACATCACATTTTTCTTGTAGAATCAAAATTAACCCCATTTCGTTTTTACCTAGTTAGTGGGATAGATAGTAGTGAAAATGTTTCAAAAAACTGTTAGTAATAACCGTCAAATCCAAGAAAAATATGATTCTATGTAACATTTGTTGGTCTTGGAAATTTATCCAGCACTTTTGTTTTCGCAGGATAAAATATTTTTCTAATCTTATGTACAATTTTTCCATGAAAATATTTCTATTATAACCAAAAATCCCACTTTCTGAATTTTCGATACAGTTTCTTTTCTTTTAAGGTTTGAAAAACAACCCTTATATGTTTTTCATGCTCATCTTTACTTCTAGAATAAACCAGTATGTCATCAATAAACACAACCACAATCATATCCAAGAACTAATGAAATATTCTATTCAAGAGATCCATGAATACATAAAGTGAATTAGTTAACCAAAAGTCATAACTTTAAATTCATAATGACCATATCTATTACGTAACATAGTCTTCGAAATGTCATCATCCTTTACTTTCACCAGATGGTATCCCGACTTCAGGTCAACCATCGAAAAATACTACCCCCTGGAGCTGATAAAAAAATCAGCGATATGAGGAAAAGGATACTATTTTTGATAATTAATGTTATTCAAGGCTGTATAATCAATGAAAAGTCTCATTGATCCGTATTTCTTCTTAAAAAAAGATAGGATCACCCCATGGTGAAGTTCTAGGTTGGATGAACCCTTTATCTAATGATTCCTTCCTCTACCTTTTTAATTATAGAAGATCAATTTAGGCCATTAGATAAGGGGGTTTAAGAATTTTTTTAGCATCAGGAACTAAGTCAATAGTAACCTCAACCTCTCAATTAAGAATAAAATCGGAAAAATCATTAGGAAAAACATCGAGGTATTCATTTAAAACCGGTACATAATTAATCTGGATAGTTCCATTATCTTCAAAAATATACGTAATATAACTATTAATTCATTACATTATAATTTTATTATCTTCCAAATATGTTATTAATGGTATGGGTTCATTATTGTACACAAAATGATTTTTTTTCTGAAAAACAACTACTTTTTCTCAGCAATGTATCTTAGCATGATAAAAAGAAAGTCAGTCTATACCAAGAATCAAATCAAACTCTACAAGAGGAAAACAACAAGGTTTTGGGTAAAAGATTTCCACAACAATTATAGGTAGATTCTTATAATATATTTTTGCCACAATATTTATTAAATGTGTTTTTACCATGAGAATTGGTTCGATTTCATGATGTTGAATTCCAACTTTTTAAAAAAAATCTCAGAAATGAAGGAATTTGTATACCATAAATCAAACAACACATTTGCGAAATCTATAAAAATAATAAATTTACTAAATACCAACTCATTTGTTGGCTCAACATATTCTGAAGTGGTCGAAAATGATTTTACCAAATGCTTCTGCATCAAATCTTGTTGATTCCCTACAGTAGTAACTAGCTTCAGACATACATTATCAAATTAAAAAAAATCATTATATTTAAAGAATATCACCATCTACTTCATATTAATTATCAGATAATTTTCCATCACTCACGTTAAATGTTTCCAAACATTCCACATCGATATAATTTCTCATAATTTAGAAGACATTCACTAGAATGCCTCTTACCACACTTTTCACATGGAAGGATATTCATTTTATTACCTCCAGACTTCTTTGATGAATTCTCCTCATTTCCTCCATCCAAGCTTCTTATTATTTTTATCATTAAGAGTCACATATGTTTTAGGAAACTCCATATCATCTTTTTTAGAAAAATGAAAAAGCTTCTCAATGCTTTTAAACTCCCATTAATCCAAAGCACTTCTCAAACATGGTATCAAACGAGAGTAAAATATATTAATTTTACTTTCAAAATATAGAGTAAAATATGTTACATACCTGGGTAGTCATGTAAAATTTGATTCATATGCTACCATAGAATAATCATCTTTCTGCTTCAGTTCAAAGAATTTTTTCTCCATTCTGAGTCGAATAGTTTTGGGAAAATATTTTTCCAGAAAAATATTCTTAAAATCATCCCATTTGAGACTGTAAAGACTATCTATTTCTCTTTTATTCTTAACTAGAGACCACCATAGATAGGATTAAGCTTCCAAAAGATATATGGATATTATTAATTTTTTTTGTTATAAACTACCCATGACATCAAATATCTTTTATAGAGCATTGATCCATATGGCGGCTATCACCGGATTTGTAGTTCCACATAATGCTAGAGGATGTTGCCTCATAAAATCCTCCACAAAAGGCGTATTTCTTCATGGTAGATCATGTTCCTATCTAGAATGGATACCGCCCCAATTTATTTCTTTATTAATATGATCCACTTAATTTTAAAAACTACTCTGTTCTGATCCCACCATTTTGGGATGCAGATTCAGACAAACATCAGCCCCTTAGTGCCTTTCAAATTCATCTTCCTTGTATCTTCGGTAGAAACCCATTCTCTACAAACATAACATAAATAAAGTAACATGGTAATCCTTAAAATATAGAACATTTCAAATTAACATAGAGTGAAAGTAATTTATGGTTTTCTTTTGATAACATCATAAAACCTATAGTTATCAACACCATCGTATGATACAAACTATAGGGACCCAACCTTAAAATGTTACTTAATCATGAATTTTACACAAGAACATAAATTATTACACATTGAGGATATTTTTAGTTTTAAAGTTTTAAATAATTAGGATATCTTACATACATGTCATACCACATTCATATAAGTGGATACTACTAAAATATTATCCTCTTTTTCATAATGTAAAACTTAAAACATAAAATGTGATTTATTTAACAACACTCCATATAAAACCTCAAAAATCTCTTATTTATCTTACCCATTCTTATATCATGTGAAAAATATTTTTAAAACATGGTATGAGTATAAAACTCAATAATGGGTATAATGAATGAAAGTGTTAGTCAAGAGATCACTTAAAAAACTATAAAACCCACAATCATAAAAACTCAAATTCATAGAAACAACGTGTAGTTTCCATGGTACATATTTACCATATCACTATTAAATTAAAATTTAGACCTAAAATAATCTTTTGGTCAATTACCTCCTCTGGAGAACCCAATGAATTGGAGAGCTATAATGGGGATCTCCCATCATATCTTGAGATATAATGCACTCAACCCAACATATCTTAAGCTATAATGGTATCCTCCCTATATAAAAAATGTCCATGAAACATATCATGGTAATAAAGTATCTTGAAATCAATATAAACCACTCATTTCATACACAAAAAAATTCTTTTGATATTAATTAATGTGAGTTTTAAAAGGACTTTTAGATGAAAGTCCCATAAAATAGAAACTGAGTGATAATTAATAGATTGTAATGGATATGTGTGTACTCTATAAATACACTAATTTAAACTTAATATGAATGAAAATTCATCACACTAATAATCTTAATACAACAAAATGGATAATGAAGAAGGATAACCTAAAGAATGGAAATTGGGTAAAGAATTCCATTATATCAGGTTTGTATTACATAATACTTGTTTAAAACTCATGTATAAATTTCAAATTAGTGTTATTAAAATCATAATTAAACTTATTAATGTTTATAACACCTTATATGATCATTTTACAACATCATTCGACCTAATTATGAGAAATATTTTGTTATTTATATTGTGTCGGGTGCGTTCTTTACACGGTTTCCATGATCAGTTTATGATAGATATTCATGTAGATTGGGAGAGAAATCCAGAATTGGAATGGAATGATAGTTTCATATTTCCAGAACCATAAATTATACCATTTATAATTATGAAATCTGAAATGAGGATGATTCATAATTTAAAATATTAATTATGTTCGTTTAGATCGTTTTAGTTGGTCTTTTATAATAATGACCTCATTTTGTTTTATAAATAAAAACCATGTGTAAAAAAGAATTCCAGAACCATGGATGAGACATAATAAAAATATTATAACATAGTTGAACCATAGAAATGGTTTCAAGAAAATAAATTATGGAATTAATAAAAATTTAAATTTCATCCTCGACGATGTCGGTAATTTGACACATCATACACAATATATTTATTCCTAGAATAAGTGGGAGAGGAGAAGAATAATGAGATGAATTTTCAATGAACATGAGAAAACACAGAATATAAAATATTTTTTTAGTTCTCATACTTCTTGGATAAGAGAATATTATGAAGTAATATGAAAATAAAGGAACTCAAAATAAAATAATAGTTGAGAAATCTCTTAAACAAATTCTGTAGCCTAATGGCTATGAAACATGGTTTTAGAAGACATTAAAAATACAGGGGAAAAGGGTCACCCATCTAGAATTGAATCATAATACAGAATATAGCAAGAATAAAACGAAAATGAGAACATGGCATGGAAACATGAATGTTATACCTCATGAAAGAGAACTTAAATAGAATAAAAGAAAGAAGATTAGAATTATCGTACCTTGTATAGTAAATCCAAGAACATGAAGTATGGGACTATGTATAAGGCCCTAGCCTTAAAAATTGAATTATCTTGAGTTAAATAAATAATTTATATTATGTATATTTTTAGGGTTAGATTTTTATAAAATTAGTCCATAACTATTACATTACATACCAAATATTACAATTTATACACTTCAATTCAGTATCCATTTTTTCATTTAAAAAAACTCTTAAAAGTAAATAAGAAATATTTTCTTGAGACAAATCTTGTTGAATTATTTCTTTCTAATACCCTTTCTTATACCCTATAATAATCATTTTAAAAACATGGGATGATATTATATAACCCAGTAAGGGTAATAAAATAAATAAAGAAGGCATTATCCCATCAATACGTACAAATAAATTAGATTAGACTTTTCAATCATAAAACATATTCTCTTAATCATACCTCAAAAATAATAAGATTTATGAATAACATATAAAAATAATAAATCATAAATGTAACTTGTGTCATCCATATCATACATACATTGTATCTTTCTCAGCTACATTGGGTGTTATGTTTGGAATACCGAACATAGTATATTCTATAAATTTTTTAGGAGAAACATAAATGTGTACCTCTTTCACCTTACCTAATACATTGGAGAGCTGTCTCTAGCTCACCCACCCATGGTCTATCATAGAACCACCCATATATATAAAAAATTCCCAAGAACCATAGCATATTCCTAACCCAAAAAACAAGCATAAAAGAACGATAACATTTTCATATTAGTATCAAAATATATCATTTCAAGATATTAATAAAATAAATTCTTTATCAAAATCATTTTCAATACCAAAATATGTAAAAAGAGTTTATGGTATTTATTTTCCATTTAAAAGAATTATGTATTGTTATGGAAGCCAATGATCAAATAAAACTTGCGGCAGTGGAAAGGTCATTGTCATAACGTACATTAAAAGAAACATTTTTTTTCATTTAGTAAAATGCTTCATAGAGAAAAGATTTCTTTTGAAAACCATTTAAAACGTTTAATAATGATATTTTTGAATAAAACTATCACATACCACTTTGAAAATTTTATAGGAATTAGAATTTTAGAACATTAATGTCCATATAAATAATTCCTTATATTTTTTTTGAAAACATGGACATTAATGAGAATGATTAATATTTTAAAAAGTGAAAACAATGTTTAGTTGAAGATTCATTTTCCACATGTGAAAATAATTGAATAAAAAAAATTAAAGAATGACACTAAACAAAAATTTAATATCAGGAGAATAGCGAGATTCATGATATCCTATGTCAAAGGGTAGTATATAAACCATATATGATAATAATGGTGCACAATATCAAGATATGACTCAATGAAAGGAGATTGAGAGTTATTCCCTTAAGAAAATTCTGAAGTTTAACAGTGTCATATCAAAATTAAAAAAATGGGTTCATGGGAGAGAAATGGGTCTTACATCACATGGAAATAAAATTTATAGAAGTAAGGATATATAATAATATATCCCAACATAATAAAATGTAAATTTAAAGACATAACATAAAATAAGTCTTTGACAAAAAGAAGTCTGTGAAAGGTTCCCTTACGAAAATAATTTTATAAATAAAATAGTTCAATTATGTTTATTAAATATTATTAAACATATTTAATGCATATATACAAGATAATATCTCAAAAATTAATTTTTCATATAATCATATCCCCACATAATCATGAAGTAAAAGATCATCCCAAATAATGGAAATTGGGTTAAGAATTTCTCTTACCTCGTATCCCACTAGACTTGTTCATTATTTAATCTCCTGAATAATAATCTAAATTTAATTTCTATTTTCCAAAGGACTTAATTCAATTTTATTATTCCTTTTAAATCACTTATTACTATGTTATTAACATTACATGATCATTTATGTTTATAACAGTTGTTTTATCGATATGTGGTACTCGAGTCAAAAATGAACTTCTTATAATTACAAGTTGTCTATCTGGTCAAATTTCCATTATCTCTAGAATGATATTCATTATTTAGATCTCACATGTATCATATATATCCAATATATATATATATTTATAATATTACATAACATTTGGAGATTAGAAATGAAATGTACAGTTCATGGAGACGGTAAGCCATACGTATGCTTGAACACTAATTTCATGTCAATTTCCTATTTAATGAATGATAACATAATAATAAATAGGTATACTATAATTCCAGTATAATATCATATATAATTTCGTTAACTCTATCCATTATATGTTCCATGTATGTAATGAATGAGTCATATCACTTTGAAGGGGCGGAATTCCGCACATCCTCCAATGAAATTATCGTATTTACCCATTATTAAAACCATAAATGTATAATATAAATGAAAATTAAATAAGCATAGAGGAAATATAAATATAGTATATATCACATACAAATACAGTTCCATCATAATGGCCACCATGAGATGTGGTATGAGATAATTGAACGATCATCGTTTTTTGAGGCAGTAGTTCATCGTTCACAAAAACAATATGTCTGTATCCATTAGATTGATGTGCGTGGATGTGTAGTTATAATACTCCTTGTCAAGACATAATATTATTATCAATATACAGCTATTGTTTTAAAATAATGTCATATATATAGTTTAGGGGGATGGATAAGGAAAACAAAGAAAAGAACTTCAGAAAATATGTTATTTAAAAATTGGGTAACTCCATTTGGTTTGAACCAAAATCGATTCTTGAATTAGCTTCTTTCAAGGGGTAGAAATTTAGGAGGAATATATGGATTTTTGAAGTTTATTTAGGCAGTTTTTGGACAAACTGAACCGCACTATAGGTGTGAGTAATGGGTTTGAGGTTGTGTCCTTTTAAAGGGGGAGGAGGGGCTCTTTAGGAATGTTTGAAAATAATATTTTATTATAAATTTATATTCAGTACAAAAAGGTCCAAAACTCTTTAAATTATAATATAATATGAATATTAGTCGAAATAAAATAATCCAATGAAAATTTGACAGGATTTGGATATTTTTTTTATCATTATCTTTTTTATTTAACTATTTGTTAATTTATTTCTCTTTCACCATGTCTTCTTGTATATTCATACTATTTGGTTAATATATTTACTATAAAATATAAAGTGAGCCAACATGGATCATTAATGAAATTTGTAACATCATATATGTTATTTGCATGAATGTTATCTGTTTAAGACTATATTATTATTTAATAAAATATTAATTGTTTTAAAAAAACATTCATGCCAATTTGTAAACAAT
Source organism: Viscum album (assembly GCA_963277665.1). Taxonomy (NCBI): domain Eukaryota; kingdom Viridiplantae; phylum Streptophyta; class Magnoliopsida; order Santalales; family Viscaceae; genus Viscum; species Viscum album. Next base: position 1,853,109,985 of record OY728156.1, read on the forward strand.
TCATATCAAGGCTTTAAAAATAATTTTTAACAACAATATTATTAAAACAAATTCATAAATGGAAGTATAAAAAGTCATTATTTTCTGTAAAAATCGTATATATAATAAAAAGTTTCAAAATAAATTTATTTGAATATTTATAATCTCATTTCTTTAAAACCTTCATTAAAAAGGTAATCGCTACAACATCATTTTGTCATAAATAAATTTATTTATATGATATATAAATATTATAAATAAAATACCATTATGTAGAAAAAAAATCTAATATTTCAAATTTATATTTATAGTTGAACATGTCACTTATATAACCCCATATAAAAATTGTTTTTCCAAGAGATATATGTTTACGTTACATTATCCTTATCTTTAAATTAATTTTTATAAAATGACTTTTTCAATTAGAAGTTGCTCCATGGAGTCCTAGAATAGACCCAAGGATTACCATGGTCATAAATGTATAATAAAATAGGGTTAGGACACGTGTTAGGGTTATTTAATATTATTATAATATTATTTTTTACCCTTATTTACCAGATTTATACCATAACCATGGTGAATAAAATATTTTTAGAAACTACTATTCATAATGTCTATGAATAAAAGATACCAATTTAAATAATTTGGATCTCCTAATTACAAATATGGTATCCATTTTTACAAATTATAAACACTAAATTTTTTTAATTTAATTTAAAATTAATTGTCTTTGTCAAAATGAAAAAGCATTTTTTAAGAAATAATAACTATCAAAAGATTGACACGTCTTTATATCTAATTAAAAAGTGAAATTACTTATAATTATGAACATTGGATTAAATGGTTATAATATAATCTAATTTCACTTAAAAAAAATAAGACAGTATATTCATATGGAAAAATTATATTAAAAGGTAGTTTTGAATTAAAATGTAGTATATTTCACTATTTATCAAAAAATTATCGTGGTCAGAAAAATTCCAAAATTTTACCCAAAGTAAATCTTGATGTCCCGCTTCTAAAGATGAATTTTATTTTGTTAAAATGACCTTATAAAAGTGCAAAAAACAATTTATAAAAAAGTATCACCATTAAATGGCGGTAAATCAACCTTTTAATGAATATTAAAGTACTCCATGCTTAAAAACGAAGTCATTCTTATTTTAGCTTCAAAAAGTCATTAGATAAAATTAAAAACATTTAACAAACATGTGTAATCATATTATTGTCAGTTTTGTTCATTTCTTATAATACAATGTCTAGGCATTAACTACAATTTAAACAAATAATATTATTTTATTTGTTTTTAGTATAACTCAAAGTTGTGTGCAATGTAAGATTTAAAAGAAACTTGTTACTATGTTCTAAGTACGTTATCAGACATAGAATCCCCTTTAAAGTAAAATTAATATTTAATTAAAAAATATTTATAAATATGAAACATTAATATTCTTTATTTACCTGAGATTTTACATCCTTCCCCCTTTTCAGAATTGCGTCCTTGCAATTATAAAATTGGGATCGAAAAGATTATTAAATGTCTCATAATAAAAAAGTGTCAATAAGTCCATCACATTAATACCAATAAAGAGAATTAAAAATATCACCCAACATAACACATACTAGGATTGCATGAAAACATGGATATAGAAGAGAAGCGAAGTGTCATGTTCTGATGGAGAGTGACAAAATACATGATCAGGAGAATTTATCCAATCGAAAATCACAATGTTGTGAAATGTTAAATAGTCATTGATTCCCCAGAAAGAAAAAGTAAATGAAAATAGTTTTTTTTCTATTTCAGGCTTCCTTTTATAATGTTTCAGAATTTATTTATGAGATTGACTAAGGACATAAGGAAATATACTTACATTTCAATTAGAGTTTCCCCTTTAATAAATTTCTACCAAAATGTCATATTTTCTCCAAAGAATTAGTATTCAAGATGACATGGTCACACCTGAATCACTAGAATAAACTTTTAGATAATCAACTAATCCATAAAATATGAACTATATTTTTCCCCTATCTTTAGAAATTAACCAAAACCAAAATGGTTAGTAAAATACTGGATAATCTCTATAAATTACAATACTTTATAGAAATAAATATCACTCCTAATATGAAAAATTGTAAGAACACTACCAAAAAATCAACAAATACCATTCAATAAGAAATTGTCCTTAAAATTTTTCAATAAAATCCTAACTATGTCTGAATCCTGAAATTAAGAAATATTTGATCACATAGTCTTCCACAAAAAATGTAACATTTATATCCAAATAACAAAGTCTAATCTTAAATTCTCATACTGAAAAGTAATTAACCTAATCACATATTCTTCAAGATTGGTTAATCATTTCTTTTAATAACCTCAATTGCTATATTTTTACAATAAAAACATAGATTATTCCAAAATAAAATTCAATATTTACTCCTCAAATAAAATCCTAATGTATTATAATTTCCTTAGGTATATTGTGTTCCAAAAATTGAAAACATTTTCCAAAATAACCTTTAACACTTAATCACAAAATCAATTTCTTATACTAAGGATATCCATTTGGTAAAACATAATATCCCAAATCAACTAATTCTTGATCAATAAAATCATTTGACTAAAAAGAATAAGTCATAATAACCAGGGACTTCACGTAGGCCTGTGGTAGGTGATGTTCTCTTATCACCCATTGAATGTGGGTTGGATTCCTAAGGCCTTGCTAGACGTGACGTGTTGTCACCCATCTTATGGTTTGTCCTTTTTATAAAACACAAAAATAATCCTAACATGTTTTAACCTCAATGGTTGTATTGTACCTCTCAATTTCATCCCAACTCAAAATGACCTCATTATCATAATTCACGACGTCTTATATATATTGATATTTTTTACCTCCATAAAATAACACTATTCACATGGAAAGGACATCGTACCTGGATAATGGTGTCTACCTGGTTTCTTCACCATCTTGTTCACATGGACATATAGTCCATACATTGAAACAAAGATAAATAGATTATTTAAAATCGCATGCTTCCTTTATCCAAATACACGGCGTACAAATTGGGTCATAAGATTTTTCCCTGAAAAATAGTTTTGGAAAATAATCATAAAATTTCAAAACACATAATAAAACTTGCCTTTTATAAAATAGTCAAAACAAGTATGAGTTGAAAATTCAATCAATGATCCTTTGAAAATACCATAAGTATATGTTGAAAGACAATATTTAAAAAAAATATAAATTGTTTGTGTACGGGTATCCTTCTTCAGCACCTTTTTCAAAATCATAATATACATTAAAATATTGTGATAAGGTAAAACATTTTAAAATTTGTTGATTATATATAAATTTATTGTAAATATGAGAATATTATGAAAATAGGATTTGATTAAATACAAACCATGATCCACAATGGAATCGAGGTATGATAAAGTTGTTTGATATCACAACAATTTCTTGCATGTGAGTTGTATGTTATAAAATGATTCATAATCATCTCAACATGACATTATAATAAATATTTTAAGAATCTCTTCAAGAAAATATAGGAATGTCTTTTAAGATCCTCCTCCTTCTATTTTAACATACTTTCATTGATTTGACAAAGTTACTAAATATGGAATTAACTAAAGGAGTAGATATAGAGACTATCCATGTGTCTAACAAAATCTCCTAAACCCTAATGTTGTCTAAACCGACCTCTAATACCCACTATAAGGCCCCAACCATAAACATTACATAATATTGAGTTAAATAAAGTATTAATATTGAGGATATATTCAGTTTTGGAGTTTTTGTAAATTAGGCCAAAATAATTACATTACGTCACAAATATGATAAATTAGACACTTCTACATAGTATCCATTTTATTCATTAAATAATAACTCTTAAAATAAAACCATATTTATTTTTTTGATATAAATATTCCTTAATTATTTATTTCCCTTACCCTTCCTTATACACTATGAAAAACATTTCAAAATCATGGGGTGAGCATAAAAAATTCAGTAAGGGTTATAAAATAAAAAAAGAAGACATTATCCAATCAATAAATATAATGAAATGAGATTATACATTTCAATAATAAAACATATGCTCTTTACCATACCTCATGAAATTATTAGATTTATGAATAACACATAAAGATCATAAATCATAAAGGGAACTTGTGTAATCCATATCGTACTAACATTATAAAATTCACAGCTACATAGGGAGTTACATTTTTAATATCCATCAAAATATATTCCCTAAATATTTTTAGAGAAACATTAACATCTAATACCACCACGTTACCAAATGAATTGGGGAGATATCTCTGTCTCACCCACCCTTTTTTTATCACATAACTACCTGCATACAAAAACAATTACAATAAACCATAAGATATTCATTACACATAAAAAATCATAAATTAAAGATAAAATTTCAATATTTTAATGAAAATATATCATTTCAAGATATTTTCATAATCAATGTATCTCAAAACCATTTTCTATAAAAATATATATATAAAGAGTGTATGATATTAATTTTATTTTCAAAAAAAATTATTTCTTGTTAAGAAATCTATGTATCAAATAATAGTCATGGTGGTGGATTGGTCTTTGTTACTGCATACATTAAAAGAAGAATTATTTTTATCATTTAGTAAAATGTTATATAGAGAAATGGTTCCTTTTAAAAACCATTTAAAACAATTAATAAAGATATTTTTGAATAAATGTTTCCCATACCACATTGAATCTTTTATAGTTATTAACATTTTAAAATATTAATTTCCAAAAAAATAAATTATTAATTTTTTTGAAAACATGGAAATTATTGAGAATGATAAATATTTTAAACATTTAAAATGATGTTCTAGTTAAAGATCCCTTTACCACTTGAGAAAATAATTGAATAAAAAAAATTAAAGAATAACATTAAACAATAATTTAATATCATTAGAATATGGATATTCATTATATCATGTGTAAAAGGGAATAATATACACCTTATATGATAATAATGTTGAAAAATATCACGATATGCCTCAATAAAAGGAGATTGAGATGTATTGGCTAACGAAAATTTGACAGTCTAACAGTGTCATATTAAAATTCATAAAATGAGTTGATGGGAGATAAAAGGGTCTCTAATCACATCAAAATAAAATTTACAGCAATAAGGATATATCATAACATATCCTTACATATGAAAATTTAAATTTAAAGACATAACATAAAATAATTCTTTGACAAAAAGAGGATGGTGAACGGTTCCCATACAAAGATTATTTTGTAAATAAAATATATTGATTATTTGTATTCAATATAAGTACACATAATTAATGTATATATACAACATAATATATCAAAATTCATTTATCATATAATCATTACACATCATAAACATGAAGTATAAGATAAACCCATAGAATGGAAATTGGGTGAAGAAATCCCCTTACCTTGAGTCTGACATGACTCGTCCATTCTTTAATATCCTAAATAATTAAATAAAATTAATTTATACATTCATCAGAACAATATTATGTTTTATTATTCATTTTATATATCTTATTACCACATTATAAACATTAAATAATCATTTAATTTAATAACGATCATTTTGCCGATATTTGGCACTCAAGTTACAAATAAACTTCTTATAATTACAAGTTGTCCACGTGGTAAAAATTCCATTATCTAATAAATGATATTCATGATTTAGATTTCATAAATATCATATATATCTAGAATATATATATTCATAATAGTACATAACATTGGGTGATAATAAATGAAATGCACATTTTATGGAGATAGTAAGTCGTACGTAAGAATGAATGCTACTTTAATTTCTATTTCATATTTAATGGAATGAAAAATCATTTATAAATATGTATATTATAATTCAAGTATAATATCATATATAATTTCATTAACTCCATCCTTTATATGTTGCATATAAGGCATCAACGAGTCTTATCACTTTGATGGGGCGGTAATCCGCACTTTGCCAAATGAAATTATCGTATTTACCCATTATGGAAAAAATAACGGTATGTTATAAATGAAAAATTCAGAATCATAGAGACAATATAATTATAATATATATCACATAATATTATAGTTTCATCATAGTAGATACCATGAGAGGTGGTAAGGGATAATTGATCAATCTTCGTTTCGCAAGTTAGTAGTTCGATGTCCACAGAAACATTATGTTCGTATCCATTAGTTTAATTTCTGTGGATGTGTAGTTCTAATAATCTTAATAACAACATCCTAGTATATTTAATACACTGGTGTTGTTTTAAAATAATGGAATAAAGATATTTTATGGGGTTTCATATTGAAAATAAAAGGAAATTACATGAAATAAGTCGTTGCCTTTAAATTGGGTAACTCTCTTTAGTGTGAACCAAAAGGTTTTCTTGAATTACCTTCTGCCTAGGTGAAAAATTCTGGGAGGAATAGAAGGATGTTGGGAGATTATTTGGGATATTTTTGGATGAACTAAAGATATAGATAGGTGTGAGTAATGGGTTAGAGGTGTGGTCCTTTTCTAAGGTAGAGGATGGACTCTTTAGGAATGATTGAAAATATTATTTTATCATAACATTATTTTCAGTTTTAAAAGGCCCCAAACTCATTAAATTTGAATATATGATGAATATAACTCTATAAATAATCATGAAATTATAATTTGACAGGTTTTAGATATTTTTTAGTCCTTATCTTTATTATTTTTCACTTTGTTAACTTATTTAACTATTTCTATGTCCACTTATATATTCATACTATACCGTCAATATATTTACTATAAAATGGAAAGAGATCCAAAATGGATCATTGAAGAAAAGTTTAACATCATATAATTCATTTGGATGAATATTAGATCTTTAATACTTTTTTATAATTTAATAATATTGTAATTGATTTAAAAACTCATTTATTTCAATTTTTAAACTATTCATATCATAAATTTTAAAAAATATATAACAGCTTGATTATATAGAAAAAACAAAATTATTTGAATTCTAACAAGTCATTATTGTCCATAATATTCATGGTTGGAATGAAAAGTTTCAAAATAAATTAATTTTAATATTTATAATCACATTTATTTAAAACAATAATTAAAAAAGTAATTGATGCATCATCTTTGTGTCATAAATAAATAAATTTATATTATGTCTAAAAATAATAAATAAAATACCATCATATAGGAAATACTTTTATATTTCTAATTAATATTTGTATTTGAACATATCATTTATATAACCCCATATAAAAATTGTTTTACTAAAAGATATATGTTTGTGTTATATTTTCCTTAACTTTAAATTAATTTTTATAAAATGTCATTTTCACTTACAAGTGGCTCCATGGGGTCTCAAAATAGACCCAAGGATGACCATGGTCGGAAATGTATCATCCAATTGAGTTAGGACATGTGTTAGTGTAATTTAATATTATTTTAATATTATTATTTACCCTTATTTTCCAGATTTAACCTTTAACCATTGTAAATAAAATATATGCTGAAGTTATTATCCATAATGCCTAAAAAAAGTCACAAATTTATACAATTTTAACCTCTTGATTTCAAATATGGTATGAATTTTTCAAAATTCTAAACAAAAAAGATTTAGAAATTAATTTAAAATTAATTCCCGTTCTCATAAACAAAAAGTGTGTTTTCAAAAAATAATATCCATAAAATGATAGACATGTCTTTATATCGAATTGAAAACTAAAATTACTTAAAAGGACCAAAATAGGATTAAATGGTTAAAATATAATCTAATTATAATTTAAAATCAATTAAAAATATAGACTATTCGTATAAAAAATTTAGATTAAAAGGATGTTTTGAATTAAAATGTAGTATTTGAAACTATTCATAAAAAAATGAACTTTATCTAAAAAATACCAAAATTTTACCAAAAGTAAAATTTAATGTCCTGATTCTAAAAAATAATTTTATTTTGTCAAATAAAATATCTAAAATGGACTAAAACTAGATTTGAAAAGGTTTCACCATCAAAAGGCGGTAAATTGACCTTTTAAAAATCTTATTGGAATTCATGCTTAAAAATGGATTCATTCTTATTTTAAGCCTCCAAAATTTATTGGATAAAAGTAAAATAATATAAAAAACAAGTGTAATTAAATAATATATATTTTTATTCATTTTCTTTAATAAAATGGTTAGGCGTTAACAACCATTTAAAATAATTTTATGATTATTTTATTTTTCGTTATAACTCAAAGTTTTGTGCAACATATGATTTCAAAGAAACCCATTATTGCATGTTGAGTACGCTATCAGACATAGCACCACCACGAAAGTAAAATTAATATTTAGTTCATAAATATTCATAAATATTCATAAATATAAAAATGTCATTTTCATTATTTACCTAGGATGTAACACCTTGAGGCCTTGAGAAAACCTTTAGAGTACTACTAAAGAGGTATGTAGGCCAGAGCATCATTGAGGAGGAATTTGGAATGAATGGAATGGAGTAATTGGTTGGAATTTATACCAAAGTGTGGGAATAGATTAATAATATTCAAGGGACACTACATTGGTGGTATTTGAAAAACCATTGGCTCGCCGACAGTATTTTCCCATGGTATTAGCCTCTTGGGACACCTCATATCTTATTTTACTGTACACAAGTCAACTAGAATTATTACATCATTAATGATGTCCTCAAATACACTGAAACTCAAAACTGTATTTTTACTGGTCACCCTATATTAAACTACTTCAGAAAAATTCCAAAAAATCACATTTAACATTTTTCTACATGTAGAATTTAAAAATGAACTCCATTTTTGAAAAATAAATTTATAATTATTTATTTTAATTTTAAAATAAAATCATAATATATTCCAAAATAATAATTTTAGATCTATAACTCATTTTTTAACACCTTGAAAAATTAATCAACATCCCATTATTTCATAACTATACGAAAATAAAATAATAATAAAATTTACTCTTCATTAGAGTCATTTTACTATTCATATTACTATTCAATATACTATTCATAAGGGTGGGTTACTATTTACCAAAAATCAAGATGGTTCTATTAGACTCCAAACAACACATCGATCAAAATTGTAGATGACCATTTATTGAAATTCAAAACACATAAGCTGCAAAATTATGCTTAAATACTATTTATAAATAGCTACTTAAAACAACGTTTCAAGAATTTCATTTACTTTTTAAAACCTTGGGATTTTATATTAGTCTTTTATATGGTTTATAAATAGCCCATATGATGATTATATCATGAATTCCAATATTCTCATGATACATAATGTTTTTTATGTTAAGATTTCTTAGGTCTTACGACTCAATCATTTGAAATGTTATATGTGATTTTTTCTTTTCAAAATCCTCTTTTAATTTTTTTATGTAATAAATTTTTTTTCTTCCATTATGATGATTTTAAACTAATTTTATGAGAAACATTAAATGGTAATAAAATATTAATAAATTACATTATATTTCACATTTTACATTATTTTCAATTATATTAAAAAATGAATATTTTTACAATTTTTTATGGAACATTTTTTTAAACATGAAAAGGAATGTAATATTAATTACATACACTATAAAAAAGTTTTCAACCTTATTGACCATTATTTAATTTTTTTATTTTATTAATATTTCAATTTTTCCTTAAATGAAAATGAACTTTTCCTTTTATATTCATATTTTCAAATTTAAAAGTTATTTTTAAATGAAAAGGTAATTCCTAAATAGAAATTGATGCATTTTTTGATATCCAAATGTGATTTAATTATTATTTTATAATATTTTTAAAAAATTTCATAATGTAATGGGAAAATAATATATATTTTAAATTTATAATATTTACTTTTACATAATACAAGATATATTGGTGTTCTCGGATAGTTCTAGGTTATCCTTTTATAGCTTATACAATGGCATGACACAAATAGCTTCAGGTGAACTTATTAGATCATATATGATGGGGTGTCTATAAAATAATTAGGTGAGCCTATTATAGATTAAATAATGGGTGTTCCCAGATACTACTCTAATTAATTTGGTAAAATTTATTTTATTGACAAGTAATGAGGATCTAATAACCAAAGGGTTTCTCCTATGGATATAACTATGCTCCAGTGAATTATGAAATTTCATTCAAAAGTATAATGAATTGGATGATCTATGTTTTTGAGGAGATTTTGTAATTAAATACTCGGTGTTTTAAAGGATTTATTTGGGAAAAATTTATTGATTCATGTAAAAAATATGTATTAGTTTTTCTTAAAAAACATTGATGTAATATTAAATAATTTATGGTTTTTTATGTTTTCAGCAGAATAATAGATAACATTATTTTAAATCCATTAATAAAAATTTTGTGATCATAAAAAATTTTTAAATGTTATCCATTGGATGTTTAAGGGAGAAGTATTACTACAATTTGAAATTTCGTTAGTGTTTTCATGAAGGAAATATTTTTTTAAAGGTGTATATTGTGAAAAAAATGGATACCGATCAAAAGTGTCCACTTTATAGTATATAGTTCTTTAATGTTTTATTTATGGAAAAATTTCCAAATTCTATAGTCCTTATAGAATATTTAATTTGGAAGAAAGTATATTCCTAACTAAAACTCAAAGACTATGTAATGTATAAGGCTATGTACTTATAGTTGGTACCAGATGTCGGTATCAATGAATTTAGAGGATATTATTCTTTTAATGAAATTAAATTGATTGATTTTTTGAAATGGTAAGTTAAAATGATATATTAGTTAAACATTACCATTTTTATTCATATGAAATACTTCTTTTTAGAATGGGTTTCCCTATCGGAAATAGGGAATCAATTGTGGGAAGACACATAGTGGAACATAGTCATCAAAATAAATATCCAAAGATGATTGCAATTCAAAGAGAACTATTTGTTGTAGTAATGGATCATTTAACTGATTTTATAAATGATGGTGGAATCCATTATAGAGAGGATTATGATCTAAAAATAAGAAGCATGTAGTTTATTGATAATTGCATGAGAAGAAATCCCTATAATTTAGTGAATTATCTTTACATTTTATAGGTTAAGGATGGATTAATTCCATGAAGAAGATATTTTATTCCATGGAATTTTTGTAACAACAAAAGGAATCTCTTATTATTATCGTTTTGAACGTAAAGCTAATCAATAGTGTTCTTGTTTAAGAATACCAAAAAACTAATCTTCATAAAATGAAGTGGGAATAATTTAGAGTTATTTCCTTCAAAATATTCCCCAAATGTTGTTCCACTCGGTATGGAATAAAAATTCCTAAAATTGAGGTAAAAATAAAAAAATATGGTGCATGTACATGAAGAAAACATAAATATATTGGCCATTTATGTACATTATTTTTTTAGGACACTGATAATAAAATTAATATATATTACACACAATTGAAACCAAGTCAACAAAGAGATATTTTTACAAGCGAATTTAAATGTAATGAATATTTGGTTCATTGTGCTGAATCTTTTGAGATAACTTTCACAAAAATGTATGTTCCATGAGATGAAATTAGTAGGAAAAGGTCAAGGTGGAAGAAAACAGAGGAAACAACAACTATCATTTCTTTATTTAAGCCCTAAAAATTTTCCATGTTTGTAGAAAGTCATTTCAAGGACTAATTTATAGGATCTATGAATTTTTTTTCAATCTGGCCGGTTTGGTCATAGGGATCACAAATCTAAAGAAAACGGTATTGAACAAACAATGAATGGGTAACTGATCTACAACTAAAGATAAGGTTTTTTAGTATCATTATTTGGTTCCTTATGCTAACATGATTCCGAATTTATATGTAATGGATATAAATCATAATTATCGTAAACCAAAAGGTTCATCAATTTCATTTTATTCAACTACATTAGATGACGAGAAATGAAATGATGTGTTGAAATCCATGATACATTATTATTAGAATTATTCCAATACATATTTTAACTCATTATCATTACATTCCTTCATTTATGATTAATTTGATAGTAAATTAGAAAAACCAACTCATGAAATTTTGATAGAACTATTTTTAAAAACATCATGTGGATGTTTTAAAGAAACCAATTATTTTTGGTGTTTTATTATTTTAATAATTTGGATGAAATTTCATTTAGATATTGTTAATATGACCATATTAGAGTTTGATATCATTCTTGTAATGGAATCAATTTAATTTTATGATTCAATGATAGATTTCATAGATATTAAAGTTGTCTTCAGTGATTTACACCATTCGATAACATACCAAGAAGACGAGAAATTGATTACATATTCTAGTCTATGATACCTAGCTCATATTAACAATAATAAACAACATGTAAAAATTAGTAACCATACTTGAGAAAATTCATTTGTGGATGTATTTATAGATTATTTTACTATTTTTTTTCATGATCAAGATAATAATATTCCTATTGACATAGTACATGATGCTAATATTATTCAAACACCCCCTTATTGTATGTATCATGTGGATCTTATATAATTGAGAAATCAATTGTAGGAGTTGTTAGATAACATTTTCATAATACATAACACTTCACCTTGGGGTGATCTTATTTTGATTATTAAAAAATATATAGATCAATGAGTCTTTCCATAGATTATAGAGTATTCAATAACATACTTATTAAGAACATGTATTGATTTCCACATATTGATTCCTTTTTGGAACTCTAGGGTGCTCTGTTTTTTTTTGAATATTTACCTTAGGTCAGTGTACCATCAGCAGAATTTAAAGGACTGAAACATTCAAATGGCTACAATTTCTACTAGATATGGGAACTTTGATATTATTGTTTTGTAATTTTTGTTATCTAACAAACATTTTATATTTATGGACATTATGAATAGAATTTTTCATTATTTCTAGATCATGTTTGTGGTTTTGTTTATTGATGAAGTTTTTGTATGTTTTAAATGTGATGATAAACCTAAAATCCACCTCAGGGTTATTTTTAAATCCATAAAAGGTATGAAACATTATGGTGAATTCAGAATGTGTAAATTTTTGTTTCAACAAATTCCATTAAATTGACATAGTGTTTCTAAAGATGGAATAAATGTTTACATTGGTACATTTTTTTTACGAATGGTAAATACCCAACAATACCTCAATGATTCATAGTATTATTGTAATAGAAGGTTAGCATTAATGGTTTCATGGAAACTATTCTTGTTTTTCTATCCCACTAACTATGTTCACTCAAAATTGAGTAAAATTAATTTGAAAAAATGAATATTATATTTTTTTAATAACATATAATAATGGTGGATAATGTTCTAGTTTTTTAAATGCCTTACATAAATGGTGAAATTGAAATATAGTGTGATTCTTCTTTAAAGGGGCATGGGTTTTCCTTAATGAAAAATAATCAGGTGGTATTTTATTCCTCAAATTAGTTTAGACCTCATCAGTAATATAACTCTACATGTATTTTGGAATTATATTAAGTGATTTTTTATATATACCTTTCTTAGAATAATTTGTATAATGAAAATTTGGAAATTTATACAGATCAAAAAATTATGAAGTATATATATACTCATAATTATTTTAACAAGATATAGAGAAGATGCATGGAACTAATAAATGATTTTTATTCTATAAATATTTACGCTACAACATAAGAAAACAATGTGGGGGATTCTTTGTGTTGAAAAAATAAGCCTACAATAAAAATGTCTCTTTTGAAGCATGAACCATTGGATAATGATTTGGATAAATTCGTAATATATGTTTTGGATGTTTAAGAATCTCTTATTTTGTTATAGGTATAAGTGCAGTTGCCATTTTTTTAGAATGAATTAATAAATCTAAGAGGTTTAATTAATCATTACATGAAAATATTGAATACAATGTGATGGGTAAGTTAATTGATACCAATATCAATGAATAAAGTGTATTATGATTTGGAAAAATACGTTGTGTACCATTTAATTCCCATTTAGATATTGATTTATTGAGTGAAGGTCATAGTTCTCCATTTTCCATGCATCTAGGGAGCACCAATACATAAAGTGTCCAATGTGAGTATTTCGGGTGGGATGAAATGAAAAGGGTTATTACTAACATCAGTATGAAGTGTTTGACTTGTCAGTTGGTTAATAAACAACAATAATTTATGAAGGTGGTGCTTCATGCATTTTTATTACTATAGTATAAATGTTAAGATATATACATTAATTTTATGTTGACATTTCCAAGGTCAACATGTGGTAACAATGGGATTTAGGTTATTTTTTATCAAAACTAAATCACCAAATTTAATTCCCATTTAAGGTACATTGTCTTTATATTAGGTTTCTCAATTTTATCTAAAGGATATTATGAGGTTACATGGAGTTCCTCTCTAGATTGTATTATACCATAATCCTAGGTTCAGAATTAATTTCTGGAAAAGACATAATATGTTTATGGGTACCGAATTCAATTTCAGAATTTTTTTTAATCCTCAATCTAATTGATAGTATGAGTGGATGATTCATACCATGGAAGACACACTTTTTCCATGTTCAATGGATTATCTCGGAGTACGCAATCATCATAATCTTCTGTTTTTGTTTTCTTATTAAAATTTTTTTAATTCCATTGTACATATAGAAGAATTTGAGGAATTTTAGGTAAATTGGTTTCAAACAACATCATTTTGTGATAATGTTGATTAAATTAAGTATATGGGACCAAATTTGGTAAATTACATTGAATAGTTGGTGTAGTTTATTCCTTAACATATGATGAAAACCCATAGTTGGATGAAAATCTATTTATATAACTGGAGAAATGATCATAATTTTGATCTAGGTGAGCATATCATTCTCAATGTTTCTCCATGGAAAATAATTATATATTTTGTTAAATATGGAATATTACATCAAAGATTAATTATATTGTGTGAAATCAAAGTAATTTTTTTACTAGTTTCCTATGTAGTGGATTTTTCAATATGATTATCTCACGTACACAACGTATTTCCTGTTTTAATGATAATTAAATATGTGACAAATTATTATCGCATTTTGGTCCCTAAATATATTTAGTTGGAAGAGAAGATTTCATATGGCGAATCTCGTATTCAGAATCCCATCCATAATGAAAATTGTTTCAAAATAAGGTGATTTACTAGGATATGGTTTTGTGAATAATCCATATCATTGAAGAGGCAACATGGGGATATGGAAATTATAAGATGCAATGATATCCCTAATTTCATTATAAGTGAATAAAATTTTGAGGAAGAAATTTATAAAAGGAGGGTAGGATGTAACAACCCAGTTAATGGCTAAATAATTTATTTTCACATTTTTTAATATAAATTACATTGTTATATTAGTTATACAACTATTATGTAATTTTTTAAATTAAAAACTAGTTCAACTAAACTCTTTTCATATAGGTTACAATTTATAATATTAATTCTAAATTTTAAGAATTTTTATTTAATAATATAATTTTAATTTTTGAAATAATAATATAATAATCTAAATTTGGTAATGTTTTAATTTTTTTTTGGAAAATATGGATTTTTCAGTGAATAGTGAAAAATATTGATTTTTGTAAAAAGACTCTTTTTTAATAATTTAACTAAAGTAAAAGTATCAATATGTTTTGAATAATTTTCAATGAAAATTAAGTATTATTTAGTTATTTTTGATCAACTTAATTATATTTTAATAAGATTTATATTTTATTTATAATTTTTTGTTTTTTTGATTAAAAAAAGTTCTATCTGAAATAAGTTTTAAAATTCATGTGTTTCTCCATTTATAATAATTAAAAATATTTTTAACAAGTAGATTTTTTAATAAAATATATTTATTATATACTGATAAAAATTTATTTAGTTTAATATAGTGATTATAATCTTTCATAGTGTTAATATAAAATAATGTCTTTCGGAAAAAAATTCTCTTATTAAAACCCTGATGTCTGAAATTTTTTGTGATATCACTATTTAATTTAATTTTTTCATTTATGTGAATAGAATTTGAAAAAATGGAACAAATATTTGGAATTAGAATTATTTTTAATCTCTAATACATAAAATTTAATAATTTTACAAATAATTAGAGAAAAAAGTTCTAATTAATCACATCGATAAAGGTAGATTAGTGTTTCCTGAGGGATAAAAAATTAAATTTATGCGAAACCATTTCCTAGAACCTTTTTCAAACTCATTTTTTGAAGTATATATTTTATTTTATCAATAATTGTTCATTTTAGGGGACACATAAATGAAAAAAAAGATGTGTGGATTTACTCATTGAATGAAAAAACAAGTGTGCCACTCAACTCACTTGTAAAAGGTCGTCCACTCTCCTCATATATTCAAACAATAAAAACCATTTTTTAGACAATAAATAACAATATATCTTCTCTAATTCCATCATTGAATCCTATATTTATTGTTTTATAAAAAATAAAAACTTGAATAGATTTTGGAACAAGACTAACAAGGACACCTAAAGATAAGTTAATGTTCATAAAAAGTATTATATTTAACTTCTTTTAATGACCACACCAATTATTCTTAATTCATGAATAATTAGTGACCTCATTATCTTCCATATCAAATTATGTTATTATGTTAGTAATATGTTAAAAATACTTTCCTTCTTCCATTAAATGGGTTATGAAATCATCATTTTTGTGTATGGCGGAAGACTACGTCACAAAATCATTTCATTAAGTTTTCCAGTACCATCTTTTATGGTTTGGTATAATGATGATATAATGATTAGATATTATATTTGCAAATCATTATACATATAAATTCATTATATGATATATATATTATACTCCATGTCGTAGTGGGTATGATAGGGTCGCTCATGTGTACCGCAAACTATCACATCACGAAGCGATCTGATTCATTTTCACAAAAACATTACATGGAAGATAATAAAGGTAATGATAATGAATATATATGATATTAATTATATCAGTATTATATTAATTACATAATTCACATTATTTAAATTTAATATTTATTTTTATTTCTTATATTTTAACTCATTTAAAAAATTATAATGTCATTTGTGGATGGTTGGACTACCGCATCCTTAAAGTGATGTCATTGATTTTTCATCACAACATCATATTAATTATACTGGATAGAACTTAAAATTAAATAATATTATATTCATTATATTATTATCATTCCTTAAGGAAAAGATATTACATTCCTCCTTTCAATAATGATCCTTGAAAACGGAAACTTTACTCCTCTATACGTTTGGCCTACCATCTCTATGATCGTAACGTTATTCCATTGTTTTTAACCATAATTAATAATTTGATTTAAAATCATCATTTATGTATCAATTTAATAATTATTTAATAATTATTTTTATTTATAAGTTCAAATAACGACCTAATTGGCCATAGATGACCTACCAAATCCATTTGTGACACATTAGTTGAATATGTTCAAAACATATGTTGTAAATTTAATTGATTAATTTATTATATAAACATTGTAATAAATAAAATTGAATTAATAATTAAGATGAAAATTTTAATCCTGAAAAAAAATAATTGACATTAGTTTAATATTCTGGATGATAAAGACACACAAGAAAAGTTTGACCAAATGTACGGGAAATCATCTCAATTTCCATTCGTTGATGCATAATTTAATGTCATGAACATATATTGTTTTAAGATGGGTATTAATTACCAATTAATATGTCATATAATGAATTAATATATTCAAATTTTATCTAACATTTTTTTTAATTTATGTATTCCATGGGAATTATGATTCAAATGTTTCTGAGGTGATAAGGGAATTTTTCTTTAAGAAATCCTATATTAGTGTTTTTCCTAAAACCCTATTTCTATTCCATGTACATGTTTTCAAAATGAATTTATGAAATAATTTATATATATATAAAATATATAAAAATATCTTTTTATTTTACTTTTTAACTTTATTTTCATTTTTTAAAAAATAAATCATTTTATCTGTTATAGATATTTTCTTTTGAAAAAAGACAGATGGAATGACCTTTTCTTAACATACAATGTGAAAATTAATTTTTTTCTATCATGATAAATTTTTTATTTCTATATTTAATTTATATATTTTATATTTTAATTCAACTAAAACATATGTTAATTTTCTTTATTTTTTTTGAATTTGAAAATCATTTTTCAAATGAAAAAGGAATTTATATATTGAAAATTAGCTGTATTTTGATATCCAAAAGATTATGGTTTTTCAGTTTAGAATATTTAACAATTTGTTTTATTATATAAAATTACATGAATATTGAAATATTCATGATATGGTACATTGTAATTATAAATGATAAATGGTATTTCCTAGATTTCATCGGGTGACCCTATTACAGTTTATCCAAATAGGTTTTCAAGATAGTGCTAGGTGTGCCCTTTGAAACTTATAGGGTGGGGAGGCCACAATTGTGGTGGGTGATCCCATTATATCATAAACTATGGGTTTTATTGGATATCTCTCTAACAAATTTTGTAGTTTTCCTTTCATTAATATGAATGATCGATGGAGTTACCGAAGGGTTCACCCTGTGGATTTAACTCATCTCAAGTTACATCTGGAATGTATTTAAAATGGATTATGAATTTTATACTATATGTTTCATAGAATAGGTTTTTTATTATTTTTATGGGTGTTAGAAGTTATATTTGATATGAAATTGTGTGTTTTTTATTAATATCCATTATTTATTTTTATCATAAAACATTGATGTAGAGGTAAATAGATGATTGGTATTTAGGTTTTAACTAGATTAATCATTCCCTTTAAATTATATCCTTTACTGTGGTTTTTATTCTCAACCAATAATTTTAATTTGTTTCCAGAGGATGGGCAAGTGAGAGAATGAATTGAAGATGAATTTCATGAATAGTTTTCTTGAAAGTAGCAATGTTATTAATGATTGTATACTTGGAAAGTGGATATTGGTTGAAAGTGTACACTTTATATTATATGGTTTTTTAATCATTGTCTTATGTAAAAAATCAATGTATCATTAAAAATGAAAATATCACATATTTAAAAGATAATATATTATTGACTAAAACAAAACATTATGTAACGTTTATGTCATAGTCTTTATGAAACATATCCAGGATCAAAACATTATTACTCTATCATTAGAAAAGTTGAACTATATAATTTTCTCTATGATATAATGTAGAAACATATCATCCTTATGATCCTCCTTAATCCTCCAAACAATGGATGGTTGATAAGTCACATAATCATGTTACGATAAATATCAATTTTCTATTACTATATCCATCCTTTGTGTGTCTAGGACGATTGGATCCCTTGGAATGTTGATCAGGGATAGAGTTGTTGGATTATTTATATTAAGGTCTTCTACCACATCATTATCATTACTAGTATAGTAATGTATTGAAAAATCGTAATCCACGATCACCACTAACAGTACCACAAAACTGGGCATTCTTGTTGCCACACTATATCATCGCTAAAAAAAAGCGATGATAAAGGGGGTACCTTTATCAGCACTTTTTTAGTGCTGATATAGGTACCCCCTTTAACTGCAATTTTTAGGGTTGTTAAAGGGTACCCATTTATCATTGCTTTTTTTAGTAGCGCTGATTAAGGGGGGTCATTATCAATGCGTTTAAAAAAAGCGCTGATAAAGGGTATAATTCCAAAAAAAAATAATTAAAAAATATATATTAATATTTAAATATATAGATATAGTTATATTGATATAAATATAAATTATATATTTTATATATAATTTTAAGTATATTTTAGATAAGTATAAATATACAGTTACAGTTAATATATAAGATATTTAGTGAAAATGGTTTATAAAAATTTTAAAAAATAATTTAATTAATAATTTTCTAATTATTATGGAGTTATAGTCATTTAATAACAATTTTAAGTATAAAAAAATAAAAAAAATTAAATAAATTATCCAAAATATGTTGAAAACGCAACGCAAACTTAAAATGGACACAACATTTGATCCGGGCGTTCGTTTGAGCTCTACCACCTATCAAATCGAAACCGGCGATGAGCTCTACACCACTATGACCCATGGGGACCCCATTCAAGGATTCTTCTAGGCCATAAAAGACCCAGAAGTCTTCCAAAACTGAGTTTTTAGTTTGGGTACCTTGATTTTTAAACATTTTGTGGATTTTCAGCCTCGTTTAAGGGGGTATTATTTTCTTTTTTGGTGGGGACTGAATTTATTCCAAGGTATTATATTCATATTGATATGATTTATTTGAAATTTGAAATTTTTTATATTTCACTGCTATTTATAGTCAAATATCTAACTATATGTATATATTTTTTATATATTCTCACCTAAAAATTTAATTATAAATATAAATAATAAAATTTATTTAAATATAAAATATATTAACTTTATCTAAATAATAACTAATATCAACTTTGTTTAAAATAAAAATATATGAATATTTATATACCTATATATTAATCTAACTATATATATATATATATATTAATATAACTACATATATATATATTGATATAATTATAAATATATATATTAATATCACCATATATATATATATATATATTAATATAAAAATATATTTATATTAATATAACTATATGTTTATATTCATATAACTAAATATATATATATATTAATATAAATATATATTACTAAATGAATAAATATAACTAAATATATATATATATATAAATAAATAGATATATCACTAATAGGAGAAAAAATCAGTATTGGGGAGTGGCAAAGGAATCATGCTTGTAGGGGGGAGGTCTCGAGATCATATCTGAGTGGAGGTAGGGATGCACACGCATGGGTTAATCTGGGGATAGCGCTGATAAAGGGTGGATAGGTGTGTTCGGGGCATTGGAGGGAGGCGGAAAAGCACTATAAAAGGGAGGGTCAAGCGCTATAAACCCCCCGATTGACAGGTTTTTTTATTTTTAATTTTTTTCTAAATTTTAGCATCTCTTTTAAAAATAACTGACAAAAGCGGTGTTTTATCAGCGCTAAAACAATGGTCATTCTACCAAATTCTATTAAAGGTCATTTTTAGCACTGATAGAAGCCATATTTGTAGTAGTGACAAACTTTGTTGATGTATAATGAGAACCGTTTGTGTGATTATCCACATGAGTTTTTAATATTCTGTATATATATTACAGTTCTTCCAATAGAGATCATGAAATAATATTTTTTAACACAATGGTCATTCTACCAAATTCTATTAAATGATTTTGGTTGTTTATACAATGGATATTTAGTTATTGGGAGGCACGTGGCATGAAATTGTCATCATTCATGAGTACAGAACCCTATCCTTATATAGAAGCATATATATAGAAAACAAATCTGTCACTATTGGTTGGTAATTAAACAGCGGGTGTAATGATTATCCTCATCTAAAAATATTACAAAATTATTTATATTACATATTCCAAAATATAATACCCCTTTTAATGTTATTTTTGTTATGTTTTTTGACATATTTTTGTATGATTTTCAAAAATAAATGATAATACAAAAAAAAAAGTAAACTACCGATTAATATCATAGATAATTTCCTTTGAAAATATTAAATTTTCACTATTTTTGAAGGATCCTGGTATTTCCCTTTTAAGTGATTAAATTATCTTGAAATATTACTTTTTCAAACCACAAATCGTATTTACTATACTTTAAAATATCTTTTTTTGAAAGGTCTTTACAACTCATTCAAATTCACCTCATGTTCCTCATTAATTTTATAGGACATAAGAATATCCTATATATAAACTAATTTGTTTTGGTGATGGTAATATCTAAATACACAATTCATCAAGTCCATGAAGATAGGTAGAGCATTGAAGAGTCTAAATGGCATCACTATAAACTCATATTTCCTATACCATGTATGAAATATAGTTTAGGGGATATCGTTAATCTACAAACTAAAATTTTAACATCCCTAATGATTAACAATCATAGATATATACTAGGATTCATTTAAAAAATTTAAAAAATAATCAATCTATTAAACACGATAATTTTTCTTTATCACAGTCTTTATTGAGATCACAATAATAAATATAGAAGTGCATTGGACTATCCATATTCTTGATGAAGAGGATTGTTACACCTCATGTTGAAGAAATCAGGCATATAAGACCCACATACATATTTTTTATTTTTTTTCTTCAGTTACATGAGTTTGACAACATCCATTCTCTATAGAATCATGTATATTAGAAATGATAAAGATATAAGATCGATTGATAATTAATCCTCTCTAGAAGGAGGAAGACCATATTTAAAAAAAATATTATCATATTCCCCCATGATGGGACAAACTTCAAGTATTATATTTTAGTTATCCTCCATGTTAAACCAGAATTAATGTGTATATATATTTCATCATTTTTATAGAATAATTAATACATTACACAACAGACATCTAATGACCATATTAGTTTAGTACATTTGAAAACATGGAAATGTAAACATTGGTTCATGAGTGAGATATATTATCTCCCACTATGATTTTCAAGACTATAACCCCTACTAGACATATCACAGATAACTTATATCATCAGAAAATGGATAAGGAAAAAATAAAATGGGTGGACTCTGATGCTAATTAATGGTGAACAAGGGAGATATGTAAGCATAAATATGATCATAATGGTACGAGAAAGTGATCATACCATTCATATCAACGATCATAGAAATGAATCATTGAAAAAATATTAAAAATTCACAATACAATAATCATAAGGGAACTAATAGAATAATCCATGAAATAATAATATAATAATAAGACATGGAATTATGGAATACACATAAACATGTGATATCATTTCCTATAAGTAAATATTCTTTACTATAACACATCAATGAATATCGTGGGAACTAATTCTATTTGTAAGAGAACACTATCATCCCATGTCATAGGGCTTTTCTTATAAGGGATCTGGTTTCCATATTATTCCAATGTGGATCAGGATTCCCCATTGTAAGATCTAGTCCTATCATAAATTTATATCCTTGTTTATGATTTGGATAAAAATAAATTATTTTTGTTGAGGAGATCTTTCGTAGGTGTATGAGGATTTTTATAAATGTACTATGGGTTTCAAGAAATTAAATAATGAAATAGGAGTCTAAATAGTGTGAAGTGAATAGTTGGTTCATGGTTAGTAGATGTTGTTCACCTAGTCTAGAAAACAATGAACCATTGGGACTATTCTGGATAGTTGTTGGTGCATGGTCACAACTAGGTTTTTTTAGGCCATGTGGGTGGTTCTAAGAAACCTTCCTGCCAAACCATACAACCATTAATGGTCTTAAATTAATCTTTTCCCTCTCGAGATTTAGGGGTTCTATCCAAATAATTTTCCTTAATCATCCTCAAACTATTTGGGTGATGAACCAAAAACTCCAGGAATTATAAGAGTTAATAAACCATTGATTCATAGGAGTCTAGAGTTTTTATGTGTTAAAACCAAAGACCCTGGTGAGTCTAACACTTCTCCATCCTCTTTTTATGGATTAGGTCTTGTAGAATATATTCTTTTCTAAAAAATCCCTACAACCATAAATCTTTTAGTATATTCTACGATGTATCATTATTTTGTGCTTTATTTTTAATTGAGGGTGGAGGTTAAGAAATTCATGTTCAACAAACATGAGAAATGTGGTCTTGAATATTTTTCCCATAGAAATTTTGTTATATATATGTGTATGTATTTGTCCTCATATATTATAATGTTGTATTATTATTTTTTATAATGGAATGCGAATAGGGCTCTATATTGAGGTGAAAACCCCTTCAATAACCCCATTGGTTCTATTGGTGAGTGAGAAAAAACTTAGGGATACCCATGGCCCAAGACAAACGCTTATTAACGGTGAATACAATTGGTAAACATTGAGAAAGTGGGAGTATGATATTTAATGGATCGTAAAAGTGTAATTGATTATTTAGGTAGGTTTAATGGGTTTATTAAAAAGATTATATATTTTCTTTTGTAATTTCATTGGATGTTTTGAAATGGTTTTAATGGTGTGTTTTGGGTCTTTGACATTAGTATAGATTTGTTGAAGGAAAATGATTTTTCAAAGTGTGTAACTATCAGAAATAAGGTTATGACCTCAATGGGATTCAAAAATGGTTTTTATTAGTGGACTTAAAATGATTTTTGAAATGAGGGAAATGCTCCATTTTTGAAAAATGGTTTAACGGTTATTTTCGATGTTTGAAATTAAAACTAGAACCTTGGGAAATATTTTATTTTTCATAGTTTAATGCATGTGCTTTAAAGGTTGTATTGACTTCTATTTCAAATATGTACTTTGAATTTTTTTTCATTTTTGATGTGGTTTTAATGATTTGTTTGGACCATAGTCATTGAATGGATTAATGAGTTTATGAGGTATGACCCGTGATTATTTTTTTTGGCATTTTATCATAGTTATGAAGTTATCTAAATGATGAATTTCCATAGTTAATTACATAGAATATGGGGGTGTTATGTATAATTATATGTGTTTAACAGTTATAGTTTGTGTTGGAAAATGTGATATTGTTTATAAATGAGATTAATTTGAATTGTGTATAATTCACAACATGGAATAAGGGAATTTTTGGTATTATAAATGTGGGTCAATTGGTTATGAAATGTAAAGGCTATATGTGTTAATGGTTTAATGAATGAAGATGATTTATTTTTGGAATGAAATATGAATTGTAAAAAAATTATTAATTGTTTGATAACATATTGTGTAATGGTATATATGTTAAATGTTTCATAGATTCATGTGTACATGGTATGGTACTTATGGATTATTGGACATGGGATCTATACCCACATGTCGGGTTAGACTGAGGATCTAAACCCCACCCCTATAATTAATGGTTTAGGTAAGGAGATTGAGCCCTAATGGTTTTATTTTATGATACTATAGTGAATGAGGCTCCACGGTAAGTCTGATGAAATTATATATTAAATTTTTATCACTAGTAATATAGGGAACATGACTTATACCCTTATACATTGTAATTGTCCGACATAGGTCATAATGTATTTGATGTATGTTCATAACTAATGGGACATTTGTTATAATGGTTAATTAGTAATTACTAAAACTAAAACATGATCCCTGATAATAGTTGGTTAAATGGGAAATAATTATTTTTAAAACATGTTACTTCTTTCCATGTTTGTTTATTTCACTGTTTTACTTTCATTCAATGTTTTATAGTCTATTTATTTCATTATACCCAATCTGTGGTGACCTAATGAGTAGAACCCACACCCTTTTTGGGCCTCTATGAATCTTGGGTGCCTGAGAAGTGTTACTGTTTTTTTTATACTCATTCATGATATGGACCTGGGGTTAGCGTGTGCATGGGATAAAGGGTTTGAGCATGAGAGATCATGACTGTATTGGGACTCATGTATATATTCTAGGTCTTTTATTTGTTTTATTGGTTTACTATAGATTAAATTCCTTGCATGTAGTGTATTTATTAGGTTGTTATAGCATGTGAAACTTGTTTAATTATTGAGATTATCAAATTCTATCTTTTTTTGGTTATAGTGGTTACTCTATCAGTTCATATCTTTTATAATGCGGAACTACTCTAAAAAATAGTATAGTCTATCTAGAATTTCTCAATAGACCTGTCCTATCAGTTGACATAATCTAATGTATGATGAGGCATGCCTGAGGCAATCTAATGACCCAGCTCAGGGAACCAGAGTGTTCCCACTAGGTCAGAGAGTATACAAGGTGATTTCAAATATAGGTATTTTGTATTACTTTTTTGGACATGGTTTATAACAGACTGTGATCTTGTTGGCTCCTAGTTATTTTCTCTTTCTGAGGACACATAATCCCAATATCTGATGTAAAATCCAAAACTCCATGTTTGGAAATTGCAGATCAGTATTTTTCATTTACAGTTTATTGTTATATCCACCTTGAGTGTCTCACATGGATATAATGTAATCGATTTATGTTGTTTAAGTATTGACTTAGTATGGTATGTTACTTAGTATGAGTTTTTGATTACTGGTATCCACATAGTATTGGTATGTCATATGTTGGTTTTAGGTGATTGAAATTACATTTAGATTCATATGCCGATAGTATACTTTTCTTCCAATAAAATTTCACTACTGGTTTTCCTTTGAAATTTATTACAATGTAAATATTGTGTAATTTTAATTTAATAAATAATTTATATTTGAAATGGTGGGTTAATTAAAAGGTTTTAGAAAGTATAAATCATTGGGGTTTTGAAAATATAATGTTTTGAAATGTTAAACCCATGGTTTTAATTGGTAATGTTTAATTTAGAATTAACATGAAACCTGATATAAGTAGTTGGGATATTGGAAATGGGTATCCATATTGTTGTGATCATACCATTTGTATATGTGGTTTGGTTTGTGAAATGTTCCCTAGTTTGAGACATTATTTTTTGATCGTGAGGCATTTTTGGGTTTAACTATATAATAAAATAAATGTGATTATTATTACCCTAATAAGGATATGAACATGGGTTATGAGTTGTTGTCTGGTAATATGGATGTGGTAAATATTAAGGGTTTTGACCCTTCATGTTGTGTTTTGGATACAAGGGTGGGTGCTTTTTTCATTGTGATAACCTATTTTTGTGGTTATTATTTGTGATATTCCTTGAGTAAATTGTTTCTAGGGCGTGTTAGCTGAAAAATATTTTAGAGTAGTTGTAGGCATGACACCATGAGCAATGAGTCAGTTAAGGTTTGATTTCTACTGATAGGAGAGTGATATCCAATGATATTTTCTTGAAGTGAGTGTGTTTGACATAGGGGGATATTTTGTAATTTGGTAGTAGAATTCAATGAGTTTTACCTGGAGTAGATTGATCCAAAAGGGATAATATGAATGGTTAATAGATTTAAATATGTGACTTAACTGGTTGTTATGTATTTATATTTTGGAAAATCATTTGTAGAATCATGTATAGTTTTCCAAGAGTTAATGGTACCTTAAGATATGAATCATGAGTGACTTCATTAGAGGTGGTTTCGATGTCCCATTGGTCACCCTTAGTGTGGAAAAAGTGTAAATTTAGGCCATAATTTCATTCTCATAAGGTATCCAAGTACTTTTTTTGGTTGAACGGAATGTTTTAGGAAGATGTTAGTTCATTATGTGATTTTCCATGTGACCTTGATAGTGGTTAATGCAGGAACAGATGTTGATTTTATGAGAATAGGAAATGTGTGAGAAAATCATGGACGATAACTTATGGTATTCAAGTGAGACCCATGGTTGGTTGTGGTCACACGATTGGGATTTATTTTACAAATGGTTGGTTTGTTGGATGGGAATTTTGAGAATGCCTCGAGTCCAATGAGGATGACAGACTAGAAGGCACGATCTGATGATTGAGTGGGTGAGAGGAAGAGCTTTAATAAGGTATGAATTATGTTATCTAGAGTTAGGATAAGTGTGTGAATTCATGAAAGTGAGAATCCTTAAGATATTTAAGGAGGTTTAGAGATGGGATCCTTTTTGTAAATACATGATGCCATTGGAATGAATTAATTGGGTGATCAGTATAAATACCTTCTTTATTTTTATATAATCTACGTGGAAAGGGAGAGTTTTGTGGATGATATTTTT
Organism: Viscum album; assembly: GCA_963277665.1. Classification (NCBI taxonomy): domain Eukaryota; kingdom Viridiplantae; phylum Streptophyta; class Magnoliopsida; order Santalales; family Viscaceae; genus Viscum; species Viscum album. The sequence continues at coordinate 1,853,137,696 of OY728156.1, forward strand.
TTTCTGGATTGGTGTGGGGGTCAAATTTTTTTCTTGTAGATCAATGGGTTCATTCCAAAATGACATTAGTGGGGTAATGTATGTGAGGAGAATGGTAATGTCAGGTCATGACTACATGATTATGGGTCACGAAGTGGTAGTGTGTTTTTTTCTGGATGTACCATTCATGTTTTGTTGTTTGAGTATAGATTATATGGTGGAGGGAAGGGACTTCTGAGACTTGCTTCATGTCAGGGTTCCACCTTAGTGGAGGGTGACATCAGTGACAAATTTTTTATTGGTGGTGTTCATCGACGAATTATTAGAGTAGTTTTTTCTAGTGATCTTAATTCCTCATATCTTCCCATTATCCTGGGTGTACTGACATGGATATAGATTTATTCAGAGTGACATGAATGTGTTTCTGTTGGATATGAGAAACCATATTTTTTATGAACATGGTGTGGATAATGTGGAGACTTGTGGTGGGGATAAAACAATTGAATGGTTATGAAATAGGTCCTCAGTGTGGGATGAATATCAATAAATACCATGTGTTTTATTCTATAGAGATGAAAATTTGTTGCTTATGATTTTGGATTTTTTGTTCCAAGAAAATCTGCCCAACCTCTTCCATGTTTTAGGATCATCTTTTGATCTACGCGTGGGCCTCTATTGTTGAATTTTCATAAAGAATTTTCTGAGAACAATACACCCAAGGTTGGAACTAGAATTTTATTCATGGATGAATGGATATAACCATAGAGTGGATGTGGTGGAATTAGGGTTCAAATGAGAACCACCTAAGGGAATGTTTAAATTCCTTGGGGAATGCTAGGTGGGCCTCAGTTTTAGGAGTAGATCGATCTAGGGGATGGCCTCAAACTCAAGATATTTTTTGAGGTGATATGTGTGTTTACATTGAACACACGTTGGTGAGTACTCTTGAGATTGAAAATGGTTCGTGGGGAAACATATTTTATGGAGGTGAGATTTACTTCATTTCATCTATATATTCCAGTTGCATCATTAAAATTAGTAAAATATTCCATATGTGATATGGATTCATTTCCAGGTAGAGGGGAGACATGAAACAAATTTAATTTTGAGTGTGAATGGAGTGAGTCAAACTGAATAAACCGAACCATTTGCATAAAAGGTAAAGGATGTGTTAGTCTGTAAGACACATACAATTAGTGTTGTGTTAATAACTACCCTATGGTAATCATAATCGGTTTTGAGGAAGAACCAATTTTTCTTTCCTTGAGATATCGATATAGGATGTGTTTTCCATCCTAGTAGTTTTGATGGAATGGCTGAATACTAGTGTTAGGTGGAGTTCTCGTGGATTTTTTGGTTTTGTGGGTTGGGACATGCATCGGGTAAGTTATAATCCTTGAGATGGAATCTTGTTGGTATCTTTTCAATGGTAAATGTTTTTAACACTATGAAAATTGGTGGTTTAGAGATTAACTATATGGTGGGGATTATAATGGTCACGAAGTGAAAGGTTGATGAATTTACAGGAATTATGGGTTTGATAAGAACATATGATAATTTTGGTGGTGTTTTAGTTTGGGTAATAATATTCATCTTGGGTTTTGACTGGTTGAGTACAGTGAGATGAATGTTATGCTTGGGTTTGGCATTTAAGATGTTTGTAAATGGACGAGGGCCATTGGTTCTCAGGTTGAGAACCAGATTTTATTATTGTATGTTGTTGGAAAATGCATGTTCCCTTGGGTGATTCTAGGATTGAGTCACTGTTGGGGCAGTGAAGAATATGGGGAGATGGATCCATGATATTTGGTCCATGACTTGGGGAGATGGTCAAACCGAGGGCAGGCTGATTGGCTCTCCTAGAGTAATGTAGTGCCTTATTATTGTACATTTCTTTGTGGTAATGTGTATTTTTTGGACCAGCCTATTATGATTGATGATGGTAATAATGAGATGGAGGTAGTTTCATCCTTGAAGAGGATTGACTCAAATTGGCGGAGTAAATTTTATAAAGTTTCTTCAGGGTATGATTGTTTCCTTTTCATGCGTGTGGTGTGGTCGTGGTTGTGTCCTATAAAATTCATAGGATAAAAATTGGATATGAAGGATCCATGAAATCACTATTATCCGTGGTGGCTTTGTATGGTTTGGAAGTACTTCTTGAGGACAACCTGACATAAGGTGTAGAGGTTGTAAGATCCCAAACTTTCATAAATGTACATCATTATTTAATGATGGTTTAAAAACAATTGTATTGGATAATTAGGGGTTATCAGGTGTATGAAAAGTTTTTGGGGGTGTCCTAGGGGGTTCATGACATGAAATGAGGATAAAGAGGCCAAACTGTGTGATTCTCATGGTTGGAGCACAGTTAGTAAAATCCATAGGCCTAGAAAAGGATGTCATGCGACTTAGGATCCTTTTGGATACTGGGTAGTGCATGGTTACTACATGGGAATCCAAACAATCTAGGTTATTCTTAGAAACCATGTGGCTTGTTACCTCTTGGACAGAGGGAGCCATAAGGTTGGTGCATAGTTTTTCTAATCGTGCTGTTAAACCAAGAATCCTTTAAAATGTTCGCAATATCAGTTTTTTACTTTTTTTACATTAAATATTATAACCTAATTTTCTTAAAAATTTATCTTCAAAATGGATGGGTTTGGAACCAAACCCTTAAAGACTTCCAATATATGATTATACTTCGATTCATTGGCTTTTTAAGTGCATTTGGGTGCGAATCAATGATCTATGTGATTCTAACACTCCTATTGGTTTGGTTTCTAGATTAGGGATTCTATAATCTCTCCCATTATTCCAAATCCCAAAAACATTAAGTTTTAAAGTAGATTCTATGTTTGGGAAGTAATTCAATTTTGATTTCAAAACACTTTTGAAGGTTAATCATGAGTTAGTCAACAAACATGAGGTAAGATTTATTAAATGTTTTTATCATAGTCAGGTTGTTATATATAAGTGCATATAGATGTTAAAATATATTTACATTATATGTTTTTATGATTTTGATTAGTTATATTTATTTTATCCTTGTATTGAGGTGATAAACCCTTCACAGACCATGTTGGGTCTGTTGGTGAGTGTCACAAAACCTTGGGCTACCCATGGGGAAAGACAGACCCTTGTTAATGGTGAATAAAGTTGGTAAACATTGGGATAGGGGAATTATGAGAGATAATGGGTAGTAAAAGTCTAACTAGATATGTGGGTTGGGTTAATTTTTTAATGGAAAATAATATAAGTTGGATTTTTTAAATTCCCCACAGGTATTCAAATGGTTTTAATGGTGTGTTTTGGGGATTTGACCCAAGTGTAGATTTAATGAAGGGAAATGATATTTCCAAGTGAGTAACCTTTTGAAAAGAGGTTTTTACCACAAGGTGATTAAAAAGGGTATTTTTATAGATATATCAAATTATGTATGAATTGATTGGAATGTAAGGTTTTTTTAAAATGATTTATTTTTTTTTTGGTTGGTTTAAATGGAAATAAAATCCTTGTGTAATGTTTTAGTTTTCATAAAGGAAAAATCTGGTTTTAAAATGTGGATTTATAATGACATAAAATAAGTATTTTGAATTGTTTTTTAAATCATTATTTTTTTATTTCTCCATTGGGAAAATATGTATTGAATTAATCTATGGAATAGTGAGATAAGTCCTATTTTTATTATGTTGACATGTTAGAATGGTTATGGAATGACCTAAATAATGAAAAATTATATGAGATTCCATAGTATAAGGGGGTGTTAGGAATAATGATATATGTGTTCAATAGATATGGTGTGTGTTGGTAAATTCGAATTGGTTAGTAAATGACATTAATGATAATTTTGTTATATTGAAGACATGGAAAAAGGGAGTTATGGGTATAAAGAACGTGGTTTATGAATTATATAATTAAAATGGAAAATTTTGTAATGCATTAAATAATGAAGATGAGTTATGTATTGAATGAGATATAAAATGTGAACGTTAGGTGTATTGTTTGAGAATGGTTTATAGTATGGTATATGTGGTAAATGGTTCAATGAAGAATGTTCACAAGGCTTGGTAGTTTTGGGGAACTATACATGAGGATCCACGACCATGTTTCGGGTTAGAGTGTGGCTGTGCACCCACTATAATTCACGAGATAAGAAAGGGGACTAAGGTTATATTCCTATAATTATTGTACTTGATGAGAATTCATGACAGAGGATGCATAGTAACTGTGGTGAATTTTTTCATGAAATGTTTACACATGGTGACATAGGTAATATGACTTATTCTCTTATTTATAGTAATTGTCCAAAATAATCCATACTGTAATTGATTTAAATTCAAATATTAATGGACATATGTTAAAATGGTTAATTAATAATTTTTAAAAATGAATCTCATTCCTTGATAATCCTTGGTTAAATAGGAAATTTTTATATTTTTAATCATGTTCTTTATTTCCAAGTTTGTCTACTGAACTTGTATTCTTTCATACACTATTTTAAAGGCTGGTTAGTTTTTTAGAAACCGTTACTGGCGTCCTACTGAGTTTTACTCACACCGTGCTCACCCGACCATGGAACATGGGAACTAGAGTATATGATACTTTTTTCTGATACGGGTTTAGGCTAATAACCTAGTGTTTGGTTGTGGATGAGATAATGGGTTGTAGAATGGGAGGAGATGATAGTGTTGGCCCTTGGTTATGTGTTCGTGGTACTTTTGTGATTTTGGTTTGTTATTGTATGACTTACTGACATATAGTGTATTCACCATGTTGTTAAAGCTTGGGATACCTAGTTAAATGTTGGAATTGTCACATGACATCCTTTAATTTATTTCTTATAGTCACTATATATGTTAATATAATTTATTCTATGGAATTACTCAGATAATCATGTATAGTCTCCCCAAAATTTCTCCATAGACCCATGCTGGAATCCATTAGCCTCTAGCATAACGAGATGTGTGTATGAGGTCATGTAATAACCCAAATCAAGGCACTAGATAGTGGACATCGGATTAGGGATGTTACCCATGTAATTCAATAGTGGATAAGGTTTCCTCATCTCCCCATAGAGGATCAATTTTCCCCATCTTCCCAGAGTGTATCAGAGACAAATAAAGGTCCCACCTGTCACATAATAAAATCATATACACATGTTCTATAAGAGAATAAAAAACCATCATATCAAGTCCCATAAAAATTGATGGATTTCATAAAAATAATATTATAACCTATTAAATGAAATGTTTATCAAAATCACCTCATTGTATAATTAGGTATGGAAAACATATAGGTATCATAATCATTTCATCAAATAAGGAACCATTAAATGAAGAGGGGGTCAAAAGCATATGACCTGTGGATAAGAAATGGGTTTCAAAAAAATAAGTCCATAAACCATTAATGAAATTATATGAAGGTTATTCTTATATAATATCCACAGTAAATTATATACTATAACAAAGTATGTCATCTATGATGGAGAGGGATTTTGAAGTATCACATGAAACAATTCATTATAAATCTATCCTTTCATCAAAAATCCTTTTTATAGAACCATTTTTTTATGAAAAGAATAAAGCAAGGATTCATATAAAAATAAGGAATTAGTGATAAAAGAGTTTGAAGGAAGGAAGATCATATTGATCTTTGTATATGATAGAAATCACCTCACAAGGAATGCTGGAATGATAAGTTCAAGGGTCACTAGAGGCTCCCATGTTTTAATGGAAATCAAAAAGTCGGTTGGCTTCATGATAGACATGTATAATAATATAACGCATTTCAGAAAGTGTGTTAGGGAACTTAATCCAATTATATGTAAGGTTCCATGAAAGGTGAATCTGACCCATTCTAAATGTGTGGAAAATGGTGAAGGATTCATTATCAAAAAAATACTTTCTTCCAATTCATTTTATGAAATAATTCCACTGATTTGAGGAGAGCCATCATTTCTGCTTCAAGAGAGGTGGAATCTCCATAGAAACCATGAATAATTTCAAGGAAGTCACCATTATGATTACTAAAGACAATCTCATATCCAGCGGGTCTTGGGTTTCCTCTCGAGGATCCATCTGAGTTACATTTAATATAGCCTACAAAAGGAAGTTACCATAAGACTTCCATGGTACCAAGAGGCTGAGGATAATTACCATGCAGGTGTAGTTTTTTCAAAATATTGAATTCTATAACTGAGAAATGACTTTTTTATCATGTAAAAAATTTTCCATTTGAGTTGCAAACAAAATTTAAGATACGGACGCACTATAGTTGAAGGAAGCATTCATATGCTGGTCCTTATATCTAATCATCCAAATAAAGTGAATTACTTCAGTGCATACAACAAAGAAGAGTATATAAACCTGGTTTGATAATTGAACAACAAACAGTTGAAGCATGAAGTCCCCAATGCTAATTCCATGCGGAGGCTGGATATGGAACCTGTTAAAGATCGATTTACAATGGGGTTGTGTGGTCTTGTAGGACTTGAAAAAATGATTTAAATCGTTATGATTCTGATTTCATAAATCAAACTAAGATTAGAGGGATTTCCCAACTCATTGTAGGTTATTATCCACTGGATTTTTGTTGATATAGAGGTTCTAGAGATGTGTAATCCTAGATGGTGGAAGCCATTTTCCTGATGAAATGAAATTTTTTAAACATAAATTAGTTTTAATACAATTTTCATTTAAAATATCATTTAAAACATAAAAAAGGATTCTTTGAAATATTTTGAGAAACATTTTCATTGAAAAATCATTGAACACCTACAAAAACATGCTTCATATAATTTTTTGAACCATTTTAATTAAATATTTATTTGAAAAATTATAAATAATTGTTGAAATCATTGAAATAATCTTCTCTAAAAATAACCATTATAAAACAAACAAATGGATTCTGTAAAATCATATATATAACTTCATAAACAATAGATATTTCTAAAAATATTTTTCTTTGAAAAAGACATTAAATTAAATACATTTCAAGAATATTATGAATTTTTTTGAAAAATAATCCCTGTAAACTTACGAAGGTGTCATCATGTAAATAATCCTCATAATAGTGGGTAAGTCTATACACGCCTAACATTCCACTTTCACCATAAAAGTTTAGAAATTTTCATTGATAGTAAACCCACAAAAATATTCCTTTTAAAATAGTTTTTTTAAAAGGGTAAAAATTTTAAAATAATTCTTTTAAAAATCATAGGAAAATTTTGCAAAAACTTATTTTAGAATATAGGGTTTTGAAAGAACATATATTTCTTACTTAAAAAATTTATAATGCCATATTTTTATAAAATAATTTTTAATTATTATAAGTACCAATTTGGAACTGGTTAAAATACGTGAAAATATCAGGGATATATATAGGGGGAAATCATTCATGAGTTTTCTTTAAGATATAGATTATAATATTTCATCAAAGGAAGCATAATCACAAAAAACATGATAAACGATCGGGTCGTAGCAATAAATGATCACCACTTTTTTATCTTTGAATCATAATAACCATGAATGAATAAATTTATAGGAATATTAAAATATAATTAAAGTAATGTTTTCCCTAATATAACATGTAAAATTTTAGTATATACACACTAAATAAAAATATAGTTTCATAACATGATATGTATCTCAAGGCAAGAAAATTGAGACAAAATTAATGTACATATTTGGTAAATTTTGAACAATAATCTACATGAATTAAATATAAAAAATTTTATATGTGAATACCCATAAAAATATATAAAATTATGATATGATATAGTAATATTAAGTATATTCACCACACAAAATAAATTAATGGCGAACCTAACATGTATCTTACAGTTATAAATAACAAGCTGAAAACCCCTTACCCTGAGAATGATAAGAATCATGTGTCATTATAATCATAAATAATAATCACAATTTATTTATTTATTTTATTTAGAAAAAATTTCATGTTTATTGTTACTTTTTCTTTACTTATTAAATTTTTTTATACAACTAATTAAAAAATTATGTTTATGTCGTGTGTTTTGAACATATTAGGTTCAAGAGTTAAAATGAAGTTGGTAGGTCGATTATGGAAAAAGGGGTTATTATATAAACATATTGAAAATAATAAATAAATAAATTATTATAATATATAAATATACATAAATTATACATATAAAAATAAATATGGAATATTGTTATGAAAAATGAACCAACAATACAATCACAGAGGTTGTAGGATGTACATACGCATGAGTAACGTTCCAATTATTCAATGATTGTTATGTAAAAAAGTTAAGAATCATTATCACTTTTTATAATAATAATTATATCATAATTATCATGTGTATTAATTGTATATACTTATATATAAATTTCATGTGATGAAAAATGAATCACATCACCTCGAGGATGCGGTAGTCCACATGTCCATGAATGATATTATCATCTTTTTAGTGTGTTAAAATGGTAATATATAAAATGATATATGATATTTCCATGAGTTGAATTACATGATAAATAAAATATATATTTCATTTATGTAACATGTGTTAATTAAGACAATCCATTATATGATCTATGTAGAGTGTGAAGGAATCGCATTTCTATGAGGTGGAGGTAGTGCACACTTCCACAAATGATGTGATCATACTTACAATAAGTGTTAATCTTGAAGTTATGTGTTATAAGAAAATTATATAAGTATTAATAGGACATAAATATCATATATACCATATAAAACAATGTTTTATGAAGATTACCAACCATGATAGGTGTTATTGGAAAAACAAGCAACATTGTTTTGTTAGGACGTAGTTCTTCATACACACAAATTGTATGTTCATTACCCATGCTGTGTGTGTAAGTGTAGGTTGAACCATTATAATAACAAAATATCTATATAATTAGGATAATGAGGTTATTATTTAAACTTTGAATAATAATATTTAAGAGTGTGTAGATTGAAAATAATTTAAAAGAGGTTGATGAAAGTTGTTACCTATTCTTTGGGTAACTCCATTTAGTTTGCAAAAAAGATTTATTTGATGGAATTATACAAATATGACTAGTATAATACTAATTAAGGGGTTTTTAATATTTTTAAATAAATTTTTAGTGAGAAAAAGGGATTGAGAGGTTTGGTTCAGTGGTAGGGTGAGTTCTTTTTTATAATAGAGGAGGAGTGGTATTCTTGTAATTTTTTAAAAAAGAATTCCACCAACGTCTTTTCTATAGTATGTGGATCCAATAATGATTAAAATTATATAAATAGGAGGATATGGTAATAATATGGCTATAAAATGGATTTTTTGAAAAATTTAGGGTTATATGGCCCTTAATTGTAGGGTTTACTCTCCAAATATGCTAATTTTCCCTTCAATCATTGTATTTAATTTCATTTATTTTCACTGTTATTTTGTGTCAAAAACTGTCATGATAATATTATATAATATAAATAATTATGATGTCAAATATGTATTCAATTTTTCAAAATTCCTATAACCAAAGTTGAAGAAATTAATTTAAATTAAATCCTATAGACGAGACGACAAAGTATGTTTTTAAAGTAAAAATTGTTCAAAATTTTTTAAGTTTTTATATCCAATTTGAATGGTAAACTAATTATAGTGACCTAAAATTTATTTATTGATGTATTATTGATATTATTAAACATTAAAACTCCCAAAAAATTATCCTTATAAATAAATTAAACAAAATATAATTCTTCAATTAAAATTCAGTAGTACTCACTATTCATCAAAAAATGATACTTTAGATAAAATACCCAAAATTAAAACTAATTTAATGTTTATATTCCAATATCAATTTTGAAGATCAATTTTTATAGTAAAAATTTTAAAAGTTTCAAAAATCATATTTATAATTGGTATGCCATTAAAATGCTGAAAAGTTACCTTTTAGAAGAATAAAATATTTAATTCATAAAATTTGAATTATTATTTATTTATACATATCAAATCAACTAAATGAGTATCAAAAATATTTATTAAAATTTTAATGTACAATTTTTATCTAAAAAATTAATCAATATTATTTTATTTTATTGAGATAAAAGTGGATTTTACCCAAAAAAATAGTATTCTTGGTAAAGTTATTTCTTTATTTTAAAATAGTTCATTTGTTCATGTCTACAAATTGATAATGAAAATTTAAATTTGATAATAATGTGTAAATAATATTTTACCGTTTATATAATTTTATTTGTAACTTCCACTCCCACGGTTAGTTGGTATCTATAATATTATATTAAAATTAATATTAATATTATATTTTAGTTCATTAAAAACACGACCCTACGTGTAATGACATTTGTGAATGGGACACAGAATTGTGTGTTAAACAAGACAAAACTAGTGTTTCATGTACCAAAAGATAATCTATGACATGTGTGTAGTGCACTAAGTCCAAATATATTTGATTAAAAACAATATTCAATGTTATGGGAAATGAAAATATCAAATAGTATATATTAATTAAAAAAGTATATTTCACAAAATCTTTTGGTGTTACATTCTAACCCCATTAAAAATTAATTTTTACCTTGAAATTATTCTGGTTTATTAATGGTTTATTAATTTAATGTTCCTTTAATATAAACCGAAATCATAAAAATTAACAACAAAACATCCTTTAGAAAACGAAATTTAGAATTATAATGATTACCTAATGTATCTCACAATATGGTTTCCACATAGGAGAGGATAGTTTTAAAGTGTAAACATGGACATGGATGATATATTTGACCATAATCTTTTAATGGAGAGTGATATGGATAATATCTTAGAGAATTTTAATAATAACATATTAAAAAATTTCTAATGATAGAAGGGATCATTTGATTCACCAAAAAATGAAGATACTAGGATACACATTTTGGTTTCTAGATCCATTCCATGGAGTTAGAAAATTTACATGAGAAAAGATACTTACATGATTCAGTACAATCTCACCCTTTATTGTGCCTTGATCAATTTCCACTTCATCTATTTCTCTTTAAAGAAAGGTGAATTTTTCATTCATAATTCACTAAAAAATCCCAATATCAATGATAATCCATCCCATATTTCCTAAGTTACCATTAGAACAAATTTATTATAATAGGTTATCGAATATGCATAAATCCTCATGTGGTGAGATAATTTATTAATCTCATAATCACCATCCAAATATTAACATAATCATTTCATAAATGGTTTACCTTATAACCCTTCCAAAAGAATAAAATCCAAAACATTAGAAATAATGTCACAAATCAACTAGAAATTGATCCCCCATATATCATAATGTATCTAATTTTTGTTTCATTCAAAACATGTGAATACCCTTATAGTATATTTTCATAAATCATGGTAATAACATTAATTTCCATAAATCCTTTTGAAAAACATACACTATTCGTTATTTAAAGTATTTTTAAATGTATTCCTTATATCTAAGGAGTTGTAAACTTCATCGATGATGACATAGACTACTTTTTCAACAAATCAATAATCAGTTCTAGGTTAATCAGTGCTGTCAAAATTTCATTATCCATATCAATTATCATTTTATTCCAGATATACCCATTTTTATCATCACAAGGGACACATTAAGAGTTACTTTCCCTTAAAAAAATATCACATTTCCATTTAATCCCTTTTCTAGTTCATCAACACCATTAAATATATTTTTTAAACATCCATTATAGAAAATATATACTTCATGATTAATTTGACATTATTATTGAATTAATATACATATTAACCTCATTCATCCTTTCTTATTCTTAAATCATTACTCAATATTCATCGTATTTTCCCTTAATACCTCATTCCTAGATTATTAAATATGAATCATCTATTAAAGTCCCTCAATACCAATCTAATCATTCTTCTTTTTTTTATAGTAAATAAAGCTTGAAGAATATCCCAAACTTTTCACATGTCATTTTTGGACACTTTATCATTAGTAGTATAACATATACTCAAAGACATTCTTGATTTACATAATGATAATTAGACATAAAAGATCAGTTTTCATCAATTGCATACCATCCACATCAGAACCATTCATTATTAACTCTGTTCCTTCAAGTTCCCTATATTTAATTAAACTATAAAGCATATGTGGATATTCACTTATCATAGAAAAAACCCCTTACTAATGATAATTATTTATAGGATATCAAAATAATGAGACCAATATCTTTAATCTATGAAACCATAGGTTTATCCTGTGTTTTCAATATTCATTTTGTATTATAATATGTTATGAGGGATCATAAAGTGTTTCCAAATTTCCAAATCATATTCCTCAAGAGTGTCTGACCAGTTGTGCAATAAGGCCTGTTGTCATGCACCGGTTCACGATTGAGTCCAGCTAAATATAGTTCGTTTGAGTTTTCTACCCATATATAAATATATGCTAGATCAACATCCACCAATAGTATATAGAAAAGAATTTTTTTCTATTAAAACACTTTTTTTATCCTTTATAAAAAAATCTAGGGCATTTCATATACAGTAACTCATCTTTAGGCTTATCCCTAGATACATCCCTAGAAATATAATTAGAAATATTCCTAGGGATGTATCTAATTTTTTATCATCCTTGTTTCCAAAGGTTGACTGAACCTTCAATAATATACCAAGTATGATAAAACAAGTTTTACTTCAATATAGATTACATAATTTTCATAGAATAACTAATAAATTACCCAACAGACACCCACAACACTTATTCGTTTAGTTATTTTAGAAATATTGAAACAGAAATTTTGGTATGTGAGTGAACTACATTATTTCCTTATAGGTTTTCCAAGACTATAAACCCTCTTAGACATATCATATATGAAATATATCATCATAACACGGGGAATAAAGCAATAGAAGGGCTGATCTTAGATTCTTAGTAAGGGTAAAAAATGGATACATGTAAGCAAAATTTTCATCATAAAGGTATTAGAAACTGGTCAAAACATTATAAGATCATTAACATAATTTCAAAGATCATAATAATGAATCCTGTAGTAAATATTAAAATTTATAAGGTAGGAATAATAATGGAATAATATGATAATCCATTAATGAATAAAATTCAAAAAAAGAAATATAATTATTTCATACACATAAATATGTAGTATCATTCCCTCTAAGTCAAGACACAATGCTAGAACATATCATTGAACATCAAGGGGACTACACCTATAGGTTAGTAATCACTAAAATCCACAGTCATATTCCCTTATTTATAAGGGATGGGGATTCCCCAACCTCCCATTTTGGTTCGTGTTTCCCTATATTCCAATAGTGGATCAGGTTTCCACATCTTCCTATAGTGGTTCGGGTTTCCAAATCTTCCCTTGCAGATTTGGTTTCCCTATATTTCCATAGTGTATCGCGTTTCCCCACCTCCCATGGGGGATAAATCCCATAAACATGATTCCCATAATTATATCTTGTGATATAAATATTTACCCAATGAATTAGAGGATGATATAGGTCCCACACATCACATAATAAAATCATATGTATATGTGCCACAAGATAATTAAATATTCATCATATCATGAACCATTATGAGAGTTGGGTTTTATAAAAATATTATCACTACCCATGAAATGATAAGGGTATCATAATTTTTTTTTCATATCATTACCTATGGAAAATATATTGTTCTCATAATCATTTCATCAAATAATATTCTACAAAACAAAACAAGTTTAAAATGAATATAACTTGTGGAAGAGAAATAGGTGACATTAACATCATTCTATAAAACATTCAATAAAGTATATGAAGATTATTATTGGATCATATCCCAATTAATGAATAAAATATAAGAAATTATGGCATCGTATATAGAGATGTATTTTGAAAGATCACATGAAACATTTCTTATGGAAAATGTGCTTTAATTGAAAAAACTAATTATCAAACCATTTAAAAATACATTTCATATAAAAATGTATTTAAAATTTCATTTAAAACAATTCTTGAGTAAATATTTTTATTAAAACATAAATAAATTTTAAGACCATATTCATTTAACACAACATTGAAAACCTATAAATTAATATTGAAAATATTTTGAATTTTTTTTTATTTTAATACGAATTGAAAATAAAAAAAGAAGACATGATATAATTATACAAAATAAATTCCTATAAAATGGATTTGAAAACATAAAATGATACCTCAAAATAATTGTAATCATTTTAATTAAAAATAACCTTTTGAAAACATGTAAATTGAGATTTAAAAAACATTTAAAAAAATTATTTAAAATAATATATTTTTTAAAATAGTTTTATTTAAAAAACATTAATTTAAAATAAAATTCTGGAATTATTGAAAACATATTCATTAAAAATAATCATGTAAACTTATAATTTAAGCTTCCTAGAAATTATGGTCATGAGGGTGGGTTAGTTTGTACATTCTAAATATTTCTTTTCCACTATAAAAATATAAAAATGTTCCCCGATCAGAAATCAAGAAGATTATTAGTTTTAAAACCCTCTTTTAAAAAGAAAAAACAAGTTGTAAAATTTTCATTAAACATTATATTAAATCATGTTTGAAAATATATTTTTTAGAAAACATGGTTTTTAATGATCGTAGATGTCTAACTGAAAGGAGAAGTAATGTTGGATTTTAATAAATTTTTTAATGAATTGAATTAATCACCAAAGAGTGGAAATTGTTACTAATACATGAATATGACATGGATATATAGGGGATAATAAATTTCATGTGGGTTATTTAAATATATATAATTATATTTCATCAATGGAAGCATTATCATAAAAAATACTTATAAACAATGAGATCGTAGAAATAATATTTTAAGATTTTTGTAACATTGAATCATAATCCCTATAAAATAATAAAATTACATGAAGACTAAAATAACATTAAAGTAAATAGATTCATTATATATCATTTCAAATGGCTGTATATAAACCCCATAGAAACACACCAGTGCATAACATGGGGTATATATCGAAGAATGAAATTTGTGAAAAAATTACATTACCTATTCAGAAACATTTTCAGAATAAATCCCATGAAATAAAGATCATAAAATGGATATGTAAAGAAATATAAAATTAATTATATTTATCATATAATACATTCATGGGATTTATATACTTACAGAAAAGAAATGAGGGGTGAACATGGCATATATATCAGTGATATAGTAAGTTAGGTGAGAATAACCATTTCATTGAGTCTAATATGTCACATGTGTATTTTTTATCCTGAATAATAAAATTATATAATTATTTACATTATTCAGATACATTTAAGTTTTTATTAATACTTTTACTTTACTTATTACAATGTTGTATACAATTACTAAACAATTTTTTATTTATAGTGTTTGGACCATATTTGTTTCTGGAGTTAAAACGAATTTGGCAGGTCGACTATGGTAAAAGGGATCATTATATAAAAATATATAGAATATTAATCATGGAATAATTATAATATTTATAAAAAAATAATACTTTTAAAACTATTCATGTAATATAGTTTTGAAAAATGAACTAATCTTACATTTATGGAAATAATAGGTTGTACGCACACATGAGTAATGTTCCCATTTTCAATGAAAATTATGGAAGGAATATTTGAAAAATTATATTATTACATAATGATAGTTATATAATAAATACCATTTAATTTAATCATATATTATTATATAATATACTCTTATGATGTAAAAGGGATCACAACGCATTGAAGAGACATTAGTCTACATGTCCACAAATGACGTTATCATATTTTGTGTGTGTGAAAAGGGTAATAATGAAAATGGGGTATTATAATTCTAGGATGGTAATGATGTCTTGAATATAATATTTACTTTATTTATGTCACATATATCTATTAAATCTATGATATATATGTTCCATGTAAGGAGGGAACAAATTACATCATTTTGAGGATGTGGTAATGCACACATCCACTAACAATGCTATCGTATTCACAAAAAATAGAAAGAATGAAGGTATGTGTTATATAGAAATTAGATACGAATTATTAATAAATAAATATGATAAATATCATATAATTTTATTATCCATCATAATTTTCAACCATGAGATGTTGTAAATAAGAATTTAAACAACATCGTTCAGTGATGCAGTAGTCCGCAGTAAACAAGAATGTAAAGTTCAGTAACCATTAGATGGAATTATGTATAAGTGTAGGAAAAAAACTCTAATAACAATATATTTTAATATTAAATATAATATGATATTATTTGGTAAAGGATTAAGAGTATTTTATGAGGTAGATAATTAATGTAAAATAAAATAGCTTAAGGAAGGATGTTACTTTGTCATTGGGTAAATCCTTCTGGTGTGTACCAAAGGGCTTCCCTTCATTGGTTTATGACCATAGTTATGATTCTAGGATGAGGGGGTGTATGATGGTGGATTATTTGAGCAGTTTTGGTCCGAAAATATTTCTTGAGTGGTGTGAATAGGTGAAACGGATGAGTGAATTTTTATATTAGAGGAGGAGTGTGATTCTTGTATATTTTTTAAAAGGGAATTCCACCCATGTTTTTATTTTAAAATAGTATCCAATAATGAAAAAAATTATATCCATTTTAGTATAGGTATAAATATGGAAATCCAATGGATTTTTGATAATTTACAAAATCATTGTATCCCTTATGTTTATGGTTTATTCCCTTATTATTATAATTTTCCTCTTAATAATTATATTTAATTTTAGTTTCAATCAACAATCATTTTTTGTAAAAGAAATTATAAATTATTCTATCTAAAAATATAAAATCCATTTATCTAATTTCTATTAATATAAGGGGCGTAAAATAATTTAAATTTAATCCCTTAGACATGTTGAAAAAGCAGTTTTTAACGTAAAAATATTCAATAATTTGGCCAGTTTTTATAACATATCGAAAATTAAAATTGATTACAGTGGAAAAATTTAAGTTAATTTATTTTTATTAGATCTAAGTAAACATTAAATCCAATCAAAACAATAATTTAACCTTATATATAATTTAGGCGAAAAATATGTTTTGAATTAAAATTTTGCATTACTCACTATTCATCAAAAAATGAATCCCTGCAGAAAAATGACAAATATTTTCCCTAATATAATTTTTTTTCCTATTTCAAAAACAATGTCTGTTTTTAAAATTTTTTTTGTAAAATTTCCAAAAAATTACTTAAAATGGTGTCTACATTAAAAGACAGAAACATTACTATTTAAAATAATACATCTTTTTATTAATAAAATTGGATTCATTCATTTAATATACCTATCAAATAAAATAATTGACTATCAAAAATAAATATTGAAAATATAATATATAAATATTATTTAAAACATTAATTAACAATTTTTGATTAATTTTATTCTTATAAAATTCTATTTTTACATAGATGAAAATTTGGCGTTGAAAAAAACATCATTTTTATGAATAGTTATTTCATTAAATTATACTGATTGATAACCAATGGATTAATTTTATAAACATATGTAAATAATATCTTCACTATTTAGTTAATATTATTAATAAATTCTATTCCAATATCTTGGTGGTAGCTATAAATTTTTTTGAATGATAATATTAAAAGTATATTGTAGTTCTATAAAATCTCGTACTTGCATGTAATGAAATTTATACAAGGGAATCAGCATTGGGCGCAATAAAAAAATACTGTTTAATGTACAGAAATATAATCTATTATTTCATCTCATTTAATAATTAAAATTTTACTTCTTATAATAATATATATTCAATGATGAGTGAAATGAAAAATATCAAAAAGATTAAAATAATTAAAAACAATACATGAAAAAAACCATAGGGTGTTACAACATCAATCATTTGGGGAAGATATACATTCTTATAGGACAATAATATCCATGATTTTGATGAAGTAACCAAATAATATTAATCTTTCTCTATTCACATTTATAGAATATGAGAGTGATTCATGATATGGAGTTTGGTTTCCTTATCTTGAAAATTCTTGTTGGATCTATACAGGGAAATAAAATCCATGCCAATTTTTTTTTTGAATTATTCTAAAGTATGAAAAGGATCTACATGCATTTAAACCCTCATATATGGATAGAGGAGGACTTATATTTTATAGATTCATTAATTCCTTCATTTTACTTTTTCACCCAAAATCCAAAAATCCATTCATTGAGATAGTGTTTGAATAATATTAAAAAAATTAATGATATGAAATATTGAATTGAACTATAATAAAAATTAATTTTTACTATGAATGAATGCATAACTTTTTTACATTTTCCCACTTTGTCATCGGGATCCACCTTCAATGTTGTGATGGAATATCCTCTCTCTTACTTCTTTATAGGTTGTTGGCATTGATTGTCTTCCACAACACCTGGGTTAGGGATGCGGTTCACATAGTGTCCTTAAATTTTGGAGATGAAACATTGGATAATAGAATGGTGTTTCACTAGATAATTCTTCTATTACATAACCTTGGTGTGTTTCCCTTATCGTAAATTGCTATCTAGGATCTCTTTGATTCCACGTATGAAGAATTTACTCATCCCCTTTATGAAATGTATTAGATACTTCATACAGAACTTTTTATATGTGGGATGTTTTAATTTCATTCCACCATTACATTTAACCATGAAAATATGATAATTAAACACATCTTTAAACTTATTATCCCAAGGAACACCTTGATATTTTTAAATCTCTATTCCATCATTGTGTGAAAATCAAACAATTTCCTTATAACTATCAATAATCTGTATTGTAATCTGTCTTCATAGAATTAGCTTAGATGAACTAAAAAATTGTTCAACATTAACTTCAGGTTAATGATAATTTATGTGAAATATAGTTAATTTATTTTCGATTTTTTCCTATTACACCCTAATAGATTTGTCTCTCCTTTTCTTGAGCCTAAAGAAGTCACTCTAAATCTATAATCAGTGAGTGTGACTAAAAAATTTATCAGAATTTGTTTTCATAATTAATAAAACTATCTCACTCTGATATCCTCATAGGGATTAATATTCTTAACCAACATCCACCATTACTCAACTTAACCTTCCATAAAATAAAAATATATTGTTTTATTCTATTTCTCATATAATTGAAGGAAGCATAAGAAATAATCAATTGAGTTGAATGATTTAAATGCAATTAAGGGATATTAAGATCCACTAAATGATACCTTCCTTTGATACAAAATAGTCTAAATTTAAAGATTCAATTTATTAGTGTTATTTTTGTGTTCCTACTGATTTATACTTTAGTTAAAAACATGTGTTAGTTGAGAAAGTATTTTCATAACTATTATGATTCCTCCTCTCATCAAGTTGGTCATATCACTAGGGAAGTCATCACAGAACCCCATACATTGGTTCTTGGATTAGTTCATCCTATTTCCATACATTGAATAGAATAAAAGGTCACTATAGGGATGATGATTTTAAATTATTAGAAAAATAAAATTGAAACTACCAAAATTAAAGAGATAAATCATCAATGATATATGTTAGATAACCAATGAATTTCTCAAATTCAATATATGTTATCAATGATATATTACCAAATGTTAAATATTATATGGAGAATTTTTTCCATTAGTAATGGTTTAAAATTATCATCTTATTTTTTCAAATAATGACCCCTAGGATTTTCAAACAAGGTGTGTGGAAAAGACTACTTTCATTAACTACTTCTTTATCATGTATACATAAATATGGAGTTTTTAGGGTTCTTACCCCAAGGCAGATTTATTCCAGAGCCACATCCACTTATAATATCAATAAATGGTCTGACATTATTGTAAACTACAAATTATATACATTAAAAAAATATTCAATTTTTTCTATGTTCAGTAGTATTCCTAAAGGTTTTTCGAGTGTTTCTTAATCATCATCGTTAATGTATCTAGACATTTATCTAATGTCAACTATGATAACCCACATTGTAGTGAACCATTTTTTCTTGATTTATTATATACATTTTCACTTAATAAACCGTTAATATCAAGATTCATAGTTTCCATGAGAGACTATAAACCTAACATAACATCCAAAAAATAGGATATATTGGATATTTTGAAAACATCCTTAACATGAACTTACAATCCATCGGTCCTCTTAAAATTAATTGGATAATATGGGGACGTACATAAGAAAGAGAATATCTATAAAACCTCATAATGTAATAAACATTGAATTTTTTATGGTAAATGAATACATGTTAGAGTTGAATCATACAATTATAAATATGAGGTGACAAAAAAATCATGAATAATTACATGAGATATAACATGATAGTATAAAGGCAATATGGGAATATTGAAACAATTTAAAATATTGGATCATAAACATATGTCACGGTTAAATACAATGAAATAATAACATATTTTTCATTGGACAACCTCCCAAGTAGTTTTTATTTAACTTCATGTCATTAAAACATCACCCAATTCATTGTAGTTCTATTTGGGTTCAGCCATCATAATCATATCATGAATATCCATTATTGTGTCACGAAAATCATATAACATTAGAATTTATTCAATATCTATTTTCCACATGATTTAGGTTTTTAGGTTACATAAATGGAATTATACAATAATATATATAATTAAATATATATATTTATACCCATAAGTTAAAATGGGTATAATAATTAACTTTCCAATCATTTGGAATGAAATATCACAGTGAAATGTTTCTGTCATATTGAGACTACATAAATACTCATAAGTAGAGTTAATGAGAGAGTAATTTCTCTCTAAAAAATTTGAAATCAAATTTATGGTATGATTAATTTGCTAAAAAATATCCAATCATTAGTAATTAGAAATTAAAAGGCATAAAAAAGAATGTGCTTAAATAAATTGGAGAAGTATAGGATCCATTTTATTTACAATGTGTTTCTAAATGCAAAGAAGGATCTTCTTTATTGATTGCGGAACTATGGGAGGTTACTGGAGAGGTAATACATGAGTAAATATTTTCTAAGAGGTATCTTTAATGAATATAAATTTCATAACGGGTGGGATTATACTAGAAAGGAAAGGGGAGTTCATTATTATATTCTGAAAACAAGAATTTGAATCTATACAATAAAGTAATCAAAACTATGGACATTCCCATGGTTTTTTAAAATAGACTCTACCAAAGAGGATTTTTTTACATATTTTAATTTTCCATACACGAAACTAATTAAAATATCACACTTTATTATGTGTATTTAAATTATGTTTGTAAAGAATTAATTTTTAAACCAAAATATATAGTATAGGTTTTGTACGAATAATAAAGGATTTTGAAAATTAATAGAATAACATAAAAAATAATTTAAAGGATGGAATATAAATGTGTTAATGGTTAAATTGTATGGAATATATTACATCCCTTCTAGGTCATTATGATTTTATAATACATATAGTATTTTTAGAACATATTTAATTCTTTCTTGAAAATTTGACGGTCTATGAAAATTTAATATTGTTTGATAATATTAAAATGTGGAATAAAAAATAATATTTAATTTATTAAAATTTATCACTAAATATGGGAATAAGTATTTTAAAAATCCAAAATCCCTATATATTGAAAAACTTGAGTTCTTTTACAATGATTTTTTACTAACTATAATAAAATTTATTTTTGACATTATAAAATTATATTATTATTTATAAATTTTATTTTATAAAATTTTTTATTAAAATATCACTCGGTTTAAAGAATACTGGATCATTGATATAGAATGTATCAATTGAAAATTTTATTACCCAAATATATAATTATATTCTTTTCCTATTGGAAAATAATTTTTATCAAACTCATTATTTAATCACATGTAATGTAAAATAAACAGGGAATAAAAATTAGCATTATTTCATAGAAACTAAAATATTAAAATTCATTATTTTTGGGTCATGATATATATACCATTATTACACCTCTGATTTTCTTCTAGACAAGGTCTGTGATAGTGATATTTTCTTGGGATTATTCAATGAACATTATTTTTGATATGATATCTATAATGCTGAAATTATTTTGTAAATAGTTTCGATCACACTTTAGTTGATGAATCTCATATTGTAATTGGTTAATTAGAAATCCAATCAATTTTATATCCCTTTAAAACCATGATCAATTGTCTTAATATGGAACAATTTACTTTTCAAGGCAATCACTTACTTTTTCTATCTCAATTGTATTATTTATAAACCATAATATATATAACTCATTATATCAATATTAAACAACAATATTGTTAGTGGTTATGATACTTAATGTTTTTTTAAATTTTAAAGGATATGATATTACCCAGAAAACTAAAATGCTCACCTATCTAAAATAACATCATTAAATATTAAGACAGTTAATTTAACCTCAATGGAAATTTTTTTACAAATGTTTTGGTCGTTGCAATCATCAATGTCCAACATCATATTATCTGATAAAATATTTCCCTTGAAATCCTTATATGGGTTTATAGAGAAATTATTTCTATGAACATAATCAAATATTTACTTTTTAAACTATTGTATAGATAGATGCCTTATCCTCTTTCTAAACTTCATTACAACATATTCATAAATAATGTCTTCCTATTTCACATTATTCAAGGATTTAAAATTATTACTTGAATATTATAATTATTTGTTTGATAGCATAGTATCATATACAATATAGAATAATTCTATTTGAAAAAGGGGTGATGTATCCCCTTTCTTAATAATTCCCATATACGTCACTAAAAAATCCATGAACATGTGATCTTGTTCAATCCCCATTTTGTTCATTACATCATGATAATTTTTAATCAATGCGTCAAATGGATTATATTCAATCCAAGGGTTCAAGTGTATTGATAAATAATATTACTTTAGAATCTTGTGTCATTTTGTTAACCTATTGTTAAGATTTTTCTATGAAAATATACGTTTTAGCCTGTTATGATATGTAAATATTCCACAACATTATATACAGAGATAATATCGTTATATCTTGTAAGAAAGGCTTGTGGACATACACTAATGATCATGGGTTTCATAGTTCTTGTAATGATCCATTAAAAACCCTTATTTCCAGGAAAAAACTTATTCAATCTTCATAAGGAAACAACTATGCTTTTTTTGAATCATATGTCTATATAAAAGCATGATTTATAGATAATAGTGTAAAAATTATTTAATTGAGCAGTAATCACATTAATTCATCAAAAAAATTATTTAAATTAATTTTTCCATATGAACATATCCCATTAAAAGTTTTTTAGTTAATTTATTATTATAATATACATTTTTCAAAATAAATATAACATTAAATCCTTCCAATCCAAGGAAAGAACACCCATCAATTTTGTTAATCATTACAGGACAACATTTGATTATATTTTTCATTGAGGATCATCTATGATATCTTCCACGGATGAAATATGGCCATGAAAAGAAAAACTCTAAAGATAAAATTATCACATCCAAGACATCACATGTAACCCTTTTCTTCTAAGAGTAAAATTAATGATTAGAAACTGATTATTTTGGACCACATATAATTTGTAGTTCAAAAATATAAAATCAAAAAATACCATAATAATGTTATAAATATATTCATTTTATTATCTATTATGGATATAAAAAATAAATAGTTTTTCTACAATACAAATGATAATAAATTAAACATGTTATTTCATTACCTTATACAAATATTTTCTTAAGAATATCATTCCCCAATACTAGTAGTAGATAATAACTAGAATAATGGTAAATCACTGAGAAACATTGATCACCTTGAAGTTGAAGAATAATTCATCAATTAAAAGTAGTGTACCGACCCAAACATTTATTAAGAAGAATTCATATTGATCTAATTAAATGTCGTATATTTAAAATGGTTATGAAAAACATATGCACTTCATTGGTTTTATGTTTCTGGATTTTAAAATACCATTATGATTTGTTAACGTTGTGAATATAACTATTGAACATAGATCACATGATTAGTATAAATATAAGGCTTTCACAAATCCTATTTACTCATAAAAAGAAAGTGATGACATCATACACTAGAATTTATCCATACGAAAATAAATTAATGGAGCTTGGGAAGGAGGTAGAATCATTGGGCATCACATTGGACCAATCCCAATCCAAGCTTTACAACATTAAGCTTGAACTGAATTGCCTATGGGAGAAGTGGATGTTAATAGATATTTCCACCAAACTGATTTTATCCAAGCCACCCCCTGAGTCTGACTCCATCGCACACCTTATGATTATATATTATGTGGGTTTTATAGGGGGTTTTTGATAAGACCCTAACACTATGATTATTTTTATTATTTTTGTATAAATATTATACATTAATTTTATTATTGTTACTTTGTAACTGATTTTAAAGAACAAATAGTATTTTAATTTAATATTTAAATTCAATTAAAAAATATATTTTGTTGAACTAATGTCTTTTTAATTAAATAATATTTTAATAAAATATTATTATTAATTTTAAATATAAATCATTGTATAATTTTTATGAATACAATTATAATTTTTACAAATGTTCAAATGATGGTTTTGTCAAAACAAATTAATTTTTGATAAATGTCGATTATTATTTTAAACATAAAAATTAAAATATTTGAAAAATTATTTAGGTTAAATGAATATTTTTTTTTGATTCAGGGCATCAAAAATATCTAATAGTGAATTTTTTATAATATCATGAGATAGTCGAATTTTTGGGTAAAAATTAAATATTGTTTAAATATATATTGCAATTTATGACATCATAATGACCTAATAGTGAGATAATAAAATATTATAAATGGTTTGTTATTCCAAAATATGTTTTATCTTTAAAATAATGAGATTTGAGATTTTTTTGATTAATGTTATGGTGGCTTAGTGGACCCTCCAAGAATGATAAAATATTTTTAATTTTTAAAATGATTTCCATGAGAGTGTGACTCACCTCTATATAATAAATCCTAATATTTTAATATGATAGGCCATTAGTCATATAAAACAATGTTTCCCACATCCCATTGTAAAAATACATTTTCCAAAATCATGGGTTTTTTTGTGGTTTTGAATATTTAGTTATATATATTCCCAAACCTATGTTTCTGAAATATTAAAGAATTCCCCTTTCTTCTCTTATATAAACCCACAAAAGATCCCACTAATATTCTCTAAAAACCCTTTTATGACGTCCTTAATCTTACCTCCTCCCTATAGAATCCTCCAAAGGTTTCGCAAGCTATCATGAATCCCCTCCCCATGATATTGAAGTCACACACTTCAAGTAAGGGATCCTCACTTTCCTTCCTTCCTTATTAATGTCATCTTTCCTTATATTGTTTCTCCCTTATATTTTAAAATAAAAATGTTGGGGAATTATTTCACACCTCCCCTTAACTTACCTAATTATTTTTTAATGATGATATATCCCTTTCTCTCTCATTAATACATCCCATGTACACCCATTACCATGCTAAAATTTAGTAAGGGATTTCTCTCTCATCCTCTAATTTGAAGAATTTATTTTATATTATGCATATAAATTCTATTACATGTGTTGATATATTATGTTACATGACTAATTAATGTCAATTTAATTTATAAATTATGAGAGACCCATTTCTCTCTCATCAAACCATTTTATGATTTCTATATGACGTGGTATTGCTGGTGAAGTAACACCAAAATTTCCCATGCCAAATCATCATGTAAGTGAATACCATACCAATTTCCCTATCAGGGTAATTGACCTTTATCCAAATGCGAATTTTTATTGAAGAGAAATATTAATGTATTCCACATCTCTTATTCAAGGAATAAATTAACATGTTAATGAATCCATGATGTATGGTCTATGTGTCATGCTATTCATTAAATGAAATGTTTAAGAAAGGTGTCCCCTAATAGTGCTCCATTGCATTAGGTAAAGAATAGTATCATGATACACCATGTGAAATAGGGGTTTAATAATGATAATTAAAATTCAATTATTATTTTAATTATGAAAATTAAAGTTAAATGAGGGTCTACTCATGATCATTGTGCAATGAGTAATGGATCATGCTAATCTCTTGTTAAATGTTATTTCCACATTCCCATGTTATAATAATAATTCTCTATCATGCCTTTATGTTCATGTTTCTCTTATTATACATTGATAATATTATTTCTAAACATGTATTATATTCATCATGTTTTCCCTTTTTTACTCCCTTACTATGCTTTATAGATCACCCTTTATATGTATGTTCTCAGGATATCCCATGCCATGGTATGTATGAAGGAATGTTCTGCTAATGTAAAATAAATCTTCAAAAAAGACGTTGTATTTTTTGTATTAATTTGTCCTATAATGATCATAATTTACCAATACACTAGACCTCTTTATCCATAATGTTTTATTAAGTGAATAATTATGTAATAAATCATGGTTAAGTGTGTAATAAATATAAGGGTTTTTATAGTTGATATAAGTGGATAGATTTAGTTATTATTGGGATTACGATTAGAAAACAATAGTTAAATCCTTTGGGATAAGATTAAGTATAAAAAAATTCCCCAAATTTTGGTTAGTATAGATTTAGTGGTTAATCATTAAAATACATCCCTAACTGGATAAGAATCAGTAAAGGTGGATCTGGAACATATGTACCTAGGGTTAAAACCCAAAAACACTGCTTTGCACAAGATGCTAATGAGAACTGGTGCATGAAAATGGGCCTTGTTGCACTCTTTATTCGAAACTTCAGTGGGGATATCCTTTGGTAAATTAATAATCTTAGTATGAAACATTTTTAGGGGAATAAAATAATTCCCCTAAAAATATATATTGGGATGTAAATCATGGATAACATAGATTGATGCTTACAAATTCCCAAGTTAATTAAATAAATGTAATTTATAAGTTATTAATTTTCTTTGATTCCCTTTTATGTGTTACCCTAATATTACTTTTATTACATCCAATGGTTAGTAATAATAGGACTCGAGCTAACGACTAAAGCAAAGATCTATGTGATGATGGTTCTAATGACATTCCCAATCCGATGGGAGTGTGAATCATAAAATAAGTCATGATACTCACTCAGTTAAGTCATGTTTTGAATAGAAACATGGGTCAAGAGGAATTTTCAACCCCCCCCCCCCCAAAGAATGAACAAGCTGTAATCGAGTTCTTCATGAGACAATTGCATCCTATATTCAATGGATCATCTGATCCCTAAATCCTCGAACAATGGATAAACTTTATTGAGAAGATCTTCTCTAGACTTCAATAATCTGAACAAGAGAATGTTCTTATCACTTCTTATCATAAGGAGGGTGAAGCTAATCAATGGTGGACATTGATAAAAAATTCAATGCCTGAGGAAGAGATCAAGGCATTGAAATGGAAGGATTTCTGAAAAAAAAATCGATAAATATTTTCAGCACACCCTCCGACATTAGATGGAAAGGGACTTCCTTTCCCTCAAGAAAAAGATGATGAGTTCATCGATGTGTACGAGGTAAAATTCACCCGGATTTCATGATAGGACTATGGATTTTTCATTACCCCCTGATTTCAAGGTTGACCACTTCTTTGGTGGGATAAAACACAGCCTACATAAAGTCTTAGAGATTTGTGACCACAATAGCTATGAATAAATTGTCATATGTTCCCTCAATGTCGAGATGGAGATTGTCGAATATTAGGTGTATCATAGAGATAAGAAGCTGAAAGATGATGTTAATTCTAGTGGTTTGATGGATAAATCCAATGGTTTTATGAAATTCCAGCATCCCAATATCCAAAGGTATAAAAAGAAGCACCACAAAAATTTCCTTAAGGCGGTGAGGAAATGATTTTGGTGTGGATGAGAAGTGCACCTATCCATTAACTATTGGCTAGAAAATGATGTTTTAGTGAATGTGGAGAGGAATGCTCCCTTCAAACTGCAATGCATTGTTCATTACTTCAACTGAAAATAACATGTTAACTTTCTAAACTAGTTTCATGAGGAATTTGTTTTCGGAAGCGACCAACAAACACTAAGTAATCAAGGATGAGCTTTTTCCATCACTATGTCTGAAATTTACCCCAATAATGAAGTGGTGCTAGGTACTCTAGTTATTCATTAATGAATAGTGAACTTACTTTTTTCTATATGTTCTATGCATTATTTTATATCCCGAATGTTTAGTAGAACAATCCAAACACCACCACAAATCATTGAATTATAGATGTCATTGAGAAAGAAAAATGGGTTAATCATTGCATCCCATGAATATAACTCCTCCCCTATAACAATTTTTTAATTGAACATCCTAGAAAACCATGTTAGAATACCTATGGTATAATTTGATTAAATTCATGGCATGAACTGGATTTCCCTATATTAATCCAACAAAAATATCCACGAGAGCGATGTCACTCTCCATATAGAGAATCGACCCCTGATTCTGTTCATGTTCAAGGACGAGGATGAATATTATTTAGCACCATCATCACAACCATGGATATTACTGACCTATGAGAACTCACGTCTTACTCAGATGATTAAGTCTAATGAAACATCTATCCTTGAAGACATTTCTATTGTGATGGAATTCCTTTAAGTGTTTCCCAAGGAATTTCTTAGTCTTCCTCTTAGAAGAGATATTTAATTCTTGATTGATCTAATGTCAGGGGTGTTTCCAATATCCAATACTCTATATAGAATGGATATTGTAGAGCATGAGGAGCAAAATAAACAAATAGAGGAGAATCTGTATAAGGGGTTTATACACCGAAGTGCTTCACCCAAGGGTTCACTAGTCCACTTCGTTAAGAATAAGGATGAGTCAATGTGCCTTTGCATTGATTATCGTGAGGTCAAAGAAATCACGATAAAGAAATTTTATCCTCTCCCACAAATGGATGAATTGTTTGATTAGCTACCTGGAGGACAATACTTCTCCTAGGTGGATATGTGTTAAAGATATTACCATGTATGGGAAAATAATGAGTATATCTCCAAGGCCTATTTTTGTACAAGTTATGGGCACTATGAATAAATAGTAAGTTATTTTGGACTCACTAATGATCTATCAATCTTCATGGACATCAAGAATAGATTTTTTTGGATATTACCTTGACATAATTACGGTAGTCTTTATAGACGATATTCTAATATACTTCAAAACTAAAGAGGAGTATGACGAGCATCTAAGAACTGTACTAGAGACCATGCGAAAAGATAGGCTATTTGAAATGAACAAAACGTGTGAGTTCTGGTCGAATGAAGTCTCATTCTTGCATCATATCATCACAAGCAATGCGATATCTACGGATCCCTCTTAGACAAATGAAATTGAGGGATGTCTAAGTACATCATCAGTGAAAGATATATGTTGATTCTAGGGGTTAGATGGGTATTATTGCTGACTTGGGAGAAATTTCTCACGATTATCAAACCCTATTAGTAAGTTATCCTAGATGGGAGTCAAGTTTTATTTGATTGATGAATGCGAAGATAGCCTCACAATGTTCAAAAGGAGTCTTATCACTTCAATCGTGGTCACAATACCCAAAAGTGTAGAAACTTTCGTGCTATTCAGTGATTCTTCAAAGAAGGGCGTGGGCTATGTGTTGATTTAAAATGACAATGTCATTATTTATGCTTCAAGGAAATTTAATGTTCAATAGAAAAACAATCCAACACATGATTTGGAGTTGGTAGAAGTAATATTTGCTTTATAAATTTATGTACATTACCTCTTTGGAGAGAAGTTTTAATTATATAAAGATTGAAATAACCTCAAGTATATATTCACACAAAAAAATTTGAACATGCGCCAACAATGATGGTTAGAGCTGATAAAATACTATGACTGATTGATCCATTACCACCCTGGGAAAATGAACAAGGTGGAAGATGCTCTAGGTTGATAGGACCCATCAATTCTATCATTGATGAGAATTTAAAAGGATCCAATCATCTTATATTTGATGAATATGGATATTGGAATCACAAAGAATGTAATATCATCAATCCTTTCACATATTATTGTTAAACTATCTCATTTAGAAAGGTTAATTGATGCCCAAAAAGATGAAGTGGGTATTCAGTAGAAAGTGGAAACTATCCAAAAAGGGAAATCCTCAGAGTTATATGATAATGAAGATGGGATTTTTAGATTTGTGTCATTACTATGTGTTCTTTAAAATTTGGAGTTAATGAATGAAATTTTGTACAATTCAATTAGTTAGAATTTCCCTATTCACTCAGGGAACACAAAGATGTATCATGATCTATGAGAGAATTATTGGTTGTATAACATGAAGAAGAATATCACTGAGTTTACATCAATATGTAATGAATTTTAGAAATTAATCGGTAAGAGGCCGAATTCTAAGGGGATGAAGTAACCAATACCCAAACCTATATCGAAATGGGAGAACAACACCCTGGACTTTATCATCAGAATTAGAATGAAATCCAAAGGAAACAATGCTAGATGTGTTTTTGTGGATTTACATACAATGATTTCCCACATCATTGAAATTTGGGAGGATTTCTAAATGGATCAACTCTCAAGGATATCAGTCAATGAAGTGGTAAGTCTTAATGGAGTACCACTATATATTGTATTCAATCATGTTCCATGATTCACCTCTAGATTCTGGAAGAGTCTCCTGCAAGCTCTGAATACTAAACTAAACTTCATTACAACATATCATCTTCAAACTGATGGAAAATCTGAGCAAACTACCCAAACATTCGAGGACTTGTTGATAGAATACTAAATAGACATAAAATTGGAATGGGATCAACATATTACACTAGATAATTTATCGTATAATAACAGTTTCCACTCAAGCATCCAATTGGATCCTTATAAATCTCTTTATATGAAGAGCTTGAGAACACCAACATGCTGGGATGATGTTGGGGAGAGAAAACTCTTAGGTCTATAAATGGTCTAAGAAATGGTGGTGAAGGTTGACACCATCCAACATAACATTAATGATGCCCAGTGTCGACAAAAGTGCTTTGATGATAATCATCAATGAGACCTAGAGATCGTTGTTGGAGACATGGTATTCCTATGCATGTCACCATGGAGGGGAGTTGTAAGATTTGGGAATAAGGGATAACTTAGTCCAATGAACATCATCCCTTTTTAAATCCTTTATCACATTAGAGAAGTTTCCTATTGACTATCACTCCCACTGAACCAATCTCATGTATATGATGTATTCCATGTATCACTCTTGAGGAAGTACATATCTAAACCATCGCAAGTACTCAATCCATAGGTGGTACCATTGGAGAATAACTTCTCTTATGAAGAGAATTTTGTAAAGATCTTAGATCGAACGTAAAAATAACAATGAAATAAGGCAATTCCCCTCGTCAAGGTGTTGTTAAGAAACCACATATTTGAAAAAGAAACATGGGATCTAGAGGAAGTGGTGAGGCGGGGTTACCCACATATTTTTTAGTACGGGGAAAAGGAAACTTCAAGGTAGACATTTCATAAGGGGAGAAGATTGTAACAACCCAAACATTATTTAATGAAAATTTTTATATATATAATAAAATGTCTTATTATGTAAAATGGTTATTTAAAAAATATGATCTTCATTGGTTTTATGTTTTTGGATTTTAAAATACCATTAAGAATTGTTACCATTGCTAATATTTTTTTTTTGAACAGTGATCACATGATTAGTATAAAAATAAGGATTTAATAAAACCAAATTACATAGATAAAGGAAGTGATGGAATCATCTAGTAGAATTGATCCACATGAAGCCCATTTGTTGGAGCATGAAAAGGAGGTAGAATATTTTGTAATCACTCTGGACCAAGCCAAAGATGAGCTTCAATATGTTAATCTTGAATGGAATATCCTACTTGAGAAGTTGAAATTAATAGTGATTACCACCTGAGTGATGTTATCCAGGCCACACCAAGAGTCTTCCACCATTGCACACCTTAACATTAGATCTTATGAGGGTCTTATAAGTTGTTATGTAACAAGTCCCTTGAATAATTATTATGTGGATTATTTTTGTACAATGCGTATACAATAATTTTATTATTGATACTTTGTAAATGTTTTTAAAGCATAAATAGAATTTTTAGTTATTATTTAAATTAAATTATGAAATTGATTTTGTATAATTAATGGGTTTATAAAATTTAAAAATATTTTAATAAAATGTTATTAGTTTTTATTAAATATAAATTGTCATAAATGTTTTATGAATAAAATTGTAATTTTTATCAATGATTGAATATTGTTTTTGTCAAAACCAAACAATTTTCGATAAATTGTTAGTTTTTATTGTAAAATTCAAAATTAAAATATTTTGAAAATTATTTAGATAATATGAATTTTATATTTGGATTCAGGATGTTATAATTATCTAATGGGTAATTTTTCATACTTTTCTGAGAGAGTCAAATTTTTGGGTAAAATTAAATACCATTTAAAAATATAATGTGTTTTATGACATCATAATGACACAATAGTGATGTAATAAATAACTATAAAAGGTATATTCGGCCAATATATGTTTTAAATTTAAAATAATGTTATTTTAGATTTGTTTTATTAATTTTATGGTGCCCTAGTGGACCCTCCACGAGTTATAAAATATTTTAACTTTTAAAATGATTTCTTTGAGAGTGTGACTCAAATCAACATAAGAAAGCATAATATTTTAATATGTTCATCCATTTTCATTATGAAATAATTTTTTAAACTAAAATTTGGAAAAAAACCAAGGTAAAAAATCATGGTATGGTTTTCGTTTTTGAATATTTTGTTATATTGATTTCAAAACTTAAGTTTCTAAATTATTATAGAATTTCCCTCTCTGTTCCTATATAAACCAACCCCATATCCCACTTATATTCACTAAAAAACCTAATAGAACGTACCTAATCTTCCATCATCTCTATTGAATCATCCTAAAGTGCCTCAATCTCTCAATAATCCCCTCCCTAGGCTCTTGAAGTAACACACTTTCTAAGTTTGTGATCCTCACTTTCCTTCCTTCCTTATTTATGTCCATGTTTCCTTATATAGTTATTCCCTTCATGTTTTCACTATAAATGTTGAGGAATGATTTCAAATCTCCCCTATACTTACCTATTTATGTTTTAATGACTAGATACCACTTTGTCTCTCATTAATGCCTCTCATGGACACGTGTTACAATGAAAAAAATCCATAAGGGATTTCCCTATACTCATTTACTTAAAAAGAAATTGTTATTTATTATGCATCTAAATTTTATTACATATGTTGGGATATTATGCTCGATCTCCCCCTTAATATCCATTTACTGTATAAATTATGAGATAACCCTTTCTAAACCACCCATTTTACGGTTTCTATTTGATGTCATTATGTTACCGAAATTACACCAAAATTTCCCATGCCAAATCATTGTGTAAATGAATACCAAACCCATTTATATATCAAGGGTATTAACCATTCGACAAATGTTCTTGTTTATTGAGTACATAAATTTTTCTATTCCAAATATCTTATTCATGGAATAAATTATGATGTTTAATGAATCCATGTTGTACGAACTATGTGACAAACTATGCATGAAATGAAATGTTTATAGAGGGTGCACCCTGATAGGGATCCAATGCATTGGGTAAAGAATAGTATCATGATACACCATTAACAATGAGGGTTTACTCATTATAATTCAAGTAAAAATATGGTTTATTCATGATAATTCAAGTGCAATGAGGGTTACTCATACTCCATGTGCAATGATTCTTTTACCATGCTAATATCATTTAAAATATTGTTGCCACATTTCCATGTTATGATAATCATGATATATCATGCCTATATCTTCATGTTTTTATAATTCTCAATTGATATGCATATTTCTTACCATGTATTATATTCTTCATGTTATTCCTTGTTTACTACATTTCATGGATTTATACCTCACCATTTTTTATACAAGTCCTCGAGATATCCCATTCAATGCTAAATACAAAGGAATACTAGGGTTATGTAAAAGATGTTTTCAATAAAGATGTTTCATTTAATGTATCCAGTATTCATGTAATGATCCTAATTTCCCAAGAAACTAGACCTATCGATCCTCAGAGTTTTACTAAGTGCATGTTTGTGTAATAAATCCTATTTAATTGTGTAATAAAGAGTAGAGTTGTTATAAGTATAGTATAATTTATCTTCATAGTAATTTCCTAGATTTATCTATTATTAATGTGAATCCGTATATAACCATATTTCTTCTAAATGAAAAATTATTGGATCCCCAATGTGATCCATTAGAAAATAAAACCATTATTACACAATTCATGTTTTTGTTTCTTCAAAACCACTAATTCAAGAGTGTAAATTCTTTAGGGGGTTTTGAAAAAATTAATTTAATTATAGATAAATTAATTATAAAACTCAACTTCATTTTCTAGTGAATATCAAGGTAATTCTCTATAAAATACATCAATATAATCATTTAAAATACTTCTATAATCAATTTGAATATTAAATTTCCCATATTTAAATTGTGACCACCCTACTCCTCTAATATTCTCATTTGGATATATAATATTTTTGGATCTCTATATTACCGAGATGCTGATATCACTTCACTAATGAAATATACTTCCACATCGTCATCACACATAATAATTTCCTTCCATAGAATTAAATTTTTTCATTATATTTATAAATTAATTACATAAAAAGGAACCTATAAAAATAAAAAAATGTTATAATATTAAGGCAAACATATATGTTACATTTGTGTGAAATAATTGGAATTGACTAAAATATCTTTTTAAATTAAGATTTTACTCATATTTTCACTCACAACACCCATTAAAGGTGATAGAGAATGGTCTTACTTTCATGGAACAAATGAATGATATTAAATTGTGAGAAGACCCAAAATAATTTTTATTAATTTTCTGTTTATGAATAATGAAACCTCAAAAACGTCATTAAGAACACCATCCCCACTTACAGTGATCACATAATCTTATCCTTCTCCCATTATCCTCATTTATTGTAGGTTCCCTTGATGAATGATTCATTAGTTTGAGTAATTCACTATTTCTCTACAGATGGTGTATTTTATAATATCGGTTTCCTTTTTTCCATTAAATTAATTATCTAAATAACCCTTATCTCTGAATGTGCATAATACACCTGTGGCATTCATGAATTTTACAATTTTATTCTTACCTAAATTTTCCTATGATGGAAATCGCTACAATTATTTTTTATTCATTGAAATGTTTAATTTTTCATGGTTCATAAATGTCACATTAATAACTTTATTTACCTTCATGACAAATTCTATTAAAATTTAATATATTTTTAAGATGTAATATAAATATATATCATTAAATAATGAAAAAGATTTAGTAACCACCTGCATTTGAAGGATCTGATTACTCCCTTCAAAGAAATGGTCAATAAAATGTTATGGATTAAATTTGTAAAATGTAGGATATCATGATAGTATTTTTATGTTATAATCATACAATAAACATTAAAATATTACATTTAACTTCTTTGGGAGAAATTTATCTTCATTTCAGTATGTTTCACACAAGCGAGTCATTTGTTGAAGAATGTTTCATTAAATGCTCTCCATTCTATATGATCTATTTATTTTCCTCCCTAAGTAGTCTGGAGTAATTACCACCATCTATATATATAATAATAATTATAATACACTAAAATTATATTCATTTTAATTGAACTACATTGAAATGAATGAAAACATTTACATGTTATTCAATCCATTTCATATCTAATACCCAATTAGTGTTTCAACTAAAAATGTAGGATTCTATCATATGTAATGATATAATATAGGCGTATTAGGATATGTAAAATCATGTTTTTCAATACATATGTGGTTATTAGTCATAACCTGGGTTATATACTACAATATGGCCATGATTTATTTGAGTGACAACAAATGCTTTATTGGGTCCCACAATAGGTAATTCTCTATATTAACTTAGAGAATTGATTCAATTTATTTTTTGAGGAGCAATTTTTATTAAATGGAATAAAAGAAAAAAATTGTACAGATTATGTATTTATAATATAGTATATAACTGGTGCACTCCTTAACATAAATTTAATATTTATGAATAGGAACTCATAGAATCACATACATGGTTTCTATAGGAATGTTCAAAAATAAAAAATATTTTTAAATTGTTCAAAAAGGTTCATAAAAAGAACATTATTGAACTAATAAATTTACTTTTACAATTTAAAATCAACCATGTAGTAAAGTACCATTAACTATTCACAAAATAATTTCCATAATATGCATGACCGAAAATTTTCTATGTTATTACTCATGGATCCATCAATTCAAAAACCACATCTAATTAGAATATATAGACAGGGATCTATTTTCATAGAAAACCACACAATATATAAATTATGAAAAAAAATTATTTTATTTTATAGAAATAAATTTCCACAGAGTATGTCATAGTATTGTATTCCCTCATATAAATTTTACTAAATCTAGTTCCAATGGATTCTATTAAAAATTATCTAATACAAGTAGTTCCAACCCCTTTTCAAGTTACCCAAATTATGTGTCTATTTTAGGACACTATGATAATTTTCATAGGATCACATCACTTATGAATTTTCACTTTTGAAGTCTTGAATAACAAGATAAATTTAGGATTAACATTTTTCATTAGGAAAAAATGTAAAACATAATTAATCTTAATATTATGTATCCTTGAAACTCAATCATATATTCATTCTTCAAATCCTAGTTAAATGAAAATAATAAAAACTAGGTGCTCAATTCCATACGATGGGGTTTGGACATAAGAATAAATAATTTTTAAATAATTTTTAATCAATATATCTTGGTAAGTAACATTAAACTATTTCCATATAGTCAATAACATCGGGAAAACATTCATCCATGTTTAATATAAACATAACAAATATCATGCCTGACATTTAAAAAATTCTAAATGTTTTAAATTCATAATTTTGAAAAACATGGTGAAGTCATTTTTATAATATATTTTCAAACATCTATAGGTGTAACCTAAAAACAATTTTAAAAGGCCATACAACCTGATTGCCTTTTCAGTCATGTCAATGTATTTAATGGATATATATAATGAGACACCACATGTAGCTATATGTCCAATAAAAACCAAAAATAATTAATCATCAATTTAATTAATAAATATTGTTACTCATATTTAACTATTAGTATTTAAAAATGAATATGGAATATCAATATTTGCACAGTTCATACAATAACATTAGTTGTAAAACACAATCATATTAATGATATATAGTTAAGTTAATAATAATACCCATTATAAAGATATCATTGATAATGAAATGTTATGAAATATATGATAAAATATGATCTTAATAATGTTATTGGGATGAAATCATTAAAGGTAACATTGTATTGTTTTAGGTTATTTTTGTTTGTAAATAATGTTGGTTTTGATGATAAGAAGTGATGTATCAAATTTTTTTTTTCATGGAATGTTAAAAACTAACCATAAAAAAGGAATGGATTCCCATGAAGTGGTATATTAAATTACATACACAATGCGATATCATTTCCAAGTGTTTATATAATTTTTATGGTAAATAATTTAGAGACTGGATATCAAAATTAAAATTGTATTTCGTTGAAGTCCATATAAAAATATGGAAATTAAATATATTTTTTAAATAATGGATTTTTTTAAGGTTTCATGGAGTAATAATGAAGCAGAAAATAATCTCCATGACTACATGAAGCATTGTGAAAGAGAAATATTCATGGATCATTGGATATAGGGAACATCATGAATGAAATGATAGAGTATACAAAAATGATTATTCCATGGAAAAAATATTTTGAAAATGAAGGAAACAATTATAAATAGGATTTGACCCCCTTCAAAAATGTAGTTATACTTAAAAAGGATTTTAATGCTCTGAATTCGTGAAGGTCATTCATGAAGGAAGTCCTTGTGAAAATGTTGTCGAAGTAATTTGGTTTTCAAAGGCTATAAAAGACAACCAAAATTTATAATCATCGTGAATTTTTGGATGTTGCTGATTGACGTGAAAATGAAACCCAGAGTAGATTTTTTCATGAATGATAATTATGATTGTGATGGTGTCAAAGAAATGGGAAAGGACGTTTCATCACAAAGTTTGGTTGAGATTTTCCAAAGAGGGGAGCTTCCTAAATGTAGTGATCATCTCAAAAGTCATCCAAATGGATTTCCAAGTGAAATATTGTAATCTGAGATTAACCAAGTTAATGAATGTGGGAGATCAACATAGCATCTATCAACAACATATTATGTATTTATTAGTAAAAAGGAAGGTACTTAAAAGTCCATAATGTTTTTTTGGATCCTTTCTAGAACAGTTAGAAAATGAAGATGAATAAGGTGATCCTTTCTAGTAGCTGTGAGCCACTAGAATATACTCCGTGAGTGACAATTAAGAAAGATGTAAGATAACCAAAATTCTAGTAATGTCATTTAGCCTAGACATAGAAGAGATCTATCCTAAACATTTTATATTTTTCGAGAGCCTTAGTGGATTGGGTACATTAGAACATTCCATCATTATACACCAGTGAAGGTAATCCTAGTAAAATTAATGTGTATCGTGCATGATTTCAATTGTATTCGTACATTTATATAGGAAAGTGAGAGAAGTAGTTTTTGTTTAATGATGAAATAATATCAAAATTTGGATTTTTAAATATTCTATAACCTAATTCACCCCTACCTCTTAGGGTATTTAACATTGATTGGATAAAAATTGGTATCAGAGGGAAATGTTGAATGTTAGTGGCTCTTTCTTAGTAGAAGCAATGACGATTTTGAATCACGAAGGGTTTATGATCAACCATGGTAACAATTATCATCCATGGATGAAATATATGTTTCACTACATCTTATTAATGTTAATTTATGACTTTATATAATCAATTCATGTAATTTCAAACAATATTAATAGTTGTGCATTATTAAAAGTTGGACGAAGGGAATTGGATGTTGACTCTAAATGAATCAATTCGTTATGGGGGCCAATCTAATGAAATATATATGATGTTGATACTGTGTAAGTCATCACAATCAATGTGTGAATTTCTATTAACCATTTATGATGTTGATTGAAAATTTAGGGAAGCAAAGTAGAAGGTACACTAAAACAAGTATGAGGATCTGAGAATGCACCTTAATGAGTATATTGATGAATTATAAGATTCGGGGTATACTGTTGTGCTATAAATGAATGTTCCTAAAAATTATTGAATATATCATTATTTTTAAGTACGTCTTCAGAAAACGTCCTCCTCGGTTTAGACCAAATATATCTGTATTTGAATATAAAGATACAAATGGAGATGGCATTAGATATCTTTCATAGTACTCTTGCTGTATATGATATGAGAAATGATGATAATGATGGTCTGGGAAATGAGAAGACTAAATAAGTTTCATTTAAGGCCCTGAAGAAGATCACTATTGAATATTGGCATGATTAAGAAGAGAAAGATGATGTCATGTCATTCCTTTCTATGAATCTTCAATGAGTGAAATAAATGCTAAAAGGAAAACTTCAAAATGAATGAATTTGATGTTTAAGGGTTATAAATAATAGATTTTGTTTCCCTAGGATGT
The DNA here is from genome assembly GCA_963277665.1 of Viscum album. Lineage (NCBI taxonomy): Eukaryota > Viridiplantae > Streptophyta > Magnoliopsida > Santalales > Viscaceae > Viscum > Viscum album. The sequence continues at coordinate 1,853,177,400 of OY728156.1, forward strand.
TCCAATATGATTATGAGGATGAATTTTAAATTTCCATGAAGAAGTCTTTATACTATGTGAAATACAATAAAAATTTTAAGAGATATTTATTAATGAAGAATTTTCTATTTTCAATAGAAGATGATTGTTCAGAAAAAAAATGAGGATGAATAATAAGTGGATTGTAAGAATAATGAATTAGATTATATGGTGGTAGTTTTTAAAAGTTTTGTAATAAGGATGAATGACACATCGAACAAGGAGAAGTTGACGTTAGAGTTGACCTTTAGGTCTAATTAGAATCATCTATTGGTGAAATAGATTTTCAGATAGACAAAAAAAGTAATCCAAAAAAGTGGTTCATGATGAAAAAAGTTATATTTAGTAGCTGTAAGAATAGATGTCTAAGCTGAAGGATGAAATTTAAAACTGAAGTCTTCCTTTATATATATATCAGATAATGTTGTTGAGTACTAGCTCAAAATTGATGATCATAAAAGATAAATCGATAGTTTTATTGATACTATAAAAGATAAAATTAAACATCTTGTAGAACATGAAGAGGATGTAATTGGTATGTGATTAAGTGTTAAGGATCATGAAAAACTATTAACACTCATTAAAACATCGAGAAATTAGATCATACATGAAATAGAGAAGACGAATCTAAATCAAAATGGTCATGTATAATAAAATAAATAGCCAAATACAAATGATAAGGCTAGTATGGGCTTGATCAAAAATTGAATCCAGTAATGGTTGACGTCACAACACAAGCACCACTCTGATATTGAATATTGAAATGGGTATGGAGTCAAATTAAATGACTCAGAGAACCCAAGGTAAAATCAGTGGTTCAATAGTGACACACAAGAATGAACCCTATGTTAGATTCGATTTATGTGGAATGATGGGACACTCAAAAAATGAATGTTCCATATCCAAGAGGTGTTGAAGGGAATAATAATATAGAGGCATCCATAATGAAATAAATAATAAATAACATCCATCGATGGTCACTATTTCTGGTGTTGATAATTTGATCAACATGGAATGATATTACTTTGGGAAAATATAGAGAAATGTGCCTATGAAGAATAGATGTGGTGATATGCATCATTTCAATACATCATCAAATAATATAAAAAGGAAAAATTGGATAACAAAATTCCAAGATGAAGGTGATAAATCATACTTTGAGTATGATCAATATCATAAATTTGTACCATGTATGATGTAAAAACCATGGATAAAAAATAATAGAGGAGAACTGGTTGTAGTGGAAAAAATTACCTTTAAAGCATTATATCGCACTGCAATGTGAATCATTTATAGTGTTTTCACCTCTAATATAACATATAATACAGATTTGGTCATTGAATATAGGTTTGATATGGAAGGTATCAAAAGATTTTTTAATTAAGAAGTCTGAATGATTTTCTTCTCAAGAAAGTCCATGTTTGGGGAAGATACATGATACATACTGATGTATTGGTTGTTGATGTTCTGAGTCACAACGTGCATATTTTCTGTAAACTATGTGACTTTATAAATTCAAATATATTTTCCATGAAATTATTTTTCATCAAGTAAAATATTGGTATTGTGGTTTTTTAGTAAAATAATACGATAGGGAATCTCTAAATTGTATGTGGTGATAAAGATATTTGCTTTTTTTCATTGAAGAAAAAAAAATTGGGAATAAACTCAATGGTCATTTGAGACAATGTTCTTTGGACAACATGATTTAATATGATTCTACTCAGGACCTCCCATTATTATAATGTTATCGTACTCATTCATGTGATTATTGTCAACAAGGGATAACCAATCAAAAGTTATATACAAAATAAGAGAAAAATACTACAAAATTTCTTGAGTTGGTTCAGATTGATGTGTGTCAACAAATTTTACCAAGAGATATTCATGGTTAAAAATATCATGTTCTCTTCATTGGTGATTTTAGCAGAATGGAATGGGTTTTTTTAATAACTCAATAATCTAAGGTGTTCAGTTGAATAAAAACATATTGAAGGGAAGTTGAGAATATTTTAGGTCAATCATTATGGATGATTCAAACAGATAACGGAACAAATTTCAAATATATACATGTGGAGGATTAACTAGATAAACATGGGATAAGGATACATCTTTTAGTAGTAAGAACACCACAACATAATGGAGTAGTTAATAAAAAATAGAATTATCATCAACATGGATAGAACAATTCTCATTGATAAAGACATTCTGGTGAAGATTTGTAATGAAGCAGTGATGACATCAGTATAAACATCCAATTGAGAATTAATATTTCCAAAAAAAGAGAGTAATACATATGAGATATGTTATGGAAGGAAGTAAATTTTTAAGTACATTCAAGTCATTGGAAGTATGTTTATCGTTCTTAATAAGGATAAATATAGGATGATTAAATATCTTGGTGAAGAGGGGATATTTTTGGGCTACTCATTGAATTGAAAATCATATAAATGATTCAATAAGTGGGTGTAAAAAGTTTTTGAAATCCATGATCCAACTATACAATAAAAGTTTTAGAATTCATTAATTACCAAACCAATGTCTTGAAGATCATCATGAATATATAATTAGATCACGATATGATTCTATTCTAGAGGATGATTCTGAAAAATATTCAGATTATAATATTTATGGGATCAATTCAGTAACATTGCAGATACTGAAGGAAATAGCAGAAATTTATAAATAACACATAATTGTTGACCTGAGAATGCCAGTGCAATCAAAGTGGATGAAGAATTTATATAAATAATTGTACTTATTATAGGTAGGAATAAAATGTTTTGTTGAAGTGGATGGATATGAGAAATTTGTTTAGTCTATGAATGAAGAGATTGAACAATGTGAGAAACATTAGACAAGAGTGATTGAATTGAGACCAAATGATCATAATTTCATTGGGAATAAATGGGTATATTGAAAAAATATGTATGAATATGTTGTTTTGATTCAAAAAAAATTCATTAATATTGTGAAAAGGGTAATCCCCGATAGAGGGTATTGATGTTGACGAAACATTTTAACATGTATCAAGTATAGAGACGATTAGATTATTCATGTCCATATTAGTGAAAAGAAAGATCCACCTTTTTTATAAGGATGTAACATCAAATTTTTTGAATGGGATTCATGAAGAAGATGTTTATAATTTGAATTGAGATATTTTTCTCATTCATGAAGATGATAAAATTGTTTTTGGATGAATAATTCTTTATATGGGTTGAAGTAAGAATCAAGATCATGGTATTCAAGGCTAGATCAGTTTCTAAAGAATAATGGATTTCATTGTGTTTTATTTGATAATAATATTTATTTAAAAAATGACAGTAATCAAAGGATTATGGTACTAGAGTATATTTATGAAATAATCATTTCTGGTTCTAGTGAATTTTAGTAAAAACAGATCATTGAATTCATGAAAAGTAACTTTGAAATGTCCATGATTGGTGTTATAATGTTTTTTTGGTTTAAAAGTGAAACAAATATGGGATGGAACATTTATTTCAAAATCCAATTATGGTAATGAAGTTATAAGAGGTATTGGAATGAAAAAATTACAAGGATATTGTTTCCGACGCTTTCGCCGGGGCACACACATCCGTCCGTGGGGGAGGACGCGCTGCTTGTTGCCCCGCATTCTCCATTTCCAAAGGTGGGCAGCATATGTTCCTTGTTCAGGGACGTCTGCTCCTTGATCGAAACTGGGATGATGGGATGTCGGTTCTTCCTTCCGTGGATTCCTCCTCGGAGCTCATTACCTAGTCCGGGTCTCCCTCATAGATTTAAGACGGGTTTATGAATCTCATTCCTAGTGCCATATATACATAGACGCCAGTTAATTATGCTGCTTTCTTCAAGACTCTCCAAGGGGTCTTGTCGGGACCACAACCTTCGATGAGGAGAATGGTGACATTGGGGCGTCGTCGGCATGTCTGTCTTCGGTCCCTCATCGCAGGGCTTCTAGAGGGCGTGGAAGCCCGAGGCATCCCACATCGAACGTGGGGAACATGTACCATCTGAGGTTTTCCTCAGCTTCCCATGTTTAACACGGGGTATGTCGCGAGTTTAATGTCTTGCGGAGATGCATCGGGTTCAATGAGGGAACACCGATGTTGGGGCCAGTATGTGGGCGGCGTCCTGGGTGTCATGGAGTGGGATGGGGTGGCATGATCTCACTGGGATGTGGTGGCCCGGGTAAGGATCAGGATGGATGGTGGAGTGAGGCATGGGGCTTACGTTCTGAGACGTCCCATGTGGGGGAATACAGTTTAACATCAAGTGGGATGGGATACAGTTTAACGTCATGCGGGACAGAATACAATTTAACGTCATGCGGGACGAGATACAGTTTAACGTCATGCGGGACGTGATACAGTTTAACGTCATGCAGGACGAAATACAGTTTAACGTCATGTGGGACAGAATATTTGGGGCTTACGCTCTGAGGCGGCCCAAGGTGTTCGAGGAACCGACATGGAGAGGTCAGGATGACCGGGTGGTGGGATTGAACCTCGTGGAGGCTTCCTACGTACCTCACATTAGTACGGATCAAAGTCTACGTAGTTCGCTGGGATGGGGCTTACACTCAGGGACGACCCATAAGAGGATGTCATGGTCGATGCGCGCTCTAAGGCCACGTGAGTCATACTCGGTGTGGGAGACATGAGGCAGCAGGGACCAGACGATCACGTCGCGAAGGGTGCGTCCGTGAGAAGTGGAATGGGGCTTACGCGTTGAGCGGCCCAAAGAGGAAATAGGGGCATACGCGTGGTTAGCGGCCCTTGGTGTCAGGGCTTACTCTAGGGTGGAGGCCCGTGGTGCAACAAAGCGTGGTGGGAAAAGGACTCCACTGGCCTTGGCAGGGGGAAAGTACGGAGATGCACATGTGCAATCATCCGCAAGAAAGGTTAGGGGCTTACGCTCTGAGGCAGCCCTTCCCCCGCAGACAAACGCCACTCTGACAAGGAGGATCTCATTCCATGTGAGGAAGAGTCCATTCCCGTGGAGACAAGTGGCGTAAAAAATGTCCGAGCTGGGGGGACCATGCATGCGAAGCATGGGGTCGGACCACAGTTTAACCTCTTGTGTTAAGGACGAGGTGCTTAGTAGTTTAACGTCCTACTGCTTGGACGAGGTGGGTTCGCTCCACACCCCTAAGGCTTACATTCCCAACGCCCTCTACCCCTTGTGGAAGGGAAGGCATCGGCAAGGCCATGGTGAAGGGGGGTCGTAGGGCGAACCACCGGGGGGTCCACGTTAGCATGGCTATGCGAAGAAACAATAGCCGTTAGCGTGCCTATGAGGAGAAGCATAAGGAAAAGAAACACAACGGGAAACACGACCCAAGGGACCTTGAGGTTACTTCGCACGAGCCTAGAAGGTCGTGCTGGAAAACAACGCATGGTGCGCATGCCCGGTAGCGGAGACATTTGGTGCCAGTGCAGGGGGCAGCCAAGGTGAGTCAAGGTGAGAAGTCATGGGCTTTGCGCGCAAAAGGGAAGGTTTGCGCGCAAAACTCCGGGACGACGGGCAATTGGAGCAAGTGAATTGTGCGCGGAGAGGGAACTACGTGCAGGGTTTCGTGCTCATGGCAGGGTATTGTGCGCACGAAACACGGATTGCGCGCAAGGCTGGAACCCTGGGGAGGGGGAAAATTCACTGAAGCCGGTGGAGTTGCGCGCAATGGTGAACTCCAGGGAAAAGTTGCGCGAAATGAGGGTTTTACCTGGAAGTCATCTTGCACGCGGGGGGAGCTGAATTACGCGCATGGAAGTCACTTCGGATTCCTCAACCCCCAAAACGTTCGGGGGAACCTTCTATTTATAGGCGATCTTTGGCGCGGAATCCAGGCGGCACACAAAAACTCGCCGGACAGAACCGGGGCGCGCAAAGATTGTGCGCCTCATCGGCTCAATTCCTCGAAACCCAGTGTTTCTACGCGCGCAAAACATTTTTTCGCACGGATCCTCCTTTATTTCGGGCACCACATCCTGGGCCTCTGGATCGGGCCTCTGATTCCGAATATGACCTCGCTTCGTCATTCTAAAACATCCTCCGAGCGTTATGGTCTTCTTTCGGTGTCAACAAATGCCCCCCTTGGAATTGGATCGGCGAGAGGTCTCAACGATCGGATTCCAAGGGAAACGCCAAAATGCCAAAATACTAAGTCTCCTGATCAATTTGCGCGCAAAATTCTGACGGGGCGCACAAAACTACGGACGTGCGCGGAATCCCCTTTTCACGCGGCACGAAACCCTGGCCTCGCCTATAAAAAGGGGCGCTGGGTCCCAAATCCGTACGTCTGCTTTTTTCCGCGCGATAAGCTTATCGCTCCCGTGCGCGAAATCTCTTCCGCTGCTGCGCGTAATAACACTCTGGAAGCGCGTAATTCCATCCGAATTTTGGTCGTGATCTCGCTACTCTCCGGGCTTTTTCGCGCTTCGCATGCCTATTGCGCACTCATCTTCAAGATTCCGCACAACTCATCCAGATTTCGCGCAGATCTCTCGAATTCCACGCAATGCATCATGATTTCGCCCAACTCTCGAATGATTCGAGATGGCTGCAAACCAAGTAGATGAGGGGGAAGCCGCTGCCCGTACGATAGAAATGTCGGTAAAAGAGGAGGTTTATGCCGCCAAGGTGATTTTCTCCAACAATCTGACCTTGTTCAACCTGCTAACTCCAGCCCAGAAGGCATATCCCTTGTCGGACAACCTCCCACTCTGAAATTTTGGCATCCTGGAGGAGGTGCCACTACCGGGCTTTGAGGAGGACACGCCGCGGTCTTGGGTGACTCGGGAGGATGAACTTCCTCTCTACAACATCACCAACAATGGCCATCCTGCCAGGGAGACTAGACATATGGACGTCTATGTCCTGAACCCGATGACGAGGACCATTACCGGGGATGCGCATGTGGCAGAGGATTCTCCCGCCCACTACGCGATCATGTTCCGTCAAAGCATCACGGATGACACGAAGGGCTGGATGAAGGATTGGGACCTACGGTTCGGGGGTAACATCACCAGAGAATGGGCCTGGGCGTTCTGGGTTCGCCATACCTATGACCAGTTCGGGGACGAACTGCGGTATATCGGCCTGTTCGAGGCGGTATGGACATCGCAGTTCCATTTCCACTGCCAGCCTAAACTCGGACCGGATCTATTCACCCGGTGGTCTCCTAACACCAACATGTTCCAGCTTCATCATGGAGAAGTCAACATCAGTCTCTGGGACGTTCACTACATCAGAGGTATCCCGCTGGAGGGTTACCAATACGACAAGTTTGTTCCTCCAAAGAACACCTGGGGAAATAGGTCGCGGACGCATATGCTGACGTGGCACCTGCTGCAGCTGGCCAAGGAGAGGCTGGGGGTCAAGGACTTCCTGAAGGACATCGCCTACAAGGGCTGTTTCAGCCTATTCCTTGAGAGGGATCCCGCCGTCAAGATGCTATGATGGGGCAAATGGTGCTCAACCATGACTCAGAGGATTTAGGACGGGTCGTACTGGAAGACCCTGGAGGCGGGGAAATACCAATCATGGTGTTACCGTGTCATTGAGGCCCGAGACCCGAACGTCTGGTATGCTGGGTTCCTTGCCGCCTTCCTGAGCGGGTGGCTCTTACCGGTGCGAGACGCGAGGATGGGTGTCCGTTCAGCGACATTGGTGATGGCGGGCTCCATGGCCGCCAAAAAACGGTTCAACTTGGGCATCCCCATGCTGGCCAAGCTGTATACCATCCTGGGGTGCATCTCACGAGGGGGGTCGCCTCGGAGAGTTTGGGGTCCCTTCCAGATCTTCCATGGATAGGTGGTGGCTCATCTCGGTGGGTATACTTTCCCAGATGCAGTCCGTCCTTCGGGAAATGGTCTGCGACCGTCCTTGATAAACATCGCTGGGGTGGCGCCATTAACGCTCAATGAGGAGGGAGTGAGGATCCGTATCAGCAACCATGCCAACTTCAACTTCAGCCCGTTTCCTACCCCGGTTGGCCAACTAGTGGACAATGCGCGAGGCTCTCTGGAACAGCAGGAATACTTCCAGAGAATTCGGGGTGGGGTGCTCGTGGCTCGGATAGATGGGAAGGTGATCTGCGAGCCTTACGTGCCATCCCGATTCTCCAGGCAGTTCGGGTGCCTCCAACGAAAGCCGAAGAAGGTATTCATGGCTGTCTGGCAGGAGAAGAATCCATGCGTCCTGCGCTAGATGTGGTTGATGTTTATCACTTTCGTCTCTGGCGACGTCGTTACTCTTCCTCCCATCGGGGTCGATGCCAGCCTAGCAACTGAATATGCCGAAAACTGGACCATTGCGTACCCTGGTAGGGTTTTACGCAAGCGCGTCCGGCAACTCGAGGTTACTCATGCATTAAACTAGGTGACGGGAAAGAAGGCACGGTGCCGTCGGACGGGGGGGAACCAAGGGCGCGTCAGGCAGCGTGGCCTACGCAGGCCGGAACTTCGGCGGCGGGTACATCTCATGGTGCTGCCACGTCCTCGTTACCCGCAGGGGGATCACATGAGGCGGCCAGGGAACTGTCCGGGAAGCAGATAAGATATCTGCTCGAGCCTTCCCAAGATGCAATCATCCCGGCACTGTGGTCGGCCTGGATGGCCTTGCGGCAATCGCTATGCATCGAAGCCATCTGGCAGAAGATAATGCAAAACAGGATCCAACTGCCAGAGGTCGGGCTCGTTCGAATAACCGACCGAGTAAACTTTCATCGACGACATGCTTATCTGACGGCCATGGATGCATACACACGCCAAAGAGGGCGGCATGCAGAGCCAACTTTCCTAGTGAAAGTGACGCTTGGCCAGGAGCATGATCCGGAAGCGATGGCACCGGGAGAAGTCGACGGTGATGAGGAGCCGAAGGGGGAGGAGGAAATCGGAGAGGATGAAGGTGAGGGAGAAGAGGAAGAACATGAGCCTGAAGGTGAGGGTTCGCACGGGGCGACCTACCAAGGGTGTCTCTGAGAGAGAGGCATGATTTCTGACTCTGATCTCGACATAATCGAGATTCTCAAGGTTTTTCTTTATCTTCATTCGTTTCCTCATTCATTCATTCTACTTTACAACTTCTAACTCACTTACCCATCCTACTCAGGAGAAGTTGAGTGGTGGACGGGAATCCCCACCAGAGGAGGGCGGAGAGGAACTATTGGGACATGATGGGGATCCGACAAACATCATTGAATTAACCAGCGCAGAGGGGTCTCCCCTTACGGTGGCTCCTACAGTGGCCGAAACACTGGGGACCGACGCTCTGGATTCCTGTAAGTCTCATGCTTCCCCACTGGTGCTTGGATTCAAAAGATCCTGTCTGACCAGAGTATGCCCTGTGCAGTGATCTCAACACTGGAGGCACGTCAGGCTGCGGAGCCTGGGCCATCCACGATTGGACCAGCGTCGGATGTACAACCTCGCTCAGAACATGCTCTCTGCACTGAGTCGGCCCCAAAAATTGATGAACAGGGGGCGGCGGACATCAGTGGCGCTGTTCCTGAAACGAGTTCAGAAGCTGGTAGAGGTGTCACTGCTGCTGGGGCGAGATAAGGTCGCCCGGGCGTCGAGGATTCTATTCCTCACGAAGACATCCCTGGGGTGGATCCTGCTGCCGATCTGTTGGCGGCCTTCCCCATATACCGACCCGCTGATCCTGAGGAGATTGATGACTCAGACTCAGAGGCAGCCGTGGAGAGCCGGATGACACGGCGCAAAGGGTGGAAATGTATCCAGCGCTTCCTCAGGTAGCCCCATTCAGATTGACTGAGGCAGATGGGATCACTTCAGACCCGGCTGCGCTTCCTGTGTGCCAGATGGACTGATGCTCAGCGCCTTCATTTGACAGTCCGTGATTACAAAGCCGAGAAGATACGCGAGAGCAGCCGGCGCACCGACATTTCCTAGTGCCGAGAAGGATCGGCGAGCACTCAAGCACTACTGAGGGTATAGAAGGAAGCCCGACACCTCGAAGGGAAGGTGGCAGATAAAGAGGCCTTCATCGCAACATGCTCTGAGCTCGTTGAGCAACTGACGGACCAGCTAGCTGATGCGCAGGATCAACTGGTGGAGGCGATTCACCAGATGAACGTACTTCAAACCGAGTGGGCGCAGGCACAAGCTAGGGCTGGCAAGCTACGATCTATGGTGGCCGATGAGGAGAGAGTCTTCAAAGAGTGAGAAGCGGTCCTGGAGGCTACCAGCTAGAGCGTAGCAGCGCTGGAAAGATCGCTTCGGCACGCTAAACCCTGAGGGCTTTGTTTTTGCCATCTCATGAACTTTCTGCTTGTACTGCTCATCGTCTCAATCCAATATATGGCCAACTCCATTAATTTGTACCCTTGGTTTCATGCGCTCAACCATAGTTCCGAAACAAATAACAACTCATCCCTAGGCTCCTGTGGGTCGTGCCCAACGCAAGAAGAAGAAGATGTTCGTACCATCATTTCGTTCAACTATGGGGCATTGACCAAGCTTCAGGCGTCCAAAATTGGTCCTAGACTTTTGAGGAGACCCCGAGCCGATTGATGTGTCGACTTCTCAATGTGCTCTAACACACAAGCATGGCAATGCTGGGGGCATTTATAACGACCCATACTTTACATACATTGTTAATACTTCAAAATTGAAGCACACTTATTACAACATATGACAAAACCACAAAGGACCGTATAGGTATAGTGTCTTTAGAAACTGGGAAACATAAACAACTGGTTCATAAATCTTCTACAGTGTCTCCCATTTATTTCATCATATCTAGGGTCCCTTTTAGAATATTCTACTTAATATCCATCTTCTTGACCTGGGGAAAAGAAAACATAAAAGGGTGAGCTCAAATGCTCAGCAAGGGCAAATAAAGGAAATAAAAATCATATCATATCTTTTTGAAAATCAAAACCTGCAAAAGAGATCATAATATCTTAACATGGAATAAATCATAGAAGTGAAAATGAGATCCCCATAATCATAACATAAAACTTGAAACTTTGTGGCATGCACACATAATCATGGAAATCATTTCTTGTTAGTCATGACTCATTGCCAAGACTATCTTAGTGGACAAAGTCCCTTTCTGAACCGAGTTCACTCCTCGTTTCAGTCCTGTATCACTGAACCGGTATAACCTACCGTTCCAGCCCTGTCTATCTCATGAGATATAAAATCTTTACCCAATGCATTGGAGGGAGATATAGGTCCCACCCATCTTATAAGGAATCCTTTCTTATGTGTGCCACATAATCATAAAACATACATCATCGCATAACACATGTAACAAAAATGGGATTCTTGAAACATCATGACATCATAAATCAATTCATATAAGATAAAGGAATTCTTAAAAATAATTCCATCACAACATGATCAAATCAATTTAATAATAGGGATAAAAATAGAACCCTTTATTATCTTAGATGGAAAATAATTTTGATAAAACACTTGAACTCCATTCTTGAAGAAAATATCCTTTCTTCTTCAAAAAACATTTTTCCTTTCATAACATGTCATACTACTTTAAAATAAAAGATGTTGATTAAAAATAAACTTGAAAACTTATAAAGGAAGCTTCTTGGAAATAATGTTTTAAAAATCCATTCATGCCGTATAAGTTAAGAAAACATTCTTCGTACTTTTGTTGGAAAAGTCAAAAAGTACCTCGTACGACAAAAGATTCCTTTCATAGATATTACTAAAAACTCACCGAAGGGTAAAAATAGATTTAAACAATTGTAGGTGGATGTAAATAATATTACATATTGATGAAACATGGATGTGGATGATAAAATACACCCCAGTAAATACTTACGAATAAACAATCTCGGATAGAAATGAGATTGTGATATTTCCCTTACCTTAGGTCCGATTTGCTTTGTTCGTGTCCGAAGCTCCTGTATAATGGTTTAAATAATGTTATTGACTTATTCCAGAATCATACATATTGATATGATATCATATATGGTCATATTATTAGCTTCTTGTTAGTAATATTTCATTGTTACTTGTTACTCGGGTCTTTATAACTTTTTGTTCTTATGCGTGTTTTGTTGAATAAATTCTTATTCATATCTTTAGGTTATAGATAATTAATTTCCAGAATGGTATTAGTGTAGTATATACCATATTCATTCATTCAATTCATTTATATAATCATTATGAAATGAAGATCATGTAGAACGAGTCGCATCACATCGTGGAGACGGTATTCCGTACGTACGCACGAGTGATGATATTGTTCCTATGATCGTGGAATTTTATTGGAGTATATATATATATATATTATTTCAGTATCAATATTACTTCATAATAATCATATATAGTTACTCATTACACCATTATACTCATCCTTGTAAGGTGATGGTGGAAAATAGATTACACCACGGCGTGGAGACGGTATTCCGTACGTACGCACGCGCGGTGATTTCATTTTTCCGTAGGATGGATAGAAGGTGAATTAGGGTTGTTTCATATTTATAATAAAATATCAGTATGTAAGTAATACTGATGTTATTACTTTATCATGAAACAACTAAAGAAGAAGAAGTTGAAGAAGAAAGAAATTGAAAAGATCGGTAATGGATATTACCTCTTCTTTGGAACGCCTCTTTGAATCCTCCACGTAAGGAACTAAGATTGGTCTTTGGAGAAGACCAGGACCTCTAGGATTATTCTAGGGAAGTGGAGAGGTGAAAATGGCAGGGTTTGGCCGAGCTTGAGTGCTCAAATTGGTGTGAGGAGGTGGGGGAGGAGGTGCCCTTTTATAAAGGAGGAGAGGGGCACCTTAGGAATATCTCAAAATATTATTTTATATTAAAGTCAAAATCGGTTTATAATGGTTCCAAAGGGTCTTATTTCGAAGCTAAAGTGAGGATGGGTCTAAATCCTATCAACCAATAAGATTTAGACAAGTTTAGGGTATTATTTTAACCTTATCAATTAGATTTAACTCTAAGATAAATAATTTAACTTTTACCGTGTCTTTTTGTTTTCTTTCACTATATGGTTAATACACTTACTATAACATGCCAAACGAACCCCAAATTGTTTATTATTAATATATATATCCTTATCTAAGTCATTTGGCCGAACCTTAGATTTTTAGGAATACAATAACAATTAATAATATAATATTTGATTTAAAAACTATTTTGTGTCAATTTTGACACTATTTGATATATGATTTTTGTGAAAGTAATAACAGAATTATATGTTCGAACAAAGTTGATTAAATCAACATTAATATATCATAGTAACCTAGAAAATTAGTGGAATTCATTAAAAGTCTCATATTACATTTATTTTGGTGTTTATAACATCAATTATGTCAATATTTCATTAATAAGATAATTACTGCATCATCTTTGTGTCATATATAAATTATATTATTTGATGTCTAAAAATTACAAATAAAATACCATCATGTAGGAAAGCCTTTTAGATTTCTAATGAATATTTACAATCGAATTTATCTTATTTATAACCCCATATTAAAAATGATTTACTTATTAAACATTGATTTTAACTATTTTAACCCTTCTTTAAATAAATTAATAATAAATGTCCTAATCTAATCCAAGTGGGCCTAAATGGTCATATTTTATTCCTAAGTTTGTTTTTGGTCGAACTGCACTTGTCCAATAGAATTAGGACATGTTTTAGGGTAATATTAATATCATATTTACCCTTAGTTACCCTATTTACTATTAACCGTAGTAAAAATCGTAAAAAGTTACTATTCACCAAAAAATTATTTTTATCTCATTGAACCACATTTCACTTACTGATATCAACCGTGTCTGTCGGATTTTTGAAATTCCATTCACAGAAGCGGTAAAATTAAGTTTTATGCAAAATTCAGTTTTTAACCTACCACTTAGTGGTTTCACTATTCATCAAAAATTGAAAGTTTTCAGAAAAATACCAAAATTTCACCCTAGGCTAATTTCGATATTCTGAGTCCAAAAATGAAGTCCATTTTGAAAAATTAAATTTATAAAATTTCAAAAAGTGGTTATTACTATTCATAACGGCTAGTTTTAATAGCATATTGTTGTTTAGTGAAACTCGGTATTGCGTACGACGCAAGCTATCGAGGAAGGTCGCGATTGCGTGTAAAGCAAGCCAAGAAAGTTTTGTGTAGAAAAAGATTCCTTTGATGATTCATATAACATAAAAGTCTCGGGTGTTACATTCTACCCCCCTTAAAAAGAATTTCGCCCTCGAAATTCGTCACTTTGTAACAAACAGATGAGGATACTTCTCCCTCATCATATCCTCAAGATCCCATGTAGCTTCTTCAAGTTGGTGGTTCCTCCATAAAACTTTCACCAATCGAGTGGTCTTGTTTCGTAGGACTTTTTCGCTACGATCCAGAATCTCTATCGGCTTTTCTTCATAAGAAAGATCTTGCTCCAGCGGTACAACTTCTGAGCTGAGTACATGTGAAGGATCTGGTATGTACTTTCTCAGGAGAGATACGTGGAACACATCGTGAACTTGAGAGAGATTCGGTGGAAGCGCCAATCGGTAAGCTACCATCCCAACACGATCCAGTATTTCAAAAGGACCGATATATCTAGGGCTCAACTTCCCCTTCTTTCCAAATCTCATAACCCTCTTCCAGGGAGATATTCGTAAGAACACTTTATCACCCACTTCAAACTCTAGGTCTTTTCTTCGGTTGTCGGCATAACTTTTCTGTCGACTCTGAGCTGCTCTTATGTGTTGTTGAATAGATCTAACCTTTTCTACCATTTCATCAACGAGATCAGGTCCTAATAGATTTCTTTCCCCAACTTCATCCCAGCAAGTTGGAGTCCTGCATTTCTTTCCATAGAGAGCTTCATAAGGAGCCATCTGAATACTGGTGTGAAAGCTATTATTATAAGAAAATTCCACCAAAGGTAGGTGTTGATCCCAACCTCCTTTGAAATCCATAGAGCAAGCTCTCAACATATCTTCTAGGGTTTGAATTGTTCTCTCAGACTGACCGTCTGTCTGGGGATGATAAGCAGTGCTGAAACTCAACTCTGTATCCAGAGTATGCTGAAGACTTCGCCAGAACTTCGAGGTAAATCTCGGATCCCGATCAGATATAATAGAAAGTGGTACTCCATGCATTCTTACCACTTCATTTATATATATCCTGGCAAGCTGATCTACAGAGAAATCCACTCTAATAGGAATGAAGTGTGCAGACTTTGTAAGACGATCAACTATGACCCAGATAGCATTATTGCCTTTGGATGTTTTAGGAAGTCCTGTGACAAAGTCCATAGTGATGTTTTCCCATTTCCATTCGGGTATGGGTAATGGTTGTAACATCCCCTTAGACTTCTGTCTCTCAGCTTTAACTTGTTGACAAACCAAGCATCGAGAGACATATTCAGCAACATCTCTTTTCATGCCATCCCACCAGAAGTACTCTTTCAGGTCCCTATACATCTTCGTGCTTCCCGGATGAATAGAGAATGAAGAACTATGAGGCTCATCCAGCAGCTCTTTCTTTAATTCGGGGATGGGAGGAACACAAACCCGATTCCTGAACATTATTATCCCATCACAATCAAGGTTGAATTCAGGAACATTTCTCACCTTCTTTTGTAACTCGGCATCTTCTTTCTGTGCCTCTTTAATCTTCACATGTATAGATGGTTGAACATTCATTTGAGAATGATAAGATTTTTCCCTTTCCATTATAATTCCAAGATCCATCCTTTGTAAATCCATAAATATTGGATCTTTTGTGATCCTCATCATGGATAAACTAGCATGGTCTTGTCGACTTAATGCATCTGCCACCTTGTTTTCTTTCCCAGGGTGGTAATGGATTGAGCAGTCATAATCCTTAATCAGCTCCAACCATCTTCTTTGACGCATATTCAAATCCTTTTGTCTGAAAATATACTTTAAACTTTTATGATCAGTATAAATATCACACCTTTCACCATAAAGGTAATGCCTCCAAATCTTTAATGCAAAGATTACCGTAGCCAACTCCAAATCAAGTGTTGGGTAATTTTGCTCATGGATTTTCAACTGTCGTGAGGCATAAGCTATCACCATATCATTTTGCATAAGAACACACCCCAATCCCTTCTTGGATGCATCACTGTAGATCACAAACCTTTCTCCACTACAAGGCAGTGTGAGCACAGGTGCACTGGATAACCTTCTTTTCAACTCCTTGAAATTCTCTTCACATTCCTCTGTCCAGACAAACTTAACTCCTTTCCGAGTCAACTTGGTGAGTGGATTAGATAATCGTGAAAAATCTTTTACAAAACGTCGATAATATCCAGCCAAACCAAGAAAACTTCGGATCTCAGTTACTGTTGTTGGTCTTGACCATCTTTCGATAACCTCTGTTTTTGTTGGATCCACATATATCCCCTCTTTTGAGATTATATGACCCAAAAATGCAACATTTTGATGCCAAAATTCACACTTGGTAAATTTGGCATAAAGCTTCTCCTTTCTCAGGGTCTTTAATATAATTCTCAAGTGATCTTCATGCTCTTCCTTTCTCTTTGAATAGACAAGAATATCGTCTATAAAGACTACCACAAATTGATCAAGATAGTCTCTAAAGACTCTATTCATTAGATCCATGAAGATAGAAGGGGCATTAGTTAGACCAAATGGCATCACTATAAATTCATAGTGTCCGTACCTTGTACGGAAAGCCGTCTTTGGTATATCCTCCCTTTTAACCCTTAATTGATGATACCCTGAACGAAGATCAATCTTGGAAAAGTATTGAGCTCCGCGTAGTTGGTCAAATAAGTCATCAATGCGTGGGAGAGGATATTTGTTCTTGATAGTGATCTTGTTAAGTTCTCGATAATCAATGCAGAGACTCATTGATCCATCTTTCTTCTTAACAAATAGAACAGGTGCTCCCCAAGGTGACGCACTAGGGCGTATGAATCCCTTATCAAGATTCTCTTGGAGTTGCTTCTTCAATTCCTGCAACTCAATTGGGGCCATTCTATAAGGTGTCTTTGAAATAGGCAAAGCACCCGGTACGAGTTCTATTGAAAACTCAACTTCACGATTTGGTGGAAGACCCGGCAATTCCTCCGGAAAGACATCATCAAACTCCCGTACAATGGGCATATTCTTAATCGTGAGTTTCTCACCAACCATTTGAGATAAATAACCTTCATTTAGTGGAATCAATACCCATAAGATGGATGAAATTTCCACTGGAAGGTTATGTTCATCCTTGCATTGGTATACGATCGTAGATTGAACTGGAATATGAAATGTGACTTCCCTTCTTTGGCAATTTATATGAGCTCCATGTAGAGAAAGCCAATCCATGCCAAGAATCACATCAAATTCCACTAAAGGAAGGATCACAAGATTTGCAGGAAGCACTTTCCCACAAACTTCGATCGGAGAAGAATTATAAACTTTTGATGCGATTGATGTGCCATTAGGTGTTGTCACAGCTAACTCAACATCTAATTGTTGAGGTAATACGGTGATACCCTTAGAAAAGCCTTCAGAAATAAAAGAGTGGGTGGATCCAGAATCAAATAAAACATTTGCTACTTTAGAGTGGATGGTAAGTGTACCATTCACCACATCGTTATCGTACTCCACATCGCTGATAGAAATTGCATGTGACTTTCCTTTGTCTTTAGCCTTAAGAGTTTGTTGACGTCGACCATCATCATCAACCCTTGGATTTGGGCATTGATTGGCATAATGCCCCATCTCCTTGCACTTGAAACATTGAAGTGTAGTAGGTTCATTCTGTGTATCCCTTCCTTTGTTTGCATCATTAGACATCTTCTTCCCATTATCGCGGCATTCAAATGCCCGATGACCTTCCTTTCCACATTTAAAACATTTACTTGTCCCTTTAAGACAACTCCCTCCATGTTTCTTTCCACACTTTGAGCATAAGGGAAAGTTCATCTTCTTTTCCGTGTGCTCTTTAGATTTTTCTTTGAATTCCATCTTCCTCTTCTTATCAAACCCATGTGACTGATGGGTTACTCCAATCTCCATCTCGACTTTGAGAGCACATCGAACGATTTCCTCGTAGCTATTGAAGTCCCTTATGGCTAACGCCCTTCGAAGACTTGGTTTTAAGCCACTAAAGAATCGATCGATCTTACTCTCAGGTTGGATAATAATACCAGAAGCGTACCTTGCAAGTCTTGTAAAATTTGCTTCATAGGTACTAACAGATTCATCATCCCTTTGCTTCAGTTCAAGGAACTCTTTCTCCATCTTTGTTCGGAGAATACGAGGGAAGTACTTATTGAAAAATAAGTTCTTGAACTCGTCCTATTCCATAGACTCAATTTCATCCCTTTGCCTCGTATTCTTAACAAGATTCCACCATTGATCCGCATCTCCTTCCAAACGATACACTGCTAGAATGACTTTATCATGCTCAGAACATTGAAGAACTGAAAATATCTTTTCAGTAGTACTAATCCATTGTTCAGCAACTAATGGATCAGTAGACCCACTGAAAGAAGGTGGACGCTGCCTCATGAAGGATTCAACAGAATGTTGCTCCTTCCTTTGCTCGTTTGGAAGTCCTGCATGATTCATAGCTTGAGAAAGTTGTGTGAGCATGGCTACAAGATTTTGCATTCCAGCTCCCATATCGTTTGGTTGCTCAGGGGGACAATCATTGCATTGCCCATCGCATTCCGCATTAACATGGTTCCTTCGGGTTCCAGCCATTAACTAAAACCAAGAAGAATAGTGTGAGAAACACTAATTATAATCGGAAACCACATAATTCAAGAATAAAATTTTCATGCTTAAGGTTTATCCTAGGTTATTCAAGGCCATTTCTAAAACACTAAGATTGTGTTCTATGCTTAGACTTATCCTTAGGGTTCTTACTAAGGCTTTCACATCCTAGTTTCCAATGGTTGACTATACCTTTCCTCTGATACCAACTATAACGACCCATACTTTACATACATTGTTAATACTTCAAAATTGAAGCACACTTATTACAACATATGACAAAACAACAAAGGACCGTATAGGTATAGTGTCTTTAGAAACTGGGAAACATAAACAACTGGTTCATAAATCTTCTACAGTGTCTCCCATTTATTTCATCATATCTAGGGTCCCTTTTAGCATATTCTACTTAATGTCCATCTTCTTGACCTGGGGAAAAGAAAACATAAAAGGGTGAGCTCAAATGCTCAGCAAGGGCAAATAAAGGAAATAAAAATCATATCATATCTTTTTGAAAATCAAAACATGCAAAAGAGATCATAATATCTTAACATGGAATAAATCATAGAAGTGAAAATGAGATCCCCATAATCATAACATAAAACTTGAAACTTTGTGGCATTCACACATAATCATGGAAATCATTTCTTGTTAGTCATGGCTCATTGCCAAGACTATCTTAGTGGACAAAGTCCCTTTCTGAACCGAGTTCACTCCTCGTTTCAGTCCTGTATCACTGAACCGGTATAACCTACCGTTCCAGCCCTGTCTATCTCATGAGATATAAAATCTTTACCCAATGCATTGGAGGGAGATATAGGTCCCACCCATCTTATAATAAATCCTTTCTTATGTGTGCCACATAATCATAAAACATACATCATCGCATAACACATGTAACAAAAATGGGATTCTTGAAACATCATGACATCATAAATCAATTCATATAAGATAAAGTAATTCATAAAAATAATTCCATCACAACATGATCAAATCAATTTAATAATAAGGATAAAAATAGAACCCTTTATTATCTTAGATGGAAAATAATTTTGATAAAACACTTGAACTCCATTCTTGAGGAAAATATCCTTTCTTCTTCAAAAAACATTTTTCCTTTCATAACATGTCATACTACTTTAAAATAAAAGAAGTTGATTAAAAATAAACTTGAAAACTTATAAAGGAAGCTTCTTGGAAATAATGTTTTAAAAATCCATTCATGCTGTATAAGTAAAAAAAAACATTCTTCGTACTTTTGTCGGAAAAGTCAAAAAGTACCTCGTACGACAAAAGATTCCTTTCATAGATATTACTAAAAACTCACCGAAGGGTAAAAATGGATTTAAACAATTGTAGGTGGATGTAAATAATATTACATATTTATGAAACATGGATGTGGATGATAAAATACACCCCAGTAAATACTTACGAATAAACAATCTCGGATAGAAATGAGATTGTGATATTTCCCTTACCTTAGGTCCGATTTGCTTTGTTCGTGTCCGAAGCTCCTGTATAATGGTTTAAATAATGTTATTGACTTATTCCAGAATCATATATATTGATATGATATCATATATGGTCATATTATTAGCTTCTTGTTAGTAATATTTCATTGTTACTTGTTACTCGGGTCTTTATAACTTTTTGTTCTTATGCGTGTTTTGTTGAATAAATTCTTATTCTTATCTTTAGGTTATAGATAATTAATTTCCAGAATGGTATTAGTGTAGTATATACCATATTCATTCATTCAATTCATTTATATAATCATTATGAAATGAAGATCATGTAGAACGAGTCGCATCACATCGTGGAGACGGTATTCCGTACGTACGCACGAGTGATGATATAGTTCCTATGATCGTGGAATTGTATTGGAGTATATATATATATATTATTTCAGTATCAATATTACTTCATAATAATCATATATAGTTACTCATTACACCATTATACCCATCCTTGTAAGGTGATGGTGGAAAATAGATTACACCACGGCGTGGAGACGGTATTCCGTACGTACGCACGCGCGGTGATTTCATTTTTCCGTAGGATGGATAGAAGGTGAATTAGGGTTGTTTCATATTTATAATAAAATATCAGTATGTAAGTAATACTGATGTTATTACTTTATCATGAAACAACTAAAGAAGAAGAAGTTGAAGAAGAAAGAAATTGAAAAGATCGGTAATGGATATTACCTCTTCTTTGGAACGCCTCTTTGAATCCTCCACTTAAGGAACTAAGATTGGTCTTTGGAGAAGACCAGGACCTCTAGGATTATTCTAGGGAAGTGTAGAGGAGAAAACGGCAGGGGTTGGCCGAGCTTGAGTGCTCAAATTGGTGTGAGGAGGTGGGGGAGGAGGTGCCCTTTTATAAAGGAGGAGAGGGGCACCTTAGGAATATCTCAAAATATTATTTTATATTAAAGTCAAAATCGGTTTATAATGGTTCCAAAGGGTCTTATTTCGAAGATAAAGTGAGGATGGGTCGAAATCCTATCAACCAATAAGATTTAGACAAGTTTAGGGTATTATTTTAACCTTATCAATTAGATTTAACTCTAAGATAAATAATTTAACTTTTACCGTGTCTTTTTGTTTTCTTTCACTATATGGTTAATACACTTACTATAACATGCCAAAAGAACCCCAAATTGTTTATTATTAATATATATATCCTTATCTAAGTCATTTGGCCGAACCTTAGATTTTTAGGAATACAATAACAATTAATAATATAATATTTGATTTAAAAACTATTTTGTGTCAATTTTGACACAATTTGATATATGATTTTTGTGAAAGTAATAACAGAATTATATGTTCGAAAAAAGTTGATTAAATCAACATTAATATATCATAGTAACCTAGAAAATTAGTGTAATTCATAAAAAGTCTCATATTACATTTATTTTGGTGTTTATAACATCAATTATGTCAATATTTCATTAATAAGATAATTACTGCATCATCTTTGGGTCATATATAAATTATATTATTTGATGTATAAAAATTACAAATAAAATACCATCATGTTGGAAAGCCTTTTAGCTTTCTAATGAATATTTACAATCGAATTTATCATATGTATAACCCCATATTAAAAATGATTTACTTATTAAACGTTGATTTTAACTATTTTAACCCTTCTTTAAATAAATTAATAATAAATGTCCTAATCTAATCCAAGTGGGCCTAGATGGTCATATTTTATTCCTAAGTTTGTTTTTGGTCGAATTACACTTGTCCAATAGAATTAGGACATGTGTTAGGGTTATATTAATATCATATTTACCCTTAGTTACCCTATTTACTATTAACCGCAGTAAAAATCGTAAAAAGTTACTATTCACCAAAAAATTATTTTTATCTCATTAAACAACATTTTACTTACTGATATCAACCGTGTCTGTCGGATTTTTGAAATTCCATTCACAGAAGCGGTAAAATTAAGTTTAATGCAAAATTCAGTTTTTAACCTACCACTTAGTGGTTTCACTATTCATCAAAAATTGAAAGTTTTCAGAAAAATACCAAAATTTCACCCTTGGCTAATTTCGATATTCTGAGTCCAAAAATGAAGTCCATTTTGAAAAATAAAATTTATAAAATTTCAAAAAGTGGTTATTACTATTCATAACGGCTAGTTTTAATAGCATATTGTTGTTTAGTGAAACTCGGTATTGCGTAGGACGCAAGCTATCGAGGAAGGTCGCGATTGCGTGTAAAGCAAGCCAAGAAAGTTTTGTGTAGAAAAAGATTCCTTTGATGATTCATATAACATAAAAGTCTCGGGTGTTACAACATTGAAATCCATCCTAACACAGGGGGGATAGAGAGGAAGGGTGAATCACGCTGCCCAAATTCGGAACCCAATGGGGTGCAACCATGGAGGATAACTGTCAACCGTGGTGGAAACATAGCATCCACATCACGTTGGCCTGGAATGGGGGGGAAATAAATGAGGGCTGACCGCTGACCATGTTCACAACACGGGGCCTAACTCAAATATTTTTGGTCAGTTTTTCAGAACGTTGGCACAGGACAGTAGGCGGACCATAGGTCGAGCATACATACAGTTAGGGGGTCCCGTCAAACATGACCAGTTCTCCAGAAACGTTGGCCCATTATAGTAGGCGGGACCATAGATCGAGCATGCATACTGTTAGGGGGCCCGTCAAACAACGAAAGGAAATGAGGATCCAAATAAGGGGGGACGCAAGTCGTGGAAGGTGGAGTGGTGGTTTGTTCGAAAAAAGTCCCAAAACTCCCGAAATTGCACCACCATGGAAAAGGCGCATTAGGAGAACATACCAACCTTATCACGGGTCGTCCCAATTTCCATGAAGTAACTCTTTGGCGAGTGAACTGCCACTTCCCATTATTACCATGGGGCAATCCCGAACATGCTCGGGGTAGAGATTAAACCACTTCCCATGAAGTCGGGCCAAGGGGCCGACAATAAGAAAGGACGGGGTTTAGTAATCCATGTGGATAGACCCAAGACGAAATGTCCGGGCGGTCCTACGTATCCCATAAGGATGAGAATCAAGCCACATGTAGTTCTTGAAAATACAGTTTAACGTCATGCGGGACAGAATACAGTTTAACATCATGCGGGACATAATACAGTTTAACGTCATGCGGGACAAAATATAGTTTAACGTCATGTAGGATGAAATATGGATCTTCGTTTTAGGTCTTAGAGCTCGGACCATGGAGGGATCTTAGTTTTAGGTCTTAGAGCTCAGACCATGAGGATCTTAGTTTTAGGTCTTAGATCTCGGACCATGGAAGGATTTTAGTTTTAGGTCTTAGAGCTCGGACCATAGAAGGATCTTAGTTTTAGGTCTTAGAGCTCGGACATCGGAGGTAGGAAAATGGAGAAACGGACAAATGGCATGACAGTTACAAAATCCGATGTGAATGAGGACCTAAGCCCTAATTACCATGTGCTCTCCGGGGAAATGCTCATGTCGAGGGACCGAACATGATGGTAGGCTGGACCTGCGGGGAAGTGCCCCAGGCATTCCTAAGTATCTCATAAGGATGAGAATCAAGCCACACGTAGTTCTGGAAGGTGACATGGTAAGATACCAGTGCCAAGGGAAAAGGGGAGTGCGGGCGTGGCCCTTTCACTAAAAGAAGTGGAATTTGATAAATCTTGTTTGTCCTTTTAGGTGAGTGGTTTTAGTGTTGTGAAGCGACATACCTAGAGTAGTAGGCCATGGTGTCGCCACAAGCATCAAGCCGTGATAGGCATTGAAAAATGTCATGGCACAAGACCAATACCCAACGTGATGCCGTCTACAACGAGGTCGTCACAATGCAGTGCCATTTTTTTGTCGTGCGGCCAGGACGATAATGTCACAGTTTAGGGTCGTGTGATAGGACTAGCAACACAGTTTAAGGTCGTATGGTTTGGACCAACAACACAATTTAAGGTCGTATGGTTTGGACCAACAACACAGTTTATGGTCTTATGGTTTGGACTAACAACACAGTTCATGGTCTTATGGTTTGGACCAACAACATAGTTTAAGGTCTTATGGTTTGGACCAACAACACAGTTTAAGGTCGTATGGTTCGGACCAACAGCGCAGTTTAAGGTCTTATGGTTTGGACCAACATCACAGTTTAAGGTCGTATGGTTTGGACCAACAACACAGTTTAAGGCCTTATGGTTTGGACCAACAACACAGTTTAAGGTCATATAGTTTGGAGCGACAATACAGTTTAAGGTCATATGGTTTGGACCAACAACACAGTTTAAGGTCTTATGGTTTGGACCAACAACATTATTTAAGGGCTTATGGGTTGGACCAAAAACACAGGTTAAGGTTATATGGTTTGGACCAACAGAATAGTTTAAGGTCGTATGGTTTGGACCAACAACACAGTTTAAGGTCATATGGTTTAGACCATCCGAGAGAGGAGACTCAGGCCAAAGGGGCCTACGAGGTTTCAACAATCAAGGAGGGGCAATAGATGCTATCTCCCAGCTATGTTGGGCCCGAAACGCAATGTCTAGGCGACTCCTCACTCCCCAAGGGGATGATGGTCAAGCCGCACACAACCCGTAAAGAAGAGACCCAAGCACATACTCTAGCGCTCAGATTACGGGAGCCCCGAGAGACACCGTTACGCAGCTCGGTCTGTTTGATGTGCGGGGGTGTACTGAGGGTTAGTACAAGGAGTGTCGAGATTCCACCTTGAAACGGCGGGGCGGAACATGACATGAACCATGCCACCAACATTCAGGGCCCGGGGAAGCCGACGTGACGATTGAGGATTACTGCTAACCATGTTCGTAACGCAGCAT
Organism: Viscum album; assembly: GCA_963277665.1. Classification (NCBI taxonomy): domain Eukaryota; kingdom Viridiplantae; phylum Streptophyta; class Magnoliopsida; order Santalales; family Viscaceae; genus Viscum; species Viscum album. Next base: position 1,853,202,476 of record OY728156.1, read on the forward strand.
CCTGTCGTGTTAGCCATGGGGACAAACAGATGAGTATCAACCAATGACCATGTTCGAAACGCGGTATTTGTATCAATTTGTTGTCTGAAATCCTCGGGGGCATTGGCCCATGACGGTAGGAGAGCCCTTGGGCATTGTATTCAGGCTGTTCTTGGGGGTCCCTCCAGGTGTGAAGGATGACGGGGGCCCGAATGAAGGGGAACACGAAGCTTGGAAGGTTGATGGAACTTTCCTAAGTCGAATCTGGCACTCCATGTTCTAGACCAAAGTGACTTGAGCACATCAGCAGACCACTGGAAAGGGTCAAAGGTCTCAGTCCGAGAGCGGCCAAAAGATGGCGGATCCCTGGGAAAAAGAGGGGGCGTAATGCCAAACACTCTAGGAACCAGGAGATCGTGGCATCTCTTAAGATATGGGGCTGGACCTGACATCTAGGTGTTCAGGCGGTCCTACGTATCCCATATGGATGGGAATCAAGCCAGACATAGTTCTTGAAAGTGTGCGTCTTTAAATGCCATTGGACAGAAGGGACTAAACCCTGAGGACAGGGTGCGCGGGGTGAAGCTATTGAAAACCTAACGTGAATGGGGACATAATCTCACACCACTCCACGCGACCCTGTGGTCGAAGTCCCAAAGGAAAAACAGACGCAACATCGAACCTCAAGCTGGACCCAAAGATGAAAGGTCTAGGCATCCCGACGTATCCCATTAAGATGGGAATCAAGCTAGACGTAGTTCTGGAAATACAGTTTAACGTCATGTTGGACGAAATATGGATCTTAGTTTTAGGTCTTAGAGCTCGGACCGTGAAAAGGGCAGAACCAAAATAGGAACTTAGTTTTTGGTCTTAGAGCTCGGACCATGTAGGGATCTTAGTTTTAGGTCTTAGAGCTCAGACCATGGAGGGATCTTAGTTTTATGTCTTAGAGCTCGGACCGTGGAAGGATCTTAGTTTTAGGACATAGATCTCAGACCATGGAAGGATCTTAGTTTTAGTTATTAGAGCTCGGACCATGGAGCCCAGAAGTAGGACAGAGTGTAGTTTAAGGTCGTGCAGGACCTTACAGTTTAAGGTCATGCAGGACCAGACAGTTTAAGTACATGCAGGACCATCTTGCAGTTTAACGTCTTGCAGTAAGGACAGGGGGAGATCTTAGTTTACGGTCATAGATCTCGGACCATTTTGTTGTTTATCATCTTGTAGGACGAAAATGCAGTTTAAGGTCATGCAGGACCTTACAGTTTAAGGTCGTGTTGGACCGTACAGTTTAAGGTCGTGTGGGACCAGACAGTTTAAGGTCGTGCAGGACCAGACAGTTGAAGGTCATGCAGGACCAGACAGTTTTGGCAAAGTACTTCTTGAGGAACCTGGCGTTGGTGGGAGGAGTTATACACTCACCATCCATAGTCACCAGGGAGTACGCTCCATTGGGATAGACCTTATGGACAATAAAAGGCCCCACCCACTTGGGCTCCAACTTGGGTGGTTTCCTGCCGGGAATCATTGGTGCTCTAAGAGCCAGCACCAGGTCACCTTGCAGGAAGGAGCGGAGGTGAACCTTTTTATCGAAAGATCGAGCCATCCTACTCTGATTCCTTTCAAAGTTATGTAAAGCGCGAAGCCTACTTCCGTCCAGCGCTTCCAATTCGGCTAGACGGATCTCGGCAACTCTGTCCGGCGCATGCTGGTCATAGACCACCGTGCACAATGAGGTCAGCTGGACCTCGATAGGAAGGACGGCCTCAGCTCCGTATACCAGGGAATACAGGGTCACATAGGTGGAATTGTGAGTCGTCGTCCTATAAGCCCAGAGGGTGTTGGGGAGCTTGTCCGGCCAACTTTTCTTGTCCTGACCAACCATTTTTTGCAAAATGTTAGAGAGGGTTTTGTTAAATGCCTCAATCTGTCCATTCGCCTGTGCATGATAGCGGGAGGTGTGGTTAGACCGAATGTTGTACTTGGCGTACAATCTTTTCAGCTCGGCCACTCGGAATTTGGTTCTGTTATCCATGAGGATAGTGTGAGGTATTCTAAAGTGTTGAATGATATTGGAGCTCACGAAGTCGGCGATAGAACGAGCCTTGACTTCCCTAAGCGGGGCTGCCTATTCCCACATTGAGAAGAAATCCATGAAGGTTAAGATGAACCGGCACTGGCGGGCCGTCGCCGGCGGGTAAGGCCCTACGACATCCAAACCTCAAACTGCAAAGGGCCAAGAATACTTAGTAGTATGGAGAGGCTCTGGTGGCCAATGCACAAAGTTATCATGAACATGACACGCATGACACCTCTTGGCGTACTCGATGCAGCCGTGGATCATGGAGGGCCGGAAGTATCCCAGTCTCAAAATCTGGTGGGACAATTTCGACCCGGCCTGGAGGGCGCCACAGGAGCCAGCGTGCACTTCCTGAATGACCTGTGGGATCTCAACTCCTTGAAGACAACGGAGGAGAACACCGTCAATCCCACGCCTGTAAAGGAGCTGCTCACGGCTGGGACGGCTCTGAAAGGTGAACTGCGGTGCGCGCTGCCGGATTTGTTCCCGCTCTGCTCGGTCCATCGGAAGACTTCCGTGCCGGAGATATTCAACCAAGGGTGTCCTCCAGTCAAGAATTGTCTCGATCACCACGCTTGAAGCCCCGGGGGGTCCTGACACGGGGGCACCATCAGTGAGATGGTTCACTCGCGGGCCACGATCGCCCTCCAGGATAACAGGAGAAATGACTCTTCAGTGCGCCACGTGGATGATTAGGTCAACCTGTTCGGGCTCTGCGAGTGATGCGGCCAGGCTGGTCAAAGCATATGCTCGACTGTTCTGCGACCGGGGAACGTGAACGACATCTGGTCGGGAGGGGAACTTAGCCATTAGATGGAGGGTGCACTCTAGCAACGGCATGAGTTCCGGCTTCCTGATAGCGTAGTCACCATTAACCTACTTGATGACTAGCTCAGAGTCCCCTTTGACATACAGGTGGGGTACCTTAACCTCCAAATCCAACTCGAGACCAGTAATGAGGGCATGATATTCTGCCTCATTGTTGGGGCAGCATCCTAACAACAAGAAAGAATATGGTGGAACAGCTTGCTCTGGGGTGATGAAGATGATACCCAGGCCCACTCTGTTAAGCCTAGGATCATTGAGCCTTCTACCAGTAGGGCTTCGGGAGGCACCATCAAAGTGCATCTTCCAGCATGGGGTGATGTGATCGACTGAGAGGATTGCCTCATCAGGAAAGCCCAAATCCAGTGTATGGTCCGTGGAGGTTGGGTGGGCAGCTAAGAAGTCTGCCAGCGCCTGTCCTTTGACGGCCTTCTGAGGTACGAACCTAATGTCGAACTGCTGGAGGATCACCGCCCAGCGTGCCAATCGGCCGGTCAACATAGGCCGGATCAGGATGTATTTCAACGGGTCTACCCGAGAGACCAGCTGTACCTCGTGGTGCTGCAAGTAGTGCCGCAATTTCTGTATGGCGAATACGAGTGCCATGAAGATCTTCTCGATGGGAGAGTATCTAACTACCGCGTCGAGGATCATGCGGCTGAGGTGGTATAGGCTATTCTCTGTTCCCTCGTTGTTCTTCTAGGTGAGAAGGGCGCCGAGGGATCGCTCCAGGGCGGTCACATAAAGGACCAGCGGCCTTCTGGGAACGGGTGGCATCAGGACCGGAGGTTGAAGCAGATACTGCTTGATTTCCTCAAAAGCGGTCCGACACTCTTCATCCCACCCATAGGCTGTGCCTTTCTTCATGAGCCGAGAAAAGGGCTTACATTTTCTGTCCAGATTCGCAATGAATCGGCGTATATAGGCTAAGTGGCCTTGGAAGCCTCGAAGCCCCCGAATATTATTTGGGGCAGGCATCTGACTGATGGCCTTGATATTCTCGGGGTCAATATCGATGCCTCGATACCTAACGATGAAGGCAAGAAACTTTCCGGAGGTGACCCCGAAGGCACACTTCAACGGGTTCATCTTTAAGTGGCATGAACGGAGCAAACTGAACACTTCCTCAAGGTCTTTGAGATGGTCCTGGCACTGAAGAGATTTAACCACCAGGTCATCTACATAGCACTCCACCAATGTCCTGAGGATCGTCTTGAATATGCGGTGCATAGCCCGTTGATAGGTGGCACCCGCGTTCTTCAGGCTGAAGGGCATAACCCGATAGCAGAGCGTGCCCTGGGGGGCTTTGAAGGTAGTGAACTCTTCATCCTCGGGGGCCATCCGGATCTGGTTGTACCTGGATTTCCAATCCATGAAGGAGAGAGCTTGGAACCCGGACGTTGCGTCGATCAACAGCTCTGTCATGGGAAGGGGAAAGTCATCCTTCGGATAGTGGCGATTAAGATCGCGGAAGTCGATGCAGACCATGATCTGCCCGTTCTTCTTCCTGACAGGCACAATGTTGGATATCCACTTGGGGTACTGGACATCCATGATGATGTTTGCCTTAATGAGCTTATCAACTTCGGCCTCAACCATGGAACCATGAAAAGGGTGCATTTTTCTGAGAGGCTTCTTGAACCCGCGATGGTTTGCTGGGAGGCCAAGGCGGTGGACGGCTACCTGGGGATCTAGTTCCGAAATCTCTTCATAAATCCAGGCAAACAAATCATGGTGTTGTCTGAGGAAGTCTATGTACTGTTTCCATTCCTCTAGAGGTATAGCAGCGCTGACCAAGGTGGGTCTCGGGTCCGCCTCACTACCGAGGTTCACCTGTACCAGCTCGTCGATCGTGGTAGAGACGCCCTCTTCAAAGGCAGGAGGAGCATCTTTCATGTCTTCTTCTCCGCTTGTGGAGGGATCGTACATGGGGGGAGCCGCTTCGGGGCTTCTCGACCCTGATGGGGAGCTGGCACCGGCTTGGGCGGTAGAGGTCATCACGACGGGAGACTCATGCACCGCGGAGACCATGGATATGAAGGTGGTTGATCCAATCCCATCCGTCCTGCAGCCCAAGGAGCCATGCATTACGATATCAAATTAGTGGTGACGCGTTGTCTTGATCCGGTCGATCCCGACTTGGCGAAACAGGCGCGTATGACGTACTGTTGTTGCCATAAGCCCAACATCCCGATATCGTACGGGGGTAGGAGGCTCAGGGATCTCCTGGGCATGGTTGGTGTAAGAGTACGAGGTGATTTCCCTCCGTCACTTAGACCTGGAAATATGGCTTCCTCTAGTACTCGAGACAAAAAAGCACCCCCCCCCCCATAATGGGAGTCTTGGCCTCCAACCGATTGATTGGGAAGACATATGCGTCATCCAAACCTGCCCAAGGATCACCTACGACATCGGAGGGCTCAACCTCACCTGCCAGGATGTTCTTGTCATTGCTCTTTTAATAGTCAACGTACAAGTAACGCGCTTCACAAGAGGAAAACGGAGACGCATATCCTTGGAGCACACCCACTGGACCCTTAAGGGAGTATTTGAGGCAATGATCGTATGATGAGGGAACCGCTGCGTGAAGATGGAGCCATGGCCTATCCATCAATGCGTTGTAGGCAGTGTCCTGAGAGACAACCATGAATTCAGTATTGGCAATTAAGTCACCGAACTGAGTCTTCAGAAGAATATTGCCGAGTGGAGTCTGGTCGGTCCTGTCATACCCCTGGATTCTGAGGTCGGAGGGAGTCAAATCATCCACGAACAACCCCAGCATTCGCAGTGTCTGAGTTGGGATCAAGTTAATCCCAGAACCCGTGTCCACAAGACAGCAACGGACTTCCACACCATTGAACTGGCCGGTGATGTACAGCGGGCGAATGTGCCACTGTATGGGAGGGTCATCATCTTCACCGGAGTATGAGATAACCGCCTGACATTCGGCATCCTCAATCACCTCGGTGTGGAAGGCTTCTGCGGTCGCGACCTCCGGTTATAACTAGAGGGGGATCCTTAGAGCCTCAGCGAGCGCCTCACGCATTTCGAATGACAGGCAGAGGGCCTCAAGGATGGAAAGCCATGTCGGAATTCTAGCCAGATGCTTCAGGACATCGTACTTTCACACCAAATGCGAGCTTCTGCTTACAAGAGGTCGCTCTGTGATTGGGGGCATGACGGGCCCTGCTGGCGGGACCGGTGACTGACTGGTACTAGGCACATCCCACTGTTCACTGGCTGAAGCTCGGGAGGTGGCTGTCATGCTAGGACCAGAAGACCGTAGTCGGCCAGTGGCAGGGCTACGCTGGTTTCGACGCGGGCAAGGCAGTTCCGCCCGATCTAGCAACCGAAACGGTGGTGGAAGCGAAGCTGATGTCACCTGGTGAGGGAGTCGCGAGTGCTGCTCTCTATACCGGGCCTGCTGCCTGGTCTCGGTAGTGTGCACAGCTTGACTGGAGGTGACGACTGACGTGCCCCTGCGATTCACATAGCCACGACTCCGTCGATGTTGGTGACGGCTGGGGACATTGGGGAGGTCCAACTGGCGCTCCTCGTCGTCGGGATCCACAAAGGGATTTACCAACTCTACGGTGTTAACCGAAGCGTACCTCGGGCTCTTGGGGAGGTCCACCTGGAACTCCTTGTCATTGGGAGCCACAAAGGGATTTACCAACTCTACGGTGTTAACCAAAGCGTACCCCGGGCTCTCGGGGAGGTCCACCTGGCTCTCCTCACCGCCGGGAGCCACAAAGGGATTTACCAACTCTAAGGTGTTAACTGAAGTGTACCCCGGGCTCTTGGGGAGGTCCACCAGGTGGTCCTCATCATCCGGAGCCACAAAGGGATTTACCAACTCTACGGTGTTAACCGAAGCGTACCCCGTGATCTTGGGGAGGTCCACCTGGCGCTCCTCGTCGTCGGGAGCCACAAAGGGATTTACCAACTCTACGTTGTTAACCGAAGTGTACCCCGTGTTCTCGCTCGAGGAGTCATCCACTACCGGGCGGGGTCTCGGAGGGATCCCCATTTCCAAGGGCATGAAATCTTCAAGCGTGCGAGAAGATGAAGGCAATGGCAGGGTGAGTTCTTTCTTCATGCACCGACGCCTGCTCTTCTGGGAAGAAGCTGGCTGGGACGACGATGCCAAAGCGGCACTCGCAGACTCCGAGGGATCTGGCAGATCCAGGTGGGCACAGTTGATGCCATGGGCACAACCGACCATCTTGCGGGCCATCCAGTCATTGTACTTCCAGGACCCCCGGTTAGAAACCTGTTCCCACCCCTCCCCATCATCACTATTGCCATCTGATCCCACGAAGACACCTGCCACCAGTGCCGGGGCTGGGCCCAACCTGACTATGTTGTTGTCAATCTGGTCTTGGAGCCAGTCCTTGAACACATAGAATTGCTGGATGGTGTGTCCCAGGAACCGGTGATAAGGGCAGTAGTTAGGGCGATCCGTGAGACACGCCTCTTCTGGCTTCCGGCACACAGGCAGTCGCACGATCCTCTGCTCCAAGGCGCTACAGAAATAACCGGCGACCTCGGCCTCGCCAAACGAGTAATCTCGATTCCTCTTATCTGGAAAGGGGACTCTTGGGGGCTGACCATGGCCAGGGGCCGGAGGAGTAGGCTGAGGAGGCGGATCCGGATTACCTCGCCTAGGTGGTGGCGGTGCGGTACGCGGAGGCGCCTGCCGATTTTGAGGTGGTCGCTGCTGGGCCGGAGGCTGTGGGGGTGGACCCCTATGAGCCTACTGAGCTGGCCTCACTGGAAGCAACTCTAGCTATCTGGGGTCCTCTATCTCCGCCACAACAGCGGGCTCGGCTCTGGCGGCTCTCCTTGTAGAGATTACAGGAGGCAGCGGGCGTGCCTGACCGGCCCGTTGCAGGGCTTCTTCGAGGCACTGAGCCTTATCCGAGAAGTCCCGAAACACTCCAGGGTAATTCTGCGTGATCAGGGAAGGAACCAACTGCACCTTGATGTTCCCCACACACATCGTCAGTAATTTCTTCTGAGTCAGTGGCATGTCAAGGGAGTACGTGAGCCCCTTCCACAGGGCGACAAAGTCCGCGACTCGCTCGTCGGGACTTTTCTTGCACCTGAATAGGTCGGCAATGTTCGTCTTCCGGGTTGTGGAACTGAACTGGTAGATGAATTTTCGGCGAAGGTCCTCCCAGCTAGTCACAGATCCAATAGAAAGCTGGCTGTACCAGACGAATGCTGGTCCTTCCAGTGTCTGAACGAAGCATCGGAGCTTGGAAGCCTCCTGCTGCGCCGGAGTCCCTAACATAGGCCCGCACCTCGAGTTGGAGTGGGCCAAGTGTTGTGGCGGGTATCCGGTCCCGTTGGAGGGGGAAAAAGTGGGGTTCCCAAATCCCGGCGGGGCCGGAATTTCTTCCACCCATGCGGGGTACGGCATGCCATCCGGTGGGATCGCCACCTGCCGAGTTTCCAGGGCCTCCAAGCAAGCGATGATTACTTCCATCAGATCATCCGGAAGCGGATTCCTATCCTGATGGGGATCTCTAACCACAAGCACATTGTCAGGCTCTTCGATACGATAGTCGCGCTCAGTGGCTCACTGGCCAGCTGGCAGAGTGACTCTCGGAGCGGCGGGGGGAAACCGAGCAGGGTCTCCCAGGTTGTCTTGCCGCTCGGGAGGGTTCAGCGAAACATATCGCGCCCTCTTTCCATGGGCTCCAGTGTCTCCCCTGTCGGCGAACACGACACGATCACGGTTTCCCGGGGGGATCTTAGCAAGGGGTAGATCCTCCTGCCCCTGCTGTCCTGGTCTAGGGTTTCCGTAGACAGGCCACCGCTCTGCAATGCGTTCGGCTAAGAGCTCATCAACCAGCCTCTTTTACTCGGCTGGCTGTTGGTGCAGCGTGGCCTTCTTGGTATCTTCTTCTACCTTCTGCACTGAGGCAGATGGGTCGGCAAGTTTGACAGACCCAACGTGATTTTTACCCTTGCCGATATTTCGGCCCAGTGCCAGTACCTCCGTGGGTACAGGAAGGCCTAGGAGGCTCCTCTTTTGGTGAGTAATCCTCCCAGATGGGTCCAGTAGCGGCCTTTCCTCGGGGGTGAGTCTCCGTTGAGGAGATCCACAATGTTTCCCTCATCTGAAAGGTCAGCCATGTTGACTGCTACTGCCATTGGCGACGTTACCTCAATGCTGCCCAGTTGATCAGGCTGCCGGCGGATCGCACAGAAGAGGAGGGCAGCGTACTGCCCCCACCCATGGACGTGCGCATGGGGGGTGGCCTCTTCAATAACTCTTCGGAGTACTTGAAAACTCTGGACGCATTATTGCTGAAGGGCCTCGTGGTGGTCCATCGACTCGGGGTGCCAGACCACAGGGAGTGCTACTAGGTCGACCCAGCGGCACTGCTCACCAATCTCCTCAAGATGCACTTGAAACCCGAGATAAGATGCTAGCTGATGGCGGAGGCGGGAGTGCGTCACCCGAAGAATCTGGCGGAAGCATTCAAACTCTCCCGGGGTGAGTGACTCTGGCACATCAAAACCAGATTCTGCGACCGACCAAAACTTCTCAAGGAAGTGGACCGCTGCAAGAATGGTCCAGAAGCTCCACGGCTCCGGTTCGGGGTCCGGAACTTGCTTCCCCTACTCATCCACTGAGGAAATTCGGGTAATCGGCAATGGCGCCGAGGTAGGCTGTCAGGGCGGTGGGCTGGCCGGCGGGGAATACGGTGAACAGGCCGATTGGCCGCCGATCCCTGGGTTATCCTCCAGGGGTTGCAGTGCCTTGGCTGCCACATCACGATAGGATGGGCCGATGGATGGTCCTCTTGTCACAGTGTCAATGCTCACCGAAGCTATGTCACCTCGCGATTCTTCTGTCGGTGCCCAGAAAAGTTCCTCACCCTCCCTAACAGGGGCGAGAGGTGCTTCCGAGGAGGTCAGCGGCAACTGTGGGATTGATCCCTGGCGGTACGCTAAGTCCTCGTCCTCTTGGATATACCTTCGAAGGGAGGAGGGAATCATACGGATCTCGCATTCGAGGAGTACGAGACTGACGCGCTGTGTCCCCATCCCTGCCCTCAACTCGAAAGGTTGGGGGGAGGCTCCGCCGTCGAGTCGTTCTCTACCTCAGAATACGAGAAACGGACAGGTCTGATTTCCGTCCGGGATCCCCTGACATTCCTCCTACGGCGACAACACCCGGCCTTCCTGCCCCTGGGTAGCTCCTCAGGGTAAGGAAGACTTCCGTCATAGGGTCCCCCAGCCACAATAGAGCTGGGGCAATGGGGACCGAAGGCTGGGGTGCGAGAAGCACCGGGGCAGATGTCGAAAGGGACATGGGGAGGACCTATATGTGAGTGAGCGACTGGATACACAACGGCTCCATGCTCGTGACCAAAGTAGGGGGAGTGACCTCATACCCCATGCAGTGGTCACTAGAAGGAGTCATACCCGGAACATAGCCGCCGCGAAGAAGATTTTGGCTTCCCAGATCGGTGGAACGGAATGAGCCCACATGGTGGGCAGAACTACCGCGGATTAGTCCGCAGTGGCCATTGCCAGTGTCCACGACCGGGAGATTCGACCCAACCTGCCTGCAGGGCGGTCGGGGTTTCGATCCCAGTCGGTCATGCGGCCGCCCTTGCTCAACATGTGTGGGGATTTGATAACAGGAGTCAGTAGAGGCCCGGGCCACAGTGGTTGCTGATGCTGGTGCCCCAGGACGGGCATTCTCTCCCACTCGCGCTTGACGCTGGCATCGAGTCAGATGGGCCGGAACCGGCGGTGCGGGCATGAAGATTGCCTACTCCTTGGCTTAGGGAGTCGGGCGGCAGCATCGACGCAGCCTGGCGGGGGTTCTTGCCGTTAAACCCTAGGATGGATCACCGATCGGGTGGACCCGGACATCCCCCACCTCATTGGCGTAGGGGAAGGATGTGTCAAAGCGCTCCTGGGATAGGCTCCCGAAGTGGTTGAACGTCAGCGTGGGGAGCGGTGGCTCCCTGCGCGGCGCTCGAGGGTGACGATGGTGGTGAGGCATGACTGCCTCTAGATCCAAGTGAGCCATGCCCCTGTTGGGGATGACCCCTTCCTTGTCATACCTATGAACCAGGTTATTGATCACCCTCCGTTGGATGATTTATGACGGGGAGAGGGGGCACAAGCGCCCGGATGCTACGACGGTCGAAGCCGGAGTGACCACCGAATAGGTGGGACCGCGTTGGGTAGCCGCGTCAGTACTGCCCCTGCCCCAGCGCCAGTGGGCAGGTGGCGATCGAGCTCTGAAGGCAGTGATCTGATTCCTGGAAACAGGGAGATGAACCCATTAGCATCAACATGAAAGGAGATCAACAACCAAGGCCCAACGTCATTTCGTCTTCCATGGTTGGTGAGAGGGATCCATGCTGACGATGTCACAGAATGGAGTAGTTAAAGTCCTGACCGCCTCGACCCCTGGCGGGTTCATGTCCCAGTGAGGGTTACCCGGACCTAGTGACATGTTGTTCTTCCGATGCCCCAACAGCTACCATTCCCCGTGTTGAGGAGAAGAGATTCACATCGAGTTCACCATTTTTTGTGGACCCGACTCCCCAACGGCTACCATTCCCTGTGTTGAGGAGAAGAGCTTTACGTCGGTTTCACCATTTTTTGTGGAGTCGACGCCCCAACGGCTACCATTCCCCGTGTTGAGGAGAAGTGCTTCACATCAGGTTCACCATTTTTTGTTTCCGACGCTTTCGCTGGGGCACGCGCATCCGTCCGTGGGGGAGGATGCGCTGCTTGTTGCCCTGCATTCCCACTTTCCAAAGGCGGGCGGAATCCATTCCTTGTTCAGGGACGTCTTCTCCTTGATCGAAACTGGGATTATGGGATGTCGGTTCTTCCTTCCGTGGATTCCTCCTCGGAGCTCATTACGTTGTCCGGGTCTCCCTCATAGATTTAAGACGGGTTCGTGAAGCTCATTCTCGGTGCCATATCTACATGGACGCCAGTTAATTACGTTGCTTCTGTCAAGATTCTCCAAGGGGTCTTGTCGGGACCGCAACCTTAGGTGAGGAGAATGGTCACGTTGGAGCGTCGTCAGCATGTCTGTCTTCGGTCCCTCATCACAGGGCTTCTCGAGGGCGTGGAAGCCCGAGGCATCCTGCATCGAACGTGGGGAACATGTACTATCTGAGGGTTTCCTCATCTTCCCATGTTTAACACGGGGTATGTCGCGAGTTTAACGTCTTGCAGAGACGGATCGGGATTAATGAGGGAACACTGATGTTGGGGCCAACACGTGGGCGGCCTCCTGGGTGTCATGGAGTGGGATGGGGTGGCATGATCTCACCGGGATGTGCCGGCCCGGGAAAGGATCAGGATGGACGGTGGAGTGAGGAATGGGGCTTACGTTTTGAGATGGCCCATGCGGGGGAATACAGTTTTACGTCATGCGGGACGGGATACATTTTAATGTCATGCGGGACGGAATTCAGTTTAACATCATGCGAAATGGGATACAGTTTAACGTCATGCGGGACGTGATACAGTTTAACGTCATGCGGGACGGAATACAGTTTAACGTCATGCGGGACGGAATATTTGGGGCTTACGCTCTGAGGCAGCCCATGGTGGTCGGGGAACCGACATGGAGAGGTCGGGATGACCGGGTGGTGGGCTTGAACCTCGTGGAGGGTTCCTACGTACCGCGCGTTAGCACAGATCAAAGCCCACGTCGTTCGCTGGGATGGGGCTTACGCTCAGGGGCGACCCATAAGAGGATGTCATGGTCGATGTGCGCACTAAGCCCACGTGAGTCATACTCGGTGTGGGAAATAGGAGGCAGTAGGGACCAGATGATCACGTCGCGAAGGGTGCGTCCGTGAGAAGAGGAATGGGGCTTACGCGTTGAGCGGCCCAAAGAAGAAATAGGGGCTTACACGTGGTTAGCGGCCCTTGGTGTCAGGGCTTACTCCAGGGTGGAGGCCCGTGGTGTGACAAGGCACGGTGGGAAAAGGACTCCACTGGCCTTGGCAGGGGGGAAGTACGGAGATGCACGGGTGAAATCATCCGCAAAAAAGGTTAGGGGCTTACGCTCGGAGGCAGCCCTTCCCCTACGGACAAACGCCGCTTCGATAAGGAGGATCTCATTCCATGTGAGGAAGAGTCCATTCCCGTGGAGAGGAGTGGTGTAAAAAATGTCTGAGCTGGGGGGACCCTGCGTGCAAAGCACGGGGTCAAACCACAGTTTAACGTCTTGTGTTAAGGATGAGGTGCTTAGCAGTTTAACTTCCTGCAGCTTGGACGAGGTGGGATCGCTTCACACCCCTATGGCTTACATGACCAACGCCCTCTACCCCTTGTGGAAGGGAAGGCATCGGCATGGCCATGGTGAAGGGGGGCCGCAGGGCGAACCACCGGGGGGGTCCACGTTAGCGTGGCTATGCGAAGAAGCAATAGTCGTTAGCATGCCTATGCGGAGAACCATAAGGAAAAGCAACGCAACGGGAAACATGGCCCAAGCGACCTTGAGGTTACCTCGCACGAGCCTAGAAGGTCGTGCGGGAAAAAAACGCATGGCGCGCATGCCCGGCAGGGGAGACATCAGGTGCCGGTGCAGGGGGAAGCCAAGGGGCGTCAAGGTGAGGATTTGCACGCAAAAGGGAAGGTTTGCGCGCAAAACCTCGGGACGGAACGCAATTGGAGCAAGCGAATTGCGCGCTGAGAGGGAACTACGCGCCGGGTTTTGCGCGCATGGCAGGGTGTTGCGTGCACGAAACACGAATTGCGCGCAAGGCTGGAACACTGGGGAGGGAGAAAATTCACTGAATCCAATGGAGTTGCGTGCAAAGGCGAACTTCGGTGAAATGTTGTGTGAAATGAGGGTTTTTCATGGAAGTCATCTTGCGCGTGGGGGGGGGGGGAATTGTGCGCACGGGAGTCGCTACGGATTCCTCAACCCCCAAAACGTTCAGGGTCACCTTGTATTTATAGGCGACCTCTGGCACAGAATCCAGGCGACGCATGAAATTCTTCGCTCCGAGCGTAGCCGGTGCGCAAAAACTCACCGCGGAGAACCGGGGCGCGCAAAGATTGCACGCCTCATCGGCTCAATTCCGCGAAACCCGGTGTTTCTATGCGCGCAGAACATTTTTTCGCGCGGAGCCTCCTTTATTTAGTGCACCACATCCCGGGCCTCCGGATCGGGCCTCTGATTCCGAATATGACCTTGCTTCGTCATTCCGAAACTTCCTCTGAGATTTACGGTCTTTTTTCAGCGTCAACAGATATGATGACTCTCATGTCTAAAAAGTAAAAACTATCATGGGATGATGAAATAAATGAAGATAATGTTACTGAATATGTGAATATCATTAGTAGTCTGTTGTATTTGATAGAAAAAACACATGATATTTTTTTCCCACATACACAGATAAAAGATATAAAATAAATTACATGTAAAACAAATTTATTTCATTGAAAATAATACTTCTATATATCAAGAGAATAGTAAATTTTGGTTTGATATACAATGAAAAATATCAACAATAGTTATCAGGAAATACAGATGATGATTGGTCCAGAAGATTTGATAATATATAATCAAAGTCATGTGTTGAATTATATCTTGGTGTATTGTGTATTTCATGGATAATAAAAAATATTATTTTATTTCATTGATCACCACTAAAGATGAATATATTGTGGCCACTAAACCATGCATTTAGTTATTTTGTATAAATTAATAACTTGAGGATATGGGGGCTGAAGTGATTTATTTGATCACAATCCATTTTAGTAATTCATCCGTTGTAAATATTATGAAAAACCAATTCCATCACTCAAGGAAAAATTACATTATAAAAACTATAATTTTATGAAGAATAAGGTTTATTAATGGCTTGGGATGTTGGAGTATGTGCATAAAGAAGTACTAGTTGCAGAAATTTAGATAAAGACATTACCCAAAGAAACATTTTAATGGAATTGACGAGATTTGGGATGTTTTTTGACCCCCAAAACATACAATTATGTGGATATGGGACCCCCTATCTTTTATGTATGGTGTTTTATCAACGGTATTGATTAATTTTTTTTACTATGTTTCAGACCACAAATAAGTGTTCTTCACGTTTATTGATAAAGAAAGAGAAATTTTGAATACAAAATTGAAGAAAATGTCATAATCATGATTGGGGAGAAAGTGATAAAGGGAGTAGTAATTTTGTGAGAGTATTAAATATACATATGGTAAAGACGATCGATCAGAGGATATATATCATAACAGATGATGTTTGTGAGGAAAGCGGTTGGGAAGTGTTGGAATGAAGTGATTCATCGACACACCATTCATGCTACTTCTTTTTTCCTTACTGATAAAGTATCATGTGGGATTAAAGGGTGCATTAATTAAATTGTTGATCTCTATATGAATAAAAAGAAGTGAATCCAGGTATAAGATGTGAAAATCATTACTGTTGTATCCAAATGTGATGAATTTTTAACACACACAAAGGGGGATATTGTTGGTAATAAATCACTCATGGTAACATTGTATTGTTTTTGGATTGATTATTTTTGTTGAAATATTAGGTTTCCATGGTATGTAGTTAAGTACTATAGATATTTTTGACATGGTATGTTGAAAAATATCCAAGATAAATTAATGTATTGTAACAACCTGAGATTTTATAAGATACATTCTTTTTAATTTCATTCATATCTTCTATTGTATGACACACCAAGATTATCTTTCACTATATGCAACACTGTATTAGCTTGCAGTATACGCAACACTTTTCTTGGCTCTTGTTACACACAATTTCAAGTTCGTTTGATAGAAGTTATTCTACGCAACATTGAGTGTATATATATATATATATTCAATGTACAAATAAAATATGGTTGGATTCTGTTATACGCAACAACAAAGGAGTTGTGCACTACACGCAACCCTGACTTGGCGTGCATTACACGCAATCGCGACCTTCCTCGATAGCGTGTCTTGTACGCAATACCGGGTTTTACTAAACAACGATATATTATTATAATATTGTTATGAACTAGACATTACAAATAGTGCTAACTAAATTTTTAATTTTATAACATTATTATTCATCTTACACATTTCTAGAACATGGTATAAGAACAAAATAATTTTTTCGGGTAAAATAAGTATTTTTCAAAAAATACAGTTTTGCCGCCTTTTTATGGCGCACCCACTTTAAATCTCATTTTTGACATATTTATAAGTTCAATTTGAATAAATAAAATTATTCTTTTGAATCAGGATATAAATATTTACATTAGATAATGTTTTGATATTTTTCCGATAACTTTCATATTTTAATGAATAGTAAAAATACGCTATATTATAATTAAAAACAACTTTTTTCATCGTAATATCTTATGTGGTTAAATTATAATATTGAATGGTTTTAAAGTATAAATAGAATATATTTTTACCATTTAATATAATGTATGTCATTAGCATTTATTTTACCTTGAATTCGTAGGTTAAATCAATTCAATCTTTTGCAATGTTTTAAAGAAAAACCCCTTTTATTTCGACAACGGGATTAATTTTAATTTAAATTCTTCATATTTTGTGTATTTAATTTGGAAAAATGGATTCTATATTTTGAATCAGTGGGTCCAAATTATGTTAATAAGCTACTTTTTATTTTTGGGCATTGTGAATAGTAACTACGGTAAATTTTATTTACTATAGTTAAAGGTAAATCGGGTAATTAAGGGTAAATATAAGATTATAAAATTACCCTAACACTTGAAATAATCCTATTGGATGGATAAAAGTAGACCCATATAACCTAAGGGTCGGATTAGATTCATTTTATGGACTTTTGTCCATGAAAATAATTTAATTATTAATAAAACCAAAGAATGTGACAACATGTCACTTTCTTAAATCTTATATGTATAATAATTTTAATTTAGTGATAAAATTCATGAAACTTAGAACCTAAATAATCTCCAGAAAGATAATACAATTATATACATCATAAGAATTTATTTAGAATTTTTATGGATTATATAATTATCATTTAATATGACATAAAGATGATGCAGTAATTGTCTTATTAATGAAATATTGACATAATTTATGTTATACATGCCCAAATAAATGTCATTTGAGACTTTTTATGACTTAAATTAATTTTCTAGGTTAATATGACATGTTATAGTTGATATAAGTAACTTGGTTCGAACTTATCATTCTGTTATGAATTTCATAACAATCATGTACCAAATAGTGTCAAAATTGACATAAATTAGTTTTTAAAACAAATATTATATTATTAACTATTATTTAATTACTAAAAATCTAAGGTTCGACAAAATGACTTAGATAAGGATAGATATATTAATAATAAACAACTTGGGGTTCTTTTGGCTTGTTATGATATGTTTATTAACCATATAGTGTAAGAAAACAAAAAGACACGGTAAAAGTTAAATTATTTAACTTAGAGTTAAATCTAATTGATAAGGTTAATATAACAACCTAAACTTGTCTAAATCCTATTTTATGAGAGGATTGAGACCCATCCCCACATTATCTTAGAAATAAGACCATTTGGAACCATTATAAACCGAAGTTTACCTTAATATAAAATAATATTTTGAGATTTTCTTAAGGTGCCCCTCTCCTCCCTTATAAAAGGGCACCTCCTCCCTCTCCTCCTCACACCAATTTGAGAATTCAAGCTCGGCCAACCCCTACAGAAATCTCTTCTCCACTTTCCTAGTATAATCCTAGAGGTCCTGGTATTCTTTAAAGACCATCCTTAGTTCTTTAAGTGGAGGTTAAGTGAAGTCGCGTCAAAAAGAGGTAATATCCATTACCGATCTTTTCCAATTTCTTTCTTCTTAAACTTATTCTTATTTAGTTCTTTCATGATAAAGTAATAACATAAGTATTTCTTATATACTGATATGTTATTATAAATATGAAACAACTCTAATTAACCTTCTATCCATCCTACGGAAAAAGGAAATCACCGCGCGTGCGTACGTACGGAATACCGTCTCCACGCCGTGGTGTAATCTATTTTCTGCCACCACCTTAATTGGATGGGTATAATGGTGTAATGAGTGACTATATATGATTATTATGAAGTTATATTGATACTGAAATAGTATACATACACTTCAACACAATTCCAAGACCATGGGAATGATATCATCGCTTGTGCGTACGTACGGACTACCGTCTCCAAGACGCGATGAGATTCATTATCCATGTTAACCACTCCAGAATGATTATAAAGTATATATAATGAATAATAATGAAATTAATGACATGGTAAATCTACTGGATTTATGTATATATATATTTCATCTACTTACTTCCATTCAAGACAATAAGGAAAGTAAAACAGCGTTCATGCGTACGTACAGTCTACCGTCTCCATGAACAGTGTGTTTCATTTCATTTATCTATCGATTATATATATATATATATACTTAATATATATGATATATAAATCATATTTTATATTCTGGAAGTAATTAAATCATGATATAAGTAACAATAATGTCAAGAACAACAAGTCCAAACACCTACGATAAATGAAATGATTTTACCAAAAACGCTTCTTTAACATGGAATTTACAAAAGAACGGGTAATATAAAGTCATAAATGAACCATATATGATATCATAACAATGAATATGATTCTTTAATAAGTTAATGACATTATGTAAATCATTATATAGGAGTCTCGGATACGTACAAAGCATATCGGACATAAGGTAAGGGAAATATCACAATCTCATTTTTATCCGAGATTGTTTATACTTTAGTATTTACTAGGGTGAATTTTATCATCCACATCCATGTTTCCTTAATATGTAATATTTTTTCCATCCACCTACAATTTTTTAAATCCAATTTTACCCTTCAGTGAGTTTTTAGTAAAAGATATGAAAGGAATCTTTTGTCGTTTTTCATACGAGGTACTTTTTGACTTTTCCGACAAAAGTACGAGAAGAATGTTTTTTTACCTTATACAGCATGAATGGATTTTTAAAACATTATTTCCAAGAAGCTTCCTTTAAAATTTTTCATGTTTATTTTTAATCAACTTATTTTAGTTATAATTTTATGACATGTTAAGAAATGACAAGTTTTTTTGAAGTAGAAAGGATATTTTCTTCAAGAATGGAGTTCAAGTGATTTATCAAAATTATTTTCCATCTAATATAATAAAGGGTTATGTTTCTATCCTTATTATTACATGTATTTGATTATGTTGTGATGGAAATATTTTAATAAATTCCTTTATCTTATATGAATTGTTTTATGATGTCATGTTGTTTAAGAATCCCATTTTTATTACATGGGTTATGCAATGATGTATGATTTAAGATTTTGTGGCACACATAAGAATGGTTTCATTAAGAGATGGGTGGGAACTATATCTCCCTCCAATGAATTGGGTAAAAATTTATACCTCATGAGATAGATGTCTGGAATGGTACGTTAAACCGGTTCAGTGAAACAGGACTGAAATGAGGGTGACTCGGTTCAGAAATGGACTTTGTCCACTAAGACAGTCTTGGAAATGAGTCTTGACTAATAAGAAATGATTCTCTATGATTATGTGTGTATGCCACAAAGTTTCATGTTTTATGTTATGATTATTGGGATTTCATTTCACTACTATGATTTATCCCATGTTATGAAATTATGCTCTCTTTTGCAGGTTAAGATTTCCAAAATGTTATGATCATATGAATATGATGTGATTGATATTTCTTTTGTTTACCCTTACAGAGCATTTGACCTCACCATTTTATGTTTTCTTTTCCCCAGGATATAAATAAAGGTTTTAGGTAAAAAAGGATGATCTTTATGGGAGATGTTGAAAAACTTTCACCATGATTAGAAGATTATATTCCTGGTTTCCAAAGACACTAAACTATTACGATCCTTGTGTGTGTGTTTTTGTTATGTACTAAGTATTCCGAAAAATTAATGTAATGTCCATGTACATCAAGCTTTGGGTCTCTACAGTTGGTATCAGAGGAGAGGTTTAGTCAACCATTGGAAACTAGGATGCGAAAACGTTAGTGAGATCCCTAGATATATTTCTAAGGTATGTCTAGGGATGTCCCTAAGGATAAGTATACGTATAGGATACAGTCCTAGAACTATGGTAACGATCATATAATTTAACCTAAGATGTTAGATATTGAGGATACTCCCCCTTTATTATGTTGTTTTCCCTAGAATGATTTTTCCTCTCACAATATTCTTTTTGAGTTTTAGAAAATGGCTGGAAGCAAGATGATTCACGATAATGGAGGATATGATGGACAATGGAATGATATTATTCATGAGAAACCAAATGAAATGGGATTTGGAAGTCCAAACATCATTATTATGCCGAATCAGCAATCTCATAATATGATCAATAAAGT
Organism: Viscum album; assembly: GCA_963277665.1. Lineage (NCBI taxonomy): Eukaryota > Viridiplantae > Streptophyta > Magnoliopsida > Santalales > Viscaceae > Viscum > Viscum album. The sequence continues at coordinate 1,853,222,781 of OY728156.1, forward strand.
AAAATTTGTTAAGTTTCCTGACTTGGCTAATAAGAGAAAGATGGAGTTTCATGATGATTATAGAGGAAAAAAAGTTCAATTTCCCCTATGTAAATCAGGTGGGAAGAGGCATCAAGGAGAATGTTTCAATGGAACTGGATGATGCTTTGGGTGTGGAAAAGAAGTACACAAAGCCAGTAAGTGCAAAGGAAAAGGTTCAGTTAACACCAGGGATGAGGATAATGGTATTGCTATGACATCAACAATGGTTAAATGTTTTAAATGTGGAATGCACAGGAATTATGCAAACCAATGCCCTAAGGGAAAGTCTCATGAAGAGAATCGGTATGGTCGTATGGGTAGTATTTATGTGGATGATGATGAAGAGACTACAAATGATATGTGATATGAAAGAATTGTTGAAGCTCGGTCAATGGTTTAAGAATGTAGTGGAATGATTACATATTTATCATGTGTAATGTTATATAAGTAATCTCATGGTACTATGGAATAAAGAGACATCTAAGGATTGTTACACAGTTGTCTTTCCTTGAGTTTTGAATGTATATTATTAATGTTACCAGTATCCATGAAAGGTCATTTAGATATTTTTGGGAATGTATATTATATGTGCATAATGAAGGGATAAAGGGAAAATTAAATGTTTGATAGTATTCATGAGCTCATGACTGATATAAGGAGAAGGTTATATCGTGGTTTGAGTATATAGAATTTTTGGATTTTGGTATGTGGAAGGAGTTAACTTTTGACTGCAATCATGTTTTCACTAAGGTTCAATGGGTATTCATTTTTCAAGAGAATACATCATTAAGGTAATCACATGATTGGAATGTGACCAACAAGATATATGGGGGATAAATGATGGTATTCACATGCTTGGTTGATGACATTTCAAGTAATCGTTTTCTTTATACTATGAGCTTGGACCGAAGTATTTTAGATAATCCTAAAGATTGGAATGGATTACGTTAACCATAAGTTAGTATTGTTTAAGGATATAACTTTTTTTTGTTATGTTATAGTAATGTAGTTTTAGAAAAAGGACAACCTGTAGGACGGGCGACAACCCATCGCGTCGGAGAAGGCTGTGGGAATCGAACCCACAACCGAAGTGCGACTGGCCTTTATCGCCTACCACGGGCCTACAAGAGGTCCCTGTTTAGTAAAACTAGTTTTATTTTATTAAACAATATGATATATGAAGTATAAGTCCATTTTTGGAACTATATATGATTAATATCACTATAGATGGACTTATGTATTTTTTGATAACTTTTCTAACCATTTGTTTGTGACAGATGGAATGACCCATCATTCTATGACATGATCTGCTAACACATCACGAATGACAAATTCAACTTCATTTATTTAAGAGATGATGTGGAAATTGTCCAAAGAATGACAAACGGTGAGACTATACCAAAATCATGAATGTATTTCTTCTAATTCCAATTTCATCAACTTTAGGAAAATGATCTTGAAAAACCAAAAAATGGTGTCCTACTGCCCTTATATCCGATGAATCAGATGGTACATTATATCACCACAAATCAATAGCTTTGTGATTGTTGGCTTTTTCATAGCCATGTTCTCTACCACTCTCCATCAGAACATGACGGTTAGATTTATCTTCCATGTCCATATTTTCTCCTATATAGAAACCCAGTGATGAGTTCATTTGGGTAACAATTATATTTCATACTTTAGTTTTTAAATTTTAGTTTTGGTATTTCTTTTTACGATGTGGGTTTTTATGAATAGTAAACGATTTATAACCCTGACGAATTTCGAGGGAGAAATTCATTTTAAGGGGGTATAATTTAACAACCCGATATTTTATAAGATACATTATTTTTAATTTCATTCATATATTCTATTGTACGACACACCAATATTATCTTGCGCTATACGCAACACTATATTAGCTTGCAGTATACACACCACTTTTCATGGCTCTTGTTACACACAATTTCAAGTTCGTTTGATAGAAGTTGTTATACGCAACATTGAGTGTATATATATATATATATATTCAATGTATAAATAAAATATGGTTGGATTTTGTTATACGAAACAACAAAGGAGTTGTGCACTACATGCAACCCTGACTTGGCTTGCATTACACGCAATCGCGACCATCCTCGATAGCGTGTCTTGTACGCAATAACGAGTTTTACTAAACAATGATATATTATTATAATATTGTTATGAACTAGCCGTTATGAATATTGTTAACTAAAATTTTAATTTTATAACATTATTATTCATCTTACACATTTCTAGAACATGGTATAAGAACAAAATAAATTTTTCAGGTAAAATAAGTATTTTTCAAAAAATACATTTTTGCCGCCGATGGCGCACCCACTTTAAATCTAGTTATTGACATGTTTATAAGTTCAATTTGACAAAATAAAATTCTTATTTCGAATCAGGATATAAAAATTTACATTAGATAAAGTTTTGATATTTTTTCGATAACTTTCATATTTAAATGAATAGTAAAAACACGCTATATTATAATTAAAAACAACTTTTTTCATCATAATATCTTATGTGGTTAAATTATAATATTGAATGATTTAAAAGTATAAATAGAATATATTTTTACCATTTAATATAATGTATGTCATTATCATTGATTTTACCTTGAATTCGTAGGTTAAATCAATTCAATCTTTTGCAATGTTTTAAAGAAAAACCTGTTTTCTTTCGACAACGGGATTATTTTTAATTTAATTTCTGCATCTTTTGTGTATTGAATTTGGAAAAATTGATTCCATATTTGGAATCATTGGGTCCAAATTATGTTAATAAGCTACTTTTTATTTTTGGGCATTGTGAATAGTAATTACGGTAAATTTTATTAACTATAGTTAAAGGTAAATCGGGTAATTAAGGGTAAATATAAGATTATAAAATTAACCTAACACTTGTAAAAATCCTATTGGATGGCTGAAAGTAGACCCATATAACCTAAGTGTCAGATTAGATTCATTTTATGGACTTTTTCCATGAAAATAATTTACTTATTATTAAAACCAACGAATGTGACAACATGTCACTTTCTTAAATCTTATAAGTATAATAATTTTACTTTAGTGATAAACTTCATGAAACTTCTAACATGAATAGTATCCATAAATATAATACAATTATCTACATCATAGGAATTTATTTAGAATTTTTAGGGATTAAATAATTATAATTTATTATGACACAAAGATGATGCAGTAATTGTCTTATTAATGAAATATTGACATAATTGATGTTATAAATGCCCAAATAAATGTCATTTGATACATTTTATGACTTAAATGAATTTTCTAGGTTAATATTACATGTTATTGTAGATATAAGTAACTTGGTTCGAACATATCATTCTGTTATGAATTTCATAAAAATCATGTACCAAATAGTGTCAAAATTGACATAAATTAGTTTTTAAAACAAATATTATATTATTAATTGTTATTTAATTCCTAAAAATCTAAGGTTCAGAAAATGACTTATATAAGGATATATATATTAATAATAAACAACTTGGGGTTCGTTTGGATTGTTATGGTATGTTTATTAACCATATAGTGTAAGAAAACAAAAAGACACGGTAAAAGTTAAATTATTTAACTTAGAGTTAAATCTTATTGATAAGGTTAAAATAATAACCTAAACTTGTCTAAATCCTATTTTATGAGAGTATATCGACCCCTACCCACTTTATCTTCTAAATAAGTACATTTGGAACCATTATAAACCTAATTTGACCTTAATATAAAATAATAGTTTGAGATTTTCCTAAGGTGCCCCTCTCCTCCCTTATAAAAGGGCACCTCCTCCCTCTCCTCCTCACAACAATTTGAGCATTCAAGCTTGGGAAAACCCTAAAGAAATATCTTCTCCACTTCCCTAGTATCATCCTAGAGGTCCTGATCTTCTTCAAAGACCATCCTTAGTTCTTTAAGTGGAGGTTAAGTGAAGGCGCGTCAAAAAGAGGTAATATCCATTACCGATCTTTTCCAATTTATTTCTTCTTAAACATCTTCTTATTTAGTTGGTTCATGATAAAGTAATAACATAAGTATTTCTTATATACTGATATGTTATTATAAATATGAAACAACTCTAATTAACCTTCTATCCATCCAACGGAAAAAGGAAATCACCGCGCGTGCGTACGTACGGAATACCGTCTCCACGCCGTGGTGTAATCTATTTTCCACCACCAACTTCATTGGATGGGTATAATGGTGTAATGAGTAACTATATATGATCATTATAAAGTGATATTGATACTGAAATAGTATACATACACTTCAAGACAATTCCAAGACCATGGGAACGATATCATCGCTCGTGCGTACGTACGGACTACCGTCTCCACGACGCGATGAGATTCATTGTCCATGTTAACCATTCCAGAATGTTTATAAAGTATATATAATGAATAATAATGAAATATATGACATGGTTAATCTAATGGATTTATGTATATATATATTTCATCTACTTAATTCCATTCATGACAATATGGAAAGGAAAACAGCGTTCATGCGCACGTACGGACTACCGTCTCCATGAACGGTGTGCTTCATTTCATTTATCAATCTATTATATATATATATATTTACTGAATATATATGATATATAAATCATATTTTATATTATTTAATTATGTAAACCATGATATATGTAATAATAATATCAATAACAACAAGTCCAAACACCTACGATAAATGATACGATTTTACCCAAAACGCTTCATTCACATGGAATTTACAAAAGAAAGGGTAATATAAAGTCATAAGTGAAACATATATGATATAATAACAATTAATATGATTCTTTAATAAGTTAATGACATTATTTAAATCATTATAAAGGAGGTTCGGATACGTACAAAGCATATCGGAAATAAGGTAAGGGAAATATCACAATTTCATTTTTATCTGAAATTGTTTATACTTTAGTATTTACTGGGGTGTATTTTATCATCCACATCCATGTTTCCTCAATATGTAATATTATTTCCATCCAGCTACAATTGTTTAAATCCAATTTTACCCTTCGGTGAGTTTTTAGTAAAAGATATGAAAGGAATCTTTTGTCGTTTTTCGTACGAGGTACTTTTTGACTTTTCTGACAAAAGTACGAGAAGAATGTTTTTTTTAACTTATACTGCATGAATGGATTTTTAAAAAATTATTTCCAAGAATCTTCCTTCACAAGTTTTCAAGTTTATTTTTAATCAACTTCTTTTAGTTATAATTTTATGACTTGTTAAGAAATGAAAAGTGTTTTTGAAGTAGAATGGATATTTTCCTCAAGAATGGAGTTCAAGTGATTTATCAAAATTATTTTCCATCTAAGTTAATAAAAGGTTCTGTTTCTATCCCTATTATTACATGTATTTGATTATGTTGTGATGGAAATATTTTTATGAATTTCTTTATCTTATATGAATTGTTTTATGATGTCATGTTGTTTAAGAATCCCATTTTTATTACATGGGTTATGCAATGATGTATGATTTAAGATTTTGTGGAACACATAATAATGGTTTCATTAAGAGATGGGTGGGACCTATATCTCCCTCCAATGCATTGGGTAAAGATTTATATCTCATGAGATAGACATGGCTGGAACGGTAGGTTAAACCGGTTCAGTGAAACAGGACTGAAACGAGGGTGACTCGGTTCAGAAATGGACTTTGTCCACTAAGATAGTCTTGGAAATGAGTTTTGACTAATAAGAAATGATTATCTATGATTATGTGTGTATGCCAAAAAGTTTCATGTTTTATGTTATGATTATTGGGATTTCATTTCACTACTATGATTTATCCCATGTTATGAAATTATGCTCTCTTTTGCAGGTTAAGATTTCCAAAATGTTATGTTCTTATGAATATGATGTGATTGATATTTCTTTTGTTTACCCTTACTGAGCATTTTAGCTCACCATTTTATGTTTTTTCCCCAGGATATAAAGAAAGGTTTTAGGTAAAAAAGGAATATCTTTATGGGAGATTTCGAAGATCTTTCACCACGATTAGAAGATTATATTCTGAGTTTCCAAAGACACTAAACTATTACGATCCTTGTGTGTGTGTTTTTGTTATGTACTATGTATTCCTCAAAAGTAATTTAATGTCCATGTATGTCAAGCTTCGGGTCTCTACATGTATTCCCTGTAAGTGGAACATTAAATTGTGTAATAAAGGTGATTTTGTTTCCCATTGTTTACGAAATATTTGGTGTCAAACTTTTGGAGGATGGATAACAAATTAAAAATTGTATTTTTTTGAAATAATTATGGAAATATGAAATACCATTTATTTTCATGAAGAATGGATTTTAAGATGTTTGGTGAACGAAAAATGGAGCTGACGATAATCTTTGCAAATACGTCAAGCGTCACAAATGATAAATTTTCATGGAGATATGCGAGATAAGGATAATTGCGAACCAAATAAGGGAGTATCTTGAATTGAATATGATGTCGGTAGAATCTTGAAGAATCTGTTTAAACTCTTATAAATAGTTCTCCACCACCTTCAAAATAGTAGTTATACTTAACAAATAATCTATGTCTCTGAATTCATTAAGGTGGTTCATGATGGTTTCCCTAAAAAATGATAATAAATGAAAGTTGTTCGTGAATGATACTAAATCCAAACAAAATTTGTGAGATTCATGAAGTTTGTGAATTTAATAAAGTCCATAAAAGGATTTCCAAAATTATTGTGAATCGCGAATGCTACGTAAAATTTATAAATGTGTTTGAACATCACAGAAATAGGGGTCTTTACGAAGGATGGTTGAGCATCGTGTAAGTTTTGAGATTTATGAAGGGAATGAGTATCATAAAAGTTATAAAAATGGATTTCCTAGTTAACTATTGTAAATTTATATTCATCAAATAGATGAAAGTGGTACTTCAATATATTATCTTTCTAAAACTGAATATTTAATAATTAGGGATAATGAAGGGGCATATAATTCCATAAACTATGCGTGGATGACTTCAAGAGCAGTGAAAACAAGAGGAATAAGCCGATCCTTTCCACCAATATAGATATAAGGAATGATAGATAGGGTTGAATCATTGGAAAGTAGTGATATTAACCTAAACCATATAAAGTAAGTGATCCATGGAATATAATTAATCGAGACCAAACATTGCATCTTGGCAATGAGCCTTAGGTGATTGTGTAAATTGGGACATTTCCTTTGTATGCTTCTTAGACATAGCCCAATGAGGGTGATCCATGTAAAGTTGTTATTTATTTTTCATGATTTCAATTATATTCATACCTTTCTATGGGAAAGGGGGATTAGAGTGTTTTTAATAGATGAAACAACATTCACAGGGGATGCTATTTTAATCTATAATAACTTGATTCACACCCTTTTAGCGTATTTAACCTATATGGATGACTGAAATTGAATTTATTCATGAAAAAGATAATGAAAACAAAATTATTCTATGGATGAATGATAACCAAAAATTTATTTGGATTTATGATTTTGAGGAATTATAATGTCTTTTTGAAAATAGAATCAAGTTTTAGTGAATAATATAAAATAAATATTTGTAAAATATATTTTTTTACATCATTAAAAACATTTATATGATTTTAAATAGTATAAAATGTATATGGTAGAGGGAAAATACATTTATACCATACATATTAAAAAAAATTCTTTTCAAATTTAGTAAAGGAAAACTAAAAGGAATATTTAGGAAAAATTATAATTGTTTATTCCAAAACCTAATAAAAGTATTCAATTAAATAACACATCCTTAATTAACAATTTTATGAAAAATATCATTTTACAAAAATGAAAATTATTATTACAGAAAGAAAAATATAGAATACTAAAATTGAAAATAAGACTAGATTTTGTTTTAAAATTATCTTTTCTTGTTTAGACTAAAAATTACATTAGAATATATAATAAAACATGGAAACTAATTAAATACTGGATTTAATTTTATAAAGTATATATTATTATATTTGATTTGTTAATATATAATATATCCAAAAAACAAGACTGTAAATTAAAAATTCCCTCTTTGGTAATATTTATATCCCTACCCCATGAATTTATATTTATAAAGTGAAAATAAAATTACAATAAATAAATATATTTATTCATTTTTCATTCAAAAAATTTAAAGTATATACCCCATGTAAAATAAAAAATGGTTGTAATACCAAATATTTCTCTATGGAGAATATTTTGAGATCAAATCCCCTACCTCACACCTCCACTTAGTTTATCATGATTTAAACTATTGTATAATACATTTTTTATTTATTATAAATTTAAATCAGAACTATACACATATATATAATATAATATATGATAATATTATGAAATCTTATCACAATTTTTCTTCAAATTTTTATTACTATCACTCTTTCATGTAATAACTAAATCATTTTTCATGTCTATTTGGATTAGGAATTTATTTTCCTTATCCCTATATCATGGTTATATCATCTCCAAAAAATTTAATTTTATAAAAATGACATAAATTCATTACATAAATATTTAGAATTATTTTTTAAAAAGTGTACATTATACATGAATCACATCAGCTTGTAGACATGGTACTTTACAAATATTCACATGAAATTGTATAATTTATTAATGAGTGGAAGGGGAAAGAAGTATATGATATATAAATTTCTAAAAAATATACATATTTCATAAATATAATATATATTTATTATTTTCATTTCTAGGTCTATCCCTTTGAGTTACTTTGTGAAAACAATTACATAGATTTATGAGGTAGTTTTATAATGTACATGTGAGAGATTGTTTTTAACCCCGTTGATGGTGAAGGAGAAAAAAAATAGTATTCAATAATCATGACAATGTCTTAGTATAAGGGATATACTAGTGATATTATATTCCAATGGTTAGAAAATAAGTGTAGGTTGTAAAATAAGTTGAAAAAGGAATGTCTTCAGTTAATAAGAAGATCAATTCTTTGATACACCTCCTTTAGATATCCAAATAAGGACCCCAGGGTTGGTCCTTTGGGAAGACCAACACCTATAAAACATGAATAAGGTTATTGGGGAGATAATGTTTAATATTTTATTTGATACATATGTCTTAATAGGTGTGCATTATTCATTGGTGATTATTCCCTAAAATCTCAATTTTAATCATATTAATCCCAATAAAATGTTATATTGTAACACAAAGCCCTCAAAACTATTCATTCATTGGATAATATCCCCAATGAATGAAATTAAATAAAATGACACATTAAATCCTTGAAATAACGATATTATTGATATAACATAATCTAGTGGGAGTATATACACCATATATAAGGAACAATTATTGAATTTTATATATAACTCACGGAAACAAAAATTTTATGATAAACCCTTACCTTAGGTCTAACATGATTTTAAGTCCCTTTAAACTAATATATAATAAATTTAAATTTATTATACATATAATAATATACATATTCATACATATAATACCATATAATTATATTATATAACATCTTAAAACCCATTAAATAATAAATTTTTTAGTACTACAACCATTTTTGGTGTGAACTACATCATTATTCATTTATGTCTTAGTAAAATTTTTAAATTCTAGGAAAATTGACGACATTTTCATCATCTATATAATCATAATCATGTCCCAAGGAACATATGTACAAATTATATGAACTTTTATAATCAATAATATAAAATTATTACGAAAAATGAATTACATTACATAATTTAGATGATAATATATATATATGGAAAGGTGATGTTAAAACATTCAACTTATGAAATGAAATAATGGTAAATTATAATCCAAATTTCTATAAAAAATTATTTTTAATTAAATATAAAAATAATCAATTAATAATGTACTGATTAACAATAATATAAATTAAAATTAAACAAAAATTGTAATACTTCGTAGAGGTCATATTATTCACACACACACACGATAGACATAATCATTTTACAAAAAAAGGGAAGGAAAGATGATAAATAATATATGGAAAATATAGAATAATTATTTTTAATAAATATTAATTATAAAAATAGGATAAATCATAATAAATAACTATAATGATAGTTATTTAAAATTAATCATATCGTTATGTGGAGGTGGAATTACATATGAACGCATGACCAATACTTTCATTTAAAATTTTATTAAAATGTAGTGAAAAATGGTTTCCCATAACCATATAAAACTTCTAGATTAATTATTATAATACATTAATTATCATAGAATATATAAAATTGATTTATAAGAATCAAATGAATAAATAAATTTGAAAAATATCGCGTAATATAAATGTTATTTCATTAATACACCTCTTTTTCAAACACCATACTCCTTATTAAGATGGTCTTAGTTATGAAAATGTGTTGAAACAATTCATATATAAATACTAAATAATAATAGTATAAAATTTATAAAAAATCAACATGCTTTAAAGTAGAACAGTATAAGTTTATCATCATTATAAACATTAATACATGAAAAAACAAGTATATAATTTACATTCAATATCACCCATATAGATATTCACAACTACCAACCATTATTTAAATATTATGACCCTAGGAAAATTAAGTATAATAATTTTTGAGATAATATTCTCTCTAGGGGTAACAAGTTATATATAAATCATTATTCATATGTAATCATATGTTGAAAATGAGGTTAAAATTATATATTCACACCCAACCATTGATATAATCTTTGTTAATGGAATCACGATTAAATTTTCCAATGATCAGAATCAAAAAGGAATCAAAGAACATGATCCCTGTGAACATAAAATATTCATAGGTTAATATCATAAAATAGTGGAATATTGTGTGGAATAATAAAAATTAAATAATTATTATATCATGGATACCCACAAAGTCATTCATCACATGTTGGGATTGGTATAACCACTTCTGTACCTGGTCCATGTCTATAATAATCTACCATGTACCCTCTATTAGACATGAAATAACCTCTAATTTAACATGTTATGGATATTCCATCGGCTCATGCGTATCAAATTTTAGATAATGGATAACCTATCATATACCATTGGAGGGTATAAAAATATTTTCCCAATTTGTTGGAGGTTTATAATGTATACACCCATCACATAATTATAAAACATTCATATATAGGCCAAAAGGTCATGAAAATATTATATGTAACATAAATTATTATCCCCTAGAATAGAAAATGGAATTAATCATTATTTCATCATCATTATAAAAAATATCATGATAACGAAAAAATATGGTAACAATTTTTCATATTCCCATTAAATAAAAAGAAACATTAGAATATTTCATTATGTATATAGATAAAATTAAAATATTAATGAAAAATTTATTAATTAAAATAGTCATTTCGTTTTTCAATCAAATAATTAAAATCTGGAAATTTCCAGAATATAAATGGAAAAATATTCCACTAATATAACTAAGAAAATGTATAATGGTAAAAACAATTAAATGAGATTTCATGAAGGTATGAAAATTCATTCATGTAGTGTACCTCAAAAACATATTCATATTTTATGTATCAAGTAAAATGTTCACATTTGGAAGAAATAATAATACTAAAATAATAAAATTATATATAAAATTGTACATGGGTAAAAAATACTTTAATAACTCATTTGAGGTTAGTTAATATTTAACTCAATGAATTGATAATCCAGTAGCCTGTGCATTATTTTATTACATTTGTATGATTAAAATTAATAAAATACCAAAAGAATATTTAGTTTAACTATATTATAATTCCATACTAGATACATGATACCCATAATACATTGGGAAGAGAAAATAAAAAGATGATGAAAAATAAAATTAAATAAACTACCTCCTTGAACCTCAATCAAAGGATTCCTCTTCATAACCTAGGGTATGGATTCATAATAAGGATGTGATAAAATTTAAATTTATTGTATGTAACGAGAATGCAATAATTAATAAATTAACATGGAATGTTAATGATATGATAACACATGCGATTAAAATAACGAGATAATTCAATATCAATATTGAATGGTAATGAAAATAAAAAGACATACCATTAAATCATGGAACACAAAATGAAATACATTCATAGATGTGTTGACCTAAAATTACATGGATAAATAATAAATGGATTCTAAATAAAGTAAATTTGTAATTATTTAATGTCATGTTTCTCATGAACATGATACATTTACCATCAATATATAATTTAACTATTTTTATTTGGCCAACATATTCACATAGTGAGACTATCAATTCATTGAGGGGATTTCATTAACTGGTCCCCACCCCATAGGGATTTAAATAAACAATACCGAAACCAAGTATTTAATGTCCAAATCATTCCACATATATTTAATAAAACAATTGATTATCAAAATATATCCTTATTGAATACATGATATAGATTTATCAATTATTCCCTAGTTCATTAAATAATTTCCAAAGTGAACACCTCATGTAAAATTTTTTATGGTTTAGGAAATTATAATACTAATTTGGTGAATAAAATTGATATCAAAGGTAATTTACAACAAAAAATTATAATATTAAACGGATTATTTCAAGATAATGTTAGGAATCACAAAAGGAAGTGAGAATTTAACGATATTCATTATGAACATTTTTGAGGAACATAATATTTACAAATATGAAATATTATTGCACCACTTGAGGCATTTAAATAATAATTCCAATGATGGTATGTATTTTAGGAAGGGAATAAAAGTATTCATTATATAATACATTAGCTATGGCAGTAGATACGCACACTTGTTCACACTTGGAAAAACGATGTTATCATATTTATACAAAATAAAAATTATAGAATTATGTATTTTAATAGAATTAAAAAAGAATTAAGAAATTATAAATATCATATATATCATATATAAATAGATTTACAATCATAATGTCCACACTGATAGGTAGTAAACAAAAATTTAACAATCATCGTTTCATGAGGTGGTAGTTCACCAAACATATAAACGATATATTAATTATCCATTAGATCAATATATATATGTTTAGGATAAAAACGTTATATAAAAACATAAAATTATTTTTATGATATGTTTTATGTTATATTATTATTGAATAAAAATATTAGAGGAGTGTAAAATGGAAATGAAACTAGAGTTGTTGAAAAAAGATGTCACTCTCAATCTAGAAACTCCTTTTGGTTTGAACCAAAAGGCATCCTTGGGTTTCTTCATGATCAAAGGGGGGGATTATATGATGAGTTAGGTATATTTATGATATTTTTAATATGTTATTGATCGATCCAATATGTCTTGAGAGGTCTGAGGAAGTGGGGGTGATGAGGAATTTTTACAGTGGAGGAGGTGTGACACTCTTGTAATATTTTGAAAAATGTATTCCATTAACGTTTTTGACATTGAATGTTTCCCCAATAATGGAAAAACATATATAAAAGGGGTAATAGGTTCTATATAAATCCCTAAAATATATATTTGAAGATTTTATATGTCATTTATGCCCTTATGATTAAAGATTAGTCCCTTATTATCCTAAATGTTACCCTAATGAGTTTAATTAAATTTTAATTAAAATCACTTTTTTTGCCAAGGACTAAGTTGAAAGTATTATATATTATAAATAAATAAAATTAAAAAATAATAATAATCTAATTTTCAAAATTAAAATCACATAAGTGGTATAAATTAATTTAATGTTAATCTCACTGATAGGATGACAATACATGTTTTTAAGGTAAAAATGTCAAAATGTTTATTATGTTTTGATAGTAACTTTCAAAGATAAATTGACGCAAATAGCCTAAGTTTTATTAAATGATAAAATTATGATATAATTTAATATTAAATCAAACTTAATATATTATTTATCCTTACAAATAAATTATAATAAAAAGATGTTATAAACTAAAATTCAGTATTTTTCACTATTTATTAAAAAATGGGACTACAAATAAAAGACCAAAATATTACCCTAATAATATTTTTATGTGATATATTAAAATATGATGTTAATTTTGACATATTAGAATTTTAAAATGGTGCAAAATTATATTTAAAATCGGATCTTCATCAAATGGTGGGAAACCTACCTTTATAAAATATAATAAATTATGTTTAAAATGGGTTTGATATTATCTTAAGCCTATGAATCCTATTATATTAATATTAAATTTTTTTCATTTGATATATATATATATAATTAATATAACTTATTAATTTTAATTAATTTGGGTAAAACAATATTATGAGGATAATAATATTATTATTTTCCTCAATATTCAAATGGTTATCATATTAATTTTTAATTAATTTGTAACGAATGAATTTATTTTATATTTTTTGAAAACCATATATTTAGAAAAAATTACCTTTTTCATATATTATATTTTAATGGCTATTTTATATTAAATAATATGTTAATATTATATGTCATTATTCAGTAAAACTCGGTCTTGCGTGTAACGCAAGCCATTTGAAGAAACACATTGTTTTGTATGTTGCATTCTAACTCAGTATCAAATGTATTGAAACATATAAAATAAATTGAATTAATTTAATGTTGTAAATATATTATAAATTATTAGGATATTATTTTCCCTTATTCTTTTGATGCTCAGTGTCATACATGGAATCAAATACAATGTTCCTACTTTAGACTTTTTGGGGTGTTTCATTTTACCAACCTTTAAAAAATTGGATCCTCAAAATTTAAACAATATATTGGTAATATACTATTTCATATTTCATATTTTAAAAACCAAGTCATTGTTAGGGTTCATAAAACCTACTATTGATAAGATATAATTATAACTTAAAATATATTATGGATTAACATACAAATAAGTCTCTAAGTAGAAGAACATCAGTGGAATGTAGAGATAAGTACTTCAAGGAAAAGTCTATATATTTATAGGTATTTATTTAGTTCATCTATAAAAAACAATTTAATGATTAAAATAATGGTTATGTCCTAAAATACATACACCATTTATTATTAAAATCCTATAGTTTCCATAAAAAGAAAGTTATTTGAAAAAACATTTTATTTCTATGTCATTATACTAAAGTTGATTAATTATCTTACTACAAAAGAATATAAGTAAATTTAATTACAGTATTTGTTTTAACATCATTTGAACAATTACACCTTTTTTATTTGATCAATTTAAAAAATTATAATTTTGATTCTTGAAGCATTGAAATATTTTTCTAAAGGATCATAAGGCCCACAAAATTGGGACATGTCTAACTATTAATCTCTATCTATTTTACAAAACTAATATGTTTATGAGAATAATATCTAAACCAAAAAGAATCACTACTAGTTTAATATAAATATTTATTTTTCAATGTTTTAACATAAAAATTAAATTTTAACCCGGTCATTGCATAGGTCAGGGGTTGGCATAAAAACCTAATATCCTTCAGTCAAGGGTTCAACACCCACAACCTTGATAAATTTAATTAAGTGTCCCCTGATTATATATTGAACATTTTTAAAACCTTGTTAATATAATTTCCAAGATAACTATGATGTACATTCTTGAAAGTAGGTTTGTAACTAATTATCCTTTTAATTATAGTTTTCAAGACAACCTCAACACATAATTACTTTATCCACATATTTTCACATAGATCCATATATAGTATAATGTCAATCCACAATATCATATCTAGGATATCTAAATCATGAAACTATATTCTCAATCTATAAAACCATAGGTTTAAATTACTCTATTCATTTTCAAGATCCTTCATAGTGGTTTGTAATGAAAGTGTGAATTTTCCATTTAATATCCCCCGAAAGTGTAAAATATGGAATGTAGTAAGACCAGTTTTCTTGTACCAAGTTACACTGGGTGAACCTCAAAACACCCTTCGATAATTGTTACACCTAGGTACATCTATTCCAGAACCATGTCCACTTAATGTATCTAAAAAAGGATGAATTACATGAAAAAATACATAATATCTATCTAACAAAATCTTTTTGATGTCTTATACACTTATCCGTAAATCATACCCTATGAATTTTTTCTCCAATATTTGTTTTCATATATATATTACTGAGGATTATACTAAACATCATCTAATCCCAACTATAATGCCCCAACCCTAGAAGCCTAGATCCGATGAATTATTTTATTACATTAGCTTCATTATAAGGAATCAAATTATGATTTTCCATTAAGTTTAAATACCTTAGAACGATAGATTACATGTATTATTCCCCTAATACTTTTCAAAGAGAAAATATAAACACGATTAATAATAAAATGAAAGAAACAACATCATTAAATCTTAGTAAAATGATTCCTCTTTATAAACTGTGGAAGGGTAACATAATAAGGGTGATATAAAATTCTAAGTATGAGTATGTTAATAGGATGTAATATAGTATGAATTAATATGGAAGGGAAAAAATATGATAAGACATGGATTTTCAATTACTAGATAATGTTGTATCAGTATGGAAAAGTATGAAACCAAAAAAAATACAATTAAATCCAATAAATTAAAAGTAAATAAATACACAGATATATAGAAATATAATCTCATGGATAAAAAAAACTGAATTATGAAAAATGTAAATTCTTAATTATCAAATCTCATTTTCTGAGGAATATGATACCTATTCCATCAAGATATATTTTAACTATTCTGATATGCCTAACTAATTCATATCATGAGACTACTAATGCATCGAGGGCACTATATTAACCGGTCCTCAACCCGTAGGATTTGTATTAAATTGACCCCTAACCATGTATTTCATGTCCAAATCATTCTATATATATTAAAATAAACATTATTCTTTATTAAAAGGAATACATATTTAATAGAAGACACAGATTTAGAAATAATTCCCCAGTTAATCAAATAACTGTCAAAGTGAACCAAAAATGTAAAATTAAACGTAGGATTAAAAATAATAATATTCATTGAGTGGGAATATAGAAATTAAAGGTAATTTATAATGAAATATTATTACAATAATGTGATTTTCAGAGATAAAGTTAATAATCAGAAAAGGAATAGATATTTCAAAGATAATTCTTACAGAATGTTTTGAGAAAAATTATCATTAAACATCTCAATGTGTCCCATAAAAATTGGATCATTTAAATCATAATTATCATTAAAGATTTTATTTCATAACATGAAAGACATTTATTCATTATATATTGTATCAAAATGTTCAGTAGATATAATAGGAAAAATATGTTTGTGGTGTATATGGTGTTTGCCTCATGGAATGAAAAGTAACACATGAATCCCTTACTGTAACCTCAAATTATGATGTGTCTTATCTATACCCCTATATAGTGGTTTAGAATATTTCAATCAGGAGCATAATCATGACTATAATATCACATATTAACTTTATATAATATATTATTACACTTTGTTAACACTCTTTCATTATTTTCACCAATTTTGGTTTTAATTTCGTAGTTTTCTCGAATAAGATTTGGATTAAAACATTATGTTAATATTAATTAGAAAATTATTTAATAATATAAAGGATGTAAAACATGGATGAATTATTATATATATTTTTTAAATATGTATGACATATAATCTATAATACTTGGAGATAAGAAATAAAATGCACTGTTCATAGAGATGTTAGGACGTACCTATGCATGAACGCTACTTTCATTTCATTGTTGTATTAAAAGAATGGAAAATAAATGAAAAATATGTGAATTATATTTATAGTATCATATCTATGTTATAAATTTTACATTGTTTTATTAAATTCTCCCTTAATACATTCTATATATAGCATGAACGATTCATATTGATTTGAGGAGATAGTTGTCCACACCTCCACAAATGATGTTGTTGTATTTTAAAAAAAAAATTAAATGTATAGAGGAATGTGATATTAAATAAGTAAAAAAGGATAAATAAATTATAAATATTATATATATCATATATAAATATATTTTTCCACATAATGGCCACCATGAGAGGTGGCAATGTAAAAATGAACAATCGTCGTTTCGTGAGGTCGTAATTCACCGTACACAAAAACATTCTGTTTGTTATCCATTAGAGCAATGTGTGTGTTAGTATAGTTCAAAACCTTCACATAATGTCATAATGGTATATTTAAGATATATTTTTTTATATGATCATTGAATAAGGATTATTTAGTGTGTGGATAATGAAAATTAAACTAGAGAGCATGAGAGAAGACACAGCCTCTTTAATGGGTAACACCTTTTGGTATGTACCAAAATGATTCCTTAGGTTGAATCCTGAAAAATTGTTGGAATTTGGGATAATGGGAAGGATATTTAGATGATATTGGGTAATATTTTGGTCTATACAAGTTGCTTGATCGGTGTGAGGATGTCGATGGAGAGGACGCCATTTTATAGTGTAAGAGGAGTGGTGGTCTTGTAATCTTTTCACAATGGAATTCCATAAACATTTTTTACAATACATGTGGCTCCAATTATGGAGATAATAATATATAATGTATTTTATGGTTTAAATATGGCATGAATATGACCCTTCTACTTGTTTTTATGTAATTTTGGCCATTAAGATTATGGTTTAGTCCCTTATTGAGCTTCATTTTTCGTTAATAATTGTAATTAATTATAATTACTATCACTAATGTTTTTGGGAAATAATTAATTTTATCTTATTTAATAATTTAAACTAGGATGATTCCAAATATTTAATCTATTTTGATAAATTCCAATCATAGAAGTGGCGTAAATTAATTTAAATTTAATCTCGTAGATGGGATAACAATGCAAAATTTTAAGGGATAGACGTCCAAAAGATTACTATATTTTATCTGTAAATTTCAATGTGAAATTGATTAAAATTACCAAACATTGATTAATTGAAAAAATTATGATCTATCTAAAGTTTATAACCAATTTATAATATATTTTATCTTTATAACTAAATTAGATAAAAAAGTTGTTCTAAAATGAAATTCCATTTTTTACTAGTCATTAATAATGTGAAACTTGACAAAACAAAACAAATATTTTACCTTACACTTATTTTTATTTTTCTATTATAAATATGATGTTTATTTTGACATATTAAATTAATATAAGGGTAAAGAATTTGATTTTCAACAGTTTCTCCAAATAAAGGATAAAGAACTACCTTTATAAAAATATAATTATTTTTGTTTAATAATTTGTTTGATATTATGTTAAAACTATAAAATATATTTTATGAACATAAATTTTTTTATTAGATATATAATACATTAAAAAGAAGTATCAGTCACTAATTGTTTTTAATTAGGGTAAAAAACATTATGGGATAAAAAATAATAACAATTTCCATAATATTCAATCAGATTTCAAATTCATTTTTCATTATTTTGTAAAATATGAACTTATTTTTTATTTTTGTAAATAATATAATTTAATAAGTTAATTAAAACTATTTATATATACAAATTTAATGGCTACATTATATTAAATAATATTTTTATAATATATGTTGTTATTTAATAAAACTCGGTCTTGCGTGTAATAAAAGAAATTGGAAGAAATTTTTTGTTGCGTATGTCACATGAAAACTCAGTAAAATGTGTAATGAATGTTATAGCATATAGTAAATTTATTTAAGGTAGTAAATACATTATAAATTCTCATGATATAATATTCCCTTACATGATTGACATTGTGGCGCATACATGCTATCAAATACAATGTTCGTAATTTATATTTTTGGGGTGATACATAAAATCATTATTGATATTAATTTTTAAAAAATATATATCCATCTAAGAAAAATAATCTCATCCAAAAAAATAGATAATGTGTGTTTTTTGATAAAAATAATCTCTTCATCTCTTTGGTACATGAGGAGTTGAAAATAAAACTAAAAAATTTTATTTTAAAATAATAACTAAAGGATAAATAATATAATATGATTTTTGAGATATATATCATATAATTTCTTTTTTATAAATTTTTGTATAAACAATCCTACAAATAAAAGAAATTAAAACATTAAAACATTACATCAATCTTGATTTTCTATGTTAGAACTGTAACATCCTATGTAAAAAATAAATATTTATTATAAATGTATAGTAGAATAATATTATATATTATCATATCATATATGATCCAATTAATACATTTCATTATTGATTTATATTATTTTTTTAATTGAATCATCATTTTTGAGTTACAACTGTTTCATTTTTCACACATGTTTCGATTATGTAGTCATTTTCTATTCAATTTAATCATATTTTCCTAATTTATGGAATGTTAATACCTATAAAAATAACATATATATTCATATTATATATATTTTTATAACTATTCACATATATTGGTGATGAAAAATGAATTACATGAATTCATGTAGATAGTAATCCATACATACAGTTGTTTAATTTCTACACATTTTGATTGATAGATCAAAATACAGGAAAAAAATAAAGCTTTATAAATTCCTTATTATATCATAAATATAATATATATATATATATATATATTAATTACTATTAAATTAAAAACCATTACATTGTGACAATTCATGGGATTATGTTATCCATTGAAGAACTGAGGTTTTTAGAGGTGTTCACAATGGCAAGTAGGGTTTGCCTTTTATTTTCGATAGGATTCAACATGGAGCTTGGATGATACATAATAATGGATTGGCTAGTGGATAAGGTTTTAGGATGTAACTTGATACCTCTAGTGGAGTATTTCACCACTACTGCTAATTTTGGAGTAGCTGTGTTGTGGAACCTTGTCTATTGTGTATCCCTTTCCTGAAGGTGACTCATATGACATGGATGATTGAGTACATCATAAAGTTCTATGGTATATTTCTTAGGGTGTCTATTATTTTGGGAGTAATTTCTCAATATTTCCATGGATGAAAAGTACCCCCCTTATCAATTTAGAGGTTCTACAACCTTGTTTTCCTACCTATGTTTTGTCCATGTTCCACTTTTATAGGATCTATGAAGTTTGAATAATTGAGAATTTCATATCTATCTCACTATAAAATTTTAATGATTGTAATACCGATTGCATCATGATTTATTCACTTTTCGATCGGTTGCAACATGATCCTATAGGATGTATCATAGTCTTATGTTTGTTATGTAGGGTAAACATTCCAAAAGGTCCTGTGAAGTGATATATTTTATTTCTTATTTCAAATTTATTTGGGTACCCATGTTCATACCAATTGGTCATTTCATCCAAAAAAAATTTGTTTTAACCTAGGCCATTGATGATAAATGTGTGCTAGTTTTTATAATTTCTGATATTGTTTCCCTTGGTATTCATTTTATTTCTTTATACGGGAATGGTTTTCAAAGGTAAATAGTCATTTTAGATTTTCATGGGTAAGGTACTGTTTTGGTTGATGTGTTCTATTATTTTACAGGTGTTCTCCATCATTTTGGTTTTTAGTGGTGTATTATCTCTATCTTTAACTTTTCCAAGAAGAATTTTTTTTATGGAAGAGGATCCCTTATTTGTCACTATATGTATCATGTCAGATGAGAATTACTATTTTTTTATTATTGGATGATTGTTTTATCAAATTAATCAATGGTAATGGTTTTTAAAATTTTAATTGAATGCTGAGTGGAATGATTAGCCTATATTTTCATCTATTTTACATTTATTTTATCATGTTATTGTACGGGATAAATGACCTAAAAACATTGTATCCATTAGGTGATATTTTAGTATTGATTCAAAAGATTAATTTCAACCTTGTTTGGTGTGACTAATTACATCACTCTAAACATATTTCAATAAACACTTATATCTTGTCAATAAAATGGTTTATCTTGGAAATTAATGGCTTCTTTGACAATTACACTAAAATAAAATGTGGAATCACTGAGAATCTATAAAAATAATTTTAAAAAATATTCAATGATTTGGTCTGGTCATGTGGTGGGTGGTTATGTTATGTGACTTGTTGTGTATGTGTGGTGTGGAGGTTATATGATGTGTTTTCATGTGTCACAGTTGTGGGGAGAATATTTGACAAGATTTTTAGTCGGTAATGGGGTGGGTTTTGTGGAAAAATTATGGTTATGTGTGATGGTAACCATGTGGGGAGTATTACAATTAGAAGGGTATGGGGGTGTTGTTGTTTTTGTTGTTATTGGTTGTCTATTTTTGTTGTCCCTTGATGTTAAAGTTTCCTTGGTATTAATGGGAATAGACATTAATGATTCAAAATGGAATGGTATAGTTTGGTGAATGAGAATAATGGGTAATGAATTAATTAAAGTGTAAGAATTAAACAAATGGATTTTGATTAATGTAAATTAAATTTTACATCCAATATATGTGTAAGAAGAATGAAATTGGTTGGTAATGTTAAATTTGGAAAATGTATTAATTTTATATAGTGGATGAAAAATTAAATTTGTGTCTTATATGGTGTTTTTCATTTATAATTAGCATGAGAAGTTATACAGGTTTTGATGTGTTTTTTTAATATTTTTAGTTGGGAAAATGTTTTTTTTTTGAAACTGTGTGTTGGGATAGTGTTCTATGATATTATATATTTTCTGTTTTTTCTTCTGATTCTGTATACTTGTGTCACCAATTTAGAGTACCTAGTGCAGATAAACAACAATTTTTGGGGTGTTTTCCTAACATCCCAATGGTTTGAATGGATTATTGTCCACCTGGTGTTCATTGAAACCTCTTATAAGTGATGATTAAAAGCCTAGAATGTGACAACAATATTCTAAAATATCACTATTGAGATGTGATGTGATGTGGTGTGATGACCTTGGTGACTTCAGCTGACTTTTGTTTGATGAGATGATGAGATAGCTTATGGTGGGGGTCCCACATTGTTGGAAAATGGTATGACATTGAGGAATTTCATTTTTAGGTTAAAATACTTCCCTGGTTAGTATATGATATGTGAGTTTACATCCATGGTGTCCACAGAATGTATGTGATGTGATATCCCATGTGTCTACTCATAGTTCATGATTTTGAATGTGTAGGAGAGCCTGGACATACATCATTATGTTGTGAGAGTGTATAATTAGTGGTAGAATTTTATGAGGGTAATCTATCATCTATATATTTAATATTATGTAACTATACATGGAATTCATTATTTAGTGAGAAATATATATTTGGGTTTGGGATTATATTGTTGTCATTATTAGGTTCTGTTGGTTCTGTTGTTTTCTCATGGGTGAATTAGAGTTCTCTTTTAAAATGTTCACAGGAGTCTTGGGTAGTTATTACTAAGTAAGCATATATTTTCATGCTGAATTTATGAAAAATATTTTAGGTTTATAAGAGGTCTATTCATACCATTCATAACATTACTACCACAAACCATTCGACTATTGCTGGGTTACTTGCTTAGATTTTATTTTGGAATTTTTTGATACATTTACATATATCTATTTGAACTATACATCTGTTATAATATGGATTTGTATTAATTGTTATATTTTTGATGGATTTCATTGACTATTGATATTATATCAACTATTCATTTATCTAGAGTGTGTAATTCATTTAAATATTGATATTTTTATATCCTTGATGAACGTATCATACTCGAGGCCTAGTTGAGTTGTGACTCAATGGTCATTATATATCCCCCTTCAATGTTTCCTATGGAATGGGACATTTGGAGGGAGAGGGTCATGACAGAGTGGTATATATAGATATTGGTTTGGTTATAGAATGAAGGTTGGTGTTAGGAAAAATGTTGATTGTGTGGTTTAATGAGTCAAATATTTTAGTTGATCTTTGGGTTTGACATATTCTAGGGAATACTATTTAGGAAATGAGATTTTATCCCCCCCATGATCTAATTCTTGGACCCTAAGACAATCAAACAACCATGTGAGGTGATAATTCTACCAAAGTGGAGACATAGGGGATGTATACAAATCATGATTAACTTTTATATTGTTATAATTTTTGGGATTGGTTCTAGGAAGATAAAAAAAAATTAAATAAATTTTATTATAATTAAATAATATAAAAATTATGAAATCCTTTTTTTCATATTTTATCGATAGACCATGGTGGTTGTCCATGTCTGGTTTATGTGATGGGGTTTCATCAGATAAATTCATTTGATTTAAGAAGGGTTTATCAAGTTGATGATGATTATATATATTAGTATATCTTGATCAATTTTTAGTGATAGTATTTTGAGAAATATTATGGTAGAGATTATAATTTTTAGAGAATGAACAGTTTGTTGGAGCTCTATATCACCAGCATTTTGATATCAGTCCCATCATAATGCAATGTCTGGTTTTCTTTTAGTCAGATACAAGTATCTATGCATCAGTTGTGGATTTTATATCTATACCAGTTAGTAACCCTCATATCTAAATATTTTTATGAAATACATAACAATGAAATTACCATCTTTGATAATAATAAATATGAGCCAAATTTTTCATCTAAACTATAAAATATGAAAATAAAATATTAGATCACATACAACCCTGAGGACCATTTATTTTTATGTTTTTAGATAATTTGGACAAACTCCTACAAAAAAAGTTCACAAATCATCAGACGAACATTTCTCACATTTAACCCATCTTTTCTTATTTCACAAACAGTCAACAACATCATCCTTGTGAAATATCTTATAAAGATAAATCATTTAACTTCATACATTACAATATAAGAAAAATTAACCATAATAAGGATGAACACAAATTTTTAGTAAATAAAAAATTTATGAATAAACAAATTAAATTCACCAATGAATATAAAATAGAATAATGTATGACAAAATAATCTAATTTCATGAAAGGGAAAAAATTAACCCATACCCATCAATACAATAATGGTAAAATATGAAAACATGGTAAAAAATAGACACAAGGATCTATTATCATGTTCCATGTGGTATCAATCTCGATGATGAGAACCCATGAAAACCCATAACAAGTAATTAAAACTATTATCTTTGTAACTTGGAGATTCACATTCATAAAACCCTTTTAAACCCCATCTAAGGATAATGAGATGGAATAATTATATGTATAAATTCTAATATAATAAATACCCATGAATTAGAGATCTATATTCTGGATCACTATTCATATACACTATATTTGGCTCAACTATAAGATATAATGGGTCTCAACCCTTTGTAAAAGTTGTATCAGACTCACCCATTTCATATAATTTTCATGTTCCATGAATAAATTAATTTCATCAGAAAAATTATAAAACCATGATAAACCCATGGATATTAATGGGGTTTCATAACAGTATAATTTCATCATGGTTATCCTATAGAGAAGAAACAGGTTCCACAAAAATCTCATTGAATCATTATTAACACGTAGGAAATAAATGGTTTCCATAACAATCCATACAAAAATAATTTCCTATGGAAGTGAATTTAGTTACATATAATCTCTATTAAAAAAATTTATAACCTGTAGAAAATTTATAGGTTTCATAAAATAAAATCATTGATAATGTAATGCCCCTCCCCTTCCTCATTGGCTTGAGAAAGAGGTGGGATGCTACATGGCCTTAGGTGATGTTCCCAAGGCACCAAAGGCTAGAAATATATGTTGAGGGAATCAAGAACCATTGAGGAATTATTTTACATTTATTGAAATCCTACTAAAAAACAAGCTATGACCAACCACATCTACATGATGCTTGTTAATAATGTAAACTAATGCAAAACATTATCAAGGAACTTCCATGCAACCCAACCAATTCCATAACAATTCCCATAGACCAATACAACTCAACCAAAATGATCCATAATCAGACTACCAAGTAGAAGACTATAAAAAAATCCAAGAAGTTATGATACAACTATATATCTCCATGCCAAAGTATTTTCTACGAAACCAGAAAACCATACAAGAATCACGATGAACCTCTAAAAAAATAAGATGCTTTACACTTACCTGTATCTCAAAAAATGACATCTACAAAAGCACCAATGTTCCAATGAAGTAGGTGAGTATAAATACACAATATGTTTTCCCCAAATGAATTCCTTACACATTCTACTAAGTAATAACCTTTAGAACATTTATATAAAATAATTTCTATAAAGCATTAAATAGTCAAACAACTACCAAAAAGAGAAACACACCATTACCAAGATATTTTCACCCAAAACAATAAAAAACTAGGGAAATAAAACAATAATACAAAAACCATTTTACAATTACATAATAGAATAATAATTTCCATGATGAACACAAAAAAAAACAAAATATAATGACTATAGATTTTCACATACCCAAACTGGTAAACAATCACAGTGGAACACCTTGTCTAATCTTGTTTACTAATTTTCAATATAGTGGTACTTCCAACCCATTAATCCTTTATGGTGGACCATAAATCCACAATCCATACCGTTTTTATAGTGTAAATATCCACCCACTCCACATCCATTTCAATTTCATGCATAAATACTTAGTTGACAAACTAGTATATAACTCATCAAGGACACAACATTATGCAATAACCAATTCAAAACCAAATAACGCTTTAGGACATTATATATGCCACATTATCATAAATAAAACAAATTTTATTTATTGAAAACCATTTTCACAAACCATTTTAATAAATAAACCCAAGAAACCATTTTTAAAACAATCATTTCTACGTCCAACAACAAGAGGATATCACTGCAATATTCCATCTTCCCCAAAATTAAACAAATCATCAAAAAATGTATTTCCAAATAAATTTTCACAACATAATAACCATTAATTTCTAGAAAAACAAATTAATTGAAAAAAAATTCTAATAGTTATAGAAAATTGTATTCGAGAGGGAGGACACCTACCTTGGGGTTTTGGTGAAATTGACCAACTGCACAATTACACAATTAATCCTTCAAAAACATCCTAAACACCACTGGGGATCACCTTCCATAACATGAAAAATCCCAAACATTAGCATTTCAGGCAACCAACCCCCTTGATCTAAATGAAATTATCATATATCTTTAAAACCAAGAGAGTGATAGAACTAGATCTAAGGAAAACCAATAGAGAATCAATATTAGAGACTTACTTAAGAAGAATAACCTTAACTGAACCTTTAAAACCATTAAAAATGATTCTAGAATGAGCGTAACAACCCCTATCACCATGAAGAACCAAAAATACTGACTGAGTCTCGAGTGGGTGGAATAATTAAGGGTTTAGGGAAAATCATGACAATGAATAGATTTAAAAACACTATTTTTACTCCCACACCTGGGTATCTTGAATGGTTAGTAAATAGTACACCTTCCATACACATGCACTTACATCAGTGGGTAACACACATGATTGGAAAAACTATTTTCAAACAATGTGAATCTCACAACCTTTACTTGCACAGTTACCTGGATAACATGCACAGTTTCTCCAAAATGTGCTCCCCTAGAAAAGCCTCCAAACCATTCCAAATCCCTCCCAAAACATCCCAAAAACTACCCAACTACGTTAACCACATAAAAATTCATAAAAAAGGGTTACATACCTCAAAATAGGGGTGCTTAATTCTCCCCACCATTTGAAATTTCATCCTCCAAATTTAGAGAACCACTGCTTCTCCAAAAGAGCTCAGGCATTGCTCAACCATCTCTTTCTCCTGCTCCCAAATCTCCTCTTGATTCTTATAATGATACCACAAAAAACAAACTAGACCGATTATTTTACCAAGATTGACTTTATTTGTCCTATCCAAAATCCACACTAGCTTGTGAACCAAGGAAGCATTAGTCTCTAGAGCAACTTGATCACATCTAATCACATAGTTAGGATTCAGCTGATACTTCTTCAAATGAGAAACATGGAAAATATTGTGCACTGTCCTAAATTGGGGTGGAAAGGACAACTGATAACCACCCTTCAAACCCACACATGTATTTCGAAATGCATAATATGCCTTGTAGATAAAATATCCTGCTTCCTAATCCATCAATGTACAAGCCTATGAGAGATTTTCCAGAACACATGGTCACCCACTTCGAATGTCAATGAACATCGATGATGGTCCACATAGGATTTTCGATGACTTCATCCATATCGATTCTCTTCTTGATCAACATTATCTTCTTCGTTGTCTCTTAGACAAGGTTTAGTCCCAACATTGAAGTCTCACCTATTTCCGCCCAACAATGTAGAGAATGACATAGATTCCCATATCATTATTCAGATGGAGCCTTATGTGTCGAGGCTTGATAAATATTATTATACAATAACTCCACCCATGCAATGTGATCCTCCAAAGAGCCACCAAAATCTATTACACAAGCCCCTAACATAACATCTAAAATTTGTATCATTCTATTGGATTTCCCATCCTTATGAGGATGATACACTGTTCTCATTGTCAATTATGTCCCAATTTCATGTTACATGGATTTCCAAAAATGAGATGTGAACCTCGTATCTCTATAAGATAAAATCGAAGCTGGTACACCATTCCCCTTTACCACTTCACAGATATCGATTTTGGTCAGATCATCCACCCTATGAGATTCATGAATAAGGATGAAATGGGACAACTTTGTGAGATGATCCCCTATTACCCATATGGAATCGTTCTTTCTGGCCATTTTTGGGTGACCTATAACAAAATCCATCATTATATATTACCACTTCCAGACAAGGATAGGTAAAGATTGTAATATGACAATCAGCTACCGATGCTCTACTTTTACATTATGATATGTCTCACATCTCGATACAAAGTCATCCACCATCTATTTCATATAGGCCCAACAAAACTATTCTTTCAATGACTTATACGTTTTATAAATTTCTCTATTTAAATCACATTTGGAATGCTGATAATCACCGATAATATCCTCCTAAGAAGCCACCAGTATAACCATAAAATTACAAAAACACAAAACTGAATACCCATTTAGTTTCAATCCCTCAATGGTCTCCCCACCATTGAGTTTCAACCACATCTCCATAAACTCAGAATTAGACACTTGACCCCCATAACTAATCCATCCAAGTAAAGAACCAATGAAACTAGAATTAAAACCACTTAATCACCCCAATACTCACATTCCAACCACATGTTGGCTGTTACTGAAATCAAATTCCACTGATCTGATGCTTCATTCACCACCTGAGCATATGAATTCCTACTCAATGCATCTTCCACAATATTTAAATTTTTTGATGTGTACATGAAGTCAAATTAAAACATCTAGAGATACTATATTCATATGTTTTACCAAGAGCTCAAATATATTTATGATAAAATATACATTAAACTCTTATGAGTTGTAAACACTATGATTTTCTCATAGAAGAGATAATAACACCACATTATCAAAGATAATACACCGTCACCAACTGTAAATAATGTATTAGGTAGTAATTATCATGAAACCTCAATTAATGTGTGACATATGAAACCACATGATCCCCTTGCAAGAGAACACACCCCACTCATGATCCTGATGCATCACAACAATACACCACATACCCATTTCATGGTTCTGGAAAACCATGATTGGTGATAATGTTAGGCGATCCATATTCTCATCAAAATATTATTGACACTTCTTATTTCATTGAAATAATAAATTCATCATATTCAATGTTATCGTTAGTGAGGATAATCTTTATAAATCATGAACTAACATCTATAATATCCAAATAGACCAGGGATGCACTATATCTCGAAAACATTCTTTGGAGGTTTCCACAAAATAACAACCTATATCTTTTCTAGATCAACTGAAAAACAGTTTTTATAAATCACATGGAAATGAAAATGAACATCATGTATCCATAAATCAAACATCCAATACTTGTCATACAATATATTATATCTCAAGATCCCCAACACTGTCTCCATGTGCTATTCATGCTCCACCCTTGTCTTGGAATACACCAATATATCATCAAAAAATACCACTGCAAATTAATCTATATATATATAAAATATTCGATTCATCAATTCCATGAACACCAATAGTTTATTTTTTTGACCAAAGAGAATAACCACACACTCATAATTTCCATATCTACATTTACTGAATATTTTTGGAATATCCTACTTCTGCACCAGTAATTGATGGTATCCATACCACAATTCAATCATGGAGAACCACTAATATCCTTCAACTAATTGATTAAATCTTTAATGTGTGGAAGTGGATATCAGTTCTTTATCGTAAAATAATTAATCCTATTATAATAGACACACAATCGAAATGTTTCATCCTCATTTTAAACAAAAAAATCGGCACTACACACATAGACGTGCTAGGATAGATGAACCCATTGTTTTTCAACTACTACAACTACACGTTCAATTCCCTCAATTGTATTGTTTTAGTCTAGTAAGATGAGACTGAAATAGGACTTGTACCTAGGAAGAGATCAAACATAAACTCCTCTTCTCTGACAGGTGGAAGCCCTGTGAATTCTTCATGAATGACATCCCTGAACTTATCAACAACTGATGGAAAGACACTCTGTTCAACCGATTCCACTAATACCAATGACAATTCCTCTAACTGATATGAGATCACACCAACAGATGGTTTTAAAAATCTTGTTGTAACAATATTTTCATTCTTATCTCCTCTAAAAATAAGTTCGACATCATCCTCTTTCGTGAAACTAATCATTCATTCATAAGAATCAATGTGGGACTTAAACATTCATAAAAAATCTATTCCCGTGATTATATCATATTAATTCATCTCAATCACTTAGTAATCACACATCAAATAAACCCCATCCAAAACAATAGGGAATTATCTACATAAGAATTCTTGACACTTTGATTGAACTAGAAGTGTTTATAATTTTAAAATCCATGTCATCATTTCCATTGTTCAACCCATCAAACTAATATCATGACAAAAAATAAATCAATGTGAAGCACCTATATCCTTCAAATATTTCATGATGTTTAAAAGAACCATACCTCGTATTAGGACTGGTTCTGACTGATCATCTATCAAAACATGCCCAGCTCCAAAAAAAAACATTCATGCCATACACTTCCATTTATTTTCCTACTGTGGAGTGGTGGTATTCCTAGAATCACCATGACTAACTTTGGTCTGCTGATGAGGGGAATGTTGCTTCCCCAACCTATCAAGGAATATGATTCATGCAATCCCTGAAGAGTATCACAAACACCTGACCTCAAATCATTATGATAATAACACTGATGATTCCCCATTTACATTTAGTTATTACTTTCTCGAGGGTTTTCTATAAAATAATTCTTCATGAGGCCCATATAACCACACTGAAAACATCTCATCTTACTCTGAGGTTTCGGTGAAAGATTCACTGATCCTACTATGGGATTCTATGCCATTCATCCTCCTTGGAAATATGTGTCCCTCTTCAAATTCAACACATCGATAGAGTTTACACTATTTCATGTGGGTACCAACATACTTCCCCCGCTTGTAGCCTCGAAGATATCCCATTCACCTATTGTTGTTATGTTCACCATTTTCAAGTAATCACTTATACAAATCACTGATAATTTAGAATGAATTTCCCACCTCAACCCAGATTAAAATATTCATTCCCTCAATGGTGTACTTCCCTCCACCTCGGGTTAAAACCACACTATGTTCTTAAATTTTTCCGCTAATTCTATTACCAAGCAGTTATCTTAATTAAAAACAAAGAATAATTTTTTTCAATGAATTGTGAGATTATGATGGTATAATTTTTTATTAATCCTTTCCTCAACAACCTCCAATATCATAACTTGGCTCATTCCATCTTGGACCACAAACACCCACCACTGATGGGTAATATTTTCCATCATGTACGTTTCTAACATCACTTTTAGCTCTACTGGTGTTCCTAATAGTTCAAATAATTTTTATTTTGTTTAACCATGATTCTTACCTTTTAGACATAAAATCACACCTAAATATGGGTGGGTTCTACTTTTGATACTGAACTTCATAATCTACATGCTTAAACCTATATACATTATTCCCACATTCAACAGCATGGAAAGCTTGCACTATACTATGTAATAGATGTTGGTTCACATAGGGCTCAGGTGAAACCACATTTTTAGCAGCATCCTTAGGTTGGACACTATGATTCCTACTTAGATCTGTTTCTATCAACAAAATGAAAACCATTTTCCTTACTATTTTATCAAGAAAAGGCTTAAAATTTTAAATTCAATTACATTGAAAATATGATAACCACAATTTCCACAAGTTCAAATTTCCCATGTTGCACTAGTTTTGAAAAATCCACCATGATTTGAAAATTTAACAATTTTCAAAATATCTCAACTATCCACATTTCAAATATACGATTTTGAAAATAATATCCAGATTTTTTACCAATAAATATATTCACGACACAACATAAATCATCATGATAATGAAATATTCTACCCTAGTGGTAAGTTATTTCTACCATGAATTCCATGATCATCTCATTTTTTATACACATGAAATTGATATTTCCAATGCTTATATTTGTCTCCATAACACTTGTGTACCCAAATACCTGGTAACTTGATGTACAATATAATAGAGATTATTACGACCTTTTATGATAAACAATTCATGTTATGAAAGTAATACTCTTGGATAAAACCCATCTTGAGGAATATATGAAGAATGAATTTCAACACCAACACCAACGACTAATGTCAAAGGACCAGAAAAATTATTTCACATTAATGTAATGGACCGAATAAATTGATACAACATGTAATGTATATTCTCTTACTCATTGGAATGAGAAGTAGGTGATATGCTACTTGGCCTTAGACGATGTTTCCATGGTACCAAAGGCTGAAAATAAATTTTAAGGGCATCAAGAGCCATTATTGAATGATTTTCCATTTAATGAAAGAAAAAATCCAAACATGCTATGACCATCCACATCTACATGATGCTAGTAAAAAATGTAAACCAATGAAACACATTACCATGTAATAACTAGGAAACCTATCTAATTCCATAACACTTCCAAAAGACCAACACAACTCAACCAAAATGTTTAATAATTAGATTACCAAGAAGAAGACTACAAAACAAATCCCAAAAACCTATGACACAAGTCCACATATCAAGGCCAAAATCCTTGGTACAAACACTACAAAACCATCAATAATCATGACGAACATCTATCAAAATTAGAGTCTTTACACTTACATGTGTCCCAAAAAAAGACATCTGCAAAACCACTGATGTGCCAATGTAGGGGGTGAGTACAAATAAAATGTAGTTTATCCCCAAATGACTTCTCTAAACATGACACTAGAATATAACCATTATCATATTTGTATAAAACAGTTTTTATAAAGCATAAAATAGTGCGACAACTAAAAATAATCCATACCCACCCTTACAAATACATTTTTCGCCCAAAACCATAAAACACAATATAAATCCAACTACAACACAAAAACCATTTTATCATCGCATAATAGAAAAATAATTTTGAACATTAATAAAAACCCACAAAAAAACATGAATATAGAGATTCACATACACAAACTAGTAAACAACCATGGTAGAACTTCTCGTCAATCCCGTTAACTAATTTTCTGATCTATTAGTACATCCCACCCACTTATCATTGATAGTGCCCATTCCATCCACTAACCATACCCTATTTATATTACTACCCCACTCCCACTCCACATCCATTTCAATCTCATCCATAATTAATTTACCAACAAAAAATTATATAACACATCAAGGACAAAACATTACAAAACAATGAATTCCAAACCAAACAATCCCTTCAGACGTTACCCATGCGACATTACCATCAATAAAATAATTAATTTTTTTTAAAACCATTTTCACAAAACATTTTCATAAATCAACTCGAGAGACAAATTTTAAAATTTCACTTTCAAATCTAAAAATATAAATATATCACCACAATATCCCATCATCCCCCAAATTCCACAAATAATGACAAAATGAATTTCCAACCAATATATCACATAATAATCAATATTAATTTCAATAATAACCAATTAATTAAATTTTTTCTAGTTCTAGAAAAATGGAGATGAGATAGAAGCCACATAATGTAGGGTTTATGTGAAATTATCCTACAATATAAATAGACACTGAATCTGAGTAAAACTTCGGAATCCCCTTTTTAGATCCCCTTCCCTATCATAAAAAATCCCAACCATTGACATTTAAGAAAAAATCCCCTCGATCTACATGAAGTTGTTTTATATCTTGGAAACTGATATAGAGGAAGAACAAGATCTATGAAAAAATATAAGAAAATAAAGTGGGGAGACATACTGGAAAACAATTGACTTCATAACAGTTTGAAAACACATTGAATTGCATCTGGAATTGATTTCAGAGCCCCTATAACCCATGAGAACCAAAAATGGAAAGTGAGAATTGAGTGGCATGGATAATGGATGCTTTATGAAAAATCCGGACAAATCCCAGATTTAAAAACTCATATTTTTATTTTCGCGCATCGTTATCTCACATGGTTAGGAAAACCATTCATTAACTATGCACATGATACTACTTTAATAGTGACCCCACATGGTTTCCATGCATGGTTAGACAAACTGTGCATAGACCGTATGAAGCCCACTCCATCCACAAACACAGTGACCTAGAGATCCTATATGGTTTCTCCAATCCATTCTCAAACCGTGGTTCCCTTGAAAAGTCTCCAATCCTTTACAAATCCCTCCCAAACTCACCCAAAAACTACCCATCTAATTTAACCACATAAAACGACATAAAAAGGGTAACATTCCTTAAACACGGGGTGCAACAGAAAAAATAATAAAACATAAATAGATATAAATAGTATATTTTCAATAACAAATAGCCATAATGTAGTTTAAATAACAACAATGGTTTTTATATTGATTAATTAAAATTATATTAAAATATCATTTCGAACATTTTTAAGAAAATGATCATTAAAAATTTATAGTGTCTCATACCACTTTGAGGCATTTGAATAATAATACCTATGAAAAAATTAAATTAAAAGAGGCATTTAATATCATGTGAATAAATAGATTCAAGTTATAATTTTTCAATGGATCAATGGAAACAACTACTAAAAGAATATAGGTGCAAAACATAACAAAATTCTCAAAAATGGAAATGTGTGTCAAAATTTAATAACAGATTTGGTAACATTTACGATGAGAAAACCATGAAAGAGATATCATAAAATTTATACATAGATCCAATTAAATAAATGTAAAATAATAATATAATACATTCATGAGGAGTATTTAGACCACAAAAAAGTGGTGAATATTTCATAAGTCTCCAAAAAATATAAGTGAGACTATAAGTCCCAAAACTACTTGAGTAACTTTTGAATCATGAGACATGTGAAAGATTATCATAAATTGAAAATTTTACTATCATTAAATAAATGAAATTCATGATATAATATTTCATCGTTCAGTATATATACACCATATAAAGTAATTAGGTGCATAATAACAAATATGTCTCAATGGAATGTAAATTGAGACAAAAGAACTTACCTTGAGTCTGATTTGTCATGATTGTTAATTATCTTCCAAAATAATTATATTATGTTAATTATTTACTTTTTATATATACTTTTGAAGTTTATTTTACATTTTTTAACTATTAAAAATTTCATATACCATTTCATAATCAATTATGTTGATGTTTGATGTTTTGACCATTTTCAGCTTATGTGTCAAAAACGACTATGGGTGGCTAACTAAGGTCAAGGAGGACATTATATAAAAATATAAATACTAATAATAATGACATAATTATAATATTAATTCATATATTATAAATTTAATACTATTTATGAGTGATGGTTATAAAAATGAAATAATGTTATAATCAGGGAGATTGTAGGATGTACGTACTTATGAATAACATTCACATTTTTTAAATGATCTTTATGGAAATAAGGTTAGTAGCATTTATAATTCAATAATAGAAATAATATCATAAATATTATATTATTTATTTATTTATATAATTATTTTGATATGGTCATGAAAGAAATAGTAATCACATCACTTCAAGGAGGCAGTAGTCCACACATCTACGAATGACATTATCAATTTTTTAGTGTGTGAAATAGAAAGAAACAAAAAATATATTAAAGTTAAATAAAGGTAATAATGTCATTATTATCATAATTTGTTGATTTATATCATATAAAATAAATCTATTTAACCTTATTACATTGAATATAATAATATAGTGAAAACAATTCTCATCGATTCGTGAGGCAGTAATCCTATCTATACAAAAGAGACATTTCCATATCCCCTATG
Source organism: Viscum album (assembly GCA_963277665.1). Classification (NCBI taxonomy): domain Eukaryota; kingdom Viridiplantae; phylum Streptophyta; class Magnoliopsida; order Santalales; family Viscaceae; genus Viscum; species Viscum album. The sequence goes on from OY728156.1 coordinate 1,853,259,110, forward strand.
TTATGAATTATAAAAAGTCTGTATATTATATAATGAATAAATAGGGATATATATTTTATATAAATCATAAATATCATATATAAAAAATATTCCAATTATTATTCCCATCCTTGAGAGGTGGTAATGGGACAATGAATGACATCAGTTCGCAAGGTGGTAGTCCCTCTTACATACTAATCATGATTGCGTATCAAATATTATAGTAGTGTATGTGGGTTTAAGGAGAACCATTTAAATTAGAAAATATCATTATAATTATTATATTTATGTTATTATATTTTTATGTAATAAGAATAATTTAATGTATGAATAACGAAATATAACGAAAGTGCTTATTGAAGAATGTTACATATTATTTGGGAAGATCCTTTTTTTCACCAAAGGGATTATATGGTAATTTTTCATACCAAAGAGAGGATTGTAAGATTAGATTATGGATTTTGGGAGTTTATTTGAGCTATTTTTTGATAATCCAAATGTCTTTATTTATTAGAATAAGTGTGAATAGTGAGTGCCTTTTTATAGTGGAGGAGGAGTGGCATTCTTGTAAATTTAAAAACGTAAACACTATTGGGAGGTCTCCCTTTTATAATTATCCAAAAATAATGAAACAAATTCAATCCATGAGTTGATATTTTATATATGTGGATAAAAAATGTGTTTTTGGAATGCTTCTATGTCCTTTTTAAAAATAATATTATGGTTTAACAACTACGTTGACTCATTTTTACCTTAATAACTGTAATTATTTTGAAATGTATTTAGTATTTTTTTTGGAAATTTTTTTTTAGATTAATGGATATAATAATTTATTCATATTAAAAATATGGATTATATTTTAAAAATTTCCATTAATAGAATTGGATTAAATTATTTTAAAATTAATCCCACACACGGGACGAATCAATGAGTTTTTATGTAAAATGGTTCAAAATTTTAAATGTTTTTTCATCCAATTTCAATGTAAAATTAGATCAAATAACAAAAAATTTGATTTATTAATGTATAATTAAGATAAATATACTTAAAAAACAATTAATACTATATTTTAACACTATAAATTATGATGATTATAAATAATTTTTCTATTGAAATCAAGTATTCTTCACTATTCATCAACATGTGTAACTTCTCCAAAAAAATAAATAAATTCACCAAAATTAAATATTGATTTTAATATATCAAAAAATAATGGTTATTTTTAAAAATAAGATTTATTAAATCATCAAAATTTAGTTTCAAAACAATTCATCCATTAGATATTGTCTAAATCACCTTTTAGGAAAATATATCTTTTTTATGCTTGCATTTGGATTTGTTCATATTCTATGCCTATAAAACATATTAGATGAATTTAGAGAAATATGATCGAATATATGAAATATAAATTTACATTATATAATATATTAAATTTGATTAGATTAATTTGTTATGATAAAATTCCTTTATTGCTGTAAAAATAGTTTTTTCATAAAAACAAATCATTTTTATTCAATTTATATATATTTTAATCTCTAAATAATTGGTGACCAATGGATATATTATATAAACCTGTGTCAAAAATATTTTCATAATTAGTTAAATCTTATTCAATCTTTCCATTCCAATGGCTAGTTGATAACTATCCTAATATTATTATTATATTAGTCTCTACTAAGACAAATCCTTACATGTAACATAAGTTATCGAAGAAAATCAATGATACGTGCAACAAAAGATAAAAATGGGGTTGCATATAAAACATTTTAAACTATAAATTTTGTATAACATCATCAGTTTAATAATTTCAATTAATATTATTGATTATATTTCATTAAATCTCAGAATTTTACATTCGACCCCTATGAAAATGTATTTATCACTTGAAATTCATCTTGGTTATCAAAGTATTAACATTTTTAGAATTTAAATTTTGAAACCCACATAATACAAATGTGATAATAAAAATTCTCTTTAATATGTAATGTAAGAAACATAATGGTCATCTCATGTTAAACATTACTAGGAGTCCACATAGAAAAAACATAGGCATGAATAAAAAAATAATTAATAATCATAGATAGTGATTGAGTCAAGTGATTATTAATAGGTTATTGATTAAGGAAATTTTTAGGGCTGCAAAAATAATTATTTGATGATAAAATATTATATCGGTTTATCATAATTAATATTACTAGGATAATATTTTTTTTCATGATCTTTTTCCTAGAGTTAGATAATTCTCATACCAAATAGACTAAAGGAAAAAAATACATACATGATGATTATAATTTCATCCATTATTCAATTTCAACAAAAATATCACCTATATATCCAATGTATGAGTATTCAAGATGTAATTTAAATTACTATATCACTAAAATCAATGTTTAATTACCATATAATCAGAAAAGGGTTAGTCTTGATATTCAACCTATCTTTAGATATTAACAAAAACATAAATGGTTATAACATTGAATGAAAATTAAAAAATATATGTTATTCGTTCATATGATAAAATAATTATAAAAATTAAATAGAAATTCCAATTGTTAAAACCAAATATTTCAATAAATTTTTATCCTTAATATTCAACAAACATTTGTAGACTATGTTCGAAACACACTTATTAAATGGATTTGATCCTATATTCTTCCAATATAACTCATCATATAGCCCTAAAATTAACCAAATATATATCTGTAATAAACATTATCTTTACTAGTAAAAAAAATTCATGAAATCCAGGACATCGTGTATTCAAGTGGAATTGTATGAATCCATTATTATCTATTGTTTCTCGGTTCAAGACCCACCTCCTGGACAGTTGTAATGGGTTTTCACCCATAATATGGGCTGTACCCCCAATTTTGGCCCTAAAAAATAATTCATTCTGAACAAACATCATATTGATAATTGGGTTAACAAATACCACAACACAAAAAAATGTATCCAAAAACAATTTCCTTAATAACCTCAAAAATCTAACTACATATTACCCATAAATGGAATGGAAAATACTTTTTTACTCACGATAGATATATGATGGTATCCATTACTCAAATCATAACCTCACATGCTAACATCCTAATATAAAAATAAATATAGATTGATATTTAATTCTAACTATGACATCCTAAGTCCCATAATTCCATATCCTATGTTGATATCTACAAAATTACAGTCCTGTCATTAATGTTGATAATTTTGACCCAATTGTTTTATATATGACATACATCATCAAAATAAAATCGAAAATTACATATAACCTTAAGGGCCTTTTAGGATGAGTGTTTTAATGGGTAAGTATAATATCCATCATAAACAGTTCCCATTTCATCAATATAAAATCTCCCTGATTAATCCCAAACTTTCATATTTCATATACAATCATCAACATCCTCCTTGTGAAATTCTTTGTTTACATAAACTGTTCACAATAATTCATTATAACCTAGGGAAAACAAAACATTTTTGGGATATGATGAACCTATTAGTAAGGGAAGAAATTATCATTAACAAATTAATGAAAAAATGATCATAATAAGAGAAAATGTAAGATGAAGTAATCAATTTTCATGAATGGAACTTAAAATAACTCCTACCCATCAATAACTAGATCTTTAAATATGAAAAAAATGAAAAGTAAACCAGAATCAATATCAATAATCATGAGTTATGTGATATCAATCATAATAATGAAAAATATTATAATCCCATAACAAAAAATTGAATCTATTTTTGGCAACATGGAGAAACAATTTCATAAAAACATTCCAAAAACCTTTTATATGTAAAACCCATATATCCTACCTCGAATATAATCAATACCTAGTGAATTAGATATCAATAATGTGGATCAACCTTCATATATTATATATTAGTAATATCTATTATTTTTAATGGGGCACATCCCATTGTATAACCTATATCAGGATCACTTTTTTAAAATAATTCTCATGTACCATGACTGAAACAAATTAATCATAAAAGTCCTAAAAACCTACTAAACCCATAGAAAAGAAATTATTTTTCTAATAGTATCTTTGAAACATGGATATACCTTGGTGATGAAATGGGTTCCACAATAATATCATGGAAAAATTATTAACCTATGTAAATTATATGGGTTTTATAAAAATCCCTTTGAAATAAGATTATCCCATGGAAAAGAAAAAGGTCCCATTTAAATCTCTTTGAAACATAGATAACCAGTGGAAAATAAATGGGTTTCGAAAAATTATCACTGAAAAAAATAATCCTTAAATATAATTACTTATGATGAAACTAATGTGAAATATCATATGTATAGGCTAAGTAACAACATGTTTTTTTTCATTCAATAATTGATATTCCATTTAATGATTTTTTAAAATATTCTTGATGGTTATAATGTTTAAATCTTCAACGTGTCCCAATCAACTTTGAAAAAATTTAATTACAGTCTCTATGATAGAAGAATATTAAATTAAACATGTAATATCATGACAATAATTATATTAATGATATAAAATTTATGTGGATTAGTATTTACACCTCACAATATAAGATAGGTGTATGACATTACAAACATCTCAATGATGGAAAATTGTCACAAAAATCCATTATTGATTTTTTAAAATTTATACGGTAAATCCTAAAGAATATAGATAATCAATTTATATTTATATAAAATTTTATTATTTTATATGAAACAAGAAATTCAATCATGTGAATTTTATACAACACAAAAATATAAGGGGTGAATATGGAATAAGACACACAGAAATAAATGTGAAAATAGAAATCTCATTACAACATGAGTATCATTAAAATTATAATATTTGTGATAGAATCCAATCAATTGAAAAGTTTAACATCATTAAAAAAAGTATATTCGTGAAATAAAATTTCATAGGGTTGTATACATACCATATAAATGAAAATTGGTGCGTAATAATAAATAAGTCTCAATAAAATGTAAACTAAGGCGAGACCCCTCACATTGAGTCTGATTTGTATCGATATTTATTTACAATTTTCAATAATATATTTATTCTAATTACATATTTTCTTGATCATTTTTATAAATTTTATAATTATTTTTATTTCACTATTAACATGTTAAATAAAATTACTTAATTAATAATCTTAAAGTCATATGTCTAGTCCATTTTTGAGATACGTGTCAAAAAAGAAAAATGTTGGTTTACTATAATCATGGATGAAATTTTATAAAATTATCTAGGATAATAATTATTAAATAATTATTCTAAACCCAATAATGAATGATGGTAATGAAAAATGATGCAACTTACAATCACAGAGACAATATGTTGGGCGTACACATGTGTATATTCTAGATTTTTCAATGATCATCATGGAAAAAGGTAAGTGAAATTTATCCTTATACAATGATCATTACATAAAAGTACTATAATATTTACTTATATATATATATATATATATATGTTTTTATTTTTTGATGATATATAAAATATGAATTACATCGTTTTGAGGAGGCTATAGTCCACTTGTCCATAAATGACAATATCTTTTTGTAGTGTGAGAAATGGAAGGAATTAAAAGATATATTATATTTGAAAATACATAATTATGTCACTAAAATCATTATTATCTAATATATGTCATATATAGTCATCATATTTATCCTTATTACGTTCCATGTAACATGTTAGGGAAAACGCTCAACATCGCTCTAGGAGGTGGTAGTGTGATGTAAAGACAAGGAATGTTATAATATCTCTATGGTATGATATGTAAATAATATTTTTATGATATAATAATCACAAAATAATATTATTGTTATAAATATAATAAATATAATATATAAATATTATTTTCATCATTATTCCCATCATTGAGAGTTGGTAATTGAAGAACAAACGACATCAATTCATGAGGCAGTAGTCCTCCATACACAAGAACAAAAATTGAGTATCCCATTTGTTTGTAGTTTGTGTTGTTTTAGGTTTTAACCACAACAAAATAAAATCATAATATAGTTAATATAATAATTATAATATATAATCACATAATATGTATAATTTAAAGGGTGTATAATGTAATAAATCAAAAGTGTAAGTTGAAGAATGTAACCTCCTCTTTGGGTAACTCCGTTTAGTTTCCACAAAGGGATACCTTGGTATGGTTATTGGATAATGTGGATATTAATGAATAATAGGAGTAATTTTAGGAGTTTATTTGGGTTGGGTTTTTTTGATCCATAATGCTTCATATGTGTGAATAATTTGGGAGTGTGAGTGCCTATTAATTGTCAAGGATGAGTTGAATTCTTATAAAAAAAGAAGGAAAACACTATTAGGAGGTGTACCTTACATATTATGGCCAAATTAATGAACCAAATATGAGAAATGAGTGTATATAGTCTGATCATTAAAATACAATGGTGTTAGAACATGTTTCATGGTCATTGATACCAATAAGATTAATGTTTAACCAATAAGTAAACACATATTTACCATAATCATTGTAATTAATATCAATTTTATTCACTATTTTGGGTTAAGTACTATGTTAAACATTATATATATTATAAATTATTTTGATTCAAAATATTGAATGCATTTTTTCCTAATTCTAATAACTAAAGTGATAGAAATTAATTTTAAATGTAATCTCGCTGAAGGGATGAAACAACGAAGTTTTCAAGTTAAAAGGTTCCAAAGTTAGAAATTGTATTATTTCTAATTTCAATGATAAATTGATTCCAATGATCCCAAATGGATTTCATGATCTATAATTGAAATAATTATACTTTAAATACAATTTTTATTAGAACATTATATTTTAAATTATTTATATGAAAAATATGTTTTCAATTAAAATGTTGTATTTTTCACTATTTATCAAAAAATGAAATATATCAGAAAAATTAAAAAAAATCACCCAAAGTAAATTTTTATATATACCATTCAAAATTTATGTCTATTTTGAGAATTAAAATTTATAACATCGACAAATTTGATTTTAAAACAAGTCTACCATTAAATAATGGAAAAACTACCTTTTAGACAAATACTATTGTTATATGTTTAAAAGGGGATTTATTCTTATTTTAAACATATAAAACATAATAAATAAATATAAAAATATATGATTGAATATATAAATTTTATATTTTTTTAATATAATTTAATACTATTTATTAGTATAAATTATTAAGATAGAATGCCTTTCTGGGCATTAAAATATTCTTTAATACAAAAATTTCCTTTATATTTAATTGGTTATTATTTTAATTTCTAATTAATTAGCCACTGAAAGATATTTTATATATACATCTGTAAAAAATATTATCAAATTTTAGTTAATCAAATTAATTCCCTATATTAAAACTTCTTGGTAGTGACTATAATATTATTAATAGTATATTGGTGTCTGATAAGTGTTGGGATTGCGTGTAACACAAGTTATAAACGTAACTCAATGTTACATGAAAGAAATGAAAAAATTAGTGTCATCTATATTGAAAGTAAAAATAATAAATATTTTTACCATTTAATGAGGAATTTAAATTAATATAAGATAACAGATTTCACAACATCTTGCGATGTAACAGTATCTGAGAGAGAAGAAAGAGGTTTATGTTTCATTGGATGACATTCAAAAATAGTTTTAACTAATGTTCCTTTCATAAAACAATTATGGTATAGAGGAGTAAAGGGAAACTACCTCTTCCAGAGGGAAGTATAAAAAGGCATATGTTGGGAATCAAATACATTGATATGTTTTCATTTACCACAAAACATATTATATATAATGAGTGTCCAGTGAAAATTCATAAGGTGAAACTCCACCCATTAATCTAGTATGTAATTACTCACATTATATTTACAATTTATTTGGTGGAACAAAATAATGAATATGTGATCAGGATGATATACTCACTGGGTAGTTTACCATGAGAGGGGAACTAGTAGGGTTCCTAGATAAGAATATTTATTAGTGAAATCTCTTTGGATCCATTGCCAATATGGTATTTGTCAACAAGGACTCAACGTCGGTATCTTTTTTTATATTGTTATTGAACCATTGGTTTCCAAAATACCCTTTGGAAAATATGGAGGGTGTTACTTTTATAGATGTTTTGTGTCCATCATCAGATTCAGTTCCTAGTAGTTTATTGAGATCAGGATGGAGTAGGTGTACATTCTCAACATCCACCTTAGGATCTTCATTCAAAAATTCCATTTTGGTGGAAGTGTTAGTTTGGTTTTGATCCACAGAGAGGAAAAATGGTAGGTAATACCTATCCTCAGGATTATCCTAGTGTTCTGGGACCTCAACATGAGTGTGTCCATGGAGGTGGACATCACAAGATATTTATGGGTTTTGGATGTGGTTAGTAGAATTTAGGGTAGGTGGTATCACTAGAGGGTACATAGACCATTAGAGGTATAACCATTTTTTCATGTAACCTTGTTTTTTTGATATCTTGATTCGAGGGTATTTCATTCCTCTTTTGAATCTAATGTATTCTATGGATTAGGACTATATGTAGAGAGGATTCTCATTCCCCTTGGGTTGAATACACTATTTGAAGGCGAAGATATTTTTTTATGTGTTGCAGGGGTTTAGAATGATGATGGGTCCACATTAATAATGTGAAGAAATTTTCATACATTTGATGTTTCCATACAATGTCATTATGGGTATCAATTGGTTTTATATCATGTGTTATGTTATTTATTACATCTAGATGAGAGAAATAATTATTGATATAGATGGAAAACATGTATTCTTATAATGTGATTCTATTTTTAGGTTGAAAGTGAATTTGAGGATTCCATTATTTCCTTGGTTTTTTTGTATTCTATGGAATCAGATAGCCCTGTGATGGTGGGGGATCCATTGTTCTTAAAAAGTTTTTAGATTTTTTATGAGGAGGTTCTTACATTACCCCATTGACGTGATGTAGATTTTTGGATAGAATTTCAACATTCCGATTCTCTGAAATAGATGGCTCCTTATAGGATGATACCTTTTATGTTGAGGGATATGAGTGTTTAGAGAGGTGATATGACATGGAAGGGTTTAAAAATGGTTAGTGTGTCCTAGTGGGGGTCCTCCAATAATATTTCCAAAGAATATAAATGATATATTAAGGTTGTGTATGGAGTACCACAGATTGAATAAGGTAAAGATCTAGAATAATTTCAAATTATCAAGGATTTAGGATATTTAAAACTAGTTTAGGATAACTATTGGATTTTTTAATCTTGATATGTGGTATAGATATATCAAATTGAGGTTTAGGGGGGAAGAATATATAAATTATTACCTTAGATATAGCTATCATAACATCTAATCCATTGTCAATTTTTTCAGTGTCACAAATTCATAGGTTGTGTTCATTAGGATCATTAAATATATATTTTTTGAATTACTATAAATGAATGTATTATTTTTCCACAAAAAAAATCTAGATATTATCAATGTTACTATAAGGGAATGAATATCATCTTAGTGATGTCCTGTAGATTTTTCATTGCCACCAGTATTATAGAAATTTTTTCAAGTGTATATTCTTGATGTGATTGGTTCAATTGATTTTTCATGTGGTTTCTTAGATGGGTGCAGTTATAAACACATCAATGGTCAAGGTAGGTGTTTTGGGGAATAACCAATGAATGAGGTAGAATATTGTATTATATTCAGTTTTGTTGGGAATAACAAGAGGATTGTATATGATTTATCATGGAATAAGGGCCCATTGAAATATTTTAATAATTATGATAAGGATTTTACTATGATTTATATGTTTCATGATTTATTCGAATACATGAAGATGAAATTGTGTAGCAATATGATTATCTAGTTTCTAAAAGAGGGAGTGATTGTTGAGGGAAATTATGTAATTATTTGAAATCCTTGTTGTTTTTATAGACAAAACCAAGATTGGTGGTCAAATATAGGTCTCAGAAGTTATATCCCCATGATTTTAGCTATTACGAACCTGATATTGGGTATGTTGAAATTGTTTTTGTATTGATGTTGTGGTGGCATTACCTCATTGGGGGTGATTATTGTTTCTAATGGTTCATAATTGCATGAGGTATATATTTTCAATGAATGACCTAAATATATGGCAGTGGGGCTATATGGATCTTCTAAAAGACTATTAATTATATATCTCATACACCCAAAGAAAGGAGAATTTTGTTGTTGATGATTTGAAATGATGTCGAAAACAATGTGGTTTTGTTATCTGAATATTAATAGGGGGTGATGGATGAGTCGGAAAAAGTGAATTTAGATGTGATGTTAGTTGATGGTATAGGTTTATTGTCTCCCATTATGTTGTTATTTTCTTTTATATATTCAGTGGAAGAGTCTCAATGTTGATAATCTTAAGAATAGTTGATTATTGATCATGTTGGTCATGATGATGCTCTATAGTGATAGTTAGGTGATTATCATAAGTAGATGTTGATTAAATGGTGGTTGTTTGTTTATATCGAATTTAATGAGGTAGTTCTTCATGAGTCTCATATCTCACCTTTTTTGGTACAACATGGATTTTTCATATTTTACTCCATCTTAAGGACATAGTTTTGGTGGCCCATTGTGAAACCGTTGGAGGCATAGATTGTGGGATGGAGTCCAATATTTATAATTTATGGTAAAAGAATCATGTTCTTTGAGTTTTTCATAACCCTCAGATTTTACTAATTGAAAAAGGGTTTAGATCTTGATGGATTTCATCCTAAGGTTACACCAAACATTGGGAGTTTGTGATTTTATTAGGGTAATCATGGATCACTTGATAAAATTTTCACACATCAAATATATCCAGGAATTAGGGTTCATGTATTTATTATTAGAGATGTATATTGATAAAGTATTGAGGTTTCATGTTGTTTCAAGGTCCGTTGTTCTGTATTGATATTTAAATTTTTTTTCAAGCTTCTTGAGGGGATTAAAGCAAGTTATTGGAACTCAGTCATGCTTCAACACCCCCTTTTACCCTATTAATAGTAGAAAATATTTTTATTATGACATATTTTCATGTAGATTATTTATAACTAAGATGAAAATCTGAGAATAATATTTTCTTACATTAGTTTTCATAAAACCAATGTCAAAATTGGATATTTTCCGCACATTCATGTCGGTTATATAACTTATATATAATTCCTCGTCCTTAAACATTACATAATCTTGAGTTAAATAAATAATTAAAATTTATGACACTGTAAAATTTATATTATTAAAAGAAATTAGGACATAAATATTGAAAAACTACTCAAATAGTTTAATATAGATATGTCTACTCAATATCAATTTTTTCTACAAAATAAAACTGTTTTAAAAAAAATATGATTTATTTTTCTAGATAAATATTTTTGACTTATTAGTTTATATTAGCCATACTTATAACATGTGAAAAAAAATTTAAAAAACATGGTATGATCTCAGAATATGTTACTAAGGGAAATAAAATAGTGAATGAAGTTGTTAATCCATGAATATTTAAAAACCATGAATTATTTTCACAAAATCATACTTTTCACCCTTAAATCAAATATAATTTAAAATAACTCAGGAAACCATAAGATTCCATAAAATAATCTTATTAATCATAAATCATAATGGTAAAATATAGCATCCATATCATACTTACATTTTATCTTTTATAGAAACATAAGGATTAACCTTTACAGTTCCATTTTGAATACCCATCAATGTATATTCTGTAAATATATTAAGAGAAACCCAATCCTTTAACTTTGTATCATTACCTAATGAATTAGAGAGATATTAGGGACTCAAATTCCCTTGATTTATCATGGAACCACCCATATACACAAAAAATTATAAATAACCATAACATAATCAGGACACATAAAATATTGTTAAAGTTAAAAAAATAACATTTCCACATTGGAATCACATTTCATATTTACAACACACACAATCATAAATGATAAACACATTATTGTAAAATTTAATTAAGAAATATTAATTTAAAAATAAATACATAATATATAAATTAAATCATGAAATTCCATTCATGTCATATAAGTTTAAAAAAACATTCCATTTCATTGAAATAATCCATCAATTTTTAAAAAACAATTAAAATATTTAAAAATTAATATTTTTGAATCAAAGTGTCCCATACCACATTGACACATTTTAAAGGAATTTAAATTTTTAAAAGATAATTAATATATAAATAAATAAATATAAATATTTTTGAAATCATGGACATAATAAAGATTGAGTTATAACAATAAATCATTAAGACTTTAAAATGAGGTTTTTTACTTAAAAAGTCCCCTACCTTGAGTATAAATTCTATCCTACATTATTAATATTTTTAAATAATAAAAATAAGTTAACATATAATTTCTTAATATTTTTTGAATTTTATTATTTATTTCATATTAATTATTACAATGTTATTTTAATTATATAATTATTTAATTTTAAGTCGGATGTTATGTCGATGTTCGGTACTTGAGATGAAAATGAACTTTCTATGATGTCAATACTCCATTCGGTCATATGTAAATAATCCCTAGAATAATATTCATGAAATTAATACCAAATTTATACATAAAAGATAATCTTAAATCAAACCCTTAATTATTTTTAATAAAAATGAACAACGTTATAATCCTGAAGAAGATAGGTCGTACGTACACATGAGTAACACTTTTCATTTTTCTTTGTTTCTTATAGAAAGAGGGTAAGTAATATTTTATCATTATGTAGTGATAATAAAATAATTAATATAATATTAATCATTTAAATATACAAATATTTATCATAAAAGTGATGCAGTGAATAAAAATGAATCACATCACTTGGTGGAGTTGGCTGTTCACACGTACGCACGAACAACATTATTTTATTTATATGAATGGAAAGTAAGAATATTGTTTATATATTATTATCATATAATTATTAATATTTCTTTAATATCACATATTAACATTAATTTTAATAATTATAAATAATCTTTAAATATGGGTATGAAAAAATATCTATATTGATTCATGTGTGGTAGTCCCTTGTACACACGAATTTTTTTTCCCATTTAGTGAAATTAAAGAATGATTGAAGTGATGATATTAAAATAATAATATATAAGTATATTGTGTATAAAATATTTATTATTTCATCATGTTTGGATGATAATTCATGGATGTGGAAGAAGAAATAAAATAGAAATACTTAAAGAAAATGACACCTCTTCTTCGGTTGATAACCTTTGAAGAACACCTTACCCCTTCTAAGGAGGGTTTTATGCCTATAAATAAGGAATCATGAATGTGGGTTGGGATTTTAGGATGTTTTTTTAGTTTATTTTGGTCAAACCAAATGGTTCATGATGTATGAGTGATGGAGAAGAGTGTGTACCATCACATAGGAGAGGGGATAGGAACTCTTGGAAATTCTTAAAATATTAAATTAATATAAATTAATTTTTAATTCCAAATGACAAAAAATTGAGTTATGTCGAATATAATATGAGTATAGTTCGAAGAAAATATAATAAAATAAATTTTGTACATTTATTTGTTTTATTTTAAACATTATTGTTTCTATTTAACCTTATCTAATCTATTTTAATTTTAATTGTTCTAAAAATACATTCAATATTAAGAGGCTATAAATTTTATTTATATCGGGACGATTTCAATGAAATGAAAACATTAAAAACAATTATACCTTATAATAGTCACTTTTATATTATAAAAGTTTTTTTTTGATTTTTGAAAAATTTATTAAAATAATATTTTTTTTAAAATATCAATATTTTTAAATTATGAAATAATAATTTCATTAAATTTAAATAAAATTAAAATAGAGATATAACATAAAAAAATTAATTTAATAGAATTAAAATATGTCATAGTGATCTATAAAATTAATGGAGTACCATAATTAATTCGAAATATATCTATTTTAATATTTTTATATCATTTATTTGACATTTTTATAAATAAAATAATTATTGTATTCCAGTTGTGTTAGTATTTATTGTAATTATTTAATCTCTAAAAATACTAAATAATTAACCATGATGTTTATAATTTAATTATTTTTCTAGAGACTATTTATTACATATGTTCTATTATGTTTATCACTATATTAAAATTATTATACATATAAGAAATAAGATGGTGACATGTTGTCACATTCATTTGTTTTAATAATATTTTTCTCACATTCATGGAAAAATGTCCATTAATTAATTAAATTCATATCCTTAGGTGTTAAGGTTAAAAATAATTTATTCAATAGGATTTTTTTCACGTGTAAGAGTAAATTTTTTGTCCTTATAATATTGTTTTTATCCAAATTTATTGATTATACCTTAACCGTATGAAATAAAACTTATTATAGTTTCTATTCATAATACCCAAAAAAATAAATTTAACTTATTTACATTATTTGGATCCACTTATTTAATATACTGAATCTATTTTTCAAAATTTGTAACACATAATGAGAATTAATTAAATTAAAATTAATCATTGCTCAAACAAATGAGAAAATGGGTGTTTTAACAGTAAGACCATCAACTGACTAACATGTGTTTAAAACAAATTACAGTGTGAAATAACATCCAATTAATAGTATATGATTAAATAAAAAAACATTTTTGAATTATACCTTAAATAAAATTAAAAGGATAATCTAACTATGTAATTAAATTAGACGAAAAACAAATTTTGAATTTAAATGCATTAATTTTCACTATTCATTAAAATATGATATTTTTTCATAAAAATTCCAATATTTTAAACATATTAAATTTTGATGTCGAAGATTGAAAGAAGATTTTTTTGTAAAATATAACTTATAAAAGTGTATAAATGAGATTTAAAATGGGTTCTCTATGAAAAGGCTATAAAAATGCATTTTTAGAAATATACTCATTTCATCCATAAAATTTAATTTGTTCTCTTTTATATCTAGAAAATTCATATGACTAATTTTAAAATTTATATATAATAGAAATTTCATTAATATATTCCATCAATCTTGATTATATTATTTTATAAAAACAAGTATTCAATTTTAAATTGCGTATCAAAAAAGACATCCTTTATTTTAAATTTGTTTTTATTTTCATTTCTAATTAATTTTACAACCACTAAATCTTTATATAAACATGTGTAAACCATATTTTCATTATTCAATTAATACTATTTATTCCAATTATTCTAACTAATATGTTACAATGGAAATTATTAAAAAACAGTATTTTTTTGTTCATTTAAACATGATGTGGTGTATCATGTACGCTATTGAACATAGTCTATCTTTTAAATACTCAATATTTTACATTAACTGACATAAAAGATAGATGTTTTAAATTGGTTATAGTATATCCAAGACAAAATATAAATATTATATTTCATTTATTGAATAACCGACATGAAATAGCGGAGAATATCAATTTTTCACATCAATTATAACATAACCTGTCACGAACCGAATTTGGTCTCCACCAAAACCAGTTACAAACCCAGCTCGTGACAAGGGCTGAAGGGCATTCCCAATCCCCACGTGTGTCACAAGTGCCTGAGTATCATAAAATGTTAATTTGGAATGATTTACCTGATTTTATAAACATAAAACAACAAATGAATCCAATAAAATGAATATGGATTTTTCAAAACAAACAATCATTTAAAAAAAATTAGAACTTAATTACATAGTTAAAAACAACTCACCATGACTATAAAAAGGTTCAAAACTAAATGTAAACATACCATGAACCCTTCTTTCAAGGGGCACCACCCTTAAGCCATCTCCACAGGACTTCACCACTAAGGACCTGCTAGAAACTCGAAAATCTGGAACTAAAAACATTATCCAACATGTGAAAACAAAAATAACCAGGTATACTTACACAAAAGGGTGTAAGTAGGGTAGGATCCCATGCCTAGTTGGATACCACCACTAGAAAATTCCATGTGATAAACATTCAAAGACGAAATGCTTGAAAGTTTTCATAAACAGGAAATGCCAGTTACAATTTCTAATA
Organism: Viscum album; assembly: GCA_963277665.1. NCBI lineage: Eukaryota > Viridiplantae > Streptophyta > Magnoliopsida > Santalales > Viscaceae > Viscum > Viscum album. The sequence goes on from OY728156.1 coordinate 1,853,275,122, forward strand.
GATGGAACTTAAAAAATTAAAACAGTATTCAAGTGTGCTATCATTAAGAATCAACACATTTAAAAATAATGTCAACACTACTGGATCTTCAATCCAACCATACCATATTCCTATGGTAATCACAAATAAACTAATGAGCATAAGGATTAGGAAATAACCCCTAGGAAGTAGCTCGTTGTCGGTCCCAAGTACCTCGTATCTCAGTGAGAGTAACTATCACAATATTTGTTCTCATGCACGAGAAACTAGTGGGGAACATACTAATAACCTAATGGTCCCCAATAATTATCATAATTGTTTTGTTAGTGTTGTAATCATCAATATTACTACGTGATACTGAGGCCAAACCCCCCCAGATTCACTAGCATTCTAGTACACATCCACACACCTAGATACCTGGGTTTTCCTTTTTTTCTCAAATAAGTTCAAAATGTTAAGAAATATAATTTTCACATTAAAATCTAATTTCCACATCACATGTTCACCTAAAATCACATATGAACATCACACCAGTCTAAAAATCCACATTTTCGTTCAAATGCATTTTAAAATCATACTAACAACAAAAATAGCACACAACCAATTTTTTACACCTTTCCAAATTCAAAAAATACGTTAATAATTTTGTAAAATCGTTCCCATTATGCTAAACAACATATAACAGCCCATTCACAGGTTACAGAATACCCTTTTCATAAACAAAGTCCATTTTTCACAACACATAATGAAAAAACATCTCAAAAACATGTTCCACACCCACATCACAATTTCATAAATCACCTCGACAAATTAAAAAACATTACAAAAATAGTTTACAACATAATTGACCAGATTATGTTTGAAAAAATCATTTTAAGAGCATACAATCACCAAAACAGTACATAAGAAACCATTTCACACTTTGTGTAACTCATTAAATCATTTAGAATTTTCCTAAAACCAACCAAAGAGGTATAACCATTATTTTCATACAAAACCCATTTCAGAACCCTCATTCCAGACCAAAACCATACCAATAAAAATACAAAATATAATTGGATGCCCTAACAACATTTATTATACCACCCACAAGTGTAATAGATATACCTCAAACAATACCACAAAAGGAACACATGAAAAACACATGTTTTCACAAATCACATTCAAGAAGTACAACACGGTTTCATACATTAAAACCATTCAAAATCCCCTTAAATGTTCCAAATTATATTAATGAATAAACAAAACATTATTTTCATCCCCTTTCAACACTAATAATTCACTTTCATATTTTATAAAATACACCAAAACATTTCCCCAAGAGCCACGCATGAATAACACCAAATTCCATGACAAAATGCAACTAAAAAATTAAACACTTTACCAAATACATCAAAAATAGTTTTCTCACCACAAAAAATATATTTTAATAATAGTATTTTAATAAAACAAGATATATAACTCATCATAAAATAGATATACATGGAATCACCTACCTCTCGAGTCAAAACCCTTGAATCTAGATGTGAAACCTCAACCACACTTACTTCGCACCACAAGGAACTGAAAATGTACCATAAACCATAAGATTTCACCAAAAACACCCAAAATAAAACCCTAGGTATGAAACCCAACTTTGGGACACTCAAAAAATTTATGAATGTGGGAGGAAACCCTATGGATAATGAAGGAATTGAAGTTAGAAACACTAACCCAAAACAATATTCAAGAAAACGACCCAAAATCCACAAGTATGTGAATTTTCAAATAGATAAAAATTTTAGGGAAGTGTCAAAAAGGATGTGGAGATCATGTAGAAACCTGAATAGAGGAAAATGAGTAAAAATATAAGGAGTTATGAAAGGATCAAATTACCTTCTAAAATCTTGGGGATTTGTGATATCCAGAGAAGTTTCACCCAATTTCTAGATTCTATTGACCTGTAAATTGGGGGAAGAGAGAATGGGGGCAGCTTAGGTATGTGGTATCAGGTGAGAGTTGGTGGTGTTCATAGGTCAGGGGAAGGAATGTAGGAATTGGAATGGATTAAAAATGTTGAAAAATGAAGTAGTTATAAAGTAATCAAAATTTATTTTTAAATCTGGAATTGGGATAGCAGTTTGGATCAAATCATGAAAACTCACCCATTTCACAAAAAATGGATAGAAAACCCCCAAAACAAATAAATAATGGAAATGAAATTAAAAATACATTTAATGTAATTTATGTCTATGAAAATTATTCCCACCATGAAAACATTCAGACATAGAAAATCAAAATAATGCCAAAACAACAACCAAATCCAATTGAGTAACCAAGAGGTACTCCCTTGCCCGGTTTCAGCCCCAATGCAAAAACACCTCCAGTTACAAATTATTGAATGAATTCTATCATAAAAAATAAATACACCACATTCATGAATCAATCAATTATATTAGTATTTTATCCCAAAAGAAAACTCCTCAAACACAATCTGGTCATGATTCCAGTAATATACCCAAATGAACAACAACAACGAACATGGCTACACTTACCTAGATTTAACCAGGCCATTGGGAATTCTCCACGTAAAACGTTTTCCAAGGAAGGTGTATGTAATTATATAGTTCAAAAAAATACTATGTAATTCCAATCTAAGACCAAGTTCCAATATGTATTACTATTATGTGAAGATTCAAATGGGCTCCCCACTATAAGAGACAACTCAAAATTTCACGAGATAAAATTTGTACACTAATAGGGGGAGGCCCGAACGGACTACCTGTACAAGGGGGTAGACTCCCATTAGAAATTTGAAAAATAACACACATGAGACTCATTGGTGGGTGTCCCCACCATAAGAGAATACCATGTTAACAACCAGCAAGGTAATGCACATAAAGACCCAAAAATTTAAAAATGTGGGTCGGTCGCACTGTTAGTCTGCATGGTTTGGGAAACCATGAACTAACCATAAGGATCATTCATTCTGCATGGATTTCTTACACCTGAACACTACTAATCGTGCACAATCTATGTGATTAACCATTAAGATGACAGAGGATTGAACTATTCCCATATTTCATACTAAGGATATGACTTTGTAAAAGGTTTCAAATGAACATGGGATTTCCTATGACTACGCGCCAGCTTCACTCCGGGACCTATGGCTGGAGCTCAAAGGATTGATTAATTTTCATTCTTGTAGTTATGATTTAGAAATCCATGAAAATAACTTCTTCTTAATGTGATACAAACTACTATACCACGAACCTAGATGGGTTTACCAAAACAACACACAATCCAAAACTCACTTTACCCTAACCTAACATATCTCTAAAGCAAGTGATTTGAATATGCACACACATCACCCCTAGTTTCCTCGGATGTGAAATGGAAAGAGGAAAGGATATATAGAAACACCTTCCGTCAAACAATGGATGTCAAGATCTACCAAAAAGAGAGACACTTATGAACCAATGAAGACTCCTGAAAGATTTTACAACTTCACATTTATAATCAAACGATCATGCAGCGTCACAACGCGTCACTGAAAATGGAAAATGTGACTGATAGAAACAATACATGGAGGGGGACCATATACAATATCCCCAAACATCACAAAATTCCAGCAAGTGGCAATAACAACATGTCATTACCAGATTTTCCACACTAGTGGTTGAACGTGAACTCCTGCTTCTAGAGACTACTAAGGACCTAAAGGCTCTATTAGGCACCATCCACGCACTCATCCACACTAACAACCCTAGAACGCTTCCACCTTCGATGAATCAAGTATTTTAACAAAATAAGGCCTCTCTCAACCTTCCACGTGAACTCTTTTCCTACATGATAATTACAAAAACCAAGAAAGAAAGTGGTGTAGACTCAATCTATGGAGCTCGAGAAAAAAGTTTCCTTACATTGATCAACTGGTGGATAGTCCAATGGTGAAACAATCTGGGTTACACATCAGTCATGAACTAACCCTTAATGGGGGAGTACCATATCTAATGAGATTACCCAAGGACCCATCCATGCTAGTCCATTAGTTAAAAAATTCCACAAACCAGATCCAAACAAATGAAGGGAACCACCATAAAGGTTCCCCATTACATATCTCAGAAGATTCTACTAACCGGTCCTTCTACCCAGCTTACCGACTAAACACAAACCCAAAACATAGTTCTAACAGGAAGGGTTCTTGGACTCAAAACATCCCACAACATCAACATTTTCCCAAAACACATAATATGAACAATCCTAAACAATTCATCATGACATCATGTTTTTCTTTAAAAACATTTCTTTGAAAATAAACGGTTTAGCAGTAAGTGTATCCACCAATGGTACCCCATGGGCCTCACACATGCATGTTTTTGGGCCACACCGGGCACCCTCCTCATATCTGTCCCGACACTCATCCAGTCATTCCATCAACCATCCATCATCCCATATAACGCTATTCATGTGGTTTCTCATGGAAATACCAAAGGTTAAAAAAATTATTTCCACTTTTCAAAAAAAAAATTGGTCAACCGATACATCATTTTTCTCAAAACCGCTAACCAGGACATCATAATCCCAATACACATATTACTAAACTTTTCATAAAGACACAATAATTTAGATAAGAACTCACTTTAATGTTATTCACATCAATTTCATGACATCTCATTCCATTAAGACACCATTTTATTGTTTATAAAACCTTATTTGAAATACTTTTTCAAAACCAACATCAGCATAGTATTTGATTCAAAAAGGGGTGTAAGCACACCATTTTCTATTTAAAAAATTTTATGAAAATTCAGTTCCACCATTTAAAAATTCAAACCATTCTATATTTATTTGAAATTCATTTCAAACAAAAATTACACTTCTTAAAACCAAGTCACTTTAAAACCAATGTTCCAAGATTTCGAAACTAAAGAACACAATACAGTGTGAGAGGAAACAAGTTTTAGTGGTTGAAGCGGATATATGTTTGGCGGCAATATTACAATCACTCCACCATCAGAAAGACTGTCCTAGGGAATATCACCAGCTCCACATGGCGTTCCAGGCCCTCATAACTCAATGAGCCCATTAACCCTACTCTCTTTTCATTTCCCATATTCATCGTCAAATGAAGAAAACCAAAGGAATTATATAAGCCCCAAATTCCCCAGGTGACTTGAATCCCATCATGAGGTTTAGTTATCAAGAAAACTACCCATAACCAGAATACCATTTGATGAAAATCCTATCTCCAGACTATCTCAACTGTTCTCCAAATAACGCAACCCAAAAAGTTAACCTGATCCTCCCTTTGATACCATTTTTTTACGAACTGAACCTGGTCACCACTATTACTGGTGCTACACCCAGCTCGTGATAAGAATCGAAGGGTGTTTCTGATCCCCATGGGTTAGACCATGTTATTGGGTATCATAAAACGATAATTTGGAACAATTTACCTGAGTTTATAAACATAAAACAACTAATGAATCCAATGAAATGAATCTGTAATTTTCAAACCAAACAATCTTATACAAAAATTTATAACTGAATTACATAGTTAAAAACAACTCACCATGACTATAAAAAGGTAAAAAACCAAAAGTAAAGAGACCAATAACCCTCACTTAAAGGGGGCATCGCCCTCAATCCATCTCTATAAAACTTCACCACCAAGGACCATCTAGTAACCCAAACCACTGGAAATAAAAGCTGTACCCAAACTAAAACAACAAAAATATCCAAGTATACTTACACCCAATGGTGTAAGAATGTTGTGAGACAATTCCTAGAAGGATACAACCACTAAAAGATTCCATGTTATAAACATTCAAAGGAGAAAATCATGGAATTATTCAAAAACAGGGAATTATAGTTACAATTTCTAAAAGATGCAACTTAAAAAATTAAAATAGTTTTATAGTGGGATTTCATTAAGAATCTACAATTTTAAAAATAATTTCAACACTAATGAATTTTCCATCAAACTGTACCGTATTCCAAAGGAATGAACAATGTAACTAATGAGTATAAGGAATAGTAAATATCCCCTGAGTACTAGCTCATTGTGGGTCTCAGGTACCTCGTTTCTCAGTGAGAGTAACCATCAAAATATGTGTTCTTGTTCTCGAGCCACTTGTAGGGAACATACCTATAACCTAGTGGTCCCCAATCATCATTATAGTTTAGTTAGGGTTGTAAGAATCAATATTGCTATGTGAAACCAAGGCCAACCCCTACAGAATCACTAGCATACTAGTGCACATCCACCCACCTAGATACCCAGGTTTTCCCTTGTAGTCAAACAAGTTCAACAAGTTATGAAATATAATTTACACATTCAAATATCATTTCCACACCACAAGTTCACCAAAAATCCCAAATTTACATCATAGAAGTCTAAAAATCCCCTTTTTCATTCCAATGCATTTTGAAATCATACTCACACCAAAAATATCCAACAACACATTTTTCAAATCTTTCACAATTCAAAAAATCTGTTATCAATTTTAGAAAATATTTCCTAATATTCTAAACATCACATAAAATTCCACTGACATGTTACATACAACCCTTTTCATAAAAAAAGTCCATTTTTCACATCACACACTTACACAAAACATCCTGAAAACATGTTCGTACCCACATCACAATCTCATAAATCACCTAGAAAAATTAAAAAACATTACCAAAATGTTAGACCACATAACTGACAAATTTATGTTTTAGAAACTCATTTTATTTACATACTATCACCCAAAAATTACATAATTAACCATTTCATACTTTGTGTACCTCATTAAATCATTGACTGTTTTCATAAAACCACCCCAAGTGTTATAAAAATACCTCAAATAATACCACAATAGGAACTCATGAAAAATGAATGTTTCCACAAATCATGTTCAAGAAGTACAACATGGTTTCACACATTAAACTCATTGAAAAACTCACTTATAAGGCCCAATTAACATTAAGGAATTTACAAAACAGAATCTTCAGCCCCTTCCAACAATAATAAATCACTTTCATATGTTATAAAATACAACCAAACATTTCTCCAAGAGCCATGCATGGAAAGCGCCAATTTCATGCGAAATTGATACTACAAAATTAACCACCTTACCAAATCCATCAAAAATAGTTTTTTCACAACACACGAGAGATTTAAAACATACTAAATTAATAAAACAAGTATGATAACTCACCAAATAATGGTTGTACATTGATTCAAATACCTTTTGAGTCAAAACCCTTAAATCGTGCTGTGAAACCTCAACCACACCTCTGCCACCCCCCAAAGAAGTGAAAATAACCCATAAACTGTAATATTTCACCAAATATACCCCATATCAAACCCTAGGTATGAACCCTAAATTCTATAGACAATAAAAATTTATGAAAGATGTAGGAAACCCTAAGGAGATGAAATGAATTGATGAGAGAAACACTTACCCAAAACAATCAGGATGAAAACGACCCATATTCCACCAGTATCAGAATTTTAAAACCGTTAAAAATTTAATCTATATTTGAACAATGATGTCGAGATCTTGTAGGAACATAAATGGGAGAAAAGAGTAAAAATAGAAGGATTTATGAAATAATCATCTTACCTTTTTAAATCTAGGATATTTGTGAAATCCATAGACGTTTCGAACAATTTCTCGATTCTAATGACCTCCAAATTTGAGGGGGGATAGAATGGGGTCACACCTTTGGTTTGTGGGATCAGGAGAAAGTTGGAATCCCATAAGTTACTTAAAATTTTAATTCATTATTAAAGAAATAAAAAATATTTTTTAATGCATGATATGGGATTTTGGGGAGGCCCAATCCCATAAATAAAAACTCAAATAAACCATGATTATAGATTTCTAAATGGTCCAAATAAATTTGATCATGTTCATAGGTCAGGGGATTCCAAGTAGGAATTGGAATGAATGAAAATTGTTAAAAAATTAAGAAGTTATAAATGAATCAAATTTTTTTATATCTGGAATTGGGCTCACGGTTTGGCCCATATCATAAAAACTCACCGATTTCTCAAAAAATGGATAGGAAAAACCCAATACAATTAAATAAGGTTAATTAAATTAAAAATTCATTTAAATAAATTTATTTATGTTACATAACCAATGTAAAAAAATATTTTCAAATATTATGAATCGAGTAATGGTTCATTACATAGTATTTCATTTTAATTTCAAATGTCTCATTTTTCTCTTAGCCATGACCTTACATTCTGGTTTCATAGATATGGTTTTCCAAAATCAGATTAATATATTAATCATTCATTAGGTTTCATTGGCCTTGTTTTTCACATCAAAGAGAGATATGAGGTGTGCCTCAGACCTTTTCGTTTCAATCTTATATATCAGTATTTGGATTGGAATCTCTAACTGACGACTGTTCGATCTGGTGTTCTTCATTATTTCATTAAGATATTAATACATTCATATTTTTCAGCATAATTATTATGTGTTTGAATATATACTTATATACCTCTAACTAGCATGTCTGATGGTTTTAATATATTCTATAATTCATTAATTAGTTTTTCCTTATTTTATATCTAGCATGAATTTTTTGTTCTCATTAAATATATTTTACCTTATTAGGATTATAGTAAAAATATTTTATAAAATATTTCATTCTAATATGAATTATTAAAGAGATACGATTGGTGTATTTTGTGTATTTATGTACTTTTATTCAGGTCAATGAGTTGGGTTTTAAATTAATAAACTATTCATATAACAGTTAGTTCATCTCAATTCTAAAATATATGGCCCATGGGATAGTTGAAAAGTCAATTTTTATGTAATTTCACATTATGATATAGGTATTGTAATGGGTTTTATAATATATGTCATGTTTAAGATCTTTTATGTGTGTATTTTATAATAGAATGAATGTTTATTTTTTAAAAATATGTGGGATTTTAAAATCGGTAATTAGTAGTGATAACAATTTTAATGGTACTATGTGGAATTGAAAAAGTGTGGGATGGGTGATGGGTCCATTTTTTAAGGTAGCATACCAACTGGCTACCCTATTAGGGAATACTATGTTCCAAATGAAGTCCCATGATGCAAGGATTAATGTTGATTTTTTTTAAACTGATACTAAATTTAAGACTGTATGATATTTGTAATTACAATATAAAACAGTTTTTATTATTTTTATAAATAATCGAATACAAATTAGTTTTTATCAATCTGTATCATTTATTGAAATTATTTTATTGATATATTTTAACATATTTCCGATAAATTCATATTTTTTATTCATTTTTTTATTATATATTTTTTAAAAAATTTTATTTTGAAATTCATTCCTTATGAATGAATTTTATAATAAAAATGATACAGTTTCCTTTTTATGTTTCGAATCGTGGTTTTCTATTTTTTTAATGTAATATTTACTGTCAATATTTTATAAATTACTACATTTTTTTATATTTATTTGTAATATTTTTTATAGATATTGAATCAAATTATGATTAATGAACCTCGAATAGGTTTTGAATATGGGAAAGGTGTTGATGATTTTTTAGAATTTTCAAAATGAAATGTTCCAAAACACGAATGTTTTTTCAATTAATTCCTGAAATGTTTAAATTTGAAGAATTTGAAAATCAGGTTGATCAATGATCATATAATTCTTGATGGTTTCAATTCGAGTTACATCCCTTATATTTGGCATGATGGAAGAAGGCAGAATTTAATATCTATTGATGATGGTGCTTTAAAAGATGATGAATCTGGTAAACTAGATGAAATGATTCTTGATATTGAAGTAGATGATATTTTGAAACAAGACATAGTTCAGTTTTTTTATAGTGATGTATAAAAACTAGTGTATTAGGGTTTTAAATAATATACCATTTTATCACCAATGTTATGATTAATAAACCTGAAGGTTAAAAAAGGATGGAGTGATAGGATTTTTACACATCTACTAATATATTTGATAGATTTTATTCTTAAAGAAAACGATCCTATAGACTATCATTACAAGGCCAAGAACATATTATGCATGATGGGATTGGGGTACATGAAAATATATTTTTTCCTGAATGAATAAGTTCAATTTTGGAAAGAATACAATTTTTTTAGAGTGTCATAAATGTTGGACATCACCATATAATTTGAATGAAATGTAACGAGATGATTTATAAGATTCAAAGACACCTTCTAAATCATTTTTCTATCTTCTTAAAATTCATTATTTAAAACATTTATTTTCTAATTGACATGATGAATAAAGGATAAGATGGAACTTTGATGAAAATATATGTGATGGAAAGCTACATCATCGAGGTGATTTTCCATAGTGGAAGAAAATTGATCACAAGTTTCCAACATTTTGAAATTATGATAGAAATATCATTCTTAGACTATGTACATATGAAGTGAATCTATATTGAACCCTTAGTTGTCCATATAGTTCATGGACTATAATACTTGTCATTTATAACTCATATATTTATTTTTGAATGAGGATAAAATTTCTCATGTTGATTTTAATGATCTTTGGGCCAAAATAGCATAGAAAAGATATTTCTGTTTTCTTATCACCATTAATTAATGATTTTAAATTTTCATTGTAGGAAGGTGTAAGGATATATAATTCTTATAAAATGAAATATTTTCTACTATAGGCCATGATTATGATATATATAAATGACATCCAATAATATGGAAATTTTTCTGGATATGATGTTAAGGGGAATATATATTTTTAAATTTTTGAACAACAGATGACATATTATCAACTGAAACATGGGGAAAAATAGTATACATGGGTCAAAAATCATTTTTTCCTATGGATAACTCTTATAGAAGATTAAAAAAATATTTTATTGTATTACATGAATTTATATTGATCTAAAACCTTGATCCAATAATTATTATTTAGAGAGAGTGAATAAAATTTGTGTGACATTTAGAAATACACATAATTTTGTTAATGATATAAATATTTGGATGAAACAAGCAATATTGTTTGATCTACCATATTGAAGATATAATGAAGTGGAATATAAAATCGATGTCATGCATTTGGAGATTCATTTTTTGAATGATTGACTTGAAAATTGTTAGATATAAAAGAAATGAATAATGATGGTCTGAATGAAGGAATGGTTTTACTCTCAATGGGAATGTGTTTGGAGTTAGCTCCCACTTATTATGGAATGAAAAAATTCCAACCCCAGCTTTTCCTACCTTATCCAAGAGGGATAAAAATATATTTTTCAATGTTTTTATCATATAAATGTTCCACATTGTTATTATTATAATTAAAAAAAAATTGTGTCTTTAAAGGATTTGAGGTTGATAGGTATGAATTCTCATGACGGTCACATCATGACACAACAACTCCTATTAGTTTCATTTTGTGGAATATTTCCCATCACTACCAAAATTACTTTGATGAATGTGTTTTATTTTTCTAATTAAATTTTTATTAATGTGATTGATTTGATTTCTCTGAAAATATTTGATATAAAAGTTGTTTCTATACATTTTTAATTTGAAATGTATTTTTCTCCAACTTTTTTCTCAATAGGGTGTATTTAATGGTTCATTTAGTGTGAGAAATAAAGAATTATGGACCTATATATCTAGGTTGGATATATCATTTTGAAATTTATATAATTATATCTAATGGGCATGTTATGAATCCATATCAACCTGAATAATCCATTGGTGAGATGTATTTTTATGAGGAGGTTGCAGATTTTTTTACAAGCTATATGTCTGATGTAAAGGATATCAGTTTCCCTATATCTCTCCATGGTGAGTTATTTATTGGTTAAAGGGGATTCAAGGATTGAAAGAAAATTTTTTGTAGATTAATATATAAATATTTTAAAATCATATACTATGAATGAAATAGATTATGCTGAAACATATATATCATTTCATATTAATGATTTAAAACAATGTTATCTGAAGAAGAATGATATGTGGATTTTGAATGAGCATAAAAACATTTATCCCATGTTATAAAGACACCGTGAAACTAGATGAATCAGATACATAGATATTTTTAGTGGGATACCATGTTAAAATTTTATAACATGGTTTGGATATTATAATAATGGAAATACTTTTCATATGAAAGATCCTGACAACATAAGTGTGGTTCAAAATATTAGCATGTTAGTGTTCGCATTAGAAAATCATTTTTCAATTTCCAATGGAAAAATTAAAATATCCACATAAACCACATAATATTAAATCACCCAATAAATACTGTAGGTTTATTACATTAAAGTTAATGTTCTAGTGTTTATGTTTAAATTTTTTATTTTAAACAATGATGTCATACATGATTAATTTGGACGGAAACTAGTTAATCTAAATAAATTAGAATTAACAAATACTTATTTTATCATGAAAACACATGGAAAAGAAAAATATATATTTTCTTGATCAATCTAAATGTATTGGGACATTGTTTTTTAAGGAAAAACATTATGTTGGTAATGGTAAAATTGACGAATATGTTGATTCAGGTGAGATTCCTACATCTATGGAATGATTAAAAATTAATATTGATGACCACATCGATGGTATGGTTTTTCTGTACAGAATGACCATGATGAGGTAATTTGGGAAAAAATATTTAGTATATTCTTAATAATACAGGTATCATAAGTTTAATTGTGGTTTAATTTTTTAAATTTCATTAGTCAGATATTTTATTTTTATTTTCATTTTGAACACGCGTATTATATATAATAAGTTATTTTTTTATTTAATTAATATAGTTTTGTCAAGTTTTTCATCTTTACCCATAAGTAACTTTCCCATTATTTGATTTTTTTTGAAAATATATTATTTTAAATTTAATATTTTAAATAAAAACAAAACATATTGTATAATAGTATATAATATAATACTTCTTGTTTTTTTTAAAATTATTTATATGGTGGTGTATTCTTACTATGTCAATTCATCTCTCATTAATGTTGTGTAGTTTTCAATAATTTATGTCATTTCATATCTCATTAATATTGTTTTCATTTTAGTTAACTATAATAAATATGAATGAATATGTGTTCTGTATAGTTTACTTTTATTTTTTTCATAATTTTTTATTTTTTATTTACATTTTTATATAGTTGTTGGATTTTTTAAATATTTTACTAATTGTTATTAAATTTATTTGTAGTATATTGAGTGATAAATCATTTTATGAAAACGATATTTCTAGAGATGATCATACTTATACTACTAGAGATGAACTTACATAAGATTTTGTTGATTTAGCTCCTAATCCTTCTTTATATGAGACATATATTTCCATAGGGAAAAAAGATCATGGTTTTTAAACTTGGCACCATATATTTACTAAAATAATTAGACACTCATATCCAGAAACAGAGGATACCAACATAATTTTATGATAATTATATTAAGAGGAAAAATTCCCAAAAAAAATCAAGATTTTTGTATCATTATAGGCTAAATGAAATGTTTTTATTTAGTTTGATTATTGGAAGGGTGTTGAAAAATAGACAATATCACTATTTTGAGGGATCGTTTTGGAATGATTATTTGTATTTTTTTAATTATCATGAAATTTTTAAAGTAATATTAATTTTTCTGCTTCCTATTAGATGACATCTGATTTACTTGACACTAGAGGAATCTGAAGGAAATGTTTATCCTTAGCTTCTAGGAGATTGAGGGATTTTTAAAATTTTATTACATCATAGTTCATTTTTGTAAATAAAAATCATAAAATATATGTGATATATATCCATTTATATATGAATATACATGGGAAAAAATTTTATAATGTAGACTATGACATGAGTTTTTAGTTTGTTCAATGCTACATGTTTAGTTGTTTTTTTATTAATTACAATGTTAATTATTTATTTAACCTTAATCCTTAATTTATTGAAATCAAGGAGATCACAATAGAAGATTCAAGCTAGAAATTTAAACACTCATATGTTATCTTGGGGAAGGAAAAAATTATTGGAAGAACACATGCTAAAAGAAAAAAAAAATCAAAAGTTGATAGGTAAGTCATCAATATCTATAGAGGTTTCCCATCATTCACCCCATAGTCGGGGAAAATAGAAGAGGTATACAATGAGCAAAGAATGAAAATATATTTTGGAAGAGTCAACATTAATATCTGATAATACTGTAAGATAAATATTTATTTATTTATCTTAGAAAACAATTTATATATGCTGATTCATTATCGATTTTAAAAAAATCCATATAAGAATCTCTTATGCAGAAGATAACACATTGGGTAATTATTACTGAGGCTAGAAAATATATTTTATCTATATCGTTGTGAAATCCCCAACACTTGGGTCATGTGTGAGGATAGTCAGTAGGTGTATTAGTATGAAAAGTGTTTCCACATTAGGATTAATCTTCACAAGATAATGTTTATAAAATAATAGAATCATTGGAATCCAACATTCAGGATAATCACATGACTATAGAGGACATGATAAGATATTAGGTAAATGAAATTTTTGAATACATTCATGTTCATTTTTGAAATGATAATCCGACTCTTCTACCACCACAAATATATCTCACTCCTCATCATTATCCTACTCACACATCTATGTTTCTAGACCCCCCTTTCTTATCCAACCCCATACCTACTCCTACACATCTCACAAGTTACTATGAGTTTTATATTGATGATAATCATCATATTTTTGCTTATGGGATGATATATTATTTCGGAGATACCATTAATTAGCATAATATTGAGATAGATATTCATATGGTCACTCTAAAGGATATTGTAGATAGATCATAAAAAATACGATGTCCTATAGATGAGGTGTGTACATTTGAAAAAACAATCAACCATTTTTAATTATGGACATCTAGAATACATTGGCATATTAACAAAGAGGTTTTTATATATGTTATATTTTATTTCATTTTTGTAGTTATTTTTTCTCACATTTTTATGTTTATATATTTCTATAATTATTAATATGAATGCATAAAATGGAATGAAATACTTTATAGACAACAAATATTTAAAAGTGTCATTACTTTAGATATATATTATACTAATATTTATCAATTGTCAATATAATAAATTTTTTTATTATGAAGATATGACATTAAAATGGACACCATTTTTTATGGGAATGAAATGAATATGGGGATTTTTCAAAAATTATATAATGGGGTTTGTAGGTATATATCAATCTGAAAACAACATGATGGAAATTTTTTCAATGTAAGTCAAAAAATAACATTTTCTTGTTCATTTAATTTATTGAAAATTTATAAATATGTCTACTTTATTTTAGATATCAATAAAAAATTTATATAGATCATGAATAGACTGATTTAAATGGATTTATGGACCCACAATTTATTTCTCCAATATCTTTGATAGTGACCAATTATTAATAGGATAGATTATATAGTTGAATGATTTCAGAACAATATCATCGTTCAGCGTTTTATGTTTTTATATCTTGAAAGTAACGATATATTTTTTATCACACTGTTTAATATATCACATAGGATATGAACAAATCATATTAAATTTTCATTTATATTAGTGTTCATTGGATGTTGGGTATTTGTTTGTCCAAGAGAGAAGACATTGTATTAGTTATGCTCAATCCACAGTTAAGTGAGAGAAAATAATCATAATGAATTGAAAAAATAAGGTTTTTATTTTAATAATTTTTTATTTTATAATGAAAATTATTTATTATATTTTTATAATTTTAAAACAATGCATGTAATTTTTTTATAGAGCTGAAAAGATAGAATAGAACCAAAATGAAATTTCTAAAAGGTAAAGTTAATTTTAATTTAAAATTACTAAATTATAGATATATTAATTATATTTATTATTTTGAATTAAAATATATTTAAATTAGTGTTTTAAACCACAAGGTGGAACTTAATTTGGATATTATGTTTTAAGATTCATGTATGAAATAATTTCATCTTGGACTGTTACAATGTTTTATAGCGATAGATTTCATTATAAATATTTTTGTAATATTTAATATGTTTTATTATTGATTCGATTAAATTTATTTCAATAATTGTTTTTTGATTTTTAATGACTCACATTGATATATGTGAGAGGATTTGAGACATTATAGGCTTGGTTTATTTTTAGTTTATTTGAAAGTTCTATTTTAGATGTCTTTTGCTATATATTCTGATGTTTTTTCTGCTTCTTTTTCTACTACTTTTTCTACAATTTTTTGGCTCCTATTGGGATGGAGGATGAATTAATGTATTGTTTTTTTTATTTTTTTTATGTCATTTTAATAGATAATTGAATTGAAAACATAATTGATTATAATATTTTATAACATCGGTTTTAGTTAATCAATTTGAAATGTTTATTTACTACATCCCCTTAAATAACTTTGCTTAATAACCAATATAAAAAGTCATAAAACCCAATGTGAAAACCATTTATGCACTAGTTTATGGACTAGTAGAGTAAACTATATTAACATTGGGAAATGCATTGGAAGTATAAATCTTAAACATGCATGGATCTTAGGGACCACCATTTCCTTGGATTTATTTTTTATAGACCAATTTTTATAAACAAATATATTTACAAGGCCCTGATTGAATCTTTTTATGGAAATCAATTTCACTCCCATTTATTATTGACTAATTTATAGAGTTATCAATTTTCACCCATATATTAGAAGTGTTCAAAAGGGAAGGATTATCTTGTTCACAAGGGAAATAAAAAAGATTTTCATGGTCCTATGATGAGTTCCTTAGATTATGAGGTCAGAGACAACGCATTTTTTTGGTTCTCCCCTCAATATTAGAAGTGAATAATTCATTAGGGAATATTCTCCCAACCCATTTCATGGTAACATTTGTGGTGTTTTTTATCACTAGAAAAATGGATTATCAGTTTTAATGTCCCCATGTGTGGGCCAAATCCACAGCATCTTTCAAATCCCTCACATCTATTGGAATCCTCATGATTACTACCATGTCATTAACTAGCGAGAGTTGGATATCATGAAATATGTGATGTTTGTGGAGGGTTCAATTTAAATCAATGATTATTTAAATAAGGTTCCTCATGGATGGACCATTCTTTTGGTTCATGTATTTTAAAGGAATAATGACCTGGAGGAGAGTACATTAGAGAAATAAACATAGATATGTTCCTATTACCCTTAGTTTTATTTATTTTTTTATTTCTATTACAATGTTTTTTGATAATGTTACGTTTGGATATTGGTGTTTTATATGAGGTTTTGATTCATTGATGGTGTGAAATGCTGTTACAAATAAAAGAATATGATGAGTACAAAAACCGATTTCAAAATTGAGAGACAACATATATTAATACAATTAAAACCATACTTGTGATTTAATGATGTCAAAATTTGAAGATATATTGATATAGAAGATGGAATTCCATGACTTATATGATTGGGGATCTGTTGTATGGTGTTCTTGTGGATTTTTTTTATTTCTCGTTCTTTGGGATGATATTGTTTTTGCTATAGTTATGGGGAAGGGAAGTGGTTTCTGCCTATTAAGGTGGAAAATTAAGGTGTGTGAATATGTGGTTGTGTGGGACACCTCATTTTATTATCTTGGGTGGATGTGGTGGGGTTGTAATGAGATTATTAATAGGTATCTTGAGGGATGTATGTTTTGAAAACTTCTGAATTTTATTTATTGGTTGGTATTGATTCTCATGGATGAGAACAGTTTTATAAGTATCTGATGTATTGGTAGAAAACATCCATCCCATTACATTCTAGGATTTCCGATGATGGATGTGTTTGATGAATTAATAAAGTTTTTGGAGGTGTTAACACAGAGAAGGTAGGGCCCCACTTCCCATTTTAGAAATTATACAGTTTGTATCATGGAAGAAAAATCATAATAAAGTGTATTTTCTTTAAGAATATTTGGTAGTTTTGTGGTGAAATATGTGGAGAATATTGGTCATATAGCTAATTTAGGGGTAGATTAATAAAGGTAGAATTGACTATAGCATAACCCCTTTTCTAAGGGTGAAGGCTTTGTCATGGAGGCTCAGTTGCTGTGTGTATTCATGGATCATTTTTTACCAATAATTTTTTTGGTTGCTACACCATGGAGCCTCGGTTATGTCATACCTCTCTTCCCAACTAATAGGTTATATGTCATACCAGTCTCGGTTACTCCATGACATCCTCCAACTTTTGTAGGATCTATGGCATGGTAATAACCATGAATAATAGAGGTAAGGCACAGAGTTGTGTGGTGGAATGGTGAGATGTGATGCACCATGTTTTCTTCTGTTTTAGTTAAGATACACTATTTCCATATGAATTGCACTTTAGTATTATTTTTTTAGGATGAGCATAAATTTTGAAAGCCCCTCAGACCAAAATAATTTTCTATTATTTTTATAATTTCATGGTTACCCCAATTGTATGAAAATAGTGTATTTCAACACTTGTTTAGTGATTATTATCCTCATCCATTGTGTATTCATCGATCAAGGTTTTATAGAGTTACACTCATGTATCCCCTTATTTACATTTAGTTCTATCCAATTAGAATTCTGTTTCCAAGGCAAATAATTATTTTTTCTCCTCCATTAGTAATGGGATGATTTGGTTTGTTTTTTATTGGATGTTATTCATTTTATCCTTCTTCATGGTTCATAGTGTTGTATTTCTACAAACTTAATCATTGGACTATGCATTAGAGACCATAAATTTAGGTAAGGGGTCCCTTATATTCATTATGTGTATTACATTGGATGGACGTTACTTTGTAATATTTTGGTAATATATATGCATGATTTAATTAATGATAATAAATTGGTATTAAAAAAACTGTTATGGAAGGTGAATGAACTAAATTTATTTACATATTTTTATATCACCTTCATCATGTGATTTTATAGGATAAATGCCCTATTAAATATTCATGTTATTTGTGGTTTTTGTTTGTACTTCTTGGACATGTGTTGTGGAAATATGATTTCTGGTATTTTTAACATCACATTAAATGTAATATTATTATCACATATATACATATAATTAAATGGTTTTCTTAGAATAATTATGGGCTACATGATGATTTACCTAAACTAAAGAATCCTTATTAATGAAATGTCCATATTCAAATATGAAAAGTATTATTTTTTGAGGTTTAATCATATTGTATGGAGGTTTTGTGATGTATTTTGGTGACTTCATTTAGTGGGATTGTAATAGGATGTGTTCGGGTGGGTTTATACTGTGGGGTGGAAATGTGATATGTTTTTTGAAAATTCTATGTGGTGGTTTTTGTGTAAATGTGATGGTGATGTGTGATAGTATCCAAGTGGTTCTTATTCTCTTAATAAGTGGGGTGTTGGTTTTGTTGTTTCTATGATGGGTTGTTTTTATTTGTGTTGAATTTTTATACACTAGTTTTCAAGGAATTTATGGAATTAGTTAATAGTGATTTAAAATTGAAATTGATGGATTAGTAAAGGGGGTTAATCAATAATGAATAAATAGAAGAGAATGTATGAATTAAATGGGTGATATTTAATATTAATTAAATTGTTTGGAAACTATAAAGGTTATATGAATGATTTTTTTGGTAATTTTAAATTTTGAAAATGGATTATAATGATAAACAATATGAAATGTGTAATGATTTTTTTAGTGGTGTTATTTATATAGTGGTGGTAAAAAAAGTGGTAGAAGTTTTGAAATGATTTTGTGATGTTGTGTATTCAGATTATGTTCTTGATGTGAACCTAAATGTTGGTATTGCGTTATATGAAAATATACATATATTTTTTCCATGTTTTTTTATATAGGTCCACCATTGTCAAGAATCGTGTTCCAACAACCAATAGTTTTTAGGGTCTTTATTTAATATTTTGTTGGTAGGTATAGATAGTTGGAAACCATCTATTCCCTAATTCCTCTTCCAAGTGATGAATACATTCACTGTATGTTAAATTCAACATTGAGGAATTGATATGTGATGTTATGTGGCGTGTTGACCATAGTGTCTTCAGGTGATATAAGTTTGATGAAATTACGATAGGACTTATGGTTATGGTCGTTCATGGTGAGAGGATGACACATGGTTGATTCCCTTCATGTTCAAGATACCCTAATATCCTTGTTAGGATAAGTTATGTAATGGGATAGAACATATTTATATAGGTGGGATGTGATATAATTTCATTTGATGTGATGGGATATGATGTGATAGACCTTCTGTATATGGGGTGGTTGTCAATAAGTAAAGGTGAGAGCTCTATGAAATATATTATCTTATTTTGAGAGTGGATAACTAATTAGAAATTAAATTGGGGTGCACTATAATTTATCCTATTCATATTATTTTATTATAATTAGAATGAATTATTTGGTTATAATTGAATTGCGAGGTTTGGGATTGAATAGTTGTTCTACTAAGGTTATGTGGATTTTATAGTTTTCTCATGGGTGCATTAGTATAATCTACACATAAGTGAATGAGAGGCTTGGATTTTTATAAATATATACACCTGTATGATCAACATATTTTTAATAGAATTTTTTTGGGTGTATAGAAGGACTACACCGAACTTATTTGACATTATTAGATAAGACCTTCAGAGTATTCCTTTGTCATGTTCTGAATATTTTCTTTTTTTTCTTTTTATTTGTATTCTTTGGTGAGTGTCTACCATGCTTATACATGAATCAGGGGTAAATTTTTCCACTATTTATATTCTTTCATGGTGTTTATTTTTTTCTGAAATAAAACCTACCAATATTTTTTTATATAAAATATTTCCCCCCATTATTGATATTTTTACACCCTCAGTGATAATCTCTATCCCAGGGCCATCTATAGGCGTGAATCAATGGCCATCACCTCTCTTTCAATATTGGAATCCCAAGAGGATTAACTTCTTAGTTAGGGGTTGTGAAATTTTTTTATACACTTTAAATACATCATATTAGACAAATATGAAACATGGTGATGAAAAATGACTCATATGGCCATGTAGAGGCGATTAACCACAGGTAACCACATGTTGTACTTTTAACTTCCATTTGATAGAGAAGTGCTGGGAAATGTTTCTCTCATCATAATATCATCTTAGTTTATTTATGATATTGAAATAAACTTTTTAACTATATATAATATGTTTATATAAGGTGGATGAAGAAAAAAATATGAAAGAGATTCATTAAGATTTATTCCTCTCCATTGAAAGAACTCATTTGGCATAAAACATAATACTGTAATTATTGGACTTTTGAGATTTAAATAGTTTGTAGGTTAAATGGATGAAATATATATGATGTTTTTGGATTATATATTTTATGGTCTATAGGGAAAAAAGTATGTTAATAATGAAGGATATTAGAATCCATTTTATAATTGAGGGGGGAGACACACATGGAATTTCCTAAAAGGTTTCTATAATATAAATATACTTGCTTCTGAAATTGGATCCAAATGGACAAATATTCAGTGTTATGATAATATCATTATGAAATTTATTTAAACTATAAGAATTTTATTTGTTATGGTTGAATTAATAGACATATATCTTGGTAAAACAACTCATTAAACCCATTTAACCCTAACCATGGTAACAAAACTGATTTGTTTTTAACATACATTATTAGAAAAACTTATGCTGAATTATTAAGTAAGATTAATTTTTATGATTTAATGTATTTAATCCATTTTACTATACTGAATTTAAATATATATGAGAATTTAATTTTAAATAATCGTGAAAAATGAAATATAACCCGATCTTTATATAAATTTATATTCAAGCATAAAATAGAATTTGTAATTATTACATTGTATATAAAATCTATAAAATGAATATTAAACACCTTTATTCAGTATATAATCTATAAATATCATTAAAAAAATTATAAAATGTAAAATGATTTGATTTAAAATGGTCAAAACACACTACTCACATAAAAAAATTCCTAAACATTTATTTTTTTCACAATAATGATCTTCCACAAAAATCGAGAATAAGTTTTATAACAATTTAATTGTGTAAATAAATTAAAATTTAATGATAATTTAGTTAAACTAAAATTAAAATAAAAAAATGGTTCTTTTAAAGTGAAATAAAATTGTAGTTTTATAACAATCTATATTTTCAATGTTCACATAAATAAATAATTTCAGAAAAACCCAATAAAAATTTCCATATTATAATATTGACATGATAATTTAAAAATTTATATCAATTCCATTAAATAGAAAAACTAAAATTTTATCTATTAATTATTATTTCTATTTTGAAAAAATCAATTTAATCTGTTATTGATGAAGAAATTATTTTCAAGAAAAAATTACCTTACAAAATATTGAGTAATTATTTATTATGAATGAATAAATAAATTTTCAATATATAATACCATTTTTATATATTTCATAATTTGGTTAATGATATTTATACCACCAATTTGAAATCAATATTATAGAGAATTACTATATCACTAATAATCTAGACTCGATGTTAGGTGTAAAGAGTGAAAAAAATACCTCAATATTATTTTAAAGGAAATAAACATAACATATTTAGGTTTCTCATTGTACCACATATTAAATGAATATTTCCCATCAAATTACAGCATTATGATTTAGAGAAACCGGGGTATCTCCTTTGTACCATATCCTCAGGTTACCCTATGGATTCCTAAAAAATATTATGGTTCTAATGAACATAAACCAGGTGAGTAGAATTTTTCTGAAGAACATTAGCACCTTGATCAATGATTTTTACTAGATTTTCTTCATGAGAAACATCATTTTCCATTTGAATAACCTCTGAGTTATATCAATCTGGTGGATTATTTTTATTCATCCAAAAAATAGATACATGGAACACATCATGTTTATGAGAGATGGTCAGTGGATGATCTATGTGATAAGCTATACTGTATAATAAATAAAAAATATCTATGGGAGAGATATATATACTTATTAGATTTATATTATTTTTGAATCTCATAACCTTCTTCCTTTGATAAATTCATAGGAATAACTTCTGACCATCTTCAAATTAATTTCTAACTAACTATTGTAATCATGAATCTTCAATCCGATATGAGATTATTTGTTCTACAACTAAATATATCTAACCCTCGTTTCCATTTCTGTAGACACGGTAGGTTCCAATAACATTATTTTATTTTTTCCATCCCACCAATTTAGATATATTCAGTTCTTTATATGAATGGATTTATATGGATCCATATGCATGATTGACCAAAAGATATTACTATATGATAAATTTACATGAGTATGTTGTTTAACCTAAACACCATAAAATTAAAGAGAGCCACATCTCAACATATCCTACTGGGTTCGAATTGTCCTCCTACAATAACCATTCCCTAATGATTATATGAAATACTAAAACAGAACATTGAATCCATAGAAAACTATTGGATTCACCAAAACATCATTGGTAATACAGTATCGTGATCTGATATAATATAATATGTTACTATGTTAAAGAATACCACATACATAATATAAATCATTTAATTTAAATTTAGAATCAAATCATATTCAATAGCACTAAATTTAACTACTTTCATTGGGTGATTGACTACTACCCATATTTAATTAAGTCATTTTCTATAGAATCTAATGATGACATCTATGCTGATGTTTTCGAATTTCAATTTTGGAATGGTTAATGGTTGTAACACCTAATTAAACATTATTAAATCATCTATATCTTCATGAAAAACCATGAATTGAGATACATAAATTTCAAAATCCATCATTTTGTTATCCCACTAGAATGAATCATTCATATATCTATACATCTAGATTCATATAGGATGAATAGAGAATAATAATTTATGATATTCTTATAATGTATCTTTTACCATGTATGGTATCGAGAGAATAGAATGTTAGTTAATAATAAATATCTTTCAATTATAATCATTTTCAAAACACTAAACATTTATCACCTTTTTTATCTATATTTACTTCTATTCCTCTTTTGTCTTCACATTGATGGTCGGTCAAACAGTCATAAGATAAATATAATATTTCTCCCCCTCACAGTTATTTAAATATCAATAATTTAGAAAAAGAATGGATATTATTTATCTTCATAATAGATAATCCAGTATGATCCATTTTACTGAATACATCAACCATTACATGTGCTTTCCCAGGGTTGTAATGTATTGAGCAATAATAATCATTTATTAATTATAACAATGTTATATGGTGCATATTCAACACATTATCGATGAATATATACTACAATATCTTATTATTATTATATATATAAAGCCATTCTTACTAAACATAATCCCTCTATAACACTAAAAGAAATATTACCATAGTAGACACCAAAATGATAATTAGTTCTATTCTCTCTCGACCGTTAAATTATTATGAGGTATATAAAATAACATTATCATTATGAATAATAACACATTCCAATATCTTCTTTCAATCATCACTATAAATCATAGTCTATTATACACATCATTATAGTTTAATAATTTGTTCACCAATTGACATTTTATTCCATTTCAGGAAATTTTCTTCTTGTTCATTAGTCCAAAGGGACTTGACTGAATTCTAAGATTACATGGTGACTTTAATATATATCAATAATAATTTATTAGAAACTAATCAATGATATCCATCCAATAATAGAAAACTACATATCTTAATCATAATTGTTAGTCTATGATAGTATTCAAATACTACTTTCCTTGATGGATCCATCGATATTCCTACTCTTGATATTATATGTCCAAAAAATGATACATTCAATAACCAAACTCCACACATGGTATATTTTTCTTACAACATTACTATCATTATAGTATTTAATAAAGTTCTTAATTTTTCTTAATAATCTCATGTTCTATGGTAATATAATTTATTTTCATAATAGTGAATACCACAATGAAATAAAGTTAATCTATTAAGAATATATTAATTTAATTCAGGATATATTAGGGGAATTATAATAACTAACTGACATCAATATTAATTTATACTGTAAATAACTCGATAAGATGAATGTACTTTGTATGTATACACTTAGGAAACATAATTTATATTATCTAGATTGATGATTAATATTTTCACAATATTGATAACCTCATAATTTATCAAAACAAATCATAAATATGACAAATTTACCAAATATTCTTGATTATTATCTTATTAAGTTCTTGATAATCAATGTAGAGTATCATTATTCCATATTTTTTACTTCAAAAAATTAGTTGGTTCACCCCACTTTGAATCAAATGATAAAATTAATACCTTATCAATAATGTCCTAGATTATTTATATCAATTCTTACAAGTTAATTAGGGAAATTATACTAGGGTTCATGGAAATATGTTTTGCACTATGTGTGATTTATATTGAAATATAAAATTCATTATTTAGAGTAATATAAGGAAACTATAATTGAAGGAAATCAATAAGATCCTATATAAATTAGAAATCTCAGATGTTAAGATTCTACACATCCTTTTGAGATAACCCCCTCCCCCATGAAATAGTAAGAAAAAGCCACTCAGTAGATGAAATATTCTGAAAATTTGAATATCAATCTTCACGCAAATAAGACATCATATATTGGTTTGTAATATCAAACATTACTTAACATTCTCAGGAATTAATATGAGAATTATATTAATAATTCCAAATTAGGCTTATATTTACACAAATTCAACCATATAGAGAATTATACGATTGGTAAGAAAAAAATTTCTAAAAACATAAATTTCATCAGAATAAGAGACATGTGATGTGATAATCATACTAGTATTATTTGTTACTACTAATTCAACATCTTATCATTTAGGTGGTGTTTTAATGACACTCAAAAAATATTTAGATATAAAATAGTGTGTAGATTTGGAATCAAATATGGAATAAAATAATTATTGAGTTGATGGTAAATGTATATTTCACTATATTTTTATCATACACAACATAAACAATAGTGATTAACTGATATTTACCTTTGTCAAAATAAATAATTTCTAACCAATGATGATAGTTATAATTAATCATTTTAAGCATGTTTTGATAATTATAATTAATATACACCTTAATTTTCAAATACTGTTGTGTGGGTGGATCATTCAGTGGATCATTGTCTCCATTAACGTCATTTGCTAACTTATTCCTACTACATTATAATTATATTACCCGATGAATATATTTTCCATCAAAATTTTATTTACTATATCTCTAATAGACTTTCTCCCATGTTTCCTTCCACACATCTTTTATAAAGAAAGAATCAAATTCATCCATACAAGGTTTTTTAGAATTTCTAATGAATTAAATTATTATTTTACCCTTTTTAATGTCTATTATATTTAACACCATACATATAATTGGATGTAAGGATGAGGAGAATTACTAAATATTTCGTTCTAGTTTAATGATAATATTGAAATAATATATTTAAAGTATCGTAAATTTTTCCTCATATATACTAGTGGATTCATCATTATTATAATTTAGCTCATGGAATTCCTTCACCATTTTAATACATATATCAGTTGAATTGAATTATTTTAAAATAATCACCTAATATAATCCCACTAATTAGAGAAAATTTCATCAAATTACCATTTTTTCTTGATAAAGTACCTATATTTATCCTCTTACCTTAACAACTATAAATAATGAATATAAAAATTTCAGGTTACAATAACTGAAGATTAAAAAATATCATTTAAATATAACTAAACCATTTCTCAAAAATTAATGGACTACTAAAACAACTGAAAGAATGTGGATGCTCCATGGGTAAGTGATAAAAAATATATTTTTCCCTCATATACCTATTTGGATTACTAGTATAACTCATGTCTTGAGAAATTAATGTATCAAATATAATAATAGTATTCATTCCAGATACCATAAGATTATGTTAATGTGAAGGAAAATCATTTCATATTACATTATAGTAACTAGAATATGGTTATTATATTTTATGGTATTGACAAATATCAAATAGTATATTATAATAAAAAAATAATAATGGGAAATTATACAATCATGAAAGTAATTTATAGGATTTATAAATATTAACACACTTTTTTCCCAACTATGAAACATTAATTTTAACCTACATCATCCCTGGTAATTATATAACAAATTGCATAATATTATATCTTATCAAAATGCTTAGTTAATATAATCATATCTATTAGGAGAGTATTTCAAGGTGTACTCACTTATTCCCACTCATCATGCACAGATGATGATCGAGAAAATACCAACTCCTCTACATTCAGTGTTCTTACCCAGTGGTGCATCTATAAAGAAACTATATACATTCACAAGTATCTCATTAAGAATTTATTTTATATTATAACCCCACCCATTTATTTTCAAAAAAATAGGATGTTCGCTTATACATAGTCTTATTAAGAAAGATCATATATTTTTGTTAATGTAGTAATTCCTTCAATTATTGTTTAGACATCTTATTTCATATAATTGGACGTTCAAAGAGTGATTATGGAGTAAACAAGAGTGCTCGACCTTGTTTTGGGGACCAAATATCATGTTTATAAAGAAACTAGTTGTGATGCATGGTTGAGGATTAATTAAAACTATCCATGCCGCTCAACCATGATATCAAGAAAGGGAGGTTCATGATTTTTCAAACTATGAAATAGAGGTCACATGGAATTTTGATTCATGAAGTAAAATTTAATTTACAATTTTCACTATGTGTGTGTTTTTATATCTAAACATGGTCCTAGAAATTTTTTTATATGAGTGATTTGATAATGTCAAATGTACGGTTGGCACGTGGATTAGAAAACCAAGAAGGAAAACTATTTATGAATTTAAAATATGAGAAAAAACCATTTTAACATCCTTCAATTAACCCTAATTATTAATTCTATACCCCCATCATTCTAAAAATATCTCCTACATGTAAAACCGCCCCCTTTTCTCCTCCTTAACATTGAATCATATTTTTATTCAATTTTTTATTTGATCTCTATTTATTGTTTTGGATTACCCTCACTAACTCAATCATTCAATTTTCATCCTCCATCTATTTTCATCACCATATATTGAGTTTTTTCCATGAAACCTGATATACCATATTTTCTAGAGGTTTCTCTGGTTTCTCAGTTTTCTCTAATTCTATATAGAATCATACTTCATGAGTAGAAAAGGTCAATACTAAAGAGTTATGGTAGATAGTAGAATAATTTTTTCTAAATTTATAGTTTTTTATATTGTTTTATGTATTCTTTAGACTCATATTTCCCCACTTTTCCATTAAAATGAAGAATACCTTTAGTTAATTATATAGAACTTAACATTGGTTCTCTTTAAAGAATTTTCTGTGGTGGTGTTTGATGAATACAACCTAATCCACCCCTTTGGGTGTGTTGAATTGAATATAAATGATATCCAATTATTTTGTTGTGACTAAACAACCTATTGGTTATATTGATCTTGAAAATTTCTAATCAAATACATAGATGAATTAAATTAATTAAAATTTAGAATGTATACTCACATCTATTTTTTTCTACTGTAAGTGCATTTTTAATGAATAGAGCATGATAAATTTTAAATTATCATGTATTTGTTTCATGGAAAATATTTACTTTTAAAATTTTAAATTCTATTATTTATAGAAAAGATCACATTAAAGTATCCGGTTGACTTCATACAACCTATGACTCATAGGGGAATTCATTGAGCAGTCATAGGACGTCACTTAGATTCATTGATGTTACTACTAAGTGATATTATAAATTAGGTGTCATTTAATTTATCATTTTAGAGAATGACAAGGTGTATTACTAACTATTCAACTTTATATCTAGAAAAATAAAATTCAAGGATTACCTCCTTGACTTAAACCACATTTTCTTGGACATATTATTCCATGCATTATATATTTTTCCTTTAAATCATAATTATCCCATATTTACCTCTATCAAGTTCCTTGGAACTAGTAATTTATTATTATACATGATTTTTAGAGGTTTATCATTTTGATTATACTTATACATCTATATCCAATCTACATTGTTGTTACAATGAGTTGGTAAAACTACTATGGTCTTCGATACGCTGTTTATTCTTGGATACAATATGATTATATTATATGTATGTTTTCATAATGGTTTATTATTTCAAGGCCAAACGAATGTGATTTATTTTCCATTTAAAAAATATTATTCAAATGAAGGTATTTTTGGAAAGGTTCCCTTGAGGACCCATATCCCAATAAAGTTACTATTTACTGAAAACATTCATGTTATAATTGTACACTGTTGTAGTATATATTCCCAAGGTAGAATTGTTTTAGCACTGTTGGTGGTGGCCTAATTTTTGTTACTAACTCTTGATTCATGAAACTAATTAGATCACAAGAATACATCTTTAATATATATAGGGATAATAAAAATATATAAATTATGGATCCTAGATTCATTTTTTCGAAATCCTGGTAATAGTTGACATAGAACATTCTTAGGATACACATAACGATAGTATTTTTTTTATTTTCCTACCTTTGATATGCATGTACTATATTATTCATACTCTCGTCTATTCCATGAAATTTTATATAAAAATTACATCATATTTTATCGTACTACTAATGTGTAGGTAACTTATTATGGGATGGATGGTTTATTATTATTTTTGTACCTTGTTATTATTCCTATTAAAATATTAACATTTACTATTGTGATGAATTAAGATAATAAGGTAATAGTATCCCCACATTACCACCATAAACCCCTAGAGTTATATATCAATCTCCATCACATAGAGAGGCATTATTGAGGCTATGATGTAAACTAGGTTTGATTACTTAGTACTCTACTACGTCTAAGGCATCCCATATCTTAATGGTTGTCACTAAATCATTCTCATCATAGTTTCCAAAAAATAATTAAAATTTATCTGATAAAGAATATAGCATAAAAAATATTATTAAATATATACTATATCTTATTAGTGGATTATTCTTAACTTATCAATACGTTTCATCCCAAAACCAAAATGGTTTTCTGTCAATAAAAATGAGGATTCATAAAAAACAACTACATAGTGTATCTTTACTATATCAATTATAGTAAATTATAACAAGAAACATTTGTAGAAATATCATTATAAAAACCATTCTTTATACACTATTGAAAATATACAAAATAATCAGTTGGATTGGATGCTATGTATGGGTAAACTCAATAGATATCCACAAGTGATCACATATCAACATATCATGTGTATGATTTTTCCTTTTAAATTTATTCCAATCAATTAAGATAATAATTATTCTTGAAAAATAAATGGATGTTCATATAAAATGATTCATTATGGAATAAAACAACATGATCAATTAACCCAATATTATCATAGATTCATTTCATGAAATAGTGGCATAAATGGTGGAATAATCATAAACATACATATCTAATGTCAATGAGGCCCACAAATACCTTCATAAAATTTTAGGAATGTCAAAACCACCATTGTAATAGTTTCATTATTGGGATAAACTCATATTTATCAACTCTTGGGATTGAAATTACCTCTGGTATTCCCTATATTTTTCTTGGTATAGAATCCAATGTACTTTGTTGTTGGAATGTGATAAACACTCATGTATTGTTTCATCTCAGAAAACATTAATATTTAACCAATACAATATGTGGATATAACTAAACCACCCATAACATACTCATAATAAATTTATATGTATGCCATAATTTAATAAAACTATTTATCATTACATCAATTCCTAAGTAGTGGAAAATAAAATGAGCTTCTTTAATATGTAAAAATATAATTTATAAACCATTCATATATATTAAAATGTTGGAAAAAATGAATTCAATCCCTAGTAAATCATGTAAATCATCAATTTATTTCACTGTATTTGAAAATTACATTAAAACATAACTGAAACATTCTTGCGGAACATAAAATTTTCATTTTGAATTATCTATTTTAAAATATGAAAATTTCAAAAAATAGTAAGTAATTTTTTTCATTAGTGATTTTTTTTAAAAGAATCATAAAACAGAGTAGAATTTATAATGTTCATCAAATACATTCATGAAGTATCTATATAACCAAAAAATCCATTCATATTTTTGGAAAAAAATAACGAAGTTAAAATTTCCATAAACAATATGAATGTTCCTTTAAAACAATTTTTTATAAACTCAAAATTTGTAAATATTAATTTATTAATTTTTTAGATTAGTGAAAAAAATATTTGTGGAATTTTAAAGAGAATATGTATATGATAATAAAATATGCCAGATTTTAGAGTCATATGAATTACTTTTTTCATAAAAGAAACATTTTTGTCTATTAATTACATTAAGAGAAGAAAAAGAATTGGAAATATATAATATAAATAATTAAAATATTATAATAAATTTAATATTATTATGGAGGGCTATATTTTACAATTTCATCATAAAATGTTAAGAATAAACAATCTTTATAATAAATGATATTATAACATAAAACCATTACCACAAGTATTACATGATTTATAAGTTATATAATCTTAGGTATAATAGAATAAATATTGTCATAATTATATATAATTACCAAATTAGTATATATAATATCATATATATTCCAATTATAATATTCTAAATCTCATGTTTTAAAAAATCATTCTTAAAAACTTCATTTTTCTTGTGATAACCCTTTCTTTATCATACATATATCGATTAGAAAGAAATTGTACATGACAATTTATTTGGGTATCATAATATCAAAAATATTATAAATGATATAAAGATAATTTTAATTCATTATATTAATATTCAAAACCTTTCAAATAAATAATAGTTAAAAATGAAATTACATCTCTTCTTGTTGATGATAATTTATACAATCACTCTAGTGATGTGTCCATATTTTAATGGATGAAAAAACCAAGGAGAATAATAACTAACATCTAATAATCCTCATAAAATCATAAATATAATAAATACACATTAAATATATCTTATTAACTATACACAAAGGACGATGATAAAAAATTAATCGCATGACTATGTAGATGTGGTAGTCTACATATTCGAACTCGAAATACTTTCCTTATAAATATGATAGATTGTAAGGGGAAATAGTTGTTATGTCATCAAAAAAATATTTGATAATATATATTTAAATGTATCAATATTTTAATTATTGATATGATAATAATATATATGTTTGACTAGAAAATAACAATTATGAGTTTAGTTAAGAATTATACATCATCCCTAGGAGGTCTCCTTTGGATTAATCCATTTTCCTTGAATGAATGGTCATAATATAAGATAATAATATCTATAACGAAAATACTAATTATAGTAAGTGTATATAGTTGGTGTTGAATGAAATGATGATCTAATTTTTTTTGAATAATTTATGAGAAGTGCTGCCATTTTATAATTCAGGGGATGCAAAAACAGATTATTTCATAAATGATTTAAATAATATAATATCAATTTCATGTGAAATTGGATCTAAATGAAACTTTTTGTAATTTAGGATAATGAAATGTTTAAATATAAATTATATAAATTAATTTGTAGATCTTGGGTGGCATTCCAACCCTTATGTATTGGTATAAACCCCTACAAAACCTATGTTTTCCTAAACCGTGGTAATAAAATTTTACAATTTTCAAAATTCATTATGAAAAAACATATTTATCCCAATTAATTTAATTTAATTATTATTTCTATAAATAAAAAATACATTTTACAGGAGTAAATTAATATTTAATGTTCAAAATTTAATTTTATATATGTGCGTAAAACATAACGAAACACCATTTTTAGGAAAAACATATTTTTAAGAAATATCTAAATTTATATCAATTACTTGTCAGATAAAACAATAAAATGGTTGATAAAAAATTTCTATTCAATATATAATCAGTAAATTTCATTTCAAACATTAATAAAGGTGGATAAATTTAATCTATTAATTCATAAATCACATTGCACTCATAATATTATTTTATAAAAAATTATTATTAAACCCAAAAATGAACTTACACAATATTCAAGTTTAATGTTAATTCCCAGTTAAATAATTATATTTTTTATAATTAAAATAGTTTTTTTATTCATTAATAAATAAAATTTAGAAAATGACATTTTTGAAATTAAAATAAATGATTTTTTTTAACAAAAATCATTATTTTTGATATACCAATAAAAATTAATATTTCAAAAAATCCATGAAATCCACAAAAAAAAATTATTTAAATTCTTATTTAAAAAATATAATTCATTTAATAGATAAAAATTTATATAAATTGTACAATTAAAATATTTTTTTTAATGAAAATAAAACTAAATTGTTTTTGCAATAAAGATGTTTTTAAAGCAAAAAATCAATTTGTACGAAACTAATAACCTTTTTATTATGAATTAATAAATTAATTATCATTATATAAATTAATTGTAAAAAAATCATTATTATTATATTAATATTAATATATTATATAACAAAAACATGGATATAAGTTATTATTATATAATGTTTCATTCAGAATCAATGTTATATGTAATGAAATCATTCAAATTCAACTATTTTATTCTTAAAATTATTTTTAAAATATTGGGGTATTACAATATATATGATAAATTTGAAGGGAAGTAAGATATTAACTTTTTGGGAGGGGATTATTTGATTATTTAAGATTAAATGGTTTTCATAAGGTAGGAGAATGTGATATATATAAAAAGTTAGTAGAAGGAAAAAAATTGAATTACATGAATGATTTATGTAATATAAGGTCACTTTTTGGTGAATATAGTTGAAAATAAAAATAATTTAAATACAGGATGAAAAGGACTAAATATATACATACAATAATATTTTTCCAATTTAAGGTTGAATTTGTTCTCTTATTTCTTAGATTACCCCCTAGAAAAAATGTTTGAATAATTATATTGATAATTAATTTTTACAGTTTTTTGTATTCATTATGAAAAGAAATAATGTTTCATAATTAATAATTTTTGAAAGTCTACATTGAAATATAAAATACATATTATAAAAATTAATTTCAATCAGTTGAAGAAATTTATTTTAAAATAAATGTCCAAACCCCAATGAAAAAAATATATTTTTAAAATTGAATTCTTAAGAATAATCCTAACTATTCATTCATTATTTTTTATATAAAAACTATTAGATGAATTGTAAAATATTCTTTAATATATATTATAAATTTAAATAAATATTTTAATCAATATTAATTTATTTATTTTTTTAGGATGAAACAAAATTATTTAGGAAAATATATATTTATGAAAAATAAGTATTTTACTTTCATGTAATGTTATATTAATTTATAACTCTAAAAATTAAATAGATTAATGAATATTCATAAATTACCACTACATTTCATTAAATTCAATTCTCAACAGTGATTATAATATTTTCTATTTAAAAACACATAAAACCATTGATAAATAAATTTCCTCTTACAAATTAATCATTTAACCACGAAATGATATTATAAAAAATTAAATGATTTTTATGAGTAAATAGAGAATAAATTTTAATTAAGATAAAACATAAAAAATAAATTTCATATTTTGGTTATTATTTGTCATACCAATCAACGAAACTACTAAGTTATAAATAATTTATATTTAGTTCAACTATATTCACAATTCTATTAAAAGATAAATATTTAATACTTAAATTTTATTTATAAGGTATATATATAAATCTTTGGGTGTTAAATCATTTCAACAATGAATTTTTTTCTATATAATTTTCAAGTAGTCTCCCTGTTTATTTTTCTATTAAATATATATGGGTACTAAAATATGCATTATCAAATCCAAATTTCAAAAATGATTCACTAGTATGGAGAAATTAATTTATTCAATACATATTGGATAAATGGATTATGAGTATAATAAATTAACTGTTTTATATAAAGAGTGCATTTTTATGAATTTAGTTGTAGATAAAAAAACAAAATGTTAACAAATATGATGGATGCCATGAATAATTAGAGACAAATTATATGGAATAAGAAGGATTTAAATATATGTTTTTCAGATACACGAAAAATATAAAAAAGGCACTTCATATTGAATGATTCATCTATAATATTATTTAGAAAACAATTTTATGTGATGATGGTTTATTTTTTTACGATTTAAAATAATAAAAGAAATTTTTTAAATCATGTCGTACTTTATTATATTTCTCATAGAAAATATCATGCTTATATTATCATTTT
Source organism: Viscum album (assembly GCA_963277665.1). Classification (NCBI taxonomy): domain Eukaryota; kingdom Viridiplantae; phylum Streptophyta; class Magnoliopsida; order Santalales; family Viscaceae; genus Viscum; species Viscum album. The sequence goes on from OY728156.1 coordinate 1,853,310,375, forward strand.
CAATAATGGTGTTTCTAAATACATTCATATAGTTATGATTATTATGTATTCCACATTTTTGTATTAACAAATCATTCATTGTATAATTAGTTTTCCTAAGAGGTTTTTTGTTAGTTTCAATTTATTTCATAGGTGAAATGGATTTAATTTTATTTTGTTGGATATGTAAAAATATTATTGGAATTTCATAAATGAATAAATTTATTTAAATGATTTTTAAAATATTCAATTTTTATTTAATTAAATATATGAAAATACATATGAGTATAGGTTATTTATTAGTTTATGTTATCAAAATGAATTTTTTATATCAAAAGACCTATATAGGAATTATTAAATGAATTTAATAATTAATTTCAAACAAACAAAAATTGATATTTATTTTATTCTTGTTTGAATGATATCAACATAATAGCTTAGAGAAACATGTTACTCTAGTGAATAAAAATAAAATACAATGTGACAAAATAAGATAATATAACATATATTTATTTAAATTAATACAATGTTTGGTTACATGTACCATACACAATGATGATTTTAATGGAATCATAACATTATTATTTCAAAAAAATCATTATAACATAGTCTTTTTATTATATATAATGAAAAGGAGAAACCAAATTATGAAATATTTGAAATATGTTTTTGAAATTATATATTTATTTATTAATTCCATCAAAATAAGTACAGTTTTATGAATATAAAAACATTTCACTTATCTATTTAATAAATTTAAACATTATAGGGTTAATTTCTATTAATATGGGATATCGTTATATTTTTTTGTTTAATTTAAAAGTTATAATTATCATTTTACAGAATTAAATTTTAAAAAATTAATTTTATATTCAAGTAAAAAATTAAATAATTATTCATACTTTGATTATCAATTTGTTACAAAAATAATATATTATCATTTGATGCTAAAATGTGATATATTTGAAATAAAAATGAATAATGTATATTTATAATAATAAACTAAATTTATCACCATTTATATAATATTTTGATTAAAATTATTTAATGTTTGTTCCATGAAATTATCAAATAATCAATCTAATGGTTGTCACTAGGAATTTAATTTGAAGAAATTATTTTTTGTTTAAAAAAATGTAAAAAATGTTTTTTTATAATTTTTTAGCATGAATATTATAATTATTAAAAACAAAATAAAATTCTATTTAAAATGGATATCCAAATATCAATATTAGCATGGAGTGAAATTTTCAATTTTTATTGAGATTTTTGTTGGGAGAATTGATTAAAATAATTTTTTTAAAAAATATTTCCTTTCATTTTAAATATTTTAAAACACCCATTTTTTTGGATAGGATTTATAGTAACTTTCATCCCTTTTTTCAAAACAAAATTCATTAATTCCATAAGAATAATCAGTAAAATTTATTTTATATAAATAAATTACTAGGCATAAAAATAATTTTAAATACTGATTTCATTGTGTTATTCATCCTTTTATTAAAGTAAATTTTACCAATTCTAAATATTGAATAATGATAAATTTCAATCACATTCAATATATGTTGGTTATTATTTATTAATGAGTTCAATGTCATTTTTGGTCATAAATAACAGTAACCATTGTAAATTTTTGTCATCATTGTAAAGAGTAAAAAAGAATTATAATGTAAAAATTTATTGATAATGAAACAATATAAAATATAATTTTTTAATAGATGATAATATATTTAACATTATAACTGTATAATAAAAATAGAAGTATTCAGTGACACTTGAATACGATTAATTCATTTATAATATTCATTTGTTATGAATTATTACAAAAGTGACACTCCCATCTCTTATAAATGGGAAACTCATATCATCCCTTATTAAAAAGCATTAGAAGATATATATTAGATATCACAACCCAAATAACAAAAAACAATACCCTCTACACATCTTATATCTTTTATTTCTTCAAAATGAACAACCTGATGGATTCAATGTGTACGCCAAATGATGTTTTCCAAATAAGACGAAAACTATTAACCAAGTTATTTAATGTTTTTTATTATTTTACCACCATAAAGCCTATCAAATGCATTCTGATACACTAATATCAATATATCCATCAATAAAATATTATTATATATTTTAAAATATATTTTTCAACTCTATTCCTTCATTGGGAAAAGAAATCATTTCTTGTTTGTACATGAAGAATACTTCTTCCAAGAAGTGATGTATTTTTTCTCCATCATCATCTCAAACTCATAGTTATAAAGAATAGAATAATAGTATATATATAATATTAATGATATTATTATGATTATAGAATTTATTTTTTCAAATCATCTTACCCATTCTGTTCATTGGATGATGATAAGATTTCATGTGTGTGCATGTTCAATACCACCACAATGAAGTAACGATATTTGTTTTTTACATCCATTATACATAAATATTTATAAATATGGATTTTGAGAATAAATATAATATTTTTAACATATTTACTGTTATGTATAATTAATATGCCATCTTATTTTTTTATTTCATCATTGTCGAAAATCAGAAACGTGGTTTCTAAAAATTTATAGAATATCATATCTACGATATTTTGTGCATTATTTTACATGATATAAATTCCAAGATAATTTAATAAAGTTTGATATATTAACATGATAATTACAAAATGATTCATATTCTCGAGCTAATGGATTCAGGAACCCTATAGACATATTCTAACACACTATTGTTAGTATGAGGTTCAAAATCAAATGACCCAAAAACATCCATCTTTAAGTTATATAATTTATTAATTTTATAACTCTTCAAAATAAATTTAATAAAAGGAGTTTTGATAAGAAAATAAACATTAATAATATTAGAAATAATGTAGAATGTTTTTAAAATTTTATTATTCATGTATGTGGATTATGTATGCTGCGATTCAGGATATGAGGTAAGGAATTCTTTATTAATTTTTTTTCTTAAATTATCTTCCTCCACTATTTACATGAAATTAGAATTTATTTTTTGATGTATTTTCTATATATAAATAATTTTTAAAATTATATTCTACTTACATTTATTTTCATCAAAAGTTATTAAAAAATTAATATCAAATGTTTTTGGTATGATTCGGTTTGGATTCATTTTTATCAATGTGTAAAATAATGATTTTATTATTTTCCATATGAAAAATGTTCCTCTCTATAATATTTAATTTATTATTGTTATATAATACTCTAATAAATTTTTTGGTTTCCAGAATAATATAATATTTTTTATTTTTTAATGATTTTTTTAGTGTTTTAAATGAAAAATTATTTTCACAATTACAATTATGGGAACTGAGAAGGTGTTTTTTATATAATATTTGAAGACAATTTTATAAGGTGTAATGACTTATATGTTGTTTTTAAATGTTTTTAAAATTATATGTCTTATTGAAATTTTATATTATAATGTGTGTACCCGATAAATGTCTAATTATCAGAGTACTTAATATACCTCGCCAGGGCAATAATAATGTGATGGATTTGTAGAGAATTATGTTAGTCCTATGTGATATATATAGTAAACAAACATAATGATTAGTCATTTATAATGGTTATTATATGGGTGATTTTAAAGATAATTTCATAAGGAACTTACATGATATTTTATGACTCAAAATTTTTTTTCCATGGAAATTAGTAGATTTTAAATAGTAAAAAATTTGTCTATGAATTAAGGGAATTTTATTAATCTTCTAAAGGTGAAAATTTATTTATCCTATTTTCTCATTTTTTTCCCAAGTTTCATTAATGATTTTTCTTTTTCCTTTATTATTTCATAAAAATTATTTTATAAAATAATTAGGATCTAATGTTTATTTCATGATAATTAATTATTATTTTAAGATCATTGGTTATTAAGAAAAAAGATAAAAATCTCATAATGGGAATTAATGAATTTTTTAAAAATATTTATAGGATTATATTAATTTAATATTCTGTATTTAAAATCTTAGATCTTAAAATGAGTTTTCGAACATCTTCCACACAACATAAATATATTTATGAATTATTTCAAGGTCAATTCAAACAGATCGTGAAAGAAGAAAACATTTCATGAATGAAAAATTATAGTATAGATAGGAACCTACTTTTTAAAACATGTACACATTGGGGAAGTATAAACCTTGTTATGTTGTTGTTTCCCTAATATTATAAATCTATAAAAAAATTCATGGATTTATTAAAATGTGAAATACATTCTAATAAACAAAAAATTAGGTGTTTATTAAGGAAGATGTCCTTATAGACTAATTTTTGGAAGACCATGTCTAATGATAGTATATTTATCTAATATTAATGAGAATTTAAAATAATATTATATATTTAATTTATATGTAAAAAAAATTATAATATAATGATAGATATGGAATGATGGAATCCTAATTGAAATAGTTACTTCTTATTATAAAAAATTTATAATAATGGCATTTTAGTGTATCTGAATAATGGAGATGTTTCTATTTACCAAATCAATAGTCAATTTTTTAATAAATTTCAACCATGTAATGTGAAATGTTATAAAAATATCTATATCATATTATAAAACATTTAAATTATTTTAATTCTTATATTAATGAGTTAAAAAAAATCATCATCACTATATATGTTAGTTTAACGTGGTGATCCACTATTTTACACTACATGTGTTATATATTATGTATTCATCAGTTCAGGTGATTGTGGTAACATGTTCTTACATGGTTATTTTAGGGTAGTTAAAGATAATTGATTATTTTTAACTGAAAACTCTAAAAAATTAATCATGTCAATGTTGGTATAAGATGCGATTGAAAATAACACATCACATCTTTTTATATAGTCTCCAGTTTTATAAGTTTCTATTAGGACTTCATTTTCTAACCATTAATGATCTAATGATATTTGATTATTATTTATTCCATTTTGAGAATAATTAAATAAATAAATAAATTTTATGAATTATTTATATTTACTTATATTTTTTAATCCATAGTCAATCATTTTACAAAAATATGATCCTTGTTTCACATAAAAATTAGTTAATCTTGGACGTAATATTTAATTTTTTTAAAAATATTACTTTCGATAATTAATTTTAAAAGTATGTGGCACATTTCCATGTTTCACATAAATGTGTATATATATATATTATTGGAAATGATAAAAAAATAATGTTGTTGTAATTATTATCCCTATGGAATCTTCAATGAAGGAATCACTTGTAACTATGAATGACAAAGGAAAGAAGATTGTCTACTTTTACTCTTACAATAAGAATGGATCTATAACCCCATTATCATTAACTGCTTCATCTAATGATATGATTTTAACATATTCATATTATGAAAATATGATAAGAGGAATATCATGTCTATGACAACTCTAACATGGAATGGTCAAGTGAATCCAAATCTATTTTATATATATTTTCATGTATTTGATAATTAGAATAATATATTTTATATCATTTAATAAGGGGTTTTTAAAAAAACCATAGTTTTAAATGTAAAATTATGGAATCATAATAATTTTAATCATGATCTGATTTAATATATTTTAATTTTTGTATAAATAAAATTAAAATTCCATTGTTATAGGTAATATTTTTCACATTGATGGATTTTCTAATTCAGGAATTAGTTCAAATATATTTTCCCATTATAGAATGATCAATTTAGATTAAATTTTAATTAATTATATTTTCATCCATGATTTCAGAGATTATATATGTTTTTGATTTATGATTCATATTAGTATATGGATAATTTTACTTATTGAAGATTTTTACTGAGGTTGTCTAATTATTGTAATTTTAATATACATAAGATAATAAGTTAATTTTTTTATAAATTAAAATGCTTGTTTTTATCTAATTATAATTATTCATAGTTTTGTGATGAAAATATTTCCAAATAGGTTAATATATAACTAATATTTAGATTTTAGAGGGTTCATCAGTCATATCTTCTATATTTTGAATATCCCATTTAATTAGATAAAAATGGAAAATTAAAGAGGATATTTATTTAGGAAATGCTTAAATACATATGTTTTGTATATCACGGGGCCCTGTATATGAATATTACATTTATTATTGACCAATTATATTTAAAGAGTACAATTAAAATGATCATTCGATACCACTTGGAGAAAAAAATATTGTTGACTTTCCCTTTTTTTTGTTCAAAGATGTGTAATTCTCTCTTCTCCCACACATTTAGTGGAATGATAGAGAAGGATGAGAAAAACCATATGTTCCTTAAATATTTACTTTCATGAATTTTTATTGTGATGATTTATAATGTTAGATAATCCCATAGATATAATCATGACCATTCATTGTATTAGTTAATGATTTATTTTCAATTTCTGAATACATAGATTATCATTGGGAAAAAAATATTTATGCTACATTTATGTGTAGTGGATTTAATTTTGAAACCGAATTTATGTAGTTTCCAAAAAATATTTTCATTCTGATTTAAATTTTATGTTTTTTGAATTCCTCACATTATGACATAATATAATGAAATTCCTCATCTTTGGTAACCAGCACCCTAGTGGATACGGGGTTATATATATCATATATCATTCCTCCCCATCTTTTAAAGGTCATCTATTAATGGTGAGATTCATAACCAATTTTGAAGATAATATTAAATCAATATAATCCAATAAAACAATATGAAACTAATAAAATCATAACATAAAATTAAGGTATGTTCATTTAAATATAAATTAATTCCATCAACTAATTAAAAATAAAATTTTTCATATTATAAAAATAATAATATTCATACTCACCACACATTTATACAAAAAAAATCTCACACAATATAAATTATTTGAAAAATATATTGAAAACATAATAGAGGTGGATGCAGATCTTCAAAAACACAGTACCCCTCCAAATGTAGTATCCCAACAAATATATATAAAAACTCTATCCATATACTCCTTAAAAACTAAAAAATGAACACTAAACATATATATAGATGTGTGCCAATTTTATTATTTAGGGAGTGATCATTAAACTTCCTAATGATATTCTAATGAATCTATTTTTTATAGAACTATATATATATTGTGGATGTAAAAGTAAATAAATCATGTGGAAATATACAACATACAAGATATCAGGTCTAATCATATTGTTTTATTTAATCCTCCATAGTACGTCATTGTGAATTCTTCATACCCAGTGATATATATTAGTATACATTACCCATACATTATTAATCATGGTTAGTTCCACTTCATTTCCATGATTGATACTTTATCACTCAGCATAAGGACCCTAGTAAATTATTACCCCAAAACAATATCACTCTTGTAGAATTATTGTAATTTTGTATTATACTAAAAAAATTAGATATGCTGATATATCATTTCGAATCATATTTTTATTCAACATCAATATGGTTGAGTTCTCATCTAATCTCTCATGTCATCATCCTATATCTCAATGTGTGTTCATGGAATGTATTTCAATTCCTAAATCCATTCACGTTATCTGAGGACAATAAATAAATATCAAACAAACACCCCATAAAATAGGGTGAGGTTTTCAATGAAATATATTTCCAATGTCATAACACTAAATGTGTTGCCCTATCAATCCTGTTATTGTCCTATAACCATGTCTTGTTAATGACTATTTTCACACCAGGAAAAAATCCAGGGATATCTCACATCAAAAACCATTCATTAGACATGTATAAACTCAGTGTTTATCCACAAATTCATACCTCGCATATAGACATCATATACTCCATCAGTATGCAGACATGTTCAACAGGACCTACCTCACAATACAAAATATTCACAAACATTTTAACTACATAAACCCATGGACTATAAAAATCATAGAAGCATTATAAACTACTAATATTACCAACAACAACAGAACAATCATGATCAATATAATATATAAAACCAAATAGTTTTACACTGGGAAGTCCATTAAAAATCTAGGAAACATATTCAATATTTACCACACAATGTTATATTTAAATAAATTGTTACATGATAAAATCGATAACTATATAACTTCACCTCACTCAACAATAATCAAATCTTCTCGGAACCACATCTATAACTAATTAATAATCTAGAATGTTTGGAATACATATGTCAATACACTAAGATACATCATAGATAAGGTATTCTAATTTCCTAACATTAATTGCTCATCATTATTCATTATGATTGAGTGAGGACTTGCGGCCATTGACTAGTGAAATGTAAAAAAATTGATTATTATTATTAAAAATTGTTTTGGAATAACACAAAATAGATATTGTAAATCGCATTTCTGGTTTCATATTCTCTAATGATTATGTTTTAAAATATCATTATAAATATATAAATTGTATCAGATCTTCACCATGCTTCCTAGTTCTGAAAATCATTTTTTAATAATTATGTATTCACAAATTGCATTGTTGTCATATTCCAAATCGCTTAAAATGATTCGATTTTTATTCTATGGATAAACATATATCATAGGATATCAAATGATGTGATATGGCTGCCTTTTATGATATATAATACCATATGTAGTTACCCATTATGTTCGTTCATTTTTATTTATATTATAATGTACGATAGGTTTGATTACATAGTTTGAAAATTCATGTCCTCTATTAAATAAATAATAACCATTTTGTAATGATGAAAATATACAAGTAAAAAAATATCACTCTTTAGCCACAAAATAAGATATCATATACGTGGATTATTTATAGTAAATTTTAATAGTTAATAAATGAATAATGTTTTATGATATAATGAATTTCGTAAAATAGTATATCAAGTAATTTTTTCCTAAATATTTAATTATGAATTTTATATTTAGATTATAAATTTAAAACATATCATTTGACTACGTATTTTTTATATTTATTTAAAATATATATTGTTTATAATTTAATAATTATATTTTTTTAATTAAATAATATTTCATTCCAAAGAAATTATATAAATATTCCTTACTATTAAATGTTACTATTATAATTCCGAATAAAAAAATTATTGAATGACCTGATTACTGGTATAAATGGCTTATATAAAAATTTTAATTTATATTGTCCTTATAGATTAAAATTTGAAATAAATGTAATGGAATTTATATTTTAATTATAAATTATTAGTAATTATATATTTGAAATATCATTATTTAAAATTTTAGTAATCGAGAAAATTATTCACACCATATCAAATGATTTTTTGGAAATTGATATGATTAAGGATTAAATACTTTTAATATAAGATATTTTACTTCTGTAAATAGTTTGAATAAATGATTTTGAAGATAAAATATAAATATTTCAATCAAAATAAAATAATAAAACTAATTGAATCAAAATATTATATAAATTTTTTGTAAGTAAAATTAATAATAAATTTTTTGTGTTTACATATCTATTGGGTGTCCATAAATTATCTAATGATTATAATGTGTTTATATTTATATTAATTTTAAAATTTGAAAGAACTAATTTATCTCATATGAATTTTAAATTTAATTACTTAATTACCAACATTATTTATACATATAATTATCTTTTTTCAATTGGAAATATGATTTATTTCAATTAGTTAATCAATTTTTAAAATTATTCATTAAGAAACATGATTGATTGGATAGTTGTATTTGTTTTATTATACCCCAAAATTTTATCTTAAATTTTTATGAGCTTAAATTAATAAGTACATTATATTTTATACATTTTATGTGTCAGATATATAATAAAATTGAGGACCCTCAAGAGTAAATTAGACACATGGATTGTGAATTTGGGTCAGAATGTTTATTGGTCATGAGGCTTATATATTTTCCAGAAATGTGGTGTTTACCTATGCCTCTAATAGAATTATCATATAGGGTTAATAGATTTTATATTCTTCAAAAACTCTACATGAAATGTCTTCATGTACCTTATTTTATGAATGCATTTGGATGTTTATAAATATAGAAATATTTTTTAATAATATGGAAGGCTAGGATTTGTATAAATAGTAATACATCAATATGATATAAACATATTGACTTATTGGATGGAATATGAATCTAAACTAAATCACTATATTCAAATTTACATATTAAGGGAATATCATGAGAAGATTTTGTATGATTAAACCCCTTGAAAAATATTATTCGTTAGATTTTTTTTAAATAGATCATTTTTCATAACATCTATTATCCTATAGGATAGACCATGTTAAATTTTCCTTCCACACGATTATCATATAAAACTAATAAATGTAATGGGTGACCATAAAAGGACTGGGATCAAGATTATAATTCTCTTCAATTCACACATAAAAAACAAAAACAAAAAGAATTAGTTTTTTAGGGGAATATATATGAGTTTTCCCATATGATGGATTACATAACAAGTTTTATACAAACCTATATTAGAGTAATATATGATATAATTTTAATATTGATCTTCCTAAATGACTAAATACAGAGGTAAAATCTAATTTTTAATAATTTTATTGTGAGATATTTGCCTTTCCCAACTAAGAGATATGATGATTCTAAAATTGGTCATCATTTTAGTGGTTGTAAAATTTAATAAAAGGTATTATTAAATGAAATTAAATTAATAGAATAAGGATGGAACCAAAATTAAGGGGAGATGAATTAGTGTGGGATAACCATTGATATTTTTATACATTTAAACCCTTTGTTACCTATACACAATTTTTGTTATTGGAAATCAATTTATCTCTGTTTATCATATCTTCAGATACATCGAATTCATATGTGCAATAGGAACACATCACAGGATAACCCCATGATTGTTGATGAGTTCCTCCACTCTATGGATGACTACATCTATGGTGAATGGTGGGTTTTATTCCTAAAAAAGCCCAAAATTATTTTTATCACCAATGAAATCATGAGCATATGTATTGACATGACCTTGTAATTTTTGGAACCAAAAAGTCTTAAAGAAAGTGTGGGCTTGTGGTTCCTATATTCAAACTATTTTGGATTGTACCAAATTGACGAGAAACCACAAATGTTGACTAGATTACCTCATGAACTATTTGAATAGATCTTATTCTAATCCCGATGAAAATATATAGGAAATAATGGTATTTTTCATAAATCTACAATATAAGAATATATTGTAGTCTATATATTTTATTGCGTTGGAAAATTATTGAAAAAACGTAGTTTATCGATGAAAATATCTTATTCATGTTCTTTTATATCATCTACAATGGTTGATGTGTGATTCCTCTATATGAAATAATAGATTTTCATTTTCTATCCCTTTGATATTACAATGATTATAATATATTATATATGAAATTTTATTCCTAACACAAGAATTTATATTTTCAAAATTAGTGTGTTGAACATCAACATTTAATTATAATTCATCAAATATTCATATTCAATGCATGATAATATTATTATAAATATTTGAATCCATGTAAATATATATGTTTAATTAATGTTAAAATATTATTTACTCCTGGTATATATCTTGACTAAATATTATGAAAACCAATCATTAAACATTTTTCAATACTCTACCACCCTTAGTCTTCAAATCAAGAATTAAACATTAATGGTATTAGCTATTAATGAACATGTAAACTCAAAATTTATTTTTTTAAAATAAGTAAATATTATCATATACTTTTCTCATTTATTTTCCCCAAATACATTGGATGAATTCAAATCCTCGCATGTTGTTTATTAATTCATTAAAATATCTCTACAACAACATATAGATTATTACTAATTTAAAATATGTAACTATCTCCAGTATTAACTTATCAAATGGTTTAAAAATTATAAAATCCCTAAGGAAAAATGTTAAAAATTAATGAAATCGTTATAATTTATATTATAAAATATAATTATTTCATCCACTTTTTTATCATTAAACCATAGAAGAATTATTCATCATTTTTTTGTGCATTCACTATTACCTTTGTAGGGTTATAAAATTATATTTAATTGGTTTATTGCATGCATGGGCTGTGGAAGACTCATATCACATACACCATATGATTATAATTAAACTAGTGTATTGTTCTGCTGTAAATTAAAAGATCAGGATGAACTTATACATTCACATTCATTATAAATACACTACGGAAAAAAGGAACTTAGTGGCGGTTTAGTTTTACGTTTTGCGGTGGTTTTGAAAAACCGCAGCGAAATCATGCATCAGGAAACTATTCGCGGCGATTTTCAAAACTGTCGCAGAACGTTACGTGGCGGTTTAAGCAGCCTCTAAATGAGTTAGCGGTAGTTTTTTTATTTTTATTTTATTTTATTTATTTATTAATTTTTATTTATTAATTTTATTTATTTTTATTTATTTTATTTTGAATTTATTGTATTTAGTTATTTATTTTATATATTTTATATATTTAATTTTATTTATTTATTTTATTTCATTCATATTTATTTTATTTATTTCGAATTTATTTTATTTATTTCCTATTTATTTAATTTATTTCATATTTAATTTATTTATTTATTTGTTTTATTTATTTATTTTATTTTATTTTATTTATTTTATTTATTTATTTTGTATTACTTTATTTACTTTTTTTATCCATGCATGCACATCCCATGAACATGCCCATGCACATTCTCATGCAATATAATGAAATACTACGTTTGGTGAGATTTGAACCCCTAACCTCTTGCATATTTTCCAAAGACATTACCACTCGAGCAAGCTCGTCATGTGGTTAATGAACAGAATTTAATAAACTAATATATATTAATTGAAAAAACAAATAATACATAAATAATAGATATACACTCAATAATATATAACATATAATAATAATAATAAATAACACATAATTAATAATTATAAATATATAATAAATAATAATAAATAAATAATAAATAAATAATAAATAAATAAATAAATATAAATAATAAATAATAAATAAATATAAATAATATATAATAAATAATAAATAATAAATAATAAATAATAAATAATAAATAATAAATATTAAATAATAAATAATACACAATAAAGAATAAATAATTAATAATAAATAACAAATTACAAATAATAAATAATAAATAATAAATAATAAATAATAAATAATAAATAATAAACAATAGATAATAAAAAAAAAATTATAAATAAATAATAATAAATAAATAAATAATAATAAATAATAACTAATATATAATAAATAATAATAAATAATAAATAATAAACAATAAACAATAATAACAAATAAATTATAAATAATAATAAATAATAAATAATAAAAAAAATAATAAGAAATAAGAAATAAGAAATAATAAGAAATATTAAATAATAATATATAAAAAATAAAAAAAACAATAAAAAATAATAAAGAAATAATAAATAATAAATAATAAATAATAAATATTAAATATTAAATAATAAACAATAAATAATAAACAATAAAAAATAACTAATAAGTAATAAATAATAAATAAGAAATAAGAAATAATAAATAAGAAATAAGAAATAAGAAATAACATATAATAAATAATAAATAATATATAATATATAATATATAATATATATTATATATTATATAATAAATAATAATAAATAATAATAAATAATAATAAATAATAAATATGAAATAAAAAAATATTTAATAATAAATAACACATAATAAATAAAATAATATTATTAATAAAGAAATAAATAATAAATAATAAATAATAAATAATAAATAACACATAATAAATAAAATAACACAATTAATAAATAATAAATAATAAATAATAAATAATAAATAATAAATAATAAATAATAAATAATAAATAATAAATAATAAATAATAAATAATAAATAATGAATAATGAATAATGAATAATAAATAATAAATAAATATAAATAATAAATAATAAATAATAAATAATAAATAATAAATAATAAATAATAAATAATAAATAATAAATAATAAATAATAAATAATAAATAATAAATAATAAATAATAAATAATAAATAATAAATAATAAATAAAAATTAATAAATAATAAATAATAATTAAATGTAAATAATAATTAATAATTAATAATTAATAAATAATAAATAATAAATAATAAATAATACATAATACATAATAAATAATAAATAATAAATAATAAATAAATATAAATAATAAATAACTAGTAACAAAAATTATTATTATTAATAATATTTAATTATTAGTAATAATAAATAATAATTAATAAATAATAAATAGTAATTAAAATATATATATAAATAAAAATAAATAAATAGAAAAAAATAATAAATAATAACTAAATATAAACATTAAATAATAAGTAACCAGTAAAAAATAATAGATAATAAATAAATTAAAGTATATTATAAATAATAAATAATAAATAATAAATGAAACACATGAAAAGTATGAAAAGACGTGATAAGGGATGAAAAATCATGAAAACGCATGAAAACGGATGGGGAAGCATGAAGAATGACGCATTAGAAAGAATAAGAATGCATGAAAAGTCATGACAACATTGGAAAACCCCTTAAGAATTCAACATAATCATCATAATAACCCACAAAAAACCATTTATAAAGATAACAAGTCACGGTAACCCAAATAAATAGTAATAAATGGAGCAACCATTAAAACCCATCAAAATGGTCATAAAGTGACAAAAACATTGGACTCACATTAACAAAGATAACTTATGATCCGAGAATCCGTTTCAGATCCACGACCTATCAAATCAATGATCTTGAAACGATCTTCATCCTTATAGGTAAAAGAGTACGAATGGATAGGCAGATTGGATGTTACGACCATTTAAAAAAAAGCTGACGGGGAACGAGTGCTAGAATTGAGGCATCAAAAAACATAACAAACATGATACCCACTAAAAGGCTATAACATATGATCCAGGTGTGCATGTGGGTGCTGCAACTAGTCAAACTGAATCTCATGGAACAAGTTACGATCTGGTAGGTGGAGGAGTCCGAACTGACATGCAGATTGAAAGTTAGGTCAGTTTGAAGACAAGTTTGACGGGACATTAGTGACGCAAATGGGGTTTTTGAGACCATTGGAGGGGTTTTTTGGGTCTAAAAACCTGACGTAAGTTTACTTGTGTCACTTTGGTGTGTAGCCCTCTTCTCTAGCTTCGATTTGAAATGTGTTAGAGCCCAAACATACACCACGGAGCGAAAGTTATTGCTGTTTAAAGTTGGAGAAATTTTTTCAACTTTATTATAACTCTCATATTTTCGGCACCTTAGACCTTATCATGGTTTTGATTATACATGCCTTTAGATCTCTTCATGATCTTTGATATGAATGGTCATGGCGCTCCAACGGACGCTCGGATCAAAAGTTATGGTCATTTTAGTGATTTCAGGTTTTTATGTGTTTTTTTATTTTTTTCTTTTCATTTTGCGTCAGTTTTACCCAAATCCCCACTATTTTGCGATGGTTTTTTAAAAACCCGCCTCTAATCCTCGAATAAATTTTTTTAAAAAAATAATTACACTATTTCGCCTCAGTTTTTTCGTAGTGGTTTCAAAACTGTCGCGAAATGGCGGCTCGAAACACGTTTAGCGGCGGGTTTTTAAAACCGTCACGAAAAAAGCACCGCTAAATGGCCATTTTCTTGTAGTGATACATCTATTAATGCCATAAATGGCATACTTCTAAAACTAAAGGATGATATATTTCATTTCCAATTTTAATATATATTTTTAAAAGAATACTTGTGATTTTGGGGTTATAGTAACCATTTAGTGAAGATATCATGAATTACACACTTACCATATGTCCTCTATCCTAAAAGATGGATTAATGACTTTCTTGGTGTTGATTCCTGTGTGTATCATTATTACAAACATTCCCCAACATTATGAAAACCCACATCCAGGATTAATATTTTATATAGAATATCTCAGATGATATTTTATTTATTTATTTTTAATGTATATATCATATTATCGAATTTTCATCCTTAAAAAATCATTCCAAATTATATAATATTCTTAACTATTAGGTATTTTAAATTTCATGCAGATTTTACAAATGGTGTTTCATGAATTAGCCCTCAACCAATCTTCTCACATCATTATAACTCATAAACCTTATTTATCGTAAAATGAACTTTTCTATACACTTCTTATATTAATAGTTAAGAGGAATTTTTTTCATCGCAAAATACCTTCTCATGATTCCATTATTTTTTTTAATTCATATAAATATATTTATGAATACACACAAAGAAGGTGTGCGACACTAAATATTTAGATACAAATCAGAGATATATATGTTATTATGCTTATATTATTTTATACCAATTCCATGAAGGAGTTGTACAGCATATATTACCTGTGCTTCTATTATTGAAGGACATAGACTCTTTTAGAAAATATAAATTCTTGTAGGTTGTCTTTATACTCTGAAATGATTTGTTAAATATCCATTTTGACGAAGGATATGAGATTTCACTTTCAGAAGATCCATGTTTTGATTGAAAATAATTTTTTTCCATATTGATGATTCATATAGGTATGAAGAAATTAGTCAATATGTGGTCGATCAGAAAATTAACTCATGGAAATTCACCAAATTAAATTATGGGATCTCATTAGTTAATGTTTTAGAATCATCAATGGTTGTATTAGGGAGGGTAATAAGAAGATCATGGAAAATTTTTATGAATGCAGATGAATTTAGTGGACAGATATAATATTATGTGTGTGTTATCAGTATGAATGTAATATCTCAATTAGAACTACCCCACAGTGAAAATTATCCTTGTAGAGGATCAACTCTTGAAGTAAATGGACATTACATTACTTTTGCGGAATACTTAATACATATAAAAAACCATCACTCAAGGATCATAATAGTTTAGTGTCTTTGGAAACTCGAAACACAGTCTTCTAATCATGGTGAATGATATTCAATATCTCCTATAAAGATATTCCCATTTTTCTTACCTAAAACCTTTACTTATATCCTGGGGAAAAAACATATAAAGGGTGATCTCAAATGCTCAGTAAGGTTAAGCATGGAGAAAATAAAACAAACCATATACATTTGAACATAAAAATTGAACATAATGTTTAAACATCAAAATCTTGAGCAATGACATAAAACATGGCAGTACGTAAGACATAGATCATAATGGAACATCAATCATGATAAAATAGCTTGGAAATAAAACATGTAATTGTGGAAAAACATTAGGCACACTATATGATTTCCATAGTAGCCAAGGCATTGCTGCCAAGACCATCTTAGAGGACAATGTCCCTTACTGAAACGAGTTCACTCCTCGTTCTAGTCATGTATCACTGAACCAGATTAACATTCCATTCCATCCATGTATATCTCATGAGATATAAATCTTTACCTAATGCATTGGAGGGAGATATAGGTCCCACCCATCTCATAATTAAATCATTCTTACTTGTTCCACAAAATAAATATAAATCATTCATTATAAACCAACGAATAAAATGGGTTTTATAAAGGTCATACCATTATAAGATAATCCATAAAAAACAAATGGATTTCATTTCATTATAAGAAAAGTGAAACAATTAAAATCATAGAGACATTATAATTGAAACATACACATATGAAATAATGTAATCATAGATGGAAAATGGTTTTGATAAAACACTTGAAATCCATTCTTGATGAAAATATCATTTCTTCTTCAAAATCATTTTCTTTTCAAAAAGGCCATTTATTTTAAAAAAAGGATTTTGTTTAAAATAGTCATGAAATATTGTAGACTATTCTTCAGGAAAAGTAGGCATTATGAAACCATAAAAATCTATTCATGTCGTATAAGTTAAAAAACATTCTCCTTGTACTTTTCCCGGAAAAGTCAAAAAGTCACTCGTACTGAAAACAAAAAAAGATTCCTTCAATATCATTTACTAAAAATTCACCTGTAGGTAAAATTGGACTTCATCAATTTTAGGAGGATTGTAATAATATTACATATTGAGGAAACATGGATGTGTATGATTAATATTCCCCAGTAAATTTTGAAGTATAAACAATCTTGGATAAAGATGAGATTGTGAGATTTTTCCTTACCTTATGTCCGATATGCTTTGTATGTATCCGAACCTCTTGTATAATGATTTAAATAATGTCATTGACTTATTATAGAATCATATTCATTGTTATGATATCATATATGATTCACTTATGACTTTATATTATCCATTATATTGTAAATTCCATGTTAAAGCAACATTTTGGGTAAAATCGTTTCATTTATCGTACATGTTTTCAAATGTTGTTCTTGATATTATTACTTATATCCTTATTTACATAATTCCAGAATGTAAAATGTGATTTATACATAATATATATTCAGCATATAAATATATATGATAGATCGATAAATGGAATGAAATACACATTTCATGGAGACGGTAGGTCGTACGTACGGATGAACGCTGTTTTCGTTTCCTTATTGAATTAAATGGAATTAATTAAATGAAACATATATGGACATAAATCCAATATCATTATTATGTATTATCTTTCATTATTATTTATTATATATAATTTATAATCATACTTGAAGGGTTAATTATGGAAAATGAATCTCATCGCGTCCGTGGAGACGGTAGTCCGTACGTACGCAGGAGCGATGATATCATTCCCATGATTGTGGAATTGTATTGAAGTGTATGTATAATATTTAAGAATCAATATCACTTTACAATAATCATATATAGTTATTTCTTTACACCATTATACTCATCGAAGTAAGGTGGTGGTGGAAAACATATTACACCACGGCGTGGAGACGGTATTCTGTACGTACGCATGCTCGATGATTTTGTTTTCTGTAGGACGGATAGAAGGTGAAATAGGGTTATTTAATATTTATAATAACATATCATTATATGAGTGATAATTATTTTATTAATTTATGATGATAAATATAAAGAATAATAAGTTGAAGAATAAACAAATTGGAAAGAATCGGTAAATGATATTACATCTTCATTGACGCGCCTCTTCTTAACCTCCTCATAAGGCACTAGAGTTGGTCTATTGAGGATAATATAACCTATATTATATAACTAGGGAGTTTTAGAAGAGTAATTGGTAGGTGTTGGCCGAGCTTCAAGGCTCAAAAGGTCGCGAAGAGAAGAGGGAAGGGGTTCCCTTTTTATAAGGGAGGAGAGGGGCACCTTTGGAAAAACATTAAATATTATTTTATTATAAAGTCATATTCGGTTTATAATAGATCCAAATTGATTTATATAGAATATTAATTAGGTATGGGTCTAAATACTCTCAACCAATAGGTTTTAGACAACTTTAGGTTACTATTTTACTTTATCATTTAGATTTAACTATAAGTTAAATAATTTAACTTTTACCTTGTCTTCTTGTTTTCTTACACTATATGGTTAATAAACGTACTATAACAAGACAAACGAACCCCAAGTGGCTCATTATTAATATATATAACATTATATAAGTCATTTTTCCGAACCATATATTTTTAGGAATAGAATAGAAATTAATAATAAAATATTGGTTTTAAAAACTATTTTATGTCAATTTTGACACTATTTGGTAATTGATTTTTGTGAAAATTATAACAGCATGAATAGTTCAAAAAAAGTTAATTTAATCAATAATAACATGTCATATTAACCTAAAAAAATATTTTAATTTATTAAAAGTCTCAAATTACATTTATTTGGGTATTTATAACATCAATTATGTTAATATGTAATTAATAAGGTAATTACAACATCATCATTGTGTCATAAATAAATTATATTATCTAATATCTAAAAATTATAAATAAAATGCCATTATGTAGTAAATCTATTTATCATTCTAATGAATATTTTAGTAGAATTTATCTTATATATAACCCTATATTAAAAATGTTTTAGTAATTAATCATTGATTTTAACTATTTTAACTATTCTTTAAATAAAATAATAATAAATGTACTAATCTAATAAAAGTTGAACTAATTATTAATATTTTATTCTTGTAGTTGTTTTTGGTTGAATTACAGTTATTTAATAGAATTAAGAAAATGTTTTAGGGATATAATAATATCATTTTTACCCTAAATTACCCTATTTACTTTTAACCGTGGTAAATAAAAGTAAAAAGATACTATTCACCAAAAAATTTATCTTATTGAACCACATTTTACTCCTATATATTAACTGTGTCTCTCGGATTTTTGAAATTCCACTCACAAAAGCCGTAAAATTATGTTTAATGTAAATTTTCAAATTCTCCTAGCAGTTGGGTAAAAGACGGTGAAAAGTTCAATAAAAGTTTTATATATGTAAAATTATTATAAAATGACTCTAATTAATTACATTGAACTTATATAGGTATTATGTATCAATTTTTACCTAAAATTAATTTAAATAGAATAAATAACTATTTTAATAAAAAGTCGGTTTTTAAATAGTAACTGAGTGTTTTCACTATTCATCAAAAATTGTACGTTTTCAGAAAAATACCAAATATTCACCCTAGGATAATTTCCATATTCTGAATCCAAAAATAAAGTACATTTTGAATGATAAATTTTTTAAAATTTCATGAAGTGGGTATTACTATTCATAACAGCTAGTTCATAAAAATATTAATATAATATCTCGTTTAGTGATACTCAATATTGCATACTACACACGCTATCGAGGAAGGTCTTGATTGCATGTAATGAAAGCCAAGCCAAGGCTGCTTATAGTGAAAGCTATTTTTGGTGTTTTGTATAACATAATCCAAACTTATTTCATTTATACATTAAACATAATCTATACTTAATGTTGCGTAGAATACATTCCACCAAAAGAACTTGAAATTGTGTTTAACACGAGCCAAGAATAGTGTAACGTATACTCCAAGCTAATACGGTGTTGCGTATAATACAAGATAGTCATGGTGTAGTGTATAATATAATACATTAAACAAATTAAAATTAATATATCTCATAAAATCTCGAGGTGTTACATTCTACCCCACTTAAAATGAATTTCGCCCTTGAAATTCATCGGGGTTATAAATCATTTTCTACTTGAATGTTTCATTTATAAAAATACACATCGTAAACGGAATACTAAAAATTAATTTCAAAAAGTAAAGTATGAAACGTAACGGTTACCCAGATTAACTCGTCACTGGGTTTCCACATAGGATAACATAGGTGGAAATATGGATATGGAAGAAAAATATAACCCTCATGTTCTGATGGAGAGTGGTAGAGGACTTGGCGATGAAAAATCCAAAAATCACAAAGCCAAAAATTTGTGATGATTTATGGTACCATCTGATTCATCAGATAAAAGGGCACTAAGACAAAATTTTGGGGTTTCAAGATCACTTCCCTAAATTTGATGAATTAAAAGAAATAATTACTTGATTTTGGTACAATCTCACTATTTTTTGTGCCTTGAACAATTTTCACTTTATATCATAAAGAAATGAAGTTGCATTTTTTATTCTCAAAGTGTTAGCAGATCATGTGATAAAACAATGGGTCATCCCATCTATTTCAAACAAAAGGTTGGCAAAAGTTGTCAAATATACATAAGTCCATCTATGGTGAGGTTAATCATATATGATTCCTAAAATGGACGTATACTTCGTATATCATACCACATAATAAATTGAAACTAATTTATACTAACTAGGGACTTCCTGTAGGCCATTGGTATGTGATAAAGGCATGTCACACTTCGGTTGTGGGTTCGATTCCTGCATCCTTGTCCGACGCGACGGGTTGTCGCCCATCCTACGGGTTGTCCTTTTTCAAAAACTATACTATTATATCATTTAAAAAATGATATCAAAAAGTTCTAGACTTAAAAAATACTATCTGATGTCTAATGTAATGTATTCCAATATTTATGCATACCCAAAATCACAGTATAATGAAAAAAACTGATAGAGTGGTCATCTACCAAGCACGTAAATACCGTTATTTGTCCCCATATATCATAAGATATGTCTTGTTGGTCACATTCCAAACATTTTAACGCCTTAATAATGTATTATATTGAAAAATTAATACCCATTAAACCTTAGTGAAAACATGAATAAAGTTAAAAGCTAACACCTTCCACATACCAAAATCCGAAAAATTCAATATACTCAAACCATGATATCACTTAGTCCTTATATCAATCATGAGCTCATGAATACTATCAAACATATTGTTTTCTCCTTACCCATTCATTATGCACATATCATCTGCTTTCCAAAAAATTTGAATCACTTTTCATGGTTACCGGTACCATTCAACATATAATTTTAGATACTTTAGAAAAAACAATAGTGTAACAATCCTTATATGTGTCTTTATTCCATAGTACCATTACCTATACAACATAACTATTGATAAACATAAATCATTCCACTACCTTCTTAAACCATTGATCGAGCTTTAACAATTATTTCATCTCACATATCATTTGTAGTCTCTTCATCATCATCAACATAAATAATACCCATACGCCCATGCTGATTCTCTTCATGAGAGTTTCCCTTATGGAATTGGTTTTCATAATGCCTTCACATTCCACATTTAAAATATGTAACCATTGTTGATGTCTTAGAAATTCCATTATCCTTGTCGATGGTGTTAACTAATCCTATTAATTTGAAATTAATGGATTTGTGTCCTTCTTTTCCACACCCAAAGCATCTTCCAGTTCCATTGAAACATTCTTCTTGATGTCTCTTCCCACATGATTCAGATGAGGAAAATTGTACTTTCATTCTTCTATGATCATAATGAAACTCCTTTGTTCTCTTATTAAATGACTCAATAAACTTACCAAAGTTGAGATTATTGATCATATTATGAGATTCTTGATTAGGCATAATAATGATGTGTTGCCGTCCAAATCCCCTTTCATTTTCTTGATCATGAAGAACATCATTCCATTGTCCATCATATTATCCATTAACATGAATCTTCCGGTTTCCAGCCATTTTGCAAAACCCAAAAAGAATAGTGTGAGAGGCAAAAATCATGTTAGGAAAACAACATAATCAAGGGGAGTACTTTAAATCTCTAACATCATAGGTTTAATCCTAGGTTATTCATGTCCGTTATCGTAATTCTAGGACTGTAACCTATAATTATACCTAACCTTATATACATCCCTAGATATACCTAAGAAATATCTCTAGGTATTTCACTAAAGTTTTTACATCCTGGTTTACAAAGGTTAACTAAACTGTTCCAATGATACCAACTGTAGAGGCCCAAATATTGATGTAAATGGACATTACATTACTATTTCGAAATACTTAATATATAACAAAAACCAACTCTCGAGGATCGTAATATTTTAGTGTCTTTGTAAACTCGGAACACAATCTTCTAATCATGGTGAAAGATCTTCAACATCTCCCATAAAGATCTTCCCCTTTTGATTTCTTACCTAAAACCTTTCATTATATCCTGGGGAAAAGAAAACATATAAACAGTGACCTCAAATTCTCAGTAAGGGTAATAATGGAGAAAATAAAACAAACTATATAAATTTCAACATTAAAAATTAACATAATGTTTAAACATCAAAATCTTGAGCAATGACATAAAACATGGCAGTACGTAAGGCATAGATCATAATGGACCATCAATCATGATAAAATAGCTTGAAAATAAAAATATAAATTGTGGAAAAACATTAACCACATGATATGATTTCCATAGTAGCCAATGCATTGCTTCCAAGACCATCTTAGTGGAAAAAATTCCTTAGTGATCCAAGTTCACTCCTTGTTCGAGTCCTGTATCACTGAACTGGATTAACTTTCCATTACAGCCATGTTTATCTCATGAGATATAAATATTTACCCAATTCATTGGAGGGAGATATAGGTACCACCCATCTCATAGTGAAATCATTCTTACTTGTGCCACAAAATAAACATAAATCATCCATCCTATCCTAGAGAATAAACTGGGTTTTATAAACGTCATCCCATTAAAACATAATCCATATAAATCAAATGGAAATCATTTCATCATAATAAGATTGAAACCATGTAAATAATAGATAAATTATACTTGAAACATACACATATGAAATAATTTCATCTTAGATGGAAAATGTTTTTGATAAAAACATGAAATGAATTCTTGATGAAAATATCCTTTCTTCTTCAAAATCATATTATTTTCACAAAATGCCATGAAATTTTAAAAGAAAAAGATTTTGTTTAAAAGAGTATTTAAATCTTGTAGGTGAATATTCTTAAAATTTATGCATTATTAAACCGTAAATATATGTTCTTCCCGTATAAGTTAAAAAAACATTCTCCTTGTAATTTTGCCGGAAAAGTCAAAATGTATCTCTTACTGAAAATGACAACAGATTCCTTTCATATCATATATTGATAATTAACCAATATGTAAAATTGGATTTAAATAATTGTATGAGAATATAAATAATATTACATATTTAGGATATATTTATGTGGATGATAAATATTCCCTAGTAAATTCTAAAGTATAAACAATCTTGGATAAAAATGAGATTGTGAGATTTTCCCTTACAATATGTCTGATATGATTCATATGTATCAGAACCTCCTGTATAATGATTTAAATAATGTCATTTAATTATTATAAAATCATATTAATTGTTATGATATCATATATTATTCACTTATGACTTTATATTACCGGTTATTTTGTAAATTCCATGTTAAAGCAGTGTTTTGGGTAAAATCGTTTCATTTATCATACTTGTTTCAACATGTTATTCTTAATATTATTACTTATATCCTGATTTACTTAATATAAAAATGTAAAACATGATTTATATATAATATATATTCATCATATAAATATATATGATAGATCGATAAATGGAATGGAATACACCGTTCATGGAGACGGTAGGCCGTACGTACGCATTAACGCTGTTTTTGTTTACTTATTGAATTAAATGGAATTAAGTAAATGAAAAATATATTTAAATAAACAAATTCTCATTATTATGTAATATATTTCATGATTATATAATATATATACTTTATAATCATACTAGAATGGTTAATCATGGAAAATGAATCTCATCGCGTTCGGGGAGACAGTAGTCTGTACGTACGAACGAGCGATTATATCATTCCCATGATCATGGAATTGTATTTAAGTGTATTTATAATATTTCAGAATCAATATCACTTTACAATAATCTTATATAGTTATTTATTTACACCATTATACCCATCCATGTAAGTTGGTGGTGGAAAACTGATTACACCATGGTGTGGAGACGGTATTCCGTACTTACGCTCACTCGGTCATTTCATATTCCGTAGGATGGATAGAAGGTGAAATTGTGTTGTTTAATATTATTAATAAAATATCAGTATATTAGTGATACGTATGTTATTAATTTGTGATGAAACAAATAAAGAAGAAGAAGTTGGAGAAGAAATGAATTGGAATGAATCGGTAAAAGATATTACCTCTTCTTTGACGTGCCTCTTCTTAACCTCCTCTTAAGGAACTAGAGTTGGTCTTTGGAGGAGACCAGAACCTCTATGATATAAATATAGAGTTTGAGAAGAGGAATTTTCAGGGGTTATCCGAGCTTCAAGGCACAAAAGGTTGTGAAGAGAAGAGGGAAGGGGTGCCCTTTTTATAAAGGAGGAGAGGGGAACCTTTGGAAAAACTTAAAATATTATTTTGTAATAAAGTCATATTCGGTTTATAATAGCTTCAAATTGATTTATTTAGAATATTAAGTAGTAATGGGTCTAAATACTCACAACCAATAGGTTTTATACAAGTTTAGGTTACTATTTTAACCTTATCATTTAGATTTAACTCTAAGTTAAATAATTGAAATTTTACCGTGTCTTCTTGTTTTTTTACACAATATGGTTTATAAACATACTATAACAAGCCAAAATAACCTCAAGTGGTTCATTATTAATATATATAACATTATCTAAGTCATTTGGACGAACCTTAGATTTTTTATAATATAATATAAATTAATAATATAATATTCATTTTAAAAACTATTTTATGTCAATTTTGACACTATTTGGTAATTGATTTTTGTGAAAATTATAACAGCATGATTAGTTCGAAAAAATTAATTTTAATAAATAATAACATGTCATATTAACCTAAAAATTTAGTTAAATTTATTAAGAGTCTCAAATTATATTTATTTTGGTATTAATAACTTCAATTATATTAATATTTCATTAATAAGGTAATTACTACATCATCATTGTGTCATAATTAAATTAATTTATCTAATGTCTAAAAATTATAAATAAAATACCAATTTGTAGGAAATATATTTATATTACTAATGAATATTTATAGTCTAGTTTATCTCATTTATATACCTATATTAAAAAATATTTAGTTATTAAACATTGATTTTAACAATTTTAACTATTCCTTAAATAAAATAATAATAAATGTCCAAATCTAATAAAAGTGGAAGAAAAGGGTAATATTTTATTCATAGGGTTGTTTTTGTTCGAATTAAACTTATCCAATAGAATTAGGACAAGTGTTATGGTAATAATAATATCATTTTTACCCTTAATTACAGTATTTACATTTAACATCGGTAAAAAAATTAAACAGTAACTATTTACCAAACAAATTTATATTATTGAACCAAATTTAACTCCTTGATATTAACCGTGTCTCTCGTATTATCTAAATACAACTCATAGAAGCGGTAAAATTATGTTTTTCTTAAATTTTCAAATTCTCCTAAGAGGTGGGTAAAAGACGGTGAAAAGATCAATAAAATTTTAATATATCTAAAATTATTATAAAATGACTCCAATGAATTACATTGAACTTATATAGGTATTATGTAACAATTTTTACCTAAAAAAAATTTAAATTAAATAAATAATTATTTAAATAGAAATTCAGTTTTTAAATTTTAACCCAGTGTTTTCACTATTGATCAAAAATTGAAAGTTTTCAGAAAAATACCAAAAATTCACTCTAGGATAATTAAGATATTTTGAATCCAAAAATGAAGTCCATTTTGAAAGATAAAATTTATATAATTTCATGAAGTGTGTATTACTATTTATAATGGCTAGTTCATAATAATATTGTAATAATACCTCGTTTAGAGAAACTCGGTATTGCGTACTACACACACAATCGAGGAAGGTCTTTATTGCGTGTAATGTAAGCCATGTCAAGGCTGCATGTAGTGAAATATCCATTTAGTGTTGCGTATAACATAATAAAAAATTATTTCATTTATACATTAAACATAATCTATACTTAATGTTGTGTTGAATAATTTCCACAAAGCGAACTTAATATTTTGTATAACACGAGCCAAGAATAGTGTTGCATATACTGCAAGCTAATACTGTGTTGTGTATAGTAAAAGCTAATCTTGGTGTAGTGTATAATAGAAGAAATAAAAGAAATTAAAAATAATATATCTCATAAAATATCGGGGTGTTACAATCCCATTATTCCTCCCCATAATTAAAATTTTACCCACATCACCTATTCATATGAGAGTAATTGATTATGCGATAATCCATTATTCTCATCACACAAATTTGATTTCATGGGTCACGACACTATGTAATGGACGACTTCCAACCCTTGCATGCACTAGTTCACACACCCCACTCTCCCTTCATGTTCACATACGTACCAATTAACAATAATTCCTAAGTATATTTTGGATACATTTTGTATAATTACTAAGGAGGGGTGGGGTATATTAAGAAATTTTTTTCATTAATTAAAAACCCTTATCTTTTTAAGAGATGATAATTATTGTATTATCTTATAAAAAACAAAGAAAATATTTGTGAATAATAATAGAAACAAAAAAATGTGTTTTTAAGAATAAATATCCCTGAGTCTACTCCACCAACACATTTCCCAATTATTTAAGTAATTTTTACTAATCCAATCCATTTTCTAGGGGATTAAAAATCTAGTGAAATGATAAATTACTTTTTATAGAAATTACAAAATCTTTAAACAATGATATCTCATTACAAGACTAATGAATGGGTTTAGAACACAAGAACACAAAATTGTAGTGTGGTACAATGAAGAAAAATAAATATGAATATATGTGATGAAAGTAGTTTCAATAAGGAACACTCCTATGGATGAGAAATGTAAATAGAATAATAATATCCACAAATAGAATATATTTAGGTTGTTTAAATTGAAAGTTAATTTATTTTAAGCACATCAACAATGATAATAATGGATTGATTCATAAGTATTGAAGGACATCTTATATCATCTATATTCAATATCTCTTGAGTGTATCACATTTACTGAATATCATAGTATATGAAATATTGTTTATAGATTGGTGAGAACATATTATTTTATATCATATGTTGAATTTAAAAAAAATAACTTGCTAAACATAAGGAATGAGTGAAAAATACTTCAAAATAAATATAATGATATCCACTTAATTAGTGTATTTCTATACTCACTAAACATGACATGAAAAGGTATGTTATGATATATATGATTGAGTCCTCATAAAATATTTTAATTCATGAGGAAAAGGTTCTCTATCTAAAGATATATTTCATTTAGAAAACATATTTTTCAATTAAAACAACCATAAAATAACTTTTTAATGAAAATGATAAATATAATGAGTATATCTGAATGATACATCTAACTCATGGAATGTAATTTTAGTTGACTATTGTATAAGTTTATCTATATAATATAACATCACTTAAATAAAATTTTCATAAGACAATTTAATTGTCAAAAAAGAAAAAATTCATATGAATGTAAACATATTCGATCATTAATTTCATCATTTTGAAAAATAATTTATTTATGAAATTACCACTCATATTATTAAGTAAAATTACTTCATAAGATATTATTTTTACATTAATATTCAAAAATATAATTTCATATATCAGAAAAGAAAGTTTACATATTCTATAATCAGATTCAATGATGTCAAATAAAAATTCAATTTTCAGAAAATGAATTTCATCATTCATAGAATAATTATCTTTTTGATTTTATGATAAATTATTTTCACATATCACACATCAAAGTGAAATTATATTATAATTTATTCCAAAATAAAATTATAGGGTAATATCCTGATTCACCAAAGATTAATTGATCAATTAAATATTATGTAGATTGTTTAGAATTAAGATATATAATGTATTGAGTAATGTTTGAATAACATAAGTTTATTCAAGAATATCCTTATTTTTATGATCCCAAATAATATAATATGATAAAGAAAAATTTTATTTTTTCATGATTTTTGAATTATCTTATTTTTTCTCCCCCATTTTGATTTGGAAATATTGGTAATTTTATTGAGAAAGAAATTAACTATAGAACATTAAAAACAGTTATGGATCTTAATATTAAAAATTGAAATTAATTGATAAATGGATAGACTTGATAAATAAATATTCAAAAGTGTAAATCAAGAAACATATAACGGATAAAAAAGATTTCAATGAATAGACAATAAAAATTCAATGAAAAGGTAATTAAGGAATTAAAATCTTATAGAAAAAACCTTAGTTAAACCGGTCATAGGAAAAAATTAGTCAATCGATGAATCATAAAATGTGTATTATTTTGTTGGTGGATTATTAGTTGATTGAGGTTATCTATGTGGAAAAACGTTATTGTAATATTAGAATCATTACATTCTCTACCAATATCACCATGTAGAGTATGTAGTAAAATTAGTTCTCTAATGGAAAAACAACTACAAGGGACTTTCTTTGAGGAACATGACCAAATCCCAATAGATACATTCTAAGCTCATGGTAATTCAAAGTTGTATGTAAGAGTGAACATTATATTTATTGAGGTGGAAAGAGTAACAAGTTGAGATTTACGAATGATATTATTATTCTCCTTAGTATAAATTTAAATAAGATCAAATATATCCTTTAGTAACAATGATTCATTAGTTTCGAGATCAAGAATTTAAGGTTCAATATATCATCAACCTCATAATTCATGGTTTTAATCTGTTCATAAGTTTATCCACTACATAATATAATTATTATAAAATGAATAACTAAAGTATTATATTTCCATGTATTTTTTTGATGAATCTAGTAGAAATATTGATGTTAAAATTATTTTGAAAATAGTAATAAACTATTTATGCACATACATTTGAATATCTTGTAAACTTAAAAATATAGAGATATGGAAGCCTGATTAAGAAAAACAATCATCTCCTTTCATAACAGAAAGAAATCTTGCTTGTTAAAAAAAAGAATATTTTTAGTATATAGAATTATAAGATGAGTGATATGTGAAAATTAATTGGAAAATCAACACAATTTTATCATACATATATAAAATGTTATTTGATAATGATCTAGATACATTAAAGATACCAAATAGTGAAATTAGTCTCTTAATGATCCTTCAATAATTCATCATTAATAATATGACCAATATTTAGTAGAAGTCAACAAAAATAAATCAATGTCTGATCCAATCCATAGATAATTCCTCATTTAATATTGGGAATGATTTTTATATCATCAACTAAACCCGTACACTTCTTTTAAAATTTATGGTGATTGAAAGTCACATTATCTGGACGAAATTAATGCATTTCTTGTTTAATGGAAATATTTCAGTACTTCAATCTTTTTTCCAAATGAATATATATATATATATATATATTTATATCCTTATTGGTTCAAACATATATGGATCACTGAGATATATCAAAAAAATATTGGATAATTATCATTAATGAAAAATAATACTTCATTGAGTCCATATTATATTGAGTAATTAGAATATCATAATATGATAAAACAAATTTTCAAATAGGATTTTTATGGAATTAAAATCATCATTGGACACTGAATTCTATTTATTAATATGAACATAATCACTAGACTCTACCAATAAATCCTTCAACTAATTTAAGTTTTTAAATAAATAATCGAACTAATATAAAATACATTCTCTATAATTTTCAGCTTCAGTTGTTGTCACAAAAATGCTACTACTACACACTCCAGCATGAGAAATATAATTGAATTCTCTATTTGGTTTCACAAATTTATTTTTATCAACACATGGATTCTATTATACAAAATGATTTATTTAATGTTTCTGGAATCACCTACATAATTTTTATTTCTCCTTATATCCATTAATATAGAATTTCATTTCGGTATGTTTTTTCTTCTTCTTCATAACTAAGTATAGTATTCTCAATAAACCAAAGTATTAGTCTTATAATTATCCATTCCACCAAAATAGGTCGAGATACATCAGACAAAAGAATATAATTATATGTACTGTAAATTCTACCATTATAACCAATAATTTCTAAACTTTTATTGGTTATAACCATACATTCTTGAGTCATCGAAAATGGAATGACCTATGGTAAGACAACACCAAATGCATGTTTATGAACAATATCTCGATGCGTTAATGATTCTACTTTTTGGGACACATACATAGTTATATCAAAATATAGGTATTGAGTCTTATATATGATATCCACTTGAACTCTCTTTCTCATATTAGCAATAGTCAAATAGTAAAATAGTTCTTCCACAACAACACTGGATGTAGATTTTTTATGACATCCATTAACTATAATTACTCAGCATTTCTCCCCTCAATATATAAAGGGACCTCCAGAATATATTCCCAACCTATGATAATTATCAAAAAAATATCATGGTAACATATAATTTAGAATCATCCATTCAAAACAACCAAGAGGTAATTGAAAACATGATAATGGGTGACCATATCACTATTCATATGACCAATATATTTCACAAAAACTCATGAAATAATAATTCAAAAATGATATATTTTTACATGAATGTATTGAATATAAAAAAATATATCTTGATATGTCATTCTAAAAAACACAATTCAATATTAGATAAAATACATCAACACAAAATCATGGAACAAAATCTTACCAAACAAACCCACTCACTGGGAGATTGTAGGATGAATATAATTAATGAGAACTATTTTATCATTTTCAATATACATCACAACCATTTAATCATCATTTGGTTTTAAAAAGTGTTATTTTATATTCATTATAGTTCATTATTTATAGGTTGATGAAATTGAGGTATTGAAGTCGAAATAATGTACACCGAACAACATTATCTATTTCAACTAATGACCATGAAAAGTATTTTTAATTCATCATTTATTTGTATCAGTTTTCATTATCTGAAAATAATAATAAAATATTATATAATTAATACTCATATTTATAAATGAAAACATTTATCCACTACACATCAAAAAAATCGATACATCATTGATTGATATTATTCCTCAACAAAAAATCCATTCATTTCAACAAGTTATAATTGATTAGTTTTACATTAAAAAATTTTATCAATAAACATATTTTTTTTAAATTATGGAATTTAAAATATAACATATCTTCATCATTCCCATTATTGAATGACAAAAGTTATGTTTGGTTAAATTTCTAAGGGGAATAATGGTTTTAGAGAAAAGGAAGAAAATCTATTTGGATCGCAAGTACTTGAGTCATTTATACAAAATTCTAAGTTATCGTCTCTCAATCATTCATGGTATATAAATTGTCACAATGAATGCTGTGAAATGATATAATATTAAAAAATTACATTATTAAATGTATTAAAAAATGGAGACTCTAAATTCAAAAAGAATGTTTTTTTGCCTAAAATTTAATGTTCCTTCAAAAAATTATAAACAATGAAATTATAATGAAATTAATTAAAATGAAAAAAATCATAATTTAGATTTTTTAAAATTAAAATGGCCATCATTTCATGGTTTTGTAGATATGGTCATAAATTGATTCCTCATACTAACAAAATATTACAAGAAATCATCTTTTTGAGAATGAATTCTTGAGAAGAGATTCCATAAATAAATATTCTATTTTCTTGAATGTTTTATCAAAATTTTCAAAAAAATTATATGTATTGTGTTATAAAATTATATTTCTATATGATTAATATGTAATATAAAATCCATCATGGGTTTTTTGATCTGAAACACCTATGAATAATGACTTCTAACATCAACATTCATGGCTTCAGAAATTGATAATTTAATATAATTTAACTTCTTAAAATACCATGATACTAATTAATTTTAATAAAATAATATTTGCAAGAGAAACTTTTCCTATATAATATACACCAATTTTTTTATTTTAGTATAAATCAATATTAATGTAATTTTTTTTAAATGGTACCTACAATGGGAATTTTCCCTTTAAAATATCATGAAAAACATTTTTTATAAATTTAAATAATTTTTTTTGGGTTCGATTGAATTGAAAAAATCAACTCACTGAGAAAAAAATATGTTTTATTATTAAATTGAGATAAGGAATTATATAAATTATTAAATAAAAAATATTACATTAAAATTGGGTTTTCAGCATCATCAAATCCTTGATTAATATTAGAACTCATAGGCGTTCAAAAAATCGTTATATATTGTATTCAAAATAATTATTTTAAATGATTTGTATATTTTATTTTGATTAAAAAATTTCCAAAATATATCTCATTAATTTAAAAAACATGGAAATCATTTAACTCACCTTTAAAGTTAAATTTATAAACTCTTTTAATGTCTTATGAAAATTCATTACACATCTTTTAATTTTTTTTAATATAAAATAAAATAATTAACTATGTTTTTACTAGTGAGGTATCCTTTGATTTAGTTTTCATTACATTATTTGTTTATTAAAATTAAAAATTAAAATAAAATTTTAATATAAAATAACATTATCTTTTATAGCAATCACGTATTCATTTTTGGGGAAAAAGTAATAATTTTTAATTTTAGAAAATTGAATTTTGAGAATGGTATTCATCAAAACCAAGAGGTCTTTAAAACCCAATTTTTACAAGATTCTATTTCTTCTAATATTGAAACATAAGATGTATATATTGTAACAAGATTCTATTTATTCTAATAATGAAATATAGGAAAAATATTCCCCATAATATAATCCTTTAATCTATATTATATTATTTGGAAACAAATCATTCTTTATTTGTAGTAATAACACCTTGGTTATCCTATTTCTTCCTAAATACCGTTTTAGTCCCAAGTAATAGAATAGGAGGGTCAATAAAATAATACCCATACCATGTTCCTTATTATCCAATTTCTCTCTTCCAGAAGAAGCTATCAAACATCCATCATTCACAGATTCTTTATTTCTTTATTGTTCTTTCTATGAAGGAATGAGAGAAAATTCATAATGTTTTACTATACTTATAAAAAATAAATACATTATGGGTTCTTAAAAAAATTCCTAGAGGATTGACTTTGTAGTTTCATGGATGTCTTGGAAGTACACTTTATGGTTCAATATAATCAATCACTTTGATTCCTAATTATTAATTTTCATATTACAAATCATTATAAATTTAGTATATAAAAGGAGGTTCAAGATATTGTTTTCCTATTGAATCACTTATGTTGTCAAATTGAGTCATTTTTTATCAAAAGTATCACTTTCAAAAAAAAATAACATGATTAGATTCTTAAATGACATTTTAATTCTTATGGGGAATTCTATAAGAATTTTATATAGTAGAATAACCTAGGAATATTCTTTCCACTATCTTTGGATTGAATTCAACATTATTACTTTTGTTGTTAAATATACAAATCTCACCTCAAAAACACTTAAACTATGGAACCGTTGAATTTTTTATTATTCAATATAGTGTCGGTAAATTTATATGATAAAACCAATTCTAACTATGTTAATGAAATCACGTACAATGTTAATATCCTCAACCTAGAGAAGTCCATTCTCCCATAAGAGAATTATGTTAATTATTTTCAATATATAATTCCTTATTTCAATAAAACCATTCTTTTGTAGGTGTTATCCGAGAAGAAAATTTCTGTCGATTGTCTTGTCAAGAGATACAATAAATTAAATTCATGATTCAAAAATTATCTCCAATGGTCACTCCCCAACATAATAAATTTTGAAACCTTTTAATTTTTGACAAGATTTCAATATTTTGTCAAATCATAATAACAATTAATTTTTTGTCTCATGAAATAGAAAAAATTTAAATTTGGGAAAATCAACAACACGGAAATAAATACCATTTACACCTATGATTGGTGTTCTAGAAGGTTATAACTGATCAATGTGGATTACTTCAAATTTTATTGATATAGAATACAATTAATTGGATAAATATATGTTTTATGTTTTATGGCCTTTTGGCTTGAAACACATAGTTTCTTTTTATCCATCTTAATATGAAGAAAAATATAATTCACGTTTTTAATGAATAAAACTATAATAGAAAAAGAAATACAATGACCATGTTTCATAATACAAATCCATGATTTATTTATTTTAGCATTCAAATAGTATATGTTTTTTATATAGAATGAATTAATATATAATTTTTAGATATTATAAATTCTATTTGAAATTAAAATAATACATTTATCTTTAGAATATAAATAATAATTGTTAGAAAAAATTGACAGAATTTCTATAATAAGAATTTTGATAGATACATATTTTGTTTTGGTTTAATCCTTAAATATAAAGTTTATTGTTATTAAGGGATGATTGAGGATTTCTAATGGAAATTATACCAAATTTATTTCCCTTTTCATTGTCTCCTAATTGAATATTTCCACAAAAAAACTATATATATAGAGAAAATAATGGAAAACACTCCAATCTCATTTCTTCAATATAATAATTTATTAAAAATTTTATACAGCTGCTGATGTGGGTTGTTCCCAGAAATATACTAACTATAATTACTTAGTACACAAATGTTCCTAAGTAAAAAACTGTTAGCTGTAAATGACTACGATTCCTTGGTACCCAACTATTCTTAGATAAATATTAATTGTTGTACCTATGTTTTCTCACATTATCTTTACCTTCGTAAGCTTCTAAAATTTTATTCCATATTGAATAGTCTTTAAGAAATTGAGAAACTCAATTGAACTCAAATGTGAATAGTACAATGATAATACCATTCCTGCATTTTTAGTTCATATCATAGATTTCATCCATAATATAATCTAATGTCTTAGGATTTACATTTGATATTCTAGTGGGAATAAAAAATTTCACATAATCTTACAGAGTAAATCCATTTATATAGATAACCTGTTGTGCCTTCCAGAATTAATAATTTTCAAAATAATTATTTTTCATCTCTATACATATACAGTATTTATCTATTTTCATCCATTATATCAATGTGTATGAGATATTTATTTGTAAAAATGAAAATTTTTAGTCATCATATGGAAGAAAATATTTTTATTGATTTCATAAATATGAATATTAAAAAAATATTTAATGATAAATATAAAATAATTTTTGATTTTAAAAAAATAAAAAAAAATTATATATTTTTTAAATAAAAATATAGTGAGTAACTGTTTTTATAGAAAAAATAATCTTCTTGTATTGAAAACATGTTGAGTTATTAATTACATATTAATTCAGTGATAATCATTTATTCATGTCAAATTATTTTATACTTTAAATAGAATAAATATTATAATATTAATTTTTTGTTTCTTATATATAATAAATTACATTATATTTAATGTGATGTTGTTTAAGAATTGTTTTTAAATATATATATGTATATATATATATTTCATAATTTCATTAAAAATATCTATATCAGTCAATTATCAAGATACCTAACAATGATCTATATTTGATTAGTTTTTGTGATGCGTTAGGAATAAGATAGTGACCATAGTATTTATTTTGGGTGAAAAAATCATTAATGAACAAAATATCCCATAGAAAAAATAATTCATTTCCTAAAAAACTATTTAAGGGAGGAAAAAAAGTTATCTTACTATTAACACATCATATCTTCCCCTTCTCTTATAGAATCCACAAACATATTATTTTAATATATAATAATGACATGATTGGTGGTCATATTTTTCATAATCTTGTATATAAAAGACACAATATCAATAATTTATTTTTCATAAAAAAGTTAAGGATACAATTGTTTAGATTTTAATAATAGTACATGTCTTAGATCTTGTATGTACTTCCTCAAAAGAGAAATGTGAAACATTTCCTAAAATTGTGATAATTGTGGAGGGACTATTATGTCGTATTCTATGACTCCAAATTGATATCAAATGGATCGACATATCAATGGATAAAATTACCATTCCTTCAAAATATTATATCCAACTACAATGGAGATATTCAGAGAAACTGAACTTCTACAACATCAAACTCAATATATTTGAAATGATTATATAAATATTCCTTGTATATAATTTTTTCTAACTTTTTTAAATAATTTACTATTTTTAACAGTCATTTTAATATCAAATTCATGGTATTGACTTATCTACTACCACTTTACAAAATCATTAAGTAATGCTGGAATGAAACATATCCTCCCATATAGAACCTGATCTACTTCCTTATAAATTTGAAAATTAATATATTATTATATGAGGACAGTATCAGCTGATGTATGACAAGATTTGCATATATTTTCTTCAAAAATGTTCATCCATCCTTGTAAAACTCTGATAATTTATCAATTACATAGTTCTAATGTGATCCTATGTATTAGTTCTGGTTTGATTTCATTCATTATTAACTCTGGTACTTTTTGTGCCTACCATTACCTTAACTAATGAAAACCTAGGAATGAGCATACTGAAATTAATGAATACATAAATGTTATATAAACATAGATTGAGGATTTCATAAATTACATGTATGTGTGATCCTAGGAATCTTTAGATTTTGAACATGGAAAAACAAGGTTTATTTTCGAAATGAATAGTTATAAATGTTCTAACCAATAAAATTGGTTTATAAATAGAATGAAAATTAACCAAATCATATCACATAGGATTTTTAAACTATGTTTATAGGTATGCCTCATTGTTGTTAACGATGTGAGGATCAATTTACTACCCAATCCTCCCTTTTGACGTTATTTCCCTTAGGTAAAATTATTTTGTGATCCAATATCGACTTATAGAACCTAGATAAGGAAGTAATTTCTATGAGAAATAATGAAAATCAAAATTCCACCAATTTTGATGTTATCCAATACATAGAATTATCTCATAGATTTTTTTTATATTTTTTACTAAAGGTATTTAAACTAATTCAGAGAAATATCTAAACCCTTTTATGATATAATATAATGTGAACCAAGATTAATATTATAGAATCAATATAAAATCACTTTATCTAGATAATATATATCATATGAAATCACTACACCCAATGGTTTTCTATCATATAGATTAGATACATATACATTTTATTTTTCAAAAATTTCATAAAATTCTATATAATCACCATTCTTTACAAAATTTTATAGATATCACACAAGATATTATAATATTTATGACATGGAGGATGAAAGATATAATAATGTTGTGAGAATTGAATATTTGTAGGTGAAAAACATATCATAATTAATCACTTCAGAAATATGAACAAGAAAAAAACACGATCATGATATAAATATGTAAATAAAATTCATTAGAAACATGTATGATAATAATAAAACATGATAAATCAATATATGAACATTACAAAAACATTAAAAAATATATAAATTTATAATGTTGTATAAAATACACATCAATAATCATAAAACAAGTGATAATGAAAAAAGTAAGTTTCAGTTTACAATATCGGGTGTAATCAAGACAAAATGTCATTTCATTGAAATGGGACGCATCAAAAAAATGTTTCCTATATGATAAATAACTTAAAAATGTTCATCGACCATATTAAATAGTGATTATATATGATAAAACCCATTATTACTTTGAAAATTTGAACAAAATCATAATGTAAATCCTTACAAATGTGAAGGAACCCATTATTCCCATGGATGTGAAAAATACTCATAATGAACCCACATGAATATATCATTATATATAAATATAAACTATTTTACTATTGGGAACCATATTAACATACCAATGATAATATATAGTTATCTATGAGAATAAAAATAAATCAGCATAGTAACACAATGGACAATTTGAAAAATTTCTAACATTCCGAGCAATAAAAATTTAAATCTTTATCAATTCATAATGACCCGATTGAAATATTATGGATTTCATAAAACATATGAAACATCATAATGAATTAAATATTTAGATACCAAAATCATGAA
The DNA here is from genome assembly GCA_963277665.1 of Viscum album. Lineage (NCBI taxonomy): Eukaryota > Viridiplantae > Streptophyta > Magnoliopsida > Santalales > Viscaceae > Viscum > Viscum album. Next base: position 1,853,349,609 of record OY728156.1, read on the forward strand.
TAGTTAAAATAATCACACATTAAATTAAAATATATAATGGATCATAAAATATAAATCAATTGGAGATATATCATTTAAAAATAAAGAACACCATATACTGAAATGAAAATTTGGAAATCTTTTTCGATTCATTAACCTATAAGATGTAGTTTTGAGTCTCTTTACAAAAATTTTACTTCTTTTTTTTTTGAGAATTAGTGGAAAAGGCCTTTAATTGAAATTTAAATTGATGATTAAAAATTTTACATTGATATAAATATGGAAATTAATTTAAAATATAAAATATAGTGAGTATCTGGGAAGGAAAATCATAATGAAATCATATAATTTAATGAATGAATATCGAGTTACAAAGTTTCTTATTGCTAACAAGTATTTTTATTAGTGTGATTTTATATCATATTAAATTAATTTAAAACTAATAATTAACTATATTATAACCATATTCATATTAATTTATGTTTACACTCACCATTAGCAATAATTATTTTTGTCTATTATATTGTTATAATAATATTTTAATATTAGGTGTTCATAATCATGATTTTATTTAATTATGTTTCTAAAAATGGTGTTGATTATCCATTCATTTAAAATATAATATTTTAAATACCATATTTGTTAATATAACTGATGATTTAAAAACACCTATAATGTTATAAATCCATTAAATTGCTATTTTAGATGTCTTTCATTGAGATGGATGTGAAGATGAACTAGTTTTGGTTTATTTACCGATATTGATAGATTAAATTATATAAATAATTAATTTTTTTAAATAAAAATGATAAATATTATATATATATATAATTTTAATTAATAAAAAATAAAAAAATGTATCAATTACAGTTATAGTGGAAAATGGAAAGAGTAAGTTTAATAAGTTTGTACCCCACACCTATTTATGGATGATCATTTTAATTTTTGATGGGATAAGGAAATTAGTAACATGGTTTATTGTATAATTAAAATAAATATAGTAGACATATCATAAATATTTATTTAATTACACTATTATTTAATTCCATGTAAGGAGGTGAAGTAAAACTACTCACCTTGTGTCATGGATGGGTTAGTATGTAGTATGTGCAAATGTCATTTTTTCATTACATAATAGAAAAGGAAGTGGTGGTTAATCATTGAACCGAAATTAAAATAACATACCAATATAATAATTTTAATGATGATCTTAATTTTACATGGTGACATGAAATTTGTGGAGGTATAGATTATTATAAAAATTAGAAATGTGAAAGGTGTTAGAAGAATTTTATAACTCACTTCTTTGATTATCTCCATTGGAATAGATGTAATCCATTTAGGGAATGGTTTATTGCAAATAAAAAACCACAATAATTTTTGTTGAACTGTAAATGATAGTTTTGGGGAATTTTTGTGTGAATCATGGGGTGTTTTTTGTGTGGATAAGTGATTAATGGTGTGCTAAATTTATAATTGAACATGGATGTCATTTTATCAAATACCCAAAACATTACAATAAAGGGAGATCACTCTCATCGAATTTGGATCCCGTATTGTGAAATAACATTGATTATAATAGATATGGTCAATAAAAAAGAAAAACTAAACCAATTGAATCATTTATAACATTGTATGACTTTATGTTGTTAGGTTACTAATTTTTTTAATCAATTTTCTTTTTTACTTTAATAATCAGTTTTTACCTTGGTAATTTATCCATTATGACAAAAAATAAGATGATTCATTTTATAAAAGATGGAAAAAATGAATCAATATTATAATTCCATTTTTTCAATTTTTATAATTTATAGAAACTAATTTTATATAAATAAAATGTATAATGTATTAAAAATAAGTTTTTGAAAATTGTAACATGATTTAGAAAAATTAACATCTAGTATATAAGTAAAAACAGAATTAAATATAAAAAAGGATCATTTGAAATAAATATGTCATTTTAGAAAAAGGTATAATTATTTTCCATTACATTCATATAAAATGATAATTTCATGAATGTCACGGTATTTGTAAAACTGGTATTTATCACTATTCACCTAAAAGTAAATCTTTTTAGGTAAATATTAAAAAATAATGTTAATATAATATTTCAAATAAAAAATAAAAAATGTGGCTAATATAGTAATAATAACATCTAAAAACATAAAAATATTATTTTAAATTATAAATATATCAAAATATTGTATTGATGGTAAAACATATTTTTATGTTAATTAATTTCTACTATAAATTAAAATTTAATATATTATTAGTTCTTTATTCTTATAAAATTATTTTTTTTAAAGAATTACACTTTTATGTAATAACTTTTATTTATCTCATATTGTTACTAATTGAGAAAATATTTAACATGAATATTTTTATATATTATTCCTTTTTATATGTATATGTATATATATTACATAATTCTGTAACCACTATTTAAATCATACAATTCTATGAAACCCATACAATTGTATATGTATTTTTTGGTTTTAGTGTTACGTTGGGATAATCAGAATGATGTTTTTAATAATTTATTTTCTAATAAATCATGTTGTTATACAGTAACCCTTAAAATTATTTAATCAATTGAATTCTATTCCATGGAAAAAACAATTCAGGGTACTTTTGTCTCAAAAAATCTATAGATTCCCGTATATCCACCTCATAAAAATTATATTTATAAATGACGTTAATGATATGGCTTTACATGTTTCCCAAATGATTTTCTATTAAATCCAAGATTGTACAAGGTAGTTTTTATTTTGAATGCTCAAGTTTTGATTATACAGTTTCTGAGATCTTTACATATGATGGATTAGGTATGTAATTCCTTAAATTTGACACCTGGAACACATGGTTCCCTCGTGATAGGTGATAAGGGAGTGTTAAATGAAAATCTATAATCTCAACCCAAACAAGAATCTCAATGGGACCTACGTATCTAGGGATTATCATCATTTTCGTCTTAAATATTATAACAAGATTCCATGGAAATATTAAAAGGGAAACCGTCTAACCAACATCAAACTATAGATCATATTGAAGATTATTTCTAAAACTCTTCTATTCACATAAATTGGATTCCATATTTTTCTAAAGAGTTTTAATGTTCTCTATCATATAGTAAGTACCTATCCGATTCTTCTCTACAACTTCTTCCCATACATGATTTTTCCAACATATCATCCTACAAAGAGCCTCATATTGTGACATCTAACTATTTTAATGGAAATTATTATTATATGATAACTCCAACATGGTATTTATCATTACATTATGACAAACTTTATTTTTATGAGGTCCCCCTTCTCATTAGCACCATCACCAAATAATTCAAAATAGTATACTTCTAATGGGGTTTTTCATTATTGTTTTAGTGACATTAAACATTTTTAAGGATGTTCATTTTTTGGTTCTCAACATTACATTGACAAAAGTAAAATTGTTGATGAGTATAATTAAATTAATTATTTAACATATAAGAGAACTATATTCATATAAGGATGATTTCATAAAAAAAAATAAATATAGTAGATATTGAATATCTTGGATTAATTTTAGGTTATTCAAGGTTGTTTTTCATCCAGAACAAGTTATATATGATTAATATATTATAAAAATTCATATTTTGATTTTGATTTATCTAAAGAATATTCTAACTAGGGTCAAACATTATGTCCAATTATGCCTATTTTATATGCATTGAGTGACAACCGAATTAATATATATTCCACACATTTTTTTTGTTTTCACCAATATGTAGAAAAATTAAAGAGTATACACCCCCTTTTAGTATCCATAATATTATGGGATTTATTGTAGTTCCATAAAATATATAAATTATCAAAACATATGTATGTTATCCAACAGTTAGACTCATCCCATATACTTTTCCATATGTTATTTTCTAACTTTTTATAAACTAGTCTAAAAATACATAAATACTTCTCTAATATCATGTAAAATTACCCATTATATGAATATCATAAATAATACATCAATTTAATTATTTACATAATATATCTCAAAAAACGTTTCATATCCTAATGTTTGATAAGTTTTGTGTCTCTGATATAAGGCAATTAAATGTCAAATTTTACAAACCATGGAAAAAATTATCGATATTTAGGATCCACTCCACCCTATCTAAGAAATATCACATTATATAATATTATTAATAACCTAATGGATTGAAAAAAGTATGAGGTGAGCTACGATTATCAGAAGGAGAAAACATATCATATTATATGAGATAATAAGCATCACAGTGAACACAATAAAGACCTAAATATCTTAACAAAATTTCTCAGACAATAGATCATAATCATAAGCCATGATAGAATAACATAAGATCCTAATATGATCATTAAGGATGCTTACGAGTAATGGTGTGGCTCTAAACAAAATTCAATAATTATAAAATATTTTAGAGTGATATAAAATAATAGAATACATTAAAAAGTAGTGCATAATCTGAAAGAGAATGAATATCATTGAAATCAAAAGCATCATGAAATTTTGGAATATCATGATAAATGTCATGTAAATATAGAACAACCATAAGAATGGTAGAACATTTGATTATAAAAAAATTATTCTCATTCCAACTTTTACAATCTCAATATTTCTACACTTGAAAATTAGAGAAAAACCATTATTCTCACACATATATGAATAAATTTTTTATTTTTGTGGCTGACTATCTCATGATATGTTAACATAATCCAATATATTTGAGGTAGATATGGTTTTCTATATTTCATGATCCATACATATTATTAAGACATAAAATCAATCATTATTATGTCATAAATACCTCATGGAAACAGAATAGGTTTCTTAAATGTCCAAATATAATCATTCAATTTTTATTAAGACCCACGACATTAAAATGGGTTTCAAAAAACATCTAAATGGTGTAACATTGTTACATACTAGGAATTTAAATGTTATTATGTACATGGTTTGAAATTTTATTAAATAAAAATAAATAATTATCATTTTGTTAAATATATAAAATTATATAAAATTTCATTAAATTATATCATCTTCCCTGAATTTATGTTAATTATTTTATTCATCATTATATTAGAATATTTGAAATAATGAAATAAGATTTAAAATGAAATTAATATTTTGAATTACACCTCTTAAATAAAAATGGTTGAATTTAAATGAAAATGTTATCCAAAAATGGATGTATTTCATCAATTTTTTATACATCAAATTGAAAGATAAATTGAAATAATTATAAAAATATTTTTAAGAGAGTAGAAATATATTTTAATATGAAAAGATGTTTCTAAAAACTAAAATTATACTCAATAATAGAAAATATTTTTATAAATAAATAATAATTTTGTGTAAATAAATATATTATGAGAATTATATTTTAACATTAAAAAATAATTTTTATCCCACATATATTTAAATTTATATAAATTAATTAAACAAAAAATTATAATAACATAATTTGAAATGTAATAATCATATGTTTTTATTAAATGTATAATAACCAGAATAATTATTTATATATTAATATAACATGATAAAATAAATATTATGAAATATTATAAATATTATAACATTTATAAAAATTATTATTATTTATTCTAGTATTTTTTTATTTTTAATATTTGAAAAAAAATTATACTGACATTATTTTTAAGAAAGAATGTTTTTATAATGAAGGGGATGTATGATTTCAAACCTGGGTGGTGAATTGATATCACAAATGGGAGACCACAATATCGGTCTTCAGAAAGCTGATGTAGATGGAGTGTTCATTGTGGCCAAAATGGAGCTAGGCTGGGGAATTGGACCGATTGGTTTTTGGGTTCGAATGTATTATCGAGAATGGTCAGAATCTAAACCTAAGGGTTTAGATCATAGAATATTTGAGGTAGGTGTTGTCTATCTTTGTTTTAGATTTCCATTTTTTCATTCATGTTGAACTATGATGTTATTTTTTCTTAATTATATTGGTGAACTCCATTATTATTCATTGATTTTTTTCATTTGTGGTATGTATTATATTTCCATAAATTTGGATTATATGATGAATTGGCTTGATTATTGGTCTGCATAAGTTCAATGTTATTCCCCTATAGTAATTTTTATCGAATCTATCAATGTTTTGAAAATTTTCTGTCAATGATTAGTGATTTGTTTCCCCATTAGATATAATTTACTAATAATGTGTTGATAAATATATATTAAATTTTGAATTTTATGATTGCATCTGTATTCACAGCTTGCACCACAATATTGAATGTGTGTGTGATTTGAGATAATATTTTGTGTATTCTTTTCAAAAGAATTATCTCAACATGCAGAACATGTTGAACCTAACATTAAAATCAATTGTAAATTACAAATTAAATAATCACATATTATATCTTGTGAGTATAATAATATTGACATAGTTCCACATTTTTTCACTTTTCTTCTATGGCACACCATGTTCAAGGTGATGCATGTAGTTCACGTCTTCCACACACACTGTATTAGCCAATAAGAGTGAACAATTCATCTGTAATAAAAAAGATGATATATTTTAAAAAAAATAGGTTTGGGAAATATTTAAATTTAAGTATTTATATGGAATTTTATTTTGTTGAGATAAATTATTGTACTTTTATTTAAAATATTTATTTATTTCCTAATCTAGAATTATATAAATATAATTTAAATGTTTTATTCTCAGAAATTATTAATATTATCTATTTTTCAATGATTCCAAAATTACAATTATTATTTTTTATTTGATTATAAAAATAAAATTTATTTAAATCATATTAAATTTTTATGTAAGGGATAGTATACTTATTGAGTTTGCAAGTTAAAATTTATTTTATATATGCTATTCCTCTTTTTTTATTTTATAAGAAATATTTTTATTATAATATTTTTTGGTTATTTAGAAATAAATTAAGATTCAAAATACTATTTATGTTTTAATTATATTTGGATTTATATTTTTTTTAATAATTTTAAATTATTAAAACCATCATTTTATGTGTGAAAATTCATACGTAATCATGATAGATATTTGATGTATAAAATATTGACATAATCTAAATAAAGAAATATCATGCATTTATATTTTATACACTTGTTTTTTTAAATCTATATATACATTTATGTGCACTGAATTTGAAAAAACAATGTTCTTATAAACTTAAAAAATGAAATTTGAATACATTATTGTAAAATATTCTTTCATTATCATATTTTGTATTTAAGTAAAGATTAAAAGTGGAAAGATTCAGATGTATGGAATTTAGTAAATGACTTCCAATAGAGCATATATATATATATGTATATAAATATGTTTTCCTAATTATTTATGCATAAAAAATAGAACAATGTATATATCTATAAAAATATATTAAAATGTTTCCAAAAAATAAAACTCATGAATAATGTAAATATGGAAGGAAATTGGGGAGTGAAACCCTCCCTTGAAAGCGAGTTGGCCAAAGATATCCTTCCATTTTCCATGTGACCTTAGTGTTTTTTTAGAATCATATATATTATTTTATAAAAAATAACTGGAATATTTTTAATGAAATGTTTTAGTGTAAATAATTTTCATGGAAATGTAGTTTTTAAGACGTATATAATTTTAATAATTTTTTCAAAATGTATTTCCAAATTAATATTCTAAATAAGTTTTTAAAAAATATTTTTAATGTATCTGTAATTTTTTTAGAACCCCTTACAGGGGAAAATAATTGTTCACTATTTGTTTTAAATTTATTTCTTATTGTCTCAGTGGATTTAATTTGAGATGTGAATCTCATTAATGAAGCATTAGACTCATATACATTTATTTATATCATGGTGTACAATTTTGTTAATTTATATGGAATGAATATAATTATCCAAAACCTAGAATTATAAAAGCATCGAGTATGTAATAAATTCACTGTATTTGTTAATTTATTTTCTTTAAAAAATACACAACATTTATATGAGATGAATCTAGATGTGTGGGTTTAAGTATTTACAAAATAAATATGAGGATTTAATTTTTGTAAATCCAGTAACATAATAACCCATATAATAACCTTATTAAAGAAAATATTGGGTGAATCATTATTCTTAACTCCATTATTAGGATATAATTTGAATATAATATACAATAAACTCGTAAAATAATATTTTCAAAAAATGCATTATTGGAAAATTCATTGTTAATTGGAAATTAAAAAAGTATCAATTATAGTTTTTATAAATTTTTTAAAAAAAAACATGTAATAAAATTTTATTTTAGAAGAAAACACATTTCCTTTACTAATAAATTGTTAAGAACAATTAAAATGGATAATTCAGCGAACACGTTGGAATAAAAATCAAGATGAAGGTATATAACTAAAAAAAATGTTTTACATAACACGCCTCTTTTTTAATCCCTTGATTTACCTAAAAGTAGTTTGACCTTAGTTATCATAAATATAAATACATTCAGTACTTATTTCAAAACATTCTTCAAATATGTTACCATTTACAATCTTTATTAAAAAACATTACTTCATGTATATGAATATTATTATGTATTTTCAAAATCGAGTGTGGATAATATTGATTTTTTGTACTATCTTTATAACTTTTTTATGGATCTATTTTTGTCTTATGTATTTCGAATGTATCTAAAAACATTTATTAAGAGAGGAACTGAGGCAGAGTGGGATTCTATTATTTGGTGATACCGGAAGGGATATTTGAGAAAATATTACATGTCAATTTCATGCACATGATGTATTCCAAACAAGTGTAATAACTTATAAAAGGAGTGTAAAATTTGAAATAAGAGACACTCGTTGAGTTCATAACATGGGTTTTACCATATAAATGACATAATCATTTTTCATATTGGATGTTAATGATTAAATCCTCACATGCATAAATAATTAATTAATTTAATATATTTATTTTTTTGTTGAGGACATAACGACATAAGAGTATTCTATATAAACGCGGTTATAAAAAAATATTATAGTTAACCAAACAGAATTTGTGTTTGAGATTAGAGCCAGTGGAGGAGCATGAATCTAGGAAAAAATGAGTCTGTTTCTGCATGTGAATCATGATTACAATATAATAGTATTATATTATTTTAAATAAATAAATAGGTAATTTTATGTTGTGTTGGATGGAAACATCAGAAATGGGGAGGTGTTAATCCCACCATTGACATGAATTGATATATTACATAAAAAATTTAGTAAATACTTGTGAGAGATGTGTGAGGAGAATACCACATGGAAGGCCCATTTTTGTTAATAATGTGAAATGAAGAGGAAGAAAAAGTGGTGGTGAGAATATTTTTATAGATTTTTTACTCTCCACAAATAATATAATTTACATTAGTTATAATTTTATTATTAGAATTTTTATTTTCAAGAAACATTGTTCAAAACATAAATAATCTATGTGGAGTAACATTGAAAAGCTGTCTACGACATGAAGATCATGGTATTGAGATGGTTAATTAAAGAACAATGTGGATTACTAAATTTAGTATCATTAATCTGTTCCAAAAATCACCAATTAATAATAATATTAATAAATATACATAATAAATAATATATTACCAAACATACCTTATTTATATGGTGTTGAAATGAATAACCATTTGTTTTATCCCGACCCTGATTTTCAGGCATACATTTTGAGACAAATGGTTGATGTTTAATTTAGACTTGTATATTGGGACCATAAAGCATAGTACATAAGTTTTATAATACAAATGAGTTTTTTATGAGGTTTTCTAGTGGAAAAATTGATTACCCTAGAAAGTTAATTTTTTCTCAAGGATCGTAATGGTATGACCTGTTTCATAATTCATGACTGTCTATGGGGACATATTAGTGGATTCATGTTTCATCTATTCAAACTAATCATGATCATAACATGTTCTTAATATATTCTCTAGATTCATATGTGGCCCTCGAGTTGTCAATGCTAAGCAGTTTTCCACATAGAACATCATGATGACCACACATTGGGCATCAGAGATATGATGTGAGGTGATGAAAGATATACAATTAATTCTATAATTCTTAACCAGTATAAATTTATATTGTTCTCTTATTCCATTCCTTTGAGGGTTCGGTGAAACATCTTGATCTCCTCATATATAGTGGCCACTCTACAGCTTAATGTTGATTTTTCCAGGTTAGATGAGTGCCAAATATTTTAGAGTTAGTTATGTCAGTCCTCTTCGACTAGACTCCTTAACATCATGGATATCATATCCCTCTAAGAAGACTAGATTAATCCTCATGCTCTATGTTTTTTTGCTTCAGGGTTTGTGCCATCGACATAAGTAACAATTACATGGGAATCAATCACCAATAAAAGAGTATAATTTTAGTAGTATCGGGTTTCCCCCAGTGATCCATGGGTAAAGACCAAAAATATTTTTATCAAATTCTAATTTTTCTGAAGATGTTTAGTCTAATTGAGTGTGATACTCAGATAAACCCTCCCATTATCCTAAATTCATATCTTGGATAGACCTGAAAATGGTGACCTTTAGGATGTTTGTCATCAATAGATATATAGTCCATGGAGTGTGTTCTTCCGAATGAGTTTTATTCATAAGTTTTGTGTAAAAATAATAGGATTTAAATGAAATTATAACCATTATATTTGGTTTTGTGTCTATTATTAGTATATCTCGATGTTTTATTATATGTATCAAATTACATTTGAGAAGACTATGATGAGATAACTAATCATTTTTCCTCACATTTTGTTATTTTGGGATGTCCTAATCGGCATCATTATACTCAACACATCGTGGTCTATACCCACACATGTCATATCTTATGCGGATGTTTTATCTTTTTGAAAAGTCCGTAGAGGACTAGTTGTAGGTGGATCATTGTTCGAGTAGATAGAATGAGTTGTATACTGGGGATGAATTTGATATAATCCCTATCATTGTGAGTAGGTAATACATTATATTCCATTTTTTTATGCTTGTATTTGGTCCATTTTCATTCTTACCATTACATTTTCCCATAATCTGATGTGAGGTTTCATTTAGGAACTGGGGAAATAGGTTTAATAATTTTCAAGTTTAACTTTTAAGTCTTGAGATCCAGTTTTGGTGTGGAGGTTGATGTAACCATACAAAAATGCTCAATCACTTACCTTTAGACTCAGTACATATAGTGATTGGATGTAGGGAAAAAATTGGTACATACATTATATAAGAATGGGTAATGTATTGCATGACCTTATTAAATAAACTCATTAGATATAATCATTGACCATGGTAAGACTTCTCTTATTTCATGATTATTCCTGATGACATCTAGCATGGTTTCCACATATGTGTCGGTAGTTCAACCCTATGAGAGATGATGTCTCTCTGAAGGGTAATAATCAAGACATAGTCTTTCATCAGGATGGTCAACAGTTAGTTCTTTATCTTGTCGATTAGTACATAGTCACACCTATAGTGCATTAGGATTTTGAAACAAGATAGAATAATTAATTCATAATTTTGTTTGATATACAATGAATAAAATTTTAAAATCAAGTATCATGTGATTCTGAGCAGGGGATCGACTGCGATGTTGAGCTAGCAGGACTAACCTAAAGAAGGTGTGTGAAACAAGTCATGAAATATGAGATTTCATCAGATAACTCAATGATATATCATATCAACGAGGATGATGTCACACCCGCCATCTTAAGTTATTTTTTTTATTTTATTAATTATTGTCCCCGGGCCCTCGCTCCAAGGTCCGGGTTGGGTCTTGGATTAAAATTTTGTCGTTTAACCTTTTTATTTGGGCTTTAGAACAATGCACTGTCACCGCGTGTGTGGCGGTAGCGGTGCTGTCGGCCTTAGAGTCGGCAAATTGCCCATTTTACATATTATTATTTTGGGTTATATTGTTTTTATTATTAATATTTTGGTATTATTATTATAATAACAATAATAATTATTATTATTACTAATATTATTATTATTATTATTTGTAATAATAATATTATTATTAAAAAACTGGAACCCTAGTTCAACCCGAGTTGGTGCCCCTTTCCCCTCTCCCTTCTACCTGCATACCCCTAGTTTCCCCCTCTTTTTTTCCCCACATCGTACCCCAGCAGCCCCCCTTTCCCCTAGCTGCTACGCGAGCCCCATGCCTTTATCCTCCCGACAGCGGCTTCGCCCCCCTGCCCCTTCTATGGCGCTTGCACCCATCCCACCTCACCACTCACTCCCAGTCGCCTTGTGCCGCCTCCACCCTCACTGCACGCCCAGCTCTGGCACCTATTGTGGTCTGGCACCCCCTCAGCACCCCATCCAACATCCTATAGCTGATGTCTGGCCTCCGGCAACGCCCCCTTCAACAATCTGGCCTCCCCTCCACCCGATGGGACCCCACACTCTCATGTTCTCGCTCCGACCACCCACAGACCGCCGCTCCGGCCACCGGCTTGCGCCGGCCAGCAGCGGCCCAACCTCTCCATCGTCCTTGCCCCTCGGGTATAACATCTATCCTCATTTTTTACTATTGTTATTCCATTGATCTTGTTGGGTGTTTCAGTTTAGGATTTTTTTCCATTGGTTTAAGGTTAATGTTCTGCATGGAAGGTTCATGGGTGTGTGTTTTTCATCACGCTATGGTTTTGAAGTGGGTCTATCTTTTCACTTTCTTTAATAATTTTAGTTGCATCATTTTCTTTAAATTATCACCTTATATAGATACTACTTATTATTGTGCAACACTTGGATAATTTATTTGGTATGCAAGGATTGTAGTTTAAGCCCTGTAGGGTTTTAATTGAAATTGTTTCGATAAGGATTGCATGACATTATTTTTGAAAAATTATCTGTTTGGAATTTATGTGCTATGTGTGATATAAAATGTCTTATTTGAATTTATTAATGTTTTGGTAGCGTGCGAACTGATATTTTGGTGTCCTTTTATGGTTTTCCAAAGATTTTTGGTTTTTAAAGTGGCCCGTGTTTTGTTTTGGTAAATAATTGGTGTCTGTTTGATCAAAAGATGGGGTTTTGATTAGGATTTTTTGATGTGTGTAGAGCCGCAATATACCTCTTAAAACAGTTTTATATATTTTTTAATAATGAAAATGTTGTGTGTTCAGTTTTAAAAACGCATTGAGTAACACATGCCTTTATGTGTAGATCTCGGCGTATCATGCATTTTGTCAGGTTGTGCACTCTAGGAATTTTCTTGAAATGCCTCATTGGATTTCTAAAATTATCAGTGAGTTATTTCTATGTGGTGTGGTTCATATATTCATGTTGTGAACCTCAAAGTGGTGTTTTAAGTCTTAAAAATGGACTTTTGACATGTGGGCATTTTTATTACGTTGTGTAATTTGTTACTTTAGCTCTTCATGTGGTGCGCATTCTGATTTGGTGTGTTGAAGGTTCACATTTAATTATAAGGAGGTGTTTTGAATAGGGTTTGGGTGTCTAAAGCCGTGGGTTTCTCGTTAAATTTGGTTTTATAAAGTTTAAAGTGGTTTATTAAATAGTGCTGATGGTGCGATATGTTTGTTTAAAACATATCGAGGTGGTGTTTTCATTGTCTGTTCATTTTAATTATTTTAAGACCGTTTTTATGTAATTTTTTTAGATTTTCCGTTGCAGCACGATGACAAGATTCTTCCATGGTCCGGCGGTTGTCGGCGTGCGTGTATTTGTGCGTCTGTGTGAGGTGTGACATGCCATTGTGTTTGGGGAACGAGCCGAGGTTGGTCCCCCACTACACTGACCATTAAATTTAGAATTTATTAATTTCCTAATGTTTTTTTAATTTTAATGAATGAAAAATAATATAAGATAATTAATTTTTAAATGATTATTTGGTGTGAAAAGAGATTTTTATTTTATACCGAACACTTGGAACATTTTCCTGACAAGCGGACACCCAATATTGAAAGAATGTCTGTTTGGCACATAAACAAAATTCACGGAATCTCAAATTATTTTCTTGTTTTAAAGATAATTGATTTCTCATGAACAAGTGTTTTGGGTTTTCTCGAGAAATGAGGTTTTCCTTTAGAAATTGGTGAAGGCCCGTTTGACACTTTAATAAAATAAATTATTTTTGAAAACCCATTCAGGGGTGATAGTTGGTGTGTGTTGATTGTGTGAGCTGTATGTGATGTTTGTGCATCGTGACTGATTGATTTACATTGCGGACACACCTCTTTTTATTACTTGTGTAGAAATGGGAACCTGGCATAATGAGTGAATCTCTTGAGAATGATTGTCGCACTAGTTTAGATTACACACTAGTTAGTGGCCCCTAGTACAGATGACACTCTACTAGGGGATTTGGCCCCTCGTTTAGGCCATGTATGGAAACACCGGGCGTTAGGGCGTTGTGACGTCATCAAGAGTAGGAATGCCTTCAGGATGAGTGACATGTATGGTATGTTCGGGATTGTTCACGATCTCCTAGGATCAACCCATGTTTTCATTAGTGTTTGTTTTCTTGTGGCGGATGATTGGAAGGTCTAGTTCAGTTGCTGGCCCCTGTGTGCCACTTTCTCAATTGCCCTTAATGTTTGTTGTGTGTTGTGTGTTGTTTTACTTTTTACTAACAACTAAAACTGGGATTTCTAAATTGTTCACAAAAAAATGTTTTAAAATGCAATGCACCCGTTCCTTTCAAACACTAAACATGTTTATATATTAAATATGGAGATGGACTGTTACTTGTTTTAGAAATTTAAGTGTGCGTAAAAACCCATATTTTGTACAATTTAGTTAAAAATTAAAATTAACGAAATCAATATTTAATGGTATGTGCAATGGGAATAGAATTAGTCGGGCCTACTTGCTATGTTTTTAATAATCACGCCTATAGTATTTTCCTGTTTTTAGTTTTTTTTGCAGGTTTGATTTGAGGTTGTTCACCCTGTGTGAGACTTGGTTGGGGTTTGGAGAGTGACTCTTGAGGTCACGAGGAGTTTTCATCATGGTCAGGTTAGTTGGTTGTTGTGGGTCGCTCTTCGTTTTTAGTGTTGTTTAGGTACTTTGACTTGTTCTATTTTCTTTCCACTGCTTTATATACTTTATCAAGAGAAATCATTCCCTCTTTCTCTCTTTTGATGCCTTGGTGATTGTTTCCAACCCGGGAGGATCGGGAACACCTCTCGGGCCTTGTCGTGGATTGGCTCGGGTGACCGGTTCAGGGTCGACCCAGGTTGGTTCGTGACAAAATGGTAATAGAGGCAAGTTCTTGGTATTTGGGGGGTCTGGTAGATGAAGATTAGTATTATCAGGACTCGAGAGGTAGGTACGAGAATGAAGTCATGAACCCTCGCCCATTCCACACCTCGAGTCGCCAGGGATAGTCACGGAATTGAGTCTTTATTTCTTTCTGGATTGTTTTGGATTGAGTGATGACAACTGAGGTAAACCGATGTTACATCGTGATCTCACATGGAGTAGTGACCCATTTAGAGTTCGGGTACACAGTTTTAATTCCTCCTAGTTTTTGACGCTTACTTGGGGCATGGCACACTACCATGTCTCCAGGTTAAGTTTGACCACTTGTCTCTCACTCTGGTGGTTTGATGCAAGATGAGTGTCGTTTTCGTTCTGGTTAGTGTATGTGCATTTATGGAAATGAAAAAGGGTTTTTTAAAGTGGGACTGATTTCTTTTAAATAACGTTAAATTTATGAAATGGGATTTAACAATTGAAATCCTTTGGTTTGGAAAACTGGTGTTTGCATGGAAATTGTTCGAGAATGGTTTGGGGTAAAACCTGAGGTACTTCTTATGAACGTTTTCACATGTGAGAGGATGTGTTGGAAGTGTGTGTTAGTGTGTATGAATGAAAGTGGATGAAGACATGTGAAACAGTTCATGGGATTAGCTGGGTGTGTCTAAAATTAAAGGATTGACCATTTTTTCTAAATTAGATTTCAAAGAAGAAAATGGTTTTGGAATGTGATTTTGGTTTGAAAAGTGGATTTGGTATTTGGAATTTGGTCTTGAAAGAAAGCGGTTTTGAAAAAAAAGGGTTGTTTTTGGAATCTAAAATGGAACGGGAATTTTGGATTGGGAATTTTTGGTTGTGTTTGTGGTTGTTTGGTTTTTTTAGAGCTGGTTGTTTTTGAATGAGGGTGCTTTATTGATGTTGCATCGATTGATATCAGGTTCCTCTTTGTGTTATATTTGTTGTTCAAAAATGTCTCATAGAAAGGTCCCCAGAGCTTTGATGATTCATGCCCAGTTTTTTTTCTCAGACATTCTCTGTCCTTCATGGTGATTGGAGTCTGTTAGAGATAGTGGAGTGGCTTGAAGAGGTCATGCGCATCTTCAGGGTATTGAGAACTCCCGAAGTTGTTAGAGTTCATGTTGTTTTGGGTCTGTTCGAAGGTCCAACTCTGGACGAGTAGGAGTTGTTCTCCCCACTATTACTACATGTTGGGATTATGTTGTATGACTTTAAAGTCGTCTTAGTTCAATGGTTTATTCATGTGGAGGTGAAGATGAAGAAAATGAAAGATCTCATGCGTGTTCAACATGGCCAGCAGATGGTGAAAGTGTTTGTTGACCATTTCAAGGATCTTGTATCTCTTTTTCTGGGGGTAGTGTCGTAGGACTAGATTAAGAATTCTCCCTTAATCAGGGGTCTTCATCTATAGATCAAGGAGAAAATCCTCCCTTTTTTGGAGGATAACTTTTGACTAATTGGTGCATGAGGTGTTCTGAACTGAGTTGGTTTCCAAAGAGAAAATGGTTGGAAATCCACCTTATCTAGTTGCTCGTGAAGGTCCCCCATCTGACGAGAAGAGTGTGTTAGGTAAATTTGTTTCTAAAGAGTTCTCTGTAGTGGCTCTAGCTTCTAATTCGTCGGACCATCTAATGGTGTACCGTCAGTATGGACATTTAGTGAATATAAGTCGTCATGTAACACCCCTCCAAATACCTGCAATCATTGCAGGTGTCTAGGTCATCTAGAGAAGTTTTGTAGGAAGAGTCGTCTGAGGAAGACACTGTGACCAGAAGATTCCAGTGCCTAACTATGAGGTATAAGATGCTTCAACCATCAGAGCTCCAACCATAGGTCATGGGGTGAAGCTCGCACACATTCAGGAGTTGTCGGGGGTGTGACGCCTCAATTCAGTTTTCATGTTCAGTGTTGTAAAACGAAACATTTAAAGTCCTTCTGTTCTCGTCCTTCCACTATTAAAGTATTGGCATTGTTGTAGGTTCATTGTGTCGTCATTAGGTTGGGATGAATGTGTTTTTTTGTAATCCAAACAGTCTCGTTTGTCTGATTATGGTGTTTTGGTTCATGCATTTTTCTTAAACGTATGTTCGGACCATGCGTGGGTTAATATTGGTTTAGCGGTGTTCGTTTGGAGATATAAGTGTCTGTGAAGGAGTCCAGGATTGCAGTTATTCTCGGGATTACCGATTGGGTTAAGTTATGCTCAGAGTTTTTCTCATGTTTTCGGGTTTTCTTTGTTCTGAGTCGAGAGATCCATGTTTGGCGGAGGTGTTGTTTCACTTGTGGTATGGAGGTTAGTCTGTATCGGTTGGGAGTTCCCATGTCACCCCCACTTCTCAAGGTTGTATGTTTGGGTGTGGAAATTTCTGCACTAGCTGTGTTCTTGTGGTGGGGAGAAACCTATTGTCTTCTCTTATTACTTTGTGTTGTGGTTTCTGTCAGTTTCATTTGGGCATGTATTCTTATTTGGTCTACTGTTCAGCTGTGCGAATTTCTGGGGGAAGAATGTGTCTGTGGTGGGGATAATTGTCACACCCTCCATCTTATGTTAATTTATTATTTTATTAAATCTTCGTCTCGGCCCCTAGCGCCAATGTTCGGGTTGGGTCCTGGATTAATTTTTTTTCATTTAACCTATTTATTTGGGCTTCGGACCCATGTGCATCGTCTAGCGGGTGGTGGTAGCCGCACCGTCAGCCTAGGAGTCGGGAAATTTCCCTTTTATCTTATTATTATTTTTTGTTTTATTTTTGTTATTATTAATATTCTGGTATTATTATTATTATTACAATTATTATTATTATTATTATTACTAATATTATTATTATCATTCGTAATAATATTATTATTATAAAAAAACAGGAACCCTACTTCTACCCGAGTCGGTGCCCCCTTTCCCCTCTCTCTTCAACCCGCATACCCCAGATTTCCCCCTCTTTTTTTCTCCCCACATCATACCCCTGCAGCTCCATTTCCCTTTTCTTCTACGCGATACCCCTCCCTTCATCCTCCCGATACTGGCTTCGCCCCCTTCCACTTCTACAGTGCCTGCACCCAGCCCGCCTCACCACTCACTCCCAGCTACCTTGTACCGCCTCCGCCCTCGCCTCACACCTAGCTCTGGCGCTTTATGTGGTCTGGCCCCCTCAACACCCCGAGAAACCTCCTGTAGCCACTGTCCTGCCTCTGGAAATGCCCCCTACCATGATCCAGCCTCTCCTCCCCCCGCATGGACCCCACACTCTCCTGTTCACGCTCCGACCACCCACAGACCGCCGCTCCGACCACCCACAGACCGCCGCTCCGGCCACCGGCTTGCGTCGGCCAGCGGCGCCCCAACCTCTCCACCGTCCTTTCCCCTCAGGTATAACATCTATCCTCATTTTTTACTATTGTTATTCCATTGATCTTGTTGGGAGTTTCAGCTTAGGATTTTGTTCCATTGGTTTAAGGTTTATGTTCTGCATGGAATGTTCATGGGTGTGTGTTTTTCATCACACCATGGTTTTGAAGTGGGTCTATCTTTTCACTTGCTTTTATAATTTTAGTTGCATCATTTTCTTGAAATTATCACCTTATATAGATACTACTTATTATTGTGCAACACTTGGATAATTTATTTGGTATGCAAAGATTGTAGTTTAAGCCATGTTGGGTTTTAATTGAAATTGTTTCGATAAGGATTGCATGACTTTATTTTTGAAAAATTATCTGTTTGGAATTTATGTGCTATATGTGATATAAAATGTCTTATTTGAATTTATTAATGTTTTGGTAGCATGCGAACTGAATTTTGGTGTCCTTTTATGGTTTTCCAAAGATTTTTGGTTTTTAAAGTGGCCCGTGTTTTGTTTTGGTAAATAACTGGTGTTTGTTTGATCAAAAGATGGGGTTTTGAGTAGGATTTTTTGATGTGTGTAGAGCCGCAATATACCTCTTAAAATAGTTTTATATATTTTTTAATAATGCAAATGTTGTGTGTTCGGTTTTAAAAACGCATTGAGTAACACATGCCTTTATGTGTAGATCTCGGCGTATCATGCATTTTGTCAGGTTGTGCACTCTAGGCATTTTCTTGAAATGACTCATTGGATTTCTAAAATTATCAGTGAGTTATTTCTATGTGGTGTGGTTCATATATTCAAGTTTTGAACCTCAAAGTGGTGTTTTAAGTCTTAAAAATGGACTTTTGACATGTGGGTATTTTTATTACGTTGTGTAATTTGTTACTTTAGCTCTTCATGTGGTGCGCATTCTGATTTGGTGTGTTAATGGAGCACATTTAATTATAAGGAGCTGTTTTGAATAGGGTTTGGATGTCTAAAGCCGTGGGTTTCTCGTTAAATTTGGTTTTATAAATTTTAAAGTGGTTTATTAAATAGTGCTGATGGTGCGATATGTTTGTTTAAAACATATCGAGGTGGTGTTTTCATTGTCTGTTCATTTTAATTATTTTATGACTGTTTTTATGTAATTTTTTTAGATTTTCGGATGCAGCACGATGACAAGATTCTTCCATGGTCTGGAGGTTTAACGGCGTGCGCGTATTTGTGCGTCTGTGTGAGGTGTGACATGCCCTTGTGTTTGGGGAACGAGCCGAGGTTGGTCCCCCACTACACTGACCATTAAATTTAGAATTTATTAATTTCCTAATGTTTTTTTAATTTTAATAAATGAAAAATAATTTAAGATAATTAATTTTTAAATGATTGTTTGGTGTGAAAAGAGCTTTTTATTTTATACCGAACACTTGGAACATTTTCCTGACGAGCGGACACCCAATATTGAAAGAATGTTTGTTTGGCATTTAAACATAATTCAGGGAATCTCAAATTATTTTCTTGTTTTAAAGATAATTGATTTCTCATGAACAATTGTTTTGGGTTTTCTCGAGGAATGAGGTTTTCCTTTAAAAATTGGTGAAGGCCCGTTTGGCACTTTAATAAAATAAATTATTTTGGAAAACCCATTCAGGGGTGATAGTTGGTGTGTGTTGATTGTGTGAGCTGTATGTGATGTTTGTGCATCGTGACTGATTGATTTACATTGTGGACACACCACTTTTTATTACTTGTGTAGACATGGAAACTTGGCATAATGAGTGAATCTCTTGAGAATGATTGTCGCACTAGTTTAGATTACACACTGGTTAGTGGCCCCTAGTACAGATGACACTCTACTAGGGGATTTGGCCCCTCGTTTAGGCCATGTATGGAAACACCGGGCGTTAGGGCGTTGTGACGTCATAAAGAGTAGGAATGCCTTCAGGATGAGTGAAATGTATGGTATGTTCTGGTTTGTTCACGATCTCCTAGGATCAACCCATGTTTTCATTAGTGTTTGTTTTCATGTGGCGGATGATTGGGAGGTCTAGTTCAGTTGCTAGCCCCTGTGTGCCACTTTCTCAATTGCCCTTAATGTGTGTTGTGTGTTGTGTGTTGTTTTACTTTTTACTAACTACTAAAACTGGGATTTCTAAATTGTTCACAAAAAAATGTTTTAAGATGCAATGCACCCGTTCCTTTCAAACACTAAACATGTTTATATATTAAATATGGAAATGGACTGTTACTTGTTTTAGAAATTTAAGTGTGCGTAAAAACCCATATTTTGTACAATTTAGTTAAAAAATAAAATTAACGAAATCTATATTTAATGGTATGTGCAATGGGAATAGAATTAGTCGGGCCTACTTGCTATGTTTTTAATACTCACGCCTATAGTATTTTCCGGTTTTTAGTTTTTTTGCAGGTTTGAGTTGAGGTTGTTCACCCTGGGTGAGACTTGGTTGGGGTTTGGAGAGTGACTCTTGAGGTCACGAGGAGTTTTGATCGTGGTCAGGTTAGTTGGTTGTTGTTGGTCGCTCTTTGTTTTTAGTGTTGTTTAGGTACTTTGAGTTGTTCTATTTTCTTTCCACTGCTTTATATACTTTATCAAGAGAAATCATTCCCTCTTTCTCTCTTTTGATGCCCTGGTGCTTGTTTCCAGCTCGGGAGGATCGGGAACGCCTCTCGGGCCTTGTCGTGGATTGGCTTGGGTGACCGGTTCAGGTTCGACCCAGGTTGGTTTGTGACAAAATGGTAATAGAGGCAAGTTCTTGATATTTGGTGGGTCTGGTAGATGAAGATTAGTATTATCAGGACGCAAGAGGTAGGTACGAGAAGGACATCATGAACCCTCGCCCATTCCACACCTCGAGTCGCCAGGGATAGTCACGGAATTGAGTCTTTATTTCTTTCTGGATTGTTTTGGATTGAGTGATGACAACTGAGGTAAACCGATGTTACATCATGATCTCACATGGAGTAGTGACCCATTTAGAGTTCGGGTACATAGTTTGAATTCCTCCTAGTTTTTGACGCTTACTTGGGGCATGTCACACTACCATGTCTGCAGGTTATGTTTGACCACTTGTCTCTCACTCTGGTGGTTTGATGCAAGATGAGTGTCTTTTTCATTGTGGTTAGTGTATGTGCATTTATGGAAATAAAAAAGGGTTTTTGAAAGTGGCACTGATTTCTTTTAAATAACGTTAAATTTATGAAATGGGATTTAAAAATTGAAAGCCTTTGGTTTGGAAAACTGGTGTTAGCATGGAAATTGTTCGAGAATGGTTTGGGGTAAAACCTGAGGTACTTCTTATGAACGTTTTCACATGTGAGAGGATGTGTTGGAAGTGTGTGTTAGTGTGTATGAATGAAAGTGGATGAAGACATGTGAAACAGTTCATGGGATTAGCTGGGTGTGTCTGAAATTAAAGGCTTGACCATTTTTTCAAAATTAGAATTTAAAGAAGAAAATGGTTTTGGAATGTGATTTTGGTTTGAAAAGTGGATTTGGTATTTGGAATTTGGTCTTGAAAGAAAGCAGTTTTGAAAAAAAAGGTTATTTTTGGAATCTAAAATGGAATGGGAATTATGGATTGGGAATTTTTGGTTGTGTTTGTGGTTGTTTGGTTTTTTTAGAGCCGGTTATTTTTGAATGAGGGTGCTTTATTGATGTTGCATCGATTGATATCAGGTTCGTCTTTGTGTTATATTTGTTGTTCAAAAATGTCTCACAGAAAGGTCCCCAGAGTTTTGATGATTCATGCCCAGTTTTTTTTCTCAGACATTCTCTCTCCTTCATGGTGATTGGAGTTTGTTAGAGATAGTGGAGTGGCTTGAAGAGGTCATGCACATCTTCAGGGTATTGGGAACTCCCGAAGTTGTTAGAGTTCATGTTGTTTTGGGTCTGTTCGAAGGTCCAACTCTAGACGAGTAGGAGTTGTTCTCCCCACTATTACTACATGTTGGGATTATGTTGTATGTATTTAAATACTTCTTAGTTCAATGGTTTATTCATGTTGTGGTGAAGACGAAGAAAATGGAAGATCTCATGCGTGTTCAACATGGCCAGCAGATGGTGAAAGTGTTTGTTGACCATTTCAAGGATCTTGTGTCTCTTTTTCTGGGGGTAGTGTCGTAGGACTAGATGAAAAATTCTCCCTTCATCAGGGGTCTTCGTCTATAGATCAAGGAGAAAATCCTCCATTTTTTGGAGAATCACTTTTGACTAGTTGGTGCATGAGGTGTTCTTAACTGAGTTGGTTTCCAAAGAGAAAATGGTTGGAAATCCACCTTATCTAGTTGCTCGTGAAGGTCCCCCATCTGACGAGAAGAGTGTGTTAGGTAAATTTGTTTCTAAAGAGTTCTCTGTAGTGGCTCTAGCTTCTAATTCGTTGGACCATCAAATGGTGTACCGTCAGTATGGACGTTTAGTGAATATAAGTCGTCATGTAAGACCCCTCCAAATACCTGCAATCATTGTAGGTGTCTAGGTCATCTAGAGAAGTTTTGCAGGAAGAGTCGTCTGAGGAAGACACTGTGACCAGAAGATTCCAGTGCCTAACTATGAGTTATAAGATGCTTCAACCATCAGAGCTCCAACCATAGGTCATGGGGTGAAGCTCGCACGCATTCAGGAGTTGTCGGGGGTGTGACGCCTCAATTCAGTTTTCGTGTTCAGTGTTGGAAAACGAAACATTTAAAGTCCTTCCGTTCTCATCCTTCCACTGTTAAAGTATTGGCATTGTTGTAGGTTCATTGTGTCGTCATTAGGATGGGATGAATGTGTTTTTTTGTAATCCAAACAGTCTCGTTTGTCTGATTATGGTGTTTTGGTTCATGCATTTTTCTTAAACGTATGTTTGGACCATGCGTGGGTTAATATTGGTTTAGCGGTGTTCGTTTGGAGATATAAGTGTCTGTGAAGGAGTCCAGGATTGCAGTTATTCTCGGGATTACCGCTTGGGTTAAGTTATGCTCAGAGTTTTTCTCATGTTTTCGGGTTTTCTTTATGCTGAGTCGAGAGATCCATGTTTGGCGGAGGTGTTGTTTCACTCGTGGTATGGAGGTTAGTCTGGATCGGTTGGGAGTTCCCATGTCGCCCCCACTTCTCAAGGTTGTATGTTTGGGTGTGGAAATTTCTGCACTAGCTGAGTTCTTGTGGTGGGGAGAAACCAATTGTCTTCTCTTATTATTTTGTGTTGTGGTTTCTTTCAGTTTCATTTGGGCATGTATTCTTATTTGGTCTACTGTTCAGCTGTGCGAATTTCTGGGGGAAGAATGTGTATGTGGTGGGGAGAATTGTCACACCGTCCATCTTATGTTAATTTATTATTTTATTAAATCTTGGTCTCGACCCCTAGCGCCAATGTCCGGGTTGGGTCCTGGATTAATTTTTTTTCATTTAACCTATTTATTTGGGCTTCGGACCCGTGTGCATCGTCTAGCAGGTGGTGGTAGCCGCACCGTCAGCCCAGGAGTCGGGAAATTTCCCTTTTATCTTATTATTATTTTTTGTTTTATTTTTGTTATTATTAATATTCTGGTATTATTATTATTATTACAATTATTATTATTATTATTATTACTAATATTATTATTATCATTCATAATAATATTATTATTATAAAAAAACAGGAACCCTACTTCTACCCGAGTCGGTGCCCCCTTTCCCCTCTCTCTTCCACCCGCATACCCCAGATTTCCCCTTCTTTTTTTCTCCCCACATCATACCCCTGCAGCTCCCTTTCCCTTTTCTTCTACGCGATACCCCTCCCTTCATCCTCCCGATACTGGCTTCGCCCCCTGCCACTTCTACAGTGCCTGCACCCAGCCCGCCTCACCACTCACTCCCAGCTGCCTTGTACCGCCTCCGCCCTCGCCTCACACCTAGCTCTGGCTCTTTATGTGGTCTGGCACCCCTCAACACCCCGGGAAACCTCCTGTAGCCACTGTCCGGCCTCTGGAAATTCCCCCTACCATGATCCAGCCTCTCCTCCCCCCGCATGGACCCCGCACTCTCCTGTTCACACTCCGACCACCCGCAGACCGCCGCTCCGGCCACCGGCTTGTGCCGACGAGCAGCGCCCTGACCTCTCCACCATCCTTTCCCCTCTGGTATAACATCTATCCTATTTTTTTACTCTTGTTATTACATTGATCTTATTGGGCGTTTTAGCGTAGTATTTTGTTTCATTGGTTTAAGGTTTAGGTTTCACGTGGAATGTTTTTGGGTGTGTGTTTTTCGTCACGCCATGGTTTTGAAGTGGGTCTCTCATTTCAATTTCTTTTATAATCTGATTTTCATAATTTTCATACAATTATAACCTTATATAGATTCTAGTTATTATTGTGCAACACTTGGATAATTTATTTGGTATGTAAATACTGTATTTGATACCTTGTGGGGTTTTAATTGAAATTGTTTCGATAAGGAGTGGATGAATTTTTTTTCGAAAAAGTATTTATTTGGAGTTTATGTGCTATGTGTGATATAAAATGTATTATTTGAATTTATTAATGTTTTGGTAGAGTGGGAACTGATATTTTGGGGTCCTTTTACGGCTTTCCAAAGTGGTTTTGGTTTTAAAGTGGTGCGTGTTTTGTTTTGGTAAATTACAGGTGTGCATTTGATCAAAAGATGGGGGTTTGAGTTGGTTTTTTTGGTGTGTATAGAGCCACAATATACCTCTTAATACAGTTTTATAATTTTATTTAATAATGAAAATGCAGTAATTCTGGTTTTAAAAACGCGTTGAGCAGCGCATTCCTTTAAGTGTTGATCGTGGCGTATAGTGCATTTTGTTAGGTTGTTCACTCTACGTGTTTTATTGAAATGTCTTATTGGGTTTTTAAAATTATCAGTGAATTATTATGATGTGGTGTGGTTTTTTAAAACATGATTCAAACCTCAAATTGGTGTTTTAAGTCTTCAAAATTGATTTTTGACATGTGGGTATTTTTATTATGTTTTGTAATTTGTTATTTTAACTCTTCAAGTGGTGCGCATTCTGATATGGTGTGTTGAAAGTGCACGTTTAATTATAATAAGGGGTTTTGAATAGGGTTTGGGTGTCTAAAGTAGTGGGTTTCTCTTTAAAATTTGTTTTATAAATTTTAAAGTGGTTTATTAAATAGTGAAGATGATGCGATTTGTTTGTTGAAAACATATCGAGGTGGTGTTTGCATTGTCAATTCATTTGAAGTATTTTATTTCTGTTTTATGTACTTTAGTTAAAATTGTCATTTTAACACATTGAAAAGATTCTTCCACTGTCCTACGTTTGTCAGCGTGCGCATATTTGTGCGTCTGTGCGAAGAGTGACATGCATTTTTGTTTTGGATATGAGCCGAGGTAGGCCTCCCACTGTACTCACATATAAATTTAGAATTAATTAATTTCTGGAGGTATTTATTAATTTTAATGAATGAGAAATAATATAAGATAATTAATTTTTAAATGATTATTTGGTGTGAAAAGATCCGTTTATTTTAAACCGAACAGTTGAAACATTTTATTGACTAGAAGACACCCAGTATTGAAAAATTTATTGTTTGGCGTTTAAACATAATTCACGGAATCTCAAATTCACATCTCGTTTTAAATATGAATGATTTATTCTTAACATGTGGTTTGGGTTTTCTCAAGAAATGAGGTTTTTCTTTAAAAAATGGTGAAGGCCCATTTGTCACTGTAATAAAAAAAATTATTTTGGAAAACCCATTCAATGGTGATATTTGGTGTGCATTGATTTCATGAGCTTTATGTGAGGTTTGTGCATTGTGACTGATTGATTTACATTGTGTACACACCTCTTTTTATTTCTTGTGTTGACATGGGAACCTAGCATAGTGAGTGAATCTTCTGAGAACGATTGCTGCACTAGTTTAGATTACACACTGGCTAGTGGCCCCTAGTATATATGACACTCTACAAGGGGATTGGGCCCCTCGGTTAGGCCATGTAGGGAAACACCAAGCATTATGACGTCATAGAGAGTAGGCATGCCTTCAGGATGAGTCACATGTATGGTATGTTTTGAATTTTTCACGATCTTGTAGGTTCAACCAATGTTTTATTTAGTGTTTTTTTTCATGTTGTAGACGATTGAGAGGTCTAGTTCGGTTTCTGGCCCCGGTGTGACACTTTCTCCATTTCCCTTAGTGTGTGTTGTGTGTTTTGTATGGTTTTCCTTTTTACTGACAACTAAAACTGGGACTTCTAAATTGTTCCCAAAAAATGTTTTAAGATGTAATGCACATGTTCCTTTCAAACACTAAACATGTTTCTATATTAAAAAATTAAATAGACTGTTAGTTGTTTTTAAAATGAAAGTGTGTGTAAAAACCCATATTTTGTACAATATAGTTCAAACTTGAAATTAATGAATTATTTATTTAATGGCATGTGCACTTGGAATAGAATTAGTCGTGCCTACCTACAGTGTTTTTAATACTCTCTCCTATAGTGTTTTCATGTTTGTAGTTTTGTTGCAGGTTTGACTTGAGCTTGTTCACTGTGGGCGAGACTTGGTTGGGGTTTGGGGAGTGACTCTCAAGGTCACGAGGAGTTTTGATCAGGGTCAGGTTAGTTGGTTGTTGTTGGTCGCTCTTTCTTTTTCTTGTTGTTTAGATACTTTGTGTTTTTTTATTTTTGTTCCGCTGCTTTATTTATTTTATTGGGAAAATCATTCCCTCTTGCCCTATTTTGATGCCCTGGTGCTTTTCACCAGCCCTGGAGGATCGGGAACACCTCTCGGGCCATGTCACAGACTGGCTCAGGTAACAGGTTCAAGGTCGACCTGGGTTGGTTCGTGACAGATGAGATAGTCCAATCCTTGTGAGGGTATTGTACATATCACATGGGATTGTCATTCCGATTGTTCTTTAGTTAGAAAGGTTGTTGAAAACCCATTTAAATAGAGGTAGTGGATGGTGAATAGAGATACATATTTCAACATACATAATGGAGGAGATGGTGGGGTATTAATTAATTTTTTGAAAATTGTTCTGATGCTACCACCACCACCCCAATTGGAGCACTATATGTTTGGAATGATCTTGGTTGAAATCTTGGATAGCTGTTTGTGGTGGATGTTCATTACCCATAGACTCCTGGGGTGTTATGTGGTATGGTCTATGTTCCTTCAACTCTTGTCATAGTGTTATTATACATAGGTAAAAGATACTACTTTTAATCAATTTATCAATTTATTTTTTATAGAGACATAAGGAAATAGTAGATCATTATGTTAGTGATATATGGGGTGATGTTGGACATGAAACGAATATGGTCAATTCCCCCACTATGACACATTATCAATATGAGATCCATAACATGTGGGAGGGTCAATGTCACCCAAAGAGGATAGTGTGTCCAGGTGTGGTGGATGAGTTCCAAAAAATTATGCAGTTGAGGATTGTTGTTACTCTAGGGTTTCTGATTAATCCTTCCTTTTGTTAAAAAGGTAGTAAGGGTAAAGGACATGATCCTTTTTGTAGGATATCTTAAAGGAATTGAGTGTATTTTGATGTATGTCATGAGTTTTTTATGCCTTAGATGCAATTTTAACATAGATTAATTAGATCCTTATCGATGATCAAATCCCCCATTCAAGATATAGTGATACCAATTGATCCCTTTTCTCTTAACCCTTTAATTTGAGGCACCTATATAGAGGATTAGTGAATAGACACATTTATCGATAGTCTTACCTAACTCTGGGAAGAAAGAGAGGGATCCTAAAATCAGATATTATCATAGTGTCAGTGAGACCCTTGAATTTTTTCCTTAAAATGGACGAGTTTCCTATAATCCATGATCAAATTTTATCCCCCAATGAGGATAGTGATGTTTTCATCTTGTTTTGATGGAGATTTCATCCTTTGAAATAGCGTTATCCTAGGAAGAGAATGTTGATATCATGAGAAGGAGGTTCTGACTGACTTCTAATCAATTGGATATCTATTTCTCTAGATAATTCAATACTATGGTCATGTGATTTAATAAAATATTGGTGGATTAGGAGGACATATTTCATATTGATATAAAGAGATTACCTTTCTATCTAGATTTGTTTTTAATATAATTTCACTTGGGATAACCTGTTATATGTGATACATTATCAAATAACTCCATTTATCTTTGATATATAACGGTTTTATTAGAGGAGTATTCAAAGTTAGGGGTATATATGTCCCATAGTAATTTTTTCGAAATCATAGTGTTGTTTTCCATGGATTCAAATCAGTTATAGATGATGGTTTTTAATTTTTATCTCTTAAACTAGGTGACACATGGAAGATAATACACACCTGATAATCAATGAGTTATTAGACCTATTATTTTGGGAATTTTTTTTCTCATAGGTGACCTCATTATAGGTTTTAAATATCTATTATTTTGGTTTAGGATATACCATATGTTTCTTTCCAAAGAAAAAATAGTTATTTCATCCTCATGTTGATACCCATTAGAGAGTTGTATGACATATCAAAATAATCTGAGTTATTTAAAACTTATTTATCACTTCATGTATCATTTTATGGTAGTCTTATTCAAAGACATCCATGTGTGATCAGCATTGAATTTTGAGTATGAGAGAAACATGAGGATGGTATGGTTTACCTCCTATTAATAGTTACTACACCATCACTTCTTCATGGATTCGTACATGTTACACTATGGGATATAGAATTTGAAATGGTATATGATAAGATATATATTGGTTATGTTCCTTAATGATTATCCAAAGGTGTGTAACTCTAAATACTTTTTTGAGAACGAACAGTTACACCATTCATGTTATATAAGGAGGTTATGTGGACACTAGATTACCTTAGTAGTACATATGGGGATATGATGATATTACAACATCTTTTATCATTGGTTGGGAATAAAATAAAGTTGTATCATATATTAATGTTAAAATGTTGTCGTCTTTCTTGTATATAGTTGATGAAAAACCCGCAATATATATTTTAGGACACATGTCCCTATAGGAGGTAGTTCAACATTATGGAATTTTCCATATGACTATTGTAATATATAATTATCATTTCATTGTATGATTAGGTAGAGGATACTAGAATCGTTTGGGGACATGAATATAGTTTATACCACTGTATTACCCTTGTTATCAAGCCATGAAAAGTGTATAGTTTATGTTCTGGGGAACATGATTTGGGATCGCATGATGGTTTAGTGCTATAGTTGGGGGGATCAGCTACCATCAATGGAGTTTCTTTATCATAATGACTAAAACTCTAAAAATGGTTTAGAACATTTTTTATGGCTATCAATGAGAGACCATATAGGTCATTATTATAATGCTCAATGATAGTGGGTTTTAGGGCTTGGGTCCTGATCATTCCAGTGAGAGTTGTAAAGGTACCACACATCTAGACGAGGATGAGGACATCCTAGAAATATTAAGAATCTTTTACTGAGCATAAATGGTTTTATTAAGTGTTTTATAGTTTCATGTGTTTTAGATAAGGAAATATGGTTTCTCTAGTGTTCTAATTCACTTTAATTTTTCTAATTATATATTGGGATAGTGAGGTGGTTTACCTCTAATCCAAATGAAAATGGTAGTTTTGGTTGCTTTATTTTATCCACATGTCATAGTCGAGGGGGTATGTGAACAATTATTTTCACTATCTCATCTCAGGTACTCTTTTCCATGGGATTTGTGTTTAGTTTTTCAAGGAGGCAGTGGTGTTGAGAAAAAAACAAGAAATGCACTTTGTGGGAAATTGATTTTCTTGAGTCCATGTTTTTTCGGGGCACAAGAAATTTTTTGGATAAGCCATGAGAGTGGGAAAATAATTTTATTTGTGTGAATCCCCACCTTATTCTATAGTTTTTACTTTTTTGGGAAAATCCTTGAATTGAGGAATAATATAATGAATATTTTATTAATGTTTAATATTTTGGAATATTTCATGGAATATTTCCATATTTTTCTAATGAGGAAACATGAGTTTATAAGGCCCAATGACCTAAGAGTGGATATATAAAAAATATTATAATTATTAATGTCGTATTAATATATTATTTTTGATAAGAAAAATTATTCAAAAAATTAGACTCTTATTAGAATAACGAGACCACAATTGAATTCAGAATGTTGGGTTTACCCAAGGTATGACATTATAATTATCGGGGTTTGATGTTTTTGAAAAAGACATCATGGGAATAATGAATAATTTAATTAAATGAATAAATTTATATTTATTTTATAGCACAAATGCTTAATAAATATTCTTATAAACCTTGTTAGAAAATAATTTCGTGGTTGGTCTCATAACCTTGGTTTTGAGAGAGGATCAAGTTGAGGATCTTTTGTTGATGAAAATTAATAAATAATTTTGGAAATCAATGTTCTAATAGAAATTGATGATCTCACCAAATACAATAATAAAAATTCCTTCTTCATCACTATTTTTTCAAATTGTGGATGGATGTATGTTTTTTGGTTTTATTCCCATTTAAATATTGAGTTGAATTAAAATTAATACATTTTAGAATTAATTTGAAGATCAATTTTTGTTGAAAATTACATTTTTTTATTTCTATTCCATGATATTTGAATTTGAGATTTATTTATTCTCACTAATGACATTTATTTTGATATAACCTCTTTATTGTGGATCATTGACAATAGAAAAACAAACAA
This sequence comes from Viscum album, assembly GCA_963277665.1. NCBI lineage: Eukaryota > Viridiplantae > Streptophyta > Magnoliopsida > Santalales > Viscaceae > Viscum > Viscum album. The sequence continues at coordinate 1,853,380,850 of OY728156.1, forward strand.
GACCATTGATTGAGGAAGAATTTTTGTTATGTGTCTAACTCCCTCAATATATTTCATTCGTCATCAGTAATCAGTTGACAATTAATTCAATGATATATAGGAGTATCGATCGATGTCCCTTTATTTTTGAAAAAAAGGACAAGATTAATGAGTTCAGGATTAGGATCTAGAGACACCATAGAGGAATTTTATTGTTAATGGAATTCCATCAACATATTTGATTGTGGGGGATAGAATGTGGTGAGAGGTTTAGTGATGAATGATGTCATTTGTGTGGTGCCACATGAATCTAGCGAGAAAGTAGGTGGATTCTAGGTGAGAAGCGTGGTTAAAGGATAATATTAATATAGTAATTAAAATAAATTAATAGGTAATGATGAATGGTGTTGTGTGGCTTCATCATCAAAGTGGATTTAGGAAACCCAACACTAACATTCGTTAAAATATTTCATAATTACTATACTGAATAATTGTAGGACAAGGGTGAGGGTTATATCACAAGGAGGGACCTTGTGTAGTGCGTGAGAGTCAAGGAAGTGAAATCCAAAATGGTTTCTTGAAATTGTGATTTTAGAAGTAGTTTTATCTCCTAATATCGTATAAGTTATGTTAATAATAATAATATTACAATTATTATTATTATCATTAAACCATGTTTCTAATGTTACTCCCCCATATGACGTTGTGATGATGTGTAATATATGGAATTAAAATCATGTTATTGAGATAGTTAATTCAAGACCAATGTTAAGTAATTATATTATGACTGTGGATCTTTTCCATTGATCACCCATTAATATTATTTTTTATTAACATTATTAATATTATTATTTTGGAATATAGTATCTGATATAACTTCTTCATATAGTGTAAGTATGAATAATTTTCTATGGCATCAAATCCTTGATACTGAGGTAGTAGTTTTGAGATGAATGTAAAATTTTTAATATTGACTCATGGCTGATTCCCTTAAATCCATGAACATAGGTATTATGAAAAAAATGATTTTCTTACCAGGTTCCCATTTTTAGAATGTGAATTGCCTATTCTTGGAATTTTACATCAAGGATCAAAATGGACGTATCCATTTTATCATTCATGGTATTTTGAGTTATATATCAGTGGATTTATGATTTACCTATTCAAAAAAAGTAATAACCCACATTTTTTATAAGGATTCTACCAAACTCAAAATGGAGAACTCTAGCAGTCCTCCATGTGCAGTTTTACACCAAGAACATTTTTATAGATAATGATATAAACTATATGATTCTTTCATAGACACCTAACTAGTATCAGTGGAGAATGTTACCATGGTCTATTCCTATATGTGTTCATTGTAGAATCTTATTCTTGTCATAGATGATTACCCCTATGTATAATCCTAATGATTGGTCTATGTTTTTCATGTAACCTTATTATAGAGTAAGTTTTCTCAATATTATTTGTCTAAAACAGTAAATACCTTAGAGAATGTACCCCTCTAAGATACCTATTGTGATCCTCATTTCCATCTTGGTTTACTAGTTGGGCTACTGACATCATCTTGACTGAAGCTTACATGGGCTTTGATCCCCTGTCTAGGTTGATAATTCCAGTATCATATATTGTCCACCCCAGTGAGCATAGGAATTGACACTTATATATGTATTGACACTTGGAATTTTTGATGATTTTATGTATAATCGAGCATCTTCTACAATAAACCCTCTCAGTTTCCATAATCTATCAATTAGATAAAACCAATGAATGTGACCTCTAGAATGTGTATTGCTAGTGGCAGTATTGCTTATGCATTTTTTTCTCCCTTAATAGTGTTATTCCGAACATTTGAGCACAGATCCAATGATATAAATGGATTTATAACGTTACCTTTATACTATTCTTATATTTTAAATATATCTGTATTTTTTATGGATGTATCTTATAATCATTTACATATAATTTATTGAGCTAACTACTCGTGATGATTTATGTTTGGTTATTTCAGTGTTCCCTAATGGGTATCATTATACACACCCTACATGGTCTCTTCCCTCACATGTCATGTGTCGTGAAGATGATATAACATTGTGTGGAGTTTTATGGAGAACTGGCAGTAGGTTGAAATTTGTGCTATAAATAAACTATGATAAATTCCATTGCATATATTTGATATAAGTCCCTTATTTCTAATTAGGGTGGACATAACATTCTAGTTTTGATTTGGATTGTATTTGGACCGTTTTCATGATTTCTATTACTTTATGTCATAATCTAATTCTGGTATTATATATGAATGCATTCATTGTTGTCAGTTGTTTTATATTTCAACATTTTATGGTCATCGATATGTGTGAATGAGTATATGTACTTCAGGAAAATGATTCTCATTCATGTGATATGCCCTCTCAGTGATATTCTATTGCACCTATCATGAACCATTCAAGTGGGGTCTATTTTCCAACTCCCCTATCCCACCTCTAGTAGGAATGGGACTGGTGAGTAACACCGAGTAGACATATCACTAACACATGAGGCATTTACTATGTAATTGTATCCACGAAATCTTCTCCAAGCCCACAAATGATGAAATGTAAAAACCACTAAGAAACGAAATATATGCATAAAACTATCCCAACCAGAGTATGATTAAAAATTAAATTTCAGTAATTAAAACTAGGCCAGAATGAAAGACCCCTAAAAGAAAGAGTCTGTCAACTACAAAGTCTATCTTTTAAACAAAACATTTTCGTGTATTATTGCTCGAAGTTGTTGGGACAACTCGACTTTCTTGAACTCACAATGCTCTATCCATTCACAGTCATCCCTAGACTCCATCAAAAGGACTCCCATCATCACAATACATGACGTGTGTGGGCAGTGGCTGTACATGGGTGAATAAAATAATAATCACTAGGTCACCCTGAAACCACGAAGAAATATACTAAGTCTGATACTGTCATCTATACATTGTATATGTCTATAACACATATAATAATAACATCAAGATATACTGAAATTAATACTCACAGTCTATAGGTAAGTCACAGCTACCACATACCATCACAAGGGATTTAGTTCGAAGATTCCATGAAGCATTAATCTGGGAGAACACAATCATGAGTTAGATAGCACTAATGACATATGCTCGAGAAGTATTGCTCATTAGAAACCGTAATGAAGGATATATGATTATATATCTGAATACCGATATGATAACACATATCAGGATCATATCCAGGGGCGTGGGGTGATACCAAAAGCTACTTTGGGATTAGAAATCTAAGTAGAGGATCGACGTCTGATGAAGTTGGTCACATCAATACCAACAACTATACATAGGGCATGAATAATGAATAGAGGATCCTACTACGAGCCTCATAGAGGGGATTCCAACAACTATATACAAAATTTTTTGCTGAAGGGATCGTACTATTATGAGTAGGAATCAATCTATAACAAAATTCATGGAAATGGTCAATTGAATGAACCCTAACAAATATTGTACAATATATGGTGGACATGTGATTCAATCCATGAAGAAAGAGATAAAACATGTGTTTTATGGTCACACGCTGGGTCCCTTAACCCCAGGTATTACCCATTTTCAACAACCCATGTTAGTTAGAATGTGTTTTTTAGAAGATTGGGACTGCTGTGTAGAAGGGACACATGTTGTTTCATTCCATCTGGGGTCCACCTATGTACTCTTGCCATGTGCTAGTATACTATGTACCCCTGTGTCAACGTACACATGTACTAATACATTAGAGAAACTTTGTAACCATTTTATGAAAATATGTGTGGTGGGGTACTTGTCATGTAGCAACCCGTGTACTCTACCACATGCCTGTGTATCACCCAAGATACATGTCTAGTCTCTTGGAAGGTCCTATACACTATGTGAAAGGGTCACAGCCGTGTGGTGTTTAACAAACAGAAAACCTTATCCGTAGATGAGTAGGGACAAAACACCATGAAACCAAATGTTATTCCCCATGTTTATCTCAAATTTCCACAACTATAGTTCTTCATCTACATGCTTCATATGATCATACTATGTTCGGTCAAATTATCCATTCACCTAGAAACTAGAAATCCAAGGGAGTCTCTCCATTTCAACACCAACTCTATCGATTTCTGAATTTCATTCGGCTATGAACATAAATTTTGATCACTCACATGAAAATATCTTAAAGAACAATATCACCAGAATAATGTCTATTTTCCCATATTAATCACCTTCTCACCTCTTCTAGGTCATCTCATTGTGGGATCTTCAATTTTGTATTCTTATGAAATTAAACATAGGCACAATGATCAACTGTTCAAAACCCACAAAGTACGATGAACACATATAATATATGGGGGAGAATAAATTCTCACAAGGAAACAAACCCATGGAATAGACCTCGACCATTATTCATTTCAATCTTGATATATCCCCATAGAAATGATAAAAAAAGAAAAATAAATCAACCCAATAAATCCCACAGTTTAAACGCATCTCATAAGAATTACTGAACTGCGGATAAACCTATTTGTTTTCTAATTCATGTTCATTATTGAATCTAAGAATGTGGAAAGATAAATCATAATATCAACATCCTCACTCATATATTGATCATTCACAGAAGAGGATTGACCATTGTGTCGTCGTCACTGGCGACATACATTAAAAAAAACATCTATTGATGTATGATCCATGATTTTTCATCGTTTTTCATCGAGATATTTCAATAGGGTTCTCCCTAAAGCCATTAAGAAATTATAGGATTAGGATAATAACCCCCAATTCCCTTATTAAAATGCTAATTTAAAAGAAAAATTGCTCTGTCATTGTGAAAAGTTAAAATAAAAAAAATCTTATTTTATTTTATTTATTAAAATACAAAAACCACTATTCATTGCTAACCTGCAATGGCTGATGTTTGGTAGAATCTACGGTAAACACACTACTCGGAATGGAGTGGCACCATCATATTTCTGATCCGAGAACCTATTTAGATGTTATTCCAATTTTTTCATGAAAACTATTTTTTTGTATTACCTAATACATTAATATTATTCAATCATTTTTTCTAGGCATAGAGGGCCCCATAATATCATTTCCTATCATCTCTAAGTATTCAATTAATTAAACATAATATTTAAAAATAATACTTGAAAAAAACTGGGACATTACATTCTCCCCAGCCTAGGGAATTACATCCCCAAAAAGACAAAAACAAAGTCTATAAAATAAGATGTGGTTACTATGCATGAATGCATTCCTACCTCTCCCATGTTCTCTCATGGAGATTCATGTGCTACAACTGAACATGAACTAAATGTATATCTCACCCAAAAAGGATCCTCTCCTACTGATCATCGATTTCTTCCAGGTACTCAACAAATGTTACTCCACTATCAATGTCAAGGTCACCTCAATCGATGACATGAGATGGTTCATGAAAATATGTAGTTAGTTGTGACATGTAGAATAAATCATGTACCCCCTTCAACTGTGGGGCTAGATCCAAGAGGTACACCACCTCCCCAAATTTATGCAGTATCTATAATGGGATGATAAACCTCCAATATTACATTCCACCCCAACCAAATCTATGCAATACCCATCGAGATGAAACATGAAGGAACACACAGCTTCCATACATGAACTCCAAAGGCCTCATCCACATATCAACATAAGATTTATGATGTCTCTTTGAAGTCTCCATCCACTCCTGGTTGATCATCATCTTCTCAATTTCAGCTCGCACCAACTATAGACACATGAGTGCTAACTCTCCTAGGACATTCCAGCAAAGTGGTGACTGGAAAGGATTCCCATACAAAGCCTCTAATTGTTTCATACCAGTGGTGGAAAGGAAGATGTTGTTGAATGTGAACTCCACCATGGGTAGGTGATCCTCCCAGCTACGATCGAATTCCAACATGAAAGATCACAACAGGTCCTCTAGAAACAAAATGTTTTCATCAATCAAGCTATCTATCTGGGGGTGAAATGTTGTTTTCAAGTGTAATTGAGTCCCAAACACCTCATACTATCCCTTCCACAATAAGGATGTAAAACAAGATTCATGATCAGAAACTATTGTGGATGCGACTCCATAAAGTAGATCTATATCCCAAATGTAGAGGTGTCCCAGTATTTCTGGTGAACTCTACTCCAGGATAGTTAGGAAGTGGGCAGACTTAGTGAGTTAGTCAATGATCACCAAGATGGAATCATGTCACTTGGACGTATGTTGTATAACCATCATGAATTATATCGATATTACATCCCACATACATTCCAGAACCTCAAGGTGTTAAGCTAAACCTGATGGAACCAGATTATCAACCCTCACATGCTGGCACGTATGACATTGAGAAACGAACTCTACCATGTTCTTATTCCTCCAAGAAAACCAGTACTAACATCAGAGATCACAGTACATTTTTAAACACAAGGATATACAGCCTAAGTGGATGTATGTAACTCTCATATAACATCCTCTTATACCAATACTAGTAAAACCTTACGTCCTCTGAAAAATACAATGTGCTCCCTACCATGTGAATATCTATCAGGAACATGTCTTATGGATTTCTGAGCACGTAGAGTCTCACAGTCTATATCCACAATATGTACCTCCCTGACTCACTGTAAGAGTGTAGGGAATAAAACCTTCAACTAGAGGTTAGATTCTACATCTCTATCAACAAAGTATAACTATAACGAGGCTAACTACTCTTACCCCTCATTCAGAAACTACAAACTGTATCTCCTACTAAGTGCATCTTCCACGACGTTCCGCTTTAAATGTTTATAGATTATCTCAAATTCATATTACTAGAGAAACTCTATCCATCGCATCTACCTCATGTTCGTATCCTACTATGAGAATATATACATAAGACTCTTGTGATCATAGTTGATAATAATGATCTCACACCTTAGATATTGTCGCCACATCATCAATGTGAAGAATAACACTTCTAACTCATGATCATGGGTCACATATTTATGCTCATGTGGAATCAACATTCAAAAAACATAGGTAATAAATCATTGCCTATGCATCAGGGCACAACCATTTATGTTTTTTGATTCATTATATAACGATACGTACTCAACACCCTCCTCTGAAAATCTCAAGATTGATGAGCTCGTCAAACCATACCTCAACTACTGAAAATCCTAATGGAAATTTTCTATTCATATGAAAGGATTCCCATTTCAAGACAATGATTTCATATGTGTTCATATCCTTGAGAAATCATGTATGAATCTTCGATAATATTATGTTATCCTAAAGAATATTTGTACCACCGTCACGCTCATAGTGGGTTCCCATGATAACACTACATCCAGCGGGATCAAGTCCACTACCACTCCATCCACTGAGATACATTGTCCCATAAAGTTGACCACCTGAATCCAAAACTACAATTTCTAGAGATTACAATACTGTTGGTTTTATCAAAGTACATCTTGAACCATCTGTAGGTGTCTCATGTTCTCGTCCATGGATGACGAGTACACAAAGATATATTCAATGAAGACTGCAATGAACCGGTCTATGTAAGGTTGAAATTTATTGTTCATGAGACCCATTAACATTGTTGCGGTGTTTTTCAGTCCAAATGGCATCACCAAGTACTCATAATGACTATAGAGGCATCTAAAACTCATCTCCAATATATCCTCATTCCGTAATCGCAATTGTTGATAGCCCTATTGATGGTAAACCTACGAGAACCATCATAGGATTTAAACTAATATAAGAGGTTATTGATCCTCAGTAGTGTATAAATGTTATTCACTATCACCTAATTCCAGATTTAGTAGTCCCAAATAATCCTCAAGCCCCCATATGGATTTTTTCCAAAATGAAATATGGTGTATCCTAGGTTGAAACAATGGGTCTAACGAAGCCTTTCCTCTTCATGTCCTCAAACTATACCCTTATCTTGTGAATCTCTACGGGATCCATAAAATATTATGGTACTGATATTATTGTCATCTTGTAGTGTAAGTTGATGTATAAGTCTATCTCGCAGTGGGGAGGTAATCCTAGAACAACATTGGGGAAATTGTCCTCATTCAATGATACTACTACGGACAACTGTAAACTTATAACACCTACTAAACTAAGGGTTAGGATAGCTATCAAATGGGTAATCAGTTGTACCCTCCTATATAGGAGTTCATCCTAAGAATCCTAGTTTTCCATTTTGTCAACAACAGAAAACCCTATTCCATCATTGTAGACACACCACACCCTTCGTCAAAAATAGTAAATGTGTGTGTGGATTGTGGATAACCAATACATACCAAGAATGAAATCATATGGCCTAAACACATCAACCAATAGATTATAATTGAAAATATAAACTCCTAGTGGCAATTCACAATGTCATCATAGATGTGTGATCATTGAGTCTTCTCTTGTGTAAGGGTAGAGTCAATGGTTCCACAAAAATCTCTCAGTCTCGAACGAGAAGTGTGGAAATAAAGTAATAAGTGACAATATTTTCTATAAGTATGACATCTAAAGTAAAAAAGACACAGATCATTCCTTGAATCAATTATTGAGACCCAAGGGCATATACCTCGACCACATACAACTATATCTTCCACTGTCCTCCTGCTCCCTATGCTTGGAATGGACCTCATATGGGTGGTGGTGGTAATAACTCGAAACGTCTACCACCTCATACTGATCTCCCAACTACTCATCCCCATCCTCCACCCTTCAGATCTTAATACCCATTTCGATATTTATACCGCGGTTGTCCATCCTATATCTTCCTATTAGAATCATGATGGGTTAGATAATATTGAGCGAGATGTCCCCTACCATCAGAAGAATAGAACTGCCTCTCCCTATGCTTGTTGGACCAACCCTCTGAGCCATGAACTGCAAATTCACTAAACTAGGTCCTCCTCATAATACACCCCCCACATCCAAATCCCTATGACTGATGTCAGATCCCTCCTACTCAGGTCTTTACACCTTCTCATCTACTGTAGAATACTACTTGTCATACTTACTCTCCAAATAATCTTTAGAACACCGAATCCCACTCAAGCACCCACACACAGATAGAAATTCATAGAGGGTTAATTATTGATTTTATATATCTACGTAGAACTCTATTCAAGGTACAAGAATGAATATACTTATATCTATCCATATCTATCGAGTACCAGGTTATATTGGTGAACCTTGATGAATAATTAGCCACCTTCATGCAACACAGCAAGAGGTGAAGACCCTAAGGTATACACATAGCTTTCAATGTAACTCGCGAAATATCCTATATGAAGAGGGAAAAGAGATCTATTAATGAAAGAGTCGCCTCATCATTAATCTGGATAGACAAACTCCACCATCTCCCTATTGTAACATGTAGAAGGATCGCTTCTAGGATCACCATTAGGTCTGCTAATGTCTTGAATTTTTGGAAAACACCAGTCACCACCACAAGAATGTCCTTAGCCACGTAAGGGTTGGGATCACCTCATAACTTGAAGAGAATCTATCTCTGAAACTCGTTGAGGGTGCTCAACCTGTGCTCCTCGTCTTCTGGTACTACAGGTACCATATGCTGCTCCATAGGTAGAGAAATTAAAAGTGCACCACCAGGAAGTTACATCAGGGGATCAGGTCCCTATATCGAAACCATGTCACTAAGGTGGTCATCCTAGTGATAAATCTCCTCAATCCTTGTTGATATGAATCACAATGTAACTTGTAAGAAATCAATATTTACCACTGTCAATGAGTATATATAGATAGATAACTCTAGAAGGACATAGAAAACAACCAATTATTTTATGATGCATTCACCATTATTTTCCATACCAAAATTGTTCTCATGTACGGAGTTAAAAAGTATGTTATTGGAGTCTTACTATATGGATATGTCGGCCTCTCACACCAAAATTGGAGACTCTATCTTGAATGAAAAACTTAAAACACTTAAAACTTTTGTCCCAAGAAGATCTCATAGACTTCTGGTCCTAAAGTACAGCTGACCTACCTCTGATACCACTATTTTGTGTCCTATCTCAGTGGCTCCCATGTCGGGACTCCCAAAGCTCTCCTCCAATAGGGTATGGGCTGGTGACTAGCCGTGAGTAGGAATATAACTAACCTGGGAGGAATTTCCTATTTAGTTGTACGCATGTATACATCTCCAGTCCAAGAAATGGTGAAATGTAAAAACCATGAAGAAATGAAATACATGCATACCACTCTCCCTACAAAGAGTACGAATTGAATGTAATGTAGAGTAATTTAAAATTGTACCAAATAATATCCCTCATAATGTATGAGTCTATAAACTAAAAATTCCATCCTATAAAAAGTAGGTATTGTGACTATTTATCAAATCTGTAGTAACACCTTGCCCTGCATACACTCAAAATGATTTTTCCAGTCCTGGTCTTCCCTGGAATCCATCAAAAGGATGATCGTATGAACTAGACATGAAACATGTGGGAAAGTCCTGTACAAGGTTGATTATAACAATACTCAGGAAGAAACCTTGAGACCACAATGAAATATACAGAGGAAGATATAATCAGCTCTACATGGTATATGTCCAAAACACATTTAACAAGAATATCTAGATATATTCAAACCAAGACACAAAATTTATAGGTATGCCAGAAATACCGCATACCAATATTGGGGATTCAGTTCGAATATTTAATGTAGAAATAAAATGGGAGAACATACTTTTATGTGTGAGAGAACTGATGGTATCCTTCTGAGAGGTATTGTTCGTCAAATACAATCATGGGATAGATATACTGATAGATCTGAAGAGAGATACGATACCACATATGAGAATCATAGCCAGGGCCATGGGGTGATACTAGCATATCCATCTTGATTAACCTATTATGTAGGGGATCAGTTCTTGGAAAAGTTGTTCATGTCAATACAAGGGAATCTATGTAGGGCGTGAAGAATGATTAGAACATCTTTCTTTGGGCCTCTCAAATGGGTTTCCAAAAAATTTATTCATAAAGTCTTACTGAAGGTATCATACTCCTATGAGTGGGAAATGATATGGATCAACCTTTTGGGAAAGGATCAAGGGCACAAACCTTGAAGAAGATTTTCCCTGATACGGTGGAAAATAGATTCAAGACAATTATAAAGGGGTACATATTGTAGTAGGGTCACACACCAAGTCCCTTGACCCCGGGTTCTAACCACATAAAACGTCCAATGTCAATTAGAAAATTTCATGTTGATGATGCGTACACACCGTGTAAATGGGTCACACGTCGTGTCCGTCCATCTAGGGTCCACCTGGGTCCTCTAGATGTGTGCATGTACACGGTGTCAACCGGTGTCTTCCTACCAATGTACCAGTACATGGGATAACCCACATAACCAGCATGCGAGAATCCATGTGGTGGGGTACATGTCGTGTTGGAAACCCATGTACTCCACCATATGTGTGTGTATCTCTAATGATACATGCTAAGTCTCCAAGATGGGAATATAATCCATGTGGAGTTTAACAAACTCTTGATACTCTAGCTGTAATTGATTTGGGGACACATGTCGTGTAACTCCAAGTTACACGCCTTGTTGATCATGAATTTCTAGAACCATATTTATTCCTCTGAACACCTTGGTCGATCCTCTGATGTTCGATCCAATTCTTGGTTTACATCAAAACTAGAGATCCAATCATGTCTAACCATTGAAAATTGACTTGGTTGGTTTTGGCATTCAATCAGCTCCAAAAAATGATTCTGATCACCTGCATGAATATTGATCAAAGACTGATATCTCCCAAATCTATTTGATTATTATATTTTTCTCATCAGCGTACCTCCTCTAGGTCTTCCTGACCCCAGATCATTATTTTTGGATCGGTGTGCTATTAAATAGGGTCACAATAATAAATCATTCACATCCCACAAAGAATGAGGAATGTGTAGAATATATGCAGAAGAAGAAACACACAGAAAAAAACTGATCCAAGGAATGTACCTTGACTGTTTTTCTTTTCTATCTTGATCTGTTCCTATAAAAACGATCAAAAAATCAAAAAATATATCAACCCCATGAATCTCACAGTTTAAGACCACCCCGCTGGAATGAGCGGACAACAGATCAACTTGTTTTTTGGTTGGTCTATTTTTGTTGTTGAATCGAACAATAGGGAAAGAGAAATCAAAATAACAACATTCTACCTCTAGTTTTGAATTTTTATGAAGAGGGTTGATCGTTTCATCACCACCATTGGCATGATCTGTCAAAAACAATGTTTTTCGATCTCTTATCCATGCACCATCATTATTTTCTATTGACATAGTTCTACTTGGTTGACTCCAAAACCCCCAATAAATAATAGGTTTATAAGCCAAGCCCTAGATTCTTGGTTAATAGGATAATTTAAATTAATGTTGTTTTGTTTCTGTGCAACATTGAAATAAAATAAAATCTTATTTTATTTTATTTATAAAAATTACAAAACCAACTTTTCGCAGATGAAACACGACGATATATTTAGGTCATGACAACGGTATAATAATTTCTCAAAATTCAATGGTTCCCTCATATTTCTGATCTAGACACCCATTTATATGTTAATCAACTTTTTTAAGAAAACTCTAAGAATTTCATATTTAATATTTTCATTTTATTCAAACATTTATTCCGAGCGCAACGGTCCTTCAATATCACACACTGTCTCGAAATAATTCCATATAATATTTAAGAATAATATATAGAAAATCCAGGACATTATAGCACCTGGCCTATTCGTTGAGGTATTGGGGTAGTTACAGCTTGGGCCCCATCTGTTTGAATCGTGATAAAAGTTGTGGGTAGTTCCATTCTATCTCAATTATCATCATTTTAAAACAATTAGTGGTGGGATAATTCATTTTTGATAAATACCTATAATGTTTTAATTACACTAAATGGTTGTTTTAGTGATGTTTCATGGATAATAAAAAATGATTCAATAGTTTTAGGGTCTTTATTTTTATCTAAATATTACCTTATAAGAATCATTACCATTTATTTTATACGAGAGTAAAATATTTTATATTTTATATATATAAATATCATATTTATTCAGAAAATATAAACTAAAATTATTCTTGATGATTTCACTAACAGATTGAATGATTTTTCTATGGTGGTGGTTCTCATAACCTACACCTATAAGATGATGACACTTTTACAGATGTAGAATAAAGACAAAACTTGGTTTATCAATTCATTAACAAAATTTTTATATTTATATATAAATATATCTTAAATATTTACTTTATTTATATATTAGATAATATAATCTATGTAATTATGTAAAAAAATAAATATGTTGCATCATGGAGGAATTAAACCACACAATGCATAAATGGGAGTTTTGATTTTCTTAATACAAATATGAAAGGTGCTTAATTCTTGTATTTAAATTATATTTAAATACTAGTATATTAATTATACTAATTCTATAATTTTAATATAATTAAATGAAATATTAGTAATGTTAGTTTTTTATTCGTGGAAATGAGAATGTGGTGGTACGAAATTTATACCTCACTTTATCGGTTATATAATTTTCAAACTAGTTTAAGCCTTTGAGGGATGAAATTTTGAGATGAACACAGACTCCATCTGTAGGATATGAGTGTTGAATAATTGGATCTTTATTTTTTTATATAATGTAGTGGTTGTGTTGTAAGGGGGATTGAGGATAGGAGAACTCCTTTTATAACTGAAAGGGGATGACATTTTTTTAAATTAGAAAAACATTTCAATTATATGATGTCACTATCAAGGATGGTGGATCCTTAAATGAGAAATTATTGAGAAGGAAAATGATATGGTCATGTAAAGCATATGTCACTCAATTAAAATGGTTTTTTAACATGATAGTTTATTTATATCTTAGGTTATACATTGTCATAATTGTTTCCACTATGGTTACTAAATTTTAACTAGATTAGTTTTCCATTGTGTAAAGGAATAAAACATTATTGTCTATATAATTTCGATCTAATGATTAAAAAATTGAAATATTTTTTTTTCAATTTTTAATTTTTTGATTTTTTATTATTCAATATCTATACTGTATTAATTGTTTTTAAAAATAATAACCCACATTCAAATATGTCAAGTATTGTTATATAATTTTATTTTATTATAAATGTTCACGATTTTTTTAAAATTAACATTTTCTCTTCTATATTGGAATCATTAATTTCCAAACAATAATTATATATAAATATTGTTATAAAAGCCTTTTTATTAGTAAAAATTATATTTTTCAATATTAAACTAAAAATCAATATTTTTAGAAAAATAAAAAATCCATTCTCAAACAAATATTTCCATAAAAATTCAATAGAAGAAGTTAATTATTTCAATTTAATATCATAAAATTTATTTTTTTTTAATTTCAAATAATAATGTAGAGAAACACTATTTTTATTGGTAAGCAACTTTTAGTATTTTTAATACTCATTCTCATGTATAATAAAAATAATTCAGCTATTATTCCATTTTCCTAATAAAAATATATTATACGTTAAAATAGTTATATTTTAAAATATAATATTAATTTCTTAGACAAAAAATTGAGTTAATATTTAAAATGAATTTTATTTTATTTTATTCTTAATTATATATATAGTAATTCGGTAAAAAAATTTATATATTCCAGTTGTTTAAATACCATAAGCTGATTTTTTTTGTTTGGATTTGGTGTTTAATGTGGAGTAATATATCGAAAATGGAATTTATATTTAGAATAAAAAATAAAGTCAAATCAATTGAACATTAAGTGGTTTTTTGTCAACCGCATAATTTTCCAAATTTTATATCATTAAAAATGGATTTATTAATTCCATAATAACAACTCAATATTTCAGCCATTTTTTCTTCACTAAATAGAACTTGAATTATTTACTCATCTTTGATGGGGTACAATATTTCTTTCAAAGAGTAAATTCATCATAATTCATGAAATTTAAGCATGTATTCAAAATTGAAGATACATATCACACGCAACATATATCTTCATTAAAATGAGTGTATTTATTAAATGGTGAAATAAAACTTGAGATTAATATTGAAAAGTATCTTCATCACAAATACATTTTATAAACCCATAAGTCACATTATCTATTTATTGAAGGAATTTCAAAAGAATGGAAAATGTGTGAATCATTTTTTCCTAAAATATTACTTATCTAGTAATATGAGTATCCATTAATGGTTGATTTTCATATTAACTAATAGATATCATAACCTGCATCTTAATCCAAAAAAAATATATATCTATGTGGTGATGCTTGTATGTTCCATTATTTTTAATAAAATCCCCCATTATATTTATCCTCCATCAGGATCTGAATTCAAAATAGAATATCTCAGATGCTCTGTAATTTTATTCTTTTCATGTACATATACTATAATTTATTTTCCATCGATGAATACTCATTCAAAATATTTTTAGATTTATATCTCATCCATGGTGTTAATTTTGTTGATATTTGGTTCATGATGGGTGATAGAGGATAATTATAAATAGATTGACTCATTTAATAATGTCGTATCTTTATTTATATTCAAATGAACTTATTTGAACTCATAAGTCAATAAAAGTGAAAAGTTAATATATTCACCATGAAACATCATTTTTTGATTCCTATGTTTTTTATTATAAACCACATGGTCGATAAATACACTCATAACATATATATGAAACTAAAAACTCTAATAAAAAATATTGATTAGATTATTCTTAGAATAATCATTTTCCAATCACGTTTAAATAATCATAAGCACCCCACAGAAAAATGGAGTGACTCTCATTGATGTAGCTCATCACTAATTGATGATTCATGTCTTCATCAATTTCACAGATGATCTATGATAGATGTATCTTAGATCTATAATTTTTAAATGGATGTGTAGTCATTCAATAAAAATATGAAATTAATACTGATCACAACAAAATTATGTTTTTTATCTAGAAATTTAATTATCATAAATCTCTAAATAAAGTCATCAATGTTCACCTTTTTATGTCATTAATGTTTTGATAGTTACATTGGTTAGAGGAAGAGTAATATATATGAATGATGAGATGTAAACTTGTTAATTGATTGGAAAAATTTGGTTATATTCATATGTTTTTTATCTATTAACAAAACATGTTTTTATTTTATCCCAGGATGAACATGAGACAATTATTAATATCTATAATAATAACCAACCATTATTTACCTCACTAGTTTTGGGTAATTATGTAAACTCCATGCTTTTCATTCACACCACACACACTATGATAATGTAATTACCATGTACCACACACACACACAGAGATATATATATATTGAAATATATTTTTTGTTTTAAATTCCATTCTTTACATGATATAGTTGGACTAAATAAACCACAGTTAACTATTTAATTATGATTATTTAAATGTGGTTGTCAAAACATGGCTGTTAAATTACCGGTATGAATTAAAACATTAAAATTTTAATAAAATATTTATTAGGGTTTCATATAATTTGTTACACCCATAAATTTCTAAATAAGAACATTGTATTCGAAAGTGTGTATGACACGCAACCCCAAGAACATCAGGTAATTTAATATACAAAATAATTCATAATATAATTATTATTTTAAATACATTAAATCTATGATATTTCTTGAAATATATGAAACACTGAGTTTTCATGTTTTATATGAAACAATGTATGTATTCTATATCTTTCATTAAACCAAAGATCGTGTTTTATTAAAAAAAACATTAAAAATTATTATTATTTAATTTAATAAGATATAACCTATACAATAAATTATAATTTATGAATATGATTATGTAACATTTGAAAATATATGGTCTAAAAATTATAATATGAATTCATATGTTACCAGTAAATTTTAAATGAATGGAATAACTAATTAAATATAAAGGAAATGTTTTTTTATCAAAATATATTTTTCCAATTAAATTATTTTATCCTAATAAAATAAATAAATTAAATTTGTTGATTTATATTAAGGAAATATATATTTTTCTTTTCAATAAAATATTTTTTTATTCATCCAATAGATTTCATTGGAGTAATATAAAAACAAACACACTTTTCTGTATAAAACCCATATTTTTATAAATGCAGTTTTACAATCTTGTTACGGATAACCAATTTTAAATCCAATTTTGATAATTTATAAATTTTTATGTAAAAAATGTACCTAATTTATGAAATTTTAACATCATAATAATGATAGTGTGAACTATTGGTATTTCTTTAAAGGTTTTGTTTTTTGATGAAAGTTAAAAAATAGAAAATGTGAATGAAAAATGGCTTCATCATCTTATTTATTTTTATGGTTACAATATTTTATGGATTAATTTAAAAGTTTAAAAAAATAAATTTAAAGTAATTTAATTATATTTAATATAGTATAATATATTTCCACTTTGTAATTTAATACAAAAACAAAGCAATATTTTGAAAATATTTTCTTTAAACGCACATTATCGTCCCTCTAGTGGGATAAATTTCAAATTAATTTCTACCACTTATGTGGTTAGAATCTATAAAAATTGATTCCATGTTTAGAATCAGAATAATTAATAATTTCCAATAATGTATAAAACATTTTGTTAAAAATATTAGTGAATGCGATAAAAATTAATTTCATGGATTAAGAGTAAAACGTACTGAACAATGGATTAAACCTTATTCTTAAAAAACTAAATTACCTAAAAATTTTCCAGATAAAAATATATGGCCTTATTTTGACCCGATAATCCTTTCGCTCAAATTTTTAATATTATTTTATTTTCTTATTATAGTAATATCATGTGAGGAATTCCTATTTCCAAAATTTACAAGGATTGCCCTCCTCCTCCACTATAAAAGGATCTCATCCCTCCCACTTCATTAACACCCATGAAGACACAATATCTTCAAAAAAATTATTGATCCAAATATCTCATTGAAATCCATCTAATAATCATAGAATCCTCAACATGGTCTTAAATCCTTCAATGGAAGCCCTTTGGCACAAACCAAAATGCGTTACCTGAATAAGAGGTCACATCCTCCCTAAATTATATTAATTTATTTTAACTGTCCATACCGCCAACTCCTCTTATTAAAATATTATAAAATTTCCTTCTTATCTTTAATATACTAATATGAATTTATTATATGGGTTAAACCTAAAATTACAGACACTTCCATCTATTGTGTAACAGAATTATCGTTTATGAGTACGACGAACTCCCACCTCGCAAAATAATGTCTTCAGTTTTCCTTTACAGGAACTCATGGATGGTCATTATGTTTGGAAGTCTGTTTATATATGATATATGTAATATTTATAATGTATTTATGCTTATTTAATTATTATATAACACAAAACTTTTTGCTTTTTATTTTGTTGGATTACGATAACATCATTCGTCGATGTTCGGACTACCCCCTCTTCAAAGTGATGTGATTAATTCGCTCTATACATGAAATTTATAAATGTTATATAGGGTCTTGAGATTATTAAATTACATAATAATGAATTTTTTTAATAAATTGGGTCGTTTAAAAATTAGGATATTTTCAATTTTATAGATTTAGATAATTTTGACTTAATACATTCATAACATTTCACATTAATATATAGTAGATACCTTAAAATATATTTATTTCTTCCAAAATATAAAATGTTAATATATAACATGATTTTCCTAAAAAATTCTTCAATCATTTAACATGGTATTCTTCTTCATCCTAAAGATCCTTATTATCTATGAAAATAGTTTAAAAACTTCTTATGATCACAAAAATTATAGTAAGGGATATGAAAATAATGGAAGAACATATTATTCCATGAAATCTTGAAACATATGAAATCATTTTCAAAAGACATAATTGGAATACATATAAATATATATTATGTTAAACATGAAATTTCAAAAAGATCCCCACAAAACATAATAATATAAATAGAACCATAATGTAATTTTGGGGGAATTACATAGATAATCTTATAACCCTCTCAAATACCTTATAATTTCAAACCCTCGTGGCTACCATACAATTTGTGAGACCATCACAATTACACTTTGTGTTGCCATATGGCTGACATCCAACATACACACACCCAATGCATTGGAGGGATATATAGGTCCCAAAATTCATCATAAACAATTTCCAAGAACCATAACACAATATTACAACATGGATAATTCGTCAAAAACATTGGTTTTGAGTTATATATAATAAACTTTTAAAAGAGGATTAAAATTAAATTCCCCTTAATAATATCATATAATTGAAGAGAAAATCAATGGAGGGGGTGGAATATGTATATAAACTGTAAATGAAAATAATTCATCATAATATAAACAAATTTAATTGAATAAACAATTTTAATACCATGTAAAGTACGTATTAGAAGGGTAACCCAAATAATGGATATCGGGTTAAGAATTTCCTTATCTTGGGTTTGTCTTACTTCAAAATTGTTTAAAAATCTTGTATAATGGTTTATATAATGTTATTAAATTCTTATATTAAAATATTAGACTTTATAATATCTTATATTATCATTTAATTACATCATTTCACCTTTCAATTATTTTTATTTTGTTTCTTGAATTGTTTTTGGTGCTTTTTTTTACATTCTTTCTATGATCGGTTCATGATGGATATTCTTGATTATTGGAAGTGAAAACTGTAGAATTTGAATGGAATAGTATTTAAGAATTTCTATTTCCATAAATTATTCCATTAATCATTTTGAATTCTGACATTAAAATGATTCAAAAGTTAAAACATTATAGATATTTGTTATGTTCATTTTTGGCGATTCTTCAAACATAATGAACTCATTTTTTTCACAAATTAACATCATTTGTACGAAAATATTCCATAACATTATATAACATATAATCCATAAATTTTAATCTCATTAGAATATAAAAATGGTTTCATGACCAGTGTTGAAGGAATTAAAAGATGTTAAAATCAGATCATCCTTGATGACGGTAAATCGACACATCACCAACAGTGTCTTCATTTCATGAATAAGTGGGATACGAGAAGAAGTATAATAGTGTGTCTTCAATAAATATTATAAAATACATAATATATAATATATAGGATCATTCAATCATTTTGGATAAGGTTAAGTGAATAGATATGAAGAATAGAAATGAAAATGAAAAGAAAAGAATGAAAACAGAGGAGGATGTTTACCTCTTGATCTATTCCCCATGACATCATTCTTAAGGCCTTTATTTTTGGACTATTGGCGAGACAAAAAGCTCTAGGACGTGGGGAGGAGGCATGGGAGTAGAATATGGATTAATAGAAGTAAGGCTCGTGGCATGATTTGCGTGGGAGGAAGAGGGAAATAAGGGTGGTATTTATAGTGGAAGATAGAAGGTATTTTTCATTATTTTAATAATTATTATAATTATTTTGTTCAAGACTATGAATAGTCTTAGTTCATGTGACCCAAAATAGTAGTAATGGAATGTGAGTTTGAACCAAGAGGTCTTAAATCACTTAGGACATCATAAATATTGTATTTAACTAATAATTTGAATATATGGAATTTTACCGTATTTCACTATAAATCAAAAAGTCATGAATTTTAAAAAATTTCCAAATAATCACCATTAAATTTTTTGAAAGTGTAGAATTGAAAAATGAAATCCATTTTTTGAAAATAATTTTCTAAATATTATTAATTTAATCTTTAAATACCATAATATATTATTATAAAATTATCAATTTTAAAACATATAAATGTTTTTATATCACATTCAAAATTGAACCAAAATGTCACTATCTTAAATACTTCTGAAAATAAAATAATAATATAATTTACTATTAATTAGGGTTATATTACTATTCATATTAGTATTCATCAGGGTATGATACTATTTACCAAAAAACAAGTTGTTTCTTTTAGACTCGAAATAGCATACTGATCACCACTGTAGATGACTTTTCATGAAATTAAAAACATAGAAGTGGACAAATTATGATTAATGGATAGTTATAAATATCTACATAAAATAATTTTTCATTTATATCAGTTTATTTTTAGATAACATTTGGGTGTTACATTATCCCCACAATCTAGAAATTTCTTCCTCATAGTTTTATTTACTTATTAAACATGTGAGGGTACCTTTCCCTCATAGAATTTTCAGACTCACATGTTACTTCTTCTACCATGTGGTTTCACCAAAGAACCTCTACATGGTGGATTAAATTATTCTACAATAACTATTCCCATTTATCAAGTATCTAAATTGATTTCTCTTTGCATGAAATGTTCTCTTTCAACCGATCTTCTTCTGGGATCAAAACATGAGTTGAATCTAGTATATACTATCTCAACATTGAAACATGAAAAACATTGTGTACTTGAGACAAACTCATTGGTATAGTAACTTGATATGAAACTGGTCCAACATTCACTATGATTTCAAAGAGTCTGATGAACAGTTGAATTAGCTTCCCTTTCTTACCAACACACATTAAACTTTTCCAAGAAGAAATTTTATGAAAATCATGGCCACATACCTCAAAAAAGAAGCCTTTATTTTTATTATCTGCATAACATTTCATTCTACACAGAGCTGCCCTCATGTCCCATTGGATCATCTTCACTTTCTCAAACACTTTCTATACTAATTCTTGTCCCATCAATATCCTTTCCCCGACTTCATCCCAAATATATGGAGTTCTACACTGCTTCCCTTAAAATTCCTTAAAATGTGCCATATGTATACTGGAATGAAAACTATTATTATAATAAAAATCAACTAAAGAAATATGTTGATCCCAACATCCATGGTAGTACATTGGACAAGCTCGAAGCATATCCTCCAATGTCTAAATTGTTAATTTTGACTGACCATCTGATTGAGAATGAAAGGTTGTACTAATATTTATTTCTATTCCCAACAACATCTAGAGTCGCTTCTGAAAATTAGATGTAAACATGGGATCCTAATAAAGTACAATAGAAATTTTAACTCCCTGTAATCTAAAAATATCTCTTAGTTATAGTCTAGAAAGCTAATCCAATGACATTGTATCATAAATATAAAAAAAATGTGCATATTTTTTCAGAAGATCAACAATAACCCAAATCGTACTATTACCTCGCGATGTCTTAAGTAGTCACACCAAAATTTCCACGGATACATTATAATATTTTTACTCTGTCACTGGAAAATGCTGAAGCGTCACCTTTGGTAACTGACACTTTTCTTTAAAATGTTTAAATATCAAACATTTCATGGTAAAATTAGCAATATCCCTTTTCTTTCTATCCCATAGCTAATACTTCTGAAGTTATCTATACTTCATATTACTGCCAGTATGAATTGATAATGGGGAACTATGAGCATCACACAAATATTCATTCTTCAAGCTGGAATCACAGGGCACACATAACCTTTTACCACATGTTAAAACACAATCGTTATCACGGTTAAATTTTGGAAACATATCCATTTTTACCATTTCTACATTTTAATATTACATAAGGTATTCCTTATGAACTTTATTAATTCCATCTAATAATGATGACTGCACTGAAAGCTGAAACGAAATAGAGGTATTTACTACACCAACAACTTCTATGCCGAAATTCATCAATTCATTAATCCAGGGATCATGTTCCAAACGCAACATGGTTAATGATGCTTGATGTTTTTGAATCAAGGAATCTGCTACTTTGTTTTCATTCTCATATGGTAATTGATCTATCAATCATCATACTTTATCAGTTCACGCCATATTATCTCTGACATATTTAATTCATTCTATGTGAGTATATAATAAATACTTTTATGGTTAGTTTATATTTGAAATTTGGCTTCGTATAAGTGATACCTCCAAATCCTCAAATAAAAAAACCAAAGCTTCTAATTACAAATCATTTGTGGGATAATTCAACTCATGAGTTTTTAGTTGTCTTGAAGAATAATAAATTACTTGGTAATTCTGTATCAAAACACATCCAATTCCCTTCTATGATTCATAATTGTTGATGAAAAACTCACCATTTTTTGAAGGCATGCCAAAACTGGAGCATTCAGCAGTCTCTTCTTTAGTTTCTCAAAACAAAAAACAAATTATTCTATCAAAATAAATTTAAACCCTTTTAGTTTTAACATAGTTAGTTGTTAGGATAACCAAGAATTTTTCCTAACAAACTATCTATTATAAATTTCAATCCCATGAATACTATGATTCTCCACAACATTTCTGGGTCTTGGCCATTCATTAAATAACTTTTTTTGGAAGGATCAAGTGTTATTCCATCCTTATTTACAATGTTCCCAAGAAAAGAAAAATGTTGCAACCAAAAGTCACACATGATGAATTTCACATAATGTTTATGTTCTTTTATGGTTTGTAAAACATCCCTTATATGTTTTTCATGCATCTCTTTATTTTTATAAAATAACATAATGTCATTAACAAACACAACAAAAAATTTATCCCATAAGTCATGAAATATTCTATTCATAAGATTCATCAATACATCAGGTGTATTAGTGAACCCAAACAATATAACAACAAATTCATAATTCCCATATCATGTATGAAAAGCTATTTTCAAGATGTCATCATCCTTTACCTTCAGATGATGGTATCCAGATTTCAAGTCAATATTGAAAAACTACTGGGCTCCCTAGATCAAATAAAAAAAGTAATCGATATGAGGCAAATGATACATGTATTTAATTGTTATGTTATTCAAAGCCCTATAATCATTGAAATATGTCATAGAACCATATTTCATTTTAATGATCAAAATAGTAGTGCACCATGGTGAAGTTCTTGTTCAAATAGATTATTTATCATGAAAATTACACAACTGATTTTTCAATTCAAGATGTTCTATATATGCCATACGATATAAGATTTTTAAATTGGCTTAGCATCTGGAACTAATTTAATAGTTAATTCAACTTCTCGATCAGGTATGAAACCGAGTAACCCATCAAGAAATCCATCAGGGGATTAACATACCACAATAACATCATTAATATTAACACTGTACTTGTTTTAAACAATTTGGGAAATATAACATTCATTTCCATCTTTCAGTAGTTTCTCAGCTTCTTGATATGTTATCAATTGTATGGGTTAGTTCTTATATACAAACTGAAACACTTTTAAAATAATAACTTTTAAAGATCATCAATAAATATTATCATTATAATTAGAAAGCCAATCCATTCACATAATGACAAAAAACTCAGCAAAGGATGTAAAAGAAAGTTACGTAGGTATATTCTTTCCACATACCAAAATAGGAAGATTCTTATAATTACTCTTTGATAAAATATTTCCCCATGGTGTTTTAAAAAAAACTAGTCTCATTTATTGAGGTCATATTTCCAATTTACCAGAAAATTTCATAGAAATGAATGAATGTGTAGTCCTCGTATAGAACAAAATATTAGAAAAACTCGAGTAAACAAACTATGTACATGATAAAATATCATTGGATGGCCTGACATCTACTTACGTAGTCGTAAAAGATTCCATTATACCTTTCCGCTTATAGTTTATCTTCTTTTCATCATTTGGATATCACTTTGGGAAGGCATTTTAATAATGACCCATCTCACCACATTTAAAACACTTAATATTTTTCCTATCTAGATTAGTCTTAGGATCATTTTCATTATAATATAGGGCCATATGTCCAAACATACCACATCTAAAACACTTCCCAGTTTTGGTAAGATATTCCACAGGGTTCTTCTTGCCACACTTTTCCCAAACTAGAAACTAAATTTTCATATCATTATATTTAGTTAGTTGATTCTTACATATCTCCTTCCTTCTGGACCACTTTTTATCCTTGTTGAAAAAATTCACATTATCATCAGTAAACTCCATCTCTACTTTCTTACCAAATTGGAAAAGTTTCTCATCACTTTTGAATTCAAAAGAGGCCATCGCCATTTAATACCTTGGCATCAATCTTAAGTAAAGGCAGTATATTTTTCTATCAAGATCCAGAATAATATTTAGAGAATACCTCACCGATCGAGTGAAGTTATCTTCATACACAACCACTGAATCTTCTACCTTTTACATCAACTCATGTAATTTCTTCCCCATCCTATGTCTCGCCACCTTAAGAAAATATTTTTTAAGGAAAATACTTTTAAATTCATTCCATTAAAAAGCATCAATATCCTATCTATCGCTAATATTATTTACCATTGACCACCACTGATCTGCTTCACATTAAAAACGAGAAATGGAATGAATTTTCTTTTTTATTTGAACATCACATAACATCGAATATCTTTTCATGGTATTTAATCCATCATTCTTCCACTGATGGGTCAGAATATCCATTTAAAACAAGAGGGTGTTTTCTCAAAAAAATGTTCCACTATTTTCATGTTCCATTGTGGTACCTCTAGTTGTTCATTTTAGTGGATTACACCACCATTTATTGCCTAAATTAGCTAATACATTACTGTTAAAAACTATTCGGTTCCTATCCATACCATTACAAGCTGCAGATTCGGATGGATGTTGTTCTTTCAGTTCCTCTCGTCTTTAGCTTCCCTATTTCATCTATGGATAACCATTCTAAAAAAAATATCTTAGTTGAAGCAACAAGGTAATATTCAAATTATATAACATTTCAAATTAACCTTAAATAAAAATCATTTATGGTATTATATTAACATTTTCAATAACTACTAAAGTTACAGAAACCATCCCTTAATTCCAAAATATAAGGACCCAACATTATTACATTACCTAATCTTGAATTTAGTCAAGAAATAAATTCTTTTCACACTGAGGATCTTTTAATGATTACATATTTATAGAATTTTTACATGATACATTCATGACATTACACATTAATACAGTGTGGATATCATAAAAAAATATGCATTTCCTCAAAAATATAAAACATTCAATTATAACATTATTTTCATTGAAAATTAATCAATTATTTAACTTGGAATGCTTCTCTACAATAAACCTACTTATCAACTTTGAAAATAATTTAAAAAATTCATATGAACATCAAAATATTAGTACGGGATATGAAAATAAGCGAAGATCATATTAGTCCCTGAATACCTTTATCATGTGAAATCATTTTCAAAAGGCATACTTGACACCCATATATACTTTCTTTTTCAACCATTAGATTTCCACAATATTCCGAGAAAAAATAAGAACCGAAATAGAGGTATAAATTTATCTTGGGGAATTACATACATAATCTTCTAACCATCTCAGGTACCTTATAATTTGTAACCCTCATAGCTACCTTATAATTTGTGTAACCATCACAGTTACAATTGGAGTAACCATACAACCGAAATCCAACATACACATGCCCAACTAATTAGAGGTAGATATAGTTCCCACCATTCATCATAAGAAATTCCCAAGAAAAATAACACTATCATAAAACATGAATAATTCCATAAAAACATTTAATTTGAATTTTGTAAAACATAATTTTAAAAGAGGATTTTAAAAGTAAATCCCCATACATATATCATGTAATTGAAGAGAAACTTAATGGAGTGGATAGAATATATATATATACACTATAAATAAATATAATTCATCATAATATAAACAATTTTTCATCAAACAAACAATTTTTATACCACGTAAACAGTGATATAGAAGGTTATCCCAATGAATGAAAATTAAGTTAAGAATTCACTTTCCTCGGGTTCTTCTTACATAAAAATTGTTTAAAACATCCTTATTATGGTTAAAATACTGTTATTAATATATCACAGAAAAATATTGATCTTTATAATTTCTTATATGATCATTTCATTACATAATTTCACCATTTAATTGTTAGTATTTTGTTCCATGTATTGTTTTGTGTTTGTTATTTAAATTTTCCCTGAATGGTTCGTGATGGATATTCTTGTCCATTGGAAGAGAAAAATATAGATTTAGAATGGTATGGTAATTAAATATTTCCAATACCATAAATTATTCTAATTATAATTTTCTATCCTGACATGAGAATGATTCATATGTTAAAACATTATAGATATTTTTTATGCCATTTTGGGGATTCTTTGATCGAAATGAACTCATTTTGTTTCATAAATTAATAACATTTGTACAAAATGATTCCATAATATTATATAATATATAGTAAATAAATTATAATATGGTTCAACCATAAAAATGGTATGATGACTAGATTTAATCGAAGTAAACGAATTTGAAATCACATCGTCCACGATGTTGGTAAATCGACAATCACTGACGATGTCTTAATTTCTTGAATAAGAGGGAGAGGAGAAGAAGAATAATGGTTTGTCTTACATACACATGATGAAATATAGAATATGTAAGATACTAGATCATTATTTAATTTTTTATAAGCACAGGTAAGAAATAAAGAAGCGTAGAAAATAAAATGAAATGAAAATAATGAAAACAAAAGAGTGTGTTTACCTAATGACCTATTCTCCTTGGGATCATTCAAAAGTCCTTTGGTTTTGAACCTTTCGGAAGACCAATAGAACTAGGAAATGGGTAATAGCATTGGGTGGAGTATTGTGTAGAACATAGGAATTTCTTAAGGGTTGAGTGTTTTGGGATGAAGAGGGAAATGAGGGTGGTATTTGTAGTTGAGGAGGGGAGGCATTTTTCATGATTTTAATGTTTATTATAAAAATTTTTCTCAATACTATGAATATTCTTAGTTCATGTGAACTAAAATAGTAAAATAGGCATTTTATTTCTATCAATGTGGTTTTATATCACTTATGATGTAATAAATTTTGTATTTAACTGATAATTTGAATATACGGTATTTTTTCATATTTCACTATTCATAAAAAAATTCAAGAATTTTAGAAAAATATAAAAGAATCACCCCAAACATTTATCAACGTGCAAAATTAAAAAATGAACTCCATTTTTTGAAAATTATTTTGTAAATTTTATTAATTTATTTTGTAAATAAAATCATACATTATTAAAAATTTATTAATTTAAAAACATAAAATTCTTTTTATATCACATTAAAAAACTAACCAGAATCTCATTATCTTAAATCCCTATGAAAACTAAATAATAATACAATTTACTATTCATTAGGCTCATATTACTTTTCATATTTCAATTCACAAGGCTTTTTTACTATTCACCAAAAAAACAAATTGGTACTTTTACACTGAAAATTACTTTCTGATCACAATAACAGAGGACCGTTTTGTCAGATTAAAAACATAGAAATGAAAAAATTGTGATGAAAGTATATTTTTAAATATCTACATAAAATAAAGTTTCATGCCTTTCAATTTATTTTTAGAAAACTTTTGGGTCTTTCAGGTTGTTTCTAATAATCCTATGTAACCTATATATTATATAAATGATATTGGATTTATATTATACATATACATATTTATAATAATCATTTAAATTTTTAATACAAAAATGAATTGAACGTTTTGTTTAGTGGCACGTATGACCTACCATCTATATAAATGACACATTTAATTTCCAATCTATAAAATAGGAAAATTATTATTGATAGTGTGTATGACATGAAACACCATGCACCTAACGAAATATAATATAATGTGATGTTAATATAAAATTTTTATATTAAATAAATTGAATATATCATATATCATCAAATGTAAACAACATTGAGTTAGCTTTCATTACACTAAACAAATATGTTATTCAATAATAGGGGTATCACACAAGACTGTGTTTTACAAAACAACAATATATTATTAAAACATTATAATTTAATATAATAAGATATTCCCAAGTCATTAAGTAAGTAGTTATTATTATTATTAAATAACATATGAAAATATATTATTTAAAAAATCTAATATGATTCATAGGTTACCAATTAATTATAAATAAATATAGGAACCAATTAAATACAAAGAGATTTCTTATATTGAAAACTATTTTTATGAACACAAAATTGTTTTAACAAAATAAATTAAATTTATTAAAATTATTTAAAAAGAATGATTAAATAAACATATTATATATTCAATCAAATATTTTTTATATTCATCTAAAATATTTTGTTGGCATAAGATATGAAAAAACCAATTTTATAGATAAATACACATATATTTTTTAAAAAAATATACGGACTTTTTACAAATATACTTTTTTTAAATTAATTTTTTTGAAAAATGTAGATGTTTTATGTAAAAAATATTCATTTTTTAAATGTGAGATATAAATATTATTTTAGGGCTAACGTTAAGTATTTTTCAATGATGTTTCATTTTTTAAGAATAATTAAAAATACAGAATTTTAATTCAAATATATTTTCCATATAATCTATTAATGAGGATAAATTATATTTTTTATTTTTTTATTTTTAATTTTGAAAATTTTATGTCAATAAATCCAATTCATGTAATTATAATCTATCTTACACTGAAATTTAATATATAAACATAGGAAACTTTTGACCACTTTAGCTTTAAAAACATGGATTGTCGTCCCGTCTCTAAGATAAATATGAAAATAATTTCTACAAATTATTTTATTGGATATTGTAAAAATGAATTCCATGTTTGGAATCATCATAATTTATAATTTCTAATAATTACAAATTGTTTTTTGACCAAAAATATTAGTCAATGTGGTTAAAATTAATTACTACGATTAAGAGAAAAATAGCTTACTAATAGATGAAACCTTAATGTTTAGAGCCCAAATCACACATAAAAATTCCCAAAATCTATTATCTAGCCATATATTAACCAAATAATTAATTTTATCAAATAAATATTATTTCTATATCCTATTTTCTTATAAATAACTTGTGTTTTTCCTGTTTTAAAATTTTATACCAAAGCAAGTCTTCCTCCACTATAAAAATGCACTCACCATTTTAACTTGCTCACACCTCTCAAGAAAAATTGGATTGAAAACTATCTACCCAAATAGATCCTAAATGTACCTAAAATCAACCTAGAATCCTCATCATTGACATTAATCTATCCCTGGAATCCCTATGGTGCAAACCAAAATGAGTTACCCGAATAAGAGTTTACATACCTCCATGAGCTCATTTATTTTTATTTTCATTCACATCCAAAAATGGTTTTTATTTATTGATTTTATAATTAAATAATTTTAATAAATATAGTAATATTATTTTATTAAATTTTCATTACTAATCATACACAAAATTTCATATAATGTTCAAAAAACTTACCATTTATGTGTATGGGGAACTACCACATTGGATAAGATGTCATTCGTTTTTCCTTTACCAACACTAATTAATGGGAATTATTATTAAAAATCATTTATATATTATATTTATAATAAATATAATTCATATATTCTTATTTTATTCTTATATAAAAATCATTTATGGTTTCTATTTTGTGGGAATATGGTGACATTATTTATTGAAATGTGGACTACCGCCTCCACAAAGCGATGTGATTTGTTCACATTGTAATGTATAATGTATTGTTTAATTAAAACTATTTTACATATATGAAATACATATTATTCTATATTTATTAAATAAATTTACTTATATATCATTTACTTTCAATATTATAATATGAAAATGAAATTAATGTAGCATTCAAGAGTACATACGACCTATCATCTCCATGAACTCCGTATTTCATTTCCTATCTCCATCCATCATGGATTTTAATAAATACCTATATAATTTATATATATGATAATTATATTATTTAATAAATTATATAAATTATTAAATCATGATATATGTAACATGAACAACAAGTAACAAGTCAAAACTTACTCGAGAAACAAGTCTATTAACTCTTGAAATAGTTAAAATAATGAAAGATTGTTAACAAATAGAAAATTATATATTATTAGAATATAATGTATGAAAATATAAATAGTATTATTATTATGGAATAAATTAGAGTCATTTATAAAACCATTATAAATTATTTTAAAATAATTTCACATAAAATAAAACACAAGCTAATGGATTATCATCAAACTTTTTACATTTGTGAGATAAATGTCACACTCTACATTTATTTCTTTTGTGTGGTTTACTTAAATACCTATATGGATATATTATATCACAAATTATTTTATATTTATTGTATATAATTTTTAATTTGAGTGTATTACAACATGGGGATCATGACACAAATTTCATAAAATGGTATGAGACACTTTGGAATGCTTAAAATTTCTTTTACAGACGATTGATTTTAATGATCATAAAATGCAATTTTCATTCATTAAGGATTTTTTATATTTTTGAACCAAATTTAGTATATATATTGTAATGTTTAACAGATGGTAATATTATATCATGATTCATTCAGTCTTCATAGTATTTTGAGATTAAATTTGATTTAGTTATTCTATGGGGGATTGTGTTAAAAGTTACAAAGTGCAAAAGAATCTCATAACCTGATGTTGTTTCATTGGTTTATATTACATCATAATTTCCAATAATATTATATGACTATCAATGTAGTCAATATTTCACTATCAATTGTTTTATTTTCACTATATTATATGGATATAAATTTTTCATACACAATCTATTCATTGATTGATTCTCGCATCAAGTTATGTTCATTATAGGGTTCATTTCACAATATCATTTTTCTTAGGATTGTTTACAATTGATTATCCATCGGAATAAATTTCATGATCATTGTCTAATAATACCTTTAATTTTATTAGCATCTTTTTAATCATGACTTTTTTCAAGTATTTTTACCATTTTTT
Source organism: Viscum album (assembly GCA_963277665.1). Lineage (NCBI taxonomy): Eukaryota > Viridiplantae > Streptophyta > Magnoliopsida > Santalales > Viscaceae > Viscum > Viscum album. The sequence continues at coordinate 1,853,412,631 of OY728156.1, forward strand.
TCATTATTTAGTACTCAAAATGTTTTAGTAAATGTTTTTATGAAAAATTGAACTCGTTTAACTCTTTGGTCAGAGAACATGTTTTTTATAGCAAAAAATTAAAAAAATTCGTAACCATTACATAAATATTTATTGAATTTTTTTCCTTTTTCGTTAACCAATTTTTCAGGAATATTCTGTTCACTTTCTAGATAAGTCATTATTCTGAAATTTTTATCAAGAAAAAGAAATATTATATTTTACCTCATATGACAAGTCTATATTTATCACCATCATTTATTCACAGCATCCATTTCATTATTAAATGGTTAATTTTTTATAATAATTTTTAAAAAGTAATTTTTTATAATTTTTATTTTTAACATTTTTTTCAAAATAAAAATAATATTTTACTCAATAATATTTTAAATTAATTTTTTATAGTGTTTTCAATCATTCAATACATCAATAATTTATTTTACACCACTTTAGATATGTTATTGTCACGAGCCGTCCTCGGGACCCATTCCGAGACTACCCCAAGCCCACCTTCCATAGGCCAGGGGCGGGCGACTAGCACCAAGGGCATATATACCTAAGATGGGAAGGCATTTCCTTTAAATAAGTAACACAAACAAATAGAGTACACAACTAGATGAAAATACACTATGTAGAAACTGTATACAAAAGTAGTGCTGAAATGTAGAGGGTCTGTAAATACAAGCCCAACTGTAAAGTAATGGAAAAGACAATAGGTATAACTAATAGACAAATAGCTGGAAAGTGTCTAGCAGCTCCTGGATCGTCCACCATGGGTCCTACCTGAAGGGTAGGTACAAAAAGCCTCCTCAGTTCTCTACGTCCGTCCGTCTCCTCCGAGTACCGACTCGACGTGAGGTCCACCTCCGGGTACCGTTCAGTCCTCGTACTCTCCGTTTCGGTCAGCACTGTCCGTCGTTTACATCCAACATAATGAGGTGTGGGCATATCCCGTGCATGGATGAGTATAACGATACTCAGTAGGGACCCCAAGACCCCTAATGGTCTCCTAGAATCCACTACTGATAAACCACAGTAGTAAGATACAATCACGAAGTATCAACCATCATTACTTAGGTATATGCCCATACATATACCTATGTTTTCAATCTCAGTCCAGCTCCAACTCTGGAGCCCAAGAAAAAACATATTCCACAGAAGATGTAAGGTCAATCGCCACGATGAAATTGGTTGAAAGAGAAGACTCATATCACACAGGTATGCAACAATAGTAGAGAGATATATATGATCAGATGCAGCTACTGGATCATCTAAGCTGTCAGACCCACACTGGATACAAGACCAGCTAAGTTGTGAGGCTCATACAGGATACATGCTAGCTATCTCGTCTAAGCTGTTGGACCCACACATGATACAGGCCAGCTATCTCGTCTAAGCTGTCGGACCCACACATGATACCGGCCAGCTATTCTACTGTAATAGAGATGATCAAATGTAGTCACTGGTTCATCTAAGCTGTCGGACCCACCCAGGATATAGGAACAGCTACTCTGTCATAACTATCGAACCCACATAGGATTACGGTATAGTTGTCGTCGTCGTCGAACCCACGGAGGATTCCAGTATATTAGTCATCGTTGCAGACGCAGCCAGCTCTAGGGTTCTCGCACACAGCACACTCGATTCCGGGAGGGTCCGCTCCTCGAGCAAAGGTTTTGATACATCAACTATCACAAAGTCCTTAGTTGATGTATCCCGATGTTTCGTCTCATCAAAAGGAACCCAGCGCGACAGACGGCGCGTCAATCAGACACTCGATCTGAGAGTTATTGGATTTTTCGTTCCAGGGGCCCGGTTGGATTTATACTCGATCCAAACTCAGCCATTTTTCAAAGTCGTCCAAAAAATAATTAGAGTATCTCAAAATTATTGCCTCTTCGCAAAGGTCCTAGTGCCGTAGACATAGCGTCGATTAGATGCACGGTCTAGAAGTTATTCACGTTTAAGTGAAACGGGCCCGGCCCGCCAAGCCCAGTGGCCTGGCGGGTCCGCCCGACCTGGTTCGGTGGGTCCGACCCGGTTGGCGGTTTTCCCGGATCTGTTTTGAGGGTCCGACCTGTTGGGGGGTTGGCCCGGCCCGGTGTGGCGCGGCCCACCCACGGACCCGGCCCGTGGACCGGGCCAGTTCGGTTCACCCAGCAGCGCCAAGCGGTGCCGCCTCTCCCTGCCCGGCCCACCTAAGCCGGCCGGTTTTGTCCCATGTCAGCAGCCTGCACAGTGGGCTGCTGTCTCTCCCACATGGAACCAAGAAGTGTTGTGGGTCTTCATCCCGACAGGCAGGCGGCCAGTCGGTTCGCTGGCGAGCGGCTTGCGGTTGCGGGTCGTGGTTCCCCCGCCACGCGGTGCTTGGGGGCACCACAATTCCACAGCCCGGTCGGTAGGAGCTAGCCGGATATCTCAGCGCAATAGGCCTGTGGTTGTGGGCTACATCTGCTCTGCATGGCACCTGCGGGTGCCACGGTCCACCAGCATGACTGGTTCATCAGCCCGAGCGGCTCGCAGATGCAGGCCGCAGTTTTCTTCCATGAGGCCGGTGCGCGGCTGACACCTTCGGTCACCGCCACCTCCGATCTCGGTCACCTCTTTTGACTACCACAACCTGCATGGCCGCAAACTCCTTCATCCGGCGCGGTGTGATGACACCACTACCGGCTCCACCTCCATTATCAACGCACGCATTAATCAGTGGAGGGTCGTTGGGTCGTGTAAGTTCGGCCCACACCCTCTGCGTTAGGTGATAACAAAAGGCCAATGACAAACCCAGGAATACATCAAGAATGAGGGTATAATTTTATTCAAATAAAAGTTATACAAATACTCTATACCTTGATTCGAAATTCGTTCGTTGATGACGATGTAGATTTGTTAACGTCAGAATGCGTCCAAGGAGGAAGCATCATTGTTGGCGAAGTTCTTCACAGGCGGCTTCTTCTACATTGACATGGAGAAAGAGGAAGGAAGACAAGTATTCCTCATGGGCGTCTCCTCGCGTTCTTTCCCCAGTTGAAAAAGTGGATGAGATTTTATTCGTCGTGAGGATATTGTGCCTCGTGTTCTTCTTTGGAGAGGGTGATGTCCTCCAAAAGCTCTCCTCCTCTCTTTAGTTCTCCCAACCAGGTTTATGCCAACCAAATTAAAATAATTTAATGACTTATTTTAATGTTGGAAAAATAGATTCAATGATTTCAAACATTTAAATTAATTAAGTTATTAATTAATTGAGTTGACACATTAATGAGAGAAGGTGGAAGGTTTAAAACATAAAAAATGGAGAGGTGGCCTCAATAATTCAAAGGGGATTCCAAGAGTTACAGGTGGGGTTTAAAGGGAGTTGAGGGTTTTGGGTTTGTGTGGGCCCCACCCCTAACCTCCACATAGAGACTTTAACCATCTATCAATTAAAAATGTGTTCCACACACATTTTTATTTAATTTATAATTTTAATAGTAACTCTAATTTTTAACATTCATCTTGCATAAAACAAAAATGCGGTAAAGGTCCCCTTAAGTGAATACTGGAACATCGATTTAATCGGTGTCCTTGGATTTCAATTTCGAGCACCAATTCAAAAGATAGAAGAACCCGCATGTACGTTTACTGAACGTACCTAAACAAAACTTCAAAAAAATTATTAACAGCCTCCCTCGACCCACTGCGGTCGAGGTTAGGTTCTGCCTAGGTGAAATATTCCCCAAAGAACACAATGATACCCTCATATTTTCAATCCGAGTTACCATTTACATGTTATGAATTTTACAATAAAATAATTGTCGCGTAATTATTTTATTTGCGTCAAAAGACTAACTTTCTCTGGTGGCCCTCGTTGACCCATGTTAGTATCTTCTTAAAAAAAGGCTACCCTCACAAGTTTAGCAGTGGTCTCGGATTTTTAATTTGAGTTACCATTAATGAGGTATAAGCATTTGAAAAATAAGAAAACTTTATTTAATTATTTTATTTACAGTTATACCATTTTTGAGTTTTCTCACAGGTAGCATGTACAGACTAAACATAAGTCATCTCTAGGATAAATCTTCCATCCTGAGCGCAACAGTGGCCTTAGATTTCTGATCTGAGTGACCGTTTAGGAGTTATTCCACTTTTTCAAGAAAACTGTACACGCGCGTTTATTTAAGCTTACTAAAATATCGATGGATCATTCCAGGAACTCCAAGCCTCAGAATCGCGCGTCGTCAGAAACTGAGGACGCATAAAATTCCCCATAAGTTATGAAAAAAATTCTTGGAAATTTCCCAGAGTTTACATTACCACCACCTCAGGGATTTATGTCCCCGTAAGCTATAAATCGAACTAAGGGAACATATGGGGGTACTGAGAACGAATATGATCATCCTGCTCCCATTTTCTCCCATCGAGGTTCTCGTACTTCCAGTGAACGCACAAAAGAGGAATAGACAATCTACTCAGGACTCGCTCCTGTCGATCTTCAATATCCACTAGAACCACCCTGAAAGTCACCTCATCATCAATATCAAGCACAATGTGGTCGATGATGTGGGATGGGTCATGCACGTATCTCCTCAGCAGAGATACGCAGAAGACATCGTGCACCCAGTGCAAATGAGGTGGAAGGGCCATGAAATATGCCCCCTCACCTACCCTACTGAGGACCTCTAAAGATCTGATTAATCGTAGAGATAACTTTTCACCTCAGCCAAATCACCATAGATATCATCGAGGTGAGACCCGTAGAAAGACATGGTCACTATCCTCAAACTCCTGAGGTCTCTGTATCCTAGAAATCTGTGAAAGACCTGTCATGAAGTCCATGTATATCTAATCCTACTTCCACTTTGGGACCTCCAAAGGCTGAACCAATCCTTTTGGTACATGTTGTTCAGTCTTCACTTGCTGACAAGTGAGGCATTGTGAGAGAAACTATACAACTGCTTTATTAATTCACAGCCTCCCGTTCTATCGTTGGAGGTACTAATATATCTTATTCAATCCAAGATGTACCATGAAAGGAGATGTGTGGAACTCCCTCGACACTTCCTTCTGAAGTGCAACTGGTACCATGGTACGTCCTCTAAAGAGGATGACATGCTCCCCACCTTCAGAAAACCCATCAGGTGCATGACTTGAGGATATATGAGCACATTGTGTCTCACCGTAAATATCCCCATGTTGTGCCTCCCCGACTCGCTGAAAAGTGAAGGAGTAACTGTGAGAGATTGGAGAAAGGATGTTATCTCTATTCATAAAGGATATCTACATCATGGCTAGCTACTCTATTGCCTCTACTAGTAGTTGAATGACCGATCTCCTGCTGAGAGAATCTGCTACAACATTACCCTTCCTAGGAGTATGTAATATCTCTAATTTAAAGTCTTGGAGGAACTCGAGCCATCGTCGATGTCTCAGGTTCAGGTCCTTCTATGAGAAGATGTATCTTTGAATTTGGTGGTTAGAGTAGACTATAAATTATTCTCCCATAAGATAGTGTCACCACATCATTAAGGAAAATATCACTGATTCTAACTTCAGGTCATGGGTAGTGTTGTTCTGCTCATGCTGTCTCAACTGCCGAGAACCATACGTGATCACTGCTTGCTCCTGCATCAGGACACACCTGATTCTGGTCCCTGATGTGTTGCAGTAAACTATGTACCTAACGCCCTCCTCGGGTAGACTCAATATGGGCGCACCAATCTACCTCTGCCTCAGATCCTAAAAGCTCTGCTGGCATCTCTCTGACCATAGGAAGGGTTGCCCCTTCTTCAAGAATGCTGAAAGCGGTGCTGCAAATTTGGATAAGTCCAGAACAAAGGTAAGTCTTGCAAACTCATAAGTGATCGACTGGACCCTCTTATATATGATTCCAACCCATGATTCCTGGGTTTTCTTTTTCACTAACCAAGGAAAACACCAACCCAACATTGTTAATAAAACACAATATTTTTTAATAATACAGTCAATCTGTGTATGAACGGTGGTTGCCTAGTCCATACCCAAACTAACGTCGAAAGAACTCGACGCTACCACCAAGAAGATCCAACAGAAACAATTTCCTCAAGGGTCATATCACACAGTCTACGTAAGTGATATTTTCAAGTCTTCCCCCAAAGGCATCTCTAGACATGAGGGTCATGTCAATGGCTTAACCAAAAACTATAGGTCTGGGACAAGATTCATGGAAGGAAGGAATGATTCATATCTATGTCTGTTGATACACCAGCTAGTAGTAGACACATATCGTACCTGAAATCATTCCTAAATCCTTTGGGTCACACTCCTTGTCCACATACAGCTATTCTATTCCCATGTGATCCAGCTCCTTGAGCCTAGAAGGGACTACAAAGGCGGGTGGTTGTATCATATCGAAATGTTAACCACATCATGCTCCTCTCTTTACTCTACTTCCACATCTTCTGTCTAGTCGATTCATTTGTCCTTAACACTTTATCTTCTCACAACATTCTACACACTCAAGTATCTGAGGCTGGCACCCATTTCATACTTTCCAACTACTAACATTCACTAGTTTTATCCACTCATCCAATGATCATTCAACCATAATGCTTCTCTCTAGCCCCTAACATAAGTAGAAATGTATAGTGGAAAAAGTGATGGCTCGAATATCCTTAAACATACCTCGCACAGAGGTCCGAGCTCTAAATCATTGATCGTATCATATTCATCGGGTACCAGGAAATATCGATATGCCATGATAAATACTCAGCTACCGACATGTCATCCTGCCAAAGATGTAAAAGATCGAGTAAACTCCCAGCCACCTCCTCAAGCCAATCCTCAGCGGGCAGTTAGTCAGTCTCACCTCGGAACCTAAGGGGTATCTGATAGTGAAACACGTGTAAGGAACTAAGCCAACAAGTGTCCTCTACCGATTCCACCGGTAGTGTCTGCAAACAAATGGGCCGTGATATAGTTGGCTCACTGCCTGAAGGTACCATCTTAGAAAACAGTCCATGTACCGAAACCTTATCACAATGCGGACTATTCTCAGGGTTATTCACTGAAAAAGATTAGTTTCTAAGATCAACATCTGCTCTACTAGTGTCTCAACTAGGTGGAAAACTCTAGTAATTGCCTCCATCTAGTCCTCTACTGCATGGGAATCTGTCTCACCTTGAATCCTAAGAGGCCTCTCCCACTGGAACTCGTTCAATGCCCTTAGTCGGCGTGCCCCATCCTCCAATGGGGTTGGTGGCATCTGCTGCCCTGCGGGTGGTGGTGCTGCTGGTACACCACCCGAAGGTTCCAATATATTAAGAGGGCCCTGTACCGGACCCTCGTCGCTCGGTGGGCCATCATCGTGTACTCTCTCGGGAACCCTATCTTGTTGTCTTTGATGCGACATCCTAATAAGGAATAGGTGCGCCACAATCAATATTTTATACAAGGTGAGATGACTCAAAGCGACTATAAAGGAAACTCTTGAAACACACATGCAATCAGGGTTTTCATGAACTGAGTCAGAAATCAGAGGTCAGGGTCCTGGTGTATGGATATGTCGGCCGCCCCACCAACACTGGACTCCCTGGAGTGAAAACCACACTCAATACTCTTAACACTATTTCTTCAGAGTAATACAGATCAGAGTCCTAAGATCAGTGGTAGAAAAGACTCCTTTGATACTAATTTGTCACGACCCGTCCTCGGGACCCGTGTCGTGACTACCCTAAGACCGCCTTCCATAGGCCAGGGGATGGGGACTAGAACCAAATGCGCAAATCCCTATGAAAGGAAGGAATTTCCTTTATAGAAGTAACACATACAAATAGAGTACACAACTAGAAGCAAAAAAACATGGGAGAAACTATATACAAAAGTAGTGTTGAATAGTAGAGGGGCAGGAAATACAAGCTCAACTATAATGTACAAGGAAAAGACAATAGGTAAAACTAAAAGACATAGAGCTGGAAGGTGTCTAGCAGCTCATGGATCGTCCACCATGGGTCCTACCTGAATGGTAGGTACATATATTCTCCTCAATGCTCCTTGTCTATCCGTCTCATCTGGTTACCGACTCGTTGTGAGTTCCACCTCCGGGTACTGTCCAGTCCTTGTACTCTTCGCCTCGGTCAGCACTGTCCGTCGTCTGCTTCAAACACAACGAGGTGCGGTCATAGCCCGTGCCGGGGTGAGTATAACAATACTCATTAAGGACCCTGAGACCCCTGATGGTCTCCTAGAATAAACTAAGGATTAACCACAACAATAAGATACAATCACGAAGTATTAACCAACCTTAATTAGGTATATGCCCATACATATACCTAAGTTATCAATCTTAGTCTGACTCCAACTCTCATGCCCAAGCACAAACCAATTCCACAATGGAATTAAGGTCAATCACCACGATGATATTGGTTGAAAGACATGACTCAGCTCAAACTGTTATGCCACAATAGTAGATAGATATAGATTATCAGATGTAGCCAGTGGATCATTTAAGCTATCGGACCCACACAGGATACAGGACCAGCTAAGCTTTCGGACCCACATAGGATACAAGCCAGCTATCTCTTCTAAGATGTCTGACCCACACAAGATACATGCTAGCTATCTCGTATAAGCTATCGGACCCATATAGGATACATGACATCTATTCTAGAGTAATAGAGATGATCAGATGTAGTCACTAGTTCACCTAAGCTATCAGACCCACATAGGATATAGGACCCGTTACCCTGTCAGAACTGTCGAACCCACATAGGATTATGGTACAGTTGCTGTCGTCGTCGAACTCATGGAGGATTCTAGTACAGTAGTCATCATCGTAGAGGCAACCAGCTCTAGGGTTCCCGCACACTGCACGCTCGATTCCGGTAGTGTCCTCTCCTTGAGAAAATTGTTCATTACATCAAATATCAGGAAGTCTTGAGTTTATGTATCCCAAAGTTCCGTCTCGTCAAAAGGAACCCAGCGCGACAGACGACATGTCATTCGGATGCCTGGTCTGAGAGTTATTGGATTTCCGTTCTAGGGGCCCGGTTGGATTTACGCTCGATCCAAAACTGGTCTTTATCCAATGTCATCCAAAACATAGGTAGATTATCACAAAAGGATCACCTCATCGGAAGGGTCCTAGTGCCACAGACGGCACGTCGATCAGACGTGCGGTCTAGAAGTTATTCACGTTTAACAAAAACGGTCCCGACCCGCCAAGCCCAGTGGTCTGGCGGAATGACCCGATTAGGAGGGTCCATCCCGGATGGGTGTTTGGCCCTGCCCGGTGGGGCACAACCCTCCCACATACTCGGCCCACGGAGCGGGCCGGTACGGTTTTCCCAGTGGCGCCCAGTGGCGCCGCCTCTCCCTGCCCGGTCGACTTAAGCCGGCCGGTTTTGTCCGGCGCGAGCGGACTGCACAACATGTTGTTGGGTCTCCCATGCGGTGCCTTGCAGCACTGTGGGTCTTTATCCTGGCCGACAGGTGGTCGGCCATTTCTCCAACGAGGGGACTGTGGATGCGGGCCACGGATCCACCACCGCGCGGCGCTTGCGGGCGTAGCGATTACTCTATCCGGCCAGTTGTATGCGGCCTGTTCACTCAGCCCAAGTGGCCCATGGTTGTGGGATCCATATCCTCAGCGCAGAACCAGCGGGTGCTACGGTCCACCAGCCTGGCCGATAGTAGTCTTCCAGTTCTTCAGCCCGTGCGGCCCCCAGATGCGGGCCGCTGTTTTCCTCTACACTACCAGCACGTGGCCGCCACCTCCAGTCGTCGCCACCTCTAGTCACCGTTGCCATTTCCGACTTCCATAGCCTGCATGGACATGGCCTCCTTCATCCGGTGTGGTGTAATGGCACTGTGCCCTACCGTATCAACCTCTATTTTCAACACAAGTAAGAATCAATGGAGGGTCGTCGGGCCATGTTCGTTTTGCCCGCGCCCTCCGAGTTAGTCGATAAAAAATTCCAAAGAAGAACCAAGGCATACATCAAGAATGACGGTATAATTTTATTCACCAAAAAATTATACAAAACCCCCTACCTTGATTCTAAATCCCTTCGTTGATGACTGCATTGATTCGTTGATGTCAGAATGTGTCCGAGAAGGAAGCGTCGTTGTTGGCGACGTTCTTCGCAGGCGGAGTCTTCTCCCTTGACGCAGAGGAAGTGGAAGGAAGACGAGCGTTCCCCATGGGCGTCGACTAACGTTATATCCTCCGTTGAAAAAGTGTTGAAGATGTTCTTCATCGAGAGGATATTGTTCATCGTGTTCTTCGTTGGAGAGAGAGATATCATCCAAAAGCTCTCCTCCTCCCCTTAGTTCTCCCAACCAAGTTTATGCCAACCAAATTAAACGAATTTAATGTCTTCTATTAATGTTAGCAAAATAGATTCAAAGATTACTAACACTCAAATTAATTATGTTATTAATTAATTGAGTTTTCACCTTAATGAGAGAAATTGGAAGGCTTATAATTTAAAAAGGGGAGAGGTGGCCACATTAATTCAAAGGGGAGTCCAAGAGTTATAGGGGGGTTTAAATGGAGTTGAGGGGTTTGGGTTTGTGCAGGACCCACACATAGTTATATCCTCCCAGGGGAGGTTAGGGTGTGGTGGCCCCCCCTAACCTCCACCTAGAGACTTTAACCATCTGTCATACAAAAATGTGTTGCACACACATTTTTATTTATTTATAATTTTAATATTAAATCCAATTTATAACTTTGGTCCTGTATAAATAAAATGAGGTAAAGGTCACATTAATATAATTCCAACACTGTGATTTCATTAGTGTCCTTGGATTTCAATTCTGAGAACCGGTTCAAATGATAGAAAACCCCGCATGTACGTTTACTCAACGTACCCGAACAAAAATTCAGACAATTTAATAACAGCTTACCTCGACCCACTGCGGGAGAGGATAGGCATTGACTAGGTGAAATATGCTCCAGAGAACCGAAAAATACCCTCAGATTTCCAATCCGAGTTACCTTTTTAATGATATGAATTTTACAATAAAATAATTGGCACATAATTATTTTATTTGCGGAAAAAACTAACTTTATCTGGTGTCCCTCATTGACCCAAGTTAGAATATGCTTAAAGAAAGGCTACCCACACGAGTTCAGTGGTGGTCTCATATTTTTAAACTGAGTTACCATTTTTGAGTTATATGAATTTGAAAAATTAAATATCTTTATTTAATTATTTTATTTACTGTTATGCATTTTTTGGGTTTTCTCAAAGGATACCCATGCCGACTAAACTTAAGTCATGCCTATAGTAAAACCTACATCCTGAGTGCAACGGTGGCCTCAGAATTCTAACATGAGTAACAATTTAAGAGTTATTTAACTTTTTCAGGAAAAATGAACACACACATTTAATTAAGCTTAAAAAAACTTTGACGGATCATTCCGGGCACTCCGGGCCACGAAATCTTGCGCCGTCAAAAAATGAGGACTCGTAAAATTCCCAAGAATTTAAGAAAAAAAATTCGTGAAATTTATAGGAAGTTACATTTCCCCCACCTATAGGATTTATGTCCCCGTAAGCTACAACTCAATCTCCACTGGAACCTCCATGAAAGTCACACCGTCATGGAAATCCAGCTTCACGTGGTCGATGATGTGGGATGGGTCATGCATGTATCTCCTAAGATGAGATATGTGAATACGTCGTGCACACGGTACAACTGAAGTGGAAGGGCCAAGTGGTTGGCCACCTCGCCTACCCTGTTGAGAACCTCAAAAGTTCCGATGAATTGCATATATAACTTGCGGCGTCAGCCCAATCTTCACAGACCTCATCAAGGTGAGACCCTTTGAAAGACATGGTCTCTATTCTCTAACTACATAGGTCTCTATCTCATGGATGTATGTGGAAGACCCGTCATGAAGTCTGTGGATATATGATGCTACTATAACTCTGAGACCTCCAAAGGTTGAACCAAGCCTGCTGGTACCTGTTGTTCCACCTTCACGTGATGACAAGTGATGAATTGTGAGAGAAAATCTACCACTTCTTCTTTATTCTCGACCTCATGTGCTGTCGTCAGAGGTCCTGATCCATTTTATTCACTCCAGGATGAACCTCTAATAGAGATGTGTGGAACTCCCAAGACACTTCTTCCTGAAGTGCAGCTGGTACCATGGTACGTTCTTGGAAGAGGATGACGTGCTCCCCACCTTCAAAAAACTCATCTGGTGCCTGCCCTGAAGATATTTGAGCACGTCGTGTCTCACAGTCAATATTCCCATGCTATGCCTCCATGACTCGCTGAAGAAGTGGAGGAGTGACTGTGAGAGACTACAGAAAGGCTGCTCCATCTCTATCCCCAAAGGATATCTGCAATGCGGCCAGATGTTCCATCACCTCTCCTAGAAGTTAAATGCCTGATCTCTTGATGAGAGCATCTGATATTACTTTCCACATCCCATTACTATACGCTATCTCAAAGTCATAGTCCTAGTGGAACTCGAGACATCGTCGTTGTCTCGGGTTCATGTCCTTCAATGAGAAGATGTACCTGAGACTCTCATGGTCAGAGTAGACTATATAGAATTATCCCATTAGATAGTGCCACCACATCTTCAAGGATAAGACCACTAATGATAACTCTAGGTCATGGGTATCATTGTTTTTCTTGTGTTGTCTCAACTGCTGAGATCCATACACGGTCACTGCTCGCTCCTGTATCAGGACACACACAAGTCTGGTCCCTGATGCGTCGCAGTAAACTATGTACCCAACTCCCTCCTCTGGTAGCCTAAAGATGGGTGCACCAGTCTACCTCTTCCTTAGCTTCTGAAAGCTCTCCTGGAATCTCTCTGACTACACAAAGTGTTGCCCCATCTTCTACAACGTTGAAAGCAGTGCTGCAACTCTAGAGAAGTCTGGCACAAAGGTATGTCTGGCCAACTCATGAGTGATAAAATGCACCGTCTTATGTATGATTCCATCCTGTGCTGCCTAGGTTTTACTTTACTCTAACCAAGGAAAACTCCATCCCATCATTTTAGTTAAACCATATCCTATTTTCCTAATACAATCAATCTGTGTATGAATTGTGGTTTCCTAGTCCATACCCAAACTAACGTCATAAGGCCTCGATTCTGCCACCATGAGGTTCCAACCGAAACTCTCGCCTCAAGGGTTAGATCACACGTTGGCATAAGTGTGATTATCATGTCTCTTCCAAAAGGTTTATCCATACATGAGGGTCAATTAAACGGCTTAACTAGAAACTCTAGGTCTGGGAAAAGATTCGTGGATGGAAGGAATGATTCGTATCTATGTCTGTTGATATAGCAGCTATTAGTAGACATATACATTACATAAAATCATTCCTTGAGCCTCTAGGTCTCACTCCTTGACTGCATGTAGCTATTCTATTACCATGCGCTCCAACTCCCTAAGCCTATCAGGGACTACAATGGTAGGTGGTTGTTTCATGTATAAATGTTTACCACTTCATGCTGCTCTCCTAGATCTGATTCCACATCTGTTGTCTTGCAGATTCATCTATCCTTAATTTTTTTTTTCTAGAAACATTCTACACGATCAACTATCTTAAACTGGCGCCAGTTTCATGCTTTCCAACTGATATCATTCACTAGCTATATCTCCTCTGCTATTGATCTTTCAACCACAGAGGTTCTCTCTATCCCCCTAACATAAGTAGGAATTCATAGTGGAAAAAGTTCTAGCTCAGATACCCTTAAACATACCTCACTCAAGGGTCTAATCTATAAATCACCGATTGTATCATATTCATCAAGTACCAAGAAATATCGGTATGCCACGATGAATAATCTTCTACTGACACTTCATCCTGCCGAAGAGGTAAAAGCTATAGTAAACACTCAGCCACCTCCTCAAACCAATACTGAGCCGCTAGTGAGTCGGGATCGCCACGAATCTTGAGGGGTATCAGATGCTGAAACTAATTTAAGGCACTAAGCCTACAAGTGTCCTCTACTGGTTCCACCGGTAGTGTTTGCTAACCAAAAGGCAGTGATGTAGCTGGCACCATGCCTAAAGGTATCATCTCAGAAAATGGTACAAGTACCGAAACTTTATCACTATGCAGACTATCCACATGGTCAGTCATTGAAAAAGATTAGTATCTATGATCAACATCTTCTCTACTAGTGTCTCAACAAGGCAGAAAACTCTATTAATCGCCTCCATACATTCTTCTGCTACCAGGGAATCTATCTTGTATCAAAACCTAAAAGGCCTCTGCTGCTAGAACTCGTGCAATTCGCTCAGTCGGCGTGAACCATCCTCCAATGTGGTTGGGGGCATCTGCTGCCCAAAGGGTGGTGGTGCTACTGGTACACCTCTTGAAGGTTCCAATATAGTAAGAGGGTCCTGCACCGAAGCCTCGTTGCTCGGTGGGATGTCATTCTATACTCTCTCAGGAACCCTTGGTGGTTTTCTTTGCAAAGAAATCCTGATAAGGAACAGGGGCACCACAGTCAATAAGTTATACATGGTGATCTGACTCAAAGATACCACAATGGAAACTCTTGAAACACACACGCAATCAGTGTTTCATGCACTGAGTCGGAAATCAGATGTCCGGATCCTGGTGTATGCATATGTTTGCTGCTGCACCAACACTGGACTCCCTGGACTGAAAAAAAAACACTAAATACTCTTAACACTATTACTTCACAGTAAGACAGATCAGAGTCCTAAGTTCAGTGGTAGAACCAACTCCATTGATACAAATTTGTCATGACCCATTCTCGGGACCCGTGTCATGACTACCCCAAGCCAGCCATCCATAGGCCAGGGGATGGCGACTAGCACCAGAGGCGTAAATCCCTACGCGGGAAGGCATTTCCTATATATAAGTAACTCATAAAAACAGAGTACACAACTGGAAGAAAAAACAATAGGTATAAATTGTATACAAAAGTAGTGCTGAAAAGTAGAGGGGCGGGAAATACAAGCCCACCCGTAAAGTACAAGGAAAAGTCAACAGGTACAACTAAAAGGAAAATAGTTGGAAGGTGTCTAGTAGCTCTTGGATCGTCCACCACGGGTCCTACATAAAAAATAGTTACAGATAGCCTCCTCAGTGCTCCACGTCTGTTCGTGTCCTCCGGGTACCAAATCGTCATGAGGTCCACCTCTGGGTACTGTCTAGTCCTCGTACTCTCTGCCTCGGTCAGCAATGTCCGTCGTCTGCATCCATAACAATGAGGAGCAGGCATAGCCCATACAGGGGTGACTATAACGATACTCAATGGGGACCTCGAGACCCCCAATGGTCTCATAGAATCCCCAAAGGATAAAACATAGTAGTAAGACACAATCACAAAATATAAACAAACCTTACTTAGGTATATTCCCATACATATACTTAAGTTATCAATCTCAGTCCGGCTCCAACTCTTGAGCCCATGTACAAACCAGTTCTACAAAGGAAGTAAGGTCAATCCCCACGGTGATATTGGTTGAAGGACATGACTCATCTCACACAGGTATACCACAATAATATAGAGATATTGACGATCATATGTAGCCACTAGATCGTATAAGCTGTCGGACTCACAAAGGGTATAGGACCAACTAAGTTGTCGGACCCACACAGGATACATGCCAGCTATCTCGTCCAAGCTATAGGACCCACACAAGATATAGGCCAGCTATCTAGTCTAAGCTGTCTGACCCACACAATATACATGCCAGCTATTATAGAGTAATAGAGATGATCGGATGTAGTCACTGGTTAATCTATTCAACTGGACCCACACAGGATGCAGGACCAGCTACTCTGTCAGAACTATCGAACCCACACAGGATACCAGTACAGTTTTCGTCCTCATCAAACCCACGGAGGATTCCAGTACAGTAGTCGTCGTTGTTGGAACCATGATCATCTATTCATGATTTAGAGTATGGTTTGTGTTTTTTGTCAATCCTAAGTTGTCGGACCCAAATGTTTTTCAAGATCAAAACATGGGAAAATGGAAAAGGGATAAGGGTCGCGCATGTTTTGGGCTGGTCGCGCACGTGGCCTACGCGCCGTGAAGAGATTTGTGTGCCGATGCCTATGAGGATTGGAAACTTGTGCATCTATTGTTTTTCAAGATTATAACATCAAAATATGGAAAAGGAAATAATGTCGCACAAGTATTTGTGTGGTCACGAAAGTGAGTAGCGCGATAGAGGCTTGGGAGGATGAGCTGCACGTCGAAACCTGCGTGTGCTGAGGGAAGACTTGCACACCACCATGTAGAGGGTCCAGTTTGCCTATAAATAGAGGACCATGCCTCCTCATTTGTAACGATGTTCGAGACTTAGAGATTTTTCGAGCTCTCGTTGCGCAAGTGGTTGGGTCGCGCAAGTGGTTGTTAGGTCGTGTAAGTAGAGGCTGTGTGTCTGCTGTTGGCTGCGTGTCCAATGTGGGTTGGGATTTTGAGGCGCTGAGTCTTGCAAGTGTGGAGTTCAAATAGGCAGTGTCGCACAAGTTATTTGGAGTCACCCACATGCCTAGCTTTTACCACACAAGTAACTTGCGTGCCATTCCTAAAACATGCACGCCAGAGCTTGGAGAAGCGCGCCAGTGTTGTTAATGTACATCTGTGATTTTGAAGCTACATGAAAGTTGGAGGATAATTCGATACCCTCATCGCAAAGTGAGATTTGTCTTCAGGTGAGAGTTGGACTTCAATAGAGCATCTACATACAACAGAGGATGCATTCTTATGAAATGATTAAGAGACCTTCACGTCTATAAATTGAGTGTGGCTTCACCAAGGGCAGTGAGCTAGGGGGAGTCAACGAGAGTGACCCAAGGGAAGCAGTGAGCTATCCCTAAACCTTTGTAAAGGTAGTGAGCCTGGGACAGAGTGATTGTGCCCGAACCATTGTAATCCACAGCTAGTGAAGATTAGTGGAATTTGGTATGAACGACAACTTGTCGGCGTATGCTCCTTGGACATAGCCCTTAGTGGTGAACCAAGTAAAATGTGATGTGTCTTCTCTATACTTGTGAATGTTTTCATTCTGATCATATTCATAATATAGGTTCAACAACTTCCTTCCAACGTGGGAAAAAGATCCATCACATTAAAAAAAAAGTTATCACCCAGATTCACCCCTCCCCTCTCAGGGTGTCCCGGGGTCCTTAAATCGTCAAAGACGTAACCAGATCTAGTGTTCTCGCACACATCACGCTCGATTCTGGGAGGGTCCGCTCCATGATCAAAGGGGTCGTTACATCAACTATCACAATGTTCTGATTTCATGTATCCCACAGTCCCGTTTAATCAAAAGGAACCCAACACCATAGACAGCGTGTCAATCAAACGCCTGGTCTGAGAGTTATTGTCTTTTCCATTCCATGGGCCCGGTTGGATTTATACTTGATTCAAACCAATACATTTTACAATGTCATCTAAAACACAATTAGAGTATCGCAAAAGGATCACCTCGTCGTAAGGGTCTTAGTTCCGCAGGCAGCGCATCGAACAAACATGCGGTCTTGATGTTATTCATGTTTAATCTAAACAGGCCCGGCCCGTCAAGCCCAGTCGGCTGGTAGGTCGGCCCGACCTGGTTCGGCGGGTCTTACCCATGCTGGGGGTCGGCCTGGCCTTGATCGGTGGGTCCGAGCTAGCTGGGGGGTTGTCCTGGCCCGGTAGGGTGCGACCCACCCATGGACCCGACCCACGAAGACGGCCGGTCCGGTTCGCCCGGTGGTACCGCCTCTCCATGCCCGGACGAAGCCGAAGCCGGCCGGTTTTGTCCAGTGTGTGGGTCTTCAACCTGGCCAGCAGGTGACCAACCGCTTCACCGGAGATTCTCCCATGGTTGCTGGCCGTGGTTCCCCCGCCGCGCGATGCCTACGTGCACCACGATTCCTCTTCTCGTCCAGCCGTAGCGAGCTAGTTTGATGAGCCCAAGAGGCCCGTGGTTGCGGGCCGCATCTACTCCACGCGGCACCTGCGGGGACCATGTTCCACCAGCCCGGCCGGCAGTAGCCGACCGTGTCTTCAGCCCGAGTGGCCTGTGGATTCAGGCTACGATTTTCCTCCACACGACGGCACGCGGCCACCATCTCTGGTCGCCGGCTCCTACGGTCGTTGTTGCCACTTCTGACCAATGTAGCCTGCATGGCTACAGCCTCCTTCATCTAGCATGGTGAGATGACACCGTGCCCTACCGGCTCCACCTCCATTGTCAACGCAAAAAGGAATCAACGAAGGTTCGTCAGTCCGTGTTCATTCGGCCCGCGCCCTCCGCATTAGGCGATAACAAAAGGCCAATGACGAACCATGTAATATGTCATGAAAGAGGGTATAATATTATTCAAATAAAAATTATACAAAACCCCCTACCTTGATTCGAAATCTGTTCGTTGATGACAGCGTCGATTCGTTGACGTTGGAATGCCTTCGAGGAGGTAGCATCGTTTTTGGCGATGTTGATCATGGGCAGAGTCTTCTCCCTTGACGTGGAGGAAGAGGAAGGAAGACGAGCATTCTTGATGGGCATCGCCTCACATTCTTTCCCCGGTTTAAGAAGTGGAGGAGATGTTCTTCGTTGAGAGGAAATTGTTCCTCGTGTTCTTCGTTGGATAGAGTGATGTCCTCCAAAAGCTCTCCTCCTCTCATTAGTTCTCCCAACCAGGTTTATGCCAACCAAATTAAAATAATGTAATTTATTCTTTTAATGTTGGAAAAATAGATTCAATGATTTCAAACACACAAATTAATTAAGTTATTAATTAATTGAGTTAGCACATTAATGAGAGAAGGTGGAAGGATTAAAATTTAAAAAGGGGAGAGGTGGCCTCATTAATTCAAAGAGAAGTCAAAGAGTTACAAGGGGGTATTAAATGGAGTTGAGGGGTTTGGGTTCATGTGAGCCCCACCCATAGTTATATCCTCCCATTGGAGAATAGGGTGTTGTGGGCCCCACCCGTAACCTCCACCTAGAGACATTAACTATCTATCAAATAAAAATCTGTTACCCACACATTTTTATTTTTTTTCGAATTTTAATAGTAACCCCAATTTATAACTTTCATTCTGTATAAAACACAACTACGGTTGAGGTCCCCTTAAGAGAATACCATCACTGAGAGTTCATTTGTGTCCTTGGATTTCAATTCTGAGCACTGGTTCAAAATATAGAAAAACCGGACATATGTTTACTGAACGTACCCAAACAAAACATCAGAAAAATTATTAACAGCCTCCCTAGACCCACTGCGGTCAAGGTTAGGCTCTACCCAGTTGAAAAACGTCCCAAAAAACCCAATGTTACCCTCATATTTCCAATAAATGTTTCCTTTTAAAAGTTATTAATTTTACAATAAAATAACTATCACTTAATTATTTTATTTGCGGCCAAAAACTATATTTCTCTGGTGGCCCTTGCCTACCAAAATTAGTATCTACATAAAGAATGTCTACCCACACGAGTTCAGTGGTGGTCAAGGATTTTTAATCCAAGTTACCGTTTTTCAGTTATAAGGATTTGAAAAATAATCTAAATTTATTTAATTATTTTATTCATGGTTATGGCATTTTTGGGTTTTCTCACAGGAGGCTCGCGCGGACTAAACTTAAGTCGAGCCTAGGGTAAACCCGCCATTCTATGCACAATGATGGCCACCAATTTCTGATTTGAGTAACCAATTATGAGTTATTCTACTTTTTCAGTAGAACTTCACACGCGCATTTATTTAAGCTTGACAAAACTTTGACGGATCATTTCGGGCACTCCGAGCCTCGGAATCGTGTACCGTCAGAAACTGCAGACTCGTAAAATTCCCAAGAATATAGGAAAAAAATGTCCTTGAATTTTTCGAGTCTTTACAGATATTTTGATACCATATTTAATTTTACTATAGATGGTTTATGATTGATTTGGTCAATTATAGTACTAACAATCACATCATGTATTGCATTAGGAATCCCCTTAAAATAAAAAATATCTAATTATCATGAGAAATTGAATCTCCCCTTATGATCCATTTCTTTTATCATGGATATTTTCTTTGCCTAAAACATATTTATTTTTTATATATAGTTATTAATTTTAAAGTCATTCGATTATCAGGATAAATATTAATAAATATATATTATTTATTCCCTGTGGATATTTCCTCAAGCATATTATTTATTAACTAAATCAATTATTAGGTATGAGGAATTAATTGAATTTGAAGAGAAGGGTGGGGACCGGAAATTAAATATTTAATCAATTCATCATTAAGTTATTGTGAGGTAAATTAGTTGCACAAATTAAACAGGTTTCTAATTGTAGTTTTAAACCATATTTTGAATGTTTTTTATGTTATAGGATTTCATATGCTTGATACAAGACATAATATAATTAATGATTTCTTTAATGTGGATTCAATATTTATTATACACGATATTTTCTCGTCGATAATGTCTATAAATAAATTAATTCTATCTTTATTGATTAAATGGAATGTGTTATTAGTTATTTACCTTGAAATAATGATTTTCTTTATCCATTTATTGAAATGGAATTTTTTTTTCACTTATTACCTTTCCATATTATTTATCCAGAAATTTAATTGATTATATAGAATGTTTTTTAGTTATTACCTTTCCATATAATTTATTCGCAGTTATTCATTATTGTTTCTATTGTACTTCACCCTTACCGAGCATTTGAGATCACCCTTATTATGTTTCCTTTCCCTAAGAATTCCAATTAGTTTACTAGGAAGTATATTCTAGGATTTTCTAGATCGAATGAAGTGATAATTATTAATTATTTTTAATTCATGAATTAATTTGTAAACCAAGACTCACATATATATCTTGTTTACTATGACTACTAAATAGTTTAGTCCATTTAGAAATGATGTACTTTTATATTATGCCAATATAATGGTATAATGACACCAGCTCTGAGATTTCTACGTTTTGGTTTCCAAATAATGAAATTGTACATATTAATGAATAATAATAATGTTATTGATTTATTGTAAAAGCATTTAATTTACTAAAAAATTATTTTCATCTAAAATAGTATTTAATTTAATTTATGAACCGATATAATAATTAATTTCTAAAGCTTTAGGATATTTATTTTATATAAAGTATGTCATTTTTTTAAATAAATAACTTAATTCTATTAATGTGAAATTGAATGATTTTCCTGAAATTATTAAATTTATAGTATATTGTAGAAAATTAAAGTTTTTAAGAAAATATCCTTTTAATTTTTTGTATTTATGAATTTCAAAATTATTAGATAATTTTTAATTTTATTTTGGATAGTTGATTAAAAACAATCCAATAGAATTCATTGGAATTTAGATTATTCTTAATTCTTGAATGAAAACATTGTTATACGAAAAATTATTTTTTATCGAAACGTGTTTTTAAATTGTTTTCATGGTTTATTTTTAATTTAATTAATTCTTCATATAGAAATTGAAAACGATAAAATTTAATCTATATTATTAATCTAAAGTTCATCATTGGGTATTGAGGCTACATTAAATTGTTTTTCATAATTTACTATTAAAATAGTAATTTTTTTCAATAATTGAGGTTAAAACGAGTTTACATAGGAGTTAAAATAAGAGATAACGTTATAATTTCGACATTCACACATCTAAAACTTATTTATGGATATCTTTATACCCTTTATCAAATGATATTACACAATTATTCATTTTAGTGAAATTTGGATTGAATAACTCATTATAATAACTGAATATTTTGAATCCTTCTATGTGTGACCACCCCTCACATATAAAAAGGTTCCTTCTATACTCCATTATATAAAAATATTGATAAATGCATATTGATAATTACCTACCAAAATAAAGACATTAATTCAAAATCTATGTCTTATATATTTTCGTATTTCAATTATAAAATCATTCAAACTAATAAACTGTAATACAAAGGAAAATTATCAATGAAGAGCATGTATGAACGTGTATAACGAAATATGATACTTAAGGTATAGTTTTTTAACCTAAATATTATTTCTATGAGAAAAATTTGATAATAAAATATTTCTTCTACTATTTTTCTATATAACTCAAAAAATATTAACTTACCATTTTTATGAAAATTATGTTTATTTATAAATCCATATAATATTCTCTATTTCAGGAAGTTTTGATTCAAATATTACGAATGTTATAAGGATTCATCATCTCAATATTGTTTCAGTGCGACATGTTTTATGTTATGAAACTATTTATTTAAATGAGGTGTATGTAATAACCCTTTGGTATGTTATATCAGTGGAACATCATTATTCATAGTATTTAAAGATATAATTTAAATTATTTAATTCATGGGATTTTGATTCAAAGGTTCTAATGTAGTAAGGGTTTATTTGAAAATATCATTTATTTTTTGGGGTTGTCTTTGATAAGGTTACATTTAGTAATATTTTATGTTCATTATCCTTTAATCCCCATATATTTTCTTCTCTAATATGTATTCCCATAACATTCTAGTAGTAGTTCCATTTTTATCCCTTTTTCACATAAAATAAATGAGAGTCTGTTTTAAATTTAAAGTCATCCCTATTTACCCTATATCAAATGAATATTTTAATCAATTTAAATGTTATTAATTTTTTTTAATGTTCTTAAATATACTAGAAATTTTTTTAAAAGTTAATTTTCACTACATTTTCCATTATTTACAATGCTTCTAAATGGAATTATTTAAAAATATCTATACATTTACTTTAAAAAATTTTAAAATTGTGAATGGAATGTTTTCATTACAAATATAAAAAATGATTTGATTTTAAATGTTTCATAAACATTGGAATCCCTATATTCCTAAAGATGGAATCTAAATGATACCTATTAAAGAAGAGGAAATCATTTTAACTGACCTCTTTTATTTAACATGTTCTTTTACCACCATCAAATATCTCTTCTCCATTACAATATAATATCATTAATATCTTAAATATAGAAATACTTTATTATTCTAATGTCACATCCTCATGAATATCATTGTGCATCCTATACAGAAAAAATTCATTTTTCATATGTATGTTTTCACTACCACCTCAATGAAGTGTTGGGTTTTTTTCATCACAACCTCAGAAGAATGGTCATTATGATATATTTATGAAATTTATATTAAATTTTAGAAATAATTATTATTATTGAAATATAATATATTAATCACCTCCTTAGCATTATACCCATTAAAAAGTGTTAACATCACATATGTTTAAAAGTTGAATACCCCCTCCATAAAGCGATGCGAGTCATTTTTCATGTCCAAAAATCTTTATTGATCATAAATTTTTTTAGTTATAAGAATGATTAAAATAACATAATTATTAATCCATATATTATGTAATAATAACAAAATTCACCATATTAGTCCTATTAGATTTATTTTCCAATTAAGAAACCAACATCCTCGAACACTTTCTGTAGAATTATCTGATTATGTAAATAATCATTTCATTGAAAAAATTATTTAAAAAATTTTATAATAAGATAATAACCCCTTGAATGTCACTTATGAAAAATAACTTCTAAAATAAAATTATTATATTGGAATTTAACAGACATATATAGAAATTATGGACTTGAGGTAATCTCTGTGTTAACATTGTTCTCATTCATTTTGTTATAATTTATCAAAATAAAGTATATTATTCCATGTGTATATTTGAAATAATAAATTATTATATTATTATATACTTCTTATTTATTTTTGTTGTGTTTAAAATTATTAAACATATCCTTTTCATTGATTAAATTGAAATATAAATGATATGTTATTTCGAAGGATTATTTATATCTTCATTATTTCATTGAAGTATGGATTTATTTATAACCATATTTCCATTTATTGGGGTCATATATTTCCCATTGAGATATAATATACTGAATTTATCTTTTATCATGATATTTTAATTTCATTAAATATTATATCATTTATTATACATTGATTCAAATATAAAAAAAATTCGTGAATTTTGGTGCTATCAATTTCAATTCATCGAGATATGAGGTATGCACATTATATTTTTTAATATGGTATAATTAATATTATATTTATGCGTCAAAACATATTTTTTTCTTTAAAATTAATTTTTTATATAATAATATTATGTTCCTTCCATTCAATGGATTTTTGACTCATTAATTACCCAATTTTCAAGGATTTCTTACCTCAAACAACCTACTTTGAATCCTTTTTTTATAGATGAACCTACATTAAATTATATGGTGTATGTAAAAAATAATGATGTATTATATCATGATTTTTCTAAAATCAAGTAATTTAATGTTTCTATTTATTTTATTTCTTTTTAAGGGTTTCTGTAACATTCTATTAAATTTATTCTGCCACTTTATTACCATATTCTTTACTCCCTTTTTGTTAGAGAAATATTTAGTACCTATAGGGGGTATGTATTTTTAATAATAATTTGATATTGTTTCCAAGGATTATTTAATTGAATGATTATAGGTATAATTATTTTAAATATTAATGTGGGATCACCATGGGATCAAAAAGCATAAGAGAGGGTTCAAAATCATTCTATAAAATCAAGATTATAGACTTCCCATTGTAGATATTCACATCGTGAACTAGTTACATTATTACAATAAATTGTTTGGAAGGTAATATGATTACAATTTAGAGTGTGTAAAATAAATGACATCATCTAGTTATACAATTTGAATGGGTCAATGAGGATTAAATTAACTCAAGGGGATGACTATTTTTGGTGTATTTATAAATTATTTGAATTCATGATGTGAAAGATGTTCATTGTAATGCCCCGACCATAGTTACCTAAATTTAGTGTTTTATTACACAACATTGAAATGGTAAAAAGATAACATGTCTCGATAGATCAATTAGTTTAGTATCCTTGGATGTACTAGATACATATATAAATTTTACCTTACATCATGAAATAAAACAAAAAAACATTCTATTCCCCTTGTACACACTCATATCCTTTAGCCTATCCATGCAGATCAATCATAATATACATAATCACATCCTGGGAAAAAGAAAATATAAGAAATGGGTGATCTCATATTCTCAGTAAGGATATAAATATAGTGGAAACTATCATGAATAAGAGAAAACATTTAAGGCAATGTATAAGACTAGAACACAATCCTATTAAACTTAAACTTCAGCATAATATAAAAATGATAAATCAAATAATTCCATTTAAATATTCACATGGATTTTATTTTATTACAATAATCACATGTAATATAAATAGGTATTTTCATAATGAAGGAATACATAATACTAGACATCATAACCATAGAGTTAAGGCCTTGTGGCAAGACTAGAAAAAATGATTTTGTCAACTCACTGTGCAAAGACACTAGTTTGTCTAATGAGACCTACCGAACCATCGAGGAGATATAGTGGGCTCCACCCATCACATACTAAGTCCAATTCATTCCTCATATGAAAAGGATGAATCATAATCTAAACATTCGTATTAAAACTACTATACGAAATGTTAATATTTTAACCAAAAACCATAAATGGTATAAAAATAACACATCCACAATAAAACATAACTCATCAAATAAAATATGGAATATTTTATTACAGTAAATTAACGTTAATAAAGAATAATTAAAGATACTCACATAGATCAAAATAAGCAGTAATCCTATTTGAGAGAAATATCCCATTTTATCTTGAGAAATTTTTAAAGTCTTATTTTTTATCAAGAATTTTTTAGAAATAGATGTTTGAATAAAAGTGTCTCATACCACATTGAAAAATTTAAAAAAAAAAATTTAAAACATTCATGTCCATATAAATAAATTCAAACACCATTTTTTAAAACATGGACATTAATGAGAAAGATTTAGAAGAATAAATCATTAAAACATTTAATTGTTATTTTAGTTAGAGTTCCTAAACAAATAATATATGCTTGAATAAAAATAATTGAGGTAATAAAAACATTATAGTATCATGATAATAAAGTATTCTTGATAGACTATGTCAATGAATAGTAGGCAGACCATCTAATAGTGAATTGGCAACTACCAAAAAAGTATTTTCAATGGAATGTAAAATGAGATGAAATCCATTATAAAGAATGTATCCTTAGGTTAATGATAAATAAATAACATAATTATGTGTGAACAATATAAATACACTCAATATTATTGGATATTCAGTGTAAATCCATTACAGGACATTCTAACAAATACTTGTAAAATCAACACCATTGACTTGAATGTTGAACCAAATGAATGGAAATTGAGTAAATATTAATATTATCAAGTTCATACCGATGAATTGAGAATTTATAAATGGAGTTATTATGTGTATAAAAATTATATCCACATAATGGGAATTTGAAATTTTGATATAAATAAATAAATAATGATTTCTAACACAATCTAGGAGTAAAATTATCAATGAATATTGCGTAGAACCTAATGATTAGAATACGGAATTATAAATTCACTTAAAAATTTTGTAACATACGAAAAATACACCCATTGAAAGAAGTATAATTTAATTAAGATGTAAATACAGATAAATGAAAGTATATTACACAAAAAATACAATTTTGGGCAGTACATACACCAAAAAAATAGCGGTAATATAACATGAATCTCAAGGGAATAACAAGTTAGATGAAAAACCTTTAACATGTACTTTTACATAGTTTAGGGTATGTTAGCCTACTCTATAATAGTTAAATAATTTTTATTAAATTATACAAGAACCACATAACTAAATATGTTATCATATATGATCTTCTAATATTTCTTTGTCAATAATATTTCAGAAATATCATTGTTCCAGGTGTTAACTAAATCATTTTTATATGATTTGTTATGTAGGTCGTGTTTATTATTCATAGGATGTATTTCATTCATAGAAATAATTATATTATTTTTATAAACATTATTTTTATACAAAAAATGAAAATTATTATTGAATGGTTATGATGGGTAATGAATTTCATCGTGTTCGTGGAGGCGGTAATCCGTACGTACGCATGAGTGACAATATTATTCTATTGATGGTGAAATCATATGAAATTGGATGTTATATCATATATAAGAAATATTTACTGTGTTATATGTATTATTTGCATCAATTAAACTCATTGTTATTCTCATCCATATAATGAAGTGTTGAATAAGAAACTACACCACGACGTGGAGACGGTAAGCTGTACGTATGCACGTATTGTGACTTTTTAATTTATAGGATTGATAGAATAATTAATATGGTTGTACCATATTTATAATAACATCTGATTATGTATAAGGTTTTAGGGTTATTATTTAGTTATAGAAGCAAAAATAAAAGAGGAAGTGGAAGAAGAAAATAACATTGAAAGAGTTGATGAAATTATTACTTGTTCTTCGGGGGCTTCCTAGTGATTTGAAAAAAAATGGTCCTTAGGTTTGTTTTGTGATCAAATTAAGGCCTATAGGTTGAATTGATGATTTTTGGGAGGATATTTGAGGAGGTTTTGGATGAGATAAATGGCTTTGCATGAGTGAGTTTGGTAGAAGGAGATGTGCCCTTTTATAAGAGAGGTGAGGGTCATTTTAGGAAATTCTTGAAATATTATTTTATTATAAAATCATTTTTGGTTACTAATGGCCCCAAATAATTTTTTTAGATTCTATGGTGTTAATGCCTCGAAATATTCTCATCCAATAGGTTTTAGACCAGTTTAGGACATCATATTAACCTTTTCTTTTAGATTTAATTATTAGTTAAATAGTTTATCTTATGCAAGGTGTTATTGTATTTTTATATTACATGGTTAATAACCATACTATTAAATTCTAAGAGAACCTCATGTAGTTCATTAATAACATATAAATCATTATATAAGTCTTTTTTCTGAGCATTATATTTTTATGACTATTATATCATTTAATAAAATAGTATTTTTTTAAAAACCATTTATTAATATTTTGACACTATTTTGTATTTGGGTTTTTTGAAAGTCATAACAATATGATTTCTTAGAAAAAAATACCTTTAATCACCTCTAAATTTTCATGTAAACATTTAAAATTAGTGGAATGAATAAAAACTATCAATTTAAATTTATGATAATATCTACAACATCAATTATTTAAGTCTTTCATTAATAACCTAACAATTACATCATCATTCTGTCAAATATAAATTTAATTATTCAATTTATAAGTTTTTTAAATAAACTAATAGTATATATAAAATATTTTTATATTTGTAATTAATATTTATATTCTATTTTATCTTATGTGTAACCCTATATAAAAAATGTTTTAGTTTTTAAACATTGAATTTAATACATTTAAATCTTCTATAAATAAAATATAATAAAAGGACTAATCTGGTAAAAGTGGATTAAAAAGGATAATATTTAGTCATATAGTTTATTTTTGTTGAAATAAACATATCCAATATAATTTGTACATCTGTTAGGGTAATTATAATATCATTTTTACTTTTAATTACCCGATTTAATTTTAACCGTGGTAAATAAAATTTAAAAGATACTATTCCCAAAAAATTATTTCCATCATATTAATCCAAATATAACTTACTGGTGTCAAACGTGTCTCTCAGATATTTAAAAATTCAATTCACAGAAGTGGTAAAATTATATTTAATTTAATTTTGAAAATATGCATAAAATGTGGGTAAAATAGGGTAAAAAGTTCAATAAAATTTAATATATCTAATCTTATTATAAATTGAATTAAATTATTTAAATTAGAATAATATTGGTATTATTTATCGATTTTTACTTTTAAAAAATATAAATTAAAAATAATTTTTTAAATAAAATGTATTCTTTAAACAATAACGCAGTGTTTTCCACTAATCATCAAAAATTGATATTTTTTAGGAAAATACAAATATTAATCCCAAAGATAATTTTGATATTAAAAATTACAAAATGATATATATTTTACCAAATTAAAAACATATATTTTGTATAAATTAATTTAGAAATACTTCTTGTTGTCAAAATCGGAAAGCGTGTTTTTAAGAAGTAAAAAATATTAAAAGATTGATATGCTTTTATGTGTTATTTAAATATAAAATTACATTCAATGACCAACAATGGATTAAATGATAAAACTATAATATAATTATACTTTAAAACCATTAAAATGTATAATTTAACAACATAAATTATTTTTATTTAAAAAGTTGTTTTCAATTAAAGTTTAGTAATTTTCTCAATTCATCATAATATGAAATTTATCAAAAATGAACAGAAAATTTATAAAAAATAAATTTTTGTGTTCTGATTCTAAAGAACAAGTTTATATTTTCAAATTGAATATATTAAAGTGTCGAAAAATTCTTTTAAAAAGGGTTCTCCATTAAAAGGTGGTAAAATTTCATTTTTTTAAAAATACATCTTTTATATGAAAATTTTGATTTTTTATTATATTATTTCAACGAAATACATAATATGGATCTTAAAATTATATAGAGGACATAAAATTAAAAATTATGTTGATAATATTCATAACTTCTTTTTGAATGACTAGTTTGGTAAGTCGTGGTGTGGTCAAATTCTGTGTTGCGTGTAGCTCATGCTATTGAATTACTTTAATGAAAATTACTTAATATGAAATCATGGGGTGTTATACTCATGAAATGAAATAATGGGATTAAGTGTCTTTTATTACTCTCCATGCATAACAAATTCTCCATTTTATGTGGATGCATCCCTCTCAAACCATAGAGTGATTCTAGGTGAATCTCTCTGATCATCCTTCTTCTGGATCTATATGTTCAATGTTTGATCCCCCTAGTGGTGGTCACATCACATCGGATTAGTATGTGGTATTCTTATCTCTTATTTACGATTTTTTATAGTGCATATTTTAGCAATGTTTATGGATTGGTTTGTGATCATGTAGTATTTTTAGTAATCCTTGGCAGTTTCTATAAGACACTTGTCTTTTGGATGATGATTTATTATTTACCAATCTATGTTGGCAATGGTGTCTTAGAATCCTCCATTAATAAGTTAGGGTAACTACACAAGTTGTTATAAATTCTTGATTACCCTTATTTTCATTTCGTCTCCTTTTTTTTGTTATTTGAAATTGATATTCTAACATTGAAATGGGTTTTTTTGGAAAAGATTCAAATTTTCAACATGATTTCCATTAAATAAGGGGTTTCACACTCCATGTATTTGATTAAATAAATTAATCCATAGTTTTGGAATTGAAATGGATTTATAGAGGCATCGTTCATTGGGAAACAATTAGTTCATGAGTAATAGACTTGTTACTCTGTATTTAATTATAGGTTATGGTTATTGTGGCTTTATTTTTTTTAATTCCTCTATAGGTTATGTTTTCTTGGATCCAACATGGTCATAGATGAGTTATTTTATTAAATGTCTTTAATTTATACCCATAGGTTAGAGATGAAATGGTTTTATTTTTCTTGTTTGAATATTTTCTCACATTATGGTGTATTTATGATTATTCACTCACATGTTTATCTTGTGGGGCATTCATGGTTGGGTTTCCTAAGTCTTGTAACATTATTTTTATTTATTCACATATTCTTGGATTTAGTGAATATAGTTTTTTTACATAGATGGAAGATTTATAATCCTTTTTTTCATAATGAAAATAGTTTCTTAATATGATTTATTTTAAATATAGAGATAATAGATACGCAATGAAATAAATTATATAATATCATTGGTAGTATTTGTTGAGAATTTGTGGCCTCAACCTATAAATCCTTTAGGTGGTTCTAGATGCTATTTTTTTGGAGCGGATAATAGGATTGGAATTTTATACCATTCGAGTTTATCTTTTTTATCATCAACTTCATAGAAGTATATTTTGATCTTTATGGTTGGTCACATTAGGATACGTTTCTCACCTATTTTATCTTTTGGTTTTGGCCTGTTTTTCTTGATATTTTTTGTCTAATTAATGTTTATCATCATTCCATGTGATAATCTAATTTTAACTATTTTTTGTTACAAATGATACCTGAACTGGGTTTCTTATTTTTACTTTGTAAAGACCCATAAATTCCGTGGAAGATTTATTTTCTTAAATATATGAGATTTTTACGAGTCCGCAAAAATTTATGGAACTTAATTTCGAGGCATGATGTGACCAGAATCAATTTATGATGTTTTGTTTGAGTACATTCAGTAATGATATGAGCAGGATTTTATAACTTTTGAACCAGTGCTCGGAATGTAAATCTGATGGCACCGTTGAACTCGCAGCGCCGATATTCGCTTAAGAAGACTTTCACCTAGATAGCAGTTAGTCAATAATGATAGTTAGTTTTTGAGTTTTTAAGATTAATTTAAATAAAAATAAAGTGTCACTTTATTTTTATTCTTGGTGGTTAAAACCTCTAAGAGGAGGTTAGTGGTGGAGGCCACCACACCATAACCTTCCATGAGATGTTATGGTGGTGGGGCCCACCTGAGCATAACCTCCCTTTGGAGGATAGTTTTTTTAGTGGGGACCACCCAGGATTGTAATCCCTTGGAACCCCCCATTTAAGGGGGAGAAACTCTTCAACTCCCCTTTATTTTATTTATGCAAACCCACTTCACATAATTGAGCCAACTCTACCCCATTAATTTAATGAGTTTTATCATTTAATTAAACACTACAAATTGAATTGGTGTGCCAACAATTAATAGACAATTCTTTCTTCTACTATTTTTCATCTAGGAATTTTGGGGGTTCTTGGAGAGGATAATAACTCTCCAACGAAGAAAGACAACCGAAGAATAAATAACCCTCTCCAGTAAAAGAACACCGACGAGGGATGACTTAGGCTACAAAGAACGACCCCCTCTGATCTTCTTACCCAGACTCCTTCTTCGTGGGGTGTGTTCGTCTACCATGGATCAATGACCATCTTTCCGCAACGTCAAAGAATGACGACCGGCGAATCAAAGGTAGGGGGTTAAATTTGAGTAATATCGTATTCTTTTTCTCACCTTTGGTTGGACTGGAAATGTTGAAGAGATTAATAATAACAATTGAAAATCATATTCTTACTTCTTGATGAGCTGATTGTTACCATCCTAAACGCAGAGGGTGTAGGCCAAACCAACATGGCCTGACCCCTCTGCCGATCTTGTTTATGATGAACCTCGTCATGGCGATGAGGTGATGACGATGAAGGCGTCAATGACGAAGGTCGTGCTACCCGCAACCTTCACGATTCCCCCCCCCACGGCACCCCGATGCTTCCAGCCAAACCCCGCTGGCCCGAGAGGTGCCCGACCCGCATACCCGCGGCCTCCCGGTGCCCTGCCAAAGGCACGACCTGCCTGCCCGCAGCCTCCTGGCACCCTGCCTGGTGCGCCGCCCGCTTGTCCGCTGCCTCTTGGCGCCCTGTCCGGCGCACGACCCTCTACCCACGACCCTCACACCCTACCCGACGCGCCCACAACTAGTCTAGATTTAAGTCGGCGCCCTTGCGGCCTGCCCGGTTGCTCCCGCGCCCTGCCAGGCACCCTTCTGGCACCCCCTTGGCCTGGTCGGCCCCTACCGTACCCTACCCGGCACACCCTCGGCCTACCCGACGTACAGCCGGCCAGCCCGCGCCCCGTGCACTCTACCCATGGTCAGCCTGCCCCCCCCCCCCCCCCGCGTGGCCTCCCGGCCTCCTGGACGAGTCACACTGAGCTGTGCCCCTAGCAAGGTAGGGTGAACCGGCCCCGCCATTCGGGTCACACCACCTATGTGGTGACATCTAGTCCGAACCGCCCTCACAGTCTGCTGGGTCGGGCCCAGTGGACTGAGCCGAACATAATGGGAAGACCTGCCCAACAGGCTGGGGTAGACCCCGTGAGTGTGACCATGCCGACCCAGACTAGGTTGGCCCAAACTGGGTTGTACTGAGTCGATCCGAATGATTCAGACCTGACCCAGGCCCACTATTGACCCCATTGCCTTCTTGGACCATATCATTGGCACCTAACGCCCTTTTGATGAACTGTCAGTGGTGCCAGTATTCTTGGAGAGAAGCCTTCCCTTTGAGAATACCCCACTAGAGTTTAGGGTATAGTTGACATATTCTCAGTTTGAATCGTAAGTGAATCCAACCAGGCCCCTGTGATTAAAAGGATAATAACTAAAATACGGGGCGTCTGATTGACGTGTCGTCTGTTGAGTTGAGACCCCTATGACGTGGTGTACCTTTGAGATACTTCTTTGGGGCACTTCATGACAGTTGGAGTATCGACCAATAGATCATGGAGAATATTTTCCTTCCAGAGGTGACCAGACTGAGTACGGAGTCCTAGTAGCTGGCTGAGTCCTGACGACTGCTTGACCGATTCGACTCGGAGTGACTGAAACACCCTAGTGGGGAGCACCTCTATGTGACCAACAGACCCATGGTATGGAGTGCCTCTGTGTGATCTCGGAATACGCATGGTGGGGAGCACCTCTGTCTGACATGGCAGACCCACGATACTCGACAGGAGGAGTACCTCAGTAGTACAAGGATAGTGGAAAGCGCCTCTGTGTGACGCGGCAGGCCCACTATACTCGATAGAGGAGGAGTATGCCTCCAACCATGGTTTCAATAATAAAAATCCTAGTTTGAGCTGAGTCAATGACTTTTGTGTTTTCATCATGATTTAGATGGGTTACAAGATAACTTAGATATATGGATTGGCATATACCGAAGTAATGGTTATCTGTTGATTACATTCATTTTGGTTTATACCTGTTGGATTTTGTGTGACCATTAGGGTCTCGGGGTCCCTAATGATTATCGTTATATTCACGCTTGCATGAGCTATGCCTGCACACTGTTGTGTTGGTTGCAGACGACAGACAACGCTGACTGAGGCAGAGAGTAGCAGGAATGGACAGTACCCATAGAAGGACCACTCGGTGTGATGGTACACAGAGGAGAAAGACTGACGGGAGTGATGAGAATCCCATATTTACCTACCCTTCAGGTAGGAACCCCGAAGGAAGAACCCGTAGCTTCTTTAAATCTCTTCAGTTGTACTTGATTTCAGTGGTACTTGTACATTCCTATTCGATTTGTGTTTCTGGCCACTTTTACTTTCCAACACTTCTTTTCTATACAGTTTTACTTTGTTTTTTCTTCCAGTTGTGTGATCTGATTTGTTTTTTACAGATATAAAGGTTATGACTTCCCAGTTTAGGGATTCACACCTTTGGTGGTAGTCGTAGCCCCTGGCCTATGGAAGGTGGGCTTGGGACAATCACGATACAAGCCCCATGGGATAGGTCATGACAAATTGGTATCAGATGAGTCAGTTCTACCGCAGAACGTAGACCTCTTTATTTATTTTCTATAAAGCAATAGTGTTAAGGTTTCTATGTGTGGTTTTCAGTTTAGGGAGTCCAGTGTTAGTGCGGGTGGACTATGTATCCATACACCAGGACCCCAACTTCTGATTTCTGGATCAGTGCAAACAAACACTGATTGCGTGCGTGTTTCCAAAAGTTTTCTATAAGTTAGATCAACCAGTTAATCTCTGCAAGTATAATCATATGATAGTGTCACATCAGTTTCATTTAGGATGACTCCCCGTAGAAGACTAGTTAGAGAGCCAAGAGCCATACCCACTGATATCCCACTGAGCGACAAGGCCTCGGTTTAGGGCCCTTTAACAGCAGAGGCACCAGCGGTTCTACTTCCCGTTGGTCCACTGATCCCATCAGCCCCAACAACAGATGATGCATGCCACATGGCATGTTTCATGAGTTACAGCACCAAAGGTCACCCAGGTTCATGGGAGAGATGGACCCACATGCGACTGAGGATTGGATGGAGGATGTGGTGAGAGTTTCAGGCTAGTAGGGACACCATCAGACTTCATTGTGATCCTCGTCGTGAGTATCCTTCAGGCAGCAGCAGGCAGATGGTGGAGCCTAATCCTCTAGTTGGATGATAAGCCAACACTACTCTGGGTAGACTTTGAGAGCCTGTTTCGGGTAGAGTTTGTCCTGGCCACTCTCTGTGCAGTGCACATACAGGAGCTACTGCATCTACAGCATGGTATCATGATGGTGGCACATTAATTAGTGAGGTTCATCAACCTCTAGTGCTACTCCACAGATATGGTTCAAGACCCATTCTGTAGGGCCCGTACCTTTAAGCCAGGGCTCAGGCGATAGATCAAAGCATCGATGATCTCCCTCAAGATCCTGACGTAGGCCGGGGTGTTAGAGAGAGCCGTCATATAGAGAGTTTCCTTGCTGAGAATCACCAACATCGAGACCAAGTACTCGCTGAGATGCAACATAATCTTCTACAGATGGTAGTATACAGATGTCGCTGAGGTCTAAGAGGACTAAACCACAAGGTGGACGACCGCACGACTCAGAATCAGTTGTGTGGTTCACCCAGAGTGGAGAGGGTGCAGATAATCCATGAGTGGATCAGGACACCACAGAGCAGGCAGAAGTCGTATGCTGAAAGGAGACAGAGACCTATAGAGTTCGAGGATAGCACCTATGTCTTTCTATGAGTCTCACCTCGATGAGGTATATAGAGATTTGGCCGAGGAAAAAAGTTATCTTTGAGATTCATCGGACCTTTCTAGGTCCTCAGGAGAGTAGGCAAGGTGGCTTACCGCTTAGTTCTTCTACCTCAGTTGAACCGGGTGCATGATGTCTTCCACGTATCTCAACTAAGGAGATACGTGCATGACCCTTCCCACATCATCGACCATTGAGATTTGGAAGTTGATGATTAGGTGACTTTTATAGAGGTTCCAGTGGAGATTGAGGATTGACAAGAGCATGTCCTACGTGGATGGTCGATACCTCTGGTGCACGTACACTGGAAGCAAGGGAACCTCCAGGAGTGTACATGGGAGCGGCAGGCTCATATGCATGCTCAATACCCCAATTTGTTCCCATAGTTCGAGTTGTGGCTTACAGGGACATAAATCCCTGAGGGGGGAGAATGTAATAATCCAGAAATTCTGTGGAATTTTTTTTCTTAAATCCATGGGATTTTTACGAGTCCGTGAAAATTTTAGGCGCATAATTCTGAGGCTTAGTGTGCTCGGAATCAATATCCGAAGTTTTGTTCTGGTATGTTCAGTAAACGTACGAGCAGGATTTTATAACTTTTGAACCGTTGCTCGGAACTGAAATCTGAGGGCACCGTTGAACTCGCAAAACCAGTATTTTCTTAAGAAGACTTTCACCTCAACGATAGTTGGTCGGGATTTAAAGTTAGTTTATGTGTTTTTAAGATTAATTTAAATGAAAGTAAATTGTGACATTATAGATATTCAAGGTGGTTAAAACCTCTAGGAGGAGGTTACTTGTGCTGGCCACCACACCACAACCTTCCATGAGAGGTTATGGTGGTGTGGTGCACCTGAGCATAACCTCCCTTAGGAGGATAATTTTTTTGGTGGGGACCACCCAGATTTGTAACCCCATGAAACCCCTGATTTAAGGGGGAGAAACTCTTCAACTCCCCTTTAATTAATTTATTCCAACCCTTTAACTTAATTGAGCCAACTCCACCAATTTAATTAAATGAGTTGTTTTGTTTAATTAAACACCAAAAATTGAATTGTTGTGCCAACAAATAAACGACAATGATTTCTTTTATTATTTTTCCCTTGGCATTTTGGTGGAGCTTGGGGAGGAGAAGAACTCTCAAATGATGAACGACCACCAAAGAACGAATAACGCTCTCCCGATGAAGAACACTGATGAGGTACACCTACGGCTACGAAGAACGATCCCCTCCAACTTTCTTCCTTGGACTTTTTCGATGGGGGTGTCTTCGTCTTCCACAGATCGACGACCATCTTTCTGTGACGTCAACGAACAACGCCCGAGGAATCCAAGGTAGGGGGTTTACATCAAGTAATATCTTTAATCTTTTTCTAACCACTAGTAGGAATGGAAATGTTGTGGAGATGGAATATAAAAATTGAAAATCATCTTTTTACTTCTTGATGAGCCGATTGTTACCTACCAAAATGTGGAGGGTGTGGTCCAAACCATCATGGTCCGACCACTCTGCCGATATTGGTTATGATGAACCACGACATAGCGATTAGGAGACAATGAAGAAGGAAGCAATGAAAAACGCTGCACTACCCGCAACCTCCGTGAATCGCGACGCCCCCTGCGGTGCACCGATGCTTTCGGCCGAACACCACCATCCAGAGTGGAACCCAGCCCACCTCCTCACGGCCTCCCGGTGCCCTGCCCGATGTGCGGCCCACATGACTGTGACCTCATGGCACCCTACTCGGCGCGCAGCCTACCTGATCGCCGCCCCCTTCGCCCAGCCCTACCCACAAACCGTCTGCCCGTGGCCCTCGCTCCCTATCCGATGCCCCCGTAGCCTGCCCGGCCGCCGCTGCGCCCCAGCCGGCTCCCCCGCAGCTGGCATGTCCCCTACCGTGCCCTACCGGGTGCACCCCCGGCTAGCCCTAGCTTGCAGCTGGCCAGCCTCATGCCCCGCGCGCTCTGTCCGCGGCTGGCCCACGCCCCACCCTACATGCCTACCGGCCTCCCGGCCGACCTGCCACCCAGGCCGTGTTTCCTAAGACATGGCCATCACGGTGCTAGCTGAACTGGCCCCAACATTTGGCCGAGCCACCTACGTGGCGACATCCAGGCCGAACCGCCCTCGCAGTCCGCTGGGCCGGGACCAACGGACTGGGTCGAACTTAATGGGCTGACCGACCCAACGGGCCGGGACAGACCCATCGAGTTTGGCCAGGATGATCTAGACCAGGTTTCCCCAGACTAGGTTGGGTCGAGTCAGTCTGACCAGGTCACATTGGACCTGTTCCCACAATTGACCCCATTACCATCTTGGGCCATATCTTTGGCACTAGACGTTCGTTTGACATACCGTCAGCGACACCAATATTCTAGTAGTGAATTAGTCTCTTTGAGAAAACCCCACTGGTGTTTGGGGTATAGTTTAGATATGGCCAAGTTGGATCGTACAAGAATCCAACTAGGGGCCGGAATAAAAAATCTTAAAACTAACAGACCAGGCATCCGATTGACGTGCCATCTGTTGCGTTGAGACCCCTAAGACGTGGAGGACCATTGAGATACATCTTTGTGGCACTTAATCATAGTTGTATTTTTGAATAGTTGCTAATGGGGCGGAGGTTTCTTCTAGAGGCGAGCAGACAGTGTAAGGAGACCTAGTAGCTGGCTGAGACCTGATGACTACTTGACCGATTCAACTTGGAGTTACTCGACCAGCCTAGTGGGGGCGCCTCTGTGTTACAAGGAGGACCCATGATGGGGAACACCTCTATGTGATCTCGGTAGACCAACAATACTCGATATGAGGAGTACCTCAAAAGGATACGAGGGGTAGCGCCTCTGTGTGAGCGCGGTAGACCCATGGTGGGGAGTGCCTCTGTGTGATGCAGCAGACCCATGGTACTTGACTGGAGGAGTACCTCAGATGCCCAAGGATAGTGGGAAGCACCTCAATGTGAAGCGGCAGGCCTACTGTATTCGATATAGAAGGATTACCTCTCCAGACATGGTTTCGATAATAAAAATCCTAGTTTGAGTGGAGTCAATGACTTTTGTTTTTTTCCTCATGATTGAGATAGGTTACCAGATAACTTAGGTATATTTATGGTCATATACCTATATAATGGTTATCCGTTTATTTCATACTTTGTGGTTTATCCTTGTTGGATTTTGTAAGAACTTGAGTGTCTCAGAATCCCTAATGAGTATTGTTATACTCACCCCTTCACGGGATATTCCCTCTTCTCATTGTATTTGATACAGACGATGGACAACACTGACTGAGGGAGAGATTAGCATGAATGGATGGTACCCAGAGGTGGACCACCTGGTGTGATAGTACATGGAGGAGACGGATGGATGGGAGTGCTGAGGAGGCCATCTATACCTACTCTTCTGGTAGGAACCCTGAAGGACGACCATGTAGCTACTCTACTTTTCTTCAGTTGTAATTGCTTTCAATTGTACTTGTACATTCCTATTGGGATTGTATTTATGGCCCCTATTACTTTCCAACACTTCTTTTTTATATAGTTTTACTAAGTCTTTTGCATCCAGTTGTGTACTCTGATGTGTTTGTTTAAAGTTATAAAGGCAATGCCTTCCCAGTATAGAGATTTACTCCTTTGGTGGTAGTCGCCTGCCCCTAGCGTATGGAAGGTGGGTTTGGGGTAGTCATGATAGGGGCCCTAGGGGATGGGTCGTGAGATACATCACTTTCTGTTAGACTATATCTTGTAAATTATTTATTTTCCACAGGCTTGTTCATTGATGATTTATGTTTTTAAAATACATAAATAGTTTTATTTATAAATGTTTCATTAAATATTTTTAGGGGTTTTTATCAAAATCATCCTCCATATTATTTTATTCCTTATATAATTTCATTTCATAAATATAAAACACAGCCTAATGTCATTTACCATATTAAATGACAATATTTTAAATGATTTTGAAAAGAATTTCTTATATTTTTTTCATGGAACTCTTCTGACTTTCTTAACAAATGATTAAAATGAATATTTAATTTTAACTTTTATGACATGAAAATATATTCTTGTTGTATGGATCATTATTTTATTTAATGAATTTATAATAAGTTTCCATAAAAATTTTCAAAGAATATGATTTTCAAAATATTATTTAAATTATTATTTTTTAAATGTACCAAAATAATATTTTATTTTCCAATATCTTTCTACTAATAGATATTAGAATGGTTTTGTTTAGTGATTATAGGATTAATATTTTGTGTTCATTGATGAATATACAGATTTTTATATCTTTTTATAAGTTCTAATTGTTCATTTTCTCAAGGATTGTATAGTTATATGACTCATGTATTATATTAATGATTAATGAAATTTATCATTATTTATAATCTAGTTTTTATGTGTATTTATTATTATCTGGTTTGGTCATTCTCATTGACTATTTTATTCATACCATTATAGTTATATTATTATATCTGACGACAGTCATTTTTTAATTCTTATTTTTTCTCTTAATTATAATTTGAATTCATACTTCTTTTTTTTTACATTTCCCGTGGTTTTGAAAATTTATATTAAATGAATTATGCCTATAAATGATTTGTTTTTTAGGATTGTATCCGACATTATGATGTTGTGTTATGAAATATGAATAGCGGGCAACATTTGTTAAAATAATATCAATGATAGTTATTTGTACTATTGTTTTGAGTTTTATAAAATTATAAAAAACTATTACATAACAACACCCAATAAATAATATTATAATTATTTACACTATTCACTTATTTTCTTATTTCAAAATACTTTTACAACACATCCATTAATGTTTTTCAAAAATCAATCCTTTCAATAAATAATTACATTTAAAATCAATCATCATAATATAATGAAATTAAATTCATTAAAATCCTATTCCCAAATACTATTTAGGGTAAACATAATCATTAATAATTGAATTTAATTAATGAACATAAAATGTGAATATGTGTATGATGACATACAAAATGTGAATGTGAATAAATATTATATTTGTTACATCTAATTCATGGATCATAAAACCTATGAAATACTGTAATTAATTTGAATAAGATAGAAGTTTTATAAGTCAAAAAGATATAACTATAAAAAAAATAAGTAATTAAGAAACTAATTCACTATAATTCACATCATTCACTGAATAAATATGTAAGATTATTTGAATATCAAATATCATTCATGTAATTAATTATCTATATAATTTGAATATATGAAAATAAGAACATATAACCACTAAACTTCATCATATCATAGGATAAACATATATTTATTTCATTCCATGTTCATTTTAGATTAATGTCTCTTTTTTATCTCTTAAGGGAAAATTATTTATATTTTTATCTCCCTCATTACCTAAGGTATTGGGTGATATGATGGTAATACACATCACATATCAGAATAATTCCATTAATCATTCTTCTCCACTCCCCAATCATAATTTCATTAATAATTTCAATGTATAACATTAAGAAAAAAATCATGGATACTTTGATTTCCCCAAAATCATCATATATTTATTTACCAATGATAAAAAACACATTTCTTTAAAATATATTTAACATTAACCATAAATAATTGTTTAAATGAATTTAATGATATCATGTTATCATATAAAATGGTAAGGAAATTAATTTCATATCTAAAACCCCATTAAAAACATTTAAATTATATCATTAAAATTTACAGAAAACAACTTTTACATTCAATACTATTTAAAACTAAATAAATATTACGATAATACATTTAATTAAACATAATAATAAAAACATATAAAGTATGCATAAATTAATAGAATAGTCATTATGATTAGAAAATATTTTCACATTGTAAATGTTAAAAATAATCATTTTCTCAATATTTTTTAAATAGTGTGAATGTGGTCAATGTGGAGAATTATATGAGATTGCATTCTAAAACATTTTAGACGATGGAAAATGAAAATGGAACAAGATTTTTTGTAAACTATAGTGATTATAAAATAGAATTTGTGAGTTATGATCATGAACCTTGAAGAAACGTTTGGTAAAAAGTATTTAAATCCAATAAAGAAATATTTTTCAGAAAAATGATTTAAGACAATTTAAAACCAAATCATATTGAACGAAAAAAATATCTGAATAGTAATTAAATTACTTTTCTATGAAAAGTCTCATGTAATTATATTTAATTATTCATTATATATATATTATAAATATATATGGGTGCATCAATAAAAAAATTTCTCATAGAATAATGTTTGAGAAAATTAAAACCCTCGAATCCTTTATAATATTTTAATTAATATCACATGAAAGGGAGATGATAATTGAAACATTAAATATCATTAAAAAATATTAGTTAATGATATAATACATAAATATGTAGAATATAATCCTTATAATATATATTGGTTCATAATAAATTGCATGCATTAAAGAAATAATATTGAGACGATTAATCCGGAAGATAATTTTAACCATGAAGATTGAATTTAATGAATTATGTTATTATGTGTAATAATTTTTTAACCAATAAAATGTTGTCAAAACATAAAAATAATAAATTTTGAGGTTATTTCACACACAACATTGGAATAACATTGTCAATGAAGAAGATGTATAACCAAGTAAATGAAAAGTTTGATAAGAAACACCCAAACTCGAGTAAGGACATTCTATGTACATCCATTACATAACTACATATTAATTTTATATTAATTTTTAAAATTTTAAGAACCTATTATATTTTAATTTCTATATATTTCATAAATTTATTTATTTTATTATAATTATATTTTTAATTAAATAGTCGGTTAACTCAAATTAGACTGTATTAAAGAAATACAATTCACAATTGAGAAATGGATTTGGTATGATGAATATGGTATACAGAGTAATTGTTACATGATATATATATTAATAAAAATTATATTGTTATAATTACGATTAAATTATATACAATTTAAAATTATTTATGAATTATCGACAGAAATAATGAGTCACATCTCTTAATTGAGGTGATATTTCATATGTTCCATGAGAAACATTATCAATTCCAAACTGGTGGAAGTGCAATAATGTTTTAAAACTATTATATTTCCATGATCATGCTTATTTTATGAATATAATTTATATTTAAAATACCAATAATAATAATCATCCTTGTGCTTTGGTTTAGAAAAACGAATCACAGGACATCATGTAGGTTATATTCCACACATACACCTTAATGATGATATCATTCCATATAAGACTAAAAAGAAGATAAATAAGTTTTTTCCGTTAATTTAATAGAATATAATAATCTGATAAATACGGATTGTTTTATATTTTAATAGTTTCTACATAATTAAATGATGTAAAATGAATGAGATCTGATAAAATGATTACCACCTCTTTTATAGACTGACAATGGATTTTAAAAAAGGACCTTAGGGAAGGTCTCTTGAAGAGAAATAAAATAAAAAAATTTCATAAGGATGATTATAACAGTTTATTGAAGGGTATAAAAGGCTAAGTGTCTCAATTGGGAGTTCATAATATAGTATAGGTGGTGTCCATTTATAATGAAATAAATGTAACACATAAGATTACTAAAATTATTTAAATTTGTAAATTAAGTTTCATTTTGAAGTGAAAAAACATTCCCATTTAAAAGATTCTAATATAGGATGATGTCAAAATATATTAAAATAATAATAACATGATATATTTATATGGAATTTTAAATATTATAATTAGTATTGTCCCTATTATTAATTAATTTTAACATTGACTACACTAAAAAAATAAATACTAATATGTTGTAACATTGGATATAGTAATTTCTTTTATCACAAATGGTAAGGGGCCGAAATTTGAGACCATATATCATCATCATGTCCTCA
Organism: Viscum album; assembly: GCA_963277665.1. Classification (NCBI taxonomy): domain Eukaryota; kingdom Viridiplantae; phylum Streptophyta; class Magnoliopsida; order Santalales; family Viscaceae; genus Viscum; species Viscum album. The sequence continues at coordinate 1,853,456,029 of OY728156.1, forward strand.
TTATGTATATTAATTTTTTTGAAATTATTTCATAATATATTATTTAACAAAAAATTCACATAAATTTATTATCAATATTGTTATCAAATATTGAATTCAAAAAATATCAGGAAATTAAAAAACATAACATATAAATTCATTAAAATCTAGTACCCTTACCAAATATATATAATATTACTTTAATATCAAAATAAATATAAATATTTGTGTTATTAATATTTCAAAAAACATTCACTTACTTTTTCTTCCTTTTCCCTAAACAATGTGCCAACCTTTTCTATGTTGTGTAAGCACTACATCAGCATTAAAAATTATTTTCATATATGTCATGAAATAAATTGTAATATAAATGTTTGGAATTGTCACTTAATGGTATATTCATAATATTATCTGTCATGAGACATTTAAAATTTTTTATAACATTTATATCAAATATTTTTAGTTGTTATATCATAAGAGATGTTAAATTTCATAAATCTATATTATTTATTATTCCATAAAAATTAATATCATCATAAAAATTAAAAAAATATTAACATTATGAAAAAAATTACTTGACTAATCCAAAAACATTACCCATTTCAAAAAAAAATATTCATATATGTGTCACATGTAATTTTTAAATTATACCCATAAGAAACAAAATAATATTAATTTTCTATATAAATGGATTAGAACTATAAAATAATTTTAATACTAGAATATATATATATATATAATTGATTTCAATAATATTAGATATATTATGTATATCAAATCCAATAGAATTAAAATTTAAAAATAAATTTTTATAATTGTATTTTGTAAATAATTTACAAAAAAGAATGTTTTATATAAAATAAGTATTTATCACTATTCACTGAAAATAAATATTTTTAAAATAATTATAATTTTCTGAAATATGATTATTTTTATGACGATTTAATAAAATTTATCAAATTTTCAGAATAAAATATCTAAATTCCTAAAATTTCATAAAACAAGTTTACAAGTGGGTCTAACTATAAGATAATGGAAGGATTTCTTAAAAAACATGACTAAATCATATTATTTAGTCATACTTACATCCGATATCATATAATGTTATGGGAGAAAACATTTTGGATCAATTATAAATTAAAAATGAGTATATTTTCATATTATGAATAATATATAGTGTTTCTTATCCCATGTTTATAAAAGGACACCCATCTCCCATAATATCCAAAAACCAAGAGGAAATTATCTTTTACAAGGCCTACCAAAATCATTTACTAACGTCTTTACCTATTTCAATGAATTATTTTTTATTAGAAACAATCATATGAATTCTTAATGTCTATGCCATCTGAGGATTCTCAACATATATGTATAAATATTAGTCAAGTACATTAAATTTAATTTCTTATTCCACATTATATAAAACTATTATATCCTAAATAACATTATGAATATAATATCACCAATTTATTGAATTATTATTACACATGTGTAAGTTTTATTTCCACCTCCTTTCAATCATATTTGATATGAATGTACCGCCTGTGCATACTTGTGGACAACTACCTCAATGTAACAATATTATTATTTTTCAACCATAAACAGAAATAGATATTTTTAATGATGTATTAAATTTTTTAATTCAATATTTATGTACTATTTTTCTTGGGTATCTATAAAACCAAATATACCTTCTTACTATCCCTTCCATTGGAAAATGATAATAGGGGTCGTGTTTATGTGGCTCCTACGAAATCCATGATGTGATGTGATTAATTATTCATTTTATATTTACATGGATGTTAATAAGGATATGATTAATAAATACACCAAATTATTATGAGATATTAAGGATTCTGGTAAGGTTAATTATTATTTAGCTTTATTTCATTCCATCTATTCAAACATGGAAACTTCGGTCAAGTGTTTGTGTATGGACAATCATTTATACGATGGGACATAATTATATTTTTCATAAACAAATTATGTGAATGGTAATAAAATTTTATATAATTATTAATTATTATACTTATTAAATGATAAAAATTAAGTAGATTATACAACCATGAAATTTTGTAAGGAACAAAACAACCTAACAAAAATATAAATGAATATAAAATAGTGAAAAATATATAACTATTTTAACGAAAAATTATTAATAAATGTGTGTAGAAATTTCATATATTGATCATATATGATATTATAAGTAATTATATGTTTAAATAATATAATATTAATAAATATATATCTATTATATGGTAGGTTATATATAATATAAAGAATTTCTAACTTATAGTAAGTATACTTCATTTTAATATAATTTTGTAGACACATGTTAAATATTACACATATATATATGTATATAATTTATGTATATTGAACATTGGAAATGCTAAATCATTGAAAAATATTAATCTGTGACATATAATTTTATATATCACATTATTCTATTAGTGGGGATTTGATTCAAATTTTACTATTGTTGTAAGGGTTTCTCATCTAAATTTGGCTTATTTAAGATATATGTGAAATTATAAAACTATCTAAAATAATGATTTGTAACTAATTACAATTTTAAAAGTATTATAGTTAATATAATTATATCATTGTATTTAATGATTCATTTAGTGTTATATATTTCATTCAGTTTTCATTTAAATGATACAAAAGTGATGTGGGTTTTTTCTTACAATTTCTTTTCTACAATGATTAATTATTATTATAATTAATTTAATGTAATTTTAGGACCTATATATTTTAAATATATTATATTTTATTAACAGTATTTATTTCTTGATAAATTTTGTTTTCCAAGAATTTGGTCCCTTTATGTACTCAAGATACTGAATGAAATTTTTAATGAATGTGGACTTTATTTCACTCATTGACAGTATATACTTTTCCTTCCATATAAATATGTTCAAAAATTATTTCATGAATGATTTTAATAATATATTTTGAATAATTAAATTCATTTTTAATTTTTTTTTAATTATTGAAAAAAAGATTAAATTTAATCTTCTTCTAAACATGGTACTTTTAAAACATGTGTGAACCTAATGTATTTATTAATGTATACCAAAAAAATATTTCCCCACCAAAAAATTCCCTAATATTTTAGGATTAATTAAAGATTTTCCATAAAACTTTTCAATGGATATGTTTTCCCTAATAATATAAGAAATTTTAGATGTAAATTAAATGATTTCAAAATCAAAAGGGTAGTTTCAACATAAAAGTTTCTAGTGATATTTTAGATAGAGTTACAATCTATGAAGAAATATTTGATGTTAATTATTATTTACTGGGGAAATGATCTGTTGATATCATCATCATTCATTCTCTACATTATTTATGCTAATATATTATTTATAAAATATGTTTTCATTTAAATGGGTAGGGCTATAGTGAAAGTTTCAATTTTTTAATGATACTATGGTATAAATTGGATTGCAATATGATATTTTGAAGAGTGGAACTGATATATTACTATAACACATTGGGAAATTATTTATGTTTTATGATATCAATGGGTGTGTGAGAGGTTATGAAATGCCAGAAATAGTGCTGATGGGTGGTTTTATTAATCTCAAAATAGGGTTCATGGGAGGTTAAATAAACTAAGAAGTAGGTACATGTGTGGTTATCTGATTAATAATAGGTGATAAATGTATTTTTATGTATCATTTCTTATTCATATTTAATAATATCATAGAAAAGGATCTTTTTTCTCTTATGATTCAAATTTTTTAAATTGGTTAAGCCTTATAACATGATTAGGAATTAATAGTTACTATATATTATTCTAAAATATTAATCTCATTTTGTCATACCATTATAATGATGATATGTTTACATATGTTCATTGACTGATAACACCTCTATTTTCCCACATCATGCTTCTCAGATCACCCAATATTCTATTTTATTTTATCCCTGATATAAATAAATGTTTTATGTATGATAATTCAAAGAAATATATTGTTATGATGGACTTAATTAGGGATAGTTTAATTTTATTATTATTTTTATATATCTAGGATTAAATAAAAACTAAGACACTATGTCACTGTCGTGGATTGTAATTTTATCTACCTAATATTCATATAAAATTAAGTAAATTTTATATATGATATTATTTCGACATAATAGAATCTAAATAAGTTGAGGATATTTTTTATATTGTCTTTTAAATCCCATAAAATCTCTTCTATTTTGTTTATTCCAAGAATATTCAGCTATCAATATCATTTTTATTTCATTGGTACTTAAAAATAATGATTAGTATTTTTTTCTAAAAACCCAACATTATTTCCTCTTTTTCCAAAGAACATTTTCCCATATGTATTCCCTTCAAAATTGATTTATGAATTCTATTTGATAAAAAATTAATACAATAAAAAAATACCTTTTTTCTAAAATTAAATATTCTTAACATGGATTAAAATGGAATAATTTTAAATGTTTTATGAACAAGTCAATTTTTAGTTTTTACAAATGAATTAAAATTATGTTTTGATTCATTGTAAATAGAATAAATAGATTTCTCCAAGTTGTGACTATTAATTTATTTGAACCATTTATTACATACTTCCATGGGTATTTTAAAAAAGCTATTTTCTTAATATTAAATCGATTTTTAGATATATATTTTTCAAATGAAAATGAGATATTCTCATGTTTTCAAAGAAATTATTTATGTGTGTTTTAAGATAAAAGGTCCACAATTTCAACATATTTTATTGATTTTAATGCTACAAATGGATTAAGATCATATGATATCATCAAAATTATTTATTTTGATGTATTATCTTGATCATGATAGATGGTTCGTTAAATGAAACCAATTTCATTACTATTATTTAATTAATTTATGATGAAATGATTATGAAAACACTTTCATTATTATGTTTCATGATTTTTTGAAATAATGGATCATTTATGAAAGAAGATTTGTTTCCATGAGATGTGATATAATGAATTAGTTAATGTTTTCTAATATTTTGATACATAAATGTATTTCATTCTATATATTGGGGGTGAGATCATTATGTGAATTTATTTCATGGGTTAATCCATATATATCATGAAATAAATATGGGAATTGAGTTTATGAGATCGAAATATGCTGGTTTTCATGACACACTTGATATATGAAACATGTGGTGATGCCTAATATGATATGAGATGGGAAACACATAGAGATACCTGATCCACTCAAATATATGGTTATTATTATATAAAATTTACAGTTGATACTATTTCTACGATGGAGCTACACTCTTCAAACATGATTTTATGCATCATATTTGAAGTAATGAATCTTTCTTGATCATTGATGATTTTCAATATTATGAAAATATATTGTTTTGTTCCATTACATGTGAGTATGATATATGAATTGTTGGGTATGACTATATATTAAAGGAAAGAATTCATAGCCTTATGCTCATGTTATCATTTCATATGATAATTTATTTTTATCTCTCACATTTTCCCATACGGATCATCTGATCTCACCCTTATAATGTTTTTATACTTCCCTTTGTTATAAACTATGGTAGTATTAAAGATGAGTTTTATGGGTACCCTAGTCTCCAGGTACAGTAATAAACAATATTTCTGGAGACTATAATGTTATCTTATGTATTTAAGATTCATATGAATCATTTAACAATCATTTTAAAAATTTGTGGATTTCCTTAGATCCCATGTCATGTCTCCCAGTATAGTCCCACAACATCACATATTTTACTTGAATACACTCATGTGTGTGTATTCATAGGAATTTTTAAATTACATCCATCTAAGAAAATTTACAAATCAGACTTTAGTTTTAAATTACATATAATTTTCTTATCCATATCTATAAATTCATAATATTAATTTGCATTATTCAATTACTATTTATAATAAAAATACAATCTTATATTTTTATCCTTGGATGGTTCATCAATTTTCATTAACTATATATAACTTATTTTAAAATCATCCAAGTCTTTTTGATCAAATAATAAAAGAATTTTATACCGATAAATCATGAATTGATTCAAAAATAATATATATCAATGTACAATATCTATGTATAATTAAAACATAGTTATAAGAATTAAATATATGTTCACCGATTATTATAATTAAATGTAATCATTATACCATATTAATTGAAATATAGTAAAATAACACATTTTACGTTGAAACCATAATGATGGATCACAATGATAACTTTCGACATAGATATATTGATTTTACTGGTTGTAAAGACTCTATATAACATCATACATCCTATTTTCATATATTATCTCCTCTATATGAATGGAATTCAATTAATCCAATTGTAGAAAAATGTTGAACGATTCAATGTAAGATAACAATATTTATGTAGAATTCAAAAATCAGGTCATAATAACTATACCTTGATTTAGTTATCAACTATTTTCTCAAGATTAATGGTATATCCTTCCACCATACAATATATTGTTTTTACAATTCCTATTATTCATATTAACAATCATTGTAAGCACATAACACAAAACTTATAGTGGTATCAATAGATAGCTGCAAAATTTATTCATCAGATAAAAATTTCAGTAATATATTAATGGAATCATCATCCTAAAAAATAACGTAGATATCATACATAGGGAGGGGAGAATATTAATGTAATAATCTTGTGAAATGGGTAAAAAAAGAGAATAATTCATAATAAGTTATATTTTATATGTGTTTTGAAAAAAAAAATGTAACAAATAATAAAAATGGTTTAATGTTGTAATATTTATTCTTATGAGATGTTTAAAATGATCCACTCAATGTTTCAATGTCATTATATGAAATATGTGTAAAGGAATTTAACTCCCATCTCAAATATAAAAACCTATTGGTTGTGTTTATGAATTACATAGACTAAAAGACTCTTTATGAATTATTCTACATATAGAATTCATTCCATTTTAATCAATTTATTCTAATTAAAAATGGAAATTATATTTCAATAATTATACTACCTATTTCCTCAAATTAATAATAATAGATAAACTAGTTCATCTAATTTATAGGTCTTTATAATATATTATCAGTAACAGTTAGTAAAATATCAAACTAAAAGTCATAAAGTTGGATAGAAAGTCCAATAATGTTTCTTTGAATAAGGATTAATTGATATTGAAACCTATTAGATGAAACGGAAGAGAAAAATAATAATGATTACATAAAATAAAAAACATCTTGGTATCATGAAGGGTATTTTTAAATTCAATGGAATGATTATGTATATAACCTATGTTTTAAAGATAAATTTTAATTTTTTTTGAAGGTACATGACACCTAATATAAAATTTTAATATAGTGTAAGAATAATTCATTTAAAATAATGATATGATTAGATAAATACTTTATTTTGACTTCAATTGATGAAACAAAGAGTTAATTTATTATTCATTTAAATGTAATAGAAAATATAATTCTTAGTAACAATAGTGTAATCTTTCGGCATCTTTATCAATTGTACATATAAAATTAGAGAAGTTATTTTTCAACAAAGAATTATTTTGAATAAAATTAGATGATGGATTCAATAGATAGGTTTATGATTCATCAACATATATAACATATTTTCAATGAAAATATTTATTAACAAGGATTCATCGAGGATAAATGAGTTTATATATATATATATTTAATATCAAATGGATTATATCTCTAAGAACATTGTTTTCACTCTGGTATAGATCCTTTAAATTTTGGTATAAAACTATAATTTTAAAATTTTAAGGATTCGTATTGATTTAGTAATGGTCATGTTGGAGCTTGGGGAATTTTTGGGGGCCAAAACCCCTCTTTTGGGAGAAACTGGACTGGTCGCACGCTTAGTGCACGATTGGTGCACAATTTAGCTAATCGTCCAGATCAAAACATCCGTACAGAAACACATCACATTGATGGGAAATGGTTGTGCGGTCTAACCAAGAAAAGTTCCCCTGTATCCAAAAAACCTCAAGTGTTTTGTGCACAATTTTTCAAATTTTGTGAAAAAACTGTGAATTGGGAATTTTCAAGATAAAATGTCGAAATTGACCTTAATGATTTATTCATCCACCGCTTACTCCATAATATAATTTTCAAGTTTGAATAATTTAAATTGATCTTATTTTGGTTCCCTTTGAGATATAATGAAATAATCAATAGATCTATTACATCCGGGATCTGATCAAGTTCATTTCATCACGTTGGAGGCGTAATGGTATGTAATGAATTCCTCTAGAGTCGTTCTCCTTCTCTCTTAATCTTGACTGAGTTATTGCGGTAGAATCATTTTCTATTTTTTATAGATCTAATCTGATTAGATCCAAATTAAGGTCCAATACCATTTGAGAAGATTCATACACACCTAAGGTGGGTGGTCGATAACCTATCCCTAAAGTGTGTTGATTTTAGATTTGTTATGTGGGTCCCACTGATATCATCGAGTGTTGTTTATCAGATTTATATTCCATGATTATAATATTTATAATAGTATAGTTATGATATTTGAAAATATATTATTATTTTTTAGTTTTTACACTCACAACTCCATAAATTCTATGTCGAAGGTAATATCTTATTAGTCGTTTTGTGTTTCGAAACGTTTGTGCCACCGTTCAGGCATGCCTTGCCTTGACCATCCAATGGTAAAGCTCTCCTATATATAATGGCTGGATTTATATATTTAATTTCATAATGGAAGGTAAAATGTATGCATACCACTTTACCCAACTAAGATAAGTTCTTAAATAGAAAATTAAATGTGAAATTGAAATTTCCATGTATATTAAGGATTTGACTTTACCAGATTAATTGTTAATGATTTACAGGTTGCATGTATGTATAACCCCTTAACACATTAATGAAATGTAGAAGAATGAACCTTAATTATTGAATATAAGTTAAATGGACATAAATGAATTGTTTCATGCTACTTGAACTGATCACACTAAAGAAAGTCAAGGCTTGATCAAAATAGAATTATTAATTAACTCTGACTTGATTACAAGGTTTCATGGGACTTGACCTTATCACAATAATGAAGGGAAATTAATGAACAAAAAATTTCATGCTCCTTTAAATTATCACACTAATAAAAGGAAAGGCTTGAACAAATTTAAATGTTACATGACTTCATAAATATGAATGGTCTAACTCGAGCTTGCCTTGGATTCTTATGAGGGAATTACATGAGGACTCTGGAACCCCACTATGATTTGAAGGATACGAATTCCTTATGATGAGATCCACATATATCACAATCCTTGTATATTTTTTATGACTGGTATGACACAATAATATCTTTCCAATATAATTATAGGATCCCATAGATATATTCCTTGGATCCAGCATTGACTAGTAGGTTCTATAGTTATAGCCCAGAGGGAATTGTCTCTACTTATCCATATTTTACCTAGGATGATCACCTTGGATTTGGTGGGAACCACATTGTTGAATGCCTTGTACTATTATACTTGTACTACACTATTACCCTATGCAAGGCTATAGTTATTAATGAGTTGGCCACCCTTCAGGTCTAGTTCACCTTGGTTATTACCATGGGGAACCTTTATTAAATGTTATTAGAGGTTTCCTTATCAAAAAATTAAACCATAATTGTTGTAAAATGTGATTCATTTATTAACAGGTAATAATAATCAAATTATTTCATTACATGTTCAGACACCAGCTAAGGGATGAAGTAGGTATGTTGTTATTTATTTACATTGTACTGAATTACATTATATATGTATGGTTTCACACTACTACATTTCCATAACATGATCTAGATGATATAGACACCATTTTTGGTGGCCCACTGAGATTTATCACACACCCTCTCCATGTTCCATTCGGTACCCGAGGAAGATTACATGGTTACATGTGTTGAAAAAGGGAAGAATACGGCTTCAAACACTTGATTTCATACTATTTAGGATGAAGATTTATACCTGATGATCAGGATAGATCTCGAGATTCTTGAGAGATTGATTTATTTCAATTATTCATTTTTTGAACCTGTTATACCTAATGTATTGTATCCATGTTTTCTAGTTTCCTAGTCACATGTCATATCATCAATTGTTGAATGTTATTCCAGTTATTTCAGTAATTGTTTTTGTTGTCACCATTTTTTTGTGAATTTTTTGTACATATATTACTTCCTTTATTTACGCATATTTGCATTCATCAATAATGATACACTTCAGTAATGAAGGAATAATATCCCCATGAACACACCCTAGGATCACACTACTAGTAGGTAGCCTCTGGCATTTGGGGAGAGGAGCAAGAGGCCATGTGGTCCACCATTCTTGGGGAACCTGTTATGTGGCATCTTGTTCTAGGACGTCACACTATCCCACCATCAATGGGATATTTTTCGGAAAATAATTTTATTTTTCAAATAATTTTCCGATCACATCGAATAATATATAAGATATATATACAAAAATCATACATATGAAATATTCTAACAAATTGAATTATGTATTACATTTATTCATAAAAATCATATTTATATAAAATAATGATATTTTCATAAAAAATATAATTTCTATGAGTATTGGGGGTATTTTTAGACTTTATGATGTTCAAAGATAATATATAAAGGATTACACTAGTTAAATCAATGTCAATGTCACAAAATAACCTAAACGAATAATGTTATTTCAATAAAATACTATCATGGATCAGTATATCAACTTCAAAAATATTTTTTGAAAAGTAAAATAGAATATGATATTATTGAATATAAAAATGTTTTAAGTATAAAATTAATTTTGTTTAACAACATATCATTAAATAATATGATGTAAATGATTTGAATTGATATTTTTATAGAGTTGAAAATTTTAATCATCATTCATACATATCAAACTTTTTCATATTTAATATATATATATATATATATATATTATCCATGAATTGATTTTAGGTGGCCTTTTTTTGTCACACTATGATATTCTATGAATTATAATTAGACATAATAAGTTTAACAATTCCCTGATTTTTTTACTAACATAAGGATGTTCTATATGTCTATCATATGATATATGATATACATAATAATATGTATGGTATTTATAATTTTATGAAAAGCGTTTATGAATATAAAATTCATCATTTAAAAAATATATCTATTTTATAATATATTTATCTATGATATATATACTCTTGAAGTGATGTGATAATTCACCTCTCAAAGTATTACTTTGACATATCCCTAAAAAAAGATTGTGATGGAATGTTAAAGGGTGTTTTTTATGGAATAATATATTCAGATGCATAATACGATCATGAGGCACAAATCATTATTTGGTATAATAGACCATGAAAAACAACTTATAAATATAACACACTATGTATTTAGAATATATGGTTTTTTTCTTATTTGGATTTCCTCATAAATTAGGTTATATTGAATCCTAGTATCTAAATCTTCGTAATTTTTAACATTTTATATCAAATGCTTTAGGAAGAGAAAAAAGAAATGTGGTTTGGTATATTGTCGATATTGTTGTTTTTTGGGCCTAAAAAATTAGCCTATATGCCCTATCAATTCATTAGTATAACATATGGTACCTCTATTTATATATTTTAGTATATTTATGGAATTTATAAGACAATAAAAATTATTTTCCTATCTATTATGTGAAAGGAATATCGAATTCATATCCTTAATAGTTAATTCCACGTGAGATATTAATTGAACTAGTCAGTCTATAGTCTTAGAATAAAATATATGTGGAGGCCATATGGTTTTGGCCTACATTGTGTCTCATGGTCTCATGATTTTTTTTAATTATATCATATAAAAATTAGATAATTCATGTGATGAATATGGTGGAATCATTTATAGTGATAGAGGTGTTCAATAAAGATCATGATAGATTGCTTTATTTCTTCATTAGCACTAAATCATTTCAAGATCAATATATTTGATTACAACTTTTAATTTAGGAATAAAAATTTATTTTTAATGATAAAATTGGGATGTGAGTCCACATATATAGATTAAATAAAATTGGATTATGTTTTCTATTACTAATTAAACTTCTATAAAAAATATTCACTGTTTATAAAAAAATTATTTATAAGGGTTATTAAAATGAATGGTTTATATTATGTTATATGTTATTGTATAATAAAATGTAAAATTGTAGAACATATAAGGGGAATTTCTATATTTGGTATATTTTATATTGATATTTCCAAAATCCATAATATTTTTTAGATATATCATATGCAATGGTGTGTGAATATTATTGGGAATGATATGTGATATCATGATTTATCATTTCCTATAATAGTTTATTATATTCTCATGATGTAGGGAATATTTATTCATATCATATCTATCATAAAAAAATAATTGATCATGAAGTAGAATGATAAATTTTTTCATATTATTGATTTTTCACATGTGATAACACTTATAAAAAGATTTCTTATCATGAAATGCATAGAGGATCAGCATTAAATTCATGTGATTAGTTTTTGAATTACTGAATCATTACTCATATGTTATATAACATCTGATTTATCATATAAAGTCTCATGAAGAATTATGGTTGACTATATATAGGTAATGTTACCCTAAAATGATGTGTATTATTTCTTATACCTCTTAAAATTTTCCATCTCCACGAAGTGCTATTATTACACTATATTTCTTAGGAGACAGTAAATTATTTAATAATTATATGTATAGTCCAAGCCATATGATGGTTGATTTAAAAAGACCAAATGATAAACCAAAATGATTTTTAAGGCTATGTTTTATGATATTAATAATTTTTTTATGATTGATCAAGTTATAATATCATTTAATTGGTGAATGATATTATGTTTTTATCATTTTATTTCTCCCTAGACTCAGTTTTATATAAGGTAGACCATGAAAATGGATCTTAATTTTGTGTTAATACGTTAAATAATTGTTACATAATCCAAAAAAACCCATCACTATTACCTTACTAGGTACCTAACATATCAGTATAGGTTACACAATCATTTACTGACCACCCATTTTATCTCCAACATTAGGATGATTGAAACATTGGGTGTATATACCCTGGTAAGTTCCCCTAGGTACATAAAAACCCATGAATTAATACTTTTTTTCTCTGATAAAAAATTAGTAATATAAACATCGTAAAATTACATCAGAAAAACTTCGACACATTTAGAAGTATTTATAGAAATTATCCTATAATTAATAAAGAATTAAAAATATAATGGAACTTTTTATTCATGATTCCAAGTTTTATCGGATCCAATATTCATATAACCAATCATGTAAAATTATAATTTTATTAAAAAATCCCAATGATACTCATTTTGTGTAAAAAATATTCCAAATAACATGTATGGGGCCTAAATTTCCTTACTATACTTTAACATATGAAAAGGTCTTATTTTTATCTTCTATGCACTGATATACTGAGATGCCTCTAAGCCAAAAAAGAAAACCACACTTAGTTTGTTACATGGTGGAACATCCAAGAAGACAACATCATGTAATTGAGCCCTGCATATCCAATTAATCAAATCATATTCATTATCAAGTAATATAAATAATGATGAAAATATATATATGATAAAAAATATAAATTTTTTATGATACCAAAACAATACATCATTACTTCCCCCTACCACACCCTCTTGCAAAATTCATCAATTTTGATGTTTACGACTACTAAAATGATGTAATAATACTGTCAAAAATATTGATTAGGTTGATCCATAGAGATTAATTATCCCAATTATGACTCCAATAGATTACCTCTATGTGAACACCTATAATTCAGAAATATATTATCCTCACGTGATCCTCACACATCCAAAAATGACAACGGATATAGCTATTTTTAATGCACTTTTGAACATAATTGTTTGTTTTTTATCGAATTTTTTTACTAAAATTATGATTATTTGTTTATTAGTTGAAAATTGTTGTTAATATTATATTTAATTTTTAATAGTGACAATTTCTTCTAAAATAAGTTTTTAGTGTTTAATTTAATCATTTTTGAATAATTTTATATTCATTAATTATGTTTTTACTTCCAACTCATAATTGTTTTATTTAAATTATATTTTTTTTAAAATTTTATTATTTTATATCATTTATTATTATTGTATTTATATTTTATCCACTCATTTTTTTCAATTATTTTAGATTAACTCATCAATTTAATCATTTTTTTTCTAAATAAAGACATTTATGTTATTTCTTAGAAAAATTAATTTACTAAATCATGTTTTCAATTTAATTATTTTCATTAAATAATTAGTAGTATTTAATAATATTTTAGTTATTTGATTTAGCTATTACTATTAATTATTTAATTAATTAATTAATTTTACTAATCTAACATTAAATAACATTTCTTGATTTAAATTAATATTAATAATCAAAAATGTAGTATTTTTTAATTAATTGTTTAATTATTTGTAACCTAGATATTTGGTTATTTAATTATTTTATTCTGAATTATAATTCTAGTTCCATTTATAATTTAGTTAATTTATTTATTTTAGTTAACTAAATTTATTGATTTAATTTTCAATGTTTTTTTTGATAATTTTCCAAGTGACCTGCTACTACCTCCACCTACCCTCAAAAGTAGACTAATGGTGACTCTTTTGAATCATTTCTAGAACCCCCCCCCCCCAATTTTATTCCATTTATTCACTATCACATCCCCCTATAGTTAATCCCTCAAGTCACATCCACCCATCCATCCAACGGTGACACAAGGAATCATTGTTCTTCTTTGCTACCTTGTAACCCACCACCACTCTATTTTATGACGATAACATTAACATTTTCCTCACCCAACATTACCTTCTCCCAAGCATTTATTCCCACCAATTTCCACAATCACCACTAGACCCATCTCCAGAGTCACAGCGTGATTAGAACGATGACTCAATTGAGTCACAGCCACACCTCCAATGGTGACTTAACAAAGAAACCATCCACCAATATTTTTTCTATAGTAACCACCATCCATAGTTAATATTTTCAACCCAAAACAATAACATAGATACTCAAAGCAATAGAAATTCACAATAAGTGTGAATAAGAACAAAAAATACATAACACATTATAAATCAACACAAAAAACAAATCAAAAACCAAATCTAAAGTACCCACACTATCTGGGCTTCTTTGAAGTACCTGTCACCTCTGAGATGCCAAGTGCCACCATATTAAGATCTGTTCCAATTTATGATTGAGTTATAAGAACCTAATAAATAACATATAATTGAGCCTCAACACAATGAATGTGTATAATCATCGTGGATGAAGGATAAAGACACTACTGCTTTATGTGAATGATGTCTCCACTAAAGACTCTATATGGCTAGGATTCAGGAAACAAGTCCCCACAACTATGATCCCCCACAAGAGATGAACTCTTATCTCACATAGCCAATTCCTTCTGAGTCAAACCTCACTGTGAAGGCTGGACCCACTTCCCATCTTCCTTTCACCGACCCCCATTCTCTTTTTCATCCAAATCGCCCACTCACCTTATATTTTTATATTATATATATATATCATATATAATAATTATCATGATACTATAAATAATTACATAATAATAAAATAATAATTAATTTAAAATATATAATAATAATAATAATTTATTTTATTAGAATAATAATTAATATTTATATTTATATATAGGGTTATTACAGTAACAATCATTTATAAAACACTTCAATTATATAATTTAAATAATTATAATGACGTAAAAAATAAATAGATTTATAATAATAACTAAAGGTATATATAAATAAAAATATACTCATTTAATAATTTTATATAGTAGTATAATGTATACTATAAATATTTAATAATAAAATTGTTTATCTCATTTTCAATGATTTTTTATAATATATATATATATATATATTTTATTGAGTCAAGTGATCATTTGGGATAGAACAGGCTGCCTTAAATGGTCACATTATATTTAGAGTGTTTGTACTATGTTAACAGTAGAGGATGATATGGAACATTGAATGTGCCACACAGAGGTGGGAGAAATAGTCAAGGAGTGGTGCCAGTAGCTGGAAACCACAAAAACAGAACACTTCAAATTGTAGGAAGATACATCATATGAATTCGAGAGGCATTAAAAAAATATGTCCCACAATTTCATTAACCAATTACAGAGGACGATTTTTCTATTCCAAACATCAAGAATACACCTCTTCAATTCTAGGGTCATACAAGATAATGTAACAATTCCAGATACCGTTCAGGCTGCATGCATAAAATGTTGATCAAACATTAGAAACTCATAGAGGTCATGGGCATGAATATTGAACACATTATCATATTTTCATTTGTTTTATTCTTGGAATTTCCATGGATCATTTATGTCATGAATATTTTCTATGTTTAATAACATTAATATCATTGGATAATTATTTTTGGGGAATCTTATGAGTTGGTTCAAAAAAATACTTCTTTGATTATTCATCTTTCTTCTACGGGATTCCACTCTCTCTCTCTCTCCAACTATTTGAATAATAATCTTTTAAAAAACACAACAGATCAGTAAACAATAATCATGATCATATTAAAATTAAAATTAATTTTAATATGAGAATTATAATAAAAATAAAATCAATATTGATAGATATATGAAAAATGATTTCAACCAATACTTTTAAACCAGTGATTGTAGGTTGATATCACTCAGCGATGGAATAATTTATGCAATTGATAAAGTGTAGAGGTCATTTTGTGGTAGGTTTATCCAATGACCCATATTGTCACATTCATCAAATAAAATCTATATTTCTCAATTCATTGAAATAATATGGTGAAATAAATTTATAAACTGACCATCCTATATCTCCTTCAATGAAATTGACTATTCTCACTATATCATTATTATTTTATGTGTCTTTCCTTTCATCACAGACATTCAATTCCACAATCATACAAAATCATTATTTTCATCATGGATACACCATCATTCACTATTTTATTGACATTTTTTGGTTTGTTTAATTATTGGGTTTCTTTGGCTTTGGTCCCTAGCACAAAATCCATCCTTCCCTGTGGTTCACCGCATTTACAAAATCTTTGTTATATTTAGTAAATAGAATTAAAGCATTAATGTTTTAGGTGTTTAACGATGTGTGTTTTCACATTTCGAAATTGTTTCCAAGGAAGGAATCTGTGAACACATGTTAAAATAAATTTGAAAATAAAAAATAATAGAATGAAAAAATATGAAACCCAAAAAAATAGAAGTAGAAAAATTAATAATAAATTATAAATAAAAAAACTAAAAAACTATCAAAAAATAAGTCAATATTAAATTCCAAAAACAATTGTTAAACCTCCTACTGCCTGAAAACATGGTCAAAAAATAAAACCGAAGATATAACCATTCTTGATATTGAGAAACACCTCTAAGACATGAATAAGAACAAAAAAAATAAATTGGAAGATAACGAAGATTCATAGAATGGTAAAATCTCTAATAAACTATATTGAAAAGAAATTAAACCATGATATGAAATGATAGAGATAACCAGTTTGAGGGAGTTTTGACTACATGCTCTTATTTTAACCCTTCTTGCATTATTCTCACACTAAGGTCTAAAAATTATATAATCAAGTATTATATGTTTTCTCAAATGTATAATTTCAGTGGGATGCCCAAAAAATACTCTATTAACTTCATTATATACTTCTATTGTAGTTTCCAACAATTACTACATAGATACCTTAATGAAGATGATCTGAATATAAGAGTGTTCCCTTTATACCTCATGGTAATTGTAATGTTGTGGTATCCATAGTTAGAGGTGGAAATAATTTTCATGTATGATCATGTCTATAATTACATAACAATGAAATTTTATCAAAATATATTGAATTCTAATTTTTGAAATAAAATCAATGGGTTCATTCGAGATGATGGACATCTATTCAATGAAGCATCAGATAGATTTAGGGGATCTCTCATATAGTTTCTAAACTATAAATTCAATAGCTGGTTCCTCATCAACACCTTTTATATTATTCAAAAACCATATAATCAAAACTTGTTCAATCAATCGGCTATATAGGATTTTAGTGATATTACTACTGAGTATTTGAGACATAAATTTCGCTCATTAGTTGAAAACTCACAGAACAAATTATATATGAGGAGAACCATTTTTAGAAAATTACCCAACCATATCATGTATTATGAAGCCTACGATTCATGGTTTTTAAAAGAAAACACACATAATACTCTTAGGAAGAAAAGCCACCACTCTGGCATATTTGGGCAGAGAGCTGCAGCCCGAATTTAATATGGATACCCAAACCCCTGAGAGTTAAAATATTGATGGCTATAATCATATGATTAATTCTTAGGATGAAAATTTTAAAACACTGACATCCAAGCATATAAGAACCATTTAAACCTATTATTTAGGGTTAGGGAGTTCTTTGACATGTTGTCCTTCATGGGTTCAAACAGCCTCCTAGGTTGCTGTTCTAACCCTAACCCAAAGATGGGTCATCCAATTCACAACAAGAATTGAGGGGTAAAATCCAAAAGTAGATAAGAATATTTTATAAAAAAAGAATAAAAATTACTCTAACATAGTTAAAATTCATTCAAGAATGTAAAATATAGAATATCATATGGGGTAGCTGGCTAGGGAGCTTGGATGTAGAGATAAGGGTAAGAGACCAATTAATACAAAAGACAACACAATAAATAATTCCATTGCTTTTACCATAATAAGTAGTCTTAAAATCCATCAGTAGTCTCATATAATTCCCCAAAATTCTGATAATGAAAAACTTGATCAATATGAAGACTTGAATATGGGAAATTATAAAAATGGAAAATTAAATAGTAGCACCGAAATCCTTGTGGTCGTTACTGTTATAATAGAAACAATAAAACAAAATGAATTGAAAAGAGAGAATAAATGAATGAAGAAGCATAAATAATAAGTTTAACGGATGTCCAAAAAATTTAGATTTTTTTTATATATTCTCATTTCCACAATGAATAAAAACAGAAACAAATGATTCTGACTTGTTGAAATTTATGAATGTAGTAAAAATGATCATTTATCTTCCCATCCAAAATTCCGTGATTAAAAACCTCAAATATATATCATATCACAGGAATATTTCCTAAAAAATATCATTATGGAGTTTTCTTCATACATTTTGATAGAGTATTTTAGTTCTGTGTTACAGAATAGGACACCTCCTTGGCCATATGACCCATTAAAATTTGTCATCCCTATAACCATTGGAGAAAGTAGTAGAATATTTATTTATTTTTTTGTAATTTTAGATTTCGAATCACCTTGATTTTATTGTCTCTATTTATAAAATTTGGATTATGATATCTCAAACCCACCAGTGTTGTTTTATAACATAAATATGGCCCATCACTCTCCCAAAGGATAGGGTTTATGATTTTATAGTCAGTGTAGGTAGAGTCTTTCTTCCATCTCACATTATCATAAAAGATATAATGTATTATCAAGAGGTACATATCATCCATGGAAGGCCCTTCCTGGTCATATGGGAGCTACCCTATAAGTATCTATGGGTATGTTAATTATAAACCATGGAGAAAAAAATAATTATATTTTTTAATAAAAATTAAATAAACCCTAATAAATCATTCCTTGAGTTGTGTTGTTAAGAGTGGGAAAATATGTTTATGATGATAAAGAGGAGTTTACAAGGATGATGGAGGAGATTAATAGTGATCATTTTACCCTTAATTCAACCATAATTGGGATCAACTCTAGGAAAGAGAAGGATAATATTGATTATTTTTAGATATTGTATTCTGAACATATGGATTTGTTTTCTTCAGAAAATATAATTTCCCTGAAAGATGTGTTTAAATGTGTTGAGAATTTTATAGAAATAATAGCGATGAAGAAGAATACTTATAAACTACCTTTATTAAGATGCATAAATAAGACCTTAGTCCATCCAAGCCCAAGTGTCTTCCCTCATGTCAATAAAAACCCAATTAATGGATAAAATACATCCCTTTCCATTTGAAATGTAATTTTTTTGGAGAGATCTCTACACTACTTGTGATTATCTAATACAAGATAGTGTAAATTCAAGAGGATAACCTATTTATTGCTTTAAAGAAATATATTTCATTCATTGGATAGTATATTTCTAACATGAAGTGAATATGTACATCATTATTCATGCATAAAATCCCAATAGAGTCTGCTTGTAAGCCTACAATGGAATCTGGAAGGATAATTTACCCAAACATGAATAAAGCATCCCAGGAGGATGTTATCTAGTTTCACAATTATATGATGATTTTTCCAATTTATAACAACTCATAGGTAATTAAAATCTTGGTAGTCCCCATGAAAAATAGATTAACTATTGTGGAAAATGAGAAAATGAACAAATCCAAAGAAGAGTTGTGAAGAAAAGGATGGTCATTATAGGTTTTAGAAAACTCAATGGTGTTATAAGGAAGGATAAGTTTCACATTCAATTATAGTACTAGATAATATAGATGATAGATTGGGATTAGATTTTTTTCTTGATGGATATTCAATTTATAACATGATTTCTATTTCTCATAAGGGATAGAAGAAGACATCTTTCACATATAAATTTGGAACATTCGCCTACTAGTAGATGACCATTGTCTTGTGCGTTACTCTAGATACATTTTAGAGATAAATGATAGATATTTTTTCCAACATGTTCTGAAGAATTATTGAAGTGTTCATGGATGATTTCATAGTTAAGGGATGAAATTTTGGAAACTACCTTTAAAACAATTAAGCTATTTAGGAAAGGTTGCAAGATCAAAATATTATTCCCAAACTATGAAAAGAGAATGTTCATAGATATTATGCTCATTTTGTTGGGTCACAATGTGTCTATGAGGGGGGATGAAAATGTGGGGGCCAAACACATTTATAGGCTTACTAATACTTAAATTAAGGAACCAAGATACATAAATACCTCATATCCATACGAATATCTATTCACTTATTCTATGGAACAATCTTCTAGGTTTTAATATTATACTAATATTTTGGATGTTTGTGTTATCCCCAAGGAGATACCACAAAACCAGATGATGCTGATTACATATATGTTGAAATATCATTTTTAAGATGACCATATTTTTAATGAGATGGGATGATAGAATTTTTCATTCATGTGTTGCAGAGGAATAAATGTAATGTAAACTATAGAAATTCCCTTCACAACATTATGATGGACACCATGGAGGATATATAAATATTTAAAAGTATCTTCAATCTTGTTTATAGTAATAAAACACCATTAAAATTTTATATAAGTTTCTTTATTTTCTGGGAGAAGTGAATGATAATTTTAAATCTATAAATAAGGCAGGAGATACCACATAAATTAATTCGGGATGTTGAAGTTTCTGATATAGGATGCTTGAATTTCATGGGACCCTACCCATATATTAATGGGAATAAAAATATTTTGGTTGTGGTGGGCTATGTGACCATGTGGGTTGATGCAATTAATCTTCCCAATAACTATACTATTAGTCTATTGATATTTATGATGTTATTTCATAGGCTTGGAGAGACTAAAGAATTCATTACAAATAATATAACTCAGTTCATGAATTAAAATTTCAATAATAAAGTGGATATTTTTTTATTATATCATATAAATGGAACCAACTACCACCCATAGTTCTGTGGGAGAACAATGTGTAAAATAGAAGGCTCAAATAGGTTTCAAAGAAGTCAGATTCCATTTTAACATAGGATTGTATTCTGATGTGGAATGTGGTGGTTTTTTGTACATGTTTTATTAAAAAAGTTTCATTATTGATTTTTCTATGGAAGTTATTTTTTAGGTTTAATGTATCACCCCTTTGAAATCATTTAACTGTTAAATTTCCCATCAAATTTAAACATAAATTTCATTTTATTTAGGAATAAATAGTGGGTTTTTTTGGGATTTATGTGTCGGGGTGAAGGCTCTTTCTGCACATAAATTCTAGAAACATAAAAATCCTGCTAATTATTATTTTTTAAATGTAATAATTTGAAAAGTAGAAATTATGTATCAAACTGAGGGATATTTGGATTCAATATGCACTTATATTTTCTCCTTCTTTGTGGTTAAAATATATATTGTTGTTGAGGGATGCATTTATTTCATAAATTTTTCAGATGTATGATTGACTAGTGGAGTTTCACAATTCTTTTATGGATTTTCTATTTAGTAACTGTGGATGGGAGTGTTATAAGATAGATATTATTGTAAATATGATCATAAAATTAGGAAACTATAAATGTTAACTATATCCTAGGGGTCTCACATTTTAGAAAATTATTCTTTTTTGGGAGTCAACTAAAATTGTAAACATAAAAGACCCTTAAAACTGAAATAAATGGAGAAATTGGGTCCCATGGTGAACATATAAGACTCTAGGAACTAGGTGCGTTTGTAATGACTCTTTCCATTTCAATGAGTTCTTTTATAGAGTAATTTTCACATGATAAATGGTGTGCTAGAATTCCAACTAAAAAGGAAAAACCAAAAAAAATTAATAATAATATTAAAATTCCTAGTAACAATAAATTATTTCATTAATATGTGACAACTTTTTATCTGAGATGAAGATGGGTAAAACTGACTTATTTGAATATAATTTCATATGGTATCAATAAAGTGATATAGAAAAAGATTTTTGGAACCTATGAGAATGTAAAAATTGAATATTCCTTTTGTTATGATTTTATTTAGACATATTTATAACCTTTCATCACTCTTAGAATTGTAAATTTTAATGGAACTCATTTATTGTAGCAGTTTAGTTCATATAAGAGGTATTTCATCTTTAATAGTGGATGATTAAGTGTTCCCTTTATTTTTTTTGTCTATGATTGAATTTAACCTGGAAAAATTTTAAGCACTCTTGAAAAGACAAACCACGTCCGACTGAACATTCATTAAAAGTCGTGAAATGATCATTTTGTACAGAATTTTAAAAAAAAATTCATTCATTTTTTTAAATTCATATAGCATTAATTTTTATTAGTACAAAACACATTTAAGTGACGGAGTTTGATGTGGCTAGTTGTAATGAACACTACCACATCATTTTTTTGTGTTTTATTGACATTTTATTAATAAAATAAAATTCTTTATTGATTAGTTAGATTTTTTATTAATTTTTTATGATATTTTTAACAAATTTGAATTTCTTAAAAATTATGATTTATTAGTAGATAATTTAATCAATTTTTTTGATAATTTAATATTAATTAATTTTTTTTAATTCAAATTTTTATTCATTTATGTTTGACTATATTTTACTTTTTTATTTATATTATTTTATTTATACTATTATTTTTTTAATTTGCTTTCAACTCTCTTAAACTTATATTATTTTCATATTAATTAATATATTTAATCAGTTTATATTTATAAATTTATAAATTTAAATTTTTTGAGACATTAAATTATTAAATTATGTTTCATAATTTAATTATTTTATTTAATTACATTGTAATATTATATTATAATTTAATTATTTACCTTAATTATTTATACTAATTAATTATTTATTTAATTAGTATAATATCTCTATCATTAAATATATTTTATTGTTTGAAATAATTTTAAATGTTATTATGTTTTAATATGTTTCAATTTAATTGTTTATGAATTTTTCACATGCTTAATTTGGTGTATAAAATATATTTTTCTGAATTATAATATTCATTTCATCATTAGTTATTATAATTAATGATGTTCGAATTAAATTAAAATTTTTATTTAATTTTAACAATTTTTTCTTGTTTGATAATTTTCTAGGAAGCCATCCACTTCCTCCACCTACTATCAGAAGTAGACCAAAGGTCACTTCTTAGTTTCACGATTAGAACCCCAATTGGTGATAATTTTTACTCACCACCCAAACCTACACAACCCTCTGTAGTTATGAATTTCAATCGATAAAAATACCATAGAATCCAAAACCTATTTTCCACCACAAAAAAATCAAAGAAAAAAAAACCATACAGAAGACATCATAAATGAAAACCCAAAACCACTAAAAAACCTGATGTGAAGTTCCCACAATATCTCTACCACCATTATGTACCTCTCAACCCCGAGATGTCAAGCGCTTCCATATGCAGGGATGTAACACCGTGAATTACAGGTAGAAACATCAGATAAATCCCTTAACACCTAGATTCTCTCCATTAATGTCGTGAATTCTCCATTGATTAATGTTCTTCTGGCATCCCTTAATTGGGATGATGTCACCATTGAGGATTTGACCAGACAATAATTCAGAAACTGAGCTGCCACCATTATGCTCTCCTATAATAGCCAAACTCTTCTCTACCTTATTGAAGGCCTTTTGAGTTGTGTCCCACTGTGAAGCCCAAACCCACTTCCCCTCAGCCTCTATCCAACCCCCCATTTTTTCTATCCACCCCTTCTTCCTCATTATATATATATATATATTCACCTTATATAATAATTATAATGATACAACAAATAAAATAATTATAATAATATAATAACTAATTTATCATATTTTATAATAATGTAAATATATATGATTAAAATACTATTTATTTTTATATATATATTTTATAATTAGATTTTTTTATAAAAAATATAATATATATATATATAGTATTAATAATAAAATAAGAATACTTTTAATAATATAAATAATAATATGTATATATAAATTAAAATATTTTTTTTATTTTACATAGTAATATTATGTTGCTATTATATTTTTTATTATACATTTATTATGTATTTTTCACTACTATTTTCTAATTATCTTTTTTTATTGAACCATGTGATCGGGTGTTCTAGATTGTGATATAAGACACAAGCACATTCTATTGGAGGATTTCGGGCTTTGGTCACAATCATGAAAGAAGTGGCACACTGAATATCCCATGTAGAAGATAAAGATATAATCAAAGAGGGTAGACAGTAGTTGGAAACCACAAAAAAGAACAATCTATAAAGTGGAGAGATACATCAGGACGTTTTAGAACCATCCAGTAGTAGGTATCACATGATTCAATTAAATAATTTCTAAAGAGGATATTAGTTTTCAAAACTTCCATACAAACCCTCCTTCATTCCAAGGATATCTGAAATAAAATTATCATTATAGACATCATTCGGGTAGTAGGGAAAAAAGGTAGATTGAACATTAGGAACTTGTGGGGATCAAGAGTAGTGACCATAGACACTTTCTCTTATTCTATTATGTTTTCTTCTTGATATTTTCAAGGATCTTTTATATCATGAATATTTTTATGGTTAATTCAATTACGATCCTTGGATAATCTAAATTAAGGGAATATGATGAGTTGATTAAATCTGATCACCCCTTGTTCATGAATGTTTTTATCCCTATAACTTTTTATGAAATAATCTTTTAGAAAACCTCAAGGATCACTAAAAACTATTCTAGATTGAAATAAATTCATCATTGTCATCAATGTTTGTACTTTTATGAAATTTTAATCAAGCATGAGAGGGGGAGATAAGATCACTAAGATAAACCAATAATTTGAACTCAATGATGGATTTTTAGTCCCTCACATAGTGATGAAACAATTTCTACATTTCATTAAATATGGAGGTCATTTTTGCATTGGTTGATCTGATGACAGATCTGGTTAACCTATCTTAATCAGTTCAAAATTTCTCAATTCAATTCATGAAAAGGGAATATTAATTTAATATCTGACCAGCCGATTTTACCCTCTTATCAATTTATTTTTATCACTTTCTTTTTATTATCATGTATTTCATGCATGTATCCACACAAATTCACTTCAAAACTCAAATAAATATCATCATTTTCATCAGTTCTACACCATCATCCACAACCTAATTTTATTTTTATTTTGTTTTAATTTTTTATTACATTGTATTTTTCTCACTATAATAAATTCGGCCCTTCCCATATTGTTTGACCCTCTTACTATAGTAATATTATATGTAATAAGTTTTATTACCAAATTAAAATTTCCACAACTTTAACTACTCATGTTTCCATCAAACCGAATCCCCATGTTCAATATTAATGTTCTATGTTGTTAAAAACCTCAATGACCCTATCACACAAACCATTTAACCATCAGAAATTTCTAAAAATTAATGAAACCCAATTTCCCTTATAGACACCTAAACAATACCAATGGAACTAAACTAAGCTCAACTCAGGAATACCAACCCAGTTTTTCCAACCATATCATGAACACAAGTCCCTACACGATATTTATCCCATAGAGAGGCTGGTATGATTTTTAATATATCCCAAGATTATCACTCTATGAAATTTCATATATGTATAACCAATGATGGGTAAAAAAATGTACCATATCATTGAAAACACTTTAAATATCTCAATAAATAGATAACTATCTACATGAATAATCTAACCCATAAAAGTTATTATAAAACTACAACATGAACCTAGTAATCCTTCAAGGACCCATACTGATTAACCGAGAATGTATTTTTTTTCATGTATCTCTATTTGATCCCACCACTTAGTGTCTTGGTGACTCAACAGACACCCACTATCGGAGCTATTTCACTAATTATTTATAAATATTACTTGTTCCCTAGAATATATGAACTAAAATGAGTATCTTTAAAAAATTATGGCTATTTAACCACAAGTTACCCTTTTGATGTATATTTTTCAATGATTTATCTACCTATATAGGGTATCTAAATCATGGAATCCCAAACCTTATTTTCACTTGAACATGTTTTCCCAAGAAAAATTCACCACCCAACTCAACCCAAAAACTATATAATTCATTTAATTTAACTATCAAAACCCAAAACCAAATTCTTATAACCGATTCAACACACTACTCTTGTTTCCAAGCTAAAAAAATATTCTAGAAATTCAAACAAAATATTGGGAAATAATCACATCCCTCATCAAAAAATCAATATCTCTTATATTTAATCACCACCAAGGAAAAAATATACCAATGATAAAAATATATTACAACCTCACATGAGAATCACCCCAACATCCCAATCTCAAAATATTATCCTCCCACACAAGGTTTTGTTATCCTATAAATGTAGGAAAATAAATAAATCATTATTTTTCACCAATCCCGTGAGTGTGGGTCAATTTCACCATAAAATAAACCAAAATTATCAACAACATGACCAAATTGTAGAACTTTTTCAGTATTATACTATCCCTTAATATCAAGAATCACATATCCCAATATCTAGGAAAAAACTCAAATAAAAAAATATATACTTGACTTAATTTCAATTAAAACATCCAAGACATGCAAAAAATATTCCAAAATAATTAATCCATGAACTTGAAAATTGCATCTCATAGATTAAATATACACATAATATGGTTTCTATATACAATGATTATAATTTAAATCTCATAAAATAGAAACACATTTAAATCTCAATTTGATTATTATTAAATAAGGTGAAATAAATATTTCATTTATTAAAATGTTGGACATGTTATGTTGAAACATTTATTAATTGAAACATATTTATTAATAAAATTCTAAAAAATATTCACTCTGAAAACATTCATTCAAAAAATATTTTATTCTTATATTGTAAAACCATATCACATTCACAAGATGTCATGAAATGTTATGGTGGATATATTTTCCAAGAATGAAACAAAAATGCATGAAATATTTCAACTATGTTCCATGTGAATATTTAAAAATAAATACCATAGACTAGAAACTCATTCTTTTATATAAATGTTCATCATAATAATGAAATGAAATATATCCAAATTTCCTACCCATGGGATAAATATACAATCCTTATATATTTGTTAATAAATCACAAAGTTTATATCTATTTTAAGTTATAAAAAACATAATAAAACCAACTAATATACAAAAATATTAATAGACCAAAAAATAATTCTCTAGTACCATTTTTAAGTCCATAACATGGGTATTTGTCCATCATCCTATGTAAGGTGTTCCATCTAATAAACATACCTGATGTATCAGACACATCACCAGACCCGATACATCAGAAGGACCAAAATGAAATGCTAATCAACTTGTGATGGAATCTAGTTTATAGGTATAATGTACATATACTTGGGAATAACTTCACCCTCGAATAAAAAATAAATAAATATAATATATTGATAATATTAAATGAACTATACCTTTGTAATATTTCTAGAAATATAAATGAATAGATACATGTTCATAAAATAAACCAACGGTGGTATAAACCAAAATAACATAAAAATTAGACATAATCAATAAGGGTGATCATTCATATTTTTGTTCAAAAATAAATAAATAATTAAACGTCCCTATAAAAAATATTCATGAAGAATAAAATATAAATAATAAACATATAAAAATAGATACACCTAACTGCAATGGTCAATATACAAGTGATCGAAAAATTAGATAAATTCCTAAAAACCACAAAATCATATGGAAGAGATCCATAGTTTACTAATTATTCCAAAACCTGAAATAAACATCAATGAAAACTAATTAACTACATTTAATGATATAAATACCCTATCACCATGGAAAAATTGAATTTTAATATAAAAACATACCACTATATATACTTGGATTTATGAAAGTATACCAAGAATGATTCCACCATAGACTCAATATAGTTACTTTCATAATATATTATGTAATTGTTTTTTTTGATCCACATTTTAAAATATGGTTCCAATATGTTAAAACATAAATATATAAAAGAAAAATAAATTATATATTTAACTCCAATACTAAAGAAAACCCATTAAAAACCAAGTAAGTTCAATCATGTATACAGAATAAATTTTCATCTAAAATATAAAATGATGAATTTACATTAAAATATATATTTCAAATAAGGAAAATTGGAATGTTAAATTCGTTATAAAAACTAAATCAATTTCTTCATTTTTCAATCAAATTCCAAAATAATATTTATGAAACAACATCATATTATTTTAATGGAAGCACGTCATTCAAAATGAGTTTGAAAAATGGTATGTAAATAAATACTTGATTTTAAATAATAAATCATGGAATGTAAAATTAATTATAAAAAATTCAATTTCTTCAATTTTGAATGAGAATTCAAAAATACCATTTATGACACAACATCACATTATTTAAATGGAATGAAAACATCCAAAACCAATTTGAAAAATTAGTTAGTAACTAAATACATAATTTTTTTAGATACACCTCATCTCACCTCTAATAACCACCCAAGAATAAAAGAACATTATAAGTGATAAATTACCTAAATATATTCATTACATGTTCTACATATGGGGTTATGGTGTATAATACATTTTGAAATACTCACAAATAGCATGTTAAATTATTTAAGGGAAATTTAATAATCTTTTAAATAGACCCTAAAATAAATGATATAGAGGTTAAAAAAATATATACAATTTTAAATATAAATTTAAAACATCGTTCATGATATACTCCAAATAAAATAACATGAATTCAATTGGTAAGTTAAACATCGTTCATAGAAATTGCATTTGAACCACCATAAGTCTGTATAACCATAAATATATTTTACATAGAAAAACACACCAAATTTTATAAATGAATCCATAAACTGAAAATTACTATATAAAATTCACACTAATACAAAAATAAATTTAAAATCGATAATTAATTTTTGAGAAATTAGTTTTTTTAATTTAACAAATAATTTTATTGAATATAAACACAATAAAAAATAATTAGTAGAAATTCCATCAAAATAAAACAATGATAATTATAAAAAATAATTGAAATCCATTTTTGAATCCTTCATGGGAAAAGAAATATTTGGAATTATTAGAAATATAATCATTTTTTATCATTATAAAATATCATAATATTCAATATAATGGAACAAAAAATAAACACTTTCAATAATTATGGTTAGACATTTCCCAACACATCAACTGTGATAGTGAATAGTTAAATAATAAAGGAAGAGTCTCTTCCAAATCATAAACATTAAATCACCATAATTAAAGCGATCCAAAACCCTAAACAAAACCCAATAAATTGTTAGAATTTATTAAATAATTAAAATTGAGGGGAATTTATAAAGACATATCAATAAAATGTAAAATAAATAAAATAACATTTATGTTATATTGATAATGGGTAAGAATATTCTTTAAATCAAAGGATATTGTTTTTGTATAATTCCTTCTTGGTGAACTTAGATCTGTAAAATTATTGTGGAGGAAGAGGGGGCCAAAATCCTATCACACTCGTGGGGGAAACTAGTATTTTTATTTTTGTAAAATCTAGGATGGATTTATGGTTACTTAATATGATTAATAAAATAGTTCACTAACCATATGATAACCATTATATGAAACTCCAACAACTCACATAGTTTGTAAAAAATATTTCACCTAACAAATGTCCAAATAGTTATCTCACCCCCAGCACAAAACTGAGAAACATAGTCATGTAGTGGACCCACATTATTAATGAACAATGCTCCATCAATGAAATAACCATGGTTAAGAAAATATATAACAATGCATTGTTTACCCCCATGGATTACCCTAACAGAGATATGACTGTTAAATAGATAATAAACTGTTAAATTTATAATCAAAAACTAAAAAAATTCAAAAACAATGTGAAATTATGGAATGTTATAAAAAATATCATATGGGTACCCAATTAACCACACCATGATAGTTTCTACACAAATAATATCCTAATTAAATGTATAAGGAAATGAGTTAATGACCAAAACACACAATTATAAAGGGTGTGATGGTTGAGATAGCTAAAAAATATAAAAAAATATAATACCCACAAACTATTATAAATTCCCCATAATAATCTAGTATATCCAAAAATAATATAAAATAACCTAAATCGTGATCTAGAATAAAACTAATAATATGATTCTCAAGGATGATGAAGATCGATAATTGGTCTCCCCACAATTTTCAATTCATTTATTATCTAGAGGATATATACTATATTATCTATTAAGGGAATGGAATTAAAATTACTCTTATTAAACAAACAGAATTGGGATTCACTAAATTATATTAACCACCAATGGAAAAAAATTGAATTATTGATTAATTTTTCAACGAACTATCCAAAGATCATAACTTCAGGTGAACACATTCATCCCCAAGACCATCAATACCTTCCAACCATAATAAAATGTAAAAGAAAGAATGTATTCATACATAAATTACAAAACAATAGATACATCCTTTTACCAATAAACGGTATAAGATTATAACATGGATTAGAGCTCATGGAACAACATATATCTTTTATTATAATATAATTTCTTCCCCTAGTAGATCATATAGTCTATTTTTAATCAAAACTCATAATGTAGTTACACATCCACTTACCCAAGGATTAACCATGTTTATGACATAAAAATTAATATTATCCATTTCCCAAACCATGAAAATAATCATATCTATTTAAATTTAAAAAGGGGGGGATGAAAATACTAAAATAATTACCACTCACAAGGGAGACACCAGGGAGCCACCAATAGAACACAAAAACTGATATCCACCAAAAAACGTAAACTTATCTAATATCATTGATCAGGATGTCACACTAATGAAATAACCAAATAATGAAATATAATAAATAAATTCTTCCTCTATGGGAGTATTAACTTCTATAGATTTTGGTCTAATATAATTCATATATGCAACAAAGGATTAGGATCATAATATATCTACCTTATCCTAGAAGGATTAAAATTTTAACCAATAGAAAAACCTTTCTATGAAAAATTTAATGATTTAAGAGTATTCAACCATGATTGGGAAAAATAAATGGAATATAATTAAATGTATATGGTGAATAAAAATTAAGATTCATACCACCGAGAGAAAAATATTTACATTTTCGTAAGACCATTAGGGAAATATTATATTAAACAATCAAAAATAGGAACCCAAATTGTTTACGCACTGTAAATCACATCAATGAGTCCTAATATCAATCAAGGGAAAATAAAAATACAAAATTACCCATACTAAGGTGAACACTTTAATATAACTCCCAATATAAATATATACTTTCTAATATTGAATACCGAAAACATATTTTAAAAGAATGCACATATTTTAAAAATATTCTTGATTTCTAAACATTCAACCATATGTTAGAAAAATATGTTATACGTTTAATAATATCATTTAAAAATAAATATCCTACAATTATTAATATAAAAAATTCATAGAAATTGAAATTTTTATCTTTATATTGTTCAATATTTAAAAAATAATGAATATTTTCTCCATTTACTCTTGAATTAGGGGAACCTAACTAAAACATACATAAAATACATTTCTAAAAAATGGTAGAATCATTTTAAAAAGGAATCTATGTAATATATATAATTTTATCCATTATTTCAAAATACCAAGACCTTTAAAATTTTCAATAATATATCATTATTATTTTTTGAATCAACCACTCTTAAAAATTCACTCCATGAGGGTTCAAATAAATTATATAGAATACATAAATTAATCATTATAAATTTAATACATTTTAAATTTCATTTAAAATCAAAAAATTTAAATTAGTATATAATAAAAAAATGCAATGTATAAGAAATCACTTAGGATTCATTTCAAACTGAAAACATTTCTCATGAAATCCTCATTTTTTTAAAAAATTACATTAATAAAAATTACATAACTGAACACCAAAAACATTAATAGAAAATCATCTTGACTATTTAAACATAACGAAAGACCTTCTGTGATTCAATTCACCTAACCAAAACCACACATGTTAATATATACAATATATGAATAATAATATGGGATTTTCAACTATTCATTACATGGATATAGGGTTTGAAAATCCATGTTCCAAATATGAAATAGTTTATAAAATGTTCCCCAATTTATGAGAATTTTCATTTCATGATTTTTCAGTTATCCCATATGAATACAAAACACAAATATTTATCCATTTTATTAAAAAACCTATAAACAAAACTCAAGGAGACTCATGCAATTCTAATGAAGATCAAAATACATCGAGAATTATCAATGAGAAATCGAATTTAGGAATCCAATCTTACCTACCCAAAACAATTTACTTTTCTAAATGGGAAATATATAGATAAAATCTTCCAAAATGTTTTTATGATGTCCCAACATTTCAATATCATCCTTACCATGTTGTACGCTACTAAAAATTTGGAACCCTTTAAACCCTAGAATTTTGAAAAACAAATCATTAAAACTTTTTGAATCAAACTTACCAGAGCTAAGAAAACACATCACATATCTCATACAACTATTAATATTCAATGTTATAACATATGTTAATGTTTATAACCTTATATTTTTATGGTATATATCTTTTTGGATAAATTGTGTTATTTGATAAATTGCATTATACATAGTAGAGAGTTTAGACTAACCATATCATATTATTAAAATATTTTTTGTCTTTTATCTCCCAGTTGATTGATTATATGGTCTTAATAATAATTAAAAAAATTATTAACTATATATGGTCTTCACATTAAAAAAATGAATTCCTAAGTTATCAACTAAATATAATTAAAAATAATAATTATTTAAATAAATGTGATATTAACCAAAAAAATTATATTACTCAATTATATTAATTATACTTTATGAATAATGTTTGTAAAAGTTATATATTATTTACATGATCACGTATTTTAAACATTCGTCATATATTTTTCTAAGCATGTTATAATAATAAATACTACTTGATGCTTAAATATGTACTATCGAAGGATTTCTTTTGTATTTCACACACTTAAATTAAATTGAATTTTTTCATTTATAGGATTTGAATTGATAAAATGAATTTTATATTAAGAGTCATGAGTTTCATATTCAATAATTAGGACCCTTTTATTTTTTTTATTTGAATATTGACCATGATAAAATTTACCACCTCAGTAAATTGAAAATGTGTTAATCTAGATTGAAAATATGTAATAAGGCCATAATTTTTCATCCTAATTTTTATTTGGATAAGGGAATTCAAATACTGACACCGTAAGTTATAAATATAGTTTTAATGGACTCTTGTCCATGAAATTGACTTTTATATTATTTAAATCAAATAAATATACAAAATGTCACTCTCTTTGTTTTTAATATATATATTGTCTCTATATATAGATTAATGTATTTCACGAATTAATATAAGTGTGTATTTTGAGTAAGACATAATTGATATAATGATATAAATTTATTTTTCATTTTTAGTAATTATATAAGTACCATAATCCCATGGGTTGTTAGTAGAGTGGTACTCACAGGTTGTAGACCTCACTCTCCGAGGGAACTGGTACATGACCAAGTCACACCAGACTCAGGTACTTTTCATATGATTAATATGTCCATTCATAGTAATTTATGAAATGGGGAATGTGTTGTGAATGTTTTTTTGGCCCGCCACTCCAACTCAGTGTCCACCATAACCCATACACATGTTTTTCAGTTGGCAGATTACTCGAGTACTAAATTATCCCTATTATTCAGTATCAGACCCATGTTCTAATCTGGGTGGGAGTAAATGTTCATAGTTTCTTTAGTAGTTTTGTAGAATAAATATACTAGTGTGGATAATACTCTATGAATTGTTGTGGGTAATGTTGCAGAAATACCATTCAACTAAATAGGCTTCTCAACAATTGAATATTACATTCGAATCAATGATCTTTCAGGACATCATGTGTGAGGTGATGAAAGAACGGCATGGGTAGGTTATAACACATGCATAATGAAGGAAATGGGTGAATATCCAGGTATGTAATTTTAAAATGGGGACTTTTATTCCATCAAATGTAGGGTCCATTTTTCCATCCAATGCAAGGCCTATGGTCTACGATAAAAAAAGTTAATATGAAACTATAAATATATATATATAATATAATGGCTATGATGGGTAGTCTCCCCCTATAGGGAATATTCGAAACCGTTATGGTTTTTTCATCTATGGTGTGTGTGTGTGTGTTTAGATTTCATTATAACCTAATATCTATATATATATAATGACCATAATTTTTATGGAAACATCGATGTATTATTTCTCTATTTAAGAATAAAACATAGTAAATGATTTTACAAATATTAAATTTAATATAATATTAATGGGTTAATGTCATCCATGAATTTGGACGTTCTATATGACTTATTAGGGTGATTTTAATATTTTATATTTGAAATCATCATTTTCCATTACTAATTATAAATTTAATATCATTAATAGTGTGCAAATATTCCATTATTACATTTTATCAAAATAGTATTTGATTAAATTTCTTTAAAATCAGTAAAATCATGAAACATAATAATTTAGACATGATATGGTAAACAATTTCATAAATATGATATTTATTGGAAAATTATCTCATGTAAAATTAAAAAAATAGTACTCCTCAATTTTTAAAAAGTGTTCACCGTTGTTAA
Organism: Viscum album; assembly: GCA_963277665.1. Taxonomy (NCBI): domain Eukaryota; kingdom Viridiplantae; phylum Streptophyta; class Magnoliopsida; order Santalales; family Viscaceae; genus Viscum; species Viscum album. Next base: position 1,853,491,563 of record OY728156.1, read on the forward strand.
AAATTAATATTGGTTAACTAAGTCTTAGTCAAAATGATAAGTTTTAAAATGACAAAAAACATGTACAAATTTTATTATTTGATTGGATTATAGCCATATAAAAAATCTCATAGAATAAATGGTCATTTATATGAATTAATCTTGATATTAAAATAATTATAATTTTAATATTTTGTGAAATCCACAAATTTACCCTAACCTCAATTGTAATAGGGAATCTACTCCCTCCCTTCATTACACAACTTGGGGCCTTCTATCTGTACTAATATTAGTACATTTTCATTATAAACCAGTCTACTAAAATAAGTTATGTGTATATACTCCCATGATACTAATAATATAGCCTTTTATAAAATATCTAAATGTGATTTTTCCAGGAAGAGGAGGTTTGGACATGAATAAGGAAAGGCAAGAATTAATTTCTGTGATTTTTTTCATTCCTATTTGTATTGGGATTTTTTATAAAAAAAATACTATTGAGAAAATTATATGATCTTTATATAATGAATCCCATTTTTTTAGTATGGTTATTTATTGAAAAAGTATTTTTTTCATTCCATTTTCATCACATCATTTATTTAAGAAAAAAATGATTAATTTTTAAATAAAAAATTTTAATCCAATCTTCAATATAAAATTATTATTTTATTATATATATTAATTTAAAAAAACATTTTCATGAATGACTGAAAGGATATAAGTTGATTTTTAATTAATTTTTAACCCTTTATTACACTCAATTTGTTTTACAAGCAATATTCTACTCATTTTCTGAATGACGTACTTTTCACTTTTCACAAAAAAATGTTAATGTAATGTTTATATATTGTATAGAAAGAATGTAATTTCTAATATTCAGGATTACTAAATTATTTGGACCGTTATTTAATATATTACATGGTTTATTCCAATAAAAAATTATTTGTAGTTCTATTTATTGTTTTTAATTTTACAAAATTGTTTTTATATTTGGATGTATATTTTCCTTATAAAGGATTTAATGGGTTTTTCAAGGTATAATTGTTAAAAAATTATAACAAACCATGATTCTAAATAATGAATCATTAGGGTTATGATACAAGGATACCATACTTAATATTTTTCTTGATGTACAATGAATATCACGAAAATCATTTATGAAACATTTTTCCAAGGGTTATTCAAAAATGATATGTTATGAAACTCATTTCTATTGATGATTTATGATATGAAGAATGATTTTTGTTCTTATAGAACACATATTAAATAGTTTCATTATGATATGAGTGGGACCTATATTTCCCTACAATTATTTGGGTAATTTAATATATCTAATGATATAGTTATGGTAAAAAAGAAAATGTGATTCATATGATATATAAAACAACTCAAACAACTTGATCTGTTATTTGAAATATTTATATTTGATTGATAAACTATAGAAAACAGTAATTAATTCCGAATATGATTGTATTTTTTGTTAACCATTTCATATGAAATGGTTTCTATACTTATTATAGTTACATGCACATTTATTACATGAACTTATTATTCAGGATTGAGTAATGACTAGTTCATAATATTATAATTCATGTCTTTTGAAATGATATTGTTTTATTTCATTTCTCATGTTTATGATAATTGTCATATTTCATATGATCATTTTCTGTTATGTTCATGATCTCATATCATTATTCTTATTTTGTTTTTTTTTTCATATGTTTATCGATATATATCTATCATGTAAAACCTTACTATGCATATGAGATCACCCTTTTCATATGTTTCCTTTCCAGAGGTTGTGAATAATTTTTTTAGTAGGATATACATATTTAGAGTACAATGAGGGATGATCTTTATCATATATTTTCAATATATTTTATAAAATAATATTACATTATATCTAGTCTCTAAGGACACTACACCTTTACATTTCTATTGTCGATTGTGTTGTTATGTATTAAATATTCATCTAAAAAAATTTAATATTTATGTATTAAATTATTCAGGCACTATAGTTTGTAATATTAAAATTTTTAGTAAATACTTTGAAGATTGTGGTTAGAAAACAATTATTAAATCAATGGGAATGGGTCTAAGAATACAATAAAATTACAATTTTTTTGTCACGATCATGAAAAACCTAAGTTAAACCTAAGGGTTCACGGAATATGGTGTCACAATTTAGACATTTTATAAATGATATTTCATAAATATGTGGGTTTTACTATTAATATTATTTATCATAAACTAATTTTTTGTTTTATTCAATGGATAGAACGTGAAGGAATAATTATAATTATAAATGTGATGTGATGTGAAATGATTATTCCACTGGAGAATCCAAATTTAATTGCAGCGAGAAGGCATAGTCATAATTCTATTCTCACACAACATTACTATGATATAAAAAAGTACGAACATTCTAATGATCAATGGATGGAAGAACAAACTTTGAATCATTCATGAGGTAAAATCTACATTATTTTATTAGATCTTCTAATATTATAGTGTCCCATAGATGGATCAACACCATTGAGAAAATATTATAATTTTATCAATGATTGGAACAAGAAATTTTATTTGTAGATATTATTCATTTCAATGGAGAATCAGATCAATTGTATAATATTATAAAAATCACGATTCATTAAGAAGAAAGTGAATCCATAGATTCAGTTTATTATAAGAGAATACTCTTTAATAATTACTTTCCTAGTAGTCTACATCAACTAAGGAGATAGAGTATCTTGTGATAATGAAATAGGATTAATACTCCATTGGTACTTACAAGGAATATTTTACAAGGAATTCATGTTATGAATCTAGTCTAATTATCTTCCCTAAATGTAAAATTTATGGAATAAAAAATGGCATAAAACCAAGTAAATTAAATTTATTAGTTAAATTAAAGATCAATAGCTATGAATAAATCGATTTATGTGAATGGAAAATAGATACAGAAATTGTGTATTCCCACTGTTACCATTGTTTTAATAAAAATGGAATTAGAAAGAATCATGAGAGCATGAATAAATTACACTTCAGAATTAAATTACATCAGTATTTATGAATGAGATGTGGGAAGAAACATAAAGGGAATAATTTTAATGAAACTATGATGTTTTTTAAATGTGAAAATATATTTTATAAATCCCATGAATATCATAAGGATATGAAAAATATGGTAAATAAAATGGTGGAAAATATGACTCCAACTAATGAACCACCAATGTTTCAATGCATTATATACAAAGAGCATATGAATCATGAAAATCAGTGCATGAATCATGTGGATTTTTTTTTCATATTCATTAAAAATCTCTTCATTATAATTATAACAAAAAATTTAATGAAATCAAAATTTCCATAGTTAGTAATGAGAATTTTTTTTCAAAGGAACACATATCATCCACTCTAGAATATATAATCTCTTATTTGATTATGGGTCAATAAATAATTTTCTTTCTAATTAATTTTATAAGGATATATCTGTATAAACTAAAGGACTGTATTTCATGTTGTCTATGAAAAATACTAATGGAAGAATGGCAACATCTCATGTCTATAGTATCTCTATAATTTAATATTATATAAAATCAATTCTTGGACATATTATGATTCTCCCTTTAGTTTAATTATGTTTGATTCATGGCATGGATTGTAATCTCTATATGGAGATCATATTAATTTTGGAGGGAGGGAAGTCACATTTCATACCTGAATAATCCTATTTACATTTTTCGATGAAAGGATGAATATTAATAGCATATATGATTTACTTATATATTGTGTGACTTAATTACTATAAATTATTTTCTTTGATATCAAATAGTTTCAGAGAAAATTAACATTAAGGATATACCAATTATACAAGAATGTGTTGATTTCTATATTTAATAATTGATGGATCTTCTAATGAATCATTATTTTGAGTTTTGAATAGATATCATACCTAGTTCTATGCCTATTTTAAATACACCTTATTTAATGACCCTAATTAAGTTTCTTCAAATGAATATCAAATCTATTATAATCATGAAATGAGATTCATTCAGTAAATTATATCATAATGGGGTTAAAAATTCTATTTATTAAGAATAAATATACCTCAATGATACTCTTCATTTATTATCGAGAACATAATAGGATCAATATAATGAACAATTTAAATTTTCCCTCTATTGGTGAATTCTTTTATTAACTACAAGATACAATATACTAATCAAAGATTAACTATATTTTTGGAAATAAAAAATTGTTGGTCAAGAAAAAATATATACCTAAGATATGATATTGTAAAATATATTGACACTATGAATTTATTGTGATACCTTTTGGTTGTATTGATTTCCCCTTGATCTTCATTGATTTAAATTATAGATTCTTAATATATTCTGTTGAAATGTTTTTGTTAATCTTTTAAGATGATATTCTTTCATATTTAATGGTATATAAAATCATGAAGATCACATGAGGATTGTTCGATAGGAATTAAAGAATGAGAATATATATGAAAATATTAACAAAAGTATATTTTAGTATCAATATTTTCTATTAATGTGTCATATAGTCTCATATTAGGGCGTATCAGTAGATTCTTCATAAAAAGTAATTTTTTAAAATGGAATTGAACTAAAATTGAAATTTAAATCCTTAATTTTACTTGGTTGGTTGTATATTATCCAAACTGTGTGAGAAATATCCCATGATTATTGAATCTACTATAAAATTTTATTTGGAGTGGATTTATGTTCAAATTGATGGAGGTATTTGGATAGGATTTCAATTAGATGAAAAGATGGTCGGTTAGTGCACCTATTCTCGGGCTACCCTGAAGTGGAGAGAGGATTGTAATCTATTGTTATATATCAGATAAGTGACTAGGATTTGTTATCATACAAAATTATTTGGTTATAGAATATTTCTCATTCTAATTAGAGACACAATTTTTTTTTTTGCAACTCGTGACTTATATTTACCTTCATTATTTATTTCAATAATGATATAGAGGTATTATATATAGAGAGTACTATGATATATATATACAGACCATAAAATTTTAATTTATATATTGTTGTAGTTAGTTCCCTAGATACAAACATCATTGTACAATATGACAAACCTGTATTCATTGGATGAATATTAATAAAATAATTATCACATCATGGTTTCTCTTCTTCATGACACAGTATGTGATAATGTCCTTTGAATAGGTGTCACATTAAAATTTCATAGATGATCAATGCTATGTTGAGAACGAGTAAGTTCAATAACACTTTTCTTAAATATATGTTCCACAGTTAGATGATATCATTTGAAGGGACATAAATGATATGCGATTTCAGGGGTGGGGACTCATGAAACATTGAGGAACCTTCTCTTGTTGTGTTCCCGTTGTAATATCTAGGAGGATATTATGAAAACAATACCCTAAATTAGTAAATCCACATTCAAAAGTGTCATTGGATTTTCCTCTCTGTGGATGTGTGTATTGGTCCTTAGACATTTATATTATTGTTAATGGGTATTATAACTCTGACAATTAGATGTACTAATGAAAATTATAATGAAAGATGTTCACGGTGAGGTAGGATATGTTGAGTGCTTCATAAGTAATACATCGTTAGTGAATAATGAAAGAAAGTATTTGTCACTTCTATAGAAGAATATTTGTCAAGCCCTTTGATGTAAATGAAATAGCCTTCCAAAATCCATGGCCATGGAGTTTTCTAATAATGTTAAATTCTATGAACTCAAATAATGAGAACATGAGCACATGGGTTGATGACACCTGCTTGCAATCCGATTGATTAGGGATATAAGGACCATGTGATTTTATTACATGGTAATAATTCGTATGAGGCCACATGTCGTTGCGACATCGAATTCTTTATCTATGGTTCCTTGACCCATTACTAGACATTAATCAAGGACATTAGTCAAGCTCGCCTAATGCCAATGAGAAAGAGGCCTAGTGGGGCACACACTAATTATAGCCAACATCTCAGATAAATAATTTATTTATTTATCAAGTGGAATAAATATTACTACCGGTTTTGGATTAATAATTATTCTAGGATATGTGATATCATTTAGTTTGTCTCTAGTTATTTGATAGAATATATTGCGGATGAAAGATTTATTTTATAGAAAATAATGTATTTTTATTTATTTAATAAATAAATAATCATTATTTAATACAAAATAAATATTAAAGAGTATTGGAGGACAATGTTATGGGTCTGGTTGGAAATAATATTAAATATTATTTGGATAAATAATATTTAAATATAACGTGTATGTTAAGCACATGTCATGGAAATAATAACATTTCTATTATTATATGACATGAAAAAATAAATTAAGTAATGACAGTATTGTTAATTATTTATTCTCACCTTGTGAATTAAATTCCCCATTATGATAATATTCTTTATATATTTAGGGGGTCTATCAACCGAAAAACCAATCATTTTGTGCAATACATCCTTGGAGAAATGATAGTGTGCCTAGATAACTCTTCCCTCTCCAATAATTCTCTCAATAACGAGAGAGATCATCCTTCACAGGATCAAGGAGAATGCATTGGAAGTGATTCTCAATATGATTGAAGGCGGACATCACAAGCATACGGATCTTCCATGCTAGCACCCAAAGACTCCTTCAGCGAAATCTGGAGATACATCGAGCATGTGTGGATCACTGTTCTGAGGATTCCAATCCTTGGATTCTACATCACAATGAAGACACACCTTGGACCAATGATCAGATGCATTAATGGAGAAATAATCACCTTTGAGTTAATTTTATAAATTAATTTAATTAAATAAAAACAAAATATATCAATCCACTCTTCTCTATTCTAGGTTATCTTCTTTGTCTTTAATCATTGATTCAATTCTGTGGATACTGGTGTTTATCATAGTATTGATCCCGGATTAATCATTGAGTATGATAATTTTTTATGTTGGGTACACTGCCATATTGTCCTATCGTAGACATACAAGTGGTGTCAGAGGGGTTATATTTTCATTTAAAATTATTTTATTAATTTTTTGATGATTTATGATTTAATAATTTATTTTTTCAATTCATGTTTAATCTTCCTTGTAATCTAAATTTAAAGATCAGTCCCTCCCTTATCATTTCTCACAGATCATAGAGAAACGAATAATATTATGATTAAACGTAAATCTATGATCTCATTAGGAGGCACCAATAGTTCTATCTAGATAACACTTGAATACACACTGTGTAGTCTAATATATACACCATGTACTTTGGTAAAATGCATCAGGTGTAATTTAGAAATTACTCAAGACATGTCCATTGATGATACATGTTGTAGTTAATTATTATATCATGGGTTGACCAGGATAGACTGGTGCACAGTCAGCTAGACTACACATTGTGTAGCCCATAGGACATTTCATTTAGTCCCTTTGCGTCAGGGTCAAGCCACATATCCCATACATGGCTTGCCCAGCTAGTGACCATGTAATGTGGATTCTACATAGTGTGTGACCCACTGGACATTCTATCTAATCTGAATATTTATAATGTATATCTCACATGCCATTTCTCAATATGTGTACCTCATATGGATAGTGAGGAGTGAAAACGTTGTGTAGTCTGATCTACATGATGTGTACTCTTTTCTGATTACGCAATATTTTTATTATATTATGTAACCATTGAGACATGTACCTTCATGTGGGTGTAAATCTGTGACACAACATGTGATAGTTTTTGTGTGTGTATATATATATATATAATTAACATTTGGATAATGTTAAAAGATCTACACATCATGTATGAGTTTTATTACAATTATAATTATGCTTTCAGGCTACATGTCACAAAGAATAAAGTGTATATAAGTACAAATACATGTTGGGTATTTTTGTAACGGTATTCACTAGGATTATTAAAAGGTAAAAGTGATGTACAATGTGTTGTATGAGATTCTCTAGTAAGTTCAAAAATGATTATGTTAAAAAGGATTAATTAATTAAAGATAATTATTAATCAATTCGTGTGTAATTTTTCTTAATAAGAATGATTAATCTATTGAATGATAGGTTTATTAAATTAATAATTTGTTTCATGTATGTAGATAATCATGAGCTAGACAATACATTGGTATGTGATTGGTTCCATTTTAATTTATTTATTATATTAAAATCTTTGGCATGAATGCCTTCTACTCATTAATAAGTAGGGTATGTGTGCCCATGTTTTCATTTATATAAACCCCATTTTACCCCTCACCTGCGTGTGAGTTAAAAGAATATCTAATAGATGGGGCTCCGTGGCCGGTATAGATTATTCGAGTTAGGAGCCATGGTGAAACCAATCAAAGGAGATACAAAGGTGGACAAGTGGAAAGATGTAAACACGAACCTTAAACATTTCAAGGAGTATCTTCCATATGAAATGATTAATTTATCAACCTAGGGATAAACTAACCAATAGTAATTCTTAGGATCATACTCTTTACTTTATTTTTTTTCAATTCTATGGTTATTCATTATGGATGTTTGACGCGATCACATAATTAATATACTAATAAGAATAAAATATAGGACTAAAATAAAATGGATTATGCATACCTAATATCTATTCATGGTTAATCACATAAGTATATACCATATAACATTAATAATAATTTTAAAAGATAATAAGTGGAAATTTATGCATAAAGTCTAAAATACTTCAATTGAATATTACATCAATAAAACATTCATCTACATTAGTTATAAGAAAAAAAATAGTTCAAAGTGTTGACCAACCCTAGTTGGGGTGATTTCAATTATCAGAGATTTATAATTTGATTCTTTAGATTGAAATAAATTAGTTTACATCAAGGGTTTACTAGCCTATTAGGACCTGGTTTCACTGAGAAGAAATGCATGAAGAAATCCAAAATTAATGATTTTAGGATTGGGAATTCCACTCAACAGATCATGGAGATGTGATTTAATATTGTTGTAATTTAGAATTCCTGACTAAAACGTATAATGTGTCTTTTCCAACCCTAGTTTGGGTATTTTTATGGGAAATATGGATCCTTTATGATAGAATATTCAAGTAAAATGATATTCTGATTCCAAGGGTGAGGGCAATTGGGCTTCGACAAAATAGTGGGAATAATAGATATTAATTTATTTTTTGCCTATATTTATCAAGATATTGTACTAAAACTATGACCATCATATCTTTTAGAAACATCAATTAAAATGAATAAAAAACATACTTCTGATCAATAATCAATAATTAAAACCTTCTCATCGACACTAATTTCTAATAGTGGAAAAGGCACCTTTGGGTTATCCTTCACGATGAGAGGAATCATTATGTACTGGAAGAGACTTTACCAGTTGTGCTTGGAAATGAGGTGAGTGATGAGGAACTCGTTGTGTATGTCAAAAATCAGAATGATGTAATGGATCTTCGGTGACTCTTTATATCATCTATTATCAATAAGATATTAATGAAACATGAGGAAATTGATACTTACAGCATGACGTATCACTTTTGGGATATCAGTCAATATAAGGACCTATAAAAGATTTGTAAGATCACCAAAACTTTTTTTAGTAATTTGCTTGGAGAGAATGAGCCAGTTGGACCACATATAGTCAATATTCTTGGCATCATTGTGTGTCTAAATATTTTAGTGATTAAATTCTCATATGAGTTTCATACATATCGCATACCATCATTGCTTCCTATGATCTTCTCTAGTTTTAATGGGAATTATTCTATGACAAATACTTAGAAGAGTCTATCAGAGCTTTGTAATCTAATTCACCATGTTGATATCGACATGGGATGTAAAAATATTTCAATCATTGTTGTGAATAAGAAGAAGAAGGTACAGGAATAGAATCCTATGATTTAAGAAAAATATAAAGCCTCTGAGAACCTTCCAACCAAGAAGAAGAAGATCTTGTGGTAGTAAAGGAAAAGGAGGCAGTATTATTTTCATGTGGAATATATAGCCACTAGAAGAGGAACTACACCTAGAGGAAAGAGGAACCCAAATGTGTTTTCTTTATTGAGTGTAATCTTTCCCTTTCAACACAATGGGTATTAAATAATGCTTTTTGGGCTCACATCCATATTCAAATGCTGGAACCAAGTAGGTTCCAGAAAATTTCTAGAGGATATGGGGATATGCCTACTTCCAATGGGGTGAGGCTGGATCCTATTGAAATTGGTAAATACCACCTCACATTGGTAATAGGAATTATTTTGGGTTTAAATGGATGTTATTTTGTACCTTGTGTTACTAGTAACAAAATTTCTATATCTATTTTTGACACAAATGGATTTATTTTCACATTTGGAAAGAAATGTTGTTACTTTAATAATAACAACATTTCTTATGGTACAGAAAATTTAAATAATGTCATGTATGTATTTAAGTAAGATAACCAGGTGTAGCAAATTGATAATGAACCAAGTTCACATGACTCGTACAACACCCAATTATGGAATCACAACCATGGTAATGTAAATGAGAAGAACCTAACAATGCTCTATCAAGATTGATATTTAGTCTCTTCCAAGCTAAACAAACATGATAGATTCACATTTGTGTACATGGTAAAATGACCAAACCAACATTTGGTGGATATGTTGAAAGGGACATGTATCTTCTCGGATTGGTACACACTATTGTGTGTGGAATATTTTCATTACAATCTAGAGGTATATTTTCTTACATCATTATTTTTAATGATGAGTTTAGTATATAAGTTTATGTCTACATAATGAGGTATAAGTCTGAGTACATTGAAAAAGTAATGGAGTTCAAAAATGAAGTAGATAATGATTTTTGTATGATTATAAAGAAACATAGATTGGATCAAGGTGGATAATATCTCAATCAAGAGTCCATCAATAGTTTATAAGAGTCTGGGATTCTATATCAACTGAGTCTACTATACACATCATATTGTATTGTTTTTATTGAATGGAACAACCATAACTTATTGAACATGGTATGGTTGATGATGATTCATGAATTTTTTCCATTATCATTTTGGGTGTATGCATTGAAAAATACGGAATACACATAAACCATGTAACAACTAAGGTGGAAAATGGGATTCCCTTTGAGCTATGGTGTGGAGAACCCCATCATTTTTTCATTCAGAAGTATAGGGATGTGGTGTGTTTGTTAAGGCATTATCAAGCACGAAACTAAGACCTGGGGGCCAAATGTGTATCTTTATAGGATATCCCATAGAATAAAAGAGATAATATCTATACAACCCCTCAGACAAGAAATTGTCTATTAAAAGACCTGTTCTCTTTCTTGAGAGGGAGAACATCCTAAAAAGGGTAATTGAATCAAGATTGACATCAATGAAGTTGATGCATAAGATACACAAGAGCTGATACAAGAACAAGTTCCAAATATCTATGTAGAAGAGGTAATTCTTGAAACACATGTTTTGTGTAGGAGAATAAGAGAGGTAAGGGAACTAGGGATATATGGATTCTTGGTCACTAATAAAGGTGAATAATTATTATTGGACAATTATGAACCCCTCTCTTAAAAAGAAGCAGCAGAGAGATCATATTCTATAAGATGGAAGGATTCTATTAAATCTGAGATGGATTACACGTCTCAGAACCATATCAGGGTTCTAGTTGATGCAAAATTTGAGGTAAATCCTATTGTCTTTAAATAAGTATTCAAAATGAAACATGATATTGAAGGTCAATTTAGTGCTTATAAATCAAGTCTAGTGACTAAGGTTTTTAAACTTCATCATCGAATTGACTATGATGAAACCTTTATACCAGTGCCCATAATTAAATCCATAAGAATCATACATTCCATAATAGATTTCCATTACTATGATATTTTTCACATGTATTTCAAAACTACATTCCTTAATGGGATCCTTAAGGAAGATGTCTATATGACACAACTAGAATGGTTTGTAACACGAGGTGATGATAAAAGGGAATGGAAGTTGAATATATCCATTTATGGATTATGGAAAGAATCCATATCATTGAACATTAGATTTGATGAAGCCATAATATAAATTTTTTTCATTAATAATGTATGTGATCCAAGTGTGTATATGCGGTTTAATGGGAATGTGGTCATTATCCTAGTTGTGTATGTTGGCGACTTATTTTTTATTGGAAAAGACATACTGGTTGTTAGGTCCACTAGCCTGAGTACCCTGAGAGGGGGAGGGGTGAATCAGGGTATGAGTAATTAAAAATTAATGCCCATTCTGATCTTGTTTCTCTGTCAAGAAAAACACTCTTCTCTCTCTTTCTTGTTTAACAATATAAACAGAAGGTAGAGCATTCACAAGACACAGAAATTTTTACTTGGTTCACCGCTAAGGGATACGTCCAAGGAGCATATGCAGACAAGTTGGCGGTCGTACCAATTTCTACTATTATTAACTAGATGTGGATTAAAAGGTTCAGGCATAGTCACTCTGTCCTAGTCTCACTTCCTTTACAAGGTTTAGGGTCAGTTCACTGCTTTCCCAAGGGTCACTCCCTGTTTACCTCTCTCTGGCTCACTGCCAGTGGAGAGGATCACCCTCTTCCTCTTACTTCGCTCACTGCTCTAAAAAGGATCCAGTCACAGTTTATAGACCTGTAGGTCACTTCATTTGCATGATGTAATGCATCTTCCTCTATAAGTAGATTCTCTGTTTATGTTCAATATTTCACTCGTAGATAAATCTCTCTTTGAACTGAATGTATCGGGCAATCTTCCAGATTCCACGCAGCCCGAAAATCACTGCCATAAATAAACCTTACTCGGTTCCCTTCTCTATGGCGGCGTGCAAGTCTCAGAGCACAAGTCAATATGGGTGCACACGTATTTCCTAAAACTTGCGTGACTCAAGCTTAAGCTTCTCCAAACATGCACAACACACATCCTTTGCTGCCCAAACCACCTTAGGCGCACTACTAACACATGGCGCGCAACATCCAACACTGGCGCGCAAGTCCCACTTGCACGGCACACCACCACTTGTGTGAACACCACACCTACGTGATGGGAGCTCTGAATCTTTAAATTGTTGAACTCCGGTAAAGAATTAAGAGGGGTGGTCCAGTATTTATAGGCATTTGGTCACCCATGCATGACGACGCGCGAGTATATCCTCGGCGCGCAAGTCTCGGCATGTAGGTCTCTTCCCCTACAAGTCACTTGTGCGACCCACTTCTAAACTTTTGAGAACCTCCTTCATTTTCAATATTTTGATCTTATGATCTTGAAAAAACATAGGCGCGCAAGTTCTCAAGCTTTCAAGGCATCAGCGCACAAGTCTCTTCATGGCATACAATTCACATGCGCGACACCATCAATACTTGCACGACACTTATACCTTTGCCATATTTCGAGGATTTGATCTTGAAAAACATATGGCGCGCAATTTTCCAAGCCTTCATGTACACGGCACACAAGTCCGTTTTCCAAAAACCACTTTTATTCATTTGTCGATTTTCAGGCCCAAAAATTTGGTAAACACTAAAAAACGCCACCACCTTGTATCTGTTCTTTTTATGCCGCCTCCAGATCATTCATCCCTTAATCGACGTTCTTGAATGAAACATGGATAGTTGACCACAACTCTTGAACTCGAAATTCTACCGTGAAATCCTCTTTTTCAACAAAAACAATCACCTCAAAAATGTTTCAATGATACATTGAGGTATTTTTTCCCAACACCAGTTTTAAAGTCATTCAAGTACTAGGTGAACAAGTGCTTCTCCATGAAGGACATAGGTGAAGAAACATATATTCATGGGGTCAAGATCATTTGTGATAGATCCAAGAGTCTACTTAGACTAAAATAAATTACATACATTGTCTAGACACTAATGAGATTTAGTATCGAAAAATCCAAGAGGGGATTTGTTCCAGTGTAACATGGTATAAATATTTCCTTGAAAATGTGTCCGCAGACACAACATGAGAATGATAGGATGAGTAAAATTCCATACACATTAGCGACTAGATCAATAATTTAAGGATTTTATGTACCATACATGATCAATACCATACATGACGCATGGTCGGAAGATATAAATATGATCCTATAGAATAAAATTGGACTACTGTTAAGACTATCCTTAATTTCCTTAGAATAATTAAGGATATGTTCTTAGATTATAGATGATATTTGGATCTTCTCATCATATGGTATGTTGATGCTGGTTTCCAGACATATTAGAGTGATATGAAGTTTCAATCATGATATGTTTTTCATCTCGATAGGGGGTCTGTGAGTTAGAGGAATTCAAATAAGCCTCTTATCGCTGGTTTGACAATTTATTCTTAATATATAAGAGCTTATATTGCAACAAAGGAAGCTGTCTGGATTTAGAAATTTTTCTAGGAAAATGATGTGTTTTCGAGTAGTAGATATCCCATTACATTGTGTTGTGATAATACTTCAATGATGGCTCTTGTAAAAGATCCATGGTCACATCAATGGTAAAAAGCGCATACATTAAATGTATCACCTCTTGCTAGATTTCTATCAATGGTTTGATGTTTCATTGAGTGAAGTTTCCACAAAACAGAATGTGGTAGACTCCTTGATTAAAAATCTATCTCAGTAGAATCATGGATACCTTGTGAGAGCTATGGGGATAAGGTCGTTAGTAGTTGGATCATGTTCTAGTGGGAGTTTATTAGAGTAATTGCTCTAGAATCCTACTTATTTGTACTTTATGATAAACATGTATTAATTAGATGAATATTTATAAAATAATTATCACAACATGATTTTTCTTATACAAGACTTTGTATGTGATAATGTCATAAGAATAGCTATTGCATTAAAATGTCATAGAATATCCATGTTATGATAAGATCTCGGAAGTGTGAGGACACTATCCTTGAATATATTTTCTACGGCCAAATGAAATCATTTTAAGGGAAAAAATGATACTAGCTATCAGGGGTGGGGAATCATGAAAATTTGAGTCACCTTATCATAGTGTTCTCTATTAGTAATACCTATGAGTATATTATGAGAACAAGACCCGCCAGTAGGAAATCCACTTTTATAAGTGTGATTGGATGTTCCTATCTACGGATGTGTGTTTGTGTTTTTAGATTTTAATATTAATATTAATGGATATTATGACTCGTGAACATAAATGTATTAATTAAAACCATATTTATAGAAGTTTTCGGTGAGGTAGGTTATGTTGGGTTCGTCATGAGTAATACTGCATTAATGAATAATGTGTGAAAGGATTTGTTACTTCTATAGAAGTAGATGTACTAAGACCTTTGATGGAAATGATATTGCCTAATTAAATCTATGGCTATGTTTTTCTCCAGTCACGTTCAATTTTGGGAACTCAAATAATGAGAAATCGAGCACATGAATTATTGGAAATTGCATGCAACCCACTCGATTGTAGATATTGGGAAAAAGGGATTATATTACATGGTAATGGTTTGTATGAGGTGACATGTAATTACGACATCTAATTCTTTCTATTGGGTTCCTTAACCCATTCCTAGATAGTAATCTTGGACTTTAGGAAAGCTCGCCTAATGACAATGAGAAAGAGGCCTAGAGGGTCCCACACTAAGTGTTTCCAATATCTATGTTAAATAATTTATTAATATAACATGTTTAATAAATATTATTCCCATTTGGAGTTTAATAATTATATAAGTATTCCTCATCACATTTATTATACCTCTAGATTTTGTAGCTAATATATGGTGGAAAGATATTTATTTATCCTCAGATAATAAAGTTATAATTATTTAATAAATAAATAGTCATTATTTATAGGCCCAATAAATACTAAGTATGATTGGCGAACAATGTTATGGGTCCAATGAGAAATAATATTATATATTATTTCATTAAATAATTTTTAAATATAATGTACTTGTTAAGAAGATGTCATGGAAATAATTTCATATCAATTATTATTTGACATGGGGTTGTCATGGAAAAACAAATTAATTATGGAAACATGTGCTAATTATATTTTATTATTTAATGTATTAAATTCCCCATTATGTTATTATTATTTAAATTAGTCATGGGGTAATTCTACTGGCTATCTAATCATTGTTTTCACAACATCCATGGAGAAAAGCACTCAATCCTAGAGAACTCTTATCCCTCCAAGAATTCTCTTAATAATGAGAGAGATCCCCCTCCACTGGATCATGGAGAACACTTTGGAAGAGATTATAAAGGATATCAAAGGTGGACATCCCAAGCGTATGGATCTTCTGTGATATCACCCAAAGGAAATTTTGGCAACATCTAAAGATAGTTCGAGAAATTGTGGATAACCTCTAAAGGATTCATTTTCGTGTATTATATATCGCAATAAAGCCTCACCTCATACTCATGTCCAGACACATCAATATATAAATAATCACCATGGAGGTAATTGTATAATTTATTTAAATTAATTATAAACAAAATATATAGATCCTCTCTTTCCAGTTTCGTGTTCTATACTTTTTCGTTAATCATTGATTCAATTCCATTGATACTGGCATTAATTGTCATATTGATCTCAAAATAATCATAAATTATGAAAATTTTCAATATTATATACCCTCACATCATGCACTTCCCCTCCGCCCAAAAACTACACATATTCGCTAATAAGGATCTAAATATTCACTATAGAAGAGGTTCAGTGATTATTAATGATTATGATTGATCAGTAAATTATCACCCTAGAATAGAAAAAATATGGAACATACATTGATTCAAAATAACAATGTTAGGCTATCTTTGATCAGGATCACAATGTATCCAATATTTCTTGAATTTCGAAGCATAACAACCTAGTATTTTCATACATATATATTAAACTATTATATATGAATATTTATTAAATTAGACAATCAAATGGTTGAGGATCATAAAGGTAGAGTGCCTTTGCAAAAAATCTAATCATAAATAATGAGTTCGTATGAGTTCTAAGTCTCCTCCAACTTAGTTCCTCATAACTAGAACACTTATTAGATATATCAAAAGTAATACCAATCAACATATCCTTGGGAAAAGAAATAAACAAAGTGCATTTTCATAGTCTCATTACGGAAAAATATTCAAAATACATACACAATATAGTGATAATAAGGGTATTAGAACATGATCAAAATATTTAAAAACAATACCATATAGATTATAGATCATAATCATGGGTCACGTAATAATTATTAGCAGTTTATAAGAAATCAATCGAAAAATAATCAAAGAAGATGATCTATATGATCATATCATTATCATAATACAAGGAATTGGGGCATAAAAAAATAAAAGAATATTGTTACCATATTAGAACATAAAAATTCCCAAAAATATCATATTGGAATGGTTTTACTACCAAAAAATCCTACTACAATGTTTCCCTACTATAACTTTCATAGTGGATGAAGTCTCCTACTTAACTAGGATAACAACACTTTGGAATCATGTGTATCTCACTATATTTCCGTATATACACAATTAATTATATGGTGATATAGTTCCCGCCCATTACATAATGAAAATCAAACATATGTGATACCCGTGATCATAAAACATTCGTCATATCAGAAACTATGAAAATAAATTGACTTCATAAATAGTTTTTTGTAACATATCCTTTGAATGGAAAATGTTTGATAATAATTTCATTATTTCATCAAATAATAACCCTCAAAAAACAAAGTCGGTGTCATAAGAATTATATAATGGTATAACTAATGGATTCAAAACCTGTTTCTTACACATCATGTTCTAAAAAAAATAAACCATACAAATAATGAAAATGAATGATATTGTTAGATAATATCTATTTTAAAGCATAAGTAACATCAATAGATTGTATCATTGATGGATAATTATTTCAAAATATATTTTGGAATTATACATGAGGAAAATAAAATTTAATTGAATATTACATTTCTAAAATTAAAAATTCATAAATTATTATGGAAATTATTTTATTCTAATATAGCTGTGAAATAATATAATGGACGTTTTAAAAATCATATAAAAACTTTTCTTGAGAAGATAACATGTTCAAAATAATAAGAACTTTTAAAAAAATATTTTTTTAGAATTAATTTTATTTGGAAGTAAAATTGAAAACATTTATGTGATGCTTTAAATCATTGACTTTCCATGTAAATAAGAAAGAATTTTCTAGTCCTGGTCACTAAAACACTAATTCCTTTCACATTTTTGGAAGAATAAAAATCGGAATTGTTGGGAAAATAACTACGTGATTCCTTTAAAATAATTATAAAAACAATTAAATTGGGAAAAAATTATTAAATATATTTAAAAATGATTATATTATTTTTAAAAATATTTTTGGAAAACATGGATATGAAAGGAAAATGATTTTTCATTAGAAGGGATAATTAATGTTCATTTCCTTTAATAATACTCTTTCTAATTAATGAGTGTATATAGTGGTTAATGTCAACTAAAAAATGTATTCTCATGATTTAAATAGAGTATACAAATATTCAAACATTACTTGAGAGGTGGTTAACAATATATCTTCCTATAAAACATTAACATACACAATAATAATAAAATATTAGATTGTATAAAACTATTAAAAAATTTAGTAAACATGAATCTTTAGCCCCATGAAAGAATAAAATTATATAATACACATAGTATCAGGATTATATATTATTTTATAATATTAAATGTCAAATTTTATGCATATAAATCACAAAAAAGAATACTGAAGCATAACATATGGTATATCCTAAAAAATTAAACCTTTAAAAACCCTCATCACATTGATCAAATTTGAAACATAAATCCCATAAAAGTGACATACTCAAATGAATATTAAATTATCATAATTTTAATGTTATGCATAATAATATATATTCATGGGAACTAAATACACAATGTAAAAGAAATATGAGGTGAATATAGAACTTTTCTAATAGAAGTAAAAACTAAGGTGAAATACCTCACCATATGTACTGGCATCCATTGTATATTTTAAAAATAAATTATAAAAAATATAAATATATTATACTTATAATTAAAGATTACATATAAATATCATACAATATATTATTTATTTATGAAATTTTATTAACTATTTTTACCAATTTTAGGTTAATGTCATGTTTTGTTTAATAGCTACTTTGTTTTTCATGTATATTTTGATATAATATTTTTTGAAATTTTCAATTTATCATGGTTTCATAATCTAAAGATATTTAACAATGATTTTTATATCAAATATATTCATTATACATTTATTTAGTATAATCCACAAAAATTTGGGTTAGAAAATGAAATTCACCATTCATTGAGATGGTATTATATACAAACAGATGAATGTTGTTTCCATTTTATAAATGTGTTTAATAAAGAAACATTAATGATACATAGTTATATTATAATTACAGTATAATATCATACATATAATATCAGTAACTCTATACTTTATACGTTCTACCTATGGCATGAATGAGTCATATCACTTTGAGGGGGCGGTAGTCCGCACTTTCTCAAATGAAATTATCACGTTTACCCATAATGAAATCCCAAAATGTTTGATATAAAAAGAAAAATACAGAATCATAGAAACAATATAAATATAATATATATCATATATAAATATACTACCATTTAATGGCCACCATGAGATGCGGTAGAAGAAAATTGAACAATCATCATTTTGTGAGGCGTCAGTTTTCTATCCACAAAAACAAAATGTTCATTAACCATTAGATGGAGTTGTGTGTAAGTGTAGTTAAAATAATTCTCATAAAAACATACTAGTGTATTGAGGATAATTTTTTTGTTATAAAAAAAAAATAAATAAAAATCGTTCAGGGGTTGGAGAAGTAAAATAAATGAAAAGAATTTAAGAGAAAATGGTAACTTTTATTTAGGTAACTCCCATTAGTATAAACCAAAATGGTTCCTTGAAGTTCCTTCTGCCTATGAAAAAGCTTCTATGAGGAGGATTGGGATCTCGGGAGCATATTGGAGTATAAAATGGATGATCCAAAGGGCTTGAGAAGTGTGAGGCATATCTTATAAGTGATGGATTTTTATAAGGGAGAGGAGGGGCTCTTTTGTAAAGATTGAAATATTATTTTATTTTATAAATATTTTCGGTTTCTAAAGGTCCAAAAATCATTAATGTAAAAGTTAAGGTGTTATATGTTTGAAGTAAAATCATCCAATAATAATCGGATAGTTTTTGGATATTATTTTAATCATTATAATCTTATTTATTTAAATCATTCATTAATGACGTAAACACTGCATCGTCATTGTTTCATATATAATTTTATTAATTTGATATCAAAATCTAATAAAAAAATTACCATGATGTAGGAAATAGGTTTATATTTCTAATGAATATTTATAGTCAAATATATCCAATATATAATTCCACATTAAATTTTTTTAGTAAAACACTACATTTTTATTACATTTTTATTTTGACTTTAATTTTTTTATTAATGACATTATCTTACCCATGTGGCTCCATTGGGTACCAAAATTGACACATGTATTTTCGTGGTATAACATGACTCATTAAATAAGTTTATGACAAGTGTCAAGGTAATTTTATATTATTATAACATTATATATTCCTTAAATTACCCTAATTACCATTAATCACAGTTAAAAAAAGTCAAAAGATACTATTTATCAAAAATTATTTTCATCTTGTTGAACCAAATTTTATTTTCTAAGGACTGACATGTATGTCTGATTTTTGAGATTCAATTCACAGAAGAAGTAAAATTTCATTTAAACAAAAATTTCAGTTTTTTAACTACTACTTAGTGGTTTGAGTATTCATCAAAAATCGATGTTTTTCAGAAAAATATCAAAAATTCAGCCTAACCTATATTTTATATTCAGAATTAAAAAGTGATGTCTACTTTCCAAAATTCAAAACATTGAAGTTGCATTAATAAACTTAAAATTAATTCCCATTGTCAAAACAAATAGCGTGTTTTCAAGAGACAATATCTTTCAATAGATTGACACTTGTTTATGTCCAATTTCAAAGTATAATTAATTCAAATGACCACCATTGGATTAAATTTTCAAAAAATATTCTAATTAAACAAAAAAAAAATAAAATAAAAAGGATAATCAAACCATATAAATAAATAATATGAAAAGGCATATTTGAATTAAAATACAATATTTTTCACTATTCATTAAAAATGAATGTTATCAGAAAAGTACAAAAAAATTGCCCCAAGAAACCTTTTGTGCCCGGATTCTAAATAATAATTTTATTTTGTCAAATAGAACATATAAAAGTGAAGAATACTATATTTAATGATGGTTCTCCATCAGAAGGCGGTAAATCGAGGTTTTAAAAAATATTACAGTATTTATGCTTAAAATTAGATTAATTCACATATTAATCCTCTAAATATTATTTTTGTAAATGTAAAAACATTTAAAAAACATATATAATCATATTTTAGTTAAATCTATTCAATCTCACCAATACAATTTCTTGGAATTAACCACCACATAAAATAATATTATTATTTATTAGTGTGCAACATAAGATTTCAAAAAAAACTCATTGTTGCGTATCAAGTACACCATCAAACATATAGTCCCCTTTAAAGTGAAATTAATGTTTAATTCACAAACAATAATAAATATGTAATTTTTTTTATTCTTTATTTACCCATGATGTTACATCCTTCTCCCTTTTGGAAATTGCGTCCATGTAATTTTATTCACCTATCAAATAAGTGGGGGTATTTTTACCTCATAGCATTTTCCGATTCCCACGTTCCCTCTTCAACTATATAGTTTTTCCACAAAACCTTTATCTAATTAATTTCATTATTCCGCAACAATTGCTCTCTTCGGACAACAATATGTAGTGGTTGTTCCTCCTATGAGAGATTCTCTTCTAACTGAATTACCTCGAGGATCAAAACATGACATGGATCTGGCATATACTTTCTCAACATTGAAACATGAAAAACATTGTGTACCTAAGAAAAACATGGAGGTAAAGCCACTGTATATGAAACTGATCAAAAATTTTCATGGAATTCATAAGGCTCAATGAAATTTGGACTAAACTTTCCCTTATTACCAAAAAGCATGACACATTTCCATGGAGAAATTTTGAGAAATACAAGATCACCAACCATAAAAGAATGATTCTTCCTCTGGTTATCCGCACAACTTTTATGTATACTCAAAGTCGTTCAAATTTTCTTTTGAATCAACTAAACTTTTTCTGCCATCTCTTCAACCAATTCTGGTCCCATCAGTTTTCTTTCACATACATCATCCCAATAATCTAGAGTTCGACATAGCTAGACATATAATGCCTCAAACAGAGCCATCTATATACTAGAATAAAAACTCTTATTATAAGAAAATTCTACCAAGGAATGATGTTGTTATCGATATCCCTAGTAATCCATTGATCAAGCACGTTGCATATCCTCCATGGTTTGAATTATTTGTTATGACTTCCCATCTGATTAAGGATGAAAAGTTGTAATAAAATTTAATTCAGTGCCCGAAAACATATGAAGGCCTTTCCAAAAGTTATAATTAAACCTGGGATCACAATCATATACAATGGAGAGGGGAACACCATACAACCTAACAATCTTTTTTTCATACAACTGAAAATTTTGATATAGAGATAGAGTATCTTGAATAAGAAGAAAATGAGAATATTTAGTCAATCCATCAACAATAACCTAGATTGCATTGTTACCATGAGATTCCTTTGGTAATCCCATAACATAGTCCATGGATATATTTTCTTATTTCCACTATGGCACTGGTAAATATTAAAGAATCCCTTTTGGTAACATTATCTTAGCTTTAACCTTCTAATAAGTCCAACACATAACAATAAAATCAAAAATATCTTATTCCATTCCATCCCACCAGTAATACTCCCAAAGATCTCTATACATCTTAGTACTACTGGGATGAAATGAAAATGGAGAATAATGAGATTTACATAACAACTCATTCTTCAACTGTGAATCACAAGGCACACATATTCTCTTTCCAAACCTCAAAACACAATCATTATTAATGTTAAAATCATGCAACTTACCCTTCTGAACCAACTATACCATTTTTTATAACTCAGTGTATTCTTTTTGCGATTTCTTAATATTGTCTGATAGATATCATTTCACTGAGACCTAAAACTAAAAAGAATAATTTCCTGCACCAACAACTTATATGCCAAATTTTATCCAATCAATAACCAAAGGATCTTCTTCCAAACAAAGCATTGTTAATGAGGCATTAATTTTCAACTAAAAGCATCAACCACTTTATTTTCTTTTCCCAGATGGTAATGGATTATGAAATCATCATCCCTGATTAATTCTAGTCATCTCCTTTGTCTCATGTTCAATTATTTCTAAGTGAATATATACTTTAATCTTTTGTGGTCAGTATATATTTCACATTTTACTACATTAAGATGATGCCTCCAAAATTTTAAAGAAAAAACAACATCTGCTAATTCCAAATCATGGTTAGGGTAATTTAACTCATGAGGTTTCAACTGATGTGACTCATAAGAAATTTCCTGATCATTCTGCATAAGGACACAATGAAGTCCTTTCAAGGAAGCATTACTGTAGATAACAAATTCACAATCTATGGAAGGTAATACCAAAACTAGAGAATACACCAATATTTTTTCTATTTGTGAAAACAATCACTACATTCTTTTGTCCAAATGAACTTAACACCTTTTTGAGTTAACAGAGTCATTGGACTAGATAGTCGTACAGAATTCTCAACAAACATCTTTTTATAATCTACCAAAACAATAAAACTTTTGATCTCGGTTATATTTGTGGGTATTGGCCTTTCTTCAGAAACTTTCGATTTAGAAGGATCAACAGTTATGCCATTTTTTGAAATAATGTGACCCAGTAAAGAAATTTTTTGTAACCAAAACACACACTTGCTGAATTTAACATATAGTATCTTCTCTTTTATGATTTTTACGATGACCCTTAAATGACTTTCATGCCCCTATATAATTTTAGAAAAAATAAAAATATCATCAATAAACACAACCACCATTATTCACCTGAGTCAACTTAGCTATCACTGTAGTAAACTATTCATTTCTGATTCTGACCATCTCTGGATGCTGATTTGGATGGTCATTTCCCTCTGTATTCCTTCCAAGCACATCTGCCCTTTTTTCCTCTATGAAAACCCATTATTAACATAGAAATATCATAGGCGAATAAACATGGTAATTTTTAAATGCCATATCATTTAAATATTAATATAAATTAATTTATGAAAATTAATTTAATAATACCCTAATTCCTAAAGTTATCTAAACCGACCATTGATAGCAAATATAAGGACCAGACCATAAACATTGAATATTTTTGTATTATGTTAATAATTCAAATTGAGAACCTTCTCAGGTTTAGAGATTTATATAATTAGGTCATAACATATACATAACATCTTGAATATTACCTGTAGACACATCTAATAAATTACCACTTTTTTCAAAATAAAAACTCTTGAAAAAATGGTCATGTCTAGTTCCATTTTTTAGATAGCATGACTTTTCCTTGATCCTATCCTTGACCCAATTCCACTTTATTTCTAGTGAAAAACATTTCAAAAACATGTGATGTGAATAAAAATCTTATTAAGGGATACAAAAAGAAGTAAAGCTGTTAGTTTTTCAAAAAAATAAGTAAACCAAGAAAAATTTATCATAAGTAATAATTTTCACCATTATGTAGTAGTAAATTCTTTTCACAGAATAAAAGATCATTACATACCCTTTTTAACCGAAATATTATGTAATGGCTCGGACCTCTCCGACCCATTCCGTTGTCAAAAAGAAGGACACGAAGTGTTCTGGAGTGTAAAATGGACTTTTCCAGCACTTTCCAGAATTTTTTAAGTACACGCCGTGTATTGTGAGTACATGCCATGTACCACCTTGCCAGGTGTACACCGTGTTGAAGGCCGTGTCTTTTCCGTTTGAAATAAATGAGTACACACCGTGTATCCAATACTACACGCTATGTAGTCCCTCCCCGTGTACGCGTCACCTTCAACCCGTGTGTTAACCAGTCAACGACCATGTGCCGTTTTGAGGCCGTGTCCTTGCAGTGTGAAATAAATGAGTACACGCCATGTATCCAATACTACACTCCATGTAGTCCCTACCCATGTATGAGTTACCGTCAAACCGTGTGATGACCAGTCAACAGACGTGTTCCGAGTTGAAGGTCGTGTTGGAAGCTGCGTGGTGACCGTGTGAAATGGCCGAGTACACGTCGTGTACCATAAAGTACAAAACGTGTAATTTTGTTTTTCATGCTTATAAAAGGAGGGGTCACCTCCTCCATTTCCACTCACCCCTCTCCTCCCCCATTCCCCTGAGCAGAGCTCTCCCAAGAGACTCGAAGGATCCTTTTCTTCAATAACGTTTTTTTCTGAGCTCCGATTTACGATCCGTTAGCGGCCATGGGATCGTAACGATATGTTGGAACTTCTATGCTTGAATCTGTTGTCTTTCCTTCGGCCTTTCCTTTCCAACTTCTGTTGGGTCGGAAGAACACCCCAAGGAGGGAAATGATGGCAAGAGGGGGGGTGAATTGCCTTTTAAAAAATTGATTAACAAATTAAAATCAAAGTTGAAATGCAGCGGAAATAAAGGAGGCAAAACACACAAAATTGATAACGGAGTTCGGCCAAAACCCGGCCTACGTCTCCGCTCCCAACTCAACCGTTGAGAGATTCCTACCGCTTGCTTTTCAATGGTTTTAGCAAGAAACCCACTAGGCTTTGAGGTAGCACTAGGACCTATTACAGCTTGCTTTTTATGGTTGAGCAAGAACCCACTTACTTTTAATGGTTAAGTAAGAACCCACTAGCCTTTTTAACGGGTGAAGGCTAGCTCACCGAAACACAAGCCTTTTAAAAGGAAAGGCTTGAAGAAACCTCTTCACACCTTAATGGTGGTGTGAGAACCCAAAGAAAGGGGGATGAGAAAAGGGGTTGGGGTTTGTAGGCACAAACCCAATTTTAAGCTCAAAATAAATAAAATAAGAAAAACCGTAATTGGAGGAAGTCTTGGGCGCCTTTGATTGATTGGAGATGTTGAAGGCCACTTCCAAGCTTCTTTGAAGGGGCTCCTTGGATGTGGAAGTTGTTGGAGCTATTGGGGTTCCCTTGAAGGAAGTCGCCGGAGGTTGGCCAATTGATGCAAAATATGTCTGTGGGCTTCCGTATAGTTCCGGTTAGTGTCCGGGGCTTCCTTGGCCTTTATTTATAGGCTAGGAACCCTTGGGGAGGCTTCGGAGTCGTTGGAGAGGTCTTCGGAGCCGTTGGGAGTCAAGTGGACAGGCTGGTCAACAGCCCAACGGCTAGTTTGACTGTGTCCACCGGCTGGCCGGTACAGTCCCACCGGCTGGCCGGTACAGTCCCACCGGCTGGCCGGTGCTTGAGGAAATTGGGAGATTTCGAGACTTGGCTCCACCGGCTGACCGGTGGATGGGCCACCGGTTGGCCGGTGCCTTGGATGTTGAGAAGGAGGTTGGTCCAGGCCCCACCGGTCGACCGGTGGAGGAGCCACCGGCTGGCCGGTGGAAAGACAGTAGGTCTCACTATTTGTGCTGGGTGCCACAGGTCGACCGGTGGCAGAGCCACCGGTCGACCGGTGGGAAGGCAGTAGCTTCCACTGTTTGGTCTGGATGCCACCGGCTGGCCGGTGGTGAAGCCACCGGTCGGCCGGTGGACTGAATTTCAGTCCATTTCTGCCTCTTCCTTGGTCAACTTCTTGGCAATCAAATGCCTATCAACACAAACACTTAAAACACAATGTTAGATAAAAATGAAAGTGATTGTGATCATGAAAATCAAACAACGAGAGGTTCGAGATGTACAACAATCTCCCCCTATTTTGATGATCACAATCACCAAAACAATCAAAGTAAAATACTGAAATTAAAGACATTCTTAAAGGATAATTTGAAAATAAATCAAATCATGATAGAGAAGACTCTCCCCCAATCAATCAAGGAATTTCTCCCCCTTTGTGATTATCAAAATAGAATGGGGCATAAAACTTGATTGAGGGATAAATTGAAAATCAAGATTTTAAACCAATTGAAAATAATACCAATTGTTGAAAATTTTGAAATGAAAATTGAATAACAGTTTGAATTGAATGTTTTGGATCAAAAATTGAATAGAAAATTTTGAATTGAAAATTGAAACCAAGAGTTGAAATTGAAAGTTGGAATTGAAAATCTTGAAATAACAAAAAGCTTAAAAGATCCTAACTCCCCCTAAATAAAAACAAAAAGTCACCGGGGAGAGGGATTTTGAAAAGAGATGATTTTCGGCCCGGAGAGACTCGCAAGAAGGGATTTTTCAATCCAAACTTGTCTCATTGCGGGTCTTCTCCTATAAAATTCGTCCGAAAAGTAAAAAGACTTGGGTTGGCCATAACGGGCATTTTTACAATTACATTCATATATAAGGTGCCCGGTTTTCTTACAATAATTGCAAAATTTAAAGCTAGAGCTCCCCCTTACAAAAACAGTTGGAGCATGGGAGGAGGAAGCTTGGTTGGTGTAGCCAAGTCCATTGGTGGTTCTAGAAACACGTTGAGAACCAAGGAGATTGTTCAAATTTTGTTCACCTTGGGTGAACTTGGCCAGGGTTTCTCTAAGGTCTTTGATGGTTGATTCCATGGAATCAACATTTGGAAAATTGTGGATTTTAAGGGACATCTCCTCCTTCTCTTTGAGAAGTTGGTCTTTTTCGGAGGAGAGTTTTTTGAAAGACTTTTTCAAAGCAACAAATTTTGACGATAAAGTATGAAAACCTTTTTCTAGTTGGTCTCTAGCGTGTGAGAGTTCTTCATAAGATAAATGATTAAAAGAATTTGAAGAACTAGAGGAAGAGGAAGAAGAGTCGGAAGATGATACCTCATGTTTTGCCATTAGGCATTTTTTACCTTGGTCGCTCGAGGAGAAGGAGGAGAAGGAGGAGCTATCACTCCAAGATGCCTTTGAAGCCTTCTTCTTTCCCTTCTTTTTCTTGGCCCTTTTCTTGTGAAGTGGGCAAGCGGGCTTGATCTTTTCGTCGAGTTCTTGCTCTTGAGAGGGTTCTTGCTTTGGAGCCTTGCTAGTACCTTCATGGGTTAGTTCTAAAAGCTTCCAAATATCATGAGAAGATGTGCAAGAAGAAATACAATTAAATACATTTCTATCTAACCCGCAATGAAGAGCATTCATGGCTTTGCCATCAAGCTCGAAATTTGCAATGTCGGCGGGGGTCCATTTAGATTCATCTAGACTAGAGAGAGTAAAACCATGCATAACAATTTTAAAAATTGGATACCCTATACTTCTAAGAAAAGTAGTCATGCGGGTTTTCCAATAATTATAGTCGGACCCATCAAAAAATGGAGCCCGACCCAATGAGTAGCCCTCGGGGGCGAAAGAAGTTGATGCCATCTAAATGGATCTTAAATTTGAAACCGGGTTAGGGATTTTATTCAAAGTTCCCTCTGATACCAATTGTTGGGTCGGAAGAACACCCCAAGGAGGGAAATGATGGCAAGAGGGGGGGTGAATTGCCTTTTAAAAAATTGATTAACAAATTAAAATCAAAGTTGAAATGCAGCGGAAATAAAGGAGGCAAAACACACAAAATTGATAACGGAGTTCGGCCAAAACCCGGCCTACGTCTCCGCTCCCAACTCAACCGTTGAGAGATTCCTACCGATTGCTTTTCAATGGTTTTAGCAAGAAACCCACTAGGCTTTGAGGTAGCACTAGGACCTATTACAGCTTGCTTTTTATGGTTGAGCAAGAACCCACTTACTTTTAATGGTTAAGTAAGAACCCACTAGCCTTTTTAACGGGTGAAGGCTAGCTCACCGAAACACAAGCCTTTTAAAAGGAAAGGCTTGAAGAAACCTCTTCACACCTTAATGGTGGTGTGAGAACCCAAAGAAAGGGGGATGAGAAAAGGGGTTGGGGTTTGTAGGCACAAACCCAATTTTAAGCTCAAAATAAATAAAACAAGAAAAACCGTAATTGGAGGAAGTCTTGGGCGCCTTTGATTGATTGGAGATGTTGAAGGCCACTTCCAAGCTTCTTTGAAGGGGCTCCTTGGATGTGGAAGTTGTTGGAGCTATTGGGGTTCCCTTGAAGGAAGTCGCCGGAGGTTGGCCAATTGATGCAAAATATGTCCGTGGGCTTCCGTATAGTTCCGGTTAGTGTCCGGGGCATCCTTCGCCTTTATTTATAGGCTAGGAACCCTTGGGGAGGCTTCGGAGCCGTTGGAGAGGTCTTCGGAGCCGTTGGGAGTCAAGTGGACAGGCTGGTCAACAGCCCAACGGCTAGTTTGACTGTGTCCACCGGCTGGCCGGTACAGTCCCACCGGCTGGCCGGTGCTTGAGGAAATTGGGAGATTTCGAGACTTGGCTCCACCGGCTGACCGGTGGATGGGCCACCGGTTGGCCGGTGCCTTGGATGTTGAGAAGGAGGTTGGTCCAAGCCCCACCGGTCGACCGGTGGAGGAGCCACCGGCTGGCTGGTGGAAAGACAGTAGGTCTCACTATTTGTGCTGGGTGCCACAGGTCGACCGGTGGTAGAGCCACCGGTCGACCGGTGGGGAGGCAGTAGCTTCCACTGTTTGGTCTGGATGCCACCGGCTGGCCGGTGGTGAAGCCACCGGTCGGCCGGTGGACTGAATTTCAGTCCATTTCTGCCTCTTCCTTGGTCAACTTCTTGGCAATCAAATGCCTATCAACACAAACACTTAAAACACAATGTTAGATAAAAATGAAAGTGATTGTGATCATGAAAATCAAACAACGAGAGGTTCGAGATGTACAACAACTTCTACCTGAGGAGGTTTTGCCGGGACTCGACAGAAGTGGCGGATGCCAACAAACGTCTTCTAAAGTTGATCTGGGGGAACGTTGTGATCAGAACATGTTGAGGTGAGGATTTTACCTTCGTCTCCCTAATTTGTGCATCATGTGGGGTGGGTGCCCTCTTGTTTACATGAAACACTTTTGAACTGGTTTAATAAAGATAATAAATGGCTTATATAACAGGGATGAGAAGTTTGTGAATTCGGTTACTTTATTTATATCCTGTGATATTATGTTGTGAATTGAATAGGCTTCAACATAGTGAAAATCGCGGTCGTTGGGGGCCTTTTCTTGTCCAATTAAATGTTTCCCTACCTTTATAGACCGTTTTAGTGAATGGAACTTTGTGAAAAGTGGAATTTGTTTAATAAGGTAAAGTTGGCTGATTTAAAATCTGGAACCCTTGTTTGATCACCCCGGTTGAACAAAATGTAATAATAAACATGTGGGTGTTGGCTTGGATACGTGGCATGTGATGGGGTTTGTTTATGTGATAGGGGGTGTTTTGTAGGTTGTTGTGGATCAGGTGAGCAGTGGGGATGCGGTTGGATTGGTTGTGGGTTGGTGTGAATGTTATGTTGGTGACAGGAAGTGGGGCTACAATAAATGATATCAAAGGGATGATGATGTACGAGTTTCTATGTGTTTTTGGTTTTGGTGGTTGGCATTGGGTCTATAGGGATGGGTTGGATGTGAATGAACTATGGGTTGTGAATATTAAACAAATAGTGGAAGAGTTAATGAATGGTGGGTCATGGTAATGGAATGGGACTAATAATTAATGGGTTGGTTGGTTAATAATAAGGGACTTGATTGTTGTTCTTGTGTTTTCTTAACTTGATTTGTGGATTGCAGGGATATGTTTTACGAACGATTGATGTGGTTGGTTATGGATAGTTGCCCAGTATTTAGGGAACTAATAAACTAATTCTATTGAAATGTGGAAACCTAAATGGGGTTGGGGGTTGTTTGTCGTATGCATGCTTCATAGTAGCAGTGCCGAGGCACGTTATCAATTCTCTAATTAGAATCCACATGTTGTGCTGTGTGTTTGGTATAAATATATATTTGTATCTTTTGTGTTTTATCGCACCCTACCCATGTTGAGCACTTAGTGCTGAACACTCCCATTTCATGGGAGAGGGTGTTTTCCCCTTAGTTACTAGCTCCTTCCTGCTCCTTCTACCCTAGGATGTGATGGCTTGACGCGACCTTACACTAAAGACTCTTCAGGTAGGTTTCGATTGGGGTGGTTCTAGCCCAAGACTCTTCGGGCAGGTTTTACTGTTTTCCCAGGAATCTTCGGGATGATGCCCAGGTGTGTGCGGGCAGGATAAGTGGTTGTGAGGCCCAGGTGTGTGCAGGTGGGATATGTGGTTGAGAGTCCGAGGTGTGTGCGGGCGGGATACGTGGTAGTGAGACCCAGGTGTGTGCGGGCGGGATACGTGGTTGTGAGGCATGATGTGTGTGCGGGCGGGATACATGGTTTTGAGGCCCAGGTGTGTGAGGGTGGGATACATGGTTGTGAGGCCCAGGTGTGTACGGGCGGGATGTGTGGTTTGTGAGGCCCATGTGTGTGCGGGTGGGGAGAGTGTGGTAGCGTCAGGACGTTCGCTATTAGGAAGAGAAGCTAACTAAAGGAGAATCGTGTGGGGTACCCAATACTCTTATTCTTATATACTACTACCAATTTTGATTGTGTTTTTGGTGAGTGTGGATGGTGAGGTTGGGTGGATACATTTCCTTGTTAGGTTTCTTCTGTTGTTCTCACGAAACATTAGGATGTATCCCCACCTGTGCACGAGAGATTTAGGTTTCCCTACTAAGTATACTTGTATGCTCGACCTACGTTTACGTTCAGGTTTCAAGGAGGACTACCAGGGCCGTGCGGGACCCTACTAGTCGGGACAGTTGGAGTTGTTGCAGTTGTTGTACTTTTGTTTCTTTTGGTATTGTACCTTCGAGCATTCTTGTACTTTCACCATGTTATAAAATTTTTTAAACATGCATGTGGGCTTGGTTTGGGTTTTTTTTATACACTTGTTCTTTTCCGTTTTGGTGGTAGAATTGTCCTATTTTCCGATCTTAAAATATTAAAAGGTTAATGCCTCCCATATTTGTGAAAACTTATACCCTTGGTGCTAGTCTCCAACCCAGGGCCTACTGGAGGCGGGAGTCGGGGGTCATTATCTCCCTTTCACCATTGGCAGCTTAGGAGTGGCATCTTTGGTGAGAGGGGGTCGTGACAGAATGGTATCAGAGGTGATGGTTGAGAGATAGGATGGAGTTTGGAGTTAGGCACAATGATGGTTTCATCGGATGGGAGGGAAATAATGTTAGTTAATCATGGTGCGTGACATAGGCTAGGGAAGACCAGCTAGGACATGGGATTTTAGGGCCCCCCGTGATCCGATGCAAGGACTCTGAGCCTACCGAATGACCAAGTGAGACAACATTGATTGTAGGATAGAGACCCTAGGGAAGGTACATGCATCATCCTTATTGTGTTTTACTTGATTTGGGTGTTCTGGGGAAGAAATTGAAATAAAATTATAAAATAAAACCTTGAGAAAATTTCATTACTACTCGGGCTTAGGCGTTCTTTGTTTACCGTACCGCTATGGAACCTGGGCGAAATCAGAGATGCAGAGGAGTTGGGTGTGGAAGGTTGCACACAGTAGAGTTGAAAGCTCCTGTAGGACTAGAGGTGTTGCGAGGTATGCTTTGTTTTTTCAGCATGCTCATTTCTGCTTTGTTCCATTCGGGAGCTTCGAACTCCTTTGTTCCACCTGGTCTAGCCAATACTTTGGGAATAGACGTAGAGGGACTTTCCGTACCATTGGTGCTGAGTGCACTAGTTGGAGGTCAGACCAGCGTATCTTGTGTTTTCAGGGGATGTGGGCTGATGTTGGGAAAACATCGATCTAGTGGGGACCTTCTTCTGCTACAGATGTAGCTATACGATGTCATCCAAGGAATCTATTGGTTGTTTACTGTTAGTTCCGTTATCGACTGTGTCCAGAGAAGAGTAGTGTTCTCCGACGTGGAGAGGCAGCGTGTATCTTTTGTTGGTGAGAGGAGCTATCATGTAGGAAGCCAGCGTTTGAAGCCTCTCCTTTCCTTATTAGGCGGGCTATCTGTCGTTCCAGCTGATACATAGATGATGGATGTCCCGGAGGTTGTTGGGGAGTTCCTTGATGTATTTCCCGAGGATGTTGTGACTCTAGACCCCCGACGTGACATTGAGCTCGGGATAGACTTACACCCTGATGCCCGTCCGATTTCGATGGCCCCTTATCGGATGGCACCTTCGGAGTTGCGGGAGTTGCGGATTCAGATTGACGATCTGATGGAGAAGGGTTTTGTTTGACCTAGCGTATCGCCATGGGGTGCTCCAGTTTTGTTCGTGAAGAAGGCAGATGATGGTCTCAGGATATTCATAGACTAAAAAAGGTTAAACTAGGTTACAGTCAAGAATTGTTACCCCTTTCCAAGGATAGATGATATCTTCAACCAACTGAGGGGAGCAGGTTGGTTTTCAAAGATTGATCTGCGATCTTGATGTCATCAGCTAAGGGTAAAGGATATTGACATCTCGAAGATGGCTTTCAGGTGCAGATAAGGTCACTTTGAGTTTGTAGTGATGTCGTTTGGAGTTACCAAAGCACCAGCTGTGTTCATGGGACTTCTGAACTTCATCTTCCGATAGTTTCTGGACCGGTTCGTTGTTGTGTTTATCGATGACATCCTTATCTACTCAAGATCATAAGAGGAGCACATTGAGCATCCCTGGGCAGTATTGTAAGTCCTTCAAGACCACCAGCTTTACGAGAAATTGTCGAAGTGTATGTTCTTGAGGTAAGAAGTACACTTCCTTGGGCACGTGGTATCTCAGCATGGAGTGTCAGTGGACCCCTCGAAGGTGGAAACTGTTGTTTCTTGGGCAGCACCCAAGAGCGTGGAAGAAGTTCGTAGTTTCCTAGGGTTGGCAGGTTACTAGTGGAGGTTCGTTTTGCACTTGTCTCGAGTTGCTGCCCCATTGACATCTTTGACTAGGAAGAACCATGTCTTCTTATAGAGCGAGCATTTCCTGACAACTTTCGACTACGTGAAGGAGAAGTTGGTCAGTGCTTCCGTACATAGGTTTCCAGAGGAAGGGTTGTTGTATGAGGTGTTTTGTGATGTTTCTGTCCTTGGTCTGGGGTGTGTGCTGATGTAGAAAATGGGAGTGATCTGTTATGGGTATAGGCAATTACGCCCTCACGAGCGTAACTATGCCACCCATGACCTAGAGCTTGCAGCAGTAGTGTTCGCACTGAAGTTGTGGCTACTTTACCTCTTTGGGGAGCGCTTTTTCATCTTCTCAGATCATAAGAGCCTGCGTTATATCTTCTCTCAGCGTGACCTGAACTTACGACAGCCGAGATGGGTTGAGTTCCTCCTAGACATTGACTTCGAGATCTCTTACACTGAAGGTAAGGGCAACATTGTGGATGATGCCCTGATCCGGAAGTCACATAAGGAAGTGGTTTGGGAATCCGCTGATGCTTGGAAAGTGATGGGAGAGTTGGCTGCCTTGCACTTGGATGCCAGGGTAGAGGGTGTTAGAGGTTTGTATGTTGTAGATGACGGTGTAGTCCTCCTTTTTACAGCAAGTGTAAGAGTCTTAGTGGGGACACTCCGGGGAGGAAGTGATGTGGGATCATATCGATTAGGGAAACACTCTAGAAGGATGGTCAGAGGACAACCGACATCAAATGCTTTTCCATTGATGCTTGTTTGTTCTAGAGGCAATGTTTGAGTGAGTTCTCCGTGACTTCCACAGCTCAGCCTTGGCGGTACATCCTGGAGTTTCAAAAATGTACCAAGGCCTGAGGGAAAAGTTTAGGTGGCCTGGGGTGAAACAGGAAGTGGCGGAGTTTGTGGCTAAATTCCTAGTGTGTCAGCAAGTGAAGGCTGAACACCATGTTCCCAGTGGTTTGTTGCATCCTTCAGATGTCCCCGAGTGGAAATGGGATGACATCTCAATGGACTTCATCACATGACTACCCAGAAATCAGGGTGGTTATGATGCTATCTGGGTAGTGGTGGATCGACTGACGAAATCAGCTCACTTCTTAGCTATTAAGGAGTTAGGCCCGGCGAGTACCTTAGCATAGAGGTATGTAGATGAGTTTTTGCAGTTGCATGGAGTTCCAAAGACTATCATCTCAGATCGGGATACTCGGTTTACCTCACGAGTCTTGAGAGGGTTACAACATGATTTTGGAACCCATATATTCCTTAGCACCACTTTCCACC
This sequence comes from Viscum album, assembly GCA_963277665.1. Lineage (NCBI taxonomy): Eukaryota > Viridiplantae > Streptophyta > Magnoliopsida > Santalales > Viscaceae > Viscum > Viscum album. Next base: position 1,853,526,804 of record OY728156.1, read on the forward strand.
CCCATACCGATGGGCAGACATAGCGGACCATACAAAGGTTGGAGGACATGCTGCGAGCATGCATTCTGGATTTCGTAGGATCATGGGTATAACACATTCCTTTAGAAGAGTTTTCCTACATCAAAAGCTTCCACTCTACTATTTGCATGGCACCATTTGAGGCTCTGTATGGAAGACCATGTTGTTCACCCATTTACTATGCAGAGGTTGGTGGGACAAGTGATTTTGGGCCAGAGGTAGTACATAGCACCACAGAGAAGGTTCAGATTGTGTGTGAGAGGATGAAAGCGGATCAGGACAGACAGAAGTCGCATGCTGATCGTCGGAGGAGGCCCTTGGAGTTCGAGGTGGGAGATCATGTGTTCTTGAAGGGTTTCCCCTCGACGGGGGCATCAGAGGTTTGGGAAAGGGAGCAAGATCTCACCTAGGTTCATCGGACCTTTTGAGGTGCTGAGGTGAATCGGAGAGGTGGCATATCAGCTGGCCCTACCACCTCAGTTGGAGAAGGTTCATGACGTTCTCCACGTCTTCCAGCTTCGTTGGTACTTACACGATGACTCTCATGTTATCGACTAGGGAGAGTTAGATATGGGAGACGACGAGACCATTGAGGAACAACTAGTCAGATTCATGGGTCGTAAAGAGAAGGTTCTCTGTAGATGAACCATTACCTTGGTTCGTGTGTTGTGGAGGTATGGCAGCCTCGAGGAGAGCACTTGGGAGTGGGAGGCCCAGATGCACGCTCAGTACCCGGAGTTGTTTTGACTTGTGTTTTCTCATGTTATTCTGAGCTTCGTTTTGATGTTATACTTTGTACCTTTGTTATATGGAATGCATGGCCTTTCGGTTGTGAGATGTTTTTGTTTCCTTGTTCTCTGGAAGTGTGTGACATGTCCGGATGTGTGGGGAAAGGGAAAAACCTGATCCTTAATCGAGACGAATTAATGCAGATGCGATTGAACCTATGCGGGAGATTCAATGCCGCCAAAGCATATAATATCTCGACATATGAGAAGTAATATTTCCCCAAACCACCTGTTCGGGTAGTGTGTGGGTTTTTAGGTGTTGGGGGGTAGTGTAAGTTGGAAAATCCTAATATATGAAAGTGGGAAGGCCCAATCCTTAATTGAGATGCATTAATGTGGATGCGATTAAACCTATGAAGGCCGGTCAGTGCCGCCAAAAGTGGATAATATCTCGACAAAAGAGAGGGAATTCCTAACATCTATGATTAGGGTTGTTGGTTGGGTTCCTGTTATAACGAGAAACCTAAGAGGTATCTTGTTGGGTTTCCTCTGGGTTGTTTTTTTTTGAATTCTCGGGGATGAGAATGTTTTTAAAAGGTATCTAATGTAATGGAACGGACCTCTTCATCCCAATCCATTGTCAAAAAGAAGGTCACGAAGTGTTCTAGAGGGTAAAATGAACTTTTCCCACACATTCCATAATTTTGTAAGTACACGCCGTGCAGTGTGAGTACACGCTGTGTACCACCTTTCCAGGAGTGACCCGTGTTGAAGCCCGTGTACTTGTTGTGTGAAATAAATGAGTACACGCCTTGTATCCAATTTACATTCCATGTAGTCCCTCCTCGCGTATGCTTCACCTTCAACCCGTGTGTTGACCAGTCAACAACCATCTTTCGTGTTGAGGCTGTGTCCTTGTCATGTGAAATAAATGAGTACACGCCATGTATCCAATACTAAACACCGTGTAGTCCCACCCCGCAAACACGTTACCCTCAAACAGGGTGTTGACCAGTCAATGGCCTCGTTCCCTGTTGAAGGCCATGTTGGATGTCGCGTGGTGACCATGTGAAATGGCCTAGTACATGCCGTGTACCATAAATTACATGCCCTGTACTTTTGTTTTTCTCACCTATAAAAGGAGGGGTCCCATCCTCCTTTTCAACTCATCCCTCTCCTCCCCATTCCTCTGAGCATAGCTCTCCCATGAGACTCGAAGGCTCCTTTTCTTCCATAACATTTTTTTCTAAGCTCCAATTTACAATCTGTCAGCGGCCACGAGATCATAACGACGAGGTGGAACTTCTGAGAATGGATCCACTATCTTTCCTACTACATTTACTTTCCAACTTCCACCTGAGGAGGTTTTTCTGGGACTCGACAGAAATGGCGGATGCCGACGGACGTCTTCTAAAGTTGATCCGGGGGAACGATGTGATCAGAACCTGTTGAGGTAGGGATTTTACCTAAGTATCTATAATTTTTCCATCATTCGGGGTGGGTGGCCTCTTATTTATGTGAAACATTTTGGAACTGGTTTGATAATGATAATAAATGGATTATATAATGGGTATGAGAAGTTTGTGAATGTGGTTACTTTATTTATATCCTGTGATATTATGTTGTGAATTGAATAGGCTTATTCCTACTGAATATCATGGTCATTGGGGGCCTTTTCTTGCACAATTAAATGTTTCCCTATCTTTCTAGACCGTTTTTGTGAATGGATCTTTGTGTAAAGTGGAATTTGATTAATCACGTAATGTTGGCTGATTTAAAATATGTAACCCTTGTGTGATCACCCTGGTAGAACAAAATGGAATAATGAACATGTGGGTGTTAGATTGGATATGTGGCATGTGATGGGGTTTTTTTATGTGAAAGGGGGTGTTTTGTAGGATGTTGTGGATCGGGGGAGCAGTGGGGCTACAGTTGGATTGGTTGTGGGTTGGTGTGAATGTTATGTTGGTGACGGGCAGTGGGGATACGATAAATGATATAAAAGGGATGATGATGTACATGATTCAGTATGTTTGTGGTTATGGTGTTTGTAAGTGGGTCTGTAGGGATGGGGGGAATATGAACAAACTATGGGTTGTTAATATTAAATAAAAAGTGGAAGATTTATTGAATGGTGTGTCATGGTAATGGAATGGGATTAATATATATTGGGTTGGTTGGTTAATAATAAGGGACTTGTTTGTTGTGCTTCTGTTTTCCTAACTTGATTTTTGGATGACAAGGATATGTTTTACGAACGACCTATGTGGTTGGTTGTGGATAGTTTCCCAGTTGTTAAGGAACTAATAAACTAATTCTTCTGAAACGTGAAAACCTAAGTGGGGTTGGGGGTTGTTTGTGGTATGCATGCTTCATAGTAGTAGTTCCGAGACACGTGCTCAGTTCTCTGATTAGAAGCCGCAGGTTGGGATGTCTGTTTGGTATAAATATATATATATATATATATATCTTTTGTATATTATTGCACCCCACCCATGTTGATCAATTAATGCCGAACACTCCCATTTCATGGGAGAGGGTGTTTTGACCTTAGTTAATAGCTCCTTCCTGCTCCTTCCCCCTAGGCTGTGATGGTTTGAGGTGACCATACACCTAAGACTCTTCGGGTAGGTTTTGAATGAGGTGGTTCTAGCCCAAGACTCTTCGGGCAAGTTTTAATATTTTCCTAAGAATCTACGGGATGAGGCCCAGGTGTGTGCGGGAGGGATACATGGTTTTGAGGCCCTGGTGTGTGTGGGCGGGAAACATGGTTGTGAGTCCCAGGTGTGTGTTGGCGGGATACGTGGTTGTGAGGCCCAGATGTGTGCTGGTGGGCTAGGTTATTGTGAGGCCCATGTGTGTGTGGGCGGGATACGTGGTTGTGAGGCACAGGTGTGTGTGGGAGGGATACGTGGTTGTGACGCCCAGGTGTGTGCGGGAGGGATGTGTGGTTTGTGAGGCCCAGGTGTGTACGGGCAGGGAGAGTGTGGCAGCATCAGGACGTTTTCCATTAGGAAGAGTAGCTAACTAAATGAGAATGGTGCGGGGTACCCAATACTCTTAATCTTATATACTACTACCTGTTGTGATTGTGTTTTTGGTGGGTGTGGCTGGTGAGGTTGGGTGGATAGATATACTTTCTGGGTTTCTTCTGTTGTTCTCACGGGACATTAGGATGTCTCCCCACCTGTGCACGAGAGATTTAAGTATCCCTACTGAGTATACTTGTATGGTCACCCTACGTTTACTTTTAAGATTCCAGGAGGACTACCAGGGCCGTGCGGGACCCTACTAGTCGGGACAGTTGGAGTTCTTGCAGTTTTTGTACTCTTGATTCTTTTGGTATTGTACCTTTGAGCTTTCATGTACTTGCACCTTGTTATAAAATTGTTTAAACATGCATGTGGGCTTGGTTTGGGTTTATTTCTATACACTTGTTATTTTCCATTTTGGTGGTTGACTTGTCCTATTTTCCGATATTAAATTAATAAAAGGGTAATGCCTCCCATATTTGTGAAAACTAATACCCTTGGTGCTAGTCTCCAACCCAGGGCCTACTGGAGGTGGGACTTGGGGGTCATTATGTCCCTTTCACCATTTCCAGCTTAGGAGGGGAATCTTTGGTGGAAGGGGGTTGTGAAATATTATCCTAAAACACATATAAAAACACACAACATATATAGTTAACATGGGACATAAACATACCTAAATGGAATAACCATTCAGTCGACGTCCATACATATCACTAAATTGAAAAGCCCTATATCCAACTTCCATACATAATGCATTGGAGTTTATAATGTAACAACAAATCCTGGTTTATCACGGCACCACCCGTCATTTGGTTTATCACGTAACCACCAATCAAATGTCCAAGTACCATAATAAAATCATAACATTTAAAATATTTCTAATATAAACATTTCACTAATAACATTTCATTTGAAATCACAAAAAATAATTTCAAGATATTGAAATTATCAATCTATTTCAAAATACATATTCAATACCAAAATAAAAAAATATAGAATAAGGGATTTCTGTTCCTTTTTTAAAAAAAATAAGGCTTATAGAGGAAGCCAACTTATGATTACGGCGGCAGAGAGGTCATTGTCACTGCAAATGTTAAAAACATTCCTTTTTCCATTTAGTAAAATGTTTCATAGATAAAATATTCCATATTAATGAAATTAAAATTCAAATGGGTTTATACACTGTATAAATGAAATTCATGTATAAAACAAAATATGCTTCAATGAAAGGAGATTGAGACAAAGTCCCTTTTATTTTGTCAGACTTGACCCATTTGTTCTTTAATTTCATGAATATTAACTATATATAATTTCTACTTTATTAAGATCATTTTTTCAAATTCATTATTCCTTTTATATCACTTATTACCTGGTTATAAACATTATGCAATCATTTAAGTTAATAACGGTCATTTTGTCGATATTTGGTACATGAGCCAAAAATAGACTTCAAATAATTACAAGTTGTTCATGTTGTCAAAAGAAAATTACATAAAGAATGATATTTATAATTTATATATCATATATATCATTTATATCCATTATATAAATGTATTTATAATAGTACATAACATTTTTAGGTTAGAACTGAAATGCACTGTTCATGGAGACGATAAGTCGTACGTATGCATGAACGCTACTTTCATTTCTATTTCATATTTTGAAGGAATGAAAACATAATGATAGATAGGTATATTATTATTCTACTATAATATCATATATATAATATAATTAACTTCATCTTTTATATGTTATAGTTACGGAATGAACGAGTCATATCACTTTGAGGGGGTGGTAGTCCGCACGTTCTCAAATGAAATTATCGTGTTTACCTATAATGGAAACCATAAAGGTATGCTATAAAAAGGAAAATAAAGAACCATAGAAACAATATTAACATAATATATATCATATATAAATATAGTTCTATCTTAATGGACACCATGACACGTGGTAGGATATAATTGAACAATCATCGTTTCTAGAGGCGTTAGTTTTCCAAACATAGAAACAGTAAGTTCGTTACGCATTAGATGGAGGTGTGCATAAGTTTAGTTCGAATCCATCTCATAAAAATATCCTAGTATATTATGGATATGGGTGTGGGTATAAGAGATATGAATAAAATTATTTTAGGGGTTGGAGAAGTAAAATAAAAGAAAAAAATTTAAGAGAACCATTAACTTTAATTTGGGTAACTCCTTTTAATATGAACCAAAATGCTTTATTGAAGTGAATTTTGCCAAATTTAATACTTATAAGTGGAGTAAAAGGTTTTAAGAGCTTATTTTATTAGATGATGGATGAACCAAAATCCTTGAGAAGTGTGTGGAATGGGTTAGAAGTGACGAATTCTTATTAAGGAGAAGAGGTTCTCTTTTTGAATGTTTCAAAATATTATTTTATTATATAATGATTTTCATTTTCGAAAGGTCTGAAAATAATTACAGTCAAAGATAAGGTTTCCCATGTTCAAAATCAAATCATCCAATAATATTTGGATAGGTTTTGGATATTATTTTAATCATTATAATCTTATTTATTTAAATCATTCATTAATTACTTAAACAATGCATCATCATTGTGTCAAGAAAATTTATATTTATATGGTGTCTAAATTTTTTAAAAAATTACCATGATATAGAAAATATGTTTAGCTTTATAATGAATATTTATAGTCAAATATATCAATTATATAAACCTGTATTAAATTTTTTTTATTAAAACAATACATGTTTATGACATTTTTATTCTTACTTCAAATAAAAAGGTATTAATGTCATTATCTTACACATGTGGCCTAATGGGGTCCCAAAATTGACCCATGGATTGTCTGTGTCGGCCAAGACTCCTAAATTAAGTTTAGTACAAGTTTAAATGTAATTTTATTTTATTAAAACATTATTTTTACCTTAAATTATACAAATTTCCTTTAATCGTGATTAATAAAAGTCAAAAGTTACTATTGAGAAAAAATAATTTTCATCCCGTTAAACCACATTATACTTACTAATGACAACCATGTATGTTAGATTTTTGAAATTCAATTCACATAAGCGGTAAAATTTAATTTAAACAAAAAAATGGGTTTTTTAACTACTAACTAATGGTTTTAATATTCATCAAAAATTGATGTTTTACAGAAATAAACAAAAATTCAGCCAAATAGATATTTTATATTCCTAATTCAAAAATTATGTCTATTTTAAAAAATTAAAAACATTGAATTTGCATTAATTAAATTAAAATTAATTCCCATTGTCAAAATATATAGCGTGTTTTTTAGAAACAATATCTATCAAAATATAGACACTTGTTTATGTCTAATTTCGATGTGATATTAATTCCAATGACCAAAATTGGATTAAATGGTAAACATATATTCTAATTACACTTTAGAACCAGTTAAAAAGATAATCTAACCATATAAAAATTTAATTTAAAAGGAAGATTTGAATTAAAATACAGTATTTTTCAGTATTAAATAAAAAATGAATTTTATCAGAAAAATACCAAAAAATTACTCAAAGTAAATATTGGTGGCCCGATTCTAAAAAAGAATTTTATTTTATCAAATAAAAAATATTAAAGTGAAAAAAACTAGATTTAAAGACGGTTCTCCCTCAAAAGGTTTAAAATCAACCTTTTAAAGAATATTAGTGTATATATACATAAAATTAGATTCATTTACATTTTAGGCTTCTGAATTTTATAGTGTAAATGTTAAAACATTTAACAAACATATATATTCATATTTTAGTTAGTTCTAATAATTACCTCCTATACAATGTCTAGGCGTTAACTACCATTTAAAATAATATTATTATATTATTAGTTTGAAATGTATGATTTTAAAGAAACACGTTGTTGCATACCAGGCACACCATCGAACATAGCATCCCCTTTAATATAAAATTAATATATAATTCACAATTATTAATAAATTTGAAAATGTCTTATTCTTTATTTACCTGAGATGTTACAATTTCTCCCACTTAATATATCTTTTATTATTTTACATTATGTCATAATAATCATTATTAAGAAATACCTTCCTATCATAATTCATTAAAAATCATTATTTATGACTTAGAAAAAAGGAAGCACAAAAATTGTGGTCTTATATGCTTAATAAAGGTAAACATAAACATTAAAACTTGAATTAAATGAGTTACCATAAGAAGAAAATAAGTGTATGATGACATAATAAAAGTTAATGAGTGTAAATTAATAATATTCTTAGACATAAATCCCAAGATCCACACACATTGAAAAATGACCATGAGCATAAATAGTCAAGATTCACACAAGTCAATATTCATGATCCATTTCATATTAATCTCGATTATACGAAACATTATAATTCTATTGTAAACATAGATAAAATGTATCGGTATCTTGGAATTGTATTATCATATCACACATAAAAAAACATTAGAATAAGAATAACCATAGAGATAACATCCAATATAATTTCTCAGATAACATATTCATTACCCAATGAATTAGAGTGAAATAAGGGAACACCTATCATATTAGCTATAATGTGATTACCCAACTCTATCAGGGAGAATCCATTATATAATAAATTCCAAAGAACCAAAACATGAATAATGTACAAAGAGATTATATTTCAACATAAAACTCCTAAAAACATTAATTATTTCCTTCATTATTTTATTAATATGTGGAAAAGAAAAGGGTTCCATAATGATCTAATTAAAACATTATGAAAATTTTGAAAAGGACTATGTTTTATAGAAATATATTTGAAACATGAATTACTTAGGAAAAACAACATTGTTCAATAAACATCTCTTCGAAATCTGATTAACCTGTGGAAAAGAGTTAGGTTTTCATAAAATTCAATTTAAAACAATATTAACCCATTCATGGGAAATATGTTTCACAAAAATATCATTGAAAGAAATAATCCATCATAATAGATATTTGGGATCATATTGTTACAAAATATCACTATTGTTTCCTAAGTTACAATAAGAGATTTTAAAATTATTGGATGAAAATACCATTAAGATAATTTTACAGAAAAACAAACAATTAATTTTTAAATCACTTTTAGAAAACCAAAAAATATCAATTATAGTTTAGAAATATCTCTCCTTGAAAAAACCATGGAAATATATATAATAAAATATAAAAATAATTTTTTTCATTTCATGATGAAGATATTTTTTCCATTTTTGAAAACCCTTTTTAAAAGCATAAATCAAATTGAAAATAATTTTTCTTAAAATAACCCTTAAACATATAAATAATAATAAAAATTAATTTAAACATTTCATTAGGAAATTAAATATTTAAATAATTGTTTTGAAAAAAAATAAAACATAGATAAAAATATATTTCATCATTAATTTGAATAATGTTGGAATGATATAAACATATTTTTAAAAGACAAGGTTATTAATGAATAGTGGTGTTTTACCAAAGAGAGAAATATAGATGATTTTAACAAATAAAAATTATTTTATAATATGGAGTACATAAAGAGAAGAAAATGATGATAAAAGACATATATAAAATAGATAAAAATATCACCATAAAATTCATGAGTTTCTTGAGATATGGATCATAATAACACATCATTGAGATCATTAAAACAAAACAATCTTGATAAAAGATGAGATCATATCACAATCCCATTACAAATTTGGTAATATTGAATCATATTCTTTATGAAGGAATATGATTATATGAAACAAGAAATATCATGATAAGATTTAATTTTAAAATATTATGTGTAAAATGGGATTTATATACACCAAATAAAAGATGATAAGTACAGAACATAAGATACGTCTCAATGAAGGCAACTTGAGATTAATACCCCTCACTGTGTTTGGAACTATTGAACCATAGACCCAATGTAAGAGATATCATAAAATTAAAATATAATTAAAAATAATTTATATGATAGGATTAATAAAATAAATTAAAGGGTATTTTATACAAAACTTAAACAAAATTTGTGGTGAATATTGCATGTTTCTCATAGTAGTAAAATGTTTGATGGAAATACCATACCGCTTATTAATGTTTTGAATTGTAATAACCAATAAAGTATAATATTAAATTAAAAATTAATCATAATTAAAATTATGAGATTAATTATATAATATATTACACATTAATTATATATATCACACCAAATAAATTGATGGTGAGTTTTCATATGTATCCTGGAAATAAAAGTGAGAAAATAATCCCCTTACCTCAATTCTAGAAATTCCATTTATGTGCTTCAAATCATGAATGATGATCTTATTTCTATTATTATTTTCTTAATATAAATTCCATGTTTTAATAAATGACACATAAAAAATCTCTTTTATTAATGTTCTATTACATATTTCAATTCTTTCTTAGTTACATCAATGTTTGGTATTTTGAGGACGCTAGGTTTATTTTAAGAGAAAAAATTTAGTATGATGAAAATAGTCAAAGAGGATATTATTTAAACATATTCAGAACAATAATCATTAAATTATTATCACATTAATTCATCAATTATAGTTTTTAAAACAAATAACTAATTTTTTATGTCAATTGAACTATGTTATGATCTTGGAGACGGTACACCGTATGTATGCCTAAGAAAAATTTCAATTTAAGGTAAATAATATTTCATATTTACATAAATATCATTAAATCGTAAATATTTTTTTATTAAATATAATTATATAAATCATTCATGTTTTGTAATGATAAAAGCATAATAACATTGCTTCATGTAGGTAGTAGTCTATACATCCACGAATGACATTGTCATTCTCCAGTGTAAAACAAATGATATATTATATTTTCAGAAAGATAAATATCTAATTAATATAACTATTATGAAATTTATATCCATATATATTTATTAACATTATCCTTATTAACATCCATGTAATTCATTCTTGAAAAAAAAATCACAGCACGTTGCGAGAAGGTAATTCTTCGTACACATGAGTAACATCATCGTATTTCCTACAAAATTAAAAATTAAAATTATATGTCATAGAATTATAAAATAATTATAAATAGGAAAAAATATAATATATTTAAATATATTTTAAATCCATCATTATTCAATTATTTGAGAGTAAATCATGGAAAACGAACGACATTAGTTAAGGAGGTGGTAGTCAGCCATACTCAACAATGATAAATTCATACAACTTATGATGGTAGATGATTTTGATTGTGGTTTTTAAATTTATATAATAATATATCATTATATATTATGTACCATTTTTGTCATATTAACATATTCGAATAATATTTCTTGTATGTATAAAAATAAATAAAAAAGGTATGGATTGTAATTTTTAATTATATGGGACAACCACTTTAGCATTATAAAAAAACAATAACTAGAATGGGTTTATAATAAAATAAAGTATTATATTATGATGTTGTCTAATTTGGGAATTTATGTTTTCTTATCTTTTTGGTTTCATTAGAGATTTAATGTTTTTTGTAAAGGGGATAAGTGGTGCATTTTTATTGATGTGATGTGTGGAAAATTTGTAATTTATTAAAATAAACATGTGTTGTCATGTTTTAAGCATTCCAAAATGGTCAATAATAGATTGTTATATATTATTATGAAATTTATGGGTAAAATACTTCCATAAAATATATTTTTAGAAAAATGAATAAGTCATTTTAACAACTATCATTTAGTTTATCCGTTGTGTAAATCGGTTTTTACCATAACCCGGGTAAATAATTATTAATCATTATAGTATTAATTTTAAAAATAAATATTATATCAATTATGATGATATTATGTATCCTGATTCATTTATTGTATCCATTTTTTCAAATACAATTCACATAAGTGGAAAATTTTATTTAAAATTTATCCCGCATAAGGAGTGTAACATATATTTTTTAGAGAAAAAATCTTCAAAATAATTAAAAATATATATATAAAAAATATGACTCAAATAACATAAGTTATGTTAATATATATATATATATAATAACATAATGTTACTTTAGAAAAAATTAAAAATTAATTTAAATTTATAAATAATTTTAAAAAAATGTAGATTTCAATTAAAATATATTCCACATATCATTATACATTAAAAAATCCAAAATATTTTGTTCATGGTAAAATAATTCAATGAATATGTAGAAAAACATATGTGAAATAACTCATTAATATATAAAATTTAAAAATAATACCCAATTATATAAAAATAATTCTTAAATAACAACAAAAATAACGTGTGTTGGAAAATAAAATGTTTTATCATACTTTTTATCTCTCAAGAAAATAAAATATGGTGATGTAGGTTTGAATTAATATTAATCACTTAGTCAGCAAATCATTTTTCAATACCAAGGTTATCTATACAATAAAACATTTTTTCACAATATTACAAAACATATAAACCCTTAATTTTATCAATACCTTAAATTTAAATCAATAAAATGTACATTTAAAATTTAAATTAAACAAAATAATTTCATATAAATTTTCATAATAAAATGTATCGGAAAATGTAATTAATCCCTTTACTGTCACATCTCTTAAAACCTAAAAAGGGTGTCTATGATTTTAAAGATGAAATTATCCTTAATAATATAGACCTATAGTGGAATCCATAACACTTAATATATCCTCAAATGAAAAACTCATAATATCCAATTTTATCTAAGCATTTCCTATGATACCAACTATAACAGCCCTTGCCAAGAACACCTAAATCCAATGAAAAAAACATAATTTATAAATTTAGGGAATTTATGCTAATAATTGCTACCCAATTTTTTCAATCAATGCCTCAAAATATAAAATACAATTATTGGATCACTAAAATTATGAAGTACCTTTTAGGTTTATTCATTCATAGAAGTAGGATAAACTCTTACGTAATAATATAAATGTATTTAATTAATAATTTCAACCACTTAATCCCACATTTCATATTTCACATAAATCCATAATCATCATCTATAATAAATAGCTTCTAGAAAAAATCAGTCCAACCACATTACTTCGAATAGAGGGAAAATGAATAATTACAAGGGTGATCTCAAATGATCAGTAATAGTAAAAATAATTAGTAATATTTGAATGTTATTAATGAGAATATGTAGATAATAAGGGTATAATGACATAATAATAGTTCATGAGTATAACTTATTATTACTTCTACCTATAAATATTTATATCATAAAACATTGAAACATAAAATAAGGCCTCAAGAAGGGATATATTCAACAGAATCAATAATAATTAGCCATTTCATATAAATCAACATCATAAAACCCATTTTATATCTATATAAAAAATATAAAATACTATTGGTATATATGTACATTATAATAATATCACTCTAAAAAAATAAACATGTATTTACCAAATAACTAAATAGCACTATAATTTTATAGTAAAAAATCCCATTCCCCTATGCATCGAAGTTATATGGGCACACCAATTAAATAAGATATAATAGGATCACCCAGCACTATCCGGGAAAACCATTCTTATAAGAAATCTAAATGAACAACAAAACTAATAATATATATATATATATATATAATCAATTTCAATATAAATGTAAAAAAACAATCATTATTCATTTCATGATATGATTAAGCTGTGTAAAATAAATGACTCCCACAATGTTCATGTAGAAAAATGATTAACCAATGTAAATTAAAAAAAATACATAACAATCTCTTGGATAAATTATTAACCCATGGATGAGAAATGAGTTTTATAAAAATATCACAAAAATATGATTTAAAAATTGATAGAAAAATCGTCCTGAAAAATTGATTTGAAATATGATTAACCCATAGAAGTGAAACAGTTTATATAGCATTATATTTGAAACAATATTCTTACATAGAATGAAAAAATGAGGATATAATCATTAAAAATATATATATTGGATCATATGTGACAAAATCAGTTTTTGAAATTAACGAATAGAAAAAATATTATAATATATTTTGATAAAATAACCATTTTCAATTTGAAAATCTATTTTTAATAAAAAAAATTAAAATGTTTAAAAAATGTTTTTTGAAAAAATTTCTTTGGAAAAAGGATTTTTTACCAAAGACAGTATTAAAGATTAATTTTCATAAAAACATCATTTTTACTATTTTATACACAAATATAATAAAATTAAGGGAAAATATTTATTCGCATTAAATAACCATGATAGAAGAAACATCATGAGTTTATTGATAGTTGAATCATAATATTTATTCATCAGAATCATAGACATAAATAATCTTGTAAAATATAAGAATTTATCATAAAACCATTACCACTTTTGTAACTCTAAATGGTAAAAAAAATGAAGGAATAAGAATAAATAAAACAAAAATATCATGATAATAATTAATTTCAAGATAATATAGTTCAAACGGGTTTTAAATATAACTCCTGAAATAAGATAGTTTAAAAACATAATAAATTTCTCAATGATGAAAATTGAGATAAAAATACATTAATTATTTTGTATAATTTTAACTTTAAACCCCAAGAAGAATTCACCCTAAAATGGATTTGTAAATCCAATTTTGTTATTTTATAGTATTCATAAAATAAATTCATGGTCTATGTATACACCACATGAACTAAATATGTTGTGAATACAGAATGTATCTCATAGAAATAAAAAATGAGAAATACATACTATCAATTTTTTAAACATTTTTAATTATAAGACCAAATAAAATATATATTCAAATGAAAAATATAATATAATTAAAATGTGGAGATTCATGATATAAAATTTCAAAGGGGAAGTATATAAACCACTAAAACTAATGGGTTTTTAATTTTCATATTTCTCCTAGAAATAAAAGATACAATATAAATCTCATAACTCAAGTCAAGAGTTTCCCAACATATCGTTTAACTTTTGTATAATAAAATTACTGTAATTATTTTATTTCATATAAAATTTAATAGTTTTAGTAAATTATACTTAAATAATTTATTTTAATTTTTTAATTACATATTAAAATTCATAATTAGTTTTGTCCATGTCGGGTGTTTTGAGTATGTTTGATTCATTATTTCAAAGAGGATTCAGTTTGATGATTGTGGTCAATTACATTAACATTTCAGAATCTATAAAATATAAATAATTAAATATTAAACATATTTATTAATAAATTATTCTTTTATCAAAAATCATAAAATATAGATTTGAAAAATGAATTATTTTAAGACTAGAGAGACTATAGGCCATACATATTCCGAAGTAATGTTTCAAATTTTTATTGATCATTCATAAAAAGTTAATTAATATTTTATCACTATAGAATAACTATAACATCAAAAATACCATATATAAGCATTAAATATACTTATATATATAATTTATCTCTTATGATTGTGAAAAAATAATAACACCGCTTCATGGAGGTAGTAATCCACATATCCACGAATGTTGTTTTCTTTTTTTTAGTGTCAAAAGTAGGAGGAAATATTATATTTTATAAAGGATAAATATGATGTTAATATCATTATTACTTCTTTTATATGACATGTATTATTTATATTTATCCATATTAATATCCATGAAATACATCGGTAAAAAGAAACCACATTGATTCGTGAGGTAGTAGTCTACCACACACACATTTGACATTACCATATGACATATGGACATGAACGGATATACTATATATCATATATTGACTTCATAAGTATAAATATGTTACAAAAATCATATATATACTTTAAATACGCCATTAAAACAACATGTGAGAGGAAATTAAGGAAAAATTGTCCATCGTTCTTGAGTTGGTAGTCCTCTATACATAAGAATTATGTTTTGTATCACATTTGATTGAATAATTGATTGATTTTGTTTACTATATTAATATAATAAAATATAGTTATATTTAAAATACTTATTTTATCAAATCAAAATAGTTGTATAATTTTTATTGAAGGTTGAAGAATAAATAAATAAAAAATTCAATGTGAGTAATTTTAGCTCTTCTCACACCACATCTTATGGATTATACCTAAAATATTCATAGAATGGTTTTATAATGAAAAAATCTTCTAATATTAGTTATAGATGTTATAAATTTCATTGGTAATTATTTTACAATCCAAAAGGGTTTTAATGTGCTTATACGAAAGGATATGGGGTGGCCATTTATAAATGAAATGAACATGACCCTTTTTATTTTATTTTTTAAGAAATATGTTCCCATGTTTTTCACCGAAAAAAGCTCCAAAATGGATTATTATTTGTTACTAGACATTATAAGATCAATATTTTTACATAAAATATATTTCAAACACATTTATAGACTATTATAACACTTATCTTTTTAGTTTAACCAAATTGTGAATTTGTTTTTACAATAACTACGATAAATAAGTATAACTATTTTTACTTTTTGTTTTGGTCAAAAATTATGGTGAACATATTAGATAATTATAATTATAATTATTAAAATTATTGAATTAATTTTTATCAATTTTATTTATATAAATGTAAAAATAAAAATAAAAACAATTCATTAGACATGATGAGAAAGATAGAATTTAATGAGAATATCATGAATAGTTTAAAATATATTTATATAAAAATTCAACTTGAATGTAATTACCATACCATAAATATGATTTATAGATTTTTAATTTTACTAAATTTATAATAAAATAAATGTAATATATTATTTATCCTTATAAATAATTTAATCAACTTGGAAGAATTTAATTAAAATTTATTAGTTTTCACTATTCATTATAAAAATGAAACATTTCCAAAAAATAAAAACAATTAATCCAAAAATAATAATTTCATGCAGATTCCAAAAGATAATTTTATTTTTCAAAATATATATATTTTGGATTTCAATACAAATTGTTGATTCAGAAAAACTATTTTCAAATAATGTAATTATTTAACTATATATTGAGTTATTATTTACAAACTATATATCAATAATTTATATTCAGTATGATATATATAAATATTTCATAAAGTATTTAATACCATACAGACATTCCTATTTAACATTTAAGTTATAACAATATTATATATCGTTGAAGGTTTATGCTCAACATTTTATGTCGAATATACTATCAAGAAATGTTTTATTTGTTAAAATCATGGGATATTAGACATTACATACAGAATGTCTTTCTGAATAAAAATGGTAAAACCCCTATAATGAATTATATAGATTGTAAATACATGATCAACCTCTAATATTATTTATTAATCAATAATAATATCAACTCTTCTTATTATATCTATAAATAAGATTACATGATAATAATCCATCTAGAGAAATAACGTGAATGGTTTAAATATAGGAAATTGACTATCCTATTATCATATGTATTGTAAAATAAATATATTTAAGACCCATACATTCCCCCATGTTAATTAATAATCTTTTATTTGGTGACAAACCTCTAATCTATTTTTATAAAATAAGATATTAACATTGTATAGGGTAATGAATATATGATTTATTAAATTATATAATAACAAGATAGTATTCCATATAGAGAAATAAAGTTGATTATTTTAAAATAAGATATCATTATTGAGAAAAGTGATCATGGGTGGGTGTGGAGATAATATAAAAACTCCATCGCAAAAGGATTATTTAAATGGCATCACAAAACAAAGGGTTGATAATAAAATTTCTCAATACCATGATTCCAATACCCAAAATTATAATATATATATTTAATATTATATTATATGTTTATAAATATAGACACATTTATAATAAATCCTTTTTAAAATGATGTGTTAAATGTAGGTGAAAACTTAAATGATATATTATAAAATATTTTTGTCAATTTAATTGAATGAAAATTTAAATTTTTATTTGAAATGTAACATTATAAAAGATCTTGTGAGAGAATTTTAAAACCATTAATCTTATAAATAATCCTCAATAATTAAAAATTGAAATAAAATTTTTTTTATGATTGATAATATTTTATTCGAAGAAATTACATATGATTGTTAATGGATGCAACACTTTTATTATTTTCAAAATAACATTGTTTAATGTTACAAGTGTAAGAAGAGTAACAAAACATTAATTTCATATTAATATATAATATTAATAGATATTATTATAAAATACTCTATAATAAATTTTTACTATGGGAGAACCCATTTATTGGGAAAAAACATAAGATGAAATATTTAAACTCATTGAAAGTAGATCTGATGAATCATTATCACATATAGGAATCATACACCATATATCATGATGATAGTGTTTCCTGGTCAAAAAAGCAAAATAATGTCAATTTTTATTATAAATAATCCATCAAAGACTCCAAGAGTAAAATAGAACAAATTAATATATGAAATAGAAAACCCTAGAAAGCATCGTATGATAATAAAGTATTTTGATGTTGTGGAAGAAATATAATATAATAATTGAAATATAAATATCAACAAGAACAATTCAAATAAGAGTGAGATTCTAAAAGAAACTGTTATGATTTTGATAACGTTCAAATAAAAACCCCTAACATGCGAAACCTCGATATGAAATTTTAAATATCATAAAGGGATTGTTATTTAAGATATAATAAGTCAAATGGTATTTATATTCCTTATATATAAAGAGCATGTTTATAACATAATGTATTTAGAAATGAAGTAGAATTTAGAAGAATAAAACATTACATTGCTTCCATCTATGTTGGATGGGTTATATACCAAGGAATACTGATTTTAAATTTATTAAATAAATAGTTATGAAATAGATCAACCTATATTACTTTTTTTCCATTTATAATTTTTTGACATATATGAATTTTATTTTTCTTTCTACATTTGCATATAATTATTTCTTGATGAATTTTTAAAAAACTACACTGATACATTTTCCATTGTCAAGGGTTTATTTAAATGAATCTATCACATAAATAATGATAATATTATCATAAATTTCATCATAAATAATTTTATTTAAGTTTATAACCATTTATGAATTGTGGTAATATTAAAATAAAATATGTTATTCATGGAGGTGGTTATTCACACGTACACATGATGAAATTTTAATTATACAAATTTGTTTAAAGGTAATAATGTATATAGTGATTATATTTATCAGAAACATATTTATATTATAAATATAATATATATTCCTTAAATATATCCAGACGATCATCAATAAAATGTGAAAATGAAAAATGAATCACTTCGCTCTATGGAGTTGGTAATCCACATGTACACCTGAGAGATGATATCATTTTCATAAAAAATGTCTTTGATTAGGGAGATAGAATTTTATCATCATAAATTAAAATTATTTAATAAATATATTTTATAATCCCTTTGTAGATTATTATAACCATCCATATGAGGTGGTGAAAAAAATAATACAATTTGATTCATAGATGTTCTAGTATTCACGTATGCACGAGAACATTTTTTTATCCAAATGTTATTAGAGAGGAACATAATCTTTTTTCCATAAACATAAAAAACATCACAATATATATTATATCAATATCATTATATTATTATGCATATAATAATTTGGATGGAATTAGAAGAATACATTTATTTAAAGGGGTCACCTAAATAGATATGTATTATTTGGGAAACCACATTTGGCTTACAACATTATCCTTCTTGAAGTGGTATTTTTCAAAGAAAAAATCCTATTAGACATGAAAATTAACGATGGAAAAATAATTTTATATATATTGATCATGCTATCTGGCTCATTAACTATGGGGATGTTAGTAGAGGAGGTTCTTATTTATAAATGAGGTGGGTGGAAAACATGTATGTACATAGAACATTATAATATAATATATGTATTAATCATGTCACTAATGTAAAAAAAATTCACTATTACTAAGGTAATTATGATATTATAAAAATAAAGAAAAACAAAGAGATTTAGTCATGAGTACAATATTACGTTTAATTCTAATCTGTTTGAGAGAAACCATTACACCAATTTTACACTTATTCACAAAGATGAAGATTTTACAATGGCTATTATTTAATGTGAAAAAAATGAAATTATCCTTATAAAAAATTTCAATATTAAATTAATAAATATAAAAACTAGTATCTTAAATTCAATTCACTAATTTTTTGAAAATTAAATCTATAATAAATTCTTGTAAAACAATGAAATTAGTTTTCAATAGAAATGTAGTTTTTATCAAAAAATGTATTCTTTTGAATACATTTACAATTAAAAACAATTAGATAAATTTTATATATATTAAATTGTTATGCTATAAATATAATTCAATGAACTAATTTACTTTTATATATTAATTAAATTTGTTTAATGTATAAGTACATTTAACAAAAGAAATCAGGTTTTCAATAAAATATGTCTTTTTATAGTAAAATAGTTTTTTCTTCATCTATAATAAATGTATTAAACAATATGTGTATTAATTAATTTATTTTATTTAATTATTATATATTTGTGTATTTTTACAAAATTTTACACATTTATTATAAATAAAAATAAATTTTATATGACAAATATAAATTACTCACTTAAGATAATTCTGACATATTATGACCAAAAAATGATATTAATTATTATTAAAATAAAATGAACTATATGAAATATTTTTATTTTGAAAATAAGAAATTTTATTTGAAATGAAATTTTCACTTACTCGAATTTAATCTCGTGTGATACATTCATTCTCACTTTTGAAATTTCATCCTTGAAATTTCCAGAATGTCACTTCATAATTAAATTTAGATTTCATTTATCATAATATTCTATGGTTACCATTCTGATTCCTCTATAATATAATTTTCATAATATTTACATTACAATTAATGTAATTTTTTTCTATTACAAATATTCTCTACTGTAAATAATTAAGAATTTATGTTCTAAAAAATAAAAATTAGAGTCTAATTGAATTTCATTATTGGTGACTACATGCATCAGGTACTGTATATACATCCAAAATAATGTTATAAGAATAAAATAATTGTTATTTGAGTTGATGGGTGACATTTCCAAATGAAATGTTCTAGATTCAATTATATTCAATATCTTAGTAGGACTCATGTACATCCAACATTGTTTTCCATTATTTCTATACCTTATAAAAAATTTACATGGAAATCCCATTAAGAAAATATTATCTCTCACATGAAATTGAATATACTTCCATTCATTATCTAAATAACCATTTTCTTACTCAGGTAATATTTTATATGTCTCAAAGTTATAACTATTTAATTTCCTCCAAAACCTATTCCAGGGAAAAAATATTCCATTGATTAAATTATTTGGAATTATATTATGTATGAAATACTTTCTCATACAAGGCGTCATAAAGTGGTAGTTGAATCATTTAATAGAATGTATTATAATTTATAATTTAGTTAAAAGGTAAATTATGATACCACATACCTTTGAATTTATGTATGGACGAACTAAATATAGATTCTAATAACTTAATATTTATTTCTAGTTTTCTATGAGTCCAAGGATGATATAAAGTTCTAAAATGTAGCTTAGTTTCGAGATATATATGAAGATTCTTATAGAAATTTGATGTAAACTATGGTTCATGATCAATTAAATTCAAAATAGGATATCAAGGATGTATAAAATCATCATTAATATAGATTAATGTGAGGTTATCAAGAGGTAGATTCTCTATTATAACAAATAAAAGTGAAAACATTTTATTGTGTCCATAATAACACATGTAGAATCATATCATTTTTGGTTAACTTGTAAATCTGATGATAATGCCTATGTAATATAATCCCATTATAATCGAGGAATAAGGAGAGGTTTCATGACACCCATATGATTTTGTATCTCATTTTTTACTATTTTTCCATGAATGATTTATGATACATGGTACACAATTTCCCATTTAATATTATTACTGACAAATTTTATCTTAAATACATTCACATTATGGTTATAGTGGGGTTGGAATAAAAAATTTATCTTGTGGAATCATCAGGAAATTCCCTATTTATCAAAAGATTTAGGAAACAAAAATCATATTTCAAAATATCGATACATTATCTTTATAAATGAAGTCTTCTGTTATCTAATTAGTCACTGGACTAATTCTATTTCAAAAATTCATTTTACTGTTATTATAAAATTTTATCTTCCATATTATAGTTTGTTTGCGAGTGATTTGGAACTATACATTTGTTTACATTTTCATAATTAATATCATATCTAACATTATCAGGTGTATAAATTCTGTATCATATTCTATACTAATTTGAATCAAAACTCCAGTATCATTCATACTCAACATATCAGCCATCTTATTTTCATTCATAAGGTGTTATTGTGAAAAAAATCATAATATTTTTCTTCTTGAATCCAGTTACTATATCTCATATTATGATTTTTTTTAAAATGATGTATCTCATGCATTCTTGGTTTTATTATCATAAATATTTCACTATAGGTATAATTCCTCCATATCCTCAAGGACAAGATTATAGCTTCCTATCAAGACCGTGGGTTGTTCAATTATATTCCTTGATAATTAGATTTTAAAATTCATAAAATACATATATCATTGAGAGTATTGATGAATCCATGTCCTTTCATTGATGAATAAATATATAACAGAAAATATCCCTTCCCAATGGTAATGTCAACATCTGGGCATTAACAAATATCCTATTTAATTATTCTAAATTATTTTTCAATTATCCTAGCCATATAATCATAACACCTATATATGTGAACATGGTTAATGGATTATCTTATTGTGGGGTTTTTTGAAAAAATAAATTATACTTACCATGAAATCCAATAATAATACATATATTGGTTATGTTCATGGATGTGTGACATTATACATCTACCTTTTTCATTGAAGGATCTGCAGATATTCCATCTATGGAGGAAATTTGAAAAAGGATAAAAACATGATGAATTAACAATTAATAATTAATATATTTCTTATATTATATATATCATATGATATTTTATATGATGATTATAAATAGATAATTCATATTTATAAGTTTTAGATGGTATCATTATATTATCTAGTTGACCATCATTAAAATTATCTAAATAATGTCAGAATACTATGTTAATCATATCTATAAAAAAGAGGGTGAATTAGCCCATACAAGGGAAATTACAGTAAGCATATAATGTCTATATCTCATGAGAAATGATGTTTCTAGAATATATTCCCTCCTAACTCATTATTTATGATACCGTGAATAATTATAATTCATTTAAAAATATTTATCTCCATAAATTTAATTTACTAAATCATTAATACAAGGTATATTATTCTTGGTAATTATTGTAATGTAATTTATATTCCATTAATTGATTTACAAACTCATTAATATTCATAACAAATATAACATCAACTACATTAGTTGAAACACTAAGGTAAATGAATTACTTATTTCAAAAAAAAATATGAATTTTTCTTCATTTATATTAATTCTAAAGTGGTTATTCAATAGGTATTATTATATATTCAAGTAATTATCCTTAAATAGTCGATATTATATTTAGTTCAACTAGAATTCATGATCTTTCATTACCAAATATCTTATCGGTTTAGAGTTTTGAGAATTAGGTCACAATTGATACACCGTACCCCATAATAATACAATGGGGATACTACATAAATTATTATAACTTTCTTACATATTAAAAATGTTTTTAATAAAACATGAATTCCATTCAGGTTAAATCATTGCAACATTCGTCTTGACTTCTTCATTCCTATTACCCACAATTAAACCATATGAATGATATTTTATTTATTTCTATGAGAAAAAACGTTCAGTATGTGAAATAAATGAATAAAATAAACCATTAGTCCATGAATACTTATAAATATATGAAATCATTTTCACCAAGATATAATTCTCACCCGTAAGGATTCATATACTTATATTGTGAGAACATATGATTTACATGAACAATGGAAAATATAATTAAAACATTTAGGTAAATTGAGGCATCATTTTCTTACCATTTATATATATAATTGTAACCACCATGGCTACCTTATGATTTTTAACCCTCACAGCTACAATACAATGTAACCCTCATGACTCCGATATGTTGTAACCATTGTAGTTACACGTGGAATAAAAATCACGGTGAAAATATAACATTAACATACCCATTGAATTGGAGGTATATCATAGAACCACCCATCATTAGATATAATTCCCAATAAATAGAAAAGAATAAAAAACACGAATATGTGCATCATAAAAAATTTCCATTTTATTTTTGTAAAAATGAACAGGTAAAAGATGTCTTTTAAAGAAAAGTCCATTACCTATAGTTTGAATTCCTTCAAACATGTTAAAACCTCCTATGTTATGGTTCAATGAGTGATATAAATTTATTTATGAAAAATATTAATATTAATAATACCTTATAAAATCATTTATATCATCTTTCGAACCATTTTATAATATTATTATTTTATTTCCATTTTTTGGGTTCATTTATTTCATGGGTTCAATGGTTTTATCACTATGGTGTTTTTTATTGAATGGAATAATAAATATATAAGGTGTGTTAAGAGTTATTAATATTTTCCACAATTCAATATTTTATGATTTTTCTAATATTATGAGGATTCATTAGATAAAAATTAATGAAAATGTTTTAATTTATTTTTGCAATTATTTACGACCATTGTAAACTTATATCATTTTATTAAATATGATGTTTAGATATTTGTTATATAAAATTATATAACATATATTATCTATAATAAAATTTTATTTAACAAAAATTATTGTTTTATTACCAGCATTCAATGCGGTAATGGAAAATGAGGACTCATCGTCCATGAAGGTGGTGAATTGACACGTTAGAGATGATAATTTCATTTTGTAGAATAAGTGGAGAAGAAAAGATGTTTGATGGTGGTTGTTCATTAACATAATAAAATTCTAGTATATGTATGATATTAGAGAAATCATGTCATGTGGATGAAGGTAGTGTAGGAGGTATTGATTAAAAAAGAAATTAAGAAAAAATAAAACAAAATGATAGAGGATTTTTCCTCATGAATTCTTCCCCTTGAGAACATCCTTATGGCCTTTGGATTTGGACATATAGTGGGACCAGAAGGATGTGGACATGGGGAATAGTATTGGGATGGTAATGGGGTATAAACCAGACTTGATTCATAGCTATTTTGGTGTTTGTAGAAGTGTTGGTGAGATGTGGTATTTATAGTGGTGGAGAGGGGTTTTTTGATTATTTTATTCATAAGTTTATTTTTTTGGTTCAAGACATTAAATTGTTTTTATTACATAAAAAAATAAAAAAATAGAGATGTTTATATAGATATTATATTTTGTACAATACAAATACATCATTTATGTATCTATAATTCACGTATTTTCAAAAAACCCTAAATTAGCGTATTTTACTATTCAAAAAAATTAAAATATTATAGAAAAAACTCAAAAACGTTATCCAAAATTTTAATGTGTATAATTAGTAAATGGACTCTACTTTTTGAAACTAATTTTCTAATTATTTGAAATTTTTTTGTTAGATTCGTCATTTATTTGAAAAATACATATTTAATAATATAACTCATTTTAAGACACATTAACTTTTTTCTGAAGACTCATAAAAATTTTATTTTATTTAAAAAAAGAAATATGAAATTATAAATCTATTTTATAAGGGTAAAATTCTTTTTATCCATTACATTCATTATAAAAATGAAAACAATTTTTATCAAAAAAATACTAACACATAATTTTTTATTTTCCAAATATTTGTTAACATATTCCATGATATAAATATATCATATTTTCAGTTCTAATATACATATATTTTCTTTATAATTTTATAAGGGAGGATAATATTCTATTAGTATAGATTTTATAATTTCAATAAATACATGAAATTTCATTTTATTTTTATAAGGAATTAGTATATTTAATTCCATAATGATATAAAATTATTTTATATATACCTAGTTGTTACATTCTCCCCCCCCCCCTTCTGGAAATTGCATCCTCAAAATTTATATTCACTTATTATATAAGTGAGGATAACATTATTTGATATATTTTTTATATTCACATGTTCTTTCTTCGACCAATTGGTTTCCCAAGAGAACAATAACTGAGTGAATTACTTTATTCTTAATTAATTTAACTCTACGCAAAAATTTGAATAAGTTTAAATTCATGATACTGATTCTCTTTCATACAAACAAGTTATGTTCTCAAAACACAGGATGAATCTGGAACCAAAATTAATAACATAGAATCCTGAAAAACATTATATACCTGGGAAAATCATGGAGGAAAATCCACTCAATAAGAAATTGATAAAAATTATCGTTTATTTCGTAAGGTCTAATGATTGATAGACTCAGGTTTCCCAAATTTCCAAACCACATCACACTTTTCCATAGATAAATATTTAGAGATACATGATCACATAACTCGATAGAATGATCCTTCCTCCTATAATCTAAACAAACTTTCATTCATCTTCAAGATTTCCACTTATGATGATAGATCATGTTTACTTTCCCAGCTATATCCCATACTAATTATGTTCCCATAAAATTCCTTTCCCAAACTTCATTCTATAAATATAGAGATTGAGACTACTTTAAACTCAAGGCCTCAACAAGTGACTTCAATATAATATAATGAAAAAAATATTATAACAAAACTCAACTAAATAATTCTATAGATCTCAACTTCTTTGGTAATATATTGGAAAATATTGAAGCATTTCATCCAATGTCTAAATTGGTCGATCATTGTGTCAGTCAAATTGATGAATAAAAGTAGTGATGAAATTCAATTCGGTTCCCAATGAGTTCTGAAAGCCATTAAAAAGTATGAATTGAACCTATGATCATGGTCAGATATTATGTATAGAGGAAGACCACGTAACCTAAAAATCTATTTGAGGTACATATGGGAATGTTAATATAATGATATAGTATTTTGAATAGGACGCAAATGTTAATATTTAGTTAGTCGATCAAAAATAACCCAAATCACTTTATTTCCTTGATGGGTAGTTGGTAGTCCCACCAAAAAGTTTGTGGATATATGTTCCCATTTTAAATTTGGAAATAGAATTGGATGAAGCATCCCCTTTGGTAGTTGTCAGTCTACATTGACATATTTAGAGGTAAATCATTTCATAGTAAAATCAGTAATATCTCTTTTCATTCCATCCCAGTAATAATACACTCGATGGTACCTGTACATATTACAGATTCTTGGATGAACTAAAAACAGTGAACTATGAGCTTCACTTAATTACTATTTCTTCAACTGTGTATCACTAGGCACACATAATACCTTCCCAAATCTAAAAATACAATATTTATCAATTTCAAATTCATTAAATATCCCCATTTCACCAATTTTAATTTTTCATGTAACAGATGAACTTCCTTATATGTTTTCTCAGTTATAACTAACCAAGACGATTATACTGAAACATGAAAAAAATAAGGTAATTTCCTATCCCAACAAATTATAAGACAATATTAATCAAATAATTTGTCATGTGATCATGTTTGAAACATTACATGGTTAATGTAGCATGATGTTTTTGAATAAAGGCATCTTGACCTTTGTTTTCTTTTTGATATTTGTATTTCATCACAAAATATTTGTCCTTTATCAGTTCCATCCATATTCGCTACCTCATATTGAATTACATGTGATTAAATATACACTTCAAAATTTATTTTCACTATAAATATCACATTTCAATCCATATAAATAATTTATTTAAATTTTTTGAGAGAAAACAACTAACTATAATTCCAATAAATGTGTGGATTAATTTTGCTTCTGAGGTTTTAATAATCTTATATAAAAATAAATTAACTAATCAGTATTTATTAGAACACATCCAAGTCCCTTCAATGAAGTATAACTATAGACGAACAAATAACCATTTCTAGAAGGAAGGACCAATATTTGTGAATTCCCCAATCACCATTTAAATTATCAAAGGTAAATATCGCATTCTTCTATCTAAATAAATTTAACCCAATTTTTTTACCATAGATAGAAGGAGAGATTACCCAAAAATGTTTTTAAGAAACCATCATAAATAGTCTATTAATCAAAGAAAACTATGAATATTGGTAAATTTTTTCTATCTTGGCCATTCACCAAACATTTTTTTGACGGGATCAATTATTATGCCATCCTTATTTATTAGGTTCCCAAGAAAGGAAATCTATTATAAAGAAAAATAAAATTTTCTAAATAGAAATAAATCTAGTATGGGAATTTTTCAATGAAAAGGTAATAATAATTAAATTCATAATGCCTATATCAATATTAAAACATATTTTTGAATTTCACCATCCTTCACCTTCATCTGATGGTACCAAAACTTCAATTAAATTTTGTAAAAATATGATAGACTTAGGATGTGATCAAAAAACTGATCAGTATGTTATAATTGATTATTATTTTTAATAATAATGTTTTTCAAATATATATAAATAATGAAAATACCCATGTAAACATATTTATTTTTAACAAAATAAATAACAGAACCCATTGTAATGTTTTATTACAAATTAAATGATTAACAAAAAAAACATTTAACTTTTTTCAATTCGAGATGTTCCTTTTGAGCCATTTGAATAATTGGGTTTGAAATTCCATGAGCATAAATAAATAATTACATGTTAAATTCTACTTCTCTATTTGTTATAACACTAGGGATCTCATCATAAAAAACACCAATTTATTCATTTACCACTAGCACGACATTAATTTGAATGAATCAATTAGTTTCAGATATATGGGTAGGATAACATTAATTTCCATCATTTTATAGTTTCATGGATTCCTAATTTTCCATCAATGGTATTAGTTCATTCTTGTATACAAATTAGATATCTTTATAAAAAACTTATTTATCCCATAAATCAATCTTAGAATGGTAAACAGAAATCTAGTACATACCCAAAAAAATCAAACTCCAGTAATAGAAGAAATAAGGTTTTAGCTAATTTATTCCCATATAAAACAATAAGAAGATTATTATAATGTATTATTCAATAATATTTGCTTCATATGTTTTGACTATATCTTTTAGATACATTTCATGAGATGATATTTTGAATGTACTAGATTATTTATTTGAAATAATGTAATTTCTAGTCCCCATAACATACCAGGCATTATAAAAATTTGAGTAATCAAATAATGTACCTGATACGAATTCATTGGATAGACCGACATCTTCTGAAGTAATCACAACAGATTTCACTACATGTTTCTTATTTCAATTTGACTTAGTCATATTATTCAGATCATTCTTTTGGAATGTATGTTCCTAGTGACCAATCTATCCTCATTTAATCCACTACAGTATTTTCTTATCCTAATTAATCCAACCATAACAACAATCATTTTCATTGTAATACCATAGAATATGTCAAAATGTGCAACATTTGAAACAATTCCCCTATTTTTTAAGGAATTCCATAGGATTATTTTTTCCATACATTCCATAAACTAGATATTTTTTCATACAGTTATATTTTCCTGGTTGATTATTACACATTTAATTCCATTTGGTACATTTATTTTGGGGTTTTTCAAAGTTGACATGATCTTCAAGAAACACCATTTATACCGTTGCAGCTCATCGAACAAGTTTATCATAACTTTTTAATTCACTTTAAGATAATTAAGCTTGATATATTAGGTTCAATCATGAGAAATTGTTTTCTATCAAGATCTCATATAATATCTGGAGCATACGTTTTTAATCAGGTGAAGTTCTCTTTACACATGACCACTGAATCTTCCTCCTTTTGTTTCGTGTAAAGAAATTTACTTTTCATAATACGTAAATAATCATCATTTTTTCAATAAAATGAATATATTTTTCATCCTTAGTTGGGATAATTTAATAAAATATTTTTGACGTAAATGATTCTAAAATTAATACAATTCCAATGCATCGATCACCGTAGTATCTAAGATATTATATACCATTGACAACCACTAGTCATATTAAAAATAAAATTTGTAAATAATAAGACTAATATTTTGATTATTTGAACCCCTAGTAAAATAAAATATCTTTTAAGGGGTTTTATCTACCCTTCTATCACCTCAGGGTCATAAGATCAATTGAAAGTTGAAGGGTGTTGACTCGTAAAATGTTCCAACACGGTCATATTCCTTTTCATTACCAATAGATGTTTTGTTTCATGGATTATACCTCAATTTAAAAACTTTTTAAATTAATACATTATAATAATAAACAATATGGTTCCTATACCAACAATTCTACATTGCAGAATTATAATGATTGAATCCTCTCGTTTCCTTCATACTTCAGCTTCTCTGTTTCTTCTGTGGAAAACCATTTGAATATACATATTTTAGATGATAAATGTCATGACCCGTCCTCGAGACCCGTGTCGTGACTACCCCAAGCCCGCCTTCCATAGTCCAGGGGCTGGCAACTAGCACCAAGGCATAAATCCCGACAAAAAGGGGAAGTCATTGCCTTTATAAAGTAAACAAACACCACAGAGTAAGAAAAATGAAGTAAACACTAAGTAAAAATGGGTACAATAGTATGTGTGGAAAGTAAATGGTCCAGAATACAAACCCAAACCGAATGTAAGGTACAACTGGAAAGAAGTACAAGAACTGAAAGTAAAGAAGCAACTTCGTGCCGTCCATTGGAAGTCCCACCAGAATGGTGGGTACATATAGCCTCCTTAGCTCCTCGGGTCCAACCGTCCACTCTGTGTACGTCATGCCTAGTGGTCCACCTCTACGTACCGATATTCTCCACAAGCCACAACCACGATCAGTGTTTTCTGTCGTCTGCATCCAACACAATGTAGTGTGGGTATATCCTGTGAAGGGGTGAGTATACGCTACTCAGTAGGGACCCCAAGACCCCTGAAGGTCTCCCAGAATCCACAAAGGATAATCCACAAAGGAAAATACCATCACAAGGTAACAACCAACACTACTTAGGTATATGCCCATACCTATACCTAAGTCATCAATTCTCGTTCGGCTCCAACATCTGAGCCCAAGTTCGATCATGTCTACATAGGATAGTACAACCCAATCCACAGAGGATAACACAAACCAATCCACATATGAAAGAAAGTCAATAATATCGAAGATATTGATTAAAAGTCAAGACTCATCTCATAGAGGTATACTTCTTCGTAAGGTGATAGAGATGATCAGATGTAGCCACTGATTCATCTAAGCTGGGACCCACGTAGGATACCAAACTAGCTAAGCTGTCAGACCCACGTAGGATATAGAACAACCACTATGCCAGACCCACGTTGGATACAAGAACAGAGTCAATATTCCAGACCCACGTTAGATACAGGAATAGTAGTCATCGTCGTCGAACCCACAGAGGATTTCAGTATGGTCTTTATTGCTGCCGAGCCCAAGGAGGATTTCAGTGCAGTCTTCATCACTGCTGAACCCACGGAGGATTTCAGTGCATTATTCATCACTGCCGAATCCACGGAGGATTTCAGTGCAATCTTGATTGCTGCCAAACCCACGGAGGATTTCAGTACAGTCATCGTCATCATCGCAGTCGCAGCCAGCTCTAGGTTTCCCGCACACAACATGCTCGATTCTAGGAGGGTCCGATCCACGAGGAAAGGGGGCTGATACATCAACTAACACATAGTTTGGAGTTGATGTATCCCAAAGTTCCGTCTCAACAAGAGGAACTCAACGAGATAGACGGTGCGTCAATCGGACACCCGGTCTGAGAGTTATTGGCATTTTCGTTCCATGCGCCCAGTTGATTTTTAAGTCAAAAACAACCCAACCACACTTCAACTACGTCCAAACATCGAGCGGAGTAAGCCAAAAGGTCTGTATCACTAAGAAGAATCCAATGAAGTCGATGACACATCAATCGGACGTCCAGAGCTCAGGTTATAAGTGTTTCCGCTCCGAGGGCCCGGCTGGTTTCGTGCTCGAACCGACCCGGCCATACTCAAAGTTCTCTGAAACCTTGCATGTAATATACCAAAACAACCGTATCGATCCAAGGATTGTATCGAAACTGACAGTGCGTCGATCAGAGGTCCATAGCCCAAGATATAGTCGTTTCAACGGAACTGCCCGAAAATAGGGGGTTTTGGGCCCGGACCGACCCGGCCCAAGACCACCTGGGTCGGCCCGAACCGGGTCTGACCCATTAGGGCGCGGCCCATCCCAATCTCGCAGCCCGGCCTGGGTGGCGCGGCGCGGCCCACATGGCCAGCTCGACGCTGGACGAGCCGTCGCGGAAGGGGGGGCGCACTGCCCCCCTGATTGAGAAAACGGGGCCCCCGCATGGGGGCCGCTCCTTTTGCAAGCCGGGGGTTATAACCCCCGGTTTTTGGATTATGCCGGCCGTAACGGCCGGCTAGGGAGTTGCGTGGGACCATGAGGTCCCACCCCCTGTGCACCGACTGCCGGCGGCTCCGGCCGCCCTCTCCTACTCCGCCGCAGCCAAAGGCTGTGGCCTTGGTCCGACCGGCGCTGCACGACGGCGACGCGCCCCTCCGCCGCGACCCCACTCTGGCCGCGGTCTCTTCGTAGTTCTATGGAGCAGTGCGATGGAACCGTTCCCCTTTGCTGCGGCCTGACTCCGGCCGCGGATTCTTTCTGTCTCAATGGCGCGATGCGGCGGTGCTGCGCTTCTTCACTACATTCCTCTATGTTTCTACGTGGTGTCGTTGCACCGTGCTGCCTTCATTCGAGCCGCAACGAACAACATCATAGGGGAAAGAGGGTCGTCCTTGTTTGTGCGGTCTGAAATCCTCCCGTTAAAATGATAACAGGCGGCCTAAAATAAAAGACGTAGAACAGCAAGAATAATTACGAACAAAATTCCAAAACCCTACCTCGATGAAGTCGTCGAACGAGGTTCGTCACGGTAAAAGGACGTCGCGGATGACGACTTTGCGGAAGATGATGTCATGGAGGACGGCGTCTCGGTTTGATGCTTCATAAGCGTCATCGACATTCACCCAAAGAAAGATGTGACACATCATCATTCTCCGAAAAAGGTGTCTCTCACCGGCTGCGGAGAAGAGAGGAGATGGAACGATGATTGCCTTGCGGTGATGGAGTTCTTCTTCGAAGACTCGGTGTTCGTTGCATTCTTCGACGAGGATGAAGATATTCCTCAAGATCGCAAGAGTCCTCTCTTTTCCGCACAACGAAACAACCACCCAATAAAATATGTCATTGTCTTATTTTATTAACACACGCAAGCCATTAATTTTAAATTCAAAAGATCTCAATAAATTAATTTTCTTAATTGAAGAGCGTTAAAAATTCAAATTAATTTGAGGGTTGAATTTCCATTAAAAAGGGGATGCGGGTGAGTTACAAAATTAAATGCACGTGGGAGGTTAAAGGGAAATAAAGGGGGTTGGGCTCGTCTGGGCCCCACCTCACTAATATCCTACCTAGTGGAGTTAGGATATTAGTGGATCCCACTCCAACCACCATGCTTAGGTTATCACTACATAGAATAGAAATAAAATTTGTAGCACAATATATTATTTTATTCTATAGTTAACCCATTTAATTAATAAACTCACCAAAGCAAACGCAACTCCAGAAAAGGTGTTCTTAAGAAATTACCAGCACTACGGTTTCATCGGTGTCCTCAGATTTCGATTTCGAGCACCGGTTCAAAAGTTAGGAAAACCCACTCGTTCGTTCACTGAACGTACCCGAGCTAAACTTCGGAACATGATTTCAGGCACAACAGGCCTTGGAGTCAGGTGCCGTCAGAAACTGTGTACTCGTAAAATCCCAAAGAAAATTAAGAAAAAAATTTCCCTAGAAATTTACAGGTCTTTACAATGAAACATGGTAATCCTCACGTTATATATCATTTAAACATTGAAATAAGGAAATCACTACTTATGTTATTCTATAAACATCATCATAACCTATAATGATATCAAAAATGTGATCAGAAACCAACAATAAAGATCTAACCTTAAACATTACATATTATTTTTAATTAAACCATAACTAATTTTATTTCATTCGGAATGAACTTATAAATTTAGATTTTAAGATATTTAGTTCAATAATTTATACATGATAACCCACAATCATATAAATAGGATACAACAGAAAACTGAATCCATTTATTCCAATATGAAACAGTTTTTTAATAAGACATGAATTCATTTTATGAAAAATCATTACAATATTCATATTATATTCCCTTATTCTATTAACAATCCTTATGAAAGACATTTGAAAACATTCAATGAACCCAAAAATATGATTGATGGAAATAACTAAGATATAAATAAATTATAATTCCATAAATATTTTTAATCATATGAAATCATTTTCACAAATATAATCCTCACAACCATATTGAACCATATACTTAAATTGTGAGAACAGATAATTTCCATCAAACAGAGATAATATAAATAAACTATTTAGGTTTGTTAGGGAATTATTTTATTACCATACTCAAATTGTCTTGTAACACTCATAGATACTTTATTATTTGTATCCCCTATAACTACATTACAATGTAACACTAATTGTTACCTTATTATGCAACCATTACAGTTACACATGGAATAACCATCATGGTAAAATTCCACATCGATGCATTGGAGGGATATCAAGGACCCCCCAGCCATCATAATCAATTATGAAGAAGAAAAACTTAATCATAAAAAATTATTACTTGAATCTTAAAAAACAATCCTTTTGATTTTTGTAAATACATTATTTTAATAGAGGATTTATAAATGAAATCCCATTACATTAGGTTTGAATTCGTTCGTACATGTTAAAATTTAATGTATAAAGGATTAATGATTTTTATTAACGTATTATAGAACTATATTATTATTTATAATAACTTAATAAATATTTTGAAACAGATTTCCTCACATATTTTAATAATTTGATGTTATTTTAATTTTTTTGGGTGCATTTATTTCATTGTTTCCACAGTTAACTAATTATATTATTTATTTTCGAATGGGTAAAAAACTCTAGAAGTGGAAAGAAACTCTATTAATATGTTATACCAGTTCAATAAAACAATTTTTTATTCTGATATGAGGATATTTTTTATGATAAAAAATTAAAGAAAATGATTTTATTTATATTAGTGGTATTTAAAACCATTACAATCTTATATAATTTTATTTAATATGGTGTTTTTATATTGGTTAAATAACATTATATAGATTATAAAAAATACAAAAAAATATTATTTAAACACAATATTCTTTGACCAGACATGAAGGTGGTAAATGAAAATGAAAACTCATCATCCACAAAGGCAGTGAATTGACACCACATGGATGATTATTTCATTTTTCTAGAATTAGAGGAGAAGAGGATAGGATTGATATTGGATAGTCCTTTCACAAAATATAATTAAATTATATGTAAGATTCAAATGTTATCATCAGTTTGTCATGAGGTTAGGTGAGGAGGTAATATGAAAAGAAAATATATGGAAAAAAATAAAAGAAAATTAAAGTGGATTTTACCTCTTGAACTATTATCCAAGAGAACCTACTTGAAGCCCTTTTTTTAATTTTGGTGAGACTGCTAGGTATTGGACATGTGGAATAGGTTTACTAAGGTAATGGTATATATATTACATATGATACAAGGCATTTTTTGGTTTTAGTAGAATTGGTGGTGAGGGATGGTTTTAATAGTGGAGAAGAGGGGTGTTCTTTTTAATTTATTCATTAGTTCATTATTTTTGTTCAAGACTATGAGTATTTTTTCCCTAACTAAATAAAGTAAATATATAATGATTGTTCATTATTATGGCTATTACATTATCAATACATCATCTATGAGTCAACAATTTAATTCTTAAATATTGTAAATTACCATATTTCACTTTTCATGAAAAATTAAAATTTATTTACAAAAAATAAATAAATTAATTTTAACCATATTTTGATGTGTTGAATTAAAAAAATGGCACCAAATTTTGGAAAATAAATTTCTAAATAGGTGATATTTAATTCTACAAAAATTACCATTTAATTGAAAAGTAATAATTTTAATAATAAAACCGATTTTACAACACATTTATAAAGTAATCTAGGTCTCCTAAAAATTTATTATAATTAAAATAAGACTAAATATTAATTTATGAATATATTTTATGTAGATAAAATTTCATTTAAATAATTATATTAATTATAACATTGAAAATAAACATTTCTATTTCATGACAACATCAACACATATTTTCTTATTATCAAAACAATTATTTACTTATTCCAGTATATAAATGTATCATATTTTAATTTATATGATATATAAATATTATTCATACATTTATAGGTGAGGTTTCTATTCTAATAGTATATTTTTTTTATTTCAATACATACAACTTATTTCTTTATACATTAAAAATGAATTTAACTATATAATTGTAGAATGAAAATTTATTTTATAAGTATCAGGATGATACATTATATATATATATATATATATTCATCATTAATGGTGAGTCAAATGGAAAACAAAACTACATTTTGGTGTGAATTTCAAGGTAAATCTATAGGAAACACGTGAATATGCTCCAATATAGTAGGTACATATTCTATTATTATGTTATATTTCACAACCATAGGTTCTATTGACTATTATTATCCAAGAATTTCATTATGGAGAGACACTAGAGGTGGATCCATCGAGGATTATGATTATCGATTCCCCTGATGAATGACAAGGGATTCAACATATCTTTTATGAATCATAATCCCATTCTCTTGGAAATAATTTTTTTTCATTATATATTAAAATATAATCAATTCCAAGGAAAATATATATGATAGTCATAGGTATAATAAATATTTTTAGAAATAACATACAAAAATGCATCAAAATGGGGACCTACTGACATATATTTCTTCCAATAAGGTAATAATTATGTGACATTACTGAAAACTAACTTCATATGATGATATGTAATGATAAGATGTTATTGGAAACATGTAATATATAAAATACTGTGATTATCCCAAATAAAATAATCATTAGGTAATATTGAATTTTATTTAAAACTACCAACCAACACATCTAGGGGAAATTTAACATAGGTTGTTATAATTGAATATGAATGAACAACCCCCATTAAACTCTTCTATGATAGGTTTTATTAATAGGTGGGGACATGGAATGAATAATTTCTTGTTTTCTTATAGTCGAGGCAATCGATTATAGACATTTATTTATTTCCCTTTCATTTCTGATCTAATATACCCTTAGCTTCAAAACATTAACAATCTCCCATAACCATTGATGAATATACCATATTTTATTAATTTATAATTTTCACATTTTAGAAAAATCATTTTCCTTCATTATTCATTGATTCCTTAAACCCCCGATGGTAAACAATTAACCTATACTTTTATATATTTATATTAAAGATATATATCATATAAATAAATTTATTTATATAAATGTATCATTATTTTATTCATTTAATTGATGAAAAATATTATATAACTTGATATATTTGAAATTTCATCTTATTCCCATCAAACAAATGATTAATCTTTCATTCCAGATTATTTTCAAATTAGGTTGCATGCCTAGATATTCTTCAGAGGACAGACTCATATTCAACAGTGTCTTCTGCATTTGTATTATTTAGATAGAGGATTATTCTTCATATTCATTATTATTACTCTTGTAGAAGATATTTATTGAATAATATAAAATTAATATTTCCCTATTACATATTTTCTATTTCATCGTATTCTTTTTTGTTATGAATCATTGACCACCAATTTTAGAAATCTCCCATAAAAATATACAATACCAGGATAACCATTTCTCTTTAAATAAATCCCTTTTCTAGGAAATTAGTTTCATCATACATGATAAATTTTTCATCTTCCAAAGGATTAGTAGTACCTTTATTTGATTGTAATATAAATCCAATAAATTGATCAAACATTGGTTTACATTCTATAAAAATAGGATTCCCCATATTGAAAAGGATATTTCAAATAACATGGGAAAGATTATAAATATAGTAACCAATAATTTTTTAGAAATATTATAGTATTTACCTGAATTCTATGAGCTTCTATGAATGGTTTATTCCACTATCAGAGGTGACAATCACACAACATTTAATTTTTAATTTCATTGATTATCATTTAAGTATTTTTGAGTATAACCAAGATGAATATATTGTATTTTTTGGTAAAATAAACATTATTTTACATTGGAATTAATATTTTTTTTGTCTCAAGATAAATAAATACTTCAGTTATACTGGAGTCAACAAAAGAAAATAATAATTTTAAACAAAATAGTTAATAAATCCACTTGTGGAAATATTAATATTTATCTTGTAAAACATAACATAGTTTTATAGGATATAATTATTATAGTGTTTAGTCTCTCTAGATATAAAAACAATAATAATAACATAAATTTTTTCTCATCGTGTTTTATGAAAAAAATCCCATTTGAAATAATGGTGATCTCCAAAGCACGTAGATATATTTTGGCTTGATTCTGTTAATAGTCATAAGGAGAAGTTATAGGTTAGTTCTGATTGGTAACAATATTCTTATAAGATTTATTAAATGTCAATATAATATGTGGAACATGCATAGTTTTAAAATATGGGTTTCTTAAGGCCCATGAGATGAATAATATACAACACATGTTCTCATCAATTATAGAGATATAGGGTAGAATTTTTAATAAACACAGGCTTCCTTATAAAAATAAGTGAAATTATGTTAGTTAACATATTATCATTGATGAGTCTTAAATGAACTGATTGATCATCAAAAGGTTCCAATGATTAATTTGAAAACTCATATTTCTTTATTCACATCAATGATATGATGTTTTATAAAAGGAGAATCACCAATGAGAGTAATATGTAATGCATGTACACCCACTATATTTTAAATACTAGCTTCAATAAAATAATAGATACTCCATAACCATATGCCAAACAAAATGACAGATGATATCCATTCGAGTTATAATATGAATATATTGTGGAATTCCATGATGAATAAATCGATCTCGACCTCAAGGGAATACTACCTCGCCGCAATTTCTATCTCCTACATGTCCTATCATCCATTATACTTTTCTCTTGGAATGTCTTGGTCCATTTATTCTCTTCATTGCCTTCATCTTCTTTAGAGGCACTATTTAATTTCCACCATGTCTTCATGTCATGCTAGAGCAGGCATCATGTCATAGGATCCCTATTACGTGGGGGTTACCCGACATTTCATTACCCCTAAACACATTTCAGACGACTATTAGCACCATAATATTTATTATAAAACCCAATTATAGGTTTTCATTGTGAAACTCTGGTGGTTTTAGTTTTGGGTAGTTTCTTTTCATGGATG
This sequence comes from Viscum album, assembly GCA_963277665.1. Lineage (NCBI taxonomy): Eukaryota > Viridiplantae > Streptophyta > Magnoliopsida > Santalales > Viscaceae > Viscum > Viscum album. The sequence goes on from OY728156.1 coordinate 1,853,566,010, forward strand.
GTTCTCTTCACCATATCATTTTATGTAATCTTCTCTATTTATATATGTTATTTTCTATACGCATTCTTGGGTCATTATGATGGTATTTATGGTGGATTTGGATTGTTATGTGGATTCATTCAGTGCTGGGGGTTCATTTCGGTAGGTTTCACCCTTTGATTTGGTCACCATTTGATTTGTTCTATCTAGTTGGGGGTTGTTGTTCCTTCCTCATAGATGTTTTGCTTTGTTTGGATGGATTTATTAGTGTTTCTGCATTCTCATATTCTTTCTTTTGCGGCATGATGGTATCTAACATTCTGATGATGGTTCCAAATAAAATTGTTCATGTTTCAGTCGATGGTTTAACATCCCGGGTTATCGCTTCCCTCTCCAAACATTTGTCTTTTAATCCAATCCTCCATTACATGACAGGTCATCCTGGTGCATTTGGTGTTAGTGAGGTTTGGGATTGTACTATTTGATCTATGGTGGGAGTTTCATGTGGAGAGAAGTGGATGTTTATTTTTTGGATCAGTTATAGTAAATATGGTCTTCACTTTCATAGTTGATTTCAATTTTCTTGTTTATTTCTCACTATTAGTTATCTTGGATGGGAGGGATATTCCATTCCTTATTTTTTAAATCTCAACAATGATTATGGTTTCTAGTGCACATGTTTCCAGTATGTTCATAAATCCTTATAGTGATTTCATCGATGTTGCACGAATATTCACTAGCGATAGGGTTGGGATGATGATGGTGGGGACTTTGGTGTAGGGTGTGCTGCTCGAGGATCTCACTGTCCATGAAGATTCTCACATGTGATACTTTAAATTTTTTTAGCATGTTGCGCATTTTGATGTTTGGTACCTCTTATTTTATGGTGTAATATTTGTTTTAGATGGTATAATGTGTTTTTTCATGGTGGAATTTGTGAGGTTCCCACTCACCCATAAATTGTTTTTTATTATAAAACTAAATATTAGATATTATGATGAGTTATAATATAGTTAAAATTGATTATTTTAAAAAATATTTTTATTTGATTAAAGTAGTTTATAATTTATATACCAATAGAAAATGATGCATCCAAAAAAATGTGAATCTCTAGTAATTATTTTAATTTTTTATAATGATGTAATGTAACTTCCTATAATAGAAATTTTATATTCCAGTGATAGACTATAATTATACAAAAGTGTGAAAATCACTATTCGAGTTAGTTATAGAATAAGTAAACTGGGAAATTTCAAGGCTCAAGATGCAGAAATAGTTTACTTAGGAACATGTTACACAATATATCTATAAAACATAGTGTTACAAAGAGACCTACTGAACATGAAATTTTAAAACAAAAAAAATTATTATCATAAGGTTTATGTAACAATTTATTTAAGATAAATAATTAATGATAAAAAATGGAATAATTTATGGGATATAACAAATTATTGAACATATGTAATGACCTATGATATATGGATTCCATGTAAAATAGTCTATTTAATATTTTGCTAATTTAAATATTTGATTTTAATACATTGGTGGGTATTGAAGGGAAAAAATATATGGGAGGTATAAAACTGATAACATTATGGCTTGATAGTATATAAAAACTAATCCTACATAAATTTAATAGAATTACAATTGAAAATTAAATTTAATAAAATATATATTGAGAATTTTGATTCAAATACATTATGTTATGGAATGATTACCGTAGATGACCATACAAAAAAACCAATTACATTTGGTGACATAATTGAAATCCAATATTGATTCAATGTCATAAGAGCACTTTTATGAATTAATGTAATTATATTTTTAAAAGAATTAGAGTTTGAACGAACTATTTCCTGGTTCCATTAAGAGTTTTGTTGGAGAATCATATTTTTCTATGTAAAATATATCATTCATTTATGAAATGAATTATTAATAAGATAATTATCAAAATCATTTCTAAATGAATCTCCCTAAAGATAAATAATATATAGAAATCCATGTTCATGGGAATATGATCTACTCAGGTCAATAACAAAGGTTACATTGAAAAATTCCAAGTACATATATTGATATTTTATTGGAAAATAATAGTTGGTATAGTTTGATATATAATTGATTCTGATTACACATGATATAATATATCCATGAGGACATGTATACGACTTAGTAGAATACTATTATTATTAGTAGAACATCATATTCTTCCATGATAGATTAGTTAAATATGACATTATAAATACTAGAAGTAATATTACTAACTAATAAATTCAGATAAGTAATTATCAAATTCATATAAAAGGGTGGAATCATAATCAATTAGTGTTATCCAATTTTATTTGAGGATGTACAAGGGGTTAATGAGATTTCTACTTAGCGAGGAAGAAATTATAGTTATGAAGAGGGTACAAAACTTGTATTCTTAATGATAGAATGGTTTTATATAGAAATTATACTAAGGAAATGATCAAGAGATCCTAATTGAAGCTAGTGGTATCCATATTTTCTTATACATAGTATATTGTCACTTTTGGTGTAGCTCAATATGTGGTATATAATATGCATAAAAATTATTGTTCTTAGAATGAAAATGAGTATGTAAATTATTAACATAATATAAATTTTGAAATGTTTCTAATAATGGTACCAGCTAGGATGTGGTGATTTTACTTGAGGAAAAATGTACATACTCAATCACACCATGTCTTAAGGGATTTCACTCAATGAGTTGATGTCATTAATAATTTAGCTTCCATTCAGAAAATTCTTCGTCAAGGAAAATATCCACAACCTTACAGAAGTATGACTATATAATGTGGATGATAACATGATGATAGTTTTAAAGTATGATCTAGGGAACATGGTAGTGTTTTTAAGGATAGTTCCCATGACCCAAAATGATAAGTACATTTTGACTACCACATCATATATATTGAGAGTTATATAAGATAAATTTTTGTAAAAATAGTGTTTTTACTTATAAACTCATTAATAAAATGGAAATATTTTTAGATTATTTACTATATAGAAATGTTAAATATTTTATACAAAACAATTAGAAATAATAGATACAACGATATTAATCATAACCAAGTATCTTATTATCTACTACGACATACTATTTTGATACATATGATCTATGAATATCAGTAGTTTGGTAATTATAATAATATAAAACTTTTTTTATAATGTTCACACTTTGTGATATGGAGTGTAGGATATCATGAGGTCTGAGACAGTAAGGGGAATACAAATGTTCGGAGTGCCCTTTTTTATTCCTATTTATGATCACTTAAATTGGTGTCTTGATTTGATATAATTAAAAACATGTAATATTTCCTTAAATATAGTGTTGTATGGTGAAGTAATGACATATATATCATGGAGAGATTGATTGACTTGACTGATCCATTGTTGGTATAGAATTGGTAGAGTGAGAATGATTGGATTTTTCGCTTTCGAAGGGAAACGAAATAATGGACTTAGATCACCATGATGGTAGCACATTTTTTGTATTTGTTTCATGGTATATATTTTTATGGCTCTTTAGTATGGTCATAAAATAATAAATATAGGAGGGATGATGAGAAAATATTTCTTTCCTATATTATTATATATTATGATACAAATTAATTATTTTACAGAATGTGTGTTCATAATAGGTTGTCATAGCTATGATTTGTTCTAATATTCTGACAGGGCTCGGATCTATATTTAGATTCTATAAATGGTCCATGGGTATTTTTGTAAAGACCCAGAAATTCCATGGATTTTTTTTCTTAAATACATGTGAATTTTACAAGTCCGCGAAAACTATCGGTGCACGATTCCGAGGCCCGGTGTGCCCGGAATCAATTTCTGAAGTTTTGTTTGGGTATGTTCAGTAAAGGTACGAGCGGGATTTTATAACTTTTGAACCAGTGTTCAGAATTAAAATCTGAGGACACCGCTGAACTCGCAAGACCGATATTCTCTTAAGAAGACTTTCACCTCGACGACAGTGGGTCAAGATTTAAAAATAGTTTTTGTGTTTTTAGAGAATGAATTAATTAAAAAGAAAGAGTGTTGCTTAATTTTTATTTTTTGGTTAAAACATCCTCATGGAATATGGAGTGGGGACCACCACACCATAACCTCCCATGAGAGGATATAGTGGTGGGGCCCATCCGAACGTAACCTACCGTGAGAGGTTATGACGTTAGGACCACATGGGACTAAACCCCCTATTAATGGTGGGAGAGGAAAACCCATCAACTCTTCTCATTAATGAGGGGAATCTTTCCACACCCCCTCCTTTATTGGTTCCAACTCCCTTAATTTAATAGGTCCAAATCCTCCACATTACATAAGGGTGAGCCATGTTAATTAATTCACCATTTTGAATTTTGTGCCAAAAAATTAAACAATAGATTAACATAATCTATTATTATTTGGGTTGGCATTGTTCATTTTGGTGGAAGCTTTGAGAAGAGTATTATTGGGAGAAATATCCCAATGAAGAACGCCTTCGACTATGAATAAAGTCATCCCTCTTCGACTTCTTCCTCAGAGTATCTACCGATGTTGTATTTCTTAAATAGACATTCCCTCTGCATTGCCGTCAATGAGCCGACACATGAGCTCGGTATTGGAAGTGTACGGCAGACGGGACGAACGACAATCACCATCGTCTTCTTCCCGCAACTTCATTGGAGATCAACGAACAAAGGTAGGGGTTGTTATATTTTATATGCAATGTTCTTATTTTCGTTGAAAATGAAAAATGAGGATATGTTTCCTTTGATAAGGGATTTGTTGTTCATCATTCCACTACCTTGATGAACTAATTGATATCAACCTAATCAGGGAAGGTGCGGGCCAAACTAACATGACCTGACTCCCTCTATCAATCACTTTTATGATGATCTACGAAATGGAGACTTTGAAACGAGGTGACGATGTTGGCGAGGACAAAGGTCGTGCTACTTGTGGTGTTCATGATCTATCCCTCCCCCACGATGACCTGCACCGCCACTGGCCGAATCGGCCCCTTCTGAACCCCGCCGGCCCTGCCTCTAGCAGAGCCGAGCCGCTGTCCTAAACCATACTGCACCCCTCTAGTTGGCCTTGCGTCCGACCCTGCCGATGGTCAGCATGGCCGTGCCCTTCCCCCACACATTTAGGATGCTCGCCGGCCTGCCTGGCTACCTGTTGGCCTGGCCGCACCCTACCGGGCTGCTCGCCAGCCTGTTGGCCGGCCTTCCTGGCCACCTCCCATACGCCCGGCCAAACCACGTTGGCCCACACACCCCGCATGCCCCGCCCACCCCGTGCTGCCTGTGCCACGCCCCTCACAGTGTTGGCTGAACTAGTTTCTATAATTCGGGCCAACCCGGCCTTCCGCACCAATGTGGTGCTCCGAGCCGAACCGGCCCTGAGACCGGTTAGAACTTCCCACACGGCTGGCTGCGCTGGGCCCAGTGGGTCGTGCCGAACCTAATAGGCTGTCCCACCCAATGGTTTGTGCTAGACCCAAAAGGTGAGACCTGGTCGACCCAAACCGGGTCGGCTAAGACCGTGTCAGACCGGTTTGGTCCTAATGGGTCGGACTACGCCCGACTCCACTACCAACCCTTTACTTTCTTTATCCATATCTTTGGCACCGAACATATTTTTGATGAACCTTCAACGATGTTGGTATTCTTGGAGCGTGATGGTCCCTTTCTGTATAACCCACTGAAATTCGAGGTAAAGTTGAGATACAATCAGGTTAGATCGTGCACAAATCCAACTGGTCCCCTGGGACTAAAATGCTAATAACTCATAGGTCGGGCGTCCGATTGATGTGTAGTCTGTTGTTTTGGGACCCCTATTTTGTGGAAGTACTTTGAGATACTTCTTCGTGGTAATTCATGATAACTAATGTATTGTAATGTAGATCATGGAGAGGATCTTCCTGGAGATGATTGTGTGTAGTGTGGAGACCTAGTAGTTGGCCGAGACATGACAACTGCTGGCTGTTTTGACTCGGAGTGACTCTACTAGCCCAGCGGGGAGCGACATGGTGTTGCGGAAGACCTGCAGTGGGGAGTACCTTGGTGTTGCGGTAGAACCACTATACTCGATAAGAGGGGTACCACGGTAGGCTACGAGGGGGAGCGCCTTGGGGACGCAGTAGAGCAACGGTGGGGAGCACCTTAGGGACGGATCAGACCCACGGTACTCGACAGGAGGAGTACCTCAGTAGTAAAAAGTTAGTGGGAAGCGCCATTGTGTCGCGGTAGTCCCACTTTACTCGACAAAGGAGGAGTTCTGCAGCATCCATGGTTTTGTTAATATGAATAAAAATCATGGTTGAGCTAAGTTAGAAACTTTTGTGTTTTCTTAATGATTGAGATGGATTATTTGATAACATAGGTATATGTATGGGCGTATACCTATGTAGGGTTATCTCAAGATTTAACACTTTTTTGTTTATCCTTGTTGGATTTTTTGAGACCATGAGGGTCTTGCGGTCCCAACTGAGTATCTTTATATGAACCCCTACACAGGCTATGCCAACACCTCATTGTGTTGGATACAGATGACAGACAATGTTGACTGAGGCTGAATATACCATGACCGGTAGGTACCTAGAGGTGGACCATGCAGCGTGAAGATACACGGAGGAGATGGTCATATGTGCAGTGCTGTGTTGGATATCTGTACCTACCCATCAGGTATGATTTCTCGGTTGACGAACCAGATGTTTTTTCCCTTTTCCCAGTACTTTTACATTCAGTTTCTTTGTACTTTATAGTTGGGAATGTATTTCCGACCCCTTTTACCTTTCAGTACACTTTTTTATACATTTTTACTTAGTTTTTTTCTTCCACCTTGTACTCTTTTGCTTTTATTCCTAGTCATTATTGTAAATTCATTCTTATTTTAGGGATTTATGCCTTTGGTGTTAGTCACCAGCACCTGGCCTATGGAAGGAGGGCTTGGTATTGTCACGGCACGGGCCCCGGGGGACGGGTCGTGACAAATTGGTATCAAAAGGATCAGTTCCCACTGGAGAACATAGGACTCTAACCTTTTTTGTTAAGAAATAGTGTTAAGGGTACTGAGTGCGGTTTTCAAGTCAGGGAGTCCAGTGTTGGTGCAGTGGTAGCCATATCCATACACCAGGACCTTGACATCTGATTTCCGACTCAGTTCATGAAAACACTAATTGTGTATGTATTTTCAAATGTTTTCTTTATGTTAGCTCAACCAGGTCAGCTCACTAGGTATAATCTTTGACCGTGTCACATCTGTTTGTTTTATGATGCCTCCCCACAGATGACTAAATGGAGCCCTGAGATATGTATGTGGAGATAGCCCACTGGTAAATGAGGCCTCAATGTAGGGCCCTTTTCTAGCAGAGGCAGCAGTGGTACCACTCCCGTTGGGCCACCGATGCCACCTGCCCCAGCAGTAGGCAATACACGCTGATTGAGCATGTTTCATTAGTTCCAATGCATGAGGCCACCCAGGTTCAAGAGAGAGATGGACCCACATGTGGCTGAGGATTGGATGGAGGTAGTGGTGGGAGTTTTCCATCTTGTAGGGATACTAGCCGACCTCATGGTGATTATTGCTACCATCCTTCTACAATAAGAAGTGTAAAGATGGTGGAGTTTGATGTTCCAGGTTCATGAAGAGATGAAACTTCTCTAAGAAGACTTCAAGAGCCTATTTTGGGTAGATTTTGTCCCAAAGACTCTCTATTCAGTGCGTATTCAGGAGCTACTTCATCTGCAGTAGGCCAGCATAACGGTGGCACAGTACTCAACGAGGTTCACCGACCACTTGTGCTACTCCACCAATAAGGTACATGGCCCTTTCTTCGAGTCTCGGACCTTCTATCGGGGGATCAAGCGAGAGATCAAGGATTCGATGATCTCCATCAGCATCTCTACGTAGACAACGTTATTGGAAAGAGCCCTCTTAGTAGAGAGTTTCCTTGGTGAGCAGTATCCAGCAGCGAGACCTACCACTAGTCTATAAGTAGGGGAGTCCTATGCAGTTGGTAGTTGAAAGATGTCACATAGGTCCAAGAGGATGAGACCAACAGTTGTACGACCGCATGACTCGAGATCCGTTGTGTGAGGCACTAGAGACAGAGCCAGACTTTCCAAGAGTGTTCATTGTTACACATGTGGCGGGCAGGGTCACATGGCTCATGACTATCCGACCCACCGTACGGATGATCAGAAGATGGTCGAAGGAATTCCCATGCAGAGATGATGATTTGATCGAGGAGGTCCATAGGGAGCAGGCAGACATGGTAGAGGAGCTGTCCATACAGTTGGCGGTGGACGACGTTTCGAGGTGTTACCCCCGCCACCACCAGGAGGTCCACCCCGACCATAGGAAAAGGTAGACATGGTAGTGCTCGGATCTAGGTAGATGATGCTAATGATCATGTCACTCATGAGATGATTCTAAGTACAATATGTGTCTACTACACCTTAGCTACAGTTCTTATAGATACAGGTGCTAGTCACTCTTTCATTTCCATTGCCCTCATTCCGTGATCGGAGATTCCAATAGATCCATTGGCTTGATCCTTAGAGCTAAATACACTAATGAGAGTAGACAATAAGATTATTCACTAGTTTCGTCAGTTTGAGCTTACTCTAGGAGACAATAGATTTGGCTGGGATCTCCTAGATGTGGCGTCGAGGCTTTACGATGTCATCTTGGGTATGGACTGGTTATTTATATTCTATTCTCCGATTAAAGGTATTAGGTGAAAAGTAAAATGTGTCCACATTGATGATACAAGTTTTACCTTCTACAGCAATAAGGCAGCATTTGTATCACATGACAGATTTACTTAGAGGAGGATGTAGCCGATCACTCATCAGTTGGCATGCCTTACCTTCTCAGTAGTAGATGTGGAGAGTCTGAGCTATCCTATTGTGGTAGACCAGTATGAGGTTGTTTTCCCGAATGATGTTATAGGACTACATTTTCATAGAGAGGTGGACATCTACATTTACTTTACCATAGGACGACACCAATATCTACACCAACATATCGGATGGCTCCCGTGGAGCTTTGCAAGCTACGAGTACAACTAGAGGACTTGCAGGGGAAGAGATTCATCTGGGCCAGTATTTCTCCTTGGGCAGCGCTGATTCTGTTCGCTAAGAAGGTGGATGGGAGCATGAGGCTTTGTGTGGACTACCATAACCTAAACCTGGTGACCGTGAAGAATAACTACCCATTCTTAAGAAGTGATGACCTCTTTGATAAGTTAAAGGGATCACGATGGTTCACGAAGATAGTCCTCAGATCAGGCTAAACCAACTCAATGTTTGAAATTTTGATGTGAAGAAGACGGATTTCAGATGTTGGTATGGCTACTATGAGTTCTTGGTTATGCGTTTCGGCATAACCAATTCTATAGCAGTGTTCATGAGACTCATGAACATGATTTTCCATCTTTACCTTGATCACTTTGTTGTAGTCTTCATCAAAGACATTTTGATCAACTCGACTATCGAGTAGGAGCATGCCTACCATTTTTAGGTAGTGATGGACACACATTGAGAGAACCAGATTTATGGTAATATATTAAATGGAAATTTGTGGATATGAGTGGTTCACTTCTTGGGACATGTCATATCGGAGGTTAGAGTTATAGTAGATCCAGTGAATATTGAGGTGGTAATTTCGTGGGAGCCACCTCGGAGTGTGAAAGAGGAACGAAGTTTCCTGGGATTTGTAGGTTACTACCGGAGGTTCGTTCTAGACTTCTCCAGAGTTGTAGCACCACTATCATCCTTGAACAAGAAGGGACAACCCTTATTTGGTTGGAAGGATGCCAACAAAGCATTCAAGAGATGAGGTAGAGGCTGACTAGTGCCCCCATATTGAGGCTTCCAGATGAAGGCATAGGGTACGTAGTCTACTGTGACACAATAGTGATTGGGTTCAGTTGTGTCCTGATGTAGGAGCGAGCAGTGATTGCAAATGGTTCTCAGTAGCTAAGAAATTTCGAGCAAAACTACACTACCCATGACCTGGATTTACCAGCAGTGGTCTTCACCTTGAAGATGTGGAAACACTACCAGATTGGCGAATGATTTACCATGTAAACTGATCCCAAGAGTTTGAGGTATATTGTCTCTTATAAGGACATGAACTTGAGACAGCGGTGATGGATTGAGTTCCTCCAGGACTATGACTTCGAGATAGTCTATACTCCTAGAAAGAGGAACATAGTAGATGATGCACTCAGTGGGAGATATGGTATATAGCTGCTATTTGAGGCGATGAAGCAGATGGCACTTTGTAGATATCCTTTGTAGATAGAGATGGATCCGCTTTTATTCAGTTCCTTACATTCACTCCCCAACTTCTTCAGCGAGTCAGGGAGGCATATCATGGGGACGCTGACTGCGAGACAGGACGTTCATAGATATCAACAGGGAAGGCACCTAATGTATTTTCTAAAGTTGGGGAGAAAGTCATACTCTTAAAATGATGTACTATGGTACCTTTGTCACTTCTGGATAATGTGTTGAGGGAGTTCCACACATCCCCTTTAGTGGTACATCCAGAAGTGGTGAAGATGTACCAGGACCTTCGACGACTGCACTTGTGGACAGGTATGAAGACAGTAGTAGTGGAGTTTGTCTCTCGATGCCTCACTTGTCAGCAAGTGAAGGTGGAGCCCCATGTACTAGTAGTCTTGGATCAACCTTTAAAGATCCTAGAGTGGAAGAGGGATGAGTTATACAAGGACATTGTGATAGGACTTCTATGTACAAAAATGGGTCACGATTCGATTTGTGTGATCATTGAACGACTCACAAAGTCAGCCTACTTCCTACCGATCAGATAGCAGGGTTCAGTAGAGAGCATGGGACGCCTCTTTGTGCAGTAGATTATGCGGCTACATGGGGTACCTTAAGTTATTGCCTCCGATTGCGACACATAGTTTACTTCTCAGCTATGGAAGGGGTTTCAGGAGGATTTTGGGATGTAGCTTTATTTGAGAACTGCCTTCCATCCTCAGACGTATGGTCATACTGAGCAGACCATTCAGACCCATGAGCACATGCTACGTCCATGCGTTCTAGACTTTTGTCGTAGTTGGGAGGACCACTTACCATTGGTGGAGTTTGAATGCAACAACATCTATCACTCAACCATATGGATGGCAGCTTTTGAGGCGTTATACGGGCAACCTTGAAGATCAACTTTGTGCTGGACAAACCCAGAGGGAGTCAACATTGGTGGGACCAGAGATGGTATGGGCTACAATGGAGATGTTTCAGATCATACATGAGAGGATGAAGACTACACGTAGCAGGAAAAGGTCGTTTTCTGATAGGAGACAGAGACCTCTTGAGTTCAAGGATGGCGAACACATCATTCTACAGGTCTCACATCGACGAGGTTTATAGAGATTTGGTCAAGGAGGAAAATAATCTCCGAGATTAATCAGACCATTCCAGGTCCTCAGTAGGGTTGGAGAGGTGGAATACTGCTCAGCTCTTCTACCTCAGTTGCACTGAGTGCACGATGTCTTCCACGTATCCTAGCTAAGGAGATAAATGCACGAACCTCATCAAATCTTCGACCATGTAAAGATGGACATCGCCGATGGGGAGACTTTTATAGAGGTTCCAGTGGAGATTGAGGATCGACAGGAGTGGGTCCTAAGTGGATGGTCAATACCTCTAGTAAACGGTCACTGCCAGCATGTGAACCTCTATGAGAGCACATGGGAGTGGGCGGCTCAGATGCATGCTCAGTACTCCCACATGTTTCTGTAGTTCGAGTTGTAGTTTACGGGGACGTAAATTTGTGAGGTGTGGAGAATTTAAATTATCGGAAATTATGTGGAAATTTTTTTCCATAAATACATGGGAATTTTATGAGTCTGTGGAAATTGATGACGCATGATTCCATGTCCCAGTGTGCCCAGAATCAATTTATGTAGTTTTTTTGGGTACATTCAGTAAACATATGAGCAAGTTTTTATAACTTTTGAACCGGTGCTCAGAATTGAAATATGAGGACACCGTTGAAATCGAAGCACCGATATTCACAAAGAAAGATTATCACCTCGACAATAGTGGGTCGATATTAAAAAAATTTGGTTTTTTTTTGAATGAATTATTTAAAAATAAAGTGTGTGGCTTAATTGTTATTTTTTTGTTAAAACATCCTCATGGAAGTTGGAGGTGGGACCACCACACCTTAACCTCCCATGAGAGGTTATGGTGGTGGGGCCCACCTGAAATTGTACACTCATGAGAGGTTGTGATGTGGGGACCACATGGGACTAAACAGACCTATTAATGGTGGGAGAGGAAAACCACTCAACTCCCCTCCTTAATGAGGGAGTGTCTCTCCACACCCACTCATTTATTGGTGCAAACTCCCCTAATTTAATTGTACCAAATCCTCCAAATTAATTAAGGGGGGCCAAGTTAAATAATTCACCATTTTGAATTTTGTGACAAATAATTATACAATAGATCAAAACAATTTATTATTATTTTGGTTGGAATTTATCATTTTGGTGGCAGCTTTGAGAGGGAGATTATTGGGAGAATGCTCTAAACGAAGAACGCCTTCGACTACGAAGAACACCGACCTTCTTCGACTTCTTCCTCGGAGCTTCTACCAAGGTGGTACGTCTTCAACTGACCTTCCCTCCGCATTTTCATCAACCAGCCGACATATGAGCTTGGGATTAGAAGTGTGCAGTGGATGTGATGAATGATGATTACCTTTGTCTTCTTCCCATGAATTCATCGGTGATCAACAAAAAAAGGTAGGGGTTTCATTCTTTTATCTTCCATGTTCTTCTTTTCTTTAAAAATGAAGAATGGGGATATGTTTCCTTTGATGGGTGAGTTATTTTTGATCATTCTCCTACCTTGATGAATCGATTGATATCACCCTAATCGCGGAGGGTGCGGGCCAAAATAACATGATCTGACTCCCACCGTCGATCTCTTTTGTGATGATCTACGATATGGGGACAAAGCAATGAGGAAACGAAGGAGGAAAAAGAAAAATCCATGATAACCACAACATCAGTGATCCTTGCCAACCCCGCGTCGGCCTGGGCCTCCCCGGCCAAACCGGCCCTGGCCGAGCCCCGCGGGCCGCACTGCTCATCGAGCCGCGTCGCCGCCTCTCGTCGGCCCGCGCCCCACCGGCCTACATGGCTGCCTTCTGGCCTACCTGTCCCCCCATCAACCCACCGGGTACCATAACCGGCCGCTTGCTGGCCTGGCTCTGCCCTGCCCAGCTGCCTCCTGGCCACCCACCGGCCAGGCTGTGCCCTCCATGGCCTGGCCACTCCCTGCCTGGCCGCGTCCTGTGCACCCACCCAAACCATGTCGGCCCACGTGCCCCACTCACCCCACTCTCACCATGCCGCCCATGCCACACCCCTCGCGGCGCTGGCCGAACCGGTCTCGGTCATCCAGGCCATGCCGACCTTCCACACCATCATTGCGCTATGATCCGAACCGGCCCCGAGCCGTGGCCGAGCCACCCACGAGGCCTACTGGGCTGGGCCCAACGAAATGTGCCAAACCTAATAGGATGTCTCGCTCAATGGTTCAGGCCAGACCCAATAGGTCTGACCGGGACGACCTAGACAGGGTCGGTTGAGAGGGGGTCAGACCCTGTTGGTCCGACCGGGTCAGACCAGATCCAGGTCCACTACCGACCCATTATATTCCTTGGCCATATCTTTGGCACCAAAAGTCCATTTGACAAACCGTCAGTGGAACTAGTAATCTTGGAGCACGAAAGTCCCTTTGAGTATATCCCACTAAAAGTTATAGGTAATGTTGAGATCCTGTCAGGCTGGATCGTGCACAAATCCAAGTGGGCCCCCGAGATTAAAGGATAATAAATTACAAACTGGGTGTCTGATTGACGCATCATCTGTTGTTTTGAGACCCATATGACATGGTGGTCCTTTGAAATAATTATTCATGGTAATTTGTGAATGTTTATATATTGACCAGATGCTTGTGGAGAAGATCCTCCTGTAGACGAGTGTGCGTACTGCAGAGACATAATAGTTGGCTGAAACCAGATGACTTCTAATCGTTTTAACGAAGAGCGACTCTTCTAGCATGGCGGGGAGTGCCACGGTGTTGAGGTAAACAAGTAGTGGGGAGAAACTATGTGTCGCCACAGACCCATGATACTCGAAAGGAGGAGTACCTCATCAGGCTGTGAGGGGGAGCGCCTTGGTGACGTGGCCGACCCACTATGGGGAGAGCCTTGGTGACGTATTAGACTCACATAACTCAACAGGAGGAGTACCTCAGTAGTCTATGGTTCGTGGGAAGCGCCTTGGTGTCCTAGTTGGCCCACTATACTTGATAGGGGAGGAGTTCTTTATAAGAAATATTTTCCTTAATGTGAATAAAAATCCTAGTTGAGCTGAGTTAGAAACTTTTGTGTTATTCTCATGATTGAGATAGAATACATGATAACATAGGTATATGTATGGACATATACCTAAGTGGGGTTATCTGTTGATTTCATAATTTTTGATTTATCCTTGTTGGATTTTGGGAGACGTTGATGGTCTCAGGGTCCCTATTGAGTATCTTTATACTCACCCATGCATGGGCTATGCCCAAAACTCATTGTGTTGGATGCAGAAGACAGACAACGCCAACTGAGGATGGGTGTACCAGGATTGGAAGGTACCCGGAGGTGGACCATGCAGCGTGATGGTACAACGAGGAGACGGACAGAGGTGGAGTTCTATGGAGGCTATCTGTACCTACCATTAAGGTATGATTTCTCGGTGGACAATCGAGGAGTTGTTTTTCCTTTTCCCAGTAATTGTACGTTTAGATTCCTGGTACTTTACAGTTGGGCTAGTATTTCTGACCCCTTTTACCTTTTAGTTACTTTGTTATACAGTTTACATGTTGTTTTTCTTCCAGCTTGTACTCTGTTGTCTGCATTCTATGGCTTTCAAGGAAATTCCTTCCCAGTTTTAGGGATATACGCTTTTGGTGCTTGTCCCCAGCCCCTGGCCTATGGAAGGCGGGCTTGGGGTAGTCATGACATGGGCCCCGGGGGATGGTTTGGGACAATGAATCACTGCTATCATAGTATGTTCCCAGATTGTCACACACTGTGGTTAATAACAATATCCATATATATGTATGAATTGATGGATATGAAGTTATGGGCCCCCACAAATAGGGGCCAATGATCCTTGGACTGTGAATGAAGAATATAAATATAAATAAATTATATTATGTGATTTCATAATGATAATGACTGAATTCATTTCTGAAACGATTAAAATATAATTAAATTATAAATGTGGATATTATAAAATATTATTTTTTGAATGAACATAACATATTCATGTAATGATAAATAATTATAGATTGTTAACATGTTATGTAAATGGTTTTTATGTTATAATGTGACATATAATTAATGTCAAAATTCAATGACAAAATATTTGAGTCATTTTAAAAATTTATAGTATTAAATTAGTACAATTATTTTCATTATTGAGTTGTTAATATTTTCCAAGGACATATATGATATTTTGAAATGTATTGACCAACTATTTAAGTACATTTTTGAACTGTGAATAGTATCGAAAATAATTTCCTGAATTTTGAGAATGACTATATCATATTCCTCATCCCTCATGTTTTAGAAAGTGAATCCAATTGGGCAAAATTATATATTCCTTTCAATTATTTTTATTGTGTACCTATTCTACACATGGTAAAATGGAAAACATAAAGGGAAATAATTTCTCACTACATCACTTGATAATTGAAAAAGGATTATCCAAGCACTATGGATCAGATGTGGATGATCTTGAGGATTACTCACAAGGTATATTAGATCTATGAAATGTTGTGAAAGAGAATAAAAATATAATTGATTATTACACAATGTACTATTTTTTATTTCATTCATTTATTTTCATATTAAATTATGCCTATTATAGTGAATCCATGGGTGAATTTGTGTAGGGTTATACTAGATTTTATGATCATTCCTAAATCTGAATTGATTATTTTTAATATAAAATATTCCCACTTTTGTAAGGAATCTATGTAATTTATTATTTATAGTGGTTTTACAAAAATGATCATCATTATTAATGATCGATGGAGGAACTTCATAGAAATTTAACATGGTGCTGTGGGGAGGACTTTCATAGTGGATTCTCAATGGATGAACTCTATAGTTATGTGTCATTGTACTATGTGAAGGACCTATACAACTGTATTTTCCATATCTATTTAATTATTATCTAGAGTATCCTTAAAAAAATAATACTATGATGATGATATAAAATAATGTTAATGACTATAGGGGATGAATACTAAAACTAGATTATATATTACGCACAATGATCTTTCATTCTTAATGTCCTCTCTTGGAAGACTATGACTGTAAATTTTTCCAAAATTGATGGGCCAAAATTTTATCTATTTCATTCAACATTAGGAGTCCTATATGAAGTATCCTTGTTCACTATAAGGATATACAAGTGGTAATCATTGACATTATTGGGAACATGGTAGAACCACCAGTTTCAAGTAAGTAACACTTTATTTATGATTTTGAAGTACGTAAATTAATGGGTGGATGTTGGGATGGTTTTGATGTCTTTTGGTATGTATTTGGGACTATTATAAAGGTTCATCGTTGCTTCATAGTTAGTTTATACCATGAAACACCTAAGGGAACCCCATTCCAAATGATACATAGTCTAAGAGGGAATGTTTACAGGTAGGACCAAGGGTTTCCAATCCATCCAACCACCTTGGAGAAATCATTAAAAGTGAGAATGTTGGACTTTTAATGGTTGTTAGATGGTTTTAAAACCATGAAAGACTACTGTGTGAGTCCCCCTTGATGTAGTAGCTAGTGTATAATTTACGTACCATTTTCATTACTGTGTGACTAACCATGAACGGTCTAAAAACATGATCCAAAAATTGTATATCTATGAAGAAATTAAAAATTAACCACTCATATTTTCACCAAAATGGAGAAAACAAGATATTTTTTGCACCCCAATTGTATTAAAGTATTCTACCATTGATCTTGAAGAAATGCAGAGGCTTCTCTAGGTGTATTGAATCAATATTCTTGCGATAATTCATCATTTATTGTAGTTTACCTATTTTCCTTATATAAAAACCCATCCATATATTAGTATCATAGATATACTTCTAATGTGGATATATCTAAGGGTTTTATAGCCCATTATGGGTTGATTTGGATTTTTTGATGTTAGGTTTATATATCAAATGGGGGTTTCTTGGAAATTCAACACTATTTCATTAGTATTTTCATGCCATTCATTATTTTATCATAATTTCAGTTATAGGTGCCTTCACTCTAAAATCCTCTATTTTGGTTATGATCTATTGATATAATATTTATTTTTTGATTGAAAATGGTTATGAAATATGTGTGAATTCGTTGTCAGAAACCCTCTTTAGTGAAAATTTATTGAATTTTAAAATTCTGAGAGATTTTGTGGGAAGTGAAAATGTTAACATGATATTTAAATGATTATTTTCAAATGATTTATTGATTTTGTTACAGTAATGATTTTTTTCAATAAAATGTTCATTTTATCTAAATTGGATTTCTGAATGGTTATCAATATATGTATGGATTTTTTGAAATGGTTGAGATGGTTGTTTTTGAATTTATTTTCGACATGATGGTAGTGTTTTTCCATATGCATTCAGGATAAAAAAGGGTAAGAAGTCTCATGTATCATTAGTGGGATGGATAAGGGTCATGTATTTGACTCATCAAATTGGATCATTATGTGAATAATTATAAAATGAAAGACTCACCACTCACACATGTATTGATTTACAAGATGCACGCATTGATCGATGTGTGGATATGTGGAATGTAATTAGATATCCCGGAATGGATATTATGAAATAATTTTAATTTTTTTTTGGTTGTATAAATTTTAAAATGTTTAGTTATGATAAAATAATTTTTTTATTGAAATTTTTTTATATTTAAATATAATACATTTTGAAGAATTGTTTATAATTTTTTATATATAAATTGGATAACATGTTCTATCCATGATGCATGTGCAGTGAAGTCATTTTGGGAAGACTTACTTAGTTTCATTAGTCACACCATCTTTATCACTTTCATACTTTCATATATATTCTCAATAAGGGAAAAATAAAAGGTAAGGTATCACACTTCTCAAGTGCTGGTCTGTGATACATGAGCTGATTTGTGTAGATGGATCATGGAGCATGTTATGAGACATGGTGTTTTGTCTATTGATTATTTGAGTTTTTTATTTCATCTTACACTATATTATTTTGTATTTGTAGTCTTCTTATGTGGTACTTTATTATGATTTGGTTATGATATTGATGTTAGTACATTGAGTTATTATACATTTCTATCATGCATCTTATTGTGGTTTGGTTCTAAAATTTTTTGTTTTTTGTTTTCTTTTCCATGGGAAAATCATCCCCCCACAATTAATGAAGTCCATGTCATTTATTTATTACTTTTGTGCATTGGGGATGTCACATAAGGCAAGGTCATGACCATCCTATTTATCATGATAATGAGGAGGGGTAGTATGGTTCAACTGATATCAGTCCCGGTCATTCCAGTTATATTTTTAAAAAATATTGTATTAGATTATTTTATCCTTCAATAACAAGTGGTGGTCAATTGTGTGAGTCTTGGATTGGACATTCATTCAGGATATTTTCTATAGTTAGAATGGTATAAAGGAGTAGGATTTTTAGGAGATGAAATGTAGATCAAAAAAATACATAGCTAACCTCATTTTACCAAATATTTGGATAAATATTTGTTTTAGAGAGACATATACAAATTTAAATTCATTGTCATGATTTTATCCAGTGAGATGAGAATGATATTTACTCCAGGGATGACATACTAATAAGAGATAATATCTCATTTTGAGTAATTATATATGATTTTGTACAAATTATTTGATTTTGAACACTGTTAATAATGATTTCAAATATGATAATGTGATAATTTGTGAAATGGATATTTTAAGAATCATTTTATTTTTAAAATGATAGTAAAATTCTCAAAAAAATATAGTTGAATGTATAATGGTTTTGAATTTTGGAATTCCATTTTGGGATAGATGATGTGGTAGAATTTGAAATTTTTGACCCTTCACTTGTTAAAGAGTTGTACTCTTGATAGTTCTTATGTTTCTAGAAAGTTCTACATAGTGGGATTAGTAGAAAAAATCATTAGAAGAAGACAATAATGTGGTTGAACCTAAGACAGATGTGAACCAATAGCTTCTTCAGAGTATAATCCAAGAAATTTGTGTGTATGGGTTGAGGAGACATAATGAATGAACCAAGGTTGGTGGATCATTCTATAACATTCCAAAAGCATAATCTAGCCATCAAATATTGTGATTCATAACCATGAAAAGTATATACTTTGGTGAATAGGATTTACTATACATTATATTTCTTTAGCACCCCAGTGGATTTTAAATCCACATGGTGGTGTATATGCAGTAATATCTTATACTCTAATTGTCGGAATTTGTGGTTCCAGCTAAATTAGTCCAATGAATTTATTTTGAGGATATTTAAGAACGTTTTTTCATAAAATTATATCCTCCTACTTTCATAATGAATAGAAAAATGAACTTCTGAAACTCGAATTAATACATCATCACAGTGATGTATTATACAGATAAATTCAGAAATATTTTCTTCTTTGAACTAGAAGTTTCTTCTAGTTTATCCTTGAAGGCACAGATCAGTGAATCGTGGCTAAGGAAAGGGATTCACTTGAACAAGTTCATAATAGTACAACTAGATTTGTAGATATGGTCAATAGATATATGATGTTTGAAAGGGAAATATTAGGATCTAGGGGTGGATGGAGTATATTAAAACAAACAAAAAATAGTGAGAACTCAAATACATGAAGAAAGTGGGAGAGGGACACCTAATTACCATGTGGGAGTATGGATCAGAATCAAATGGTTTGATCATTAAATCTTCCTCTGAGGCCTAAGTGAAAAGGTAGTTGTTTCCAATGTTTTTTTGTTAAACCACATGAATTGAGAATGTAGAACAAAACCTAGAAAATTCCTCAATTTCAATCAGATGGGGAATCCTCTTTTCTATTTTCATAGTTCTCTATGGTCTGGTGTTCAGATAACTTCTATGTTATCATATGAATCATATTATTTGATGGTGTGAGGGATAAAGAATTAATATCATCAATAGAACTGAGCTATCAATTTTCATTCTTGGAGTACCAGGAGTCCTCAGTAAGGGAAATATCGAAAGGTAAATAAGGATCAATTATTTTCGGAGTATGGTATGATATTTAGATATGTAGATTATTATGGATGATCATTCTAGAAAATCTATAGTGATGGGTATGACGAGTTCTTATTATACACATTTTCAAGAATTGGTTGATGTAAGGTATTCAATTTCCTTGAACTCTTCTTGTATTATTGATTTGTTGCATTCGAAATTTGATATGATGCCTTCTGTCTTAAACCTGAAATCTTCTCTTGGTTAAAATGAATTTCAATCCATTATGGGTAGTGAATTTTATATAACTATTTATGAAGATAAAATTAAATGAGACTTATATATTCTTGATATGGGTATCAATGATATAATAAAGTTTATATATTGGTGGTAGTATTTATGGCTCTCATAAACTGTTAGACATGAAGATTCAATTTTACAATTGAGGTTTCATCGTGCATCTTGTTATAGGATAATTTGTTGTTAAAGAATGTTAAATGGTATTTTTTCCCCTATAAGTGGAATTATCTCATAACATTTGATATTATTTACTTTTTCATTGATGTATGAGATTAAGAACAACTATTTCCAAGAAGTTATGGATCAGTTTCATGGTGTTTCCCAAGAATTTATTAGGGTTTCCACCTATAAGGTATGAGGAATTAATTATTTATCTCCTTAAATGAGATTGAACTATTTTTATTTTATATTATAAAATGGAACCAATATAATTAAGGTAACTTATTGTGTTATTTTAAGATATATAATTAAAAGGTTTCATCCAGTAGAGCAAATTTATTTGGGAAGCACGGGTCATAATTTTTATGATGGTAGATTGAACAGTAAGTCTATGTGAGGATTACCATAATCTTATCCAAGTAATGATAGAGACTAGATATGCAAATTCATGCATAGATAATCTATTTTATTAATTGATGGTAGATTAGTGGTTCTCCAATGTTTTCTTGTGATTATGATATCGCTAATTTCTGTTTTTGAATGATGATATTTCTAATACATCTTTCAGACATTGATACAACCATTATGAGTATGTGGTTATGAGTTTAAGTATTAAAAATGTAGTAGTGGTCTTTATAGAAGTAGTGAATCATATAATCTTGAGATATATTGTAATATCTTAACCTACTCTCGCATTATCTCAAGTGCAATTTTATGAACTTTTTTTTTATTAAAGTACATTTGATTAGTGTTATGAATTTTGGTGTGTTTGGATGATGTGTTAAGATAAATTTAAAGAAAAGGGGTTGTGCAATATTAGCCTTTGGTTTTTGAAAACCATGTTCTGAATCCCATGTAATCATGTGACCCTAGATAGTGAGGGTCATCTGGTTAGTTCGCAGTCTACCCGAACCATCCACCCCTTCCCAAATAACTATGTGTGTAGTTAATTATAACATGAAAATTATTTTTAAAATCCATTTAACCTCTTGAAACTCCTAATATTAGACCAAGACTTGGACCCAAATGTATTTTTATGATTCTATATATTTATAGAGTGGTTACAACTACTTCTTTCCTCTATTATTCAAAATTCAAAGCCCGAATCAAAGATCATCTATTCTCCTGGTATGTGTATCTAATCCTGATGCCTAACCAAATAATTCGTATCTACTTCCATGATCTTTTGGTTGAATGTAAAATCTTTTTTAGAACTTTTTTTTGTGATCTAGATCTATGATTTAATATCTATATCTTGATTGATATTATCTAGATATCCTTGATCTTTATTTTTGTATTTAGATCCGGAACATAGATCTACATCGTTATGCTGCTCAGATTTTTGGGATTTCCAATTAACGATTGTTCATCAATGAATAGAGGTAAGTGGTCTAAAATCTAATTCCCATATTTATTTATTTGATGAATGTATGAAATAATGTTGAACTACTAAAAATCTTGGGCTGTTTAATTTCTAAATTGAGTTAACTGGGATTACCAATTGATTTATCAATTTTTTTTTGAATTAAATGATTAATTGAAGAATTAATCATGAGAGGAAGGAGAAGTCCTATTGGAGAATTAATTTTTGAAATTTAATATGTGAGTTAGGTTCTGTAATTAAGATAATTAATTAAGGGATTTATAATGATATATTGAATTGGATATATTGAGATAAATAAACATGAATTAAATATGTTCCTTATTGTTATAAACTACATAATTAATAAAGGAATTAATTATGACGAGTTGAGATTTTGAACGAGGAAATAAATTTTTGGAATGTAATAATGGCATATAAAAAGTGTAATTATTTAATTAATAGATTATCTAATTATATGTGTTGATGTACATAATTAATTGGGGTGTTAATTAGGAATATTGATGTATTTAAGTAATTGTCTAATTATTAATGGAATCATGGTGGGTAATTAGTTATGAATTAATTGTGTGTCAAATAATGGGAACATGGTTATTCAAATGAGAAATATAAATTGTAACATGGTCATTGTAATTGTGAGTAAAGGAATGTGAACATGGTTATTCAATTTCGAAGAATAAATAGTAACATGGTTACTGTACATATGAGTAAAAGAATGGGAACATTGTCATTATATTAAGAAGTAATGATGGTAAAATGGTGATATTACTTATCAATTTATTATTTATATATTTGGTATATATATGTGAATTTAAATAATGGTAATAAAGGAACTCTGAGATATGGCCTCACTAGATAATAATTCAAAATCTAGCATAAGTTGAATATGGTAATTTGATATCATGTCACCTCTGAATACATCGAGATCTGCCATGAGTCAAAGATAGTATTTAGATATGGTAATACCTAGGGAAAACTTCGGGCAACAACATGATATGAAGCTACTATAGAGGTATGGGTATCCCCCAAAAACCATGGTGTTAATATCAATAAGTAAAAAATAAATGATAATGTGGTAACATTTTCATTATTCATTGTCTTCGTTTCATTATAGAACATCCTACATTATATTCTAACTGGAATTGTTTTTGACACTTCTGGGGGTGGCCTATTTAGTTTCGCTCACACCCAACATTGGATTCATGATTGGAAGTAGAATAGAATTTACTATTGTCGGACAGGTTAAGGGAAAATTACCAATGTAAGATTTTTTTGGGGTTAGAGATTAGATGAGGGAATTAAACATGGTTAGGGACCCAATTTAAAGTTTTTAATGTGTTTATTTTAGTTTCATTTTAATAAATGGGATCTAATATTTTCATTACATGTTTTCCCTTTCAGTGGAATATTATATTTTTGGTTTTTGAGAACTCTTATGATAATGGAGTTATTCTTGTTATAGATGCCTCCAAATTTTTTTATGTATTTCCACTGGTGTTTTACTATTATAAGATTGGTTATAGTATCCCAATGACTGAATTAAATGATCCGTGCTGCTAGTTGGTAGCCTCTAGAATACGGGGAGGTGGGCTTGAGTTCATGTGAACAACCGGCTCGGGGAACCGTCGCTTGGCACCCAAGTATAGGCATTACGAAGTGGTATTAGATTCTATTAAAATTGCTTATTATTTTGTATTACTATTTTTAGAATGGATGAAAAGAGTCTAGGAAGAGTTAAGGATTGATAATGAGCTCATTCAAGAGTGTTGAAAACCCATGCACTTGTGGTGTGATGTTATTATTGTTTCTAAGAATTTTTTATTATTGATTCATGTCCTAGAATTTCACGAGAGTATATTGTGAATGCATCATTCTAGGAAATCATGGTTTTTTGTGATATGAATATTTTAGGAACATGTGGGGAAACAGGTTATGGGTAAGTTGTAGAACATGAAATTTGTTACTTGTTTATGTGATTAAAACGAAATATGGTACCCACACTAATTGAAAAATGTTTTAACAATGATATAGAAGGGGAATAATTGGGTTTCTAAATGATAAAAATTATTAGTATTGTTATATTACCCTTGTTAATCAAAATCTATGAGTAGGATGGATAAGGGTAGTGATAACACCTCGGTTTTAAAAATGTGGTGAGAAGTGGGGAGAATAAATGTTTTGACATACGGTGATTATTCCTCTTATGTAAATGTTATATGTCTGTGATATTATACCTAATATGTGTGATTGGTATTGTAAATAATATGCCTCCATGATGCTTGTTGATGGGGAGACCAAAGGGGCATAAATAAGTATGATATTCATGTCTGATTACATGAGGTAGTGATGGAACCAGGTGATGATGAATGATAGAAATTCTATGATAACATCAATCTCTTCACTCTCTTCATGTAAATAGACTCATGGAAGGTTAAAAAAATAATTTCTGAGTGGAAAAAAGTGTTTTATTTTCAACATTATCTGACTTTTACTAGAGAGGGTGGGCCTGAGGGAGAAGAATTCTAGGTTGAGTCCATTGTGGGAATATGTGACTATAAATAGTCTCTAGCTGAGAGGAGGGTCATTTGGATATATATATTATATGGGGCTCACTAATGTACTAGTGGAAGAATCAGGAGTGAATTAGAAAAACTAACAGTATGTTATGGAATTACTTTTTGAAGAGGGTCTTAGGGAACTTCTATCCAGAGATTCTGAGACAAGGGAAAGCTAAAATGTTCATGAATTTGACCAATATTAGAATGTCTATGATGGATTATGTCGGACGCTACATAGATATGCAAAACTTTTCTCCAGTTTTAGAAGGAGACGAGGAACTTATGAAGAAATATTGTGAGTAAGGACATTTGTTTTATATTATGTACCAATTCAATATTTTCTAATTAAATACTTTTGCTAATGTAGTGAATTAGGATATATTATTTTAAGGGAAATTGGGAAAGCATCCAGTACAAGGGATGTTTTTATACTGGAAAATCTAAAGGTGAGACATCTGAGAGTATAAAGCAGCATTATAAGAACATTAGAATGGGTAGAGGGTAGCATAGTACTCATACAAGAGTTTTGGTTGGATAAGACATTACTCGGATGATATATAATCAATTTGTTAGGACATGGCACTATTTTTAACAATATTCCTAACCACTAAAAGAGTGTTGGTCATGCGGAAAGATGAAACACCTACCAAAGCTCTACAGGTCACAACAACAGACTAGTATTAATGGAGTGGCTCGGCATAGTTAGAGTGTTGGATAGGGATCTTCTACAACATATTATTCTGGAAACTATAGTTCTATAGGACAAGGAAGTATAGGTAGTTGAAGTGGTGATATTTAGAAAGATAACCCTTATCATTAGATTATTGCTACTCATGAAGTTATAAATCATCACAAAATATATGGGAATAATAAATACATGTAGTGAACCCTACAATTTTGGTGACTCTGGTTGGGCCTTCAATATTGAGAGGTACTATTCTAGTAGCTTCTACATTATCTTGTTCCTTATTTGATACCAGTCCAATAATTTCATTATATCTGGAATTAATGTTAATGGTTTGATCCTAGAGGTAGAGCTCTTGAGAGGAGTAATGAAAATCGATACTCCCTTGGGAGAAAGGATTAGATACATCTTTATATTCAAGTGGTGTTCAATATATCTCATGGAATATCATTTCTTATGGGATCTCTATATCGTTGATATGAAAGGATTCGACATTATTACGGGAATAGACTATATAATCACATACAGATCTCACATTTATTGTTACTATAGAAGAGTGACATTATTGTCTCCAAAGGGAGACCCATACATTAACTATGGAGAGTGAGATATTCAAGCAGGCAGAGGAGGGTCAATTACTCATAAACTAGGAGATCTCATATAAAATGTGTCTAGCCTATTAATAGGTTATGGGGGTTTTAGGACAGATTTTTTTCCATCAGTAGTAGATCTATTTCATGATTACTTTCATGAATAATTCAAAGGGTTTCCACCTGAAAAAGATGTGGAATTTACAATTGATCTCATTTTAGGGGATGAGCCATTATCTATTCCACTATATAGAATGGAACCAACTAAGCATCAATATTTCAAGATGTAGTTCCAAGAGTTGGAAGATAAGCTAATTATCAATCGAATCACTTCACCATGGGGATCACTTGTATTGTTCACAAAGAAAGATGACAAGAGTTTATGTTTATATGTCATTAACAGGAAGTTGAAAAAAAATATCTATGAAGAAATGATATATTATTCCATGTATTGTTGGAAAGTTTGATCTGTTGAAATCAGATTGTGTGTTCACGAAGATTATTTACGATTACGGTATCATTAGTTGAGAGATTATTCCCCAGATATACCATGTATCACTTTTAGTATTAGGTATGACCATTATGAGTTTTCCATTATGCTATTTGGGTTGATAAATTCACCAAAAGTGTTTATGTATTAGATGAATGGGATCATTCATCCATATATAGATCATTTTGTGGTGGTGTTTTTGAATGAAATATTTATGTACTCCAAGATTCATCATTATCATTCCCAACATATTGACATCATCTTAAGTACACTGAGAGAGAATAAGCTATATGCGAAGGTATATAAGATTTAGTTTTTATTGATCAGGTACACTTATTAGGATATATCATCATGGAGGATGGTGTTTTAGTGGATTCATAGAAGGTTCATGAATTGGATTCTTGGGAGTATCCAAATAATTCTTTCCTTATCCGAAACATTCTGTGATTTAATGGTTATTATTGGATATTCGACCAAGAATTTTCCTTTTTGGTAGTTCCTTATTTGTTCTTGACCAATAAAGATTATGTTTTAGTGCATAAAATTATGTGAGAATCCTTTTTATATGTTGAATATTCCTTTGATAACGACACCTATTTTGACCCTACCTGATTTTGGTGAGGATTCCATGGTTTATTGTAATGCTTCTGGTACTAGACTCAAAGTTGTGTTGATGTAAGGGGATTGGCTCATGGAATATGGGTCTCGATAGTTGAGACCCCAATAACGAACCTACACAATGCATAAGCTCAAGTTGGAAGTAGTGGTTTAAGCTCTTAAGTGAAGGAGATAATATATTTTTAGAGAAAATAATATAGTTTATACCGATCATAAGAGCATTGTGTATATCTTTTCAAAACATGATTCAAATATTCCAATGTGGACATTGGTAGTATAAAAATATTCCTTTTAATTTGTACTAGAATATATACATGGGAAAGGAAATAGTAGGGCTGATTTCTTGAGTAGTAAAACTCAGAAATAGATGATTCAAGAGTCAGGTGTATAGTGCTAGATGATGACCTTTTTGCTGAAATGTGTGTTGTGGTTTATGAGAGTGAATAGTAGATGATTATGGTTTCATTTACAGTGGAGTCAAAACCATAGATACAGATCATGGATAAATAGTATGGAGATATGGAGTTATTATCTATTAAGGAAATATTGGATGTTTTGAAGACAACTTTAGACTGTATGATAGATTCATATGAGACCATCTATTTGAAGAATTGATTTTTTTTTCTATGCGAATTTGATAGGAGATCATGTAATAACAACATGTATTGAAGTGGGTGATTCATCGAGGTGTGATAAAAATGTACGATGATTTAAAATTAATGTTTTTGTGGCCTTGTATGAATATAGATAATAATAGGGTATGTGAAAAGATTATTCAACTATTATTAAATGAAGGAAAATCATCAATGACCAGGAGGATTGTTACATTCATTTCATATTCCATAATGGAAGTTAGCCAATGTGAAAATGGATTTGGTGGTGGAAATTCCAAGTATTCTTAGGAATAAGGATTCTATTTGGGTCATTGTGGATTGACTGATGAATGTAAAACATTTATTTAATATAATTTAAATCATCATAGTAAACCACTTTGTAGAAATCTATGTTCAAGAGATAGTTTGTATGCATGGGCTACCACAGACTATTGATTCATATCATGATTCATAATTAACTTCGTGCTTCTGGAAGGGATTGCAGAATGAACATGGAACATAGTTTTTATTGAGTATGGAATTACACCAATAGATAGATGGGCAGTCATAACGTATTATATAGGTCCTAGAGAAAATGATGTAGGCATGCGTGATTGTCTTTATTTAGTATTGGGAGAAGAACTTGTCTTTACTAGAGATTTCATATAATAATATTTATCAGGAAAATACAAAGGTTAAACCATATGATGCTCTTAATGGTAGTCCATGTAGATCACCACTATGCTGGATGGAAGCAGGTCAGTGAGAGTTGTTTAGACCGAGTCTCCTGTAGGTGACATTAAAGCAGGTGTAGTTGATTCCAAAATTTATGGACACATCTTAGAGTAGGAATAATTCATATGTTGATATATTAAGATTATTCCAAGAGTTTATAGAAATGGATCTTGTGTTCTTTCAGGTGTCACCAAGGATGGGTCACTATACGATATTGGGGTAGGGAATGTTGGTGCCCAATTATATTAGATTGTATCAGGTAGCGGATAGAATCGGTCTGATGGCATACCAATTCACTCCTCCACATAAATATAACACTATAGATGATTTATTTCATTTGTGACATATATATAGGTATCACAAAAAACCTTATCATGTAATTGATTTTGATGAGGTGGAAGTTGAGAGAGATTCATCCTTTGAAGTGCATTTGATCCCTGTGTTGGATCATAGTGAGAATATATAGATGGGAATGACCATGATGATAGTTTGTGTGTTATAGAAACATGGAAATGTGTAGGGAAAAAACGAGAAATGGAATCAGGTATAATGGCTCAATGGAACAATATTTTTGTCTTAGAATCAAAGAAATTATTGGATATACAACACGATGATGAACTTTTATATGGTGAGGAGAATTTAATATACAGACCTTTTCTAGTGTTATATTGGGTGCGATTTCTGGTACTTTATTTTTTTATTGAATTATCATCGATTAAATTTTTGATATCTGGTGAGTTTTGGTGGAGTTTATGAGAAATTTGAGGAAAAGGGGCTATTCATGGTTGGATCATAGTTAGATCAAACCTTGTTCCCCTGGAGAGTGATGGCCGCATGGTTTGCACACAGTTTACCCTAACCATCTTCAGCTACCCAAAAAATCGGGTGTTCAATTAATAATCACCCAATGATAAGATTTAAAATTCTAAAACTCCCAAAACACCTTTTTTTGACCTATACTCATACCATGCAATTTATTTATAATCTCAGAGCATTATAAAGGGGTTCCAAGGCTATCCAAACTCTTTTATTCATGATTCAAATCCTGAATATAAGATTCTCTCTTATCTTAGAATGTGGATCTCATCCCAATGAATATCCTAATCATTCTTATCTCAGTAGTTGATCTTTTGGTGAAATTTCTCTGCTATTTATTTAGATCTAATCATTTTTAGATTGATCTAGATCTAGGATTTAGATTTGAGTCCAGATTTAAATGAACTATATATTTTTGATATTTATTTATGGATTTAGATCTATAACACCGATCTATATTATTGTGCTTCTTTGATTTTGGGAATTTCAATTAAATTAATGTCTATCAATAAATTTACGTAGGTGGTCTGATCTTTAATTTCTTATATTTGGATTTTATGCATATTTGAAAAATGGTTGACTTCTATCATTCTTTAGAAACTGAATTCCAAAATTGGTTTGAATGTGTTTACCAATTTATTTCTCTAAGTATTTTAGAATTAAATATTTAATAGAATAGTTGATCATGTCATGAAGGGGATATACTATAAGAGAATTAATTTCAGAAATTGATTATGAGTATTAGGGGTCGTAATCTAGATAATTAATTAGGGGATTATTTATGAGATATTTATTTGGATAAATTGAGATAATTATTCATGATATATTTATCTGATTTGATATTATGATATAGATAATTAAATGTGGAATTAATTATGATGTGTTGATATTGTTAATAAGATAATTAATGCTGGAAAATTAATGACTGGATATGGAATGAGTTATGGAGTTAATAATTAATTCATTGAAGAAATTTAATTTTTTGTTTTACATACATAATTAATTGGATAGTCAATTAATTATTTTTATTTCCTTAAATATATTTTGAATTACTATTGGAATTTAGGTGGATAAGGAATAATGAATTTTTTAGGTGTAAAATAATGGGAACATTTTCATTGAAATGAGAAGTGTAAATTGTAAATTATTTTTGTACTTGGGAGTAAAGAAAAGAGAAAATGATCATTTAATAGAAAAGTATAAATGGTAACATGGTCATTGTACTTATGAGTAATGGATTGGGAACATAGTCATTCTACTGAGATGTAATAATGGTATCATGGTCATCTTACTTAGGACTTTTTTATTTGTAACTTTGGATTTTATGTGCGGATTTAAAGAATGGTAATAAAGGCTCTCGGAGATATTAATTAACAAGATAATACCTCAAACTCTAGAATGATTAGAATCATGTACTGATATATAATTTTACCTTTGAATACATTGAGATTTGGAACTAGTTGAATTATGTATTAACATTAGATATTACATGGGGAACACTTTTGGAAATAACACGAGGTGAAGCTAGTATAGAGTCAGGGGTATCCCAAAAACTCATGGAGTTAAGATAAATAAATAAATAGATGATGCTAATTTGATAACTTCTTATTTATGAATTTTCTTCATTGAATTATAGAATTTCATACACTATATTTTCACTGGACTTGTTTTTGACCCCATTATTGGTGGCGTACTAGGTAGTACTGACAACCTACTCGGGCTGCCTAATAGGTACCCAAATAGACAATCATGTAATGGGACTATTTAAGGGCATGATCCCTATATTAGAATACTGATTGGGATTATATCATTAATTAGGGAACATGATGTGATTCAGGACCCACTTCATCGACCATTGTGTCTCTTTTTTTATGTTTCATTTTATGAACATGACACTTATATTATCATATTATGTTTTCCCTTCCTTTTGAATATTCTATTATATGTGTGGAGTTATCTTATGACATTTGTACTATTCTTGTTATATATTATTTTACATTTATTTATCTATTTCATCTGATGTTCTACTCTGATATTATAGGGTATAGTCTCCCAATGACTATCTTACCAGACCATCACTAACAGTCATCAGACAGTATCATACGAGAAGACACACTTGAGGTAAAGAAACCAAATGTCTTGAGGCACCATCATGTGGCACCCAAGTCAAGATGTTACATATCTAGAATTTCATGTGCTGGTTTTTATGGATGATATATTAGTGCATTTATAGAAAAGTAAAGAACATGTCCATCTTGTGGAGATAGTGTTGGAAATCATGATAGATAAACATTTTTTCAAAATTACCAATGTGGGATTTTGGATACAATATGTATGTTTCCTAATAAATTTAATCAATATAAGAGGCATCTTTATAGTTATAGGAAATATAGAGGTAGTTATCTCTTATAATCCTCCAAAATATTTCTTTTAGATATGTTGTTTTGTTAAGACAGATAGTTCTTAATAAATTTTTTTCATGATTTCACAGGACTAGGTTTTCTTATGAAATATTTTTTGATGGAGAATGTTCATATCCAATGGAAATAGAAATGTTAAAAGTATTTTCCAAAGGGTAGTGTTAACATTACATCATCACTATTCATGATATTTATAAAAATAGAACAAGGATACATGGTGTAATGTGATTATTCGGGATCAAGGATTGTATGTTTTCCCATGCCTAGAAATCACGGTGTTTCAGTTGTCTCAAGTAGGTTATGGTCAGATAATAAAATTTACCCAACACATGATTTGGAGTTATCTATTCTAGTTCATGATTTGAAAACATGGCATTATATTTTCTTTAATGAAAATTTTATTATGTGTATGGATAATAAAAGATTGAAAAATAAATTTTTTACAAATATATATGATTTTAGGACAAATAATATGGATTTAGTATGTTAAAATGTTTACATTGACTTGATATATACCCTGGTTAAGGGAAATTTAGTGGGGGATTCCATTAAAATATAGCCTTATGCTTATTTTGAAAATGAATCTTCTGATGAATTGAGGTTTCTGTTTGTCCTGGCCGACATGAACCAGGAATGGTATGACCAAGGTGATGTTGGGGGTTTCCATCTAGTTTCATTTGTTCCTAATTTGGTGGTGATGGTTATAGTGTCATAGAAATATGTTTAAAAATGTGTCATTATAAAGACAAAACTCTTTGATGTGGAGAAAATTGATGGTTGGAAGCTAGATGAGAGATAATTTTTTATTCAAAATAGAATTATCATACCCACTATAATGTCGGAATAAATTCCTCATGCTTAACTCTATTCTATATGGTATATTCATCATCGAATACAAAACATGTATAAGGCATTGAATGAATGGTTTTGGAAAGTCGGTATAAAAAACACGGTGGCTGAAATTGTTTCAATATGATACACATGTCAGTATGTTAAGACAGAACATTATCGATTGGTTGGTATATTTCATTCTTTAAATATTTCTTTATAGAAATCAGAATAGATAGATACATATTTTTTCAATAGGTCTCCAATGAACAGTTTAGAAACCTAATTCTATATGGTTGATAGTGAATTGACTCAAAATGTCAGGTTATTTCATTCAAATATGTAAATCTCACATGGTGGATGAAATTTCAAAAATCTATATCCACGAAATGGTAAATAATCATGGAATAGTAATTTTTATAGTGTCAGATAAAGATCCCAGGATTACATCCCATTTCGATAAATTCTTAGGGAAATACCTCGAGAAATAGTTTAATAGTAGTACAACGTATCCTGGTCATATGGACGGGGAATTGAAATGTATGATTAAAACAGTGGAAGACATGGTATGGGATTGTGTAATGTATTTTGGTGGCTCGTGGGACGATCATTTATTATTGGAGTATATCTCATATAAAAACTACTATATGACCTTGATACATGTGGATTATTTCAAATAATTATATAGGAATCACTGTTTTTCTTCTCCTTGTGGGGATGAAATATTTGAGAAAAAAATGTTTGGGACATACCTTGTCAAAGATACAATGGATAATATTTTTTCAATCAGGAAATGATTGGGAATGAAATAGTGTAGTGAGAAATATTAAGTGGATCATCACTAACGACAACTGTCATTTGCAGTGAGTGATTGATTTTATATGAAATCTTCTTCAAGGCATAGAAATCACTGTTTTAGAAGGCAGGTAATTTTATTTCCTTGTGACAAATCCCACTTTGATATACTAAAATTGGATGTAGATGTAGAATATATGATGTAGTTTCCCTAATGTTTCAGTGTTGTGCATAATGTTGTTCAAGTATAATTGTTCGAATAATATTATCATGATTGTGACCATGTGATTTGATGGGATCTTATTGACCTATAGTCAGACACTTTGTTTCTTTGTAACACCCCAAGATTTCATAGTGTGTTACTTCTTCAAAATAATTCAATAACAAGCACTACACGCAACACCGAGTTCAAGCACACCATGACTTACCAAACAAGTCGTTCGAAAGAGGTTATGAATAGTATTAAATAAAATTTTTTCTTTATATAATCCTTATAATTTTAGAATCCATATTATGATTTTCTTTGACATAATGTATGAACAAGTTCATTTTTTAAGATAAAAGTAGTATTTTTCAAAAAATTCACTTTTTCCAACATTTAATAGTGAACCATTTTTAAATCCAATATTTTAAAGTTTTATATATTTAATTTGACTAAATAAATTTATTCTTTAGAATGGTACACCACAAATTTACAATGTAACACCCCAATCTTCCACGGTATGCTTCTCTTTGAATAATACAGTAGCATGTGTTGTACGCAACTTCGAGTTCTAACACACACTACAACCAATCAAACTAGCCATTATGAATAGTCGTACCTATTTTTGAAAATTTTATAAATTTCATCTCTCAAAATGGACTTCATTTTTGGTGTTGGAATATCTAATTTATCCTAGTGTGACTTTTTTGTTACATTTCAGATAACTTTTATATTTTGATGAAGAGTGAAAATATATAAATTTTAATTAAAAACATCTTTTTTAATCAAAATAATTAATAGTGATAAATTATGAATTTGAGTTGTTTTAATGAAATCATAGAATATATTTTTACCATTTAATACAATGATGGCCATTGGACATAATTTCACAATTAAACCGGACATAAACAAGTGTCAATCTATTGATAGTTATTATATCTTAAAAACAAGCTTCTTGTTTTGACAACATGAATTAATTTAAAATTAATTTCTCCCACTTATGTGTTTTGAATTTGAAAAAATGGATTCCATATTTTGAATTTGGATATCTAAATTGTGTAAATAGTTAACTTTTATTTTTTGAAATTTTGAATAATTACTTCGATAAATATTTTATTTACTATGGTTAAAGGGTAAATCCGGTAAATAAGGGTAAACAAAATAATATTATAATAATAATAATAAATTACCCTAAAACGTGTCCTAACCTTATTGGGGGATACATGTCCTACCATGGTCATCTTTGGGTCTTTTTAGGGACACATGGATCCACTTGTAGGTGACAGAGACACTTTATATTAATTAAGTTAAAGTAAATAGAAAAATGACAAAAGCTTATATCTTTTTGAAAAAAAAAAATTTACATAGGGTTTTATATGTTATATTTTCAATTATAAAGATAAATATATTTCCTACATAATGGTATTTTATTTATAATTTTTAGACATTGAAAAATTAAAAATATATATGACACAATAATGATGCAGTATTTTCCTTATTAATGAATGAATCAAATAATTGGTATTATAAATGTTAAAATAAATGTAATTTCAATGTTTTGATGACATAAACGAATTTTATTGGTTAATATTCCATGTTAGTATTGATTAAATGAATTTGGTTTGAATTAATAATGTTTTTATGACTTTACCAAAAATCAATTATTGAGTAGTAACAAAATTGACATAAATGAGTTTTTAAAACAAATATTATATTATTAATTTATATTTTATTCCTAAAAATCTAAGGTTCGGCGAAAGGAATTCTACCATTATTGGTGTATCATTAATGGAACACTTTGGGGTTTCATGGATGTATATAGTATCTTTATTAACTATATAATATAAAAATACAATGTTACATGGTAAATGTCAATCTAATTAACTATGAGTTCAAACTAAAAGATAAGGTTAATATAATGACTCAAACATGTCTAAAATATATTGGTTGAAAATATTTCGACCCATACCCACCATATACATTGAATAATCTACTTTGGAGCCATTATAAACCGAATATAAATTTATTATAAATTAATGCATTATGTTTCTTATAAAGATCCCCTACTCCCCCTTATAAAAGGACACAAATTATAACCAATTCTTGACACCTCTAAAGCCTTTTGGCTCGCCCAAACTCTACCCAATTAATCTCTCTACATCCCTCTCCTCCTCCTAGAAGACTTACCGTAGTCAGAATGAACTTCAAGAGTCCTTTTTGTTACAAACCAAAGAGAGTTACCAAAATTAATGGAGGTTAACCTACCCCTACCAGGGAAAAGTACAAGATAAGGGGTTTTCATCTGACTCCTTAATCCTGTGAGATTCATGCCATATTTCCACTATTACCTTTTGTGTGGTGTATGTACTGCCCATAATTGTTTTCTTTTGTTTAATACAATTTAATTTATGTGTATTTACATATTAATTGTATGATACCTGTTTCATGGGTTGAAAGTTTCGTAAGTTACAAAATTGGTAAGGGTTAATTTCATAATCTCTTTATTATCCATGCTTTTTTATGTAATTATATACTAGGACATATTTATTATCCATGTCCATGTTTTATTAAATAGTCATCAATGGGATTCTTTTAAGGGACTTTTTTACTAAAACATCATTTCAAATGTTTTAAATATTTATTCTTCTAAATCATTTCCATTAATGTCCATGTCATCTAAATGGGTTTTAGGATTTATTTATATGGACTTGAATGTTTTGAAAATGTTAATTCCTTTCAAAAGTTTCAATGTTTTATGAGACACTTTGAATCCAAAATTACATTAAATGACTTCTTTTCCAAATTATGTGACTTTTAAATGTTCTCATGAAAAAGGGGTATTTCTCTCAATGAATTTTACAAATCGACCTCATCAACGTCAAAATCCATTAATGGATTGTAAACATGATTTGAAGTTGATTTATCATGATACAAATATTCCATATGGTGTTGAATGTTTTGTGATATGTTTTACTGTGGATGTACTATTTTTATACCATTCATGGTTTATGGGTAAAGTATTGACATTTCATATGCTAGTTATAATATGAATGTTTATGTTATGTTTAAACCTTTTCATATGATGAATACATTGGACTTAGTAAATGACGGGTGGAGGCCACTATAGCTCCTCGATGCATCGGTATGTATCTTGAGACAAACTAGTGTCTTGGAACATGGCCTTGACAAAATCTTATTTCTAGTCTTGGCACGAGGCCTTGGCTACGTGGTTATGATACTCTAGCATTATGCATTCTATGATTATGAAAGTGTTTATATTGCATGTGATTATTCGACTTGCAGAATATCCATGTTAATAAGTAATTGGAATAATTTCATTTTTTTTCATATTATGATGTAATTCAAGTTTAAACGGCTATTGTTTTAGTTATACATTGCCTTAAATTTTATGCGTATTTATGAAATTTCCGCTGTATTTATTACCCTTACTGAGTGTTGGAGATCACCCCTTTCTATGTTTTATTTTTCCCAGGATTCCAAGAATTGTACTATGAATGATATTCAGGGTTAAGACAAGGGAATAATGGAATTCATAAAGATTATTTATGTTGTTTTGTATGTCTTAATCTGGAATGTAATATTCATGTATGTAATCTATTTTCCATGACTGGTAAACTAATCGGTCCTTCCGGACCTGATTCCTTATAATCATGCCAATGTATTAAAATAATGCACCGACTCTGTGTAACTGGGGTCTGGGCATTACAGTTTGTATTAGAGTAAGTATAGATATAACCTTGGAATGTAGATTTAGATAAACTTTGATTAGAGCACATATCCCTAATATAGAATTTGAGGATTAGTATAGAATAACTTCCTAGAATTTTGGTATTGTAGAGATTTTGTGAGTTTTCAGAACAATAAATCCCCTTCTGGATACGAGCAGGTAGAGGCGGCTTTGGCACAGATGTACCTAGGGGTAAAACCCGAAAACACCACTTTGAGATTGACTCGAATGGGAACTGGTGCACAACAACGGGCCTTGATGCACTCTTGGTTATGAACCTCCTGGGGGATATTTTTAGGATAATTCTCATTTTCATTACAAACCATTATGAAGGGATCATGAGTATATACTCACTCAAAGAAAACATTTTTATGATTATGGATTATATCCATAAACTGTTCAATTTTCGTTAGGTATTTTACAAGATTGGATTTATTCATTGGAAATCATAAAATGACTCAATTTATGCTATTGTATAGAAATGGAGCCCAGTAGAAGGAATGTGAACTCCAGTAATACGTGTGATCCAAAGAAAAATAAGGATCATATCTTTCATCGTATTAAGCCATATTTTAGAAGGGAAATAGTCTCCCACGTATTATCATCATATCAAGAAATAGTATCATGTGTTGATAAGATAATTAAAGAGTTTACTGAGTCATATGGCTTTGAAGGGAAGCAAGATATGGAATGGATGGAAGAAAGAAAGATGGAATAAGGGAAGAGGGAAAAGAAGAATTTTCCCATATGAGATAATTGTGGGAAGAAACACCCTGGAACATGCCTGAAAGGAATGGGAGTTTGTTATAAGTGTGGAGAAAAAGGACACCTTTTACGTGACTACAAGGGTAAGAAAAAGGTTTCAAATATACAATGCTTCTTCTGCAGGGAGTTGGGACACTAAGCGAACCACTACCCAAATCATCATAGTATGCCCCAAATGATGCTATTGGATAATAATCAAGTTATGTTGCTACTACATGTGGACGAATGACTAGAGTTCTTATGTTGTTATTAAATAATTATGTAATTTTAGTGTTGTATCAATAATGTACAAGTTATATTAATTATAGAGTATATAAAGATTGTACTGCAGTACTATTTCATTAAGGACGTGAGATTGTGTGGAACCACAAAAATTGGCTTAATAGCAGGTTAAATTTTTGGAAAATATATGGTTGAGAGAAAGATAAAACATAATATGGTTCTGATAATGAGGTAGTGATTTTAGAATAAGAGATGGTTGATTTGAATAAATTATATTGGATATTCTTGACAACCTTGAAACTGATTAATGATGTCTATTCCCATCATTGTTGGAGTTTGCAACATTTTTGGATAGAAGTATATCCATTATCCTATAAGGAATAAGGGATCATGAATGTAATCGATAGGGTTTTATGGTAATTCAGGATGATGTAGTGTTTTAAAAGAATACATGATGAATGTATTCACATGTTATTACATGGAAAAAAGATCTTCCTTGTGTTTACCTTCCTTATAAATTTTGGACTGTGAGTTTGGACATAAGTATTTTGGATAAATCTAGTTTTAGATTAATTTTGTATTGCCATAAAAGGACATCCCAGAGGTCGGGCGGTAACTCGTCCCGACCGGCAAGGCCGTGAGACTTGATCCTGCAACCGAAGTGCGACAAGGGTGTATCACCTACCACTGACCCACAAGATGTACTGGATTAAATAATGTATTTCATTTTAAGAAGATCTAATATATGAATTATAAATTCATTTTTTAACCCCAATGTAATAGGATAAATAGAATTTTTTTTATGTTATATTATCTTTTAGAGTGAAAGATGAGTTTGTGGAAGAAATTAGTTAAAATATGGAACTCTACATATCAAGTATATATTTCAATTCTCCTCTTATTCTATGAAGAAATTAATTCTTATACTTTATTGAAAGGATCTTAGAACCAAAAATGTGTTATCCTAATACCTTATGTTTTTTTGAATGGATGGTATTTTAAATCATCATAGATTGATGAATTTAAGGACATCAATTTTAAACTTGTTTCTGATTGATGACCTCGATCACTACCTATAAATATTTACATTTTCCTCCAATTATATTTCTCTAATTTCCACCAATTTTCTCCTAATTGAGATCAAAATTTGGTGGTGACCCTTTCATTTCTCTTTTCCTCTTATTAAGACTAAATTTTATTAACCAAATTTCTAATGTGGGGATTCCCACAAAAATATGTTCTATTTTCATCCTTTATTTTTGAAGAACATTATCAAATTGCGAGGACGAAATTTATTGAAGGAGGGAATAATGTAACACCCCAAGATTTCATAGTGTGTTTCTTCTTCAAAATAATTCAATAATTTGCACTACACGCAACACCGAGTTCAAGCGCACCATGACTTACCCAAAAAGTCGTTCAAAAGAGGTTTTGAGTAGTATTAAATAAATTTTGAACTTTATATAATCCTTATAATTTTATAATCCATATTATGAGTTTCTTATACATGATGTAAGAATAAATTCATTTTTTCAGATAAAATAAGTATTTTTCAAAAAATGCACTTTTGCTAACTTTTAATAGTGAACCCGTATTAAATCCGTTATTTTAAACATTGATATATTCAATTTTACTAAATAAATTTATTCTTTAGAATGGAGAATCAAAAATTTACAATGTAACACCCTAAGATTCCACAGTACGCTTCTCTTTGAATAATACAAGCGTGTGTTGTACGCAACACCGAGTTCTAACACCCACTACAACCAATCAAACTAACAGTTATGAATAGTAATACCTAATTTTTCAAATTTTATAAATTTTATCTCTCAATATGGACTTCAATTTGGGATTCATAATATCTAATTTATCCTAGGGTAAAATTTTTGTACTTTTCAGATAACTTTTATATTTTGATGAATAGTGAGAATTACTAAATTTTAATTAAAAAACATTTTTTAATCAAAATAATTAATAGTGATAAATTATGAATTTGAGTGGTTTTAAAGTAAAAATAGAATATATTTTTACCATTTAATATAATGTTTTTCATTGGACATAATATCACAATTAAACAAGACATAAACAAGTGTCAATATTTTGATAGTTATTATATCTTAAAAACACGCTTTTTGTTTTGATAGCGGGAATTAATTTTAAATTACTTTCTGCCACTTCTGTGTTTTGAATTTGGAAAATGGATTCCATATTTGGAATCAGGATGTCCAAATTTTTTAAATAGGTAACTTTTATTTTTAGACATTTTGAATAATTACTCCAGTAAATATTTTATTTACCATGGTTAAAGGTAAATCCTGTAAATAAGGGTAAACAAAATAATATTATAATAATTATAAATTACACTAAAACGTGGCCAAACCTTATTGGTGGATACATGTCTGACCATGGGAATCTTTGGGTCGATTTTGGCTCCCAATGGAGCCACCTGTAGGTGATATGGACACTTTATATTAATTAACTTAAAGTAAATACAAAAATGACATAAGCTTATATCTTTTAGAAAAAATTTTTTTACATAGGGTTATATATGTTATATTTTAAATTATAAATATTCATTAGAAAGGTAAAAAATTTTCCTACATAATGGTATTTTATTTATATTTTTTAGTCATTTAAAAAGTAAAAATATATATGATACAATAATGATGCAGTATTTTCATTATTAATGAAAGAATCAAATAATTGTAAATATACATGTTAAAATAAATATAATTTAAAATATTTGATGACATAAATGATTTCTATGGGTTAATATTACATGATAGGATTTCTTAAATGAATTTGTTTCGAATTAATAATTTTTTTAAGACTTTAAAAAAAATCAATTATTGAGTAGAATCAAAATTGACATAAATGAGTTTTTAAAACAAATATTATATTATTAATTTATATTCTATTCCTAAAAATCTTAGGTTTGGCCAAATAACTTATATCATTATTTTTGTATCAGTAATGGTACACGTTGGGGTCTCTTGGATGTATATAGTACTTTTATTAACTATATAATATAAAATTAAAAAGTGACATGGTAAATGTCAATCTAATTAACTAAGAGTTAAAACTGAAAGATAAACATAATATAATGACCCAAACCTATCTAAAATATATTGGTTTAAAATATTTCGATCCATAAGCACCTTATACTCTTAATAATCCACTTTTGATCTATTAGAAACCGAATATTAATTTATTAATAATTAATACTTTAACTTTTTATTAAATATCCCCTCCTCCCCCTTTTAAAAGGACCCAACTTCTAACCAATTCTTCACACCTAAGAAGACTTTTTTCTCATAAAAAAATTGTCCATATAAGCTCCCAACATCCCTATACTCATCCTAAAAGCCTTACCTTTGACAGAAGTCCCTTCAAGTGTCCTTTTTGGTTTAAACCAAAGGGAGTTACCCAAATTAAAAAAGGTTAACCTACCCTTACCAAGGAAAAGTACAAGGTAAGGTGTTTTCATCTCAATCCTTATTCTCGTGATATTCATGCCATATTCCCACTATTACCTTTTGTATGGTTTATGCACTGCCCATAATTGTTTTCTTTTTGTAATACACTTTAATTTATGTGTATTTACATATTAATT
The DNA here is from genome assembly GCA_963277665.1 of Viscum album. Classification (NCBI taxonomy): domain Eukaryota; kingdom Viridiplantae; phylum Streptophyta; class Magnoliopsida; order Santalales; family Viscaceae; genus Viscum; species Viscum album. The sequence goes on from OY728156.1 coordinate 1,853,607,837, forward strand.
ATAGGATACCTCTTTCATGGGTTGTATGTTTCGAAAGTTACCAAATTGGTAAGGGTTAACTTCAAAATCTCTTAATTATCCAAGGTTGTTTTTACGTAAGTATAATCTGGGACATATTTATTATCCATGTCCAGGTTTTATGAAATATTTTTCCGAGGGATTCTTTTAAGGGAATTTTTTACTAAAACATCAGTTCAAATGTTTTAAATATTTATTCTTCTAAAATTTTTTCAATAATTTCTATGTCTTCAAAATGGTTTTTAAGGATTTATTTATATGGACATGAATGTTTTGAAAATGTTAATTCCTTTAAAAAGTTTCAAAGTTGTACGGGACACTTTGATTCAAAAATGTCTTTAAATGACTTCTTTTCCAAATTGTGTGACTTTTAACTGTTTTCAAGAAAAAAGGGTATTTCTCTCAGAGAGTATTACAAATCATTTTCATCAATGTAAAAATCCTTTAATGGATTTTAAAATTGTTTTGAAGTTGATTTATCATGATACAAATCTTCCATATTGTGTTGATGGTTTTGTGATATGTTTGACTGCGGATGTATTATTTTTATACCATTCATGGTTTATGGGTAACATATTGACATTTCGAATTCTAGTTTCAATACGAATGTTTATGTTATGTTTAGACCTTTTCATATTAGGAATACATTGGACTTAGTAAGTGACGTCTAGAGCCTGCTATAGCTCCTTGATGCATCAGTAGGTCTAATGAGACAAACTAATGTCTTGGCACGAGGCCTTGACAAAATCTTATTTGTAGTCTTGGCACGATGCCTTGGCTATGTGGTTATGATAGTCTGGCCTTATGCATTCATTCATTATGAAAGTGGTTATATTGCATGTGATTATTCAACTATCAGAATATCCAGGTGAATAAGTAAATGGAATTAGTTCATTTTATTTTTTCCATATTATGCTGAAATTCAGGTATAAAAGGTTTTTGTTTTAGTTAGACATTTCCATAAATGTTTATGCTTATTTATGAAAGTTTTAGCTGTATTTCATACACTTAGTGAGCATTTGAGATCACCCCTTTCTATGTTTTATTTTTCCCAGGCTTCCAAGAAGTGTATTGTGATTGATATGCAGGGTTAAGATAAGAGAATAATGGCATTCATAAAGATTATTTATGTTGTTTTGTATGTCTTAAAGTGCAATGTAACATTCATGTATGTAATCTATTTTCCATGACTGTAAAACTAATCGGTCCACCGGGACTTGATTCCTTTTAATTGTGACAATGTATTAAAATTATGCACCGACTCTGGGTAACTGGGGTAGGGGTGTTACAGTTGGTATCAGAGGATGTTTAGCAATAACCTTAGAAAATACATTTAGATAAACTATTATTAGAGCACATAGCCCTATGATAGACTTTGAGGATTAGTATATAAGAACTTCTTAGAATTATGGTATTGTAGAGATTTTGTGAGTTTTCCGAGAAATACATCCCTGTCTGGATACGAGCAGGTAGAGGCGGCTCTAGCATAGTTGTACCTAGAGGTAAAACCCGAAAACAACGCTTTGATCTAGACTCGAACAGGAACTGGTTCACGACAACGAGCCTTGCTACACTCTTCGTTACGACACTCCCAGGGGATATGCTTAGGAGAATTCTCAATTTCTTTACAAACCATTATGAAGGTATCATGAGTATATACTTACTCAAAGAAAACATTTTTATGATTATGGATTATATCCATAAAATTTTCAATTTGCGTTAGGTATTTTAAAAGTTTGGAGTTATTAATTGCAATTCATAAACTGACCTAGTTTACGCTATTGTATAGAAATGTTACCCAATAGAAGTAATGTGAACTCCAGTAATACATGAGATCCAATGAACAAGAAGGATCATATCTTTCATGGTATTAATCCATCATATAGAAGGGAATTAGTCTCCCACATATTATCATCATATGAAGAAATAATATAATGTGTTGATAAGAAAAGTAAACAGTTTAATGAGTCCTACGGCTTTGAAGGGAAGCAAGAGAATAAAAGGATAGAAGAGAGAAAGATGGATATAGGGAATAGGGAAAACAAGAATTTTCTCATATGAGATAATTGTGGGAAGAAACACCCTGGAACATTCCTGAAAGGAATGAGAGTTTATTAGAAGTGTGGTGAAAAAGGACACCTTGTACGTGACTTCAAGGGTAAGAAAAATGTTTCAAATGCACAATGCTTCATCTGCAATGAGTTGGGACAATATGCAAACCAATGTCCAAATCATTAGAGTATGCCCCAAATGATGCTATTGGATAATAATCAAGTTATGATGCTACCACAAATGGGGAGTAATGACTAGAGTTATTATGTTGTTATTAGAGAATTATGTCATTTGAGTGTTGTATAAAAAATGTATTCATTATAATAACTATGGAGTGTATAAGGATTGTACTGCAGTACTATTTCATTATGGACTTGATATTGTGTGGAACTAAGAAAAGTAGATCAATAGCAGGTTAATTTTTTTGAAAATATATGGTTGAGAGAATGATAAAACATAATATGGTTCTGATAATGAGGTAGTGATTTTAGAATAAGAGATGTTTTTTTGAATAAATTATAATGGATATTCTTGATTACCTTGAAACTGATTAATGATTTCCATTCCCATCATTGTTGGAGTTTACAATATTTTTGGATAGAAGGATAATATCAATTATTCTATAAGGAATAAGGGATCATGAATGTAAACAATAAGGTTTTATGGTAATTCAGGATGTTGCATTATTTTAAAAGAATACAAGATGAAGGTGTTCACATGTTATTACGTTGAAAAAAAGATCTTCATTGTGTTTTCCTTCCTTAAAAATTTTGTACGGTGAGTTTGGACATAATTATTTTGGATAATTCTAGTTTGATATTAATTTTTTATTTCCATAAAAGGAAAACCCGGAGGTCGGGCAGTAACCCGTCCCGACCGGCAAGGCCGCGAGACTTGGACTCGCAACCGAAGGGCGACAAGGGTGTATCACCTACCACTGGCCCACGAGATGTCTTGGAATAAATAATGTAGTTGATTTTAAGAAGGTCTAGTAGATGAATTATAAATTCATTTTTTTTACCCCGAAGGAATAAGATAAATAGAATTTTTTATGTTCTATTATCTTTTAGGGTGAAAGATGAGTTTGTGGTGGAAATTAGTTAAAATATATAACTCTACTTGTTAAGTATATATTTCACTTCTCCTCTTATTCTATGAAGAAATTAATTCTTATAATTTATTGAAAGGATCCTAAAACCAGAAATGTGTTATCCTAATACCTTATGTTTGGTTGAACCGATGGTATTTTAAATCGTCATAGATCGAAGAATTTAAAGACCTCAATTTTAAAATTGTTTCTGATTGATGACCTCAATCACTACCTATAAATATTTACGTTTTTCCTCCAATTATATGTCTCTAATTTCCACCAATTTTCTCTTTATCGAGATCAAAATTTGGTGGTGAGCCTTTCATTTCGCTTTTCCTCTTATTAAGACTAAATTTTATTAACCAAATTTCCGATGTGGGTTTTCCCACAAAAATATTTTCTATTTTCATCCTTTATTATTGAAGAACAATATCAAAATGCGAGGATAAAATTTATTAAAGGAGGGAGGAATGTAACACCCCAATATTTCATAGTTTGTTACATATTCAAAATAATTCAACAACTTTCACTACACGCAACACCGAGTTCAAGCGCACCATGACTTACCAAACAAGTCGTTCAAAAGAAGTTATGAATAATATTAACTAAATTTTCAACATTATATAATCCTTATAATTTTATAATCCATATTATGAGTTTCTTAGACATTATGTAAGAACAAATTCATTTTTTCAGATAAAAGAATAATTTTTCAAAAAATGCACTTTTGCCATCTTTTAATAGTAAACCCTTTTTAAATCCAATATTTTAATATTTTAAATATTAAATTTGACTAAATAAATTTATTCTTTAGAATGGGACGTCAAAAATTTACAATTTAACAACCCAAGATTCTACGATATGCTTCTCTTAAAAAAATACAATATCGTGTGTTGTACGCAACTTCGAGTTCTGACACACACTACAACCAATCAAACTAGCCGTTATGAATAGTAATACATACATTTTGAAATTTTATAAATTTTATATCTCAAAATGAACATCATATTTGGATTTATAATATCAAATTTATCATAGGGTGAAATTTTTGTACTTTTTAGATAACTTTTATATTTTTATGAATAGTGAAATTTACAAAATTTTATTTAAAAACAACTTTTTTAATCAAAAAAATTAATAGTGATAAATTATAAATTTGGGTGGTTTTAAAGTATAAATAGAATATATATTTACCATTTAATATATTATTGGTCATTGGACATAATTTCACAATTAAATCGGACATAAACAAGTGTCAATCTTTTGATAGTTATTATATCTTAAAAACATGCTTTTACTTTTGATAGCAGGAATTAATTTTAAATTAATTTCTTCCACTTCTCTATTTTGAATTTGGAAAAATGGATTCCATATTTGGAATCAACATTTAAAAATTGTGTAAATAGTTGACTTTTATTTTTAGACATTTTGAATAATTATTTCGGTAAATATTTTATTTACCATGGTTAATGGGTAAATCTGGTAAATAAGGGTAAAGAAAATACTATAATAATAATAATAAATTACCCTAAAATGTGTCCTAATCTTATTGGTGGATACATGTCCAACCATGGGAATCTTTAGGTCGATTTGGGGACCCAATGTATCCACTTTTAGGTGATAGGGACACTTTATATTAATTATTTTAAAGTGAATATAAAAACTCACATAAGCTTATATCTTTTAGAGAAAAACATTTTACATAGAGTTGTATATGTTATATTTTCAATTATAAATATTCATTAGAAAGATAAAAAGATTTCCTACATAATGGTATTTTATTTATAATTTTTATACATTGAAAATGTAAAAATATAAATGACACAATAATGATACAGCATTTTCATTATTAATGAAAGAATCAAATAATTGATATTATAAATGTTAAAATAAATATAATTTCAAAGTTACGATGACATACAAAAATTTTATTGTTTAATATTCCATTTTAGTATTCCTTAAATGAATTTTTATCGAATTAATAATGTTTTTAAGACATTAACAAAAATCAATTATTGAGTAGTATAAAAATTGACATAAATGAGTTTATAAAACAAATATTATATTATTAATTTATATTCTATTACTAAAAATTTACGTTTTGGAAAAATGTATTATATTATTATTGGTGTATCATTAATGTACCACTTTGGGGTCTCTTGGATGTATATAGTATGTTTGTTAACTATATAATATAAAAATACAAAGTGACATGGTAAATGCCAATCTATTTAACTAAGAGTTAAAACTAAAAGATAAAGATAATATAATGACCCAAACCAGTATAAAATCTATTGGATGAAAAGATTTCGACCCATTCCCACCTTATACTTTGAATAATTCACTTTGGAGCCATTATAAACCTAACATGAATTTATTATAAATTAATACTTTTATTTTTTCATAAAGAGTCCATCCTCCCCCTAATAAAAGGACACAACTTCTAACCGATTCTTCACACCTCTAAAGCCTTTTGGATCATCCAACCTCTGCCAGATTAAGCTCCCTATATCCTTATCCTCCTCCTAAAATCCATACCTTAGGCATAAGGCACTTCAAGAGTCCTTTTTGTTTCAAACTGAAGAGAGTTACCCAAATTAAAGGAGGTTAACCTACCCCTACCAAGGAAAAGTACAAGGTAAGGGGTTTTCATCTCACTCATTATTCCAATGATATTCATTCAATATTTCCACTATTACCTTTTGTGTGGTGTAAGTACTGCCCATAATTCTTTTTTTTGTGTAATACACTTTAATATATTTTTATTTACATATTAATTTTATGATACATCTTTCATGGGTTGTATGTTTTGTAAGTTGCTAAATTGTTAAGGGTTAATTTCACTATCTCTTTATTATCCGAGGTTTTTTATGTAAGTATCTACTGGGACATATTTATTATCCATGTCCATTTTTTATGAAATAGTTCTCAAAAGGATTCTTTTAAGGGTTTTTTTAATAAAACATCATTTCAAATATTTTAAATATTTATTCATCTAAATCTTTCTCATTAATTTCCATGTCTTCACAATGGGTTTTAAGGAATTATTTATATGGAAATGAATGTTTTGAAAATTTTAATTGATTTCAAAAGTTTCAATGTGTAATGTGAGACTTTTATTCAAAAAATCATTTAAATAACATCTCTTCCAAATTGGTTGACTTTTAAATGTTTTCAGGAAAAGGGGTATTTCTCTCAAAGAGTTTTACAAATCATTTTCATCAATGTCAAAATCAAATAATGGATTTTAAACTTGTTTTGAAGTTGATTTATCATGATACAAATCTTCCATATTGTGTTGAATGTTTTCTGATATGTTTGACTGTTGATGTATTATTTTTATACCATTCATGGTTTTTGGGTAAAGTATTGACATTTCGTATGCTCGTTTTAATACGAATTTTTATTTTATGTTTAGATCTTTTCATATGAGGAATTAATTAGACTTAGTAAGTGACGGGTGGAGCCCGCTATAGCTCCTCGATGCATCGGTAGGTCTCATTAGACAAACTAGTGTCTTGGCACGAGGCCTTGACAAAATCTTATTTGTAGTCTTGGAAAGAGGCCTTGCCTACATGGTTATGATAGTCCTGCATTATGCATTCCATCATTATGAAAGTGGTTATATTGCATGTGATTATTCGACTAGTATAATATCCATGTGAATAAGTAAATGGCATTATTTCATTTTATTTTTTCAATATTATACTGAAACTCAAGTTTGAATGGGTTTTGTTTTAGTTATACATTTCCTTAAATGTTTATGTTTATTTATGAAAGTTTTCGCTGTATGGCTTACCCTTACTGAGCGTTTGAGCTCACCCATTTATATGTTTTATTTTTCCCAGGCTTCCAAGAAATATATTGTGATTGATAAGCAGGTTTAATCCTAGGGAATAATTGCTTCCATAAATATTATTTAGGTTATTTTGTATGTCTTAAAGTGAAATGTATCATTCATGTATGTAATATATTTTCCAAGACTGCTAAACTAATCAGTCCTTCGGGACTTGATTTCTTGTAATCATGCCAATGTATTAAAATAATTCACCGACTCTGGGTAACAGGGGTCAGGCCGTTACATGCTTGACATGAATGTTTAGATTTTGGATAGCTAAGTGAAAGTCACACGTGAAAAAAATCAGTGTATTGTGCATTTGGTGGAAATATTTTCGGATTTGGGAAGGGAAATGGTAACGATAAAAGGAAATGATCAAGTACTAGATTGAAATTTTTAGGATAATGGGGGTTTTCTACATTATTAGTATAGAAAGGACAATTGGGGGAGATTTTAGAACCCACCCAATTTCATGCAATAAACCCTTTATTTATTATTTTAAGTATGTAATGAATTTGGGTGATATTTGGGAGGGTTTTCGTAGTCTTTGGGAATGTTTGGTGAATTTTATAAAGGTTAATGATTGGTGGAAAATTAATGGAAACCACATAACATCTATAGGAAACTGTGCACAATGACATTGGGGATAATATTGAACATACATGGGAAGGTGCACCGTCTTACAAATAATTCATCTACTAAAGTGAAACAGTGCGAAGTGGGATTGTGGGATTTTTCATGACTGGTGTATGGTTGTATAACTGTGTGAATCAACCATGTGAGCTCCCCCTCACAAGAAAAAATATGGTTCACAATTACTGTACAATTTTCCAAAATATCTGACTAATCATGCATTTCTTAAAAACAAAATCAACATTTTGTGCATCTATGATGCGATTGTGAAATAACCCACTTCTTTTCCCCCAAAACAATAGTAAAATAATATATTCTACTCCCAAAGTCTGTATAGGATAAACACATTGATCAAGAAGAAATATAAAGCCTTATCTTGGTATGTTGAAGTTGGATTATTGTGGAAAGTCGTTTTATATTGAATGTTTTCTTGATTTTATTCATATTCACTTATCTCCCTCTATTGGTTTCTTAGATCCACTTCCAATTTTTGATAGTTATAAGTTTTTTATTTCCAATTATGGGTTGTCTTTTAATTTCCTAATGTTAGGGGAACATACATAATGTGGGTTTTGGATGTTAATCTCAGTTTCATATCCATTTTTGTGTGGTTCTTCGTTTCATCATTTTAATGTGGAATATGTATTGACTCTTGACTCCTATATTTAGTACTTTATGTATTGATTTAAAATTTATTTTTTAGTTTGAAATTTGTTTAGAAACTAGTGTGAATTTATTTTTAGAAACACTCTTTAGTGACTATTTATTTAATTGTGAATAAGTTGGTGATTTTTTGGGATGTGAAAATGGTATTATGATTTTAAAATAATTGATATTAAATTATTTTTGAGTTTTATTTCATGTAAAATTGACTTAGATAAAATGTTGGTGTTATTTAAATTGGTTTTATGAGTGTGTTTCAATAAAAATATGGATTTATTGAAAGAATTTATAAGGTTGAAATTGTGGTTTTGGTACTAGTTTTTGAAAATTTGGTTGTGTGTGTTCATGTTCATTCATAAATAATTTGGGTAATAATTCTCCCCCATAATTATTGGTATGGGAAAGGTTTAATGAATTCCCCTATATAATTTATTTATTATGTGACCACATCATGAAAGAATGAATAACCACTCAAGATTATAAGTAAGTCTAGGTTGCATGCATGGTTTCATGTGAGGATATTTGGAATGGAATTAGTTATGAAAAAATTGATCTTAGGAAATTATTTTAATGTATTGTTTGTTGAATTACATAAAAATTTGTTGGTGTTGATAAAAGTTGTTTGATAATTGAAATTGTTTTATTTTATGATAGATACTATTCTAAATTTTGTTATAATTATTTTATTTAAATGTTATATCATTTTCTATCCTTGTTTCATTAGTAGGGAATTCATTTGGGAAAATACTAATAAAATTTATTAGTCACTTATTCTTTGAATACTTGTTGATTTTGTAGTTATGATATATCGCAACCAAGGAAAAATTATTGTATCACACTTCTCTAGTGATTCTGAGTAATACATGGGTTTTTTGGTAGAGTTGGAGCATGGACCATAGTAGGAACCTTTCATTTTTGTCTTTGTAAGATATGAGTTGTGTTGTTTCGTCTTCCACTATATAATTTGGTATTTGTATTCATAAGTTATGGTAGTTTTTTATGGATTCGTTTTGACAATAATGATTGTATTTTGAGTTATTTTATATTATTTTCAAGCATCATGTAGTCATTCGGTTATGTCATGTTTAAATTTATGTTTTATTTGAAAAAGTAAAATTATCCCCAATCTGTTAATGAATCCTATGGAATTTATATATAGCCCTTGGATCCTAGGATATATCGCTTTAGGAAAAGTATTGTACGTCCATATTCTCAAGCCAATGGCAAGGGAAGGGATGTTACAAACAATCATATACACAAGATCCTTAACATTAGTATCCATCTATCATAATTGATTTCCCCACATAGCCATCCTAATTTTTATGTTTTTTTAGAATATCTGAGATGACATTACAAATAAAATATTTAGTACTTGGGGTCATGTATTTCTAGAGAATATGATGGATCATCAGATCACTATAGGATGATAAGAAATATAGGTAAGGTTTTTTTCATTACTTTACTCCACATCAATTAGAAATAATAGATAATATTGATGACCTATAGGAAAAAATTATTTCATTGTTATGATGTGGCCATAGGGTCCATATGAGTCTATTTGTATTTTCATGAACAGGATGACCAATGGTGATTAATATACTGTATGATATCATGATAAAACTACCAATTTTTTATATATTTGTTATGATGGTATTCCTAGATTAGGTAATTTAGCGCCTAAGGTCAAAATGACATAGTGAAAGTGTTTATTAGGGATTCAAAGCTATAACCATTATCTTTTACATAGTTTATATGTATTGCATCATCTCATGGATTGTATGAAACTACGATGACTATAATTTCACAATATAATATATATGAATAAAGACATGAGATGGTGTATTAAATGATTACACATGGATGTGCCAGATTATTCTGAAGGGATAAACAAAAAAAAGATTTTCACTGTAATAGTATCCTTAGAAAAGGATAACAGTCACTTGATCAATATCAAAAGTAATGTTCCAAATAATTTGGTTCAATATTTATATTCCCTTAGGATCCTGATTCCCAATCATTTAAATTTAATGTGGATATTATCTTCAAATATGTATTGTCAATGGGAATTTTAAGTTAAATATTATATTACATGTTTGTTAAGATGATGAGAGTTTTAATCATCCATTATAAGGATCATTACATAGTCAGAGGCTCACTTTTTAAATGAATATGTATTCTAAATATCATTCCTAGTGAACATACTTGTTACCTCATGCATGAGTGTAGTAAAAAATTACCATTAATTTATTTTATCATCAATTAATATAAGTGGTTCTCCATCACTCCATATACTGTTTTTCTAAACATTGGTTCAAATCTAGAAAATGATGATGTGTATTATGTATCACTTTCTAGGAAGTTTATAGTTATTTTTGAGTTAGTATTGAATCTATAAGAGGGGGTTCATGTTTATTCATATAAATGGAATCATATCTTATATAGATTTGTTCCTTCTAATGGAACATGTCATGGATTATAATTTTCTATGACTAGGGAAATTTTTTTTCCTATTAAGATCATATAATTATGACTTGAGGAATTACAATTCTTGATTGTAAATCTATGGAAATAATGTAATTTAGAAGATGTAAATTTATGACCATGACTTGTTATTTTTTGTTTTCATATGACTAAGACCTATCCCAATTAGTATTACATGTTGAATAATGGTTTGAAAACTATTAAATTTAAACTAATTTAGTTAGGCCATCAAACTTATTATTACCTAAATATAGTAAGTGTGGTACTTGTGAATGATCCACCAATGCAAGTTCAATATGAATATTGGAATAAAAATATTACAGGTTTTGTTTGGCGATAAAATAAAGTATAAGGCCTTTGATATTTATGGATTAGTAATGGGGATCAAATATGAGATCATCAATGTTTATATATTTAAGGATTTCACCTAGCATGAGGCTCATATATATATATCCTCCATATATTTGATGGAAACTAGATATTTAAAGAAGTCTATAATCATCAGTTACATTACCATTGAAGGATGGTTCAGTCATTAAATCATATTTGTGTCATAATATAATACTCTATATTTAATTATTTAGGGTTAATATAAATAGAATATTGATTATATAGAGATAAATTTAATGATGTTATGGTAATAATCAATAGGCTAGGTAGGATTCCCCAATTTAAAAATTATTGGGGAGAACATTGTAAAGGGAATAAATTATTGTGAATACAATAATGATCCTAATGATTAGGGAGGTAAACATTGGATAATATTTTTTTGGTCCCTAGATTCCTATTATAAATTTAATAAATTAAAAAATGGCCTCTTGAAGACATGAATAATAGTGTGATCTTGTAAATATGTATTATTTTGAGACAAACATGATAGAATGGTATTATTAGGGATTTGAATTTTGTTAGAAGAAGACAATGTGGTAATTGGAATTTATTCATACTAGATACTAGGATATATTGATAGATGTTTTGTGAATGGGGACTATATATTCAGAATGGGAATACATCATGAACTAATCATAGTTAAAATCATTCATGGTGTCATGATTTTGGAAGAATTCCAAAATATACATTAAGAATTTTTTTTATAATAATAATGGACTTTTGTATGAGAGGTTATGGTTCTTCAATGTCATGACCTATGATTTTTTACTTGTCTTCTATAGATAAATTATTATTTTGAATATCTTCTTTCACATTAAACGTAGAACAAAAAATATTTAAACATTATAATAAAATAATAATATTTATACCTTATAAAAATTAAAATTAATTTAGCATTCATTAGTGAAAGTAATAGAAACATAAAAACAATATAGGGACTTTATGTAAGAGAATCGAGATGCACGATACTTCCTTATGAGGATCACCTATTTTAATATATAAAGAGATGAAATCAGCTATATTTTCTCTTGATCATGAACAATCAAAAATTTAATATTTATAATATAACAAAAATCATAAGTGAGAGAAGTAAAATAATTTTTATATTAAAAAAATATCGGTGCATGTTTAACAAGTAACACCCTGAGATGTTTTGAATTATTATTATTATAATTAAATTATTGTTGTTGATATTTTAAATTTAGGGAATCACTGAATATAAATGTTTTATATGAATGCACTATGTTTGTATTGAATTATACACAAACACATGTTATGATAGTAGTATGCAAAACACAAATATTAACAATAAGAACACGCACCGATACATTTTTTTAATTTACCTACAATATTGAGTTCAGCTGATAGCTTTCGAAAAACAGAAGGCCGAGTTTTATCGACATAAAGTATACATTTAATATATTTATTAAAATATTATTATAGTTACCACCTAGACACTGGAATTGACACTGTGAATAAGATTAAATAAATTGTGAAAATTGTATTTACACATGTATATAAAATGAATATTTTTCTTTTCCACTAGTTATAACTGAATATAATCACTATTTGAAAATAATGAAATAACTATTCTATGAAAACTATTTATTTATATACACTCATAATGTCATCTCAATAAATTAAAAAACCCAATTTCAATTTTTTTAGTAAAAATTATATATTATATATATTTTCATCATTTTTAATACCCATTAAATAGATTGTATAGGTATAATATATGAATAAATCTATTTTTATGCAAAAAAATATGTATTTTCCAAAAACGTAATTTCACAGCCTTTTAATGTAAAACTAATTTTACTTTGGTTGTTTGAAAAATTTAGAATCCTTATATGAATGTACAAAAAATCATTTTTGAAATCTTAATTAAAATTGAAAATTGGGTAAACTTTTGGTACTTTAATGAGAAGTTTCGTATCTTAATTAATAATGAAAATATTGTATTTTAATTCAAAATTAATGTTTCATCAAATGTTTTATATATGTTTAATTATATATTATTTTGGATACAATGATTAATTGGTTATATAATAAATAAATTAATCCAATTTGTGTTATTAAAATAAATTCTGCATTGAAATTGGACATAAAATAATTTCAACCGTTTATATTTATTACCTTAAAACCCCAATTTCTCGCCACATATATGGGATTCAATTTAAATTAATATATAAAAATTATGTGATTATAATTTATAAAAATGGATTAAAATTTTTCATTCATAATAATTAAAAACTTTTAATGATTTCAATTTATTATTATCTATGAATATTAGTGAAATTATTTAAAATTAGTTACAACGATTAAGATAAAAGTGAGTTTAATTAATGAGTAAACATAGAAAATAAAGATTAAAAATAACCATAATGTTACCTGAAATTTATTCTATATCCTTAGTTAGGCCATTAATCATACAAGAATATTCAATGTTATATTTTTAACCCTTGTGGGATAAGTAAACATAGATAGAACACCAATTTTTCTAGAATACGCAATGTCTCATTTTTTCCACATATAAAAGGCCTCATGTCCTCTCCCAATATTTACACATATCAAGACCTAAATGATCTACCAAAACATGCCCAATTTTCCTATCAACATCACTAAATTAATCCCATAATTCTCACGACCCGACCCTACCCGAGCTCGAGCCGAAACTACCCCAAGCCTGCCTCCATAGGCCAGGGGCTGTCGACCAGTGCCGAAGGCACAATAACTCGGGGAGTCCTTTTCCTAAGTACCCGTACACACACACGCATCACAATCAATGCAAAAGTGCAGAGTAAATGAAAGAACAAGAAGAGTAAAAAAGAATAACTGCTATATAAATATACCACAAATGTGCATCGACCTCTAAATAGTACAAAGTACAAACTGAAAAGAAAATGGGAAAAACATGCGCCCAAACAAAAAGTGCCACAACCCAGCAACAGGTAAACAAAAAGAAACAGCTGACAGGTCTCCCACGTAGAACCCTGCCAACCACTGCACGTGGTCCAAGCTCCCAAGCTCTTATGCTCCACTGAAGTCACACTCCACATGTCCGTCATCTGCAAGGGCACACCAAGTGCAGGAAAAGCCCACGTAGGGGTGAGTATAAAAATACTCAGTAGGATACCCCGAAGGCTTGAGGGAGGAACAAAGGTGGTACCGAAAGGTGAGCAATAGAGCGAATAGGGAATAGTAGAGGAGTACAACTGAAAGTGCAGTAAAGAGTCCAGCTCAACCCAACAAGAGAAAGGAAGTAGACTCGTTCAGGCACAAGGAGCTAGAAACGGTGAGAAGACGAACTTCCCGTCGAGTCTTCGCTACCTATAGCAGGAGAGTAGACTCATCCAACCACGAGAAGATAGACATGGATAGCACGTGGTGTACCCCGCGCGTCTTCCACTCTCATTGAGGGAGAGTAACCAATCCCAAGAAGTGTGTGCTCGAACAAGGTATATACATATCTGTATTCTCAACAAAAAACACGAACAACGTCGTAAGGGGATCTCTGTCCCGTAGCTCAGCCCATGAAAAGAGTCGTCAATAGTCCCAGGAGTAAACACCATCGATGCCCAGCATCCTACACGTCTACCCCGATCTGCAAGACAATGGGCTCAATCACCACACCTCGACACTATCCTCTTTGGGCGGCACTGACTCGCCCGCATGGTTTTAGATCACGTCACAAGAATGCGTCTCGGTGGGGAATGTGCCCCTTGTACTTGTCAGTTCTAGGGATAGTCAATCCACACCTCGTCACTGCCATGTAGTCGAGAGGTCTCCACAATGTCATAGTCGTTCCATCACCGACCCGTACAACCAAGGGTCCCGCTCCAGTGGTCACGGAGTAAAGCCACATACTAGCCTAGTAGAAAGGACTGATTATGGAATGCAAACAGGTGTCCCACTACCCAACCCTGCTGGAGGGTAATTCATAACCAGATATCGGGTGACCCACTGCCCAGCACTGCTGGAGGGTAACCCCTAATACATCGTCAGGCGACACACTGCCCAGCCTCGCTGGAGGGTAAACCATAATAAGATATTGGGTGACCCACTACCCAGCCTTGCGGGAGGGCAGACCTTAATACATCATCCGGAGAGCCACTTCCCAGCCCCGCTGGGGGGTAGACCTAGAATAAGTCGACAGGTGACCCACTTCCCAGCCTCGCTGGAGGGTAGACCTTGAACTAGACGACGGGTGACCCACTACCCAGCCCTGCTAGAGGGTAAACCCAAATAGGTCGTCAGGTGACCCAATGCCCAGTCTCTATTGGAGGGTAGAACCTAAGTGCGTCGGGCGACCCACTGCCCAGTTTCTGCTGGAGGGTAGACCCTACAAGCTTCGAGTGACCCACTGCCCAGTCTTTGTGGGTGTGTAAACCCTAGAAGTTAGTGAGAAACCCACTACCCAGCCCTGCTGGAGGGTAAACCCGAGGAAGTCGATGAGTAACCCACTGTCCAGCCCCGTTGGAGTGTAAAACTCATAACTGCTCTGGCCATCTCTACTGTAGGGTACAACAGTAGCCAACCGAACACAGAGTGGGTATCGTGCAACCACCCAACTCTAGAACAACTCTCCCAAAATATGTTCAGCGCCTACTCCATCACTGGGTGTCACAAGCACCACTACTTGCCGATCCATCACGAAATAAACTAGGGGGAGACCACTCAATCCTGCTGGTCAACAAACGAGCATAGAGCCAGGGGAAAAACTCAACCCTGATGGTCAAACAAACACACAGAGGGACCCTCTACATCACGAGAGGTCAAAGTACATAAAGCAGAACCTGGAATGCATGTGGGGCCCACACAACGTGTGGCCCCATCTTAACCCCAACCATGTGTACAAACTTCTTCAGGTACAAACAACCACATGTACCTCCAAGGGATCCCGAATACTCCCAGAGTATAACACGTCTCTATCCCTAAGTCTATCGTGCACATGACACCTAGCGTCAACGCGAAGGCGTGACGTAACAACTCCACCTCAAAGGCCTAGGCACAACCAACCACATCTCGAGAACCCATTACATCACTCTACCAATAGTGCACGATCACAAGCCAAGGGTCCTCTACAAACATGGTAGAAAGAACAACCACCCGAGCACCTTCCATGCTCCGACCTTTAATAAGATCATGTTAGAGGCTCTGCACAACCAAAGGGATGGCACCTTTGTAATCCTCATGAAAAAACACGTGAGATCGACTAATTACTCGCCTCCAATGAATATCTGATAGAAAATTCTCCAACACTGCCTCACGCCAGAATGGCATCCCGTGATCCCGAGCCTCGGCCTCGAAAACAGTCGGGCGCATCACACCATTGCGATCCCCTCGGGAAAACATGTCAAAAGCACTACTCACTTGAGTAAAACAGATATCCAGAGAAAAATATATGTTCCGGCGCATCGCACACGAGCGGTGCCACATGGGACCCACATCCCGTCCCTGAAACTAAACGAACGGATTGAACAATTGCGATCCACTCGAAAAAGCACACAAGATGGACTATCCAATTGTCCAAAACGGTCGCCCGGTGATAAAGATGGAAAATCACCGTCGACGCCGAAATGGACCTTGTGGTCCCCACACCATCATTCCAAATTAGAGCAGGCAGATTGCACCATTGCAATATCCTCGAAAAAACATCCAGAAACGACTGCTCGCACACCCCGAACGGACGTCCAATGAAATAGTTGTGAAACGCTGCACGCAGCTCGAAAGGACGGGAGGTGGGGCCCACACCTCAAATACAGTCTCAACTCCCAAAACTGCCTTGGAAACCTCCACCTCAGTGCCAAGGGTGCAACGCCGTTGACGGCGCTCAAAGCGGACGTCGGATGCGTCTGCGCCGCCCAAACAAGGATCTCGGGAAAAAAGTTCGTCCACTTAAAGACATGTCGCGCCTCCGTGGCCTCTTGTTTCGGGAATTAAAAATTCCTAAAACCATCTCAAAAGGTCCGCCTCTGCGTCTGGTCCGCACCGCTGCAGACGGCACGCAAAACAGATACCCGTAGCGAAAGTTACGAGCATTGGAAAAACTGAGGGGCAATGCCTCTAGGGCAGGACCGGCCTGGGCCGCCCGGTCGGCCCGGTCTGGGCCGGCCCGCACCATCCGGCTCGGCTCGCCACGCTTGGCCTGCGGCCTGGCTGCGCAGGCCGGCGGTGGACCCGGTCTACCGCCTCGTCGACCGGCCGGGGTCGGTCGTCGCGCGACGACCCACGCGACGCGGGGTCGCATGCCGCAACCCCGGTCCACCGCGGCCGCCCGCCGCCTGCCGCCTGAAGCGTGACCGCCGCGCTGAGAGCTGCTGCCGCCGAGGAGCTCCTGCCGCCTTCACCTGGGTCTGCCGCGCCTCTTGAAGCCCATGCCGCCGCCTCCTTGAGCTACCGGAAAACACCTCCAAAACCCGCTTAGCTTCGCCGGACCGCTGCGGACACCTCAGATCTCAGAATTCAAATCTGTAACAAGCATCGGGAACCCCAAATAACACACTACGCGATCAGGGTCTCAAATCGGCAATCATGAAGAAATTCGACACCACAATTGGAGATCCAAGTATGCGGGAAAAACAAAACTAAAAACGAAACCTCCTACCTCGCTGGGATTCGCCCGGAGCATCGCGTCGATCCACCGGCATCACCGCACCTCGTCGGAGTCACCTCGCCGGGCCGTCTCGCTGGAGATGGAGGAGGAGAGGGGAGAGGGTTTCACTAGGGGGTTCAATGGGGAGGAAGGGGAGGAGGGGAGAGATTAAATAAATTATTTAACGATTTAATTAATTTAAAACCCCCAAAAAGACCCGCATCCGAAACACTCGACGGGGATGAGGTTAAGCCTCCCCTAGGGTAAACACCACCTCCTGAGCACAACAGAGGTCTCGGAATTTTAATTTCAGAACCCGTTCAAAAGTTATAATGCTTAGCACCCGAGGCCGCCAAATTACGAAAATGCCCATAGGGCCATTTTTCACAGACCGGCCGCGCCCGCAAAACTTACACCTCTCCTAGGCTAAACGATATGCACCAAACTCAATGGTGCCCTTGAGTTACCAATCCGAGCCACCGTTTATGATATACTAGCGTTTTGCCATTAAACGAATAAATAAAT
The DNA here is from genome assembly GCA_963277665.1 of Viscum album. Taxonomy (NCBI): domain Eukaryota; kingdom Viridiplantae; phylum Streptophyta; class Magnoliopsida; order Santalales; family Viscaceae; genus Viscum; species Viscum album. Next base: position 1,853,626,125 of record OY728156.1, read on the forward strand.
AAATTAATTTATCCGTTTAACCTTCCAAAAGCGAGCGAGGGGTCCAAACATCCCGCGCTGACATGTTTTATGTCGTTCCTAGTGTAAAAACCCCATTCCGGACCCATCCGTACACTTGGATCTCTGATCTGGGTCACTGTTTAGGAGTTATGGCATTTATTTGGAATTTCCAGTGTGAACACACTAAAACTTTAATTCCGGCCACTCCGGGGCTTGGAATCGCATGCCGTCTGAAGGCGCTACTCTTGGAATATCATCTAGAATATTCCAAAGCCTTTCATAGAAAAAAAAGGTTCTTACATCATTCCATCCTTTAAGATTTTTGTCTCCAAAACAAATACTAAGGAGCAAAACATGGTACTAAGCCCACACCTGGCTCTTCCATACCAAGAAAAACTCTCGCACAGCTCTGCGTCAACAAAAAGACCAATGGATTGATCCTTTCATGCGAGGTTTTCCCTTTCCGATGTCGTGCACCCACTCTAGACTTTTGGTTTAGGGCAAGGCGATAGAGAACCTCACCATCCCTCCGCACGATCTCAAACGGTCCGAATGCCCTCAGGGGTAGCTCACATCCCCGGCCAAACCTCTACGTTGCATTTCGCGACTGGAATCACCGCCTGCACCTGGAACAAGGCCCGGTGATTCCCTCCTTCAAAATATCCATATGGTGAAACTCCCAAGGATATCTGATCATCCAATGTTCCACAGTCTATGTCTCGCAACCAAGACTCTCTTACATGCTCGGAAGGCGATGCAGCCAATACCATCGACTAAAGAGAAAGGTCTCACGCCCTTTTAACATACCAACATAGGGTTACACCAACGGCCCACGTCACCCTAGTAACATCTCAAGCAAGGAGTAGGGAGAAAAATCACTCCACACACAGAGTATAACAATTCTACTGCAAGAAGTAGAAGAGTCGCAAGGGGTACCTCTCATCATCCCATGCTCTGCAGGATCGTAGACATCCAAGCTCACGACTTTCCGCGGTCCCAACTCCCAGCTCTTGAAGCTTGATGTGGACCACCCAGTGGTGATGAGAAGACCTCGTAAATCCGTCCCCCACTACCAACTCCTCCCGCTCATCTTCTAGCACCACCTCTATGGGTACTACTCCGATCACGGCGATGCCTCTGTCATGGTGGTGCACTTGCTGCCTACCTGATGCTCTCTGCAACTCGGGTTGGGAAGTCTCGTGCCAAGTGACCAAGCCCGTCACAAGCACAGCACCGACTCTCTCTGGGATGCACTGGTGCCCTCCGGTGTCACTGTGGTGTATGACCACGCCCCTGAGTCCGGTTGTCAGAAATCCACCTACATCGAGGTTCTGTTATCCGGCGCCTGCTAGCTACGGCAGAAGTCTCCGCTCTGTCATGTCCACGGCCTCTACCAACCGCAAGACCTGACAGGAAGCTCTCTGTCACCAACGCCTACTCTAGAACCCCGACATATGTGGAAATACCCAAGGGTACAATGACAGCACAGATCTCTCAGTGGAGACCCTGCTCAAACTTCTGTGCTTAGATGTTGTCATTATGGACCAAGTCTGGGTAAAAGCGTGTGAGGTCTGCAAAAATAGCCGCGTACTCGGCCACCATTATCCATCTCTGCTAAAACGGTTGGTGCTCATAAATCCTAATAGAGCGCAAGAAGGAGGGGAATAACTCCTCATGAAACAACAACTGAAATCTGCCCCACGAAAGAGACGACACGTCGAGAAACTGAGTCACCGGACTTCACCAATGCCAAGATGATCCCCAAAAAAGGCTGGCTGTCAAACCACTCTCTGATCTGTCGGTGTCTGTACAAGCCTTAAAAGGCTAACCACTGCCTTGAGCCAAGCCTCTACTGCCTGAGGGTCTGGCTCACCACAGAACCTCAGTGGTCTCTACCGCTCAAACTCACGGAGCGGACTCAACCAGTGCTCAAACTCAGCCCGCTCTTCTGGAACTGTCTGCTGATCAATAGGTGGGGGTGCTTCTACCAGCCCACTCAGAGAAAGGGTCTCACATGATGAGTCCTGAACTGTGGCCTCGTAGCTCACAAGGTCGTCGTCACACACCAAAGCTGGTATCATGGATGTTTGTCTTCACGGAGACATCCTGAATATCATCAAGGAGTGCCACGGTCAGATGAGCATATATGTATATACCAACAACTACAACGATTGGGATCTGACTCAAGAAGGACAGTCAAAGACTCAATCCTATGTGATGCACCAAAAAATTTCCCTGCAACAAGTGTCTCAGCATGCCACGTCGACAAACAGGTTATCAAGGTCTTGGTGAATGGATACGTTGGCCGCCGCACCATCGCTGGACTTCCTGGCCTGAGAGCCACTCTCGAGACACGTCAACACTATTTCCCTAAATCCCAACATGATACTTTTATTTTAGGGACGACCGAACATCATCCCAAGGAATGAACCACCTCTGATACCACTTTGTCACGACCCGACCCTACCCGGGCTTGAGCCGCAACTACCCCAACCCTGCCTTCCTAGGCCAGGGGCTGGCGACTAGCGCCGAAGGCACATAACTCTAGGAGGCCTTTTCCTAAGTACCCTTACTCATAAAACAAGCACACTCAATGCAAAAGTGCAAAGTATAGAAAAGAACAAGAAGAGTGAAAAGAACAACTACTATATAAATATACCACAAATGTGCATCGACCTCTAAACAGTACAAAGTACAAACTGAAAAGAAAATGGTCAAAACATGTGCCCAACCAAAAAGTGCCACAACCTAGCAACAGGTAAAAAAAATAAACAGTTGAGGGGTCTCCCACCTGGAACCCAGCCACGACCACCGCACACAGTCCAAGCTCCCAAGATCCTACGCTACACTGAAGTCACAATCCACCTGTCCGTCGTCTATAAGGTTACACCATGTGCGGGAAAATCCCAAGTTGGGGTGAGTATAAAAATACTCAGTAGGATACCCAGAAGGCTCGAGGGAGCAACAAAGGAGGTACAGAAGGGTGAGCAGTAGAGCGAACAGGTAATAGTGGAGGAGTACAACTGAAAGTGCAGTAAAGAGTCCAGCTCAACCCAATAAGAGAAATGAAGTAGACTCGTCTAGGCACAAGTAGCTGGAAACAGTGAAAATATGAACATACCATCGAGTCTTCGCTACCTATACCTGGAGAGTAGACACATCCAACCACGAGAAGCGAGACACGGAAAGCACGTGGAATAACCCACACGTCTTCACCTCTCCTGGTGGGAGAGTAACCAAGCCCAAGAAGTTGGTGCTTGAAAAAGGTATATACATATATGTATGCACAACCAGAAACCGAAACAATGTCGTAAGGGGATCTCCGTCCCGTAGCACAACCCAAAAAAAGAGTCGTCAACAGTCCCAGGAGTAAACACCATCAATGCCCAGCATCCCGCACGTCTGCCCCGAACTAGAATCCAAGGGGCTCAATCACCGCACCTCGATACTATCCGCTTTGGACGACACTGACTCACCTGCACTATTTTAGATCGTGTCACAAGAACGCATCTCGGTGGGGAATGTGCCCCCTTGTACTTTTGAGTTCTAGGGAAAGTCAAACCACACCTCGTCACTACCCTGCATTCGAGAGGTCTCCTCAATGTCAAAGTCGTTCCATCACCGACCCGTACAACCAAGGGTCTTGCTTTGGTGGTCATGGACGAAATCCACAGACTAGCATAGTAGAAAGGACTCAGTCTAGAATGCCAACATGTGTCCCACTGCCCAGCCCTGCTAGAGGGTAATTCATAACCAGATATCGGGTGACCCACAGCCCGGCCTTGCTGGAAGGTAAACCCTAATACATTTTTAGGCGACCCACTGCCCAGCCCCGCTGGAGGATAAACCATAATAAGATACTGGGTGACCCACTGCCCGGCCCTACTGGTGGTAGATTTTAATACAGCATCAGGTGACCCACTTCCTAGCCCCACTAGACGGTAGACCTGGAATAAGTCGACAGGCGACCCACTGCCCATCCTTGCTGAAGGATAGACCTAGAACTAGACTACGGGTGAGCCACTGCCTAGCCCTGCTGGAGGGTAGAACCGAAGAGGTCGTCGGGTGACCCACTGCCTAGTCTCTGCTGAAAGGTAGACCCTATGTGCATCGGTTGACCCACTTCCCAATATCTGCTGGATGGTAGACCCTAAGAGCTTCAGGTGAACCACTCCATAGTCTCTACTGGAGGGTAAACCCTAGAAGTCAGTGAGACACCCAATGCTCAACCCTCCTGGAGGGTAAACACGAGGAAGTAAATGAGTAACCCACTGCCCAGCCCCGCTAGTGGGTAAAACTCTGAACTGCTATGGCCATCTCTACTGGAGGGTACAACACTGGCCAACCGAATAATGTGTGGGTATCGCGCAACTACCCAACTCCAGAACAACTCTCCCAAAAGAGGTTCAACACCTTATCCATCACTAGGTGTCACTATCACTGCTACTAGCCGATTCATCGAGAACGAAACCAGGGGGAGACCACTCGTCCCTTCTGGTGAACAAATAAGCATAGCTCCAGGGAAAAAACTCCACCCTGCTGGTCAAAAAAACACACATAGGGATCCTCTACGTCGCGAGAGGTCAAAGTACGTAAAGCAGAACCTGGAACACACGTGGGGCCCACACAGCGTGTGGTCCCATCTCAACGCCAACCAAGCGTACAAATGTCCTCAGGTGTAAACAACCACATGTACCACCAAGGGTTCCAGTATACTCCAAGAGTATACCACGTCTCCAGCCCTAAGGCTATCGTGCACATGACACCCAGCGCCAACGTGAAGGCGTGACGTAACAACTCCACCTCAAAGGCCAAGGCACGGTGAAACACATCTCGTGAACCCTTTACATCAGTCTCCCAAGAGTGCACGATCACACGCCAAGGGTCCGCTACAAACATGGTAGGGCGAACCACCACCGAATCAACATCCATGATCATACATTTAATAAGATCGTGTAAGAGGCTCCACACAACCAAATGGATCGCACCGTTATAATCCTCACGGAAAAATATGCGAGATCGACTACTTACTCACCTCCAACGGATATCCGACAGAATAGTTGCCAACACCGCCTCACGCCCGAACGACATCCCGTGATCCCGAGCCTCGGCCTTGAAAACAGTCAGGCACATCTCACCATTGTGATCCCCTCGGAAAAACACGTCAAAAGCACTACTCACTTGAGTGCAATGGATATCCGGAGAAAAAAGATACGTTACGGCGCACCGCACACGAGCAGTGCCACGTGGGACCCGCATCCCGGTCCCGAAACTCAACAAACGGATCACACCGTTGTGATACTCTTGAAAAAGCATACAAGATGGACTATCCACTTGTCAAAACAGTCGTCCGGTGATAAAGATGGAAAATCACCGTCGATGCCCAAACGGCCCTCGTGGGCCCCACACCATCGTGCCAAATTAGAGCGGGCGGATTGCACCATTGAAATCCCCTCGGAAAAACATCCAGAAACGACTGCTCGCAAACCCCGAACAGACGTTCGATGAAAAAGTTGTGAAACGCTGCACACAGCTCGAAAGGACGGGCCATGGGACCCACAAATCAAATCTAGTCTCAACACACGAAATCGCCTTGGAAACCTCCACCTCAGTGCCAGGGGCGCAACGCCGCTGACAGTGCTCAAAACAGACGTCGAATGCGTCCGCGCCGCCCAAACAAGGATATCGGGAAAAAACATTCATCCACTTAAAGAAACGTTGCAACTCCGCGGCCCCTCATTTCGGGAATTAAAAATTCTGAAAACCATCTCAAAAGGTCTGCCTCTGCTTTAGGTCCGCGCCGCCACAGATGGCACGCAAAACAGACACCCGTAGCGAAAGTTACGGGTGTCAGAAAAACTCAGGGGCAATGCCCCTAGGGCAAGACCGGCCCGCGCTGGCTGGCCTGGCTCGCCACGCCTGGTCCGCGGCTTGGCCGCGTGGGCCGGAGGTGGACCCGGTCCACCGCCTTGTTGACCGGCCGAGGCCGGTCGCCGTGCGACGACCCGCGCAACGCGGGGTCGCATGCCGTGACCCCGGTCCACCGCGGAGCGCCGCGGCCGCCCGCCGCCTGCCGCTTGAAGCGCGGCCACCGCGCTGAGAGCCGCCACCACCGAGGACCTCCTTCTGCCTGCACCCGGGTCTGCCGCACCGCCTGAAGCCCGAGCCACCGCCGCCTTGAGCTGCCGGAAACTGCCGGAAAACACCTCCAAAACCCGCTTAGCTTCACCGGACCGCTGCGGACGCCTCAGATCTTAGAATTCAAATCCTTAACAAGCGTTAGGAACCCCAAATAACAAAAAACGCGATCATGAGCTCAAATCTACAATCTGGTAGAAATTCGACACAACAATTTGAGATCCATGTATGTGGGAAAAACAAAACTAAAAAACGAAACCTCCTACCACGCTGGGCTTCGCCCGGAGCTTCGCGTCGATCCGCCGGCATCACCGCACCTCACCGGAGTCGCCTCGCCAGACCGTCCCCCCGGAGACGGAGGAGTAGAGGGGAGAGGGTTTTGCCAGGGGGTTCAATGGGGAGGAAGGGGAGGAGGGGAGATATTAAATAAATTAATTAACGATTTAAATAATTTGAAACCCCCGAAATGAACCGCATCTGAAACGCCCGACGGGGTCGAGGTTAAGCCTCCCCTAGGGAAAACCCACCTCCCGAGCAAAACGGATGTCTCGGAATTTTAATTAGAGACTTCGTTCAAAAGTTATAAAACATAGTGCCCGAGGCCGCCAAATTACGAAAATGCCCCTGGGGCCATTTTTCACAAACTGGCCGCACCCGCAAAACTTACACCTCTCCTAGGGTCAACGGCATGCTCCGAACTCAAAGGTTCCCTCAGTTTTCCAACACGAGCCACCGTTTAAGAGAAACTAGCGTTTCACCATTAAACGAATAAATAAATAAATTAATTTATCCGTTTAATCTTCCGAAAGCGAGTGAGGGGTCCAAACATCCCGCGCCAACATGTTTTATGTCGTTCCTAGTGTAAAAACCCTATTCCGGACCCATCTGTACACTTGTATCTCTGATATGGGACACCGTTCAGGAGTTATCACATTTATTTGGCATTTCCAGTGTGAACGTACTGAAAATTTAATTCCGGCCACTCCGGGGCTCGGAATCGCATGCCATCTGAAGGCGCTGCTCTGTAATATCATCAAGAATATTCGAATGCATTTCACGGAAATAACTGAGTTCTTACAATAATAATTTCTTTTGGAATAAATTCATCCAATTAATACCTTTCATGAAACCAAAAGGAGTTACCTAAAGAAGAGGCAACATCCTTCCTCATGTTCTTTTGTTTAACATTCATTATACACAACCTCATCAATTATTATTACATGGTTACATTTTATCCCCATTTCCAAAATAATTTTAGCTTTTTTGATGATATGGTTACTACCAAAACATACACACACAACCATCTAATGGGTAACAAACTTTCTGTTCTTTTGTATATTGAACGACCGCCTGACGAATTGATGTTTTTTCATTTACCTCCTATCATAATTGGGAATTATGATGAAAAACACGTTTTATATAATAGATATGATATTTATTATTTCATTAGTTTTATTTAAATTTTATATAAAACAAAACATCATGATTTCCATTTTCTGTAAATATGAAAACTTCATTTATGAATGTGTTGTCTATCACATCCTCAACGGGATTTGATTTGTTCACACAAAACATGGAATTTATTTAGGGTTGTTTTAGAATAAAATTATATATATGAAAAATATTATTACATTTAATTATATTATATATAAATATATTTCATTTAATTCTTTCTTTCAATATGACCTTAAAACTGAAACAACATTCATCAGTACGTACGACCTATTATCTCAATAAGCTGTGATTTTTATTTCCTAAATAAATTGTTTATATATTATTATAAGTATTTATATATTTAATATATATGAAATTTATATGATTTCTTAAATTATTAAAATTGTTAAATCATGATCTATGTTAATTTATCATGAATAAAAATTTAAAACATATACGAAAAAACGTCGTTATTACTCAAAACGTAAGATTAATTTGGAAATTTTAATAAATTATAATATAAAGTAATAATAAAATATTATATGATATTATATATAATAATATATTTAGTTTTTATATATATTTTATCCTTATATTTATTATACCTGAGGTTTTAATGTGTACGAATAAATTAAAGACCTAATGTAATGTTTTTCTCGTCTCAATTTTATTTCTCTGAGATATATACCTTATTAAACATTAATTTATTTTGTGTGGTGTACATACTACCCATTAATTTATTCAATGACTATTGATTTTTTATTTTTTTGTATTTAAATATCTATTTTTAATCTTTATTTGATGGGGTTCATGGATCGCATGTTACCAAATCAGTAATGTAAATTTATTTCAGTTCACTTTCTTTGAGATACATTCCATGTTATGTAGTTATACATTTCTATGATATGTATATACTACCATTTTACATGTTATATCATGAATATAATTCTTGTGATGATATTTTATGCTTTATTTAATGTTATTGTCTCATAGATATTATGATTTATGTTACCAAAGTGGTAATCGTTTATTCCTGTAATCTCAATGTTATGATGATTATTTATGAATGTGATTACATTGATGAAATATTATAATCTATATCCTAATAAATTCCATTAATTTTAATTTTCTATGGTTATTAATTTTTTATCTATGTAATGGTACCATTTTTTCACACTTTGTTTTTTATGATAATTACGATTTTTTATAATAATTCGACATTGTTATTACTTTTGGTTATAAATATGTGTTTTTTAAATAATTTTTTTCTATAAATGTTTTAAAAAATGTATTAGTATTATCTTATGATGTTGAATGTAAATTTTACCCATGTTTTAACATTTTAAAAAATAGATTAAAAATGAATCTAGTTGTATTTTTTCTAATAATGTTTTTTATAAAATCATTATGTAAAAAATGAATATTTATCATGTATAGACATACCTTCCACAATATATATACTTTCTGTAATGATTTCATTGTAAAATTACAAGGAACATTATTAATTAAACCTATTTCATATTATTTTATAATTTTTTACCTCATTTCATTTTCAATGGAATTGTTTTTAAAATGTTTTCAATGTTTCGTAATGGGTTTTTAGGGTGTTTTCAAAGAAAAAAAATTTAAAAATATTTGAATTATTCAATTAAATGTTCACAAAGAATTATTAAATAAAATTGTTATCAAAATGCATTATCCATTAAAACGATGTATTAAAAGTTAAAAATGTATTTTCATAAAGAAATTTTTATTGTTTTTTTCAAAATATTCTTTATAAGAATAGGATTTTTGAAATATTTTTATGAATTTTATTTTGAAATAAAATATTTTTTCATATGATATGTAACATTTCACCTTTTTAAATCCCTCTCCATATAATATGAAATTGTTTGTTTTGTTTTATGATTTACTATGGAAATTATCAAAGAATATCATTCATATTCTTTCTTGAATGGTTTTGGTTTTGTTTGATTGATGTTTATGAAACATGTTTCTCTTCTACTGGTTATGTGATTTTGAAAAAAGATATTTTAAAGGGTTATACATTGATTATGAGACCTATATATTTAAAATAGTTAATTATATGATGAAATTTCTACAATTCCATTTTCATTTCATGGGTTATGATATGATGTTATGAAGCCCATATCTTTTTATGGGCCATTACATGATGGATGTTTTAATATTTTGGGACTCGTGTATGTATGATTTAATTATTATGATGTTTGTGACATATATGAACCCTTAATAAATTGGGTAAATATTTATATATAATGAGATAAATATTGGGAAAAACACTCTAAGGGAATTATCCAAAATTGAAATATGTGGCATCTTTATCTAATATGGGAAATATATATGTGTTGATCTACTATAGGAATATGGGTAAATTGGGCTATTATGAGAAGAGATGGAAACTAAATCCACTATGGGATGATGGGGAAACCTGAAATAAAATGTGGAAATTGTTTAACATGATCAATTATATGGAAAGGACTACGTCTGAGGATGGTGGTGTGTCCCATCCAGTAGGTATAGTCCCCATGATGTGCCCCGATATGTTTTTATCAATGAGCATTGACTTATATGGAATGATATTACATTATTGTATTTTTTCAAAAGAATTATATTTATTATACCTATAATATTCTCACAAGAATCATGATCATGATTATATTATGATTACTGTGTTATATATTTCCAATCGTTTTTCCAGGTCTCGTTTTTAGGATATTTTATATGCATGGGATGGTCTTAAAATGTTTAAGCTCATGTTCTCATACACAAATGATCATTGTATTATTACATATTTCCTTTAAATACCCTTACTAATAATTTTAGACCACCCTTTCATAAGTATCCTTTCATTTAGTGATGAATAAGGGTTGTATATAGGATTACTAAAGGGTAATATCATTCACCAAACTAGATAATTATGTTCAATGTCTCGAAAGACATTAATCCATTATATTCCTCAGCCATGTATTTTTATAATGTGTTGAATATACTTCTAAAATGATGTAATATCCATGTATGTTAATACTGAGTCATTATAGTGGGTATCAAATGTATGGTTTAGACCACCTTTTAAAACATGGATAAGAAAATGTTAGTGAGATCCCTTAGGATATTTATTAGGAAACATACATGGATGTCTCTATGGATAAACATATTAATGAGTTAATAAATTAGAAAATTTCCTAGAGTTTTGGTAAATGATAGAGTGAGTGGTTTCTTAGAAAAATCACTATTTCGATACTTGATGAGGACGTGGATTTGGCACAAATGTATATAGTGGTAATAACCAATAAAACAGATTATTGAGCTGGAAACAATTGGAATCTGGTGCACGACCACATTCTTTGTTGGACACATATATTTTTAAACTCATAGGGGATATTATTTTGGAATTCACAAACCATCAAAAAGTATTTAATTATATTACAAATATAAACCTAGTATAACCCTTTACAATCATATATTAATGAATTTAGTGTCATTATTTAGATATCCTTGAAGTCAATTCACATGATTATGTGGATTTACACCATGGTAAGTGTTCCTCACACTATGTTTTTTAGTTGATGTCAATTTAGGAAATATGAATAAATTTTTTCAACATTTAATATGATGTAAAATTTTGTGAAGAAGAGAATAAAACATGAAAATGACTGGATACAAATATTTTATGATTATGAAAATTCAGAAATCATGATTTATGACTAACAAATATGAACTTTTTTGATATTACTAGAACACATAATAAGAGAAAAAAATACTTCTATATATTTTCACATGGTATGGATAATAAGGAAAATAATATGAAACATCCAATATGTCATGAATGGAATAATAACATTAAGTAATACCTCAAATGGAGGGGAAGAAGTAAAGTATGTTGGAAAAAATTTCATAGAGTAATAAATTGTAATGGAGTTCAACATATTATATGTGGAGAACTCATTAATTAAAAATATATATTAGTTTACCAATGAATTTACATATAAAAATGAAGGAGATTTTCTATGAAAATGATCAATGTAAAACTATTGAAGTATTTTTATAACTGGATTCTAGATTTAAGAATGTTGAATTCTGTAATAATTTTTAATTTTATGTTTTTTTACAAGTATTTGAATGAATATGTTGAATAGGTCAAATGGGATAGAAATGTAATTTAATGTTAAGGTGATATTCATGTGAAATTGATGATTAATGAATATATATCCTTTAATATATTGTTAATTATGATAAGATGATGGCTATGATTATGTAAACTGAATTGTACTGATTACATTGGAAGTGACAATAGAATTGTTGAAAACGGGTCCATGTTATCCCGGATGAATTTTACAATACTTTCATTCATTTATGGAATATATCTATTAATAGTTGGAATAAGAAATATTTCATGTTTTCAATAATGTTTTATGTTAATTAATTTTATTACAATGTTTGAAATAAATCATGACAAAGGTATTCACATGTTTTTTATGTGACAACAAATATCTACTTTATTATATCTGGGAGATCAATTCTAAGAAGGTTTTGAGAAATTTAGTGACCTTCATTTTTATACTTTAGATATTATCCAATCAAGGGGGTAATAAGGATAACTATTTATGGAATATTTCTCTTATTTTTATAATTATGTTTGTTAGAATAATGTATTATATAACTATATTATGATTTATTAATATTAGATATCACATTATAACCACTTTGTATTGCTGTAATCTACATATAGATAGGATTATTTATCATGGATGCAATGATCTGTTAGTGCTTCAGGAATGAAAAACTTAGCTTCGATATGAAGTGGACGAAAATAAATAAACTATGTATTCTTGTTAAATAATTATTCAAAAATTAGAAAAAGTGCATGAAACAAAAAATTTTATCATTGTCTCGTTATTTATAATGAATCAAATGGTCATTTATATCATTATAGATTTATGGATATGTGATCATTAAATTTATCCTAAACACATCCTATATTACTCTACATCAGATATTGATAGTTATATTTCTCTTTCATTTCCGTTTTTTCACATTCCAACTATGTTCTCCTTTGTGGAAACATAGTTATGTGTAACTTTGGGTAATCGTTATGTCCCTAAAAACTATTTGTAAACATATATTTTTTCTTTATTATTACAATGAGGGTTTATATAAATGAATATTTAATATATTAAACCGTTAGTAACCTTGAATAATTTTTGGGTGAAATTTATTTTAATTTGTGTATAATGTAACAGCCCTATATTGTATGATTCTTTTTCAAATTAATTTATCAATTTTTATATTTTAAATTTCACAGAACCCTAAATATATATTTACTTACATAAATCCAATATTTTTATTATTTCATTATACACAACAAAACATTAATATTGTGATACAAAAAGAAACGTACAATACCTTTTGGTACATGGAACACTAATTTTTGTCTTCTTCCACACACAATTATGAGTTCTTTTTACCGCATGTGAGACATTCAAGGATGATTTTTCTAGACTAAAGTACACTATTAAAAATATTATTAAAATATTATTATATTTATCACCCTGCAATTGGAATGGAATTTTCAAATAATATTAAATAAATTGTGAAAATATGATTTAAACATGTATACAAATGAGTCCTTTAGTTATCAATTACTTATAAATGAATGTATGAACTCTTTGAAAATAATGGAATTTATTTTCCAAGAAAACTACTTTTTAAAATACAAAAAAAATTTAATCTCACTAAAATAAAAAAACAAATAATGATTTTTAAATTAAATAAAATTTTTATATTATAGATTTTATCAATAATTTCCAAACTCATCTAATATATTTCATATGTATAAGATAACAACAATACAATTTTATGAGTCAAAAGATTTATTTTTTAGAGGTTATTTTTACTAGATTTCAATAGTGAAACCATTTTATATATTAATTTTGAAACATTAATAATTTTATGCTAAAAAACTAACAACATTTTTGAAATTGTAATACCAACATTTAATTTAGGTATTTTTTGTCCATTTTTCTGAGAAAAATCATTTTTTGATGAATAGTGAAATACTGAATTTTAATTCAAAACTGATATTATTGTATCTTATAAATATAGCTAAATTATATATTAATTATGTTTTAATTTATAATTTGATCAATTATACATAATATAGTCCAATATAATTCGTTTGAACCAATTTCATAGTGAAATTGGAATGAAAACCTTTCATATATTTGGACATTTTTACTTTAAAAAAATGCCTTCTCTTCATCTCTGTAGGATTAATTTTAAATTAATTTATATAAGATATGTGATTATAATTTAAAAAAATGGACTCCATATTTATAATCAAAATAATTTATAATTTATACTACGTTCTAATGATTGTTTAAAAAAAACATTTCTGAAAGAAATTATAATTTATTACAGTCAATGAAATAAAAATGAGCCCCATTAATAACTAAACCTAGAAAATAAGGAATAAAAATTACCCTAAAGTATTCTAAAATTTATTATATAGGCATATCTAAAAGATTCATCCGCTATGGAATTTTGGATATTCAACCCTTGGGGAAAAATTACAACGTGGGGTGAAAACAATTATTTTCAAGAATGCCCAATGTGTCCTTTTCCCCACTTATAAAAGGCCTCCTCTGCTCCCAATCGCTTTTAACCTATCAATACATTGGGGATCTACCTAACCATGACCAAATATCCTCCCAGAATCCCTTCCATAATCATAGAATACTACTTTTGGGAATAAATCCATCTAAGTAATTCTACTGGTGCAAGACACAATGATGTTACCCAAAGAATATTTACAATCCTTCCTAAAGTTATTTTGTTTTATTTTCATTATCCACCTCCTAAAATATTTTTATTTCAATAACTGAAATATCCATAATATACTGAGAAGTTTTTATTAATTTATTTCAACATACATTTACACACATTTCCATTTAATGGGTAATATTCTTACTATTCATGTGTACGACGAACTACCGTCTCACGAAACGATATTGTCCGTTTTCCCATTACAACCTCACATTTTTGGGAATTAGAATGTAAAAAAATATATTATATAAATGATATATATTATTTTATTATAGTAATTTCGTTATTAAATTAAATATAGCTTCATTATTTCAATTTTGTAAATACAATAACTTCGTTTGTGGAGGTGTCGACTAGTGCCTTCTCAAAGTTATGTGATTTGTCCACAATTAACATTGACTGTATAAAGGGTTTTATTTGTAATAATAAATGATATAAATTAAAAATATAATTTTAATAGAATGATAATATATATATATATATATATATTTTAACGCCCCAACCCTAGTTACACAGTGTTTTTTCATTATTACATAATATTTGGACTGATCACAAGAGTTCAAGTCTCGAAAGACCAATTTGGTTAGTATCCATGGATGTAATAGATATATAAATAAGTTTTACATTACATAATGAAATGAAAAATACAACATCGTGTCCCCTTTGAACACACTCATATCCCTTATCTTATTCATGAAGATTAATCTTATTATACTTTTTTGCATCCTGGGAAAAATAGAACATTGAAAAAGGTGATATCAGATGCTCAATAAGAAAAACAATATAGTGGAAACTATCATAAACAAGCACAAACATTTAAGGCAATGTATAAGACTAAAAGAGAAGACTTTTAAAGCTAAAATTCAGTATAATATGGAAAATATATATCAAATAATAACATTTACTTATACACATGGATATTCTACTCATCTAATAATCACAAGTAATATCTGTAACCAATTTCATAATGATGGAATGAATATTGTTGGACATAATAACCACATAGTCAAGGCCTCTTTCCAAGAATACAAATATAATTTTATCAAGGCCTTTTTCCAAGACACTAGTTTCCCTCATGATACCTATCGATGCATCAAGGAGCTATAAAAGTCTCCCCCAGAAACTTACTAAGTCCAATGCATTACTCATTTGAAAAGGTTCAAATATAACATAAACATTCATATTAAAACTAAAATAAGATATGATAATACATTAACTATAAACCATGAATGGTATAAAAATAACAGTCAACATTCAAACATATCACAAAAGCTTCAATACAATATGGAAGACTGTATCATAATAAATCAACCTCAAACAAGTGTAAAATACATCAATGAATATTGACATAGATGAAATCAAAACTATTTAAGAGAAAAATATCATTATATTTTGAAATAATTTAAATATAACAAGATTTTTAAAAGAAAACATTTAGTTTGGAATTATTCTTATAATCTTGTAATAGAACATTCTAAGGTGTTATAATATTGGAAAATTACCGCAATCATCGTATAAGTTAAAAAAACATTCATTCCTTATTTTTGATGAAAAGGTCGTAAATGACCTTGATTGAAAAACAACAAAAATATTTCTTTACAACCATTTTTAAAAAATTCAAAGAAGTGTATAAATGAATTAAACCAATAGGCTAGAAAATAGTACAATTTCATTGAAATAGATTTTTATGAAACACAGATGTGGATGATAAAGAGGTCCCAGTAGATACTCACATATAAACAACCTCGGATAATGAAGAGTTTGTATAATTAACCATTACCTTGTACTTTATAATGATAGAGGGTATGTTAACCTAATTTATAATATTTAAATGATTTTTATTCAATTATAAAAGAACCACATACATAAATATGTTATAATATATGATATTTCTATATTTCTTTGTTAATATTATTTTAGTAGTATCATTGTTTTGGGTGTTAACAGAGTCATTTTCCTTTATATGTTTTGTTACGTAAGTCTTGATTTTAATGTATATGATGTATTTGACTCATATCCCAAATGATATTAAGTTCATAAACATTATATTTAATACAAAAATTAATATTATTCCATAATGATTACGAAGGGGGATGAATCTCATCATGTTTTTGGGAATGGTAATCCGTTGATACACACGAGCGACAATATCATTCTATTTATGGAGAAAACATATGTAATTAAATGGTATATCATATATAAAGAATCATTTACATGTTATATTTATTATTTAAATCAATAATACACATTATTATACCCATCCAAATAATGAAGTGTTGAATAACAAATTACACCACGACGTGGAGCCGGTAAGCCGCACGTACGCACTTATAGAGACTATGTCATTCATATGATGGATAAAATAATTAATATGGTTATAGCATATATAAAATAATGTCATCATAATTATAAGATTATAGAGTTCTTATTTTTGTATGGAAAAAAATATAGATGAAGTGCAAGAAGAAAATGACATTGAAAGATGTGATAAAATTATTACCTCTTCTTTAGGTGCTTCCTGTTGATTTGATCACAACTGATCCTTAGGGTGGCTTCTGATCAATGTAATGCCTCTAGTTTGAAGCGAAGAGGTTGGGAGGATATTTTAGCTGGGTTTGGATAAGCAAAATTTCTTTGGAGATGTGATTTTTAGAGAAGAGGATGTACCCTTTTATAAGATAGGTGAGGGACACTTTAAGAAAAGATTGAAATATTATATTAGTATACAATCAAATTAGGTTTATAAAGGCTGCAAAAGGATTTATTTCGAGTTTAATATTAATATGGGTTGAAAAAATCTCAACCAATAGGTTTGAGACAGGTGCATATCACCATATTAACTCTATCTTTTAGATTAAATTCTTAGTTAAATATTTTAACTTTTACCATGAATTCTTGTATTATTATAATAAATGGTTAATAAAATAACTATAAAAAGAAAATTGAACCCCAAGTGGTTCAATATTTATATATATAACATTATATAAGTCCTTTGGTCTATCCATATATTTTTAGGAATAATATATAAATTAATAATTAATAATTTGTTTTAAAAACCATTTTATGTCAATTTTGACAATATTTAGTATTTTCCAACAAAATGTTTCAAAGATGCCAAATAGGCCATTTGATTTACCTTATTGAACCATTTACCAAAAAATATATAAATGATTCCCAAATAGTAATAAACTTCATTTCTTACTAACATGGTAAGACAAACCAAAACATGCCAATATCTTTTCACGAAAACATGCATTTACCAAAACATGCCAAAACAATAATCAAATACGGACTATTTTAAAAACAACATTTAACACCAAAACATGTATCAAACCAAATGGTCAAACCATAAATAACCCATTAGAACCATGATTTCTAATAGACATAATGCATCAAAAAAAATTTACTAGCAATTCTATAAACAAATCAAATAGTTCATGAAAATTATATCAACATATCAGACAAATTACAAAGACTAGAAAAATAATATAACAAACTACTCTTAATAAACCTAGCCTACTAGAAAACACTATAGAATATTTACCAATTATTTCATTCGAAATAAGAGAATCTTGTAAAATAGTTAATTAAATACATCCATGTATTAAAAGGACTTATTTTGAAAAGGAAAAAATGCGGATTTTCTTACCTCAAACAAAGTTCACTTCATGCTTTCTAACTCAAACAATAGCTTTCTTGCATGCATGTACTTCCATATATACATATATATATATATATCCTTAAACTGATGAACATGTTCCACACACCACGAGGGAACATGCACGTAGAAGATACATATATCTGAACCTATCCATACCTAGGAATATGCGTACATGCCTTCAAAACTGACCACAACTCCCTATCATAATTCCTCGGGGCTCATAAACACCACATATCCCTAAAATAAAATTTTAACCCAAAAATAAATCAAGATACAATTTGAAAACAAACTATACAGAAATCCCATTGTTCACAAGTAAAATCAAAATAAAATTTTCACCATTTTTTTAAAACAAAACTATGGGTAACACTATCAAAATCACATCAATTTACATTAACCTAAATATAATTAAACAATCACACCAAATTACCACTTTGACCAATTGCATCAATGTAAAAAAATCACATAAAACTATACAAGGACTCCATAGGGATTCAAAATATATTATAAAATTTTTTTGATTCATGATTTTTCATTTAAAAAACCATATCATTAAAGATGCATGATGATGTAAACTAGTAACTAACTCAAAAAATATTTTTAAAAACTTCAAAAATACTTATAAACACTACAGAAGGATAATTAAGGGCATAAAGAAGTTTCAAAACCACAAAGTGGGCATAAAACAATACTGTGGTTGTCAGTGGTGGGCCGTAATGGAGTAAGTCCACTTCGCCTTGAACGGTGGATGTTGGAACATAGAAGAACAATACCTGAGGAGGACTTCGCATACCCTATTGAATAAGAAACCCAAAAAAATAAAGATACCCATTTGACTAGGGTTCCACCTGAATGAGTAAGGTGACAAGAGGACCTAAAATCAGCCCAAACAAGGACAAATGTGGAACAACAAACCTTACTTTGATGATCTGAAGAGAATACGATGCACTGAGAGGGAGTCCAGGGGGCACATCGCACCTCAAAGGGGGAAGCCCTTGGCTAGGGGCTGGCTAGAGAGGATAGGAGCGGTCTCACAGTTGTTCAGAGGCGGAGCCGTGGTGGTCAGATGGTGTAGGGAGGATCCGCGGTGAGCAGCAGTCCATAGAGGAGGAGGAGGCCAAAAGGCGGGTTGACAGATGAAGGAAGCTGCAGCTGACCACATACAGCTACACCAAGATAAGGGGGTATTTACTGGAGGCACTCTGGAGCAAGAGGCTAGCAGGTGGGAGCGTACAATAGAGGAGGTGCAGAATGGGTGGGGGTGGTGAAGGTCGACACCTAGGGGAGAGGCGTGATCCATAGAGAGGAAGAAGTGGGTGATGTTCCTAGGTTTTCGACCAAAAATAAATTAAAGTAAAATTTAAATAAAAATTTAATAAAAATGATAATATAAATTTTGATAATCATTATTTTAGTAATATTAATAATGACAAAAATTCTAATCTTAATAGTAGTAATAATAATAATATTATTATTACCATAATAATAATAATAATAATAGTAATAATGATATTATTTATAATTTAATAAAAATAAAATTATTAGAAATTTAATAAGAATAATATTAAAATTAATTTAATGATGATATTATTATTATTATCTGCAAAAAAATATTATCATGGAGGAATAAAAAAAATTTTAAAAATTAATTATTTTCTGTATCAGGCAACCGTGCATTCCCCAGGGCCGAATGCTCAGGCACCATTAACGGTACAATGACTACGCAGTGGCCTGAGACCCACTGAAAACATCAATGCTTCAAAAATTTCAAACCTGGACCCAAGCCTAGTTTAGTCGTAATGATGCCGGAGCGAGAAAAGAATAAAATAATCAGCATCCCTCGTCAGGGTGTGACAATTCTCCCCACCACAAACACTTCCAACCCGTAGAAAAACTCTAAGCTAACAGTTGAAAAAACCTTAATCCATGTCCGAACAAAATCATTGGGAACCGAGAGCCTCATAGTGGCCATTCCCATCAAATATCACACCAAACCCATTTGATGAAAACCATTTATCGAGATTGAAAGGATAACATGAGTGGGTTCTCCCAACCACAAGAATTCAATATTACAAAACCCCTTGAAACCCAAACAAAACACAACCCCCCCAGGGGCAACACAGGAACTTCCAAACCAAACTGTACTCGCCTTCTCAATGCTATTGGAATAACTCCTCCTCTAGGATTAAGATAATATATTGTGGAAAAAATTGGCACACTGGGACACTGGGACACTAGAATCCCTTAAAACCCCCAAACACACTAAAGGAATTCCTACAGAGAGGGACCTGAACAATGTAACAGCCAAAAAACATTGTCCATTACATTCATGAAAACAACCATCCAACTAAAGAACACAATTGAGACTAACACAAAATCATAACATGATCGTTTATTCATGGGTCCACACCATTCGAAGAGACCAAACAATTTAAAACCCCCACCCAAAGAAGATAATACCACTTGGATTGTGGGGAAACGAGCTTATCACACCACCACAATAAGGATGATCTTACGAAAATGACCAGAATAGAACAAGGAAATTTTGGATATTTCCATCCCAATCCTAAAAAAATTATCCGGACCGAGGTTACACACACCCTCCAAAACTCCTGACTATTCCCGAGCTTCACCCCAAAACCTGTGGCAGGGGCCTGATGGATGAAGCATCTCCTACCCCACAGTCAGGCATTTGCATCCTCTAGTACCAGAGTTCATCTTCCTCCTGAACGACGCTTCTTTCAAAACTCTCCCTAGTGGCCCAAACAGTTGCACAGTAGCAAAAATTTGAAGGGATGAGACAAGGCAACATAGAATTCCTGAACTGGCCACACTAGTGGAATTCGAGAGAATGGTCCAACAAACTAGTAGTCGGTACAGAATAAGATCATTGCCTATGAGGAACCTTTACAAGAGTTTACCCCAACCATCTTTGGGATGGTACGAACCTTAACTTCCCAGGGAGTTCCCAACAACCCAATGCTAGGTTAACTTTCTCAACTATAAAACTTCCTCTAACAGACATCAATTATCTCGATAAGCAGGAAACACTCTAAATGAACTAGTAATATAGTGTAGCTCCATGGAAACATTTGGATACATTCTGGGTAGCATATTCATAACAGCACGAAAAACACAATCAAAATCGACATCAAGACAAAACACAATCATATAAATAATAATATACAAGGGAAATTGTCCCCTAATCCCAACATATACAAAAACAATCAACAATTAATTTTTCAACAACCGCCATTTCTTTTAAATTTTTAAGCTCATTTATGTAACCTTATGAACCGCCACATGTGCATTCATTCAATCCTGCTTAAAACATATTTGAACAAGTGCTCCCACCCACTCTCCACACATACCCATGCACAAGTGACCCTCAGTAAAGGATTCCAAGGTTCAAAATCTCTTTCCATGATCAAACCCATGCACACACCAAAATTTTCCAAATCAAAACACTTTCTCTTTAAAAACCCACATTAATATTTTCAAAAATAATTTGGAAGAAACCTTTTTTTCATATTAAAATCAAATTCATTTCTACCAAAAAATCAAATCAACTGAGTTCAAAACAAAACAAAACCGTCCATAATCCATCAGAATGAGAAACTAGTGTTTGTGCCTAACCCGATGGCATGGTGGTGAGCCATGCCCCACATAAGTCATGACACTAAGAGGACCTTAAGCGGGGAACTTGGTCTCCACATGAATAAACACCAAATTTGAGCCCACAATGTTAACCGATTCTCCCCTATTGTCATCCCTCAGTCCAAAATAACCAAGGACCAAAGACTCAAATCTCGGACTACGCAGGGTAACTCTGGTCTCGTCACGAGCGGTGGTGAGTAGGCACCGTCCCACAACCTACCTACTGAGACCTGAAAATACTAATATATTTCTTATAGACACCCCAAATGACAAGGGCCTCCTTGGATACCAATTTGTCACTAACCAACCCATAAAGACCCTGAACTGGTCACCCAACCCGGCCCGTGACATGGCCCAAGGGGCGTTCACGATCCTCGCAGGCTGTAAACTATTGTCAGGAATCGATAATAAACAAGTAAGAACGTTTTGGACCTTCAAATAAAGACAAGAGAATTCCTCAAAACTAAACAATGAAAAAGAAAACTACCAGCAACAAGAAAATAAGACTTCACATACCGCTATTTGACATCTTGGTCACCTCCAACAACAAATAGCCTGGCTCACAGGGGCAAACGAAACAATGACATGAACCAAATAGCTGAACCTACATATGAAAAGATGGGATAGGTGTGAGAATTAAAATTCTTAGTAGAGATTCCAAAAATGAACCACAAAATCCATGCATTTTCCAATTACAAAACAACTTAATAATGTCAGTTTGAACTACAGTTATAAAAATAAGGTTTTCACATATACGCTGGATTTTGAAAACTATCAATCACATTTACAGTGCCCTTATAATTAAAAAACAAGGAAATGAAATCAATAGAGGGTCTCACAGAATCATTTCAAAAATAGCTACTTTGATGTCCTTTTAAAAACCAACCATACTCCCAAAACATTTCCAAAAAAACACCGAAAACAAGTACAAGGGTATGATTCTAGACATAGAAAGGGCAATAGTAATAACAATGCTCTTACCAATAGATTACAGAAAACATATGAACTCATAGGAATTTTAGTATGTACTATACATGTGACTCATCCGGAAGGCATGCCTACTATTGATGACATCATAACACCCTAACCCCCGATCGCCGCCCTACCTAGCATGGTCGAGGTTCTCAATACCTTAGGAATAAAAAAAACCCTCTTCTATGTGGCACTATCCAGTGAAGAATCTATACTAGTGAAATAATCGTTCTAATTAAACCTCCTTAGTATGCTAAGTTTCTTTGATATGTTCACAAAGAGGTGTGGAACACATTCAAACAACTAGCTATTTATATATCACCAAGCACACGACACAATCTGGCACCACCCCGACCACCTCAACATTAGTCTCATTCCATAAAATATATATTATCAGGAGGCCCATAACGAGGACCCTCTTTCCAAATGACTATTCAACGAAGCAAGAGACCAAACCAAAGAGGGGGTTTTTCAACAAACAGTTTCAATGTTTCCAAATGGGCCTTTAGGTTTACCTCATTCAACCATTTACCAAAACATTTTGAAATGTTTACAAATAAGTAATAAACATCTTTTCTTACTAACATGGTCATATAGACCAAAACATTCAAATATCCTTTCACAAATACATGAATTTACGTAAACAGTCCAAAATAGTAAACTTTTACAAACCATTTTCAAATCAATGTTTAACACCAAAAAATGTCTCGAAGAAAATAGTCAAACATTAAAGAAACAATTAAAACCCATTTTTTTACAATAAAATTAATTCAAAAAAATTTTTTTACTAGATATTCAATAAACAAATCAAACAGTTCATTAAAAATTATATCAACAAATCTGAAAAAATTACACAAACTAATAAAATAGTATAACAAAGTAATTTTAACAAACCCAGACAACTTGAAAACATGGTATCAGTTTGTCAAATTATTTTCTTCAAAGATGATAATCTATTAAAATAATTAATTGAAAACATTAAATAATTTAATGGAATTATTTTAAAAAGGAAAAACTGCAGATTTGCCTACCGTAAATAAAGGTCACTAGTTGCTTTCTAACTCAAACAACAACTCTCTTGCACACACGAACATCAATATATATATATATATATATATATATATATATATATATATCCTTGAACTGGTGCACATTTTCCCCCCACCATGATGGAACATGAACACATAAGATACATATATCTACACATATCCAAACATGGGAATATGCGTTCACACATTCAAAACCGACCACAACTCCTTATGATAAATCCCCAGGACATAGAAACCCCGCAAATACCTAAAATAAAGCTTAATCCCAAAAACATAGTCAAGATACAATTGAAAAACCAAAACTACAAAAATCACAAAGTTCACAAGTAAAACCCAAATGGAATTTTCACCATTTTTATAAAACAAAACTAAGGGAAACACCCTCAAAATCACATCAATTTACTTTAACATAAACTCAATTAAAGAATAATACTAGATAACAATTTATAACAATTACGTCAATGAAAAAACATCACGAAAAATTATACAAGGGCACCATAGGGACACAATATATATTTTAAATCAAAATTGTCAAAGTAAGATTTGGAAATTAAACAAGCATATCATCGCAGATTCATGAAGACGTAAACTACTAAATAACTCAACACATATTTTTAACAACTTAAAAAATATTTAAAAACACTATAGGAGGATAAATAAGGGTATAATGAAGCTGAGAAACCACACAGTAGGAATAAAATTATACCTTCGATGTCGGTAGTAGACATAAATTGAGTCAATCTGTTTCACCATCGGTGGAAGATTTCGGAACACGTAAGAACAAGACAAGAGGAGGTCTCTACATACCCTATTCACGAAAGAAAAAAACAAAAATCATGTTATCCCTTTGACTAGGTTTCCAGATGAACGAGTAAGGTGAATGGAGGAGCCAAATCAGCCCAACCAAGGAGTAATGAGGAAAACCCGACCTTTCCTCGAAGATATGAAGAGAATCTGACACACGTAGAGGGTGTCAGAGGGTGGGGGGGGGGTCGCATAGTGCTTCAAAGGAGAATCTTCTTATCTAGGGGGGGGGGGAGAGGAGCGTTATCGTTGTTGTTTAGAAGTGGACACACGGTAGATTGAGGGTGTAGGGAGGATCTACGATGAGAATAGGTGCATGGAGGAGGAGGTTGAATGGATGGTCGATGCATAGAGGAGGCTGTGACAGAGCTCGTGATGTTTCAGCAAGTGAAGGGGGGGGGGCTTCGCTGGAGAAGGAGGCCAACAGTGGGGCATGTCAGAAAGAGGAGGTGTGAAATGGGGGTGGGGGGCATGCTGTATGTCGACACCGAGGGGAGAGGCACGATCTATAGGGTTGAAGAATTGGGAAATGCCCCTAGGTTTTGTCCAAAAAAAATAATTAAAATAAAATTAAAACAAAAAGTTAATAAAAAAGTTAATATAAAATTTGATAATAATTATTGTAGTAATATTAATAAGGACAAAAAATAAAATAATAATAATAATAATAATAATAATACCAGAATAATAATAATAATAATAATAATGAAAATTTATTAAAAATAAAAATAATAGTTATTTAATGAGAATAATATTTATATCAATTAAATGAAGATATTATTATTATTATTATTATATGCAGAAATAATATTATCGTGGTGGTTTAAACATTTTTCTTCAAAAAAATTAGTTCTTTTAATTATCTTGAAAATGCGCATTCACCAGAGCCGAATGCATGGGCATTGTTAATGGTAAGGTGACTGTGCATCGGCCTGAGACCCACCGAAAACATCAATGATTCAAAAATTTCATACCCAACTGAAACCCAACTATGTTCAATAGATGATGGACAAAGAAAAGAATAAAATAATCGGTGTCCCTCATCGGGGGATGACAGTACATTATGATTTTCAAAATTTATTTTCATTGAAAAGGATTTATGGAATAGTACTAGTTTTTGAAAATTATTTTAGTGAAAGGTTATTTCCCTTAATAATTATTCCTTGTGTCTTTTAAAATTAATTTTCTATATACAATTACATGGTTATTTATAATTATTATTTATTGGGGATATGATCCAATGAAACCTTTCATTGAATTTATCTAGATGGTTAATTTTTATGATAAAATATTTTATGAATTTTTTTTTATTGATGTTTATGATATGATATAAAGTTTATAAACCCCATTTCATTTCCTAGGATCTAATATGATGACTATTTTATGATATCCTTGAATAAAATTGTATGAATTTTATAAATGGTGTGACATATATGTCCCTCCAATATATTGGGTAATGATTAATGATCTATGATCAAATAGGTCATATAATATATAATAATAATCCCAAAAATTAGTTAAATCGGAGGTTATCCCAATCCTGAAGCATGTACATTGTTAGTCATCTGAAGCCTAAAATTTTATGAATTTTGTGGTGGGTATTCTTGAAATTATTTATTTTATGATTATATGTTTTCCATAACTATAGTTTTTATTCCAATGTAAGTATCTCAATTCATATATTACATAATTCCTTAATTATTCATTTCTTATTCACATCCATGATTAATTCCTTAAGTCATCATTATAATGTATGATATACTAGGTATGGTTTTTCAAATTTTATTCTCATATTCTATTTCCTTTGTAATTCTTTGACCCTAGTTACCCAGATTCGGTGCACTTTTATATGACATTGGCATGATCACAAGCCATCCAATCATGAAAGACTGATTATTTTAGTATATTTGGAAGTACTAGATACATTCATAAATTCTACATTAAATTATACAATGAAAAACAATGATAACATTGTATTCATTAAAAATAGTCATATCCAATAGATTATCCCTGCATGTCCATCATGATATACTTATTCACATCTTGGAAAAAATATAATGTATAAAGGGGTGAGCTCAGATGCTCAGTAAGGATAACAATATAGAAGAAACTTTTGTAAATAAGCGTAAACTTTTAAGGAAACGTATAAGACTAAAACAAAATCCTTTTAAACTTGAACTACAGAATAATATGAAAAATATAAATCAAAATAATTCCATTTACTTACTCACATTGATATTCTACTAGTCAAATAATCACATGCAATATCAATAGCGAATTTCATAATGATGGATTGCATAATGTCATACATCATAACCACATAGTCAAGGCCTTGTGCCAAGAATATTAAAAGATTTTTTCAATGCCTAGTTCCGAGAAATTAGTTTGTCTCATGAGACCTACCGATGCATCAAGGAGCTATAGTGGGCTCCACCCATCACTTACTAAGTCCAATTCATTCCTCATATGAAAAAATTTGAACATAACATAAATATTCGTATTAAAACTATCGTACAAAATGTCAATAATTTATCTAAAAACCTTGAATGGTGTAAAAATAACACATCCACAGTCAAACATATCACAAAACATTAATTATAATTTGGATGTTTTGTATCATAATAAATCAACTTCAAATAAGGATAAAATCCATCAACGGATGTGGACATAGATGAAATTAGAACATTTTTTAGTGAAATATCTCTTTTTATTTTGAAATCATTTAAAAGTTTTATAATTATAAATGAATAAATTTATTTTTAAAATATTTTTATATGTTTTTATGGGAAGATTCAATGGTGTTATGATGGTGGAAAATAGCTGCACCTTCAGTATAAGTTAAAAAACATTCTAACCTTAATTTTGTCAAAAGGTCATAAAGTACCTTGTTCGGAAAACGACGGAAAGATTCCATTAAAAAACATATAATTTAAAATAAGGGTATATATTAATTTAACACATTTTCAATGAAATATTAAAAATGTATTGAAATACATTTTTAAGAAACACAGATATGGATGATAAAGAGGTCCCAGTAGATACCCACATATAAAACAACCTCGAATAATAAAGAGATTTTAAAATTAACCATTACCTTGTACTTTTCCTTGGTAAATGGCAGGTTAACCTCTTATATAATGGTGAAAACATTGTTATTAAACTATATTGTAACAATATACATTAATATGATATCCTATATGATCTTTTAATATTTATTTTTAATGATATTTCAGTAGTATCATTGTTTTGGGTGTTAACTGATTCGTTTACCATTATATTCATTGTTTCTTAAATAATGATTGTTATTGGATATGATGTATCTTATTCATATTCAGATTGATAATAAGTATTTGATTTTTTATTATTCAACAAATGAAAATTTGTTTTGAATGGATACTATGGGGAATGAATCTTATTGTATTTGTGGAGACAGTAATCTGTACGTATGCACAAGCGACAATATCATTATTTTGATATTAAAATCATATATAATCAGATGGTATATCATATATACAGAATAATTATCATGTTATATTTATTATTTACATCATTTGTACTCATTATTATACCCATCCAAATTACTAAGTGTTTCAATAAAAGACATCACCACGACGTGGAGACGGTAATTCATTCGTACACACGTATGGTGACATTATCATTTATAGGATGGATAGAATAATGAATAAGGGTTTTAAATTTTTTTTATAACATCACATCATATTAATGATACTGTATTTAAAATTGTATAATGGAAGCCACAAATAATGAGGCTGTGGAAGAAGAAAAGAACTTGAAAGAGGCGATGAAATATTTCCCTCTTCTTCAAGTTCTTCCTTTTGATTTGATCAAAATGGATCCTTAGGTTGGATTTATGACTAAAGAAAGGACTCTAGGATTATGGGAGGACACTTGAGAGGATATTTTTCCAGGGGTTGGCCAATCCAAATGGCATTGAGGTGTGAATTTTAGAGAAGGGGCAGTGCCCTTTTATAAGATAGGTGAGGGTCATTTTAGGAAAAGCTTAAAATATTAATTTATAATAAAATAATTTCCAGATTATAATGGATCAAAAATGATTTATTTTTAAGATTAGGTGGGTATGGGTCGAAAACCACTCATCTAATAGGTTTATGATAGTTTTGGTTCACTATATTAACCTTATATTTTAGATTTAACACTTTGTTAATTAGTTGGCATTTACCATGTCTCTTTGTATTTTTATATTATATGGTTAATAAACATAATATATACTTGAAAAGTGAAACTCAAGTTGTTCAGTAATGACATATATAAAATTATATAAGCCCTTTGTCTGAACCTTAGATTTTTACAAATATAATATCAATTAATGATATAATATTTGATTTAAAAACTTTTTTATGTCAATTTTCATACTATTTGGTAATTTGATTTTTTCAATTCATAACAACATTATTACATAAAAAATCATTTAATAAACCCTAAAATGTCATATTAACCTAAATAATTATTGGAATTCATTAAAAGTTTTAAATTATATTTATTTGTATATTTAAAGTATAAATTATTTTATTCATTCATTAATAATTGAATTACTGTATCATCTTTGTGTCATAAATAAATTTATATATTTATTGTATGAAAATTATAAATAAAATATAATTATGTACGAAATATTTTTATATTTCTAATGAATATTTGTAATTGAATTTATCTAATGTATAACCCTATATTAAAAATGTCCATGTTATGAAAATATGAATTTCCCACTTTTAACACTTCTTTAAATTAAATAATTATAAATGTACTAATCTTATCCAAGTGGACCTAAAGGATAGTATTTTATTCATACGGTTGTTTTTAGTCGAAATACACCAATCTAATAGAATTAGGACATGTTTTAGGGTAATAATAATATCATTTTTACCTTTAATTACCATATTTACTTTTAAATGTGGTAAATAGAAGTCAAAAGTTACTATTCAGCAAAAATTATTTTTTTCCTTATTGAACCAAATTTTACTAACTAATATAAACTATGTATCTTGGATTTTTGAAATTCAACTTATAGAAGTGGTAAAATTGGGTTTTATGCAAATTTTCAAAAGCACCTAGGAGATGGGTAAAAGACGGTAAAAAGTTCAATAAAATTTTTATATATCTAAACTTGTTATAAAATGACCCGAATGAATTGAATTAAACTTATATACGTATTATGTATCTATTTTGACATAAAATACAATTAAATAAAATGTCAGTTTTAAAAAATAACTTAGTGTTTTTGACAATTCTTCAAAAGATGAAAGTTTTCAAAAAAATTCTAAAAATACACACTATGATAAATTCGATATTCCAAATACAAAAATGAAGTACATTTTGAAATATAAAATTTATAAAATATTAAAAATTATATATTATTAATAATAATTATTAGCATGATTGGTCGTGATATGTAAGAATCTCGAAGTTGCGTACAATGAAAGATATTGCATTATTCAAAGAGAAACATATCGTGGAAACTAGTGGTGTTACATTCTCCCCTCCTTCATGTAATTTCTTCCTAAAAATTTCTAGAATACTACTTCACAAAATAATTTTGTTTGTTATTCATCATAAGCTCCTCAGTTTCCCACGTTTCCTCTTCTAACTATTTGTTTCTACAATGAACATTTACCAGGCGAGTTGTCTGGTTTCTCAGTAGTAGTTCTCTTGTATCAAGAATCCTCACAGGATCATCGCAATAAGATAGATCAGGTTCCAATTCTAATTATTTATAGATTAGTATATGCATTGGGTCAAGCATGTATTTTCTCAACTATGATACATGGAACAAATCATGAACTTTGGAGAGACTTGGAAACATTTCCAAACAGTAAGATACAATCCCAATTCGTTCAAAAATTTCCAAAGGTCCAATGTACATGAGAATAAATATACCCTTCTTACCAAATCATATAACTCACTTCCATGGATATACCTTTAAGAAAACATGGTATCATACTTGAAATTCCAAATACTTCATTCATTTATCAGCATAGCTCTTCAGCCTACATTGAGCTACTTTGATGTGGGTTTGGATTACCTTCACCTTTTCAATCATTTCCTCAACAAGTTCTGGCCCTACGAGTTTTCTTTCTCAATCATCATCCCAACAAGTTGGTGTGCGAAATCTATTTCCATATAATGCTTCATATGGTGTCATCCTAATACTTGAATGAAAACTATTATTAAAGGAAATTTCTACTAGAGTTTAATATTGATCCACCCTACCTTGAAATTATAGTGAGAAATATCTCAACAAGTCTTCTCTGGTTTGAATAGTCCATTCTGATTGTCTATCAGTTTGAGTCTAGTAGGCAGTGCTCAAACAAAGTTCAGTATCCAGGTATATTTGAATACTTTTCCAGAATCTTGATGTAAAACAGGGATCACAATCAGAAACAATAGATAAGGGTACCCTATGATGCCTTAAAACTTCATTAATATACAGTCTTGTTAAACATTCATGTGGTAAATCTTCTCGTATAGAAAGAAAATGTGCTGACCTGGTAAGACAATCAACATGAATGATATTTCCTCAGTCCTTATAAGAGTCTTTGGTAGTCCAATGACAAAGTCTATCAAAATATTATCCCATTTCCACTCAGTTATAGGAAGATGTTGCACGACTCCTCTAGGATGTTATCTTCTAGCTTTTACTTGTTGAATAGCCATACAACTCGACACAAAATAAGAAATCTCTCTCTTCAAGTTGTCCCACAAAAAATGTTCCTTCAAATCTCTATACATTTTAGTGCTACCAGGGTGTATAGTGAAATTGGAGCTATAATCATCATCTAACAATTCCCTTTTCAGATCAGGTGTATTGGGAACACAATATCTCTTCCCAGATTTGAAAATCTCATCTTCATATATGAATTCGATCAATATCCCATCGTTCGTAGCATTAACATTCTTTTGAATCTCCTCACCAACAGACTGAGAAATTTTTATCCTTTCTTGTAAATATGGTTTCTCAACCATTTTAAAACGTATTGATGTTTCACCTTCCATGAATATTACCATATCTATTTTCACTAGATCCATGAAAATATTACCCCTTTCAATAATCAATACGTTCAAAACTCTATGATCTTTTCGGCTCAAAGCATCTACCACCTTATTTTCTTTCCCCAAGTGGTAGCATGTTGTGCAATCATCATCCTTGATTAGTTAAATCCATCTCATTTTCCTCATGTAGAGTTCATTCTATGAGATAATATACTTCAAACTATTTTGATAGGTATAAATCTCACGTTTTTCTCCATAAATATAATGTCTCCATATCTTAAAATAAAATATTACAGCGGATAACTTAAGATCACGAGTTGAAGAGTTTTTCTCAGAAATTTTTAGCTATCGTGATGCATAGGCAATAACTCTATCATTCAGTATAAGGACACAACCATGTCCTTTATTTGAAGCATTACTATAAATAACAAACCCATCATTACCTAATGGTTGAGTCATGATAAGAGAATTGACTAATTGTATCATCAATTCTTCAAAAACATTCTTCATAGTGTTTTGTCAAAACAAATTTATCCCCTTTAAATGTGATCTTGGTTAATGGGTTAGCCAATCGGGAAAAATTTAGGATGAAATGCCTATAATAACATGCTAAACCAATAAAACTACATACCCCATTTAAACTTGTCAGTACTCGCCATTCTTGGATTTCCTTTTACATAGAAGGTTCAACAGAGATTCCATCCGTAGAGACAACATGGCCTTGAAAAGAAATCTCTTAAAACCAGAATTCACACTTGTTAAACTTCTTGTATAATTCATTTATTCTAAGAGTCTTTAGGATAATGCACATGTTATTTTAATGATCATCATAGGTTCTAGAGTATTCCAATATATAATCAATAAATACCACTATGAAGTCATCAAGATATTCCTTGAAAACGTTGTTCTTTAGATCCATGAAAACATAGGGTACATTAGTAAGCCCAAAATGCATTACTGTAAACTCGTAATTCTCGTACCTGGTTCAAAATGCTGTTTTAGAATGTCTTCCTTCTTCACACACAAATGATGATATCCATATTGAAGGACAATCTTTGAAAAATATTGAGCTCTATGAATTTGGTCGAATAAATCATCAATGTGGGGTAGGGGACACTTGTTTTTTATTGTTATATCATTGATCTCTTAGTAGTCAATTTACAACCTGAGAGATCCATATTTATTCTAAACATAAATAACAGGGGCTCCCCATGGAAAAAAAACTAGGGAGAATAAATCCCTTATTACTCCATTCCTCAAGTTGTATCTTTAGTTCCACTAATTCCACAGTGGCCATTCTATAAGGGGTCTTTGATATGGGCCTTGAACCAGGAATTAAATCAATGGAAAACCCAATTTCTCATTCGGGAGGATGACCAGTTAAATCCACTGGAAATACATTAATATATTCTTGTACAATAGGTACATCCTCTAATCGAATATTATTCTCCTCACCCGCTATTATTTCATTTTCTTTCTCCCCAATAACGGACTTTAGTTGAGCTACTAGGCGTGGATATAGATAAGAATCAGATGGTAACATTTTTTATATAATGATATGGTACTCATTATCATCATCAGAAATTACAACCTCCTTATTCATACAATAAATTTTTCCATCTGGTTCTGAAAACCAATCCATATCGTGGATTATATAAAATTCATTCATTGGTATGAGGATGAGATCAGAAGATAAATAACATTTATATGCCTTAATGGGAACTGATTTACAAAAAATTTTCCAATGATACTTCCCTTAAGAGTTTTTACTAACCACTCCATTGATAAATCAGATTATAAATATATCATTTTCAAAGAAAAATGCTATGATATGAAAAAATGTGATGATCCAGAATCAAATAATGCAGTGGATAAACATGAGGAAACCATTAAATTATCTGCCACCATTTCTTTCGGAGCTTCAACCTCAGCAGTAGTGATAGAATAATATTGGACATGATCCCTTGGCCTTTTCTATGGTAATATTCCTTGGCTCTTAGGACATTCATTTTCATAATTCTCCCTTTATCTGTAATTATAGTATTCAACATTGACAACCTCTTTCTTCCCCATGACATCACAAGGTTGGTGGACTTTTTCACGATAGTTCTAATAGACTCCCATTCCCTTCTGGTAAGTACCGGCGTTTTTCATTCCAAATCTACTACAGGATTGAAATTCAACTTTTCCCTTCTTCCCCTTATTTCCATTTCTAGAGTGTTCAGCAGATATGTTATTCTCTTTCTTTCTTTTAAAGTCATGTGACTTAGAGAATTCCTTTTCTGCCTTGATAGCACAAGAGACAATGTCGTTTTATGACGATGAGGATTGTGAGACAAATTCTTGGTAGAGAAATGTTTTTAAGCCATCAATGAAACTATCAATCTTACTTCTTGGTAGGTGTATATAATCTACAACATGCCTTGATAACGTTGTAAAGTTAGCATCATACTATGTGACATTCTCATCCTCCTTTTGCCTCATACTCAAGAAATTTCTCTTCCATATCCACTCGATGGTGATGAGAAAAGTATTTTTATATGAAAATTTCATTAAAATCCCTCCATTACATATATTATACTTCTCCATCCTCCTTTATGTTTTGAAGTAATTACCACCATTGATCTACATCCCCCATGAGGAGATAAACTTCAATGATAACTTTTCCCATTTCACGACTCCCCAAAGAGTGAAATATTTTCTCTATAGAATTTATCCATTGCTCAGCTACTAATGGATTTGTTATATAATTGGATGTTGGTGGTTTTTTCCTCATGAAGCGCTCTAACATTTATCCTCTGCATTGTGGATCAGGGTGCTCCATATGGGTAAGTATTTTATTCATAACTTGAGTGAGTTGTCCCAGTGTGGTTATAAGCTAATCAGCACCAGTTTCATCAGTAGCTCAATTATAATTATCTTGAGTATGAGGTAAATCCCTCCATGTATTACGTGAATTGATATGGCTTCCATTCCTTCCACTAGGTGATATTTCTAAACAATGGAATACAATAGATATATTTATGAATCACAATATAAAATTCTAAACATGTAAAATAGATGATATTAATTGAACAGTTTATGGATATAATCCATAATCATAAAAAAAATTCATTATGTATATACTCTTAAACCCTTCATAATGGTTTGTAAATAAAATGATAATTATCCTATGTATATCCCCCAGGAGTGTCGTAAACAAGAGTGCAGCAGACCTGTTTTCATTCACCGATTCCCATTTGAGTCTAGCTCAAAGCCGTGTTTTCGGATTATACCCCTATGTACATATGTCCTAGAGCCGTCTCTACCTGTTCGTATCCAGATAGAGATGTAATGCTTGGAAAACTATCAAATTATCTACAGTGCCAAAGTTCTAGGAAATTCTTCTATACTAATCCCCAATGTCTAACTTAGGGTAAGGTTCTCTAATCATGGTTTTTCTAAATCTAGTTTCCAAGGTTTGTAATAAACATACTCTTATACTAACTGTAATACCCCGACCCCAGTTACCCATAGTTGGTGCATTATAACATAACATTGGCATGATCACAAGGAATCAAATCCTGAATGACCGATCAGTTTAATAGCTTTAGAAGTACTAGATACATTCTTAAATTTTACATTACATTATATAATGAAAAAAAACACGGTGTTCATTAACCACATTCATATCCCATAGACTATCCTAGAAAATCAATCATAATATACTTCTTCCCAACCTAGAAAAATAAAACCTAGAAATGGGTGAGGTCAGATGCTCAGTAAGGATAATAATATAGAGGAAACTTTTTTAAATAAGCATAAACATTTAAGGAAATGTTTATGACTAAAAAAAAGACTTTTAAACATGAAATTAAGCATAATATGAACTATATAAATCAAAATAATACCATTTACTTACTCTCATGGGTATTCTACTAGTCAAATAATCACATACAATATCATTAACCAATTTCATAATGATGGAATGCATAATTTCAGACATCATAACCACATAGACAAGGCCTTGTCCCAATAATACAAAGAAGATTTTTTCAAGGCCTTGTTCCAAGAAATCAGTTTCTCTCATTAGACCTACTAATACATCGAGGAGCTACAGTGGGTTCTACCTTTCACTTACTTAGTCCAATGCATCTCTTCTATGTGAATTTATAAACATAACATGAACATTTGAATTAAAACTATCATGAAATATGTTAATAATTTTTCCATAAACCATGAATGGTGTAAAAATAACACATCCATAGTCAAACAAATCAACAAACCGTCAATGAAATGTGGAAGTTTTTTATCATAATAAATCAACTTCGAATAATCATAAAATCCATCAAAGGATGTTGACTTAGAAGAAATCAAACATTTTTAGAGAAATATATATTTCTATTTTGAAATAATGTAAATGTTATATAATTATAAAAGAAATATTTATTTGAAAAATATATTTATAAGCTTTTAAGGGAAGCTTTGACGTTGTTATAATGTCTGAAAATAGCAGCACCCACCGAATAAGTTAAAAAAACATTCTTACCTTACTTTTGTCAAAAAGGTCATTAAGTACCTTGTTTCAAAAATGATAGAAATATTAATTTAAAAAACATATAATGTCAAAGAAGGGTATAAATTACTTTAAACCATTTTCTATTAAATATTAAAAATGGGTTGAAATACATTTTTAAGAAACACAGATTTGGTTGATAAAGAGGTCCCAGTAGATACTCAGGTATAAACCAACCTCGGATAATAAAGATATTGTGAAATTAACCCTTACCTTGTACTTTTCGTTGGCCAAGGGTAAGTTAAACTCTTGTATATTGGTGGTATAATTGTTATTAAATTATAAAAGAACCATATACATTAATATCATGTCATATACGATTTTCTAATATTGCTTTGTTAATGATATTTTAGTAGTATCATCGTTTCGGGTGTTAACTGATTCATTTTCCTTTATACCCTTTGTTACATAAGTAATGTTTTTTATGGATAGGATGTATCTTATTCATATTCAAAATGATATTAAGTCTTTAAAAATTATTTTTAATCATAAAATGATATTATTCTTGAATGGAAACGATGGGGAATGAATCTTATCACGTTCGTGGAGACAATAATCCGTACGTACACAAGAGTGAAAATATTAATCTTCTGATATTAAAATCATATATAATAGGATGGTATATTAGATAAAAATAAAAATTATCATGTTATATTTATTATTTTCTTAATTTATACTCATTATTATTCCCATCCATATGATTAAGTGTTTGAACAACAAACTTCACCATGACGTGCAGACGGTAATCCGTACGTACGCACTTATGGTGTAATTTTCATTTATAGGATGGATAGAATAACGAATATGGTTGTACAATTTTTATAATAACATAAAATTATATAGAATATACTAGATTTATTATTTTATAATGGAAACAACAAAGTACAAGGAAGAAGAAGAAGAAAAGAACTTGAATGTGGTGATGAAATATTTACCTCTTCTTCAGGTTCCTCCTTTGGATTTGATCAAAATGGATCCAGAGTTTGGATTTATGACTAAAGAAAGACCTCAATTATGAAGGGAGGATAGTTTAGAGGATATTTAGATAGTTTTTGGCTGAGACAAATGGCATTTTAGGTGTGAATTTGAGAGAAGGGGGACTACCCTTTTATAAGAGAGGTGAGGGTCACTTTAGGAATATTTTGAAATATTATTTTATAATAAAATTATTTTTGGTTTCTAATGGCTAAATAATTATCGATTTTGAGGATATGTTGGGGATGGGTCGAGAACCACTCAACCAATTGGTTTTAGACAGGTTTGGGTCACTATATTAACCATATATTTTAGATTTAAGTCTTAGTTAATTAGTTTGACATTTACCATGTCTCATTGTATTTGTATATTATATGGTTAATAAACATAAAATAAACATCCAAGAGAACCTCATGTGTCTCTTTATTGAAATATATTATATTATTTATGAACATTTTCTAATAGTTAGATTTTTAGGAATAGAATACCAATTAATAATGTAATATTTGTTTTAATAACTATTTTATGTCAATTTTGACAGTATTTGATATTTTGTTTTTTAATTCAAAACATCATTATTAATTAAAAATAAATTCATTTAATAAATCCTAAAATGTCATATTAACCCATAAAATTCTTGGAAATTATTAAAAGTCTCATGATATATTTATTTGGATTTTTATAATATCAATTATTTTAATCTTTCAATAATAAGGTAATTTCTGCATAATCATTGTGTCATAAAACAATTAACATATTTTATGACTAAAAATTATAAATAAAATAAAATTATCTAGAAAATATTTTTATCTATCTAATGAATATTTATAGGAGAATTTATCTTATGTATTACATTATATTAAAAATGTTCTGGTTATGGAAACATGAATTTAACACTTTTAACTCTTCTTTAAATTAAACAATAATAAATGACCTAATCTAATCCAAGTGGTCCTATAGGATCATATTTTATACCTAATGTATTTTCGGTCTAAATAAACTCATGCAATAGAATTAGGATAGGTTTTAGGGTAATAATAATATCATTTCTACCTTTAATTAACTTATTTACTTTTAACCGTGATAAATAAAAGAAAAAAGGTACTATTCACCAAAAATTATTTTTATCTTATTGAACCAAATTTTACATATTGATATCAATCGTGTTTATCAGATTTTATAATTTCAACTCACAGAAGTAGTTAAATCATGTTTTATGAAAATTTTCAAAAACTCCTAGGTGGTGGGTAAAAGACGATAAAAAGTTCAACAACATTTTTATATATAAAATATTATAACAAAATGAATATAATGAATTACATTGGAATTATATAGGTATTATTTTTATATAATTATATAAAATAAATTTAAATATATTAAATAATTATTTAAATAAAAACTCAGTTTTAAACAATAACTTAGTGTTTTTCACTATTCATCAAAATTTGAAAGTTTTCAGAAAAATACAAAAAATTCTTCCTAGGATAATTTTGATATTCCAGATCCAAAAATGAAGTCCATATTGAAATATAAAATTTATAAAATTTCCAAAATAGGGTTTTATCATTCATTACAGCTCATTTGATAGGTCACTGTGTGTTAAAATATCGAAGTTGCGTACAATGCAAGCTATTTTATTATTCAAAAGGAAACATTCCATGGATGTTTGGGGTGTTACATACATTATGGACATGTTATGTTGATTTATATGACATTTAATCTCACTATATATCGAGCTTAACTAGTCAAATGATTTCTCTCCTAAGGTTATGAAAAATCATATTAC
The DNA here is from genome assembly GCA_963277665.1 of Viscum album. NCBI lineage: Eukaryota > Viridiplantae > Streptophyta > Magnoliopsida > Santalales > Viscaceae > Viscum > Viscum album. Next base: position 1,853,665,028 of record OY728156.1, read on the forward strand.
ATTTGATATGTCAATGATGGGATCAATTTATGAATAATTTAATGATAGAAGATGTACCTCACTTATGAACTAGTTTTTATGTATAAATGATTCCATGGGAACTATACTTAAGAAATTATAGAAAGTATCACAATGTTTTGTTATGAATATTCATCTATTAATATGTAATATTTATGTACAAGATGTATGGGTCTCGACTGTTGGTTTCAAAGAAATGTTTAGTTATCCTCTGGAAAATAACATTAAAAAACCTTACTAATATCCACAAAGATATATATAAGGATAAATCACCGGATAATTATATTAATTGAAAAATATCCTGGAATATTGGTGATGGTTTGAGCCTATTTCTTCCAAGAAATTGCATCCCTTTTCATATGATATAAGTGGACACTATTTTTTTAATATATTCATACTGGGGTAATAGATCATAAAACGATGTGTTGGAATTGACTTTATAAATAAATAGTATATTATAATTATCATTATTGTTAATTGGTGTGACAATCGCAGTTGATATTCTTTCACGATTCACAAAATCATTACAAACCATCATGAAGGATCTAAATAAATGATAATCATTGATGAAAATTGTTAAACCTATGTTTTCATATATCGATGTTATTTTTTAAATTATTAGTCAATTAATAATTTTTTTTTCATTAATATATGGTTTCACACTATGATTACTATTTATAACACTATGATCTTTTGTCTTAGTCAATAGTAATAACCAGAATGAACTAGTTCAAAGTTGATTATGATAGAAAATATGATAATGAGAAATAATATTGTATAATGACTACAGTGAAGGATATTTTAATTATAACTAATCAATTACCATGATATGTTATGAGAAACATTCTCCTAAACCAACTACCGACTCACCAAAGAATATATGGTTAGATTTAGTTGAGAGTTTTTGTGTTGTAGATCATAGAGTAATAAAGATTCAATTTCCTATATGTCGATAATGTGAGAATTAGTACAAAAGGGAATGTCTCATATAAAATTATGTGATGTTATATGCGTCTAGAATATGGGAATATAGAATGTAATTTTCTTGGTTAAAATAAAAGTTCATTTATCACAATTTATGGGGACATTTGTCTTTTTATGATAATATCAATGGATGTATGCATTAATTAATGGATTTATTGGAATTATAAAAATTTATGTTCTTAGAGAAATTACTGGGAAAAGAATTAGTATGGTTTTATGAGTAATGGTTAAACTGGTGATGATAAAGATTCCATGAATTATATATGAAAGGTATTGAATATTATAGGAAAGCGATACTGATAAAAATGATCATGAGGTCTTGTTAATGGTTTCTGATTGATTATTAATTATTAAGGTGTTTTTTTTAATTCAATAATTATTCTATATGAATTTTGAAATTTATAATGATTGTTCTATATATGTTTTTTGTAATGTATATTTTAGTATATATTTAATAGAATCAATGGTCATGTAATTTGATTTTACATAGAGGTAATATTTTCTCCAAAAAAAAATGAATAAGGGAAGCTGACCCTTTATATGTTCATGATCATGAGATAAAGTTATTTAGTATAAATAAAGATATTATTGATATGAATAAACTATATTGGATATTATTGATAACCGTGGAATAAATTAATGATTTTCTTTCAAAGTGGATTATGTTATCATTTATGGTGTTTACAACATTTTCAGATATATGGAAGATGTTTAGTAATATATATTTATATTTACAGAGTGAAGAAATATAATTTTTTTAAAAGAATATATGCTTTCATTAAGAAAATATAATAAATATTTCGAAATAGTTGTTACATCATATTAATTAAGAATTCTTGTTTTTTGGGGTATTATTTTTATTTTTCATTTGGTAAATTTAGTGACATTATTTTTAAATTGGGAATAATAAACTTTTCAAGGTTAATTATTTATTGAATTTCCAAATTTTATTCTGAATATTGTTTATATATTGATGCATTAATTCAATATATGAATATTTTTGCACATTTGACAACATGTGATAAATATTTTTTCATGATAATGACTGGAGTTATAAATAATTACTTAATAATATTTTATTCATCTTGTGTTCCGTTAGGGAATTATGAATGATAGTTTCATATTCATTTATTAGAGTATGGGATGAAGTGGAAATTGATTAAAAAATACCAAAGTGTTGCATTTTTAGTATTATACATAAGAATGATAACATTATATAGACTGGTACTATTGAAATTCTTGATTGTATTATGATGTTATGTTATTTATTGGTTCTTCCATCAATCCTCTATGAAGTCATTGATGAGTTCCATGTGTCTCTAAAATACATAAATGATACATCACATGAATTTAACTAGAAATTTATACTACTAGATAATTTTCTTTCTTATATGGGATAACAATTTTATATTTTGGATCGTATATAGAATGTTCTATGAAACAAAAGGACTATCCCAGTTAATGCTTTGGGGTGAAACCAATGGATCGAGGAAGGTATGTGGGAACATGATAAAGTAAAGTGGAAGAAGTATCCCCAATCTTGGGAGTGATTAATTCATAGGGAGAAGATTATTTTATTGTACAGTTTAATTTGACTACATGATATTTTTTATGATATTATTATAATTAAATTAATTTACATTAAGAGCTTCAGTTGAACACAACACCAAATTTTAATGAAAAACGACATTCTTTTAAAATTTATTATTTAAACTAATAGTTTTATCCTAACTAATAGAATTGCGTTTATAAATAATGTTATCAAAAATATTAATATATATGATTTATATAAATATATATATATATATATTAAAAACTAATCCATAGGTGACCGATTAATAAAAATTAATAATATATCATTATGAAAATTAATAAAATTATTTGTAGAAAAAATATTATTATGTGTAAAAACATATTTTATCTAAAATATTAATTAAAAACCACACATTGAATGAATTATATAAAATTTATATAATATATATCCAATAAATTTTTTTAATTCATCTTATTTTTTCTATGTATGAGATAAGAATGCATTAATTTTACAAGTAATAAATTAATTATTTTCTAAAAATTTTGTATATCTCAATAATTATTTCAAATATATAAAATTTAATTTCAATAACATTTAAATTAATTATCTACATCAATATTCATTTTTTTAATAAACTATTTGAAATTATGTTGGATTGACTATTTTATAATTTTATGAAAAGATAAAATTTTCAGTGAAATGTGAAATACAATGGTTCTTGTTATATAACTAACTTTTACATAAATGATTTTAAATGGTATTAAAATTAAAATAATTTCAAAATAATTTATACTAATACAGTTTATATCATTATAATAAAATTAATTTTGAATTTTTATATTAATACATTATAATATTTTGATCATTTTATTTTTGGAAACCTTTTTTTTCTCACGCCTGCGCATCTAATATTAAACAACATTTTACCACTTCTTTAAATGGAATGTGTAAAAATGGATTTAAAATTATATTTTAGAGTTTTTAATTTTATATAAGAAGGTAAATATAATTTTTTTTTATAATTATTTGTTAAAAAAGTAAAAATTGATTATATTGATTATGGTTAAAATGATATTACAATAGAAAGGTTAAAACTAAAAAGGCAATGTATGAAATGACATTTAAACATGGGCACACATTATTATTTAGAAAAATAATCATGTGTATAATATCCACCACATATCAATGGATCCTACCTATCCTCCCTACTTCAAACTTACAAAACTATTTGGATCAGCCTATACCTACCATAATAGTGTATATGATTTCATCCCCACATACTAGTGGCCTTTCTGATATCATATATCCAATCATTGAAGGCTTTAGCTAAAACCAAAAGTGGTTTTATGGAAAAAGAGTTTATGTTTTTAAATATGTGTTAATGTGTTAATACTTATTATAAATACATAAAATCTTATTAAAATATAAAGATATAATAAAACAAATATAATTTTTTTTATTTGTTATTATGTTAATTTAATATCTTATATACATCTCCATTTATAGACAATTTGAAATGAAACCATTGATTGTGTTTACGGTAGTTTACAACATAATAAACATATGATAATATTTTTCAATCAACATCAATCATTTATGGATATAATGATCGATTTAATTTTTATATGTTATATTTATGATATTATTATATAACATGAATTATAAAACCACATGTACATTCTTACCAACCATCCTTTTTGGAAAAAATATTGATGCTCTTGTGAATGGAATATTACCACCTCATGAACTAATCTAAGGTTTTCTAATTTCCATTTCACTAGGATTTTAATAAGGATATATTAAATTAATATATTTGAAAATTTATAAAAAAAAATTCTAATTGAATAAATATTTAACGTATACCTTATATCATTAAATAATTTTGGGGATAGGATGACGACATGCATGTGTATGGAGAACTACCACCACACAAAGTGATGATATTCATTTTTAAAATAACCTGAATAGAAGATAATAATAATAAAATCAATTAATATATGTGATATATAAGACAAAAAATTATTTTTATGGGAAATATATTATTTACCATTTATTCATTTAATCCATTAACAAAATGAAATGAAAATTCTTGTGAATTTAAAATATATATCGCCATGAACGGTTTTTTCTATTTTATATCTCTCAATTATTTTTATTAATTTAAATACATATATACTAAAAACATTCGATATTTTTTTGAAGTTTAAAATTATGGAGATGATGGGACCACGATCAATATAAGAGAAATAAAAATATAAAATCAAAACAATCATGAAAATACAATCACATATAAATCTAAACATGATTTTAAAAATGAATTTTTAACAAACATGTATTCATGTATTTAAAGGATTGTTGCTACATTGATTGTTGAATAATTTTCCATTTATTTTGATTTTCTTCTCCATGCCTAGAGATTGTGCCGTACTCCCCAAGAGAGAAACTTCGTTAGGGTTATGCGTTTTTGCGGTTCCCCCAACCGAGCGCCAACATCTGGCCTCAGCTTCAATCTCCGACTATCCTCTTCATAGAAATCTTTCTTCTGCCATTTAAGTCTTCAGTGCCCCACCTCCTACTCAAAAAAATCCGCTGCAACAGTTTTCCACTTCCCTTCATCCTTCACTGATGCGCTTTTTTCCTTTCACACTGGGTGGCTCTCGCGGAAGTGGGTTCCTCTTCTGATATTCATCTATGGGATCTTTGGTGGGTTTCAAAGAACCATTTACTTGACCTCTATCTTTCCATCGATGGAATCACCTATCTTGCTATTGACCGAAAGCCCGTCTCTACCCATAGATCTGGTTTCAGATATGTGCACCTCCGTTAGGGATTGAGCATTGTTGTCATGCTTCTGTTGGTGGTGCTTTTTCGTTCGGTGTTTTTGATGGTCCTCTTCTCGATGGTGAGAGAATCCGAGTCGAATCAGGATCATTTGAGTGGGGACATTAGATATATTGGTGGTAGTTTGCATATTTTGAATGTGCAGGGGGGCGATTTCTTCATGCTACCATGATGCATTGGATGCTACCTTCTCAGGATGTTCTGTTGGTCCCGCTATATGGAGGGATTTGATGCCATGGATGTTTTTGTTGTTGTGTCTTTTCCCTTTGGACTCCTGGGATCGAGTATTAGTGCCTGTACTTCTTACTAATCTTGTTATGTTTTTTAATCTCCTCTTCTGCTCGCAGGTTTTTCATTTCTTTTGGATACTTTCATGTTTTCTCTAAGTTTTTATGGAACTGAAGGCTAGATGAGTTTAAATTATTGATATGAGATCTTGTCAATGTCTCATTCCATTTGGAACGCATGTATGTTTCATGTAGATGGCTTCATGTGGGCGACCTTGAAAGAGGTATGAGTGTGCTGACACACATCATTCAGGTATACATTCTCATTTGGATGGATGGGTACTCTGTAATTCTCTGCAAGGTGTTTTCAATCTAGTTTTGCGCAATATCTGTTTGACTGTGTAGTGAGTTCCTCACTTGCTTCACCAGGTGGGAGGATCGTTAAAGATATAGGTGTGATGACATCTATCGTCGGATCTTCTTCTTACATTTAGGTGCAGGATGTAGGAGTGCTTTTTCTTGATTGTGTTACCATCATGACAAACTTCTTAGCAAGGGGGTGGCACATCATCTTTGATATATTTCACTATTGTAGTTTCTGACAGGTGGAAAAAAGACTACAGGCTATTTCTGTTTCTCATATGTGTTTATTATTTTTCATTTTGGTCCATGAAAGGCCTTTGTCCCATGTTGGGTTTTTTTCATTTGGTCCTTATAATGGGTTTCTCCTTTTACAATTCCTCAAAAGGTGATCTTTCTTTTTTGGGTTCAATCAATGGGGTTTCCCCTGCACCTTTAGTATTAAAAGGACATAATTAAATAATATATCATATTAAATGTATAATTATAGTTCATTAAAAGATTAATAAAAAAATTATATTTCATATACCAGAGATTATCATGTTCACTATGGAATTCAATATTTAAATTATGGGATTTTGGTATCACTTTAATTTTTTACAACACAATTGATATTATAACAATGATTTTCTTTTATGTGGTGTATGTAATTCCCTTGACTGACATAAAATTAGCTTTTTATTAGCTTCACTCATTTTAAGTTTCCTTATGATTAGGAGAGTCCATATAATTTCACCTCATGTTCAAGACACGTCTTCTCTCCCTGGGTTTTGGGATATATGAATAATACTTCTTCCCTTTTGATTCATTCCCCCAAGCTAAAAGTATTCTCCCTGAGTCCTTTAATCACATCCACCCCTTTTTCATCCTTGATCTGTGAAAATATATACCATGGAATCCCACTAAACTATCTCTAGGTAAATGGAATGATTTCTTTTCCCTTGAATATAGTCCTTAAAAAAATTCCCATCCATGAAGTTATCTATAATATTTGGATCACTTTGTCCATAACCAACTATTCAGTTCATATGACATTGAAATGATTACATATAAAAAATAATGAAAATATCCTTATTCGATTGGAATCCTTTCAAACCATCATCTAACAATAATAACTCTATATTGATTTCTCTTATTCGTTAGAGATATTCGATCCTCAATCAAATGTCGCATGTATTACCACATTAGGATTATTTCCATTTCCAGACAGCACAAGTCCTATATAGTATCCATCTTTTAAAATGTTGGGGGATAGGCTATAGGAAAACATTGTGACTCACACCCTAGATTTACATTGACCCCAAAGTATATTATTCTAATTCTATGGTATCAACTAGATACTTATTCAATCGGTTGAAGACATTAGAATAAATCAATCATCGCTTATGGGTCTTGGATACATATGAATATAAATTTCCAGAACTGATGTTATGACTATTTCTTTTTTTATTAGTTGTTGATTATTTGAGTCAGAAACAAGGATTCCCATGTTACAACATCGTTGAAAATTTGAAGGAAAGGGACACATACACTTATATGATATATAATAATCACTTTAATATTAATAAAAGGTTGTTTGTAATAAAATCCCTCCCTGATTTCTCTAAAATAAAATCCTTTGGTGGATTACAAAAATCAACTGTAAAGAATATTCATGGAAAATCATATGACATATCTATTTTTTTCTTCTATCCGAATGTAGAAAATGACCATCCAAATCTCCATGAATGAAAATAATTAATGATTTTGTAAGGGTAATATAAGTCTAGAGAAACGTACGCAGAGTGTTGTAGTATGATCATCATATTTCATATCTAACTCATATAACCATAGGAATAGGGGAAATTAGTTCATTTACATTGGCATTGAAAATAAGACCAATAGTGAATCAAGTCCCAAGACAATGAAAAATGGATTATAAAATGCGTCTTATTGGAAATATCCACAATCGCACATCCCTGAAAACCCAAGGTACTAAAGAAAACCTTATCAATGGTAGAAAGAAAATTCTATTGAGACCTAAATCAAGCCACTAGATTTACATACATAAGGATTCAAGAATCAATGATGTCCAATGATGAAAGAACAATATATTGTGATCCATTGAAATGAGTTGGAACCATCATGAAAATACTGAATGATAGATAACATAGAAATGAAATATTATTTGAGAGAGGGGAAAGTTGAATCAGTTGATCCTCAAAATAAGTTGCATGAAAATCCCCACCACTAAGATGGTGGGGGTTACTATCATAATAAGTATGCAATGGAATAGAGAGATAATATCATTATATTTTATGAAAATTCAAATAAAAATTATGGATATTTACATATCCCTTTGGGGATATGTTTCTTATGGGTTTATGGATCAAAAGATAAAAATGTGATAAGTGAATTCTTTTCTTAATTTTTTTTATTTGGGATTTACGTTATGTTATGAACAAAAATTATTTTATGAGGAATAAATAAAAAACCCATTAAATTGAAATATCACGAATTTATTTACTCTCGTTATATTTTATGTTTTAATTAATTTTATTACTACATGGGGATTTTGAATAAAATATATAAACTGTTTAAGGGTTTTATGATATAATCTCATCATTTATCAGGATTTTTTATGTTTCTATTTGCAATGATGAAATCCTATGAACTATGTATAAAGAAACTCATTAAATTTATTATAATATTTTTATTTCATTATAATAAATTACATCCGATAATTTTCTTCTATTTTTATATTAATTGTTAAAAAATATTATTTTTAATGAAAACAAACATCAATTCTCTCTTCAACTGAAAACTCCTTTTTCTTCCATATCAATGTTTCCTACAGAATGTTTCCAAAAATGTTTTAATGTTACTAAATGAGGGTTTAAATTTATTTACACCCATGTTTTAATATTTTAAAAACTGTTTTAATTTCAATCATTATGTTTTCATCAGAAAAGGAATGTTTGTATTTTACTAAAAATGATAAAGTATTCTCTATTTAACCTGTCCCAATATTTATCACCAACATGACCAATGAATCATTTAATTCAGCCATTTTAAAATTAAAAGTTTAATATAAAAAAAACATTTCAAATCTATTTTTATATTTTAAAGGATAACTTTTCATAGTTTTTATTTTTCTCTGGAAATGATACTACTGTCTTTTCAAAATAATATTTAAATTATAATGACATTTTTTATAGTTAACTATGATTTACTACAAATATGATCTAATCATTTAACTCATTGTATTTCTCTTGGTTGTTTTTTCTGATGAGAAAATTCATAACAAAACCATTTCTTTAGGAGATATAATAATATGATGAAATGAGTTATAAACTAGTTTCATTTATTGGGTTATAAAATCATTAATGTTTTTTGATGTTGTGGAAAACAAATATATATATTATTTGATTAGTGGGAAATATGTCTCCATCTAAGTAATTATATAATGTTTAATGTTCTATGATATCTTATGATATACTGGAGGTTATCCCATGTAATGAACTGACCTGGGTTACCCTCAAAATTGGCACCCGTCCTATTCCATCACACACCAGAAGGGAATTCCCAATCCCCACATGTTGGAAAAAATAATATACAAATTTAAAAATACAAGATGTAATGATTTCTACCAAATTTAAATAACACGAGTCTTGTATATAGATGAATAAAAATTAAATAGTAGGAGACTAATGAATATATTCCATAAATGTAAAAAGATAGTGAAAACAAACCAACTGTAAAAGTATCCAAAACTCCAACAGACAAGTCCAACTGCAAAGGAATATAATGAAATAGATACCCTAAATGATGGTGTGAAAAAAATCCCAGCATATCACTAATATCTACCAAAACTAGATGTCATGGAACCTCATCATCTCACTATGATGCCTTGGCATCCCCTGAAATGGAAGACAAACCACATTATATGCCCCACTAAAGAGGTACACAGGGTGTGAGCTAATAGGTTCAATAGGAACCCACCTAGTTGTTAAATAAATAGTCTCTATAAAAAGATTCATTTTTTCTCAATTTAAATAAAACATGTCACAATATACATTAAATAATTTTTTAGAAAACATTTTAAGCATTTCTCTTTTCATTAGTGTTCTAAATCAAAAGTTGGAATATCAATTTCAATGCACATTTTCCATATTATCAATCACTAGAATCAATATTTATATCAAGGATAAAATATTCCAATGAAAAAAAATACAAAAACAATAGTATCATCACAATCTTCACTATACCAAGGATACAAAAAGTAAGGAAGCTCTCTACAAATTCTCATTAGTCAATAAAATAGTGCACTGTAGTACATGAAGCCAATGATCCAAACTATAAGATCATGGAGACACCTCAGAAAGTGAAACCCCACTATAAAATATGTTCATATTGTCAATAATCTACACTATAGGACAAGAGAAGCACACCAGAAAGTGAAACCCCCACAACAAATGATGACCTCATGGAAAACCTTCAAACTAGTGCCCATGGTAACCCATATTCTCATTTTAGAAATCATATCATTGTTTCTGACAACATTAAAAAACCATTTCCCAAATTGCATCTTCAATTCTTTTAAAATAACCGTGTTTCTTTTCATTTATAAAAAACTAATAAATCACACATTAAATCGAAATCTATTTCCAACACACACGAACAATCATTCCAATTTCACACTAATTTACTTTTAAACCAATTCACAATAATGGAACAATAATGTTTATCAAACATAGTCTAGATATGAAACCATATACCATGATTCTTGGTCCGCACATGATTTCAATGGGACCCACTTAAAACAAAACCCCTATGACATCAATGATGTCCCTAGAGTCCAATCAACACTTCAAAGGAGTAATTAATTTGAGAAAGTGGGATGGAAGATGAGAGGAACTATCACATACCTCTGCAACAAACACATGCCACACCACATCCAACGAAGGAACAACCTCCAAAATGAGATCGATCAACATATCATAGAAGATGTCAAGGAGAAATATTGACATATACAAACATATTTGATAATACATCCCAAGGGTGCTATTGCAATCTGGGAGTGTGAATAGGTGTAATGACAACTTACCCGTAGAGATGCATCACAACTATAGCGAAGAAGGGACCCCAAGAAGACCAATCAGGAAGGAATGGTGTCTCTAAAAATCACCAGAGATGAGGATTGGTTTTGTATAAATGGAAAATGGATGACCAAATGGGAACAAAAAACCCAAATGTCACACTAAAACATCCTTTCTCGGGGAATTTCATAACGTGTAATTACTTTACATGACCTGAAATCCACAGTATTTAAGTATTCTGAGAAATATGTTGCCTTGAATTTAAAATCCATTTTTAAAACAATAACTATGTGTAACTCTTCACAGTATGAAGCCTATCGAGACTTGTACTCAGTAACACTTACATGTCATTTAACCTAGTAACATGACATAAACTTCTCCTATACCTTGGAAAAAAAGTCTGTTAAAGCTAAGAGTCCAACTAATCTCTGACTTCACCATTATAAGTATGCACCCAATACCGTCTCTTCCCTAGATATAAAACTGGATGAAGGAAACCCACAGTTTGGTTAGAGACATACATGATATATTGGTATTGGGATATTACCAACTCCCCACCATTAATAATTTCTGTTACTGGGAAGTCATGAAGATGATATAATAACTAGAAAATTTTGATGACACTAATCTCACATCATCCAATCACATTCCAAGGTATCATGAGAATTTAATCCATGTTTCCATAAAATTATGAACAATGAAATCCTCTTCCCATGAAAACCTTTTACTCTAGATTCAATTATCTCAATCGGTTTATCTAAACTAGAATCATAAGGAACTAACTAAATTTCGTCCAATCTCAAAATGTGAGAAGGAGTATGATTATACTTCCTAATATGAAATAAATTGAAAACACCATGAATACCAATCATCAACTCCAATAATTATAACTGATAAGAAACATGTTTGAGATTCTTAGTGAACTCTAACAATACAACATATCTTGATGAAAATAGTCACCATTTTCCATGTCAATGGTATCCCAAATGAGGAGAAGCATGAAAGATAACCCATTCACTTATAGAAAACCCTAGAGGATGACATCTCTAATCTTATATGATTTATATAAAATCTAGGTTGTATCCAAACATTTATTTACAACATAAATCTTTACAAATGTATTCAGAACCAAACTTTCTCCAACAAAAGCTACTTCACCCACCTCTTCCCAACAAATAGATGATCTTTTCAATAGACCATAAAATACTTCAAAATGATCCATTCATATCTATGATTGATAAATATTGTTTTAAACTAACTCAACCAATCCTTGATTGATATACCATGATCCACTAATGTCAAGAACATAGGCAAAAAGCATATATTTGAGGATTTGAATTAGTCACCCTATCTGAACATATAGTTGTGGATAGTAATATGTGTTCTACATGACCTGAGTACCTATTTCATCTTATAGACTCATCCAGATCCTTGAGGTAAACCATGTATTGCTATCCGAAAAAAACTGCAGTAGGACTCCCATGATACCTCACAATTTCTTACACATACAAACTACCCATATCTTCAACCTTAGTAGTATCCTTGATCGAAATGAAATGAGAAGACATTATAAACCGATTAATAACCAGCCAAATTGAATGACTCCATCCAAAATTACATGTTATTAAAAAATAAAAATCCCTCAATACCTTGCCTAATATCAGGATCTAGATCAGAATTGGTTGAAGGGAACCAGAGGGATTCAAGTTCTCATTCATTATCTGGTGGAAGGTGTAATAGTGGGACACAAAATCTGCAATGTCACACATTCTACCCTAACTCCAGATTTTTTGTGACATCTTATAATACTTCTTCTTAGTTCATGGATGAACGGATCCTAAAGAGATATAAAAATTACAAAAGACTAAACTCATCATGGATGCTGATACAAAAACCTGATCCCTATAGTTAATCATACCATCATAATAAATAGACAATCAAAAAATATTCTCTCCACCATAAATGATTTCTTGAACATTGCTAAACTCACCATCCTACTGTTGACAATTAGAAATAGGCTCTATAAGAGATAATGAAAAAAGACTATTCATAAACATTCCCGAAACATCCTCCTAAGACTCTAAGAGCAACTGAGCGAAAATCACCATAAGGTTCAAGTCCTCCTTTTATTCTAGAACAACCTATGATTGCATTAATTTAATAATATTATCCAAAATGGAATTAACCTTCTCTAGGTTGTAAGAGATATTGAAATCGAACATGTAAATTTATTTTACTCGTCATTTTTTTCTATGATTTTGGTCCCATTGAGAAAAGATATAACTCAGTCTATTTTGATCTTGGAAGATTGTGAAACTTCCCCAAAATTATAGGGCCTCCAACATTTAAGCACATGGATAAAAGAAAAAATCTCTAAATCATTCGTGTTGTGATTATTCTCATATTTCTAAAGACGAAAAAATCCATAATCTACCACATGATCATTCTTCAAAAGAACGCATCCCAACCCAACACTAAAAGGATCAAAAAGCACAATGTACCTCTTACTCGGCTCATGTAATATCAGAATAATAGTTGATTTCCAAATTCATTTCAGTTTCTAAAAATTAAACTGGCACTTTGTCTACTAAGTGAATTTCAATACATTACTTGTAAGATAAGTAAAAGGTGACACAATCATAGACATATCCATAACGAACCATTTATAGTATCGATAAAGACTACGTAAGATTCTAATCTCAATGACATTTTTGGGTTCCTTCCATGAAATAACAACCTTTAACCTCTTCAGATCATCTGATAATCCATGTCCAGAAATATTTTCCCCTATGAACATAACCTCTTGAATCTAGAAACTACATTTTTAAATCATTCTATAGAAACAATAACTTTTTAAAATTCCTAGAACCAAACTCATACAGTAATCATGCTCATGATTGGATTTCAATTAACGAAGAATATCCTTCCCAAAAACTACCAAAACAATTGTCAAATATATTGATAGAATATTTGATTCTACAAAGCCTTAAAAACTACACAAGAGATCGTGAGACCAAAAGGAATCATAATATATTCACTGTGACCATACTTGATACTGAAATTTTTCTTCATTATATCAGACTCCCAAACTCTTAGATGATGATAACCTATTTGATGATCAATATTTGGGAATAACTTTTCACCCTATAACTAAGTAAATAAATATTCTATGAGAGGAAAATGATATTTTTATTAACCAGTACCATCATAATCTTCTGATAGACCACACACAATTGATGTGAAACATATTACTTCTTAGTAAAGTGAATAGAAGCTGACCAAGGTGAAAAACTAGGGTGAACAAATTTTTTTCCAATAGTTCATCCAGTAAAAATCATATGTTCCTTCAGCTCTGCTGGTTCCATATGATAAGAAGGTATAGATATATAATATGTACCTTGAACCATCTCAATTATAAACTTTACCTATGTATCAAGTGGAAGACCAGAGAATTTATCGTGGTTAATTCCATAAAATACCCAAACAACAATGGTATAATAATCAATTGATGAAATTCCATTGGGCCCAAATGCAACAGTATATAACGTGCATTTGATCTCTTATAGGAAAGACCTTGCATGACCTAAAATATGGTCTAACACCTCTAGAAACACATGATATATCCAATTTTTTGTGAGAAAAGAAACACACTGATTGTAACAATAAATCTCGTCTCAATGAGTGATAAGCCAATACCAATTGATACTGACATTAAATAGATCAAAATTAAGAATCAGAAAACACCCATATAAGATTTGTATCAACTATAATTAATGAAAAATAATGAAACCAAAATCCATTCCCTCTTGTATTTCCAAGAGTTGATTCAAAAACCATTATAAACAGAATAAGTTCCATTGGAAGTATAAGTATATCAATATAATGTGATGAAAAAAACAAGTGAGAAGATCGAGTATCATATAAATCAATTGATCCTCAAAATGAAATAATAATATTACCTCTAATTGTATCTAGACCAACCTATAATTCCACAGGACAATCACCTACTACATGAAATTGCTTCACTCTTGAGGTCTGTGGCTGAATCCCTATAGTCCTTGATGCTTTTGACTACACCATAGTAGCCTTTGGAGGCGACACACCCTGACCATAATGAGGTGTATTCATAGCCTAATAGAAAGACTATAAATTAACAACAGTTCCACAACTGTTCAATGTCATTGTGGGAATGTGAAAAAATGATCTATTTGTCAAACTATTCTACAGTGATAGTAATTCAGAGGCACACTACTAGTAATAGTATATGTTGAAGAGGAGAATTTCTATAGAGACACCCCACCACTACTTCTATATTGATAATTCCACTTCCTATTCTTACCATTAATTTCACTGAAGACACTACAATATGGAAGATTCGGATGAGAAAACCAACCATGCATGCCATATATATCTCTTTAAAAATATGTATATCTACAATCTCTTCATAGGTAGATAGATTCAACAAAAAACAAATTTTATTTAATATCCAGTCACAAACCTTACAGGTAATTCTGAGCCTTTAATTGTTCATTATTTACTACATCTAGAGAAAAATGGTCCTTCTTAGTAAACCGGTTGGTGTATTTTATCACCGAACTATCTCTTTTTGGTAAATACATGAATTCCATAGTCATGACCAACACAAGAGAATCTAGGAAAAATAGTTAGAATACAAATACATTGAAACAATTCTAGTCCCGCTACATGTGACTATCCTCCTGGATAATATAATCCCACCATCAATTATGGAACCATCAAGCATGAACATGAGAAAATTTAACTTAATATATTTAGGCATCTTTATGAAGTCGAAGATTTGATCGATCATGTCCAGTCAGTCCTTCAAATATTGAGGTTCATTCATTTCTTTAAGGATGGTGTCATCTGGAACATGATTTTTTGTTATCATTCTCTCTCTCATCCAGCTCATGGATGTACCGCAACTACTGCATTACAAACTCATGGAACATCTTGATCATCAGCACTGAATTAATTTACAATAGTCTCAATGAGATTTTGAAATATAGGTGGATTCCCTTTTTGAGCATCATATACACATTCCAGAGGAACTCATTGAATAAATTTCAGAGGCATACTACTACATACCAAAACATAAGAATGATTTGAGAACAAAATAAATCTCATTTCCTACCAAAAAACACATAATTAAAAACTGAGATTTAAATCCAAACCCAACACTAGAGGCACGTATCCAAAAATATAATGGAATTTGGATTCTTGTTATGTTAAGATCTGTCCAGAAACTCATCAAAAAATACCTCTCATGTTCTGAAAATTCTATCTCTAGAATAACAGACATCCCAAGAAAAGGAATCTTCAGGAAAGACCTCCTTTAATTCCAAATATTAATGAATCGACCTGGGATACCCTCAAAAATGGAACCTAAACCATTCCATCACCTACTTGAAGTGAATTCCAGATTACCACATGTTGGGGAAAAACACCTTGGCATGAAACAGCAAACAAGAGATAATGATTTATCCAAACCTGAAAAAACATGAGACATATATATATACATGAAGAAAAAAATATATCAGAATACTAATTAAAACATTCAATAACTGTAAAATTCCAGTAGAAACAAAACAACTACTATTGTGGCCAAAACTCCAAGAGAAAATTCCAACTAAAAATGGCTAGCACCAAAAAAATACTCTAAATTATTGCGTTGATGAACTCCCACTATATCACTACTAACTACCCAACCTATCTAACACAAAACCTAACCACATAACTATAGTTCCTTCTCTCTCCCTGGAATGAAATTCATACAAGTTATACGCACCGCCAAAGAGGTGCTCAAAGTGTGAGATAACATAATCAATTGGATCCCACCCTAGTGTCCCATTAAAAGTATATGTATAACAATTCATTTCTATTTATTTTTAATAAAACAAGAAAAAATTAGTGGTAATGATGTTTTATAGAAAACATAGTAAACATTTGGATTATCATCATAGCTCTAAAAAAATAGTAAGTATATCAATTTCAATGTACCTTTTCTATATAATCTATCATAGTAGATAACATTTATATCAAGTATAAAATATTCCAAATCCAAACAGTACTAAAAAATAGTATCAGAAAATGCATCACAATACCATGAAATACAATAGGTTAGGAAAAATACTACTCATACCCATTAATCTATGAAACTATTCATTGCAGTACTTGATTCCAATGATCTACACTCCAGGACTAGGGAGACACCACAGAAAGTGAAAACCAAATGTCAAATTTGTTTGTAGAGCTAACAATCCAAACTCTAAGGAATGAGGAAAACCCATAAGGTGAATAATGAAAATGGATGATGGCCTTAAGCTAAACCTTCAACTTAGTAACCAAGGTAACCTGTGTGCTCATTTTCACAATAGTTTAAATGATTCAAAAACCATTTCCTAGAATCCATTTTCAATGCTTTGAAATACCCTATTTAATTTAAATTTTTCAAAAACCATGGAAAACCGAATTCACACAAAATTTCACTCTATCGCACATAAAAAAATGATTCTTTTATTCAAATTTATTTTTAAACAAATTCAAAAGAATGTAAAAATACAGTTTGTCATATACAGGCTAGATGCGGAACCACCGACCTTAATGAATGTGTTGAAAATGCCCAAAACAAGATCCACCAACAATGAAAACACAATGACATCAAAGAATTTCCTAGAATAAAATCCAAAAAAATCCTAGTATTGACCCAATTTATAATGTGGGTTGGAAGAGGAGTGTAAATATCACATTTCTTCATAATGAGAACCTACTGCACCATGAACAACAATTGAATGACCTACAGAACAAGATCAAACAATAGATCTAGGATGAAGTCAAAGAGAAACACCAACTTAGACTAGTGGAATTCATAACACAACCCAAGGGTGTTACCAATATCAATAAAAATGTAGAAGTAGAATGATAACATACCCAAAGAGATGCACCGAACCCATAATGAATATGGAACACATAGTTAATCTGTCTGAAAGGAAAGGTGTGTCCTAAAATCACCCGATATGAGTTTTTATTTGAGAGAAAATGAAATCAAATGATTGAAAGGGAATAAAAAACCTGATTTGTTCCCTACACATTCCATGCTCGTGGAATTTCATTATGTTTAATTTTGTTAAACACTATAAAATCTATATTGTTTAAGTAAACTTGGAAATATATCTCTTCATATTTAAAATTCATTATTTTAATCATTCAAGATATTTGACTCCTACCATCAACATGTAACCCATCACAGTGCGGATAATTTCATAAAATGTACTTAGTAACACTTACACATCATGTAACCTAGTTACATAGTATGGAATCCTCCAACATCCTACTTAAAAATTATGTTAAATCAATGATTCCAACAAATCTCTAACATCACATTCATAGGTATCCTCCATATTCCTTTTTGTCCCTATTTAACCCATGAAAATATGGAAAGTGACACTGAGGTTAAAGATAATATTTATAAATGGGTAATGTGATTTTACATCCCATGAGTGAAAAGATGGTACATTGGATTTTTTCATTTTCATGAAGTAGATACATGTGTAATTATCCAATGTATACCATGTTATGAATGACATGGTGGGTATCTTTGAGATAAGGATTCATTTTCAAATGTTTTTTCATTAATTATATGAATTATTTCATTCTTATTCTATGTTGGACTATATTGATTTATTCTTTTATTATTAATTTCTTATTAACTATTATGAATATTCAATGACATGTGTTTTTGATTTATGATATAAAATGTATGGGTTTTCAAAAAAATTTATCATCTTCTCAAACCATTATTCTCAGGTTTTTTGATATCTCCCTTATTCACCCTTATGAAGAATTTTGTCTCAACCTTTCTTATTTTACCTTTCCCTGGGATGAATAAATTTAATATGAATGTTATGTGTATGATGGTTTATTGTTATGATGAATAGAGTGGGAGATGTCATAATTCACTTGTGAACCAATTTTCTACGTATCCATATTTCAAAAGGCACTATTTGAAGAAAAATTATAGAATTCATCAATATGTCATGTAATGAATATTAACCTATTAATATGTAATATTTATTTATGAGAACATTGGGTCTCTATACAGAAGGTCTATTTTCAATGAGGATTATCTATTTTAGAAACATATTTCTCAAACATTGTAAAATTTATCTAAAATTACATCATATTATATCTAATTCTATAAAAATGTTCTGTTATTCTCATCATTATAAGTTAAGGAAAGAAATAAAATTAATATAGGGGGAAAAATTCTTAGTAATGTAAAACAACAGAATATTTCATACACATATGGATAAAATGAATTTGAAAAACTGCCAGAGTATCATAATAAAAACTTAATAAAAATAATAATAAATAAAAAAATTTGTTCACAGGTCATGAAAGAAGGAGTTGAAATCCAAATTGGAAAAATATATTCTATTATAAATGATTCTATGAGGTAATAAAAATGAGTCAAGGGGCCTAATCATGGGAATATAGTAATATGAAATTTCGTTGAAATATATTATACTATGTAATTATGTATAAAATATACACATATAAAATATACTAAAAATGATTCTCGTATAAAGCTCTCATAAAATTCTTGTGAATAATTAATCCTAGAAAACATTCAATCAAAAAATGTGTAAACTATACTTCAAGATTTACATTTACATGATGAAATCATGAAAAAACAATCCCACATCTTAATAAAACAACAAACAATTGAAAAAATGTATGACATAATGGTTACAAAAAATCATATTAATAAGGATTCCTGCCTATATTTTACTAAAAAATATTTTTAGAAATGATTATTGAATCATGTTGTCCAAACTAGTCATTATCTCATGTGATATTAAATCATAAATAATTAATATGAATGAAATATAGGCCCATAATAATCAAGTATTCATACAAATATATGTCCATTGAAAAAATTCTTTCATCACATCATAAAGAGCACGTTGAAAGAAAAATGGGTACAACATAATTTCTAGAATGTATGAACTAAATTAATCTCAATAATATAAATGGTTAATACCCATAATTTATTTACTCTAAATGATTATTTCAAAATAACATCGATGAGTGATTTAAAAAAAATAATATATTTGGAAATAAATCATTTAAAAATAAAAAATTGATGTGAGATGATAAAAGTGTTTTTTGAATATGATTATATTATTATATTAAAAGATATAGTTAGAGTCACAATGAAAATACATCATTGAAATAAGGAACATAGTTTTTTCGTAAATAGTTTTATTTTAGAAAATAAAATTCAATACTGTCTCTTTATAAAAGAATCACTGATTTAATGAATTGGAATTGAATACATTAAAAAATATTTTAATTAATAAAATAAAACTGTAAAAATTGGAATTCCCAAAATAAAAAAATAAAAAATAAAAAAGGTGAAGTTAAATTGTGTTGAAAATTTTAACCATTAGAAAATTGTTTTTAATATTTGAACTTTAAAAACACATAATTTATTTATAAAATGAATGTGGTGTGGATGATAAAATGATTTTTTAAATAGGATGGAAACCTTTTTAAATATCTTGAAATATGATTTTTGGAAACCACATGTTGAAAATATTTGGTAAAAAATTTAATGAAATGTGGTAATACAAAATAGTATAGTCACTTTTAAAAAAATATAATTTTCAAAATAAAAAGGGGAATCATTTTGGTGATTACAAATAATAGAAATGGTGTAAACTATAAAAAAAGGGTATGATTTTTTATTGAAATATCATTTTCTATTAAGAAAAAAATTCATTAATAATGAATCATTTTTTTCAAAAAAATCATTCTTAAATTAAATATGAATACTTTTATGAAATACTAATTGGACATATTTATCAACTAATAAGACAATTTATCTTCAAATAATATATTAACTAAATGAAAAAGAATTTATATTCAAAATACCTCTAATGGATATCTTAATTCTATAATAGGGACATATGTAAATTGTATATTATGTTCCAAAAATCTGTACACATAATAAATTGAAAATAATACTTCATAAAATCATATATAATAATATATCAAACATATATTAAAAAAGATGATGAGAACAATCATAACTCAACAAATGAAAATTGGGTTTCCAAAAGGAATTATCATAATAATATTATATAAATAATAGGGTTACCATGACATAACAATTATGTATAATTAAATAGAATATAGTTATTAAAATTGATGTAATTTAGGAATTAGATAAACCATATAAAATAAATGATGATTCATAGGATCAAACATGCCTCAATGATTTGAAAAAGAGACAATGAAACCCTTATATTTTTTTCCATCTTCGTCAAATTCTATATAAACTTTAGTATAACAGACATAAATATCATAAAAATATATATGAAAACAACATTATTATAAATATCATTTATACTCACCAATAAAAATCATCGATTCTTCATTTACAGAACAAATATTGTTTCATATCATCTTAAAATGCTAATAATACTAATAATATCATCTATAATTTATAATTTCGATATTAATTAAGAACAATTAAATGAAATATCATCATTACTATAAAATTTAATAATCTATAATTGATAACATATATTGATTTGGAAATATCTTATTTAATTCCATATGTTTTTTGTGACGTTTTGTGAAATTTTATAAGGTGTTCGATTATTTTTATAAATTTAGTAATTGAATATGACAATTTTATAAGATTAATACTTAATATAATCTTCAAAACAAAATATATAAATAAATAAATATTAAAATATAACAATATAAATTTTATTGTTCCCATAGTTTTCCATAATAATATTTTTTTATATCGTTTATACTGGCTACTAAACTAACCCTAAAAATTACTCGCTATAACTCGATGAGTGAGCATAGTTTAGCATGTTTATAATATTATTTTATCCATATGATATTGATATTATTTAAAATGATCCAATTTATTGAATTATATTTTAATAGTATTGTATCAACAATGAAAGTAAAGGTGACATAAATCTTCGTGCAAGCAGTTGTTAGCTCAATCACATGATCGTCGTCCTTTTATTTTTCTATGTAGATTGGAATTAATTAATAAAAGTTTTTTATTTAATATGTCAAATATTATATATTCGAACAATACATATTCCATTATAGTATTATTCTATGTATATGATTGGAAGAGAAAAAAATATGATTAAAATTTATACAATTATGTAATACCAACATTGTGACTTTTTTCCTTTCTATATAAAGTATCCTTAGTAATAAATGGAGTCAGGTAACTAATTGAGGCTAGTGGAATATTATCTATATATATGGTTCTATGATTAATATATTAATTTTTTTAAAGTATTAGGAATAAAGGTTCAATGAAGAGGTGGAAGTGATCCCCATTTATACAATGATGAAGATGCATGTTTTGTAAATATATCTTATTATTTTGTAATAAAGTGCCACTAATCACTGATAACTATCTCAAAATGAGGTTATAAGTTATATAGGGGTAATAAATGTTCTATAAAATCTCTTCCACTCATCAAATGAAATGTTTCAAACATGTTTGAAGCATTTATCCACATTATTTCTAAAAATTTTCCATTTTGTTTTTTACCTTGGTAATCGGTTTTTAGACAAGTAATTTAAAATTCATTAAAAATATAAGGTAACAGTTCTAAAAAAATTTAAGTATTCAAAAAAACAATTTCATAACCATATAATCTTATTTAAATTATAAATTAATAAAAATTAATAATAAAATTAAATAATTTAATATATTAAAAAACTACTTTGTATAAAATAAATCTTATTTTGGTATTAATCATCCATCTTATTGAGTAATGTTTTCCAATTAGAAAAAAAACAATTATATTGGTTTATAAATTTTTAATGTTTTGTTATTATATATTACATTATTTGATTAGATAAAAATTGAATAATATTAATAAACCAATTTTTTAAAAATAATTGTATTGCAGTTATGGTAGTTGATAACATTATTCTATGAAATCATAGCATCAGGAATAGAAATAAAATTAAATATATTAAAATTATGTATATTTCCTTATAAAATATTAAATTAATTTTTTTAAATTTAATTTCAAAAACAAAAAATAAACTATTTCAGATATAAGAATATAATATTAGTCTTTAGAGTATAATTTAAATTATTCTTCAAAAACCTAAGTCATTATGTTAGAAAAAAAATTATTTAGTTTATCTCATTTTTTGACATTATAAATATTAATTTGTTATGGTAAATGGTTTCATAAATGGTTATGTCATTATTGTTTATGATCAATTACTAAAAGTGACTATTTCTACCAAAAACATAAATTTTATACTATTCACATAAAACTCAATTATTTTAGAAAAAGCACAAACAAAATTCCAAAAATGTATTATTGGCATGGTAAATTAAAAAATTATAGTAAAATTTAAAAATTAAAATTCTAAAATTTATAAATTGAACATATAAATTTATATATAAAATCAAGTACTACTTTTATTCAATAATAAAATTTTTCACATTAATTTTTCAATTTAATTTTTATAGAATTGCTTGTTGATTGCAATATTTTTTTAACTATAAAATGTATTAATTTAAAAAAACTAAATGTTTCATTATTGTTTTTTGTTTATTATTACATGTGGAAAATTATATGAAAACTATATTAATTTAGATAAATATATACCCCAATATATCAATGCATTGTTTTTATATATATTATTTATTGATTCATGTGAATTATCACATCCTACATATTATTATAAATCGGGATATGAGGAATGTTTTTGAGGGAAATGAGAATGATAGATTCTAGTAACATTTTTATAGACATGATATACTACTGAATTAGAGGTTATAGTGGATTTCCATTAGTGAGGTTTTTTTTATAATTTTTAGTTAGTTAAAGAATTAGTAACGAACAAAATAGGTTGATAGATTATTATCACTCGAGTACAAATCATAATTACTCAGGGTATTTTATATAAATTTCCTTTTTTTATTTTATGATTCTCCATACAGAACATTATTCCTTTTGTGTTCTCAACATTTAATGACATATATGTCAATATGAGTATTTCTATTTGTTGTTCATATGGTTTATTTATTTATTTTTGTTTAATTCTAAGTTTACCTCAATTTATTTAAATATTTTAATTATAAAATTAATTCTAAAAGTGAATTTTTAGTGATATATTTTTAAAATATTCCAAGGATGAGTAAATGATTTTGAAATTGACAGTTTTAATTTATAAATAATGGACATCGTGTCTTATAAAATGGTTTTTCTTCATTTTTATTCATATAAATATAATTTTCAAAATTTATTTTTTCCTACCATTAATGATTTTTAATTACACATGGATACCACAAAATATATATTGAAATCCAAATGATCATGGTTTTCCTCACAACTTAAATTAACCAGTATATGTATTCCACTGATATTGTTTTTCATCAAGTTCCCTAGAGTGTTTATATTAATCTGAGATGTTTGGATTGTATGTAATTATTGTCTAGTGATATATAGATTGATTATGTGTAACATTTATATTGATTTTAATAAATAAATATAGGTTTTATTTTTTAATTTTATTTTTTAATAGATAGGAATCTACTTGGGTGGCCTAGATCTAGTTTCATAATCTTGTTCTAATACTATTGTTTATTTGTTTATTATCTAGTTTGTGTGTGGTTCTTATTATTCCATTGAATTAATTTTATTTTTCTAATTTGTTTTAGTGTACTCTCTTTTCTATGAATTTTTATTTGTTACAGTTTATTTATGGAATGAATTCATGAATTATGAACATTTCAAGGTAGATTCCTAATAGAATAACGAGATTAAATTCTTTTTTAATTAAAAATCATTCAAAATTGATTAGTTTTTATACCTAGGAAGAAGTTAAAATCCTAGGGTGGTCATGAAAGTTCGAAGAGTATCTCATGAGATGTTTTAATAAAAAATTTTAAGGGAGGAGAGGGATGGTTAGTGGAATATAATATATGAATATAAATAGGAATCCATATATTTTCTCCATGTTCCCTGAACCTTCTCTCTAAGCATCTTCCCCTAATTTTTATCGCTTCAACTTATATTCCTGACGGTGGATATCTCTTAAATAGAATTTTTTAATAAATTTAATCCATATAAATAACTTTTTTATATTACCAATCTCCAATAATTCTCTATCCCCCACTATGTTAAATAATTCCAATACACATTTATTCTAGGGATTCTACGTAAAAGAAACATTAAATGTTTTTTTGCCTTTTTATTTTTTATTATTCGTCTATGTAAATTTGATTGCATTTCATCACAGATTTATACATTAACATAATGGATTATTTTTTTATTTGACCACTATATATATCATCCATAATTTTCAGATCATGATTACTTATATATTTTAATATAGTTATTCAACCATAATACAAGTTATTTTTATTAAAATAATGATTTCATATTAGATTACATTGTTAATTTTAAAAATAATTTCAAATAAAATTTGATTTAATATATCTAAATTCAGAATAAATTTTTAATTTCAAAACATACATTCCATAAATAAATATTAAATTGTATTACACTTTTATTCAATACATAAATTGTTTCTTTATTCCATTACCATAATGGTTTTTTTTTTGGAATAACGAATACTTAACAAACCATTTAGTAATATATTTGTATTATTTCCTAGTTCGTAATATAATAATACCACCCTTCATAGATATATCAAACATTAAACTTTTATCCATGTCTCGTTTGATAAAAATTACAATTAATGGCGGAAATATTTTCACTATTTGGGTAAACAAGGGAGATAAAAATTATTATTTAAAAATAAAATAATCCTAAATGGTTTGAGAACATGAACTTTTGATTTTTAATTCATACAATAAATTAATAGACCACAAATAAGAGTTTTTTAAAAATTAATGTCATATAGTAGGACGAGAACCATAGAAGGATTAAAGAATGTGGGAAATGAGTACATAACATTGGCAAAAGTTAATTTCATTAATGATGGTGATAATAGTATTGATAGAAATAGTGTCTCAATAAATTAAACTAATACATTCATATAATGTTATCCTTATTCAAACCACCCATGTACATGGTTTGTGTTTGGTATATCCTCATATGTACCATCTTTCATTATCGGAATAAAAACTATTTTACCTACTTGTTTATGCTTTGGACAACCTCCCATGTGACATTCGATACCATAACACAATAATATTTATACAATGCGTTTTAGGGATATATAATTATTGACATACCCATCACATAATCATATATTCATTAATATTTTTTTTCAAATGATATTAAATGCATGCAACATAATCTATCCAATGGAACAAAAAATAGGATTCATCAATACTTTTCACCACGACAAAAAACCATCAAAAGAAATAATAGATATGGTATCATTGGGTTATATCCTCAGTAAATTCCATGTAACATCAATTATTTTTTCATAGATGAACAATACTTTTAAATGATCCTTGGAATATGTTGTGTAAAAAATCAATATTTATTTTTAAATCCAATATCAAAATATAATAATTTCAAAAAATAATAACGAATATTTTATTAAAAAATATTAAAAATTTAAGATATATATTTCAATAATTTAGTGGTTTTTATTAAATATTTTTTTTCTTTTCATATACTTAAAAAAATTATTTATTTTACATTTTAATTAAAAATAAAAAAGTACCTCATTTAGAAAATGAAAAAAAATATTCCATTAAATTTTATTTGAAAAAAAATATTGGTATATATTATTTTTAGAAAATTTTAAGATAACAGTTAAAAATTTCATGAATTCTATTTAGAAAATATAGACATAAAAGTTGAAGTATTATCGACTGAAGAGATAAATAAATTCGGTTTTCCTTAAATATAATATTTTTTTATCTTCTATGATTAATGTATGAAAAATGGAAGATAAAAATGATTTATCAATAGATGATAACAGGGGCATAAAACTAAAAAAAATTCCCAAAATAATCATATAATTTCCATCAATGGGATTTCATGTTTAAATATTCTCGGTTACAATGAGATTAAGATAAAAAATACCTTACCACATGGTAAATTTTTGAATCAAAACCTCATGAATTAGTGAAAAATTTATGAAAAATATATTTCATAGTTTTCTTCAAAATAATAATTAAATACATTAATGGTTATTATATACACCACATAAAAAAACAAGTGGTTAATATTAAATGTGTCTTATTGAAATAAAAGAGATGGAAAAATCTAATACATTGATTTCGACTTCTTCAAAAGAACATAAGACCCCTATATAAAAAATTTCAATGTATCATGAATTTATATATGAATAATATACATATATATTAATACATATCTTATCATCTTATAAAATTTCAACACTGTTATATAAAAAAAATTATTTCTAAAATAAATTGTTTCAAGTTTAAAATATTTTTTTATCCTGAGAATTTTGTTTCTGTAGATAAGGTCATTTTATTTTCTCATGGATCCATCATCATAGAAATTTCATTCATAATATACAATATATATATATATATATTCATTATATTTTTATTAATATCCATCCACATATGATAGAGATAGAGAATTGAATTAATCCTTTTAATTAGATGGTAGGTCGTACGTTCGCAAAAATGTTGTTTGGTGTTTTTAATGGATATAATGAAATAAATGTAAATAATAATCCAGATGTGTATTATTATTATTTTAAATTATATAACATACATATTCACTTAATATAACCCCATCACAATCAATTTAATGAAGAGTTAAAAAATGAATAACATCTCTTTGTGGAGGAGGTAGTCCACCTGTTTTCCCATGATAAATTTGCATTTACAAAATAATAGAATCTTATTATGGTAGATATGAAATTATAATTCAAAAAGATTAATATATGTAAAAAATATCATATATAAACATTTAACATATCATAAGGACCATCCAATAATGATTATGATGTAAAATAAATTATATCGCTATGCGGACGTGGTAATACACACGTAAGTGTGAGAGATACGTTAATATCCCCATTCAGGGAATATAGAATGGATATTGGTGTATAAATAGTAGATATAAAATTTATTAATATTTAGAAAACCTATTATATAATTTAAGGATTAATAAATTATATTTATTGGAGGTATAAGAAGAAATAAATTGAAAAAGGTCTAGTAAGAGGACTACTTATTTCAGGATGCATTCTTTATATCCAATAATAGGGTTCCGTGTAAATGTATTTCATGAATAAAATAACTCTAATTAGTATCTAGGGATTTTTATTACATAATTAGGATATGAATGAGCAATCTAGACGGCTCAATGCGGTGTTAAGAAAAAATTATATTTTTTTCATCTTATAAGAGAGGGAATGATACTCTTGGAATTATAAAATAAAATATTATATTATAATTTCATCATTCTAAATCCAAATTCATTAAAAAATATATATGTTATATTTCAAGGAGAATAATATTTAAATATCCATATCAGATGAAAATCATACTTTTTCTTGTTTAATATTAAACCATATATTTTTGTTTAACAACCTCATTTATCAATTTAGAAAATAATTGTAGTAAAGAATGTTTCAATCTGAAAAGTTTATAATATTACTTATTATAAAAAACTATATAATAAATGGATTATGGATGATATTTTCATCCATTTTCCTCATAATTTTCATATTTCAATATTATTTGTTATTTTAAAAAAAATAATAAAATAATATTTTCCTTAAAATATCAAAATTGATCTTCATGAAACTATTAATTTATATACAAATAAACATCATGATTATTATTATTGAATTATAATGAAAATCATTAAAATATACCCTAAATGTGAATTGAATATAATAATTTAGAAAAGTAAAAAAATTCCACCAAATTTAATTATTTTATTTATATTCAAAACTATCTAATTGTATATATTAACTGAATAAATATTGTTTCACAGTTGCGTAAAACTGTATGATAATTATTAAATAACTTAAAATTTAAAAAAAATTTAAAAAAAATTAAACATTATAATAAAATTTTATAATAGAAATTATGATACTTTTATACTTTTAAATATAATTTACAGATATTAAATTCAAGAGAGTGACATTTTAAAGGTTGTATTAGAGAAAAAAATATAAATTTCATTATCTATGGAAAATTAAAATAGAATGTATTATATTCGAATTTGGGAATACTATGTTCTTATGTATAAGTCACATTATGTAATAAAATTTTTTAGGTTGATGTTGAGAAAATATCTGAGGGATTAACACTTTTTTACACATTTTTGCATTACAATGGTGATAAATATGATCAATTTCACTATTCCTAATGACCAAAAATAAAATTGATCTATTTAAAAAAATTAAATACATGATACTAAATATAGAGTCCTTTTTTTAATATTCAAAAAAAATAAGTGGATGAAATCTAATTTAATATATATTCATAATACAAAAGTATAATAGTATTTTATAAATGTTTTTTAAGAATTAAAATTTACATATATAAAAATGTTGAATATTTCTATTTAAAATGGAGTTAATTATGTTATTATAAATAAAATGTTTTATATGCCACATTACGACCAAATAGAAAAAATTAAACAAGACATCTAAAACTACCCAATTTAATTAAATGAATTGGATTATTGGAAAAATTGGTATTTTTTACTATTCACTTAAAACATCAATCATTTAAAAAAATCATAGATGTTAATAGTATTTATTTTTTGTTATATTATTTAAAAAATATTTTTTATTGTTTATAAAAATTTCTTAAATTGGAATAATTTTTTAAAAAATTCTATGTAAAATGTGATATAGAAATATTTTTAAAAATATAATGACTTTTTAAATCATATAATGAATTTACTAAAAATTCAAATCTTACCTTTTATTAAATTGTATCGTGTATGATCATTATACATACAATTCATAATTTTGTTACTTATATTCATACTAACCAAATCATAGGAAATGATACTATGAGAAGACTAAAATAATATCAATTTTATAATATATATAATTTCTCTTAAATCTTGACATTGTGTGTTATCATGAAATCAAGATTATTATTATTTTTAAACTAAAATATTGGGATATTTCATATTTCTTTTCAAATTATGTAAAATGAGTTTATTAATATTGAAAACCTTGTTTTTCATTGTGGATTTGAGGAATATTATTTTTAATTATTTTTTATAATTTATATCTAATCGAATACGTTTTTTAGAAAATATTTCAACAGATAATGGTATTCATTGTTGAATTTATTTTAAATTATTTTATAAGAAATATTATATTTTGGTTACACTCCTAGATTATATTATAATACTTGAGATATGTTATACAAGAAAAATTTATATAGAGTTTATAATTATGTCCAATGATTGAGTTTTATTTGACTTTTTTACAAAATTCTAATGATGTTTCTCTCTATGAATCCATTGTAAATATTATCACATGGGATTACATATGAAAATAATCTAATATAATTTTATATTAATTATAAAATATTGAAGAACAATATTCAAATTTATATAAAATTTAATTGTCTAGAATACTCTAATAGTTCTTATAGGTTAGATGAAGGTTTATAAATTTTGATTTTAGGTTTTATATTTATTTTCACTAAATTGATATCTCACTTCTATTTAATTTTATAGGAAAATATTTTTTTACATTGAGGGAGATCTATAAGGTAGATCTATTTAATTTTTATGGAATATATTTTGGAACTATGTGGGATATATATTTTGTAGCTATGTCGGTGATCTATTGGTAAGAATGATACTAGGTTAGGAGTGTTCTGTTCCTATTATCCACTAGATAATAATTTTATGCACTGGGGTCTTTTCTTCTTTAATCAGACTTGGAAGGGAATATCCATTTAAGAGTGATTTTTTAATCACATCAACCACATGCCTATTTTTATGGATATGTTCATAGAAATATCCATTATACTTTCAATTTTACCAATATATTTTCTCATTCTGGTTGAAATATTCGTTTGTTATGATTTTTAATCATTATGAACATTTTCCCTTTCTTGTTTATACCTTCACTCTTTGAATAAGTCAATTTTTAACAATGTAACGAAAATTAATTTTTTATGTTGAGGAAAATGAGGAAATTACAATTACAATTTTAAATTTGAAAATATACATTTTATTATCATTATTTCCATTAGATTATATTATTTTTATCCAAAAAACAAATATTTTAAATACGTTTAGATTTAATCAAAGGATTTTAAATATTTTACTAAATCATGAGAAAATTTTTAAATTTTAATGTATTATGTAAATGTATTATTCATATATCCCCATGTTTCTATTTTTATAATCAATGAGTACGTTCAAATAGATATGGATGACATATTCTCTCCTTAAAAAAATGGATACAAGTGGTATTTTAATGGTACATTTATTTTGTAAATTATATTTTACTTTTTTATTATGAAGTTTAATGTATCATATCCTAGAATATTTATTGATGGTCATGTATGGAGTATGTGGTAGAATCCTACTAAGAATTTCCACTCAAAATGTAAATATAGACACCAGGAGTCTGTATACCTAATTTTATATAATGTTGGTAAATAAAAATACCCACAACAACATAGTAGGAAATCATTTTATAAGTCAATGTTATAGATAATATAAATATTATAGTTAAATCAATTATTACGTGGAGTGAGATTATTTTCGTTTTTGAGTTTTTTCAGTATTTTATTTATCATCTTGGTAACACATCTTCATCAATCGATAATTTATCCTAACATTATTTTAGTTTAAAATTATATATTAAATGATACTTTTTTATTAAGAAATGATTCATTTTATATTTAGTGGGACTAAGTAAGGTATTTATAATTATTGATAATGTCTTATTAGGTAATTCCTTATTTGGTTTGTCACTATATCAAAACTACTTATTTATTTGATGTAAATATTCCAATGTAAGAGTATCTATAATATGTTCCCAATTAGATCCTTATATTTAGTTTCTTATTGTTATCAAGAATAATATTTTCCAACATTAGACATTGATTCCCATTGAAATTTAATCTATTCTGTGTTTATCAAGAACACAGATTGGGAATTAGGATGTGTCTGCTCATATACTAAAATTGGAAATCCTATATTTTTCCTTTATAAAATGATATTATATCCCATTTTTATTCGGATATATTTATAAATCATAGGTACATAATTAAAATGATCAATGTAACTTGAGAGTTATGTTATAAATTTTTTTCCAATACTTTTCATAATGTGACTTGATATTCCCTGAGATGTTATGGTCAATGTTTGTTTTTATTTTTTATTTTTGAAATTTTTTTATAGAAATATATATATATATATATGGAAATTTAGATGTGTATATAGTTAACGTGCTTGGTAAGAATAATATCAAATAAATTTGTTCATATATTTCTATTGTTTTTATATACACACATGATCTACCCCAACATGTAGTCAAACCATATATTGTTTAATTTTTTAATTTTACCTTAGTGTTTTTAATTAGGATCTATAGTAGTTTATAAGTTTTATTTTTTACGGTTATATGTTATTTAATTAATAATAATTAGACTTTATTTCTTGGATGCATTTAATTTCACTTTTTAGGGAACCTATTTATTTTATGTTTATATGTTTTTGGAATTACTTTTACATTAAAATTAAAATTTGTTAAATATAAATAATAATAAATATTTTTTTTGATTATTGGTTGGATCCCGAAGGTCACTAGATTATAAAGGATATAAATTATATAAAATTATTTATTTTTTTCATATAATGATAATTTATTGGTTATATTGTTTTTTAATTAATGTCATGAAGATTTATTTTTATCATTTTTTGAAATTATTTTAAATTATAATTGGTATTATTTAATTTGTATTTTTGAAATGTTTTGATCATTTTTTATTTTTCATGTTAATATAGTGTAATTTATATTATAAAGATGTTCATGAGTTATTTGGTGGTTTCCATGAAATATTTTACCAAATCTACAACTCTAATTGATCAATGCTAGTTTGATATATTCATTCATTCTATTACATAGTGTGAACATAATGATATTCCAAGCATATAATAAAATAGATAAATAAATCTAGAATGATAGAATTTGACAATATCTTAATTATAGTGTAGAATAAAATACATGATTATAAATTATGGATAGGGGACAACAAATGAATCTTAAATCATATATAATTTTTCGATTTACCTAATATTATGGTCTCTACAGATATGCTATATTAACTATTATATAAGTAGGGGTAGAAAGAAAATAATAAAATTGTGAAGTGTTTTAATGAATCATATCACCAAATAAAACATTAAAATCATAAATGATGGGAATGTGATGTAATTATATTTCCATAAATATATTTATAAAATGATGATTTATTATGATAGATATTTATTATGTCATGCACTTTATTAACCGATATTAGATACAAATGATATCAAGATTGCTCAGTGTTTTCAAAGAGGTGTCTATAAAAACCTCCAATATTAAGTATACTTATTTCCATAAAAATATTATGTAATGGGTGTTATTTAGTTCAAGATATTTGAGGTAATTTTGGGAGAATTTCCTAACATGTGAAATATCATTAATACACCTTTTTAGGTTATGGATATTCTATTAGAGAAAAGAGGATGTTTCTCGAGTCTGATAAGATCATCAATGGTGCCATTATGGAAGAACACAATTTAATCTCCTTATTATCCTTCATGAATATGTACTTGTATTGCTATCCATTATCTATAAAAGGGAAAATGAACCTTCATGACATCCTAGATCATTAATGGTTATTTATGGTTAGGTCTACTGTAAGGATTTTATACGAGGTATGTCCGCTAGATTAGTGTAACTAGTTCTTTCCCATAAAAAAATCATAGGTGTCATCTTGTAGGAATGAAGGGTGTGGTAGTTGATCATATCCCTTCTTAGACTAAATCTAATGTAGTAGTAGCATTAAGTACCATATTTAGTTTTATAATGTATTTTTTGTGTTTATTTATATATTCATTAATTTTTAGTGATGTTTTATATCCATTAAATATAATAAGATTTTTCAAAATTTGTTATGGTTTTCCATGTATCATGATAGTATGATACATTCAAATTATTTCTATCCGAAAAATTATATTTACTGTGTTATTATTTCGACTAATTTTATTCCATGTTAAATTGATCATTAAACATCTAAGAATATTTAATTTAATGAAATAAATTAATTTTAACTATTATTTACTAGCCACGATAGCCAAGAACAAGATACCTGAGATGACATAAAAAAATGAATTATGGAAATCCAAATCCCCATGGGTCATCTGATAGTAGAAATAATTATATACCATCGAGGTGGGATTAATATTCCCCCAAATAGTGAAAGATAATTGATACAAGTCATCATGTACAACACTTTCAAAGGGATAAAATACTACAATAAAATATCATAATAATACCCAATAGAAAATAAAAACATCCCAATGTATCATCATCCAAAGATGAAAATGTATGACCCAAAAAAATCCCAAACTCATTTCTAAAAAGTGGACAACAACATCGTAAGTAATCAAAAACACTTCATAGACTAAAGGATCAAAAACATTTACCACATCCAAGGGAAAATTTCACATTTCTAATTGTTATCATAATAATGAATAAAATATGTAAAAAAAAAGTTATGGTATGAAATATAAATCCTAGTAGAGTTTAACCAAGGGTTAAATAATAAATTCCCTACAATTAACTATTTCTATTTTGAGATTAAATAAAATAAGTCTTGAAATTATATTTTAACATATTAAACCTGAAAATTATATCATAACAAAATGAATTATTTATATATCAAAACGTCTTTCAAAATGCTTAAATAAAAATTTAATATAAATAATTTTATATAAACTAGTTTTCATAAAAAATAATATTTAGGGAATCTATAACATGTGTATTAAAATAACATTAACAATCACCATGAAAAAAATTCACATTTATACATTAGATTACAGGTAATATGATACTCACACATATTAGTTTCTAAAATTATTTGATTAATGTTCACACACTCAAATTATCACCACATTCAGGGAGCCACTAGATGAAGTCAAACTACACCACGTTAGGGTATCAACTATAGGATATCAATCCAATCCCTGTTCATTTATTGATATCATCATATCACCATTAGTTAGGAATGAGATCTAAGAATTATTATCCCATTTTTCTATTAAATTTCCAACCATAAATGTGTTTCCTTAAATAATATAATCCACCATATTAGATATCAATAATATCTATTAATTTAAAAATAAAATCACTAAATTCTAGTTTTAATCATTCATTTCACATTTCAAAACAGAATAATAGGTCTTCATTATGTCATTACATTTAAAACGATCATTCATATTAATTCAATTTCTATAGATAAAAAAAACATTTCACTGAAATCATTTCCAAATTAATCAATCATTTTTAACAAATTAATACCATTGTTTCAATTCCTCTACAATTGGGTTTTTTTCTTGATTCCCATGCAGATTTCAAATCAATGATAAAATCTTATCAAATATATGTTTTTAAATAATTGTTAAACTCATTCCCAATCTATTATAAATTATAGGGTCAAAATTGAATTTATAATCCTTGTGGAACCACTTACCTTTCAATCAAGGGATCACAACAAAAATCACCCACAATGTGTAACTCTAAAGAAGAATCAATGGGATGAAGATCTATAAACATAACCAACAATAAATATCCTATAAAAATGTGTTTAGATGTATCTATTAAGTTATTATCTATAAAAATCTAGTCAGGAATGAAAGAGATATACTGAAGAACCATATGACAGGAGATCCACATAACTACAAGGGATTTAATGATATCAATTCCACTTCAATATGACAAGAAAATTGTTTATTACAGTGAAAATCATGTCTTTAGAGCTTCCAAATCAAAAATATTCGAGTTAGGGTAAAATAGGTGGGTATTAATCTTTTCTAGAGGGTTCATGATTTTTTATAAAAAAACAATTGAGGACAAAATTTCACTCATGTGGTTTGTTCCCAATTACAGAACTCAAAAACAATATATACCACCTAATTGTGTTCCCCTACTCTCTAGGGTTCACCTTTTCAACATGGTAGTTGCACAGTTTGGTCTACCATACAACAATAGTGCAGACTCCTACAACTTGAATCATGATTTTGTGGTTCTAGCAACATGGTTCGGAAATACTGTTTACCCCATATAGAGAACCCTCAAATGGTGTATGGTTAGCAGGGAGAAACATCACTTTTTTCTTCTAACTGTCTTACAAACATGAATAGTGCCAAAGGCATTAAAAAACACTCATGTAAATACTCTAGAAATATATAGTACATAAATTATATAAGAATAAGGGTTAAGTGATATCTAAAATAAGGAAATATAATAATATTACCCCCCCACCATAATGAAATTTTGTCACCAACAAATCCGGTATAGAAAGATCCTTAACAAAGAGATGATGCAACATATTTATAATAAATTCATCAAACTCCCATGTATCATGCGAATCAAAACCATTATTCAATAGAAGAGATACTAAATGTTTCATCATCACATGATGTACCTTTTTTCATAATAAACAATCTCGGTTGGATTCTCTATCTAGGATAAATTGCAATCAACATCAAGATCCTCCTTAATCAAGAATATTTAAATAACCCAAATAATATAGAGAAAACATCCAATGTTTCCCAAGAATTAAATGACCAGAACAGGTTGAAAGTCTCAAAATCCCAAAAATCCATATAATACTAAGTATAAGACTTTTATCAACTTTATGCCATAATTATTCTCTGAATAATAAAATGAATCATCTACAAATTTTCTTGTACATTTCTATCTCCTACCATAGATCATTCATTAATATTCACACCAAAAATAGATATTTACAATAATGGCCATATAAGGTATCAAACAGATCAATCCGAAATATAGAATTGAAACTTTTGTGATAAGAAAACTCAAACATTCTAAAATGGACATCCTAGTATCAAAAAATATTGAGAACATGAACTTGTAACATGTCCTATAGAATATTTATAGGATATTCTATTTTTTCATCCTTCTATAGATTATATTCCATTCCCAAATATAATTGATATTATAGTTCCTTATAATTTTATATCTATAATTGAATATAAAAATCAGTATCCCTATCTAATACTATAGTTGAATGAACTCAAGAAATTTAACATATATTGCAAAAAGCGTTTTCCAAATTACTCATATTTCATTGTTTCATGATTTCATAAGAAAATATCTAATTTCATCACTCAATTGATCATAACCATTATAACACTCTTTTTCAATGTTTTTCCTAGAAACACTACCTAAAATTAAATATAATGCTCATCCCACTTATATGTTTTCACAATAAGGGTATGATGAAATATTTGGGGACTCTAGTTTTTTACATTGGACTTTCTGATAGGGATACTATAACCAAAAATGTTTAGTGATGTATTGTCTCATACATAGCCTCTAAAATCATTTAAACATATCATAAATCATATTCCTATTACTAGGGCTAACTTCCCACTGAGAATTATAGAAATTATACATTTATACCTTACATACAACAATGATGTTATAGACTGATTTTGTAAACAATGGTTTCACCCAGAATAGATTATCCACTCACCAACGGTCTACCAACAATAATGAGACCCCATGATTTGATGAAATTCATCATCAAGATGATGTTCCTGATGAATCATCATGATAAGAGAGTCAGATAGGTAAACACTTTCTATGTTAAAACTTGGCCTCTTTATTTTAGAGTACTGAACAAAACTCTATAAAAAGTGACCTCATGTCCAGCACTTTTGATGATTCTTTCATGAAATGGGTCGATATTTTCCTTCTCAAAGCATCAACATTACCTTTTTCCTTCTATATGTTGTTTTGGTAGTTAAAAAATAAGAATTATTAGAGGTACTACACCCATATCCTCTGTCAACTGATAAAATAATTTTTATATATGATATATCTCAGGATATTATGGTCTGAATAAATGGTAAACCATTATCTAAAAATCTAATGTCACCAACTATTAAAATAATGTGTCACTTTTGTGAGTTCAAGATAACAGGTTGCATAATTATTATCATTTTTATTAATATATTATGATCCATAGGCTACCACAAGATTATTTTTCTTAATACCACATCAAAAACATGATCATGACGAATCACGTAAGAACACATAGCACATCCGATCCTCTATAAGAGTTGGAACTATCATAGAATTCAAAAGTCATTTAAACTAAAAATAATCACTCTTACATTTTTAATTACATAAGAACATCACTCTCTTTATAGGGATGGTGGTTATTGGAGAATCCAACATTGGGTAATATTTAACAAACCAATGGAAATTCCCCACAAATCCCATGATGCTACATATCTGAAAAACATTATATTTTCAATATCATGCAATAAAAACATTTACCTTCTCTGGATCGAATATGAATCCATTCTCTAAAACCATGTATCCCATGAACATCACATATCTAATCAAGAAATCACGCTTTTAAAGCTTCACATAAACTCAATGATCACTCATGATTTAAAGAACTTATCTCAGATGATTCACATGATCCTCCTTGGGGATAGATTCATCTAAAATATCATCCATTAAAACTACCAAAAACATGTCATGGTACTCATGGAAAATTATTTTCATCATAACCATAATTACTATAGGAACATTGGTTAGACCAACAGGAATGACAAGTTACTTATAATGGACATACCTAATCATTATAGATTTCTATTGAATATCATATTATCATATTCTTAACTTGTGGAAACCAGATAAAATAGAAATCATAGAGAAAAAAATTACAAATTAAATAAGTAAAATATATCATCAATCCATTGGAAAATAAATTTTTATTTACATTATGTCAATATATATTTTGATAAAAAACATCGAGGAGAAATGTTTCATCAACTTTTTACATTTAGACAATTGGTAATTCCCAAGGTGATAGTCAGAAATTTAAATCCATTATCTAAAAAATCATCCAACAGAGTCTATAAGTCATTTAAAATTTATAATTCCATATGGTATGGTGAAATAGATGCATGAAATTCAAAATAAACTATATAAAAAAACTCCAACTCAATTACAAGTGGAAACCAAATAAATATGAAGGAAACATGTCAGTTTAATCAATAATGACTAAATGGATAACATAAATCAAAAATTCTATCCCTAATTTAAAAGGGATAATCTATATTATCGTTTCAAAATTTTGAAAAGAGGGTTCATCACAACTCAACTCTGGGTCCCATTATCCCTTAATAAAGAAAAAACCCCATTGAGTGCAATATAGGTTGCTTAATGAAGTTAATAGTAAACTTAGGACTCATTAGAAATCATAAAATTCCTCAGTATGATGATTTCATGTGGATTCATATCGAAAAATAGAACACTGTAGTTGATCTAAACCACTGATTAAGTGAAAACAAAAATATGAAATCTGAGACCTTGTTTTATCATCTTTTGGAGGGGTGTATAAATATCCATCACATAAGAAAATATATCCATAGAAATAATTAGTAGTTTAACAATATAAATGATATATATGAGTGCGACTCACCAGTATTAAATAAATATGTAACTAAGGATGAAGCTATATAGATGAAAACCCGTAAAGTTTCTACACTATTATCACTATCCTCTAGTGACTCCACCACTATAAGGAGAAGCTTCATTCATGATGCATGTGGGTGGAACCCTGTAGATCTTAAATAAGCTGATTTATCACATTAATTTTAGGTGTTGATTAGCCTATTCCACTACGTAGAGAGAAAAAGATATTTCTAAATTTATATTGGCCACATAAATGTCTAAACGAACCACTTATAATGGCTATCTCAATGTAAACACGTTTGGAATTCCCTTATATGACACACTCGAAGAATGTAAAAGGTCATCTTCTAGGAATTTTTGGTTGTCTGGAAGACATATTTTATCTATAAAATATATGAGAATCACC
The DNA here is from genome assembly GCA_963277665.1 of Viscum album. Taxonomy (NCBI): domain Eukaryota; kingdom Viridiplantae; phylum Streptophyta; class Magnoliopsida; order Santalales; family Viscaceae; genus Viscum; species Viscum album. Next base: position 1,853,705,195 of record OY728156.1, read on the forward strand.
ATGAATCCTCTTTCCATTAAAGGAACTCACATAGCTCCAACTGAATGAAATAGTTACTCATGTCAATACAGACGTTCTATTAGTTTTAATATCAACCATCAACTATAACACCAAAATTAATTTTTATTATTTTTTAATTTCAAATAATTATTATAGCTTATGATTCACAAAACCTTGAGTTTGAACATACCATGACAAATTAATAAGCTATATTTATAATCTAGCTGTTAACGAAACTTGAATGAATAATATAAACCAAATTAAAAAAATTATATATTCAATATTCAACCAAAATAATTTATAGACATTCGATAAGAATGGTTCCAATTTTATGCATTAAAAGGCAATATTTTTTTAAAGGAGTTTTTACCACCTTTTTATTGAAAACTTGTTTTAAATATAATTTTTGACACTTTTGGAATTTATATTTGAATAAATAAAAATAATCATAGAATTTTTAATTTCAAAATTTACTTGGGTCAGTTTTATGTATTTTTCGGAAAAATTTTATATTTTAAAAAATAGTTAAAAAATATTCCATTTTATTTAAAATAAATATTTTCATAAACATAATTTATGGTGTTATGTAATATATTGACTTGTTTTAAAGTATTATTAGATCAATTATTTATATTTTAACCTAATTTAGTTCATTAGAATTAATTTCCCATTTAATTTGAATATAAATACATTTCTATCTATTGAACAATTACACACTTAAAATACATTTTATTATTTGATAAATGGTTATAATTTAATATAAATTATTTAAAAATATGTGTTATGAATTTTGAAAAACTGATTCCATATTAAAAATAATTGGGTCCAAATTATGTGAATATGATTCTTTTATTTTTGGGAAATGTGAATAGTAACATTAGTAGTTGTTATTAACACAGATAAAGGCTAATCAAGTAATTAAATAAAAATAATAATATTTTAAAAATTAAAAATTACCCTAACACATTCCCAAATATAGTTGTATGATTGTGTATTAATGAAAATCACCCTTTTTCTCTCATTATAACCGTTGTAATCCACATGGATGAGAGTATGAGATTTATTATTTTTTATTTAAAATGTTTTTAAAAATATCACTCATATTTATAATAACAATATAATTTTTAATATATTGTAATAGAGAAGATAAAATTTAGTATAGATATAGGGTGAATGATAAAAAATATATCTTTTTCAAGATATATAATTTCAACTTTTTAGGATATAAATAAGTATCCTAAAGGAATATACAATGATGATGAAGTAATTGTTTAGTTAATTGAAATATAAAATCAACGATATGAAAAAATTATAATAAATTTAATTTTTTTTATATTTTATGTGAACCAATTTTTCCAGATCAACTAGAAATATTAAAAATTTATTAAATGTTTTTTAGAAGGTGTTTTTTTAATGTTATTTTTTAAAATTTCAAGAAATGCATAGTGAAAAAATTGAACTTAATGTTATTTTAAAATAAATAATAGTTTATAAAATGATATAAAATAAAATAAAAACTAAAATTGTAACAACCCAAGCTTCCATGGTACATTTCCCTTTGAATAATGTAATAGCTAGCATGTACGTGTCATGGAGTTTTAACACACCACGACCAATCAAACTAGCCATTATGAATAGTAATACCCACTTTTTTAAAATTTTTGAAATTTTATTATTCAAATTGAGTTCATATTTTTATTTGAAATATCAAAATTATCTTATGGTGAATTTTTGGTATTTTTCTAAGCACATTCACTTTTTGATGAATATTGAAAAACACTATGTTATTGTTTAAAACCGACTTTTATTTAACTAATTATTTATTTTAATTATTTTAAGTAAAAATAGATAATTAATATCATTATTAGTTATATTTAATTAATTGGATTCATTTTTATTATAAAATTTTATGTTTAAAATTTTATTGAACTATTTATCATCCTTTACCCACCTTTATGGAGCACATCTAAATTTACATAAAACATAATTTTACCACTTCTGTGGGTTTAATTTAAAAATTCCACGAGACATGACTAAAATTAGTAAGTAAAAGGTGGTTCAATAAGATGAAAATAATTTTTTGTGAATAGTAACTTTTGACTTTTATTTACCACAGTTAAAAGTTAATAGGGAAATTAAATGTAAAATGATATTATAATTACCCTAACAAGGGTCGGAATTCTATTGATTAAGTGTAATTCGACCAAAATCAACCTTAGGAATAAAATATGAACCTTTTGGTCCACATGGATTAAATTAGGACATTTGTTATTATTTTACTTAAAATGTTAAAAATATTAAATTCAAAATTTAATAACTAAACAATTTTTAATATAGGGAGAAATATAAGACAAATTTGACAATAAATATTCACTATGAATATAAAAATATTTCCTACTTAATAATATTTAATTTATAATTTTTAGACAATACATAATTATATTTATTTATGACACAATGATGATCCAGTAATTACCTGATTAATGTAAAATTAAAATAATTGATTTTATAAATATCCAAATAAATATAAATTGAGACTTTTGATGAATTGCATGAATTTTATAGGTTAATATAGCATGTTAGGTTTGATTAAATGAATATTTTTTTGATGTAATAAAGTTTTTAGGACTTTAACAAAAATCAGATACTAAATAGTGTCAAAATTGACATAAATGGGTTTTAAAACAAATGATATATTATTATGTCATATAATAATAATAAAATATATGTCTCCACAAAAGGACTTATATAATAATATATATGTCATTAATAAACCATTTGGAATTTTCTTGGCATTTTATTGTTTTTTATTAACCATATAATACAAAAATACAAGGAGACATGGTAAATGTTACACTATTTAACAAAGAGTTAAATCTAAAAAATAAGGTTAAAATATTGATATAAACTAGTCTTAAAGATATTATGTATGATTTTTTCAACCCATACCCTCCTTATCCAAAAAAAAATTCATTTTAGAGCCATTATAAATAGAATGTTATTTTATAATAATATAATATTTCAAGGTTTTCCTAAATTGACCATCAACTCTCTTATAAAAGGGTACATCCTGTTACCTCAAAATCACACCACTTATTCCATTTGGTTCATCCAACCCCTACTCAAATATCCTAAAAACTCCCATCACATTGATCTAGAGTCTTTACATTGATCATAAATCCATCATAAGGATCCCATTGGTTCAATTCAAAAGGAAACACCGTAGGAAGATGTAATAATTTTGCCACCCTCTTTCAAGTTCTTTTTTTCTTCCACTTAATATTTCATCATTGTTTCCAGACCTAATTAATTACCCATGTACCTTCTACATACAATGATGTAATAATAAATATGGTACATCTATATTCAATATTCTATCCATCCTATAAATGAAAAAGTCACCAAACGTGTGTATGTACGACTTACGATTTCTGTGTCATTGTGTAGTTACCTCCAATGGCCTGAAGGCCTCCATTTTTTATTGATTTTTGATAATTCACCTTTCAATGGGTGAGGTGGAACCCTTACACAGAACATAGGCATACATATTACATGGCCTGTGGGCCTTATAGGAATTCATTTCCTTTAGGATTCAAACATTACATACAACCCAGACTGGCTACATGGAATTGCTTCTCCTCGACATCTTCATCGTGAAATTAGCTCTCCACCTTCGCATGGTTGTTCGACTAGGAATTCCCATGAATGTATAGGTTTTTTCTGATGGCATGTTCCATTCCCTCTCATTCTTGCAATGTATTTAGCTTCTTCTAGGATAAATGCTCTTTACTCATCCTCCATCTGAAACTTGTTCCTTGTAGGTTGTCTAGTTTGCATTAGCACTTAAGATGGCCTGAAGGGAATGAGGTGGCTTGAAGGCCTTACTAACCCGATGGCCGGGGTGACCTGAATGCCTTAAAGGACTCAGGGACCAAATAGGTGGCTCAAAAGACCAAACAAGGGAAATATTCCCGGCTACTACAATGACAAACAGTGCTTGCTACAGTCCCATTACAGTACCTACTACAATACTGCAATGTTTTTGCTACAGTACTACTACTGTACCTGCTATAGTACTACTATTGTAATAATATAGTAACCCGAAAATTAGCCTCCACTTGCATTTGATCCAGTGAAGTTTGTTATTCAAATACTTCATTATTTATATTGGTGTCATAATGATTATAACTGATGTGAATAATAAATATAAACTTTTAATGATTCTAGATATATAATATTCCATCCAATTACATACAATTTCACCATCAATATAATTATATTATCGCTCGTGCATACGTACAGAATACTGTCTCCTGGAATGTAATTAGATTCATTCCCCATGATAATCATTCATGAATAATTTTTATTTTATGATTAAAAATAATGTCTAAAAACTTAATATCATTATGGATAAGAATCATAAACATCATATACATAACAGACATGGCTTTTGTAACCAAGAATATAAAGGAAAACAAATCACTAAACACCCAAAATTAGGATACTGTTGAAATATTATAAACAAAGAAATATTAGAGGATCATATATGATATCATATTTATGTATATAGTTCTTTGATAATTTAATAACAAGGTTTTAACTATTATAAAAGAAGTTAACATATGATCAATTAAGGAAAAGTAATAGGTAAGTGTTAATTTTACAATCTCTTTACTTATTAAAGGTTGTTTACACATAAGTATTTACAGGGATATCTTTATCATCCACATATGTGTTTTCATAAAAATGTATTTCAATTTTTTTTACTATTTTCTTGAATATTGGTTAATGTAATTTATGCCCATATTTTACCATATATGTTTTGAAAGGGATCTTGTAACGACCCAAAGTTTCATTAATAGAAATCCCTCTTCATCTAGTTAAATGACTCTTTATGTAAAATGTTTATATAAAATTCCAACTTCGTTGGTTTTATATTATTAATTGTGACTATTACTTTTATAGTCGTTGAATAGTAATCACAAGATTAGTATAAATATAGGGCTTTAACAAATCTAATTTACTCAGAAAAAAGAAGCGATGGCCTCATCTAGTAGAATTTTCCCATACGAAGCCCATTTGTCGGAGCTCAGAAAAGAGGTGGCATCCTTGGGCTTATCTCTTGACCAAGACCAAGCTGAGCTACATCATGTCAAGCTGGAATGGGACCATCTATGGGAAAAGTGGAAGTTGATAGAGATTACCACTCGAGCGATGTTATCTGAGCCACCCCAAGAGTCTGTCACCATCGCACACATTACCCTTAGGTCTTATGAGGCTATTTTAAGGGGTTATCTAACAAATCTCTAGTAATATGTTCATGTATATTATTTTTTTGGTATATGATAATGAATATACCTTCTTTCCATTATTGATACACAGTAAATAGTATTTAATGTACAAATAGTGCTTTTAGTTATTATATAATTAAGAAATCTATTTTATTAAATTAAGGTATTTTTGAATTAAATAATGTTGTAATAAAATATTATTATTATTCTTAAATTAATTTTATTATATATAAATTATCATATAATTTTATGAATGCAATTATAATTTTTATTAATGTTTGAAAGCCATTTCGTTCAAAACAAATGAATTTTCGATAAATATCGGTTTTTATTATAAAAGTGAAAATTAACATATTTAGAAATTTATTTAGATAAAATAAATGATATTTCTTGAATCAGGACGTCGAAATTATCCAACAGTTAATTTTTCATAATTTTCTGAGACAGTGAAATTTTTGGGTAAAAATTAATTGACGTTTAAATATATAATGTGTTATATGACATCATAATGACCCAATAGTGATGTAATAAAATACTATAAGCATTATGTTCGGCCAATAAATGATTTACCATTAAAATAATGTGATTTTGGGTTTGTTTTACTAACATTTCAATGCATTACTGGACCCCTCAAGACTTATTAAGCATCTTGTATTTTTAAATTATTTTCCATGGTAGTGTGACTAACCTCCACATACGCAACCCCATTATTTTAAGAATTTCGGAAACTGGCCTTATAAAATATTGTTTTCCTTTTCCCTTTTCCACAAATCATGGTAAAAAACCATGATTTGATTTGTGCTTTGGATTAGTTTAATGTAAGGTGTCCCAAACCTAAATAATAACGAATTTCACTCACCTTTCCTATATAAACCCACAGACACTCCCACTTCCTCCCCTCTCAAAGCCATTGGAGTTCATCCAACCTCTGCCCTACTCACTCTATAATCCTCCCAAGGTTCCCTAACCTCCCAAGAATCATCTCTCAAGCCTCTGTCAAGCCTTTGGAAGCACACTTCCAAGTAAGGTTTTTTTCTTCCTTTCTGATTTTTGTCCAATTTTCTTTAAGTTGTTTTGCCCATTTAATTTCAATTATGAATGTTGGGGTATGGTTTCGAACCTCCCCCATACTTTCCTCATTATGTTTTAAGGATTGGAGACCCCTTTATCTCTCATTAAATGCCTCCCATGTACACCCGTTACTATGCTGAAATTCCGAAAGGAACTTCTCTCTACACATTTACATTCAAGAATTAATTTTGTATCATGAATCTAAATTCCATTAAAATTGATGGGTCATTTATCAATATGACCTCTTTATTGTACATTACATATAAATATAATGAGGTACCCCTTTCTCTCTCCTCAACCATTTTTATGAATTCTTATGTCACGCTGCTACGCTGCCGAAATCGCACCGATTTTCTAAGTCAATGCCATTATGTAGTGAATACCATGCCCATTTCTCCATCAAGGGTATTCACCATTATGAATATTTACATAATTATTATAATGTTTAATTTATTACTTCCACATTCCTTTATAGTGGGAGAAATGATTATGTATTATGAATCCATGTTTTATGATCCATGTGGCACACTTATGCATTAAATGAAATGTTTAAGAACAATGTGCCCTTATAGCGCTCCAATGCATTGGGTAAAGTACAGTATCATGATATGTCACGTGAAATGAGTATTGACTCATGCTATTTCATGTGAAATGAGGGTTTACTCGTGCTTCATGTGAAATAAGGATTTACTCATGCTCCATGTGCAATGAGCCTTGGCTCATGCTATTTCCATGTTAAGTGTTGTTGACACATTTCCATGTTATGATTATCATAATTTATCATGCCTTTATGTTCATGTTTCTCTTGTGATCTATTGATATTCCTATTGTCTAACATGTATTTTACTCCTCATGTATTCCATGTTTATTCCCTTACTGGGCTTTGTAGCTCACCCCATTTCTTATGCATGTACTCAGGTTATCCCATGCAATGCTAAGTACGAGGGAATGTGGTGGTCATGTAAAGGAAGTTTTCAATAAAGATGTTGTATTTCATGTTTTAAGTTGTTATATAGTTATCCTAAGCCCCAAATACACTATAAATCTTGATCATCCATGTTTTATCAATTTAATAGTTTATGTAATAAATCATGTTTAAGTTTCTAATAAAAGCAGGGTTGTCATAGATGGTATCAGAGTATAGATTTAGTTATTTTTGGGATTAGGATTAGAAAACCCTAGTAAATCCTAGATACAAGACTATGTATTATAAAAACACCCCTATGTTATGGAAAGTACTGAGTAAGTGGTTTATCAAGAAAATACATCCATGTCTGGATACGAGCAGGTAGAGGCGGCTCTGGCACAGATGTATCGTAGGGGTAAAATCAAAAAATATCGCTTTAAGCTCGAATCGAATGGGAACTGTTGCCCGACAATGGCCCTTGGTGCACTCTTGATTACGACACTCTTGAGGGATATGTTTTGATGAATTCATATGCTTACTATGAACCCTTGTTAAGGGAATTAATAAAAATTCTCCTAAGAATATATGTTAGAATGTAGATCATGAAAATCCTAGATTGATGCCTATAGACTAATGAGTTAGGGAAATAAAAATTTATTTATACGTCATCAAATTTTGTCATTGGATTACCCTTTATGTGTTACCCCTAAATTTCATTTTATTCCATCCAATGGCCGGTAATAGGAGGACTCGGGCTAACAACCGATGTGAAGATCAGTGTGATGATTGTACTAATGAGATGCCAAATCCAATGGGAGCAGAAATCATGAACATTGTCACGCTTCTCTCTCAGATAACTCATTATTTGAATAGAAACATGGGTCAAGATGAATGTTCAACCCCCTATAAGAAAGAACAAGTCTCTATCGAGAGCTTCATGAGACAAAGGTCACCTAATTTTAGTGGATCATTTGATCCCATGATCACTGAACAATGGATCAACTCCATTGAAAAGATCTTTCCCATCCTTCAATGTTCTGAACAAGAGAAGGTTCTTCTGGAGGCATATCATATTGAAGGAGAAGCTGATCAATGGTGGACGTTGATAAAAAATATGAAGCCTGAGGAGGAGATCTATGTGTTTGAATGGAAGGATTTCTAGAAGATGTTTTTCGATAAATATTTTCCGTGCACCCTCCGACTTAAGATAGAAAAGGACTTCTTTTCCCTCAGAAAAAATGATAAAAAATCTATTGGAGAATATGAGGCAAACTTCACAAGTCTTGCATAAAATGCTTCTGGTTTTGTTTTTCCCCCCAAATGCAAGGTTTACTGCTTTTTTGGTGGGATGAAGCCTAGCCTGTAGAAATCATTAGCGATCCATGACTTTGATAGCTATGAGGAAATTGTTCGATGTGCCCTCAAAGTCGAAATGGAGATCAGGGAATCAGAGGGGTATCATAGGGACAAGAAGAGTAAGGTGGACTTCAATGCTGGAGGTCCGATAGATAAATTCAATGGTGCTAAGAAGATCTAGCACCCCACTTGCTAGAAGTGAGGAAAGAAGAACCCTGGAAATTACCTCAAGGGGATGAGGAAATGGTTTAGGTGTGGAAGAGAAGGTAACCTAGCTGTTAACTGTCGGCAAGAAAGACCCGCGACTACAATAGAGGAGATGAACGCTCCATTTGAACCTCAAAACATTGTTCATTGCTACAACTTCAAAGAACCGAGGACTTTTTCAAATCAGTTCCCTAAAAAAAGGGTTTTCAGAGGCAACCAACAACCTCCAAGGCAGCAAAGAAGATCTTTTTCCATCACCTCTACCGAAGTGAACCCTGAAAATGAAGTGGTGATAGGTACGCAATTTATTCATTCATGAGTAGAGAACATACTTTTTGATTCAAGTTCTATGTATTCTTTTATATCTCGAAAGTTTAGTAGAAAAATCTCAGAACCACCACAAATCATGGAAGTGAAGATGTCGGTGAGTAATGAAAATGGGGCCATCATTGCATACCATGAATATAAGTCATCCCATGTTATAATCTGTGGATTGAATTTCCTGGAGAACCTCGTCATACACCCTCTGGTAGAAATTTATGTGATTGTTGGCATGGATTGGCTTTCTTTATATAAAGCCAACATAAATTATCAAGAGATGGAAATCACACTCCATATGGAGAATCGACCCCTGATTCATTACATGTGTAAGGATGAAGATGAATCTCCTTTAGCTCCATCAACTCAATCATGGATATTGCTGCCATATGAGCATGCGTATCTGGCTATGATGATTGACTCCAAGGAAGAAACCATCCTTGAAGAAATGCCTATTGTGAGGAAATATTTTTAAGTGCTTCCCGAGGAACTACCTGGTATTCCTCCTAGAATAGATGTTGAATCCTCAATTGAACATATACTAGGGGTGCTACCAAAATCCAAGAATACATATAGAATGGCTATTGTGGAGCTTGAAGAGCTAAAGAGAAAACTATAGGAGAATCTGGATAAAGGGTTTATACGCCCAAGTGCTTCACCATGGGGTGCACCAGTCCTCTTCATCAAGAATAAGGATCAGTCAATGCGGCTTTGCATTGAATATTGTGAACTTAACAAAGTCACGATAATGAAAAAGTATCCTTTGCCACATATCGATGACTTGTTTGATCAGTTGCATGGAGCACAATACTTCTCCAAGGTAGATTTGCCGTCGAGATATTATCAAGTAAGGGTGAATAAGGAAGATGTCCCCAAGACTGCTTTTCATACAATATATGGGCACTATGAATTCATAGTAATGCCTTTATGACTCACTAATTCTCCAGTAATATTAATGGACTTGATGAATAGAGTTTTTAGATATTACCTTGACAAATTTATTGTAGTATTTATATATGATATTCTAATATACTCCAAAACCAAGGAGGATCATGAGGATAATTTAAGAACTATACTAGAGACATTGCACAAGGATAAGATCTATGTAATGTACAACAAGTGTGAGTTCTGGTTGAAGGAGGTATCATTCTTGGGCCATATCATAACAATCCATGGGATATCTATGGATCCCTCCAAAACAGATGAAATTGAGGGATGAACAAGGCCAACATTGATAACGGATATCCGTATCTTCTTAGGGTTATCTAGATATTATCGACGATTTGTGAGAAATTTCTCACGATTTTCCATCCATCGTACCAAGATAACTCAAAAGGGAGTAAAGTTTTCTTGGAGTGATGAATGAAAAGAAAACTTCAAGGAGTTGAAAAAGAGGCTCATCACTGCGCCTGTGCCCACTTTACCCACAAGTGGGGAAATGTTTGTGGTATTTAGTGATGCTTAGAAGAAGGGATTAGGATGTGTGCTGATGTAGAATGATAAATTAACATCCTATTCCTTAAGGCAGTTGAAAATCCATGAGAAAAACTATCCAACACATGATCTAGAGTTGGTGATGGTGAGCTTTTCCTTGAAAATATCGCTGCATTATCTCTACGGGGAGAAATGTGAGATATATACTGAACACAAGAGTCTTAAATATATATTCACACAGAGAGAGCGTAATATGCACTAGAGAAGATGGATAGAGCTCATCAAGGATTATAACTGTTCAATACATTACCACCCTGGGAAAGCAAACAAGGTGGAAGATGCCCTAAGTAGAAAGGAAACAGTGATTCTATCAATGATGAGAATTGAAAGGGATCCAATCTTCTTATACTTTATGAAGATGGACATTGGAATCACAAAGAAGGGAACATCCTCAATCCTTTCAGAAATTATTGCTCAACAGTCTCTTTTGGAAAGGTTAAAGGATGCTCAAAAGGATGATGGGGGAATTTTGGAAAAAGTGGAAGCTATCAAAAAGGGGAAATCCTAAGAGATTAATGCTAATGAAGAAGGAAATGTGCGATTTGGGAAAATACTATGTGTTCCATCAAGTCCAAAGCCGAAGAAGGAACTTTTGGATGATGCACATAATTTAAATTTATTCATTCACCCATGGAGCACAAAGATGTATCGAGATCTCCCAGAAGACTTTTGGTTGGATAATATGAAAAAGGAGATCGCTGAATATACATCAAAGTTCCTGCTGTGCCAGAAACTGAAGGCAGAGAGGCAGAAGTATAAGGGGATGATGAAACCATTGCCCATACCAGAATGGTAATAGGGGAACATCAACATGGACATTGTCACCGGACATCCGAAGACATCCAAAGGCAACAATGCAATCTGGGTTGTTGCGGATTTTCTTACAAAGACTTCACACTTCATTCCTATTTGGGAGGATTTCTCATTGGATCAACTAGTACATATATATATCAGGGATGTGGTAAGGCTGCATGGAGTGGCACTATCTATTGTGTATAATCGAGATCCAAGATTCACCTCTTTGTTTTGGAAGATTATTCAACATGCTTTGAATACTGAACTGAACTTCAGTATGAACTATCATACTGAAAATGATGGCCAATCCGAGCGGACTATCCAAACACTTGAGGAAATGTTGAGAGAGTTCTCAATGGAATTTAAAGGAGTTTAGGATCAACATCTTCCTCTGGTTGAGTTCTCTTATAATAACAGTTTTCACTCGAGTATCCAAATGGCACCATATGAAGCCCTTTATGGGAAATGGTGTTGAACACCGGCGTGTTGGGATGATTTCGGTGAACGAAAGCTACTTGAACCAGAAATGGTCATGGAAATGGCGGAGAAGGTGAAAAACATTCAACAACATATCAAGGAAGCACAGATTCGACAGAAGAGTTATTCAGTTAATCGTGGATGAGACCTTGAGTTTAAAGTTGGAGACATGGTTTTTCTACGCATATCTCCTTGGAATAAGGTCACGAGGTTTGGAAAGAAAGGGAAGTTAAGTCCAAGGAACATCGGCCTCTTCGAGATTCATGATCATGTCAGGGTTGTGGCCTATCGACTAGCACTTCCACTTACCATGGCCAACGTACATGATGTCTTTAATGTATCCCTATAAATGAAGTACATACCAGACCCTTTACATGTACTCTCTTCTGAGGTGGTACAGTTGTAGGATGATCTTTCTTATGAGGAGAAACCCGTGAATGTCTTAGATCATAGAAAAAATGTTCTACGAAATTAGACAATGCCCCTTGTCAATGTTTGTGGAGAAACCACATGTTTGAATAAGAGTCTTGGGAATCAGGGGAAATAATGAAGCTCAGTTACCCACATCTGTTTTAGTGTGGGGAAAAAAATAAATTTCTAGGGCAAAATTTGTTAAGGGTGGAATATTGTAACGACCCAGTGTTTCATTAATGGAAATCCCTCTTGATCTAGTTATATGTCTCTTTATGTAAAATGGTTATATAAAATTTCATCTTATTTGGTATTATGTTACGAATTGTGACTGTTGCTTTTATAAATGTTGAATAGTGTTCACATGATTAGTATAAATATAGGGCATTAACAAATCCAATTTACTCAAACAAAAGAATCGATGGCCACATCTAGTAGAATTTCCCCATACAAAGACCGTTTTTAGGAGCTTGGAAAAGTGGTGGCATCCTTGGGCTTCGATCTTGACCAAGCCCAAGCTGAGCTTCATCTTGTCATGCTCTAATGGGACCACCTAAGGGAAAAGTGGAAGTTGACAGAGATTACCACTCGAGAGATGTTATCTGAGCCACCCCATGAGTCTGTCACAATCGCACACCTTACCCTTAGGTCATATGTTGCTGTTTTAAGGGGTTATGTTACAGAATTCTAGTAATATGAGCATGTATATTATTTTTTTGTATATAATAATGAATATACCTTCTTGTCATTCTTGATTCATTGTAAATAGTTTTTAATGTACAAATAGTGTTTTAGATATTATTCATTTAAGAAATCTATTTTATTAAATTAAGGTATTTTTTAATTAAATAATATTTTAATAAAATATTATTATTATTATTAACTTATTTCTATTATATATAAATAATGATATAATTTTATGAATGCAATTATAATTTATATTAAGGTTTGAAAGCCATTTTTGTCAAAACCCTTGAATTTTTTATAAATGTCGGTTTTTATTATAAAAGTGAAAATTAACATATTTTGAAAAAAATTTAGATAAAATAAATGATATTTCTGGAATAAGGACATAGAAATTATCCAATAGTGAACTTTTAATAATTTTTTTAGACGGTAAAATTTTTGGGTAAAAACTAAATACCGTTTAATTATATAATGTAGTTTATGACATCATAATGACCCAATAGTGATGTAATAAAATACTATAAGCTTTATTTTCGGCCATTATATGTTTTACCATTAATATAATGTGATTTTGGGTTTGTATGACTTACTTTTAAAAGCATTAATGGATCCCTCAATTCTTATTAAATATCTTGTCTTTTTAAATTATTTTCCATGGGAGTGTGACTCACCTCCACATAAGAACTCCAATTATTTTAAGAATATTGGTCTTTGGACATATACAGTATTGATTTCATATTCTATTTTCTAAAAACCATGGGCATAAACCATGATCTGATTTGTGGTTTGGATTAGTTTAATGTAAGGGGTAACAAAGCTAAATAATAAAGAATTCACTCACCTTTCTTAAATAAACCCACCCAAGCTCCCACTTCCTCCTTAATAAAATCATTTTTTGTTCATAAAACCTCTTCCCTACTCTCTATATAATCGTACCAAGGTTCCCCAAGCTCCCATGAAGCCTCTCTCAAGCCTCTCTCAAGCCTTTGGAAGCACACTTCCAAGAAAGGTTTATTTCTTCCTTTCTCATTTTTGTCCAATTTTCATTAAGTTGTTTTGCCCATTTATTTCAATTATGTATGTTGAGGTATGGTTTCAAACCTCCCTCATACATCCCTTTTTATTTTTGAATGATGAGATACCCCTTTATCTCTCATTAAATACCTCCCATGTACACCCGTTACTATGCCAAAATTCTGAAAGGAACTTCTCTCTCCTCATTTACATTCAAGAAATACTTTTGTATCATGAATATAAATTCCATTAAAATTGTTCATAAATGTATATATATGAAGTAATTACTGTATATTACATGTAAATATGATTATGAAACCCTTTTTCTCTCATCAAACATTTTTATGAATTCTTATGTCACACCGTTACGTAGTCGAAATCGCACTGATTTTCTATGCCAATGCCATTGTGTAGTGAATACCATGCCCATTTCGCCATCAAGGGTATTCACCTTTATGCACATTTACTTATTGATTATAAAGTTTCATGTATGAATTCCACATTCCTTTATCATGGTATAAATGATTATGTTTTATGAATCCATGTTTTATGATCCACGTGGCACACTTATGCATGAAATGAAATGTTTAAGAAGGGTGTGCCCTTATAGCGCTCCAATGCATTGGGTAATGTATAGTATCATGATACGTCATGTGAAATGAGTATTGAATCATTTTAATTCAAGTAAAATGAGGTTTTACTCGTGTTTCATGTTAAATGTGGATTTACTCATGCTCCATGTGCAATGAGCCTTGGGTCATGCTAATTCTATGTTAAGTGTTGTTGCCACATTTCCATGGTAGGATTATCATGCTTTATCATGCATTTATGTTCACATTTCTATTGTTCTTTATTGACATGCCTATTGTCTAATATGTATTGAAATCCTCATGTATTCCATGTTTATTCCCTTACTGGGCTTTATAACTCACCCCTTTTCTTATGCATGTCCTTAGGTTATCCCATGCAATGCTAAGTTCGAGGGAATGTAGTGGTCATGTAAAGGATGTTTTCAATAAAGATGTTGAATTTCATGTTTTAAGTTTTTAGGTAATGATCATAATCCCCAAAGGCACTAGACCTCTCGATCATCCATGTTTTATCATGTGAATAGTTTATGTAATAAATCATGTTTATGTTTGTATTAAAATAAGGGTTGTCATATATCTTTCCGTAATTTTCCAAATAAGATACTTTATGACCTTATCGAAAAAATTATGGTAAGAATGTTTTTTAACATATATAGAAGGTGCGACTATTTCTTACCATTATAAAATCGTTGAAGCTTACCTTACAATCATGTAAGAATATTTTCAAAAGTAATTTTTTCTTTTATATTTATGTGACTCTTAAATGATTTCAAAATAGAAAGAGAAATTTCTATCAAATTTTTTTGATTTCATCTATGTTAACATTCTTTGATGTATTTTAAACTTGTTTGAAATATATTTTTAATGATACAAATATTTTATATTTTATTTAAGGTTTTTTGATATTTTTGACTTTTAATGTGTTATTTTTATACCATTCATGGTTCATGGTTAATGTATTGACATTTCAAATAATAGTATTAATACAAATGTTGAAGTTTTGTTTGAACCATTTATTATGAAGAATGTATTGTAACTAGTTAGTGAAATATGGAGCCCGAAATAGCCCCACGATGCATCGATATGCCTCACCACAAAATTAGATGTGGAATGGGCTGGGGCCTTTCCCAATTTGATATATGGTTTTGGTCAGGGGCTTAATCATTTTTAGACATTTTTCTGAGGCATTGATAAAATGTTTCATAATGTCTTTCATTATACATTCCCACTTCATGAAAATAATATTGATGGTTTATGTGGATATTCGACTAGTAGAATACCCATGCCTATGTTATATAATGGCATTATTTAATCATCTCATATTCCTTCCATAAACTGTTCGTGTTTATTTTTTGTAAAGGCATGCATTTTCTATTATTCACCATGCCTAATGTTTATGTTATCTTCTTTTGTATTTCTTACTCTTACTAAGCATTGGATCTCAACAAATTCTTATTATCATTTTTTAAGATAGGATGAATTTAGTAATGAGTGACTTGAATGTAAAATCTAGGATGTTTGGATGTTTATAATGGAATAAATTTGTGTTTTATTTATTTCCATGTTGTAATGTTGAACTTATGTATGTATTTAGTACTAACAAGTCTACAAAACTGATCGATCTTTTGGAACATGATTCCTTGTATCATTCTAATGTCATGTAATAATGCACCGACTCTGGGTAACGAGGGTTGGTGCATTACAAATGGTATCAGAGGAAGTTTAGGACAAACCTAGTAAACTAGATTTAGAAAAACTATTATTAGAGATCATTACCATAAGATAGAATTTGAGGATTAGTATAGATGAACATTATAGAAATTTGGTAATGTAGAGATTTTGTGAGATTTACAAGAAATACATCCCTGTCTGGATGTGAGTAGGTATAGGTGACTCTGCCATAGATGTAACTAGGAATGAAAACTCCGACAAGGAGTTTCGGGCTTGACCTGGGGTATCTTGGTACACGACAATGTGCCTTGCCACACTTTTGGTTACAAAACTCCCTTGGGATATTCTTATGATAATTTACATATTATTTTTAAACAATTATATAGGATTTATGACTATATACCTCCTCAAAGAGATTATTTTTATGATTATGAATTATCTCCATAAATTGTTCAATTTGTGTCAAGTATTTTACATATTTGGAATTATGTATTGTGATTCATAAACCAATATAGTTTATTCCATTTTTTTAGAAATAACGCCTAGTGGATGGAATGGAAATAGTATCAACACATGTAATCCATGTAGGGATTTCCGTCATAATCAAGATAATTATAGTGGAGCATGTGATCCAACTAGTTCGGATCATCTAATCATCATACTGGAGAAACTCACTCAGGTTATTAATAATAAACCTACCCATATGGAGCACCCCGATCCACAACACGGAGGATCAATGTTCGACCTCTTCATGTGGCAAAAACCACCAAAACTCAATGGGACAACAAATACATTTGTATATGAGAAATGGATACGTTCCTTAGAGAAAATATTTCATCCTTGGGGGACTGTGGAAAGGGAAAAAAATTTCAGGGCATTTTATCACCACACGGGAGATGCAGATCAATGGTGTTCATTAATTCAAAACACAATGGAAGATGAAGAAGTTTTAAATATGGAATGGAGGGAGTTTAAAGCCATTTCATGAAAATTTCTTTCCTCATGACCCTCAAGTGGATATGGAATGACAATTTCTGAGTCTAAGGAAAAAATAGGATGAGAATGTTGCAATGTATGAGGCTAACATTACAAGGATAGAAAGGAATGTAATAGATTACATACGTAACCCAAGAAGTATGATTGATCATTTGATTTATGGGTTAAAACATTTCTCCATAAAAAATTATTCTCGCAATCCTTCTCATCATATGAAGATATTGTAGCATGTGCTATCAATATAGAAAACGAATTCTATATGACTTAGGAATTTAAATCAATGCAAGATAAGAAGATATCTTCTGAACACTATGGGAAAGGAAATAAGGAAACATTGAAGAAGGGAAGGGTTGAATTTCCCCCTGTGATAATTGTGGAAGGAAGAACCCCGGTGCCTGTCTAAAAGGAATAGAAGTATGCTAAAAATTTTGACAGAAAGGACATCTTACTGGTAATTGTAATGGGAAGAAAAAAGCTTCCAATGATCAATGAAACAATTTCCGAGAGAAGTGACATTATGAACATGAATGTCCTAAGCACCAAGGAAAATTATCTCACTAAAGGCAGTGGGATAAATGCCATGTATATGCAATTACTACTACTGAGGTTGAATCTCTGAAAGACACGGTGGTAGGTAATTTAATGGTTTCCTCATGTTTATCTAATAATTAATTTGATTCTGGATCATCGTATTGTCTCATATCTTCCCAGTATGCTAATAAAATTAGATATTTCCAATTTGATTTAATAATGTAATTGTAAGTGAATACTCTTAATGTAAGTGTCATTGCATGAATTTTTTGGGAATTAGTTCCCTATAGGGAATATATAGGGTCTTTATCTTATGCTCTAATCATCATACCCAGGATTAAATTTGATATAATACTCATTATAGATTGGATTTTGGACAATGATGTGAAAATTTATTTAAAGAAGAAGGAGGTTACATTTTTCTATGATGATAAGGAGTCCCTTATCTTTAGATCAGAAACGTCACCACCTGATTCTTATCTAGATCTACCCCTAATAGCTCGACTAAATTCAATTATTGGGGAGGAAGAAAATGAAATAACAATGCGGGAGGAAAGAAATGTTAAAATATTGGGCATACCTATTGTAAAAGACTATATTGATGTCTATCTAAAAGATTTACATAGACATCCTCTAGAATGATAAATTGAGTTTCCCATTGACTTATTTCTTGGTTCATGGCCAATGTCAAATACCCCTTATAGAATGGCCATTTGGGAATTAGTGTAACTAAAGGAACAACTATTGGAATTGAGAAATAAGGGACTTATTCTCCCTACTTTTTCTCTATGGGTACCCATTTTCCTTTTTGTTAACAAAAAGATGGGTCTATGAGGTTGTGAATTGACTATAGGGAGATAAATTCTATAACAAAAATGAACAAGTATCCCCTTCCTCGCATTGATGATTTATTTGATCAACTTTATGGAGCCCAATTTTTTTTCATAAATTGACATTCGATCTAGATACCATCAGTTGTTTGTGAAGATCGAAGCCATTCTGAAGACTGAATTTCGAACTAGGTACGAGAATTACGAATTTACAATAATGCCTTTTGAATGGACTAATGCACCTTCTGTATTCATGTATGTAATGAATATAGTTTTCAATGAATATATTGATTAATTTTTAGTGGTATTTATTGACTATATCTTCCTATACTAAAAAGTCTACAAAGATCATGAAAATCACTTGTCCACTAGTCTCAAAACAATAAGAAGACATGAAATATATGGGATGTTTTGCAAGTGTGAATTCTAGCATTAAGAGATTTCATTTCATGGCCATATTGTCTCTAAGGATGTAAGATCTATCAATATTTCAAAGACAAGAGAAATCCAAGAATGGCTAGAACCAATGTGTATAACTGAGCTACGCAGTTGTATTGGTATAGAAGGTTATGATCGGCACTTCGTCCATAATGTTTCAGGATGGGATAACCCATTATCCAAGCACACACATAAAGGGGATAAATTTTTATTGGACAATATAGTGTGAAAAATGTTTTGATTATTTGAAGAGAATATTAGTCAATGTTTCTATATTGACTCTACCATCAGGGAATGATGGGTTTGTTTTTTATAGTGATTCTTCAAAGAAATGAATTAGTTGTGTCCTTAAGAAGAATGATAGAGTTATTTCCTATGAATCACGTTAGATAAAAATTCATGAACAAAACTGTACCTCTCAATACATTGAGTTAGAAGCTTTAATCATTGCTTTGAATATTTGGAGACACTATCTCTATGGTGAAAATTGTGAGATATATATCGATCACAAGAGCTAGAATTATATTTTTCTCACAAAAAGTACTTAGCATGATGCAATGGAGATGGCTCAAGATGCTCAAGGATAATAATTTCACTATACAATACATCTCATAGAAGAAAAATAAGGTAGAATATGATTTGAGAAGAAAGGATCATGGAGTTTTTAACAAGTTGAGAGTTGAAAGGGATCTAATTTTCATAGATATAGTAAAGATGAATATGGTAATAACCATGGAAGGTGAAACATCAATACTTTTTAAAATGGTTTCCAAACCATCTTTACTAGAAAGGATAAAGAGTTCTCAGACAGATGATGCCCAATTTAAAAATAAAATAAAACCTATGAATGACGAGAGATTGATATACTTCATATATGAAGATGTGATTTTGAAATTTGGGAAGTGAAATTTTGTTTGTGACATACCTGATCTAAAAAGCGAATTGTTGGATGATTCTCATAGCTCTAATTTTTCTATACACCCTTGTAGAACTAAGATGTGTATTGATTTGAAGGAATTATTTTGGTGGGAAAACATAATGTGAGAGATTTCGGATTATATGTCAAGATGTGTGGTATGTCAAAAACTGAAAGTTGTAAGACAACATCCTAGAGGATTCATGCAACCTCTTCCCATACATGAGTGGAAATTGGATTATATTATGATAGACGTTTTCATGTGACTACCAAATAATCCAAGAAGGAATGATGAAATATGGGTTATTATCGATCGTCTTAACAAGTCAGCACATTTTCTTACTATGAGAGAAGATTTACCACCTGAACCTCTAGGAAGACTATATATGAATGATGTTGTGAAACATTATGGATTACACCCATTGATTGTTTCTGATCGTGATCCCGTTTTGCATCATGATTCGGGAAATGTCTTCAAAAGGCATTGGATGCTAAAATTCATGTTAGCACAACCTACCACCCTCAAACTGATGGAAAATCATAACATACTATTCGAAACATAGTAGACATGTTGAGATCATGGTCTTTGACTTTCAAGGTATGTGGGATCAGTATTTAACTCTGGTAGAATTTTCCTATAACAATAGATTCCATTCAAGTATTCTGATGCCTCCATATGAAGCGTTATGTGGGAAGAGATGTCGTACACCAGCTTTTTGGGATGATGTCAATGAAATAAAACATGTAGGCCCAGAACATGTTGAGGAAACAATGGAAATAGGGACGATTATTCAAACCATCAAAAAAGAATCCCATTGTAGGGAAATGATCTATTCTGATAATCGAAAAAAGGATTTGGAATTTAAAGAAGGTCATCATGTTTTCATGAAGGTATGTCCATGGAAGGGTGATATATATTTTGGTAAGAATGGTAAACTGAGTTCTAGGTACATCCATACTTTCAAAATTCTAGAACAAATTGAAGTTCTATATTATCTTTAGAAATGCCTCCAAATCACTCCAAATTTTATGATGTGGTCCATGTATCACTATTGAGAAAATAGATACCTGGCCCAACACATGTACTCACCTATGATGAAGTAGAACTACAATACAACCTAACTTATTGTGAAGAGCCTGTCATAATTGATGAGACCAGAGAATAAGTTCTGAGAAACTAGACGACTCATCTAGTAAATGTTCTATGGAGTATTCATAACATGGAAGAGGCAATGTGGGATCCTGAGGAAATTATGATGAAGAACCACCCGAATCTTTTTATGCAGTAATATTCTTGAAATTTTGAGAAAGAAATTATATAATGGAGGAGAGAATGTAACACCACATGCTTTCACAATACATTTCCTTTGAATAATGCAGTAGCTTGCATTGTACGCAACATGGTGTTTTATCACAACCTGACCAATCAAACTAGCTGTTAGAAATAGTATCACCCACTTTTTGAACCTTTTTAAATATTATTTTTCAAATGGACTTCATTTTTGGATTCAAAATATCAAAAATATCTATGGGTTATTTTTTGGTATTTTTTTGAAAACTTTCAATTTTTAATGAATACTGAAAAACACTGCATTATTTTTTAAACCCGGCTATTAATTAAAAAATTATTATATTTATTTATTTTAAGTTAATATAGATACAGAATACCTATATTAGTTCAATTTTATTCAGTAGAGTCATTTTTATAATAAAATTAGATGTACAAAATTTTATTGACCTTTTTACCATCTTTTACCCACCTTCTAAGAGGATTTTCAAATTTGCATAAAACATAATTTTACCACTTTTGTGAGTTGAATTTAAATAATTTGAGATACATGGATGACATGAGAATGTAAATTTTGGTTCAATAAGATGAAAATACATTTCTGGAAAATAGTAACTTTTGTCTTTTATTTACCACAGTTAAAAGTAAAAGGATAATTAAAGGTAAAAATTATATTATAAGTACCCTAACACATGCCCTAATTCTATTGGGTAAATTTAAGTATACAAAAAGGAACATTAGGAATAAAATATGATACTTTTGGTCCACATGTATTAGATTAGGAAATTAATTATTATTTTATTTAAATAATTGTTAACAGTGTTGAATTCAATGTTTAATAACTAAACAATTTCTAATCTGGGTTTCAGATATGATAAATTCAATTATAAATATTCATTAAAAATATAAAAATATTTCCTACATATTTTTATTTTATATATAATTTTTCGACATTAAATAATTAAATTTATTTATGAAACAATGATGTTGCTGTAATTACCTTATTAATGAAAAACTAAAATAATTGATTTTAAAAATATCCAAATAAATGTAAATTGAGACTTTTGATGAATTAAAATATTTTTACAGGTTAATATGACATTTTAGGGTTGTTTAAATTTTTTTTTTGAATTAATCAGGTTTTTAGGACTTTAAAGAAAACAAATACTAAATATTGTCAAAATTGACATAAATGAGTTTAAAAAAAATACTATAATATTAAATGATATAATAGTCCAAAAAATATGACGTTCGAAAAAAGGACTTATAGAATAATATATATTTCATTAATGAACCACTTTTGATTCTCTTAGAATTATATAGTAAGTTTATTGATAATATAATATAAAAATACAAGGAGACATGGTAAATGTTAAACTATTTAACCAAGAGTTAAATCTTAATGATAAGGTTAATATAGTGACCTAAACATGTATAAAAACTATTGGTTGAGAGGTTTCTGAACCATACAAATCTTATACTATAAATAAATCATTTTAGGGTGATTATATTCCAAATATGATTGTATAATAAAATAATATTTCAAGGTTTTCCTAATATGGCCATCATATCTGTTATTAAAGGGTACTTCCTCTTCTATAAAAATAAAACCTAAAAATCCATTTGGCTAAGCCAACCCCGGCTTGAATATCCTCTCGAATACCCTCAAATTTACCAAGATTCTGTAAATAATCAGAAAGCCAACCTAAGGACCCCTTTTGATCAACACAAAAGGAAACACCTGAAGAAGAGTTAATAATTTCACTACCCACTTTCAAGTTCTTTACTTCTTCCACTTCCACTTTATTTGTTGTTTCCATACCAAAAAATAAGTCCAATACCTTTATATACACTGTGATGTCATTCAAAATATGGTACAACCATATTCATTATTCCATCCATCCTATAATTGACAAAGTCACCATATGTGCGTACGTATGGCTTATCGTCTCCATGTCGTTGTGTAATTCGTTATTCAAAAATATTATTATTCGTATTTGTTTAATAATGAATATAACGAACATAAATAATAAATATAACATTATTATGATTCTGTATATATGATATACCATCCAATTACTTACTGTTTCACCATCAGTATAATGATATTGTCGTTCGTGCATACATACGTATTATCATTTTCACGAATGCAATGAGATTTATTCCCCATCAGAATCATTAATGAATAATATTCATTTTAATATTAAAAATAATGTTTAAGAACATAATATAATACTTGATATGAATCAAATAATTCCTATTCATAACTAAAATGGATTACGTAACCAATCATATTAATGAAAAATGAATCAGTTAACACCCGAAATGATGATAGTACTGAAATATTATTAATAAATCAATATTAGAGGATCATATATGATATCATATTTATGTATACAGTTTTTGATTAGTTTAATATCAATTTTTTAACTATTATATAAGAAGATGACATACCAATTTCTATGGAAAATTTCAATGTAATAGATAATTTTACAATCTCATTACTTATCTGAGGTTGTTAATACTTAAGTATCTACTAGGATATCGTTATCATCCACATCCATGTTTTCATTAAAATGTATTTTAAAACATTATTACTATTTAATGTAATATTTTTTAAAATAATTTATACCCTTATTTGACCTTATATGTTTTGATATGAATATTTTCATCATTTCCAAACAAGGTACTTTATGACCTTTTTGAAAAAATCACAGTAAGAATGTTTTTTAAGTTATACTGTGGGTGTGGCATTTTTCCACCATTATAAAAATGTTGAATCTTCCCTTACAATCTTATAATAATATCATAACAATAAATGTTTTATTTTATAATTATGTTACTCTTAAATGATTTCAAAATAGATACAGATATTTATCTCAAATAGTTTACATTTCATCTATGTCAACATGAATTGTTAAATTTTACACTTATTTGAAGTTGATTTATTATGGTACAAATCTTCCATATTGTATTTAAGGTTTCGTGATATGATTGAATGTGGATGTTTTTTATACCATTCAATTTTTATGGTTAAATAATTGACTTTTCATTTTCTAGTTTTAATATGAATGTGGATGTTATGTTTAAAACATTTCTTATGAAGAATGTATTGGACTTAGTAAGTGACAGGTGGATCATGCTATACCTTCACGGTGCATCGATAGGTCTCATGAGACAATTATACGTGGAATTAGACAAGGCCTTTCCTAATTTGAGATATTGTTTTGGCCGAGACCTTAATCATTTTTAGACATCTTGGTCAAGGCCTTGACACAATATTTTAGAATGTCGTGCATTATACATTCCCTCATTATCAAAATATTGTTGATGTATCATTTGGTAATTCGACTAATAAAATACCCCTGACTATGTTTTATTATGGCGTTATCTACTCATCTCATATTCATTCCATAAAGTGTTCATGATTATTATTTGTAAAGTCATATGGTTTCAATTAGTTTCCATTCCTAATGTTTATGATATCTTCCACTGTATTGCATACTCTTATTGAGCGTTTGAGCTCACCCCTTTCTTATGTTTCATTTTCCCATGATATGAAGAAATTAGTGTCCAGTGACGTGAAGGAATAATCTAGGAGGCTCATATGTTTATAATGGAATAAATTAGTATTGTATTTATTTTCAAGTTTCAATGTTGAACTTATTTATGTATCTAGTACTTCCAAGGCAACTAAAATGATCGATCATTCGAGACATGATTCCTTAGTATCAAGCCAATGTTATGTACTAATTTATAGACTCTGGGTAACTAGGTTTGGGACGTTACATAAATTTATCCAACCGATTTAGATAATATGAAACATTTAATACATGAAAAATTAATTGTAATTTGGTCATTTTATTGTAATTATATTATCTTTTAAAGTGTAAAAACACTAGTAGTCATGGTAAGAGTTAAATGAATTAATTAAGAATTAAAGACAAAATATATGGATAATAATGTTTAAAAACATGTTTAAAAATAATTTGTGGGATTATTTCCACCCAGTCTCATATTTTCATTGGAATAACTCACTTTGGATGAAATTTTACTTGTAAATTAATATATATTAATTTAAAATTTTGATATTTTTCAAAAGTGACCCTCACGTCAATTATTAGAGGGAACCTCCTCCCCCACTTAATAACAATAATTTTAGCCTCTTATATTGACCACTATCGTTACATTTCTACTCCTAACATATTTATTCATGTTATATAAGTCATAGTATTCAAAAAATACAAACTATATACCCATTGATAAAATATCTAAATAATTTCCACCAAATAAGGCGTAATTGTTTTATTAACTCATTTATGTTCATTTATTCTTCTACATAATATCATTGTGTTACATCTATGATAACATAATAAATGAAATACGATATATTTTTTGAGGTTTTATCATGATTATGGTACAACCATATTGCACTTTTTATCCATTCCACAATAAATAAAATCACTACATGTGCATAAGTACAATATATCGTCTCTATGCAATGGGGTAACTTGTTTGTCATCACCACTTTATTTGGACAGGTATAATTATAGATACAATTAATATAAATGAATAATATTTCGTGATATTTATTCTTTAAATTAACATGCCATCTAATTCCTTACCCTTGTACTATTATAGTAATGATATTGTCTCTTATGTGTATTTATCGCCTTCCGTATCCAAGACGTGATGATAATCAATGTCCTAGTTAGCAATTAATGAATGATAATAAAAAAATCTATAATGAGTAAATATTAAATCTATTAAAGTAAAATTATTATTTACATTAAATATATATGTCCTATTCATATAAAACAAGACATTCATTCCAAATAACGCATAGAAAAATGAAGAAGTTACTTTAGGTGGTAGTTATTTTAGTCTTCTTCTAAAACATAGCTAATGAATTATTTAATTCAGTACCATCACATTATTTTATATCCTCTGAATTTTCCATAAAATTTTGACATTAACTTATTATTTAATAATAGAGATCTAATTAAAAACACTATTGGGAAGTATCATTACAATAAGAATATATTGATAAGTACCCATTATCAAATATAAATGTTATTTTATTTATAAAATTGTCATCAATGCTGTTGTTGAATTTGATATAATTTATTCTATAGGCTTTATTTCAAAATATAATGAAACTTTTATTACATGAAGAGGGAAATTATGATTTTTGAGAAATAAGAAGAATCCATTATCTTTAGAGAAGAAAAATAAACATCTGATTCTTATCATGATCCACCCACAACAGATATACTAAATGAAATTATTTGGGAGTAAGAGAAAACTATATGTAGTGATAATGAGGGAAATATTCAAATTGACTATGTTACTATAGTAAAGGAATATATTGATGTACTTCCTGAGGAGTTACCTAGTGGCCACCTAGGGTGTGAAGTTGAGTTTTCGATTGATTTAATCCCACTACTAAGAATCCTAACTATACTAACTCTTTTATATAACTAGTTAAAATATAGTTATAGGTCCCCTTTTCCATTGGTGTTTCCAAAACCATTCGGAAATGTTACGTTTAGGAAACTTTTTCTAATGGTAAACCATTGGGAAATGGTACATTGACACCAGTTTTCCCAATGGTATTCCCAAACCATTTAGAAAGAGTACTTTAGAAAACTTTTACCAATGGTTTGGGAAAACCATTTAGAAATGGTGGGTACCTATCCCAATGGTTCTCAAAATCGTTTGGAAAGGCCTATCCGAATGGTTTTGGGAACTGTTGAGATAAGTACCCTTATTTTATATGAATAGATTTATCGAATATTGTCAAATAAATAAATATATAAATTATATATATATATATACAAATATATTCACAAATGTATCTATATGATATTGGTAAAGTATATGATATATAACATGGAGGTTTTTGGTTCAAACTAATGCTGGAATGTTTTTTGATTTACCTGTCCCAACGGTTTGGGAAAACCATTGGGAAAGACCAATCCCAATAGTTTGGACAATTTTTTTTAAAGACCTATCAAAAAGGTTTTCTAAAAACCATTGGGAGAGGTCTTTCTGAACACTGAATCTCCCAATGGCTTCATAAAATTTTGGTATAGTCTATTCCAACAGATTTGGGACCTTTACCAATAGTTCCAAACTATTGGTATATGCAATTTTTCTATTAGTGTACATGATTACAGACCAATATCAAACACTCCATATATAATTTCTATACTGGAGTACGTGGATATGAATAAAAAATTAGAGTATTTGGGTAAACGAGATTAATTTTCTCTAGTGTTTCTCAATGGTGATCCACTATTCTATTTAGTAAGAAGAAATATGGATCCTTGAGCCTATGTATTTATTATAGAGAAATCAATTATCATACAATAAAGAAAAAGTATCATCTGCCTCACACTTATTATTTATTTGATCAACAAGACAAAGATAATTTTTTAGTGATTGACCATAATTAAGGATATCTTTATATATTAGTAAATAAAGAAGATATATTTTTATACAAGGTATGGAAATTTCAAGTTTACAATAATTCCATTTGTATTGACTAATGTACTTTATATTCTTATAGATCTAATGAATGTATTATTCAAGAAATATCTTGATGAATTTTTTGTGGTATTCATTTATAATAATATATTGTTTTCTAAAATATATTGAAACTATAAGAATCATATGTGTGTCATCCATGAAAATCTAATTAGGGATGATTTGTAAGGTAAATTTTTCAATTGTGAAATATGGCTTTAGGATATTTATTTCCATGTCCATATTGTCTCTATACCTAGAATAATTATTGATCTTGTACAAAAAAATGAATTCAAGGAATGTTTTAAACCAACAAAAATAATCTCAGTACATATTTTTACTAGTTTAGAATGTTAATATTAATGTTTTGTTCAGAATTCAATTCGATTAGTTGTGTCGTTAAACCAGATCTGAATAAAAGCTGATAAGATAGAGTGGAAAAAATAATGAGAAGGTTGTTTAGAATAATTTTTGATCATATTGTTCAATGCTTGGATCATGACATTACCATAAAAAATGATGATTTTTTTATAGTGAAGAATCAAGGAAAGAAAATGATGTTTCCATATAAAGAATTATATAGCTATTTCATATGCATCAATATATTTAAAAACTCTTGAATAGAACTATCCAACCCATTTACTTTATTTAGAGGCTATAGTATTTTTTCTAATGAAATTAAATCATTATCAATATTTAGAAAGATGTTATATACATACAAATCACCAGAGTTTGAAATATATTTTCCCACAGAAAGAAATAAATATTGGGAAAATGATATGGATCGAGCTACTTGAGGACTATGATTTCACAATATAATACCACATAGGGAAGGAAAATATGGTAAGAGATTCATTGAACATTAATTATCACGGTGTTTTAAAAAATGACAATGACAAGGGATCATGTTTTTGTTTGTTTAAAGAATATGGATATTGTAATTTCATAGGAATGGAAGACATCCATAATTTTTCAAATGATTAAAAACCCATATTTATTAGAGATGTTTTTGAATTTTCAATCAAAAAATGAGATCTTTGAAAAGAGTATTATAAGTGTAAAATAAAGAAAATTAGAACAGATTATTTATGAAGGTGGTTTTCTAAAATTTGGAAGTAGTCTACATGTTCCATCTATACATGAGATAAATATGAAATTATTATATTATCATCATTGATGAAACGTCATTAAACACCATGGTTGGAAAATTATGTATAGGTGCCTAAATGAATATTTTTTGTAGGAAAACAATAAGATGGAAATTTTTGATTTTGAATCCATGTGTTTGGTTTTTTCAATAAGTAAAGGTTGTGAGGTAGCATCCTAAAGGATTATCGTAACCTATTCCCATTTTTTTGGTAAATATAATTAAATTTATATTTAATTTTTCAAAGGACTACCAAATACTGCAATAAATAAGGATGTGATATGTTTTATAATTGATCATCTAATAAAATTTGGAAATTTTCATTTTATAAGAGAATATTTACTACTCCAACTTCAGAAAATAATATATATTAACGAAGTTGTAAGACTTAATGGAGAACCTATATCAATTGTGTATGATCGTGGTCCCAATTTTACAATTAAATTATTGGAAATTAAATAGAAGGTTCTAGATATTGAGCTCTATTTGAGCACTGCCTATATCAATCTAACAGATGGAGAATAATAAATTAGTATTTAAACATTAGAATACATGTTGAGGTATTTCTCAGATGAATGTCAAGGTATGAGAGAGTAGTACATTCCGTTGGTATGTTTTTTTTTTGAAAATTATTTCTTCCATTCAATTATTCAAGTGGCACTGTATAATGCATTGCATGGACAAAATGTCTTACTCTAATATGTTGGGATGATGTTGGTGAAAGGAAACTTGTAGGCCTAAAACGTAATGAGGAAACAATATAAAATGTTAATATTATTCATAAAAATATTATATAATCTCAAATTAAGAAGTAGTTCTATTCTGATAACCAAAGTAAGGATTTCAAATTTCAAATGGGAGATCTTTTTTTCATGAAGGTATCGCCATTAATCTATGTTATAAGATTCAGTAAGAAAATAAAATTAATCCCTAGGTATGTAGAATGTATAAAATTCTAGATATAGTTGGAATTTTAGATCACTATTAATTAATTTCACCAAGTATCTCTATAGATCATGATGTGTTCCATATATAATTTCTAAAAAAGTATATT
The DNA here is from genome assembly GCA_963277665.1 of Viscum album. NCBI lineage: Eukaryota > Viridiplantae > Streptophyta > Magnoliopsida > Santalales > Viscaceae > Viscum > Viscum album. The sequence continues at coordinate 1,853,735,212 of OY728156.1, forward strand.
CTACACACTATACATTTTATAACATCCGGACAAATATAATTGGATCCTAATTTATCCTACTTTAAATAACCTATAATGATTCTATATACTAAATAACAACTGTCGAGGAATCTGATGACTCACTAGGTAATGGTGCTATGAAAAAATTATAAAATTGAAGAGGAGACGTGGAGACTAGAAGTAATTATGATGAAGAAGTACCCAAAAAATTATGAGGTGATATTATAGAAATTTATATGATGAAATTTTTGAGAGGGAATAATGTAACACCCCAAGATTTATAGTATATTTTCTTTTTATAGAAATTTAACAGCTTCCATTTCACGTGACACTGAGTTTAACCACATCGTTATATATTAATATGCGATAGTTATAACTTATCCAAAAGAATTTTGGAAATGAATAGTATTTACCCTTGTATGACATTTATATTTTTAATTTTCATCCAAAATAATTTATAGACATTATATTAGAATGAATCCAATTTTACACATTTAGAGGATTTAATTTTATAAAGTCAGTTTTATCGACTTTTAGTGGATAACTTGTTTTAAATATAAATTTTTACACATTAATATATGATATTTGAAAAAATGAAATTATTCATTGAATATGAAAAATCAAAATTTTCTTTTGATTAATTTTAGTAATTTTTCTGACAAGTGTCATGTTTTGATGAATAGTGGCAAAGTCTTGCATTATATCTAAAAATAGACCTTTCATAAGAATAATTTATGGTGTTCAATTATATTTTGATTTGTTTAAAGGTATAATTAGGTATATTTTTTTAATTTAATATAATTTAGTTAATTGGAATCAATTTAAATTGAGTTTTTGTATTAAAACATTTTAATATTTTGATCTTTCTCACTTTGAAAACCCATTTTATAATTTCATTAATGATATTAATTTTAAATTAATTAATACAAATTCAATGTTCTGAATTTTCAAAAATGGATTACATATTTTGAATTACTTGGTCTAAATTGTGCTAAGAGTGTTTTTTGGAATTATTAAAAATATATTTATTTTTTTATTGACATTGTTGAAGGTTAATCAGGTAATTATGGTTAAAAATAATAAATTAAATCTTTAAACATCACCCTATAACTTTTCCAAATTTCATTGGATTAGTTATTTTCAAACAAAACAATACATAATCTATGATTATAACCTTTTAAATCCATATGTAATTGATTATTTCAATTACTAGATTTTATTTAAAGAGAAGTAAAAGTTTTCATAATCGTAATTCAAATTTTTATTAATATGTGGTAAAGAAGAAGATAAATTAACCTATATATATTAAATTTAAAATTTAAATTTTATATTCATAATGATGATTTATATTATATTTTCAGGAAATATATCTTTTGCTTATTGGATTTTACAATGATGATATAGTAGTTGATTGATTAATATATGTATCATATAAATGATAAGAAAAATATTAAAATAATTATAATTGGATGTTATTGATGTCATAAATTAGTTTTTCAGATTAAATATAAATATTATGGATTTATAAATTTTTTTTATAAATTTTTTTTCCGTATTGATATTTTTAAAAAAATCTAAAAATTAAATGTGTCAAAATTGACTTTAATGATATTTTATGATAAATAATATTTTTTTAAATGATATAAAATTCATAAAAACATATGCTTTGAAAACTTGATTTATATTGGTGTAAAATTTCATTATTGACTTATTTATGGTTTTTTAAATTTATTGTAACTATATTAATTCTTAATGTGAAAAAATATCAGTTGTCACAGTAAGAGTTGAAATAATTAATTAGGGGTAATATCCAAATGATCATGATAATAATGTAACATAAAAATTTATGAAAATAATTGTTTTATAGGATCTATACCCATAAACATCATATCTTAAAAATTAATCACATTGTATCCATATGAAATTTGAGAAACAATAATAATAATTTACTATTTTGAGAGTTTCCAAAAGTGACAATCACCAAAATAATAAAAGTAACCCTCCTCCCTCACGTTATCATATTAAATTGACCCTCCTATCTCAATCATCCTTTGAACACTTAAGTTCTTAACATTATTATCCATGTTATAGAGAATGATTTTTTAATTACCAAATCTAGATCCTTTCAAAAGAGTTCAAAATGAATTCCATTGACGAATATGTTTTTTACCGACTCATTTATGTTCATTTGTTCTCATACTTAATATTCATGACTTTTTTACATGATAAATTATTAAATTCTATATTATCTATATGATGATATGTTATTATGATTATGGAGAAACCATATTCAACCTTTTATCCATCTTATTAAAGACAAAATGACTTCACTTGTGTACTTACAACTCATCTTCTCAATGCCATGGTGTAATTTTTTTTATCATACCTACCTCATTAAGAAATATATAATGATGGATATAATAGATAAAAATAATAAATATCACTTGATATTGATTCTGTATAACTATTATACAATCAAATTCCTTACCCTTCCACCATTATGTGAATGATATCGTCGCTTGTGCGTACGTACAACCTACCATCTTTACAATGAGATGAGATTAATTTTACAAATTAACCATTAAATAATGATTATAAAAATTTCTATAATGAGTAATTATAATATTTATAAATTTAGTTTAAATATTTAAATGAATGATATATATCCTATTAATAAGAAACTAGACTTACATTACAAAACATGTTTAATGAAATCACACAGTTAACAATGATAACAAGCGTAATTAGAGAATATTATTAACATAATGGTATAATTAGATAATATATTATATCACAAATATATTTGTGGTTATTTTATTAATATATATCAAGTATTAAACCATATTACAGGATGTTAAATAAAAGTCTCCAAAATCAAATTACAAGGTAAGATTTAATTTCACAATCTCATTATTATTTGGAGTTGTTGGTACATAAGTATCGACAAGGGAATATTTAGCATGCATTTCAATGTTTATAAAAAATTAATTTAAACTTAATTTTAATATTAAAATATAATTTTTAGTGTATTTTAAACCATGTTCTTATTTTTATAACACAGTTTGAACGAAATATTTTTATTCAAATGAGGTACTTTATGACTTTTTGAAAAAAAAATATGGACGGAATGTTTTTAGAATATACGGAATGAGAAGATTTTACACCATCATAAATCAAAATTTATTTTATGTTTACAAGATTATTTTTAATAAAATATTTTTTTTAAAAATTTTATGGCCTTTAAATAAATACAGTGCAAAAGTGGTATTTCTTCTAAATAAACTTTAAGTGATTATTTAGAGTATTTTCATCTATGTCAACATAAAAAGTTATATCATCTTATTATTTGTAGTTAATATATTATGATAACTTATAACATATTTTATTGATGGATTTATTTTAATTTTGACTATGGATGTGCTATTTTGATACTGTTTTTGGTTTTTTGATGAAGTTTTTACATTTCTTATGCTAGTTTTTTAATAAGTATTATTATTTTGATTATGGTTCACCATTTTTATATATGGAATACTCTGGATGAATTATTTGATATGAGAGTACCACTATATACCCTCAATTAATTTATAGGTCTAATTATAAAAACTTGTTTGGGTATTGGTCGTGCGATTACATATTTATATAAAGATTAATGTCTAAAGACTTGATTATATAATTATGATGTCCATCATTATGCATCCCATTATTATAAAATTAGTCAATGATATTTTATTTGAATATTTGATTAGTCGAATATCCATGTAATTATTTTTATGGAATTATTTAATTTTCATTTATTATTTCCAAATTATGCTCATAATTATGTTTAAATGTATTGTATTTCAGATATACAGATTACCTCATAGTCTATAATTATTGATTCAAAATATCTTCCACTATACTCCTACCCTTATTGATCATATGTGATAACCACATTCTTATGATTTATTTTTCTTGGGATCCCATGATGTGAATTATGATTGTTACTCATGGTTAAGCTAAGAGAGTATTGGTTATCATAAATAATTTACTAGTTTTTATTTTATGTTTTAAATTCTGTTGAATGATTCATGCATGTAATATGTCTTCAAAAAAATAATAATCATATATGTAATATGGGATTTGAATATATTGTATATGAAAATTTAATAAAGTGATGCACATGATCTGTGATACTAGGGTCTATTTATTTGCATCCACATATTTTCCAACACATCGGTCTATGAAGCCATCTTGATCAAGAAATGGAGAGGTCAAATCTATGTTTGAAGACCCATATAAAATATCGTGGTATTTTCCACATTATTATTCAACACCTAGTGGGAGAACTTTTAAAATATTTGTAAAGTTATTTCAGTACTAATTCATGGTCATGTTACTCTCCTGTATTTTGAGAAACTACATGGATTTAGCCAAGCCCATTGATTCTGGATAGAATTAAATAATGAAAAGAAGATGAAAATAATTCCATTCTAAACACTCATGATTTTTCTCAATCAAAATCAAATACCACCATCTCTTCCTATTAATATCTATATTAAAGTTATCACATTTCACCATTGTCATATCATGATTTTCAATGAAAAAAATAAATCTCTATCATTTTCGATCACTCCCCAGCATCTTAAAGACCGTTTGAGCCTTGGAAAACCAATGAATTCATGATAAGAAACTCTTAAGAATTATCATGTTTTTAATCCATTAATGGATCCACAACCAAATCATGGATTATAACGAGTGAAAGTTCTTTCCAAGATCATGGACATCCTCCACCACTATCTCACCATGATTTTGGTCAACTTGAGGATTTAATCACTCTAGTTCACTAGTACCATCCTCATTGGGCATATTCAAATGTATTATAAGAATAATTATACTAAAAATCAAAAAAATTAAACATATAAGAGATTATAAATGATACAAAAATCAAAAACTCGAACAAGATAAACAAGATTATCAATTCCATCAGGAAAAATTAATATATGGATTTCCTCAAAATCATATAAAATATAGATAAAATTCTATAATATATTAAAAAAGTTCATAAAATAAAATATTTCCAAACACTCATGGTGACATAAGTCTCATTACAATGATGGTTTCATAGGAACACTTTTTCAACAACCTCTAATGACCCATCAAGACATCCCAAATTGCACAATTACAAAATGGAACTATGTTTAAATTACGCCTATGAAACTACATGGTGAAATTCCTACGTAGATACTCTAGTACAATAATAAATGACCCATTTCTACTATATGCGTAAGGGAAATCTCAATCCCCATGGGTTGGTGGATAGAAAATGGCATCATTCAACATTAGGGTTGAGAAAAATTCCCTTAAAAAGGATGAAATTAATTACATGTCAGCATGGTCAACACTCCCAAAAAATATAGTAGCTGGTTAAGTAGGTAAAAAAGTATATAAGATAATGTTAAATATCTGAATAGAACCCCATACCATGATGACAAAACCAATCAAGAAAAAAGTAGAAAATTCTGATGTAATAATTACAGAATATCTGCATCGGACATTAGAATCCCTCTACAATCCAAATATTTAAGAACATCCACCACCTCCAAGTGGTTCATTCCCATTAAATATCATTGAATAATATATTGTATAAATGATCAAAGGAAAATTCATGTGGTGATATATAAATCCCATCATGGTCTCACACTGATTTAAATAGTCAATATTATGTCAATTTTCCATATGTGTTATCAGTTTAAATAAAACAAATCCTGACATTACATTAACATATTTTAAACCAAAAAGTGATTTCTGAATCAAATAATGGTAGATATATCAATTAATATTTCATTATTCAAAAAGGTACATTATATATATATAATAATAATTAGTTGGCGTGGATACAAATTCTCACTAAATAAACAAAAATTTGTACTCCAGTCATCTAAAGAAAAAAACATGAATATTTTCCTAGTGGTAGACATTTTATTTGAAATAGGATCCAAAAAAAATTATATTTATCATCATGGATAGATATATTTTTTTACTCAAATTAATATCCCTTTCTGGGATCCAATATGTGAAATCAAACAACACCCACATAGGGGATACACTAAGAGAAATTTAGCCTATCATGGACCTATTAGTGACAACACTGTAATTCCACTTTAAGGTGATAATGGTACTATGGATCAATTCAATGTTACATACTAACTAGGATGGATTGATTTTTCAGGAATAAATGAATTAAAAATTAAAATTTGAAACAACCTGTTTCAAATCATTTCAAAATATAATTTCCTTAATTATATTTTCGACATGCCTATCTCATTTCAAAAAAAATCATAGGATATAATAATTTAATTCAATTTCAATAAATCAATAAATTTAATCCACTTTATCAAGATCCACATTAAATCATTACATTAATTTTTTTTCAAACTATGCAATCTTTTTTCAAAAATATACCACATTATTTTAATTCCATTTAATTTGTATTTTTCTAAATTCATAAGGCTTTTTTAAATCAAAGATAATATCTTCCTAAATAAATGTTATAAAATCGTTTAAAAAATCATTCCAAAAAAATTTAGCAATATAATATTCAATTTAATGTAAATATCTTGTGGAACAACCTAACATAATATAATGTGATCACAACATAGAAGACCCTCAATAAGGACCACCAATAAATAATTAAGTCCTAAAAGATATAGTAATGAAATATTTAATAAATATCCAAAATATGTGTTTTAGATTAAATAATTAAATGAATTAGAGATAGGGTCAAATTGGGTGGGATTTAGAATATTAAAAGTTGGGTTTGTGGTTATGAATTTAAAATGTAATGTTTAGGTGAATCAAGTCCAACATGCACTGTTTTTAGGAAGGTTCTCAATGTTAAACAAAGAATGTGCACTAACCATGCACCCCTTCTAGAAGGGGAACCATATATATTCTTGGTGGGAATATAGTTTAGAAAAACATTTTCCACCCAATACAATTCCCACATCCTATGTCCACATGGTTTGGAGGGACAATCCAAATTGAATGGAAAATACATGAACCCCCTCTAGAGGACCATCAAAGGGGGAATGATTTATTGGACAAACTGCATGAGTTTACTTAGCTATGAACCAACCATGCCCAATCATAAATCCATAAGAAACTCAAAATTATTTTGGAATAACCCCACAAAATGACTTGACTTAATGGAGATCCAATATTGGGTCCCGAAATAACAAAATAAATGTAGTAAAATTTTATATATTCTTTATAATTTTCATATTGGGTATAAAATGTTCATGATATTGATTTAAATGATTCTATAGAGTCAATAATCACTAACTGATGTAACTGAGAGTTACATTATCAGTCATATTAATTAAAATATAATCCAAACATGTTCCAACACCACTGATAATTAACAATTTGAGAACAATAAAATGATGAATCTTCCTATATTATGCTAAGAAAGTTGAGATAGTTGTCTAACTCCAAGTGTAAATATATTAGATGATGTCTATGTGGTTGGAAGATAACTAAACCATGGTATCATTTTTTAATTATGGATATAATCTTGTGATATAAATCATCGTCCATCTTTTTTGATTCTAATATACCATGTTTTAATATAATAGTATTTTTAGTTCAAAATTTGAAGGGATGATTGATAATGATCTTGAAAAAAATTAATAATTATGAGATGCTACTTCATACGATCATTCATCCCTTATCGAAAGGATAATAAGGTGTATATTATCCCAAAGTACCATATTTAATTAATTTTCTCTTGGATGTAATGATGTTACATATAAATTTTTATAATATTGAAATTTATTTCAATAAATTATTCGTCAAAAATATAAAGTTATTCTAGCATGAAATTATATGTTCACTCTATATGTCCAAAACTACAATATTTTTGATACGATGAATGATTTATTTCACAAATATTGAATTGTATTCTATGAGATATGTATGCGACTATTGGATTTCATATTATTCATAAACAAATGATCCTTGATGTAGGAATTATAGTTTTTGGAAAAATTATAATGTTTTCGTTATTATCAATCATTTAGGATAATAATTTTACCAATATCGATTTGTATATAACTCCAGTAAAAACTAAATTGTTCTGTCTTAGATGGAACCATTTCATATAGTGTTCTAAAAGTGTGAATATATTATAAAGTTATTGATTTAAATATTTAGAGTGTATTACAGGTCACTATAAAACCTATACTGAGTATCAATTCAATCCATGAGAAAACATTACGTCATTTAGTAATAAACTCTTTTTTCTAAAAAAATAGCATTAATATATGATAATGAAATTTATTTCAATATCCAATGATTATAAAACATTTTAATTTAATAAATGGACCTACATTATTGAAAATTGGGTGGACCTATCTTTCTAGTTGATATGAAATTATGATTGTTTCATATGTCATAGTTAATAATTTATATAACCCTTATCCCTATCAATATTATGATTCAATAATAGAAAAACTTATTTTTGATACAACCCTAGTATAATTATAAATAAATATTTTTGATCAAATAAATATCATCTTCCATAGTTAATTATTTCTAATATAAGGATAAATAGAATAGGGATATTTTTTCTCATGTGGATGGATCTTAAATCAATGATGTGGTAAATAAATCTATATCTCCTATATTATTGATAATATTTATAAATACATTCATAGGGAAATATTATATAATAAGAAAAATTATGAATAAAGGGAACATTTGGAAACTATTATATTATTTTTCATTTTAATTACATTTTATGATACATTGTAAAAATTTTCAATCATTGTGTGTTTTCTAGGATGAATTCTTCGTTTTCACATGTAACATAACTACAAAATTGAATAATTTAGTTGATAAGTAATAAAGGGGGAGTTCTAGTTTCATTTATTAATTTATATGAACTATATGTTTAACTTCCTATACCTTCTATATGATAAATTTTTCCCAATTAAATTATTGTTATATTATATTACCTATCTATTATATTCATAGATCATAATGTAAGATAAAAACACATTAATAAAATACTAAAAATAATTAGATTAATAAATGACTAAATCCATAAAAAATCACCATAATTGGATAAAAATTTAAAATAGAATGATATTGGAAACTTCTAATTTCCCCAATCAGTGATAATCATACACCCCAAGAAAAACACATTACAAATGAATAAAAATATTACTAAAGTAATAAACATTATAAAAATGAATATATGGAACCATCATAAGAATTGATTTGAATAATGGTTGAATGAATTAATTTTTATTTATTAGAGTTAATATGACAATTGAAATATTAATGATACAATTGAAAAATGTAACTTGACCATTGAGAATAGTAACATGACTGTTGAAAATAGTGACAAGATTGTATAATTAGCAATTCAAACTCAAAATGGAAAACAAATAACTAATTAAAACGTATCATGAGTGACTAAATTAAATATATATATATTTAGATTCCAAAATATAAATTTCAAAATTAAAAAACCAAAATAATATAAGAACATGGTTAATTAACAATATTTTGATTTATTTTTTAAAAATATCATAGTCTTTATAAAAAAATTTTGAAAATTATTATGATAAAATTAACATCATTTTTTATATAAAAATTCTCCAATTATAGAATGGTTCTCTTTCACTAATTTTTAAAAACACAACATTTTTTAGGTGATGGTAAAAATTCAATTTTTTCAGATCTTATGTATCTTAAATTACATCATTCATGATTTAATAATTATAAAATCATTAATATACCATTAATCTATAAAAAACTATTAAACATGTTAAAAGAGTGATTAAATAATGATAATAATGATTTTTATAATTCAAAATTAGATTTCAAATATTACAATCCAATGTGTTCCTTGAAAAAACAAATTTTCATTAATTCCAAAGAAATTTTTAATAGATTAATTAATCTGGTTAAAAAAGCATTTTGCAGTCCAAGTTCAATTTTATATAATTTATATATGATTCATAATATCAATATAATCACTATTACAAGATTTACCTATGATTTAATTTTTTATTTATTATTTTATTCAACAAATACCATTATCCTGAAGTATGAATAACCCCTCTGCCCCCTTGGAAAACGACACCTCCATCTCTTACCAAAGTCATTATACTTCCCCAATCCCATCTATCAATACCTTATAAACCATTGTGGGATTATAGGAATTAACCAAATCATTTTATCAAGCATATATAGTTCTATGTAATAGAAGAAACAATGAGAACAAATTATGGTTTTATATCAAACTTCTCCCATTTTCCACATCAATTGTCATTCTTTAAAATTTCACTAAAAAATATTATTAAATTCAATAATAATTATTTTAAAAATATATTAATTATTTTAAACAACCTTTAATTTTAATTTTTTTAATTATTTGTATTATATAATTAGCATTCCACTATATTTGACAATGTTCCTAATAAGAGTTGGTCAATCAAAAATGAAGAATTTTTCTTCAAATTTTTTATCAAAACCCTAAATGCTTTTTATACAAAATTATTTATTATATAAAAATATATTTTTTAAATTATTTTTTGTTTCTATAATTAACATTACTTTGGTAAAAATTAATTTTATGAAAAACAAATAATTCGATGTAAAACATGATCTTTTTAGGAAATTGTGACATAAAAAATATCAACAAAAATAATAGAAAAAATGAAAAAAAAATTAATTGATATGTTTTCAAATAATATAACTTAATTATCTTATAGTTTAATTTTTATTAAATCTATATTTAATTTTTTGGATTTAGAAAAACAATGAAATAAGGTGTTTTTTAAGTAAGGGTATTCCAAACCCCAAACTCGTAATTTTAGGTTATCTACAATTTCAGGTTGACTTCCATACAGTATTCCACCATTATTAAAAAATTTATTTAAATATTAATTTAATTTATTTCAATGATACACATGTTTCTACCAATTCCAAAAAATCTATACCATTTATGATTCTTTTTCAAAAAGACATAAATTTCAAAAACATATCCTGAATCATCTTGAGTTGATTGTCATATAAAAGAGGAAAATGATAATTTATTCTAATTTATAACCTCAAATATTAATTTTTGAAATGTTTATTTCATTTAAGTAAGTACAATATATATTCTCATTTATGAAACATTTTCCATTCTATATTTTATTTCATGACTATTATAATTTTACTTCCTTGTCGCATGCATTATTATGAGAATTTTATGATGTGATGAGTGGGACAAGAATCATATAGACCTATAAAAAATTAGTCAATTTTATTTATCTCATGTTATTATTTTCAATATTAATGAAAATTATACTATATTTGTTCATAATAAAGATTTTATTATTTATTGACATATATTATGTTATAACACGATTCTACATATATTTAAAATTATTAATAAAAATTATCTACTACCACATGATGTATCATTTTTATGGATATGCCAAATTATATGATTTACAATGTTTCTCACTTATGATTATTATGATGACCCTTATATTATTATATAATTATGATGACTATGATAACCCATGATCTATTGATCTAAGTCCCTTATTCGTACCCTTACTAAGAATTTACTTAAACCGATTCATTGATATATATATATTCTAAATTTGTTATATATAAAAAGCATGATATTTTATATGGATAAATAAGAATTATTCTTTTAAATTTTGTTTTTTATTTACATGTTATGTATTATCCAAATTTCATAAATATTTTAAACCTTTTGATCTTGTATGATGTATCAATTGTGTTGTTTATTTTAAAAATTATGCAATTGTCATGTATGAAGTTGTATGGCCCATATAGTTTGTATAAGGGTAACATTTATTTGATTTCTTATTATACCTTTAAAGTAATAATACATTATACTTAAATAATTAATTTTAATCACATATTTAAATTTTTAATCAGTTAAGTCCAAGTTCTGTGTTTGTAGGATGTTCTATTTAATACTCCAAAATGGATTCAATTTATTAATGTAGGTCAAAGTGTTCATTATCCAATTTTATCCAGATTAGTAATTTTTAAATAATTATATTTTTTATATTATTTATAATTTTAAAATCATATATGAATAAGGGTTATGTAAAATGAAATATATTTTTATCGTTGAGATAGTAGGTCATACTTACTCTTGTTTAATGTTTCCATTTTTTAACAATCAATATAGTAAGATGAAAAAATTAATTACTCCTTATAGATTCATAAATATATAATTATAACTATAATATTTCTTTAAATATAAATACATATATATATATATATCATCCATGTGATGTGGTGATTGAAATAGTCATATCTCTTCATTGAGGTAGTTGTCCACACTTACACAAAAATGATATTTCATCATTTCAGTAAGGGTAATAGTATGAATAAAAATTGTATATTATCATTAAATAATGATAAATATGTCATGAATATTATCATTATTTCATTTATATGGCATTAATTACATAACATTGTCATTTTCAACTTCTATTAAAAAGTTTTGGCGAAAAACAAATCACATTGCTTCGTGAGACGATAACCTTTCGTACAGACATGATATATTATCATATTGCCAATAGAATTTATAGTAAGAATATATATGTAATTTAATAATTCCAATATTTATAATAATTTAAAAAAAGTACATATATATTTATTTTAATTTCATCAATATAAATTTCAATGATAGTAAAGGATAGAAAACTAATTAAATCGGTTTGTGAGGCATTAGTATTTCATATAATTGAAGAAAAAAAATTCACCTTATTTAATGAAATATGAGGTGAATGTATGATATTACATTAACAAAATAATATTTTATTATATAAAAAATAATAGTTTTATTATATTTCAGTTATTAAATCATGACTGAAGGATATAAGAGAAGAATTAAAAGAAAGTTCTTAGAGAATAAGATTACCTTCAACCCCCTTTGGTTCTATTATTAAGTACCATATAATTTGAAATTTTGGGTGAAAATATGGTCAATAATACATAAAATGATGTTGAGGATTCATTTTGGAAGTGTTTCGTTGATCCAAATGTGTTTTTATGTGTGATTATATGAGGGGGAGGAGTATTTCAATAATGGATATGTTGTGTAACCTTTGAAAAAAATATTCTATAATGAGAAGTAATTCTCAACCCATGTTCCAAAAAATTGTATAATCAATGTACTGGAGTGAATATATGGTAATTCTACACATATAACACTTATAAATAAAAATATTTTAAATCAGGTTATTTCTTATCCTATTGTTTCTATAATTTTAAAATTTTAGTTTTCAATAAGGTATATAGAATTTTTATTTATATACCAACAAGATGAGAAATATGTGAATTAAAAAAATATTTTAAGATTATATTACTTCTAACCCTATTTCTAAATATGTAATACTATATTGAAAATAATAATCTGATGTCTATGGAAAATGAATTTTAATAGATGTTTATTGAATACTAAATTTTTTTTTTCAACTACCATGGTAATAATGTTCTTAATATATAGGGGTCAATTTAATATTTTAAAAAGTGTAATTTTTCTATGAATGTAACATGGTTTATACATTTAAACAAATACCAATTAATTGGATGAGGAAATAATTTTTATGAAATTTTAGTCGTTAAAAAAATATTAATTATTATAAAATTTTATTAAATTCAATTGTGAAAATATTCAATTAATTTTATTTAAAAAAACTATGACCGAGGATGAATTAAAATTTATTATTTTCACATCTGTATATATAAATATATATATATATCAACAAAATAAATGGTATATAGTAATTCAAACATTTTATATTATATATTCAAATTTTATTATCATTGGTTTTGTTTTTATATTAATTAAATAACTACCCAATTAGAATTTCATGCTAACATAGCATAAATATATAATTACTCAAAATTAAAAATAACATACCATCCTGAAATCAATTCCATTATTCTCGATATTAACTTGAATATTCATGAAAATCATAAATTTACCCTATATAAAGAAATAATTGAATTTTAAGATCTAGAGGATATCAATTTTTCTTTTTCATTACATAAATTTATATATTAGATAAATAAAAACAATAGAGTCCCAAAATCACAAAAAAAAATTGTTGTAAGGGTCGATATATTTCCATAAAATAGAAATTAGATAAAGATTTAGTTTATTTTAAACCATTTTATTTTAGTTCAACCACCCGGTATATAAGTTTTAACCATAGTCGAGGTAAAATATTTTTACTTTTATCACTATTCATTATGAATAAAATTAATTCAAACATATTATTTATTAAAAATTATTCTAATACTCAATATAAAGTCAATTTTCCAAATTCAATTCCAAAAATTGGCATAATTTATTTTGAATTAAAACATTCATATTTGATGAAGAAGTCGGTTTTCAAGAAGGGTATTTTTCTAGAAATAGATTATTTTACATTAATTATATAAATATTAATAAATATTATATTAATCAAATTAATATTTATTAATATATAATCTGTTCAATTCATTTGAATCATTCATCATTAGGGATTATTTTAATTAATTTAAATGGATTGAATCAAAAAATATAATCCAATATAATGATTATTAAAATGAAATTAGGTTGACTAAATATCACTAATGAGTAAATATATAACTTGAACTAATTTTAAAAATTATGGAATATTTAAATTTCTTAATTTATGGAAAATAAATGACAATTTTACTAAAATGAGTATTTTCACAATTATCTAAAAAGAAAACAAATCTTGAAAAAACACAAAATTTCAAACAATGATACATGTGATATTATTTTTTGGAAAAATAATTCCATTCTATAAAATAATTATTAAAAAACCTATATAAATTATTTATAATATTTTCTCATGAAAATTAATAAAAAACATTTTGTAAGAAAAATAATTATTTAATAGTAAACATTCATTACTAAAAATTGGGTTCTTTTTTCCAAAGAATTTATCAACACATTATTTTTGTAGGACCTTAATTCATTTTTCATAATGTATTTGGTACTATTACTACCCTCCAATTTAATGGTCTGTGTATTGTAGTCATATATTTCATGGTAATTTTATTTTCAGTGTTTCATCTCGAATACACTATGGCGCATAATGTTCATCTTATAATGTCTTTGGGTGTGATAATTCCTAATGTAACACTACTTTAAAACTAACCTATACCAACGGTTTGGATAACCGTAGGCAAGTAAGCAGTTTGGATAGGTTTATACCAATGGTTTTCAGAAAACCGTTGGTATAAGTATTATGAAAATCTATACCAACGGATCTTTAAAACTGTTGGTATATGTATTTCAAAAAAAAACATTCACTGGGATTTGATCCCAGGACCTTTGGTTGGGAAAGGTCACATTTCCAGTAATGTAAACAATGTGTTCCATGTGTACATATAAACTAATAATATACTGGATTTCCTATATGTACAAATTTCAGAGGTTTTTCTACTAGAAAATATTATCCCAATGAGGTGAATCTCAGGATGCTCTTGTACTATAAAAATTATATTATACAGAATATGTAAAATCAAAATGTCAAATATATATGGAAATACCATAAGTATTATGTGGAGACATTTGAAATGAATGAATCCGTTATAGATAATAACTAATATTTAAATCCACATAATATGAAAAATGAAACTTAGATGGTTAAATTTGTAATGGGGTGAAGAGTTTAACTCCACAAATTTTTTCAATGAATTTTCCTTCTTCATATAATATTTATTTCAATACCTAGTATTATAATATAACTCAAATGAAACACAAGATAAAATAAAAAAATTATTATAAAAAATAGATCATTGTATTTTGATAATGAAAATGAAAATAAAAATTGAATGTATTACTACGGCACAAAAAATAGAAAATAATACAACAATTAATGAAAAATTTGGATATACCAGATCCACCGGAATATTTAACCTCACAGGAAACATGGTACATATGAAGCATGATATTAGAAATACCGTATTAATTTCTTAAAATGAAACTATATAATCATGACATAAAATAGATTTTAATTAAAATGAATGCAATGTAGGCTGTTTATTAATTCTATAGATCCCGTATATAAATTACAACACCAACCGTTTGAATAATCACATGACATTGGAATAATAACCACACTATTGGAATTGTAATATGACCAATAAAAATAGAAACCTTTATCTTACTATAGAATTCTCTCCTGTGGAAGTGTAAAATATATTTTATGTATTTTATCAAAAAATAACACATATTAATATCATGATACTAGTCAAAAAAATGTTTATAAATTAATAATATTAGTGATTGTAATTTTTTTAAACATAGATAATTTATTTTACTTTTTAAAAAAAATATAATGATAAAAAATATTATCTTCATAAAATGTAATGCCCTAAAATGTTTTTTTAAAAAATCTATGAAAAATTGAATAAAAGAGAGACAATATCGGGAATAAATTAACCATGAAATAATATTACATTAAATATGAATCTTATAACCTAGAAATTTAATTGGTTCATATGAATAGTGTCAAATATTATATGACATATATATATATATTTGAAAATAAAATTAAGTTAATTAATAGTAATTAATCAATCAATTTGTAGTAAATTAATTTTGTTAAAAAAATATTATTTCTACAAAAATGATTTTGATGGATTTTTGTGATAAATTTTTTAATTTAATTTCTATAACTTAAAAAAAATTTACATAAAATATTAAAAATTATTTTTTTTAATTATCATATAAAAATTAACAATGACTGATAGTTTTTCATTTTTCATTAAATGTTGATTTTTCTAGGAATAGTGAAAAATACCAATTTTTGTAAAAAGGTCATTTCATTTCAAAAAAATAAATTAATTTAAATATTATATTTTACATTGAAATAATTTGAATAAAAAATTATAATTTTTTTTTATTTTATTTCAAATTAACAACATTTAGATCATCTTTATATTAGATTTATCTATATGTTCATTTTTGGGGTACAAAAATGGGGTTGTTTTAATAAAAGCTATATTACTATGCATAATGTTTATCTATTTATATAATTTAAAATAAATATTAATGAGTTATAATTGAAATGTAAGTTATAGATTATATATATATATGATTTAATTTAAAATCATATAATTTTTTCTTAGTAGTCCTAAATTTTATATAAAATCATCTAGTAGTTGAAAAAAAATTCTTGAAACCCCACATTTTGACAGTTCTTGTTAGTTTTATTTTAAATTAAATTCATACAACTATATAAATTGATTTTATTAAAATTGATTAAATATTTTTAATTGAAATAATTTATATTAACTAAAATTGTAAGTAATTTCTTTCCACAATGAAGAGTGTGGAAATAATAATATTTCACCTCAGTTAAGGTGAAAATGGCTTTACTGGAGGGGGTTAAACAAAAATATAAGGGTTAATGTGATAAAAAAAATTATAAAATCTTTTTTACGACCACATTATGAATTTTTATAATCTATTTTTTTATAATTTTTCATTTTGGACTGTTTTGGTATGGGAAAATAGGGTTATATGTATTTTACTAAAAAATTTACAAGTATTCCACTCATCTCAGTTATAAAATTACACACACTATAATCTCTTATTCACACCATCATATCACTTTTTATAACCCATGACCTACCCAAATACCTTCTTTTTGTCCCTAAACATTTCTAATATCCATTGAGTTGATCAAAAATCTATTTTATGGAGAAATTTTGTGTTAACCTAAGGAGGTTATCATATGAAGTAATTTCATGTTTAACCAAGTGTTTTTCTTTAGATTAAACATCAAACTACTTAATTCATTCATATAATTGTTACTATTGAATAAAAATAGTCCCTACGATCTAATTTAATGTTTTCCTCTGAAATAAATCCTAAATCCATATCCTCTTCCATCAAAATGGAAACAAAACCATCATTCGTGCGCATGGTGGAAAACCACCTCTCGAACCGATATAAGTTGCTTCTAATCTTCACCACTAACAGCTTGATATAATGATTCATATAATGTGTATATTATATTTGAAACATAATTATACTATTTTAATTATTAAATCACATATAAAACCTTACATTATATTTCATGTGGAAAATGATAATATCGCTCGTGTGAATTTCCAACTACATCATTGGGAAGCAATGCGATTTATTTTTTTCTAATTAATTTCATTGAAGGTAATAAGGGTAAAGGTGATAAATTTATATTTTAAAATAATAAATATTTATGATATCATAAAAATATTTATCACTCTAAAATGATAATATATAATTTTATTTTTAGATATACATTCCCTAAAAAATGATAGTAGTGTTTTGGTGTACGTGTAGACTTCTGCCTCCATAAAGAAATGTTGTTACATTCTTATAACCACATCACATGGTTGGTATATATATGTTTATTTATAAGAAATAATATGATATTTAAGATATTTTTATAATTATTTAATGATAATATATTAACTACCATCTTTCAATAATGATCATTGAAAAGATTAAACATTGGTCATGCATACGTACACCCTACCATTTCCACGAGCTTAACTTAGTTCATTAATAAAAACCAATTTTATTTGATGATTTTGAATGTATACTATATTTCTGAAAATTTAAATTTTGTCATGATATTTATTCATGTAATAATTTATTAATAACAACTTTGACCATGATAAGTATACAATTTTTTTTAAATTATGGACTGAAGATACTCAAAACACCAAACATTGAGTCATATTAGTAAAAATATAGACATTTAATTATAATAAATAAAATACTCAATTTATGTATACTGTAGTACGCCTAAAAAGGTTCTATTTTTTTAATTAATGATATATCACTATTATATATGATTTAATGTACATATATTGAAAGTATGTACACGAGGCTAGGGACTCTGCCTCAATTAAAAGTAGTCATCATTCTTACAATTGAAGTGTTACCAAAGTGCAAAATACTTTTTGTTACAATCTTTTTTCTGATCATGTATCTACCTTTTAGATCAAAATATTTCCCTTCCATATTAATGTATTCCCAAATGTTTTCAAAATTATTCCATTATTAACATGAATGACTTCTTAAAGATATTTTTATAAACTTTTACCGTCTTTTAAAATATTTTAAATAGGATATTTCTTAAAATTTTCCGAATGGGTCATTATGAATCATGTTATAATATCTTGAAAACAGTTTTAATTTTTATCATTTAAAACATGAATTGGTTTTCCAACAATCAGGACGACTCAATGTTTTAATGAACCATTTTTAATATTACAAGGTTATTTTTGATGAAAATAATTTCATAACATTTTTAAAATGTTCTTGATCTTATTAAGTGTTTAAAATATGGGAAAGATATTTTTCAAAATAAATGTTCCAACTGATCTCTCAAAATATTTTCCTATTTATTATGAAATACTTGTATGTTACTCAAGTTGAAAATATCATTATCCTTGAGAATGTTTTAAATTATATTCCAAAATTGTTTTTGTTCTTTAACCCCTACTACCCATAATTTTACTTATTTTCAACTATGATATGTTTAAATGATACCATCCTTATTATTTCATTATATATAATATGATTGTTTAAAAAATATTGTAATAACATGGTATTTCAATTCGGTATGGATACTTTAAATTTCAGAATAATTATTTATTTTGGGCTTAATATGGATGTATAATGGGTTAGTGAAGGTCTTAGGGGTGTTCAGGGATTGTTCGGAGCATGGAACCTATCTTTTGGGAAAACAAGCTCTATGTATGGTTTGGAGAAAAAAATACGGGGAGGCCGCATGGTTATGATAAATCGTGTGGATGGGGACTTTTTAGACAAATCTTTAACTCACGGTTGGTGCAAAATTTCCCTAATCATGCAAACTAACCATGAAAGTGTCATTTCTTTCCTAGGTACCTGTGTTGGGTGGGTGCATTATTTGTAAAACTGTGTGGCGAAACCAAAAATAGGATAATTTTGGGGATAAAATTACTATTTTCCATTAATGATCTATTTCAGCCTCATCCTTCCTCTTAATATGTGTTAAATTGGGATTGAATGATATTTCTTATATTTTGGATCCTTTTGAGGGCTAAGTTAGGGATTGAAATATCTTCTTTTTATAGGTTCTGATCGAGCCTTCGTTCATCACATTAGATGTGAAATAGTATGTACATGAGCCAGTTTTATCCATTCTTCTCTCATCTTACTCTCAACCCTGTTATCTAGGTTTGAGAATTTTTTTCCATTTTTTTATATTTACATTATTCTAAGATTAATTAGAGGTATCATAGGATAATTATTGTACAACCCTCTGGTGGGTGGTCTATAACTCATCCCTCAAGTTCATTGATTTTAAAATTTTCATGTGGGTCCCATCGATTTCATTAGGTTCAATTTATTAAATTTTAATGACATTTTTATAATCATTATAATCTAATGGTTATGATATTTCCAAGTATGTGATAAGTTTCTTGTGGTTACACCCAAGAATCCATCTATCCCATGTAGGATGATATTCCATAATTGAGTTTTTAGTTTTTTTGAAAATTTTGATCCATTGTTTGAATGTTATCAAACTTCACCACACTAATGGCAGGCCTCCATATCATAAATGAATGTCATATCTTGTAATGGCTAGTGGAATGTACCATGTAACTTCCACATGACCCGCATAAGATAAGTTATTCAAAATGATTATTAAATATGAAACAGAAATTGGAAATTTTACTAATTATATAAGTTGACTAGATACAATTTGAATTAGTAATAGGTTTCATGTTTGTTTCACCCATTACCACATTAATGGAAGATATTTGAATGAACCTTAATTATCAAATATACCCAAAATGAAAATATTTAATAAATATGATTGGATTAAAAGGTTTCATTATACCTGAATGTATAACACTACTGAAGGGAAAGTCTTGAACCAAATGAAATATTACATGGCCTAATAATGAAACAAGTGTGGCTTGACTCGAGCTCACCATAGATTCTTATCGGGGAATATGTTGAGCACTCTTGAACAGCAATTTGATTCAAGGAGACTACTTATATAGGATGAGAAACACCAAGATCCCAATTATTCTCTATACTTTTTTCCCTGGAATGGCACCATAGGATCCCACACATAGTATTATGGTAAGCCTTAAACAAACTCATTTGATCGATCATTGATATGTAGGATCCATGTTTACAACCCATATGGACCTGTCTCAACTTTTCCACTTTTTTACCATGAATGGTCACCTTGGATTCGGAAGTTATTTTATTGTGGAATTCCTTGGAATATTTTCATTTGGTAACACTCATACTATTATCCAGGCCATAATTTTTACTATTTTGGTGACCCTTGATGTCTACGTTGTCCTGGTTATTACCTTGGTACTTCATTATTAATTGTCACTATAGGTTTCCTTGTCATTACATAGAACCTTCACTATTATTATTATGTGGATTATTTATAAACTTGTAATAATCAATAAATGGGATGGTTATGTTAAGACACCATCTAAGGGATAACGTAGTTACATTGGTATATAGTTAAATTACACTATATTAATATATATATATATATATATATATGCTTTCACATTGTTAAATTTATATTACATGGGCGAGATAATATAGACAGTGTGGGCGGTGTCCCAATGAGATTTATCTCACACCCTCTCTGGGTTCCATTTGGTACTCTGTGTAGATTACATGTATGTAGGTGTTGATAAAGGGAATTGTACCACTTCAAACAGTTGATTTCATGCTGTTAAGGACAGACCTTGATAGAATTTAATTAAGTCAGAGCTCGGGATGCTTGGGATAGTATTCTGGTTGCTATTTTTCTTTTTTGTAAATTGTTAATCATATATTCTTGTATCCATGTTTTCCAGTTTTCTATATACATGGCCTATGATTATCCATTGTTATATATTGTTCTAGATATTTCATTTATTGTTACTCAAGTTTCTATTTACTATTGTGCCTTTTATTTAATTGTATTTATACCATTATTTACCTCTATTTATATTTTTCCACTATGATACACCTTGTTATTGATGGAGTTTTCTCTATAAGGACACACCCTAATAACTCACTACTAGTCAGACACCTCTGGTGTTTTGAGAGATTCTCTTGAGGACATATTGCCCACTGGGCTCGGGGCACCTATTAAGCGACATACAAGTATTGGACCTCACAAATGGGTATCTGATCCATGTTCCATTCCTTATTTACTAGTTGGATAAAATTGATTAGAGATCAAAAAATCATGGTAACCTTGCTATAATCCTATATTAGGAGTCCCAAACCCATATTCGGGGTAGAATCCATGTTACCACAAATGCAATTGATGTTCTGTATTTTTCTATTATAGTGGACATTATTTCACTTTTGGGTGATGTACATGTTGGTTTTGGTTGTTTATTATTATTCTGATTGATATTTTATCTTATCCTTGGCCCGATGAGAAGAGGAAAAGGAGAATTGTTACCTGAATTATATAGGCACCGAGAATTCACATGTCAAATATATTTACATGTCATATAAGTGAATTTCATAACATTGAAACTCATGATATTCATGAGATTTTTTACTAATGTTGGGACAACTAGATTATTATTGTATTATTGTGGGTTGTGATTGAGTGTTTTCATATCTCAATTCATGTGGTGTTTGGTCCCTCATGGGTTTGAATGAGTAATTTACATGGCCAATACATTATTATATAGATAAATGGGTGTCGTTTCTAGTGATAAGGTGTATGGGAACTCATTCACTACGAATGGATCTCCATTATAATGTTAAAAATGTATTATAAAATGAAATGGTTGTATGTTCTTATCCTTCCTTTTAATGTTTATAAAAGGTAAATAAGTGACCCTTTAATTAAATTTCCATCAATATGAATATTATACTTGCACACTTACTGATACCTAGCCATATAAGCATGTAGTTGGGGTAGTATTCAATGGGTAGTGAGTTTTCTTTTATATATCATCTTATAATAATGATATATTTTTTCTTAATCCTTTTCTGAGGCATGTAGTTTCCATTTAGAGACCTATGGTTCCATGACATCCTCATATTGTATTCCCTGAATGTGGCAACTAACATGCTCATGATGTGGTGGGCCCTGATTCAACACTCATACCTACATGAGTGTCACTCGTGGAACCACCTTATGTATGTGATCTGGGGACTGATTCCCATGCTTGTGATAGTTTCATACATCTTATTACTTCCATGCATGGTACTCCATGGATTGCACCGATGATGGCTGATTTGACATGTGAGTTCTAGTTGTAGTATCCTCCTACATTCTCAGGGGATATGGGTCTGTAGGCTGATATGACATGGATAGAGGCCACCCAATACATCTTTGGGAATATAGAGACACCTCCATAGATGAGGGTCAAGCCTTTCACATACTTGCTTTAGTATTCAGCCTAGTGCTGGTGGGATGTGATTACCCCGGCTGGTTGTCATCAGGGCATGTTTTGGGTTGATCTCTAGATAGCCTCCTATGATCAGTTCATTTGAAAGATCTTAGGAGCTGATAGATCTAGATAGTTTATCCATCTCGATAATGGTTCTATGTCAGTTATTGAGTATTCAACGTGTTTCACAGAGTTGTAGTGCTCTGAACCACATCTAGTCGATGATGAGATTTCTTATTTGAGATGTTTTGAGTATGGGATCCAGTGTAAAATCTCTACATAGGTGTATTTCTATTTCATACATAATTTTTTTAAATATCCAGTCCTTCTCTTATCACTGAGTGTAGCATGAGGGGAGAAAATAGTACCAAGAAGAGATTACTAGTGTTTTTTGAGGACCATAGTTCATCTAATGTCATGAAGCATTCACTCGAGTGTTCTTTTAAGGGAAGTGTCAACCAGAGTGACCTTTCGATAGCTCCAATATTTTTCATCAGTATGTATGACGGGTGAACTAAAAGAATCATTTTGATAGAGACCCAATGGATTGATAGGTTTAATGATGTATAAGAAATAATTAGAGGTAATGTAGGACCATTCAGCCAACTTTGAATGGAAGAGGATCCCATCCAGTTCAACTTTCAAGGGTGGGCTTTTTTGCAGCACATTAGGTTGGAAGTTGGATCTCATTAGTAGGAGTGGATAAGGTGCAGATTAGGGTCATGGAATCAATACCCCTAATCAACAAAAGAGATAAAATATCTCTTATGATTATTTTTGTCCATTTGTTTCATAGGGTCATGGATCATGATATTTTCATTCATTGTAACCAATTAAATAAGGATTGGGAAATGAGAACATCTACAATATGAGGAACTATTCTTGGGGAATCTACCATAGTATCTTCTTTTTTTGATACGGGTGATTGTAAATATTTTTTCTATGTATATATCGTGGAATTTCTTGGAATGGACTCACAGTATTACTATGGTTTAATTACCCTATACATTCCATTAGGTATATGAACATAGGGATATGCCAGTGTAGGATCATTCCCCATTAGGTAGGTAGTTACCCCTTCTTTTGGATCCTCTATGATCAAGAGATGATGAGATTTAATTTATTTATTGGGATGGATATTTTGGTTCAGTATCATGATTTTTTATATTTATATCGCCACAAGGTATAATTTACATTACCATAGAGTAGAAGTTATCTAAATATGTGTTATTGGGATGTGTAGGATAGTAGAGTTGGACCATAGAATAAATGGCTACGTGGAGTGACTACATAGATTAAAATCCTATTCATATAGGATAGGGGACTACAAAAAGATGATTTCCCTACTATAGTGCATCATTTCATGGATTTCTTCCTCGATTAATTTTTTGTTATTACCTCCCGAGAGAGAGGTTGAGTTTCTATCAATCTTATTCTATGATGAGCTCCAGTGTCCATTACACTATTCAAGATGGGACCTATAGAGCTTCATGAGATAATGTAGTAGCTAGAGGATATAGAGGACAATGGTTTTATATGTCCTGTTAAATATTCATGGTGTTCAACTATTCTATTATCAATGATTGAAAATGGAACCATACCTCTATTTTTATATTACAAAAATTTGAACCAGCATACAACAGAGAACTCATACCCGCTGCCTAGAATATATTATTTATCTGACCCACACAACAGAACTAGGGTATTCTCTATTATCGACCATAGATTGAGTTTTCATCCGGTATGAGTCAGTCCATTAGACTAACCTATTAAAATTTCCATGGTAGGTATATTCTACTTGAGTACCTAATTATTATATTTGGTCTTATGATCTCACATTACATTTTCATGGATCTAATGAATTGTGTTGTGCACCACAATTTGGATTCTTCTATTGAGTTCTTGGTGGATGAAATATTAGGGTATTCTCACGCATGGAGAGACCTTTCCATTCTTCTTAAGGTCTTTTTGAGTAAACTAATAGAGCATCAGTTTTATAAATATATGGTAAAGCTTAACTTTTGGATTGAATAAAATCACATCTTTGGTGATATTATTTCAGAATCATGTGAATCTGTTGACCCAAAAAATGTCAGTGATGTATTTTCTTGGGAGAAGACCAAGAATATGATTTATATGTGGAATTTCTTGGGGATGTATTGATATTAAATGTATTTCATATAAGACTAATCAAACCATTCTTCAACTCTTACTAGGCATATAATGAGAGGTGTCTTGTTCCATTAGTCAGATGTGTGTGAGAATTTCTTTAGGGATCTGAAAGGAAGGCTTGTCTCATCACTTGTTCTAATTATTACCATGTCAGGTATAGATTATGTTGTGTACTGTGATGCATGAGGAATTGAGATAGGAGTAGTGCTGAAGAAGGATGACAATGTCCCTGCATATGGATATCGAATGTTGATGCCTCATGAGAGAAATCACCTGATGCATAACCTTGAGCAAGAAGTAGTTGTCATTTCCATACATTACCAGAGTCACTAACTATTAGGTGATCTCTTTGTGGAGTACAAGGACACCAAGATCCTCAAATATATCATTACTCAACTTGAATTGAACCTCAAACAATGGATTTGGGATGAATATCTACAATACATAGAGTTTTAGCTCTCCTATACATCTGGGATGGGAAATGTGGTTCCAGATGTAGTGATTCAAAAAAACCAAGCACAAGTAGTACCAAAAATAGAGTGATGAATGGATGTTAATGGCCTCTTCTATGAGATACACCTTGCTTTTGATGATGGTCATCAGCAGTCTCATATTTCATCTGGTTCAGTTACCTCTTCCTTCCTTGTGAATGTAAAGATTAGATAATTTTTAAATATAGAATGATTGGTACTCTATGAGAGTATATCATGAGATAATCCACCTTTGAATGGGTTAGTAGAAAGTGATGACATATTCCATATACATAGACATTTATGGGTCCCTAAAGATATGATAGAGGTGTTGATGATAGATTTCCATGCTTCTCTATGCTCAGTTCATCCGGGAATTGCGAATATATATTGGGACATGCGATACAAGTATTTTTGGCCTATAATTAATCATCAAATATTAGGCTCCATCACTAGGTATTCTACTTGTCAGTAGGCGAATATGGGCACTAGAGACCTATATTTTTTTATAGTTACTTCCAATCCCAAAATGAAAATTGGAAGATGTGTCTATGGAACTTGTAGCCTTTTTTACCTAGGTTTCCTAGATGTAGCAACACTGTATGATTTCTTATTGACATATTGAAGAAATTATCCCACTTCATTATTATTCAAGAGACTATACAAATTGATGAGTTTGGATGATTATATGTCTATGAGATCTTATGAATCCCGAGGGTCCCTAATATTATTATTTTAGGTATGGATGTTCGGTTCATGTCAAAGATCTAGCAGAGATTACAAAAGGCTATGAAAACATAGGTGAATCTAACACCAACATTTCATCCTCATACCAATAGACAATCATAATTGAAAATATAGGTTCTATTTGATATGTTTCGAGAATATGTCCTTGATTTCGATCTTTCTGGAAAAAAGAATTACACATCTCATTGAATTTTCCTATAAGAATAGCTTCAATGAAATTGTTTAGATGGATCATTTTTAGGACTTATAAGGTAGGTCGTTCCATTCACCATTATGCTATCTAGATGCAGGTGAGGCATCCTATGTAGGTCCTCCCCTTATTCAAGAGTCTTCTAAGCATGTAGAACAGAAAAAAATTAGTATGACTACAGCCTATTCATGAAAAAAATATTTTTCTAATCACTATCGATGACTTATATAGTTAGAGTCCAGGGATCATGTTTTCATTTTGGTATCGCGCAGAAAAGGTAAAAGATAATTACAGATTTAATCGAAGTTTTCACCTCATTATGTAGGTCCATTTGATATCATTGAGAGAGTTCAGCTGGTAGCATATTGGTTGATAATACCTCATAGGTAACATTCCATGAATTATGCATTCCATATTTAATAGGTTTTAAAATATCATGTCGACCCATCTCATAACTTTGATCTTGATAAAGATGGGATAGAGGACAGTTTTTCAATTTTTGAGTGTCCAGTACACATCATCAACCTGAGCATGAAGGTTCTTCTTGGCCACTATATCCATATTATAATGTTGTTATGGAAGCATGTCCACGTATAAGACCATACATGGTAGTGGGAGGCCGAAATACATGCTTAGTAGCCAAAATTGTCCTCAAATAGTTGTTGTACACCTATGGAAGGTGAACATGGGACATATTTTTTTAAGGGGGAAGATTGTAAGAACATAGTTTTTCACTCAAGTACAAATTCATTAAATTTCATAATAATTTTTTTTCCTAATGTGGATTTAAAATGGTTTTTTGAAGGTCTAAGGGATGTTCCTGGATATTTTGTAACATGGAAGCCATATTTTTTGAATAACCATTGACAAGGCATGGTTTAGAGAAAACTGTTCGGGATGGCTGTACCATTAGAGAAAACGGTACAGATGGTGAATTATGGGAATGATACATACCACATGGTTTTTGAATGGTTTCCCTAAAATGTGACCAATCCATCCTAGAGGTATTTATTTCATAGGTACCCATTCATGGTTGGTGCATGGCCTAACAAACCATATGGCCAAACCACGAACATGCTAATTTGTGGGTAAAATTACCAATTTCCTTTAATGTTCTAATTAAGCATCATTTTTACACCATGTCAGAGATTATTTAGGATTAACATATTTTTCATCCCTTTTAGATCTGTTTTGAGGCCTAAGGTAGGTATTTTAATATCTCATTCATTCAGGATCTGATCAATCTTTCATTCGTCACATTTGATGTGAAACGGTAAGTACTCGGATTTGTTTCACTCGTCCTTCTCCTCTCTTGCCATCGACATAGTAATCAATGTGTGAGTGTTTTTACATTTTCTAGATCTAATCTGTTATAAGATGATTATGAGGATGATATCAGAGGATAATGGTCATGATACCCTAAGGTGGGTGGTCTATAACTCATCTCTCATGTTTCATGATTTTCTAATTGTTGTGTGTGACCTACCAATTTATTTGGGTGTCGTTTATTAAATTTATATGATATTCTTATAATCATTAACCAAATGGTTATTATACTTCCATATATGAGATTATTTTTTTTGTGTTTATACCCATAACTCAATCCATCCCACTTAGGATGATATTACATAATTGAGTTTTTGTTTTTTTAAACTTTAGATCCATTGTTCGAATGTGATCGAGATTGAACACACTAATGGTATGCCTCCTTATGATAAAAGCATGTCGTATCATGTAATGGTGAATGGAATGTACCATTTCATTTCCAGTTGACATAAATAATGTAAGTGATTCAAAATGATAAATAATTGTGAATGGGAAAGTGGAAACTGTACTATATATATATGACTTGATCAGATTAAATGTGAATGATTAATAGGTTTCATGTCCATAAAAACACTTAACTTATTAATTGAATGTATAAGAATGATCATCAAATTTTTTAATATTACCAAAATGGAAATACTGATTAATTATGACTCGATTAAAAGGTTTCATGCATCCTGACCTTATCACACTAATAAAAAGAAAGGATTGAACCGAATGAAATGTTACATGAGTTCATAATTAAATAGAAGTGGCCTGACTCAAGATCACCTTAGATTCTTATCAGGGATTTCCTTGAGCACTCTAAAATCCCTTTCAGATTCAAGGATAAATATTACATTTTTTGAGACCCACATAGATCATGATCTATGTCTATTCTTGGATTCCCAGTAGGACACCATAAGACACCTAACATAATATTAAAGGATTACATTGGAATAGTATTTAGATACAACTTTGATAATTACATGCCATGGTTGTATCCCAAATGGACATGTCTCTTGTTAACCCTATTTTACCTTGGATGACTAACTTTGATGCATTAGGCATCATATTTAGAATTACTTGGAACATTCCCCTTGGATTAAACACATACCCTTAGACACAATACATTTAGTGTTGAGTTAGATACAACTAATACCAACATTCCCATGGTTATTAACATGGAATTTCATAATTAAATATCACTAAAGGTTTCCTTATCATAAAATGGAGCCTTTGGTATTGTTAAAATATAAATTATTTATAAAATAGTGATAATAAATTAATGGACTGGTTACGTTCAGATGCCAGTTGGGGGATGAAGTAGGCACATGGTTATTTAGTTTCATTGCACTGATTTAAATTATATATGCTTGTTTTCACTACTGTTACTTTCCTATTAAACTATCTGGATGATATAGAAACCATTCAAGGTAGACCATTTAGATTTATCTCACACTATCTTAGAGATATATTTGGTACAAAGAGCATATTGCATTTATAATGGTGTTGATAAATAGAACCATACAGCTTTGAACACCTGCATGATTACTTTTTTGGATGCATATTGATAGTATATGACAAAGATAAAACACCAGATTCTTAGGATAGTATTTTTATTTAATGTATACTTTTATGGGACATGTTATGTTTGATTTATGGTATTCATGATTACCAATTGTTTAGATATATCACATAACATCAATAGTTTCTGTGTGTTATTCAAGTTATTTATTTTATTATTACTATTGACAATATTTTATGATGTTCCATATGTTTACTTTTATTGATTATTCTATTTACCTATGTTTGTATTTATCTTCTTCACTACACATTGGTAATGTAGGCATTGTCTCCCCAATGACACAACCTTGGACCTCACTCCTAGTCAGCAACCTCTTCCATTTGGGGATATGCGCTTGAGGCCATGTGGCCCACTGGGCTATGGAAACCTATTATGTGTCATCTGGTTAGGGGAAATCACGTATAATTTAATGTAATTTTTTTTTTTTCAAGGGCCAAGGATGTTATAAAAGTAAATAAGATTATTTCAATGAGTTTTATGATGATATGAAATCATTGTATACATTATTTATGTCATGGTTCTTGGAAATATTTTATGAATGGTTAGTCCACATAACAACACATGGTTGATCCCAATATATAATCTTGTATTGTTTGATCACTATTTTTTCTCTATATATTATGGGTTAATTATCGTTATCACTCATAATAAGATACTTGAGGACCATTATAGCTATACGATGAATTGGGTATTCTAGAAATTGACATCAACTATATTGGTCTTTATATTTGTATGAGTGATGTGAAGTTAATGTTCCAAGATACCAATACATTTTAATTATTCCATATATGGGTTTTGATGTTTCCATTGGACAATATGTGAATGATTTGGATCATGATTTGGATTAGGATTGTTCATTATTATATCTATTTTCTTTGATAAACATTAATGTTAATTTTCATGATTAATGATCAGGGTATTTAGAGGTATGAATGATCTTATATTACTCTCATATTCATTATATATCTCATCATAACATTATTCTAATAGTTTTATCGGTGATGAAATTCATTTATTAATGATTATGTTTTCCATTAAAGAGAATTTGAGGACAAAATTATTATTCAACCTTTTCCATAGGTTATGATGAATGACGTTAAATTGATTATTTCTTGAATAGTTTCATTTGGATTATTATGATGAAATAATATACAATATGATATTCGACATATAGTTTGATAAATAGTCGTTCGATGTCTTGGGTAATTTTTTTGATATAGTTTGTCTTAATTCTCTGAAACTATAAATATAAAATTTCCTTCACTATGTATGTGATCTAATATTTCTCTTTGATATTGTAATGTTAGGATGGGAATAATTGTCTCACATTTATTTGTATCAAATATAGAAATATAAATATCATGTTTTTTTTTCAAAATATAAGGGATTTCATGTCATGACCCGTCCCCGGGGCCCATGCCATGACTAACCCAAGCCTGCCTTCCATAGGCTAGGGGCTGGTGACTAAAATCGAAAACGTATTCCAAAAAATTGGGAAGGAATTTCCATTATTACTTGTAACACACAAATCCAAGAACATAGAAACATATGAACTCAACTAAACTGGATAGTAAATGAGTGAGTACAAGTAAAAAGGGTCCAAAATACTTTTCCAACTAGAAAGTACAAGAAACTGAAAGTACAAGTAAACTAGAACAGCTCTTGTGAACACCCGCCAAGGTTCTTACCTGAAGGGTAGTTATAGCTCCAGAACTATCGTCTCTGTGGTATGTCTTGTCTATGTCCACCTCCGAGCTACTTCCAGTCCTGGTACCCTTTTCCCAAGTTAGCGATGTCTATCGTCTGCACCAAACACAACGAGGTATGGGCATTGGCCGTGCAGGGGTGAGTATAACGACACTCAGTAGTGACCCTGAGACCCTCAAGGTCCCACAAAATCCACAAAGGATACACCAATAAGCATGTAAACAATTGTCAACCATAATTAGGTATATTACCATACATATAACTATGTTATCTAGTAAACCCATCTCAATCATGACAAAAACACAAAGTCTAACTAAAATTCCCAAAGCTCTACTATTCCACAAATGAATGAATACCTCAAATGTAAGTACCAAATAGGTACACCAAACAGACGAATATCACCACGGTATTACCATGATGGAACGTATGACACAGGTACGGACTCTTCTCACACCAGTTATAACTATGGTACAGTATTATAGATGATTAAATGTGACTACTGAATATTCTTACTCTGTTAAGAGGTAGATCTAGAGTGGATCATAATTCTTCATAAGACCCACACATGATCTCTAGGTGTTGACCAACACAGGATCGCTCGGTGCAGACCCACACAAGATACCTTAGTGCTAACCCACACATGATGGCTCGGTGCTGAACCACACATGATCCTTAGGTGATGAGACACACAAGATCGCTCACTGATGACCCACACAGGATCTCTATTCATTATTCATGTCAAATCCAGCTACAGGTTTCCTGCACTATGTTCACATATCTCTGGGAGGGTCCTCTCCACAAGCCACTAGTCGATACTCCTACTTCGATGAAGTCCAAAGTAGAAGTATATCAATGGACCGCCACGTTATAGGGGTCTCAATGCAATAGATGGTGCATCAATTAGACGCTCGGTCTATATGTTATTAGTCTTTTAGTCCCAGGAGCATGGTTAGATTCGTGCTAGATCCAACCCGACCATACCCAAAAATTAATCCAAATATATAGTGGGGTATATTCAAAGGGACCGTCTCACTCTATGGTTTCCAACGCCGCTGACGGTTCGTCAAATGGTCTCCCAATTCCAAAGTTATGGCCAAAATAAAGTACGGGGTCGTAACTGGTCCGAGTCCTGTATGACTTGGCCTGGGTCGACCTAGTTCGGATCAACCTGGCCCAGCATGCACTAGGCGGCCTAGACCGCTGGGCAGTCCATCAGGCTATGAGGCCCACAAGGCGGCGAGGCCATGGGAGGAATCGGCGGGCCATGAGTCGGTGTGGCCACGGGGTTCCACATAGGGTCGTGGGGTCGTGTGGCCGCAGGTGGTGGAGCACCGTGGGGTGTAGAGGCCTCGGGGAGTCGGTGGCCACATAAAACAGTGAACCACAGGGCATGGAGGTCAGAGACGACGGTTCACCATGGGGTGTGGAGGCCGCAGACGGCAGAGGTAGAGGGCCGTGGAGCTGCGGGAAGTAGAGGCCACATGACGGCAGTGGTCGTGGGGCAGCGGTGGCCATAGGTGGCAGTGGTTGTGTGACGGTGGTGTTGCGCCATTGCCTTCTTCGTGGCCGTCTGTGGGTCTTGCCACCATTCTAATGCCCCTCCATGGTTGGTTTTCATGCTCTTCCATCATGAAGAACACCACAAATCATGCCAAAATTGGGGAGAGGATGGTCCATGTTTGTTTGGCCCGCACTCTCCACATTAGAGCGGTAGCAAGCAGTTATAATCACTTCTTGAACTATAAAGAGTCGTCAATAAAAAAAATATGGGAAAAGGATTCAAACAACCACCCTACATCCTCCCACAATTATTATTCCCAACCCGCAAAAGAAAAAATTTGCAGATCAACTTGATAGTGAGTTGAACCAAATTATTTGTTTTAGAGGGGAAGAACATGGGAATATAATCACACTCAATTTAAAACCCCTACAATGATGATTTTTCGATGGAGGTCGCAATGAAGGAGAAAAATATTTGGGGATAGATGGTCATCATTGACGTCGGTGTTTCCTCGATCTTCGGTTTGTGCATCGTCCACTTTCTTCATTCTGATGAACGTTCTTCGATGGTGTTCTTCATTCGGAGGAAAAGTTCATCATTGGAGAATGTAATCCTCCCAGAGCTATCCCTTTTGCAATACACTCCCCCAATCCCAAAAAAATGAATATAGCCAACTTAATAATTTATGTTCATAAAATTAAATTATGTGGGAACATTTCAATTTGGTGTAAGTATCAAGTTGGAACAATTAATGTGGATGAAGTTCAAGAAACTCATCCACATTAAGGATAGAGTTTAAGAGGCTCCCCACATTTAAGAGGGAGGTCAAGAGGGTTTTAGTCTCAGGTGGTCCCCACCACCATAAACTATGAGAGGTTTTAGTTCAGGTGGATTCAACCTCCATAACCACAAATGGTACGTTTAGTTCATGTGGACCCAACCTCCATAACCTCTACATGGGATGTTCAAGAGAAAATAAAATTGTGAAACAATTTTATTTTATTTTATTCGTTCACAAATAATTGAAAAACTAACTTCCACCCTCGACCTACTATGGTTGAGGTGAAGGTCTCCTAAAATTAATATTGGCATTGTGAGTTCAGGGATGCCCTAAAATTTCAATTGTGAGCACCAGTTCAAAATTTATAAAACCCACTCGCACATTTACTGAACGTACCCAAAGAAATGATCAGAAATTATTTTCGGGAACTACGGGCCTCTGAATCATGTGTCGTCAATTTCCAAGACTTTTAAAATTTACATTAAATTAAAAATAATTACATGGAATTTCTGGGTCTTTACATTCTCCCCACATCAGTGATTTACATCCACTTAATCCACAACTCAAAACTAGGAAAAAAAGTGGGGGTACTCAGCACGAATATGAGCCTCTAGATCCCATGTGCTCTCTAGGTGGTTTCTATGCTGCCAACGACCGTGCACCAGAGGTATTGACCTTCCACATAGGACCTCCTCCTATTGATCCTCAATCTCAACTGGAACCTCAATAAAAGTCACCCCATCATTTTTGTCCTTCTCTCTACGGTCGATTAGGTGAGAAGGGTCATGCACGTATCTCCTCAGCTAGGATACGTGCAAGACGTCGTGAACCTGGTGCATTTGAGGTGCAAGAGCTAAGTGGTAAGCCACCTCACCAAGTTTACTGAGGACCATGAAGGGTCTAATAAATCTCGGAGATAACTTGCCGACATGACCAAATATTCGCAAACCTCGTCGAGGTGAGACCCGTAGGAAGTTGTGGTCTCCATCCTAAAACACTAGAGGTCTCCGTATCTTATCGGCATAAGACTTCTACCTACTCTATGCAGTCATTATCCACTCTTGGATGATCTGCACCTTCACTGTGGTAGCCTGTAGCATCTCTGGTCCCACCAGTGCTGACTCCACTGGATCTGTCCAGCACAAAGGTGATATGCAGCGATGCCCATATAATTCCTCAAAAGGTGTCATCCCAAAGGTGGCATGATTTCTGTTGTTGTATGAAAACTCCACCAAAGGCAAGTGATCCTCCCAGCTATGAATGAAGTTGAGGATGCAAGAACACAACATGTCCTCGAGAGTTTGAATGGTCCGCTCAGTCTAGCCATCCATCTAAGGATGGACGGTGGTGCTCAAACGAAGCTATATCCCGGAAGCCTCCTCAAACCCTATCCATATCTAGGAAGTAAAACGTGCATCATGATCGAAGAGAATAATCGAGGGTACTCCATGTTTCCGCACAATCTTCTGAACATAGAGGCGTCCCAAGATCTCTTCTGAACCCTCTTATCTGATCGTTAGGAAGTGGGCCGACATGGTGAGTCAGTCGACGATCTAATAAATCGAGTCATGTACTATAGAAATATAAGTAAATACTGTCATTAAGTCCATGTATATACCATCCTAATTCCAATCTAGGACCTCTAAAGGTTGAACCAATACTACTGGTACATAATTCGCCACCTTCACTTACTGAAAAGTGAGGCATCGTGAGACAAGATTTGCTACTTCATTCATCATTCCTGGCCACTATTGTTGTCGTTAGAGATCCTGGTACGTCTTCCCCACTCATAAATGTACAACTAGAGGGGATGTTTGAAACTCCATCAACACTTCCTCCCAAAGCAACACGGGTACCATAGTACATCCTCTAAAAAGGATGACATGCTCCACACCATTAGAAAATACATTAGGTGTCTACCCTATGGATATCTGAGCACATCGATCCTCGCTGTCAGCAACCCCACACTGTGCCTCCATGACTCGCTGAAGAAGTGGGGGATTGACATTAAGAGATTATAGAAAATTTACTCCATCCTGATCCACAAAGGATATTTGGAAAGAGGCATGCTGCTCTATCGCCTCACATAGCAACTGTATACCAGATTTACTTTTGAGTGCTACTGCTACATTGTTCCCCTTCCTTGGAGTATATAATATGTCTAAGCCATAGTCTTAGAGGAACATAATCAAACATTACTGTCATTGGTTCAGGTCATTCTGAGATAAGATATACCTGAGACTCATGTGATCATATTAGACTGTAAACATTCACCCATCAAATAGTGTCACCAAATCTTCAAGGGGAACACCACTGCTACTAACAACAGGTCATGGGTAGCATAGTTCTACTCCAGTTATCTTTGATATCGAGAACCATATGTGGTCACTGCACACTCCTGCATCATGACACATCTGAGCCCAGTCCCAGATGCATCGAATTAGACGACATACCCTACTCCCTCCTCTAGAAGACTCAGGATGGGTGTGCTAGTCAGCCTTTGACTCGGATCCTGAAAGCACTACTGGAATCTCTCCAACCACAAGAAGGGTTTCTCCTTCTTCTTCAATGCTAATAGTGGTGTTGCAAATGTAGAGAAATCTAGCACAAATATCCAGTTTTAACAGTTCATATCCAAGAAACTCTATATCTCCATCACACTCCTAGGTGGATCCCAAGAAATTACAACATCAATCATTACGGGATCCCCTGCAACTCCAGCCTCCGATATGACATGTCCTAGAAAGTGAACCTCTTGAATCTTGAACTGGCACTTCTAGAGCATACCAAAAACCTAGTTCTCTCAGAGTGTGTCTTGTACTACCTAAAAATGATAGGAATAATCATTCTCGATAGTCAAGTAGATCAGAATGTTTTCAGTGATGACTACTACAATGCGATCAAGGTACAACGGAAGGATCTTGTTCATGAGTCCCATGAACACTGTCGGAGCATTGGTCACACCGAACGAAATGACAAAAAACTCAGAATTTCAGGTCCGACACCTAAAGGTTATCTTCTACACATCCTCGTCTTGTACTCTGAGATGGTGATAACCTGATCAGTCTTCTATCTTCGAGAACCATTGTGCTCCCTTTCGCTAATCAAAGAGGTTGTCAATCATTGGGAGTGGGTATTTGTTCTTCACGGTCCCCTTGTTCGGGCACCGATAGTATTCACAATGACTCAAGATCCCATACACCTTCATGGAGAACAAAGTCATGGATTCACAAGGATAATCATTGGGCCAGATGAATCCCTTCCCCTGCATGTCCTCTAACTATACCCGCAGCTCACGATGCTCCACGAGAGCCATCCGATATGCTAGTGTAGATATCGATGTCGTTCAGGGGTACAAGTCAATGTAAAAGTACACCTCTCTGTGAGGAGGTAGTCTCGGGAAAATATCGGAGAAAACATCCGCGTATGGGTCCACCACTACAGGATAACTCAGACTCTCCACATCAACCACTACAAGGTTATGGTTACCCAAGTGACGAGTGATCGACTACACTCTCCTCCGGGTAAATCCATCATGTGCTGAAAAGGCTCCCTTTTCACCGTTGAAGGTAAATTTGGTCCCATCCGTGCGGAAAAACAACAATTTTCACCTAATATAGTAAATCTAAGCATGGACTATAGATAAAACTCCCATAACCAAGATGATGTCGTAATACCTCAATGCTGCTACTAGGAGATCCCATCTAAATATTTCTCCTCCTAGTGTATGCTCACACTGCCGTCAGCAGTGCATAATCATCAAATCCACTACCATAGGAGCCTCTAGCTGTACAGATCGAGCTAATGGCTCTGTCGAAATATATGATCTCTGAACGAGGGGATTGACAATAAAAGAATGGCAGGCACCTGTGTCTATAATTATTACAGCTAAGGTGTAATAGGCCCAGATCGTACCTCGTATAATCTCTAGAGCATCGTGATAGTAAACATATGCTACATAGAGATGATCTTGCTCTTGAACACAAGCTCCATATGGTCGGGGTGGACCACCAGGTTGTGGTGGCGGTAATATCTCGAATTTTCTCCCACAGCCAGCTGCACGGTCTGCTCCTCTGCCACATCCAACTACTCCCTCAATACCTGCTTGGTCAAACTTCTATATCTACCTGGGTGGTCCTTAGATCATATGATGATCATTTGTACAGTGGGACAAACAATCACGAACCATGTGACCCTTAACGCCTCTTGTGTAACACTACCTGCTCCTGGCATGACTGACTCTGCCTTGGGTGCCCCGCACAACTGAACCTGAATCCTATGGTCATCCACCTGTAGGTCTAGTCCTCTTGGACCTCTATGAAATATGTCTGCTGCCAGCTATAGAAGACGCCACTACGTGATGACTGGTGGTGGGTCTCACTGCTGGTAACTGCTCAGTAAGATAACTCTCCACTAAGAGGGCCCGCTCTAACTCCCACGCTTACGTCGGGATGCTGAGATAAATCATTGAATCCATGATATCTCGCTTGAGCTCCTACATGAAGGTCAAGGCCACGAAGAATGGGTCTCACACCATATTAGTGGAGTAGCGTGAGAGGTCAGTGAACCTCTCTGAGTACTGAGCAACAATCATGATGGCCTACTACAGATCAAGAAGCTCTTGTATGAGCACTGCACGTAGGGTCACTGGGACAAACTCTTCCCGAAACAGGCTCTCGAAGTATGTCTAGAGAAGTGTCACCTCGTCATGAACTAGGAGCATCAAGCTCCACCATCTGCATATTGCTTCTTGAAGAATACTGGCACAGAGAATCACCATGAGATCAGTGGGTGTCCCTAACTGTTGGAAAACTCTCACCACGGCCACAAGGCTATCCTCAGCCGCCTGTGGGTCCATCTCTACCCTGAACAATGGTTGCCTCTCTGTCTGGAACTCATGCAATGCACTCCAGTGGTGTGCACCCCGTGCTACTCGGGCTGGTGGTATCAGTGGCCCAACATGTAATGGTACTGCTGGTGCCTCCGCTGGGGAATCTTCTAGAAGAGGGCCCTACATTGAGGCCTTGCCGCTCGGTGGGATATCAGTGTGTAGTACTCTCGTAACCCTAGCTGGCTATCTACATGAAGGCATCTTGAAAAAAAAACAGGTGCACCAAAGTCAATAATTTATGCCTGGTGAGCTAACAAAAGATATCACAAGAAAACTCTTGAAAAAAACACACATTCAGTGTCTTGGTGCACTGAGTCGGAAATCAGAAGTTAGGGTCCTCATGTATGGATACATCGGCCACCGCACCAACAATGGTTTCCCTAAACTGATAACCATAGTCACAACACTTAACACTATTTCCACTAAAAAGATAAGAGTCCTATATTCTACAGTAGAAATGACTCCTCTGGTACCAATTTTTCACGACACCTCCCCAATGGCCCATGACGTTACTACACCAAGCCCGCCTTCCATAGGCCAAGGGATGGCGAGTAACACTAAAGGCATATTCCTTAAAACTGGGAAGGTATTGTCTTTATAACCTATAACACACAAAAACAATCACATAGAAAGATACATACTCAAGTAATCTAGATAGTAAAAGAGTGAGTATAGTAACTAAAAAGATTCCAGAATATATGCCCAACTGGAAAGTACAATTAAATAAAAGTACAAGTAAACTGGAACATCTCTTGTGAAAACCCACCAAGGATCTTACATGAAGGGTAGGTACTTCTCTTGAATCGTTGTCTCTTAGGTAAGGCTCGTTTAGGTCCACCTTCGAGCTACCTCTAGTCCTGGTACCCCTGTCCTCAGTCACCGTTGTTTGTCGTCTACACTAAACACAATGAGGTGCCAAAATTTACCGTTCATGGGTGAGTAGAATGATACTCCATAAGGACCCAGAGACCCTAAAGGTCCCAAAAAATCCAAAAAGGATAAACCAAAAAACATGTAAACAATGGAAAACCCTACTTAGGTATATGCTCATACATATACCTATGTTATCAAGTAAACACTTCTAAATCATTAGGAAACACAGAGTCCAACTCAAATTCCCAATGCTCAATTGTTCCACAAATAACGGAATACCAATATGGTAAGTACCACATAGGTACTCCACAAAAGAATAATACCACCAAGGTATTACCATTAAGGAATGTACCACAAAGGTACAGACTCACCTCACACCAGGTATAACTCAGGTATAGTAGTATAGATGATTTTATGTGACTACTAAATCATCTTAATATGTTAAGAGGAAGACCCACGAAGGATCCTAAATAATCATAATGCCCACATAGGATCCCTAGGTGTTGACCGCCACAAGATCGCTTGTTGCTGACCCACACATGATCGCTCGGTGCTTACCCACACAGGATCGCTCGGTGCTGACCCACACATGACCCCAAGGTGCTGACCCACATAAGATCGTTTGGTGTTGACCCACAGAGGATCGCTCAGTGCGGGCCCTTATAGGATCGCTAGGTGCTGACCCACACAGGATCACTTGGTGCTGACGTACACAGGATAGCTATTCATTCTTCACATTACAGCCAACTATAGGGTTCCTGCACTACGTCTGCTTGTCTTCAGGATGGTCCTCTCAAAAAGAAACTGGTTCATACTCCAACTGTGATGATGTTAAACGTATAATTATCTCAAACGACTTCTTCATCATTGGGGTCTCAATGCAACATATGGTGCGTCAATCAGACACCCGGTCTGTTATTTATTATCCATTTAGTCATGGGTGCCTGATTGAATTTTTGCTCGATCCAACCCGATAGTAACCCAACATTAAATCCAAATATGTAGTGGGGAATACTCAAAGGGACCTTCTCTCTCCAAGGTTTCCAGTGCCGCTGATGGTTCGTCAAACTGTCTCCCGGTGCCAAAGTTATGGCCAAAATAGAGTATAGAGTCGTAACTGGTCCGCGTCCGGGCCTACCCGGTCGGACCAACCCGGCCCAACCTGGTAGGGGAGACCATGTTCGGGTTGACCTGGACTGACCCGCTGGGTTTGGACCGGTCTGTTAGGCAGTCTGGAAGGTTGTGAGGGCTGTGAGAAGGTGAGGCCGCGAGCAGCCATGAGGCGGCGAGGCCGCGGGGCAGTGAGGCCGCAGTGGGTTGTGGCAGGCCGTGAGGAGGCATGTCCGCAGGGGGCCAAGGAGTGCGGAGGCCATGGGAGGTGGAGACCCACTAGGTGACGAAGCCGCGTGGCGACAGAGCAGCGATGCGGCCTGACCTTAGATGACAGCGTTCCATGGGTAATGGCGTCTTCAGACTGCGGAGGCCACAAGCGGCGTGGAGGCCGCGTGCAGCGGAGCCACGTAGGGCGGTGGCTATGGGATAGAGGTGGCAGTAGGTGGTGAGGGCCACAGGGGTTATGGGAGGTGGACGCTGTAAGGGCCACAAAGTGGAACCGTTGCCCTGTTTCTTTCATCGTGGTTGGTGGGGGTGCCAACCACCGTTCTCGTGCCCACCGTGGTTGGTCTCCATCCTCCTACATCGAGAAAAACACCACAAATCATCACAAGAATTTCGGAGAGGACATTCCATGTTTGTTTGGCCCGAACTCTCCGCATTAGAGCGGTTGAAAGTGGCTATAATATCTTCTTGAACTACGATGAGTTGTCAATAATGAAAAAGGAGAAAAGGATTCAAACAACCACCCTACATCCTCCCGCAATAATTATTCCCAACCCGCAAAAGAAAACATTTACGGATCAACTTGATAGTGAGTTCATCCAAATTCTTTTTCATAAAGGGTAATAACATGTGAATATAATAACACTAAATTTAAAACCCCTACATTGAATATTTGTCGACGAAGGTCATGAGGAAGGAGATGAATCATTAGGGATAGACTGTCGTTAGTGACGTCAACATTTCCTTAGTTGTCGGTTCTTGTGTCATCCTATTCCTTGATTCAAAAGAATGTTCTTTGATGTTGTTCTTCATTCAGAGGAGAAGTTCTTCATTGG
Organism: Viscum album; assembly: GCA_963277665.1. Lineage (NCBI taxonomy): Eukaryota > Viridiplantae > Streptophyta > Magnoliopsida > Santalales > Viscaceae > Viscum > Viscum album. The sequence continues at coordinate 1,853,777,083 of OY728156.1, forward strand.
AGAAAGTAATCATCCATGAGCTCTCCACTTTTCCAATAATTTCCCTCAATCCCACAAAAATGAAAATATCCAACATAATAATTTACGTTTGTCAAATAAAAATATTTGGGCACATTTCTAGTTTGCATATTAAAGTATCGAGTCAGCACAATTAGTGTGGATGAAGTTAAAGAAACACCTCCACAATAAGGAGGGAGTTTAAGAGGCTCCCCACATTTAGGTTGGAGTTCAAGAGAGTTTTAGTCTTCGTTTGTCCCCACCACTATAACCTTTGATAGGTTTTAGTTCAGGTGGACCCACCCTTAAAAACCTCACATGGGACATTTATATCTGGTGGACCCCACCTTCATAACCTCTACATGGTAGGTTCAAAAGAAATTAAATATGTGACACAATTTTATTATATTTAATTCTTTCAAGAATTAGTGAAAAACTAACTTCCACCCTCGATCTACTGCGGTCGAGGTGAAGGTCTCCTAAAATGAATACCGGTGTTGCGAGTTCAACGGTGCCCTCAGATTTCAATTTTGAGAACAAGTTCCAGTGTTATAAAAACCCACTCTCACATTTAATGAACGTACCCAAAGAAAAGATCAGAAATTCTTTCCATTCACTCCAGGCTTCGAAATCACATGCCGCCAATTTTTGCGGACTCGTAAAATTTCCATTTAATGAAAAAAAATTACATGGAATTTTCAGGTATTTAAAATTTAGGTATAATAATTATACATAACATGTGTTTATAAATAACATCATATAATATTATAATTATAATATAGCTATATGATACAATACAAGATTTATTAAGGGCTCATGAAATTAATTACAATATAATCTATGTATTTTTTCAAAATAAATGAATACTTTAATTAAAATTTTAATATATCATATTTAGAAAAAAAATATTCATCAAATGAAATATTATATAGGAATATACACGTCAAAAAATGGTCAGGGTGAACAGTTAGTATTTATTAGAAATATTTTAATTTTTTAAAATTATTGAAATACAAAATAATAATGTATTTTATATAAATAATAGAATATTTTATTCATTTGTTATGTTTAGACCCACTATATTAAAAGAAAATACACAATTTAGTACATATATTCACTATAATCAACACAAATATTATCATTGAGTGAAAATAATTAACTATTTATTATAATGTTAAAAAATAACCTTCTCTTGCCTTATAAATACCACCCCTCACAACCCTTTCTACAAGCACTTTATAATAATTATTGATTTGAAAATTTTCTTAAATTTTTCCTCCCAAAATTCAATACCATTACATAGATCACTTTGACCCACCAAAATTCTATTTGAAAACCCCTAAAATGTGTTTCATGCTTTCCACATTCAAGATGTAATATTCTCAAACTATCTATTTGAAATTCTTTTAAAATTAGGCCTTCTCCGCACATCAATCAAAAAAATTCCTAAAAGTACATGTATCAAATATATATACTGATGTTTTATATTTTTAAAAAAATATCTACCATCCTTCATATTCTTTTCTCCCATTGTTATACAAGTAAAATCATTGTCCATATTGTGTTGGTACAAACCCTATATTTAATATTGAGTTCATATTTTCGATTACAACCTTTAAATAAAGTCATAAAATATTATTGTCGTTAAATTATATGATAATAAGAATATTATAACATTTTTAATTTTCCAAAATTAATATATATACATAATATTAAATAAAATTAATCTTCTTTATGATGGTTAGTAAAAATGGCTAAATGATATAGCCATATAACTGTCATTTTACATTGTGAATCATACCCATGTATGAAAAATGATATTTAAGACCATTAAAATCATTGAGTTCATGAATATAATTTCTATTTAGTTCTAGAGTAGAATTCAAAATTTTAATGAACATCAAAAATTATATACAATTGATTTAACCATGGAACCGTGAAATGAATGCCCCTAGAAAAAGAGAAATGAAACAATATATTCTGTTTAAATGGGTTTAAATGATAATTACAAAATTATAATAAATGAAAAAATATATGAAAATAGTTAATAGTTATGTCATTAATGAATTTAATTTTATTATTTATGATATTGAGAGAATTTATAGATTTATTTCAGAACATATGACGAGGGATATCTCTAACCACACTATGTTCTCTAGTGTAATTCATTGTCACTTATACATCACATTATCTATCAAATATTTTTATTTACTTTTTCATAATTCTATATATATATCCCATACATATATTTATATATCAAATTTTCTTTCTGTAATGTGTATAGTCTTGTTTTATAAGGTTCCATTCATAATTCCTATTTATTAGAAAAGTCGATTAATAAGAACTTCTTTGATTCTTACACCAATTCAAGTAATGATCGATAAATTTTTTAAAACCACTATTGTTTTGTACAATAACAATATTTTATTATGTAAATAAATTTTAGTTTTTTCTTGTTTTATGGAAATTATAATTCCTTATCCATCATTAAATATTTGTTACCATTTTTCTGAAAAAATTCCTTAAGAGGTACATTTCCAGAGGGATTTCTCACATATTTTTAAATTATTCACTTAAAATGGACATCCGTTCTCATGAAAATGGATTTTAAACATCCATGTATTCATAAATATATTATTTTAGGGAAATTATTATGATATTAAATCTTTTAACACATTGTGACATGTTTTTCTATCCCATTTATTGCTAAGGGTAATTAATCTATTTATTCATCATGATTAATTTAATCATTTGGAAAAAATAATCATATAAATGTTATAATGGGTGAGACTAGATATTGATCCAATTCATTATGTATTGTTTTTCTCATGATATGTCATGTATGGGATTTTGGAGTAAAACTAATTAACGATGAAACTTTCCCCCCATGTGATGTTGTCCTGGGGGTTAGTCTTAACTTAATATCATTTAATTTTTTATATAGTTTCCACATTCCCATTATCACATTATCTTTTGGGTCCATTTTATTTTTATTATACAATTTTACTATCCATTATTATTTTATTTTACGATATAATCGTCTATTTTTTGATAGACATGTCATGCCTTGTCATTTCTTTATTCTCATATTAGTCTCCATAGTTGATTTTATTAAAATTTAATCCCTTAGTTATCAAGAAATGTTTTAGGGTCTCAAATGAATATAAATAAAATATAGGATAATGAAATGATTTTTTTGTTTTATTTAAATTTTTATGTGTAATGAACTTAGTCTTAAAATGATACTAGGAATTATGATCTTTGAGTTATTTATATTGGATGTTTTTTGTAAAAAATACTACAATTATATGTTTCAATGGACTGGGTAACTATATAATTATTTTCTATAAAACAATAATTTAGCATGATGAATATAAATTAATAGATTTTATAATATATTCATTATTTAAAAAACTTTAATGGGGATGATTCATGATGTTATGTAATATGTAACATGGTTCTCTAAAACTAGGATTACTTTAAAGATGGAATTACAAAGGGAACTAAATAAATATATAACACTAGATATTAAAATTTTATTTAACTATGTATATATTCAAGTGAAATATATTAACAAACAAAATATGTATTTGAAAATAATATTTCATTAAAATATAAAAAAACTATAATATGAAACTAGAAAATCACAAATAAGGTATATAATATCCCTAACCTCTATTTTAAAACCACTCTAAATTTAACATTAAAGTACATAAAAATTAAAATAGGTTTCTAAAAAAAATATACGAACCTATATATCTGAAAATATTTTTCTAAGTCATATATATCATCATTGTTAACTAATTTATTTCATTATTTCTCTTCTATAGGTTATTCAAATTTCTCTATTCTATTTCTCAAAACATTTTATGGGATGTTGACCAAGTTAAATTTGTTTTAAAATTTATTCAAAATAAAAAAATTATATGATTATTTCATTTATTTTTCCATTTAAAAGTTATCTAAATAGGTAAATATGATTTCCTTGGATAAAATCAAATAATGAAATGTACTTTTATATGCCATTTTAGTAATTAAAGGTGTTATACCCATTGACTATTACTATCACTTAAAAATTTATAATATTATTATTCCTATGTGTTAATAGTTTAGTGAATAACCATTTTATAAGTTAAAAAATGTATTCTGTCAAACATAGTCAGTATAGACAATGAATCAGAAACATTATCATTATTCTGTAGTTTTACACATGTATATAAGGATGATGTTATCAATATTTCAAAATAAATATATGGTAGAAAAAAGTATATCATATCATTTAAAAACAAGTATAATATTATTAATATCAAATTATATTAGTAAATAACCATTTCAAACCATAAAAATATAATTTAAAAATCATTGTTAAGTTATATATTTAATATTATATTACTAAGAATGCTATTTAATCAATCCATGAATCGATGTGATAAAAAAGTAAACATGTCATTCACGGATGAGGAAGTCTGAACACATGCACAAAGACATATTCATTTTCTTAGAATTATTTTATATAAAGGATTAATTTTTATTTTCATTTGTAATATATCATACCAAAATATTATTAATAGTGGATTTATAATACTCTCAGGGATAGAATCATTTTCGGAAGGATATTTATAATATAATTAGGAATGTGCGGTGGAAAAATATTACTTATCACATTGTATATTCTCCTTAATCTCCACACTAAGGAAACATAGCTTGGAATTTTGGGGGTTTTATAAACTAAAGGATATGGGTATATTATTATGGTGATAATATGAAAATTCTATGGTCGATGTTAATAGAAGAATGATGCGTAGGGAGGTGGATTAGTAGTGGTTCGATTTTTAATTGCAGTTAACTAAATTTTTGGAACATTCAACTATTTAAAGAAAATGGTGAACATGATTAACATGGATTGTGATAAAAAATTGGTAAAAAATAGATTATGGTAATTTATATTTTTTTGATAAATATATATTTATAATTTTACAAACATGATTTACGAATTTTTTATTTCATTTACTAGTATATTTTCAAATATAAATTTTTTTCTTCTTTTAAAAAGGAAAATAATTTTTTCCCATGATATTAAATATGAACATTTTAAAACAATTTGAGAAGTCTTATCTAATTTAAACGTACTTATTGTATGTATTAATTCCAATTTATCAAATAATATATTTCTATGTAAAAAATATAATTTTAACAATGGAACATGTAACGTGGAAAAACTCATGTTTATAAAAATGGTATTTTTAAGAATAAGACTCAATGTATGTTATAAAATTATCAAAGTAATTGATTATATTGAATTTAGTTTTCTATTAATATTAATATAAGATATAATTAACATTAAATAAAAATGAAATCATATTTTTACCATGAGAATATTTAATTGTGAGAAACATATGAAAAATATTTTTTTAGAATAATTATAATGTTTTATAAAATTTTGAACCCAGTTTTAAATATAAAAATAAAATATAAAAATAAATAATCTAATATTATCAAATATGTATTTTATCTTAAAAATAGTTTAAAAAACATTCATTTAATTCATATATAATATTTATATAAAACCTATAATATTATTAAAATCAATATTCTTCACAATTTAAATAAGAAAATTGATATAGAAATGTTAACATATTTTTTCATATGATAGTTTTCATATTATAAAAATATTATATTTCTCCAATATAAGTTCTTGAATTTATAAATTATTATTTTTAATGAAAATAATTAATTTAATGGAAACTTTCATTCATTTTGAAATTATTTTTTTATACATTATTGATTATTAATATTATTTCAATTTAATAAATAGTTTAAAAGACTTTAATATCATAGTTCATAAACAATAGTATTTTAAATGTGTTTATTTTAAAATATTATGATAAAATGTGAAATAATTAGAAAACCCATTCATTGAAAAATTGAAATATTAATTTTATAATTAAAACATCAACAAATACAATTAATAATAAATAAATTTATTCCATATTATATTTTTACTAGTCCCTTCATATTTAAATATTTATTTTAATTTTAAATTTACATTAAAATGTATTTTTACATTAATAATAATATATATATATATATAACAATTAAATATATATATATATATATAATATTTTAATTCCATATATTTATTTATTTGTGTCCTATAATGTTTTAAATTCACTACTTAAGATTTCATGACATTAATTAACCTGTTGGTTATATGACCAATGACCATATTTGGAATGACTATATTTGGAACCAACCTATTTATAATGATCAGATTTCATTCTTATTTATAGTATATCAAAATCGTTTTTTCATTCAACTATTTCATTCCATGACACAATTATTATTTCACATTATATATTTTTCATAATTCTTTATCCGTTAATAGAGATCTTCCGTATTATATTTCTTCGGGTATTAGTGATCCACATGTTCAAATAATATATAATATATTTTATATAAATATAATTTTATTAAGTTATAAATATAATCCAATATTTATTAATTCACATTTAATCAATGTACTTCATCCAAAGAGAGTAATAATCGATGGTGTACATTACATAAATTTATGTTATCATATCATAATGTCCAACTTAGCAATGAATAATTTATATATGATTTTATTCATCTCATTGGAAATAATATATGATCATGTTTAAATACCGTTGACTGAATCAATAAATACACTTTTATATTGTATTCATAAAAAATAATAATCATAGTAATAATGATAGTTCTAATAATTTAATTATAATAATAATAATTATTATTATTAATAATAATAATCATAAAAATAAATATTAAAAAATGGACAATTATATTCTCAATATTAAATTATTTTCATCCTCATAATTAAAATTATTACATACTAATGTATATAGCTACAGTAATCAAAAAGGTGACTTGAGATTAATTTTCAAAATATTCATATCTTTTAACTGATTATTAACATAATCCTAATATTCAGTTTCTTCTTATCCATTTTATATAAATACATATTTGGGATAGAAGTAAGTACTAATAATATTATTCAGTTAGTTCATATTCAGACATACAATAATATATTATCATACAATGTTCTATGGATTGAAATGTGATTCCATATTTTAAAAATAGACACACCACACACAGTTACTGATTTTTCATCATGTTTCTTTAATATGGAGATATTATTTGAATGTTGTGGTCAACTGATGAAATTGATTAAGAATTATCCTCATCCTCATAAGGATCATTTAAATATATGTTAATAACACTCCTTGATATTTTGGTAGTAGCTACCTCCATTACAATAAAATGACCACACTCTATCTTTTCCCTAAACAACATTACAAGCCACAACACATAACCACAAAACTACACGATCTCATTTCAAACTAATCAATATGATCCTTACTCCATGAATCCTTGTCATCCAATCATTGGATATGGTTGGAAACTCAACCGTGTCTATATTGAGACACTCTTCATGTACCCATAAAATTTCATTCAAGACACAAACTATTTCTCGAACATACTACATGGTCTCATAGGCTTAGAATCAACAAAGAGGATTCTAGAAATTATCACTACCATGAGGTAAGGGGGTTTACATCCCCCTTTTCTTGTAACCACATTGTGTTCATGGACAAATGATAGCATCAAAGGGTTACATTCTACAACCACAAGTAGCATTGTGCATTCTATATATCTAAAAATGTTATTTAATAATGTTGTGGGAATGAGTTGATGGATGTAGAAGAATAAAATATATTCTTATTTTTTATATTTCCTTGATATTATGATCTCTCCGTGGAAGTTTCTAATTGATGTCTCCACCACCATTCGTTTTTTCAATAAGGAGGATACATGAGGGTAATCTAACCATGACTAGTTATTAGAGATTATTTGTCTAAATAGTTAACAAATTACATAAATCATGACAAATATATCTAAAATATCAATACATTGATATATATTCCTATAAATATAAATTTGGAGATGAAAAAAATAAAATTAATACTTGTATCACTAGATAAATGACACACCATATTGTTATATAATGATATTAATGCAGGATTTTTTTTTTGTTTGAATAATAATTATACCATATTATAAATTCTCAAATTGATGATTTTATTACCAAAATCCACATAATCAATAGTCATTGATCATATAATACATTGAGACCCCTTTTGGGATTGTTGTTCACACCTAACATTCATATAATAATTTAGTGTTATTTAATTTAATTGAATAATGGCCATTTTCACCCCTTATAGGACTAAATAACATATTTATATTTTGGAATGAATCATTCAATTCCAATTGTACTAATTGGCCTCCTCATATTTTTATAGTATTTTTCCACTTGATGACCCCCTCATCAAAAAGAAAAAATATTAGTCCCCTTGAGTAAATTGAACTGGTTCATCTTCAAATATTTGTTATGAATATGTTACTAAATATATATTTGTTCATTACATTTATTACTAGAATTTTTAGAAGTGTCCATAATTGTACTCATTGTAGGTAATATTATTTTTTCTCTGATTACATTATTAATCCAGTTTAATAATAGTTTGTTTGGCATAATCACTATTTTTATTATCACATGTATAATTATGGTGTGTCAGAGGTTTAATCAATAATCACATTATCCCTCTCTCCAAAGGTTATATTGGTTCCTATTTGTTCACACCCTTAGAAAAAATAAAATTGTTGACATGTTTGAATACAATTTAAGATTGTAGGGGAATTATCATAATCAAATAAATATTGTAATTTAAATATAAAATCTATTACCAATTTATATCATCAAATTATCAAATAATTCATTTAGATAAACCGATATAAAACATATTGAATCATTTTTTGGGTTTATCTTATAATTTCCAACCTAATAACTTATGGTAAATAATAGAAAAATCATGTATATCATTTAATAATGAATATATGATTAAACGCAGAATATCCTATATCTGTGTATTAACATGTTTCTATTTAGAACACATTTTCATTCACCTATTGAGGATTGAGTTAACATATATACTTACCTATTTGGGGTTATTAACCAAAGTTATAACTGTTCTAGATCCTACAATCACATTCTAGTATCCAAATAGGGATGTAATTGTCATGAAAAAAACACAATGTATACTTTACCATACTTTTACGATTATATTAACTAATTAATAGTATCCCTTATACTTATACCTGGGGTTTCCACTATTGTTATGTCATCATATACAAATAAAATAAATTGACATTCCTATGATGCCTATTATAGTGTCCTAGGTTGTAAACATATATTATTTTATTATTGTTAATATAATTCTACAAAAAATTAAAGTTGAGGATCTATAATTCATGTGGGTTATGAATAATAGACATAAAAATACATCATTGTAAATGTAATTAAATTATCATTATTTAAAACTACACATAATTTTCCTAACATAATAATCCTTTTATAAATTTATTTTATATACTATGGAAAATATAGGTGGAAAATGGTGAGATAAAATCGCTTGTAAGGGGTATAAAAATAGAAACAAAGAATAAAAATATATCCAATAAGAATTAAATTAAATTATGAACTGATGATCCTAATACTACATAAAATTAATATTTAAATGATTTAATAGAATTATAATTATTTGAATCTAAAATAAAACATTATATCATAACATAAGTCATGTCTGGCAACCGATATCATCATCATAAAGTTTACAAAGATTTATAGTGGATGATGTTAACTCCCTAATCCATTAAATGAAATATCATGATATATACATCATTATTCAATGAATTTGAGGGATATATAATTCATGGACCCCGAATAACATAAACTAAAATCATACATGTGCATACCACATGATGAAAATAACCCATACATAAATCATAATCATAATCAAAACCCAAATAAGGAATAAAGTTTCATAATTATGATTCAATGAATAACTCAAGTCTACATTATAATTATTAAAATAGAATAAGTAATTATGGAACACCAAGAGATTTTATGAAATGTTTGTTTTTCAACTATATTAAATTTCTCCAATAGTTGGTGTTACATAGAACATCGAGTTTTAATGAAATGATACAAGATATTAATATTATTATCTAAACAAGAATATTATTACCTATACATTAATCTTGTAGGAATGAATAGGAATAATCATATTTTAAATATTATTTATAATGTTTTTTTATAAATAATGAATATATATTAAAAATTAGTTTGTTTTTAATAAATCATATATATGTTTCAAAAATAATATTTTCTTAAAGAAATGTGTTCATTACTTTTCATAAAAAACAAGAACAGTAAATTTTTTGAATTTTATATAATTTAGATGAAAAAATGAAATTAAATTTATAAATATAAATGTCAAAATTATATAATGCTGAAATTTATTTATTTCTCTGAAATGATAAATTTTTTGATGAATGATTAAAAATGATTGTTTTTAGTTGAAGAATGAATTTTTATTTGAATAATGCATAAATAAAATTGATATAAAGAATTGAAAAAATTAAAACTAGTTCAAATATATTTATACTAAACAGATTCAGGTCATTATAATGAAATTAATATTGAATTTTTAAATAATCTGTTTTATCATTTTTTTCAGTTATATTCAGAAAACCTTTTTTTCATCACATCTACAACATTATTTTTAAAATAAAAAGTTCCACTTTTGTGAATGGAAATTTGAATATAAAATTTTATATTTTTAATCATCATAATTTTTTATCTAAAAAGATCAAATTAATGTTTAATGACAATGAATATCAAAATCATTACAAATTAATTATCTGTGTTAAGGTTATAAATTGTTTACAGAGTTTTAACATAAAATGATTAGGGGTAAAAACACCTATAAAATTTTATAACAACCACTTTTGACCATATTCAGACCATACAGCCTATATGGTATTATAATGTGCCATTTTGGATCCTTTTTTAATGTTATAAATCACGTGTACACATTTTTATTTTCAACACATACATGTATGACACTATCCTCGCACATAAAAGTCCACCCAATCCCCTTCTCTTCACATGTACTAAAATATTTGGATCGGAAAACACCTGAAAAATATTATTATTTAGTAGCATCTAAATATCCTATCATCCATAGTTAGATCATAATTCAAATCTATGATGGCTTCAGGATAAACCTAATGTTATTGTTCAAAAAATAGTTAATTTTTTAAACTATGAGTTTTCTACATCTTCTTCAAAATCAATAAAATACTTTCTAAATATGTTAAAATAAGAAAAATAGTATCAATAATATACTTATACTTTATTATGGTAATGTAATAACCCATATCTCTCTTTACATTCATCAAATGGGATATGGAGTCATCATTCGTGTATAAGATAGACTACTACATCTTCAACCGAGGTTATTTATTTTCCCTCACCACCTCTTATCGATGGATATAATTATTGATATAATATTTACATATTATATTTATGATATTATTATTCCTATGGATTTATAATTCCATAATGACCAAATTATCTCAAAACCCATTAGAAATCAAAAACTTTTCCCATTTTTACAGAGGACTACTACCACGAAAACTAATGATATATGTTTGAACCCTATTTTAAACTTCGGTATTGATCCATTTATTTTCAAAATAAAACATTTCATTTGACGAAATATAGATTCTTTTAGTGTTATAAATAGTTTTGTGGGTGTCCAAGGCTTTTTTGGTGCTCTAAACACCTTTTTATGGGAAAGAGGCCAAGTCCCACAGTTTGCGCGCGGTTAGTGCACGATTTTCCTAACCATATGAATTTTGTTTTTTTCGGACAGTGGAACCTCACACGGTTCATGCACGACCATGTAGACAAACCTTGTGAACATCCCTTTTTCCAGGTTTAGGTAGAGCATCTCACACGGTTTGCGCACGGTTTGAAAAACCATGAGGACAAACCGTGCACAGGATAAAAACCTACGAAAAATGACCAAAACAGCATTAATGATATATTAATCCTCTCCTTCCTCTCTAATCTAAGGACGTGGTATATTTTCTTCATTTTTCATCCCTTTGGAGCTTTATGAATGCCAAATCTAGGGATAAAGAGTTCTCCATAATCTGAAATCCGATCGAGCATATATCCATCATGTTGGATGTGCAACTGTATTTACTCGAGATATATATAGCCATGATTCCTCTCATTCACTCTCGACCAAAATATATCCATTTGAGTGTTTTTCACATTTTCATTGATCTACGTTGATCTGAGGAAAATCAAGAACAAACACCATAGGAGAACACTCATACAACCCTAAGGTGGGTATTCTATAACTCATCCCTAAATTTCATGGTTTTTGTAATTTTCGTGTGAGGCCCAATGGTTTCGTTGGAAAATGATTCTTAAATTAACATCACATGATTATACTCATTAGAATCGTATGGTTATGATATGTCCAAATATGTGATTAGTTTGTAGTGGTTTCAACGAAAACTAAATCCACCTTATGTCCAAGGTTATGCCATAATTTGGTTTTTAGTGGTTTGGTATATTTGAGCAACCATTTCAATGGGCCTTTACTTTTAATTTCAAATGGTGAGTCATTTATCATAAATGTCTTGTTTTTATTGAGAATTTTATAATGGAATTTGTCTTGTATACTCACCACTTGACCCGCCTAAGGTATTTTCCTCCAAATGGTTATTTAAAGTTAAATGTTAAATGTAAAATGGAAAGTATACTCTATATATAACTTGGCCTTATAAATAAATATTTGATAAATGTTTAATGTCCATAGAACCCCTTTCCATGTTGATGGAAGGTAGATGAGTGAACCTAAATAATTAAATAAGCTTTAATGGAATCATAATAATTTATTAAATGGCTGAAAAAATATTTTTCCAATACACATTAATGTAAGACAAGTCTTAGACCAATAATTAAATGGTTTCAAATATATTTGACTTATAAATACTAATAAAATTAATTAATTAAAACAATTTAAATATTACATGATTATAAGATCAAATAAAAATGGAATGACTCAAGCTCACCTTGGATTCATATGGAAGAATACCATGGGTATTAAGAACCCCATTCTGATACAAGGATAATGTTTTCTTATGTTGATACCCACATAGACATAGTTTTCTTTTCTATACCTTGTATTCCTAGTATACTACAGTTGGGCCCTTTTCTAAATACAGGATACCTCAGAAGGACTCTCTAGATCTAGCACCAACATGTATGTTCCATGGTTAAATCCCATAGGTCCATGTATTTGATTAGCCCCATTTTACCATGGTCGATAACCTTGGAATTGGAATGCACCTTATTATGGAATTACTTAGATTACAGTCCTTGGATTACACTCCTACCCCTTATCTAGACTCATATACTACTAATTGAGCGTCCTGTGAGTTTACATTACATTGGTTTTTACCCTAGAAATCTCTGACTGGATACCTTTGATGTTTTCCTTGTTACATCATGGGACCTTCACTACATATAATATCATGTGGTGATGTTAGTGATGTCTATGCCTTACGTGACCTATTAGCCTTGAATGGTAATTGATTAATTAAAACTAACTTGTTACATGTTTAGACACCATCCACTGCCTGAAGAAGGTACATTATTATTTAGATATATTGTAATGCTTTCTTTACATTGTATATGCATGCCTGCACAGTTCTTTATTAGATTACACGAGTTGGATGTTATAGACACCGTTGGTGGTATCCCACGGAAATTTATCTCACACGCTCTCCGAGCGTCGTTTGGTACCCAGAGTAGATTACATTGTTGTAGGTATTGAAAAAGGGAAGAATTCAGCTTCAAATACTTGATTGAGTGCTGATAGGATGGATCTTGATAGAATATGACTGAGTAGGATCTCAGGATGCTTGGAGTAGAATTTTTTTCTTTTAATTTGAGGGATATGTTATTCTTATTGCCTTGTATCCATGATTTTTAGTTTTCTAGTGACATGACATTACATCCTCACTTTTCATATTGATACAATCATTTTTATTCTTTTTAATTTATTACATCTGTTTTCTTACGTTGCTTACTTATATTGTTTCCACTATATTTTATTAATTTATATATCTTTTTTTGTTCTACACTATGATAATGAAGGAATATTCTACCCACTGACACAACCTAGTCCCTCTCTACTAGTCATTATCCTCTAAAACTCATGAAGATGTTCTTGAGGCCATGTGGCCCAATAGGATTCAGACACCCATTAGGAGGCTTTTGGGTCTCGGTCTTCACATCATTGTATCAGAGGTTGTTTCAATTCATTCATGACTATTTGGAGGCACTATAATGGAGAATAGGAATTATTGGGACATGTTCAAAATATGTTATTAGGTGTTGCAAACACATGTTCGGGGTAAAATCTATGTTACCCATAATGTAATTGATGTTCTACATTTCCAATTACAGTTTATACTTGTTCATGCATTGTTTCATGCCATATTGTTGCATTAAACAACTTTTCATTGCCTGATATACCTTTGATTATTGAGTGATGAAGTGATAGTATCTTGTACTTATATTGAATTGGCTTCGATTGAGTGATTGAATATCTCAATTAATGATTTATATAGGCCCTCGTGGGTTGGGATGAGTACATTAGAATGAAAAGTAATTATACCGCAAATAATTGTGTGTTGTTTCTGGTTATAGGTGTGTGAGCAATGATTCATCGAAAATGATTGTCCATTATAAAGTATAGCCTAAAACATAAAATTAATTGGTTTCACATCCTTATTCTGCCTTTTCATGTTTATGAAAGATAAATGAGTGATTCTATGAATTAACTGTGAAATGAGATAAATTATATACTTGAGTACTTACCAATACCTGGCCATCTAAGAGGGTAGTTTGGGTATTATACCTTTTGTAGTACGTTTTATAACGGTCATTTTCTCTTACCGTTGATATATTTTACTTCAATGCTTGTTCTAAGATGTGTGCTTGGGATTTTTAGACTAATGTCGTCAGGATGCCATCATTTCATTCTCTGGGAGGTTGGTGATGAACAAGCTCTAGACCTGGTAGGCCATGAGCCCCTAGTCTTACTTTTCAGTGCTCTACTAGAGGCACCTCCTGTTGTACATAATCTAGGAAATGACTTCCAAGTCTATGACAGTTTAAAATGTTTTATGAATTCCCTAACTGGTGCTCCACAGGTTGAACATACGATGTATGATCTGACACGGGAGTTCTAACAATAGCATCCTACTACATTTTTGGGGATTGTGGTTCTCATATTGTTGATTTTTCGATTGAGGATATGGTTTTTATCTTTTTATTATCCTGAAATGTATCCAGATCTGAGAGTCAATATTGATACATACAAGCTTCTGGAATCGAACAATAGTTTTTTTGAAGTCATTACTAAGGCCAGCCGTCATCAGGGCATGTTATGGGTTGACTTACAAACTTCCTTCTAGGAAAATTTCATTCCTCAGTCATTCAGAGCATACCGAGCAAGATAGTTGATTCATCTCGAGAAGGGATCTAGGTATGTTATAGAATAATCATCATGTTTCACTAATTTATAGTGCATTTCACTACTTTAAGCCGATGATGAGATTTTGCGGGCTAGATGTTTTGATGATGGACTATAGTATGCCATCTGAACCCAGGTGAATGTATTTTTCCATTCTACATTCATTGAAATAGTTTTTCAAGCACGTATCACTAAGAATAACATGAGGTATGGAGTGAGCAATGGGTTTAAAGGATCAGTGTTGCTTCAGCCCAGTAGTTCTACCGGTGGGAAGAAACATTACATTAAGGATTATCATCAGTGGAATGGAAGCAACTGTATCCGGTTTCATTGCTCTGTAGTGTGTCATCAGTGCTAATACAAGGGCATAAGAATCCCTTGATTGATAGAGACCCAATGGATTTCCGGGATTGAGGTTGTATGGGTCATCTTCAGCATTTTTTGGATGACCTTTCCAATAGTATCAGGTCGAAAATGATCAATTTCATATCAACCATCATGTGTGAGTTCTATTGCGTCGCATTTGGCGAGGAGTTATAGTAACACCAGAAGGTCAGGCCGAGGAAGAGGTCTTGTTCAAGGTATTCTGATACCTGATCAGCATCATCGTTGGTATAACAGTCATGATCATGGTAGTCCAACCATTGCACATGGTCATGGATCAGGTAAGTTGCATTCCTTACTAATGGCACATGAGGATCAGTTTGTGGGACCATCTATAGTACGAGGTACTATTATAATATCCTCTACAATTTTCTCTTATTTGATTTATATAGGTGCTTCAAAATATTTTATTTTTTTATATATCGTGGAATGTCTCGGACTAGAGAAAAAATTTCATTACGGTGTAATGACCCTCGATACACAGTTGGTGATATGGACGGAGGGCATACGTCAGTGTGGGGACTGTCCCCTTGAGGTAGGCAGATACCCTATCATGTCGAATTTACTTTTTCTCAAGATGACATGCTTAGATTTCATTCCCACGATGGTATGGTTAGTCTACTATCACACCTTTGTGGGATATTATTTCTGCAAGGATTCTTTTACATCACAAGAAGGCAGTAGTTATCTTTTCAAAGTTGAGTGGGATGTCCATACTGGGAGAAATGGACCGAAACCTCATGGGAAAGGTGGAGTGATCACCTAGATTGAAAATACTTTCATGGGGTATCATGGTTTTCTTCAAACTGATTCCCCTCCAATAGTAGATCATTTCAGGGAAGCCTTTCTAGACGAAGTTACTGGATTAACTCTTAAAATAGTGGTAGAGTTTATAGTTGAGCATGTTCTAGGAGCAACATCAATGTTAATTCCTATGTACAAGATATAGCCAACTAAGAATCAGGATTTCAAGTGGATGATAGAGGACTTTGAGGCCAAAGGATTTACATGATCTAGTATATTCTATTGGGGTTCACACATTCTTTTTTCTAGAATGGTGGATGGAAATCCCCATTTATGCATGGATTACATAAGGTTGAACTAGATTACATTCAATAACTGCTATCCACTTCCTTGAATATATGATCTATTTGGCCTGTTCTGAGGAGCAAAGGTATTCTTTATGATCGAACGGAGATCTGGTTATTATCAGCAGCGATTCAGACAATCAGAAATACATTGTACAACTTTTAGTAGAAGTGATGGTCTGTATCAGTATATTTTTATGTCATTCAGCCTTATTTACACAGATTCCATTTTCATGGATTTGATGAATATAGTTTTCTGTCCCAATTTGGACTCTTTTAACTTGGTGTTTGTGGACAAAATCTCCGTGTATTCACGCACTCGTAGAGATGATGCCAAAAATATTGAGATTATTCTCAGAACATTGAGGGAGCATCATATTTATGCCATTATTGCTAAATGTGACTTCGAGATTGACAATTTACACTTCATAGTTTATATCATTTCATTATATTGACTATCTATTGACCATAAAAAGGATAGTGATGTAGTTTCCTTATAGTACCCGAGAATGTGTTTGATATTAGGCATCTCTTTGCGATGGATGGATATTACAGGCATTTCAAACAATGCTTATATTGTCTTGATTCACCTCTTACTGGTCTTACAAATAAGTGTGCCATGTTTACATGGTCAGAATCATGTGAGAAATCCTTTCAAGTGTTGAAAAGGAAGATTGTCTCGGCACCGATTCTGATTCTTTTTCAACATGGAAAATGTTATATTTGTCTTCTACGATGCATCATGAACTAGACTTGGAGAAGAGTTGATGTAGAAATACAAATTCATTGCATACAGTTCTCAACATTTGATGCCTTATGAGAGAAATTACCTGGCAAATGACCTCGATCTAGAAGTAGTTGTCCATACCATACGTTATTTGAGACACTGTCAGTGGGGTGAGCACTTTGTGGTGTTTACAGATCTAAAGATCCTCATGTATATATTTCCACAGCATGAATTGATCCTCTGACAGTAAAGATGGGTTGAATGTCTACAATCCTTTTATTTTGAGCTGGCATATATGCTTGGAAAAGGATATGTTTATACAGAAGCACTGAGTCGGAAAAATAAAACGTAGGTTGTACATGAAGCCATTGATGAATGGATGTCAATGTACATCTTTTAGGAACTTAATCTAGAGTTTCATGATAGTCATGAGCAACCATACCTCTCAGCCTTAACAGTTACCACTTCCCTCCTTCAAAAGGTGAATAATAGGTTGTTTTTAGATCTGGAATGTTTGGTTCTCCATGAGAGTATATCAGGAGATAACACACCTTTGGATTGGTAAATGGACAGGGATGCCATCCTATATCTACGTGGACATATTTGGGCTCCTACCAATTTGAAAGAGTATTTGATGAAAGGGTCCCATGTTTCCCAGTGGGAAGTTCATCCAAGAATATCAAATATGTATCGAGATATGCGATGCCAGTATTGGTTACATGGGATAAAAATTCATACTTCATGCGTTATCTCTATGTGTGCCACTAGTTAAAAAGTGAATGCGGAGAACCAAAGACATATAGGCTTCTCACAGCCACTTCTAGTTCTGGAATGGAAATGGGAAGATGTTGCAATGGAATTCGTAGTCTTCATTCCAAGGTTGCTGAGGGGTAGAAATTTTATTTCGGTACTCATTGACCAACAAATGAAATCATCCCACTTCATTCTTATTCGGGAGACATTATCTGTTGATGAGCAGGGATGAATGTATGTCTATGAGATCATATGACTAAATGTGGTTCCATGTACTATCATTTCTGACAGGGATGCTCAGTTCAATTCATGTTTTTTGAAGGGTTTGTAGAAATATATGGGAACTCAACATATTCTATGACCAACATTTCACCCTCAAACCAATTGAAAATCGAAACACACAACAAAGGTTTTAGAATATTTCATCCAAACATGAGTCCTTTATTTTGGTGGTGCTTAAGATAAGTATATCCCTCTCTTTGAGTTTTCCGATAAAAACAATTTTCAGGCAACAACTGTGTGGGAACATTTTTAGGACTTATTTAGTATGACATGCCATTCACCCTTATGCATGCTAAAGGCAAGTGAGACAGCCCTACTAGGACTTCGTCTTTTTCAAGAGAATTCAGAACATGTCCACTTGATCAGGAAGTGTATGACTATTTCTCATTCTTGAGAGAAATCATATATTGATTTCAATCAACAACCTCTTGAATTTGAGGTCGGAGATTGTCTTTTTCTTCATATATTTCCCAGGCTAGGGAATATGTGGTTAAGAATGTATAGAAAGGTATCTCCTCATTATGTCGGGTTATTTGAGATTCTAGAGAGTGTCAGGCTAGTATCTTATCGGTTTCTCTTAACATAGAGTTACCATGACATGAAAGACATCTTTCATGCCTAACAACTTCGCCAATATCAGGACGACCCATCTCATTCCATTGATCCTGAGGATGTTGGGTTATATGTTGAGTTTTCTTTTTAAGGATATCTATTACACATCGTTTACAGAAGAAAAATGTCTCTATGAGGAAAGTATGTCCCTCTCATATGGTTGTTATGGAAGAATGGAAGATTACATGACAATACTTGGGAGAGGGAATCCGATTTACATGCCTAACAGCTAGAACAGTTCTCAGACAGTGTCCCCTTACCCATGGAAGGAGAACTCGGGGTGAGTTATTTTATGGGGGGGAACAATAAGAACCCTATTTTTCACTCTGGTATGGATCATTAATTTTTTTTAAATATTTACTTTGGACATAATATAGATTTATTTTGAGTTAGAATAGTTTCTGACTGTGACTAGGGCTAGTTTGGAGCTCTAAAAACCCATTTTTGTGAAAACAGTAAAAGTCATGAGGTTTGTACATGGTTTGTGTAACCCCGTGGATTGTGTTCCATCATATAGTTTCACCTCTAACGATTGGCACATGAACATGTAGCCAAACCATTAGAAAACCCCCTTTTTCCTTGTTTAGGAAAAACCATCTCACACAGTTTTTTCACGGTTTGAAAAACTGCGAAGAAAACCTGTGAGCAGGATAAAAACCTATGTAAAAAGACTAACATTACCTTAATGGCCTTTTAATCCTCTCCTTCCTCCCTAATCCGATGACCAGTGGGTCATTCCACCTATTTATTTCCACTGGATCCTTTTGAAGGCCAATGCTAGGGATCATCAGTTCTCCACCATCCTATATCTGATCAAGCTTCTGTTTATCACATTGGACGTGAAACGGTATATACTTGAGTTCTCTTAAGACATTATTTTTCTCTTTAACTATCAACCTAGATATCTCTAGGTGATCATTTTTCATCTTTTCTTAGATCTACTCTGATATGATAAAAATCACATATTGATACAGGTGGAGAATTCTCATACAAGCCCAAGGTGGGTGGTCTATAACCCATCCCTAATGTTTGTTATTTTTTGAATGTTCCTGTGGGGCCCACTAGTTTCATTGGAAATAGTTTCATAAATTATCATTCCATGATTATACTCATTAGAATTGTATGGTTATGCTCTTTCCAAATATCTGATTATTTTTTACTAGTTTCACCTACAACTCAATCTACCTCATGTCGAAGGTTATGCCATAATTATGTTCTTAGTGTTTTGGTATATTTGAGACACCATTCAGGTGTTCATATAAATGAACATTCCAAAGGAGTGTCTTTTAGCATAAATTTTTTTTTCTACTATGAATTGAAAAATGGCATGTACCATGTATTCTCGTCACTTGACCCGCTTAAGGTAAGTGCATCCTAATGGTTATTTAAAGTCAAATTTGAAATGTAAAATAGAAAGTATAATAAGTATATAACGTGTCCTTATCAAAATAGATTTATTAAAGGATTCATATTCGTATCACCCCTTTTCATGTTGATGAATGATAGCCGAGTAAACATCAATAATGTAATAAGAATTAATGGCTACCTAAGACTTGATTAAATTGTTGCAACGCTACTTGGCCAATCATCATTAATGGAAGAAAAGTCTTAGAACAATAAATAAATGGTTTCAACTATACTTTACACATACACACTAATAGAAGGAAGGACTTGAACCAATTTAATTATTACATGATTACAATATCAAATAAGAATGGACTAACTTGAGATCACCATTGATTCGGAGAGGAGAATACCTTGGGTCTTTGGAACCCCATTCGGATTCAAGGATACAATTTTCTTAGGATGATAACCACCTAGAATGTAGTTCTTGTCTATTCCTTGGATTCCTAGTATACTACCTTTGGGTGCCATTCCATATTATAGGATACCTCAAATACACTCCCAAGATCCATCACAGACTAGTATATTCCATGGTTAAAGCCCACAACGCCCTGTCTTTGCATAGACTTGTTTAACAGTTGTCGTTCACCATGGAAATTATAGGCGCCTTATTGTGGAATGAATTGGATTATGCTCCTTGTATTACACTCTTATCCCTTCGCTAGACTCAGATACTACTATGTAATCTTTCCTTGAGTTTACGTTCCCTTGGTTTTTACCATGGAACTCCCTCACTAGATATCATTGTATGGTTTCCTTGTAACATGTTTGGAACTTCACAACTTATACTATCATGAGGTCATTTTAGTGTTGGATATTAATCACGTGACCAATTAAAATTAAATGGTAATGGATTAATTATATTGAATTTGTTACATGTTCAGACACCTGCCGAGGGATGAATTAGGTACATGGTTATTGAGTTATATTTTACGGCTTTCTTTACTTTATATTTCAATGCCTGCACACATCAATATTCCATTTCACAGGTCGGATGTTATAGACACTATTGGTGGTGGACCACTAAGATTTCTCTCATACCCCCTCCGAGGGCCATTTGACACCCTGAGTAGATTACATGGTTGTAGGAATTGACAAATGGAATAATGCATCTTCTAATACTTGATTGTATGCTGATAAGATGTATCTTGATAGGAGATGACCACGTACGATCTCAGGATTCTTGGAGTAGACTTTGTTTTCTTTTACAATGTGGAACAAATTAATCTTATTTTCTTGTATCCAGGTTTTACAATTTTATAGTGACATGACATTAAATCATCAGTATTCCATTTGAAAAATTCATTGTTATTATTTTTTATCTATTACATCATTTTTCTTCTAATATTTACTTATATTTGTTCTGTTTTCACAATTAATTTATATCTCTTCATTGTGCTACACTCTGGTAATGAGGGAATATTCTTCCCGAGGACACAGCCTAGGCCCTTCCTGCTATCCAACATCCTATGGTGTTCGAGAAGATGTGCTTAAGACCATGTAGACAAACGGGCTTGTGGCACCCATTAAGTGGCATCGAGGTCTGGGTTGTCACAATATATGTTCTTCATTTTTTATATTTATATTAATATTGATATATTAAATTAAAAAATATGATATTTTTAATAAAAATATAACTCTATAATTTGTATATCTATTATACCTTATTACATTTGTTTCTATGAAGGTTATGATAATATCCTTCGTGTTTACTGTGGACAATTGTATCTCCAAGCGATACGATTCATTTTCCACATACGATTTACATGGATGGTAATATAGAAAATGGTTAAAAAATTGATATATATGAAAACATTATTTATAAAAGTTATTTATAATTTAACATTATTTCACTCATTATATAAAAGAAATACAAATTATTTTCATGCGTACATATGATGTACCGTCTCTGTGAATACTATATTTCATTTCTTAACATCTATATTTTATGTAATATGAAAAATACTCAAATATTAATATTTATTATATTTATATGATGGATAAAACCTTATATATTATTCAATTATTATCAATGTAATAGGGCCATAAATAAAAAATGTATAAGTGACATGAAAATTAATGCAGTTATTGCCCAAATGATGGTTTTAACATTGAATTGTTAATAAATGGGTAATAAAATGTAATTATATAATCATATATATTTTGATATTTATATATAGGTGTGTATAGTTATATAATATATTTATAAAAAATACATATTTATTACACATGATGTTTGAATGTGCGCACATGAATTCATTACTTAAAATAAGGGATTTCTACATCACTTTTTTATTATATGAGAAACATTCCATATTGAAAAACTGTTTATTTTATGTGTTGTTTATACTAACCATGAATGTATTTATAGAGTCTTATCATAAATATTATTTGGATTTAAATATCCATTTCACCATCTCTCATTCAATGGGTGGGGGTTATGGTTGAAAGGACACCAATGAGTGAATGGATTTTTGCCTCCATTTGTCTTATTTGGGTATACGTTATGTTATGCACCTATCTTTTTATGAAATTTATATATATAACCTATAATAAGTTAAATATTTAATCTACATATTTTTCATGATATTAATTTTTTTTATTTTAATCTTTTGTGGGAATTGTGATTCTAATGGTGCTAAAATCGAATGGGTTTGATGTTACAATCTCATTATTTATCATGATTGTATGTGTTTATGATTCCGAAAATGAAATATTATGATCCAAATCTGAATAAAATCATGAACCTTATTCAATGCTATTTATTTCATGAAAAATTTTTCCCTTCATTTTTTAAACTTTTTTAAATAAGAGTTCTACAAAATATTTTTTTTGAAATCATCTATATTTATATTTTTTCGAAAATCATACTTCTTCCAAAGTCATGTTTTCTAAAAATGTTTACAATTTATTTTTTAAAATTATTCAAATTATTTATATATTTTTATCCATAATTTTTGTTTTACAATATAATTCTAATGAATCATTCAGGTCAATTTGGAAACAATTTTATTTTTTATTCTCGTGAAAATATTTAAGGAATTATTTATTTGATGTGTAAAACATGAAAGTAATTTCTTCCATATTAAATGCATGGTATTTTAATTCATATTTTATAAGAATCATATATACTTTTTTGTGAAAATGATTTCAAAAATATTTTATTAATTTTTAGTTTAAAAAATTGTATTTCAAAAATAAATTATTTTCTTAATTAAATGTTTCAAATGATTATTATTTCTTTCATTATAAATTTAAAACGTTATTTTAATTTAATATTATTTTGAAAATGTTATATGATTCATAAATTAATTTAATATGTTGAAATAACTTTTTCTGCAATAAATGTTTTGAAAGATCTTTTAAATAATTTTTCCATCCAGCAGAGGATCTTATGATGTTACATATTAATTACTAGGGATTTTATCAAAAGTTACGATTCTAATTTAATCTCTGAGTAAATTATTTTTATGATGGAATTTTTTTTACAAAAACCATTTCTATTCCATGGGTTATACCATGATAAACTTATTATTAAACAATTTTATTTTTTATATGTGTTATGTTATAATGAAATGATAAAATTATTGTGAAATATACTTCATTCCAACATGTTATTCTATGATGAAATGATTATCAAACCCATTTATTTTAATGGTTTATTACATTATGGTTTATTTATAATCTCTTATCACATTTATGTATCGATAAATATATGGGTGGGACCAATATCTTACTCCAATTCCTTGGGTAATGATGGATAACACATTAGTAATTTTTTAAAAAACCATATTAAACGTATATAATACTATTGGTGAATCTAATTACATGTTGAAAATATTATGCATGAACTTAATTATATTTTAAAAATGTTATGTTTAGACCAGGTCATCATTAAATAAGTTATGTGCTGACGTGGTTTCATGTAAATATGTTAATACATGATATTTATTTCATATCCTTAATGAAATGAGTGAACTAATATATATGTTTACATATTCACAATGTTTATATATCATGTGTGTGGAAAAAAATCTACGTATTATAAAAATATTATGTTATCATGGCTTCTTTTCCTTGATTCTATTATGAATTAAGACTTATTATCAACAAATATTTTTTATATTACTCAAGATTATGATATGTAATGTGTAGTGTTGGATTTTTAAAATGTTATTATCATATAATCTTATCCTTATTACCATATTATACAGATTTTCCCTTATTTACCAATATGGATAACCTGTGGTCACCATTTCATAGGATTCATATTCCCAGGTTATGAAAAAAAATGAATATGCTTTATATTTCTAATAAGGGGATGGTTTTGATGAATATAGTGGGAACTGACTTACCAAACTATGAACCAGTTTTTAATGATTCCATGTTTTCAGGAAAACATAAATGATACTATTCATAGGTGTATATTTTTTAAATTTTGTGATTACTTATAAAAAATGTGTAATATCGATTTAGGAAATCATATATTTATTTATTTAGTTTCAGAGAAATGTTTACTTAACAATTTAAAACTATGATGAGAAAACATTGGTGATATCCTTAGGGATATGCCTAAGGATTTTATAGGGGTTATTTTATGGGGAATCTCTAATGATATATCTTGATATATGTATACAGATAAGTATAACGATGTGTCAATGTGTACAAAATTGTCCTAGATTTTCTATAATGGATAAAGTGAGTGGATTTCAAAATATCACATCCATTTATAGATACTATATGAAGATGTGGGTTTAGAAGAGAGTTAAATATGTGTAATATCTATGAAAATATTTCATTATTTTGAATAAGATTACCACCTTTTGAATAAAAATAGGCCTTTCTAAACACCTGGATTAGCACTCTAGAGAGGTATTATATGGAAATTACAATACTCTTAATGAACCATATTGAATTATTTAAATAATGAACAAGAATGGAATTATTTAATCTTATGGTTTCATTTGTTGAAAAGAATATTTTGTGATTTAAAAAACCTAAATGTGATTTATCCTGATTTTAAGGATCCCCATAATGATTATTTTCTAATTGAATTTGCAAGTTGGATTTTGTCAATGGATTCACCCAAAAGGAACCATGTTAATGTTATGTGAGGTATAAAAAGAAATTAATTTACTCTTGGGAAACTAAATATTATATAATTTTTTATAAAAAATATCTTCTCTAATCTCACACAAAAATATCAATGTATCAACCCATTTTAACTTCCAAACGATAAAGGGAGGGAAACATTTTCTATTCATTCCTTCACAAGGAAACATCCCTACTACTTTATAGGTTAATTTGATCAACTAGAATCTAAAAAATGGATCAGTACCAATGAAAATGTGTTTTAAATTATTTATTGATTATAAAATTAAAAATTAATATTGGTTTTCTACAATTTAGAACACAGGGGATATAAATGGTGTAAAATTATTAGGAATATGAGTCAATTGGAGGAAATTCAATCCATAAAGTTAGATGTGATTAAAATATTATTTTTTAATATGTAATTTCATTTTATTAAAATTATAAAAATTAATTTGAAATTCCTTAAGATTATATACTTGGATGAGGAATTTGTAGGTATCCATGATGAGAATTTTAAAATTATTCTATGGAACTATTTTTGTATTATAATTCATTCAATAAGTTTTTTTAATGATACATTAGTGACTTAATAAATATATGAAGGGTGTTATCAATAAGAAAAATTTGAATCTATGAAAATAATAGCTCTACCTATGATAAATTTGGATATTGAAGTAAGAAAAAATCTCTGTTCTGGTGATAATAAATATGATATATGGGGTTCAATGGAAGATTAAAAGATATGTTCTGTGGAGGGAAGAAAAATATTGATGTGTATACCTGAAAAACCCATGCGGAGAAGAATTTAGGTTAGTAATTTAAAGGAATAATAAGGTGTTTACTGGGATGGAAGAATATCTTTCAAGAAAAAAGAAGGTATATATTGGTCAAATAGGCTATTAAATGAAATTAACAAAGAGGGTGATCAATAGACTGAACCAAACACACTCAAAAATTTCAAATGAAAATAGATTTTGCATTACATAAATAAATTCCACAATAAAATGGATAATGGGGTTGATAACCCTAAATAACATGTAAATATAATGGAAAAAGGTTAATTCTTATGAAATCATCACAAGTTATTTTAATTGTGATAATTGGGTCACTCCATTGTGTGGAATATTTTTTTTTTGAATGAGCTATATAAAATTCTTTTTGATCATCATTAAATGAAAATTAATTAGAGTATCTCTCTCTAAATATATTATTGAATAAGGAAATCATGTTAAATATTAAAAATCGACCTTTAATGTCTTTCAATTCAATTGTGAACCATGATTTCTAATTGAAATGTAATAGGCCAACATAAGATTTTATTGTTTTTGAATAAAAGTTAAATTCTATTTTAGAATAATATGTTGTATTATTGTGGCTTTTTGGAAGTGGTTAATATATATATATATATTGGTAGGAGAAATTGTGGGTGATTAAAATTATTTGTATGTTCATCATGTAAGGATATGAGATGAAATAATTCCAATATTTCATATCAAATTTTGGCCCGATAGATTTTGTAGGATCCTTAAGGTTACCAATTAATGGAATTAATTAAGTTGATGTTTGGATATTATTGGAAAACATGCAATATCTACCATGGTTTTCTTATTTATTTACAGTTTGATGAACCTAATTATGGATCTAATTATGAATTTAGTGACTCAAGCATGAATAATTCTCCATGAGTATTTATTTCATGGGGTAAGTGATTAATTAGAAGTTAGTTTAAGAAAAATAGAATGATGAAATTGTACATAAGATGTAAAGTAGTTTTTTACCTAGATATATTTCACCTATTGAATATGTTTTTCTTATCAGGATGATAGGTGAAGGATCGACACTACCCCCAATACACTCTCAAATTCATGGTGTGCTACATGTATCTCACCTAAGGAAGATCACACCTAATCGATAACATGTACTAAACATATATTTAATTTTAATAGAAATGATATTTATTATGAGGAATTAAATTTGTATATTCTAGATCATATTGATAATTTTATTCAAAAAAAAAACACCCACCAAGTCCTTGTTTTTTGGCAAAACCACCATCTTGAAGAAGCTACATGGGAAATTGAGGATTTAATAAGGAATAAGAATAAAAACTAGTTTGAACAAATTTGATATAATTTAAATGAATAAATTCAATTATATATAGGTATAATTTAAAACCCTAATAATTAATTAAGTAAATATTTTCAAATAAATTTAATTTCATTGAAATCTGTAGTTACATCAAATAATGAGTTATATCGAACTACAATAAACTATTAATAATAATATTTAAATATGACCAATATTACCAAGATATAAAACTTGGGGGACATAATTAAAATATTATCAATTAAAATAATTTTTATATTTGATTTATATAAAGGAAACATGTTGATAAAAAAGGACAAATTTTTTTGTAATGTTGTTACATGTTTCGAAATAATTATTTTTTGAAAAAAAAAATCATTAATTCTCTAATGTAAAAATAAAAGTAATTTATTCAAATTTTAGAAAATTATTTGAATAATTAAGATATACTCTTGAAATATACATTTCAAACCTATCTTTGGGTGAATTTTTTGGATTTCCCGTAATAGAATAATTTTTCAATGAATAGTGAAAAAATTTTCTTTAATTGAAAACTACATTTTCATTTAATGAATGTATATGGTTTATTTAGATTTAAACTAGCTTCAATAGTTTAAACCTTAAATTAAAATAACTATTAATAAGTATTAGGTCATTTTAATAAATTTAATTTTTAATTTATATATATATATAAATAGTTAAATGATTGGAACAATTTGTTTTGGAAGACCAAATTTTCATAATGTCGGCATGATTATTTTTAAATTAAAATTTTCAAATTATGTGAATAGAA
The DNA here is from genome assembly GCA_963277665.1 of Viscum album. NCBI lineage: Eukaryota > Viridiplantae > Streptophyta > Magnoliopsida > Santalales > Viscaceae > Viscum > Viscum album. The sequence continues at coordinate 1,853,805,805 of OY728156.1, forward strand.
TTTGGAAAAATATATTAAATATTTTAAATTATCCTCATTTATATTATCTAATAAAATAAAATTAATTTTTTACCATAATTTATTATAAAAACAGTAAAAATTAACTACTAAGTATATGGTTACAACGGGTTTACAATGGGATTAAACTAAAATGATATATGATAAAATGACACATAAACTTGTAAAATGCGTAATAAATGGAAATATTTTTATCTTATCATCTATAATGATTGATAATGGATCATTTTGAAGCCTTTGGAAAGTAAATAATATGGTATAAAATTTCATTTTCAACAATTTGAAGTATACAACTCACCTTGCTTATAAAATAATACCCTCTCTCCTTCTATATTCAAAATAAAAAACCCATTTTCAAGAAAATTAACTACCTAAATGTATATAGTAATTTTCATTCCACAACATGGAGGAATCGGTGAGATCAATAATACTATCAAGGCAGGATCTAGGCTAATCCTGAAGTTCATTTTAAAAGAGATGTTGTGGATTTTAACAATTAATTTTCACTCTATTTCTTAATATAACTAATTTTAATATTTTCCAAATATCATAAAATAATAACACTATTGTATCCTATATAGTGGAATATTATAATTTTAATGGAATAACCTATATCATTATGATCCAAAATTTGTAATGAGTTAAATAACCCTTTAATTTCTATTTAATTGTAAAATGTTATCCTTAAGGGAGTCCCTAATGTGTTCATGGGAGTTATGATGGGGTATATGTATTATTTAGAGCCCTGAGCCCTAATATTTTCAAAAATATATGGGCCACATGGTTAGTATATATCGTGATTCCACCTCCACTTTCTTTGGATAAATAATGTGGAGTGTTTCAGTACATACTCGAGGGCCACACGGTTTTCCGTAACAATTTTTTCCAGGACACACACTCATGTGGGTGTTATTGGATTTATGATATAGGGGATTTTATGGTTTTCACATGCTTAGTAAATCCATGTTTTCAACCCCTACTATGGATTCCTTATGGAGTTTTTCAGAGAATATTTGTACCATTTTTTGGCCAACTATCAGGCCAAACCGGGCGGCCCGATAATGCTTGGTAAAAAACAAGTTCCCTTATAAACCTAAAACCTTTTTACAATATATTTTCAACCAAAATGATACCTCAATGTTTAAGATATCTCTTTAATACTAAATCATGTCATTGAGAAATTTCATACTTTCAGAATCTGATCAAGTCGTAGTTGGGATCATTGGATTTCCACCAATAAGCTCTCAATCCCTATAAAGCATTAAATTTTATCTTCATCTTGATGAATATATTTTTCTATGAGATATAATAATATATCTTCACTGAGTATTTACATTTCCTTTATTTTATAAGTTATATCCCAGGATGGAGGCCAACAGCGGATGAGGAGTCGACAAATAAGATTGGGTAAGTGGTCGCATTATTTTTCATTAATGCCAGGGTGTTTATATATTATTTCCTTGTGACATGCACAAGATTATCTGAGAAACTACTATTAACAGTAATTATTCTGTAACTAAACAAATATATATGACCTATATATATATATATATTTCAACACCCATTTATACATGATTTAACGTTTAGTAAATTGAATTTCCACCACCACATTTGTGTGTTACTTAAATGGATAAATAACCCATATTTTTTATATGTATTTTAAAAAACTTTTGAGATATAATATATTTTAATGAAAAGGGATCATATGACCATGTTCATATAATCTAGGACTTTATTATTTACATCTTATTCTTGAGTTTTATTTTATACTAGAAAGACAAATACCATAAATGAAAGGTTGTATATTGATTTATGGCCTTATAAAACATGATTATTATTTGAGTCACCTTTTAGGGGAGTTAGTTTGATTATAAAAATGTGATGTCAAATTGAACAAAAATCTGATCTAAAATGGTATGGCCTTACATCAAGCCCAAGACAATCCATATTGTCTTTCCGATAGTGATACATGTGTTCTGATATATAAATCCATAAATGGACTAATTAGGTTTATTTAAATAAATGAAATTTAATCCAGACTATGATTTCCCATGGTTGAAACATGGGTTCATATATTAATTCTGTGGATGGACTCACATAGAGGTTTATTTATATCACACAATGGGTGATATCAGGGTTTCCTTTAAAGAGCTCTAAAGATGGACACAGAGGTAAGGTTAATTTATTATGCGATATGTGATACTTGGGTATCATAATCAGCTAGCAAGTAAGGGCTAAAAGGGAAGTGACCTTATAACACACTGATAGTGATAATAGGTTACCATTGAGGCTTTACAAGGATAGTCATATAAGGAAATGGGTTCATATTATTCCTCTAGTTATACGTGGGTTCCATCATCGGAAATACAAGCAAGGGATCATGTTAATTTTTAATTCTCTAATTAAATGATTTCTTGAGTAAAATTATAAGATAAATAAAATTATTAGACTTAGTGGGGGAATTAAATTTATTTATGGCCTCATTGTTGCATATATTTCCATGATTTTAATCACAGGAGACTCTTGGTCTGCGAGATAAGTCATGACATTATAAATTAAATTAAATCATGATTGACTATATATTCTGATACATTCTAGCTAATTCCGAAGCAGATAGTACATGATAATATTTTCATGGGAACCAAGACCTATGTAATTTATTTGTTTACTAAACATCATTTAAATAATTATTATTACATGTGCAGTTTTATTATATATTTATGGTCTCAATGGAATTAGGTAATATTAGTGGTATCCTATTTAGTTTATCAATAACTTTCTCAAGACGCATTTTGGTACCCATAAAAACATCACGGATTACAGTAGGGAAAATATGAAACAAAAACGTAATATTAATTTTTGGTTAATAATCTTGGATAATTTCTATGGGATGGGGGAATTTTATATGCTTGATAAGCAACTAGATATATATATGGGTTTTTTCCATTTCATTAATGCATTTTACATATGCATGGTACATCAATTTACCAATATTTAATTATTTATATCACTCTGTGATCATCAATTTTTGTATATCAAATTGATGGATTGTATTACTTTGTTATTTATACAATGGTTTTTTATTCCTTATATATTTAGTATTACATCATTCCACACAAATTGATTTCTATTATTATAATGATGTGTTCCACTCTGATAATGAGTGTATAATCTCACCACTATTCCACCATAGAATCACACTACTTGTCATCCTTCTCTACCATGTAGGGAGGTTCTCAAGATTTTATCTATCCAATATGGTTCTGTTATTGTTGACTAAACCGGGCCTAAGACATCACAATGTTTTATTAGAGGAGTGTATTTATTTACTTTCCTTAATTAATGATATGTTAGAAAAGTCATATTGGAAATTTTCATGATTTTTTCATTAGCCTATTCTGGAGAGTAATAACCCACATACATAATAAATCCATTTTACCTTGTCTAGGACATGTTGTTATGGATTTTTTTAATTAGAGATTCCTTAATTTCACCATTGGTTGATACACCCGATGTTTGGAATTTCTTATGACTATGTATATTAACTCCTGAAAAATGTGTAATTAAATTATTCTATCATGCATCATTATTTCCAATTGAATATGTATATTACATTATTATTCCATGAAATGTTAATATTACGATGTTCAATTTATATGGAATGTTTTGGTGGTTTTATTTCTATGACCATGATATTTTTCTAACATTTCATACAGAGGATTGATTAATAAGTGGTTTTCCATTAATGGACACCACTAGTAAATTTATAAGGTTTATTGTCCATTATACATTAGATGTAGTGTTCGTTATAGTTCAACATTTTAAAGAGATTAGTTATTTTATAGACTACGAACATAAAATGAAACTAAATTCTGAAATGAATGGAAAATGATAAATGAGCATTGAAATTAAATTTATTTTTCCCTCTATAACATTTGATTGAAAATATGAATACCTTTACCTTTTACTTATATCATAGAACTCAACCCTAACTTGTTCATAATAGTGGGATGTAAGTATCGTCTCATTCTTTCATTTTGATTTTTATGTCACCTATACCAATATTTATGAGTTGGAAGAGGTTTGTGACTCTTTTATAATGAGTATTATACCATTTTCATTCACATATATACTTATATATTATTTTAGAGACTCTCAAATTTTGTGATGGGGAGTGTGTTCATAATTTTAGAGGAATTCTTCCAAGAATTACTCGATTCATACACCAGGGTGGTGGAAAATACCACTCTCCATATGTGGTGGGACTTGGGTCACCAATACAACCTCTATTACTACCACTTGTAGTAATGCCTGTAACACATGATATGGGAACTAATTCTAAATTTTGAGAGGGATTCCTATACATTAATTAGAATATACGGGGAGTCACAGGACCTACCCCGACTATAAATGTTTTGGCATTTGAGTTCCATGATCCACATCTTCTCACATTTTTTGTGATGTTAGTCCATAGGATGAGTAGTAATATATATAATTCGTCCTGTAAATTTTATAGAATCCATGGATAACTCTCTATAGGACAGTGTAGCTCTCTACATATATGCTCCGTGATTACTCAATGATTTGTTGGGATTTTATTACACAAACAGATCGTTATCGATATATTTCATGTAGGGATTTTCAAAAGACCATCTATAATTATTTTTATCCCAAGACATTGATAGTCGATACACCCATAGACATTATTCACATAGAGTATTGTGCCTTCCCAGTCAGGTACTATTCTTCCCATTTCACGGAGCTACATCTCTTTTCACCACTTTTTTAGGTGTAGTGTTATCTAAAGGTAGGAAATTCAAGGATGGTATCAGGTATGAAACCTGATTGGTTGTGAATTTATTTCACCTTACTACTCTATCGGGGATAGTGAATTAGACTCTTATAACCGGGTACAACGAAAGAGAGGTTGTGGGTGATAGCTAGGACATATCGACACCTAGATCTGAAACTAAAACCACCAACAGTAGGATTCATTTTTTGGAGCTTTCCCATGGTGATTTTTTAGAAAGAGTATATGTTCATGTATCATGGTTAGTTTCGTGAGAATAGTAGACGTGGTCATATGAATCCTCAGTGTACTAGTGATCCAATCCAATATGGTTCTCATCGTATGATGGGTCATCTTCAATTATTTTTTATATATTTTCTTCTAGTAGACTTTACATTAGTAGAATCTCATTTAGATATAGCTACTTCTCATTCCTTCATATATGTCCCGGTTATGGAGACTATTAGACCAATATTTAATTTTTATATGTCCTTATGATAATCAATACTTTGTTGAGGATTTTATTGGAGGGTTGATATCAGGGCAGGGTATTCCACCTTGAGATACATGGGTGTCTCTTTGCATGTGACCTCTCTATCCTCTATATGAACTGATTTGATATTATTCTCTTGATGGAACGGTTGGCTCCCTATCATCATTATCTTCAATACTATTTACAAACGATTAATATCACTTCACCATATGGTGGAGATTTTATTCACAGTGGTGAATGGAATTTTCAGGCATGTTGAGATAGACCCAAGCACCATGGGCTAGGTGGGATGATAGCACAGATTTCTAGAATGTTTGTGGAAAACTAGGGAACACCATTGGAAGATTTCTTTATAATTTTAAATCATTTTATGGAAATCATTAGAAGTGACTTTTTTACGACCTTATGATAGAGATGAATAATTTTCCATCAATCTAGTGGGAGGACCTACACTGGTATCAATTATTCCTTATAGGATGGAAATTACTTATTTGTATGATATATGTAGATAGCTAGTGAAATTAGAAATTAAATGTTTTATTTGAGATAGTCATTGTCCATGGTTTCATTAAGAAATTTTTTCCAGGAAGGTGGATTGTACCCTCATGGTTTTTATGGATTATAATCTATTGAACCCGCTTGAATTTCAGTTCTTGTATCCATCACATCTTATACCCAATTACATTGACCAATATGGAAGAGATATGATTTTACACAAGATCTATATTATATCATATTATCATTAGTTTCATGTTACACCATCAGATATACCACGTAAAACTGTTTGATTATGATATGGAGTGTACTATTTTTTGGTCATGTATTTTCGGCTAATAAATATTTCATTAGTTTTTAGGGAACTGATGAACCAGTGTTTTCAAAAATATATTGATTATTTTATAGTGGTGTTCATTGATGTTATCTTGGTGTATTCCCAAACTCAACATGACCATGCCAAAAATACTGATAACATATTGGATACACTAAAATAACGTCAGATATTTTCTAATCTCACCAAATATCCACTTCTGGATGGATAAAGATCAATTCATGGGATATATTTTCACATAGATAGGAGTATCAGTTCTTCCAAAGGAGGTGAGAGGCACAGTTTTATAGGGGTCTTATAATAACGGATTTTGTATTGAGTGTTTATTTGGTCTATCTAGTTAATAAAGGTGTTGGTTATAGGGCTTATCCCACCTATAATAACTTATTATAGGATTTCCTAAGAAGTGTGTAAACTTTATATACTCAAAAAAAAGTCGACACATCATTTTATGTGGTTATAGAGTTAATTAGTTTAGTGTTGATCCTAGTTCACCTTGAGTGTGAAAAATATAAATAGGTTACTATTATGTGTTAGGTTTTGAGATAAGACCATTTATTATGTTGGAAGACTGAGTTGTTGTGTATGCGCCTCATCAACTGAGTCCACAAGAGGGGAATTACTGTACACATTATCTCGGCATTTCCGATTTGTATATGCCTCATGATGTTGGAGGCACTAATTATTCGGAGATCATATTACTCTGTATTTGGAACACAAAATACTCAAGTACATATTTACACACCCTGACATGAATATCAAGAAGTTAAGGTGGATTTAATACCTTCAATAATTTTACATTGAGCTTACCTATATGCATGGAAAGGTATGTACAATTGTTGATTCCCTAGGTAGGAGGACTTAGAAAAATGAAGATATTAATGATTTTCAAGAGTTGTAATTTATGACATTATTTTAATATATGAATTTATAGGTTCATGAAAATCATGGATAGTCAATAATTGCATCATTATCAGTGACCACCTCACATATGGAGAGAGTGAAGAGGAAGAACCAATCATATTTTGAGGGATTGATCTAGCAGTAGAGAATTGTGGGTGATAACCTACATATTAACAGGATCATTGGTGAGGACGAGATCCATCGTATTCCTGGATGCCTCTGGTTTCCAATAGAAATGCATAATTATTTAATGTGAGAGTACTATACCTCAATATGGGTAGAAAATTACATCCTTACAATTATGTATTGTCTCTTATATCGCTAGTACATCTTTCCAGGGATTAAATGGGAGATAAATGGGTTTGTTACTCAATGCTCATGGTGTACGTATGTGATAGAAGAATGATAATTACTAGTTAGGATTTTATAGATATTTAACATTCTTGAGTTGATTTACGACAATGTCACCATATATTTTGTGACAATATTTCCTATGTCACCTTAGGGAAGTGATGAACATCCTTTTATCATTGAAAGTTTGAATTAGTGAACCTATTTATTAACTATTTATGATTATTTTTTAGTGGATGATATAATGAGGATCAATATTCCTGAGATCATATGGAAATATTTTGTTTCATTTTATATAATTTCATCTAGTGATTCTAATTTCACATAGAAGTTAGGATTAGGGTTGTATATGGAACTTGTTTAATAGGAACTATTGAGTATATCCTATCACCCATTGAATGAAAGTCATTATGATCATATGATTCACATTTTGGGGGAAATGCACTATGAATTCACCCTGTATTTCATAGGATCTTGGGGTAAAAACATACCCATCATAGTGTTTTACAATAATAATATATTCTTGGGGACCATACTAATTTAATCCTTTTAACACCATATATGGTATGTCATATTGTTCACCCCTATGATGGTTAGAGGTGTGATAGGTAGTGCTAATGAGTCCTATTATTGTCCAGGATACATTAGAGTATTATCATCTTATTAATAAGTGGACATATATATATTTTTAATGGATTATGTCAAATGTCGATCATCATCATTTACCACTAGATCCTGATATGGGGAGTTAGTTTTTATTATGTGTATCACGTGAAATGGGGCATATTATGATTTGAAGAAAAGTGAAGTTATCACCTATTCATGTCAGACACTTTGAAATTATAGAGAAATTCGGTCTAGTAGACTATTATTTTCTATTATGTTTGAGATACCATGCCTTGCACACCATCTTCGATATCTCTTAGCTACACTGTTACCATTCAAATATGTTACATATTCATCATTCTTAGGATACTGAGTTATTGGTAGATGCATCATATGTGGAGCATCGTATACATATTGTTGATCAGTGGATGAAGTAACTTAGAGTCAGGTTAGTTCTAGTGGTATGGGTTCTATGGTATCATGGGAATGTAAAACATTATAATTAGGATTAGGAGGCTGATTTATGCATAAATTGGTCATATTTATCCTTATAAGAATATTTAACACAATTGGAAGGTAATTTATTGATTAATTCCACCATGGAGAAATATTATTAGAACCCTACATATATATGAAGGGTATATTCTTTTAATTTCAATATTATTCTTAAATTTTATCCTTATGGGAGTGCCTAATGAGTTTATGGGAGCTTTGAGGGTGTTTAAGGCTTTTTTGGTTCTTGGAGCCTCTGTTATATAGAGAAAACAATTGGGAAACAGAGTTATTCAAAACTGTTCTACCTAGGATGAAAATTTTTGTAGAACTATGTGGGTGTGTTCAATGTACCATAGAGGGCCATACAATTTTAACCAACCATGCAACCTAGGATGCATGCCCATACATGTAACACCCTATGTTTTTATGAATCTTTTTTCTAATAAATTAATTTTCCTCGATTTCATTCATTTTACAATATATTATGTAAAACTTTTATTATACTAAATATCAATATAAACTTGTTCTAGTTCAAACACCCACACATATTATGTTACACGCAACACAGAGTTGATTTAAAATATCATTTTATTATTATAATTATATAGTTCTAACTTATCAATTAAACATAGTAATGTAAATAGAAATAAATAGTATATAAATATTAATTATAATGGATTTATGTAAATAGAAAACATTTATAATAAAATAATGTAATAATGATAAATTAATTATATCACTGAAAATACTATATTCCCAACTGGTCTGTTTTATGTCATTATGTGAATAAAAGAAAAATAAATTTTAGAAAATTTTGGGAATTCATGTTGATAAAATAAAAATATTTTTCAAATTCAAAATGTAAAAATTATATTATGGTGAGTTTTAGTTATTTTTTTGAGAAACGCCATTTATGAGTGAATAGTGATAAACATTGAATTTAAATTAAAAACAAATTTTTAATCTAATTTATTTATATTTGAAAATTTAATTTTAATTATTTTTAAAATCATGGTAGATTTATAATATATTTATTTATAAAATTTCATTCATTAGAATAATTTTTATTTTGCGAATATATATAAGGATATTGACCTTTGTTTTATTCTCAATCTATAAACTGGATTTCACACTAGGTCTATGGAACTATATTTAATCCTAATCTTTACACTTATGTGAATTGAACATATAAAAATTGACAATAAATATTTTAATAAGTATAATATTTATTGTACAATAATACATACATATTTATTTACAAAAAATATCAGTGAATGTGATTATAATTAATTACATCAATTATGATAAATTTAATCCTAATATCAGACTAAACTATAAAATTAATGGTTAAAACGGCTTATTATATTTTAAAAAATCATCTTTACTGAAAATTTCTTCCAAATACCATTAATTCTTTAGTTTTATTGGGTTGTGAAGACTTTTTAGGTAAAAAGTTCTGTACACCTAACATGATTTCAAATAATCCCATGTGTATCCCATACAACCCCTAAAAAGCCCCCACCTCAACCCATTCTTCACAACTCTCAAGAAACAAATTTTTGTACAAAATATTTCTGGTTAACATTAAAACATCCCTCAATTCCTCCTTTAATATTCCATTTGGGGGAAAATCCATCCAAGGAATCCCATTGGTGAAAACAACAAAGAGTTACCCATAGAGTAGGTAACATCCTTCCTTAAGCTCATTTCCATTATGTTGTTTCTCCACCACCTCAATTATTAATATTAAATGACCATATAATAACATTACTATCTTCAATATACTATTTTTTAATGATATGGGTTAATCCTTTGCATACACACACATTCATCTAATTGGTAACAAACGTATCGTTCTTGTGTTAAATGAACTACCGCCTGACGAAACAATATTATTCATTTTTTCCTTTACCTCCCCTAATGGTTGGGAATAATGATTGAAACTCAATTATTATATAATATATTTCATTTATATTATTTATTTATGATCATTTTTGTATTATATAACACATATAATCATTATTTCCATTTTATCAGAATTTAATAATTTTATTTCGGGAGTTTGGACTACAATCTCATTAATGAAAAGTTATTCGTTCACACACAATATGGATTTTATTATGGATGGTTTATAGATATTAATTTATATATATTACATAATAATTCCAATTTAATTATATATATATACACATATATTACATTTACTTTTTTTATAACAATATGACAATAAAAAATTCAATGTTCATGTGTACATATGGTTTACCGTCACCATGAATAGTGTATTCCATTTCATATTTCTAAATTCAATTGATTATTATAAACAAATTTATAATGAATATATATGATATTTATATCATGGTTTAGATTCTTCAAATCATAATAGAATTATTAGGTCAATAAAACAACAAATAAAGTCACATGTGAAAAATAAAACAAATATTACCAGAAGTGAATCCTTATATTGTAATTATTTGTAAAGAAAGTAAGATAAATTATAAATCAAATCATATATGGTATTATGTATAAAAATATGGTTACGTAAAACATTTATAATATACATATTTATATTATAAGTGGGGTGTTTGAGGACGAACAGAGTCTATACATAGGGTAAGGGAGTATCATCTCACTTTTTATTTCTGTTATATACATCCCATATTCACCACTCGATTATATTGTGTGGTGTATATACTTATTTTTTAAATGTTATATAATTAAATTCCTTTATTTCATTATATTAAAATTATTAAATTATTTTACTCTTTCATGTGGATCATGATTCAAAAGTTACCCATGTAATAAGGGTTTTCTCATCTCACTTTTATTCTATGAGACACAAGAAATGTACACCACCTATTTATTATATTTGGTGTTTTTAATTCCATTGTATTTATTCTATAATTATTATATATACACTTATTGGTATTTAAATTTAGTTTTTATTATATTTCAATCATGGTGATGATAAATCAAAGGTACCATGTTCTAAGAGTTTGTTAAATCAAACTCAAATTTTAATGATATTGTTTCTGATAATGATTAAATTCATGAAATATTATTATACATTTCTCAAGAAATCCAAATAATTTTATTATCCTATGGTAATTCATGATATCATCATTATTGAAACCAATTTTCAAATATTTGGTAAATAAAATAATTAATATATAGCATGTGTGAATATTTAACTTTACCAATCCCTTTTGTCATAAATATGTGTTCTTCCGAACCCACTTTTTCAAAACATTTCTTGAATAATGTTTCATATGTTTTCAATTTATAAAAAATTAAAATTGATTACAAAATGTTTTCATGAATTATTTATATTTATTGAAATTATTTTTAAAGAAAGGGTATTCGAAATTTTCCCAAGGATTCCTTATAAGTTTCAAAGTGTTTTTAAAGAAATGTTTTCAAAATGTTGTCAGTATTTATTTATAACATGTCAATGTATTTTAAACGAAATGGATTTCAGTACGTTTTCAAAATTTATTTATATGTTTTAAAAGTGTTTTCCAAGATATGAATTTCAAACAAATCTAAATATTTTTTATAATCATTTGACTTATTTTCAATAAAATGGGTTTGAAAAAGTTTTTAAGATTTCCATATATGTTTTCAAAGTTTTTTCAATGAAATGGTTTTCAAAAAAATTTCAATATTTTTAATAATTTATCGATGTTGTTTTAAATAAATGGGTTTCAGAACATATTCAAGAGTTATTAATAATTTTCAATGTGTATAAAAAGAAATGGTTTCCAAAAATATTTCATGAATTATTTATATGTTTAATGTTTATTTTCAATGAAAAATTTTTGTAAATGGTTTAATGATTTAATAATATTTCAAGGAAGAAAGGATATTTTCCTAGGTAAATTTTTTAAAATATATTTCAAAATTATATTCCATCAATGATGATATACTATATTATTGTTTTTTATTTACTAGGTATATTATCTAGGAATACCATTCATATTATTTTTGAGTGATTTATCATTTGGTGGAATGATGTTCATGAAACCCATTTGTATTCCCCAAATTATATGATTTTGAGACTCGCTTCTTTCCATGGGTTATGATTTGATGAAATGATTTTTAGAGCTATCTATTTCTATATTTAATGATATGTTCGTGTATTTATGATACCCTTTTCATTTCATGGGTTATAAAATGATTTATATAAAAGTAAAAACTTTTTAAGAGTCATGATATGATAGATGTTTTACTATCCAATGACACATGTTTATAATATTTTATAATGTGATGGTTGGGAATTGTATATATGATCAATAAATTGGGTAATAATTTATATATCATGTAATAACTAGGGGATTCAAGTAGATGGGATCGATCCACTATGGGAGAATAGGGAAACCTTATCCCTTACAAGGAAAGGGATATTACTGGGGATGGTGGTGTATCTTTTATAGTAGCTATAATCATGGTGATGATGAAATATGGGGGTAACAAATCACCTATGGTATGATGGAGAGTCCTGATCAATAACGGGAAGATCTGGAAACTCGGTCCCTTACAAGGAATGGACTACAACATGGGATGGTTGTGGGTCCTACCCATGATGTTCCCTGATAATTTCAATAAATGTGTCTTGACTTATATGGAATTATATTCTATGTTAATGTGTATTCCACATTTCCATGTATTTTTCCTATGTTATTCATTCATGGATTATACTCTTTTTCCATTCCTATTGATGCTTTTTGAACATCCAATCATTATTCCATGATTTATGTTTATGATATTTGATATGAAGGGTGTGATCTTATAATGTCATGATCACATTATCATACCATTACAATCATCTATATTCTTACACATCTCCATTTCTTACCCACAGGGATCATTAAAGATCACCCATTTTTATATTTCCATTCACTAGCTTAGGAATGTATGTATTGTGTATGTTGTCTCTAATAATGGGTTCTATTCCTAACGATCCTATTGGGGGATAATGAATCACACATATGTGCCAATATTTATTTTTCAATGTCTCTAAAGGCCCTATAATAATATTATCCCAGGGAATCTATTTGTGTAATGTATTATGAATTATGAAAAAATTAGGTAATGTCTATTTATTTTATGAATTTTGTATTATAATAGTAATCATAGAAACGGTTTAGTTTACATTTGGAAACAATGATGAGAGTAAATTAATGATAATCCTAAGGACATTCATAATTATAATTCTAAAGACAAGGAAATGTATAAGAAAATGCTCTATAATTTTTGTAAAGGGTAGAGGGATTAGTTTCCAATAAATACACCCCATTTGTGGATACAAGAACTATATGTGCTTCTAGAAAAGATATACATTGGAGTAATATAAAGATCCCCATTTTTGTCTAGACTAAAAAGTGAATGTCATTGAACATTATTAATTTATAAATGGTATGTTTTTATGAAATGAGCCTCATAAAATAAATTATGGGAGATGTTTCACAACAATGTGATGTTTTTGGACTTCGGTGAAGGCCCGTTAAGTTTCTCGGGTGGCTTGAACGGTTCCAAGAGCACCTAACCTAGAAAAAATGGATTTTTGACAACTACAGAGGGCACATGGTTTATCTAAAACTGTCTGGATTATAGAAGGTAAACATGTAATCCCAATTAAGGGTGTTATAGTTTATTCACATATCTGCACAGGGTTTACCATACTATTCACCTAGCCTGTGTGAGGTGAGTCTCCTAGGCATGGGTCCTACATAGTTTGTGCATGGATTTGCAAACCACACAATTCAAACTTTGTGATTTGTTCTATTTATGAAATTATTTATTATAAAACAAAATAAAACCGAAAAATTAACAATCACTCAACCCCTCCCTTATTGACCTGTAGTGAGAAGCACCCCAAACTAGATCCCCCTTTGACACACGACCCTCAACACCTACAACCTCCTGTAGTCTCATTTTTTTTCATATTTCCACCAGATCATCATATGGTTATTCAAGGTAGAGTATGTCCTACTTTATCCTCAATATTATTTCACTATGGTTCAACCTATCACATACCTCATAGGGTTTGGGTGAACCCTATGTCTTTTGGTAATACTATGTTTCAGTTTTCTCTTGTTCTAGGTTGGTGCTAATTGTCTCTTAGGGCCCTTTGGTGCATGATCTGAAAACATCTGCAGAAGGTGAGGCAGATCGTCACATTTCAGTTGGTTGCCATTATACTAGGTGATGTTTTTCACTTGTTTCTTGGTTTTTCACCAAATAAATAAGGTCCTTTATATGTTTTAAGGTTTTTAGTAATTTTCTTAGAGGGAGTCGGTCACTAATTTATGATATATAGTTTCCAAGTCATGGAAGACCCACCTTTAGGTGCATTGTTATGTAAATATATTTATTTGGGTCCCCCATTACTTGTATAATCATCAATGGTAGTGATTATACATGTTTGGGGCTAGGTGTTACCATGTATATATATAAACTCATACATAGGTGACTCGAGATGGGGATCTATATATAATCATATAAGTAAGGATCCCCTTGTGCATTCCCATGTCCTTGCGAGTGTGTTCATTGGGGTATGTTTCCTTTATGTTTTGGGAAGGTGAATATGTTTTGTGGGGAAGCACCATATTTTATTTAGAATGTGCCAAGAGATGATGTGTACAACTTACCTCCACTCTAAGAAAGGGTCCCTCTTCAATGCCATTTTTAATTCTTAATGATTTATCTGTTCATTAACACACTACCCCAAGTAACCAATTAATACAGTATCATTATACATTTATGATTTCCTACATAAATGTATTGGTGTCTCTTTATGACATGTGTATGATTATTCCATATCAAGTAAAGTTGAATGAGTTTAGTTGTTTAGGTAGATGCACAGGTGATAATATTCCTTCACATATGGAAATCTAAATTAACTTGACATGTGGGGATGAATTACATGAGATATTGACTTCCTTTAATTGGAATATATATGACTTATGTAAATTTTTAATGTTCAATAAAATTTATTGTATAGACCTTGAGTAGGGTGACTTATACCAAATGTGATGTTTTACTTTGAAATGTATTAAATCGTTAATCATGAAATGAAAATTATTAGGGTGGTAAGACCATGACTTGGGTTACTATAGTAATCACGACTTATTATACTAAACGTGACATACCTAGTTTGGTTTATACCATACCACTTATTGATGATCATAATCCCCCTTACGAAAATTGAAATGTTTATAGGAAAATGGAAATGTCTTGTGACAGAATTAGGGGACTTACCTCATTCATAGAAATGAATATGTAACCATTTTATCTTAAATAATTTTGATTTTATACATTAAGTACCCCTGGGATAAATGAACGTGGTCAATAATGATAATGTTATGATTGAAATGTGTAAGAGGGTTTTTACTTAAGTTGTTTGATTTAAATGATTACGAATATGGTCTGTTATATTTGAAATTCATATGAAGTAATTCTATATTCATTAAATTACTACCCCATTCCATTATTTACCTTTGTGTGGAAGGAATTACTACATAGGGACATTATTTATATATGGTCTAGAGGAATTACTACACCACGAAATTATTTACATGGGTGTGGTAGGCATTATTACCCCATTCCATTGTCGTACATGTGGGCGGAGGCATTCCTAACCTGTGACATTATCTTACATGTGGGAAAGAATCATTCATCTGTTGTGCCTTTAGATTACATGTGGGTAGAAAGAATTCATACCTCTTGCCATTATTTAACATATGGGTGGGAACCATTCATATCGAGTGCCACTATTTCATATGGATGCGAGGCATGCTTAACTCATGGAAAGGATAATATATATATATACATGAAGGGGAAAGAGGTATTGTTACCTCATCCCAATTATAACATATAAATATAAATATATATATATATATATATGTTTGTGTGTGTGTGTGTTTACATGATGATTTGATCAAACATACAAACCATGGGATGAAGAATTCATCACCGTTAGGTTCCCCTTAGGTATCTTGATGACTATTAATTATTTAATAAATTCTATCATTAATTCTTCAATCTTTGACATTATTAAAATTATATTACAATTTCAAGATAGTTCTAGACATTGTTGGTTCATGCCTACAACTATTTATATCTCACACCCTATTCGAGAATCCATTGAACTAGGGTACAAGAGTAGACCTTTCTTGTTATTAGACAGTGATCCTTGGACATTTTTTTGTTGTATGCTCGTACCAAAAGTTAGGAGAAAGGGACCAAGCTAGATCTTAGGATGCTCATGGATATTCCCTTAGGAATTTTTAGTTCATTTCTTTATTTGAGTCGTATATTTTATTGTTATGAAAATCATGTTGTTCTATTTAATGATTTCAGATATTTATCCATATGAAGTAATTCATTCATCCATTATATAATCTAGTGTTGGCCACATTGATTAAATTGAATATATTTTTTGTCCATTCTTCTGATATTTGTTGTCTATTTATATACTACTTCTACTGTTTCATATTATTTATTATATGATAATGCCATCATGCTCTCTCATGTGATGATACAGTTTCCTGACAACAACCTCTTGAGACCCTGGCGGCTAGTCTGTAGCCTCTGGCGTATGGGGATATGTGCTTGAGGCCATGTGTCCCACTTGTGCAGCTACCTATTTGATAGAAAGCTAGGCTAGGATGTTACAATTTGGTATCCAAGGATGAATCATTTCCTTTATCTTAATATTTTGTTTTGGTATACATGATATTAAGACTATTTCGGTGCTTGGTTAATAGCCTTTCCTGAGACTTATCCCCCCACATACCTGAAATGACCATGTGACTTGGGTTGGGATTTTTGTTATTATTCAGTAATGTTATAGGCGATATGATTACACCTTGAGGGACTATTTTACATTCTCCTCCTTATGGATTTATGAATTTTGTGGGAATTTATCCTTAGACTCACATGGAAATGAAGCTAATTTTCATATATCATAATAGGCACATTATAATTATCATTTCATGCATGTATCTAGCCATAATATTTCATTTTTGAGCATATTGTGTATTTAATTCCTTGAGTGCTATTCCATGATTGATTGTATGATATGCTTCTATGTTAGCAGCATGTTATGCCATGTATTTACCCTGTTTAGTATACCATATGTGATTAATGCTTATTATTGAGTGTCTTCCCAATATACAAGGGTTGTGAATGACCAAGAACCAATTTTAGAAGGAATGATTTATGTGTTCCTTACAAACAAGAAATGGTAACCCATATATTCAAACCATTTTTAGCATAATATGAAAACATTTTAAGGCTGTTAATAAAATTTAAAGGTGGTTAATGTTTAAATAAAATGGTGAAATTTTCTTGATTAAATGGGATCCAAATTCCAAACTATAAATTTTATTGGTTCTTTATAAGATATTATATAGCCACCCATATATATTCACTATTATATATAAAAGTGACCATGATAAAATTATGAATTTGTTTTCGTTTTGATAAATGGGAGCCAATTTTCAATCCACAAAGTGTATGGGCGCTTCATGAATTGGGAAATAGAACCCCATGTTAAATTTATAGACATGATTATTTTTAAAATGATTATATATGTGAAAGTTGTTCAAATTTTATCTGAATTGAATTGGCTTAATGGGACCCCTATATGTTTCTATAATGGTAAAAAGAACTTTTTATGATAAATTGCATGATTTCGATGGGATGTCATTGACTACCTAACTGTAAATGTTTTAGGAATGAATTTTGACATCACATGCATATGTTTCCCATGGTTTATTAGCTAAATCATGTTCGTTGTGTAATATTTTAAATTGTACTTCATTCATGAGAGTAAATTCTAGAAATGATTAAATATTAAATAGTGTGTAATATAATGGGCTTGGAAATTGATCATAATATGGTGACCTTGGTAAAACCATTGTTTATGGGTACGATGAAAAATTTCTTTTTGTTTCATTAGAACAGAGCCATATGTATTTTACCTAGGATATTTTATTAATAAAAGTAGCTTAAAATTCCAGTGTATTGATCTCTTGACTTTTTTTCTGAGTGAAAAAATTCTTGGTTCAATGCTTTTTCATTATTTGGGGTTATCTTGTTGTCGGTAACTCCCTTAGAAACTACATTATTTTCTTGTACCATGGGATTTCTTATGTTTGGTATCATTTGGGTTACATTATCCTTTGTAAAACATTCGGTTTCTCGTGAATTCTTTGTTTATGCCGTTGGCCATGCTTTCTGGGGCCTTGTTATGGGATTTAGAAATGGTTAATGGTTATTTTCAGCAGGATTGACATTCCAATGGTTTGGTCAGATACTTCTTTGGTTGTTGTGTCCATTCTATTTTCCTCAGGTAGTATACATTGATATATGTCTTATTGAAAATTGTTAACTGAAATAACTAACAAGGTGAGTTTGAATACATTGTGGACTTTTTTAACATGAGTACATTCTCAGGTTATCTTCACATTAGAGTGACTTGTGAGTTATGTAATTATGTGGATCTTACTATTCTGAGAACTTTCTTGATACTCACATATTTTTACTTCATGGTATGTATTGGTTTTGGTTTCATAGCCTAAGGTATCGATATTGTGATCATGGATCAAAGAAGATCCAAGACGGTGTTAGTAAATCTTTCCTTTCTAGTTGAAGAGATAACTAGAGAAATATCCTATGGAAATAGTTGTTTTTCATAAAATCCCTTAGGACTATTAGGATTATTAGTCATTGGTGATTACTTGGTTGGGAGGTTTTGATATGTTTTGGTTGTCTGTGTAACCCCTAGTAAACTCTGATGGTTGTGGTTAGACATTGGTGGTAGTGTTTGAATGAACCTGTAATTTTTGTGATTGGAAATCGCATTATGATCAGTTTGAATAGTGGTGTATTGATACATGAAGCTTATGTTTTGCTTTCATGTCTACCGGTTGTGGTTCAGTTCTTTTTCCTCATTATGAATAGGTATGTTTGATTCGAATTCATTACAAATCATCATAGTGTATTTTTCAAATTGACTAACATGTCCCCCATTTTTTCATCATAATATATGCACTATGAGAGAATCAGTCCTATATGGAAATATCCCTTTCCGTAGTTCAGCTTTTTTGGGTCATTCTATTAAGGAGTTGCAGGCGGGATGCATGTTTTCCATTATGGATTGATCTTAGATATGTAAGTAGGAGTTGGTTGTAGGATTTTTTGTGTTTGTTATTTGTAAATACTAGATTCCTTGGGATAAGGCATCAATATTTGAATTATAAAATTCCTACTGTCTAAGATGGGCATCTTCACGTATAGTAATCCATGAGGCATGATTCTTTCCTGTTTTTGTAAAATCATTATGGTCTATGATGAATAGTTTTAAGGTAGGTAATCAGGCGAAGACAAGTGAATTTGGGGTCTATCTGGGATTTTAATGAAATGTCGGCATGACTTGGGCATTTGGGGTGATGGTAAAATGATAGTTTCATCATTTTAAAATCATTCCAAGAGAATTGTCAATGGATTATGTGTGTTCTTGTAATGAAAATTCTTACGGAGTTTGAGTCATATTTTGGTTTTTTTTCATTTAATGTTAATGCCTATGGTTGGAAATACCTTTTCCTATTTTCATGATGAGACAAAGACATGAATGTGTATCTATATAAAAGGTCTTGGGTATGTACTTTCTCGATGTTTCAGTTTGGAAACGAGCATTGGATCAAGTTTTGATTGCTTAAGGGCCATATTCGCATGAAGTGTTTCAAGGTGTTTTGGATATTTGGAAATGTAAAGTTACCATTTGAACAATTACTTGTGACCACAATAGGTTAGGTGAGATTTATGTCGTTCTCTATGGATTCTCAAGAATGTGAAGTTCTATGGTGAGATGGTTTTAATGATTTTCATTTTTGACTAGAATGAAAAGAGAAGGTTTATCGCATTTTGCAATTTCTAAACGGGTTGTTTTCTAAAAAATGATCCTTGTAATAGAATTATGAGAGACTTTTTTCTTTAATGTGATGTTTCTGGACTTGGTTGAAGGCCCGTTATGTTTCATGGGTGGCATGATGGGTTTCGGGAGTGGCGAACCTAGAAAATAGTTCTTTTAGAAAACTGTAGAGGGTGCACGATTTGTATAAAAACATTCAATCCAAAATAGTTACTTATGAATCACTAATTAACTGGGGAATAAGTGTTTATCTGTAGGTACATCATGGTTTCCCAAACCGTGCACCTAGTCGATCCAATGTGAGTATCTTAGGCAGATGGTCCCACATGGATTGCACTGGGTTTTGTAAATCGTGCGGGTAAAACAACGCAGTTGGTTCTGTTAATGAAATTAATTAAGTTAAATTAAAATAAAATAAAAAACTAACACTCCCTCACCAATCTCTTCTCAACCCACAGTGCACACCACCCCAAAAGTAGATCCCCCTTCGATGCACGACCCTCCTAATCTACAACTCCTTTAGTCCCATTTTTTTTCCATATTTCCACTGGATCATCGTTAGATTCTTCAAGGTAGAGTCTATCCTCCCTTCTCCTCCCTATTTACGGATTCGATTTATACTATCCATCTCTCCATAGGGTTCAAAAAAACCTTAGGTCTCTGGGTAATATGATATCCTGATTTACTATAGTTCTAGGTTGGTGAGAATGGTCTCTCAGAGCCCTTTGGTGCATGTTCCAATAGTCATCGTCGATGTCAAGGCGATTCAACTCATTTTGGTTGGTCATTGTTATCCATGGTGTGGTATTTAGCTTGTTTCTTGATTTCATGATATTTAAATATGTCTATTATGTTTATTATGGTTTGTATTGGTTATATTGTAATACATTGGTCACTGAATATTGATTTTTAGTCTCCATGTCAAGGGAGACTTTCATGTGTGGGCATAGGTATGTAAATATATATATATATATGTGTGGGTTCCCCCATTATGTGTATAATCATCCCTACCAGTGATTAAACCTGTATGTGGATAGGTGTTCCCATGTACATATTAATAAATAAATAAATAGATGTGTGGATATGGGCATCTACATATAATCATATATGTAATGATACCCCTACGCATGCCTCTGGCCATGCATGTGTATGCACAGGTTCTAGGTGACCTTTCATGTGTGTGAAGGTTCATATAATTAGTGGGGGAGTATAAAATTTTATCTAGAATACTCCAAGAGTCGAAGTGGGTTTCTTGGTTCAAGATTGTGGTAGGGTCCCTCTTCTATTCCCTTTTTAATTCTTAATTCATTAATAAGTTGATTAATTCACTACCCCTAGTTTCAAATTAATAAAGTATCATTAGACCATTATTCTTACCAACATAAAAGTATTGGTGTCTCTTTATTCCATGTGTATGAATCTTCCATGTCATGGAAAGGTGAATTATATGATTATTTTCGGAGACCCACATGTGATAGGATGATTTCCCTTCTAGTAATCTAGATGAACATGAAATGTTACGAAGGGTTAAGTGAGATAGTGACATCCTTTATTTGGAATGGAAAGGTGTTAAATAAATTTTCCATGTGCAAGAACATTAAGTGTAATGACCTCGTGTAGGATGACTTACACGAAATGTGTTGTTTTACATTCAAATTTATGAAATAGTTAAACTTTAAATGAAATATAGTAGAATGGTAAGACCATTCCTTGGATGAAAGTAGTAAATATGGATTATTATAGTGAACTAGAAATAATTATGATGGTTTAGACCATACTGCTTCTTGATGATCGTAAACCACTATATATTTTTTTTGCGTTTAATGGAAATTGTGAATGGATTATGACATGAAAGGGTGGATTTTCCTCGTTCATGGAAATGAATATGTTACCATTTCATCATAAATACTTATGATGTTATGGATTATGTACACTTGGGATAAATAAATTTACTCAATGATGTTAATGTTCAAATTGAAATGCATAAGAGGGGTTTTCCTTATGTCTCATGATATAAAATTTTATGAATACAGTATGTTCTATTTAAATTGTATATGAGGTAATTCCATATGATTTATATTACTATCCCATGCCATTATTTACATGTGGTTGGGAGTAATTACAACGTCGTGCCACTATATACATGTGGGAGGAGGTATTTCTACCTCATGCCATTATATATATGTGGGTGGAAGGAATTAAAAACTGATGCCATTATTTACATGTGGGTGGGTGTTAGTATTACCCCATTCCATTATCTTACATGAGGGTGGGATGAATTCTTACCTTGTCCAATTTACATACATTTGGGTGGGAAGCCTTAACCCCCCGTTCCAATAATTCCAATTTGTGTATGAACCATTCATGCCCCATTATATTATTTCATATGTGGGCAAGAAACATTCTTACCTCTTTCCACTATTTCATATATTAAAAGTTTATGATAACCTCATTCCAAGGATAATCAATATATATACACACACACGAAGTTGAAAGAGGCATTCTTAGCTCTCCCATGTGGTGCCACATATATATATATATACATTGTGACTTGATCAGACATATCTTCCGTGAGGTGAACCACGTATTGCAATTAGGTTTCCCATAGGACCCTAGACAACTGTTAATTATTTATTCATTTCTGTCACCAATGCTTCATAACTGTACACGGTTAAATTTATATTACACTTCATTGATAGGGATAGAAAAAGATAGTTCCGGCCTACTGTGATTTATATCTCACACCATAATTAGGCTACCAGAGCATTAGGGTACCCATGTAGTCCTTTCTTATTTTCTTGATTGTGACCCTTGGACCATGCTTGTTACTATATTCTAGTACCTAGATTTAGGATAAAGGGACTGATATGGATCACTGGATGCTCATGGAGATTGAGTTAGGTCTTTTTAGTTCTTTACCTTATTTGCGACCTATATAGTTTATTTATGGTAATCATGTTAATCTATTTACTACATTCAAATATGCATCAATACAATATAATTCATTGAACCATTGTATAAACTGGAAACTTTGATTAAATAGAATATATTTTCCTTCAAATGATCTTATATATGATACCTATTTATATAATACTTCCATTATTTCCTATTGTTTATTCATAAATAAAAATAATGTTCACTCTGATAAGAGGGTATAGTCTCCCCACTATCACCACCTGAGACCCTCACAACTAGTCGATATCCTCTAGTGTACATAGAGAAATGCTTGACACCATGGGACCCACCGGTCCGGCTGTCGGTTTGACGATAAGTGGGTACCGAGTGTTACATGTAAAATCTCAAACAATGTGAATCAGTCTTGACTCGAGCATAACCTGGTACACAACAATGAGAATTACTATGTACCTGGCTTTACAAACTCTGGTGTTATTAATTCGGAATTCATAGAATCTTCAAAAACAATCTACATGTATTTGAAAATATTTTATCTATGAATAACCTAAGACAAACCTATGGTGACATAGTTTAAATAAATTGTCCTAATATTCATATAATTTAATTGGGTTATAATTATTATGTTGTTTCTCACTATGATAATTATTTCATACTCAATGATTTCTAGTTTTTTTCAATGGTGGAACCCTGAATGAACTGGGTTAACATTGAATTCGATGGAAATATTTTGATGAGCAGTCCAATGGGATGGTCATTAGAGTGTAATATCTTTTTATCATTTCTAGTTGGTCTTTGTAGAACTTGATTAAAAATGTGTACCAAAACCAACTCTCATATTGAAGAATGAAGATAAAAAAGGATTTCATTTAGATTTCGAGTAATGGAGGCCATGGAGGGAAGAATATTTAGTTTCATTTTTGTTAAGAATGTTGAATGAACCCTCCATGTTACTTTCTTTTATGAACAATAATATTTTTTGACTATGTGAATGTAGGAAACAAACCAAGTAACTACAATTAAAAAATGATGGGTTCAGTTATCAAAATGGATGGTAATATTTTCCTTCAAATGAAATCATCAAAGGTAAAATTATTTGAGTGTCCAATGAAGGGTCATTATGAATATCGATATCCTGTGTGGAAGGCTCCCGTAGAGAATCTTAATGGTGGTACGAGTAATGGTTATATTTTTTTGGATGATGAGACAACTGGTGAAATATGAAAAAAGAGGTTTTACGTAATGGTATGAGGTATCCTTCTTATGTCTTATGGTATTAGTGGAATAATTGACATTTTTATGTATTTGGAATCAATAATTATGTTATATTTATATCGAAATATAGATTGATTTTTAACATTTTGTATTTTACTTTGGATTTAAATGATTATATAGAATGATTTTATTTACTATAAATGTTATATAATAACAAGGTTATACTTTGAAATAAATAAGATAATCATTAATATGATTTGTATGTCAATATAAGTTTTTTTTGGATAATGGTATTTTAGATATGTATATGTAAATTGGACAGTATTGATTACCTCTAATGTAATTATGGACTTCTTAATAAGTGGTTTATGATATCATTGATGTTGTTTACAACATTTTGGGATTCATAGAATAGATTAAATATGCTTCTCAATAAGGAAATATTCATGTTATTTATATTTATTAATAGTTATTCAGGACATTATCATGTTTCAATTTAATACTTTATGAAGGTATTCATGAGTTTGGTATGTGATTTATAAGAGATAATATATGATATATTGGTGATAAATATTGAGCTGGTTTTGATAAATTCAGTGTCCTTATTTATAGAGTTTTGCATTTTCATCTTTTTAAAGTGTTGTAAGGTTAATGATTTATGGTAAATTTTAGTCAGCATTCTGATGATGTTTGTCATATTAATTTATTATCCCACCACATGATGATTTATTAATATTTATAACATGTTCTATGAACATTATATTGATGATAAATACTGAAATATGAGATGGATTATCATGGATATGATGATCAATTAGTTCATTAGGAATAAAAAATTTTCCTTCCTTTTTATAGAAATAGATGAAGTGATGATTTATCAAGGACCAAAAAAGGTTGAGGTTGAATTGAAATTATGCGATTATATCATTTCATGAATATTATTCAACTTTATGAAAATGATGTAGAAAGAAAATTTTGTCCATATACCAAATTTTTTACTGAATCAGTAACCTTTTAAATCATCAAATGTTTATGAATTTTAGGCCCTCAATATTCCATTGATCATTCACTTGTTTGTGGTTTATGACCTCAACCACTCCTTATAAATATTTACACATTTCCTCCAAGTCTATATTTTATCTTTCCCCCAATGTTATCCCAATTTGAAACCAAGTTATGAGTTAATATAATTAAACATCAATTTTAAGATATTCCATTTTTATAGAATTTATTATTTTTAATTTTTAAAATGTGTATTTAATTGAAAGAAACTTTCAATTATTAATCCTTTAATAAACATGATGAATTTCCAGGGTAAAATTCATTTTAAGGGTGGTATAATGTAACAACCTGAGTTTTTTGGTCCCTTTTTTTAGAATTAATTAATTTTAATTGAATTAATTTATTTAACACATTATTAATTAAATATTTTCTATATTCTACACCAATATAAGATTGTGATACACACAACACTGATTTGGATTACATTACTAGAAACACAGAGTTTCTACATGATATTATTTTATTGTTAAAAATTAAAATTATAAAATTATCGTTAAAATTAATAATACAAATACCAATAAATAATTTTTAAATATTATTTATAATGTATTAATATAAATAAATATTTTTGATAATAAAAAAATTAATATTGTAAAAGTCTACATATGTTTGTAATTAATATTTTCTCAAATAACTGCTTTTATGTCCAAATGTGGGTAATAGAAAATTAATTTTATTAAATTTTAGGAATTAAATTTGATGAAATAAAAATTATTTTTAAATTAAAAATTCCAAAATTACCTTTGATTGATTTGTAGGTTTTTCTGAGAAACATAATTTTTGGATGAAAAATGAAACCACTATATATAAATTCAGAACAAAATTTCCATATAATTTATTTATATATTTAAAATATATTTCATATGATTTTCAAGGAAACAAATAGATCAATTATAAATTTATTATTCTAATTTAGTTCATCTGAATAATTTTTACTTTGATTATATATATAAAAGTTCAATGGACATTTCAACTTTCTCACATTCAAAACCTGTTTTATCAACAAATATACATGATTAGTATTAAACACAAATTTTCTCCTTATATAAATTGAATTTAAAAATATGGACATAACCATTTTTAATATGTATTATATTTATATTTTAATAATATCATATTATTTTTTTAGTCCAAAAATATATGTTAAATAGATTAAAATTAATTACATTGATTATGCTAGAATCATGCTTAATAAAGGACTAAACCATAATCATAAGGATCAGGATTACATATAAACTTGTAAAACACCCATTTAATGGATATATATCGACAATAAATCTTTAATTATTGTGTTTTATAGTATTTTATGACTTTTATTTGGTAAAAACGTGCATATAACTATTTTTTTGGAATTGTGATGTGTGTCCCCTCCCTCCCCTATAAATTGAAACCACCACTACCCCTTCTTCAAACCTCTCAAGTGACATATGTTCTGATAATTTCAGCCTATTTAACTTACCAGAATCTCTAAATTCTTTCTTAATTCCTCCCTTTTGGATGAATAAAAACAAAGGAAGCACTTTGGTGCAAACCAAAAGGAGTTACCCAAATGAGAGGTAACATCATTCCCCAAGAACTTTCCCATTATTTTCTATCCCCACCAACACAATCCTTATTATTACATGATATAATAATATGAAAAGTATGAAAAATATAATTATATGTTATTATGATATGTTTTCTACCTACAATTACACACACTTACATCAAATGCGTAATGAACTTAGAAATCATGTGTATGACAAACTACCGCCTCACGAAACATTGTAGTTCATTTTTCCCATTACAACCTTCCGCGGTTGAGAATTAGGATAAATGTAATATTTTTAAATGATATATATTATATATTTAGGATTATAAATAATTTTATAACACCTAATTTCCTTATGATCATTTAGTAAAAATATGATAAAATTTCTTGGGGAAGTGTCAACTACCGCATCCTCAAAGTAATGTGATTCGTTCAATCACTACATGTAGTTTATTAAGTATGGTTTTGGTGAAAATAAATTTTATATATGAAATAATAAGGCTAATATAAAGATATTATATATATACATATATTTCAATTACATTCTTTAATTCAATATGACAAAAAATAAAAACAACATTTTTGAGAAGATACATCCTACTGTCTCTATGAACATTGTATTACATTTCATATTTCCGGATTATATAGATTATTATAAAAAAATTATACTTAATAAAAATGATATTTATAGAATGTTTTACATTTTTAAAGTCCTTATATATATATTAGGACCATATATATTAAAAATTAAGACACAATTAAAAATCAAAGTGGATATTACTCAAAACGAAACCAAAACATTGAATTTTTAATAAGCGGGTAATATAAATTCACATAAAAACATATTTGGAGTCAGATATATGAATATGGTTGTTCAAAAAATTTATAACAAACTTATAATCATTTTAAAAGAGTTTTTTTCTATAAAATTAATGACAATGCATAAGGTACGAGAATTTCATCTCACGTTTTATTTTTGTGATACATATACCATAGTTGTTGGAGTTTCATCTCTAGAACCATCTTCAATTGTAATTTATGATAAAAATATATTCATTGGATGGGTATTAATAAAAATATTACGACCTCATGATTGATCATATTCATGAAATTTTATATGATAATGTCCAAAGAGTAGCTGCAACACTAAAATTTCATAGCAGATCCCTACTATGATGAGAACCTGTTAGTTCCATTGAACTATTCTTGAACATATTTTATATATTAAGATGATATCATATGAAGGACAAAAATGATTTAGGCTATCAGGGGTGGAGACTCATAGGACATTGAGGAACCTTCTCATGGTTTACACACATGGTAATGTCTCGGAGGATATTAAGAAAAAGATACCCGCCAGTCAGAAATCCAATTTATTAAGTGTCATTGGATGTTCTTAAATGAGGATGTTTGTATTGGTCCTTAGAAATTAATCTTAGTATTAATGTGTATTATGAATTGTTCACTTATATGTATTGATGAAATCCATTATGACATATGTTCATGATGAGGTATGATTTATTAGTTGAATCACAAGTAATACTACATTAATGAATAACACGTGAAAGGATTTTCCCTTGTGTTCCATAATAGAGCATGATATATCATGCCATTTTATGGAAATTAAATTGTAATATCATAGTTCTGAGTGTTGCCCAATGTTACCCTGTACCGGGTTTTTCACATGGCCTCAAGTTCCTTTCCCTGAATGCCATAGGCTGGTGACTATCAGTGTGGGCCTTGGGTGAGATAGTGAGGAAACTATACCAACAATGGAAGAGTATGCTTAGTGGAAAAAATAATAATAAATAGTAGTGGAATCAATAATCCATACAAAAACTAAAGAGTAAAGTAATAAAAGTAACTAAATAACTAGAACACATATATCAATGATGCATGTTACACAGACACAAACATATATATATTTATATATATATGAAAACATCCCAAAAAAACCCAATATGCAGAAATACAAGACTAAAAAATTAAAAATTAAAACAAGCAAACTCCTACAGCATCATAAGCCTTAGGTTGGTCCCATTTTCTCCAGCTCCATAGAAATCAATTACCAGGTGATTAATGGAACTTTCCCTTATCTATGATTACTAGCATATAATCAGTTTTATTCAAAGAACATGACCATAATAGGGTGTTAGATGAATCCAAGTGTGCACCCACCACATGATCTATGCCAAACTATCATCGAGTATATATAGAACATAATAATAGAAAAGCATCAAGGAAACTATGTAACATCCCAAGTAAGTAATGAGTAATATATATTTTTATCTATGTCTATTAATGAATTATATAGTGGTTTATAGGCTTAAAATGAAAAAAAATTCAATCTTAAGCATGGAATACACTAATATTTTTAAAAGATTGTTTTACTACCTTTTGATGGGAAACCATTTTTTAAATCAAAATTTTGACAATTTTAAAAGCCTTATTTGTTGAAATAAACATATTATTTATTATTGGGAAATTTAAATTTACATTGGATAATTTTTTGGTATTTTTCTGACAATGTTCATTTTTAATGAATAGTGAAAAATACTGCATTTTACATCAAAACTGCTTTATCATCTAATTTAATTATATGGTTATATTATCTTTTTAATTGGTTTTAAAGTTAAATTTGAATATATTTTTACCATTCAATCCAATATTTTTCGTTTTAATTAATTTCACTTTGAAATTTGACTTAAACTAGTGTCAATCTTTTGATACTTATTGTTTCATAAAAACACAATATTTGCTCAGACAGCGGAAATTAATTATTAAATTAATTAATATAACTTATATGTTTTTAATTTTTTAAAATAGACATCATTTTTGAATTTGGAATATCAAATATATCTTAGGGTGAAGTTTTGGTATTTTTCTGAAAAACATCACTTTTTGATGAATAGTGAAACCACTATGTGGTACTTAAAAAACTGATTTTTCGTTTAAATGAAATTTTACCACCTCTATGTTTTGAATTTCAAAAATATGACATACATGATTTTCATTAAAAGTAAAATCTGGTTCAATGGGATTAAAATAATTATTTTGGTGAATAGTAACTTTTAAGTTTTTTATCGTGATTAGAGGTTATTAATGTAATTTTAGGTAATAATAATGTTTTAATAATATGAAATGAACTTGACATATGTAATAACCTTATTTGATGTGTCATGGCCGACCATGAAAATCCATGGGTCAACTTGGGGACCCCATGGAGCCACTTTGGAAGGAAAATGACATTAATATCTTTTTATTTAATGTAAAAGTAAAAATGACACAAACATGAGTTGTTTTACTAAAAAAAATTTAAAATGGGGTTATAGAAGTCATATTTTTGACTATAAATAGTCATTAGAAATATAAAATTTTTCATACATCATGATATTTTTTTTCATTTTTAGACATTAAATAAATTAAATTATTTATGACACCATGATGAGACAACGATGACCTCATTATTTAACGATTTATATAAAATGAAATAATAATGTAAAATCTAAGACCTACACATGTAAAAAACCTATTGTATGGGTGGATTTAAAATTATTATCACCTTATCCTCGAAATATATAATTTTGGGACCTTTTTTATCTGAAAATCATTTTATAATAAAGTAACCTTTTATAACTTTCCAAGAGTGCCCCTCCCCTCCTCTTATAAAAGGCCCCCTCCTCTACCACCTTACCCACACTTCCAAAGCGTTTGGATCGGCAAAACCCTTACCATTTTGTCTCTCCACATCCCTCTATAACTCTTAGAAGCCTCACTTTGGGCAGAAGTCTTCCCAAGGAAGCCTTGGATCTCAAATCAAAAAGAGTTACCCGTTTTAAAGGTAGTGTTTTCTCTTGTGTTCTTATGTTTTATTTTGCTTCTCCAACCCTCTAAACTGTGTTTATTCATTTCTTTTGTAACAACAACAGTATTTTAAATATACTAGGATGTTGTTATAAGATGTATTCAAGCTACACTTACACACACCTACATCTAATGGTTAAAGAACACACTGTTTCCGTGGATAGCGAATTTCTTCCTCACGAAACGATGATTGTTCAATATTCTTTTAACACCTTCAAAGGTGGACATTAAGATGTCACTATATTTTTATATGATATGTAATATGTTTATGTTTTCCTTATTCATCTGTATTTTTCATTTATGTCATACCTTTATGGTTTCCATTTTGGGTAAACGCGATATCGTTATTTTAGGAAGTGTAGACTACCGCCCCCTCTAAGTGATTTGATTCGTTAATGCGATATGTGGGATGTATAAATGATGTAATTAATGATATTATATATGATATTATATTGGAATTATAATATAACTTTATATCATTATGATTCAATTCCATAAATTACGAAATAGAAATGAAAGTAGCGTTCATACGTACATACAGCTTACCGTCTCCATGAACAGTGCATTTCATTTCTTACCTCTAAACGTTATGAAATATTATAAATGAATGTATATACTGGATATATATGATTTATATGATATCTACATCATGATTATAACTCTGGATACAATGGATACATGAACAACGTGTAATTATAAAGAGTTTATTTTTGACTCAAGTACCAATGATCGTTAAAACGACCATTATTAACATAAATAATTACATAGTGTTCATGACATGGTAATAAGTTATATAAAAGTAATAATGAACATGAGAAAGGTTCTTAATAAAGTATAAATTAACTCACGTTTATTATTCCGGACATTAAAGAACGATTGAGTCAAGTCTGACCCGAGGTATGGGACTTCGTCTCAATCTCCTTTAATTGAGGCATATTATGTTTTATGAACAAATTTCATTTATACGGTGTATAAAACCCTTTGACTTTTACGTTTATCCAAAATGAATCTTTTTATATGAAGCATTTTACTAAACGACAAAAGGTAATGTTTTTGTCGTACGTATGCAGCGATAACGACTTCTCCGCTGCCGTGACCATTATTTGAGTTTCAGCTTCCTCTACAAGCCATTACTTTTTTAAATGAAAAATAAATACCATGTTTTATGTTTATTTTATTTTGGTAAAAAAAATGGTTTCCATAATGTTTTTATATCAATGTGTTTTATTGATATCTTGTGATTGAAAAGTGGAAATTTTACTTTTCCTTTATGCATGTTTTATATGATACGATTATGTTATGGTTCTTGGGAGTTATTATGCTGATGGGTGGTTCCGTGATAAACTAAGGGCGGGTGAGTCCGATATAGCTCTCCAATTAATTGGGTAATGCGAAGGGGTTAAACATTGTGGTTTCT
The DNA here is from genome assembly GCA_963277665.1 of Viscum album. NCBI lineage: Eukaryota > Viridiplantae > Streptophyta > Magnoliopsida > Santalales > Viscaceae > Viscum > Viscum album. The sequence continues at coordinate 1,853,838,226 of OY728156.1, forward strand.
CCGAAGAGATTTAGGGAATATACTGTGATTGGAATTCCAAACGTAACCAAGAGGGTTACTCCCTACGTAATAATGTTATGTATACCTCAAGTTACCTTTAAGTATTATGATTTCTATGATTTATTCATTATTTGATGAGGTATGCTAAAGTGCTTATGTTTTATGGGTAAAGTATGATTTCATTCTTATGTATATATGTACTCATGTTTCCTTTCCATATTTTTATATCCCTTACTAATATTTTTATGCTCATCCCATGTTTTGAAATGTTTTTTCACAGGTCGTGGGAAAGATACATGATATGATGATAGTGTCAAGGAAGTGTCAATAAAGAACCCATGTTTTATTTTAAATATGTTTCTGTTGATGGGAAAATGAATATTATCTTTTATAGTAACCACATTGTTTAAATGTGGGATGCAATGAATGTTTTATGATCTAATTCTCTAAAACTCTAAACCTGAAAAGATCCTCAATGTGTAATCTTCTAATAACTCAAGATTATGTATGGTTTAAGGCTGGGGCATTATAGTTGGCATCAGAGGTCGGTTTAGATAACATTAGGAGTTATAATTCTCTTAAATGATTATCCAAAAATAATTTTTTATGGTCAAAATGAAATGATATAGCATTTAAAGATTACCATGTTGCTTAATCTAAGAAATATTTGTTCAGAATGGTTTTCTGTAGAGGAAATAGGGAAGCAGCGCTAGGAAGGCATACAGAAGGAAATAACCTTCCGAATCAGTATCTTGAGATGGTCGGAATTAGAACTGAACAGTTTGTTGCAGTAAGGGCACAATTGACTCAAGCGATAAATGGTGGTGGTATCCATACACGAGATCAGCCAGATCAACCACAGAGGAACATGTCAGTGGTGGAACATTTCATGAGGCAACATCCCCCATCATTCATAGGATCATATGACCATGTGCTAGCTGAAGGGTGGATTAAATCACTGGAGAAGATTTTAGATGTCATGGGTTGTTCAGACAATCAAAATGCTAGTCTTTCTATTTAACATTTGGAGGGTGAAGCAGATCTGTGGTGGTCGATGGTTAAAAATATCAGCGACGCTGATGAGATTGATGCTCTCAACTGCGATGAATTCAAAGGTATGTTTCTTGAGAAGTATTTTCCTAAGGCTGTTCGACTTAGGATGGAAAAACATTTCTTGGAATTGAGGCAAGAGGAAGACTCAGTTGATCCCTATGAAGAGAGGTTCACTCGATTGGCAAGGTATGCTCCATATTTTATCTGATACCTTGATAGTAAAATATATCATTTTTAATTAGGATTAAAGCCAAAATATCAAAGGGCATTGGCTTCTCGTGAGTTCAAAAGTTATGAAAAGATTGTTCGATGTGCTGAGAAGGTGGAAATAGAGTTTGCTGATGATCAACTGTTATATAACAACCAGCAGAAGAAGAGACTGCTGTGGCAGGAGAAAGGAAAGAATTTTTCAAAAAGGTCTGACGGTAAGAAAACTTTGTTTCAAGTTTGTGATAAATGTGGTAAAAGGCATGCTGGGGAATGTCTTTTAAATTTTGGAAAGTGCTACCGATGCAGTAAGATGGGACATAAGGCTCGTGATTGCACTGAAAAAGATCAAGGTGATGGTAAGTCTAAATTTTATTTATAGTTAGTGAAATGTTTTAAGTGCAATGAGATGGGTCACTATGCAAACGAGTGTCCGACAAAGAGCTCGAGTGATGGGAAGCAGTTAGAATACAAGCAGAAAGGGATGGTGAAATCCTTTGCAACTACTTCAGTAGATGTCGGGCCATCAAATGAAGTTTTATCAGGTACATTTTCTATTTTTTTAGATTATGCCAGTGTGTTGTTTGATTCTGGGTCAACACATTCTTTCACCTCTAAAACCTTTTCTAGTAAAATTGGAATACCACCTCAAGAAATGACTCCTGAACATGTGGTAAAAACACCTGGGGGGAATGTTGAGGCAAAAAGAATTTATAATAATCTTCCAATCCTTATCCGTGGAAAGAACCTACTTGTGAACTTTATTGTTTTACCTCTAGTAGAGTTTAATGTTATCCTAGGTATGGGTTGGATCTCTATTCACCATTCTATGATTGTCTGTAGAGCTAATGAAGTTTCTTTTCAGAAAGAATTTCAGTTTGTTTACAAGAATGAACCCTTACTTTTGATAACTAATCAAGAGGCCGAGAATCTTGTAAAAGATAGAAATGAATGTTACATTATACACATCGTTGAAAACAAAGGAACTGTTCAGATTAATGATGTACCAGTGGTAAATGAGTATCTTGGTATTTTTTCTGATGAGTTTCCTAGAATAATACCAGATCAGGAAGTTGAATTTACTGTCGACTTAGTTCTTGATGCTAAGCCTATTTCAAAACCCCCTTATCGAATGGTTCAAATTGAACTTTTAGAGTTGAAGTAGCAATTGCAAGATTTATTAAAGAAAGGTTTCATTAGACCTTGCACATCACCATGGGGTGGTCCTATTTTATTTGTTAAAAAGAATGATGGTTCAATGATACTTTGCATTGATCATAGAGCCTTGAATAACTTCACTATTAAGAAAAAATATCCTTTTCCTCATATCGATGATTTGTTAGATCAGCTCCAGGGAGCTCAGTATTTTTCAAAGATTGACCTGAGATCGGGGTACCATCAACTAAAGGTAAAGGAATCAAATATTCCGAAGACCGCGTTCCGTACAAGATATGGCCATTATGAATTTGTAGAAATGCCTTTTTGGGCTAACCAATGCACCTGCTGTATTCATGGACTTAATGAATAGAATTTTCCATGAGTTCTTGGACATGTTTGTGGTGGTTTTCATTGATGATATTTTGTTGTTTTCTAAAAGTAAAGAGGAACATGAAAGACATTTAAGGGTTATTTTTCAAAACGTAAAAGAAGATAAATTGTATGGTAAATTCAGCAAGTGTGAGTTTTGGTTGCAAAAAATTTCTTTCCTTGGTCATATTGTTTCTAAAGATGGGATAACTGTTGATCCTGCAAAAAAAGGTTGTGGAAGAAAGGCCAAGACCCACAAAAGTAACTGAGATTTTTAGCTTCCTTGGTTTGGCAGGCTATTACCGAAGGTTTGTTAGAAATTTTTCCCGGTTGTCTAGCCCAATGACTAAGATAACTCGGAAGGGTGTTAAGTTTATCTAGACAAAAGAATGTGATGATTGTTTTCAGGAATTGAAAAGAAGATTGGTGAATGCTCTAGTTTTGGCACTACCTTCCATGAATGGTGAGTTTGTTATCTACAGTGATGCTTCATTGAAAGGACTTGGTTATGTCCTAATGCAGAATGATAAGGTAATTGCTTATTCTTCACGACAGTTGAAAACTCATGAGGTAAATTAACCTACACATGATTTGGAATTAACTGCTGTTTTTTAGCTTTAAAAAGTTGAAGGCATCATTTGTATGGAGTAAAGTGTGAAATATATACCGATCAAAAACGTTTGAAGTATATATTCACTCAGAAAGAATTGAACATGAGACAAGGGATATGGTTAGAATTAATCAAGGATTATGATTGTACAATTCATTACCATCCAAGAAAATAAAATTATGTGGCTGATGCTTTGAGTCGAAAAAGTAATGCTTCATTAACAATGTTGTGTTTGGAACGTGATCCTTTGGCTAAGGATTTGATGAAATTTGGCATAGAAGTTTTTGGTGCAGGATGTTCTTCTGTTTTGTTTTAGGTATCAGTTAAATCTTCTCTATCAGACAGAATCAAGCAAGCACAGAAGCATGATAGTGAGTTGCAGAAAAAGGTAGAGCTGGTTCAGAAGGGTATGTTGCCTGAATTCAACATTTATAATGATTGTGTTTTGAGATTTGGGAAGAGATTGTGTTTGACATGTGATTCACAGTTGAAGAGAGATTTGTTATGTGAAACTCAATGTTCTCCATTTTAAGTCCATCCTGGAAGCACTAAGATGTATAGAGATATTCGAGAGTATTACTGGTGGGATGGAATGAAGAGAGATATTGCTGATTTTACACTGAAGTGTTTGAATTGTCAATAGGTTAAAGTAGAGTGGAAGGTACCAAAAGGGATGCTTCAGCCTTTACCAGTACCAGAATGGAAATAGAAAAATATATCCATGGACTTCGTTGTGGGATTGTCGAAGACACCTCGAGGTAATAATGAAATCTGGGTTATTGTTGATCGCTTGATAAAATCTACACATTTCCTTGCTATACGAGATACTTTTTCCCTAGATCAACTTTCTTGTTTGTATCTTAGAGAGATAGTTAGGTTACATGGAGTTCCTCTCTCCATTGTATCTGATCGTGATCCCAGGTTCACTTTTAACTTTTGGAAAGACCTTCAAAAGTCGTTGGGTACTGAATTAATGTTTAGTACAGCTTTTCATCCTCAATCATATGGGCAGTCAGAATGAACAATTCAGAATTTGGAAGATATGCTACTTGCTTATTCGATGGATTATCAGGGAATTTGGGAACAACATCTTTCTTTGGTTGAGTTTTCGTATAATAACAGTTTCATTCCAGTATACAGATGGAACCATTTTAGGCGTTATATGGGAAGTGGTGTCGAACTCCAGCTTTCTGGGATGAAGTGGGTGAAAGGAAGCTGATGGGACCAGATTTGGTAGAAGAGTTGGCAGAAAAAGTTCACCTGATACAGAAACACATGAGAACAGATCAGAGAAGGCAGAAGAGTTAGGCGGACAACAGGAGGAAGGATCTCTTTTTTGAGGTAGGTGATCATGTTTTTCTCAAAGTCTCACCATGGAAAAGTGTGATGCGATTTGGTATGAAAGGAAAGCTGAGTCCAAGGTTCATTGGGCAATATGAAATTTTGGAGATAGTTGGATCAGTTGCTTACCAAGTGGCTTTACCTCCGAGTTTATCTCAGGTACACAATGTTTTTCATGTTTCGATGTTCAGAAAGTATATGCCAGATCCATCTCATGTTTTCAGTCCAGAGGTAGTTCAGCTAGAAGAGAACCTATCTTATGAGGACCAATCGGTCTAGATTCTTGAACACAGTGAGAAAGTGTTACAGAATAAGGTGATTCATTAGGTAATGTTTTTATGGAAAACCCACATGATTGAAGAGGCAACATGGGAATCTGAAAATGCAATGAGGGCTAAATACCCCCACTTATTCGATAAGTAAATAAATTGCGGGGACACAATCTTCTAATGGGGGGAAGGATGTAACATCTCAAGTAAGTAATGAGTAATAGATATTTTTATCTATGTCTATTAATGAATTATATTGTGTTTTAGAGGCTTAAAATGATAATTAATCCATTCTTAAGCATGGAATACAATAATATTTTTTAAAGATTGTGTTACTGCCTTTTGATGGAAAACCATTTTATTTAAATCAAACTTTTGACAATTATATAATCTATATTTGTTGAAATAAACTTATTCTTTATTATTGGGACATTGAAATGTACATTGGATAATTTTTTGATATTTTTCTGACAATGTTCATTTTTTTAATGAATAGTGAAAAATACTGCATTTTACATCAAAACTGTTTTTTCATCTAACTTAATTATATGGTTATATTAATTTTTGAATTGGTTTAAAAGTTCAATTAGAATATATTTTTACCATTTAATCAAATAGTGGTTGTTGGAATTAATTTCACTTTGAAATTGGTCTTAAACTAGTGGCAATCTTTTGATACTTATTGTTTCATAAAAACACGCTATTTGCTCAGACAGCGGGAATTAATTATTAAATTAATTAATTTAACTTATATTTTTTGAATTTTGTAAAATAAACATCATTTTTTTATTCAGAATATCAAATATAGCTTAGGTTGATGTTTTTGTATTTTTGTGAAAAACATCAATTTTTGATGAATAGTGAAACCACTAAGTGGTACTTAAAAAACTGATTTTTCGATTAAATGAAATTTTACCTCCTATGTGATTTGAATTTCAACAATCCGACATAAATGGTTGTAATTAAGATGTAAAATGTGGTTCAATGGGATTAAAATATTTTTTTTGTGAATAGTAACTTTTATGTTTTTAATCGTGATTAGAGGTAATTAGTGTAATTTAAGGTAAGAATAATGTTTTAATAATATGAAATGAACTTGACACATGTCCTACCCTTATTTGATGTGTCATGGACGACCAACACAATCCATGGGTCAACTAGGGGACCCCATGGAGCCACTTTGGAAGGAAAATGACATTAATATCTTTTTATTTAATGTTAAAGGAAAAATGACCCGAACATGAGTTATTTTACTAAAAAAATATTAAATGGGGTTATGAAAGTAATATTTTTGACTATAAATAGTAATTGGAAATATAAAACGATTTACTACATCATGAAAGTTTTATTATAATTTTTAAACATTATATAAATTAAATTATTTATGACACCATGATGATGCAGCGATGACCTCATTATTTAACTATTTAAATAAAATGAAAAGATAATGTAAAATCTAAGACCTAAACATGTCAAAAACCTATTATATGGGTGGATTCAGAACTATTATCACCTTATCCTCGAAATATATAATTTGGGGACCTTTTTATCCGAAAAGCATTTTATAATAAAGTAACCTTTTATAACTTTCCAAGAGTGCCCCTCCTCTCCTCTTAAAAATGGCCCCCAGCTCTACCACCTTACCCACACTTCCAAAGCCTTTGGCTCGGACAACCCATGCCCATTTTGTCTCTTCACATCCCTATATAACTCTTAGAAGCTTCACATTTGGTAGAAGTCTTCCCAAGGAAGCCTTTGAACTCAAATAAAAAAGAGTTACCCGTTTTAAAGGTAGTGTTTTCTCTTGTGTTCTTATGTTTTATTTTGCTTCTCCAACCCTCTAAACTCTATTTATTAATTTCTTTTGTAACAACACCAGTATCTTCCATATACTAGTATGTTGTTATAATAATTATTCTAGCTACACATACACACACCTACATCTAATGGTTAAAGAAAATACTGTTTCCGTGGATGGCGAATTTCTGCCTCACAAAAGGATGATTGTTCAATATTTTTTTGACACCTTCAAAGGTGGACATTAAGATGACACTATATTTATATATGATATATAATATGTTTATGTTTTCCTTAATTTTCTGTATTTTTCATTTATGTCATACCTTTATGGTTTCCATTATGGGTAAACGCTATATCTTCATTTTAGGAAGTGAGGACTACCGCCCCCTCAAAGTGATTTGATTCGTTAATGCCATATGTGGGACGTATAAAGGATGTAATTAATGTTATTATATATGATATTATACTGGAATTATAATATACCTTTATATTATTATGATTATATTCCATAAAATACGAAATAGAAATGAAAGTAGTGTGCATGCGTACGTACGGCTTACCTTCTCCACGAATAGTGCATTTCATTTCATATCTCTAAACATTATGTAATATTATAAATGCATCTATATACTGGATAAATATGATATATATGATATCTACATCATGAGTATAACTCTAGATATAATGGATACATGAACAACGTGTAATTATAATGATTTTATTTTTGACTCAAGTACCAATGATCGTTAAAACGACCGTTATTAACATAAATAATTACATAGTGTTCATGACATGGAAATAAGTGATATAAAAGGAATAATGAACTTGAAAAAGTTTTTAATCAAGTAGAAATTAACTCATGTTTATTATACAGGACATTAAAGAATGATCGAGTCAAGTCTGAACCGATGTATGGGACTTCTTCTCAATCTCCTTTCATTGAGGCATATTATGTTTTATACACAACGTTCTTTTATACGATGTATAAACCCCTTTGACTTTTACGTTTATCCAAAAGTAATCTCTTTATATGAAGCGTTTTACTAAACGAAAAAAGGGAATTCTTTCTTCATACGTATGCGGCGGCAAGGAATTCTCCGCCTCCATGACCATTATTTGAGTTTCGGCTTTCTCTACAAGTCATACCTTTTCTTAAATGAAAAATAAATACCATGTTTTACTTTTATTTTAGTTTGGTATTAAAAATGGTTTTCAAAATGTTTTTATATCAATGTCTTGTATTGATATCTTGTAATTTAAAATTGGAAATGTTATGTTTCCTTTATGCATGTTTTATGTGATACGATTATGTTATGGTTCTTGGGAATTATTATGAAGACGGGTGGTTCTGTGATAAACTAAGGGCGGTTGAGCCCAATATAGCTCTCCAATGCATTGGGTAATTTGAAGGGAATAATCATTGAGGTTTCTCCGAAGAGATTTAGGGAATATACTATGATGGGTATTCCAAACGTAACCAAGAGGGTTACTCCCTACGTAAGAATGTTATGAATGCCTCAAGTTACCTTTATGTCTTATGATTTCTATGATTTATTCCTGATTTGATAAGGTATGTTAAAGTGCTTATGTTTTATGGGTAAAGTATGATTTCATTATTATGTATATATGTACTCATGTTTCCTTTCCATATTTTTATATCCCTTAATGAGATTTTTTGTTCATCCCATGTTTTTGAAATGTTTTTTCATAGGACAAGGGAAAGGTACATGATATGATGATAGTGTCAAGGAAAGGTCAAGAAAGAACCCATGTTTTATTTTAAATATGTTTCAGTTGAAGGGAAAAATGAATACTATCTTTTATAGTAACCACTTTGTTTAAATGTGGGATGTAATTCAAGTTTTATGATCTAATTCTCTAAAACACTAAACCTGAAAAGATCCTCAATGTGTAATCATGTAATAACTCAAGATTAAGTATGGTTTAAGGCTGGGGTATTATAAACTAAGAGTACACAAAAGTAATGATAACCTAAAGTTTCCATTTTCATTCATTATCACGTAATGTTCATCATTTAATCATGTATAACAATAGGTATCTCATAAGACTACCTATTAGGGAAGAATCCAAGCATCTTCTTCGGCTTGGCAGATGCATCACAAACTTTCAATATTTTAATTAACAATCTAGTTAGCTCACACAGTCTGACCCCGCTGACCAAGTAATAAAATAAAAGGAATGAACACTATGATGAATCACTCATCATCAATTCCCCCTATGTTCCTTCCTGAACAACTATAGACTCTCTAGGGAAGCACTCAACTTCAATTACCCCTATGGAATCATAATGTAATTTTTAGACATTTTAAGGGATCACCCACCATAATTCCCCCATGTGGTCTCATAGTGTGAAATATAACAAACACTCTGAGGAAGAACTCGATGTCCATTATCTTGCAGTTTAACTACACCAGGTTCTCACAAACCTATGTAATTGAATCATGCATAAACAATATCAAGCAGACCAAGTTAATCTCAACTACTACATGGATAAACAATTCCAATGCATATCTCATGAATCTAACAAGAAGCAAGAGTCTAAAAATTCAATTACATCAATCAAGGAAAGGAAACAAGGTTTTCATCATAGGCAACCTAGAAAAAACAGCCCTAAACATTCAAATAAGGAGAAGCACCCATGGGGGGTTCCTGAAACATGAAATTTTACATAATATCACATAAACAATCCTATATTTAGACGTCAATACTAGGTAAATAAAATAGGATTGAATTTCCTTAACCCAAATTACCTAAAACATTGGTAATGACATATTTGGAATATAAAACTCAAAGAAAACCAACAAATGTCAATGAACTACCTTCCTTGATTATGTACGATTAACACTATCGAACTTCGGCACTTGAATCGGCCAAAAAAATCATAGATCTACAAAAACGTCAAAACGATCAACCCCTAATAACTTGAGAAAGAGGATAAATCAAGATTAGACAATCAAGAAGAATGAAATACATACTGGTGGGACTCCAATACACCCACCGACGAGATAATCAATGAACAGATGATAGATTGGTGGCTCAGATAAGAAACGTCACTCACATCCAATCTTGGACTAGACGTGGCAAGAAGAAGACATTTCTGGAGATTATACCCGAACCCAGTCCAATATAAAAAAAATATAAAAAGGTCATGGCGTGTTCATTAAATGTACATGTCATGTACATTCCTAAAGCAGCCCCCGCTTTATGCGGTCTCCAGGTCACCCCACAAGGCCATGCCATGGTCATTACACGGGCAGTACACAGATACCCATGACAATCTAGTTCCGGATGTGTACTACCATGTACAAAATGAGTACTTCTAAAAAAATCCAAAACAACCTTTTTCTCAAAAACACCCAAAATCAAGATCCATACTTTAAATGAAGACTTGGGTTCTTACGAACATTCTTCTTTAAAATATTCGTCCCTAAATTTCCCTTACAAGGTATAGAAGAAGAATTCTTAAATAGATCCTGCCACTACAATAGCACATAAGTCTCCCTCTCCCAAGTCTCATCCTACACTCGGTCGCGCTACCACAACTCCCATACCAGAGGAAAAGGCCAGCCACATAGAACCTTCTTGCCGTGATCTAAAATCTGGATAGGATGATCCTCGAACAATGAGTCCACCTCCAAATCAACCTCCTCAGGTTGAAAACCATGAGACATGTTTGAGAAGTAATGTCGTAGCTCAGAAACATGAAAGGCATCATGCATAACCTGGTACTTCTAAGGTAATTGAAATCAATAAGAAATCGGCCCGACTCCCTCCAAAACCTCAAACGGCCCAACATACCTGGGTGAATGAAATCCCTATCTCATAATCCTCTAATTTCCTATCCTCAACGTGACATGATGGAAAACCAGATCCTTGACCTCAAACTCTATAGGTCGTCACTGTTGATCAACCTAAGACTTCTAGAGTGACTATGTAGTATGAAGCATCTTCTGAATCAACTCCACATACTCAGTGGTCTCCTAGACAAGACGAGGTCCTAATATTTCTACCTCTCCAACCTCTAGCGAACATAGAGCTCGTCGACACGGCCTACCAAAAAAATCATTATAATGTTACATCTGGATTGTTTCCCGAAACCTATTATTGTAAAAAAACTCTACTAGAAGTATGGGTTTCTCCCAAGAACCCCCAAAAATATTAGACATGTGCTCGAATATTGTCTTTAAGCCCCTGAATCGTGCACTCAGAATAGCCCTCTCTCTGTGGATGGTATGTTTTACTTAGATGTACCTGTGTACCAAAATCCCTCTATAATCCTTGACAGAGATGATAAGTAAAATGGTTGTATCTGTCTGAAAAGATAGAGTGTGGAACCCCATGAAACCGTACAGTCTCTCGGATGTTCAACATTCCATGCTCATCAACACTGAAGGTCTTCATGATCGGTAAGAAGTGTGCACCCTTCATGAGCATGTCGATAACAACCCAAACCTCATCATTCTATTTAATAAATATCGGTAACCCTGTCATGAAATCCATCATGACATCATTCCACTTCCACAAGAGAATGGGTAACTGCTATAAAATCCTTGTCGGTCACTAATTCTCCTCTCTTTCTTACATACAAGTGGAATATCTCATAAAAACATGAAACATTCACCTTCATACATGGCCAACAATACCGAAGGTGTAGATATCGATAAATCATGGTAACACTAAGATGATCTTTCCAAACCGGGGAAGGAAAATCCAGCATCAACACCTCACATATAACTACTGAAACCCATACACATACCTGAAAGAAAAAGTTCTCATCCTCACCTACGATCAACCTAGGTGTAGTTTCCTCGCCTGACACACTCACCTGTAAGGCTAGGACTTCATAATTATATAGCTCCCTCATTCTCACTCGATGTAGAAGAGTACAGGTAATAGCTACAGAAGAAAGAATTTTCTGCCACTATCTATCATGAACCACCAAATTCATATCAGAGAAAATATCCAAAAGCATCCACTCACTACTGTCCTCTTGAACTGCTTTTATCTGAGTCCTCCAGGTCAATGCATCTGCCACTAAATTGCCTCTCCCAGGCATGTAGGAATTATCAGTGTCAAAATACTGAAGGTACTAAACCCACCTTCGCTATCTCAAATTCAAATCTCACTGAGTAAAGATATACTTGAGACTATTGGGGTCATTGAAAACCACAATGTGCTCTCCAAAAATATAATTTCTCCAATAGAGTAAAGCATGTACAACTATATCTAACTATATATCATGTGTCAGTTAATTCCTTTCAGGTGGCCTCACCTGTCGAGACCCATATGTGACAACTCATTCCTCGGGCATAAGCACTACTATTAGCCTGATACCTGATGCATCATGGTAAACATTGTAATTCTCTTCCTACTTTGAAATAACTGGTATCAGTGATAAAGGTTTCCTTCGTTTAAGCTCTTGAAAGGATGACTCACATGAATCTGTCCACAAGTACTTTTCACCATACTTATTCAGGCCAATCAGTGGCACTACAAACCATGAAAAGTGATGTATAAAATGCATGTAGTAACCAGAAATCCCTAGAAAAATCCATACCTAAAAATAGTTCTTCGGATTATTCCATGAAACTACTATTCTCTCTTTCTCTTGGTCTACAGATACTCTTGTCTCTAAGACAACATGACCCAAGATATGAATCTATTTCATCCAAAAGTGTCCTTTTGAGAGCATAACATATAAATAATGCTCTCTATGTGTACTCAAAATTATCTCAATATGGGTTGCGTGGCCGTGTAGAGTGTGAGAGTAAAACAATATGTAATCCACAAATACTACCACACAATAATCAGAGTAAAGAAGGAACACTTGGTTCATAAGTTCCCAAAAAATTGCAATCTCCATCGTGAGGAAAAACGAAATAACTACATACTCATATAGACCATACATGATCCAAAAGTATGTAACATGTATATATGATGGTCTAATGACAACTGATTATAACCATATCTCAATTCAATCCTCAAAAACACCCAGGATCCTCGAAGCTGATCAAAGAGGTCATCAATCCTTGGTAAGTGGTATCAGTTCTTAACAGTCAAATTGTTCAGTTTATGATAATACACACAATTTAAGAGGATAATGTATGACTTCTTCGCAAATAGGATAGGAAAACCCCAAAGAGATGTACTGGGTCAGATGAATCCCTTTGACATTTACTCCTCTAACTAGTTATTGATCTCCTGTAACTCTGGTGTTTCCATCCTATAAGTGGGAATGGACACCAGTGCTACTCCCGATAAAAGCTCAATAGGGAAATATACCTCTCACTCATGAGGTAAACTAGAAATTTCATCGGGAAAGATATCCTTAAAATGATCAACCTCTGGAGGAAAGTCCATTTGTAATGTCTCCTTGTCTTCTAGGTATATAATATCAATCTGGGTTGTGACACCGCTCAACCCCTAATGCTTTGGTATAACTCTTCTCACATGGACATCCCGTTATCCATTATGTAGAGAAAATCTACCCTCTAGTGACCTGAAACTCATCCTTTAGAGATATAAAAAAACCCTAGAATGGAACTAACCAGTCCATTTCAAGATAGACGTCATAGACTGTCATCTCTAATACAAAAAGGTCCCATAAGATGTGACAACTAACAACCTCAAGAGATCACTCCTTGCACTGACATGCAGTAGCTGTTCTAGTCCCAAATAGAGTGTCTATTTTCATTATTTCGACAGAAGTAATGATAAAGATCCCAAGGCTCTCCATAATAAGCACATATATAAATCTATGGAAATCCCATGTACCGAAAAGAGTGGACGCTAAAACTGAGGCAACAAAAACCTTACCTCTAACCGTAGAGGGTCTGAGATCCTTCTCTTGGTGGATCTTTCATAGTGAAAAATCTTGACCACCACCAGGACCCTATAACGATATCTGAGATCCTTGAGCTGATCAATCCTATGACTACCGACAACCCCGTGTCTGACCACTATATCCACGACCGCCACCTCGGCCTAAATATCTTCAAGAAGTCTAGCCTCCACTTTGATGTGGAATGGGTGGTCCTTCTCCAGTATGGGGATTCAAAATAGTTCCCACATCACTACCTTCTAAAAGGAGGGTGTTGCAGAAACACTAATGATTTCCCATCATTTTGTAAGATCAACACTCTATTGGGTCTTTTAGGAACTGAGGTTTCTTTATTGTACCATTTTCATACTAGCAGAACACTAAATGGCTCTGAGAAGGAAAACCCCGCATACTCGTATCTCCACTCATAGACTCACTATGGAACTTCCTGTTATCAGTCAGAAGAGTACTATCTCAAAATGCTAAACTGCCCTGGCCCACAGCTCTAGAATCCCTCAGGTTGTGGTTGGTGATCAGTGCATGGTTTCTAATAAAAGATAAGGAAGTCAACATAATGATGTTCACTAGTGATCAAATTTCATGCCTGAGATAGTCCTCAAACATCCATGCAAAAAATAACTCATCACCCTAGAATGGGTGTGAAGAACTATAGCTCTATGAAGCGAGAAGAATACTCTATGACTGAAAGCGAATCCTACACTGAAATCATTAACTCTCAGGCTCAGTCGACCCTCAATGTCTCTAGGTAGAAGTAGTAATGGAAGGTACATTAGATCTCATCCTATGCCATAAATATATGGAATCCCAATAGTGATATCACATCCCACCATATCTTGGAGAAATCATGTAACAAGTATATAGCAAGCTTCACACTATCTCCCGAGACATCTCGAGATGATCAAAGATAGAAAACATGGATTCTAACCATGAATTTTTATCCTGAGGTCCTCCATCCCCTAATAAAGTGGAAGGATGCTGCTACTGAAAAACCAGCGTCAACTCTACCATAGACGGAAAAGGATGTGTTACACCTAGAAAGTCTGCATCATCATCATGAAGTCTTCTCAGAACTCTACATCAGATCTTGTGCCCAGTATAACCACAAGATCCATGATGGGAATGAGGGGAGGATCAAATGGTAGTCCCTGATCTACCATTTCTGGTGTCTGATCTTTTCCCTGTATTTGGCGTACAATCATATGACGTATTCGTGGCATGAATCTTTAATGTCAAGCTCACAAATCAGTTTAATATTATCAAGGAATGAAATTTAGAAGTGAAATAAAGTAATAGGGGTAGAAAACAGTCATGTTTTACAAAATAGTGTTACACGACGTGTATACCCTCCACATGGTGTGTTCCCTTAGGATTCAACATGGGCATGTACTTCTACCATAACAGGTCATGTAACACATCATCACAAGACATGTTCATCCTATGACATGACGTGTACTGGAATTTTTACCATGCCCAAGTACTTATAAAAGGAATGTACTACATGGTTCTCTTAGAAAAAACTACACTACAGGTTTATGTCAAACACAACGTGTACTAGATGAATTTATCTAGCTTGTGTCATTGGTCACATGGTTGGAGACACTATCGACTTTCACATGGTGTGTTCACTATTGACGTGGTGTGTACTACCAAATTTTCA
Organism: Viscum album; assembly: GCA_963277665.1. Taxonomy (NCBI): domain Eukaryota; kingdom Viridiplantae; phylum Streptophyta; class Magnoliopsida; order Santalales; family Viscaceae; genus Viscum; species Viscum album. Next base: position 1,853,853,552 of record OY728156.1, read on the forward strand.
TCCACCCATTTCATTAACGACGTGACCAGATACATGGTCTCTACAATATGGTGTGTACTACAAGTACACGGTGTGTTCCACAAAACATTCCCTAACCCTGTGTCTCTTCCAACACAAGCAGTCACATGGTTAAATACTACATGGCCTATTCAAAAAGTACATGAAGTGTACTAATGAAAAAAAATTCTTCCTGGATAAAAGGATACATGGCTTGTATTCATTATCACACACCGTGTATTCATGGTTTTTCTGGATAGTAATCCTAATAAACTACCCCATAACCCCATAAAAACACCTAAACAATCATTAATGTGCCAAATTATGATCTATGGGAGCCGATAATCCCAACGAATCAATGCTTAGAATGATATTCATGTCATATCATAGCATAATTCAGTTATTGATTATAATGATCCACCAAATTGTGATACAAGAGGGTCAAAAACACCTTAGGGACCAATATTTGAACATATTTCAAATGAAACAATAAATGTATCAAATACCCAATCAAAATAGTAGGTATATTATCATGACAACTATTACAACAGAATTCATATCTAGCACAACATCTATAAGAACATCCTAAAATTAGTAATGAAGAAAAGAAAACATCATCTGATACAACTTTGTAACTTCACGGATCTTGATTTCACCTAAAGGTTCCCGATACTCGATTTATGACATGGTCTCAATCACATTTTCCCAGAGGACAGAGGTTGCCAACTAGTAGTGAGGTCCTTGGGTGTGATGGTGAAGAAACAATGCCCTCTTTGGCAGAGTATGCCTAGTGTAATAACAAGTAATAAATAGTGTTAGAAGCAATAATTGATACAACAAATAAACAGGGAATCACTAAAAGTAAATAAATAAATGATGCACATATATAAATTATGAAAATCCCATATGTCTAGGAAAACTGCCAAAAAAGTCATAATGATGAAATACATTACTAATCAAAAGTACAAAAGAAAAAAATTAAACTCCTGCAGCATTGCAAGCCTCATCTTGGTCACATTATCTCCATCTCCACAACAATCAAGTGCCCGATGACAAAGGGTGCATTACCTTATCTACACCTGCAACCATATCATATGTTTGGGTCCAAAAGAATGACCCAAAAATGGTGTGAGGTGAATCCCAGTAGGTAACCACCACAAGATCTGTTCCTAACTATCAGTATGTTTATATATTATATAATAAAAGAAAAAACTAAAGGAAAATATGAGTACACAAAACTAATCAAAACCTACTGTTTTCATTTTCATTCATTAGAATGTAATGACCATCTTCTAATAAAGTATCAGAATAGGTATCTCAAAAGAAAACCTAAAATTATTGAATCCAAGCTTAGGATTTGTATTGGTAGACTCTTTAAAAACATTCAATTTTTAAATTAACTCTATGGGTAGCTGACACAGTCTAACCCCTTTGGCTATGTTATACTATAAAAGGAAATGACACTCTGAGGAAGCACTAACCATCAATTCCTCATAGGGTATTTCCTGAACAATGATAGACTCTCCGGGGAAGCACTAAATTTCAATTCCTATTGTGGTATCGTAATTTAATCTATAGATAATTTGAGGGAACACTCACCGTCAATCCCCAATGTGGTCTCGTAGTGGGAAATATAACGGACCATATGAGGAATCACCCAACATCAATTCCACGAGTGGTCTAACTACACCAAGTTCTCACAACCCAATGTGATTCAATCGTGCATAAATGTAATCAGCCATACCAAGGTAATCTCTACTACTACATGGAAAAAATATTCCAATGCATATCTCAATCATCTAAGAAGAATAAATAATCTAACAAATACATCCTATCAAGAATGGAAAGGAAACAAGGTCTTTCTAATCAGAATCTTGGACCGAACAGCCCAAACCATTCAAACAAGGAAAAGTACCCATGGGGTGTTCCGGAAAAATGTAATTTCACATAATATCACATTAAAAATGAATCATTTAGAAATAAATCTAATGGATATAATATATGATTCAATTTCCTTAACCTGAAATACCCAAAACATGGGTGATCTGCCTTTTGGGATATAAAAATCATATTAAAAAACGAAAGGAAAATGAATACCTAACATGATGTTGTATGATGATCACTCTTGAATTTATGCCCTTTAATTTTTCTATAACATCATAGATCAACAAAAATGTCAAAAACGATCAACATTGAATATCTTGAGAAAGAGGAGAAATATGGAGGATAGATTCATGATGAATGATGGAATTAATAGTGGGATTCTATGGCACCCACCGAAGATCGAGTCGAAGGACGGATGACAGATCATTGGCTCTGAGAAGAAACATCGCTCTCATTCACTCATGGATGAGAGGAGGTCATAAGAAGATGTTACATTATATTAGACGTTTCCCTGGTCTGATTTAACTAATAACGGACAAAGTACAGGGTGTGTTCAATTAATGTACACACCATGTACATGCCTAAACTGGCCCCCACTTTAGGAGGTCTCCAAGTCACCTCAGACGACTATGTCTCAGTCGTTACACGGCTAGTACATGGCTACCCTTAGCACCCTGGTTCTTGGTGTGTTCTCCCATGTACATGGCCTATACATCTAATACTTCTAAAACTCCCATTTTTTCTCAAAAAACCCAAAATCAAGATCCATTACTAAAATAAAGATCATTTATCTTATAGATATTGCTGAAATAAATCTATGCCATGGATATTTATGGGAATCTTCAATTTATAGTTAGTCAAAGAATAAGAAATTGGTCACATGGGTTGATGGAACTTTCTTGAAACCTTCTTGATTGGAGATATCAAGAAAAATGGATTATATTACACAGTAAGTGTTCATATGAGGTGACATTTCATTGTAAGATTAACATCTATATTTATGGGTTCCTTGGTGTGTTAGTAGATTATATCCTTGGAATTTTGGTTGCTCAACCAAATGCCACTAATAAAAAGGCCTAGGCAGTAACACACTATGTGTATTAAGTGACTTGGTAAAATAATATATTATTTATTATTTAAAATGTTGAATAATTATTATTACCAGTTTTGGTATAATAATTATTCATTGATTCCTGATCATATTTATCGTGACACTATATATTCGGGGGAATATATTTTGGGTAAAATAATTAATAAATATTTTTTTCTATTTAGTGAATAAAATATTTATATATTTTTTGGTGAGTAATGCTGTGATATTTATTTATTAAATAAATATTCATTAATAATAATTCAATAAATATGGTGGAGGATTGGTGGTCCGAGTTAATATTATAGTTACATATAATAATGTTGAATATTATTTGATTAAATAATATTTAATTTTAAATTTAAATATAGGAGTATGTCAGGAGATAATAATGTAACTATTATTATTTTTAGGGGGATTGGATAATATTAATAAAATAATTAAGGTGATGGTGAAAATTAGTTATTATTTATCTATAGAATTTAATTCGGGGTTATATTATTCACTTATTAGTTAAGCGCTAGACATGATCTACTCTTGAGATGTCTTTTAGTTATGCACAAGGAATTGGAGAAAATATATCAGGCATATAGAGTTCATGTATCTCCCAGAATTCATTAAATATTGAGAGAGATCCTCCTCCACCGGATTAAGAAGAATGCTTTGGAAGCGGTTCATTAGGTGATTGAAGGTCGGTATCGCAAGTGCAAGGATCTTTCATGGTTTCACCAGGATACTCCTTTAGCGACATCCAGAGATATATGGAACACATGTGGTGCACCACTAGAGGAGTTATACCCTAGATCTCTATAATGAAAATAAAGCGCATTCCAGATCTGTGGGCGAACGTATCTATGAAGAAAGAATGTCCTTGGAGGTAATTTTTATATTTAAATAAATATGTTATAAACAAAACATGTTGATCCTATCACATTGTTCCTTGGGAAATTTTTATTTTTCTAAATATTTCAATCAATTTCAAGGATTCTAGCATTCATCATCATATTTATCCTAAATTAATCATTTATTATGGAAAAATCAATTTTGGGCACCACCCATCACTTGCTTCCTCAGCGCACAGATCATAAATATTTTAATATAGGGGGAATATTAAAGATTATAATTATTTAAATAATTATTTGATGACTTAAACATTAATAAATTTGTTTTTCTATTCATATTTAATCATTATTTTTAATATGAATTATGAGATATATTTCATCCTTCATCATTTATCACAGATCTAAGTGAAATTATCAATTTCATGACTGAAATAAAAATCTAGTATCTCATCTGGAGGTACTATGGATTCTAGCCATACAACACTATACTACAGGTCATCTAATCAGAATTACATTCCATGATTTATTTTTCAATTCATTAAGATTTTATTTGGTAATAAATTTGATATTATGCATTATTTAGGCATTAATTACACCATTAATGAACTTTAATCCATGGGGTCTTGACCATGATTAACTAGAACATGAAAATAGGACAATATGAAATGTAGCCCACTGGACAGGGTGTGTAGTCCCTTCATGTTAGGGTCGTGTTGTGTATCACATACCAAACTTTCCCAGAAGGGGATAGTAATATAGAGTCTACATGACATGTGAACCCATAGAAATTTGATGTACTATATTGATTTCTGATGTACAACTCACAAACTATTTCCCCGGGAATTTACTTCAGATGGGTGGTGAGGCGGGTACCCAAAATGTAGTTAGATCTACACACTGTGTACTTTTTCTAGATTACGCATATTTAAAATTTATTTTTAATTATGTTACCATTGAGACAAGTACCTTAATGTGGGAATAAATCTGTGACAAAACATGTGGTAGTTGTCTAATATATATATATATATGGTTAATTAATATATCTATAATTTTCAAAGATCAACACATCATGTATGAGTTGTATTATAATTATAATTCTATGTGCATGCTATATGTTCCAAATAATAAAGTGATTATAATAAATGTTGGGTAGTTTTGGATATATATTCACTAAGTTACCTCCAATGTACATGTTATGTACATAGTTAATTTTACATTAATTTAGTAATTTTTTTAAATTATAATTGATGATAACATCAAAATTTAAATAATATTTAAGCTAAAAGGATTGATTAATTAAATATTTTAGTTAATTAATTCAGGTGTGATTTCTCGTAAATAATAACAATTAAGGAATTGGATTACAATATTATTAAATACGTAATTCATTACACTCATTTCGGTGATCATGAACTAGGCCAAAAAATTGTATTTGATTATTTTCCCTGTTAATTTATTATTAAATTTAATTGTGGGCCTATGTGACTTATATCCTCATTAATATGTAGGAATTTCATGGCTATGGTTTCTATTATGTAAACCACCTTTTACCCCTCATCTATGTGCGAGGAAATGCATATGTAATGGATGGAGATCCCAAGCTAGTGTAGGTGGTTCATGTTACGAGTGAGGTGAAACAAATCCAAGGATATACAAAGTTGGAAAGGTGGAATGCTATAAACACAAACCAAATTGGTTTAAGGTGTTTCTCCCCTAAGGTAGTGATTAGTTTGTCAACTGCTAGATAAAATAACAGTTCAAATAAGCACATGATCATATCAATAACTTTATTTTTGTTAGTTCAGGTTTTATTCATTATGGATGTATTTTTATGATCACATATTTAATGAATTAAACAATCATGCAATATGGAACAAAAATAAATTGTCTTATGCGTAAATATTATCTAATACATGGTTAATCACTTAAGAATATCCCACATAATATTAACAATGATGTGATAAGATAATAAATGAAAATTTATGCATAATGGATAAAATCCCACAATAAAATATTGAGTTGGTATATACTTCCATTACATCAATTAGAATTGTACCATTGTTCAAAGTGCATGAATGGAAAATGTTGGGGTGCTTTCAATTATCATTAGAATTCAAATTTTATGTTTTAGGTGGACATGACTTAGTTTACATCAAGGGTAGATTTCTGAAGTAGGACATGGTGTATCTATGAGGAAATTTTTGAGGAAATAAAAAATTAAGGATTTTAGGATTGGGGAGTCCAATCAACAGATCATAGAGATGCGAGTTAATGCCGTTGTAATTTTTAATACATACCTAAAACCATTCAAATTTGTTATCAGGCATAGTTGGGGTAATACGAGGGGAAATATGGATCCCTGCAACTATAATGTCTTTGAAACATGATATTCTAATGACAATGGTGAGGGATATTGGGTTTCAACAAAATAGTGGGAGATTAATGAATATTTATTTATTTATATTTCTTATTTTTAAAAAAAATTACTGATACCTTTTGAAATTAATTTTAGAAATGAAATTACAAATGAAATCAAACATATCATTGCAATCAATAATTTTGAAGGAAGACCTTCTCACTGGAACAAATTTCCAAGAGTGGAAACGCCGCCTTTGGTTCAGCCTTATCCATATAAAGAAACTATATGTGTTGGAAGAATATTTACCAATTGTTCTAGGAAATGAGGTGAGTGATTAGGAGCTCTATGTGTATGAGAAACATATGAATGATTCCACAAATGTTCAGTGCCTTATGCTATCATCCATGACCTGTGTCCTCTTAAATCAACACGAGGAAATGGATGCTTATAGAATGATGTCTCAAAATTGGGATATCTACCAAGAGAAGGTGAGACAAGAGAGTTATGAGATCTAGAATGATTTTTAACCACTATGACTGGAGAATCTATGCTAGTTGGGCCACATGTAGTCAATCTTATTGGCGACATTGAGTGTCAAGACAGATTATGGATTGAAGTATAGGATGAGTTCCATACATATCCCATACAATCATCACATACCAACACCTTATGAATTTTTATTTTGAATTATAATATGAGAAATAATGAGAAGAGTCTATTAGAACATTTTACATTAATTCACCATGTGGATAAGGACATAGGTATTGAAAAAACCCACAATCCTTATAGTGAATATGAAGTGGAAAGAATGGTAAATGTGGTCTATGACTTATAAGGTGTCTAAATCCCCTGAGGACTATCCAACCAAGATGAAGGAGATCAAAATTCCAGGAAAGTAAAAAGAGGCAGTATGCTTTGCACATGGAATGTAAGGCCACTGGAAGAGAAATTTCACCCAGAGGTAAGGGGAATCCAACTGTGCATTTTTAATCGAGTGCAATCATTCAATTTCCACACATTGGGTGTTAGATTTAGCTTGTGGTGCTCACATATATATTCAAATGTATTATCCAAGTAGATTCATGAAAATTTTCAGAGAAGAGGGGGATTTGTGTGCTGCCAATGGTACGAAGTTGGATACTCTTACAATTGGTGAATACCACATCACATTTCCAACATTAATGATTTCACATTCACAAGGAAATTATTTTTTACCTACAATTTCCATAAATTTTTTTTATCATGTTTGGATACATATGGGAGTATTCTTATGTTTGGAATGAGAATTTGTTTCGTTTGTGAGGAAAACATATGTTATGGTATAGTGAATTTAAATAATGGTCTATATGTTTTAAATTAAAAAAAATAATGTATTGTAAATTGATAACAAATCATGTTCACATGACTCATACAACACCTTGTTGTGGAATCACTTTCTCCTTCATATAAATGAGTATTGATTGACAAATATATGTCAAGATGGTTATTTAGATTAGTTAGAGCTAAAATCAGTTGACAGTTTTCTCTCTTATTTACAAGGAAAAATGAACAAACCACCATTTGGTGGATACAGTGAAAGGGCCCCATAGATATTAGGATTGGCACACACTGATATTTTTTGACCATTTCTTGTAGATATTATTAGTGGATATTCAAAAATCATTTCTTTTAATGATTACTTGAGTTGATATGGATATATTTACAAGAGGAGGTATATGTATGAGTCCTTTGATAAATACAATGAATTCAGGAATTATGTATACAATCATATTGCAAATTAGATAAATAATATTCGATCATGTCGAGTTGTAGAATATCTTAACCCTGAATTCATCTACATTTTATGGGAATTAGGGATTCTATATCAACTCACACAACCTTATACTCTATATTGGAAAGGTTTTAGTGAATCATGGAACCGTACCTTGCAGGAAATAGTATGGGTGGTGACGAGTCATGAAATTCTTCCATTATCATTTTGTGGAATCAAATTACAAAACAATAGAATACACATTAAATCGAGTACCATCTAAAGAGAAAAATGGAATTCCCTTCGAGCTATAGATGAGAAAGAAACATGTTATGTCACACACACATGTATATGGATTTGAAGTGTTTGTAATGTCTTTATCAGGAAACAAACATGAACCACGGAGCACAAGGTGTATCCTTATAGTGTATATTATGGAAACAAATTGTTTAAAACTATACAACCCCTCAGACAAGAAAGTTACAATTTCAATGCAAGACATATTTATTAAGATGAATAACATCCCTAAAACAGATAGTGGGAGAAATATTAAATTCGATGAACTTAATGCTCATGGTACATTGGAGTAGGTATAGGAATTAGTTCTATATGTCCCTTTGAAATAAATGATTCCTAAAACACAAGTACTACGTAGGAGTGTTTCTGATGTAATGGAATGAGAGAGATATCATTTTCTTATCACTGAGGATGGTGAATCATTATTTTTTAAAATGAAAAACTTATCTCCTAGATGTAGGAAGTAAAAATCTCTGAAACATTATGATTTCTAGAATCTATGAATTATGAGATAGATTCCTTGTATGAGAACAATGGTTGGGTTCTAGACAATGAGCATGTTGATGTAAAGCTTGTTGGATGTAAATGAGTATTCAAGAAGAAACATGACATGGAATGTATAATATGTACCTATAAAGAATGGCTAGAAGCTGAAGGTTTTAGAAAGTGTCTAGGAACTAACTATGATGAAACATTTTTTCCTCTTTCCATGTTTAAATCCACCAGAATCATACTTTTCCTATGAGTATACCCCGACTATGAGATTTGGAAGATGGATGCCCAAACTACTTACTTTATAGGAAACTCAAAAAATGTTTCTATATGTCACAACATGAAGGGTTTGTCACACCAGGTGATGCCAACAATATTTTTAAGTTTTATAGATCCATTTCTGGACATAAGTAATCATTTAGTTCATAGAGAATTAAATTTTATGATTTATAAAATAATTTTGTTTCATTAAAATAGAATATTACTTGTGTGTTTGAAAAATAATTAATGGTATTGTTGTTGTAATGCATGTATTATATGTTTGTGACATATTACATATTGATAATGAAATAAAATTCATACATTCTATTATGGACTGGATGAGAAAGTGTTTCTCCATGAATGACATAGGTGAAGTATCCTACATTATAGGGATCAAGATCATTCGTTATAGATCTTAAAATCTTCTTGGACTATGTTAAAGTACATATATTGACTAGATATTAAATAGATTTAGTATGGGACAATCCAAGAGGGGGTTGGTTCCATTATTGCATGGTTTACATCATTCTATGAAAATGTGTCCAAGACACAATATGAGAAATTCAAAATGAGTAAGATCGCATATGCTTCAACAATCATATCGATCATGTATGACATGATATTATCTAGAATTTATGTTGCCTATGAACTTAGCATTGTAGGTAGATATCAAGAAGATACAAGAGAACTACATTAGAATACTATTAATACAATCCTTAAGTATATGATAAGATACAATGATATGTTCCTCGTGTGTGGAGGGGAGAAGGAAATTTTCATCCGAGGGTATGCTCATGATTGTTTTTAGAATGATCAAAATGGTCTGAAGTTGCAATCAGGATATTTTTTTTATATCAACGAGGGAGTTGTGAGCTGGATGATTCGAAAGAAAGTAGTTGGAGTTGATTATAAAAAATACACTGAGTACATTGAGGATTTTGATGCATCCAATGAATTCATCTTCATTCAAAACATAGTTTACGAGAATGATGTGGTACCTAGAAGTAAATACCCTATCAAATTATATTATGATAATCCTGTATTGGTGTCTCTTTTTCAAAAGTAACATCAATAGACAATCCATATACTCTTTATATATCACCTCTTGTGTCAATTTTATCAACGAGGTGAAGTTATATTGAGAATATTATTCATTGAAGAGAACATGAAGGACCGAGCGATAAATGGCCTATATTCGTTGAAGCACGAGTATCGAATGAGAGTTTGTGGAATAAAGGTCATTAACAGCGGGCTCTAGTGAAATTGGTATACTCTAGGAGTTGGTTCCCTAGAACAAATTTATTTTGTACTTTATGATAAAAATATATTCACTGGATGGATATTAATAAACTTCTTATCACAGAATGATTGATCTTTTGTATGACGTTGTATGTGATAATGTCTGAAGATTCGTTTTTGCACTAAATGGTCATAGTGGAACCCTACTATGATGAGGATCTAGAAACACCATGGAAATATTATTGAATATATGTTCTATAGACCAATTATTTCATTTTTAGGGACAAAAATGATAATGGTTATAAGGGGTAGAGAATCATAGGACATTGAGGAACCTTCTCGTGGTGTACACCCTTAGAAATGTCTAAGGGAATTATAAGAATGAGAGCCACCAGTAGAAAATACACAGTAAGAAGTGTAATTAGATGTTCTTATCTATAAACGTGTGTATTGGTCCTTGTACATTAACTTTATTAATAATAGTTATTATGAAACCTGGACATAGATGTATTTGGAAAAACCATAATGACATATGATCATAGTGGGGTAGGACATATTGGGTGCATCACGAGTAATACTAAAATAATGAATAATTAGACAAAGAATTTGTCTCTTCTATTCAATAAAGGATGATTATATCCATGGCCCTTTGATGAAAATTATATATCCTAAATAAATCCATTTCCATTGTATTCTTTAGGAAGTTTCTATTTTTTTATGTTAGAGAATGATAATTAGAGCACATGGGTGGGTGAAACTTTCATGAAATCCCCTTTCTTGGAGATATCAAGACAAAGGGATTATATTACATAGATACATTTTGTATGAGGTGATATGTCATTTCGACCTTATATTTTTTATCAATGGTTTCCTTGGCATGTTATTAGACTCTCACCACTGACTTTAGGATGTTATTCCTAATTCCATTAAGAACAAATTCTAGAGGGTCACACACTATGTGTATTCATGATCTCAGTTAAATAATATATTATTTATTATTAAGAAGGTGAATAAATATTATTATTGGTTGTTTTTTTTATTATTCACGTATTCCTGATATAAGTTATTTTGACACTAGTTATTTGAGAGAATATATTAGGGGAAGAATAATTAATAAATATTTATTTTCTATTAAGTGAATATAAGATGTATATATTTATTAGTTAATAGTGAATTTATATTTATTTAATAAATAAATAGTGATTATTCAAGGTTTAATAACTACAGATGAGGGTTGCAAGACCGAGTTAATGGTCCAGTGATAATAATAATTTTGAATATTATTTGATCAAAAAATATTTAATTATAACTCATACTATAATCACAAGTCAAGAAATAATAATTTTGTTGTTATTATTTTACAAGAAGGTTTCACTAGGATTAATAAAATAATTAAGGCACATGTGTAATTTATTTATTATTACCCTGGAAAACTAAATAGCTGGTTATATTAGTCTATTATTACCCAAGATCTAGATTAGTTAATTGTATTTGTATTTTAAAATGAATTGGATAAAATATCTCAAGCATAGATAGTACAACCTCTCTAAGAATTATCTCAAGGACGAGTGATATCAACCTTCACCAGATCGAGGAGAATTATTTGGAAGTGGTTCGCAATGGGATCGAAGGAAGTTATCTCAAGCATAAGGATCTTTCATTCTAGCACATGGAGACTCCTTCGGAGACATCTGAAGATATATGGAACACATATCTATCATTGATATAAATGATGTACCCTTAATCACTATAACAAAATAAAAGGCTCATTAATGATCTTTGGTTGAACAAATCAAAGAATAAAGAATAAACTTAGAGGTAATTATTTTATTTAATTAAATTAACTATAAAAAAATATGATGATTATCTCTCTTTATTCCAAGGTAAATTATTCTTTTCATAAATCCTTGATTCAATTCCATGGATACTGAAATTCATTGTCCTATTGATCCTATGTTGATCATCAATTATGGAAAAAATAACTGTTTGGTACCACTCATCACGTACTTCTGCTACGCTCTGAAGATACAATATTCACCATTGACTTATTTTATGTTATGTAAATACTACCTTATTAACTTGTATATAAGTAATTTACATTATTAACCAATATGAAATATTTTATTGATTTTATTATTTCAAGGGTATCATGATTAAAACGTTACCCATATAGTAAGGGTTTTCTCATATCACTTTCATTTTCCATGATACACAAGACATATTGAACAACTATATCTTATATGTTGTTTTTTTACTACATATTTAAGTATTCATAAATTTTTATAATTAAATTTATGAGTATTTCATTATCTTTTTGATTATTTTTTTCTAGGGTAGTATAATTCAATGTCACCAAGTGGTAAGATTTTATTGAAACAATCCCATTTTCCATTGAGATTGACTATTCTTGTGATTCTGTTGATGATATATTATAATCCATCTATCAATGACTCCCATGAATTTTATTATACTATTTATATTCATGATATCTTCATGTATTGGTACATTTTCCCTATAGTTAGTACATTATATCATTATGAAGTTTTTTTTTATGATATTTGAATTTACCTATATATTCAGTCAGAAATATCTAATCTATCACAACCATGTTATATAAAAATGGTTTCAAAATTTTTTCATAAGATATAAATGTATTTCCAATGAAAAAAATTCTCTAAAATATTTCATGAATTAATTATATGTTTTCAAACAATTTATAACAAAATGGATTTCATATTTTTTTCATGATTTCATTATATGTTTCAAATTTTCCAACATATAAAGGGTTTTCAAAACATTTTCAGAATTTATTTTGACGTTTTCAATGTTTTTGAAAATAAATGGTTATGAAATTGATTTCTATATTTTCTTAAATGTTTTCAATGTAATTTTAATGAAATTCATTTCAAGCTATTTTCAATATTTTTTATATTTTTTCAATGTATCATCAATTTAATTTTCATCAAAACATTTTCAATCATTATTTATAAGTTTTAAATGTGTTTTGAAAAAAAATATTTTAAAAATGTTTTCATGCTTTATTTATAAAATTTCAAATATTTTTCAATTAAATATATCATAAATTGCTTTAAAAAATTAATTATAGTATTTAAAACTGTTTTTAATGAAAGAGAATTCAAAATTTTTTCATGCATTCTGAAACTAAATTCATTATTATTTTCAATGAAAAATATTTTCATAAGGTTTTATGGATTAGATATAATTTCTCAAAGAATAAAAGATATTATTATTAATAAATTTATTGTAAATATACTTCAAAATTATTTTCCATCTATGATGAAATATTTTGCTATTTTTTATGATTTCCTGGGGTTATGATCCAAGAATAACCTTCATATTTTTTCTTTAATGGTTGATATTTTTATGGAATGATGTTTATGAAACATGTTTGTCTCCCATGAGTTATATTGTTTTGAGAACCACTTCTTTTCAAAAGTTATGACTTGATGAAATTCTTATGAAACCTATCTCTTTTCCATAGTAAATGATATGTTGAAATGATTATTATACCCATTTCACAATATAAGTTATAATATTATGTTCAAGTAACCCATTTCTTTCTATGAGTTATGACATGATGAATGTTTTATTATCATGTGGAATATGTATGTATGACTTTATTATGTGATGGGTGGGATCTATATCTCTTTCCAATGCATTGGGTAGATACATATATCTCATGAGATAATGATTTAATTAATTTCTACCGTTGTGATCCACTATTTGATGATGGGGAAAATCGATGCACTAAAAAAAATATGGGGAAACATAGTCCATTATAAGATAAGGTCTACGACTAGGGATTTTGGTGTGTCACACCCAATAGGACCAGCCATGATGATTATTAAACATGTGTACAACCCAATCCACTATGGGAATATAGGGATACATAATTCTATAGGAAAAAATGTGGAAAATCTATCCATTACAAGGAATGGTCACTGAATTGGGATGTTGGTGTGTCCCTCCCATATGGTGTAGTCCCCATGATGTTCCCTAATATGTTCTATCTAGGTTTCTAGACTTACATAGAATGATATTAAATTTTTATGTGTATTCAATAAGTCTATGTCATATTCCTATGTTATGATTTCATGTCTTATGATCTTGTTTCCATTCCGATTCCTGTATTATAAACTTCCAATTTATTTATATGATCCATAATTCTGATCATTGATATGTAGGGTATGATATTATAATGGAATGAACATGTTATAATACACTTTTTTTGGTGTTTATTCTTATATATCTTCAAAACATAACCTTATTGAGCATTTGAAATCATCCCTTTTTATTTTTTCATTCCCAATGAAATGAATATATGTTTTATGTATGGTGTTCCAATGATTTTTTTATTGTAATAATGAACCTTTGGGAGTTAATATATCTCACATATTACCAGTGTTTATGTTTTTATGTTTCTGAAGGAACTGGAATAATAAATCCTTTGGTAATCTATTTTTTAAATGTATTATGTATTCCCCAAATATTATTCAATTCCTATTTATATTAAGAATATGTTTTTATAATTAAGGAACTAAAAAATTATTGAAAATGGGGTTTTCAAAAGATCTTCATGGTTAGTCATGTCATGTGTCCATCATATGAGAGAGATGTTTGGTGATGTATTGAGTGTAAAGTTGGCACATGGATTTTCCAAATGTGCAGCCAAACCATGTGAGACATTAATCTATGATAAAATTACATATTTCAATTAATAACCTTATAAACCTCAAACTAATTTCGCCATCTATTTTAAAATTCATATCATACCTCAACAAGTAGAGATATCATTTTAGCTAATGATATCCCTTGTAATATCTATTCATTCCAAAATATGATCAATAAACTGTTGGTATCTTTGTAAATACATGTGTAAGCTATCCATTTCTCTCACTCCTTTCATCATTTATATTCCAATTAAAAGATTTATTTTGGTGCAAGATCATATTCTATATATTATTGGAATTTATAAATTTTCACAAATTCTTTAATTATATGATCTAATGGGGCCAACAATGGATGATGAGTTGACTACCATGATAGGGTAGGAGGTCTCATTATTATTCGTCAATGTTGATGTGTTTTTATATTATTCAATTGTTCTGTGTGCTAATTTTCATAGATATTCTTGTAAAAGATAAATTTTTATGAATGAAATAAATATGTATGACCTATATAGATTATGATAATTGATTATATATAATTAATGTTCCATAACATATAATTAGAACCACCCCATGGCTGTTTTTTTTAAAAAGATTATACCAATATTTTTGGCCTATAGGTTTGAGGGAACTTTTTATGTATGTTACATACCCCTTTTAATGTGATGATAAATTAAATGATTCAGATATAATTGAATTTAGTAAATAGGGAATGAAATATCATGTTACCACCCACTTAAACATCATTCATTCTAATTTACACTTGTGTTTTATTTTATAACTAAAATAAAAAATTAATATAGATGACAGGTTTTATGTTGATTCTACGCCTTCACGGAGAAGTTTATGTTGGGAGACACCATTGAGGTGAATAATTATAATTATATAAATATAATTTCATTGGAACTAAAATGTAAACTCTAATGGTATGGTTAGAATTTAGGATCATGACCTTTCATATTTCTTAATAGAGAGGGAAACATGGTTTTTGATTTAAAATTCCATTAATGTAATTTTTGGGATTATTTAATTAAATGAAACATAATAAGAATTATCTTGTAGCATTGGTGACACAATGATTATTATATGAATATCTTGTATAAAAGCACAAGCCTTATGGATTTTATAATTCAATGGGTGATAAATAGGATTCCAATATGGAACAAAAAGGAAGGTCTTAGTTTGTATGATAATGTTTTATTCAATGAGTGACACATCATCTCCATCACAGGCTTTTAAGGACAGACTCATAGGTATGTGACCTTATACCAAACCTGTAGTGATAATTGGGATCCATTTAGAATCACATATTGGAGGAATATAAGGTTATCAATTCATATTTTACATTGAGTGATACGTAGTTTAAAAAATATGAATGTAAAATATGGTCTTTGGTTATTTTTTTAATTGACGGATAATATGATTCTAGGATTGTTCTTCCATACCAAAGCTCAAAAATTGATTTGGTCTGTGCCTAAATTATAATAATATCCTCATTATTATATACCATATTCATATATGATTAATTTAGGATTATGGGGATATGATACATGTCACAATACTTTAATTTAAATTAAACCATGTTTTAATATTTATCCAAAGACATTTCTGCTAAGGCCAATAATAATAGTAGATGGTGGGTGTTCCATGGGAGCCCAAAAATATGCGGGTTATTTATTTACCGATATCATTTAAATATTTATTATTAGATAAAAATTTTTTATTATATATTCATGTACTAAATTAATTTATAGATCATTGGATAAAGACTAATAAGTTTATCTCACACACTGCTTGGGCCACTCTTCGGGACCATGACAAAATTCATAGATGTAGTTAGTGAAAAGGGGAGGAAACCTTTAATAGATTATTTATTTCGATTCTAGGATGGTGTATTTGGGAAGAGGACCAAGAATATATATTATATACATTAATATTTATCCATAAGTATTTGTTTCATTTTATTATATCTTTTTTTATATAAATGTTCCCACGATTCCCCTATATTTCAATCATTATAGCATGTCATGATCATATTTTTTTTTAATACAAAATTTATTTATAGGATTATATGGTAATATATATGACTTATGTTTATTCATAACATGTTACGTATTATTTCATTATTATTATTTTTATTTATTGGATTAGTCCATTTTGGTAAACTCTAGACCCTAGGGAATAGTCTCCCCACTACTCCACCATGGACCCCTACTACTAATCAACAACCTCAAAAGTATTTAGAGGCATGATTGAGGTCATGTGGACAACTGGGGTTGGTTACTATTTATTGAACATGGTCCAAGGCATTACAATACAAATATTTTCTTCAATTAAATCAGATACAAATTCATCATTCCTCGGTATGTCATACTACTACCATGCGAACTGATTTTATTCATTCATTGTCACCACCTTTAAGGATAAATATAATTATATATTTAATGTTTATATATTATAATGATTATATTATTAAACATATATAAGTATGACACCACATATACATTATTACCTCCCACTCTATATGCAAAAAATAAGATCTCTCCCTTATATGGCGGACTACTGCTTCATGAACCTATGAGATGGGTTTTTTAGTTTTTTATTGACATTGATATAATGATATATTAAGTGAATAAATTATATATTATTACATTAAATTTACTTATGTAATTATTATATCAAATATATATTCTATAATTTCATTCAGTAGGGGGTTTGGAAGATTTTCTTGTGTAAGACGGACTACCACCTCGAGAAGCAATCTGGTTTGTTTTTCACATATTATTTACATAGAATGTAATTTTGATAATTTAGAATAAAAATATTTGATATATGTTGAATAATTTTTTTCAATGGTACTATATTATTTATCCTTGATTCTTTGATTCCTTTTATAAAATGGAATCATTTTTCATGTGAATATACTGCCTACATTATGGATGAATGGTGTCTTTCATTTTCAACAACTAGAATTTATATATTAATATAAATAAATATGTAAAAAATATATTATATTTATATCATGGATAATTTTTAATATATTATTGTTCTAGGATCAGGGGCATATTTTTGCAAAATAACAAATAAAAATATTAATGAATAACAAAATAGTAATTTCATGAAAATTTATTTAAACATTAAATTATTAATAAAGGGGAAAAAGGTCATAAAAATATAGAATGATATGTAAATATATAATGTTCTGATATATATTCATAATAAAATGATTTTTTATTATACCACAGTTTTCAATGTGTCTGAAGGAATTCGAGACTTAAGGTAAGTGATTTTGCATCACACATTTAACATCCATGAGAAACATTCCATATTCACCACCAATTTATATTATGTTTTTTATATAATACCCATGAATTTATATTATGATTATTCAGCTTGTAATTAATTTTATTTTTATAACTTATTTTTTATTTCACATTCATGGTGTCTACTGACTAATGTTACAAAACCAGAAGGTATATTTTTCTCAATTTTTCGTAATCAAGTATACGGTATTCTATGTACATATCATCATTTGTTATGTTTAATATATCCCCATTAAAATTTTATTTCTTCGATATCCATATTTTTGTGATATTAATTGTTTCAATTAATTTTATTGTTTAACTGTACCTATGATTCAATATATTCCAAGGTGCTAAAGGTCGTATGTAGGAATCACATCATGTATTGAGAGTATTTATATTTATTTATCCGATGATGAAATATTATGATCCATCTCTCAAAAAACGCATTATAGTTATTCTCTTATAAATATTTCATGATAACACATGTTTTACCATAATTTTCACTTTTTATATTAAATATTTAAATATTTTTCTTTTTGATAACCGACATTATATCTAACTTCAAACAAAAAATAATTATCATCCTAAATTATGTTTTCCAAAAATGTTGTAATTTTTTTTTAAAAATTACACAACTGATTCATTAAAAGAACATTATTCCATTTACAAATTTTTACAAACAACATTGAAATAAATATTTATGTTTTTTTCCAAACAATGTCATTTTAGATTTTACCTCAAATGTGAATGGTATCATATTTTTAATTTATATGGAATGAAATAAAATTTATGCCATTATTAACACTAAATATCTTTATTATTCGTTTAAAAATATTAAATATTATTTTATAGGATATGTCTTTAAAAAAATATTTTCTGAATTTTGAGTTTTAATATGTTTTCTCTAATGGAGTGGGAACTTTAATAATAATATGTTTTAATTTATTTAAAATTATTCTTTATATATTCACAATATTTTTTTCAATGAAATTGATATTGAATATTTTTTAATTTTTTAGACGTAAATCATTATTTTTCAATTCTATATTTTTCAAAAAAAATTCTATGTGATCATTAAAAATAATTTTCCATATAAGATGAAAACCTCTTATATTATATATTCATTACAATGGATATGATACCATTATAACATTCTTATTCATTATCTATATGGTTTATGTGTATGGTGGAAAAATATTTATAAAACTTGTCTCTCTTCCATGGGTTATATGATGTAATAATGCCTTAGAAACCGTATTTTAACATAGATTATTCAACAATGAAATGGTAATAGACTATGAATCGTATTTCTTGTCTAGATGTTACAAGATGAAGAAATTTTTAATAAACCAATTTATTTTCAATGTATATGATATATATTGTGTTGTAAGATCTACGAGACACATATTTATGGATAATGTGAAGGATGGGACCTATATATTCCTCCAATGGATTGTCTAGTGATGGATAACTCATGAGAAAATATGCTTGGTGTGAACTTGATTAACTTTTTACAATGTTATTCATGAACCTGACTAAATGTTTTTTGTACGAATGTGGTGCATTTTCCAATAGGTTAAATAACACTTATTATAAAAAAAGGTTACATAAATCTAAAACATGAGATCATATTACAGTCTTTCCCATAAAGGGGAGTAAATCGTTAGGTTGATCATCCATAAAAGGAATATTCTAATTCACTCCTTTATTTATGAGGTCATCTACTACCATGTTCATTTAACTATAGATATGAGTGGTAATATGATGTATGTTGTAGAGTAAATGGATACCATCCATCAAACGTATAGTAGTTTTCCAAGCTAGATGAATCACAACATTCCAAATTCCATCAACAAATGGTAGTCAAATCAATTTAAATCCTATTTTTTCAACCCTGGTGCTTAGAAAAAGAAATAGTATGAATCAAAATCATCATTTCAGCCTCTAGAGATGATGAAATACTATAGCTTCCAATAAAGCACCGGAGGATCTATCTATGAAGATCCCTCATGTGAGAGCCACACCCCACATGACCTTGATTGCCTTTAGAATCACCATCGATGTTGAAATTCATTCAGCCATAGAATGTCGGTTTCTAAAAAAATTCAACAGTTCACCATGGTTGGGAAAAATACCCCAATGCATAGTCACCACCGAATCATATTGTATTTCATTGTATTGTTGCAGAATCCCTTCTGAATCAAATTAATTTCACAAATAGTAATGAGGATGCAAATCTGACCCTCTTTAATGTTGAGTGAGAAATTAATGTGAATAAATTCATTTATATCATATCAGATCACATGATGATACTCTGCAATTGCAATAATAAATATGTTCCTACTTTTTTGGGAGTTATCCATATTAGTCAAATTCTTTAGCTGAGACTAGAAAGAGTCAAGATTCGGGATTATGAAATTGAAAAATGTCAAAAATATAGTTCCAAAGAATAGTGTAATTTTCACAAGATAGAAATAAATTGATAGCATATTCCCTATGGTTATTACATAGACAAAATTTTGAGAAATTGTAGATCCCAAAATATTTCATACATGTATCATTGGGGACCCATTGGTAATCAATATTCCAAATAAGAGTAAGACATTAATTCTTTATCCATATCTTATAAATGTTTTTAATCAAGATAAAACCATTTACAGAGTTACGAAAGAGGTGGTTATAATATCTTTTTGAATCTAGAAATCCATTGTGTTATGGCTCCAAGATTATAAAATCAACTGTATTAGGAAACAGATAGTTGTCAATGATTTACATAACATTCATAGGGAGACTATCAAGATTAGAGTGAATGTCGTCTCTAATATATTTATTAATACGTTCAATAAATTTTTCAGTAGAGGTCATATAAAGTAGAGGAGCTCTAGTACAATTATCCAACAAAAAGATTATGGAGGAGTTCACCAAAACCTTCCATATAGTGTTGGTTATAATACTGACATACACATTTTTAGTGTAAGTCCAGATGAAAGAGTTTAGAAATTTCACACTACCTTTATTTAACTTATCAGGAGACCAATTTTTTATGAGAGAAATAGAAGGAGAATCATTGTGGACCAGTTTAAAAGTAATTATGGTTTAAAGGGACTCATTAAAAATATTTAAATTTTTATGTTGATTCCAGCCTTATCTAAAGGATTTAAACAATTATACTAAGGTATAGTCCCTAATTTGTTGACCAGAGTGCTGCCATACGGAAACAAATTAATGGATACATTCACTTTTTAATGGGAATAACATGTCATTTATAAACCATCATAGAACATACCATTTTGGAGATAATTAAAGTTATTAAAAGGAAGATTATACTCTCAATTGATATAGTTTTTCCTTTCCAAGATGAGAGGTGATAAAAGTCATGATCAATAATGTTGATGAAATATCATGATTTGGTATTTCCACGAAATTTGGGAACACCATTTTTTGAAAAAAGAAAATAATGTTCCTGAATGCATAATTCATTGAGAATACAATGATTTCTATTATCAGACAAATTTATCCCAAAGAATATAGAGGATTTTTTCCAGCTAATGTCTTGACCTAGGACCTCCTCATTGTTAGGGAAAGAACATTTGAGAATTCAAATGTTTCTTTTATCTCCATGTAAAAAAAATAATGATGTTATCCTCATATAAAATATGAATTGGGGAATTCCCATTCCTGGAAGAATGAAAGGGTTTATGTATAATTTGATCCATAGTTCAAGTGATAAATCTTCCTAAATAGCCTATTGAAATGGAGAAATGTACTGCAGAAAAAGGATCACCAAGTCTAACACCTTTAGTTCATTTGAATTTGCCTCTAGGATAAACATTGGCCATGACAAATATGAAGGATGAGTTCAACAGGGTATGGATTCTAGTTATAAAGGATTTACTGAATATAAACACATCATGCACTATGAAGATTAAATTCTAGTCCATGGTATCAAAATCTCTTCTAATGTCATGTTTTATGGAAACATTACCCCCTTTGAGGGAATTTTTTTATATGTTAGCACATTCTGAGGCAAGAAAAATGCAGTCATGAATGGATATTCCCTTGAAAAAACCAAATTAAATCTAATATATAATTTTTTCAGTAATGGTAGTAATCCTATTTCTAATAAGTTTAGTGATGATTTTATATATACTGTTTATAAGAGCTCCGAGTATGAAAATACGTATCTCAAAAGAATTAGAAACCATTGGTATAACAACACTTCTTCTAATTAGAAACCTAAAAATTTCTTATTACAATAAATATTTACTTGATACAACATATAATATTGTGAAGTCTATTGTATTTGGGGATTAGGAACCTTAGAAAATGACATAAAACATGAAACACAACATAATTATTTAAAACTTATATTACATGAACAATATATTCCCTTGTACTTCGCATTGAATGGGATAACCTGAGGAGATGGATAAGAAAATGGTGAAAAATAAAGCCTGATAAAGGATTAAAAAAATTCATAACTTGAAGAATACAATAAATTTTAGTCAATAGTCATATCAACGTATCATAAAAGAAACATGAACATAAAGACATGATAAATCAAGATTATCACGAAATGGAAATGTGGCTACAACACATAACATGATATTAGCATGAACCAAGGGTTATTACACATGGAGTTTGAGTAAGCCCTCATTGATCATTAATTAGAAGGATTAAAACCTCATTTCACATGATGTATCATGATACTAATCTTTACACAATGCATTGGGGCAGTAATAGGGCACACCCTTCTTAAACATTTCATTTCATGCATAAGTGTGCAACATGGATCATTAAAAATAGATTCAATAAACATCAAAATTTATTAAACAATAAAGGAAGGTTTAATTCAAACATTCATCAATATAATCAATATGTAAATTTTCATAAAGGTGAATACCCTTGAAAGTGAAATGGGCATGGTATTCACTACCCAATGATTTTGGCTTGGAAAATCGCGGTGAAATTTCGGCATCATAACGACATGACATAAAAATTCATAAAATATTATTGATTAGAGAGAATGGGGTGTCTCATTATATATACATGAAATATAATGTAATGGGTCATATAGATTAATGTCCCAATATATGTAAAGGAATTTGAATTCATAAAACAAAATAATTTCTTGAAAGTAAATGAGGAGAGAAAAATTCCTTATTGGAATTTCGTCATGTTAACAGGGGTATTGGGATGCTATATTGAAATAGAAATGGTTATCTCATAATTAATAGATAAATAGGGAAGTATGGGGGAGGTGATAAATCATAAACCAACATTTATAATTAAATATAAAATGGGATAATAATATTAAGAAACATGGATAAAATGTTAAAGGATGGAATCCCTTACATGGAAGTGTGATCCCAAAGGCTTGGGAGGGGCTTGATAGAGGCTTCATGAGAGCTTGGGGAACCTAGGGGGGATTATAGAGAGAGTATGGAATAATATTATAGAGGTCTTATGTTTTTTAGTGAAGATAATGTGGGATGTTGGGTGGGTTAATATAGGAAAAGAGAGGGAATTCCTTATTATTTCAGTTTGGGACACCACACATTAATCTAATCAAACCACAAACCAGACGATGGATTTTTACCACAGATATTTCCAAAGTGAATTGTAAAAAATTATTTTAAATGGAAAATGGTCTATATTCTTAAATTATTATGCTTTCTTATATGGAGGGTAGACACACTCTCACGGAAATCATTTTAAAGTGGAAAAATGTTTTATAAGTCTTGGAGGGTCAACTAAAGCTTTGTGAAATAATTAAAACAAACCTAAAATAACCTTATTTTAATGGTAAAACATATATTTTTTGAACATAATATTTATTGTATTTTATGACATCACTATTGGGTCATTATGATGTCATAAAACACATTATATATTTAAACGGTATTTAATTATTACCCAAAAATTCGATTGTCTCAGAAAATTATGAAAATTTCACTTTTCGATATTTCTGACATAAAAATTAAAAAAATAATATGCAAATTATATAAATATTTTTCTAAATTCAAGAATTTTTACATTAAAAATAAAAACTGGCAGTTATTGATAATTTGTGGAGTTTGATAAAAAACGGCTTCCAAACCATAATAAAAATCACCAGTGTATTCATAAACATTATATGATCATTTATATTCAATAAAAATTAATTTAGTAATAATATTTTATAAAATTATTATATAATTATAAAATCAATTAATTCATCAATATATATTTATTAATTGAATATTAACTAAAAATGATATATGTGCTATTAATAATTAACAATTATAAAATGAATGTATATTATTTATTATATAAAAAAATATTGCACATAATCATAGTGCTAGGGTATCTATAAATAACCCCTTATAACCCCAGCATAACCCCAATGGGTAAGGTGTGCTATGGTGATAGACTCTTGGAGTGGCTTGGATAACATCACTCGGGTGCTGATCTCTATCAACTCCCACTTCTCAAGTAGGTTATTCCATTCAAGATTAACGTATTGAAGCATAGTTTGGTCTTGGTCTAGAGAGAAGGCCAATGATGCCACTTCCTTTCTGAGGTCCAATAAATGGGTTTCATATGGGTAAAGTCTACTAGATTAGGACATCTCTTACTTTTTCTGAGTAAATTATATTTCTAAAATCCATATATTAATATGAATCATGTGATCACTATTCAAAGTCCACATTAGAAATGGTCACAATTATTAACCGTATTTTAAAATCCAAAAATATATAACCAAGGAATTTTACATTTTATATAACCAATTTACATAATAATACATATGATTGTATGAAGATGAATTTTTATTGATAAAAGTTTTGGTTGTTACAATCTTCCCCCCTTACGAAATTTCACTCTCGATATTTCATTTTACATTCTAAGCCGCAAACAGGTTCCGGTAATTTTTGTTCATTGCCTCCTCTAGTTCCCATTTTTCCTCTTCGTACTTATGGTTTTCTACAGTACCTTGACCAGGTGGCTTTTCCAATTACGTAGAACATTATCTCTATGGTCCAAGATCTTCACCGGCTGCTCCTCATAAGAAATACTGTCCTCGAATTGTATTACCTATGAAGAGAGTACATGTGATGCATCTCAGATATACTTCCATAAAAGGGATACATGGAGGAAATCATGTACATTAACCGTGGTAGGTGTAAGTGCTAGTCGACATGCCACATCCTCGACACAATCATTAATCTTGAAGTGGCCGATGTACCGTGTACATAACATACATGTTACTAACAGCATGACCTTCTTCTATAGATATATGCATAGAAATACCATGTCACCAACTCTGAACTCAAGGTCTCATCAACATTTATCTTCATAAATCTTTTTTGACTTTGGGCTGTATTGATATTCTACTGAAAGGTTTTCACCTTCTCCCTCATTTCTTCTTCCATTTCATGTCATAGCTGCTAACACTCACCGAATTCATCCCAAAACATCGGTTTTTTAAACCTTTTCCCTAAATGGGCTTCATATGGTGCCATTCGGATTCTTTAGTTGAAACTATTATTTTACGGGAATTAAACCAGTGGAAGATGTTGGTCCCATCATCCTATTAATTCCATAAAATAGTATATTAACATATATTCTAGTGTGTGAATTGTTTTCTCATATTGGACATCCATTTGAGGATGATAGGCTGTACTGATGTTTTTTTAGTTCTTACATCATGTTAAAGACTTTTTGAGAACATCGAGATAAATCTCAAATCACGATCGGATACAATAGATAGTGGTAATCCATGCATCCTTAACTTCTTTGATGTAAATACATGCAATTTTATCTAATGAGAGGTCCTCTAGAATCACGATAAACTATGCTATACTCATAAGACAATCCACAATGACCCATATAGCATTGTTTTCTCTGGATGTCCTTAGAATTCCAGTTACAATTTCCTTGGTAATGTTCTCCCACCTCCATGTTGTTATGGGTACTGGTTTCATCATCCCCTTATAATTTTACCTCTTAGCCTTTACTTGATGACATAATATGATATTTTATGTATATTCAGTAATATCCCTTTCATATTGTCCCACCAAAAGGTTTCTCTAAGATCCCAATACTTATTTGTGCTCCCTAGGTGAATAGAAATGTTTGAGTGATGTGTGTCATTAAATTGCTACTTCTTTATCTCTGGATTGGATGGTACATATAATCGTGACCCAAATATCACAATTCCATCATTCTTAACCACAAACTCTAAGGATTTGCAATTTTTGATAGCTTCCACCTCTTTCAGAATTTCCACATCCTTTCTTTGAGTATCATTCATTGTCTCAATGAGGAATGGATGAGAAATCATTTGAGAAAGGATTGATGATGTTCTCCCGTAATGATTCCCATGTCCATCCTCTACAAATATATAAATATAGGATCCTTTTCAATTATTTTATTGAAAAAGATGGAGTATCTTTTCTACATAGAGCATCCTCCACCTTGTTTTCCATACCGTGATGGTAGTGGATTGATCAGTCATAATCCTTGATGATCTCTATCCATATTCAATGGAATATATTACGCTCTTTTCATGTGAATATATATTTTAGGCTCTTTGATCAGTATATATCTCACACTTCTCCCCATATAGATAATTTATCTATATTTTCATCAAAAAGATCACAGCTTCAAACTCCAGACCATGCATGGGATTGTTTTTCCCATGGATTTTCAACTACCTTGAGGAAAAGGCTATCACTTTATCATTTTTAATTAGCACATATCCTAAACCCCTCCTTGAAGCATCACAATACACCACAAAGAGTTATACATTATATATGAGTACTGGTTCAGGGATGATCCTCCTTTTCATCTCCTTAGATCTCTCTTCACATTCATAAATCCAAGCAAACATTACTCCCTTCTAAGTTAGCTTGGTTAGAGGGTTCAAAATTTGTGAGAAATTTATCACAAATTGGTAATAATATCCAGATATCCCCATGAATCTATGTATATCCATTACTGATGTTGGCCTCAAAAATCCCTCTGTTGCAGTTGTCTTTGAGGGATCCAAAAATATCCCATTTTTTGTGATGATATAACCCAATAATGAGACCTCCTTCTACCCGAACTCGCACTTTTTGTACTATTCCTAGAGATTATACTTTCATAAGGTCTCTAGTAGAGTTATAAAATTCTCCTCATGATCATACTTAGTTTTTTAGTATATTTGAATATCATCTATAAAGACTACCACAAATTTTCAAGGTAATGTCTGAAGACGTTATTCATCATGTCTATGAATATTTCAATAGAATTAGTGATTTGGAAAATCATTAAAATGAATTCATAGTGCATGTATTTTGTACAAAAAGTATTCTTTGAGATATATTCCTTCATCACCATTAAATGACAATATCCCGACCGCAAATCTGCCCCTGAGAAGTATTGTGCTCTACATAGAGGATCAAACATGTCCTCAATTCGTGGCAGGGAAAACATTTTCTTTCTTGTGATTTTGTTTCTTTTCCAAAAAACGAGAATTCCCATGTGTGGCCTTTTTGAACCCTCCACACATGGAAACCCCCCTCCCCCACGAAGAGGTCATTTTAATGCCTCAGCCGAGGAAGGAGCCGTTGCCAGCCGAGATGGCAGAGCGTCCCGGAGGGTGACGGCCCGACAACGTTGGTTCGTCAAGCGATCCGCCAGCGATTGGGCCGCACCTCATTTTGCCCGCCCTGATGAGACCGAGCGACCTGGCAAGGTCAGTGGATCCCGGGGGAGAGGCTCGCCCCGAAAGTGGACTCCTATGATTCGAACCCTGAACCTCCCAAAGAACAGCGTGGATGTGCCACTCACCATCACCACCACACCACAACCGAAGTGGCTCTTGAGATTGTGTTAGTCTCATGATAATTGATTCAAAGGAATAATGAACCATCTATATTCTTTATGAAGAGGACTGGTTTACCCCATTGTGAATCACTTGGGTGTATAAACCCTATAAAAGCACTTCCAGAAATGATACGTAATGTGGACATCCCTATCTGAAACAAAATAACAAGGGATCCCATGAAGTCATAACTCCTCTAAAATATACAATATTATGAAATCATCAACACCAAAAGTCTCCTTGATTTTCAAGATGTGAGATTCCTTCTTAAGCCTATCAACTAGCACGCAGACATCATCGTTGTCTCTATGATAACTCGATAACCCCATCACGAAATCCATGGTGACACAATCCCATTTCCACTCAAGAATGAGTATCTATTTTAAAATCCCAGCTGGCCGTGGATATTCCACCTTCACCTATTGATAGGTGGAACAGTTTGAAATATAACCTGTTACTTATCAGTTTATTCCCTAACACCAGTACTAACGGGGCAAGTCCCAATAAATCTTAGTGACTCCGGGATGCACTGCCATATCAGAAGCATGCAACTCTCTAATCACCTCCTCACATATATCCCTTGGAACCGACACACTTATATGGACATAGAATTATTCATCCTCTCATATTTTCCATCACAGATGAGGGTCCTCACATAGCACCATACCATATAGAAGTAGGCCTTCTGAATCATCTTGCTGCCTCATCCTTACTCTGTCTAGTAGGGTAGAGGTAACAATCCAGGATAAAAAATAAGTCTGTCCCTGATATTTATGGACCTCTAAAATCATCTTAGAGAACAGATCCATTAGCTACCACTCACCACTCACCTCCTACACTATTTTTGTCTGAGTCCTCATGAGCAGTGTGTCAGCCACTACCTTTCAATGTCCAAGTGTATAATAATGCTCAAAGTCAAAAAACTGAAGATAATCTTCCCACTATCACTGTCTCATTTTCAAATCACACTGAGAAATGATATATTTGAGAATTTTTTGTTCATTTGAAACCACAAAATTCTGTCCCAATAAATAATGTTTCCATCATATTAAAGAATGATCAACTGCAGCCAAATCGAGATCATGCATCAGTTAATTTCTCTCATGTGGCCTCAACTACTGAGACCTGTACATAACTATTCGATCTCCCTACATAAGAACTTCTCCTAGACCAATACTGATGTGTCTTAGTTCACATTTTATATCATTCCCAGCTTTGTAAATATCACTATCGGCGCTAAAGTCAAACATCCCTTCAACTCCTGAAACGCTGCGTTATAAGAATCTGACCATTCGAACATCACACCTAACCTAATCAAGCTTGTCATTGGAGGTTCTAAGTGTGATATGTTCTGTATATTATGCATGTAGTAACTCTCCATTCCCATGAAACTCGACACCTGAAAAACATTATTGAGTTTCTTCTAGATAACTATTAGTCTCACCATCATTTGGTTCACTGATACTCCAATATCTGAGATGATGTGACTTAGGATGTGAATCCAATCCATCAAGAGGTGTAATTTTTTGACCATAGAATATAACAGATGCTCTCTCAGTGTATTCAAAATTATCTCAAGGTGTTTGGAATGGTTGTGTTGATTTTGAGAATACACAAAGAAATCTTCCATGAAACCCACCACAAATGAATCTAGGTAAGGATGGAATACTCAGTTCATCAGCTCGAGGAAAACTTCTAGCATGTTTGTGAGACCAAACAGCATAACCAAGTACTCATAGAGACTATACCTAATATGAAAGACTATGTGGGGGTATTTATGTAGATTGAACACATTCCTGGTGATTTCATAACCTCAATTGAATCTTCAAGAACACTCGAGCTCCTCGAATCTGATCAAACATGTCCTCAATTCTTGGTAAAGGATATCGATTTTTATCCGTCAGTTGGTTCAGTTTCTAATAGTTCACACATAAACTAAGGGTATCGTTCACCTTTTTATAAAGGACTAGTGAACCCCAAGGAGAATTATTGGGCCATATAAAACCCTTAACTTCAGAATCATCCAACTACCACTTGATCTCTTGCAACTCCATCATAGCCATCCTGTAAGGAGGAATGGGTACTAGTGTAGCTCCTAGCACTACATCGATAGTGAATTCCACCTATCTAACTAGAGGTAATCATGGGAAGTGTTCTGGTAATCAATCCATGAAATAATCAACCACTAGTGGAAAATATTCCAGACATGTTCCCTAATAATCCATAAATAAACTCGCAATCTGAGCTATAATACAACCCAACCCACAATGATCTGGTCAAGATCGACTCTCATGGACATCCCATTTTCCCTGTTAAAGAAAATACATGACCTCAGATGATGTAAAACTCATCCTTATTAGATAGATGTCAACAAAGGCCTGATAGGATATCATCCAATCCATTTTGATAATGAAATAAAATCCCATCATCTCTAAGAGAATGATGTTCTATAGAAAGTGACACCATCCAATCTCAAGGGGGCACTCCTTGAACTGATGCACACAATCCATCCTAATACCTAACAAAGTTTCTAGCATCATAATGTTCTCATAGGTATAAAAATGAGGCCCAAGGCTCTCCACAACTGAGACAGATATAAAACTATGTGTTTCACTAGTACCAAATAGTGAAGAAGAAAAAATATAGGTGACTAGAATAGTACCTATGACAATAGAAGCTCAAGGATCCTTCTCCTATTAGGTTTTTTTCAATCCATATGTTAGACTTATACCATGACCCTATGACACAACATGGATTCCTTGAGCTGACCTGACCAACTGCTGCTGACATCCTGGTGTCTGGCTACCAGGACCATGCCCACCACCATTGCCTACATTCCCTGAAGAATTATAGTTTCCAAACAGGTGGGAAGTTTCTGATCCTTCTCCTGTACATGGAGTTTGTATAGAACCTATCTCACTAGTCATTGGGGGAAATGTCATGTAGATCTAGTGTAGACTTCCCATTTTTCCCCATTCTCAGAACTCAATGGGGAACTTCGATCACTCGGGCCTCATATGTCCAAATCTTCCACACAGATAGCACCTCACATGGTTACTTGAAGATACATCATGTATGCTCGTATTCCTTCATGAAAACCACATACGACAATTATTTATTATGGTCTTGATAGTGCCTAATCTTGATGTTGAAATACCCTAACTCGCTCCCCCAGATTCCCGTAGGTTGTGCTTAGTAATCATCACCTAATTCAAAATGGAATCTATAAAAGGAAACCTGAAAACGTTCACCTGAGAATGGTTGTTGTATCGAAGAACATCCTTGAACCGCGTAGATTTCAATTCCTCTTCACCAATCATAATATGTGAATCGTTGAATCTATGTAAAAAGGGAAGAATTTTCCATCACTGACATAGTACCCTACTCCTGATTCATGAAATCATGGGATCGATCGGCCGAGAGGTTCTCAGGAAAGAAGTAGTCATAAAAGAGGGTATGGAATTCTCCCCATTACATTTCACAAGTGCTCTCTGTATGTGTGATAACATCCCACCAACTCTTGGTAGAATCATGTATCATATAAGTCACGAGCTTGACCCTCCTCTCATGAGGCGTCTCAAGATGGTCAAAGATTGTCATCATTGATTCCAGCCATGATTATGTAGCATGTCTCCTACCATACCCTAAAAAGTTAGGTGAATGTTGCTACTTTAATATACAAGTCATCTCTTCTATAGAAGTGGTAGCTTGTAGTGCTCCATGGATTTTCTGAATGAACTTCAAAAAATTATATAGGAAATATGACCATGCACCTGCATATGGTATAATGGTTGGTGTTGCATGTTGCCCAACTGGAGGATAGATCTGTAGCCCATGCACTACCACCTTTGGTTTATACTCACCACTACTCTCCTGGGATACTTCTTGATGTTTTCATGGTATATTTTCATTATAATGTCTATCACAAGCACCTCAGCAAAACAATAATGAAGATAAAATTTCAAATTAGAAGTGAAAGGCATGATTGAGAAAAGAAAAACACACAATTCATTCAAAAAAGGGGTACATGACAAGTATAAATCCTTACACAGAATGTTCCCTTAGGCCTCTACACAGCATATACCTATTCCCCACATGTCCATGTAACACCCCATATACATGGCATGTTCCCCATGAGACTCGACGTGTACCTGTGATTCCATCATGCTCATGTACCTCTACACAAATAGAACTACCCAATTCTGATAGTGTAAGACAATACGATGTGTTCACCCTTGACACGATGTTTACATCTTAGCTTTCATCCACTCTTGTCGTTAGTCACACAACATGATAGATGGTAGATAGATACATGGTGTGTACTCACATTACATGGTGTCTCCTACTCAATTCTCGACAACCCATGTTCCCTCCTCAAATCGACGGTTACATGGTAAAGGATTACATGACATGTAATTAGGGTACACAACGTGTTATTCTTAAAATTGTTAACACATTCTTCACCAAAAAGGAATAACACACGACGTGTTAGGCAATACTACTTGCCGTTTATACTACGTTTTTAGGAAATAACGTATATATTTCCTATAAAACTCATGTTCTATAGAAAACCCACCAAAGAGATACCAAATTCCGATCAGCAAGGGTCTATACACCCCGTGAATAATTTTTTTGAACATAAGAAGAGAATATCATAGTACAATTATAGATAAAATATAGATCATGACCCACCAAAATCTAGTCTAAGAGGGCCCATACACCTCAGGGAACAAATTTTGGAATCCATTCCATCCAAACCAGAGCACGTACAAATACACTTATCACAACATCATGCATAGCAATAACATCATCTATCACAACAACATGCAATAACAAATACAAACTAGCAGACATGGAATAAGGCAAGGAATGTGATTCTAACTAGTCCAATATGATGCATGAGATGGAATACCTCATTGGATTTTAACTAAAATAGACCCCACAATTGAATTAATAGTAATAGTTGAAATCAAGTTCATCACCCAATAGTGAAATATGTACAACTATAAAACCATATAATCACTATTCATTCATGTTAATTCATATTTTACCTGTAATTAGGGTAGATACTCCGAATAAAAACTAATAACAAACCCTAGTTTCCTTCCTAACATGTCTATGGGATCCAAAAAGTAAGTAAAAAAAGAATCAAATCCTCTAAATCCACTTTGTAACGTCCGTCATCCGGATGCCACTAAAAGGTGCCCGTACCTAGTTGGAAACATAGCCTCAAGCGCATTTCCCCAACCACCAGAGGCTTATGACTAGAAGAAACGCCCTTGGATGTGATAGTGGGTAAATTATTCCCCCATTGGTAGATAATAACATATTGAAATACAAAACAATTCAGTATCAGAAACAGAAAACAATATACGACTAAAACAAGTAGCGGAAGTCTAATAGTTAAATATATAAGTCTCGAACCATACAAACAATAATGCAGTATGATATATGTTCTATGAATCATCGAAAATAGGATACACTACAATTATATAAAAATAATACACAAGTGTAGAAATAAAAATAAAACTCAGAATCATCGCAAGCCTTGGCTCGGTCCCATGTTCTCCTGCTCCTAAGTGGCAATCAAGTACATGTATAAGGGATCTTTCCCTTGTATACACCTGCAAACATATGATCTATTTGGGACCAAAATAATGTCCCAAATAGGTAGTGAGACTAATATAGTAGAAACAAACCATGGATCTGTATGAAACAGTCACTATATATACGAAATAGAAGCAAATAAAAACAGCAAGTGGGAAGTACTCAAGTTACTGTCCATTTAATATTTTTATGTTCTTTAGCAGTTTAGTTTATTTTTAAGTAAAACTATCTTGAGATTCGGACATAGTCTTCTATTCCCAAAAGTAGAAGTAAACACATCGGATGTCTTATAAGATCATTTATATAAAAAGTAAATACTGATTCCAATAGTTTTATTTGGTTTGGCATACACATCATTAGACATTATTTTAATTTAAAATGTTCTTTGAACTATACAATGGACTTTATGTCCAAACTAGGCCCATCGACCCCCCATACCAAGGTATCCATCAACTCATGACATGACTATATTGCTTTTAAGAAGATCATCATTTCAGTATTAAATAATTTTTTCAGTATCCAATAAAGTCCATTCTAGGTATCTCGAAATGGATCAAATATTCTCTCGGCATTTAAAAAAAAGACTATGTATTCCCAACCACAAAATCGATGGCTCACTCACAGACCTTATGTAATTAACCACTTGAGTCCATCCATTGCCTTTTAACTGAGACAATGGATCACCCATGGTAAGAAAGGTGTAATTATTCATATGATCTTGACCTTGTATTTATTTGAGATTGTGGCTCACCCATGGATAATTACCAATTTGGAATCATTTATCATTTCATTTCAAAAACGCGTCTTAATTAAATAATCCCATGGATTCAATCATAAAAAATCATTTGGGTAATTCAATTAGTAGAAAATGCATGGAAATTAAACTATTATATAGTTTTAATAATAAATACTCACATGGGAAATTCACATTGCATTATTCATTCTATTCAACCCCAAAAATAGATATCATTCTCAAGACACAATGGATTTCTTTTCAAATGACTAACAATGCGGAACACCCCCATGAGGTGTCCTCAAATCAAACAATCAGTAATAAGAAGCTCTTATTTCATATAATCAATTACCTAACCATAATTATTCATCTACATGCTTCAATTCTAGATCAAACTAATTCACAAAAAAATGGACTCATAAAATTTTAGAACATGTAATAAACTCAAAATTTAATTAAAGGCACAATAACACCTGCCTCGATGTTGTGTAACTGTTTTAATCTGACAACAACCCTTGAATAGACCTAGAATGACTTAGATTTTAGAAAATAGGTAAATCATTCAACCATGAATAACATTATAAATGATATAAATCATCATGAACTGATCAATTATAAGAGAGATCTTACCTAGAAGAATCCAACAAGATCGACGACACTTGAATCGGGTTTAGGATAACGAAATTGGAGAAGGAAACATTCTCATAGCTCCTTCTTCACCTGGTGGCTGTTCTTTCCAAAAGAAGAGTAATCAAGGATACTGGTTGTTTTAATATGAATTATAGTATTACATGGCATGTATGTTAGTATACATGATGTGCATGTCATTTCACTATTCCTAAATTGGCATACTTACTTTACACATCTCGCACCGACCTTATAGACATGACTACCCGATGTGTTCTAAGGATTACATGACGTGGAGTGGATTTTTCTTCTATACAATGTCAAAAAACTCACACACCATGTATCCCGATCCTACATGGCCATATTAAAAGATATGTACTAAGGGGTTCACGACATGTTCTACTAAAACATAACAGTTTTCCAGTTTTCCTTGTTTTCTCAAAAACAAATCACAGGAAAAGAAAAATGAAGAAACAATACCCCATAAGATGAACTTGGTTCCTATATATTGGACTCCTTAATGAAGAACTATAATGAATTTAATATTTTATTCTAACAATTTTGGATAATTTAATGATGTTTTTGGGATTGGTCAGAAAGTAAATACTAGATGTTGGGTCCCATGGATCATTCAAGTTGATATAATAATACATTGAAATATATTATATCATATGTGAAAAGTTTATATAAATTAATAGAATAAATAAAAAATACTATTTTAGATAGAAAATATGAGACCATAATTAAACCAATAATTCATTTTTTAATGAAGTACATATATAGCTGTTATATAGGTCTTATGTCTTCTTTAGAGTATTCATGGTATAATAATAACTGAATAATGAATTATTTATTTATTTGTATGTTGTTGTGACATAATTCATAACCTATTTAATTTTTTTGGTTATATCCAAGGAATACACACATAAATATTTATAGATCAGTTTACCTTGTAGGGGAGATTTGGAGTTTCCATTTTATCAAGGATTAGTGATTAGTTTGATATGTTTGTTTCATCAACTATAGAGGTCTTAGATATCACATATTATAATAACCTTGAAGTCATTATTCATCAGTGATCAATCAATTTTAGATGTAGGTTAATTTTTAGGGAATAATAATTTTTTCTAATAATCTCAGGTCAAAATTGAATAAAGTAATTTAGATATTTAATTTACTAATTGAATATTAATTTTAGTTTAATTATCATTATTCTTGATAATTAATTTGATAAAGATTTTTTATTTCAACCCTATAACAAAAAAATGTTCATTTCCTCCATTAATGGATCATGGATATACTATACAAAGGTTGATGTCTGTTTTATCAGTTTTCTATTTTAGTATTTCTCCCCTCATTCATCGAATGTTCATTAGTGTGATCTTATTAACATGTGGTTCAACTATACCAAAAAATTGATCATGAAAAATTGTTATTTGAGAATATGTAAAATTATATGAAGTAAATATTCATTATTTAAGAATCTATTGAGGTGAAATTGAGATGAAGGATTATATGAGTCAGATGGAGGGTATCATTTGGTAGTGCAATATAATGGGAATCAAAATTCAAATTGATGGGTTGTTTGAATCCGTCCACCAGAGATGGCACTTGTTCAATTAACCCTAGATTAAATTCATATGGAAATTATATCTAATATATCATATAGGATAAATGGCATAGGATTTTTCATTCAAACATGCAATAATTTCATTGAAAAAATGACATCCTTGGTTTGTAGTTCATAAGAAAAAATTATTCATGGATCGACTTCCATGAAAGCTATGTTTACACATAGAGAATAATATCACTTCCCATGTAATTGTTTATCATTAAAAAAACATGTAACCTTGGGGTAAACTAGGGAGATCACATGAATTGACAAGACCAGTTTAGAAAGAAAAATATTTTGTACATGGGAATGGGTACTATCCACAGGCTCACCCTGTGTATAGAAGCATTCAAAGAGTACATGAACATAGTCAAGAGGGCATAGGAATGGGAACACGATCAGGCCACTTTATGATTAGTGAAACATGTTTCATACTCATTTACATGTCATATACATCATCTAGAGAATTTTGTATCCCATATTATATTCATTATTTTAGGGTATTACTAGGGTACATACCGTCGGTCAATTTCTATGTGGGTGTAGTTTTGTATCCATTCCTATGTGTAGGATGAGTAAAAACCTCTATTGTTTATTTCAAGATAGATTTAGGTATACCTATGTGTGTCTCATGGTTTGATATCATATCATTTCTTACATGGTTGGTTCTTGTATCCCATTTTCTACATTCAGTGATTATGATCCCATCCTAGATAATTTCATCTGTAATGGATAGGTATACCCTAAATGAACTTTTTTTGCTCCTTGTTATATGTATTTAAATATTCATATATCCGATATATATATATTTTATGATTAATTATGTATGGGAAAACCCTCCCATAATTTCACCATCTATGTTTGAAAATTAAAATGAGTGGGTTCATACACATTTCATGTCTTATACAGATGACATTAATTTCAACATATTCCTAGGAGGACTATATGTTGGTGGATCATAGTTATTCTAGATGGACCACAAAAAGTTAATGAAGAATTATTTCGAAAATATTACCCTTCTAAATAGTCATTTTGATTCTATTATATTTTTTCAAGCTTCTATTTGACCACTTTTCAAATATATAAATTCTTTATACTCTAATGAGGGGTTTATTTTATGCTTGTGATTGGTATGAATTTTTTCTCCCCCTTTCACGTATTGTTGGAATTTGGGAATTTTGTCATGTTAGAATATATTATAGGCTAAAGCTTCCAATGTGATTAATATTACAACATTATGTTATTCCCATAAATTGACCCTACGATATGTGGGATTGGGTTTAATATTCAAAATATGATTAGACATGTGAGCCTGGATAGGTCGGGTTTCATCATAGTGGTGTTTGAAAATGTCATCATAGAATAGGTTGTAATAAATAGTCTAGTTTTGAGATTTGGTTTGGGAGATATGGAAATATTATTTTTTCCCATCTATATTGACTCTTAGGATTGAAAACCCAATGATGGTTTGGTGTAAATTGTATAAATTCACCAGGATACAGATAACCTACTTGTTCTCTTTTACATGTAGGCATTAGTTCCGAGAAGACATCACCACATGAATCATATTAGAATGGAATTTGGTTTTATTGTTTTTTTATTCAAAATCAAAAATATGGAATTTGATTATAGTGTGAATTTTCATTTTGAATATTCCACTATAATGACAGTAATAAATGATTCTACCATGGGATTATAATAACTATCCACCAAAAAATGAAGATTTAGTTTAGTGTCATATGTAAGTTGTGAATGCTCTGGGTGGTTTTTGGATCTCACCTCAGCTTATTGAGCTGTATGATTATATAGTAGTACTTTTTTATAAATTTCATAGGATGATAACACCTCAGTTATTCTAGAGGATGATACCCCTTATAGTTCAGAGGGAACCATTCCATCATTAATAAAATGATTGGATTGAGGTAATTAGGTGAGTCTTAGTCCTTCTTAAGACCAGTCATGATTATTTGGTTGTATAATCATTGAGAATTACTCATGGATACATAGAGAGATAGTGGATACTAACTATGATGATGTATAATAATATTATTCAAACATTGGTAGATATCATGTTTATATTAATATAAGAGTTCAACAAATAATAATTTAGGTAAGTATATATCTAGGAGATTTTGGAGATCCAACAAGGAATAATGTCATTAATAGATTATATAGAGAAGATTAGTAACCTATCCTGGTAATCTATAGACATGGTTCATTATTATTATTTTTTTAACTAATGTTCATGTGTGGAATTATCTATGATATTTGTGTTGATGTGGAATCTCATTTCATTCATTAATATGTTGGGGTTTTAGAGAATGCCTTAGTGGTGTGGAGGTTTCTAGATGATTAATTGATAATAGTTTTTTCTAGAAGTTCACAGCATTGAGAATATATATTGATTAATTATAGTATATGTTAACATCAAGGTCCCAGGTGTTGGAGATAGTTCTGTAGTGTCTCTTAGTATAGTGGATCTCCCTCATAGTGATATAATTATGGATTCATTCTGCTGATGGATAGAAAAGAATACTATGATGATGGAAGATGATATATCACATTGTATTAACAATCCTACCATGAGGCTAATATAATGATGTTATATATATCACATATTTGTAAAAATAAAATAGATCGGTGAAGTTAGATTGTGGAAGATGTGGGATAGGAACTCAAAGACTAGAATTAGTTGGTGGATGTTTTGAAATTTTTCTATGACCACCCCCATGAGCCCCCCATTAGGATCAGGGAAATTCTGTTGAATAGTGTGGGAAGCTACCAAGTGTCCGGGATTTTGACCTAGAGTATATAGAGAAGTTTCTAGGTATTATATGCGTTGTACCTATGATTTTTTATGTTTTTCGGATAATTGTTAAAGTCGCTACTCCCCTTCCTTATTCCTTATTCAAAATCTAGAGATTTCAATGGATCCATTTTCGTGATCAATTTGTTTAGAGACTCCCATTGGTGAAGATTCCAGAACAAAAACATCTCCCAAAAATGGGACATTCCCCTTAGTGGAGAGATATTTTTATGTGATAATTTAATGGATGATACATTTCCTTACTTTGAAATTATTGGTATGTATTGTATCTAAATATCTGATTCACATATTTATAGTTTTTCGAGAAGGATGTGATGTTCCCAAGGTGATGATAAATTTTTTTCCTTGAGTAGTTATAAAGAGACCGTGGAGGAGTATGACAGACCCGTAAACGCGATGATATAAGTAATTATACATCATTATTCTTGTATTACTCTTGGAGAACCAGTGATTATGACCATTCATGTTCGAGTTGTAATGGATAAGTATGAGGATGCGTTCCCTAGTATGTTCCAAGATTACATATGCACAATGAAATATACTATTATATAAATATTAATCTACAGATTACCACCATATCAATGCCATCATATTTGGTTGTCCAAATAGATCATCAAGACTTGTTGGTGATGTTGTTTTACTTGCAAACAAAGGGCTTTATTAGACCCATTTTGACTTTATGGGTAGACATACAATTTTTCTCCAAGAAGGGTGTTGTATTCATTAGGTTATGTGTGGATATAAATTCCCAAAATTAGATGAATATAATAAATATGTATAAACTATGAATAATCTTAGAAAACAATTACTAGATAAAATGGCTGAGGTGGATTTCGAGGATTGGACTTAGGTCCGGCTGTCCCTAGCATCTATTTCATAAGGAGGCATACTAAAGATGACATTTTGATGTCTCTATGGGAATTATGAGTACTTGTTGACTCCATTTTGCATGTAAAAATAAACATCCATGATTATCAAACCTATGAACTATTTTTTTCAACCATTATTTTACCGATTAATTTTAGTCATCATCAATGACATCCTTGTTTACATGACATTTGAAAAGGAGAACATGAGACACAAGAGGGTGGTCCAAGACATCCTTCAAGGGAACCAACTGTATAGATACTACTGATGTGTCAGTTATATATTTCAGAGGTCCATTTCAATTAATATGTCATAATGGAATATTGATTATAATTCTAACCACAAATGGATATGGTGATTCATCCATTGGATCCACCAATGAGTGTGTTTGAAAAGCGGTTTATCATTTTTATAGAAAACTAATATTAGTTATTTTTCCAAATTTATCACGCATTTAGGAAACCCTGGCTATTTTTAAGTGAAATGTTTAACATTTCATATGGATAAAAAAGTTTAAATATTATTTTTTATAGTTGATTAAATAATTTTTCAGTGCCACCATATTTAGGACTAGTAGAGGTGGGTGTTGAGTGTGTGGGGTCTTTGTAGTTCATAAAGAACTAGGCTTGGATGTGTTATGATGTAGATGTAGGTAGTGTTATCTTCTGGGTCCAAATAACTAAGACCCCAAGTGAGAATCTTCATTACACAAGATTTTGAGTAATCTTGGTTGTTCATTTCACTGATGATGTAAATTAAATACCTAATAGAATAGTGATTAATTATATATTCTCATGAAAATTGTCTCAGGTATATATTTTCACTAAAAAATGTAAACACGATCCTGTGGATATTTCTATAAATGTTACCAAAATTATGAATTAGATATATTTTATAATTGATTAATGGGGAATTTAATTTAAGAAACGCTAATAAATAGATATTATTTGTGGTTGTAGAGAAAGTCTTTTGATATGTTTACCTCATTGTAGTTGACCGTAGTATAGGAAGATCG
Organism: Viscum album; assembly: GCA_963277665.1. Taxonomy (NCBI): domain Eukaryota; kingdom Viridiplantae; phylum Streptophyta; class Magnoliopsida; order Santalales; family Viscaceae; genus Viscum; species Viscum album. The sequence continues at coordinate 1,853,894,894 of OY728156.1, forward strand.
TATATAATACCTACATACATTGGTTAGTACCACTCATCTAATTCAATTTTTAGTGAGTTTCAATATGTATATATAAATTTTTAGACCTTGTGATTCTATATATCAACTAGACATGCTCGTGTGGGATTTTCCAGTGTTGTTGATAATGAAAGCCTATTACAAGGATGGTTGATTGTGTTAGTGATGTTGTGAGAGTGGTTAATAAAAGTGTTTCATACATCCCCATTAGTAGTATATTTAGTATAGAGACCTTTATTTTCATATATTACTTTAACCTAATTTTTTTGATAAGAATCATAAAAACATTACACTGTGAGGATCCAAAGGTTTTGTGTCTTGTGCAAGCTAGGACCATACATAACTTTCGCAACATAAAAAAATAAACATTTATTTAATTTTTTTCTCTATCTTCTATTTATCCTTATATTAATTTTTAGTACACACACTCACTTGAGGATATACATCAAAACGAGGTGAGATAAAAAATATAGTAAAAGGATTAGAACATGAGACAATACAAGATGGGGGGAGAATAATCATTATCATCATAACATAGGAATAACATCATAAAAATTATCGGGAGAATTAATAAAAGGCATGAAAATTTGAAATGCATAAAAATAAAACCATATATCATAGTGTATAAATACCACACATAGTTGTAAACAAAGAGAGAATTATATTTATACATATTTCACTTTACTCTTGATTTTATTTACATTACCGTATGCATTGAAGAACTGTATATTTCTCGTTGCACCCATCACATCATAATATCGACATTGCACTATATAAGTCCAGGTGCAACCATCACATCATAATGTTTACATTATCATGCATGCCACATAGAATGTATATTAATCATGGACATAAATAACCCATGGAAAGTAAGGTGTTTCATTTCCAATAAATACATTCGTAAAATTTGTGTTCCCAAATGAGAGATGGAATTACAGACTCGATTCAAGAACCATCAACCTTGAGTAATAAGTAAAAGGTGTGTTTTAAAGATGAGTTCTTTTGGAAAAGATTTTGATTGACATAAAACCCACTGTAAAACATGTATACCTGAAAAGAATTAATATAATTATGAATAAATTTTTTTATTTAATAAACATACTGAAAATTCTTTGAAAGATGGAAAACCCAAAGAAAGAATGTTGGGTCTAAGAATTCCACTACCTTTTATCTAAATGTATTATTCACATTAATGTACTATATAATGACATTATATTAATTAATTAACAATTATATAACATTTTATACAAGAATATTATTCATTATGGTTTCATTATGTTATTTTATTAGCTGTTTTATTAGTTATAGAATTTACTTTCATCATTCAGGAGTTGATGTTTTCTTTGTTTTCATGATCAGTTAATTTGTATTCCTGAATGGACGTTCATTTAAAATGAGGATAAATATCCAAAATTGTAATTATATGTTATTAGTGATCCTAAAGAATCTTAAATGACCATATAATGAGTTTTTTATATAAAATGAAGATAAATCATTGGACACAAGTAAATGATGATCATTTTAGGTTAATTCTAGCAGTTTTTCGATCACAACAAACATGTCTCGTTTTCTCATTTTGTATCATGTATATAAGTTAGTCCCAGATATAAAAAGAGTTAAAATATAATTATTAAAAAATTTATTCAACCATTTAATTTTTTTTTGATAACTTCGAAGGAATTTGATGAAAATAATGGTGCATCACCCACGATGATGGTAAATTAACACATCATGGGTGACGATTTAAATATTATAAACAAAGAGATAGTGATATAGTGAGGATAATAATGAATAATCTTCCATTAAAATTATATAATACTATTATATCAATCATAATAGTTTTATCTTGACATTTGGAAAAGAGAATATTAGGATAAGAGATGAAATAAAGTTAAATTTGAATGGAATTTTAATGAAGAGAGAGAGAGAAAGAAAGAAATTACCTCTTGAATTCACCTATTGAGATTCTCATCAAGGCACCTAGTATTGGTCTTTGGATGAGAAAAAGATATCATGGTCGTGGGTTAGGGGATAAGGAAGGGTTTTGGGCATAATTTAGACAATTATTGAAGGTTTAGAGGTGTTAGGAAATGTGGTTGTGAGGGGTGGAATTTATTGTACAGGGGAGGGGTGTTTTCTAAATATTTAATTCATTACAATATTAATTTCCCTAAATACAATAAATAGTGATGATTCCATGAATAAATACAATAATTAGGGAATGTGAGTTAAACCAAATGTCCATTTAAATCATCCATGACCCGAGCATGATATATAAATTCATTTATGTAGCATATTTTGTATCTTATCGAATTTTACTATTCACAAAAATAAAAGTTTTTCATGAAAATATAAAAAATTTCCCAAACCATTTTTCAATGTTTATAATTAAAAAATGAACCCAATTTTTTTGAAATTTTTTTTTCTAGATATCAGTAATTTATTTTTTAATTAAATTCAATATTTACATCAAATATAAATATTTTAAAATTAAAAAATATTTTCCAACACATTGAAAATTTAATTATGGTCACATAAAATCATAATATTTTCATAATACATAAAAATACATTTTTATAAATAATTTTCATGAAAATAAATTTTATTTCAAATTATTAAATTAAAAATTAAATATTCATTCCTTACAAAAATACCAACACTATAATGTAATTATATCATATTTTCAATTAAAGGATGGATAAATGTTATTTATACTATCATTGGTAAGGTTATTATTCACTTAGATGATTTACAATTCATGAACGGCATATTATTATTCATAAGGGTTACATTACTACTCATAATGATATGTTATATTTCCCCAAAAAAATTCATTCGCTATCAGACTCCAAAACATCATACTAATCAGAACTATGATTGTCAGATTTTTGAATTTGAAAACACAGTAGTAGAGAATTTTTGTTTAAAGGTCACTTAGAATTTAGTAATTCATTTAATCATGATGTGGAATTGTGTTTCCTATTGTGATTTAATGTGATTTTACTATATGATATTGCTATAATATTGAAGAAATTTCATTGAAAAAAGTTTGGGTCATTAGATTCTTCCCCCTATTGAAATTTCACCCAGAAAATTTCATTTTACATATATAGTTGAGGGTACATATCCTCATCACCTCCTCTACTTACCATGTTTCTTCTTCATACATAGGGTTCCTCCATAACACATTGACAAGGTGGGTTGTCTAATTGCATAAAACCTAATCTCTTTGGTCCAAAATCCTTACTATATTCTCATCATATGTGAGATAGAATTCTTGTTCTACCACATTTGAGTTTATTATATGTGAGAGTTCTAGTACATACTTTTTCATGAGTGATACATGAAATGAATCATGATCTTTAGCCATATTCGGTGGAAGTGAAATCTGATAGACAATATATCATATGAGGACAAGGATAACAAAAGGTCCAATGTACCTTGTGTGAAGCTTCAGTTTTATTTCAAAAGAGTATGACTCTATTCCATTGTGATATTCAATGAAGAATTTATCTTCAATATTGAACTCCATGTCCATTCAACGGTTGTCATCATATCACTTTTTTTTACTTTGAACAACATTGATATATTGTTGGGAGGTTTAACATTCACTTTCAGATCTTGTACAGGATCATGCCCTGGTTACTTTCTCTCTCCAATTACATATCAGAAATTTGGATTTCTACATAGATTTCCATATAGAACTTCATATGGAGGCATCTGAATACTCAAGTAGAAGTTATTATTGAATAATAAGTCAACCAATGGGATATGATGATCCAATCAAACTTTGAATTCTAATAAACATCCTCTGAACATATCAATGAGTTTCTGGAAACTCCTTTACAATTAGACATCAGTTTGGTGGTGATAGGCCATGTTGATATTAAATTCACTACTAAAGGGATGTTAACAACTCTTCCAGAATAATGATGTTAACATTGGATCACGATCAGAGTCAATAGATAGTGGAACCCCATTTAGTCTCAAAACATCCTTCACATAAATCATTTCATGTTGTTCAAGTGAGAGATATTCTATAATAGCGATAAAGTGGGCATTCTTCTTTGGTCCACTAGAACCCATATTGCATTATATTTTTTCAGATTTATTCGAGAGACCTGTGACAGATTTTATAGTGATATTCTACAATTTTCATATGGGTATAGGCTATGGTTTCATCATCCCGTTGTAATTTTAATGATCTTCATTAGATTTCATACAAATAAATCTCCTTGAGATACATAAAGATATATACTTCTTCTTGTTCTCCCCGAAGAAGTGTTCTCATAGAACATGATACATCTTGGTGCTAGAAGGATTGATATGAAAAAATGAGCTATGTGCATTGTAAAATAGATCCTTTTTAATCCTAGGTGATGAAGGCACACAATTATGCATTAGAAACTGAATTTCCCCATCATCATTCATATGGAAATCTTGAAGCTTCTCTTTGATTTCTTCATTCACCTTATTTAGAAACTGCAAATCATCCCTTAATGCCCCCTTAAACATATATTAGATAAATGGTTGGGAAATTATTCCAAAAAGGGAGGATGAATCCCCTTCCATTAGTATTTCAAAATCAATCATTTTCATATCCATGCTGATAAGTTGTATTTTAGTCCACAACATGGATAGAGTAACATGTTCATTTTTGATAAGAAAATCTTTTATTTTATTCTCCTCTCTATGATGATAGTGAATATAGAGAACATACTCTCCTATTAGCTATAACCATCTCATTCGACGTATTTTGATATCTTTTTTTGTGAATAAATAATTTAGGTTCTACTAATAAGTATTCATGTCATGCTTTTCACCATAGAGGTAGTGCCGGCAGACTTTCAATGAAAATATCATTACTGCTAACTCCATATCATGCAACTGTAGTTCTTCTCATGGATATCCAACTACCGTGAGGCATCAGCTATCACATTTTCATTTTCATGAGTACACACCCCCAGAATTTCATTCAATTATCATTCTATATCACAAAACATTCTCCACTATTCGTTAATGTGAGTACATGTGCAATGATCAACCTCCCCTTGAGCTTGATGAATCTTTCCTCACATTCTTACATTCGAACATACTATAACCCTTTCCTTGGTAACATAGTTAAAAAGATTGACAATTGTGTGAAATTTCTCACAAAACTTTTGTAGTACCTAGGGAGTCCAAGATAACTATGGATTTATGTGACAATATAGGATTTGTTCCATTATTCAATTTCATTTGTTTTTTAAGGTTCAATATAAATTCCCTCACTTGTGATCACATGTTCCACGAATGTGACATGACTCATCCAAAAGTCACACTTACTGAAATTGGAGTATAACATTATATTTATTAATGATTCCAACAAATAACATAGATGTCCTTTATTTTCCTACTTTATCATGGAGTATATGAAAATATCTTCGATAAAAACTACAAAAAAAATTTCAAGGTAACTTCTAAGGACTGTATTCATCAAATCCATGATGATCGTAGCAGATATAGTATGACCAAAAAGAATATCAACAAACTCATATTGCTTATACCATGTATGGTATGAATTATTATAAATTTCTTTACTCTTCACCATTAGTGGATGGTACCTAGATATAATATCCACCATTGAGATGTACTGATCTTCACGTATCGAATAAAAATATCATTAATCCATGGGAGAGGACATGTGTTATTTATTTTGATCTTGTTGAGTTCCCAATAATCGATACTCCGCCACATTGATCCATCATTTTTTTCTTCAAAAATATCACTAGTTTGCACTAAGGTGATGCACTAGAGCATATGAACTATTTATCCATATTTTCTTCCATATCCCACTTAAACTCCTCTATCCCGATTAGATCCATCCTATATGAATACAATGTGATAGGAGTAGATTTAGGTATGTGTCCTATTCAGAACTATACCAAAAAATATAGGGTATGTCAGGCTAACTCTTTAGGAAATAAATCCCATTATAACCTAATGATGGGAATTTCCCCTATGTGGACAAATTCCTTTGACACAACCATTTTTGTGAGGTATACCTATTCACATAGAATCAAAACCAACATAATCTAAGGATTTTACAAAGGTGTTCTTGATCATCCTTTAATTTTTAGAGGATCATGGGATAATTCAGAAAATGAAAGGATATTTCCTTTCCTTGAATGTTGATATTTCATATATATAACAATATCCAATACCTTCCCATTATAGTGTCGAATTCCCCCTTGGGACGTATCAGGTGATTTGTTGGAAAATCATCCCATATATTACAACAGGATAAGAGTCCAACGCTTGGGTGGTAATTATTGAATAACCCAGTGTTTTTATAAATATTTATAGTTCATGGTTTTAGTGCTTCATTCAACAGTTCTAGATAAATTGTTATATATAAATGAATGCGTTGAAGCCAAATAAAATAAGACAATCCCATTATTGAGTGAATAAGAAGTTTACCTTATATTAATTCATATTTTTTCTCCACTTACACAGTAATGATGGTATAAGAAATCCCTTATTCATTTGGTTTTTGTGGCTGCTGACATTTATTACCCTCGAGGAATCTAGGTTTAGTGCACCGGCGTATATCGTTCCCTTACTACCGATAGTAGTATAATTTCACAATGGGTGGTGAACTACGTTACTCTACCACAACATCCTAACTTATAATGTCTTTTAGAGACTCAAGAGATTGGTGGCCTTCTCTCCCACTCTTTTAGGATTTCCCTATCTCTTTAAGGAAGTTCCCATCATGCTTCTTCTAAAAAAAATTACATGTGGGTGGTAGAGTTTTCATTCCTCCTTTCTCATTATATCATGTAACATGAAACTCCATCTTTCGGGTCATATCACCATATCCGTCGGTCAAATAAAAAAACATTATCTCCACTTTGAGAGAACATCAAATTAATTCTTCATAACTCCAAATATCTCTAATTTAATGTTTCATTTGAATGTTTGGTTTCATTCCACTAAAGAATCTATCAATTTTTCTATCATTGTATATAAATACCTGAAGTATACCTTGAAACACCCATGAAATCACTTTTTAGGTTATGATATATTCTTAATACTTTTACTTTAGCTCTAAGAATTATCTCTCCATCTTCATAAAAATATTTGTGGGGAAGAAATTGTTATGAAACATTAACACAATGTCTTCCCACTACACATCTGAAATTTCATCTATTGACTTTGTGTTTTTAATAACATCCCACCATTGTTTGGCATCTCCATGAAGTTTATAATTTGCCTGAGTCATGTTATACATCTCAAAAAATGTAAATAATAAAATATTTTCACTACTGAGTTGACACACTATTCTACCACATGTGGATCAGAATATCTTCTAAATGTTGGTTGTAATTTTTGCATAAAACTATCAACATCACGTTTCTACCTCTTAGGGGAAAGAGGAAGATCAATATTATTCTGTTTGTAATCAATAACCTTAGAAAATTGGGTAAGAATCACCATTATGTTTTGAAATCCACCTCCCAAATAAATGGGTATATCCTTCAGACAATCACCGCATTTACATCTAATGGGTTTATGGCCTAGTTTCTCCAAGTTCCCACCATTTTCAGAAATAGAAATGGTTAGAAGAATACTTAAGTCAAATAGTCATGAATAAATAATTAATTCCTTTTTAAAATTATAATGAAAATAATAACTTATTTTATAAATATGTTTATAAAATAATCTGGTGTTATTTCATATAATTATTCTCATAATAGTGTTTTCAATAAGGTTCTCTAATCCTAAATCCCAAATTAACTAAACCGTGCCACAAATACCAACTATAGAGAACATACTATTCTTAAATTAATGTTACAAAATTTTAATGTTAAAAATATTAAAAAATTATACCATGGGGATCCAAACATTTAGTTTCTTGGGAAAAAGAGGACCATAGATAACTTTTACAACATAAATCATAAACATTTATATAATTTCCTTATCTCTACCGTCTTATTGGACCTTGGGTTCTCCATGCTATATATAATCACCTAAAGATGTACATGGTTGAGATAATATACCAGTAAGATGGTAAGAACGTGAGACAATACAATATGGGGTTATCATAATCATTGTCATCATAACATAAGCATAGGATCATAAACATGATATAAAGAATTAATAAAAGCCTTGAAATGCGTAAATGCAAAAGAAATAAAAATTATGTCTTAGTGGATAACTACCCCACATTGATTTGAAAAAATATAGAATCTTGTTCACATATATTTCTCTATAATCATGGGTTATTTACATTACCCAATGCATTTTGGCACTATATAATTCTTATTGAACCAGTCACATAATAACATCAACATTGTGATATATAATTCTGGGCGCACAATTCACAACATAACGTTAACAGAACCATTCATGCCACCTTTAAATTATATAAATCAGAGACATAAATAACCCTTGTAATGGATTAGGTTTCACTTCATAAATCATAAATTAATAAACATTTAGTTCCCAGATAAGAGAGTCAATAACATTCCTAATACAAGAACCCTCAAAATTGAGTAAGAAATAAAAGGTTGGTTTTTGAAAGATTATTTCTTTTGAAAAAAACTGTGTATGATATAATATCAAGTGGAGACAGGTATACCAAATCATAGTTAAGATAACGTTGAGTAAATTATTTTTATAGAATAACCATATTAAAAATGGAGTGAAATATGGAAACCCCGAAGAAATAATGTTGGGTTCGAGAAATCCCCTTACCTTGTTTCTGAACAGCTTCTTCACTTTAATGTCCTATATAATGAAATTATATTCATTAAATAAAAATTAAATAACCTTATATACTTGTATATACTATATTATTATTTCATTATGTTATTTTATGGGCCTTTGGATGAGTTTTGGAGTTTAATTTTATCATTTGGGAGTGTACTTTTGTCTTTTTTTTCATGATCAGTTAATTTCTATTCATTAATGGATGTTCCTTAAAAATGAGGATAAATATTCATAGTTGTTATTATATGTTATTAGTAATCCTAAAAATTATTATATTATTTATAAATATTTTATTTAAATATAATTAGGTTGATTCAATGGATAAAATCTATATAGGATCATTTAAGGTTAATTTGAGCGGTTTTTCGATCACAATGAACTTGTTTCGTTTTATCACTTTTTATCATGTTTATAAATTAGATATAGAATATAAAAAGGGTAAATAAATACATACTAAAATCTATATTCATCCATTTAATGATTATATTATAAAACATGAAGGCATTTTGGGAAAATGAAGCTGTATCACCCCCAATGATAGTAAATTAACACATAATGGGTCACAATTTCATTTTTATAAAAAATGAGGGAGATATAGGAATATGATGAATAATATTCCATTAAATATATATCAGAAATTTATATCAATCATAATGGGTTTATCATGATACTTTTATAATAGAATATTACGATAATAAGGAAAAGAAATGAAATTTGAAAGGAATGTGAAATACAAGAGAGAGAGAAATTACCTCTTGAATTATCTTCACGATATCATCCTCATAGAACCTTGGATTGGTCATTGGATGAGACCAAAAATACATATAAATGGTGGAGGAGATACATAAGAGTTTTAGGAATAGTGTTTATAGTGATTGAAGCTTTAGAATTGTGAGAAAATGAGGCTGTGAGGGGTGGTATTTATATTGGAGGGAAGGGGTGTTTTCCCAATATTTAATTAATTTGTTTATTAATTTCCCTCAAGACATTAAATAGTGATGATTAAATGACTAAGTACAGTAAATAAAGCATTTTAGTTCAACATAATAACCATTTACATCATCCATGAATCAATAATGATGCAAAAATTCGTTTGTGTAGCATATTTTGTAAATTATCGAATTTAAATATTCACCAAAAATTAATGTATTTATAAAAAATATAATAATTTATCTCAAACCATTTTTAGAAATCTATATTTCAAAAATTAACCCCAATTTTCCAAAAATAATTATATAAATATGAGTAATTAAAATTTTAATTAAATTCATAATTTACTTGAAAAATACAGATTTTAAAATTAAATCATCTTTTCTAAAACATTGAAAAATTAATTAATGTCTCATAAAATTTTTATATAATCAAAATAAGTAAAAATAATTTATTATGAACACATTTTATAAAAATTAATTTAGTTTTAAATTATTAAATTAATCATTTAATATTCATGACATACAAATATATCAGCACTATAATATAATAAAATCATATTGTCAATTATAGGATGGATAAATGTTATTTATACTATCATTATTAAGGATCCTATTCACATGGATGGTTTACTATTTATAATTTTCATATTAATATTTATAAGTGTATCATTAATATTCATAAAGTTCTATTACTAATCACCAAAAATTCAATTTCTCCCATCAGACTCCAAACATTTACTAATCACAATCGTGTATGTAATATTTTCGAAATTCAAAACACATATGTTGTAAAATTAAGAATAAAGGTCATATAAAATTTAGGAATTCATTTTATATTTATGTGACATTGTGTTTACTTATGTTATTTTATGTGATTGTACTATATGATATTACTATGAGATGGGATAAATGACATTGATACAATTTTGGGTTGTTACATAGAAGAGTGGAAAAGATTCACTAAGACATTTATCATATGTTATGGTGGATATGTTGTAATAGATGTAAAATTGAGTTTATCTTCATATGCCTCATTTTATATAAGGTGAATTCCGATGAATATGTTTAAAAAGGTTTGGGAAAACCCCAACGGGTTCCAATTAAAGAGTGGCATTGTATATCTAGGGATTTTATTATTGGGATATAATGATTAATTAGAGGTCACACCATTATAAAAGTGGTCATAATGATACTTTACAAGTTTATACACTAATTATAAATGTTAATTAATAGTTTATTAGGGATCTTATGATGGATTTACTTTCATTATAGATTATAAGATTATGAATATCAATGGATGATCATATCATACCATTATTTTCACTCTAATTCATGACTATGGAGAGGTTTGCGTGACACAATTTAGACCAAATTTTCATTCATCATAGTTGTTCACCCCTAGAATAACTACCATACAATGATTACCGTTTATGTTTTAGACTACATGAATAAATATTAAATTTTTTACATTGGTCGATGATTTTAGGATCATATACCTTTGTTTGGGATTGAATATAACAATATTTACCCATCCACAATTAGGAAGGAACCATGTTTGGAATTATTAGGGATACCCTTTAGTTCCCTGTTGTAGTGTAAATATATAGGGGAGTCAGAACCCATGTTCCAATATATGGTTTGATTGATGGAAAAACTTTTCCATATCATTTAGGGGCCATGTAGACCACCTATATACATCATAATTATTTCATAGACTGGCTATGATTGTATTAGAGTTTAATGAACAAGAATATTTATTCTTGAATGACATACCAAGAAGTGGAATTTTTTTAGGAAGTGTGGAAATTTAACTATTGTATTCATTAGGACAATCTAGATACTTTATTGGGTTAGAGATGTTGTATACCACTTATACATACCCCCATAGTAATACTAGATTCATGATATGTTTCACATTCCCTAATAAAGGAAGTATGTGCACGACCAATATCATGTTATCAAATGGGGATATATGGTCATAATAGATGGATAAAAATTTATATATTACTCGATTGGATTCAAGGAATGGGAAATAGAATATCATTTTAAGTGATAAGTTCAATGTGTGGATGTCCGTCCAAATCATGTGAATCTTCAAGAGAGAACCATTAATACGGAAAAAAATTTAGAGCCCAATACCCTTATATTTTTTTGGATTGTCATTATTTTTATGATGGAAATATTTATTGAGGGGTGAATTTAACAAATATGTTTACCCTTGTAATGAATTTGAATACATTCAAGAATTTTTTTGGTGTTATGCTCATTTATAATGTGGGATTTAGTTTACCATGGATCCATAGTGTTGATATAATAAAAACAATATATATATATATATATATATTATATCATAAAAAAATATAAGTAGTGGAATAAATAAATAATGTTGTTTAATTTAGGGAATATGATACTACCATTAATTATAAAAATAAGTCTTCCCCATGATATGACATAATATTTATGAGATCCTGGTTTTTTGTATAAGACTAGTAAAAGATAGATTAATAAACTAAAAAAAATTAAATTTTGGTTAACAATGGATATAACATAATTTTTAACATAATTAAACATGGATATTTCCCAATTCAATATATAGTTACAAAATCCAAATGATCTAACATGACCTTATATGAGATCTAAGGTGGAAATAGTGGGTCATGAGTATAAAATCATTTATCCCATGTCTGTTTCATCAATCTCAGAGTTATCGGATATTAAAAATGACATAAATGAATATATTTAGGTTCAATAATGATAAGAAAATTTCTCGAGTTATTCATAATTTCATGGATTAATTACCATTTTTAATTTCAAATAAAACATGGATTAATTACATTACTGATTTAAATCTCATATCAACTTTTTATTTGAGGTTTTATGATATTTCATCTCAAGAAAAGAATTAATAATGATATTTTTTATACACTATTCTCATATTAATTTCATTTTATTTATCAATGGATAAGGTCCAACCTTAAAAATGAGGCATCCCTTATTTATTATAAGATGAGTAATCCTATCCCTGGGATATTTCTTAATATATTTAATAATCCATCCATGCAGATTGGGGCATAATCCTCCATCATTTATTCCTGTACTATGTTTGTTAACTCCTTACTAAAATTTAGTTTATGTGATTCTAATCCTAGTATAATAATCATTGTAGGGTATGGAATCCCCTATAAACCTTGGGTGTGATCCCCTATCATTCAACTAGAATATTACGAGTTCTATCAAGAAACACATCATAGTGAGTCCTGATTGAAATTACCTCATGGAGGTGTAGCTTCACTATTACTGAGGCATGAGGTGTGAGTTATCTCATAATACCATTACCTTGAATCCTTGAGAGAAATCATAGACCTAAAATTCAGACATGACCATTATTTTAAACATGTTTCATATCATTGAGAATATCATTGTTTCTATCATTATTCCTTATGAGAAAAATCACATTGATTATTTATGATGGTGATTTCAGGGTTTCATTTGGAGTATGTTAATACTAAATCCTTCATGGGATATACCTACACCTGTCATAACTTATACCGAAGAAATACCTTCTGATAGTGTCCTATGAAACTTGGGAATTTTTGGAGCATAATTACTTTATGTAAACCAAATTCGATTCATGTAGATTCATCTTGGAAGTATTCCACATTCCACATGACATTTGGACACTTTTATTAATTTATTGGGGTTGAATAAAAACCTTTTTTCATTCACATACATGTTTCATACAATAATGTGAGATTTTATTGAATGCATTCATTTTTTATTAGTTTCATTCCCTTTCTACATTATGAAAAAATATAGTGTTTTGTTCATGTTTTCTGGTATCGTTGGATATATCTTCTTACATTTTTTATAATCCTACATGATGTTAGTAGCCATCCCCTCATCAATTGGTGTCAGTAATGAGTTGTCACACTCGGCGTACCATTGTCAATGTGTTCCATGGATGGTAGATCAAAGGAATAAATTGATAGAATATAGAAAATAATATATATTATCATTTAATAGTAATTAATTTATTATAAATATATTATTAGCATTAAAAAGAACCTTTTTTAATCATCCATGAAAGGAATTTGTGGAATATTGAACATGTCTTTCATGGAGGTGGATGTCCTCATACACATTTATAATTTTATCATTTATCAAACGGATTATGGAAGATATTATAAAATATAAGTTAAATAATATAAAAATGTACTATAAATTAATAATATTATTGTTAAATGAAGTAACATAAATATAAAGATTGAGGAGAAAGAATTATAAATAAATAAATAAGTTATACTGTAAATTATTACATCATCCTTTTGTTTTTTCCATTTGTCACCAACTTATCAAAACAAAATAAGATTATTTGGGTAGATAAATTGTTATAGGAATCAAAGATAGGGTTTAGAGATAATAGGGAAGATTCTAGGTTGTTCCTAAAGGAACTTTTATGGGTGAATGGGTATATTGGTGATTAATCATTTTTAAAAAGAATATAAAGGAATTTTTGAAAGAAATAACTCTTTAATTAAATTAAATCACATGTATACAAGAAATGTAAATCCCTAGTGGAACATAATAGTTCTTGTAAATTTTTAACAGGGGTAAATTCCCAACCAAACTATACCAAACATATTTTAAACTTTTTTATGTCATTTACTCATAGATTTTTTAATTTTATTTTTTTAACATTTAAGATGTAAATTTTTTTTACCTAAGTATTTTTTTATTTTACAAAATAAATGATTATTAATAGATAAAATGTGGGAAATTAATATATATATGAAATTATATTTATCAAATAAATCATTTATGTGAAATAATAATATATTTTTAAAATTTGTGCATGTAATGTGGAAAACCCATTTTAAAAAAAATAACTTTTAAGAAGATTTTGAATGAACAATTTATAATTTTGTATGTTACAGATTATATTAACATTAATATAATTATTTTTATCTAAATAGATATTAGTTAAAAATAATATATCATTAAATGATATTTCAACCATGTGATAATTTATTTAGGGTAACATACTAAATACATACTTCATTAAAAATATATGTAAACATTATAAAATGATAATTGTGTGGTTTATATATTAACATAGTAATACATAATCATTAATATAAACATATAAAATTTATTTTCCTTATTAAAAGAGATTTTAAATATTTTCATTAAATTCATATATAATAATGACATAAATGATAAAATATAAGTAAAATCCAAGTTTTTTTACTAATTATCTAAAATTTTCATATATGAGAAAGATATTAAAAAATATTATTAAGATAATTTTGAAATTATAAATAGATAAATGATATTGTATTTTTGGAATTCAGTATATAAAAATTTAATATGATGCTAACAAACAAAAAATGAAAAGGACATATATTGAAAAATGAAAATTTATAAACATTACATGTTATTATTATTATTGAATATAAATTTAATATTTAAAATATGATAATATGATAGTTCATTTATAAAATAATTTTTAGAAGTTTTCCATTTAATCTATTAAGATAAGATATTAAATACTTAAAAATAGTTCATTCCTAAAAATATTACATTTATAAAAAATATTGTTTCCAAAAATTTTTTTGACACCCCTTGATATATGATTTAAAAAAATACAAAATTTGTTAAATTCATCAATGTTTTAACATGAAATTTTTTAAAGGCCTTATTTATTCAAGACAATGGTAGTAACAAAATACCAATTCATTGTTCTCTAAATGTTGAGACGGAGTTTGTAAAATTGTCCCATGGATACAAAGATATGAAAAATAGTATTTAGTTTTTTTGGTGATGAAATGAAAAATGAGGAAGGATAATATAATTACTCACATATAAAATAATTGGATAGAATAATCATGTTTGTTTCATCAATGGGACATGAAAATGATTTTTGTAATGTAGGGTGGTCCACCATGCTCATGAATATTGATGATATTTGATGAAGCTAAACACTGTAAAAGAAGGAATATTGGTATGTCTAAATGCACCATCCATAGTTCAATTCATTATCTATAAAGTATTAGGGTATTATTAAATCAACTAAATTTAACCATGGGACATCATGGTTAATAAATATTAGAAATTGGAAAAGCCAATAGAAAAAGGGAATGCTTATTATATCAACACTTTTATAGTGGATCAAGATATAAATTAGTATTAGGTACACTTCCTATTATGTGAAGAATGGAAAAACAATTATTTGATTATGGATCTACACATTCCATTATATCCTTCATGTATTCTAGAATTATTTAATAGAAACCCTCATACCATGAAGTAGAGATACCCATAAATACACAAAGTGGTGCGATCAATGAAACCAATTGTTGCAAGATTCTCTTATTAGAATTGGTGGGATTAATATTACACTAAATATCATAATCCATTCCATTTTGTAATTTGATTTCATAGTGCTCATGGATCTCTTTTTTTATATAATCCTCATATCAAAATTCATAAAAATAATATTTCAATATATTTTCCAAATCAACAGATGACACTATACAAAGTATGGGATGATCATAAATCGTAATTGAAAATCCGAAAATGTTTTGAAGTATAATTATTAGTGTAGATAAATATCATTATAGAATAGTTATTTCAATGGAAAGAATCGGTCATAAGTAAATTCAAATTTTGATGGATTATATTAATGTATTTCAAAATTAGTTTTCTGGGATTCCCTAGAATGTGAGGTAGATTGTTCAATAGAAATAATAACTATAGACATTAAAATCCACAAACTTCACTATATAATATTCATAATTTAATATTGAGAGTTAAATATGAAGCTTTATGAGTGTTTTGAAAATGATTTTAATATTTACAGTGAATAACCTTAGGGTGAAATTACAAACTTTTCCTGAAAAATAAGGGTTCAATGAAGAATTAAATTTAATATTAGGAGCTCAAAATGATCACTAAAAAGATCAAGAATACTTTTCAAATTATTGATGATTTTTTTTCTAAACATATAAGAAATTAGTACATATAAAAATTGGATATTCATACTAGATATAATATAACAAATGTGAGTTTGGAATATATTCACAAAATAACCATCGGTAATAGATATGGTCATTATGATTTCATAGTAATTCCATTTCATCATAAAAATTCCCCTACAATATACATTGATTAGTTAATATATATTTTTAGAATAAATTAGTAAATTTTTATATAATTTATTATTGATATTTTAATTTAATCTAAGAGTATGGAGTAACATAAGATGTATCTATGAACTATGATGGTGACATTAAGAAAGGATAAGTTTAATACTATGTTATACATGTGTGACCCAATGATACAACAAGTCACATTATTAGGGAACATGATCACAAGTAATAAAATTTCTATAAAAAATTAATAATCTATTGAAAAATTTCAATGACCCGCATATATCAAATATATCCATTTATTTTTTAGATCAAACACATACTAAAAATTTTATTTGATATATTCCCCATGATTTTAGAAACCACTATCTATGTAAAAATGTAAATGGGTAATGTATGACATGAAAAAATAATTTGTTGAAGTCATTTAGGAACACACGAAGTGGTTAATCACTATATAGTTACTCACATTAAGCTTAATTCTAAATAAGTTAGATATTTAAATTAGTGATATAATGAATATATACAGTTCAATATTATAGAAAAATGATAATGTGAAAGCCTATACCTGCTAAAATTTATGATACATGATAAATACTACAGAACACATTAATTTATGTTCGATTTCATAATAATTGAATTAAAAATATAGACACCCTACCTCTATGGTGAGAATGGTGAAAAATATATAAATCCTAATACTAGAAGTTATATATATAATAATTTAAATAGTCAAATATGTGTCACTGATGACAGTTATATATTATCATGGGATGTTATTTACTAATTCACTACCATCAGGAAATGTAGTATAAGGATTCATATGTTGATATTTGAAGAGAAACTACTACACACTAAATTTTTTGCATTGAAGAAATTACCAATCTTACTTTATATAAAATGGATACATCTAGAAATCATAATGGATGCAAAAAATTATTAGCTCACTCAGACTATTTCCCAACCATCTGTCCAATAAAAGAAGAATGATTAAAAAGGATTGAAGTGGAGATTTAAATGAAGGTGAATGTAGAACGTTTTGTTTTCCTCATTAATTCAACATTATTGAAGATGGTTTCATTTAGTTTTGTGCTGCAATATGTGTACCTTTATCCCAAAAGATAATGAATGAGATATTTTTTAATTATCGTATCCCATAATTTACCATTCTCCCTACAAGTACCAAGAAGTATTGTGGTATTATAAAGGACATTAGGTTGTAAAACATGATGAAGGAGATCAATGAGTGCACCGAAATGTGCATGGTATGTTAACAAGTCAAGGTAATGTTATAGAAGACCATGTAGATGATTCAACCATTTATTATGCCAACATGATAATTTGGGTATCATCACAACGTAATTTGTTACTGGTCACACTATGATTACAAAATAAAGCAATGCGACATTGGTTTTAGGGGATTAAATAACTGAGGATTCCCACATCAATTATATTCATGATGATATCTCTCTTTACCAAAATTCCATGATATACTCAAAGGATTTTTTGTTGATATATGATGTTCAACACTAGACCATATCATATATTAATCCATGTGTGAAATCTAAATTTTGTAGAATTTTCCCTCATTATTTGGATACTAAATTGAATTTTAGTGTTTCATATCACTTAAGAAATATGAAATTAAAAATAATACACTTTAGGATATTATGAGAATTTTTTTCCCATAATTTATTATAACATGAAAAAATAATTTTTGAGTTATTATTCATCAATAACATAAAATCAGGTATTTGAATGGATCTATATAAATCTATATAAGGTAATCAACTTAGAAAAACAACATGTAGGGATTATGTTGGTGAATATAATCTTCAGGGAATATATATTGTGAATGAAATATCATAGAATTTGAAATCCATCCAACATCATATAAAAGAATCATAAAGTCAATAGATGAGTTATGAAGACAACCATTGATGGGATCTAAAGTTCAAATTTGATAAATTTATTTTCTATAATTATCACTTTGGAATAGATTCATGTAGTTTTAAAATTTAGGAAATCATAGTTTTATGTACATTGAACGCTTTGAGATCATATTTCAGATAGGAGGGGTGGCCAATCAGTTAACTTCCACAAAAAATTCTTTAGTCCATCATGTATCCCACATATATCTCATAATGAAGTACATAAAATATCCCTTATAGATAATATTATATATGGTGGTTCAACTATATCATGTCCTCCCCTATTTGAAGAATCTACTTAAGATGTTAGAATATAGTGACAATATTCTACACAACAAGATACCTCACTCATAAAAAGTGTTGTGGAAAACTCATAAAGATTAAGATATGGCATATGAACATAGAGAAACAATGGAACATTAGTTCCATCACATATTCTAAACCACGATTATGAATAAAAAATTATTTGATTAAATTTTTATAGGGGATGAATATGACAACATAGAAATTAAAAATGTTATTCTTTTCTTAAATAAATATGTGATATATTATATTGTATAGTCTTATACATTAACAACATAGTAGAAAAAATTGTTAATGGAGGTAATTTAATCAGTCAAAAAATAAATCCACGAAAACATTAAACATTATTATTGAACAATAAATATATAATATAAAATGTTGAATTGGAAAATTTTGACCATCATTATCTGTTATAATTGTAAATATTATGAAAAAACAATAGTTATATACACAAATATTATAAAACCAATAGATAGTTTATTAATTAAAAATGTGTATCATTAGTGTAAATGATGTGAAAATTTAAAAGAGGAATGAATATTTATTTATTAAATGTAATATGACATTTAGAATAGGGTTATTTTGGTTTGAATTGCAACATGGCCATTAAGAATAGTAACCTGACCATTGGAAATGTATGTTTTCCTACAATGAGTAAAATTTTATCTAACTAATAAATACTGATATTAATACATGAATATATAAATATTTTGAAGAAAAAAAACTAATATCATTAATGAAATCTTAATGGAATTATAATATTTTTTTAATAAACTGTAAATTAATTTATTTTGTAAAAATAACAACTTTAAATATGAATAATTAAAAAAAAATTGATACAAAAATATATTTTTCAAAATTTTTTTTTCATTCATCGTATTATAATTTTTTAATGGTGATTTTTTGGTAATTCACTATAATACTACAAATTTATTACGTATAATAAAAAACAATAATTATATAAATTGACTATTTTAGTCTTTTCCTTCAAAAGGTAATAATGAACTAAATATTTTATAATTAGAAACATTAAATATATAAGTTTAATAATATTTGTTGATATTTCAATTATATTTACAAATCTAAAAGTATTAATCACAATTTACTGTCTAAAGTGTTCTGTTCATTGTTTTTCCATTATTCCACATTCGATTTTAAAAAATTAATAAAATATTTTTATAAAATTCTTCGAATCATAATAAAATAAATTAATACGTTATAAATTTAAATTTTATAAAATTCACTAGTCTAATTTTTCCAGTGTAAATTATATTTTATTCAATATTTGTTTCAAAAAATACCACCATCCTCAAGTATAAATTACTCCTCTCCATCCCATATAGAAATAGAAATCTCTCAATTACAAAATATATATATCTACTCAGATTCCTTATATTAGTGCTCATATTATTCCTAAGGATGTTATTTTTTCACTCGACACTATTAATTCATGGAGTTTTTTAATTGAAAATAAGAAAAATTGAGATTTGGTTAATGATTCATCAATGTTTCTTCTCATTTCCCCATTCTGTTTCTCTTTACCTATATTAATTCCCAAACCAATGAATTATAAGATAAATTAGGAATTATTTTTACAATAAGATAATTGTTTAAACATTATATTATTATTATTTAATAAAATATTGTTTATCACACTTCTCTTCCACAATTTTTATAATTTCCTATAAATGGTTAGTTAACTGCCTTCAATGAAATTTCATACACTCTAAAAATCACCATATTCATAAAGGGATAATATATAACATATATTATGTTTAACTATATAATTACCTGAATTTAATATTATGTAATTAAAATTTCATATTTATATATTATCTTGAACAAATATACCGAAATCTAAAAAAATGGGAAATTTTAATGAAGACGCGACATCCAAACAATTCACATTTAACAATGAGAATTGTAAAATATGATCCAAAAATTTTAATTTATAAATAGATCAATCAATTAATATAATATAATTATGGTTTCATTTCATTATATACATATGTTAATTATGTAGGTTGATTTAATGAAATGAAATTTAATAGGATTTATTGTAAGAGGGTCCTTGATCAAAAATCATTCTTCTAAGTTATCTTCTATTTCACATTATTTTAAGTATGTATATTCCTATATTATCATTGAAATGTTCATTTAATATTATTTAAATTCTATTATAGTGGATACATAAATTTTTATCTTTTATAATTAATTTATATAAAACAAAATTTATTTTCAATGATACATTATTATCCAAAGCACTACATTGAATCATGATAAACTCTCTCCTATCGACTAAATAATCATGATGTTTTATATAAAAAAATAATTTCACATAAACATTTAGTAAAATGTAATAATATTATTTAACTTATATTTTAGAAAAAATTTATAAAACCTGTTTTATTCCATGTTTTTATTTCATAATTGCGACACTTATATATTTTTATTTATTATGGAATGCATGATTATAAATATTTTATGAAATTATGTGTGGAAAAAAATTATTTGACCTGCAAATGGATTTGCTATAGTGATACATATCATTATATTATTTTCATTATATATGAAAATGATGCTAGATTCTTCAAAAATTATGATTTTATGATTAATGGTATTTGTTATGTGTGAATATGATGCTTTATTTGTTTATAATTGTATGGAATATTTGAAAAAAATTTAGATTCATATCTATTTTAATATGACACATCAAATTAAATTCCAAATTATACCGTCATTCCTATGATGATAATCCCATTCTTATTATATGATGTTGTTGTATTTACTCACCCATTTACTATTTATTCATATTTTTCATTCCTTCAATGTTATCCATTCTCTTAGTGAGATTTTTTATCACCCAGTTATTTAATGTTTATCCTTAATTGATTTCATGTATTAAGTAGAAAGAGTGAAATATAGGAGGGCTATAAATAATGAATAAATATTGTTTATCTTTATTTATTTACAAGTGATGTATATACCTAGTTTTTGAATGATATTAAACTAATTTTCCTAGAATTTATTATAATTATATTATTTACACTATAAAATATGTTATTGTCATATATGAAAATGGGGGGTAATATTAATTACCTTCATGTGTTTCCTTTAATTTCATATGAAACTGCAACATTGCTCACTAGTGTGTTATAACATGATGAGAGCTCTGAAACCTCACATTTTAGAGTGAGTTATACCCTCAGGAGTAAACATCTAATGGTATATAGAATGGAAGAACGTGAGTTATTTGGATTAAATTCTTTTAAAATTTAAATTAATAAATTTAATTGTTATTTTAGAGATTATGGTTTTATTAAGATCCATTACAACTATTTATATGCGTATTTTTTTTAAAAAATTTATATTTTTCTCACAATTATGAAACTCCATGTATTTAAATTGGATTCTCTTCTAGGGAGACTAAAACTACCACTAAATATAAATACCATAATATACTATATGTGAAACACATTTCTCATTAACATTTTAATTTTTTAGTGAGTTTTGGGGGAATGAAAAAAAAATGAATGAAATTAATCAAAATGTTTTTTATTTTATTTTCCTTTTTAATGAACTAAACCTATACATCCTCTATTTTAGCTCTGTTATAGATCAACTCTAGGGTAAACCACATTAAAATAGAGATTGGAGATAGTGATTCTAGTTGGATGTTTCATTGGAATATTTCATGGGAACAAGTACTCAATTTCATTAACAACACAAGTTTACCATATTTTTATGATGATCGTGGATCATTGTGAAGATAATGATTTACATAATATACTCTTCAATGAAATAAAGAGATAAAATGTTCTTCAATAATGATATATGTATTATTAATGTACTAAATTTCCATTTTGGAAGTGAATATTATTTTAATATTCTAATTTTTACTTTATAATTATACATTATAATTTAATACTCAATCAACCATTTCCTAGCCCGTTAATTTTATTTTTGTAAACTAGACATTTGTATTGATTAATTTATTCTTATGTTAACCCAACTCCAAAAATTATTTAGATTAATTTTATATAAATTAATGAATGATATAGTTTTTTTTTCTTTTTTACATTATTTATTACTCAAGGAGTTCTATGTCAACTCGTTAAATGTATTCATTATGTTAGCGGTTAGACCAAGTCTTATCAAAAAAGTTCATTTGGGGATAAATTATTCGTTTTTTATCATTGTTTTGTGCTATAAATCTACTAATATGGAATTATGATGGTTCTATATTGATGATGATAATTAAAATAGTGACTCATTGATGATATATTGAAGAGTCGTGGTGAATGGAATGATGAATCTTCCATTATATATACCAATATATAATTTGATGGATAAATAATTTCCTATATTTGAGCCCCTTGCATTATTTTATGAAGGATGATACGGTTTCAATCATTTCATATAGAATTATACTGAAATTTATATAAGGGGATTTGAGATCAGTTTATTTATCATTTATTTTTTAATATATAATTTTCTTGACTAAATACCATGGGTTTCATGAGAATAGAAAATGTGTAGCCACATTTCAAAAAAATTATTATATTTGGAGAATATTAAGTATCAAATTACCCTGTGACTTAACCATGTTTTAGTTAACCTATTCTAGGAATGGTCATAGTATAATGTGGGTATAGGACATGGGTGTTAAGTACCACATCACACCATGTGTTCAAGGACATATCCCTTATACCATGTGACACATGTGGCTTAGGAAGACATGGTAAAATTTGAGTAACCCATGGACATGAAATTAATTTTATGACTACGACATGTCATGTACATTTATTTTCAAAATAATACCTCAATCATGATTATATTTTTTTGGACATTTTCCCAGTTGAATTTGGAATCTCACATATTTATACAAGAATCCGCCAAGGTAATTGGTATTTTCCCCAAATTATCCAAACTATAATATCATTTTTCCATGTAATTATATAATATCAGTATTTAAACTTTATTTATAGTGCATATTTCTTCTATATAAAAAGTTTTATTTCATCAGTATATAGATTTTTTATCATATAATTGTCCTCTACATTAGTCATTGTATATCCCATATTGTACAGAAAATTGTCCTCCAACGTCATCTAAATGCATGAACATGTAGATTTTTACAAATTATCTATAAGATGACATTAAATATATATTTTTTAGAGTATGAGTTTGAGACTATAGAATATTATTTAATAATTAAAACATAATTTTTTATTATAGTGAATATTGAAAATAGTAAAAATTAATTACATGGAAAAAGGGTAAAACATGTTTATCCAGGGTCAAAAAATATATAAAGGTACCCATGGAAAATTAAAATTTCAAAATATTATTTCCTTACATATTTCAAAATTATAATATCTCGTCTTCGAATATATCGGAATTTTGGATAAAAGTTCTTCAGAATGAAAATCATTTTCAATTCTTTTATGAAATTTTAATGTTGTTTCTCTGTGGGTCAATTACCCCACTTATTAAAGGAAATCCGCCCTCCTCTCTAATTAACAAATTAGTATAATTATGGATCAATGATTACCTACCAATATACATTACATACATCCTTATAAATATTTTATAATCCATAATTTTATTATGGAACCTCTACTGAAGGTTCTTGGATAAAAACCTAAAGAGGGTTTCTGAAGAAGATATATAGTTTATGTCTATGAGTCTAGTTTTTAGGTTATTCTTCATCATGGTTAAAATATTATTCAACTATGAGAATATAATAACAAATTTATCTACCATATGTAAAGGGTTTATTAAGTAAATTTCATAAATTTCATCCATATCCTCTTCCTTTATTAGATAATGAATTGGTCATGTGTACGACAAACTACCTCTTCATGAGTTGATGTATTTTGTTTTCCATTACCTCCTATAATGACTAGATATAGTGTTGTATTAAACATTTTTATAATATATTTATGAAATAATTGAACTTTTGGAATTATAATATCACATATACCCTTTTTCATTCCAAAATGTTTTATAATGACAACATCGATCATGCGTACATGTAGACTATAGCCTCCGGAAAGAGATGTGATGTGTTTTTTTCTTTTGAAATAGATTGTAAAAAGTATATATTTAATGAATATATATGATATAAAATATATGGAAATTATTTTAAAAAATTGAATTAATTTTCACATTTCATTTTTTCCATCCACATATAATATTCAAACGATCATTAAGCGTATGTACGACCTACCATCTCAATAAACATTGTAATTCATTTCTTTATCAAAAAAATTTATATATGAATATAAGGGTTTTTATAATGAATGTAAATGAATTTTATATCATGATTAATATTCTTGATATGATTGAATAGTGAACAATTTCATGAAAAAAAACTACAAAAAATAAATAAATATGGAAATCAATGTTGTTCTTACCCGAAAGAGTTATTTATTCAAAGAATTTTTAATAATGGGGTGATAAAATATTTTAAGTAAATAATATATCATATGACATATATTATTATCATTCTAGAATATATTAAAAATAAACATATATTATTTATACAATATTTAATAATGTGTATAATGAAATGTGTTACGTGAGAATGTAGATTTTCATCCAACTTATATTTCATTTAAACACATTTCATAATAACCACTTTTTTTTGTAGTGTATATACATCCCATAAATTATTTATATTATTTTTATCATTAAATTAATGGTGATTAAAATATAAATTTATGGTTCTTCCATTTATGTGTCTTATAATTAAAAATATAACATTGTGGTAAGGGTTTCATGTTACAATGTCATTATTTATCAGGATAGTGTATGATTATTCTCCAAATTAAGAACTATTATGATACACCTATCAGAAAACTAATAAATTTTTTCCCAATTTTTTTTATTTATAATAAACATTTTTATTTAATTTTTCAGTCCTTGAGAATTATAGAGACCAAATTAATGTTATTTGGGAAAGACAAGATTATTTATCTCTTCAATCAGAATCCCACTCTTCCATGTCCATGTTTTCAATAAATTTTTAAAGAATATTTTTAATAAGTTAAAATTACTATATAAAGATATTTTAACAGTTTTTTAATCTTAAAATAATGTTATAAATGGAATCATATTTTCAATTTTTGAGTGAAATAGTTTTTTTCATTTTACTGAAAATGTGAAAAGAATCACTACTTTTATGTGCACAACATGAAAATTATTTTACAAAATCACGATTTCCCAATTATTTAATGCTTACCATAATATTATACATGGTTATTTTCATATAAAATTATTTCATTAAAAATTATAATTTTTTATTTAAATAATTAATTTCAAAGTGGAAGTTATATTTTCCCTAATAAATTTTATATGTGATATTTTAAAATCATTTTTGGTCCTATATGAAATCCATTAATATTTTACTACTACTTACCTGGTTATGATCTAATTATATAATCCTTATTTATTCAAAAGAAGGTTTATTATAATAATGATATGTTTTTTATGAATAATTTTCCTTTCCATGGATTATTAAATGATTAATTGATAAAATTATTATCTAACAATTTAATTTTCCAATGTTTATGTTATGATGAAATATTAGTGAATCCCATTTAAGATTCATTGATTATGGTATGATTAATGTTTTATGATATTTCAAAACATAACTGTATGAATTTCATTATGTGGTGGGTGGTCTTGCAATTAAAATTACCTCAAATATATTGGTTTTTAATTAATTTTTTGTTATCGTGTGGAGTAAACATAAGGATTTCTCATGCCCAAAAGAAGGTTCAAGAGAGGTTTTCCTAAAACAAAATGTTTTTAGATGATATTTTATCACATGCTCAATGAAATAATGTTATTGTTTAGCTGATATTAGATATGTTATGAATATTTTAGTGGGTATCCTTGAAATTAAATTATCTATGGTTATGAGTATACCCAAAATCTCTATCTTCTACCAATATTATCTTCTATTGGTTCATAATATTTTATTTAACTATGATTTATGTCTTATAAACTAACATTGTTTATGTTATGAATCATGATTATTATATTCTTTATGAATTTTATGGGTTTCAAATGCTATAGTAAGATTTTGTACCCTTAGTCTCATTTTAAACCTACGAGATCATTAATATATCCCTTGTTTACCATTATTGATCATCTAATTTTATCATACATTATGTTTAATTTACCTAGGTTATGAAGAATGGTGTTTTGCATGATATTTCTAGGAACGGTAATTTATATGATGATAAATTTGGGATATTATATAGTTCACTTCTTAGAATTTTTTTACGTATCTTTATTTATAATGACACAAAAAATTGTGGTCCTCATGTATATTTTTTAAAATAAAATTTATATTTATATATTTGGATAAAATATATATTTATGAAATATCAGGGTAACTATAAATTGTATCAAAAGATAATTTTTAGTTAACATCTATAACAATGATGATACAAAAGATGATAACCATGGGTTTTTGTCTACGGTTATTTCTGAGTATAGGAAACTTTTATGGAAATATTATCAATTATAAAGTGTCTGGCCTCCTTAAAATTTCACCTCGATATAGATAAAAAAAGTTAGTGTAGCTTTTAAAATGAAATAAATAGGGTAAATAAATAAAATATGGTACATTGGGATTTGACTCAATCACCACCTATTAAACGACTACGGTCCCTCGTTCATGCATGGATTGATAGCCTCGTGGATTGGGATTTGGTTATTCGACACATTATGAACGATCACAAAGGATCTTAATGGAGATCACAAATGACCTATGTGAAATATAATGTGTTAACGATTGCAATTAATATATATTTTTTATTTAGAAGGCCTATAAAAGATTTGTCATTATAATGTGACTTAAAAATATTTTTTTTCCTCCAATATGATTTTTATTTAAAAAATTGGGTTTTATTAAAAGGGATTGTGTTGATACTAATTGAAATGGAAAAAATATGACCCTACTCTGGATAAAAAAAAGTTATGAGAGATATAATAGAAAATATGATTTCTACTATCAAAAAAAATTCCCAACCGATTAATTAGGTATATTTTGCAGACTATAAATTGAGGGAACAAAAATATATTGTGTCATTCACAAGGAATCATCTGTCATCATTTTTTTGATCTCATAATCCAATAGTTCTAGGAAATGGATCAATTATATTGAATATAAATTTTCTATTCCCTATTTTTTAACCTTGAAAATTTCATTTTTTTTCTTTCATTTGGAATGTGGAGTAGACCAATGTAGGACTCTTATAATGAAAAAAAGGACAAGGAAATAGAATTAATTCATGGAGTTGGTTTAGTATAATAGCTTTTTTTTTTTGAAAAAATCATTCATAATATTCCCTATAAAATATTGGAGAATGATTTTTTGTAGATAAGAAAACTATAATGAATCCATTTGGACCAATGAGTAAAATTTTAAAATCCTTACCAGGTATATGTATTCTATTTTCATAAAACCTGAATGTGTAACGCCCCAACCCTAGATACCCAGAATCGGTGCATTATTACATAATGTTGGCATGATCAAAAAAGGACCATGTCTCGAAATACCGATTAGTTTAGTAGTCTTGGAAACACTAGATAAATTCACAAGTCTTACATTACATCATTAGGTAAAAAAACTACTACAACATCTTGTATTCATATCCCCTCATACTATCCCTACAGGTCATTCATAAATTACTTCTTCATAATCCTGGGAAAAATATAACATTGAAAGGGGTGAGCTCAGATGCTCAGTATAGATAACATTTTAGCAAAAGCTTTCATTGATAAGGATAAACACTTTAGGCAGATTACAACAAAAACGAAAGCCTTTTAAACTTGAACTTCAGCATAAAATGGCAAAGATAAAATATAATAACGCCATTTACTTAATCACATGGATATTCTACTAGTCAAAGGATCACATGAAATATCAATAACCACTTTCATAATGATGGAATGCATAATGCCAGACTATCATAACCACATAGCCAAGCACTCATGCCAAGAATACAAATAATATTTTTCCAGGGCCTTATGCCAAGACACTAGTTTGTCTCTTGAGACCTACCGATGCATCGAGGAGCTATAGCAGGCTCCACCCGTCACATATTAAGTCCAATGCATTCCTCATATGAACAGGTTTAATCATTACATAAACATTTGTATTAAAACTATCATATGAAATGTCAATACTTTAACCACAAACCATGAATGGTATAAAAATAGAACATCCACAGTCAAACATAACTCATTTGATACAATATGGAAGATTGTATTGTGTCACATTAACCTCAATCACGAATAATTAAGGATTTTGACATAGATGAAAATAATCATTAAAACTATTTGAGAGAAATATCCCCCTTTTTCTTGAAATCATTTAAAAGTCACAATATTTGTCAAGAAGCCATTTAAAAATAGATTTCTGAAGCAAAGTGTCCCATACCACTTTGAAACTTTTAAAAGAAATTTTGAATTTAAAACTTTAATGCCCATATAAATAAATCCTTAAAACCAATTTTAAAACATGGACATTAATGAGAAAGATTTAGAATAATCAATCTTTAAAACACATAAAAATGTATTTTAGTTAGAGTTTATAACCAAAAGAGAGACACTTGAATAAAAATAATTGAGGTAGTCAAAACATTATAATATCATGATAATAAAGGTATTAATGATATACTATGTCAAAGTACAATATATACACCATATAAAAGTGATTTGGTGTATCACAACAAAGAAGTATCAATGGAATGTAAATTGAGATGAATTCTATTATAAAGACCATATCCTTAGGGTAAGGATAAATCAATGAAATAATTATGTGTGAAAAATATAAATACACTTAATATGATTGGATATTTAGTGTAAGTCAATCAGATGACATTCACACATATTCTTGTAAAAACAACACCAATGAATTGGATATTTAACTCAACAAATGGAGATTTAATTAAAATTACTCTTATGACGTTCATACCGATCACTAGAGAATTTATCAATAGAGTGATTATGTGTATCAAAATTATATCCACAGAAAGGGGTGTGGAAAATATGACATACGAAAATGAATAGTAATTCCACACATAATCTTGGAGTAAAATAATCAATGAAGTATGCATAAAGCCGAATGAGTGGAAATTGAAATATCAAATTCCCTTATCAATTTGGTAACTTAAAACATACACCAATGAAAGAAGGATTATACAATGATGATGTAAATATCCACAAATTAGAGTATATTACACAATGAATACAATCATGGGCAGTACACACACCACATGCAATAAATAAGTGCTGAATAATGGAAATATCACGAAACTAAAAGTGAGATAAGAAACCCCTTAACATGTACTTTTACTTGGTTTGGGGTAGGTTAACCTCATGTATAATGTTTAAATAATTCTTATTAAATTATTCATGAATCATATACATTAATATGATATCATATATGATCTTTTAACATTGCTTTGTTAATAATATCTTAGAATTATCGTCGTTTCGGGTGTTAACTTACTCGTTTTCTTTTATATGTTTTGTTACGTAAGCCATGTTTGTTAGGGATAGATTGTATCTTATTCATATCCAGAATGATATAATGTTCTTAGAAATTATTTTTAAATCATCACATGATAATTATACTTGAATGGATGTGATGGAGAATGAATCTCATCGCGTTCGTGGAGACGGTAGTCCGTACGTACGCACGAGCGACAATATCATTCTTTTGATGTTAAAATAATATATAATTGGATGGTATATCATATATACCGAATAATTATCATGTTATATTTATTATTTAAATCAGTTACACATCATTATTATACCCACCCAAATAATAATATATTGAATTACAATTACACCACGACATGGAGACGGTAAGTCGTACGTACACACGTATGGTGACATGTTATTCAAAGGGTGGATAGAATACTGAATATGGTTGTAACATATTTATAATAACATAACAGTATATATATTATACTGGAGTTATTATTTTAGAATGGTAATAACAAATAAAGAAGAAGTGTAAGAAGAAATGAACTTGAAAAGGGGTGATGAAAACATTACCTCTTCTTCGGGTTCTTCCTTTTGATTTGATCAAAAGGGCTCCTTAGGTTGGATTTCTGATCAAAATAAGTCCTCTAGGTTGTAGTGAGGGAAGTTGATAGAGTATTTGGGCAAGGGTTGGCCGAACCAAAAGGCTTTTTAGGTGTGAAGAAATGAGAAGGAAGAGTGGCCTTTTATAAGAGTGGTGAGAGGCACCTTTGGAACGACTAGAAATATTAATTTATAATAAATTCATATTCGGTTTCTAATGGCTCCAAAGTTTATTATTCAAAGGTTAAGGTGGGGATAGGTCTAAAACCATTCAACCAATAGAATTTAGACAGGTTTGGGTTACTATATTAACCTTATCTTTTAGTTTTAACTCTTAATTAATTAGTTTGACATTTACCATGTCACTATGTATTTTTCTATTATATAGTTAATAAACTTACTATATACATCCAAGAGACCCCCAAGTTGTCCATTAATGATATAACTATCATGATATAAGTCTCTTGGCCGATCCTTCGATTATTAGGAATTTAATATCAATTAATAATATAATATTTGTTTTAAAAACTCTTTAATGTCAATTTTGACACTATTCAATAGTTGATTTTTGTGAAACTCATTACAGAATGGTTACTTCCAAAAAAGTAAATTAAATCAATCCTAATATCTCATATTATCCTATAAAATTAGTGTAATTCATTAAAAGTCTTAAATTATATTTATTTAGGTATTTATAATATCAATTATTTTAATATTTCACTATTATGGTAATTACGGCATCATCATTGTGTCATAAATATATTAAATTATTTAATGTCTAAAAATTATAAATAAAATATCATTATGTCAGAAATCTTATTATATTTCTAATGAATATTTACAATAGAATTTATCTTATATATAACCCTATATTAAAAAATGTTTTAGTAAATATACTTTGATTTTAACTCTTTTAACTCTTCTTTGAATTAAATAATAATAAATGTCCTAATCCAATACAAGTGGACCTAAATGATAATATTTTATTCCTAAGGTTGTTTTTGGCAGCAATACACTTTTCCAATAGAATTAAGACATGTTTTAGGGCAATATTAATATCATTTTTACCCTTAATTAACCTATTTACTTTTAACCGTGGTAATAAAAGTAAAAAGTTACTATTCACCAAAAATTATTTTCATCTCATTGAACCATATTTTACTTCTTGATATTAACCGTGTCTCTCGGATTTTTTAAATTCCATTCACATAAGCGGTAAAATTATGTTTTATGTAAAATTCAGTTTTTTAACTACAACTTAGGAGTTTCACTATTCATCAAAAATTGAAGTTTTTCAGAACAATGCAAAACATTCACCTTAAGCTATAATTGATATTCCGAATTCAAAAATGATGTATATTTTACAAAATTCTAAAAACATAAGTTGCAGTAATTAATTTTATAATTATTTCCCGTTGTCACAACAAATAGCATGTTTTTAAAAACAATATATATCAAAATATTGACAATTGTTTAGGTCCAATTTCAAAGTGAAATTAATTCTAATGAACACAATTGGATAAAATGGTAACAATATATTCTAATTATACTTTAAAACCACTCAATAATATAATTGATCACTATAAATTATTTTGATTTAAAAATTTGTTTTTAATTAAAATTTATTAATTTTCACTATTCATCAAAATATAAGTGTTATCTGAAAAGTTCCAAAATTTCACCCTAGGATAAATTCGATATTCCAAATCCAAAAATGAAGTCCATTTTGAGAGATAGAATTTATAAAATTTTAAAAAGTATGTATTACTATTCATAACGGCTAGTTTGATTGGTTGTGGTGTGTTAGAATCTCGAAGTTGCGTACAATGCATGCCATTGCATTATTCGAAGGGAAACGTACCGTGGAAGCATGGGGTGTCACATTCTCTCCTCCATCAATAAATTTTGTCCTTGAAATTTTTAAAATTGTGCATGGGAATATAATGGAAAGTACCACATCTAAAAAAGACTCAATAAAACTATCACTTTAAAAGAAAGAAAGAGAGGTATAAATGTCAACCATGATAACCCATACTCGGATTCCATGTAGGAAAACATGGATATGGATGACAAACTAAGTGTCAAGTTCTGATGGAGAGGGATACAAATCATGATCAAGAGAAAGTTAACAATAAGAAAACCACAAACTTGTGTTGGGACAAATGGCCATTAGTCTCCAAGTAGGAAAGTAAAGAGACAAAATTTTTTTGTTTTAAGTTACATTACATAAGGATGAGGAATTTATTTATGATATTGAATAAGAATATAAAGATATATACTTACCTTTTAAGTAGAGTTTCATTATTTAATAAATTTCTACAACTAACTCGTTTTTTTTAAACGATGAGTATTCAAGAAGACTTGGTCACACTGGAAGAGCTAGAATAATCTTCTTTAGAATCACATGATCCATGCAGGATCAACTATATATTTACATTGTTTTTAGAGATTAATCAAAACCAAAATGGTTAGTATAAGATCTAATGATCCCCCAAAAGGATATTCCTTGAGAGAAATATACACTAATATTAATTTCCAAAATTTAACCAACAATACCCCAAAGTTAAATAAATACCCTTCAATAATCAATTTTCCTTAAAATCCTTTATTATAATCAAAACTAATATTGAAAACCAAAACTTATTAAGAATGTAGTCTTCCCCATTAAATTGTATCTCTAAATGACATTAATTACTCTTAAAGTCACATACATAAAAGTAATTACCCTAATCATTTCCATAAATAACCCAAATCATTCTAAATCCATAATAAAAACATAGATAAAAATCCACCATTACTCCTCAAATGAAATCCCATACTACTCTATTTTTCTTTGGCATATAGTGTTCACAAAAAAGAGAACAACTTCCAAAATAACATTTATCACTTAATCACCAAATCATTTTCCTATACTAAGGGTATTCATTTGATATGACATAAGATCCCAAATAAAATTATTATTGATCAATAAAATCATTTAACTAAAAATAATAGTCACACGAACCAGGGACTTCACATAGTCCAGTGGTAGGCGATAAATCCCAATCACACTTTGGTTATGGGTTCGATTCCCACATCTTTTTCCGACGCGACAGGTTGTCACATG
This sequence comes from Viscum album, assembly GCA_963277665.1. NCBI lineage: Eukaryota > Viridiplantae > Streptophyta > Magnoliopsida > Santalales > Viscaceae > Viscum > Viscum album. The sequence goes on from OY728156.1 coordinate 1,853,929,203, forward strand.
GTCTACGTGTTGTCCATTTTCAAAAACTATATTTTATAACATTACCCAAATGAGATAAATTCCTCAAAATAACCGTAACATAATTTAACCACAAATGTTATCTCATACCTTTCATTTTCATCTCAAATTATAATAATTTGTAATTTCCTCAAACCCAATGATCATATAAAACCAAATGGTTATTTATAACTATATCCACAAGAGAAAAGATAATTCTTCCATAAATATCATTCTCTCATGGAAAACGTTAGGGTTACCAATTCAAGAGAAAATTATTCCAAAGTAAACCCTTAAACAAGGATCACTAATAATTTTTAATCATTTATCCAACCATTTATTTCCACATAGCTTCTTCTCTGACCAAGAAAATATCCTATAGAATAGGACATTCACTCGGGTAATGGCCATGTCCCCTACATTTACGACAAATGACTGTAAATGGATTCTTGGGACCATTTTTATCTTCATCCATAGTACCCATTATTTTTCTTCAGCAATTCTTCTCTTTATGTCCTTCCTTCCCGAATATAAAGCATTTATTTGTCCCATTGAGACACTTTCCTGGGAGTCTCCTTCCACATTTCCTGCATGAGGGAAATTGAGGATTTCTTTCTCCATGGTCTCCACTATTGGAGCTCTTATCATTCATCACCTTTACCTTCTTTGTTGAGTCCGGTAATTGGTTAATATATATATTGTTGATCATATTTTTAGAAAATTGATTTGGTATAAAGACAATATATTTTACGCCTATCAACATTCCATTTTGTTGCTCAATGGCACCATTGTTCCCACCTTGTACATCATTCTCAAAGTCACTATGACTTCCTTGGAATCCAGCCATTGACTAAAACTAGAAAGCATTGTGTGAGTAATAGTAGTCATACAATCATTTAGAGATTAACATGTCACCATATTCTCAATTTGAACCACATTAGGATTAACCAAGGTCATCTACTCTCATCTTTAATATATAATACATTAAATCGGTTTGTAAAGAAAATGTAAATTCTCCTAAGCTTATCTCTCGGGAGTGTCGTAACCAAGAGTGCAGTAAGGCCCGTTTTCGTGCACCAGTTCCCATTCGAGTCTAGCTCAAAGCGGTGTTTTCGGGTTTTAACCCTAGGTACATCTGTGCCAGAGGTGCCTCTACCTTCTTGTATCCAGATATGGATGTATTGCCCGGAAAACTCACTAAATCTCTACAATACCAAAATTTTAGGAAGTTCTTCTATACTAATCCCCAAAGTTCATCTTAGGTCTACGTGCTCTAATCAAAGTTTACCTAAATCCAGCTTCCATGGATTGTACTAAACTTCCTCTGATACCAACTGCAACGCCCTAACCCTAGATACCCAGAGTCGGTGCATTATTACATGACATTGGCATGATCACAATAGATCAAGTCTCGAAAGACCGATTAGTTTAGTAGTTGTGGAAACACTAGATAAATTCATAAGTCATACATTACATCATAAGGTAAAAAAACTACAAAAAAATCTTGTCTTCATATCCCTTCATACTATCCCTACAGGTCATTCATAAATTACTTCTTCATCATCCTGGGAAAAATAAAACATTGAAAGGGGTGAGCTCAGATGCTCAGTAAAGATAACATTATAGCAGAAGCTTTCATAGATAAGTATAAACACTTAAGATAGTTTATAACTAAAAATAAATCCTTTTAAACTTGAACTTCAGTATAAAATGGAAAAGATAAAATATAATAATGTCATTTACATACTCACATGGATATTCTACTAGTCGAATGATCACATGAAATATTAATAATCACTTTCATAATGATGGAATGCATAATGCCAGACTATCATAACCACATTGCCAAGGCCTCGTTCCAAGACTACAAATAAGATTTTTCCAAGGCCTTGTGCGAAGAAACTAGTTTGTCTCTTGAGACCTACCGATGCATCGAGGAGCTATAGCGGGCTCCACCCGTCACTTATTAAGTCCAATGCATTCCTCATATGAACAGGTTTAAACATAACATAAACATTCGTATTAAAACTAGCATACGAAATGTCAATAATTTAACCACAAACCATGAATGGTATAAAAATAGCACATCAACAGTCAAACATCACTCATTTGATACAATATGGAAGATTGTATTGTATCACATTAACCTCAATCAAGAATAATGAAGGATTTTGACATAGATGAAAACAATCATTAAAACTATTTGAGAGAAATATCCCCCTTTTTCTTGAAATCATTTAAAAGTCACACTATTTGTCAAGAATCCATTTAAAAATAGATTTTTTAGTCAAAGTGTCCCATACCACTTTGAAAATTTTAAAAAGAATTTTGATTTTAAAATTTTAATTCCCATATAAATAAATCCTTAAAACCATTTTTAAAACATGGACATTAATGAGAAAGATTTATAATAATCAATCTTTAAAACACATAAAAATGTATTTTAGTTAGAGTTTATTACCAAAAGAGAGACACTTGAATAAAAATAATTGTGGTAATAAAAACATTATAATATCATGAGAATAAAGGGATTCATGATATACTATGTCAAAGTACAATATATACACCATATAAAAGTGATTTTGTGTATAACAACAAAGAAGTATCAATGGAATGTAAATTGAGATGAATTCTATTATAAAGACCATATCCTTAGGTTAAGGATAAATCACCGACATAATTATGTGTGAAAAAAATAATTACACTCAATATGATTTGATATTTAGTGTAAATCCATCATATTACATTCACACATATTCTTGTAAAAACAACACCAATTAATTGGATATTTAACTCAACAAATGGAGATTGAGTTAAAATTACTCTTATCAAGTTCATACCGATCACTTGAGAATTTATCAATGGAGTGATTATGTGTATCGAAAGTATATACATAGAAAGGGGAGTGGAAAATATGAAATAAGAAAATTAATAGTAATTCCACACATAATCTTGGAGTAAAATAATCAATGAAGTATGCATAAAGCCAAATGAGTGGAAATTGAAATATCAAATTCCCTTATCAATTTGTTAACTTACGAAACATACACTCATAAAAGAAGGATCATACAATGATGATGTAAATATCCATAAATTAGAGTATATTACACAATGAATACAATCATGGGTAGTACACACACCATATATGATCTTTTAACATTGCTTTGTTAATAATATCTTAGAATTATTGTTGTTTCGGGTGTTAAGTTACTCGTTTTCTTTTATATGTTTTGTTATGTAAGCCATTTTTGTCATGGATAGGTTGTATCTTATTAATATCCTTAATTATATAAACTTCTTGAAAATTATTTTTAAATCATGAAATGATAAATATACTTGAATGGATATGATGGAAAATGAATCTCATCGCGTTCGTGGATACAGTAGTCCGTACGTACGCACGAGTGACAATATCATTCTTTTTATATTGAAATAATATATAATTGGATGGAATATCATATATAAAGAATCATTATCATGTTATATTTATATTTAAATGAGTTACACATAATTATTATACCCACCCAAATAATAATATATTTAATAACAATTACACCAGGACGTGGAGACGGTAAGCCGTACGTACACACGTATAGTGACATGTTATTCAAAGGGTGGATAGAATACTGAATATGGTTGTAGCATATTTATAATAACATCACAGTATATATAAGATACTGGAGTTATTATTTTAGAATGGTAATAACAGGGAAAGAAGAAGTGGAAGAAGAAAAGAACATGAAAAGGGGTGGTGAAAACATTACCTCTTCTTTGAGTTCTTCCTCTTGATTTGATCCAATGGGCTTCTTAGGTTGGCTTTATGATCAAACTAAGGCCTCTAGGTTGTATTGATAGAAGTTAAGAGAGTATTTGGTCAGCGATTGGCCTAACCAAAAGGCTTTGATGGTGTTAAGAAATTTGAAGGAGGAGTGCCCTTTTATAAGAGGTGTGAGGGGTACCTTTGGAAAAGCTAGAAATATTAATTTATAATAAATCCATATTCGGTTTCTAATGGCTACAAAGTTGATTATTAAAAGGTTAAGGTGGGGATAGGTCGAAAGCCATTCAACCAATAGAATTTAGATAGTTTTGGGTTACAATATTAACCTTATCTTTTAGTTTTAACACTTAGTTTATTAGTTTGACATTTACCATGTCACTTTGTATTTTTTTATTATATAGTTAATAAACTTAATATATACATCCAAGCGACCCCAAAGTGGTCCATTAATGATATACCTATCATTATATAAGTCTATTGGCCGATCCTTAGATTTTTAAGAATTTAATATCAATTAATAATATAATATTTGTTTTAAAAATTCGTTAATGTCTATTTTGACACTATTCAATAGTTGATTTTTGTGAAACTCATAAATGAATGATTAATTCGGAAAAAGTCAATTAAATCAATCCTAATATGTCATATTATTCTATAAAACTAGTTTAATTCATTAAATGTCTCAAAATATATTTATTTGGGTATTTATAATATCAATTATTTTAATTTTTCACTATTATGGTAATTTCTGCATCATCATTGTGTCATATATATATTTAATTATTTAATGTCTAAAAATTATAAATAAAATATCATTGTGTCAGAAATCTTATTATCTATCTAATTAATATTTACAATCGAATTTATCTTATGTCTAACCCTATATTAAAAAATGTTTTAGTAAATAAACTTTGATTTTAACTCTTAACTCTTCTTTGAATTAAATAATAATAAATGTCCTAATCTAATCCAAGTGGACCTAAATGATAATATTTTTTTCCTAAGGCTTTTTTTCGTAGAGATACACTTTTACAATAGAATTAGAACATGTGTTAGGGTAATATTATTATCATTTTTACCCTTAATTACCCTATTTACTTTTAACCGTGGTAAATAAAAGAAAAAAGTTACTATTCACCAAAAATTATTTTCATCTCATTGAAGCACATTTTACTTCTTGATATTAATCGTGTCTCTCGGATTTTCGAAATTCCATGCACAGAAGCGGTAAAATTAAGATTTATAAAAAATTCAGTTTTTTTAACTACCACTTAGTAGTTTCACTATTCATCAAAAATTGAAGTTTTTTAGAGCTAGGCCAAAATTTCACCTTAATCTATAATTGATATTCCGAATTCAAAAATGATGTCTATTTTACGAAATTCTAAACATATAAGTTGCATTATTAAATTTTATAATTAATTCCTTCTGTCACAACAAATAGAGTGTTTTTAAGAAACAATATATATCAAAAGATTGACAATTGTTTAGGTCCAATTTCAAAGTGAAATTAATTCTAATGAACACCATTGGATAAAATGGTAAAAATATATTCTAATTATACTTTAATACCACTCAATAATATAATTTATCACTATAAATTATTTTGATTTAAAAAGATGTTTTTAATTAAATTTTATTAATTTTCACTATTCATCAAAATATAAGTGTTATCCGAAAAGTTCCAAAATTTCACCCTATGATAAATTTAATATTCCGAATCCAAAAATGAAGTCCATTTTGAGAGATAGAATTTATAAAATTTTAAAAAGTATGTATTACTATTCATAACGGCTAGTTTGATTGGTTGTGGTGTGTTAGAATCTCGATGTTGCGTATAATGCACGCCATTGCATTATTCGAAGGGATACGTACCATGGAAGCATGGGGTGTTACAGAATGAATGTTTTATTGAATCATAAATAGATTAAAATAATGTATCTAAATAGAATTATCCGTAAGTGATTTTAATATATTAGAATAAATATTTTTATTTTATATAATGGTGTAAATTAATATTGAAGTCATCCATCGTTCCCATGATATTGATAAGAAACAAATGATGGAACTCAATGTAAACAATAAATTCCATAGATATTAATAGTTGGGATTCCCTTAATTATAGATGTGTTGAAGGAAACCAAGAGGAAATATTCTTAAGGGTAATATAAAATGATTTGTGTGTTGAATGGAAGTTCATTGAGCTATTAAATGGATCTGTAATAAGATAAAATTTAATGATTACATAAATAAAGAGAAAGATATACATAATACAACCCCACATTCGAATGTTTCCAATTTAAAAATGCTGGGAATTATACAAGCATGTTCATAAATTAGAATGGTAATGATGATGATCAATGAAATAAACCAATTAATCCAAGAGAAAAAGGGAAACTAATTAAAATAACTATTTTTATTGAAGAATATGATAATTAAGGTTGGAAATGTACACATATTATCAACTCAATAACTACAATTTTAAAATTTGATTTTGGATATACCCACTAATTTAAATGTAATGAATTTTCCAAGGGTATCAATATTCCACCAAAATGTTTAGTTGTATAAATTGGTGGGAAAACCCCTAATTGTAAATAATTATATCTCATAAATATAATTATTCTCTACTTCAAATCATTAGGAATACAGTTCCTATAAATCTTTTTATTCTATATTTGGATGAATTTGTGGTTATCATAGAAATGGATTGGATTTCTATAAAAATATAACACGTCAACTGAGTAGCAAGGGAAGTATCATTTTTTATTAAAACCCAAAAAATTGTGATCTAGAAGTTTTATGATAAACATGAGCAAATAATAGTAATTGAAAAAATTGTATGGTCCTGGATTCCTACTTATAAAGTGTTCTTATCTCAAATTTTTTGATAGAAAATTATTATCAATTATAAGCCTACTATAATGGTGTTTTTTAATATATATTTATAGAAGAGTTTCACAGAATTATACAGAATCATGATGTTGTTTTCTAAATTGAACACATACATATTACTGCACTAATTTCAATGACTATATATACAATGGTAAATATTGAGTTGTAATAAATGAAGCATAAACTCCATGAAAATCAAAACATATGACTAATTCATTAAATTTTATCACCATGTGGTGAATAGTTTATTATTGTTTTGTCGTATTACTAATAGAAGTGACTCTACGTTGATTATTATTAATTGAAAAATATCCCAATAAATAAATAGTATCTTATACCAGTAACTGATCATTTTTTAGATCAACTATGACGAGATAAGTACATCTTCATGATTTAATGTCATTTAGGATATCATATATTAAAGGTATGAATGATGGAATACCCAGGACAACATTTCATAAATGGTATGGAAACTATGAATATATAGACATGCTAGTTGGACTTAATTCTTCCATAGATATATTAGTACATTTAATGAATAATTTTTTCACATATTATATTGATTTGTTCATAGTAGCCATTTTAGATGATATTCTTATTAATTCAATGATAAATGAGTATCATATAGATCACTTCAAGATTTTATTGAATACCCTATTGATGGATAATCTATATGGAATGTTTACTAAATTTGAATATTGGATGAATAATTCTTAATGTTTGGGTAACATGTTTTCAATTGATATTATATCAATGGATCTATAAAATATTGAGGCTATTTCACTTTTCCATAGAACAAATATGGTGATTGAGATCCATAGTTTAATTGGTTTTTTATATATTACAAAAGGGGTTTAGAAATTTATATACACATCCTTAATCAACTTACTAAGGTAACTCATATGGGTTTCTTGTTCCTCTAAAGAGATGCATGTGAGGGAAATTTACAGGAACTAAGCAAATTGTTTATTTCGGGTACCTATTTATATATAACCCTTAAAGGGAGAAATATTTGTAATAAATAGTGATTAATAAAATTATGATTTTGTATGTGTTCTAATGTATAATGATATGATGATAGATTATGTGTCACAAAAATGGATGTCTCATCAAAAAAATTAACAAACTCGTGCTTTGGAGTAAGTTGTAATAATTTTTTCATTAATGATATAATCATATTTCAATTATGTATAGGTTTGATATATATAATAATAAAAATAATATTATGATTTATATAATTACATATAAAGAGTTCAATATGCACATAAAAATATATTTTGGATCATATTAATGATTATGACTACTCTATTCAACACCATAATGAGAAAGAGAATATAGTGGCTGATGCGTTGAGTCTAAATGATCATTGCATCTTTTCTATGATGACTTCAAAAAGGATCCAATATTTATAGATTTCTAAATTATGGATCTAGAAATTTTCAAGGAAGGGGATAAATATTATCATTCTTTAAATAGGTTTCAACTATATTTTAATGTAATGATGAAATAGTCATAGAATGTTGATTTTCATATAAACAATAATTTTATAAATTTTACTTTTTTTAATAATTATTAAAATGGAATGTTAAGGTTTAGGAATAGTTTTTGTGTTATTTATATACCTTATTTGATGGATATGTTAGAGGAATCTCATTACTATTATTTCTTTTTTTCGTGTTGAAGGTGGAAAAATGAAATTATGATTTGAAAGTTTATTTTTTATAGAGGGGAAAAAATATATATTATGGAGTTTTTATCTCTATTATTGGAATGATTGAATCAAAATAAAGAGAGGCAATGTCCTAAGGGGCTGTTACAACCATAAACATACTATAATGGAAATAGAAAAAACCACATCAATTTTTTCATTGTACACATGAAAATGATAAAATGATAAAACTTTATATGTGGTGTATTTGATCACCTTTATAAATCAGCACACATCATCTCTATCATTGAATATTTCTCATTGAATGATCATTATAATATATAATGATATATTTATTCAAGATCACATTTCAATAGCTCTGAGTAAATGAAACATTATGTATAAAATAGTCAACGAGATCTTGAATTTGAAGTTGGTGAATAATTTTTTTATAAAATTATATATAGAACATAGTTATGAGATTCTTGAATAATGTAAAACTTATGCCAAAATTTATTGGATAATTTGATATTCTTGACATAGTTGGGATAGTATCTTATATCTTGGGGCTTCCACCGAACCCCAATGTGGATCTTGAAATGATCAATTTATCTCTCAAGAGGAAGTACATACATAATTTGTCACATGAAAAAAACTTTTAGGTCATACATTTGGAGATAGATGTTTCCTATGAACAATTAAAATGGAATTTTTCTGACAATACAGATAGACTGTTACAGAAAAAATATACTCATCTAGTAAATGATCTCTAGAGGAATATGAAATTCAAAGAAGCTATGTGGTAACCTGAGTATGTGATGAGGAATAAGTATCCTAATTTTTTTATCAAAATAATGGAATTTCATGACATTATTCAAAGGGGGGTTGAATGTAAGACCTCATTATTTTATGATTTTTTCATATAAAGATAACATCATTGATAGATTGAATTACACAAATACCCGAATTTTAATGAACAGAAATATACTATTAATATTTTTATTTAATTATTCTTGTAATATCCTAGATGTTTTACATTGTTGTATGAATAGTAATAAATATATTTTTAAAATTACTTATAATTGATTTAGGGACATAAACAATATTTATAAATTAATTCATAATAATTTACTTACATGCTTCAAAAATTCATTTTTATTTGAAATCAATTTCAATATTTATTTGTTGTTTTTTTAAGAAAACTACCACAAATATAAATTTTATTTTCCAACATTAATTTCATTTATGACATAAACACGTTAAAATTACTATATTTTGAATTTTAATGAATATATTTTAAAATTTTTTTTTGAGAAATATTGAAAATTAATTATTTTTCTTCAGAGAATATTATTTTAAAGAACATATAAATTTATATTTTGTTTTATGATGACATCAAAATTATAATTATTTCAATAATGGAATTATTCCTCAAATTTATTTAACTTTGAATTAATTCTATTTTCATATTTTAAGTATAAAAATTTTAACATCATGAAAACGTTTTCTTTAAAAAACCACTTTTTCACCACATCTATATATTAAATTTTAATTTAATTTATACAAATTATATGAAATGAATTTATTAAAATATATTATCTATTTATAATATAAATAATTTGTATTTAATAACAATTAAAACATGATATTATTCATTATGAATTTTTAAAACTGTAAAAATTAACTAAAATAGGTAAACTGCGTATTAAACAATAAAATAAGGGGTATTCCCAATAAAACTTTTCTAAATCTTACAAAAGTGAAATTCATAATCCATATATTATCTCTAGTTAGAATCTATAGCCATTTTTATTAATTTTTATGTTGAATTAATTTCTCATTTTGGGTTCATTTAGAAAATATCTAAGTGGTTTCGAAGTGGGCCATCTACCCAGCTTATAGAAGGAATTATCATATCATCTGTAATTAAAAAATATAAATATTTATGGTTATTAAAATTTCTAAATAAATCCATTCATTTAATACCTACATATATCATAGTGGATGTATTATTTTTAGGAAACCCTCCTAATAATTCTCTAAGTATAAACAAAAAGAGTTTCTCTGAAGAAGAGGTATACATCTTAACCATGCAGTTTAGTTTTATTTTTTCTATTCCACCCCATAAAATAATCATCAAATTTGACTAATATAAATGGTTTATAAAATATACTTATATGTTATTATTGTATTTTAATAACACACATCCATCTCCTCTTCCATCAAATGGGAATAGTTATCATTTATTGTGTGTACGGAAGACTACCGTTTTGACAACCAAAGAAATTCGTTTTCAATCACCACCTCTCACTTATATACATATTGGTATATTTATAATTATTATATTATATTTGTAATGAAATTATACATAGGTAATTATTGTATTACTTATTCTTAAATTACATCCAATATGTTGGGAATTATAAAATCGCTCGTGGGTATGTGTGGACTACTGCCCTGAACAAGCAAATTGATATGGTTTTCATTTTTTGACATGGAGGGTAATAAAGATAGATTAAATGGATTTATATTTTATCAAGGATAATTGTTTTTTAAAATTTTAATTAACATCTACCTTATTTTTCATTCAATCCGTTTTGAAAATATAAACAATATTAATGTCTATGTACAACCTACTATCACCCAGAATGATGCAATCCACTTTTCAGTAATTAACAATGATTGATGACCATTAGTATGTATATAAATAATACATATGATATCTACATAATTATTTATATTATTATGAGTTTTGAACCATGATAGACATAAGTAGTCCAAAACATAAAACCAAAACAGACATGGAAAAAATGATGTTATGAAATGATATAGTTATTTTAATAAATAATTATTAATAAATGGGTTATAAAATGTTAAATATAAATATTATATTTTTTGAGAAATAAAATCCCAGTTCTTTAATATACATATAATAAAAAATATATATTGTATGATATGATCTTTATATGATGAAAAAATATGAAATTTGAGGTAAGGCATTTTCATCTCTCTTTTATTTCTATTAGACACATTCCATATTAACCAATTTATTCTTCTCTTTTTATAATATCATGACCGTGAATTTAAATTATTTTAAATTTAAGTAATTTTATGGGGTTATAAATATCAATATATTATTATTAATATCCTAGGTATTATCATTAAAATTAAACCAACTTCATTGGGGTTTTATGGTCTAATCACATATGTTCATCAGTATTGCATATGATTTTTCATCAGATGATGAAATATTATGATATACCTATATATAAACTCAGTAATATTCATATATATTATTCATTTCTAGATAATACTCATTATCCATTACATTTATTCTTTTTTATTATTTATGATGCCAAAATAATAGTTTTACAGAAAACAGACATTATTTCTTTATTAGTTAAAAATCATTTCTCCTCCATGTTCATGTACACTAAAAATGTATTGATATAGTTTTTAATATTTTACAATACCTATTAAAAGTGATTTTTATTATTTTTATAATTTTTGAAAAATATTTAAATTTAAACATCTTGAAATTTTCCTTGCAAATTGCTTTTTAATTTTTACTACAAATTTTCAAGGAAATTTTTTTTTTGAAATATATAGTATGAACAATATATTCAACAATCATGACCTATAAATTTTTTAAAAAATTACTTTATATTTCTAAAAAATTATATTTTGAACAATTTTTTTTTAATAATCTTTATTTACGTTTTTTATTTTAAATAAGTAATATTAAATTTTAAAGAATACTCTCCTTGTGAAATTCTCAAAGTGGCCTTTTAGCATTATTTTCCTTCTATCATGATATACTTATATGATTTCTAATTATAATTAGTGATATGTTCAAATTATTCCCTTAATATTATTTCTTTGGATGGTCTAAGACTATGATAAGTGATATTTATGACACCCATTTAATTAACGTAATTTATTCAATGTCGAATTGATGAAATGAATATGAAACCTGTTTTTTAACAAAGGTTATTCAATAATTAATTTTTTATGATTATAAATTTATTACATTGTGTTGTGATAAAATGAATGTTTTATGATCATGTGACACACATATGAATAGTTTTTATTATGTGATGGGTGTTATTGTAATTATATATCTCTACAATAAATTGGTTAATTATTACTGTTATATGATCCCAAAGAATATAATTGAGGTTATCCGAATCCCGAATGAGGGTACACATGATGTTATAAAAAACCCAAATATAGGTACATGGGAGGTTATCCCAATACAAATGTGGGTACACTGGTGGTTAGCCTAATAGTATAATGTTATGAATGTCAATGTCAGTAGCGTTGACATAAGATCGTCTATGATTATGTGTATAATTGAAATACATGTCTTCTATGAATGTATGGTATTCGTGGATCACATTCATAAATTCCATGATGAATCATTCATTTTGAATATCTGATATTCATTTAATAACTCTATATTATTATTATTTTATGCAGGGTATGGTTTTCAAATGTTGGCTTCATGTTCTCTTGCATTTATTCTCATGTTTTTCCTATGTTATAATTGATATCTCTCTTGTTTACCATTAATAAGAATCTTAATAAACAATTTTTTATATTTCCTTTCACCGGTTTGTGATGTAATGTATTATATATTATATTTTTATAAAGGTTTCTAGTTTTAATGATCATTTTTCGAGATAATGTAGTACACTTGTGGCCCAGTTTTTTACGTATCTATTTCACTAATTAAATAAACCATTATGTTATTTATTGATGTTTTTGTAATGAAAATGAATATCCATATATTAATATATGACATATATGTATGAATTTATTGTGTCACAATAGTGATACTAAGAATATTTAAAGACTAGTGGTTTCATACTCTATATAATATAATCTCCCTGTATTGTTGGACATATTTTTTGGTTGTTTGGAGTTATTTTTCTATACATAAACTATGTTTTTACATACTAATTTGAGTGATATTATAGGCTGTGAATTTATTTTTATCAATGATTTTACATCCTATATTACTCTATATTTTTATATATATTTGTGAATTTAGGTATAAATTAATTATATTAGTACCTCCCATATGTGTGGTATGTCGACACAATGATATTCACTAGCCCCTAGCCAATGGGAGGAATGAATGTGGGTTAACATTGACCTGAAGTAGACCCTGGCAAGGTCCCTGATAGTTCATAATGTGAGAAATAATCTTTTAGACATAGATAATAACTTTTTTATGAACCCGAGAATATAGAAACATAAGATCATTGGAACCTCACTTATAATATGGAGAGAGAATAATTTGTGTTATATATTTAATTAATTTTTTTCAGCTTATATTGGAATGAACACTATGGATTTCCATTACATTAAATTTTCATTATCCTAGTATAATATTGGAATTATTATAAATGATTAATTTGGATCAATATTTCTTATAATGAATATGTTTATGTATTTATATCATTGGTTATTCTTCAAATGTATCTTGTAGTCATGCCATGTTTCTAGTTAGAAACCATTGTTTTGTTTTTAATTTTCTATTTCAAAAACTCATTCACAATATGTAGAATTTACTACCATGGAACATGTTTCCATATCATGGTGATTGGGAACGCACTTTGGTGCATATAACAAGATTGCATAAGTGTCGACATAGGATAACATAGATTTGTTCATTAAATGAAAATACTCTTCAATCACATTTTTACCATCAATATTGTTATAATTTGATTTCATATATAGATAAGAAATAAGATAATTCATGGTATGAAATCAATTTAAATAATTTCATTTAAAATATTGTCTAGTTAAATAACAAGATGGGTATTTGTAAATTTTGTGAAGTTTTTATATTTAAAATACCATTTGTAGAATTGAATTGAAGGGGATTTTATTAATTCAGCAGGAATTTCTGTGTATTAATTTTTAATTGGATAAAACATTAAATTACATAATTTTATAATATCTCATGATAATTATCTACATTATTTATTTATTTTTTAAATATAATACATTATATTCTCATATATACACATTTTGTTTCTTAATACCATTATTCAATAATTTAATGTGTTTAAATGTTATTCTTGTAGTTTTTAATTTATGAATATAAAAATTTACATGATGGTTATGAAAAATAATTTCATTCAATTCAACCATGTCATGGGATTTGTAATTTATTTTGACATTAATTTATAATGGGTTTTTACATTCAAATATGGTTGGTTTTTGGATTCTGTTGGAATTAATATCACTCTTGGGAATTGAGCTATATATAATGTCAAATTTAGTTAGTATTCCTTAATGGACATGGTTATTTGGATTAAATAAAAAATATGGGTCTATTAACCCTATAATGCAAATACTTCCCACGAGTAGATTTTGTTTTCATTTTATGATAAATTGTTACATCAATGGGTTTCAGGCACCATATGCATGAGATTTATTTCAATATTTGTACATATAATGGGGTTTTATTTTATGGTAAGTAATGTAAATTACAATTTGTATTAAGTATTACACATTATTATTTTTGGAACAGACAAATTTTGTCCAAATTAAAAGGGAGAAAAATAAATTATTACAAACACGGATATATATTGATTTCATTATTTTTAATGATACACACTATATGAATATAGAATTATTGGGACTATAAAACACCTTCTTATAATAAGTGAGGTGTTCATTCCAAAATAATCACTCCATATGTCTATAATATTCTACGTACGTATTCTGTTCAATAATGGGATTCCATGGATTATATTATATAATGAACTTTGCGTATGTTTAAAGAGAGTAAAAATAAGTAAACATATTATATTATAAGCATTAGGATACACCTACTAGGATCTAAATAGGATTAGGTGATAATCGTAACTTAATTAGGATAACCTATTTGATGAATTGGAAATATTGTTTCTACATAACTATCTGATATTTATATGAGTTATAATTTAGAATAATTTAAATCAATATATATTTTATATCAAAAAATACATAGTGACTAAATATTTTGAAAAATAATGATGCTTCTCCAAGAATATATATATTTTATGGAATCATCCGTTTATTGGTAGTAGATTTTATAATTCATAGTATATAGTTCATGCAATATTAATTCCCACCAAATTAATATTTATTCTTATTGATTGTGACTTTAATTATGAACCTCATTTTGAGTCTATGATTTCTTTTCAAATTGTTTACTATGTGCATATAATTACATATAACAAATAATTAATGAATGAAAAAATAGTTCCACTTGTTTGTAATATTAAATTTTTTTAGTTAATTTTGGATGAAATGATGATGATCTAACATATGGTTTAATTTTTTTATTTATAAAATATTAATATATTACAATAATAAAGAGAATATTTTAATAGATTTTTTTATAAATCAAAGGTTCTTCATTCATGATTATGACCATGTTTGTTTTCTAAATATGACATTGAAATTATTTATAACATTGACAATGTAGTGAATATTCATTGCATTATGTATATGTATAATATAATCTCTATCATTTTAGTTAAAAGAATTGATTCTTTTTATTATTATAACACTTATCATTTGTGTTGTTTCAATAGAAAGATAAATGAAAAATTAATTCACAAAAAATAATTAAATTTATCATTATAATAATTTAATTATGAATAATTTCTTAAATTCAAATCTAAATGACTATAATATAATTCCATGGAATTTATGTGAGGTATAATAATATTTTTTACAACATACAAAGTGATAAATATATTCTAGTTAATTTAGAATCATTTTAAGGGTATTTGTACCCTATTACCATTGTTGATTACATTAGTAATATTGGTTTTATGATTCATCTAAAATAAAAATCTAAATAAATTTTTAATGCGTTTAAAATTGAAGAATATAAGTAACTATAAATGTGGATTCAGTTTCTTGGATTATATTCATGTAACGAATAATTGAGGAATTTAAAAATTATCTAAGAGAATATGGAGTAGTTTTTAAAATAATCTCATCTGTTAAACCATAACAAAATGTTATATCTGTTAATAATAATCTTAAAAAAAATTACCAATTTAAATTTATTATTAGTCATTGTCCCTTACAATACCATTATGTTCATGATATCTTAAATAAGTACCCATTATTCATAAATAAAATTCATCTTCAGATTACATAATGGTACATTTTTATCAATTTTCCTAGTGAAATCAAAAATTTTCGTATATTTAAATTTATTATAATGATAGTTATATAATTTATAATTTTATAGGTATGATAATATTCAAATATTTTTTTTCTTATTTATTCTTTGTCACATTAAAATATGTTATATTATTTTTAGTATCCCATTTAATAAAAAGTGTTTGTATACATTATCAATTTTTTACAAGGATTATATAACTCAAGGATTCTATGAATTAATAATTAGTCTTGGAGATGTTAAATATTGATAAAAAATAGACATTGGGATGAAATATTATTCAATTCTATAAGTGGTTATAGAAATATATCTAAACCATGTCCTAAAATATCATTGATGGGAAGGTATTATTTTTTTAAGAGACTATGATATTTGGATTTCATAATGAATATCAAAGTAAAATTATATTTATATAACATGTAACAACATAATATTGAGTGGAAATTGAGAGTTTTTATTCTGTGAAATGATAAGAGGACAATCAATTTGAAATTAATTAAATTTATTTTAACAATGTTTGTAACATGGATGATTTAATAGGAGAGGTGATAACCCTATTGTTAATATTTTTTCATTTTAAAATTTTGAGGTATGGTATAGTTAATGATTATAAATCCCACATGAAATAAAACATGTATAAGTGAATTAATACAAGAGTCATTTTTAGTGGTTTTTTGAAAAATAAATTTTGATATTTCCTTTTCTATGATTTTTAATGAGGATAATATATATCTTTCTTTGGGGTACCATATTTTTAAAATAAAATTTTTCAAAAAAATATATATTATATATCATAGTGTTATGAGGATAAAAATTGTAGTTATATGGAAATCCAAGGATAATGATCCCTTTATATATTAATGAATGTATATTCTTATTCAAATATCTAGTCTAATGGTGTAAATAGATTATGTGATTTGATCTAAAACATGGATGAATCTTGTGTATACAGGAAGATCACTGTGATATTTATTTTACTTCTATTGTTATATGAAGATGATATACTAAAAATTAGTAATAATTTCCAAACAATATACATTTTAAAATTGTAGTTGTGAAATAGAATTTCAATAAATTAATTGTCCTAGTATTCAATTTATTATTAATTTATATTTAGAGAGAGATATTTATGTAGTTAATATGTTGGGATTGGAACATACACATTTATAAAGTACAAAATTGGTTTATCAAGAAAAAATATAAGAAAACATAATTAGTACTATTATAAAAAATCTAGGATTAGAAAATATTAATTTTATTCTTATTATTTACTATGGATTCCCATGTATAATATTCCACATGCATCAATACCATTATCTGTTATGTATTATATAATAGAATCTATAATTGGGGTCCTAATACATTGAGTGAAAATAGTATATACATATCCCGTCCTTGTGAGATTAAATAAATTAGTATGAAAAATACATAAGTAATTATGAAGAATTAATGAATTGTTATTTTCAGGGCCCCTCCCCCAAAGATACCACAATGAAGTGATATATATATAGTGACACCTCGGTCACACCTCCATTAGACCATGTGCAGGTGAATAACACTGAGGGTATAAATATAACAAAATTTATAAGGAATTAACTACATTAATAATATTGGATTCATATATAATATGATTCCACTATAAGAAAATCCATGATATAATATAAATGAGTCCCAAAAACCATCCCAAAAAACATGTATAAATAAAAATGTATTATAATTGAATTCTTGAATGAAAAATTTCCAAAATTAAGGGTAATGAAGTGATAGTGAATCATTCTAATGATTGAAGACATTAATTTATATCCTGGACCATCCAGTCCACCCGAAGACCTGAAAATAGATTATGAACAATGGGTGAGAATTAAAGTATACACAGTAGTAAAGTAAAAGAATCCTTTCTCATGTGAAATAGTAATTATAATAAACTCGTGAGATAACTAAAGGACCAACACCACCAAAACAACTCATTTATCTATCCCTATCCAATCCAAGGCACTATGACAAATTAAATCAGTCATAGTATAATAACCTAAAATGAATATTATCAAAAATGGTTATGTTGAACCTCTTTCACATTTATTTTTTTCTCCCATGTCTCAGGTATGTACGTCGTATGGATCCCACCACTTCCTTATATATCATCATGCCAAAAAACCCATTTTCAAAAGACAATCACATCATATCTCACCTGAAGAAACATGGACCATCACATCACATCACCTTACATGATTAGTATGGTATCAATAAAATGTTGGACATTATTGTCACTCATAATACTATTCTCAACCCCCAACATAACATATTTCAACATCTCAACTGAGGGGAAATGGGACAACACACCTCACATCGACACAAAGTCTCCTTTTCCATCTCACCACACCTCAACAGTTGCACTTATGAATTTGGTCAATTATATATCATACATGTCATCATCTCCTATAAAAGGAAGCATTGAAGAGTGTGCATCCAACAATACATCTTCACCATGAAGATTTTTAGAGAAAACCTCGCAATTAATTGGTAGTTATAACTAGTTGCTCGACATTGGTGGGGAGCATATTAAAAATCCCAATATTATAAACAATAAATATTATCCACACAAACTAGTCCATCGTAAGGGATTAAAATAGTGACTATCAATGTCATATAACCCATACAATCATTTTTGTATCAAAATGATAATAATCACATAATAATCTATAATCCAAAAACCACATTCATTTTAATTTCCTGAAAATCCAATTCATGGTTTCCATTACCAGTCTATTTCATTTCCCGTCAAATTAATTCCATTGATCCATCCTATTAATTGACATCTAAGAAAAAACTAATTTAACTACTAATTTAATAATTAACCATCCATTAACCATTTCCATAACATACAATTTTCCATCATTAATATTTATTCAATTTCATTACAACTCATTAAATAAGAATAATATGGAACATCTCAAAAATATAAAACCTATACTCCAAATTATAACAATCCCACATAACTACTGTTACAGTCACCACCACCTCCTCATCACAATCCCTATATCCCCACCACATTCCATTACAATTTCCCCATATCATTTTTACACATCCCATCATACCCTTATATCAAAATCACACATAACACATTCACACATTCCCCAAATATTATTCAAATCATCACATAACATTTTCATGCTTTAAAAAATCAATGACTATTACTTCCACTTATATTTATTATGGAATTTCTCACAAAATACATATATAATGTTGAAACCAATTTATTTTCCATATTTATGTGGTTACCGATTTATTCATATGGTGTAACAATAGTCACACAACCTGTTAATCATATCCTATATAAAAATTGAATGAATATGGTTTACCAACAACCAGTATTTTCAATGATACAAAAATTATGGATGAACTCAATATCACAATATCCAAAATCTGAAAAAACATATGAAACATTCCACTTCCACTTATTATTCATTTAAACCTTTTTTATATTCATTAATCTATTTTAAACTATATTCCCAAAATATAACAGAATCATGGACCCCTACATAGATTTACAACAAATGAAAAATTAATAAAATTTCATACCTAGAAGAAATAATAATTAAAAAATTTATATACAAAAAAGTAGGAACATGGACATAGGGAAGAAAACTAAATAGAACTTGAACAACATTTTTTCATGAGTCCATTAGACAATGCTATGGAAACTCTCATCTCAGGAGAATGAATTCCACAAATAGAGAAGAAAATATATTGACATTATAATGATATTATCCAAAACCAGTGGGATTTGATTATCATTTAATTAACCATTAAAGGCATATCTCATCAAATCAATGTTTTATAACCAATTAAAAATATCACGACTTTTTAAAATAGTGGATATAATTATACATTTTATAATAAAAACTATATTGAATTAGTTAAGTAATTAAAAAATATTAAAAATGATATGATTGGAAAAAATGAAAACTATGAAAAAACTAGATCTACTGCTAGGATCTACCACAAGAGATTGACTATTATAGATATAATTCTAGAAATTTACCACCGGTGATTTATTTCTACTGACCAACCTAAAATATTTCCCTAAAACTGATCAACCATAATTGATATTCCTATAGTGATCTACTATATTTTATTTACCTCAATTGATGTACTCCTAGATATCTACACATTTAGATCAACCACTAGATATCCACAACCAACGATCTCCAACTAGAGATTCACCTATAATGGTCTACTATAATATATATACCACTAGAAATACCATCTAGAGATCTACTACTATGTATCATCCTCCAGTTATCTTCCACAACCGCTAGATATCAACCCCCATAGATATACATCTAGGATCTATTATAATCCTCTAAAACACCCATTTTCAACCAATACATCAGAATACTCCTCCATTAATCCACTAAACAACACCATAATGTTTCTATAAAAGTCAATAACTGAATCTCCCACAATGTAATTTTCTAGAATGTCCACTATGTTACATACGATACCTCTTAAAATATTATCCCCCTTGATAATTTAAACTCTACAAGAATTGAAATAGTGAAATTTTTTAAACAACCATCCCTCTAGATACCTCCCAATGACGTGTTACATCTAAAACACTGTTGTTTACCAAACAATCCTTACACAATACACATTTATTCCACTTAATGAAATTCAAACTCTTATGATTCCTTCCATGTCTCCAAGATTAGAACTTCCATAAACAATAAACAAAATACCCACATGTACAAAAACCAATTAATTCTATATCAAATGTATACTCTCCACATTGTTCATCACTGAACCACTGATACTATTTCAATCATTTAAATGTATAACATGTCTTTATTTGATATTAGGTTTTACTCTTTTTATAAATTAATTATTTAACTACACATCATAAAAATAAGAAATATATGAATCTCATATAAACCATTAATATCAAAATATCACTTCAAATAAAAACAAGGAAATTCAATGCATCAAATGACTCAAAACAGCTCTAGGAACTAGACTCACATATATATCTCACTCTCCCATGTATTCCACTCTATGAAATCAATAGTATTAAAGTCATAAAAAAATGGTCTGTCATTGTAGTACCTTTACTATAGGATCTTGGATCTCCACTGGATTCTAAAAAAATTCAAATCATCCCCGATATCCAACTCTCCCTAGTAAATGAAAATGAAATCGTTATGAAGAAACAAATAAAGGTTATAGACATAGAGGGAACCATGTATCTATTCCAGTATATGAGGATATCTGAATGGGTAATACACATATCCATCATGCCCCAAAACTTCATATGGATTAATAAATAGGGGAGAGAGCTTACTCTCTTTGTCGATCCTCAGCTGCACATGTCGAATAGAAAACATCAGGGACACATTGTCTCCCAAAATATACTCCATGGGTTTCTCTACTAGTAAAAATAATCAATATTAAAATAATTTAATAATTTCATCCCCTATAAATACCATTAAACATTTATTTTCATTCACTACACATCATCTGGAGCAATATTTGCTAACTCTGCATCCTCAGGCCATCATAATGTGGGAATGACATCGATTCCCATAAAAACCCACAAATGGGGTCATTATAGTGGAAAAGTGATGTAGTTTTTAATAATAAGACTCATCCACAATACATTATCAGGTGTAAATTCTTCTAAAATGCAAGAATAATTCCATCAATATGTATTCCAGCATCTAGATATTTTGTTCTATCAGACCGTCCATCATATGGTGGATAATAGTATTGAAGCTCAAATGAGTGCCATGTTTATTCTACAATCCCCACCACAATCATGATTGAAAATATGAATCCATCAATCAAAAAATCATCCTTGGTACTCTATTCATCCACACCTCCTCTTATATATACAATTTCTTCAAAACATCCACTATTTCAAACTCCTTATTCATTTTAAAGTGAGCTAATTTCTTTAACTGGTCCTTGATTACCTAGAGAGAATCACCACCTCCATCAGCTCACAGTAAAATTGTGATGAATTCCATTTATAGTTCATATCATTTCCACTTGGGTCCATTTAAAGGATTCAAAAAGTCCCCCAATACACTATGTTCATCTTATACCTGTTCAAAAAAAAACCGACAGACAACCACAAACTACAACAGTAAAAATTTCATTCCAGGACACTAAAAATGTTCCCAAAATACATGGTACAATATTTAAACTCCTATGTGAACTACTCAATATGAGATACATATCACACAAAGTACCCATATTTTTTCTCTATTATAACAAATAATATCCCATGAAACTGAATCATGGTTATAATATCCTCCGACGACCCCTTTGGAGAATTGTTGAAACCAGTATTATCCAAGAAACAATTATGCATATGAAACTACCATCTAAGATTGCACCACCTACCACATGTTATAAAAATAAACCATTACCTAAATTAACAAACATCCATTAAAAACACATGCATCTATGTGCAGGGCTGCCATCTCCTCCATCACACTCTAAGAATCCTTAGACTTATGAACGAGATCCTTCAATAAATTTATTCTCAATGAGTTGGAAACAAGATTTTCACTTCCTGAGGTATATGAGATATTACAATCATAATCCCAGAGAATATAAATATACATGTATTACATTCAGTTCAGACAATGCTAAAAAAGAATATACCTCTATATCATTTTATCCATGAATACCCGAAAATGCTCCCTAACAATATAATAACGCCACAAATTTTGTGGAAACACAACCATTTATAGTTCTGAAACATGGGTAGAATATTTATATATGAGGGAAGATAACTACCTAGACCCTTATGATATAACTTTCGTATACATCATCATTACACTTCACAATAATAGAGGGGAAGAATCATAAAACACATCAAACACCCCTTATGGAAACTAGAGCACTTGAGTGATAACCAACATTCCTTTAAAAAGCTGAAATATATCTAAAACTAATAAAACCACATTATGGTCGAGTACTACATGTTCAATGTTGTTATTCATGATAAAATTAGGGGGAAATTGGGCATTAAACTCTAGTAATAACCCATGAGACTAAGGAAACTATGAACATCTACAACATTGATAGGTTGTTCCCATGAAACACCTGTCTCGACCACTGATGGGTCAACATACAAACACTTGTGAGACCCTACAGTCCCACGGAAATAGACATATCATGTTCAAAATATCGATTTCAAAAGTTTACCAATATATGGAGGTGTTGAAGGACATGTTAAAAATAACTCTTATGGTCAAAATCCTTCGGAACTAACTTCAAGTAGATCAATATTTCATCGATGAACAAGAATATGAACTTCTACAATAACTCATGGAACATAACTTTCACGAGACTCATGTAAAAAACTAGTTCATTCATTACACAGAAAGGAATAACCATTAACTCGATGCTTACATACCTACGTCTTAGGAAACTCTATGGGATATCTCCCTTCCTAATGTTCAACTCATGATACCATAACTAGATATCAATATTAAAAATCAATCATCCTCTCATTATTAGAGAAAAAAATTTCTATCCCCCAAATAGTATATAAATACATGATCTCCACCTATCTCATCCATCTATACTCTATAAAAAATCTCATACTGCCAAACACCTTCTTGGAGAACAACACCATAGATCCCTATGAAGAAAAAATCTGTCCAATGAACCAATTTTACATCAGATAATATATCTAAAATCTTATTTCAGAAAACTAAAAATGTTCCATATCTTAAGAATCTGTCATGATTGGAGAAGAACAAGTCCTCGAGTCTATCTAAACATCAACATCATGCCAATGGGGTAGTTCGACAAACTCCATTGGAAAAACATCATGGAATGTCATAATGGCCCTAGAACAACCCACTACACATGTGTCTATTAATTCCATAATCAACTCATCCATAAATAAAAAAAGGGTCTCTAAATGTATTCTTCCCAGCCGAAAACCTCACATGCCAATGAAATCCCAACACTATCCATTCCCATCTAATTACATGACTCTACTTCGAACGAATTAGAAAACAAAAAACATAAAATATAATTTCTCGACGGCTTTGACGATATCATATGTATGAATATGAATCATGAAAAAGTCGCCATGGTAATAATATGTCCCCATCATCTATTTTAAATAGAGGGACACATCAAATAAGATACTCTGGACTCTGATAAGTGTAATTAATGTCATGGGGATGGGAAAATATTTATGTCTAGCTTGATATAAGGGATTATAGAGGAAAAAATGTTTGTAAAACTCTTGGATTAAACTTTTCAAAAACAAGGGTACATGATAAATTCAGTATAGCTAAAATGATACATGGACCCTCTAGGTATGATTTCTCCATTAGTTACAACTTACCCAACCAATCTCTTTTGCCTCACTATTTTCATCCACCACCACATCCATTCTGATTTCAATAATCATTAGATTGAGAGACATCCTGAGTTCATATACTTCCCAATAAATCATCTCTCCTTATATTATAATCGTAATGCACATGTTGTTGAAATGGAATATCTAGAAACTGCTACTAAAACAGCTACAGAAAATAACCACCACTATTGAGATAATCTCAAAAAAACACTAGGCATATATCTATACAACAACAGAAACTCCACACAAGATTAAAATGAGTCTAAAACTCCCATGTGGCTAGAAATGACATATCTAAGGCAGACTCCCAGCTATTTGAAACCTTAAATGCCCTGGTGCAAGCGACCTACCACCAATAGCTCTACACCTCAATAATCCCTAGTGGCTCTCGTCACATTGAAAACCTCTTTAAGAGTGCATCTAATCAATCACATCATCCTTATTTTTGACCACTGTATATAATGGAATTGTAAATTAATTAACTACATATTAGATCAATGGACAGGGTGCCTCACAAAAACCCTTCACCCGAGACTCCTCATTCGGAAAATGATCTTGGGAAAATGAAAAAGGTCCATGAACCTGATACACAACTCCCACACTAAAAAACTCTACGTAAAAAGTAATAATTTCATTCCTCGTCAAATCATTCATGTCCTACGAATTGAATGCTTCTTGGAACACCTTCAAAAGTTTAACCCATAAAACAAATGCCTTTTTCTATCAAACAATTACATCAGAAAACATTGATGAAAAAAATCCCCACATATGGATACCCTTTTATGCAATGTAGTACTGTATCGTGGAGTAGAACAACCTGAAGGTGATACAAATCTTCTCTAACTAGTTCTAAATCACTACTTCTAAAACACTTCCCCCGTATAACCCTGTGGCTTCCATTAAAAATGGATAAATTTTATTTTAACATTGATCATCCTCTTGAATAATATCTTCTATTTAAAAATAAATTGGGTCATCTTTTTTAACATCCACTACCTTATACATATGAATAAAATGATCAGGACCATAAATTGAAATAGAAAATAAGGAATTCCTAGGCATGATCATATGTTGTTTTATTAAGTTTCTTTTTAACAACATTATTAATTTTAACATTCCAAAATCAACACAACTAAAAAATAAACACAAGTCATTATGATTCATATACCACCCCTAGGTATCTATATTGAAAAAAATCCCACCACACATGGTTGTTCAATAGTCTCATATTCTATATACTAGATCATCAGGGGCTCAAATCTCCAATGTCCAATCTAGTCTCTATGTACTCTATCTCATTTCAAGATCAACTGGTACTATTTCCACACACAACCATTAAATACATACTTTGACTAACTGCAAACACTAACATATCCCTCAACCATAACATTAGACATAACTCTATCACAAAACCAACCCAAAAAACCATAATGAATGGATAATCTAATGATGACACCCCCATGTCCCACCCATAGTAGGAACCTATATGGAAACAAGAACCTATGAAAAAACAATCATAACAAATAAAAGGAATTAACTTATATAAAAATATAGGATCAGTATATAAGATTATTCAATATGAATAAACACCACTATGTAATATAAAAGAAACCAAAATACCATCCCACACTACATGTATAAAAAATACGATACAAATAAATGTATCCAAATTAAAATAACTATAATTGTAGTTAATGGAGGGACACAAAAAGAATCCAAAAATCAAAGATACTAATATCCATCATGGTTGAAATATAGAAAGTAAAAATCATAAAATTCATTCATACATATAGGTTTATAATACATGTATACACAGTAGTAAAATTGATGCTTCTCATGCACATGTGAAAGTTTCCTACTGATGGACCCATGAGAAATAAATTCAAAAAAAACACCTAAATATGACAATTATCCATTCCCCACCAGACCAAGGCATGATTAATAAATAAAAAAAGAAACTATAATAAAATAAAATTAATCATATCGATAAATGGAACCCTATACTTATATCCTAATAATTTTACCCTCACCCCGCAACAACATATGTGATACGGCTCCCACCACATCCAGATATCACATCATTTAAAGCACCCCATGTGAAATTGGGCATCAAATCACATCCCTCTTAAAGAAACCTAGGTCATCACATCGAATTGTATAACTAGAGTCATATTGTATCATTAACATATAGTAAATCAACCTAGTTTCCTCCACATACCATTCATAAAAACCAAAAGAAGCATCTCATCATCTAACATAAAAAGACCTGAGATAACACATCTCAGCTCACTTAAAGACCCCACATCCTTCTCATCACACCTCTACTATATCATTTTTGTCTTCTAGTAATCAAAACCCATTTCATTCATCAACTCCTAGAAAGTGACGTGGGAAAGATTGGGTATCCATCTACTAATCGTCAGCACATGGTTTTTTTGGTAAAACCCCACAATGAATTGGTGTTGGCGGATACATTATCGTTATGGGTTTGGTGACCATAGATAATCAAATTAATATAAAAGGTATATATAATCCACACAAAAGCACATCTTTTGTGTTTATAAAAAGCAATAACTATCTCAAACAATACCCAAACTCACCAAATCCTCTAAATACATAAAACCACTCATCATTCCATAATCCATAGACCATATTAATTTTCATTTCAACCCATTTGATTTATTAATTTCTAATATCATCTCATTTCATTTTATAGCCATTTAATATATATTATTCTAGAAAATTAATTCACATTTAACATAAATCTTAATCCACCACACATTTTATTATGAACCATTCATTAAATATTTTCATACCATAACATTTTTCAACATTTTAATTTATTAAATTCCATCAAAAATAAGAAAACTAGAATAATAGAGTACATTTGAACATCAAAAAATATCATCCTCTTGATAACAACCCTACACAACCTATATCATAGGCACAAACACCTCCTCATAACAACCACCACATCATAGTGAATTTACTTCTCAATTTCCCATATATAATAGTTACACAACATTTCATCCCCATGTACCACAACCACACATCAAACATTCGCACAGGCTATAGAAGTTATTCACATAATAACATCTAATTCATTTATTTTAGGGGTATTTTTACACAATCCATATATCCTTGTACAAAAAATTTATTTCGGAGTATAAGTTTTAAACCATTTATTGATAGAGTGTCACAACAATCACACAATAAGTAATTTAAAATGTATATCAAATATTCAAAATTAGGGGATACCAAAAACCATTACTATTCATTATATTAAAAACAAGGATAAACTCAATATCACAATTTTTAAATTTTGTAAGAACATGTGAATCTGTCCCCTTCTACATCAATTAATTTAAAACAATTTAGTATCATCATTATACTGGTGTATACTAACGTCCAACAATATAAACTCATCATGAACCCCTTCCACGTATTGCAACTCATAAAAAATTAAGGAATCCTATACTTGGAATAAATATTCTTTATCGTAATATTATGAAAAAATAGGGGTTCATACATAGGAAAAAACCACCCACAGGGAATGAAAACCATTATGTTTCACTAATGAAAGAGAAAAGACTATAGAACATATCATCTCAAGTGAAGGAAATATAAAATTAATGAACAATATATATTCACTTAAGAATTATCAAATATGTAACCAGTGTGATTTGGTATGGTTTTAATTTAGCATTATGAGAGGATATCATGTAATCCATGTGGTACAACCATTAAAAATTCTCTAATACAAACATATATTGAGGATGTATTATTTTTCGTTAAAAATGATTTCATTTTTATCAATCAAGTAATTAGAAATATTTTTATCATAAAAATGACAAAAGGGTAAAATGGAAATTACGAAAAAAATCTGATTAACTGCTATGATCTACAACCAGTGATCTACCTCCAAATATCTACACCGAAAGATCAGTCACTAGAGATATACCTCCATAGAAATACTATATATGATCTAATACTATTGATTTACCAACATTGATCTCCCTTCAGTGCTTTACCATTATTGATAATCTTCTTGATATCTACCACCAGAGAACCACTTTCAGATATATACATGTAAATATCAACCACTTGAAATATTCTTACAGAGAACTATCACAAAATGTCAACCACTAGTGATATTACTCCAGATATCTATCTCCGTAGTTAACATATAGTGATCCATAAAGAGTGATCTTACACTAGTGATCTACATCCTTTGATCGACAAAAAAAGATAAACTGAAAAATTTTACCATCATCCTCTTAAACACCCCTTTTCCTCTAAAACACCACAAAACACATCACTTTATCTTGAAAACACCTCTAGACATTCCCCTAACACCTAAATATAAATACTACCCACAATGTAACTAGTTTGATGGTGTGAGACATTATATTTCAGATTCATTTGAGTTAATAACGAGGTCATGAAAAAAACTTAATTAATATAATCTTCTTAACTATTAATGATGATTGATGATGTAACCCTATGTATTTTCATTCCATCAAAAAATTAATAATTAGTTATATATGTAATAATAATCCAAATCTAACATACTCAACATTACATTCATAATCCATCTAATCATGATAGTTTTGATGGAATCATTTAGGATCATCAATTTCATCCAAGAACATGGTTTGGTTCTAATAATATTGGATGTAATGTATATATAAAATAATTATAATTGAGTAATTATTTGGGCCATGTAACTACAGTCTCACCAAATATTACAATATATTGTTTGAAAATATATTTTCTATAAAAAATCATTTATAGGGGTAATGTTAATAATTTATTGGTTCCTGCAATTGATAACACATTTTATCCAATGACAAATCCATTATCATTAAAATATCATTTCATACATGTTATGTCTATGTGTAATATATATATTGATAACATTATGAACAACTTATTCTAAAAATAAATTTTTATCGATTATATAATAAAAGATATATTAATTTATCATTTCGTCTTGTGTAATTAAAATTCTATTTCAAGAGTGGAATAATAAAACCGCCTGAAAATATAATTTTGAGTTTTTCTTAATTATTATTATATTATTTTATGAATTTTGGTGGAATTATTTATTAAAAATAAATTAGACTCATCAGTGATACCTATTAGACAAATGATATAGTAAGTTTGAATTATAATCTAGGATGACCCAACAAATAATATATAATTGAATATTATAGGTGTGTATATAAAAATTATATAATTAGTGTTGAATGTATTTATTATTCTCAATTAAGTAATTTCTTGAAGTTATTTATAATGTAAAACTTCATATATTTATTTATATTTTTGACAAACATTGAAAATGACTTCATCATGTTGTTGCTAAGAATGTTTTTTTTTCATGTGTCTGGTATTTTTCAAAAAATATTGTATTTTTTCTCCTATATGTAAATTATGACATCTACTCATGTGATTAATATAGATAAAGAAATCAAACAACTATTATTATTTATTGATAAGTGACATGATCATATAATATAATTAATTAATTATATGAGATATATTCATTCATGTTGTCTAATTTATTTCATATAGTCAAGACATTATAATATATATTATAATATATTGGTATATTCCATGTATAGTATAGGAATTTATATCATAGACCAAGAAATTATATAATTGTACATATAATTTATAATCCTAAAAATTTTAGTATACATTATCATGTGAAGCTATTAGTGTTTTTAATAGAGTTATAGAGTGACCTATTTATATCTTGACTAATAGTGAAATTTTTTAGAGGCATCCCATAACATAAAATTATAGTTAATGAAGTTAGTAATTTATTTTAATAATACAAATGATTATATAGTCACTCAATAGGCCATGGAATATTTATTATTTCTAATATAAAATGGACACCTAATAATTAATGGAGTTAATATGATAATCAATTATATAAGATATTGGATAGATTCAAAAAATATATATTTTTTATATAATTTAAAATATGAATTAGAGAATATAATATATAGTAAAATATTTTTAGTAAATAATAAACATTGGTATTGTGAAATCCATAATGTTTTGGTCAATATCATGGCATTCATATTGTTACATATCATAGTGTTATTCAATAATGAAATGAGTTATATTATGTTAAATTATCCTATTATTAAAATCCCACCATAATATTTTACTATATAATTTTATAATTCATAGATGAATAAGTGAATTAAAAATAAATTTAACAAAAATATAAGTTAATTGAAATTGACATAAACATTACAATGAATGAAAGAATAAAAATCTTATTTCGTAATGTATGAAATTTGTATACAAAATTTTGAAAATCATTCAATT
The DNA here is from genome assembly GCA_963277665.1 of Viscum album. NCBI lineage: Eukaryota > Viridiplantae > Streptophyta > Magnoliopsida > Santalales > Viscaceae > Viscum > Viscum album. The sequence continues at coordinate 1,853,960,452 of OY728156.1, forward strand.
GATGTGTTGTAATTAAAATGAAATTGTATATCTATCTTTGATACAATATTTATGTTTTATAAAATATGATACTCTATTTCATTATCTTCTCATAATTTTATTGGGGGGGGGGGGTCAACCATTCCATTTGAATGAAATTATGTCCAAAAAATTGGTTGATGATTCCATTTAGTTTAATGATACCATAATAGGAGTTTTCATCATTTTCCCACAAAATGGTATCCATATATCAAACTAACCTAAAAATAATGTTATTCCAAAGACACAAAAAACACACACACACACACACATATATATATATATATATATGTGGTTTTTTAGTTTTAATTTATCGCTTTCACTCGTTGTCAATCGTATAGGATATGTTTGGTTTCATTTCATTCTATTTTAGGTTTATAGATATCATATAAATTTTTCATAAACATTATTAATGTAGAAAATGGTTGTAATATAATTCATTTTATTCAACAGTCGGAGTACTCCCATGGCCCAAATACTCTTAAAATATATTAGTATATAACTTATCTTAAATTAAGATATTTTTTAAGGATACACTTTTCCATTGGATGATAATTTTTTTATTTTGTTTTGAATTAAATGAAGTGAAAAAAAGGAATGGTTTTAAGAAAACATTTATGTTGGAAGGCCATTTTATGTTTGAGGGAACACCCTATAACAATTTCTATGAAAATAAATGTAAAAGAACCCACAACCTAGTAATTAAACAACACTTCTGTTTAATCAATGTTAAATGAAATAAGATCAATAAGATCTAGTAACATATTATAATACACTATGTATAAAAATAATTTATCAGTGGATATCAGATGATTTATAAATAATCTAAATCATATTACATTATACCCCCACCATTATTTGATGAATTCTCCTCGAAATAATCTATCTTACAAATTCATGATTCACCAAACTATTTCCATATAAAATTCCATAACATAAACTAATTTTGTTTTCCCCATTATTCCAATCACCTTAATACTCATCCCTATTTTGTTTTATATACAATACATTATATCCCTTACCCTTATCCCGACCATCCCTCCCATACTATAAGTCCCTAGAAAACATCATATTTTTGACTTCATCTAGGTTTTTGTTCTCATTCCCATGCAATGTTTTACCCAAGAGACTATGGTAGTAAACATATAATATGGAAACAATTCATCATGCTCATCCTTCAAAAGAAATATTTTTCATGTTAGAAAAATTTATAGAACATGCCCACATATTCCCCAAATATAGTACTAATTTTTATTTTAAAAATGTTATGTATCACTTTCATAAAATTTCTATCAATATGTTACAAAGCTATGTTAATAGATGATAATTTTAAAAAAATGGATACTGTACTTGTATAATATGTTACATTATAGAGAAAAATATTAAATCAATAATGTTGGAGAAATCTATGAGGAATTTTTGGAAAACGAATTATGTTTTTTATGCATGATATAAACTAATTTCTCATAGTATACAATGTTGTTAGTATTTTATTGGGATCACATTTTATAAAGACTATACCTTGTATAACTAATATAAAGTCATATAAATATTATATAAACCAAAACACTCTTATTAATGTTTTTTATTTTTAATTTTCTATATTTTATTATAATATTATTTTTATGTAAAATAAAAACTATTATTAAATAATATAATAGTAATATAATGTGTTTTATGTTTAATAAAATATTGATTTTGAAAAAGAATTTATATTCTTAAAAAAATATAATCAATATTTATATTATTATGTTATAGTGATCTATAATATTAAAATAATTATAAATTCGATAATAATTTCCAATGTCTAGGAAAACTAAGATATCATTTAATTATAAAATCATGCGAAACACACCCCCATATCTGGTGCAAAAAAACATGTTATGTGTGTGTGTATATATATATATATTTATTAAAAGAAACTAAAAATATAATGTAAATTACATATCTCATGATCAAAATCAGTATCATCTTTGGATTATTTTTAATTTAATTATAATATATACAAATCCAATAATTTTGCACATATATTTTAAATCATTTCTTACAAATATTCAGTACATTAAACATACTCATTTATGAGGATCATAAATTTATAGTTCTATTGGATACATGGAATAAAATATTCTTATTTGGTGATAGATCATCAAAATTTCAATTAAATATCCCCCCATAGATTACTCCTCTTAGACATACCCTATATTAAACCAGTCTTCAAAATTTAGGGAAAGGAAACATAAGAATGGATGATCACATATTCCTAATAAGTGTAGACAATATAGATATCAACATTTCATGAGAATAAGAAGATGAGAAAATGATAACAAGATTATTTTTCCTACACAACTGATAATATATCATTACAGTGATCCATGGAAAAAACATAGGTTTTCATAAGAAATAAATCATATGGAAACTAAATAACATGATCCATAGGAATATAAAATTGTCATAAGACATAGATTTAGGGAATACACATTATAATTGAATATCATATCCTTAGTAGTCAATGATCCTTTCAAAAACTATCATAGTATAATTGGTTTACTCCACATGCCACGATAGTTTTCAAGGTTCACACCCCAGACAATCTTCAGCGACAAATACCCTTACTGAATGGGGATCAATCCCTATTCCAGTCACGTTTATCCCATGAGATATAAATCCTTTCCAAATGTATTGGAGGGATATATATGTCCTAAAAATAACTTAATTAAAAGCGTACAATCATGATCCACATGATCATTTACCATTCATTATATCATTACCCATTAAAATCAAAAGGTTTATTAAACATTTCGTCATAAATTGCCCTTTTGAAAACTAGTAGGTTTCATAATCAATTCATCATAGAATAACCTATCTAAAAATAAGTCGGTTTCATATGAATATTATTATTGTATAACATGTGAATGATAAAGCAATTTTATTAAATTAATTCATCATAAAAATATTAATTAGAAATATAATAATAGTTATATACTTGTATTATATCCCAAGTGAAGAATATGTAACATCCATGGGTTTCTACATAGTTAAAAGAAATATTTAATAAGAAAAATTGGAACATTTCAAGATGAAAATATCATTTCTTTGAAATTCAATTTTTGAAATTAAATCTATGTAACATATTTTGGAAATATTTTTCTTTGAATATAAACCTTTAGCACATGTAAAATAATAATTAGAAATAATTTAAATCATTTCATGAGTAAAATATTGTTCTTAATTTGAGAAAACATGTATGAAACCTAAAACATTTTCACAGATTTTTCTCTGATGATAAAGACTTAATATTGTAAATGAATAATTATAAAATTGTGTGTTCATTAGGGTAGAAAAGTTCATAAAATCTGTAAATGATTAAAATAATATCTTCCAATTTTATTTTAAACATTATCTACAAATTGAAATAAATCATACATTAAAAAATTGCAATATTTTAAAAATGGACAAAATATTCAATATTAAATAATTTTGAAAAGGTTAAAAATATATTTTGGGACATTTTTGTGATGATTTATTTGGATAAAAATGGTTTTTAAAACAAATAGGTAAATAGTGATGATTTTTCTTGTGAATAATATTTTCAACACTGGAGTCCATAAATAGTGAAAATATTGGAAAAATATTTATTTTTTCTGAAATAATAATCTGGAAATATATTTCATGAGTTCTATGAGGGTTGGATCATAATATTTCATCTTAGAAAACAAAATCCTAAACAATACTGATAAATGAAAAGATTTGGTCATAAAATCCTTAATACATTTATAATAATAAATAATATGGGTCATAAAAGAATAAAATTAAATACAAAATAAAATAAAAATTGATATAAATTATTAATGAAATTTCGTGTTAATTGAGATGAATATATACAACATAAAATATTTTAGCTTCCTAGCATGAAATATATCTCAGTATAGATAAATTGATAAAAAAATCCACACCGCATTAGTAACATTTGAACAATAAACACCCTGAATTGGACATCAAAAACTGGATATTTCAATCCAATTAATTCTCAAGAGAGTAATAATAAACTTTATTAATGTTTATTATGTATATTCCATAATGTGAATGGGTTTTTAATATGGTATGTGTCTTATAGATGTAAAATGTGAGATGAAAATTAATTAACTTACATCCCATCATTCTTCATATATGGTGAAAATTATTTTAAAAAAAATATATGTTTTCATAAATACGTTAATTAATAATAAAAATATTTATCATAACACATATGATATAATTATGAAAATTTATTACCCATTTCACAATAATTACATGTTAAAATCATATTTTTGGGTAATAATTGCATTGTTTTTATGAATGATTATTACTTTTATTAATGTTCCCATTAATTTTTCATGGTTCCATCATCTAAATAATGTATCCATGATAGAGATATCATATATATTCATCATAAATTTATATATTACATTATATTAAATTTGTAGGTAGTAAATGAATGTCATGGTGATGGAGACAAATGGTCATATATAAGAATGAACTTTGGTTAATTTTTCCAAACTAATTGAAAGTAAAAAAAGGTATATATTATATTAATATTAAATAAAAATTTATATTTCATATTTATTAAATATATTAATTAAAAACATCATTATTACCTTTCATGTAATGTTTTAATGAATCCCATTTCACTGTGATATAGTAGTCTATCATACACATGAGGTAAGTCATCATATTCAAATGGAATGAAACATATGGAGGTATGTATAATATAGTAATTATAAAAGTATAAATACACGAAAAAAATATCATAATTAAAGATTTATTCAATATCCATATCCAACTATTATTAGTACATATGTGAATTGAATAAAATCAAATTGAGAGGTGGTAGTCCTTTGTACAGACCAACGTCAATTTCGTATCCTTTTTATTGAAGTTGAGATCGATATAGGTCACGAACATGGCATATAAACATTTCATTATATGAAATATAATAATCCTATTATATAATTATTTTTCAATAATTTTTTTTACGGATGTGGATGAATAAATAATATGAATAGTTAACTTTGAAGAATGTTTCTTCTTCTTTGGGTAACCTCCATAGGTTTTCAGAAAAATACATCAGTGGTTAAATTTCAAAAAAATATAATTATACTAGAATGACTTGAATGAAATTAGTAAAATATATTTTTAGATATTGGGAGAACCAAATGGGTTTTAAATTTGATGAGTAGAAGATCATGGATGTCCTTTTATAACTGTGGTGAGTGACACTCTTTTAATTTTTGGAAATAAAAAGGTTTGCACATTTTTTTCACTTTATATTAGGATCTAGAATGGGAATATATCAATTAGATGAGACTATGAAGTCAAAATATGAAGTGATATTTGTTTTTTGACATGTTTTAGGTCAAAATAAACTTGAAGTTGATTAGTTTAACCACATGATAAAATAATTTTTACCCAAACGATGATAATGTTTTTTCTATTTATTATGGAAAAATTATATTTTTTCCAAATAAGATAAAAAAATTGATGATTCCAAATATGAAATATATTTTTATAAAATATACTAAAATAATAGGAAAAACAAAAAATTTATTTTAAAATGTTAATGACGATGAGAAAAAGTTTTTCCAAATTAGAAATTTTTAAATATTTAAAATGTTTTAATAAAACAATTCAATATAAAAATGATTAGAAAAACCTAAATTGGATAAAATGATAAATAAATAAAACAATTTTTGAAGAAATATTTTTTACAAAAATAAAATGTATAAATTAATTAAATAAAAATGTCGTTTTAAGTGAAATATAATATTTTTATCTATTTATCAAAAAATTAAATTTTTTACCAAACAAAAATAAATCCGTTATAATTTTGGAATATTTAATTAAAATAAATAATTTTTATTTATAAAATTATGTTCTTATATTATTTTTTAAAAATTATATTGAAAATAATATTATAAAATTTGAACAAAGCATATTTTAAGATAAAACATATAGATTTCTGAGTATATTTGGAATTTTTATCTCATACCTAGAAAACCCATAAGCTTTTTTATGATTTATTGAATATATTAAAAATAAATTTATGAACAATATTTCTCATAAAGGTATTTTATTAATTTTATTATGGTAAAATGTACTTTTCTGAATATGTTCTTTATTTTTAGAAAAATATTTCTTTTATCTTCAAGTGGTATTTATTATTATTTTTAATTAATTGGAAACCAAATAATTCATTTTATATATACATGTAAACCATATAGATCCATACTTTTGAAAATATTATTCATACCCTCGATTACAATAACTAAACAATAACTATTATATTATATAATAATATTTTAATGGTTTGTAATTTTTGTTTAAACTGAGTGTTGCGTGTAATGCAATTTAATCTCAGTGTTTCATGTAACACACACTAGACTCAGGGTTTCATATAAAAAATATAATAACATTTTTTTATGTAATGAAATATACTATTAAACCTATGTGTAACACAATAATAACATGTATTTCTTTGTAACAAAAAAATATAATATAATATTTATTTGAAAAACATATTTCTCAATGTCTCTCTGTGTTATATTCTACCCTCTATAAAATAATTTTATCCCCCAAAATAATCATTGTGGTAATAAAATATGAGGATACTACTACCTCAATACATCCTCAAGATCCCATTTAGATTCCTCAAACAAGTTGTCTTTCAAGTAAACATTTACCAGGTTTCTTGGTCTTGTTTCATAGGACATTCTCTTTAGGAACTGGAATCTACACTAGTAATTCCACAAAAGAAACAACATGGTCCATCTATACGAACACTATTATGAGTATATTTCATGGGTAAATTATATGTTTCCACAAAAAATATACATGGAATACATTTCCAACATGAGATAGATTTGGTGGAATCACAATTGGATAATAAACTGCCCTCATATTATGAATAATTTCAAAATGAATGAAATACCTTGGGCTTAGTAATCAAATATATCATAAGAAAAATTCCATCCACTTGTTCTGCTTTGATCTATTTCATCATCATCTACTACTCCAAGAGGGTAAGGTTATTTTTTTATCCCTTAAGAATAATAATATTAAAATCTCAATTATATAAAGATAATAGATGTTTTCTATATCTAGTTATTATAAAAAAGTTCAATTGTTAGAAAGGGTATTCGAATAACACCAAGTGTTCCATATAAACTATTAAATGAGCCGTTAATATTATGTATCCCCTATATATGACTAAATTTTTTGTATAAAAATTTATAAGCAAGGTCAATAAATATCAAAAGTCATCTTTTCCTTAATCCCACAATCAACATGAAGTAACTCTTATTGTCACATAACAAATATGTGAATTCAATGATCATATATTCACCTAAAACATGGTAATATCCTACATTATTATAAAACCTAAATTAAAACAACATAATTCCTCATTACATTAATAAAACCATTGAATATTGAATATATTCTAGAAATTTAATAATTTAAAAAATCTAATAATGAAAAAACTACTTTTTTCTATAAATCAGAATCAGTTCCAATTTCATCAATACTATCCAATTTACTGTATTCATATCCATAATTTTATTATTTCAAAATTATTATCTCAACATCAAGAATATATTAAGGTATATATTCCTTCAATCATGTTTTTCCACAAACTATCTCTTTTCCACTAACTATCATTTTCATGTTATCAATTCCATTCAAAATATTCCCACAAATCCTTAATGGGAAATGTATACTGAGAAATCCATAGTTAGTTGAACAATAAACAAACAAAATTCATGAATTCCTACACATATACACATTAATATTTTTGATTTATTCTTAAACAATTTAATATGTTTCATCATCTTATTGCATGATACTTATTTCCTAAAATATAAAATTTTATTCATTATATGACATTATTCATATTCATTTTAATCATTCTTCTCTCAATTAAGAAAAAAATATTATTATAATAGAATGAAACAATAATAGGTTATTTGTGGTATATTATTCATCATTAGTATGATAATTAATTTTTCATAAATGCTTATTCTATTCACAAGATTCCCCCATAGGGAGTCGGTTAACATAATTCCCACAATTTCCACATATATAACATTCAATCATTGATGATTCCTTATTGAAATAATTATTCACATCCACTGAGTTTACTGACCTTTTCATTTTTCTTCAGAAAATAGTTTTTTCCATCCCTTATTTTACAAAATTAAAATATCTTTTCATTCCTTAAGTACAATAAATTTGACGATTCATCTAATATTCTCAAAATAAATGAATGTGAAACATATCTACTCAATAGTCACCACCACAAGAACCCAAGATAAAAACTATCATTCTCTCCATTGGTGAGTTTAATAGTTGGTTATGGTTCATGTGGATCATAATATATAATCATAACTTAATAATAATAATCATAATATCCTTCACTATCACCATCATCCCATTTGTTTTCTCATCATTCTGATGTCTCTCACATTCAATTTCAATCTGGTTACTTTTGGATACAAAAATTTTCAATGTAAAAAATATTATATATTATGAAACAATAATCATATTGGGGAACCACATAAGAATGATAAATCACTTCTAAGAGGTATAAAACATGACACCTTCCATTAAATCTATGACACCATAGGCTTATCATAGGTCAGTAATTTCCATTTTCCAATCATTTATGATTGTTCTTAAAAATTTATTTTATTTCAAAAGATTATACCTCTATAGTTACAGTAATGGGGTGCAACATTGCTCATGATCAGGCACTCTGTAAAGAATGTGTCCATATCAATGTGCCCTTCTCAGAGATATTATACCTAGGTTCTTCTATCCGAGAGGAATATCCACTTTTTATATCCAAACATGGATTTAATTTTCTAGAAATAAACCTCTCTATATTTTTATGTAATTTCATATAGTTTGAATCAATATCATAAATATCTGTAGAAATATCCCTAGAGATACCCTTAAAAAATTTCCTAATATTATCATTATTGTTTACTCATCCAATTTTTTAAATGATCACTAAACCAATAGTTTGATATAAACTATAAAGTCACATTCTTCTCATGTATAGATATTAAATCATTTTAGATTATTATTAATTACATTACACCAACACATGATTAAGGCTAGTAATGGTGTAGATCCTTTGGAAATATGAAACTCAATAATCCTATTTAATAAATTATCTTCTAGTCTATAATAAATATCTACCGATATTTTACTCTTATCAGACATAACCAACATTAAAACCATTCTTCATAACCCAGGGAAAGGAAAAATAAAAATGGTGAGCTCAGATGATCTTTATGGGTAAATAAAATGATAACAACATGACATCAGAAAATTGAAATGATAAAAGGATGAATACATTTTAAAACTATACACTTCATATTGTTGATCAAAAATATATTTCATGGAATAAATCCTTATTGTTCAAAATACGTAATTCACAATGATATTAAAGTCTATAATCCATTAGAACATAACATTAGAATAATATATGGACTTTTCTAATACATATAATCATATAATATCACTTTAAAAGTATTTAAAAATCAGTTAAAACATATCATAGCCGAAAGGTTCACTCCCCAAATCATTGTAGTAGATAATGTTCACTCCCAAGACTATTTCTGTAGAAATATTCCCTTACTAAACTGGGATCACTCCCCATGAAATTCTTATTTATCTCAACAGATGTCAATATATACCCAATTAATTGGAGGAATACATAGGTCTCGCCAATAAAAAATGAAAAAAAATACATATTTGTTATGGAAGACTGTATAACACTTATCATATCGAAACCCATGAACAGTAGTTGGTTTTGTAAACATTTCATCATATAAAAAATATATAAAAATGTAGTTGGATTTACAATCATTTCACCATTTCATCATAGCATAACTCATAGAAAATGAACTCGGCTTCATATGCACATTATCATGGCATAACATGTGGAAATAAAATAGGTTTATAGAAAATCTTATCACCATAAATATAAATCATTTAGATAGTGAATAAAAATTGTATCCTTCGATCATATCCCAATTAAATAAAAATTAACATTGAATATTTCATATTGGATGGAAAATGACATCGAAATAACACATGGAACATTTCTCTAGTAAAATAATCTTTATTTTAAAATAATATTTTAACACTAAAACCTTATAATTTTTTTGAAAATCCATTTCATTGAAAATTATTATTGAAAACTAACAATGAAGTATTAAAAATTAATTTAAACTTTTTGGATTAAAATATTATTTAATCTTTGAAAAAAAATTAACATCTAAACATTTTAAAAATACTTTTAATTGAAAATATCCATCAAAATCGTAAAGGATTATTTAAAACATAGATTTTTCATGATGGTAAGAAATTTTTTTCATGTTGTATAAATTAAAATGATGATTACACTGGAATTTTAGAAATAGCCATAGGATAATTGTATAAAAATGGAATAAAGGTACTTTTTATAACATTTTTTAAAAATTCAAAAATTGGTGAATTTTTCTTTAATAAATTATTTGAATATTTTTTAAAAAAATTTAAACATTTTTTGAAACATTTTTTTTTCGGAAATTTTTTCTTCAACCGGAGTGAGATAAAAATAAGTGTATTATCAATATCATTATTTTAAATAATTTAGTACATATAGAGAGTAAAATTAAAGGAATTTATTTATTTTCATGAAATATCTATATTACAATTAAATACATAAGTTTCATGAGATATGGATCATATGATTTTATCATCAAAAACATAATCACAAACAATCTTGATAAACACAGAGATTATACCATTAATGATATACCACATTGGTAACATATATTTTTAAATAACATGAATTATAATAATAAATAAAATGTATTATATATTGATAATAAATTAATTCATGTTTCTAAATTTCAAATGCGGTGTACATACACAGCATAAAAGAAGATATGTTCATAACATAACATATGTCTCAAAGATGGAAAATTGAGACAAAAAACTCATACTAATTTGGTAATTGTAGAACTATTAATCCCATGAAACTGAAATCATTAAATTGATGTGTATGTAAATAATTATTCAGGTGAAGAAACATAAATTAAAATAATTTCTAGAATGTACAACACATATACAAAATAGGTGCCTACTATGTCATTTGTCTCAGAGGAGTAAAAAGTGAGGGGAAATTACATTACATTGGCTACCAACATCCTTCATATACATTATAACATCCATTAAAATGAATATATGTTTATCATACATTTATTATTAAACCTAAATAATATTTATCATATCATATATTATTTAATTATGATATTTTATAACTATTTTATCAGTAATATTTTATTGCAATCAATTTTTGTGTAATAACAATTTTTTAATGTTTTCTGTTTTCATAATATGTCAACATAATTTGATCATGGTTTCATCATATGAAAAATTTTATCAATGAAATGAAAATCATAAATATTCATTATTTATGTATTTAGATTAATCTATAAATTGTAGATATTAAAAATGAAACAAACTATTCATTGAGACAGTTGTTTATACGTACACATGAACGTTATTTACATTTTCTAGATTAATTGTAAGAAAAAAGTTGATTATATATTAAAATTAAAGAATATTTTTTATTTCATATGTATCAAATATTTTCACTAAACTCATCATAATTACCTTCCATGTAAATCATTAGTGAATCACATTTTTTCGTGATGTAGTAGTTTGTTATACACACATGTGATGTTAACATAATCCCATAGAATAGAATATAAAAAATCAATACATATTTTAATAATTTCATAAGTATAATATTATCATAGATATTATATATATACAATTAATCCATCTCTATATCTAGTCCTGAGAGTTGGTGAAGGAAGGAGAGTGACACGGTTGGTAAGATGGTTATCCACTATACACACACATAATGATTTCATGTATAATTCTATGTAATTGGTTACAGTAGTAGGTTATTACCATAACATAACAGAATATTTTTTGTGGTATATATTTTTAATGCAATATCATCATGTTTTTAAAATTATGTATTTATTTTTAGGAAATGATTATTACAAACATAGTGAATAATTACACCTCTTCTTCAAGTATCCTACTTATGTTTGAACTAAATCTTTTTTAGGATGGATTTATAATAAAAAATGATTCATATTTCATAATAGTTAATTTAGAAATATATTCAGTCTAGTAATGGAAGAAAAAATGGTTTGGGGTGATTGAAGATGAGATGACTAATGGTGTCCTTTTATAAGTGGTATGAGTGACACACGTATAATATTTGAAATAAAATATGAAACCATGTTTTTTAAAAGAAAAAAGGATAATCAACAAACCACTATAGAGAATTATACAAGAATATTTATAAATATTTCTATAAACTGGGTTTTGAATATGTTTTGTGTCATTTTTCCCCATACTTTTTCAATTAATCTCTAGATAAACCCATTTTTACCGTAAACCTCAGTAAATTAATTCTATTATTTTTACAATTAATTATATTAATTAAATAATATTTACCTTGTTATAAATAATCTTATTTGTAATTATAAACATGGAATAAATTTTTTCAACTTCCATTCATATGTTTTTAAAACTTTATTTTATAATTAAATCACCGTAAGATAATTATGATATGATTATAAAAAAATTGAATTTTTTTATTAATTTAAATTTATAAAAGACTATAAAACTAACTTTTAAAAAAGTTTTCAGAACATAAAAATTCAATTTTATGAAAAAAAAATTCTTTTTAGTGCTAAATTGGATTCATTCTTATCTCATGTAAAAAATATGATTGTAAAAACATTGGATGAATATATAATATATTTATTTAACTAAAATATGTTTTAAAAAGTGATATTTTCATTTATTTACATAAAATATTTATATGATTAAAAATCATATTTCAGAAAAAAAAATTTGTTTTTTATTTTCAAATAGTTTTTTATTCAATTTATTATTAATTTTTAACTACATAATTAGTTCTATAATAAGTTCTATATAATTAATTTAAAATTATATTTTAATAATCTAGTTATTTATTTTCATACCCACCGTTCCAATGTCTTATTAATTACTATAATATTAAATAATATAATTTTTAATTGTATGTATTGTTTTATTATTAATAATGATGTTGTGTTTAACAGAAATTAAAGAATGTGTTCTATCTAAAAATAGATAATCATATTGTTTAATTTAATTAAATATAATATTATTGTTCTGTGAAACACATGAAAATTTCTACATTGTGTGAAATAAAATCTTCACTCTAACATGCATGTATCAAAAATATGAAAAATTCTAAACTAATTTGAAAAAAAAATATTTCAAAAAATAACTCGGTGTAAAAAAATATAGCATTCCTTTAATTTTTTAAGAAAACAATACAACTATTAATCATCAATAATTCTAAACCCTTAATATGAAACTAAGAACATTTTAATCTTTTACTAAGCCCAGGAAATATATTTTTAATGTAGTGTGACCATTAGATTTCCAAAAAAAGTAATGTTAAAACAATGTGTAATTTAATTTTGTAAATACTATTTAACAATTCAAATAAATTCATTTATTTTTCTATAAAATACTAAAAACATTTTGTAATTAATATGTTTATAAAATATATTATTGAAACTATTTTAATAACAATTAATATTAATATTTAAATATGTTACCATATAAAGGATAACATGTTGGAAACCCAGTTATTTTAAAATATGTACACTTTGAAATCAACTTTTAATTTATAAATTAAATTATTTGAAAAAATTTAATTTTTATTTATTAAAATGATATTTATAAATGAATAATAAATCCATGAGGCCACTTGTAGTATAATAATTTGAAAAACATCTCCTTGATGTTGTTGGTTCACTCTACTCATCATCTCCCTTAAATTCTAATGTTCACTGTTTTTTTTTTCAACATGTATTTTTTTCCAAGCCTTACAGTGTGAGGAATAATCCATTAGAAACCTTTTTAAAATATTTATTATATATATTTACTTTCATTATAGAAACTAATAATCCTAAATCAAAATTTCCTTAATGAAAAATACCTTGAAAAAATAAATACATACACTGGCGAAATTTATATAATTTTCTTGAAAATAATACAGAACAAATTATTATATAACCATGAATGGAATGTTAATTAAATCAATGGTAAATGTAAATTCATATAATTAGTAATATTATCCATAAATTAAAAACATGTTTAGTTATAAATTAAAAATATAAAACTCACTTGAGTTTTGTTTGTAAAACTCATGCAATAAGATTTACATAAATATAGATTGGAAAATACACATAAATAAATATTATGTCAAGTATTGTTTTTATAAATTGAATATTATGATCCTGATATACATCTTCTGATATAAAATATATTTTTATAAATCATATACCTATTAATAAAAAACTTTTTGTAGAATGTTTTTATAATTAACGCAGCATTATATAGAAAATAGTTCTTTTGGTAATAAGAAATAAATTGTTGTAAAAATAATTTCCCTATTAAAAGTAAGAAAATCCATATATAAAATAGTAAATTTTAAATTATTATTTCATTATGTAATCAGGTTTTTGAGATTATTATTATTCAACTATAGTGAGTATTTTCTATTAATAAAACAAAATACTTTTGGGAAAAATATTCCTTACATGATATGGTCTTTTAGAAAATATTAATTTATTAAAAACATTTAACCATACTATATACATGATGATTTAGAATATTGATCTAGGAAGTGATGATTTATTACTAATGAATTTGGAAATAAAATATTGTAATGTAAAAAATATGTAGGAGAAGAGTGAGAGAGGGTGAGGGAGCTTAGGATATGGGAGTGAATTTATGACAGTGAGGGTCTATATAGTTCTTCTAATTATAATCATACCTAATAAGAAATGTAATTATACTTTTATCTCTATATTCTATTTTAAAATCATACAGCCACTACAAGCATATTATAATATGCTTTGGATTCATATTAATATAATACAAAAGTATGATTTATTGAATTAAATCATCCCCCTATATGGATAATCCAAAAATGTTTATCAATACCATAAGTGTACAATGTGAATATTAAATTAGTAAAATCATTATATAATATATATATTTATACATTTCATTGTTATAAGTGTAATCAAAGTAGGAATCACGATTATGTTGTAGAATCAAATTTCAGTGGTAGAAAATATTATTTCTAAATACGCATGTTAATTTTTGTTATATATAAATACTAAACTTGTTTATAACTAATTTTATGATATTATTAAATAATATTCATTGAATAATACAAAATAGAAAGAAAATTTTTGTCATTTTAATAGATATATAATGAAAAATTTGGGGGATGGTTCTTATGTTTGAGAAGTATAATTTTTCTAATCCATTGATAAAGGTGTAGGCTGATAGAACCTCGAACATAGGAATCATGATAATTTTTTGTGAATTGGGTTTATACAATATTATTTTCAAAGATAAATATTATGGAGGTGGGAAATATCTAGCTTTGATATGTCTCATACACGGATGCTACACCGTTTTGTAGCATTGAGATGAAGGGGGAGAATATGTCGAGGGGAAAAATTTGGCATGTGGATGAAGACGATGGTGGAGGGTGATCAGAAGGTTCATAATTGATTTATTGGATGGTAAATATGTAATCAAATGATTTTAAATTGGTTAATATTAGTCATCATATATCATTTCTCATCTAATAATATGTTAGGTATGGTTTTCAATATATGACTCACCCATTTCTATACATCCTGATCCATGGATCTTGGGTTAGTACCGAGACACACATTAACACACATTCATGGGGATGGGATGACTTCTTAACTCATTCCTCACCTCTAGATGGACCATGGATTAATAAGGAACTATTCACCTACCTTATTTCTTAGTATAAGAACTTGCTTCTTCCATGATACCTTGTGGGCTTGGTAGGTCGACTCCCATGCATGGTCAAACAAGTATCCAATAAGTGCATGGCTGAGTTAGCTAGGATGGGTTTTAAAATATGGCAATGTTATTTATATAATTTAAGTCATATAATTACATATTTATAAATATATTAGTATATTTTTATGTTATTTTAAATATTAACTCTCTTCCTTTTAAAATTAAATTATTTATATAATTGGATTTATTGAATATTAAATATGTTAAAATATTAATTCCCTTTTTATCTACAAAAAAATTATCACTATGAAAAAAAATATCATACAATAGTACAATATAATATATTTAGGTAATATTACTTTTTAATCATTTAAAAAATAAATATATTAATTTTAAAATATTAATCAAAAAATTTAATAAAAGATATCAACATCAGAAGTAATTATTATAATTTTTAAATTCATTTTATAAACAAATTTTGTTTCATGAAAATAATAAGTTTGTTATAAAATTTTTAAAATAAGATTTTAAGAACTATAAACTTTTCATATCAACGTAAAATACTTGTAATTAATAATAAACTATTTTTTAGTGGAAGAAATATACTTTTTTAATGATCATTAAAAAGGAACTCGTAATTCATATATTCCAAAAATATTAATTCCATATATTTTTAAGTTTGGTTAAATTTTAAATTATATTTAAAAATAATAATTTATTATATCATTATTTATATTTTTAAATTAATATATAACTTGTTAATAAATAATAAAAACAAAATATTATATTTAATTATTTCTTTTATTCTTATATAAAATTGAATTTTATCTTATAATAATTTTTTTTATAAAATCACATATTTTAATGGGATATTTTTATATTAAAACATGTCCCAAATTAATTGATAATAAATTAACCCATTTAATTAGAAATTATTGAAATAAAAATGTCAGTAATTTTCTTAGACGAAATATCCCCCTATGTAAAATGTTCTCTCATAACCCATACATCATAAAAAAATTAAATTTTGAATTAACACAATTATAATTAAGAAAAATTGGGTTTTTAAAATTTTATATATAATTAACAATTTTAAAGAAGTTAATATCTAGATAATTGGAAGAAAAATGATAACTCTTAAAATACCCTAATAATGTACTAATTTAAAAAAAACTCTAATTTTTTGCTCAAATTATAAATGTGAAATCTATATACCCACACTCTTATATCCAATAAAATAACATGCTACATTTTAATTAATAAAAAATTTTTTTAAATATACTATATATTAGATATATGAGGATAATTTTGGTATATATTTAGGTGGTTTAGGAAATCATTACAATTATTCCGAGTTTTTCAAAATTTCCAAAATATTTTAACTATTTATCTTCAATAAAACATGCTCTATAATTATGAAGAAAAACTCATTTTTAACTTTTATTCATCCAATGATGATCATTTTAAATCATATGGTGATCATAAAATTCCTAGTAAGGGGTTTGAAAACAATGGGTAAAATCATTGTATAAATACCAAAAAAATACCATTATATCATGTCATTTAATATAATATTAAATTCATTTGGTGAAATTATTGTATTTTATTGAAATATACAACTAGGGTTTTGATGAAATTTTTTTAGAAATTTTATGATCGAAAACCATTAAACGGTATAACAATTTGAAAACCCAATTAATTTAAAAATATGTAACCTTTGAAATAATATTTGGATTTAACATTTAATTTTATTTGAAAATAATATCCTTTTGTGGATTTAACGGGTATATATAAAACATTATGAAATCCAGGAGTCCTCTAAAAGTATCATATTTAGGGAAACGTCCCCTTAGGGTTATGGGTTCACTCCTTAGTCCTAGTTATCTCAATGGATACCCATGTTCCATATGTTATTTTAACAAATTATTTTTTTCAGGCCTATAATAATAATTCATAATCAACTAAAAACATTTTAGAACCATTTTTATTTGTATTTATTATCAATATTAAAAATAAATAACACAATACAAATGTTTTCTATTGGAAGAATACCTTTATCAAAATCTATACAAACTAATGTTGTATTTATAATATATTCTAAAAAATTAAAATAAAAAAATCATAAATAATCATTCATATAATTTTAATGAACACTACAATATATGGAAAATCCTACAATTACTAATAACCACAATATATTTAATGTAAATTTTGTACTTAAAATAATAACTATAAAACATAACTGAGACTTATATGTAAAATTATTGAAATAATCATTCAATAAATGGGTTTTGAAAATTAATTAAAATCATTATTATTATAATATTGGTATTTTGAAAATAAATATTATTTTTATGAAATACATATTTCCATTAATATAGATGTTTTTTAAAATCTCTAAATTTAAATATAAAATTTCGTTCAATATGGATTTATAATTAAATCACCATTACATAAAATAAGTTTTTTTGAATATAAAATTGATTTCTATAAATATCATTTCTTTATAAAAAACATAATATATTGAATATTAAAATAGTATTACCTTTTTTAAAAATGGGTTTTAAATAAAAATAATTCACCATTATAGATGGATTTTTAATACGAAAACATAAAAATTATGAAAAAAAAATCATTACATGACAAGGGATTCTAGTAATAATAAATTTAGGAAAAACATTTTTCCTTAAAATAAAGTTCCTCATCTACACTGATGAACTATTTAGTGATTATTTTATTCATTAATAAAATTTAAAATCAATAGTGAAGATAGAAAATGAAGAGGTGAAGATAGAGTGTGTGTGTTAGAGAGAGAGAGAGAGATCATGTGTTGTGGGAGTGTATATATATGCTAGTGATGGATTATATATGGGTGGTATGGGAAATCATGAACTTGATGTCTTTTAATTATAATTTTATATGAATACTCTATTTTCAAATCATGCATATGCTTTAGTGCATTATAATATTCTTTGATTTCATATTTATATATCCAATAGAATAATTTAAGGAATTTGATCATTAACCTATTTCAAAATTCAAAAAAATCTATATTGTAGTCATCATGGTATTACGTGATGATTTTTTTGTTAAATCATGATATTATATATATATATATTTGTTTTTTCAACCAATTTTATCCAAATATGAATAATGATAAGGAAGGATAATCAAATTTAAACTTCGTAATATAATTTTAAAAAAAATATTATGATAACATTCAATTATATATATATAACTGACTATTCCCCCCCTCATTCATTTGGCTTCTTTAAGAACCATCGTTGAATAAGTCATGATAGTGGGGATATTTTTTTCTATACAATAGGTTATAAATTAATAATTTGGTCCAAGATTTCTATGCGAGTGGTGTGGTGTTTCATTATTGGTCGATGAATGTATAGAATGATTGATCCTCATGCATCTAATGATTTTTTTTATATTTAATAATGTTTTTATAGGTTAATAATTGAATAGAATGACAGTGGAGATGGGAGATACCATGCTTTAACATCCAATATACATGTCTGATATAAGGTAGAATTGAGTGGATAGAGGAGAAGATATCAAGGGTTTAAATTTTTTGTCAGGTAGAAGATGATTGTATGAGATTATCGAACATCTCATACATAATTTATGAAAATATCTATAATTAAAAACAACATTTGAAATTGGGGAATAATACCCTACATATCACTCCCCACATCATAATATTCTTCTCTTGAGTGCTTCAATATATCACTTGTGGTGTCGCATGCTACATTATCCATGGCACCAGAGTTAGTAGTGGGATGAACATTCACAAAAGTACATGGGAACAGACAGACTCACATGACCCTTTGTGCAACAACGATTGCACCAAAAAAATATTGGCACTATCAATACATCTTCTTTCTATGTGTAAGGGCTCAGTTCTTTATTGAGTCCCTTTGGGATTACCGGAACAACTCTTACGTGAGGTTGATCTTCTCTACCAGAACTGCATGGTTGAGTTGTCTACTTTACGTAATAATGGATGGAATTTTTTTATATAAATTGTGTCTAATAAATATTTATTTTAGAATATATTAGTATAATATTATATTAATTTTAAATTTTCATTAATTCTAGGCAACCAATAAAATTATTTCAAACATATGATATATCTCATTTTAAATAAGTAAACATTTTAATAGAACATCTAATAATAATCAATATTATCACAGAGAATAATAACATTACATATAGATAAAAATTATTCATTTAGAAAATATTTTTTATAATAATTTGAAAATCAATATGTCAATGTATTCTTTAAAAAAATCTAGTATTTACACTAATGAATTTTTATAAATTTGAATATAAATTTTATAAAAAATAAAACTTTTAGAAAATAGTTTTTTATATAAAAACAATTATAACTTAAGATTATGAATACTATATATTTTTCAAATGGGCACATAAGAAAATTTAATCAATAATCATCCATAATTGTATAGACAAAATCTTTTATTTTTTTAAGAAACTTCTAAATGGGCATAATAAATCATATCATCTTATAGTATTAAATTAAAATTTATTTTTACTTTTTCAATTATAAAATTTATGAAAATATTTCTATTTTAATATATCATTATTTATATTATAAAATAAATATATTATTCTATGAAAAATAATAAAAAGGTAATATTTATTAATATTAATATATAATTTTAATTTTTTAAATTTTAAACAAATTAATTTGATTTAATAAAATCACTATGACTCATATTATATTTTTTAATAAAACATATCCTGGATCATTTATATCATAATAATCTACATAATAATAACATATTAAAATAAACATATAAAAAAAGTTGTGATGTTAAATTAATACATATTACTGAGGATTTAAAAAAATTATAGAATTATTAATATATTTTCATATTTAAATAATATTAGTATCAAATTTAGAATTATAGAAAGGTATAAAATGATTAAGATTACCAAAATAAATTAAAAATTCAAATCCTGGATCTTGATTGTTGTAAAAACATAATTCTTTAGATATTCATTACCTATTCATATATAAAATCCAAAGAAAATGAAATAATGTAACACCCCAAGATTTTGTGGTACACTTCTCTTTGAATAATGCAATGACATGTGTTGTACGCAACATCGAGTTCTAATAAACCACAACCAATCAAAATAGCTGTTATGAATAGTAATACCAACTTTTTGAAATTTATAAATTTTATTTTTCAAAATGGACTTCATTTTTGGATTTGGAATATCGAAATTAGACTATGGTGAATTTTTGGTGTTTTTCTGAGAAACTTTATTTTTTGATGAATAGTGAAACCACTAAGTGGTAGTGAAAAAAACTGAATTTTTCATTAAACGTAATTTTACCACATCTTTGAGTGGAATTTTGAAAATCCGAGAGAGATGGTTAATATCAGGGAGTAAAATGTGGTTCAATGAGATGAAATTTTTTTTTGGTGAATAGTAACTTTTTACTTTTATTTACCACGGTTAAAAGTAAATACGGTAATTAAGGGTAGAAGTGATATTAATATTACCCTAACACATGTCCTAATTCTATTAGACAAGTGTATATCGAACAAAAAAAACCTTAGGAATAAAATGTTATCATTTAGGTCCACTTGTATTAGATTAGGACATTTATTATTATTTAATTCAAAGAAGAGTTAAAAGAGTTAAAATTAAAGTATATTTGCTAAAACATTTTAAATATTTGGTTATACATAAGATAAATTCGATTGTAAAAATTCATTAGAAAGATGAAACGATTTCCTACATAATATTAGTTTATTTATAAATTTTAGACATTAAACAATTTAATTTATTTATGACACAATGGTGATGCAGTAATTACCATAATGTTGAAAAATTAAAATAATTGATATTATAAAAACCTAAATAAATATAATTTGATACTTTTTATGAATTACAATAATTTTCTAGGTCAATATGATGTGTTAGTATTGATTTAAGTAACTTTTTTAGAACTAATCCTTCTTTTGTGATATTTAAAAAAAATCAATTATTGAATAGTGTCAAAATTGACACAAAAGAGTTTTTATAACAAATATTATATTATTATTTGATATTGAATTCCTAAAAATATAAGGTTCAGCCAAGAGACTTATATCATGATAGGTGTATCATTAATGGACCAATTGAGGTTCTCTTGAATGTATATAGTAATTTTATTAACTATATAATATAAAAATAGAAATTGACGTGGTAAGTGTCAAACTAATTAACTAAGAGTTAAAACTAAATGATAAGTTAAATATAATGACCCAAACCTGTCTAAATTCGATTGGATGACTGGTTTTCAACATATAACCACCTTAACCTTTAAATAATACACTTTGGAGCCATTATAAACCGAATATAAATTTATTATAAAATAATATTTCTAGCTTTTCCAAAGGTGCCTTTCACCCCTCTTATAAAAGGGAACTCCCCCTTCTCATTAATTCACACCATCAAAGCCATTTGGATCAGCCAAACTCTGCCCAAATAATCTTTAAACATCCCTCACTTCTTCCTAGAGGCATTACTTTAGTATGAAATCCAACCTATGGATCCCTTTTGATCAAATCAAAATGAAGAACCTGAAGAAGAGGTAATGATTTCACAACCCTTTTTCAAGTTCCTTTATTCTTCCACTTATTCCTTATTTGTTATTACCATTATAAAATAATAAATCCAGTATCTTATATATACTATGATTTTATTATAAATATGCTATAACCATATTCAGTATTCTATCCATCCGTTGAATAACATTTCACCATACGTGCGTGCGTACGGATTACCGTCTCCACGTCGTGGTGTAATTCTTATTCAATAAATTATTATTTGGATAGGTATAATAATGATGTGTAATTCATATAAATAATAAATATAACATGATAATTATTATGTATATATGATATACCATCCAATTATATATTATTTTAATATCAAAATAATGATATTGTCGCTCGCGTGTATGTACGGACTACTGTTTCCACGAACGCGATGAGATTCATTTTCCATTGTATCCATTCAAGTCTAATTCTCATTTAATGATTAGTAATAGTATCTAAGGACTTGATATCATTGTATATATGATTATGATACAACATATCCATAAAAAACCCCGTCTTATATAAAAAACATATAAAATAAAACGAGTATGTTAACACCCGAAACAACAATAATACTAAGATATTATTATCAAATCAATTATAAAAGATCATATATGATATCATATTAATATATATGATTCTAGTATAATTTAAAAAAAATTATTTTAACATTATATAGGAGGTTAACCTACACCAACCAAGGAAATGTACAAGGTAAGGGTTTATTTTGCAATATCTTCATTATCCGAGGTTGTTTATACGTTATAATCTACTGGGACTTCTTTATAATCCACATCCATGTTTCTTAAAAATTTATTTCAAAACATTCTTACTATTTTACAGAATATGGGTTAAAGTCATTTATACCCATGTATGACTTTTTATAAGAGGTTTATAAAGGAATATTTCCGTCATTTTCCAAACAAGGTCCTTTTTAATCTTTTCGACAGAATTAAGGTAAGAATATTTTTTTTAACTTACACGGTAGGTGTAGCTATTTTCCACCGTTATAAAATCATCGAAGAATCCAATACAAGATTATATGAATATTTAAAATGAAAATATTTTATTTTATTGATATATGACTCTTAAATAATTTCAAAATAGAAAGAGATATTTCTCTAAAAAGTGTTTTGATTTCATCTATGTCAACATCCTTTGATGGATTTTAAGCTTATTTGAAGTTGATTTATTCTGATAGAAACTTCCATATTGTATTGAAGGTTTTGTGATTTGTTTGACTATGGATGTGTTAATTTTATACCATTCATGGTTTATGGAGAAAGTATTGACATTTCGTATGCTACTTTTAATACGAATGATTATGTTATGTTTAAACATGTTCATATGAGGAATGCAGTGGACTTAATATGTGATGGGTGGAGCCCGCTATAGGTCTTCGATGCATCGATAGGTCTCATAAAACAAAATAGTGTCTTGGCACATGGCCTTAACAAAATCTTATTTTTAGTCATGGCACGAGGCCTTGGCTATGTGGTTATGATAGTTTGGAATTATGCATTCCATCATTATGAAAGTGGTTATTGATATTGAATGTGATTATTCGATTAGTAAAATATCTATGTTAATATGTAAATGGAATTATTTCATTTTATTTTTTCCATACTATAGTTCATTTTTAAAAGCCTTTTGTTTTAGTTATACATTTCCTTAAATGTTTATTCATATTTATGAATGTTTCCGCTATATTGTTATCCTTACTTGGCATTTGAGATCACCCCTTTTCTATGTTTTATTTACCCCAGGATGTGAAGATGTAAATTATGAATTACCTGTAGGTATAGTATGAGGGGATAAGAGTGTAGACTATGGAGACTATGTTGTTTAGTTTTCATTTTTATGATGTAATGTAAACCATTATGAATATCTCTAGTGTTTTCAAGGCTACTAAACTAATTGGTCTTTCGAAATTTGATCTTTCTTGTGATCAAGCCAATGTTATGTAATAATGCACCGACTCTAGGTAACTGGGGTCGGGGCATTACAGTTGGTATCAGAGGAAGTTTTGTACAAACCATGGAAGCTAGATTTTGATAAACTCTAACTAGAGCACATAGACCTAAGATGGACATTGAAGATTAGTAAAGAATAACTTCCTAGAATTTTGGTATTGTAGAGATTTTGTTAGCATTCCAAGCAGTACATCCCTATCTGGATATGAACAGGTAGATGCGGATATGGCACAGATGTACCTAGGGGTAAAACCCGAAAACACCGCTTTGAGCTAGACTCGAACGGGAACTGGTGAACGACAATGGGACTTACTGCACTGTTGGTTACGACACTCCCAGGGGATGTGCTTAGGATAACTCTAATTTTCTTTAAAAATTATTATGAAGGGTTTATTAGTATATACTTCCTTAAAGAAAACATTTTTATGATTATGGATTATGTCCATAAATTGTTCAGTTTATGCTAAGTGTTTTATATGAATGGAATTATGTATATTGATTCATAAACTGATCTAGTTTATGACATTTTTTAGAAATGGATCCTAGTGGAAGAAATGGAAACCGTATCAATGCATGCACTCCATGTATGGATTTCCCTCATGCTAAATATAATTATAGTGGAGATGGTGATGCAACTGGTGCCGATCAGCTAATCACCATACTGGGATAACTCCCTCATGTTAGGAATAATAACCTTACCCGTATGGAGCACCCTGATCCACATCGTGGAGGATCAATGTTAGATCGCTTCATGAGGCAGCAACCACCAATGTTCAATGGGAGTACAAATCCCTTAGTAGCTGAGCAATGGATAAATTCCCTTGAGAAAATATTTCAGGCTTTGTGGAGTAATGAAAGGGAAAAAGTTATCATGGATTTTTACCGCCTCACTAGAGATTCTGATCAATGGTGGTCATTGATTCAAAACATGAAGTAAGATGATGAAGTATCAAATATGGAATGGAGGGAGTTCAATGATATGTTCTTAGAAAAATACTTTCCTCGTGACCATCGAGCAGATATGGAAAGGCAATTTCTGAGTCTGAGACAAAAGGAGGATAAGAATGTCTCAAAGTATGAGGATAACGTTACAAGGTTAGCAATAAATGCTGGAGATTATATAAGTAACCCAAGAAGTAATATTGATCGTTTCATTGATGGGTTAAAACCATTTCTCCATCGAGCATTAGTCTCACAATCCTTCTCTTCGTACGAAGACATTGTCCCATGTGCTATCAAGATAGAGAATGAATTCTCTAAGTCATATGACTTTAAATCAAAGAAAGAGAACAAGTAATCTGCTGATCAATCTAGGAATGGAAATAAGGGGAAGACGGGAAATGTTGAAAATCCATCCTGTGGTAAATGTGGGAAGAAACACCCTGGTACTTGCTTGAAGGGAATGGGTGTCTGTTACAAGTGTGATGAAAAAGGCCACCAAGCTCGTGATTGGAAGGGGAAGAAGGAAGCTACCGATGTCCAACGCTACAATTGCAGAGAGTTGGGACATTATGCAAATAAATTTCCTAATCGTTAGGGGAACTTGCCTTAGAAAAGGCCAAGGGATCAAGGCCAAGCTTATGCTATCACTACTGCTGAGGTAGAAGCTCTGAAAGACGTGGTGGAAGGTTATTTAATGGTTTCCTCAAGTTTAACAAATGCATTATTTGATTCTGGATCATCGCATTGTTTCATAGTTTCTCAGTTTTCTATGAAAATTATATATTTATAATTTGATTTAACAAGGGAGTTGTCAGTTAAAACTCCTAAGGTAAGTATCATTGCAACAAAGTTTTGTGAATAGGTCCCCATTAGAGCACATTAATGTTCATTATCCACTGATCTCATCGTCATACCTATGATTGAGATTGATATAATCCTTTGTATAGATTGGATTTCTGACCATGATGCGAAGATTTATTGTAAGAAGAATGAGGTTACGATTTTTGATGATGATGATAAGGAACACCTTATCTTTAGAGCAGAATCATCACCACCTATTTCTTATCTAGATCCACCCCCAATAGCTCAACTAAATTCAATTATTGGGGAGGAAGTGGATGAAATTATATTGGGTGATGAAAGGAATGTTCAAATATAGGATGTACCTATTATGAAAGAATATGTAGATGTGTTTCCGGAAGATTTACCTGGACATCCTCCAGAAGGAGAAGTTGAGTTTTCCATTGATTTAATTCCAGGATCAAGGCCTATATCGAAGACCCCTTATCGAATGGCCACTATAGAATTAGTTGAACTAACGAAACCACTAGAGGAATTGAGTAATAAGGGATTTATTCGCCCTAGTGATTCTCCATGGGGAGCCCATGTTCTTCTTGTTAAAAATAAAGATGGATCTATGAGGATATGTATCGAATATAGGGAGATCAATACTATAACAATAAAGAACAATTATCTCCTACCTCACATTGATTATTTATTTGACAAAATGCATGGAGCTCAATACTTTTCAAACATTGAACTTTGATCTGGATACCAACAGTTGTGTGTGAAGAAGGAAGACATTCTGAATATAGCATTTCGAACCAGGTACGAACATTAAGAGTTTACAATAATGCCGTTTGGATTGACTAATGCACCCTCTGTATTCATGGATCTGATAAATAGAGTTTTCAAGGAATATCTCGATGAAATTGTGGTGGTATTTATTGATGATATCTTGGTATACTCCAAAATCTACGAAGATCATGAATATCACTTGCGCATTATCCTGAAGGCTCTGAGAAGACATGAATTGTATGGGATGTTTAGCAAATGTGAATTTTGGATTCATGAGATTTCTTTTCTTGGCCATATTATCTCTAATTATGGAATATTTGTTGATCCTTCAAAGACCAAGGAAATCCAAGAATGGACAGCACTTACATGTATAACTGAGGTACGCAGTTTTATTGGTTTGGCAGGTTATTATCGATGTTTCGTCCAGAATTTTGCCCGATCGGATAACCCATTAACAAAGCTCACACGTAAAGGGTTTAAATTTGTTTGGACAAAAGAGTGTGAATAATGATTCAAATAACTGAAGAGAAGATTAGTCAATAATCTTATATTAACTATACCATCGAGGAATGATGGGTTCGTTATTTATATTAATGCATCAAAGAAAGGACATGGTTGTGTTCTTATGAAGAATGATAGGGTTATTGCTTATGCATCACGACAATTGAAAATTTATGAACAAAACTATCCTACTCAAGATCTCGAGTTGGCAGTGGTGATATTTGCTTTGATGATATGGAGGCACAACTTATATGGTGAAAAATGTGAGATTTATACTGATCACAAGAGTTTGATGTATATTTTCTCACAAAAAGAACTCAACATGAGGCAAAGGAGATGGATTGAATTACTCAAGGATTATGATTGCACGATACACTACCACCCGGGGAAAGCAAACAAGGTGGCATATGCTTTGAGCAGAAAATACCACAGAGTTTTGAACAATATGAGAATTAAAAGGGATACAATATTCATGAATCTAATGAATATGGACATGAAAATAACCCTGGAAGGTGAAACATCAGTTCTTTTTCAAATGGTTTCCAACCCATCATTACTAGAAAGGATTAAGAGTTCTCAGACCGATGATAAAGAATTTCAAAAGAAGATGAAAGTTGTGAATGATGGGAGATTGAATGAATTTGTGTATGAAGAAGGAATTTTGAAATTCGGGAAGAGGCATTGTGTTCCTGATATACCTGATCTAAAAATGTAATTACTGGATGATTCTCATAGTTCCAATTTTTCTATACACCCTGGGAGCACCAAAATGTATAGAGATTTGAAGGACGGTTTTTGGTGGGACAACATGAAGAGGGAGATTGCTGATTTTGTGTCAATATGTATAGTTTTCCAACAAGTGAAAGCTGGAAGGCAACAGCCTGGAAGATTCATGAAACCTCTTCCCATACTGGAGTGGAAATGGGACAATATCACGATGGACTTTGTCATGGGACTACCAAAGACTCCTAGAAGAAATGGTGCAATATTGGTTATTGTTGATCGTCTTACCAAGTAAGCACATTTTCATTATATAAGAGAAGATCTACCACTGGAACATCTAGCAAGAATATATATTTATGAAGTTTTGAGACTTCATAGAGTACCCCTATCGATTGTTTTTGATCGTGATCCCCATTTTACTTCAAGATTCTGGAAAAATATTCAGAAATCCTTGGATACTGAACTTCATTTGAGCACTGCCTACCACCCTAAAACAGATGGACAATCAGAATGAAATAGTCATACCTTAGAAGACATGTTGTGATCTTTCTCACTTGACTTTCAGGGAAAGTGGGATCAATATTTACCTCTGGTAGAATTTTCATATAACAATAGCTTCCATTCGAGTATTCTGATGGCACTATATGAAGCGTTATAAGGAAAGAGATGTCGCACACCAAACTGTTGGGATGACGATGGTGAAAGAATACTTGTAGGCCCTGAACTGGTGGAGGAAATGATGGAAAAGGTGAAGGTAATCCAAAACCATATCAAAGCAACTCAATGTAGGCAAAAAAGATATGCCGATAATCGAAGGAAGGATTTGGATTTTCAAGTAAGTGATCATGTTTTCCTGAAGGTATCTCCATGGAAGGGAGTCATATGTTTTGGTAATAAAGGTAAATTGAGTCCCAGGTACATCGGACCTTTCGAAATTCTAGACTGAATTGGGGATGTAGCTTACCGTTTGGCAATGCCGCCAAGTCTCTCCAAAGTTCACGATGTGTTCCAGGTATCGTTGTTGAGGAAATACATGCCTGAACCAACACATGTACTCACCTATGAGGAATTAGAATTGGAACCCAATGTGTCTTCTTGCGAAGAGCCCGTCGGGATTCTTGATAGGAGAGAACAAGTACTGAGAAACCGGATGACTTGGTTATTAAAAGTCTTGTGGAGAAACCATAAGATGGAAGAGGCAACGTGGGAACCCGGGGAACTTATGATGAAGAACCACCCATGTCTTTCCATGCGATAGTATTCTAGAAATTTCATGGACGAAATTATTTGAAGGAGGGGAGAATGTAATACCCCGAGCTTCTACAGTGCACTTCTCTTTGAATAATGCAATAGCATGTGTTGCATGCAACATCGAGTTCTAATACACCACAACCAATCAAACTAGCCGTTATGAATAGTAATACCCACTTTTTGAAATTTATAAATTTTATTTTTCATAATGGACTTCATTTTCGAATTCGTAATATCGAAATTAGCCTAGGGTGAATTTTTGGTGTTTTTCTGAAAAACATCATTTTTTTATGAATAGTGAAACCACTAAATGGTTGTCAAAAAAACTGAATTTTTCATGAATAATTTTTTTACCACTTCTGTGAGCGGAATTTTGAAAATAAAAGAGACACGGTTAATATCAGGGAGTAAAATGTGGTTCAATGAGATGAAAATAATTTTTGGTGAATAGTAACTTTTTACTTTTATTTACCACGGTTAAAAGTAAATAGGGTAATTAAGGGTAAAAGTGATATTAAGATTACCCTAAAACATATCATAATTCTATTGGAAAAGTTTATCTTGACCAAAAAAAACCTTAAGAATAAAATATTATCATTTATGTCCACTTGGATTAGATTAGGGCATTTATTATTATATAATTCAAAGAAGAGTTATAAGAGTTTAAATCATTGATTATTTACTAAAACATTTTTAATATAGGGTTATACATAAGATAAATTCTATTGTATATATTCATTAGAAATAAATAAAATATTTCCTATATAATGGTATTTTATTTATAAATTTTAGACATTAAATAATTTAATTTATTTATGACACAATGGTGATGCAGTAGTTACCGTAATAGTGAAAAATTAAAATAATTGATATTATATATACCGAAATAAATATAAGATGAGACTTTTTATGAATTAAATTAATTTTTTACATTAATATTACGTGTTAGGATTTATTTAGTTAAATTTATTTGAATTAATCCTTCTGTTGCGATTTTTACAAAAATCGATTATTGAATAGTGTCAAATTGACATAAAAGAGTTTAGAAGACAAATATTATATTATTAAATGATATTAAATTCCTAAAAATCTAAGGTTCGGCCAAGAGACTTATATCATGATTTTCGTATCATTAATGGACCACTTGGGGGGTATCTTGGAGGTATATAGTATGTTTATTAACTATATAATATTAAAATACAAAGTGACATGGTAAGTGTCAAACTAATTAACTAAGAGTTAAAACTAATATATAAGGTTAATATAATGAGCCAAACCTTTCTAAATTCTATTTGTTGAGTGGTTTCCAACCTATACCCACATTAACCTTTAAATAAACCTCTTTGGAGCCATTATAAACCGAATATGAGTTTATTATAAAATAATATTTCTAGCTTTTCCAAAGGTTCCCCTCACCCCTCTTATAAAAGGGCACTCACCCTTCTCATTAATTCACACCTTCAAAGACATTTGGCTCGGCCATAATATTCCCAAATACTCTCTAAAAATCCCTAAATTCATCCTATAGGCCTTAATTTAGTCAAAAATCCAACCTAACGAGACCTTTTGATCAAATCAATTGGAAGAACCCGAAGAAGAGGTAATGATTTCACCACCGATTTTCTAGTTCAGTTCTTATTCCACTTATTCATTCTTTGTTATTACGATTATAAAATAATAACTACTGTATCTTATATATATTGTGATGTTATTATAAATATGGTACAACCATATTCAGTCTTCTATCCATCCTTTTAATAACATGTCACATTACGTGCGTACGTACGACTTACCGTCTCCACGTCGTGGTGTAATTGTTATTCAATAAATTATTAGTGGGATGAGTTTAATAATGATGTGTAATTCATGTAAATAATAAATATAACATGATAATGATTCTGTATATATGATATAAAATCCAATTATATATTATTTTAATATCAGAAAAATGATATTTTCGTTCATGCGTACGTACGGACTACCGTCTCCACGAACGCGATGAGATTCATTCTCCATCGTATCCATTCAAGTATAATTCTCATTTGATGATTAATAATAGTATATAAGGACTTGATATCATTCTGTATATGATTAATATACAACCTATCCATTAAAAACACGTCTTACATAACAAAACATATAAAATAGAATGAGTAATTTAACACCCGAAACAACGATAATACTAAGATATTATTAACAAAACAATGTCAAAAGATCATATATGATATAATATTAATATATATTATTCTTGTATAATTTAATAACAATTATTTCACCATTATACAGGAGTTTAACCTACCCCATCCAAGGAAAATTACAAGGTAAGGGTTTATTTCACAATCTCTTCATTATCCGAGGTTGTTTGTACGTAATAATCTACTGGGACTTATTTATCTTCCACATCCATGTTTCATAAAAATGTATTTCAAAAAATTCTTACTATATTACATAATATGGGTTAATGTCATTTATATCCATGTTTTACTTTTTATAAGAGGTTTATAAAGGAATATTTCGGTCATTTTCCAAACAATGTCCTTTTTAACCTTTTCGACAGAATTAAGGTAAGAATGTTTTTTTATCTTATACGGTGGATGCCGCTATTTTCCACCGTTATAAAATCGTCGAAGCTTCCCTTACAAGATTATAAGAATATTTTCAAAGAAAATGTTTTATTTTATAGATATATGACTCTTAAATGATTTCAAAATAGAAAGAGATATTTCTCTAAAAAGTGTATTGATTTCATATATGTCAACATCCTTTGATAGATTTTAAGCTTATTTGAATTTGATTTATTTTGATACAAAACATCCATATT
Organism: Viscum album; assembly: GCA_963277665.1. Taxonomy (NCBI): domain Eukaryota; kingdom Viridiplantae; phylum Streptophyta; class Magnoliopsida; order Santalales; family Viscaceae; genus Viscum; species Viscum album. The sequence continues at coordinate 1,853,992,851 of OY728156.1, forward strand.
GTATTGAAGGTTTTGTGATTTTTTTTACTGTGGATGTGTTATTTTTATACCATTTATGCTGTATGGAGAATGTATTGACATTTCATATTCAAGTTTTAATAGGAATTTTCATGTTATGTTTAAACCTATTCATATAAGCAATGCGTTTGACTTAATATGTGACAGGTGGAGCCTGCTATAGCTCCTCGATGCATCGGTAGGTCTCATGAGACAAACTAGTGTCTTGGAACAAGTCCTTGACAAAATATTATTTGTAGTCCTGGCATGAGGCCTTGGCTATGTGGTTTTGATAGCCTGGCATTATGCATTCCATCATTATAAAGTGGTTATTGATATTGCATGTGATTATTCGATTAAAAGAATATCCATTTGAATAAGTAAATGGAATTATTTCATTTCATTTTTTCCATACTATATTGAAGTTCAAGTTTAAAAGGATTTTGTTTTAGTTATACATTGCTTTAAATGTATATTCTTATTTATGAACGTTTTTGCTATATTGTTATCCTTACTGGACATTTGAGCTCCCGCCTTTTCTATGTTTTATTTTTTCAAGGATGTGAAGAAGTAAATTATGAATGTCCTGCAGTGATAGTATGAGTGGATAAGTGTGTATACTATGGAGACAATGTTGTAGTTTTCATTTTTATGATGTAATGTAAAACATTATGAAAATATCTAGTGTTTCCAAGGCTACTAAACTAATCGGTCTTTCAAGATTTGATCTTTCTTGTGATCATGCCAATGTCATGTAATAATGCACCTAATCTAGGTAACTATGGTTGGGGAGTTATAAATAATTAATGTAGTTAAGAGTTTATATATGATTATATTACACTATGAATACACCATTACAAAAAATTAAAACCAATTTAATTTGAAAACAAGATTCAATGATAAAGATATATCAAAATAACTCTAATGATCTGTAATCCTTTAATACGAAGTCATTATAAAATATGTAAATAGATATATAAATTAATATGAAAATTTATTTCATTTATTTGAATTGTAAATTATTTAATGACAGGAAAATAAAAATTAATTTCATTGAAAAAGGAAGATAAATGACATGCCATGATAGATGTGAGTATATATGAACTAGAAACTATCAAAGAATGATGTTGTTGTCACTCCATGTACTCGGGGTAATGATGATATTTTAAATTGAAAAATTTATCATTCATGGAAACACATTCTAGAATCGATCAAAATAAATATATTAACATGTTATAAAAAATTTAAAAAAATAATTTAAAACCCAGTAGACAAAACAACATTCCATATTTGTTTATACCTCTTATGAGGAAGTTGATACCATTATGATTTTATAAATTTTATTGTACATATTATGTCCTCTACCTATTGGTTCATAGTCTATGATCCATGATATTTATTCAAGCCAAATGTTCACCATGTTCACTAATGGAAACAACAAGGTCTAAATGATATTGAAAAGAAAATATAAGGATAGTAAAATAAATTCTCCACAGAATACATTATATTTAATCTAATTGTAAAAACTGTAATGACTCTGATAATAAATGTAATCTTATTTCATAATACTCATTGATTGAAAGCCTCCCTATAAGGGTATATACTCTATGAATAATCCATAATCACATGGGTTCTCTATCATTTGTACATAGAAGGAAAAATTGAAAACATCTGATAAAAGCGAATTACAAGTGCCAAAACCAATGGGGAAAGACACCAGACAAGTGGTAATGAAGTAATCAATGTTTCAACTGAAAAAATTTATATAATGTTTTCCATTTTTATATTAGTTAAAATATAAAATAAAATCAATATTTAATAGAAAAAATTACTTTATTTCACTAATATAAAATATGAAAAATATATTAAAGTACACACCACTGATAGTATAGTGGTACAATGAGATGATTATAAAACAAAAATAGAATTTTAAAATCTAATATGCCATGTTTTCCAATAAATATCAACCCTGAGAAAAAATACATAAAATATAAATAAAAAAATTTAGATATGCTTAGAATTTTTAAAATTATATTGAAGATATTGAGATAAAACAAGTTAAATAGTTTATTAATAAAATAACTCACATTTTTTAAATTATAATCCAAATATGACAACTAAATTATTAATAAGACTATTGGAATCTTATTATGAACATTGTAATGTAACATAACAATTGAATTAGAAACATAACAAATATAATAGTATAATGAAATTTAAATAATATTTTTGAAAATAGATTTAACAAATATTAATTTAATATCAATCTAAAAAATAGAATTTATAAAACTCATTGAAATTATATCATTATATTTTGAATATTTTGTATGTTAACTTATTTTATATAATAATTATTTTCAATAAATTACATAAATGTTCAAATTAAATATGTTTGAAAATTATTTTGATAAATTAAATGTAATATTGTGAAATTACAAGATGAAGTTATCCATGTTTATTTTTTATTAATTATTATCAAAATTCAATTTTTTTAATAATGTAAATATAGTTTTCAAATTACCCTATGTTTTATTACAAAATATTTATGTATTTTTGAAACAATAAATAATAAAATTGGGTTCTAGATGTAGAAATAGATTAATAAGATTTAAAAAGTGATGGGAAAAAACAATTTTAATTTTAAATCTTAATAAGTAATTTTTAATGATTAGAATATAGTATATTGAATAATGTTTTTTCATTTTTTATTTTTTCATTTGTTTAAACTAATAAAATATACAGTATGATATTTTATATTAAATAAATAAAAATATTTTAAATTATATTAAATCCATAATATAAAATTATACCATAGTCCCATGTATTAGACTTGAAATAATAATTTAGTCAATATATTACAAATAATAACCCCCTCATTCATGAAATAATTTTACCACAAAGTAAAATGAAAAATGACTTATCTAATCCTTCTTGGAAATAGTTTTTTCAATAATATATCCTTCTACACCTTCATAGATTCTTAAAAGACAACTCGTTTCACCATATTCAATGATTGTATGGCATTATTTGTCATAGAAAAGGTATATCTTCAATGATGTAGAAACTACTATTGTGTTATTTCCTTTAATTTTTAATCTCATATACTATCACTCCCACTAACAATTATAAAACATTAATCCCTACATTAGTTAGTGAGTATATAAATATGATATATGAATCATCCCAAGAATTTAACTGATATGTTGTCTCTTAAAATGTTGTGTGTTGGGTATTTTATTGCACACACAAATGAAAACTAAAATTTTCATTGACATGCCCTAAAAAATTAATGAAACATGATACAAAACATCAAAAAGATAATTACAAAAAATAATTCACCAAATAAATAAATCAAAAAGCATATATCTAAGTTAGATACATAATAATATATTTAATGGATGAGTTATGTATTGCAATAATAAATAATATATAAAAATTTATTGGTTAGATGATAAATAAATAAATATGTGGAGTTCAATTTTTAAATTAGTAAAATGTGATATTCCTCAAATAAATATTTTTTATTATGATATTTATTTTACCAAATATATTTTCAATATCACTTTTAAAATATGATTATAATAATATGTTATATATCAAATTACTACATCAATAACGATTTAATTGAAAATAGATTTGAATTATAATTCAACTAATTTATTTTATAAAAGTTTATTAATTATCAAAAATAGTTTTTTTTCATTTATTATTTCAAAAGATTAAATTATAAATTTTATAACATTAATTTTATGGAATTAAATTATTTTTTGAATTCATCATGACAAAATTAGTTTTGATTTAATGTTTAGTAATTTTCTAAAATATTATATTTTTTAGGGGAATATAGAAAATTCTAGTTTTTACCTATAATATAGCTTTTATGACACGCTCATCAACTATGTATAAATATTATATGGGTAAAATATTTTCTGAAGAAAAAATATTATTTATGGAGTAATATTATTTCTTTCAAATAACAATTTATAATTTATTATAACCATGTTTAACAATTAGAAACATCGGTAATATTGAATTTCATAAAAACATGTTTTGGTGTATTCATATTAATAAACTAACCAGAAGGTGTATTTGTTATTTTATTTCCATAAAAAACTATAGTAAATTATTATTTTAAATTATATATTATTTAATTTTCACTGATTTACACAACATATATAAAAATTCCATAGTGATAATGATAAAGAAACATCGGTAATATTGAATTTCATAAAAAATGTTATTTATTGGACTGACAAAAATATAATCCATAAATGTATTGAGGATTATGAAAAAAGGAGGTTCTGTAATGAATAGGTATAACTATTAACCAAATATTTTCATTTAATATCACTGTATACCTAATCCAATGTATGATTAACTAGATGATATAATTACATCACCATATCCCATATTCTAAGATGTAATTATGTCAAATAGGAAACCTATATTTGTCATCATCTCCATAAAATGGGAATCAAAAGAATCATTCATACATACACAAGGACTACAAATATATGTAGTTATCTATTTTATTTTTAAACATCTAAAGTCATTGATTTTATTTTAAATTTCACTGAATCATAGGATGATAGTTTCACTCATCTTTTTATGTTGACTACCACCTAAATTTAGCTATGTTACTCATTTTTCATTTTATCTATATATAATTAGTAATATGTAATGATTTAACGAATAAAAAATAATTTTATGAGTCAATAAATTTTCTTGATATAATATTTATTATTCACCATTATTAATTTCCATTCCTAAAAAAATAGTAGCATCACTCATGCCAACATACATAATTTTGTCTTCATAAAGTTATTTTAATCAATTATCATCATTTATTTATATGAATAATTTTATATGCGTATATGATGAATAAATGTGAAAATTATTTCATTATTTATATTCTATAGAGATTTAAAAAGTTACCATTGTATATGTACAAGAACTATCAAACAGAAACATGCTTCTAAAATAGAAAAAATTTACACCAAATGTTCATTTTAATGTTGAAATTTTTTATAAATGGATAATTGGATATTATAATCTACGATACAAAGAACATAATGTATGAATATGGATATATAATATATTTACAATAAATTTTTATATATTATTCCAGATTTTTGAAAATGTAAGGGGGAAAGGGGCTTCATGTTTTGGTTTTATTATAAGCTCATATCCATTTAGGATGGACTATGCTAAAATTATATTAATGGAAATTATAAGTATGGTATCCTTTAAACCCCATATATTTTCATCCAATATATTTATTCCAAAACATTTTATGTATTATTACAATTTCCACTCTTTTGTAATTAAAATCATCGAGATTTGCGTTTATGAAAAGTCATACATATTACTTTTTACGGTAAAAAAATTTCATCATTAATTTCCATGATGTAAAGGTTGATTTATTGAAAATTTAACCTTTAGGTAAAATGTTTTTAAAGATTTCATTTTCAATATGTATTAATTAATTTTAAATTTTTTGAATTAATAATTAAAATGAAATATTTTATAAACATGTAATTCATGAATTTTTCTTGTGTGAAAAGAAATTTATATTTAAATATATATATTATTAAAATATTTTCCTACTATCAGACTATTACGTTCATTTCAGAATGCAGTATATTTTTCCTTGGTTACTTTTAAATTTTTTCTCAATATCATAGATTTTTTTTAAAAAAATAATTATCAAAATAAAAGTATATTTTTCTCATTAATTCAATAAATTGTTCGAATGGTTCAACAATGGAATTTATAATTTATTCTATAATCTTTTAAGGATTATTATGACTCACTAGGAATATGGAATTATCTATTTTATTTATCTAGTGAAATTGTGATTTTGATGGCTTAGGGATGATTCTATAAAATTTATTTCATTACAATGGGGTAATTAGTTAATGATGAAACCATTATGAAATATGTTTCTTTTCTATAGATTATTATATAGTGAAATAATGAAATGATTATGAAACTCATTCCATTTACACAATTAATGGTATTATGATATGATGAACGTTTTATGCTAATGTGGAGAATATTTTTATGGTTTTCATTATTTTATAGATGGAGTTGAAAATAATTCATTATCTAATGAATCAGATAATGTTTGATATTTCATGACATATCAACTATAGTGGATAGTAAACCATGTTCAGTATGGTAATCTATAAAAAAAGATATCATTGGTAGTGAACCTTTGATAGGTATATTATAGAATGATAAATGAACCATATCAACTTTGGTAGAATTTGTAGTGACACTTGACAATGGAAATGTATCACTATTCTAATGTGTATAAAAAAAATATGTATTATGATTATGATATGTACTAAAGCATCATGATTAATTATTGATGATTCCACAAACCAATGTCTTTTGTCATTATTTATGATAAATGATTATCAATTGATTTATTATTAATGATCCTTGAATTATTACGTATTATTTATTTTGTTATGATAATTTTATCATAAAATTATTCTTATATTATTATCCCTTTTTATCATTGATTAATATCACTTTTGTTTACCATTCTAAGCGTATGATTTCACATTTAATTAGGTTTTATTATTCAATGTCATGATAAATGATTTTATGTACGGTATCTCTAAGAAGTTTAATGTATGAGACAAATATTATGGGAGATATTTAAGGAATTTAATTAAATTATATGATTATATATCTTTTTACCAATGACATTATACTATAATGGTCCTCAATTATTTTTACCAAAATGAGATTAACAAAATATTCATAAAAATGATTAAAAAATATGTATGAAATTCACTTGTGACCTCAATATAATTATTAATTGACATGTTGTGGTAAATTTTTTCTAATATGTTTGAACATCCTGAATGTGAACCATGAAAATTGTTTATGATGTCATTGTTGTGTTCCTTGTCCGACTCATTAGATTTCATGGTAATGGGAAATAACATATTCTTATGATATCATATTAGTAATAATTTCCTACATTTATAACGAAATTCCTTATTTTTGGATTTCATTCTTATATTTTTAAAGATTACAATATTTTAATGATATTTTACCAGTATGGAATTATTTTCATATGAATTTTTTTGAACAATTTCTCTTTAGAATATTTGATATGATTTATTCACTATTATGATATCTCAAAACCTGCAGATCCTCTTTTAGACAAATTAAATTAATTATATCCCATATTTTATTTTATGTTAATATCATGGTTTTCGTATACTATAATAATATTATAGTGATATATAGGTGAATTTTATGAAGGTAAAAAAGATCACAATTTTAATTTATGTTTTTTAACATGTTTCTAATTTCTGAGACACATTGTACGCCAATATTATTTGGAATTTGTTTATAAATTTTTTGGATTAAAATAAATTAATATTATGTGAATTATATAGATGAAATTTTATAATTACCTAAATTCTAGAAATCTTCTATGTCTCATCAATGTGGGTATTTTTAAATTAAGATATAAGTTTAATACTACTGTCATAGTGTCTTTAGTTTCTCATTATATACTAGAATAGATATAACCCATTGATATGATAATTTTTCTAATGAAATTAACTTATATATAGTATTGGTACAAATAATAAAAATATTATAGTAATAAAAATAATTTTTATATTTACATTCACATAATATGGTAATGAAAATTACTACTCATGTTGGGTCATAGGTACCCACACTCCTAAAAATCATCTTTTTTACTCGAGACAACTAGATATCCACCAATATGGTAGCTATAACATGATAAATCATTATTCAAAAATGTTATGGAGTTAATCATTATGAATATCATGTATTCTTCTAATTTTAGTCTATTATAATTAAAATCACCTAATTGAGTAAAATACCCCAAATGATCAAATCCTAATGCACAAATATTTGTTCCGTCTATCATAATATAAATTCACATCGATTACTATTGTGATAATATTATCATAATGTAATTTGTGAAAATAACCCACCTCCATGGTATAATTAGATGAATTGGAAGGAATATTTTTATATTTTTACTACTTTTTTAGTTTTATCATACGAAAAAACATAATCATTTTCTATTCATGTATACCACTAGACTCAATGTGTTTCTCCAACTATTTTCAATTTCCACACTAAAAACTCTATAAATGTTATATATCAAAAGGGTATATTTTCCAACTTAATAAATTATTTTAATTCTTCTCCATGTACATAAAATTTATACATTTTAAATTCTCTAGTATAATTTTATTGTTTTAGTTATAATTTTTTAATATTACTCTTATATGTATTTGATATTTTCATTCCCCTCATTATGGAAACGATATATTAAATATATGTACATAGAATATAATATGTTATAGTTCTAATAAACAAACCATAAAGAGTTTTAAATAGATTCATACACTCCTCCGATAACATGAATACACTATCCTTGTGTGATAAATTACATATTCCATAGATAATAATTCTCTCTAAAATTATTAACTCTATTATTTTAAATACCATACCATGTGTTTATTCAAATATGGTCTAATAAATCATATTGATCAATCTTATTTTGTATTTCTCCAAAGAATAGGGTGTTATAATTATGTATAACCAGGATAGTATTTTTATTAAATTAGAATTATAAATCTATAAAGAAAATTTTATATTCCAAATGTAATTTATATCTATAAAATGATATAAATTTCACCCATATTGTACTTATAAAATTATATATCATAATAATCATCTCATGTTTTAATTCACACATTAAGCAATAATGAAATTATATAATTAATTTATATAAAGATATTGGTTATATACATTGATGAATAATTATTCAAATGAATTTTTAATTTCTATTAGGGAATTTAGTCATTAGTTTCAATTTGTTAAAATATCATAAACCCTTTAACTACAAATCCTTTTTATTGATAATCTCTTTTTCATACATGCCAAAATATATATTGAATACCGATTTTGATCATGTGAATTTCATACTAACATGAAGAAATAACAAAAAAATCACATTATATTTGTATATGGAATCCATTTTAGAATTTATATCTATTTTCCAATATAACAAAACATTAAAATAATGATTACATGTGTGATAAATTTTTAGTATTCTAAATAAGTAATATATAGCCAATCTTTGTGATTGTGAAACTATCTTTCCTTAGTTTACAATTTTTAAACAATATATATCACATGAAAAAACTATTATATGAATCCCTTTTCACTAATTCTAATTCTATATCATTGTTCATATTAAATCTTTAAATTATACAAACTTATCTGTCTCTGATTAACATGAATAAAGAGGATCACAATGGTTATGTAATTATATTATCTTACATTGATAAAACATTAAAATATAATTTTTTTCTGAATATTTTGATTAAAATTAGGATATTTCACATAGAATAATGTTGTATTTTCCATGTGAAATTATCTTGGATTAATTTTATGTAACATACACTTTTAATCATAGAACAAAAAAATTTATATATTGAATTATTTCATTCTATAAATAATATGATGTCGATTTTTTACTAATTGATTTCATATGGTTATGTGGAAACACCAATATTATCATGTAAATACTTTAATGGAATAATTGACGAAATTAACGACTTCCCATTATAATCATTGATCTAACTAATAAAAATAAAATTGAACTTTTCTCTTTTAATAACTTCATGAATTTTATGTTTATGTGGAATTTTGAGTTTTTGAAAAACACATGCATACATTTTGATGATCTACTAAGTCATAATTAATAAATTAGTCAATTTACCCTCCTGAAGAATTAATTATCTTCTTTCAGAACTCATTCTCTACTTTAATAACATTCCCTAAATATATTAAAACACTAACATCATGTACATTAATTTAGATCTAGATTCTACATGAAATTGCTTACAATTTATTTCTAAAAAATTCATGAAGCATTGTGGCTTTATAAAAAATAATTCAATATTATTTTATGTTATTATATTATATAAATAATCATCATGTATCTTTAAGAGTTTGAGCTCAAAAATATTATGAAAATTTATATTAGTATAACATATATATTTTATTCTCATATATTAAGAACAATTATTATCCTCCCACAACTTGTAATTATTTGATCCTTCTGTATTATATTTTTCATTTTTTTCTAAAATATAATTTTTCTAATATAAGTGTAAAAACTATTAATAATTAATAATATATAATAAAAAAATTTATTTCTAAACATAAAATATATTCAAATTTATTCAAAACTCAACACTGATATTTTTTTTATGACACATAATAATTATCATTATATTTTAATTAAAGGAATATTTTCACTTAGAAATTATTATTTAGATTTTTTGAACCAGTTGTAGATGTGAAACTCCACCAATAACATGAATATCAACTGAATTAATATAACCATTCAATTATCCAATAGTGACTATATTTTCAAACAACTGTGTGATTAAAAATATATATCAAATGACCATGAGGAAAAATTGTAATATTACAAGAATTGATGAATATAAATGACATGGAAGGTAATACATTAGTAATCATAAATTTATTGTAATTCCTATTCCCATTGGCATTCTTTCTAGATAATAGGAACATATCCTCTTATTCTAAGATCACTATATTTATCATTTTTACTAGAATGATTTTTTAAAGTGTATTTGGTTTTGATGAAATAATTATTGGAGGATGAAGTTATTGTCAATAAGGATATATTCCTTGATAAAAAATGTTTTTCTTATATGTGTTACATGTTTTCGAATTCGGGATGTTAGGTATAATGGTTTCTAAGTGATTATAATATTGGAATTTATATGAATTAATTTAAAATGGAATTTATAAGAAGATATTAGAGGAAGAGATTGATGTTTCTAGATTCTTAAGATATATATAATATAATTTTTCTAGTTTCTAAGATTTCATCAATTATTTTTCAATGTAAATTCAAATGATTTATAATATTTATATAATATATTGAAGTAATAAAATCCACATATTTAACAAAGTAATCAATGGGAAGCATTTACAAGCATGAAGGGGGAATCCTATCTCATGTTATCTGAGAGAATAATTGGTAGTATATGGAAAAAACATGTATTAGTCAATATATGATTTTATAGGGTCATAGATTGTTATAATTAACTTTTTTTTTTTGAAATGATGGTTCTTTATAGAGAACTATAACTAATCACACTTCATTCGATATCCAATGAAGAAATCAATTTAATAATGTGATGTTTCTATAATGTGATTTATTTATATGGGGTTATATTACACATATTTTATATTTTAATATATAGAACATTTCATTTTAAATGACATAGAATGAATTAAAAAATATGTTTCATATGTGTCATCTTCATCCTTCAATTTTTGAGGGAATGGGCCACCTTTTATTCAATGTGGGATACAAAAATAGAGAATATTAGTGGATCCAACATTTTTTATCAATTTTAAGGATTATATTATTTCATGCCACATATATAATAATGACTACGAAGTTATTATATGAAATTCTATGAGAAACTATCAATGATGATAAAATGATACATAGGATATTGGTTTTCAAATATCAATGACCTCTAGAAGAAGTTATTATAGGGGTTTCTCACTTCATAAGAAGAATATGATATTTTCAGAATAAATATAATGAATCCCAAGAAACATCATACATATTCTTATGAATTATATATTTTTGAATTAATTATTTAACAATATATGTTTTAGGTACATTACCATTTTGTAATGTATTTTTTTATTATATAATTCGTAGTTTGAGTTTCAAGAATTTAGGTATTTTATTGAAGAGTTTAAGAAGTTCCTTGATGGGTCGAGGTTTTATCCTGGTTATGGGGTAGTAGTGAACAATCCCTATGAAAAAGTGAAACATGATGATGGGAGTCAGTAGCATTGTCAAAGATTAGAGAACAAATTTAACAATGTTTTTGCATGCCAAGGGAGAGCATTCAAAATGTCATAGTAATTTAAGCATATCCAGCATAATATTTTTGTTCCATGTGATACAACTATTCAAGGGGGTGACCTTGAGAGAGTAGTAAAACATGGTTAGTTTATAATTTACCAAATTATGTGTTACAAACTATGTTGATACCTTGAAAATAATTAGTTTCATTGTTCATAGTTGCATCATGGTTTAACCTGGAATGAATCCTAATTTAATGACCTAAAATTAATGTCCATAAATATAAATTTAATTCACATTAAGGCCCTAGAAACATCATTATTAAGCTATTAATCCCAGTTATAGAACTAAATTTCCATACAAGACTCCCATTGAATTTCACAATAATCCATAATGTGATTTGAAAAAATTATAGTGTTGTTAAGGTATATGATCAATTGAAATTCCTTTTTTCCTTGATCTCTGTAGATACAAAATTATTTTTCTATTAGAGGCACAAATGAATTATGTCATATATATATTTGTGTTATATAGTTTGTTTCTTGAAGGGTTTTTATTGGATCGATTTACAAAAAGATATTTTGGCCCTGGATTTTAGTGTATTTGTTGTGTCACTCTCCATTTATTAATTCATTGATAGATACATCACTTATTTGAAATCACTATATAATCTAGAACATTGATTATGGGTATTATTTATAATATTTCATGGTATTTTCTATGGAAAATAACTTCATTTTTGGAGGGAATCCATTTTGAAGTTATATTTTGGAAATATGGGAAAATGGATATATTTAGTAAACTACATTTGTATATAATATTAAAATGTAAAAATTTATAAATATGACAATGTTATGATTCAATCAATATGTTATATGAATTTTTTACAAAGGAATAATTTTTTTATGTTATTTTCATGTAATTCTTAATAGTTGGGTTGGTGTGTAATTTAAATTAGATGGAGTATGTTTGTGATGTACCAACAACAATGTGGTATGATGTATGGTTTTTTATGTACCTACATTAGAGTGATACACCAAGAATAAGAGTGAATATGTTCTTCTATTTATAGACATTGTAATCATTATGCTGATTTTTAATGAATTTCCATTGTGTTGTTTATGCATTTTCTCATATAGACATGTCTTTTAGATTTCTAAGAAAAATTTAACAAATATTCAATAATTATCAATGAAATTTTCTAAATGGTTCTTATTATAATTGAATGTGTTGGAATGTCTTTAGGGATTACCTTCATTTTATTACACTCATTTGTTCGTTGTATATTTTTTTGTTCGTAGATTTTTTATACTAAGACACATGAAAGGGAATGATATCATTTTTTCATGGGATTCATCATGATATCATGGTAATTGAATTTATTTTGGAGAATGGGGTTAGATTGAATGAATCATGAGAAGATTAAAATTTGGTTTCATTGGATCTATTTTATTTTATCCATATTAGTTATTATTACAGCTTTTCATTATCACTATGGCATTTTTATTTATTCGGTTTTACAATTTTTTGGAATTATTTATTCTCATTAATCATAATGATGTTTTGTATATTTATTTTTTTTATTTTTTTATTTCATTAGTTATTTTTTCCATCAATATTTACATATTCCCATGAAATATATTTTTAACCATTAATTTATTTTCTATATCACAAAGGATTTTTGTCCGAAATACTTTTCCCCAACTATGGGGTGAGGGGTGGGACGTTAAATTCTTCATGAATCATAGATAGTGATTATTTCATTATAATATGAAAGAAATGATAAAGGAATTTAAGTATATAAAATTAATATATTGAAAATACATTTCTATTATTTTTTTATTGGACATCACATTACATGGATTATTTAGGAAAAAACTATTCTAAATCTCTATTAGTGATGTTATAATCTCATTGTCATGGGTTTAGGTAATGAGTGTATCATATATTCTGATTCTATTGATACATTCCACTAGATTTTAATTATTTATTTTTTTGTTTAATGTTTCAAGTAAACTGGTTAAAATAATTATCATAGATGGATTTTGAAATATAAGAGTTGTAATGGTTGTTTGTTATTGTAATTTTTATTTTTATAAGCCTTCGGTTGTCATTGTGTGATAAATAATTAGTGTTTTCTTCTCAATGTAGAAATGGAATAACGTATAATTCCAGAGATCAATAATAATATGATGTCAATTGTTTTTCACCTAATATACATGTGAAAAATAATATATGTAATTAATTATTTATTACATTAATCCTATTTATAGTGTAAATTAAAATAATGCACCCTAAAAATTTTACCACTTCATATTGTTTTAGAATCAGTATCCACCCATATTTTAGGTGGATTCTTATCCTATGAAAGTGAAAGTTTTGTTGAATATAATGAATTGAATCTTTTACATCCATGGTACACGTGATTTTTTAAATGAAAAGTTAGCATTAATATATAAAATAATACTACATTATGATGGTGGGACTTATTTTTACACGATATAAGTTACTAATGAAGTATTTAGGAGAATTTTTAGTAATTTTTTAACATAAATTTCTATCATCACATGTTATGGGCACAAAAAAAATCAATTTCCTCAGTCAGAATTAAGAGAATCATTCTATGATAGATTATGGGAAAAGGGTTTATGAACATAGTTGTTATTCATTTGATGTTATTCAAGAGTTTAATTAATGTCTTACATCTTTTAGTCTCATATACAACAAATGATTCTCTCTAAAATTAGTGTTAATTATATTATAGTTTTTACAGAGATAGATATATCATGAGAATGGAGTAAAGAGATATATTTGTAAATATTGCTGGTGAAAAAATGATTATCTATATGGGAAAATGTGGAAACTAAAAATTTATTAATAATAAGTAAAAGGACACAACCATCCAAGGTGGTGGAGAATCTCAAAAATTAGAAAACAATATTCTTTAAAATTCCACCAGTACCAAACTGACAGAAATGGGTTTTTAAGTGTTGGTCACTTGTGTATTTCAAGAGAGATTGTATGACACCACCTAGAGAAGCTCAAAATTTTATAATATGTGACATCTCAATTATTATTTTTGTAGAGATATTTAGATATCATATAAAAATACCACTCATGTTTCTCAAACATGTTATGATTTTATAGGGAGACCTCATCATTATTAATCTTATTCTGAGAAATGAGTGACCTAAGGTGATTATAGGAACAACATGACTACTTAAGAAACCTAATATCACCAGAGATGAAATTAACATGGGGTGGAGGGTAAGGAATTGTATAGTTCAATTTATATGAACTTTGTGGATAAATTTATTCCTTTTATGGTGAAAGTTGCTAATATTTTGAATTATTACCTTATAAAAGATTTGATTTTTGAGATTGAATCACACACTTTTTCTGAGTATCCTATTGTTGATGACATGGAATTAATTTATGAGATGATGCCTTATATTTTAAAAAGATAACCTTCCCACATTGAATGAGTGTTTATGGTCTTAATATGTTTTTCATGTTTTATAGAAACTGATAGGGATGAAATGGTTTGATATTTCTCTATTCATGAGAATGATAACTATAAAAGGATTATTGGATAAGTTTTTGTTACATCATTCAATAACCAAACCATCTATTATGTCTATTAGTTCAGCATATCATCATCTGATGGCATTGAGAATCTCTTTAGATGAGATTGGAATGTGAATGTCATCAGAGGAAATCATTTTTTACTTTTAGTTATTATTATCTACTTTCATGTGTTGGTGTTTAAATATGTATTAGTTGATACAATCTACCAGTGATATTTCCCAATCACCATTTGAAAATTTCATGATGTCAGTTCAGATATTTTCTTTGGTTACCAACAAAACATAATTTGACATTATGATAGTTCTCATTCTTGGGACAATTCTTGTTTCATTTCCATATAATTGGATGAAAAAAATGATAGATGAATTAAAAATCCACTTGGAATTATTGGAATGAAAATTGATTTTCTGACCTAGTATGTCTCTATGGGTCGTGTTGATCCATTTTGAAAAGAACAAAATATAACTCTTAGGATTTTGAGGTATTATCATAAAATCATGAAATTCATAATAAATTATTATTATTCGGTTCCGTAAAATTATTTTCTTCATAAATTACAAGAAACACATGGTTCTCTAAAATTTATTTATGATAAGGGTATGACCAAATTCAGGTTCCAGAAGAGAAATCTATTAATATATACATTTGGAGATATTGTGGTCACTATGAATTTTTGGTTTTATGATTTGTCCTATATAATTTATTATATTTTTTTTGAAATTTATGTGTTGAAAAATTACGAATTATCATCATTTTTTTTAATAGTGTTCATTTATTATATTCTGGTGTATTTGAAGACTATGGATGATTATGAGTATTAAATAGTTATAATGATTCATATCTTCATGGTGAATCATCTCTATGTTAATTTTTAAAAATAGTTTAATGTATACAAGATGTATTTTTACTTTTTTACATCATCTTTAAGTGTTATGTTTTAGTATATCATGATAATATAAACCCTATTATCTCTTAGAAACCTCTAAAGAATATTTCATATATACAATGATTCATTGTCTTACGATTATGTTAGTGATGTCTTATTCCTGAATTTTCATGACCTACATCACCGAGGAATGGTTTCAAAAGGAAATGTGATCATTTTTTATATAGAAAAAAAATTCTATAAATCCTTCCAAGAAATTATTTTCGGGCTAACATCAACTCTTATAATTAAATTTTTAGAATACAAAAATGTAATCATAGTTTACATGGATTCAATTTTTTGGTAGGTTTTCTATCACATTTTGAGATCATTTTAACAATATGGCTTATTAAAGTAATAGTTCAATGAGAAAAAGTAACCAATACATTATTTGTATTTATATATTGTTGTCCATATATTGAAAATGTGAGTTCATATTCTCTCTGATGAGAAATTTATTTCTTTTATAGATAATAAAATAATGATTTTTTTACTAAAAGGAAATTTGAACATTTGTAAAAAATAATTGAATGAAGATAATTATATTTATAATTTTTACATAGTTTATATAGAAGGTGTAGCACTATTGGATTGAGGTACATGACCTTTTATTTTTTATTATTATTATATAATGTGACTAGGTCAATTTTTGCGATATTTGGAAGGGTTTGGGAATGGTTTTGGAAATTTAATGGTTGTGCACAATTTTCTCATAGTTAGTTGAAACAATGTAGAAACTCAAAGGAAATCATGAAACTAAAAATGTGGACACCATATAGGGGAATGGTTTGACTCACAGTTTGGCTAAACCATGTTGGTAACTAAGAGAAACCATGTGATGATTGATGAATTGGCCTAAAATGGTTGGAACATAGTTTTATGTTCATGTAGAACCACCATGAGAGGTGTGTATATAGCCAATGTCTGGTTCATGGTTATCATATGTTTTTTCTAACCATGAAACCTGACCATATATCGTTAAAAACAAGGTCTTATTTTTTTGGATCTAAATCAAATTTATTCCAAAATAAATAATTGCCTCTATAATTCTGGGCTAAAACAAATTTCACTCTTTATAATGGATAGAGAGACCTCTCCTCTTGATCATAGTGTAATTCTATAGTTAATATATGTGTACTATAGGCCTAGAATTTTTCAAAATTGCTAGTTCTTGGTGAGATTCCTTATATTTCTTCTTTTCAAATCTCTTATAATCATGGATATAATTCATCGGTGACAAATTTGTGATTTTTTATGGAAATAAATATGATATATGGTTATTTAGTGAAAATAGAATATGATCTAATGTCATTTCATGGAATTTCATGTTCAATATTTTAATTTTTTTGTCATTCATTATTTTTTGAAAACATATAGAGGTATTTGTCTTCACAAAAAAATTTAATAGATTTAAAATATATAGATTGAGTTAAAAATTATTTAATTACATTAATTTAAATTGAAAATTTATATGAAACCCAATAATTAATCCGTCTTTATTGATGGTTTTTTAAATTCATTAAATTGGTTGTTTGTGTAATGTTCCTTGTTTCATGATTCTAAAATATTGATTTTAAAAATGAATTTGTTTTCATTTAGGGATATTGGTTTAAGGAAATGTTTTAAAAAGTTTTTTTTAAGTTATTGATATTTTTTTGGGATACATTTTTTTGTGTTCTTGATAATTTTGGAAGGATAAGGGTGTGATGTTTCCTAGTCCAAAAAGGGATGGATATGTGTATGAATTTCCCACATTAGAATGGTTCACCAAGTACTAGATTTTTAAAAGGATGATTCACCACTCATGATTACAAGGTGGTCTATGGTTTCCATCATTTGTGGATGTGTAGCATTTGGTATTGGAATGGTTGTTTCAAAATGGAAATTAAGAAATGGGTTTCAATTGTCTAAATGATTGCATTACATTTAATAATGACTTTATTAAAAATTATTTTGGATTTTATATAATCTAACTGACTATATTTTAAATTGTTTTTATATAAAATTAATAAGATATTCTATACTAGTTGTATGTGTTGGGATGTCATTGGGGAAGTAATATTGATTGTTATACTCACCCCTTACGTGGAAACTTTTTGTTATATGTGGATATTTTATATCAATACAAATATAATGTAATTCTATTTCATTTCAATTATAGATGCTTTGTGATATAATGAGATTCGTTTATTTAATTGTATCATAGAGAATTTTCTGAGTTTCTGAGTTTAATTAATAGGTTTTTTGTGTCTAATAGTTTTTTCTTTTCACATTGTTCATTAATATTGGACTTTGTTTTGGAATTTTACTATGATATTGGTCTTTTTTCTAAAATATACTCTAATTTAGTTTGTTTTTTTATTTTTAATTTAATTTATTTTTATGCATTTATAATATAGTTGTTTTAGGGTGTGGATATATTGGTTTGGTTTTTTTTCTTCAAGGAGAAAACACACCACACAATTATTTATGAAACCCATAATATTTATTTCCAAAATATGGTGTTTTGGGGTTCAAACATAACCCTAATAATTCCCACCACCACTACCAAATACAATGGGTTAGTGGCTAGAAATTACAAATGTTATCACATTTTTGGTCACAATGATGAAAAAATCATTAGTACTATCCCATGAGTTAGGTTGATATAATGGAGAATGATCATTAGAAAATATAGTTTATAGCATAATAATTCATAGAAAACCTATTTATTTTAAACATCAAGAAACGATGAAGTGGGGTACATGTGTGTTTTGAAGTACATAGAAGAGTAGTAACCTCATACTTTAGGGTTTTGCTGATCAGGTCTTTATGACATTTATTAATAGGAATGACTTCCCACTAGGTGTTTATAATTAATTTTGAGTAGTGATCTTTTGTGTTTTGAAGAAGTGTTGATTTATTAAAATAATTTATAGATGGTGGTGATTAAAAATAAATATGGTATTATTTTTAATAGTACTAAAATGAAGAAAAATTAATTTGGAATGAATTCTTGTAATATATGTGATGAGATAAATTTTAAATTTCAATGAAATTAGATTCTAGAGCATGTGGCCTAATGGGTTTTTTATTATTGTTATAGTAAATGGAACCATATAGGAACTATAAAATATAATTAGAATATGGGGTTAAGAATGTGGTTTCACTCGAGCCATAGTTTACCAACTTCTGGTTTAGAGTGTTGTCTTGTAATTTTAGGTCATGGATAGATTGAGCTATTGGTATGACCTAATAATAGTTGTTTAATACATTAATTTATAAAATACAGAATCCACCCATTATCCAAGTTGATTCAAAATTGAAAAAATAAGGTGTGTTTTTGAATTATATTAATCAAATATTTAATTTCCTAGCAATACTAGATGAGAAGAATGTCATGGTTTCAATTTATATGTAGGAGGATCTGACTTGCCTGTCTTGGGATTTAAAAGTTTAGACATCATTGGGACAATGTGTTTTGTGGGATTATTTTGAAAAAAGGTTTAACAACAAATAATTTCCTCACATGTTATGAATTTAATGGGAAATGTTCATTTTTATCCTTAAGTATGAAAATATCTCAGTAAAATAATATTCAACTACTGTTATAAATATAGTAATATTTTATCCAAAATTTATAGAAAGTCCATCCGTGAAGGCATAAATTTATGAATAAGGGTTATGGAAAAAAATATACCCATTGAATTCTATTAATTATAAATAATGTTATATTTAGACAGTCCATAGAGAAAAATGTTAGAAAAAGATAGGTCTGATAATACATATGGGGGGAAAATATTGATAGTTATGGGAAATTATGGTATCTATAATTCTATGAAAAATCAGAAATCATGCAGGTATTTTTATTTTAGTGTTATGAGTCAGAATCAAACCTTAAGACTAGAAAATCATCTTAATAAAATAATTTCTAATCTAGGATGATTTCAATGTGGTCTGTTTGATCACATAAAGTGGCATTGTATTACTCTGCATAGAGAAATCCAAAATTACAATTAAATGAAGAACAATCATCGCTATAATCAAATTTCTCTATTTTTGGGTGTTCATGAAACATCTCATGTTTCACATAAATTGTATATCTAACATCGCCTGATTCCCACCCTCTATCATGTGGCCGAATCGGGTATGTTACAAAACCTAAAGCAAGACAACAGTTATTTTAGAGGGTGATTATTAGGATTGTGGTGTGATATATTTTTTTGGTGACTATACACTTGATAAATAGTTAAAAATATATTAATTAAAAAATATAAACAAATATCACATTGAGGAAATAAGGATAAAAATACAATATAGAAAACAAAAAAAAATAAAATCTAGTGGAATAATCAAACATATAATAATTGAATAATGTAATTTCATGATGAAATGTATTTTAATTTCATTCTAGGAGTAATAAGAATAAAATAATATTAGATTGAAATTTCCTTGGTCTTTAACCCCATGTTGTTATTGTCTCCAAACTGCTTCCCACTGACAATCATCATTCTTCTGCAAGATCACTCTTCTTTATCCAATCATATATCCATAAAATGTTCTAAGATAACAAATAGTGACCATATCAGGGTGTTTGAATTACTCAGATGGTTAAGAACACTATATATGAACATATACTTTGTACTAATAAGGTCATGAATTATTGGAATAATCTTAAATATTAATTATTTAAAAACTGAAATCAATACCACACCAACCAACATTGGTACTATGTGGGTGTACGTATAATCATGACATACAACCATACCACCCAAAACTATATAAGAGTGGTTGAAAATAACATACCTAAATTCTATTCATGAATTTTCATCATCATGTCTCCCATCCAATCAAATAATAACTAAAAAACCATGGTAAAAATCGCCCAAATAACAATCCATGCAAGCAATATTAGAAATTCAAAAACTAATCAAGGTCAATCCCGATATATGATCCTTTCAGAAAGTATCAATGAAGAGACAGATATATAATAGTTACTATAATAAATCAAGTTCAAGACTAGTATATAAGCTCTAAAACTATAATCAAGGTGAACCTATTATATAGCATTAATACATAATTTACATGTCATAACAATATGGATATCATAATATCACATCATAAGGATCAGTGGTTAACTATTAAAGATAACATTTCTCACTAAATTTCACATGTTGTTTGACTTTTGGTTATAAACCAATAGCATGCCTGTAAAATAAACAATAATGACTTGGAAATTTGAATCCATATCAATTGGTCACCCATAAATAATTTCATGAAAAACACACATAAGCCATTATTCAATTCATTTATAATGAACAGATCTCTCACCTGAATTGTATCCATAATCAAAGTTAATAACCATTTGTAACCAAATGGATTACAATGAATAAAAATTCATTATTATATTAAAATAGGTGCATTTTATATATTCACAACTGCAACAATTCACATTTAGTAAATAAAAATCCTACGTGATAGGGTTTTGACCCCTAACATTGACCCGTGACTAGGAAAATCATACAAAGGGTAACACCATCAAGGATGGTGCAGAAGTCATAAAGATGAATCATATGTAAATTCAAATGACAACTACCCTCAAACCCAAATGAAATCCATGTATTCTACCACCCAAAAAGTGAAAAATGGATGAGGGATGGGAAACAAAGGACAAATAATTTCTACGGATTGATCGCATAAATTAATCATCTAAAAGGGATCGAAAATGCACATCATTTCATGGTGAAAATATTTGGGTCAATAGGAGAAGTCATTAGGCAAGGGAGAATGAAAAATATTCCACACAGAAGATATTAATCTGTTAATTTGTAAATTATATGGAATGTAATTATTTTGTAGTCATGTATATATTTTTAGAGTGTTATTATAGAAAAATCATCTTCTTGGAGGAATTTTTACTTTTTATTAACGTGAAATTATTTGAAATTATTACACTACATGTAACGAATATAATACATATATTGGATTCATGACATGTTTCCTGTAAAATTTATACGACATGTGACTCCTTTACATGACTTACAAATCTCCTATATATAACATTAGACCTAGTTTTCATTATTAAGATATCACAAACTTTTAAAGCCTTCCGAATCAGGGAAAAATATTTGTAAACCCATTTAACCAATTTATTTATAGACTCCATTTTTCAAATAAACATATGTCCATTAAAATTAATCAATTTTCCCAACAAATACTCTTAGCATATGAACAAGAATCATCTACCAAGTCTAAAAAAGGAAAACCTAGTAGAAGACAATTATTATAAAAAACTCAATTAGTGAACAACCTGAAAAAATATGGGATCTTACAACCAACCCACCATATAATAGCTCATCCTTGTGCTGCACCAACTATATCTAGGGATTCTGGGTGATCATTGTTTGCCTCATTACTCATATATAATATTCTATTTCATAGGAATCCATCTGAACTCGTCCATTCTGCCACTACACTATAACCAATGGTATAATTCTACCCTGGTGATAATTCCAACTACAATCCATAACCCTTATCAAATGATCCTCAATGGAATCATTAACCCAAATCTCAATGTTTACATCTTCTATAACATGAGAAGTATATAGTTTATATTTTTAAATATGTGACATGTGAAACATGTCATGAACGGAACTATATAGGTGTGGACGGGATAATTGATACACCACTAGAAAAATCCTTTCCACTTGGTCAAATGACTCCACAAAATTGGGCACTAGATTTTCATGTTTCTTGACACAATATTTCCCCAACCTTTGGGACACTAGAAGGAAAATAAAATGAACATCATTGATGTAAAGAGGTCATATCTAGGGGTCAAAAAATTATTTAATTCTACACTATGTGGTCACTAACGACCTCTAGATCACCTAAACATACACAGATGTATCTTGTAGTAGTATTTCCCCAATAAGTAATCACTGGCCTAATTCCAACCAAAGATAGAATAACAACATCAAATAACACAAAAGCCTAAAAAGTATACATTTGTATAAATTGATGTATTTTTTGTTACATAAAATATCCTATAGTGGCATATGAATCTCAGATGAACCAATAAAATCCAAAACATAAGTTTATAAAATATCATATAGAACATGAATAATTTTCACAAATTGGAAAATAATTTATAGATGATTGTCCATAATAAAATGAACCAATTATTCCAATGCCTGATGAATAACCTAACAAACCCTGATGTTAAATTACGATATCTAATTGAAATGACACCCCTCATGACACATTCCTGCTGAACTGTCCCACGAACATGATGAATAACCATATCATAACATGTGATTGTATCTGTAATTGGTATAAAATAGGATTCATTCATTAGTAGATCCCAAATCACATATTAAACATCATTCATATTGGTTTTATTTGGTAATACTATCAAAAAATACATATTTACATCAAACCATTTCGGATATATAATGTGAAAAGGATGTAATATTCTATCGGGGCTCTGATGATCCATTTTATCTAGTTGTAAAGTGAAAGATCTAACCAGAATACATAAAAATTAATTTCTAATTCCTTACCAATAGTCTTATATATATAGGTCATAAAACATTATTGTAAATCCTATATTTCCCACCACTATAGTAGCCTAAAACTATATCATCAAAATATCATGTAAGCTCATTAGAACCCATACATGGAAATTGAAACAAAGATAATTAAAACAATCAAGAGACCATACTGATGTTGTATCCCCCACCATATGATCTATCTCTTGTAACTAAACACTCTAGATCATATAAATACTCAGTATTGATTTTATCAAAAAGAATTATTATAACATATATCAATGTTAGTGAAGCTAATCACTATGTCTCTTAAACAACTATATTCACATCTACAAAGAAGGAAATTACTCACCACTCATATTGAGTCTACAAAAGGACTTATTTATAAATATTTCATCTCAAATAATCAACAATGGAATACTTCTTAGTGTATAAGACTATTTATATTAAGAATGATATAGATACTTGTCCAGATTCCTTTGTCAAAGGTTTGGGTCCGACTAAGAAATGATTTATCTGAGGATTTTGTGGTGTGAGTATACCAAAAACCTTTAATAAATGAGATAATACCTCGAGCTTCCCTTGGAATGTAACATACCAACTAAATTCAAATCATATGTATTGTAATTCCAATCTAGTGGGACTAGTTTTCTAGATCCATAAAGAACCACTCAATTTTCATAAACCATAACTACTCTGAGCCAAACTCTTGATGAAAAATATCACTCGGTATATGATTTAATCATCACAAGTAATGAGAGAAAATTTATAGATGTTAACATTCATTTAAACTTTATATGTGATCTCTCGCAAGAAGATGACCAAATGATTTTCACTCCCTTCTTGGTCCATAATGACCCAATGATTTATTAATGAAAATTACACTTGATCTGATTGAATGTATTACAATGTAAAATGGTTATAAAACACATATGCACTTCCTTTTTATGTTTTTTGGATTTTAAAATAATATTAAGAATTTTTAACATTGATAACATAGTCATTGAACAATGGCCACATGATTAGTATAAATATAGGCTTCAGAAATTACAATTTACTAAGTCAAAGGAAGCAATGGCCTCATCTAGTATAATTTCTCCATACGAAGCCCATATATTGGAGCACATAATAGTGGTAGTGTAATTGTGCTTCTATGTTGACCAATCCCAAGAAGGGATTCAACATGTTAATCTTGAATGGAATTTCCTACGAGAGATTTGGAAGTTAATAGAGATTTCCACCCAAGCGATGTTATCGAAGTCTCCCCAAGAGTAGGTCACCATAGTCGAATATTTGGTTTAAAATTAAATATCATTTAAATATACAATGCGATTTATGAAATCATAATCACCCAATAGTGATGTTATTAAATACTATAAAAATATTGTTCAGAAAATATATGTTTTAGATTTAACATAATTTTATTTTACATTTTTTTTATTTATTTTAAAAATATTATGTGTACCCTCCAATACCTAAAAATCATTTTAATATTTTAAAATGATTTCCTTGAGAGAGTGACTCGACCTCACATAAGAAAGTTTAATATTTTAATAATTTCATTCATTTTCCTAATAAAAATAATATATTCTACACCAAATTAGAAAAAACCATTGGAAAAACCCATTGTAAGGTTTGTGGTTTTGATTAGTTTATTGTGTAGTGTCCAAAACCAAAATAATAAATAATTCCATCTCATTCCTTATTTAAACCCACTTAAACCCCCATTAATCATCACTCAAACAATTTGAAGCTGAACTATCGCCTTCCCTCCTCTCCCTATAATCCACCCTAGGAACCCCACACTCCCATTAAGACTCTCTCAAGTCTCTCCAAAGCCTTTTGGATCAAACTTCCATGTAAGGGATTTCCTCCTTTCTCATTTTTG
This sequence comes from Viscum album, assembly GCA_963277665.1. Taxonomy (NCBI): domain Eukaryota; kingdom Viridiplantae; phylum Streptophyta; class Magnoliopsida; order Santalales; family Viscaceae; genus Viscum; species Viscum album. The sequence goes on from OY728156.1 coordinate 1,854,018,719, forward strand.
TTCAAATTTCTTTATGTTGTTATACCATTTAATAATCAATTAAAAATGATGGTTTATGATTTTCATCTACCCTATAATTACCTCCTTATATTTTAATGATGAGAGAACTCTTTCTATGGAATTAATTCTTCACATGTAAACCTGTTACCATGCTGAAATTCTGTAAGGAATTTCTCTCCTCTCATTTACATTCAAGTAATTATTTTATATTATTATTCTAAATTCATGTAAATTTGTTTTTATATTATGTTAAATAACCACCATAGTGTAAATTTAATTTATATATGATGAGATTAATTTTTCTCACTCATCATCCAATTTTATGATTCATATATGACGTCGTTATGCTTCCAAAGTTACACAAACATTTCCATGCCAATACCATCGTCTAAGTGAAAACCATACTCATTTATCTATCAAGGTTGTTCAATTTTATGATTGTATTCTTATTTATTGTGGACATAAATTAATTTATTCCACATCTCTAATTCAAGGAATAAATTATGATGTTTAATGAATCATTTTTGTATGATATATGTGGCTCAATTATGAATGAATAAGAAGGGTTCACCATGATTGTGCCTCAATGCATTGCATAACAATTTAAATAAAGATATGTTAAAATAAATTAGGTTTTATTCCTTAAAATTATGTTAAATTTGGGTTTAATCATGCTCCATGTACAATGAGACTTTTCTCACGAAAATATCATTTTAAATTATGTTACCAAATTTCTATTTTATGATAATATCACAATATCATGCCATTATGTTCAGGTTTATCTTATAATCCATTGATATTCCTATTTCCTAACATGTATTGTATTCTTCATGTAATTCCTCATTAATCCCTTAATGGGATTTATTAATCACTCTTTTCACATGTATGTCCTCAGGTTGTCCCATGTAATGATAAGTATGTGGGACTGTTTTGGGCATGTAAACGATGTTTTTAATAACGATGTTGTATTATATATCTATTGAGATTTCATGTAATATCCCTAATTTCCCAATACAGTAGACCTATTGATCCTTACGATTATCTTAACTGAATGATTGTGTAATTAATCATGTTAAACTGTGTAATAAAGATCAGTGTTGTTATAGTTGGTATAAGAGAGAGGTTTAGTTACATTGGGATTTAGATTAGAAACCCCCAATGAAATCATTAGGGATAAGACTACGTAAAATAAAAACATCCCTAAATTTTGGTTGGTATATTTTAAGTGTATTATCAATAAAATTCATCCCTATTTGGATACGAACAAGTAGAGCCGGCTTTGGCACATATGAATATAGCGGTAAAACCTAAAATCATCGTTTTGAGCTAGAATTGAATTGGAACTGGTGAATTGTAGTAGGCCTTGCTACACTCATGGTTATGAAACTCTTAGAAGATATTCATTGGTACATTTATAATCATAGTATGCTCCATTATTATGGGAATAAAAAAATTCCCTACGCATATATGTTGGGATGTAAATCATGGATAACATAGATTGATTCCTATAAATTCATATGTAATGGAAATTAATGTATGTTATCCAATTTTTCATTGGATTCACCTCTGTGTGTTACCCATATATTTACTTTTATTCCATCCAATGTCCATTAATATGAAGGAACATGCTAATAATCGATGCATTTATCATTGTTATATCTGTTCTAATGAGATTCCCAATCCGATGAAAGCGAGAATAAAGAAATATTTCAGGATAATCTTACCAGATAAATCATGTTTTGAATAGAAACATGGGACAAGAAAAACATTCTACCACCCTATGAAATAACAAGAAGAAAACGAGTGCTTCGTGATATAAAGGCCTCATACTTTTAATGGATTGTCTAATCCCTCAATCATCGAACAATGGATCAAATCCCTTAAAAAACATCTTCATATTTCAATGTTCAGAACAAGGGAAGGTTTTTCTGGATGCTTATCATTGTGATGGTGAATCTGATTACTGTTTGACATTAATAGAAAATATTAAGCATGAGGAAGATATTTTGGCTTTAGAATGGATGAATTTTGGAAAAACTATTTTTGATAATTATTTTCATCACACCCAATGAATTACTATTAAAATGTAATTCCATTCCCTTAAGAAAAAAAAGTTGATGAATCCATTGGAGTGTACTATGAAAACATCATAATGATTTCATGATATGACATTGGCATTTTTTTACCCCTATATTCAATGTTTACTACATCTTGGGTGGGCTAAAACCTAGCATAAAGAATTCCCTAGTAATCTGTGACATTGATAACTATGAAGAAATTATCTGAAGTTCCCTCAAAGGAAAAATGGAGATCAAAATATCTCAAGAGTATCATGGGAATAAGAAGCATATGGTGTACTTAAATTATGGTGGTCTGATGGATAAATCCAATGGTGAAATAAAATTGTAGCACCCCACATGCCAATGGTTCAGAAAGAAGAAACATGAAAATTTCTTGAAGGGGATGAAGAAATGCTTTAGATGTGGAAGAGAAGGGAACATATCCATTAACAAAAAACATGAAAAACCTACTACCAGAACATATGATAGGAACACTCTATTCGACCCCAACACATTTTTCACTTATTAAACAACAAATAACCAGAGGACTTTTCAATCTTGTTCCGAAATCCAAGGGGATTTGGAGGAAATCCCAAACCGCCAAAACAGCAATGGAAAATTTTTTCCATCATAGCCGCCAAAGAGAATATCGTCAATGAAGTTGTTATAGGTAAGCTTATTACTCTTTCAAGAACATCAAACAAACGTTTTGACAATGGTTCAATGCATTCTTTTATATCCGAAATGTTTCGTATAACAATCCAAACCCCACAACAAATCATGGAATTAGGGATGTCCTTGAGAATGAAAAATGTGTAAATCATTACATCCCATGAATATAACTCCTCCTCAATCACAATTTTTGGATTGAACATCACAGTGAACCTTATAGTACTTCTTCTTGTGGAATTTGATGAAATTATTGGCATGGATCGGCTTTCTCTATATAGAGCCAAAATAATCATTTTGGGGAGGGAAATAACTCTCCATATAGAGAATCAACCCCTAATTCTATAGAAGTGCATGGAGGAGGATGAATCATATTTTGTAAAATCATCTTAGGCATGTATACTAATTCCCTATGAGAACATGTATCTTATTAAGAAGGTTAAGTCTAAGGAAGAAACCATCCTTGATGGCATATTTATTTGGGGGGGATTCATTACGGTTTTTCCTAAATAATTTTATTGTCTTCCTCCTAGAAGAGATGTTGAATTCTCAATTAATATTATACCTAGGGAATTTATAATATCCATGACTCTATAAAGAATGGATATTGTGGAGAATATGTAGATATAGAAAAAAAATAACTGAGAATATGGATAAAGGGTTGATACCCCCAAGTGCTTCCCCATGGGGTGGACCATCCCTCTTCGTCATTATGAAGGATAGGTCAATATTTCTATTCATTGATTATCATGAGATCATTAAAATCACGATAATGAAAAAATATCCTCTACCATATATTGATGACTTATTCAATCATCTATGTGGAGAAAAATAATTCTATGAGGTGGATTTTTGGTCGGGATATTACAAGTAATGGTGAAGAAGGATGATATCCCCAAGAATGATTTTCATACACGGTACGAGTACTCTGAAATTGTATAAAATCATTTTAGCCTCACTAATTCTCCACCAATATACATTAACATGTTTAATAGTGTCTTTATAGATTACCGTGAAAATTTTTTGGTAGACTTAATAGATGATATTATAATATAATACAAATCCACAGAGGGGGATGAGGAGCTCTAAGAACAATACTGGAGACCATGTGAAATGATAATATCTATAAAAAGTATAACTACTATGAGTAATGGTTGATGTAAATCTCATTATTGGGTCATATCATCACAAGTGATGGGCTATCTGTGGATCCCACCAAGAAAACATCAATCTAGGGATGGTTGAGGCTAGTATTTCAGACAAATATCTTTAGTAAAATGTGATATTCCTCAAATAAATATTTTTTATTATGATATTTATTTTACCAAATATATTTTCATTATCACTTTTAAAATATGATTATAATAATATGTTATATATCAAATTACTACATCAATAATGATTTAATTGAAAATAGATTTGAATTATAATTCAACTAATTTATTTTATAAAAGTTTATTAATTATCAAAAATAGTTTTTTTTCATTTATTATTTCAAAAGATTAAATTATAAATTTTATAACATTAATTTTATGGAATTAAATTATTTTTTGAATTCATCATGACAAAATTAGTTTTGATTTAATGTTTAGTAATTTTCTAAAATATTATATTTTTTAGGGGAATATATAAAATTCTAGTTTTTACCTATAATATAGCTTTTATGACACACTCATCAACTATGTATAAATATTATATGGGTAAAATATTTTCTGAAGAAAAAATATTATTTATGGAGTAATATTATTTTTTTCAAATAACAATTTATAATTTATTATAACCATGTTTAACAATTAGAAACATCGGTAATATTGAATTTCATAAAAACATGTTTTGGTGTATTCATTTTAATAAACTATCCAGAAGGTGTATTTGTTATTTTATTTCCATAAAAAACTATAGTAAATTATTATTTTAAATTATATATTATTTAATTTTCACTGATCAATGGTGGTCATTGATTCAAAACATGAAGTAAGATGATGAAGTATCAAATATGGAATGGAGGGAGTTCAATGATATGTTCTTAGAAAAATACTTTCCTCGTGACCATCGAGCAGATATGGAAAGGCAATTTCTGAGTCTGAGACAAAAGGAGGATAAGAATGTCTCAAAGTATGAGGATAACTTTACAAGGTTAGCAATAAATGCTAGAGATTATATAAGTAACCCAAGAAGTAATATTGATCGTTTCATTGATGGGTTAAAACCATTTCTCCATCGAGCATTAGTCTCACAATCCTTCTCTTCGTACGAAGACATTGTCCCATGTGCTATCAAGATAGAGAATGAATTCTCTAAGTCATATGACTTTAAATCAAAGAAAGGGAACAAGTGATCTGCTGATCAATCTAGGAATGGAAATAAGGGGAAGGCGGGAAATGTTGAATATCCATCCTGTGGTAAATGTGGGAAGAAAAACCCTGGTACTTGCTTGAAGGGAATGGGTGTCTGTTACAAGTGTGATGAAAAAGGCCACCAAGCTCATGATTGGAAGGGGAAGAAGGAAGCTACCGATGTCCAACGCTACAATTGCAGAGAGTTGGGACATTATGCAAATAAATTTCCTAATCGTTAGGGGAACTTACCTCAGAAAAGGACAAGGGATCAAGGCCAAGCTTATGCTATCACTACTGCTGAGGTAGAAGCTCTGAAAGACGTGGTGGAAGGTTATTTAATGGTTTCCTCAAGTTTAACAAATGCATTATTTGATTCTGGATCATCGCATTGTTTCATAGTTTATCAGTTTGCTAAGAAAATTATATATTTATAATTTGATTTAACAAGGGAGTTTTCAGTTAAAACTCCTAAGGGAGTTATCATTGCAACAAAGTTTTGTGAATAGGTCCCCATTAGAGCACATTAATGTTCATTATCCGCTGATCTCATCGTCATACCTATGATTGAGATTGATATAATCCTTTGTATAGATTGGATTTCTGACCATGATGCGAATATTTATTGTAAGAAGAATGAGGTTAAGATTTTTGATGATGATGATAAGGAACACCTTATCTTTAGAGCAGAATCATCACCACCTAATTCTTATCTAGATCCACCCCCAATAGCTCAACTAAATTCAATTATTTGGGAGGAAGAGGATGAAATTATATTGGGTGATGAAAGGAATGTTCAAATATAGGATGTACCTATTATGAAAGAATATGTAGATGTGTTTCCGGAAGATTTACCTGGACATCCTCCAGAAGGAGAAGTTGAGTTTTCCATTGATTTAATTCCAGGATCAAGGCCTATATCGAAGACCCCTTATCGAATGGCCACTATAGAATTAGTTGAACTAACGAAACCACTAGAGGAATTGAGTAATAAGGGATTTATTCGCCCTAGTGATTCTCCATGGGGAGCCCATGTTCTTCTTGTTAAAAATAAAGATGGATCTATGAGGATATGTATCGAATATAGGGAGATCAATGCTATAACAATAAAGAACAATTATCTCCTACCTCACATTGATTATTTATTTGACAAAATGCATGGAGCTCAATACTTTTCAAACATTGAACTTTGATCTGGATACCAACAGTTGTGTGTGAAGAAGGAAGACATTCTGAATATTGCATTTCGAACCAGGTACGAACATTAAGAGTTTACAATAATGCCTTTTGGATTTACTAATTCACCCTCTGTATTCATGGATCTGATAAATAGAGTTTTCAAGGAATATCTCGATGAAATTGTGGTGGTATTTATTGATGATATCTTGGTATACACCAAAATCTACGAAGATCATGAATATCACTTGCGCATTATCCTGAAGACTCTGAGAAGACATGAATTATATGGGATGTTTAGCAAATGTGAATTTTGGATTCATGAGATTTCTTTTCTTGGTCATATTATCTCTAATTATGGAATCTTTGTTGATCCTTCAAAGACCAAGGAAATCCAAGAATGGACAGCACTTACATGTATAACTGAGGTACGCAGTTTTATTGGTTTGGCAGGTTATTATCGACGTTTCGTCCAGAATTTTGCCCGATCGGATAACCCATTAACAAAGCTCACACGTAAAGGGTTTAAATTTCTTTGGACAAAAGAGTGTGAATAATGATTCAAATAACTGAAGAGAAGATTAGTCAATAATCTTATATTAACTATACCATCGAGGAATGATGGGTTATTTATTTATATTGATGCATCAAAGAAAGGACTTGGTTGTGTTCTTATGCAGAATGATAGGGTTATTGCCTATGCATCACGACAATTGAAAATTTATGAACAAAACTATCCTACTCAAGATCTCGAGTTGGCAGTGGTGATATTTGCTTTGATGATATGGAGGCACAACTTATATGGTGAAAAATGTGAGATTTATACTGATCACAAGAGTTTGAAGTATATTTTCTCACAAAAAGAACTCAACATGAGGCAAAGGAGATGGATTGAATTACTCAAGGATTATGATTGCACGATACACTACCACCCGGGGAAAGCAAACAAGGTGGCATATGCTTTGAGAAGAAAATACCACAGAGTTTTGAACAATATGAGAATTAAAAGGGATACAATATTCATGAATCTAATGAATATGGACATGAAAATAACCCTGGAAGGTGAAACATCAGTTCTTTTTCAAATGGTTTCCAACCCATCATTACTAGAAAGGATTAAGAGTTCTCAGACCGATGATAAAGAATTTCAAAAGAAGATGAAAGTTGTGAATGATGGGAGATTGAATGAATTTGTGTATGAAGAAGGAATTTTGAAATTCGGGAAGAGGCATTGTGTTCCTGATATACCTGATCTAAAAATGGAATTACTGGATGATTCTCATAGTTCCAATTTCTCTATACACCCTGGGAGCACCAAAATGTATAGAGATTTGAAGGATGATTTTTGGTGGGACAACATGAAGAGGGAGATTGCTGATTTTGTGTAAATATGTATAGTTTTCCAACAAGTGAAAGCTGGAAGGAAACAGCCTGGAAGATTCATGAAACCTCTTCCCATACCGGAGTGGAAATGGGACAATATCACGATGGACTTTGTCATGGGACTACCAAAGACTCCTAGAAGAAATGGTGCAATATTGGTTATTGTTGATCGTCTTACCAAGTAAGCACATTTTCATTATATAAGAGAAGATCTACCACTGGAACATCTAGCAAGAATATATATTTATGAAGTTTTGAGACTATATAGAGTACCCCTATCGATTGTTTTTTATCGTGATCCCCATTTTACTTCAAGATTCTGGAAAAATATTCAGAAATCCTTGGATACTGAACTTCATTTGAGCACTGCCTACCACCCTAAAACAGATGGACAATCAGAATGAAATAGTCATACCTTAGAAGACATGTTGAGATCTTGCTCACTTGACTTTCAGGGAAAGTGGGATCAATATTTACCTCTGGTAGAATTTTCATATAACAATAGCTTCCATTCGAGTATTCTGATGGCACTATATGAAGCGTTATAAGGAAAGAGATGTCGCACACCAAACTATTGGGATGACGATGGTGAAAGAATACTTGTAGGCCCAGAACTGGTGGAGGAAATGTTGGAAAAGGTGAAGGTAATCCAAAACCATATCAATGCAACTCAATGTAGGCAAAAAAGCTATGCCAATAATCGAAGGAAGGATTTGGAATTTCAAGTAAGTGATCATGTTTTCCTGAAGGTATCTCCATGGAAGGGAGTCATATGTTTTGGTAATAAAGGTAAATTGAGTCCCAGGTACATCGGACCTTTCGAAATTCTAGACTGAATTGGGGATGTAGCTTACCATTTGGCAATGCCGCCAAGTCTCTCCAAAGTTCACGATGTGTTCCAGGTATCGTTGTTGAGGAAATACATGCCTGAACCAACACATGTACTCACCAATGAGGAATTAGAATTGGAACCCAATGTGTCTTCTTGCGAAGAGCCCATCGGGATTCCTGATACGAGAGAACAAGTACTGAGAAACCGGATGACTTGCCTATTAAAAGTCTTGTGGAGAAACCATAAGATGGAAGAGGCAACGTGGGAACCCGGGGAACTTATGATGAAGAACCACCCATGTATTTCCATGCGATAGTATTCTAGAAATTTCAAGGATGAAATTATTTGAAGGAGGGGAGAATGTAATACCCCAAACTTCTACAGTGCACTTCTCTTTGAATAATGCAATAGCATGTGTTGCATGCAACATCGAGTTCTAATACACCACAACCAATCAAACTAGCCGTTATGAATAGTAATACCCACTTTTTGAAATTTCTAAATTTTATTTTTCATAATGGACTTCATTTTCGAATTCGTAATATCGAAATTAGCCTAGGGTGAATTTTTGGTGTTTTTCTGAAAAACATCATTTTTGATGAATAGTGAAACCACTAAATGGTAGTCAAAAAAACTGAATTTTTCATAAATAATTTTTTTACCACTTCTGTGAGCGGAATTTTGAATATAAAAGAGACACGGTTAATATCAGGGAGTAAAATGTGGTTCAATGAGATGAAAATAATTTTTGGTGAATAGTAACTTTTTACTTTTATTTACCACGGTTAAAAGTAAATAGGGTAATTAAGGGTAAAAGTGATATTAAGATTACCCTAACACATATCATAATTCTATTGGAAAAGTTTATCTTGACCAAAAAAAACCTTAAGAATAAAATATTATCATTTATGTCCACTTGGATTAGATTAGGGCATTTATTATTATATAATTCAAAGAAGAGTTATAAGAGTTTAAATCATTGATTATTTACTAAAACATTTTTAATATAGGGTTATACATAAGATAAATTCTATTGTATATATTCATTAGAAATAAATAAAATATTTCCTATATAATGGTATTTTATTTATAAATTTTAGACATTAAATAATTTAATTTATTTATGACACAATGGTGATGCAGTAGTTACCGTAATAGTGAAAAATTAAAATAATTGATATTATATATACCGAAATAAATATAAGATGAGACTTTTTATGAATTAAATTAATTTTTTACGTTAATATTACATGTTAGGATTTATTTAGTTAAATTTATTTGAAGTAATCCTTCTGTTGCTATTTTTACAAAAATTGATTATTGAATAGTGTCAAAATCGACATAAAAGAGTTTAGAAGACAAATATTATATTATTAAATGATATTAAATTCCTAAAAATCTAAGGTTCGGCCAAGAGACTTATATCATGATTTTTGTATCATTAATGGACCACTTGGGGGGTATCTTGGAGGTATATAGTATGTTTATTAACTATATAATATTAAAATACAAAGTGACATGGTAAGTGTCAAACTAATTAACTAAGAGTTAAAACTAATAGATAAGGTTAATATAATGAGCCAAACCTTTCTAAATTCTATTGGTTGAGTGGTTTCCGACCTATACCCACATTAACCTTTAAATAAACCTCTTTGGAGCCATTAGAAACCGAATATGAGTTTATTATAAAATAATATTTCTAGCTTTTCCAAAGGTTCCCCTCACCCCTCTTATAAAAGGGCAATCACCATTATCATTAATTCACACCTTCAAAGACATTTGGCTCGGCCATAATCTTCCCAAATACTCTCTAAATATACCTAAATTCATCCTATAGGCCTTAATTTAGTCAAAAATCCAACCTAAGGAGACCTTTTGATCAAATCAATAGGAAGAACCCGAAAAGAGGTAATGATTTCACCACCCATTTTCTAGTTCAGTTCTTATTCCACTTATTCATTATTTGTTATTACGATTATAAAATAATAACTACTGTATCTTATATATATTGTGATGTTATTATAAATATGGTACAACCATATTCAGTCTTCTATCCATCCTTTTAATAACATGTCACATTACGTGCGTACGTACGACTTTCCGTCTCCACGTCGTGGTGTAATTGTTATTCAATAAATTATTAGTTGGATGAGTTTAATAATGATGTGTAATTCATGTAAATAATAAATATAACATGATAATGATTCTGTATATATGATATAACATCCAATTATATATTATTTTAATATCAAAAAAATGATATTTTCGTTCATGCGTACGTACGGACTACCGTCTCCACGAACGCGATGAGATTCATTCTCCATCGTATCCATTCAAGTATAATTCTCATTTGATGATTAATAATAGTATATAAGGACTTGATATCATTCTTTATATGATTAATATACAACCTATCCATTAAAAACACGCCTTACATAACAAAACATATAAAATAGAATGAGTAATTTAACACCCGAAACAACGATAATACTAAGATATTATTAACAAAACAATGTCAAAAGATCATATATGATATCATATTAATATATATTATTCTTGTATAATTTAATAACAATTATTTCACCATTATATAGGAGTTTAACCTACCCCATCCAAGGAAAATTACAAGGTAAGGGTTTATTTCACAATCTCTTCATTATCTGAGGTTGTTTGTACGTAATAATCTACTCGGAGTTATTTATCTTCCACATCCATGTTTCATAAAAATGTATTTCAAAAAATTCTTACTATATTACAGAATATGGGTTAATGTCATTTATATCCATGTTTTACTTTTTATAAGAGGTTTATAAAGGAATATTTCGGTCATTTTCCAAACAATGTCCTTTTTAACCTTTTCGACAGAATTAAGGTAAGAATGTTTTTTTATCTTATACGGTGGATGCCGCTATTTTCCACCGTTATAAAATCGTCGAAGCTTCCCTTACAAGATTATAAGAATATATTCAAAGAAAATGTTTTATTTTATAGATATATGACTCTTAAATGATTTCAAAATAGAAAGAGATATTTCTCTAAAAAGTGTATTGATTTCATATATGTCAACATCCTTTGATAGATTTTAAGCTTATTTGAATTTGATTTATTTTGATACAAAACATCCATATTGTATTGAAGGTTTTGTGATTTTTTTACTGTGGATGTGTTATTTTTATACCATTTATGCTCTATGGAGAATGTATTGACATTTCATATTCAAGTTTTAATAGGAATTTTCATGTTATGTTTAAACCTATTCATATAAGCAATGCGTTTGACTTAATATGTTACAGGTGGAGCCTGCTATAGATCCTCGATGCATCGGTAGGTCTCATGAGACAAACTAGTGTCTTGGAACAAGTCCTTGACAAAATATTATTTGTAGTCCTGGCATGAGGCCTTGGATATGTGGTTTTGATAGCCTGGCATTATGCATTCCATCATTATAAAGTGGTTATTGATATTGCATGTGATTATTCGATTAAAAGAATATCCATTTGAATAAGTAAATGTAATTATTTCATTTTATTTTTTCCATACTATATTGAAGTTCAAGTTTAAAAGGATTTTGTTTTAGTTATACATTGCTTTAAATGTATATTCTTATTTATGAAAGTTTTTGCTATATTGTTATCCTTACTGGACATTTGAGCTCCCGCCTTTTCTATGTTTTATTTTTCCAAGGATGTGAAGAAGTAAATTATGAATGTCCTGCAGAGATAGTATGAGCGGATAAGTGTGTATACTATGGAGACAATGTTGTAGTTTTCATTTTTATGATGTAATGTAAAACATTATGAAAATATCTAGTGTTTCCAAGGCTACTAAACTAATCGGTCTTTCAAGATTTGATCTTTCTTGTGATCATGCCAATGTTATGTAATAATGCACCTAATCTAGGTAACTATGGTTGGGGAGTTACAAATAATTAATGTAGTTAAGAGTTTATATATGATTATATTACACTATGAATACATCATTACAAAAAATTAAAACCAATTTAATTTGAAAACAAGATTCAATGATAAAGATATATCAAAATAACTCTAATGATCTGTAATCCTTTAATACGAAATCATTATAAAATATGTAAATAGATATATAAATTAATATGAAAATTTATTTCATTTATTTGAATTGTAAATATTTTAATGACAGGAAAATAAAAATTAATTTCATTGAAAAAGGAAGATAAATGACATGCCATGATAGATGTGAGTATATATGAACTAGAAACTATCAAAGAATGATGTTGTTGTCACTCCATGTACTCGGGGTAATGATGATATTTTAAATTGACAAATTTATCATTCATGGAAACACATTCTAGAATCGATCAAAATAAATATATTAACATGTTATAAAAAATTTAAAAAAACAATTTAAAACCCAGTAGACAAAACAACATTCCATATTTGTTTATACCTCTTATGAGGAAGTTGATACCATTATGATTTTATAAATTTTATTGTACATATTATGTCCTCTACCTATAGGTTCGTAGTCTATGATCCATGATATTTATTCAAACCAAATGTTCTCCATGTTCACTAATGGAAACAACAAGGTCTAAATGATATTGAAAAGAAAATATAAGGACAATAAAATAAATTCTCCACAAAATACATTATATTTAATCTAATTGTAAAAACTGTAATGACTCTGATAATAAATGTAATCTTATTTCATAATACTCATTTATTGAAAGCCTCCCTATAAGGGTAAATACTCTATTAATAATCCATAATCACATGGGTTCTCTATCATTTGTACATAGAAGGAAAAATTTAAAACATCTGAAAAAAGCGAATTACAAGTGCCAAAACCAATGGGGAAAGACACCAGACAAGTGGTAATGAAGTTATAAATGTTTCAACTGAAAAAATTTATATAATGTTTTCCATTTTTATATTAGTTAAAATATAAAATAAAATCAATATTTAATAGAAACAATTACTTTATTTCACTAATATAAAATATGAAAAATATATTAAAGTACAGACCACTGATAGTATAGTGGTACAATGAGATGATTATAAAACAAAAATAGAATTTTAAAATCTAATATTCCATGTTTTCCAATAAATATCAACCCTGAGAAAAAATACATAAAATATAAATAAAAAAATTTAGATATGCTTAGAATTTTTAAAATTATATTGAAGATATTGAGATAAAACAAGTTAAATAGTTTATTAATAAAATAACTCGCATTTTTTAAATTATAATCCAAATATGACAACTAAATTATTAATAAGACTATTGGAATCTTATTATGAACATTGTAATGTAACATAACAATTGAATTAGAAACATAACAAATATAATAGTATAATGAAATTTAAATAATATTTTTGAAAATAGATTTAATAAATATTAATTTAATATCAATCTAAAAAATAGAATTTATAAAACTAATTGAAATTATATCATTATATTTTGAATATTTTGTATGTTAACTTATTTTATATAATAATTATTTTCAATAAATTACATAAATGTTCAAATTAAATATGTTTGAAAATTATTTTGATAAATTAAATGTAATATTGTGAAATTACAAGATGAAGTTATCCATGTTTATTTTTTTATTAATTATTATCAAAATTCAATTTTTTTAATAATGGAAATATAGTTTTCAAATTACCCTATGTTTTATTACAAAATATTTATGTATTTTTGAAAAAATAAATAATAAAATTGGGTTCTAGATGTAGAAATAGATTAATAAGATTTAAAAAGTGATGGGAAAAAACAATTTTAATTTTAAATCTTAATAAGTAATTTTTAATGATTAGAATATAGTATATTGAATAATTTTTTTTCATTTTTTATTTTTTCATTTGTTTAAACTAATAAAATATACAGTATGAGATTTTATATTAAATAAATAAAAATATTTTAAATTATATTAAATCCATAATATAAAATTATACCATAGTCCCATGTATTAGACTTGAAATAATAATTTAGTCAATATATTACAAAAAATAACCCCCTCATTCATGAAATAATTTTACCACAAAGTAAAATGAAAAATGACTTATCTAATCCTTCTTGGAAATAGTTTTTTCAATAATATATCCTTCTACACCTTCATAGATTCTTAAAAGACAACTCGTTTCGCCATATTCAATGATTGTATGGCATTATTTGTCATAGAAAAGGTATATCTTCAATGATGCAGAAATTACTATTGTGTTATTTCCTTTAATTTTTAATCTCATATACTATCACTCCCACTAACAATTATAAAACATTAATCCCTACATTAGTTAGTGAGTATATAAATATGATATATGAATCATCCCAAGAATTTAACTGATATGTTGTCTCTTAAAATGTTGTGTGTTGGGTATTTTATTGCACACACAAATGAAAACTAAAATTTTCATTGACATGCCCTAAAAAATTAATGAAACATGATACAAAACATCAAAAAGATAATTACAAAAAATAATTCACCAAATAAATAAATCAAAAAGCATATATCTAAGTTAGATACATAATAATATATTTAATGGATGAGTTATGTATTGCAATAATAAATAATATATAAAAATTTATTGGTTAGATGATAAATAAATAAATATGTGGAGTTCAATTTTTAAATTAGTAAAATGTGATATTCCTCAAATAAATATTTTTTATTATGATATTTATTTTACCAAATATATATTCATTATCACTTTTAAAATATGATTATAATAATATGTTATATATCAAATTACTACATCAATAACGATTTAATTAAAAATAGATTTGAATTATAATTCAACTAATTTATTTTATAAAAGTTTATTAATTATCAAAAATAGTTTTTTTTCATTTATTATTTCAAAAGATTAAATTATAAATTTTATAACATTAATTTTATGGAATTAAATTATTTTTTGAACTCATCATGACAAAATTAGTTTTGATTTAATGTTTAGTAATTTTCTAAAATATTATATTTTTTAGGGGAATATAGAAAATTCTAGTTTTTACCTATAATATAGCTTTTAGGACACACTCATCAACTATGTATAAATATTATATGGGTAAAATATTTTCTGAAGAAAAAATATTATTTATGGAGTAATATTATTTCTTTCAAATAACAATTTATAATTTATTATAACCATGTTAAACAATTAGAAACATCGGTAATATTGAATTTCATAAAAACATGTTTTGGTGTATTCATTTTAATAAACTATCCAGAAGGTGTATTTGTTATTTTATTTCCATAAAAAACTATAGTAAATTATTATTTTAAATTATATATTATTTAATTTTCACTGATTTACACAACATATATAATTTAAACCCGAATTTTATATTATGCATAAAGGGACACTTTTTGAAAAATCATATGTATTTAGTGTTATTGTAAAAAATGATAATATTTATATTTATCACAAAAAAAATATTATTTTATAAGATTAATATCTCATGTGGAATAATTTTTTTTAATTTTACATAATATTATTAAATTTAAATTTAAGGATAATAAATTAAATTTCATGTTAAAAATTTAGAAAGTACAATACAAATGATGGTAAAATATTAAATTATGAAGCTAAAATAATTAAACATGTTTCAAAGATTACATAAAATTATTTTCAAAGGTTTATATCAAAAAAAATATTTTCTATATACTATTATTTTTATTTTTAATGTATATTTTATAGGTGAATAACTATCTCCATTTATATTGTGATGTTGTATTTATAGAAATGTCATCCCCCCACATATAAACGGTCCCTTCCACCACCTCTTCAATTAACTCTAAAAAATAAAAGATAAAATTAAAATCCTACATTTATCACTCCTCTAATATTCATCTTCAATATACATTGTCCTATGGTCACCATATACTAGTCTAAGTCCTCCATTTCGAAGATCTTCACAAAAAGGAAGTTCAAATTCTATATTTAAGAACAAATCATTCTCTACTAATTTTTCTTCTCTCCTATTCTCCTAAAAACATACCAAAAAAATTATAATATGATGAAATAAATATTATATTTATACTATATTTTTCTTTATCTCTATTGGATAGATATTATATACAACTCCCCATTTTTTCATATAAGAATGGAAATGTTGTCATGAATATGTCCAGAGTGTCACCTCCATGAGCTCGAAGATAAATTTTTAAAAATAAAATTACATGAATGGTTCAAAAATTATATTTAATGATTGAATATATTATTTATATAATGATTAATATTCATGAAAATATAAACCATTTCCTGAACATCTCTATTTCTCTAGAAAATAAATACATTATTTGTCTCTCCACACATACTACAAACTCTGTGAAGTGAAATAATTTTTTTCCATGTCCAAAAAAATTTAATTATGATGTCACCATCATAAAATATATTTAATCACATTAGTTATATCACAATAATATCATTATTCTCATTAAATATTTAAATTATAAAATCAAAATAACATTTTTAACAATATTCACCAATCGATAATGGCATGTATTTTTTCTGTTTGTTTAACCACATACTCTTAAAATAATATAAATTTCAATATAGGATTACTATAGAAAAAAATAATTGTATTATTATATATAAATGATAAAGTAACATTTTTTTGTTCGGGAAATGATATATCAATATTTATATTATTATTTATAATCCACCCCTTGTTCCTTATTAATTACAAAAAAAAGTAGGCTACCGATTTCATCATCAATAATGGAATATAAAACTCAAATGAAATGAAATTTGACATTGATAAATCATTATAAATAATATTTTCACATATAATAAATATTCTAATAATTATGATATTGGTATAAAATACAGGATATGAAAATCATTATTACAGACCATGTGTCATCAATTAAAAATTAGAAACATATTTCAATGAATATAAACTATAACTAATAAGTAAATGTAAATAAATATTTATAATTCAAAATATTAATCTGTACAATATATGAATAAGGTTCTAAAATAAGTGTTTATTGGTATTATGTATTTTATACTCTAATCTAGATCACATTTGTCTATGTGCGAGAAAAACGTTTATGATTTTTTATCCTAATTTTTGTTCATGTATACATCCTCTATATATAAAAATTATATAATTTAATATGGTTTTAAACAATTATAAGGATTTTTAATAAATGTTTTTACAAAGACAATGGGATTTAAAAATTTACCATGTGTTCATCCTATCTATAGTTACTGGTTGAAAATATAACGTTATCTCAAGGTAAATATTTACTTTATATCACATAAATTAGTTATAATTATTATTATTTTTAAAAACGATGAGTTTAAAAATATTAATCATTTATTAACTTTATTTCATTGATGTTTTACCACACACACAACACTGAGTTTAAACAAACCGCAAAACACTATTAAAATACTATTATTTATGTGATAGTCATAACCTATCTTTTAATTTAGTGGGTATGAATATGATTAAAAATATTATGATATATATATAAATTTCTTATTATACATAAATTTATTGAACAATTATCAATAAATATTCAAAGTATTTTTAGTAATTTTGTTTTCATCTTCAATAATATGTTTTCTGAATAAGGATTGGTTCTCTTATGACTGAATAATGTAATTATTTTTTGGAAGTTTTAGAAAATTAAACGAAATAAAGAATTTTATTTTTTATATAGAATTTCTAAATTATAAAAGGATGGTTTCTTGTTAATTCTATGATGATATTAATTTTTAATGAAATAGTGAATAATACTGATTTTATACACTATAATTTTCAATGTATTATGAAGTCACATTTTTATATATATTTTATGTAAAATTATTATAATTATTATATATATAAAAATAGTGTAAATAATAACATTTTATTAATCCCCAATCGATCTTGTGTTATGAGTATCTTTTCTGGTAGAAAACAGATTTGTTAAGAAAGTAAATTTCATTATGTTTTCAGGGATTAATTTAAAATTAAATTCAAAAAAAATTATGAGTTTAATATTGAAAATATATTATATATTATAAAATAATTGTCTTATATTTGGTAAATGAGTCCCTTTTGTTTTTTGACTATTGAAATTAAATATTGTAAGTTTTTTACCCAATTAAGGGTAAATCATGTAGTTTTTGTTACAAATAAAATGATAAGGACTAAACGATGACTGTAAAATATTAGATGACTATATTAGATGATAAAATTTATTCCATACCCCGCAATGATTAGGTTATATGGTATTTTAACTCCATTTCTGGATATTATTTCCTTTTTAATATATTATGTTGTGAAATGACTAATATGTCACACTGTTTTTTAATAGTTATAATATTATTAATATGGTGCTATCAAAAGGAAATTTGTATAATATAAATACTCTTTTAAAATATAAAATGATTATATTAATAAATTATCTTAGTTTAATTTTTTTTGAAATAAACATCTTATATACTAGCATAATGTTGATGCATAAATGATTTATTTGATGGAAAATTCTGATAAATGATATTATAAATATTAAAACAATAATAATTTTTGATAAATAATGTTATGCATGAAAATTATTTATTTCTATAAATATTTGGTATATTTGAAAATAATTCGTATAAAATTGTATGTGTTTTCTTGGTATGATTGTAAATGTAATTAATAGTTAAACAATTTAATTTATTGATAATTTATATTAAATATTAATTTATTATATGATATTAAATTCATAAAAACATATATTAATGTAAGTTATATGTGTATTTTTGATAATATCAACCATAGTATAGTTATGGGTCTTTTATCCATTTATAGTAATTACAAGAACCCAAAATGAGTAAAAGCCCCTTATTGTCATGATAAGTTTAAAAAGGGTTAACAAGAGGATAAAATGACAATATACAGATACAAATATAGTCAAAAACTATCTAAAATTTATTTTATGAGATTATTTAAACCCAAATGTGTCCTATAATTGAAATAATTGATTTTATGACCTTTTGGCATTGAATATTAATTCATATTAATTTAATATTATGTTAAATTCCAATAGATTTCTACCCCTAAATTATAAAATTGCACCTTCTCCCTCACATCATTATATCAATATGATCCCTCTATATCTACCATCTTATACCAAATTCCATTATTCACTTCCCAAAACACATTATAGAGGCCCATATCTTCCTAAATTAGCAACCCCGTTTCTCTTTAGTCTAGACTAAAAGGTGTTTTTTGAATAATAGATACCACCATATCTGGTCACTTTCATTTTATACTCATATTTAACTCCTCCCAATATATTATTTTCAAAATAATTGAATAAAATTAGTGTCTCAAATATATTATGTAATTTTATTATGATTATTAAATCACCATTATACATCCTTCTTTCCCATAAAATAAGAATTGAAATGTTTTTTCACGTACATACGTACAACATACCATTTTCACATAGCTATACATTTAATTTCTCATCATCATCTATTGTGGATTGGTAAAATGATGGTTTTTATATTTATATATTATATATATGATTTAATTATAGTTTTATAATGATAATATCATTTCTACCTACTTACAATCCAATTGATCTGTAAATGATAAAATCACTCATGTGTACGTATGGACTACCATCTCTACACTACGATGTGTTTAATTTTTCATTAAATTCCAGATGAATGATTATAATGATGAATTTGATGAATATAAATAATACATATCATATATTTATGATTTCATAAGGGTAATTTTTTTTCATTTCATTCATTCAATTAGTTGAAAATTGAAACAATGTTCATGTGTCTTTATGACCTACAATCTTTATGAATAGTGTAACTAAATTTTCAATATCGACTTTTTTTAAATGATTATAAATATATTAAATGAATAACGATTTTTTAAAAAAAAATATTTAAATTATGGAAATTATTTAACTATGAATAATTTATATGTAATGGGATTTCTGAACTGAAACGTGCTTGGAAAACCACGCTCTTATGGCACAAAATATTGATATAATAAAAATAATAAATAATAAATTTGTGATTAGATGTCAGAAATAAATATTTTATTCTATGATATATGTAGATATTTTAGTGTAATGTTTTTATAACAAATAAATATTATTTATAATAGGGGGTTGGAACATGAATGATGAATCATGATACTTGAAGTAATGATTTTTTACCCCACATTTATTTCTACATGACAGATGCCTTGTACATAACATGTTTATTTTATGTGGTGTGTATACTTCCAATGAATTTATTTGTTGATTTATTAAGAAAATTATGGAATATAAATATACATAAATATTTTTATTTCAATGTGATTATTATTAAAAATAATAACATATGGTAACGATTTGTTTCACAATCTCATCACTATTCGAGAGTGTTTTATGTCATTTTGGGGTAATATTTCTCTAATGTTCAGGTTTTAATATTTTTTAAAATATTATGTAATTGTTTAAATTTATCTATTACCATATTTTACTTTTTTAAAAATCAATTTAGAAAAATAATTTTATAATTTTCCAAATAGTGTACATTGTGACTTTTCTAACAAAAATGTGAAACGAATGTTTCTTCAAATATACAACATGAAAATAATGCCTCAACTAAAATAAGACTCAATTATTTAAAACTAAAAATAGTATTTTAATATTATATATTTAGAGTAAATTATTTATCTAATACATGTGCAATGTTTAGCTTTTCTATATTTAAATTAAAATTTGAATGGGCATTTTCCTCAAAATAGTTCAATGAAAATTTAATTGTATCACTATTCATAAATGAAAATATCCCTATATCATAATTATGAATTATAGGTGTTATGATATACTGATATTACTTTTAATATTCTACTATATTGTTTATGAATATGATTAAATAGTTATGATTAAATCTAATTTCTTTTCAATTAGATATGTTATGATGAAATATTTATGAACTAAATTTATTTTCATGGGTTATAATATGTTTAATGTTTTATGATATTGTTATATAAATATGAATAAGTATATTTTTTTGATGGTTGGTACCTATATCTCTTAACAATGAATTAGGTAATCATTTATTCTTTAAGATATCAATGGGAATACATGATATTATTCAAATCCCATAAGAGGGATCACAATAGTTTATCACAAGCTTCAAATAGGATATACATGAGTTCATATCAAGATAAAAGAAAGTACAATGATGCTTATACCATTTGTGACATGTTATGAATCTATTGGTGGATAGCTTGGAAATATGGATTTTTGTTAATATCTATATTCAAAAATCTATGTTGTATTACATTATTATCATTGTTGTTTTATTTATTAATACTTTATGATTAATAAACTTCTAGGATTTATTTAATGACATTAGTTTATGTTCAATGATATATAGGGTATAGTTTTAAAATTCTATGCTTAGACAATAATACTCATTTAATCAATATAAAATTATAGATAACATTATTTTTACCCATTCTAGGAATTTTATCACACCAGTTATTATTAATTATGTATTAAACAACTTATTCATATTGGATTGAAAATAAAATGAATAATTACAAGGCCATAAGAGACATCCAATGACACTAAAGGATGATAATAAATTCTAATGGATTAAGAATTCAAGTGGGGGATGATTCACCCTTTAACAACTAAAACCATTAACCTGACTAAACCTAACAAAAAAATCACTATATGATGCATGAATAAATTAATGAAAACTCAACCAATTAATTTATATAAAAACCACACCCAGGTGAAGTACAATAGAAGACAAGCCAAGACTCATACTAAACTATAAAAAGACAACTAATGAACTTCTAGATAACCAAAAGTCTCTGTCATTCATAAGAATCATGCTCCAACCTCACTAAGATGCCCAAGAATATGAAGGTACTGCAAGAAATGTGTTTTAATTTACCATTTCCCATGTATCAGATGATAAAATATACAAAATCACCAAATAAAAAATCATGGGTGATTGTAAAAATTAGTAGGCTTTTACCAATTCCTTCCCAACTCATTCAACTAGGATGAAATGACTAGAAACATTTATATAAAATAGTTTATATAAAATAGTTTCTCAAAATAGTTTATCAATAAATATACACATGTTCCAAAACCATTTGTATTGAATATTAAACAAGTAATATTCTCAAAAAAATTTCTAGAAAGTCAAACAACTAGAAATTAAACCTAAAAGGGCCTTAAAAACCATTTCTAAATATAATTTTGGCATACTCAATCCATGGTTCACAACACACACCCATGTATGCAAAGTTTTACAGTTCCATTCCCTTCAGTGTTCTATCATCCAATGACCTTGTGTCCTAATAAAACACGCCCCTAATCCAGGGACATGCACCTTGTATCCTAATGGTGCACTTTGCTTATTTAGGTGAATGTTGAACATGAACTATCAAAAACCATTTAAACCAAAACCATTCAAATAACCCAATTCAAACAATTTTGATAATACCGTTCTTTTAGTGAAACCCATTAGAAACCCATTTACAAGACACAATTTCATTTCTATAAAACTATTCATTTTATTGAGTTAAAAACAGTCAAATAATATTTTCATAAATCTAGAAAAAAATATCTTTTTAAAAACATCATTTTAAAATCAAGAATCAAAGATCCTGGGTAAAGGATACCAACTTTATAAATTCTTACATTTTACAAAACTATCATTAATGAGGGTTTCCAATAATGTCTAAAAATTTCAAAATCAAATATACACAATATAATCAATTTTAAAGGATTCCAATCAGTTATCCTAACATGAGTGGAGAGTGGAGCCTCCTACCTCATCTGTTTTGATGAATACACAAAATGGATGAAGAACACTCATGAAACTAGTCGATTATCCACAAACCACCATAAATTTCTTCCACTAACAACAAAAGAATGAATATCGACATATTTGGCATCAAAAATCATAGATCTACCCATAATGGGTGTATATATGAAGATAAAATAAGAGAACAGAAGTAAATATAAGGAAACATTACTAAAATGGTGAGGAATGATGACAGAACTCAAGAATCTGGCATCAAATCAAAAAGGGAATCCATTAGATTGACACTAGACTGAGAGGAGATCCTTCTTTGGCCATAGAAGGATAAAAATCTTGAGTTAGAGTCAGTTTGGGTAAAATACATATGGATTAAAGGAATGGCTGACCTATGACGTCTTTTAGGAGGTGGGTTTTTACCTTAGAAATATTTAGTCACATTCTTAGAAAATCCATGTGATAACCATGTGTTATCTTCTATTACAAGAATATCCACACATTGAATAATCGCATGGTATCCCTATCCATTCACCAACCATGTCAAATCTAGTTCCTCAAACCTGATACTGAACACGATTTCTCAAAGGATTTCCACATGGTTTAGACAACCCAAGCACATCCTGTATACATTAAATTTATGCACAAAACACATTAAAAGACCCCAAAACTATCTCAACCACTAATATTATACATTATATACATTAAAATCTCAATGTAAGTGTTACATACTAGAAAAATGAGGTACTAAATTATCCCCACCATTCATCTTTCCATCTATAGAAAGATGAAAATTATCCTTTCCCTAATGGACTTGTGGACACTGTTCTTTCATTTCTTCTCCCATTAACAAGCCTCTTCCACATTCTGACCACATTACATTCAAGACTACACTAGACTGAATCTTTTTTCATTTAATACTTTATCCTTCCTATCTAAAATCCGCACAGTGATATGTACCAATGAAGCATCGAGCTCCATTTCAACTTTTTTTCATATGATCACATGGTCCGTATTTGGCTGAGACTTTTTCAACTGAGATTAATGGAAAACAATTATGCACTAAACTAATACATGCTAGAAATGACAACCGATATTCCACCTATCTAACCCATTTCAATTTCACAAAAGGGCCTATGTATTGTGGAGTTAACTTTCACTGCTTCCCAAAACGATAATGTACAATCCTTTGAATGATATTTAAGAACACATGATCACTTACCTAGAATGACAATAGTCATCACTGATGATACAAAAATGATTTCTGATGACTCTAAGACATCTCCATCAGTTTCTTAATCAACTGAATCTTCTCCATTGCTTCATGGACAAGGCTCATCCCAACTAGTGAAGTATCACATGTTTCCACCAAATAAAGTGGAGAACGATATAAAGCCCATGCAATGTTTCAAATGGATGCATATGTATTGTGGCCAAATATGTATTATTAAATGAGAACTCCACTAAGGGTATATCCTCTTCCCATGATCTACCAAAATCCATTTCACAAGATGATAACATGTTTTCCAATTTTTGTAACATCCTTTCAGATTTCCCATCCATTCGAGGATGATACACTGTACTCATAGTCAACTGGTTTCCAAGGTATTTATATAAGGATTTCAAAAAACGAGATGTGATCCTCAGATCTCTATCTGAAATGGTCAAAAATATTTTTTTCATATATCTTTACTACCACTTTGAGATAAATTTTTGATAGAACCCCCACCGTATGAGTTTCATAAATCAGAAAGAAATGACCCAGAATTGTATTCTATTCCACTATCACCAATATAGAATCGTGTTTCTGAACCATTATTGGGAGTACTATTACAAAATAAAATGATATCTACCACCATTTACACACTAGGATAAGTAAATACTACAACATAGTATCTGGTTATTGATGTTCTGTCTTATGTTTCTAAAAATTTAATAAACTTGAAACAAACTCCACCACCCTCCATTTTAGACCAATCTACCAAAACTATCACTTCATAAACTAATACATATTCTATGTTCATGGATGTACAACCCATCAAGAATAGTGGTTCGAATGAAAATGTTTTTTCTTTTTAGTCATAGGTACAATCATCTGACCTGTGTACCAAAAAACATAACTCCCATCATGTTTCCCGCCCACAATGGTTTCACCACCATTGAGTTTTGAACTCATAACTAGGGAATAAACATTAGATATATTTTTTTATTTGACCAACATTACCAAATCAGGAATCATGAAAACTGAAAAAAAGTTTGCAACATCACCATTGTCTTTACATTTGATATGCAGGTCAGCTAGGATCAATATTAACTAACACTAATATGAAGCTTCTTTCTCCTGATAAACATATGAATTTCTTCATAATACATCAGCCACTGAATTACCATTTTCTGATTTATACATCATCTTGATGTCAAACATCAAAACATAATCCATCTATATCCTATATTCTGATTCAAATCTCATTGTGAGAAAATGTGGTTCAAGGTCTTATGATCTGTAAACTGAGTGAATTCCTCGCCATAGAGATAATGACCCCAGGTCATTAAGTCAGGGACAACCCCATCTAACTCTAAATCATGTTTTGGGTGATTTTTCTCATGCACTATCAGTCATCCTGAACCATAAGAAACCACATGGTCTCCATGCATGAGAATTCTTCCCAACCCCAATCCTAAAGCATCACAGTACACCATGTACCCCTTTCTTGATTATGTAAAATTCAAGTTAGGTGCTGATGTATTATGAACATTCAACTCTTGAACCTAATTCTAGAATTCCTCAATCTGTTGTAATGTAACAATAATCTATTTTAATGCTATCATAGGAAAATCTATTCCTGATAAGACACACATATATCATTGGAAATAACCCAATAGACTAAGAAAAATTCATACCTCAAGTGAATTCTTCATGTTTTTAAAAAATGTAATAGCTTCTAACTATTTAGGAGCCACTAAAACACCTTTTTCTAAAATTACATGTCCAAAAAAGAGTATATATTATATTGAAAACTCACACTTTGACTATTTTCCATACAAATAATGCTCTCTCAAAATTTATAACACTATAGATAATTATTCCTTAATATCCCCCCATTTCCTTGAATACACCAATATGTCATCCAAAAACACCACAACTAAATTATCCAAATAGCTCTAAAATATTTTATTCCTTAGATCCCTAAAGACTTATGGTACATTTGTATGGCCTAAAGGAATGACTACATATTCATAGTGGCCATATCTTCTTCTGAAAGTTGGCTTCAGATAATTCTCCTTCCAAACAACTAATTGGTGATATCTGGATCAAAAATTAATTTTACCAAACCACTAGGCTCCATTAAATTGATCAATCAGATCATCAATGTAAGGATGTTGATACCAATTATTTATCACACCTTGGTTATACTTATGAAATTCTCCGCATAGCCTTGATATCCCATTTAATTTCATCACAAACAAAACAGGTGCTTCTCACGGAGACATACATGGATGACTGTAACGTTTTCTTTCCAACTCTTCCAAATGAAATTTCAATACCCTTAAGTTTCTTTGTTCCATCATATAATATATAATGAAAATAGTATTGGTCCACTGAATGAGATCAATCATAAACTCCAATATAGTTGGTAACCCAAATAAGTATTCAAGAAACACATTGGGAAATTGGTCCAAAATTACTACAAAACATTTATCCTTGATAACTTCTATCAATGCCAAAGTCAAAAAATCCAACTGATAAAAGCTCATTCCCACTACTGGTGCCAACAAACACATTTCGACTATCATGACAACCATTTATCCACGGATGAGATTCTTAGTGTCATCCTTATTTGTGAAACTAATTGTTCTACTATAATAGTTGATGCAACACTTGAATATTTTCATCCAATCCATACCAAGAATTACATTAAATACATCTATCTCCAACACCACGAAGTCCTATTTCAGCTTATCTCCATAAACAGTTATAAAACATTCTCTTCATAGAGAGTCTCAACAATCTATTTTAACCAAGTGGGGTTTGATGTTTTGTCATGGATGGAATCATCACAAATTTTCAACATAGAAAATTAACATCATGAGATGAAATGATGGAATTAGATTCACCAATATTAGACACCACTTTTATAAGGGCATAAGTTAATAGCATCCTACATCTCCTCATAGATTTTACAGTCGGGTCATCAACAATCACATGCTCAGCACTATACAATTACTTCATTTTTTAACTATGAAACTTGTTGTTTTAGTGAGAATTATATTGTTTTGGAGTCATGGTATTCTTTGAATCGCCATGGATATCTCTTTTGTTTTTAAAAAATATGATTCTACTGTCCACTTACTATCGATGCATATGATGCTTTCCACACGTGATAAGTACATCAACCACCTACCCTCAGAGCATTGTGACAAGAATACATAACATGTCCCATCTAATTTCACATATGGAATGCTCAAGGTTGTGTCATACACTATATCCTTTTATGGTCAAGAGAACCACATTAGAAACAGCCAAGATTGTTCTCCAGTCTGGGAGGATTATTACATTCTTATGTGGTCCAATTTCGATGTTTTCAACCTCTTTGAGAATTGGTGTCCCAATTCCTTTTTCACTAAGTTATATTGTTATCACCTCCTCTCATCATGAATACAGTTCATAATACAATTGTATTTCCATCAATGAAAAATATACAAAAAATTCTATCCCCCTAAAATCATGGCTCAACGATTTGAAAGGAATGCGTGATTCTTTGGACCAACTATTGGTTCATATATGGCTCGGGTGAAACCGAATTCTAAATGGCCTCTTCTGACTGATTCAAATAATGAATGTTAGGTGCAATTTTTTAAACACAAAACAAACTATATAAGGATCACTCTCAAGAATCTTAATTCTTATCATTTCAAATTCTATCACATTATCTATCAGAACATATTTTCTAAAATCATCTTTTTGAACATTTAATTATTTCCTGAAAAATTTCTACTCACTTTTAAAAATGAAAACATTTTCAAAATATATCTACCGTGCTCTTTTCAAATTCCATTATTTGATTTTTTTCCAAAAATCTACACAATGATTGAAATAATATGTCATTTCACAAACTGAAATATGAAATCATAGTGGGATGTCATTCCTCTACAATGAAATTCATGTTCATATCATTAGCTGAACCCCTTCCAATGAGATTTCCAAAATTATATATGTTTCTTAAAAACACTCATGTAACCAAAACCACAATAACTTCAATTTCAATATACAAGGGTTAGCTACATCTTTTAATTATCTACTTTTCATGTCCAGCCAATCGTACTTCTTTATAAAATAAAAACCCAAGGAATAAACAAGAACGAATTAAAACTATTTGACCTAGAAAACTAATAAATACTTATTGCATAAGGAAAGGAAAAAGTTGATACCACTTATCTAAAACACGATTTTGGTTCGATCAAACTGATACAATTTGTAACATCCAACACCATATCATTAGATTGAGGGGATTATGAGACACTTCTTGGTCTTAAGAGGCATCCCGAATATATTAAATGCTCTAAATAAATGCTGAAGGGTTTAAAATGCATGTTTGGTATGATGGAACTTTTAAAAACTAGAACCATTAACCGGAAAAACCATAACCAAACAACTCACTACAAGGATCAAGAATAAATAAAAGGCAACTGAACCACTTCATTTATATAAAAACCTCCCCTAGGTCTACTACATTGAAAGAAATAACAAATATCAAAGTATAATGTGGAATGAAAACTAATGAAATCTAATATAACCTCATGAATCCTTGATATGAATGTTTTATTCTCCAACATCACCAAAAAACCCATGTATCATGAGGCTGTGCAAAAATGTGTGGTACATTACATTTTACCATATCCCAAAAGATTGCATCTACAAAATTACCAATGTTCCAAAGTAGGGGTGACTATTAAACTCAGTAGGGATTCCCTAATGGAATTCCTACTCATTCAAGTAAGATAGAATTTTTAGAATAATTTATTCAAAAATAGATTATATAATAGAATTTACCAAAACATTTTATAACTAAATATAACTACATTCCAAAACCATTTGTAACAAATAGTAATCCTCTTATACTTTAATAAAAATCAAGCAAGTAATACATCCATAAAATCAACCAAAAAATGATTTAAAAACAATTTATCATTATCATTTTTCCATCACCATTCCATGTTTCACAGCACACACATTTTCACGACCCGTCCTCTAGACCCGTTCCATGACTACCCCATGCCCGCCTTCCATAGGTCAGGGTCTGGAAACTTCAACCAAAGGCGAATCCCCTATAAATTCAGAAAGAATTTCAATTAAAACTATTACACACATAGTCTGAACACAAGAAGTGGAAGCAACAAGTATTAATATTGAATAGATAATTGTGTTGAAAGTAAGTTGGTCAGAATACAAACTCAACTGAACAATAAGGTCATGTACAAGTAATAAAGAGAAAACTGCTCATGGATCATTTACCAGGGAATCCTACCTGAAGGGTAGGTACATAACTTGAACTACTAATCATTGTAGTATGTCTTGTCTAGTCCAGCTCCAAGGAGCTTCCTGTCTGTCACCCTCAGCCTCAACCACTACTAACCGCCATTTTCACAGAACACAACAAGGTGTCGGTGAAGCCCGTGCAAGGGTGAGTGTAAAAATACTCAGTACGGGACCCCAAGACCCCTGACCGTCTCCCATAATCCACTATGGATAAACCAAAGTAGTAAGATACAATCACGAAGTATCAACCAACCATACATAGGCATATTCCCATATATATACCTAAGTTACCAATCACAGTCTGGCTCCAACTCTCGAGCCCAAGCAAAACCCAATCCATAAAGGATGTGAAGTCAATCACCTTGGTGATAACGATTGAAAGAGAAGACTCATCTCACATAGGTATACAACACATGATTAGGGGTAGAGATGATTATATGTAGCTTCTGAATCATCTCCTCTGTCGAACCCATTTGGATCGTGGAACAATATCAGTGCTGTTGATCCCACATAGGACCCTAGTACAGAAGTCATCACTGTCGAACCCATAGAGGATCCCAGTACAGAAGTCACCCCTGTCAAACCCATAGAGTATCCTGGTAGAGAAGTAATCACTATCAAACCCATAGAGGATCCCAGTACAATATCTTCACTATCGAACCCATGGAAGATCTTGTCATCTCTGTCACAGCCAGCCATAGGGTTCTCGCACACAGCACGCTCGATTCCGGGAGGGTCCTCTCTTCGATCCAAGTGATGATACATAAGCTATCATGAAGTCTCAATCTGGTGTATTCTGTATTTCCTTCTCATCATAAGGAACTCAATGCGATAGAGGTAGTGTCAATCGTACATCCTGTTTGAGAGTTGATGGAATTTTTGTTCGAGGGCCCCGGTAGCTTTTTAGGTTCAAACCAACCTAACCATACCCCAACTTCATCAAAACCTAAACAGGGGTATTCCAAAAAAATTGTCTCACTCTAATTATTCCATCGCAGTAGACAGTTCGTCGATCAGACACTTGTAACCCATGATATAGACGAAAAGGTGTAATTGGCCATAGTGGGTCCTGGTCCGGTCCAACCCAGTCCGACCAACCCGGCCTGACACGGTCAGAACTAGGGTCCCACCCGGTCCACTGGTCCGACCTTGTCCAACGGGGTAGCCCGACCCGAGGGAGCATCCCGGTCCAAGGGCGCGGCCTGGCCTGATGCGGCCCGGCCCATGGCGGCCCGACCCGTGGAGGCTCGGCTCGTGGAGGCCCGACCCGTGGAGGCCCCGCCCGTGGCGGCCCAGCCGAGGGCGACCCGGACGGCCGGTCTACATGGTCGGGAGGTGGACTGCCAGCTGAAGCCTGTGGTGGCCGCACGGGGTGGTGGACAACATCCCCCCTCCTATTTGTAACTGCCAGTGCATAGCGCCGACTAGTGACCGCGGGACCCGAGGGGTCCCGCCTTTGGAGCACCTGATGGCATTCGGCTTAGCCAACGTCCCTTCCCGTCAGCCGCGACCTTTAGCCACGGGTCATCTACGGCAAGGCACGATGGCGGTGTACTGTCTTCAACCGTCGCGGCTCTCATCGACGCAACATCCTTCCTCCGGCACTGTGTGACGGCACCGTGCCCCTCTAGAACCGCAGCGGCCTTCCAGGCTGCAGCCCAGTTCATTACACTGTACGACATCACCATGTCCCTTTGGAGACCATTTGGTCCTTGCACTGCTGGTTCCTCTCACAGTTGTCCTGTCACAAGCCTCAAATGCTCCACCTAGGTTCTCTCTTCTGGTGGCGTCGTTGCACCACCGTCATCGTCAACCAAACAAGAACCAACATACGGGACTCGGGCCATGTTTGTTCATCCCACGCTTTCCGCATTAGGTGATAACAATAGGCCAACAAATAATCCGAGGTTTGAATGATGAAGAAAAATTAAATAATTCAACCTGAACCCCTACCTTGTAATCGGCAATCGCTTGACAAAGTTGTGGGAAGGCAGCGTTGTTCCATTGACATCGAGAGGAGATGACATCATCATTGGGGATGTTCTTCGCAGGCAGCGTCTTCCCATTCTTACCCCGGTTGGAGAGGGAGACGACGATGTCGTCGTTCCTCAATGGAGACGGGCATTCTTCGTTGAGAGTATATTCTCTCAATCCTTCCAAGTCTCCACCACAATATAATGCCAACCCACAAATAATAAAATCACACATCTTATTATATTGTGGGAATAATGAATTAAAAATGTTTCAAATTAATTATTTTACAACACTTAATTAAAATTTGGTGTTGGCTCATTAATTTGGAGGGGGAAGGTGAAGAGGCTCTGAAAATTTTTGGGGGAAGTGAGGAGTTCATCATCCTTAATTGGGGGTTCAAGGGGAGTTAGAGAGGTCGGGTGGGCCCCAACTAATAATCCTCCAAGGAAGGTTATGTGTGGGTGGGCCCCACCACCATAACCTCTCATGGGAGGTTATGGTATGGTGGACCGAACATCCAACCACCACTTGGTGGTTTTAACCACACCTATGAAAATAACGTGAAAACATTATTTTATTCAATTTAATTAAAAACATCCAAAAATTATCTTCCACTCACTATAAAACACAACTGCAGTAAAGGTCTCACTATGCAATCACTGACGCTGCGAATTCAAAAGTGCCCTCAATTTCCAGTTCTGATCACCGGTTCAAAAGATATAAAGAACCTAATGTACGTTTACTGAACGTACCCAAAAAAACATCATAAATTGATACCGGTAACACCTGGCCTTGGAATCATGCGCTGCTAGAAACTGCGGACTCGTCAAATTCCCATGTATTAAAAAAATCAAAGGAATTTCCAGGTATTTACATTCTCTCCTACACAGGGAGTTATATCCCCGTAAGCACCAACTCACACTAAGGAAACAAATGAAAGTACTAAGCAGGCATCTGAGCCTCCCGCTGCCATGTGCTCTCCTGGAGGTTCCTGTGCTACCAGCGAACACGCAATAGAGGTATCGAACGTCCATGCAGGACCCACTCCTGTCGATCCCCAATCTCTATTTCATCCTCCATGAATGTCGCGCCATAATATATATCTCACTCCCTGTGGTCGATGATGTGGTATATGTCGTGCACATAACTCTTCAGCTAAGATATGTAGAAGACGACGTGCACTCAGTGAAACCGAGGTGGAAGATCCAAGCGTTAAGCTACCTCGCCTACACTGTTGAGGACCTATAAAGTTCCGATTAATCATAGATATAACTTGATGCATCAGACAAATATTTGTAGACCTCATCATGGTGAGACCCGTAGAAAGGCGTGGTCGCCATCCTCAAACTCCAGCGGTCTCCATATCCTATCAGCATATGACTTATGCCTGCTCTGTGCAGTCTCCATATGCTCCTGGATGATCTGCACCTTCTCCGTTGTAGCTTTCACCAGCACCGGTCCCATAAGTGCTGACTCCCCATTGCCAGTCCAGCACACAGGCGATCTACAAGGTCATCCATACAGTGCCTCGAAAGGTTCAATCCTGATGGTGGAGTGGTAGCTATTGTAATATGTAAACTCTACCAAGGATAAGTGATCCTCCCAGCTACGTCCAAAGTCAAGGATGCATGCACGAAGCATGTCCATGAGTGTCTGAATGATTTTCTCATTCTGACTATCTTTATTGAGGATAGAAGGCAGTGCTCAAGCGATGCTACATCCCGAAAGCCTCCTACAATTCCTTCCATAGCCGGAAAGTGAAACGAGCATCTAGATCAGAGACGATCATTGATGGAACACCAGGAAGACATATGATCTATCATACATAGACGCATCCCAGGATCACTACTGAACCCTTCTCTTTGATCGGTAGGAAGTAGGCCGACTTGGTGAGCCGGTCTACGATCACCCAGATAGAGTCGTGTCCTCTATATGTACGTGGAATTATTGTCATTAAATCCATGTATATCCCATTCCACTTCCACTCTATGACCTATAAGGGATGAACTATTCATTTTGGAACCTGTTGTTATGCCTTCACTTGCAAACCTGTGATGAATCGTGAGACAAACTTTGCTACTACCTACTTCATACCTGGCCACCTGTGCAATATTCGGAGGTCCTGATACATATTCGCCAATCCAGGATGTACCACTAAAGGAGATGTTTGAAACTCCCTCAATAGTTCCTCCTGAAGTGTGACTGGTACAATGGTATATCCTCTAAAGAGAATGACGTGCTCCCCACCTTCAAAAAACCCATTAGGTGGCTGCCCTGAAGATATCTGAGCATATCGTGTCTCAAAATTAACATTTCCATGTTGTGCCTCCCTGACACACTGATGAAGTGGAGGAGTGAGTGTGAGAGACTGCAGAAAGGCTTCTCCGTCTCTATACACAAAGGATATCTACAACACTGCCAGCTGCTTTGTCGCCTCTCCAAACAACTGAATGCCAAATATCATGCTGAGAGAATCTGCTACATCATTCTCCTTCCCATGAGTATAGACTATCATGAAGTCATTGTCCTGGAGGAAATCAAGCCAACGCCACTGTCTCAAGTTCAGGTCCTTCTACGAGAAGATGTACTTAAGACTCTTTTAGTCAGAGTAGACTATAAAACACTCACCCATAGGATAATACTGCCACATTTTCAAGGCGAAGACAATTACTGAAAACTATAGGTCATAGGTATCATAGTTATCCTCATGATGTATCAACTTCCAGGAACCTCACGTGATCACTGCTCGCTCCTACATCAGGACACAACTTAGTCTTGTCCCTGATGCGTCGTAGTAAACTACGTACCCAACGCCCTCCTCTGGTAGCCTCAACATGGTTGCACTAGTCAAACTCTCCCTCATCTCCTGATTGCTCTGCTAACATCTCTCTGACCAATTAAGGTTTTTCCCTTCTTCTTCAATGATCAATGTGGCACTGCAACTCTGGCATAATCTGGCACAAATCTCAGATAGTACACAACCATCCCCATAAAACTTCGTACCCCCATCACACTCCTGGGTGGCTCCCAAGAAAATACATCCTCATTCTTCATTGGATCCATTGCAACTCCAGAATATGAGATGATTTTTCCCAATAAGTGAACCTCTATAATCCCAAACTTGCTCATCTAAAGCTTACCATAAATATGGTGCTCTCAAAGTGTGTCCAGTACTACCTGCAAATGGTAGGCATGCTCCACTTCGGTAGCTGAGTAAATCAGTATGTAGTCGATGTAGAATACGAAAAAACGGTCAAGGTAAGGCTTGAACATCCTTTACATGAGACTCATGAACACTGCTAGAGTTTTGGTTAAGTCGATGGGCATAACCAAGAACTCGTAGTGGCCATACCGACACCTGAAGGCCGTCTTCTGCAGATCCTTGTCTCAAATTCTGAGCTAGTGATAGCCTGACCTAAGGACTATCATCGAGAACCATTGTTCTCCCTTGAGCTGATCAAAGAGGACGTCAATCCTCGGAAGTGGGTACTTGTTCATCATGGTCACCTGGTTCAGGCGACGATAGTCAACACACAGTCGCATACTCCCGTCTGCCTTCTTGGTGAACAAAATCAGAGATGCCCAGGGTGAAACACTCGGTCAGATAAATCTTTTCCCCTACAAGTCCTCCATCTGTACCTATATCTCATGAAGCTCATTGGGAGCCATCTGATATTTTGGAGTAGATATCGGTGTCCTCCCGGGGTACATTTCAATTTTGAAGTCCACTGCTCTGCGAGGAGGAAGTCTTGGAACATCATCAGGGAAAACAGCTTGTATATTGATCCACCACAACAGGAAAACTCGGACTCCGGACATCAACCACTCTGAGAATGAGACTAGCCATGTGATGTGTGATCAGATGCCCCCTCCTGTGGGTAAGTCCATCCTACGCTACAGAGGCTCCCTTCCCCCCGGTGAAGGTAACCCTCAACCCAAACTTGTGGACCCAGCGCACTTTCTTCCTAATACAGTCAATCTGAGCATAAATTGTGGATAACCTGTCCATACAGAAGATGACATCGTAAGGCCTCGACGCCGCAATGAGGAGATCCCAGCCGAAGCTCTCACCACCTAGAGTAAGCTCACACTACCGTCACCAGTGCGTAATTGTCGAGTTTTCTCCCATAGGAGTCTCTAGTCAAAATGATCAAGCCAACAGCTTCGTCGGAATCTCCGAGCACCGAACAAGGGAAGCAGAAACAAAAGAGTGAATCACAACTTTTTCTATAAGTAATGCAGAAAGGGTGGAGTAGACATAGATAGTCTCTTGAATCATCTCAGGTACACCATGGTCATAAGACTTGATAGCCTGGATCGAAGCCCACCTCTGTCTGCTAGCTCCCGGTGGTTGGGGTGGACCTACTGGTGGTGGTGTTGGTAGGGCCTCGAAATGTCGTCCACCACCTACTTCTCGGCCAGCTCCTCTTCCATAGAGTCTTCCTCCTAGCAGAACACCACGGTCGAACCTCTCACTCTACCTGGGAGGCCCCTCTACTGTATGCTACTCATCTGCATGGCGGGTCGGGTAGTCTCAAACCCTGGGACCCTACCTGCCACATGCATAGCACTGCCTGCTCCTCATGTGGCTTGCTCTGTCTCGTGTGCCCTGCATAACCAAACCTATTTCCCATGGTCTCCCAACTGACGTCCTGGTCTACATGGACCTCTACGACATATATATACTACCAGCTATAAAAGACACCGCAATGTGTCACCCTGTGGTGGGTCTCACTGTTGGTGACTGCTCATCTAGAAAACTATCCACAAGGAGGGCTCTCTCCAGCACCCCTTCCTACGTCGGGATGTTGAGGGAGATCATCAAAACCCTGATCTCATGCCTGAGTCCCTTCTCAATGTTCCAGGACCTAACGAATGGGTCTCGCACCATATCCGTGGAGTAGCGCGAGAGGTGGCTGAAACTCGCTGAGTATTGAGCTACTGTCGTTTTTCCCTACTGCAAATGAAGTAACTCTTGAATCCACACTACACGAAGGGTGGCTGGAACAAAGTCTGATAGAAAGAGACTCTAAAAGTATTCCTAGAGTAATGATTCCCCATCATGCACATGGAGCATCGGGCTCCACCATTCTCCTACAGCTGCAAACATGAGATTCGTGACAAAGACCACCTTGAGGTCGACTGGTGTCCCTACCAATCTGACTACTCTCAGAACATCCTCCAACCAATCCTCATATTCATGTGGGTACATCTCTCCCCAGATCCTGGGCGGCCTCTAGCACTGGAACTCATGCAATGCACTCAGATAGCATGCACACTCTACTTCTGGAGTTGGTAGTATCGGTGGCCCAGTGGGTACTGGTACCGCTGGTACCTCTGCTATGATGGGGCCCTACACAGAGGGCTCGTCGCTCAGTGGGCTATCATCATGTACGAATCTCGGAACCCTTGCTGGCAACCTACATGGGGCCATCATGAAAAGAAACAGGTGCACCGTGGCAAAACAATATTCCAGGGGAGCTGGCACAAAGTAATCATGAGGAAAACCATTCAAAGGAAACACACACACAATCATGGTTTTCGTGCACTGAGTCAGAAATCAGAAGTTGGAGTCCTAGTGTATGTATACGTCAGCCAGCACACCAACACCGGTTTCCCTAAACTGATAACCACACCCAAACCACTTAACACTATTACTGTTAATAGAATAAGATCCTATGTTATATAGTAGAACTGAATCCTCTAATACCAATTTTTCATGACCCGTCCTCAGGTCCCATGCCATGACTACCCCAAGCCCACCTTCCATAGGCCAGGTGCTGGCGACTAGCACCAAAGGCGAATCCTTGATAAATTGGGATGTCAATTCCTTTAAACATGTATCATATAGAGTCTGAACACAACCAGTGGGAGAAAAAAGTACTAATATAGAAAAGAAAAGTGTGTTGAATGTATGGGGGCCAGAATACAAACCAAACTGAACAACAAGTACAAGTACACGTAAAATGGGAAAATAGATCCTAGAATGTACACTAGGAAATTCTACCTGAAGGGTAGGTATAATACTCAAACAACTCATCCTTGAGGTAAGTCCAGTTTAGTCCAGCACCAAGAAGCTTCCCGTCTATCTCCCTCAGCCTCAATCATTGACGATCTTCGTCTGCATAGAACAAAACAAGGTGCGGGTGAAGCCCGTGCTGGGGTGTGTATAACAATACTCATTAGGGGACCCTAAAACCCCCGAAGGTCTCACCGAATAAACTAAGGATGAACCATAGTAGTAAGATAAAATCAGGATGTATCAACCAAACTTACATAGGTATATGCCCATACATATACCTAATTTACCAATCGCAGTCCGACTCCAACTCTCGAGCCCAAGCACAACTTAATCCACAAACGAAGTAAAGTAAATAACCTCAGTAATAACGATTGAAAGATAAGACTCAGCTCACACAGGTATACAACACAAAAAGAGGGGTAGAGATGATTAGATGTATCCTATGAATCATCTCCACTATTGAACCCACATAAGATCCTGGAACAATATCAGCGTTGTCGAACCCATGTAGGATCCTAGTATAGAAGTAATCACTATCGAACCCACGGAGGATCCTAGTACAAAAGCCACCGTTGTTGAACCCACGAAGGATCCCAGTATAGAAGTCATCACTGTCAAACCCACAGAGGATCCTGGTATAGTATCGTAGCTGTCGAGCCCACAGAGGATCTTGTCATCTCTGCCAGCGCCAGCCATAGTGTTCCTACACACAACACGCTTGATTCTAGGAGGG
Organism: Viscum album; assembly: GCA_963277665.1. Lineage (NCBI taxonomy): Eukaryota > Viridiplantae > Streptophyta > Magnoliopsida > Santalales > Viscaceae > Viscum > Viscum album. The sequence continues at coordinate 1,854,057,201 of OY728156.1, forward strand.
TCCACACCTTAAGACAAGTGTAAATACATCAAATATCACAATGTATTCAGATGATGTATCTCAGAGTTCCATCTCATCATAAATAACTCAATGCAAATAATGGTGCATCAATAGAAAGCCCGATCTGAGAGTTGTTGGCATTTCGGTTCTAGTGGCCCAGTTGGTTTTTATGTTCAAAACAACTCGACCGTACCCCAACTACGTCCAAACCTCATGCTGGGTATTCCAAAAGAATCGTCTTTCTCCATGAATTCCATCTTCACAGATGGTTCTTCAATCAGTGACTCGTAGCCCAAGATATGGAAGAAAAGGTGTAATTAGCCATAGCAGGACCGGGTTCGGTCCGACAAAGTAGGACCACAGCAGCCTGACCCGGTCCGAAACAGGTTCTGACCCGGTCCATGGGTCCGACCCAGTCCATGGGGGTGGCCATGCCCATGGTGTCCCGGTCCGTGGAAGCCCGGCCAGTGGCGACCTGGTCAAGGTCGGCCTGGCCCAGGGCTGACCAGCCGAGGGCAGCCCGACTGGCTGGTCTGCGTGGTTGTGAGGCAGATTGCCAGCCGAATCCAATAGTGGTCGTGTTGGGGAGTGGTCAGTGCCCCCCCGTCTCTATAATGGTTGGCGCATGGCACCGGCCTGGTGATCGTGGGACCTGAGGGGTCCCGCCTTTGGAGTGCCCACCGACGGCAGCCTTAGCTGACCACCCTTCCCGTCTGATGCGGCCATTGGCCGGAGGTCCTCTCCGGCACGACACGATGACACCATGCTATCTTCGTCCGCCGCAACCCGCTTGGCCACGACCTCCTTCCTCCAGCGTGGTACGATGGCAGTGACCCCCTCCAGCACCGCCGCTGCCTGGATGGCTGCGGCCCAGTTCATTTCACGGCGTGACAGTGCCACACCCCTTCGGTGACCAGGTGGTCATTTCACCACAAGTTCCTCTCACTGTCGGCCCGTCACCAGTCACCGATGCTCCACCAAGTTTCTCTCTTCTGGTGGCGCCGTTGTGCCATCACCATCGTCAACCAAACAAGAACCAATGGAGGGATGTTAGGTCGTGTTTGTTCGGCACGCGCTCTCCGCGTTAGGTGATAACAATTCACCAATAAATAAATTGAGGTTTGAATGACGAAGAATAAGTAAATAATTCAACTCAAACCCCTACCTTGTAATCGTTAATCTAAATACATATTCATGGGAAGATGGCATCATTCGGTTGACATCGAGATGAGTTGACGTCATCATTGGAGATGTTCTTCATAGGTGTCATCTTCCCTTTCTTGCCCCGATTGGAGAGGGAGAAGACGGCGTCGTCGTTCCTCGGTGGAGATGGGAATTCTTCATTGAGAGGATATTCTCTCAATCCTTCCAAGGCTCCTCCACAAGATTATGCCAACCCCAAAATAATAAAATAACACATCTTATTATATACTTGGCATAATGAATTCATAATGATTCAAATTCATTAAGTTACAACACTTAATTAAAGGATGGAGTTCGCTCAATAATTTGGAGGGGGAATGTGAAGAGGCTCCAAAAAATTATGGGGGAAGTGAATAGTTCATCCTCCTTAGTTGGGGGTTCAAGGGGAGTTGGAGAGGTAAGATGGTCCCCACCAAATAATCCTCCTAGTAATGTTATGTTGGTGTGGGCCCCACCACCATAATCGCTCATGGGATGTTATGTTGTGGTGGTTCCCACCCTTAACCACAACTTAGTGGTTTTAGCCACCACTTATAAAATAATGTGATAACATTATTTTAATAAATTTAATAAAAAACAGCTAAAAATTATCTTCCACTCATGATAAAACACAACTGCAGTGAAGGTATCACTATGCAATCACCAACGTTGTGAGTTCAACGGTGCCCTCGGATTTCTGTTCCAAGCACCGATTCAAAATATATAAAATCCTGAACGTACGTTTACTGAACGTACCCGAACAAAACTTCATAAATTGATTTCGAGCACACCAGACCTCGGAATCCAGAGTCATTAGAAACTGCAGACTCATAATATTCTCATATATTTAAAAAAATCCACGGAATTTCTGGCTCTTTACACACATCCATTCATGATTTTTCTGATAGTTCTAAACTCATTAGTTATTTGAAATATATTTACCTTATATACCACAATCACATGATCCTAATACACGGTCACAGATGTTGTAGCCCAATGGTAAATTTACCTTATTCAGGAGATTGTCTAACATCAACTCAAACAACCAATATATTCCAAAACCATTGTGATGACCCAATTAACAACATTTGAATAGAACTGTTCTTTTATTGAAATTTGTTAATCCTCAAATTTCAAGAAACCATTTAATTTCAATAAAACCATTCCATTTATTGAAAACACTATTGTCAAATAATTTTTCACAATACCAAAAAAAATCCCATGCTAAAATCCTCATTTTTAAATAAAGAATCAATGATCTTTATTGAAGGACACCAATTTTCTTGATTTTTTATAATTCGCCAAACCCTCTTTAAAAAGGGTTATACAAAAACTTGAAAATAGCCAATTCACAATAAAATCAACAAAAGATATTAAATTTAAAATATTTTCAATTAGTTCTACTCAAATGAGTGGATAATGAAGCTGCCTACTTCAACCGTTTTGTCAAAAACTCTAAACGGATGAGGAACACTAAAGTTACCAGGTCAATTCTCCACAAAACCATCATAGATCTCTTTTACTAAAAACAATGGGACAAAAACTCAACATACCTACAATCCAAAATAATATATATACAAATAATGTGTTTATATATGAGAATGTGAGAAGTTTAGAGAAGAATATTTAAGAATAACTAAAGAAACGTGAAAGGAATGGTGAATAACGGTGACAAAACTCAAGAATCTGGCTTCGAATAACCAATGGAAGCCTTGGGATTTCCTTCAGATCGATGGGATATTATTCTTTGGACTTAGGAGGATCAACATACTGAGTTAGATCTGATTTTTGAAAAAACAAGTAGATTAATGTCAAGTCTTACCAAGATCCATTTTTTAAGGATATAGTTTTTAACCTGAAAATGGTTTAATCAAATGGTTTGACAACCCTCGTGATAGATATAGTCTCAAGAACAGCCTCACATGATCACCTAGCATGGTCTCCCAAACCATGTTCCCATTTTTCTGATGATACTACCACAAAACCTACCAGTGATCATGGTATCTCTTAGTTTTTTTTCATAGAATAGATAAACTGTGATAATCCTCTATGCCTACCCTTAATCCCTAAAAGAACCTTTAATGAACCCCAAATTATCCCAAACATCACATTTATACATAATATACATATTAATCACAATGTTAGGGTAACATTCTAGAACCAATGGGTTATAAATTTCTATATAAGGTTATGAATAAATTTTATTTGTATTATTTGTCCATAAAAGGTGTTAGATTTGAATAACTTAGTGGGAGAATATTTAGATCACTTAGGAAATTTTTTTTTATGTTTCTGTATTTCCAAATGAATAAGTCAAAAATGGTTCTACCATGGATCATTATGATATTTAATGAATAGTTAACAATTAATATGGAATAACTATGAATAAAGTGTATGGGATTTTATAGTTGGCATCATAATTGGTTTTGGTTATCCTTTAAAAACATGGATGATAAAACAGTAGTAAGATTACATAAGATATTCTAAATATAGGTGAACATCCAAATATATTGTCATGGTTAGAGTGTGGTTTCTAATAAGTCGTACATATCTAGACACATAAACAAGTATATTCTATACCACCATTGTACCTAGATTTAATAACCACGAAAGAACAAATTGAGATAAAATTGATTGTCACTTACTGTAAGAAAATGGGACTTGATGTGCACATGGTTTGACACTCCATGGGGATATGTATTAGAAATTAAAAAAACTCCTTATGAACCTTCATGAATGATATAAATATATAATGTTCATAAAAGAACTAACATAAACCTAATGATCCATAAATTAAATAAAAGTTTTCATGATTTAAGCTTCATATAAATTATATTACATTATTATGTGGTATCTCTCTATTACTAATGTGGATCGAACTATGATTTCTTTTAGTCCACTGTTAAAACAAAGAGTATTCTTGTTATGATATTATGTGATGGCCAATGGAATGACATCCCTCATTATTTTAAAAATTAACGGGGAATTTCAATTTTAAAACATTTGATTTTTCTTAAACAACTACCCCATTATAAGATTAACGATCTCAACATCGATGAGATTCCTGAAATAGTTAACAACTGAATGATAGTGTTTATTGAAGATCACGAAGGTAATAAAAATCAACTACCTACATGTTAGTAATTTTGTAATTTTAACTAAGAATAATATCTCTTAGGGAATGGGAAAATGAATTTTGTTTTAAAAAAGACACATAATATTCTATTACAGAAGAAAAATTAAAAGTTTAGTCAACCAAATACAATGGTATTTTTTTCTCCCTAAGGTATTACTAATATAAACATGTTTTAAATGATTAATTTATAAAAATTACATAAATCAATTTCCTTTGGGGAGCTAATGTGGTGCATCATCATATTTGTATGAGTATAGTTTTTTTAATGAGAGTGACACTAAAAATGGGAAATCAATAGAAAGAGGTATTTATGAATAAAATGATAAAGCCTATGTAATGTTTGAATAATAATGTGTAATGTATTATTTTTGTATGTATTGGGATTTTAGATATATAAATAAAATGAATGATAATAAGAATCATGAAAAATCTGAGTATTTTTATGAATAAATTTTTATTAAATGATTTGTATGTATATGATGAATGGTACTGATGCACCAAAAATGTTATATAATGGCAAGGTTATATTTTATTATAATAAAAATGTTTATGGAAGGATATATTTTAATATATGTCCAATGTGGGGGTAATAATATGTAATTGGGATAAATATATGATTGAAATTGATTGTATTATATTGATGACCATGTGTTTTGATAGTGAATTGTTGATAAAGTGATTTAGGTCATCTTGAATGAAGTTTATTTAATTTTGAATTTATGCAATATATTCAATAGTTTTAGATTTTATTTTAGGATTAAGGATAATGTAAATTTTGAAAATAATTCATGTTTTCATTATGGTTTTACTGTAATAATGCTTATTACCCTGTTTTTGGAGAATATATCACCAACGTATTCACACATTAGGTTTGTCAAATTACGAGATACTTTTGGTGATTATAGTTGTGATTTTTTTGGATTCATGGTTACTTGATTTAAAAACATTTTGGGTTTGAATTTGGTTAGTCTTTTCTTTGAGAAGATTTAATATTAACTAGTTATGAATTAGATTAAGATAAATAGTAGACATTATTTTTTATGGTTTACAAATAAGTTATTTATCCATGTTGGATAATATTTAAGGGTAAGAAGAGTATCCAGTTATCAATTTTTCGAATATAAAATCCAAAATAAGTTATTCTTAGTTTTTCATGAATAGAAAATTTATCTCAAATACTCGTAATTTTTTGAAAAATATGAGATTATGGTGTAAATCAATTAAGGGGGAAATTATTCATGTAAATTTGGTATTTTCGTTATTATCATAGTCTAGATGATATAGAACTAACTCAAATCTAGGAAATTGGACTTAAAATAAATATGTTTTCCAATAACCATTAATTCAGATGGAATAAAAGATCATTTCCACATCTTTGGATTATAGTTTTCTAATTATTTTCCTTCTAAAAGAAATTCAATTTATTTTGATCAATGAATTATAGACAAAAATTTTCTTTCATATACAAATAATCACATAAAAATAATATTCTAATTTTTGGAATCACGGTATGTGTAATCCCAGATGAACTTGGTACATCCCTTTTTCTCTCTTCACGAGGAGGTGTTATTACATATTTTTATGATGTGGGATTCCATAATTGGATTTTTAAATATTAAACCATTAAATATTGAGATGAAAATAAAATATTGATGTTTCATTTTATTAGTGGGTTAGATGGTAGTAAGACAATATTCTGTAAACTAATGGTCATTAAATCAATTTATTTCATAGGTGGATTGTGTTACACACAACCCCATTTTTAAATGAATTATGGTACACTTTAGGAATATTATTATTCAATTTTGAAATTATAACATAGTTGCTAATTTGGATGGAATAACATTTAATAAATAAATTCAAAAAAATATATAAATTTACTTCACAATATAAATTTATAGATAAATGTTTAGAAAATAATCACACAATTATTAGTGATGTAGTTTTAATCTTGAAAAATATATTTCCTCCAAAAATGAATTTTTTTGGGTGAATAAAATAATTAATTTATAAAATTATTAGATATATTTTTTGAAAAAAATTATTTAATTATTTAATTTTTGATAATCAAAATTAACTTCGGGTGAAGAATTTATGAAATTTCAAAAAAATATCAATTTTTTTATGAATAGTGAAAATCAATTACATTTATAAAAAACTCAATTTTCATATTAAAAAAAACTTTATGAGTTTAATTTAATATCAATTTGAAATAAGTACTATTTAATTTTACATTATATTATTAACTAAATTTTGATCATCTGTATACCAGGTTTTTTTATATGTACATTTTTTCTTAACTTTTTTTTCCACAAAACTGTTACTCATTAGGTTTTGTGGGGTTAATATTAAATTATAATTTTATACATATATTATATGAATCATGAAAAAATAAATAAATTTATAGAACCATTGGAATCAAATTTTATTAGTAGGTCCCTTTTATTTTTTCCCATATTGAATAGTAATAATCGTACTTTAACTTTTACTATAATGGTAAATTAGGTAAATTAGGTCAAAAATAAATTCATAATGACAATAAAATGAATGTAAAACATTCCTAAACCATCTTATATGAGAAAATATCATCCATAATAATAAAATAATAGGTTATATTGAAATTTTATATCAATTCAGATACTATTACAATCTCTGTCGTATTTTATTTCAAGAAAACATAAACATGTGATAAAACTATTTTAAATTAGTTTATTGATTTTTAAATTATGTTATATACAGTATATGTATGATGATAAATATTATTATAAAATAAATAAAATTTATCTTAGTTGTGGTTATTTATTTGTAATTTTTAGTAAGGAAATAATTTTGTTAATTAGACACTAAAAATCAAACAATATTTATTATGTTAATGGGAAAATAAAATTAATTATATTAAACATATTAGATATATTATAATTTTAGATAATTTATGTGATCAAAAAAATTTATATATGACCATAACATGTTTGATATATTCAAAAATATTCAGTTCGAATTCTATGTGATACCGTGATATTATCAATGTCAACATAACTAATAGTTCCAAAAATAGACAATATTGATATTTAATAATAAAAAGTATATTTTGAAATTCATAAAATTAATAAAAATTATATTAATAAAAGTGATTATTATATTATTAATTATATCATCTATGTCCCATTTATGAATTTTTAATCAATTTATAGTAATTATCATGACCATAAATGAGTAAAAACTTTTTTGTCACTATACCTTTAAAAATGGATGGAAAGTATTAAAACAAAAATATTTTTTTATAGAGATTGTCAAAACTTACCTAATTTTAAGTTTTGAAATTATTTAAAACAATAATAATCCTATATTATACATAAATGAGTTTTTGGTTATTTATAATTTAATATTAATTTATATTAATTTTATATTTAGAATACTTCCAAAAGTTACCTTACCCTCAATTATAAAATGGTACCTCATACCATGATCCATTAATCAACATTGATGCTATTATATAATCCATAATGTAATAAATCTCTACTAAACTTTATTATACACATTCTAGATGTTATTTTCTACCCAAAAGACCATTCTTAGATCCCTTGTAGAAAATCTAAACGATTCATTTCATAGAAGAAGTAATTTCCCTAACTGATCACATTACTTTTTTTCTTCTTTACCTCCTAAAAACAAATGATATTTATCATAAAATAAAAAAATTATTATCCATAATATTATTTAATTTTTTTATCATTTTTAAAACACCCTTATACACCATGTTTCTCATCACATTAGAAGTAAATTTATTTCTCACGCATAAAAACGACTTACCATATCCATGTGGTAATACCATTAAATTTTCATCATTATATTTTATACATGTGTACTATAATGGTATTGAAATTTTTATATGATATTTATTTTGTAATTTTACTTAATTAATGATAATATCATTTCTACCAACTTTCCATCCAGTCCATTGGGGAAGGATAACGTCTCCCCTACTTACGTATGGGCTGCCATATCAATGATATAATGTGATTCATTTTTCAATTAAATATCACATGGATGGTAAATAGGATGATTTTTAAGTATATATATGATAAAATTATGTAATAATGATTCTATAATTTGGAATTATTATTTATCTTTACTTATTTAAATTTTTTGAACAATGTAAACAACAATCATGTGTACATATAGACTACCCTTTCCCTCAATGATGTAATTGATTTTTCTATATATAATGTCTAAGAATTATTTTAAATAAGTATACAATGAATATATATTATTTTTATAACACTATAAAAATGATCATAATTGTAGGAGAATAATTAATGTTTATAGGATGGGGTTTTTTATAAAAACATGTTTCAAAAATAAAATAATTATCCTAAAAATGAATATTTCAATAACAAAATTTTCATTAACAGGTTATAATATATCATAAATAAAAAATACATGGTGTGATATATATGAATATGGTTACTTAATATATGTATAAAAAATAAATATTATTTATATATATGTTTTAATTTGAATTTGTAACGATGATACATTAGGTAATGAGTTTTCATATCATATTCATTTCTAAGGGACATATGTCGTATGCACAACCATTTTATTTTTTGTTTTTTATATACATATTAAAATTTTCATTAATTATTCCTCAGAATAATATTATTATTTATAAAAATATATAAAAATTATTTCATTCATGGGACTTATAATTCAAATGAAACACAATTTTTATGGTTTATTTAAATGTCTCATCAAAACTCATCAATGTTTTTGTTTAGGTGTACAGAAATGAATTTTTCTATTGAAAATTCATGATGACTAAAAAGGTTTTTAAAAATATCTATAATATTCTTATACAATGTTTTATATTCATTTGTATCTAAATTTTTTAAAAAAAAAATTATTTCAATGGAATTTATTCTTCATTTTTTAAATTAAGTACATTGTTACTTTTGTAAAAATAATATAAAATGATTTTTATTTTTAATTCTATAACATGAACATAATTTACAACATTCATGATTCATAAATTATTTTAAAATTTATTTTAATTATTACTATTTTATCTTGAAATAAAATTATTTCTTTATTACGTGTAATTTTTTTAAATTTTTATATGTTGAAATTTAAATTTGAAAGCGTATTTTCCTCAAGATAATATTAATATCCTATTAATGGTATATTTCTTCATCAATGAAATAAACCATGATTGAAATCATGCTTTGTTGGCATTATGATAATATTATACCATAGTTATTAATTTTCAATGTGGTTTATGAATATGATGGAATGATGATTAATTTTATCATTTCACTACTATGATTTATGTTATGATTAAATTTTTACAACATCCATTTATTTTCATTGGTTCGTATATGATAAATTCTTTACAATATTGTGGAACACATATTTATAATTTTCATTATGTGATGGGATGGACTTATATCTCCCTTTAATTCACTTGGAATTTATTAATGTCATATGATCTCAAATGGTACCCATGATGTCATCACAATCCAGAAAAATTATACATGAGTGGTTATCCCAATCCTGAAAGTGGCTACATGGGAGTTGATCCCAAGCCTGAATGAGGGTACACAGTGGGTTTATCACAATCCAAATGAAGATACATATGTTTTTTTCCCAATCCTAAATTTTAATGAATTACATGATTGGGATTATTGACCTACTGTTTTTATGCTTACGTGTATGCCACAATCTATGTAATATGCCATTTTTTAGTCTTAATGATCATGTTCATTAATATATTTATTATTCATGTCTTATGAGCTACCTTAATTTATTCCATGAATTATGTTTGTGATATATCATATGAATGGTATGTTTTTTAAATATTATTCTAAATCATGTACACTCATCTTATTTTATTATTGATATGACCATTATTTACCCTTACTAGTTATCTGGAATCAGCATATATTATGTTTTCTTACCAGTTTGTGAAGAAATATATTTTCTATGGTAAGTACAATAGTTGTTTTAATTAAGAAGAAAATTTTCATAGAATATGTACATCACCTATTAATTATTTGTTTACGTGTACATGATTCCAAATATATTGGACATAAAATTCCAATCATGGATCATTATGTATTGTAATGAATTTTTATCTATTAAGATGTAATATCTAAGTATTAAATGTGTGTGTTTTTATGTTCTCCAAAATCATTATCACAGGTTTTCTACATTCTACCTAATCAGGGTATTATGATTTATTCCCTATTTATTTTATGTTTATTTATATATCAATATCTTATAAAAGCTCATTAAAATGTACCTTTGTTCAAAAAATATGATTTTTGTTAGTATTTTTCTTGAATCGAATTCTTGTATTATGTTATATTTATTATTTTGTTACAAAATTATTAAAAAATGGTTATATTATATTCAATGATGTTTATTATGATCTGGAATATGAAAAATACAAAGGTGGCTTAATAAAAAAAATATTTTTTTGGTGTCGATGAATCATTCTCAAAATTATAAAGGACATAAATGTCATTAATACTGATTTTTTTCAATCAAATATTTATATATAGAAAAATATTAATGATAAGATCATTGAACATCAAATTTATAAATAATATAAATGTGTCAAATTAAATAATACATAGTTTCAGAATAATTCATCAAATATGATGTTGATCACCCCAGAAACTAATTTTCGGATTAATTTTATTATGTACGGAGGATCCAAGGGTAGAGTCATTCAAAATGTGATCAAAAGATTGTCCCCTGATCTAAATATTAAACTAATTTATTTTTCAGTGCTGAAATGGTGGATCCATTATATTTTTCATTCATCTTGGACATTACAAGTTCCTTCGAGGTTAAAAGAATCTTTCATGTTCTTCTAATTCATAGGAGCATGAGAGATGGTGGAATTACATGGGAAGTATGTTGTGAATATCTTTTTTCAATTATCTATTATAACAATACAATATACCTAACCATATTGTTATAAATTTGTGGTTTCTTCAAAAGTGTTAATTAATTTCATAAAAACAATAAAATAATTTTAATAATCCATTCCTAACTCCACCGCATAACGACAATAAAAAAATTATTTCCAATATTTTACCAACTAGAATAAAGAATGATATTTTTTAACTAGCATGAAAATTTACATTAATCACCAAACATGATCATTGTCTTCCTGAGGTCCTCTTCATTTAGTGAATACCAAAAAATTATAGATATATATATTATTAAGAAAATAGTAAAAATATATTTCTGAATCAACCAATATATAAAATAAATATTTCATTAACAATATAGATTATTAATATTTAAATCATATTTTCTATCAAAAAAATTATTAAAATAATTTAGAAACCTTTGGAATCATATCTATTCATTTAATTAATTTCATTTTGAATTTAATCATGATTATAGAAAACACCTAGTGTGTGACCCTCTAGGATTCGTTCAAATTTTCTTTTGTCTAGTTTTTTAAATTTCCATGATTACTATCTATAAACAAATAATGGAAGCAAAGATAATGTAGATAATGTCACATCTTTTTGATCAACATTGAAATACATGGAATTTAATATATATCATTTTTATAATATCTCATCAAAACGGTTTCACATATGATTCATCATCCAATATGATTGATATGTTTTTATTTTAGAATTTATAATAAAAACATCATTACACCATGACCATATAATTTCATTTCATTGTTCTACATCAATTCAATTTTGGTTATATAATATTCTGTAAGGATATAAATAAAAAACATATTAATTTATTAATTAGTAACACATCATTCGGGACCCACCCAATGTACACATATTCTCCATGAATTATTTTCATCCTTAATTATATAAAAACAACTATGTATTCAATACATATAATTTATTAATAATAATCATAAACCCTGAGGACCATTAGGAACACTTTCAAAAAAGAATATTTAATGAACAATATACAAGCATCATTCATACATGTGGTTCTACTCGCATAGCATCTGATAATGTTGAAATCAATGTGGGAACTTCAAGAGAATAAGTATGTTCCACTGTTTATTACTTGCGAAATACATTATAATGTATTTATGACCAATCATATAATTATATACAACCATAGAATAATATTTTAGAATAAATTCCTTAAATTTCATGGTCCTCAACAAATTAAAGAACTATTATGACCATATCAACAAGACAGACTAAGAAAGACATTATTACAATATGTTTAGGATGAAAAAGTAATTATATGTTATGAGGCATGTTGTTAAAATTCAAATCAACAAGTATATATGTAATCCACATACAAAAAAATTATACGAAAAAAATATCCAACAACTCATACTTTTACAAGATTCGACTACCTATGAATTTTATCCTACTCGACATCATGTGATGCTCATGATTCTATTGAGTTGAGGATATAGTTATGGAGCCACCATAATTTCTTTAGTTGATATTCTTTTCAACGTTACATCAACTCTTTGAGAAAAATCATTCAATTGATTATACTTTTTAGGTATGTTCTTTATCTACTAATTTGAACTTGGCTCCACGGAAAGGCACACCAGTATAGTTTTTTCACAATATAGGTAAATACTTTACTACTAGGTAAAATTTATCACTCTTTTATTATGTTTCATATATGAATTTCTTCATTATCAACCTCAATAGATGATATATATTTGGAATATAATAATAAATTGATAGCCAAAAATTTGTTCAAGATGATATAGCTCACAAAACCACTGTTGACAATTAATATTAATAGAATCTTCGATTTTAGATCAACTTGATCTTTTTGAAAACTATCATATTAATATCCTATGATGACTAGTACCTTTTCTAGGTTATAAATGAGGAACATATCCTTATTTTTTCTAAGACACTAACTAATTGTATTGGAATTCATCTAATTGTGGTCACTGAGGCCATATTAATGTATTCCTACTATTAAAAGTGCATACGTGACATATAGAAAATCACAAGTCATAACAAATATAACTAACCCAATCATATACCGATGTGAAGTCCATTCAACACTCTATCATTCCTCATGTTTCCTAGGAAACATTTTCTTATAATGATGAATCCCATTTAAAAATTTTAATAATACCTTCCTGGGTTGTGAAATATATAATATTTTCATTATATTGTCATTATATATTCCTTGACATAGGCACATAAGCATTATGTATCTAAAACGATTTATCCCAATCCAAAGAATATATGCTTCTTTAATAAAGTCCTTCATGGAAAATAATTTCTTCAATGAGTTGTAAAAAATTTGATATACTATAAATATATTTCTGAAATGTATTTTCACGTTGGCATATAAAACTATGAAAAGGCCAAACTCCCACTAAATCAATAATAGTCACAAATCTGAGCAACATATATTGTGATTTCAACTTTAGGTGTAGATTTATCAAAATGAATTTTTGATGATCTAGATTCTTTATTTATTCTGTATATTAATATTTTTTATTTGGATTCTTTTTTTGTATCCTTTTGAATCAAAAAGACTCTGTCTTTAATTTTGAAATATTTAATAAGGATCTAGTTAATAAAGTATATTTTAAAATACATTTTCCAAATATCATAGTCATGTTACGATAAAATCACAGGAAAGATTATAATGGATTTAAAATAATAAAATGTTCAATGGAATACTTAATATTGTATTCATTGATGCTATTTGAACTCTCTTTTAGCTATTCAGTTCTTATAATTATTTACTTTCCCATCCATGTTGTCTTTTTATTGAATATCCCTAAAAAATAAATAGTATTTACATACAGTGGGGGATCTTCTAAAATATGGAATTGGTTTTCATACATGGAATCCTTTTTCTAGAATTCATAACTTCTACTTCAAAATTTCATCTCCACTTATTTATTTATTTTCTATTGGATCCATATTATCATATACTATTGAATAACCATCATCAATTCCTAGAAAGTGATACCATTCTATTTCTATAAACTCTCTTGAATTATTATTTAAGGACATGTGTCTCTGGAACTTCTACTTGAGTTTGAAAATGTAGAATTTCGGTCTATACCCAATCTTATATTTGTTTATCATGGACTTTATCAATGTCTATCTCACTCCAACTATATATTTTAGTGATTTGATCTATCTCACGAAATTTGGCATGTTTATTAGCCACCAAATTGTAATCTAATGGGTATAATGCGTAATATTCTCTCATGTCTTTAAAATAAACTATAATAATACTCTATTCTATGGGGTTCTTATTTTTACCTGATGGGGCCTTAATAAACTCATCACATCCCCACTCATGTATGTATTTCAACAAGGGTTTATTTCAACTCTATAATTTGTTTGGATTTTTCTAGCTTTATTAATTGTTATCTACTTTGGTATATTTTATTCATTATGTAGCACATATCCCATAAAAATAATGGATGACTTTCATGACTCATCAGTGGCCTTCCAATGTCCAATAAGGTGTATTTACTCCTTTCACGGACACAGTTCCATTATAGAGTAAATATGGGGTGAGATGAGATAGGATCATGATATTATATAAATAATAATTTATGTATTTTTTAAGATATTCTCTACCGTGGTCCTAGATAAGATTCTTTATCAACCTACCATGTTGGTTCTCAACAATATTCATGAATAAATATTTCCTATCAATGAAAGATGACTTATACCTCAATTTGTGGACATATTCATATCCACCTAATTCATCAATAGATGTTATACAATAAGAGTACCCAAAACATGATTTATCTAGAAATGGTACACACATAAAGGTATGAACGAATTCATTAATAATTTTTTCCCTTTCAAAATTTCAACTAAATGGGGATTTTTTCTATTTTTCATGTAATCATTTGTGACACGCACCAAGTTGTTTTTCTTCAAATGAACATAAATATCCTTGTTTGTGTAATTTATTAACAAATATTCCATTTATGTTTCAAAACTAGTCATTCCAATATTGGATGTGGTATGTTTAATGTGAAGTACCTTTATCATCAATTTTCCATACTTATTAGTGTAATAAAAGAACATAAAAATATGTATTTAAATGTTCATTAAAACAAAAAGTTATATCCTTTTTACTAAAACATCATTTCTTCCCAAAATGGAAAATAAATTTATATGTATCATATCTAGATACATAAATAATGTTTTTTGTAACATATATAACATAACAATAAACTTTTAAAGGAAATATCATTCATGTTAGAAACATGATGTGGTAGTGTAGAATATTCACCTTATCATGTCTGGCATTATCGTAGTCTTATTGATTGGCCTCTAGTTGGTCAATATATATCCCTCTAATTGGTTCATGAATTGAAATATATATATATATATATATATATATATATTTACATATGGCTACCTCAATCTATATCTAATACCCAATTCATAGGAATGGAAAATTTCCAATTTGTAACAAGCATACCATAATCTTCTTAGTTATTATTTTCATGTGTATATATTATCTTCTATGGCCCCTTATTTAAATCTATGAAATAGGTAGAATGATTTTCCCATGCTTGGAACATGATCTTTATCTTCATGTAAGAGTGGTGGGAATAAGTTTTGCAATATATAACTTCACCTAGACATTCATTTTATTCACTATAATGTTGAATGGTTTTTCATGATTCATCTACATATCAATTCAGTGATGAATAGAATGTATATATGGGAAATAGTTATCAATGTTGATCATATAAAAATTAAAAAATGACTGAGAAGCTCAAAGGGAGTAATGGAAGATTTAGATGATTGTGTATCTCTTTAGGGAGATAAATACCTATTACTATTTTCCACTCAATATAGATAATGAGTTTAACAAACAAGGCCAGGTCAAAAATCTATCTCTAAGATTACTATACAAGAGAAATTTTTATATTTTAATGACTTTTATCTTTATCACTCTTTGTAAATACATTTATGATGATAAATCCTTCTATAAGAATCCAATAATTTGTCTGAATTTTTAATGTCACTATATGTGCATGACAGAACAAGATTCACATCATTTACCACATAACCTATGTGTTTATCAATGATATTTAAAACTTCCTTACACGACTCGTTTATATATTGATCATGTTGTTGATATTATATCTCATAAAATTTTTGTTCATGGAATAAAAAAACATGGAGGAAACACAGACTATTATAGATGTTAATTCTATTAAGGATATTGGTTTTTAAATTATTAAACATAGGTATAATGTGTGTTATGAAGCTTCTATTTTTATAAAATTATATTATTTTATATTATTTTTACATCACAAGATTTCAATTTATGTGATATTAAATGACATAGTTTCTATTAAATGTACCAATATTTTCAAAAAACTTAAAAGTCCTCACGAATAATATCAGAAATACCCTATAGTGCCACGACCTAATTAGCCCCATGAATAGTGCTTTTAGGATGAGTTCCCCTATCCTTAGGCACACATCCCTATAATCCAAAGGCTACTGGCTAGTAGTAGAGTGCAAATGAGTGATAGTTTGGAGAATAAACCCTTAGGTGATGAATTAATATTTGTCAAATCTATTGATAATATCCAACATAAAGAAAATAATGATATACAATGGATTAGTGACACACCTATGGAGGAAGTACAATAAACATTAAACAATATCATAAGCATACCTAGGCAATAGTAGTGGAATTAAAAAAATCCATATAATTTTTTTATCTAAGGATGTATATCAATAAAAGTCATACAATACAATAACAGAATGGTCACTAATGGAAAAAAATCATTCCATACATACAGGTGTAATGAATAGATTTAATGCTAACTAAGGCAGAATTAAATGGTCCCTTGCCTTCTCTCCCATGTCAAACAGCCATTAAGAAGCTTCTCCTGAACCAAGGTCGTCACCTAAATAAAAAAATCATAAAGTCTAGACATGACTTGAAGGGACCATATGGGCCATGAGGATGAGTCTTGGTAGGCCACCACCAATATGTGACTAATTAAACATATTATTTAGCAGGTGCATACTAAAAGGACTAAAACAAATGCACATGCATAAAATAAACACAAACTTGCATGGTTCTCAAAGGCAACTAGGAATCTATCAGCTACCTCATCCAACAATTTAATTTATTAGAAGAGATGATCCTTAGTCTAAATCCACTCCATCCCTTGATATATAAATATCCAAGTGAACCCTCAGGTTCTACCTCTATATAATTCACCTAACACCATGTTCCTCCAAACACATCATGTCCATGTAATGTCACCAAAATCCCTAAGGCATTCCCAATCATAAATACTCTAGTCCCTTAGTCCCATAATTGAAATCACTGACCATCTTGAAGAATGATGTATGGAGGAACATTGATATATATTCTTAAAATAATTTTGCCTTCACATAACATCATAATTCCCTGTGGAATGACTATCGACATCCTTCCGAAATAGTTATACCCTAATGGAATCTAAAAATGTGATCCTTAATCCCCATCCAACATCCTAAATGTAATGATATGATGGATCATATCCATCCTTATGCCATTATATGGAAATTACCCTAAAATATTACATTATACATAACTATCGGGGTATCTAACCACATGAGTGGTCTAATCCTCATCATTGTAGTTTTAGCTTGTGTACACAAGACTCCACAATGGACCTTTTTCCAACACAGTTGAGTGGAAGTTAGAAAATAGAACATAATACTCACCAATCTATCACCATGTTTCCTATGATCATATCCCTCAGTCTGATGGCTATTGAAATCCAAATATCTCATGTTATTCTAATGACCTAACAACCTTTCTACACTAACCAACAACTGAGTTGTCCAACCTATGATTATCATCATAGATAGAGCCTGAGCGTCACCCAACATGATGAATACATCATCTCATCTTAGGTGGTCATCACCAACTCCATCATAATTTAAATCCCATCATAATATACTTAAATGAATTCATATACATATTCCAACTCAAATAAGACTAATAAATTCCATGAAAATGAATTTATCAAGTAAAATTAATAAAAAAAAGTGAATTAAAAAAAGAACATACCCATATCTGACTACTCAATGTCCAAATCCACTCACATGGATCAATCTATTTGTAGTATCTTATATGAACAACTATTGGAATCTCCTCCTATTCAATTTAATTAATTAAAATAATCCATTTAAATTTCAATGTCTCGCTCAGTCAACATAACAAATTTCTCTAGTGGTGCCCCAAAAACACTCATGAAATCACAATGAAATTTAAGAACCACCAACCACATTGTTTTAGAAAATAAAACATCTAATATTATCAAATATCTCTGAAATAGTTTGAATAAATCTGCATTTTATATTAACTCTCTGAAATTTTAGAAGAACATCTAACATTGATTTAGTAGTCCGTGAGGTGAGGGAAAAAGAAATTTCAGATAATGGAGAGCTTTTACGAGACAGATCCAATGACATAGAATGATTTAATAATTTAGTTAGACAATTAAGATGGATAAATTTTTAATAGTTATGGAAAATATTAGATCCCACACTATTATACACAAACAATGAGGAGAAAGGAACTGCGAAATAATTAAATATGAACGATGGGCATATATTCGTTTCACACATTTAATGAGACACATGGTTAGCATGCACTGTATTCCAGATTGTGTAGCTCCTCTTTCTTAGGAATCATTCCCTAAAAGTCCATATCAAATTGCAAGGCCATAATTTATGTTGACAGTGTGTGCTACAGGGAAATGGTACTTAACAAATGGAATTAATCATGCAGTGTAGGAACATTTTGTAAATCCATGTGAAATATATGTGAATTGCCTCTACTAGAAACTATAGAGGTATTTCATTGAAATGTATCACATATCACACTATTTACCAAACTATTATCATTTAAAAATGAGGGCATGATATTTTTAGTAAGAGGATACACAATTAAATCTTATCATGCACCGTGACCTATAATTTTACAAAACTAGGAATTCAGGACTACGATGCACTAAAACCCATCCGAGCACCCATGACACATTCCAAGAATTAAGAATCACTTAAAAAAATGATTTTCTGTCAATGAAAAACTATATATTATCTTATGATTATTGAGAAATATGTTTTTCCACCCACAAAACTCCAAAAATTCAAAAGGGATGAGGATTTTGACCCTCTCTAAAAAAACCAAGGATGTTACAATCTCCCCACCTTAATGTAGATCATCGCATGTGATATCAAATGAAACAATCATGTGGTAATGAATAAATATCCATCTATAAAATTTATCCAGACTATACTTGGTAAACAAGAATATTTCAACTACATCAAGGGGCTCCAACCATTGGAGTTACCAACCAGGTCACATCCTGACTGAAAACACAAATGAAAAATATGGTCCATCAACAATCCCAAGACTCAAGGTACTACAATGACACATTCTAACCCTTTCACCTCACTAGGTTTTCTCTATGTCATACCAGACACCCATAAAAATCTCACACTACATCAATTCCCATCACATGATCATTTTGTACATGTTAATAACAAGGTCATGCATCTCATTAGATGCCCAAATTGGTCTCAGTACCTTTCACCTCAATTGAGTCCCACATTGTAACGATGACCATATGTAAATTCACATCATGAAACTTTTATCTCCTCGATACCAGGATTCCATTGCACCATATAATCCTGGATCCAGACACCTCATATATATATATATATATATATAGACATAACACATTCGAGTCGATACTAACCTAATAACAAATAAATTGTTAGTCCATAAATAAATATTGGGCATCTACTACACCCAAAACATACATGCCTCAAAATTCCATGCAAAAAATAAACAAAATAGTACCCCATTCATGCCCATGGAATACATCAATCCATCATTGGCTCACCATCCTCCCCTAACCCTGGATGCTCAATGACATGCAATTAGACCTAATATCAACTACCTAAATCCTGACATCCCTATGGTGTTGGAATATCAACTAGCTACTAACCAAACTCTTGGGTCCCACATTCTCTTCTATAGCCTCATGCAACTAAGGGTTGGATACAATCACATGGTTCCTCTTCCTATCTGATCACATAACCCCATGTTTTAAACTGTGCAAGACTACTAGCTATACAAAATGGCTTCCTAAAAAACCTATTGATATTCCCGACATGTCCACATGCCCGAAACTCTATTGGAGGATTCTCACACTAATTTTTTACATTTCCTAAATATCCATATTAGAAACACATCAACAATGACCCTTTCAGATGAGGTATTCCTACATCGTTGTCCTGATATCCTTGTTGGAACTCATCTCATCCTTGCTTATTACTATGAAAATCAACACCAATTAAGTCACCTAATGTTGTCACCCAACTTTTGTATGACCGATTTCGGATGATTACCTTAGTTTTGTGAGCTTGATTCTCTACCTATAAGAATAATGAAAAACCGAATCTATTCAAATGCACTTGTATGGAGAGACATAAACATTGCTTGAAATGACTCACCCTTTATATGTCATCTCTCACCATTTCAGGTTTCAATATCGAAAATTTAATGAATTTCACTACATATTCCATGATTGACAAGTCTCCATAATGAAGGGTCAATAACTCTCAATATCTATATACCATCAATGTCTTCCGAATTAAGTGCTCGAAGAACCTAGCCTCAAAGTCCTCCTAGGACAGTCACTCGTGTCTTCCTACTTAATACTACACATCCCCCTAATGGTTTTCTATTCCTATGAGTATATATGTCCCCAAAATTACCCTCCACCCTGGAGTAATCTCTTACAAATTGAATATCATCAACATTTAGTTGATCTATTTCTCACCCTCATGTGGTCTTCCCTAATCCTGAAATATTAGTGGGTGCTATGAATGAAAATCCATTATCAGCTACTCTGTAGAAGGCTCTGTATCACAAGATACCCAATCAGTACCATGAATTACATGTAACATTCTCACTCTAAGCCTCTCTTCATGCCAGGAACCAAAATATATCATGTCTGGAGGCTACCCCAACTTAAAAGGAGCCTTCTCCTAAGAGTGTACTTGGGATCATGCTCTGCCTGACCCGTCAGGGACTCATTCAAACCCCCAAGGGTATCACCATGTTCCCTATCATATGTCACCATATTCTCTACCATATGATGCTCCCTCAAAATAAATCTAGTTTAAAACCCTCTAAGTAACTATACATGGACATTATTTCCTTATAACATATATAAATATATAAAAAATATTGAATGTTGGAATATGCAGTTTTAACTAACTACTCTTACCCCCTATCACAAGAATTCCTCACAACAACCCAGCCTAATGGCCTACTTACTTGACCATATTAGATCGAAAAATAAAATATTACACATGCCACACCCATCTTGAAGAACCATGTCACCTCAACCTAATAACCATATTGCCTAACCTGGTGATCAACATCACACAAAATAATCATCCCTTATTAATTCTATTTGATCAAAGATCGTGCATACATATATCTCATGTCACATGAATCGTATATCATGGAATATGCATATATATGACGAAATCAACCTTTATACCTAATCAATACAAAACAATCATAACAAACACACTTTTCCATATTGGTCCATGGGTCAAATTTGCTATTTTTTCATTATTGTTCTACGCCATGGATCACAATTAATAAACAATGAAAACAAAATTCCAAGTGTAATAGTCTAGGAGGAAATTGAATAATCTATAAAAAGAGAAAAAAATACAACAGTTCCTACCCCTAGAAAATTCGTATGTGCCTCATGCATGGGGACGTAGGAACCCATTATTGAGCTATGAACCACGTTCATAGAGCATCCCAATATATAGAATGTTGTATAAAAAATAGTAATACCATATTGAATGAAATAATTCAGTACCATTAGTATCCATGTAAACACCAATACTAATTCCAAGTGGTTAACTGCTCAGATTCCATTTTTAGCATCCTAGAAGGAGTGGTCAAATAAATAATAATTTCAGGCTATGTCCCATGATCTATAGGTGTTCCTCTATATATGCCAAAGGTTGATGACTAGAAGTTAGTGTTTGAAGGGGTGATAGTGGGAAGACTTGAACGTCATGTGATGATATAATAATGGTCATGTAGATATATAATATTCAGTGGAAATTATGGAATGAAAAAATAGACTACTAACCCTCCCATGAAGGAAGAAAAATAAACATAAAAATTCAGGAATAATAATAGAGCAACATAAACAGAATAAAAAAATCCAAAAAAAGAATTTGTACCGAATCATTCATATAAATAAAATACATAAAATAAAATAAAATAAAGGTATTCATTGGATGACCGTCAGTACATAAATTTATTAATAGGATTTCGGTACAATTAAATCATAATTTAATTCTAGATTGGGTGAGAACCATTGGCCCCATTCCATCCATCCCCGGTTAAACATCAACTATGATATAACTTTTGAACCATGGTATTTACCTGAACGAAAAAACATAATGTCCATACACATATTGATGGTCCCATGTATTTTTTGAGAATGATTATTATTAGGACACCATCAAAAAATTCATAAAATATATTTTTGATTAAGAAGGTGGATACTAAAATGAATAAACTACCATCACATCCATAAAATAAAGGCAAACATTCTTGGTTATTTAAATCCACCAATAATTCATCACCTTTATCGACCAACACCTAAATTCCATTATAGAGATGATCCTTATATTATGCATAAGTCATACCCATATATATAAATATACATGTGAACCCTCTGGTTTCGCCTATAAATAAGTCTCCCACCACCATATACCTTATGAAACTTCATGTCCCTTACAATTCAGTGACTTCCCGAAGGAAGTCCCAATCAATACATCCCTGGTACCTCCGACCTTATCTAGAAAGAACCCATTGGATAAAATCTCAAAATCTAGAGGAACAATAATATTTTTTCCCAAATTAATATCATAATTGAATAAAATCATGATGTTGCAAGGAACAATTATTTCTTTCTTCCAAAAATAGTCCTCTCATAATGGCCTTAAATAGAGGGAGTTTCAACCCCCAACCAACTACCAAATCATTTCCATCCAATGTCCTCTTACCATCTGCATGTATTTATATATAAATAACCCCAACCATTTAACATATTCAAAAACGTAAAGGGGATTCTACACACACAAGTGGTAAAAACCACATCATCAATGAGTCAGCGTGTTTTCACAAGACTCCATATGGAACTTTTTTCCAACACCAGTGAGTAGTAATCACAAAATAGAACATAAAACACACCAATAAAGAACATCATTCTCCTATTACCATGCCTTTCCATCTGATGGAAATTCCATCCAATATATCCTAGGCCATTCCCACAACATTATGGCCTTTTCTACACATCTCATGACTAAGTTGGTTAACATGTGATTATCATCACTCTAAGAGTTATGGAATCTCATAATCTGACGATCACATCGTCTAAAATATGGTGGTCATCACCCCCTCAATCCTATAGCCTCACCCATCATAATTTCATAATATAAATTCATATATATATATATATTCAACTCAAATAAAACAAATTAATTCAATGAAATTGAATTGAAAAGTCTAATTATTAAAAAAACAATGTTATAAAGGAATAAACCTAGGCATAAATTCCAATGGTCCAAAGACTACAGCATGGATCATAAAATATGTATCATCATTCAAAAATTACCATATGAATATCACTCAGTTCAGATTAATTATTTAAAATTTACTATTTAAATAATATGGTCTCACATAGTAAACACAGTGGCATAATCAAGAAGAACCCATGAAACACTATCGAAATCGAAAATAAAAGTATGTACCACCTACCTATTAGTTATATACATAAGATCCTATAATATTAGACTGTTAAACATTCATAATTGGGTTATGTAGATATTATTGATAAAAAACTTGAACACATGGGAAAACGACACAGGTAGATTTAGCAGTCTATTAGTATAAGGAAAATAAAAATAGAAGAAAGAGGATGGAGAACAATGATGAGATGAATCCGACCAAACAAAATGGATTGAAAAATCAAGGCCAGATAGAGAAGATGGTTAAATTCCTAGAAGTGATGGAAAATAATATAACCCCTTTTGTTGAAACTGACTAAAGAAGAGAAGAGAAGGGGAAAGAAATAAATTGGTAAGAGGAGAAAAATGACTACTTCCATCATTTATTAAGTCATACATATAGCTCACATTTTTTCCAAACCATGTAGAAATTGTGTGGTTCAAAATACATAATAAGAGAATCCCTATATGATTATATTGCACAATTTTTAAAAAATGTGTGTTGATCATGCTTGCTACAATATAAGTGTACTGCTCATAATGTAGTAATTGTGCAGCTTGTGAATAGTTTGTCAAACCATGTAAAATACCTATTGTAAAAAATTCATATTTCATTCATGGAAATTCAAATAAACTCACATGGTTTACCAATATATTATTAATGAAAACATAGGGAACATATATTTAACTAAGTTGTCGCATGGTAAAATTAAATTGTGCGCCTCAGCCTGCACATTTCCAAAACAGTCCCTTAAATCCTTTGATGCACCCAAACCCATCCAAAAACCTGTGGAACATTTAGATCATTAAAAATCATCAAAAATAAATTTCATTGGTCAATGAAAAACATGTAATTAATTTCTAATTATTGAGAAATAATTTGGTCTACCTAGAAAACTCAATGAATTCAAATAATGTGGGGATTTTTACCCAATTTAAAAAACTCGATCAGTTAAAATCCCATAAAAAATAAATTCTACTAGAAATGATCTCTATTTACTTTCTATTAATACATATTTAATCCTTGAAAATTATATAAATGTAATTAGGTAGGATGTCTTTCCAACTGGGGTCTTGAAGCTCCTTGATCTAATGAGTAAATTCCCTAATCCTGAAACCCTTACTTAGATTTCCTAATCTCATGCATTAAAATATATGTTGGACCAATCCATGGTGTTAGTCTTAATAAAAATTTGTTTATTCTATCCAATTTTCTTAGTTAAGATTTATTGATAATTTAAAAATTCACTTATTGAAGTCCAAATACACACATTAACATTGGGATTGTACTAAACCAAATGATGGAAGTCTTAATAACTAGATATTGTTATGAGGGTTTTTTATGTGAAAATATTTAATGTTTTATCATTTTCATATATTTTTATTATTAATTGGATTTTAGATATGTGATTAAACATTTTTTGATGAAATTTTATTTATAAATGATTTATTTTACTTCTATATTTTAATATTAGTGCATTTCAGTATGTGATCAGGGTATTGCATTCCTAAAATCGGTAATGTGTTATATATATAACTAAATTGTATAAATATTTACAAGATCATGATCATATTTGAATATTGTTAATCAACATATGACCTAGTGGGAAAATGATTATTCTAGTCTTCTCATTGGTTTCATAATTCCTCATATCCACCATGGTATTAATTACGATGGTTGTGTATATGAACTATTTTTAATTACATCAATGATCCTTGGGATTCATAATTTATAATATATATTTCCAACTAACATGTAGATGAGATAAAAAATTTTATTAGTTAAGGGTAATTATATAAATTTCCTAGGAAACACATTCCTTACATAATAAAGGAGTTTGGGATGACTCACAATCAATAAAATTTAATGTAATAATTTATTATTGTGAGTAATTCCATAAATTAAATAATGAAAACACATAAAAATGTCATCATAAAGATCATGAACATTAATTCGCATGCATCAAATACACCAAATTACACATGTAGGCATATAATTCTATTCACAATTTATTATCAAGATAAAACATACATGGATTAATTAATTCATGTTTAACATAATAACCTTTGAAATTTTTGTAGATATTGGAATCATAGATGAATTCATGAAAATTAAATGACAAAAATAGTAATTATATATATTTAATACAAATAAAATGATCATTATTAATTATTTAAAACAAATAATAAATTTTCAAAACAAAATTCTCCCAATCCCTTTAATTTTGTATCAATGCATCAAAAAAAATTTAGGTAATTCAATTCTATCCTTTATTGGGAAAATTCGAGGCGTGTATTTAATAGCTACACAATATGTACCAAAAATTTAGTGTATTTGGGATAAAAACATGAAGATTTGATGTGTACCTTTAATTAACAACATGATTATTACAATATTGATATATAGCATTTATCATGCATTCCATTTTTTTGGACCCCTTTGAAGGACATGAAATTTAATTCTGATGCATTATAAAATGATGTGAATTCTATATTCATACTGTGTGTTCTGAGAGATTTGATTCCACATAACACTCTAAGAGACTCATAAAATATTTTAGAAAAGGTAAATAATTAACTACACACCATGTACACTGGGTACATATCATTATTTTTATAATGTTTTTAGACTATTAGTCTCACAATCAGTAAAACCTTGTATGTAACCACATGGTTTCTTTAAATTTTACCTCTAAATCATGTATACAACATGATGCGCATGAAATCTATATTCCATGTAATATTACAAGTCAATTTCCACATTACAATGGTCCACATCTGGTGTGAATTAAATTCGTTGTGTCTATTAACCTTTTCCCATGTCCTATATTGCAAGACATGTTTACATGTACTAAATTTAGAAACATAGTGTTTGCTATAACCACATGCTATATAAACAAATCCCGCCAACCAAATTCCTTGGATCATCCATATGGAATCTTCATTCATTCATCATATATTTTGATACTATTATAAAAATATAAATCATGAAAAATATTTCTAAAATATCTATCGACTGCAAATTAAAACTATATTAAAGAATGAATAATCTAGAAATGAATAATCCAACATCTCATAAGTGTACAGACCATAAATAAAATAAAAAATTTACTAATTTATATCCTAATCACTCTAAAACCAATTTATGTTTAATCCATAGTCGAACTGCATGGGTACTCAAGTACCCAAATAAGTTATTTAAAATTTTATGGTTCATTTATAAAATTTTACACGATTTAAATGGAACTCCCAACAATATATTTCCATTGAATATTTTCAGAGAGAAATCCTTGACAGTGGAGGTGAATTTTTTCTATTAAATTTTTACATATTTTAATCTAGATATTATAAAGGAATCAGTGATCAGATGATATTTATTTGAATATGATATTGATCATTGAAAAATTCATTGTTATATTACCAAAATTTCTTAAGGAGGATTTAAATGTATAATCACTCAAGCGTTGATCCACAGGGGCTCTATTGATCATTGAAGTACACTGATTCATGAATTGGTTAAATCATGTAATTTCTATCATTTTTTATATATTGATTTCAATTAGATCCTTCATGATTCATGTATTCTATCTAGTTCTTCTTATTCTTGAGTTGAGTAGAGAATGAGGGGTTTAAGGGATAAGTCTATTGTGAAAAAATATTATAAATTCCGGATTAACCCATGATAATTTCCTTAATTTTCTCTTTATAGATTTTTTTATAATGTTAAAATATTATTTTATTTCTTATTATCCCTCAGCATATATAATAAACCAATCATGATCGCATATAATAATAAAATTATTTTTTACGGAAATACCAAAATGGAGAAAATATAAATATTATTTTACCAGCATGAATGTAAATATTTATTACTAGACAAGATCTAATTCTGATCAAACTCTTTATAATTTATTTATTAAATAATCAAATATATTATTAAAAAATTAATATTTTATTCCAAATATTACTAATTTTTATTAATAACAAATAGATAAAATAAAAAAATATTCTATTCAATGACTATAAAAAAAATTTAATTTCATATTTAATATCAATAATACCTGATAAAAATATTTCTTCATTAATGATGATAATATTTATTACATTAAATAAATTCATATAGAATCTAATTTAGATCAATGAAAAAACATAGTGAATGACCCTCTAAGAATATTAGTAATTGAAGTTAGTAATTCATACCTAATGTACAAGATTATTATCTTGGTGCGAGGTAAGGGACAAAAGAAATGAACATTATGTCTCAAAGTCCATAACCATAATAGAATGAAAACTATTTAAAATAATTCCCTTTTTATAAATATCCCATGAATATGACTATACATTGGTGTCTTCAAAAATTATGATTCAAACATATTTATTATAATATCTGAAAAAAGTATGTCGTTAAACCAATACCATTAAATTTAATGCAATAGTTCTATTTTAAACAATGGGAAATGATATCATCTTCAATAACAATATATGTAACAAAACTATCTTTATCATTTAAAATAATAACAATTTAATTTTGATGTAACAAAAAATATGATGATATAATATATAATTTTAAGATTTATTAATATTTATATAGTAATTTTAAACTTAATGAGAAACTATTTTTATAAGAGTTAATGATAAACCTCATTTTACGCATAAAAATTGTATTTTCCTAAAATGAAATTGTTACACCTTTTAATATCACACAGTTTGTTAAATATAAATTTTTACACTATTCAAAAATATATTTGAGAAAATAATGTTAATTTTTAATGAGAATATGAAAATTTACTTTGGTTAATATTATTTTGTTTTTCTAATCTATTACATTTTTCGATAAATAGGGAACAAATACCTCAATTTAATTGAAAATAGAATTTTTTTCTAAATATTATATAATGTTAAATATTAATTTAAATTAATTTTAATGTGAAATTATTTTTATTATACATCTAGTAATCCAATTTAGTTTATCAGAATTATTTTCATATTTAATTTAGAAATAAAATCTTTTCTAACAATTGAATATTTTCACCTAAAAACCCACTTTCTCACCCCATATATATGATTAATTAAAAATTAACTTTCTGGATTTTTTATTTTTTTAATTTATAATAATTGATTCCATATTTTGAATCAGAATTTATACATTTATAAAATTTGTCTATTTTATATTGGGGTAATATGAATATAATAAATAATAATTTTTACCACCATCATAAATGGTAAATTGGGTAATTAAGTTTAAAAATAATATTATCAATATTAGGAAATAAACCTAACATTAACAACCTAGGTACTTTTAAAATAATTTTTTCATTTTTTGAAATTAAATAG
The DNA here is from genome assembly GCA_963277665.1 of Viscum album. Classification (NCBI taxonomy): domain Eukaryota; kingdom Viridiplantae; phylum Streptophyta; class Magnoliopsida; order Santalales; family Viscaceae; genus Viscum; species Viscum album. The sequence continues at coordinate 1,854,086,682 of OY728156.1, forward strand.
TTAAATTTATTATAAATGTTTAATGAAATAAATTTAAAAGTAAATAAGTTTTACTGATGGAATAGTAAGTTAGCTGTAGATATAGTAACATTAACATTAGGAATAGTGATATTACCAATTAAATAGTGAACTATCCTAAAAAAGTATAAAACATATTTATGTATCATATAAGTGGAAATATGAAACATTTATATCTTGTGAAATGTAAATAAATGTTTTCAAAATGATAACTTAATTGCTGGTAAGTTATTTAGTAAAAAATATTTAATTAATTTAGTGATTTAAAATAAAATATATTTTTAGAAAATAGACTCATAAATTTTTATTTTGGTGTCTTTTGAATATAATAATATTTTATGAAACATTAAATAATTTTTCAATGTGTTAAAAAAGAAGTTATAGTTTTAAAAATGTAATTAATCAAATAAATGATGGTTTTAATTAAAAAATAAATTTATAACAATTGGAAGAATTTTATCAGAAATTTTATTTCATTTTATAAATCTGAAGATCAGAAAATTGTCCATGGTGATTTTTTGGAATTTTTCTGAATGAGTTGAATATTTTTTTTGTAAATAGTGAAATCGGCTAATTTACAAAATAAGCTAAATACCTTAATTGTAGAGTTTTTGATGATGCTATGACAAGATGAGAACCCTTAGTTCAGAATCAAATTCACAAATTACTATATTTATTCATAATAAATAATGTTATTTCTTTTCTTGAGAAATATAATAAAATATTGAATAAAATAATGACCCCCTCTCTTCAACTATAAATACCACCCCTAACATCCTCTTCACTTTACCCTAATCAAGAATTGAAACTTATCCCAATTATGCCCAATACTCTTCCCAAGACTCCTCCCCAATATCAATACCCACTGGTCTCATTAAAAGGCCAAAACCAAATGACTTAAAAAGTGTTTTACGGAGGATAATTCAAGAGGTAAAAATCATCTTTTATTTTCTTTTATTTTATTTTTAATTCTTCTTAATTTCATATACTCTCTTCACCTAACCTAATCCAAGAAATATTGAATTAATATTTTATTATAAATAATATAATTTTATCATGATTATGCAAAAAATAATCATCAAACTTCTTCTCCTCTCTCTTTTATTTTAAAAATAAAATCACCATCCATAATGTGTCGATTTACAAATATCATAGACGACATGTTTTAAATTTCAATTAATTCATTCATGGATGGACATAAAAACATTTTAATTATTGAAAAATATTTTGTATTTTTTTTATAAATACTTTTATGCTATGAGAGTAACATATATTCATAATATTGAATTATATAAAGAAACTATTTTGTAATGATTAATGAACCACCAATCTGATCTAAAAAATACCATTAATGTTTTATCTAATGAATCATTCTAATATCTATACACAAAATGATATATGGTATACTTTAATGCTCTAGAATCATGTTAATAACATTTCATTCCACTTCTAGAGTTTCTATTCTATTTGATATGATAATCAATAAAGAACTGACCATAGAATCCACGTAAAGAATACACCCCAAAATAATGGAAAAATCCAAAACATAACTAATAAATGGATTAAATGATGTTATAAAAGATCATATAATGGATTAATAATATTAAGATGGTTATTTAATACTTTTATAATAGTCTTTTAATCCTAATACAGGAGGGTTGGACACGTTTAATGCATGACAAACTCGAGGTAAGGGAATTTTTATAACAATTTACATTCTTTCGGTTAACTGTATACTTAATTAATTTTGTAATGTTGTGATTATTTTAAAAATTATTTTTGATTAAATTATGTTGTATTATTTTTATATACAATGAATATACAAATTCCATTCATTTTTTAGTTCTTTCTTTGATGATATGTAATTTTTAATGGATTATCCTTTTAAAATCCTTTTAAATGTCTCCTATAAAAAATTAAAAAATGTGGTTCTATTGTTTAATGGAATGAAAATTTTATTTTTATTAAAGAAATTTTATTACTATAATATTTCATTTATATGTTTTTATTTTTTTTTACTATTATTATTATATTATTTTGTGAACAGTTTCTATATTTTTAAAAAATATTTTTTCCCTAAAAAAAGGGTAATTTGAAAGTTGAATGTGTTTTTCTGTAAATTTTAAATTGTTGATAATGTTTATATATCTTGATATGTTCCATTAACTGGTTTCTATGTTGGGTTAAGCACATTTAGCTCAATAATTGATAGTTTTGTCCCCATTATAGATCTATATATGTTTGTTTGATCCTATTATAGATCAACACATGGTGGTTGAGCCCCATTATAGTTCCCAAATACATTGGGTACTCCAAATATGGAATTTGATTGAAAGGTTACACCATTACTATAGGTGAATATAATATTTATATGGTAAATATGTCAAAGGAATCTTTATGATGTTTCTATGAAATCTAATAAATTTTTTAATAAATGGGATTTAATTTTTTTTATATTGTAACCTGATTAATTATTTTTTTTATTTATATCCATTACAGATATTTTTTCCCATACCAAGATTTTTAGAATGTTTTCACATGTTTTAAGGATGGTTATAAGAATGAAGTAAGTCATGATAAATTTATTGAATATTATACAAAGATGTCATGTTTTTTAAAAGTTTTATACGTTGAGAAAATTTATTCGATTTTATTAGTATCCTCTTTATATGAATATGTTAGGCCATCTTTGTGTAATGCCATAATCATCTAAAACTAAAAACCTGAAAACATCCCAAATGTAAAATAAAGTATGATCTTGATTAATAATTAAAGAATATTTATTATCATAAGTTTATATCTTTATATTTGGTATCATAGGATGGTATTGATAAATGTATGGGTTATGATGAATTGAATAGACTACCATAAATGAATTTTAATATATGGTTAATTGGAAATTAAATAGAATTTAAGGGTTTACAAGTTTCATATACTAGGATTTTAATATTAGTAATTGTTTCCATAAAATAAATTATGTATCTGATTTTTAAAGTCACTGAATGAATGATATCCATTTGGATCAGTACCATAGAAAAGTGGGAATTGGAACAGATCTATTTTTTAATTTAATTTATTAGTTTAATTATTTGTTAAATTGTGGTGGTATTAATGCTTGATATAAACCAGATCTACCATGAATGAACATGTGTTTTGTGAAGAATTTTATGAGTTATCATCTGCTTATTTTTAGTGGAACTGATGATCCAATGATAGCTGAATGGTGGATCAATGTTTTAGAAAAGATATTTGATTTGATGCGATGTTTTGAACACCAAAAGGTAACCCTTAATATTTATCATTTTAAGATCCTTTTCAGGAACAATATTTTCCTAAAATTGTTCGACACATAATGTAGAAATAATTCATGGATTATAAGTAGAAGGATGATGATTCCATGACAGTGTACGAATCCAACATCCCAAGACTATCCAAGAATTTCCCATATCATAATAGGTACATTTATATTAAAATTAATAGATATTACTCTAGTTTGAATCCACTTTTATGAAGAGAATTTTCTTAACTAGAGTTTATAAGTTATGATAATCAAGTTTATTATACTATAAATTTTTAGATGAAGTTTTCTAGAAAATATGTTTTATTTGATGAGAAGAATAATTATTGGCCATGCTGGTGGAAATTGGGGAATAATTCATTAAATAAATATGGAGGTAATAAAATTAAGTTACCTTCTTGTGAAAAGATTGGTAAAAAAATCTTGTACAATATCTTTTAAATTCTCAGAAATTCTAACGATGTGGAATGTTTTAGAACAATTATCATGAGTGAAATAAAAACACTGGTATAAAAATGAGAATTTATGGGCAGATAAATTAACGATAAGGATTTTGATCATTATGCTATTGTGTTTCCAAATCTAGTCACTCAGGTAGAAAATCATAATGATTGGAAGTAGAACTGTGTGGAAAAATCCATCCCATATACTTTAGTAGATTTTGATCATTAAGTAAATGTGGTATCATGTAAATTGAATTTTTTTAGTAAATATGAAATTTTTTTGTTTTATTCATGAGCAACACATTCCTTCATTTATGAGAAATATTCTACTAAATTGGAAATTCCACCTGAAGGAATGAATCCAGAACTCATAATAAAAACCACTAGAGTAAATATTTAGGTAGAAATAAATTATAATAATATACTTATAATTTAATATGAAATGATTTTACCAGGAAACCATGTCTTATATCCATTAGAAGTGTCTGAGGTTATTTTAACTATGGACTCACATTCTGGTTATCACGCGATGATTAAATATAGAGTTAATGATATTTTTTCAAAAATGGGTTATATTTTTGTAGAATAATGATCCAATACCATTGATAATTGGTCTAGAAGAAATAATATTTTAAAATATTTAAGTGAAATTTATCTTTCACATATTTTTGAAAATAAATGAACTATTAAGATTAATGACGTACTCGTGGTAAATGAGTATATTGATATTTTTAATGATAATTTTCCCAATGTTGTTCATGATCTAGAGTTTGAGTTTTCTATTTCCTAATTTTTTGATACTAAGAGAATTTATAAACTCCCTATTGAATGGATCAATCAAAAATTTTAGAGTTTCAAACACAATTTTAGGAATTAATTGATAAATTATTCATCGGAACCAACACATTACCATTGGGTTCTCTTGTATTGTTTGTTAAAAATGAATATGGATCATTAATACTTTTAATTGATTATATAACATTTAATATCAACAATATTATTAAAAATTATCCATTTCCTCATATTGATGTTTTTTTATCAACTCTAGGGTGTACATTATTTTAAGAATGTTGAATTGATGTTGGGGTAAAATCAGTTGAATGTAAAGGAAGAATATATTTTGAATAAAATGTTCCCTACTAGATATTGGCATTATGAATTTCTAGTAATGTTTTTTGGGTTAACAAAAGAATGTGTAGTGTTCATTGATCTTATGAATAGAATCTTTGATGAGTTCTTGGATATGATAAATGTTTTGTTTATTGATGATGATCTAACATATTCTAAAATAAAAATTATAATGACATACTTCTAAGGGTGGTTTTGAAAATAATAAATGAAAAGATACTACATGTAAAATTCAACAAGTGTGGATTTATGTTGCAAAAAAAATTCATCACATGGTCACATGGTTTTTTAAATATGGAATAACCATTGATACTAGTAAAAAAATGTTATTGAATAATTTCCATGTCCCACAAATATTACCTTTATTCATAGTTTCCGTGGTTTAGAAGTCTATTACTGGAGTTTTGTTGAAAACATTGTATGGTTATCTATCCTAATGAATAAATTAACTAAAAAAGGTGTTAAGTTTATATGGACAACAGAATGTTATATTTTTCATTATGAATTGAAAATATGACTGTTTAATTCTCCAGTTCTGACCCTTCCTTTCAGAAATGGGGAATTTTTCATATATAACAATGCTTTATTGAAGTGACTTAGTTTTATAATAATTTATATAGATCAGGTAATTTCTTATGCCTTACGCCAGTTGAAACCTCATGAGTTAAATTAACCTACACATGATTTCGAATTAGGTACTTTTGTTTAATTAAAAAAATTTAGGAATCATTTATATTGTGTTAAAAGTGAAATATATATTGAAAAAAAAATAGAAGTATATATTTACTCAGAAGTAATGGAAAATGAGATAGAGAAGTTGTATGAAAAAATTCAGGGATTATGATTGCAAGATTCATTACCATATTATAAAATAAAACTGAGTGGTTGATGTACTGTGTTAGAAATATAATCCTACATTAACCACGATACGTTAAGAATGATTCCATGCGGTTAATTATTTGTTGAATTTTGACTTCATGTTTTTGGTGAAAGAAATTCCTCTATTTAGTTTTAGGTGTAAGTGTAGTTGTCTCTATTAGACACAATTATGAAAGCACGAAAAGAAGACTGGCAGTTGAAGAAAAATGAATAATCTGATTCAAAAGGTTTGTTTTTATAATTTAATGTTAATAAAGACTGTGTTATGTGATTTGGAAATATATTGTGTTGCCTTATGATTACCATATGATGAAATAATTATTTTGTGAAGTTCATAGTTCACCATTTTCAGTTCATCCTAGACTCTCTAAGATATATACTGGCCCTCAAAAGAATTATAAGTGGGATGGAATGAAAAGAGATATTGTTGATTTTACCTTAAAATGTGTGAATATTTAATAAGATAACACAGATTGGAAGTTACCAAAGGGTATGGTTCAACCAATGCCAGTTCTAGAGAGGAAATAAAAAAATATATCCACAGACATTGTGTTGGTACTACCAATGACATCTTGATGTTACAATTCAATTTTGGTTATTGTAAACTGAATGACTCAATTTGAAAATTTCCATCCTATTCTAGATACTATGTATTTGGATTATGTTTCTCGACTGTACAATTTAATGGTTTTCAGGCAACATCGAGATCCTAATTCAATTTTATCAGACTGAGATTATAGGTTCACTTATATGATTTAGAAATTTCATTAAAAGTAGTTGGGCACAAAATTAAATTTTGGTAACGCCTTCCATCCCCAATCTGATGGAAAATTATCATGAATAATTCAGATATTGAAGGATTTCCTTTGATGTTGTTTGATGGATTTCTAGGGATATTGGAAAAAACAACATTCTTTAATTTATCATTATTATATTAAATGTTTTCATTCCATTATTTTGATAGAAAATTTTGAGGAAATATATGGATAGAGTTATTGGACAGCAAAATTTTGGGATGATGTCGGGGAAAGGATGTTGATCGGGGAAAAATTATTAGAATAAGAGATATTAAAATAAATATGATTCAGATATAGAAGAGGACATAATAGATTAGGTATAGAAGTTATGTAGATAAGTGGAAGAAATCTGTTTCATTTGAGATAGGGGATACTGTTTTACTTAAATTATCTCCTTTGAAATGTTTAACAAAATTTGGTAACAAAGGAAAGATAAATCCATGATTCATCATACATTTTCAAATCCTAGAAAAATATGGTCTGATTATTTACGGAGTAGATTTTCTTCATAGTTTATCTCAGGTTGATAGTTATTTTCATTATTTGATGTTGATAAAGTTTTTTCCAGATCCATATCATGTTTTGAGCCAAGACGCAGTCTACATGGAAGATAACCGTTCGTATAAAGTGAAACCTATTCAGAATCTTGATTGTAGGGAGTATTTATTGAGGAATAATATTTTTCAGAGAGAAAAAAATGTTGAAGAAGTAATATTGGAGTCATAAAATACTATAAGGGAATGGTATCCTCACTTAGTGAATAAGTTATTGAAAATTTCAATGATGCAATTTCTTAAAGGTAGTAAGAATGATACAACCCAAGTACTTTTCAAAAATAGTTTCCTTTTGAAATTAAAATTTTAAGTTCATTAAGATGTTTATAATGAATTAATTGGTATTTTAAATAATTTATACAGATGCAGTAGTAAAGTGACCATAGGAATAGTAACATTCCCCTTATGAATAGTTATTTTTGAAATATAATACTAGTCTCACCTAATAATGTAAAAATAATAATTTTGTATCTTTTTTTGTGAAAATATGACATGTTTATATCTTCAAATAAGTAAATAAATATTTATTGTTGATAAATTTAGTGTTGGTATTTTTTTAAGTCATAAATATTTTATAAAAATAAAAATTTAAAAGAAAATATATATTTTTTAAATTGAATAAAAATATATTACTATATTTTTCTTATGATTATAATATAATTTTATGAGACTTTGAATGATTTAACAACGTTCCATAAAATCCATTATAGTTTTAAAAAAGGTATTTTTTATAAAAAATTATTATTTCAATAAATAATTGAATTATTCATATTTGGAAAACCATTTTCCAAAAATGGTGTTCATTTTTAAAACATACACGTTGAAAAATCAGTGGGATGAATTTTTGGGATTTTTCTAAATGAAATGAATATTTCTTTAATAGTGAAATACAAGAATTTACAAAATATGCTAAATACATGAATTATTGAGTGAATTATTATTTTATTATGAGGTGATCACCGTTGGTTAGAACTCACCTGAATTTCTATAAGAACCATTTATATTTCGTTTCTTGAGAAAAATAATAAAATAATGTCTCAAATAATGGAAGCCCCCCTCACCTCAACTATAAATACCACCCCCTCTTCTCCTCACACATCTCATGTTTTGATCCTAGTACAAATTCATCCCAATAATCTTCTGAATCATGTTTCCCCGGTCCAAGAACTTATACTCTCACAAAAAGTCCAATACGAAAGGCCGGAATGATGTTATAAATAAAGACAATTAATGATGTAAAAATTATATTTCATTTTCATTTATTTTAATTTTAATTATTCTTATTTTATTATAGTCACCTATAATCCTATTATACAAGAGCCATGCTAAATATAGTGCATTATATATACTCTAATTCTATCATGTTTATGAAAAAAATTATTTTTACACTTCTTCTCCACTCCCTTTTATTCATAAACTAAAAACATCATCCATGATGTGTCATTATACCGACATCGTGGATGATGTGTTTTTAATTTCAATTTATTTATAGTTGTCCATAAATAAAATATAATGTTCAAATAGGTTTTAATGTTTATGATGTTCCATCGTTAATTTTCTGTATTTAAAATATATTCAAAATATTTAACTATATAATTAAACTTTTTTTGTGATGATTAAGGAACTACCAAAATGATCTAAATGAATATGATTAATAATTTATCTAATGAATCATCCTCATATTTGAAAAATGATATATGGTATAATTGAAAGTCATAGAATCTTGTTAATACCATTTCATTCCACTTCTATAGTTTCTATTCCATTCAGGAAATAAAATTAAGATCCGTGAATGGAAACCATATTATCAACACACAAAAAACAATGAAAGTAATTTTTTTTAATAAATGGATTAAAAGATGTTATTAAATATCGTATAAATTTTAATAAGTATTAATACAGTTTTTAATTTATTTATAAAACTCTCTGAACATTTATAACGGAGTTGTGGACATATTTGAGGAAAGAAAAACCTAAGGTAAGGGAATTTTTTACCCAACATCCATCATTTGTGTTTACCTTGTTCTTCATTGATTTTGCCATGCTATGATTATTTTTCAAATTACTTTTGACTATATTATGTTTTTTAATGTGGTTTTATAGTGAATATACATATTTGATTTGTTTTATTAATTCATGGTTCATTTATATGGTAATTATAATGGACATTCCTGTTAAAATCCTTTTAACAATCTCTTTTATGAAATTAAAAAATGGTGTTCTTTTTATTAAGGTCATAGTAATGGATCTCTGATCATTCCCAACACTTCTATACCAACGGTTTGAAAAAACTGTTGGTATAGGTCCCCTTTCCCAACGGTTTGGCCCAACCATTGGGAAAGGCCCCCAAATTGGCCACTTTTTCCAATGGTATGGCCAAACCGTTGGGAAAGACCCTCAAATTGGACACTTTTCCCAACGGTTTGGACAAACCGTTGGGAAAGGTAGACCTATCCCAACGGTTTGGCCAAACAGTTGGGAAAGGTCCCCAAATATGCCACTTTTCCCAACGGTTTGTCCAAACTGTTGGGATAGGTCTACCTTTCCCAACGGTTTGCCCAAACCGTTGGGAAAAGTGGGCCAAAATTCAACATCCTTCACAGAATGAAAATCACAACCAAAGACCTATACCAACGGTTGTTAAAACCATTGGTATAGGTACTTTCATTTTTTATCGGAACTTCGTACAGAGAACATTATATAAATCATAATTTAAAATATTTATGAGAATACATATATATATTTATGTAATTATGATCACAAAAGTCATGTTAGGTTAGTGGTTGAGTCGTTCAATTATAAACGAGGGGTCCTGGGATCAAATCCCAGCGGATGTTTTATTTTTGGAATTTATATACCAACAGTTCCATTACCATTGGTATAGATTTCATATTACCTATACCAACGGTTTCCAAAACTGTTGGCATAGGTCTATTAACGGTTTCTGGAAAACCGTTGGTATAGACCTATCCCAATGGCTTACTTGGCTACGTTTCTCCAAACCATTGGTATATGCTATACCAATGGTTTGGAGGCCTATACCAATGGTTCCAAACCATTGGTAAAGGTTAGTTTTCCAGTAGTGTCATGAAAATTTAATTTAGTTTTCAAGATGTTTTATTACTATAATGTTTTATATAATATATTTTTATAGTTAGTTTTAAAAATATTATATATTTATTGTGTTGGCATTTTATATATTTTAAAATTGATTTTTACGATTAAGGGTATTTTGAAACATGAATGTGTTTTTCTCAAGGGTTTAAATGAGTGATCTACTGTTTTATTTCATGATATTTTCTTTTTACATTGTTTATGGTTGGTTTGGACCATTATATATCAAGATATGATTGGTTAATACTCATTATAGCTTACGAGATGGTGGGTTGATCCCATTACAACTCAACATATGATGGGTGAGCCTCATTATAGCTCTCCAATATTGTGGTTACTGTATTTTAGGAATTTTATTGAAAGTTTAATCCATTTTTAAGTGTGTGTCTAAGGGTGATATTGTAAATATGACCCAGGTAGATTCATGATTTTCAATGTAGCTAATGAATTTTTTACAATAGGCGTTTTAATGTTTTATATGATATCACTTGATTAACTATTTCTTTATTTATATATCATACAGAGATTTTTTTGTTCGTCCTAAAATTTTTAAATAATATTACTATGTTTAGAGTGTTGGTAATATAAAGAAGGAATTCATGATGAAATTATTAAATATTTTTCAAATAAATCATGTTCTAATTTTAATGTTTTATAGCTTGAAAAAAGAAGATATTTTTTAGGTTTTGTCATATTTGAATGAATGTGATATGTTTTGTATGTGTTATGTACTAATATAATAAATCTAGAAACATGAAAATATCCTAAATGTATTAAAAGGAAATCTCTTGACTAAAATACAATATTAGGAAATGTTTTAAGGCTAGTTCCTTACATTAAAACATTTAATATATTTATTTTATGAGAAATTGTGGACCAAATTCATCCTTGTATTGATTCTATAACATGTTAGAGTTACTTGGATGACTTCAGTCCAATTATAGTATTACATTTTCTGAAAAGACAGACATATCAATATAATGATTTTAATAGGTATAACATTTTTTATATGTGGTAATCTATAATCTGTATTCAATAATAAGTATTATTTTAAAAGATCAAATTTTTATCATAATTATGAGGTTTTATTAAATTATTTAGTGAAAAAATACTTACCTTAAATTCTTTCAGAATTGTGACGCAGTAATTATTTTATTAATAGAAATATAAAATAAATTTTATAAAAAATATTAAACAAAATATAATATGAGATAGTTAATGTCATCCATTAATTTTATATATTACCTTCAAATAATAGGAAATTAATAAAAAAATTAATTATAGAGTTATCATGATATTTTTAAATGTCAATTTAATTAATAGGGTTAGAATTCACATGGATGATATTTGATAATAAAAAATATTTTAGTAAATGATATAAAATCCCAAATTATCTAAAAATAGGAAAAATAATTTTACAAATGATTAAAATTTATTCCATGTTCATTTATGGGGTTTATATAATTTTATAGTTACTATATGAACCCATAATTATTAAAATAATTTTTGTCATGGTAAGAGTTAATGATGCTTAATAATGGTTAAAATAAAATGATAATATGAATAATGTGACCTAAAAATGTCCAAAAATTATTAGATGAGATTATATAGACCCATAATCATCATATATTATATTTAACTCACTTTGGATCTATTTGGAATATTTAATTAATTTATATTAATTTAATATTTTGAGAAATTACATGAGTGACCCTCCCCTCCCATATAAATGGGATCACATTATTATTATTTACATACATTTGAAAACCATATTGGTTCAGACAAAATACTCCAAAATAACTTAATATAATCCCTTCTAGTATTCTCTAGGAATTTTTTTAGGTATAACAACAGTCATAGTGGCCTTCAAGTCTCAAGAAAAAATGGTGTTCTCAGAAAGAGGTATCATTTTTTTAAGTGACTCTATTTTGTTTTTTATTCAAAATTATTCAAAACTACATCAAAATTAAGAAAAAATAACTCTGATATCCTCTGTATACTGATATGATATTATTTTAGTGACATTACCCATATCCATATCTAATTACATTAAAAGGGAAAATAATTAATCATTTATGTGTACAACTGACTAGTGGCTCATGAACCTATGTAATTCGTTTTCCATAACTGGCACACAATATTGGTTATAATGAAGGAATTATAGATTACATTTTTATATTAATGATATATATATCATTTCAAATAGATATTATTTATTTTAATTTACTACCATTCCATAAACAGAAAAATGAAATATTGTTTGTGTGTAAAAGTGAATTATCACCTCCATAAAGTGATGTGATTCATTTTATTCATATCATAACATGAAATTTATGTATAAGGTTATTTAATTAATTAATATTCTATTTATGAATTTATTATTTTTCTTGAAAAAATAAAATTACTATTCTCTTCTTTCAATACTAATCATTTAAAAAAACATTAATTGTGTGTGCATACATCCTAAATTCTGCATGATTGTACCATAGATTATTTATCATATTCATATGTTATGTATGGATTATAAAGAATAATTGATGTATATAAGTGATAATTATTTCATTATTCTTATTTTAAATATGATTTAATGATGATAACATTGATTATTGAAGTCTTACCATAGTCATTTTGGACTCAAGTACTGAATATCGTCAAAACAGCCTAAATAAAAATAAATATTTATAATAAGTGATATAAATGGAATAATAAAATTTAAAATGGTTATAATCAATTTTAAAATTTATTTTTATTTATTATTTTTTATGTTAAATATTTTTCATGACTAGTCAGACATAATGTATGTAATTTTTTAAATCATCTTTTAAAGTTACTCCATCAACTATTAATAAAAAAGATAAATAAAATATACCACATTAATGAAAATTTAATATTTTAAATAATACCTTATATGTTTAAAACGCCGTTTTCAATTATTTTTTTCATTTATGAGTGAGAAACTTTTTTAAAATGAAAACATATTTCAAAATTTAAATGTTATTATCATGAAGAATGTTATCTTAGACAATAATTATGTGTTTTTGTTAAGTTATTGTTCATGAGAATGTTTTATGATTATGGTTGGATATGTGATAATAAAAGGATTGTGGACCCTCTAATATCATTCAAATTAATTTATTAAAGGTACAAAGTCACCAAGCTTGGTTTATTTGAAGAGATTACGTTAATATACTATAATTGTTATTCCAAATGCAATGTTCAAGGTTTCTCTTTGTGGATCCATGAGAGATACATTATATAAAATAATTATTTTAAAATTATTCCACAACAAAACTTTATTATTTCTTCATTATATGGGTTTTAGATGAAACATTTGATTTTATACGGTAATCAAAAAAGCATATTATTTATGTGTAATGGATATAACATTTTGAAAATGATTACTTTCATAGTCTGGCCATTTCGTTCTTACTTATTTTTCATATTAACATTTATGTGATCATTCTATGTTTTTTAATATTTTTCATGGGGTATTATGAGGGGTAATATAAAAGATGTTTTCACATCGAATGTTATGAATATATTTCATGAAATAGAAATCATGTTTTATTTTGAATGTTTTATATAATGGAAAAGATTAATATAGTTTTTGTAGTATGAAATTTTTAAAATAATTTTATGTTTTGTATGAATTAAAAACAAATTCACGAGAAATATAAACTTAAAATATTATCATAAATTTCTGAATATGAATTATAGATAAAAAATACCTAATTATTTAATGTTTAATTCAAGGTCCTTATAGTTTGTATCAAATGTTATTTTAGATGACATTAGGGGTCAGGATAATGATAATAGAATACACACAAGTGAATTTTTTCACATTATTGTATATATTGAAATGATATATAATTTTAATAATATAGTGTATCTTCATCTAATAAATTTCCTGTGAGAATGGTTTTCTATTGAGGAAACCGGGTGGCTATGATGGGAAGGAATTGAGAGGAAACCTTCATTCCAAATCAGCATCCTGATATGGTCAGAATCAAAGAATAATTTTTTTATTTGATGGATTAGATGAAATAGGGTATAAATTATAGTGTCATTTATGTATTAGATCATCTAGACAAAACAAATATCAACATGTCAGTATTTGATCATCTTATAAGGAAATAACCTCATGAATTTTGTGGATTTTTTGAACTAATGGTTGTTGAAGGAAGGATTAAAGACCTAGAATATTTTTTGATGTCATGGGGTTTTCATACCATAAAAATTTTAGCCTTTCTATTTATCATTTTAATGGTTAATACAACCAGTAGTAATTTGTGGTTATGAATATCTGTGATAGTGAGGAGTTTGATGCTTTGGAATAAGATGAATCAAATACAAATTTGTCAAAAAAAAATTTCTTAAGGTAATTCCACATAGGATGGAATTTAATAATGTAAATTTGGGAAATGATGTTTATTTATTTTCAACATACAAAGAAAAATTCAATATAATTTTAATATATCCTCTAAATTATTTCTAGAGTCGTAATTATAAAATCAATCACTTTTACTCGGCATTAAATACTAAATATCAAAGGGAATTCGTTTCCGGTGAACTAAACAATTATGGAAAACATGTTCGATATGCAGAGAAGTTAGCTATAGAGATTTTATGTGGTTATGTTTTCATTTAAAATTAGTATAAATAGAATAATATGTTATAGGAAAAAGGGAATAATGCATCAAATAATTTTTATGGTAAGAAAATATCCTTTTCAGTTTGTGAGAAATGAGGTTAAATCACAATTGGGAATGCATTTTGATGTTTTTAAAGTGCTTATAAGGATGCATATCTTAGAGTATGGATCATAATGGAAATGAAAAATATCATGATAATGGTAATACCAATTATTATATATATTCATTAATTTTTTTAAAATTTAATAGTATGTTTCATTTTCAAAACAATTGTCCGACGAAGAACATTAATAATGTGAAGGAGAAAGACTATAAACCAAAAATTGTGGAGAAATCCTTTTTAATCACATGAGTAGTGGTTGGGGCATCAAACTATGTGGTCCGGGTATATTTTTTTAATCCAGATTATTCTAATGTATTTTTTGATGCATGGTCTACAAAATCAATCATTTCTTTGAATGTTTAAAAAAAATATGAAGTTCCTTCTTAGGAAAGAAATATAAACATATTGAAAAATGGGGGAAATATTAGGGTAAAATTTTATAAGAATCTTCCAATCATTATCAATGGAAACTATTTACCTAAAAACTTTTTTATTTTTTCTATAGTAGAGTTTGAAGTTATTTTTGGTATTTATTGTCTTTATGATGACCATGATAAGATATATTGTATAACTAAACATGTTTTTTAATAAAGTTTTTTAGTTTTATAATTAATTTAACAATAACCTTGAAATCATATCAGGAAGCTTTGAAAATGATAATATGGAAATGAATCTTATATTTAACATATGGTTCAAAATAAGGTAATTCTATATATTAATGATATTTTAGTTGTAAATGAGTATATTAATGTTTTTTCTAATGTGTTTTCCAGTATTATACCATATCGGTAAGTTGAGTTCAATATTGGATTAGATATGGATTTTAAGGAAATTTTGAAACCCCTTATCTAATAGCTCAATTAGAACTTCTATAATATAAAAAGAACTTCCAGTATTTTCTAGATAAATATTATATTTGACCCAACACCTATCCATGGGGGGATAGAATTTTATTTTTAAAAGTAAGCATGGATCAATGAGGTTGCCATTGATTATAGGGAAACGAATAGAATTAATGTTAATAATATGTTTCAATTTCTTTTTCATAATGACTTGATTCATCACATGCATGAATGATAGTAATTTAAAAAGGTTTTCTGGTGATTTCGGTACCATCAGTTGATGGTGACACATGATTAAATTCATAAAATGACATTACAGAAAAGTTATGTGCATTATGGGTTTCTAGTTAATCCTTTTGTTTAAAAAAATCCAATACTATATTTATATATCATACTAATATATTATTAAAAGAATATTTGGATAAATTTTGGGTTTTACAACTGATGATATATTTACTTGTTCATGATGTTATGAAGATAAAAAAAACATCTATGTATTATTATACAAACACTTATATAAAATAACATAAAAGGAACATTTAAAAAATGTGATTTTTTATTAAAACTTATTTATTTTCATGGGAACATCCTAAATAATGATGTAATAAAAGTTGATCCCACAAAAAAAATTGTTCATTGAATGTAAAATGGAAAAAATGTTACTAAGAATCCTTTTTATTGAATTATCATGTTATTACTGATGGGGAATTGAAAAAATTCCAATTTTATCTACACAAATAACAATTTTAACATATAAGGAGTTAAAATTTTCTAGATAAAAGAATATAATTATTTTTGATAGATTAAAAATCCAATAGGTGAATGCTATAACTTTGGATATACCCTTAAAAAATGGTGATTTATTCATCTGCAATGATACTTCATTAATGGTACTCATTTTCATTCTGAAGAAAAATGATTAGGTAATTTATTATATTTCATGAAAACTGAAACCTCGTGAGTTAAAGTTTACTACACATTATTTGGTATTAGATTATTTGGTTTGGGATTTAAAAAATTTTAAGAGTCATTTGTATGGGGATATAATTAAAATATATACCCATCATTTAATATTGACGTATGTATTCACTCAAAAGGAATTGAACGCGAGGCAGAAATGATGGATTGAACTGATTAAGGATTATAGTTCACAATTCAGCAGTGTCTTTGAATATAAAATAATGTGGATAATAAATTGAGTCAGAGAATTAATTCATCATTTACGATTATTTTTTGAAAATGAGCACTTGGTTGATGATTTCATAAATTCTAGATTACAGTTATTGGAGCAATAAATTCCTCTATTTTGTTTTAGGTCTTATTATAATGGTCTATATCAAACATAGTTAAAAAATTTCACCAGGAAGACTCTGAGTTACTATAAAAAAATAGATTTGGTTAAAAGGGTTTATTTCATAAATTTATCATTTCTAAAGATTTTTTTTCTCATATTTGGAAAAATATTATGGGTGCCTTATTATTCCCAACTAAATGAGTTTTTAAGATAGTCTCATAATTCAAAATTTCATATTGTCCCGGAAGCATTAATTTTTTTTAAAAACATTAGGGCTACTACTGGTGGAATAGAATGAAAAAAGATATTGTTTAACTTACCTTGAATTGATTGAATTTTATATAGCTTAAAGAAAAATATGAATTACAGAAGGGAATGATTCAGACATTTCTAGTAGAAACATGGGATAGGGAAAATATATCTATTGATGTTATAGTGTAATTAACAAAAATATCTCAAGGTAAGAATGTGGTTCGATTCATAGTTGATTGATAGATTAAATCAACAAATTTTTTTCCTATTCAATAAATTCATTCTCAAGTAAAACTTTCTTTATAATATCATCATTATATAGTAATGTTACATGTATTTAAACTATCCATTGGATTTAATAGTGATCCCATGATAACTTCAAACATTTGGAAAAGCATTCAAAATTAATCGGGAACTCAATTAAATTTCATCACATACAATCATCCTTAATCTAAGGGACAGTCATAATGAAACATTCATACAATGGATGATATTCTATGTTATTGTTAAATGGATTACCATGGATGTTTAGATCATATTATTTCTTTATTTATGTTTTCATATAATAATAATTTTCATTCATGTATAAAAATGGATCGTTTTGAAGCATTATGAAGAAATATGTGTGGAAATCTATAATTTTGGAACCCTTGGATAATGGGGTGTGTATAAGCTAATGAAAAAATCTATGAGTATTTTATCCATTTTTGGCCATCCTATACTGCCAAGTGATATGGTGGAACTTGGACATTGAACCTGTGAGGTATGTTCTTACTCTGATGAGGATATGGTTGGAGACATGAAGAGGGATGAATCCCCCATTGGTGATTGGAGTGGTCCTAACATAGCTGATATCCTAGTAAGAATTACATGCTGACCTACATGTTAACATGGTCCTTTACATGTTATTTAAATTCTCTTTTCTGAAGATAATATTATAGAAATAGAAGAATCGAGTGCTGAATTTGTCAGTAAATTGGGGAGTGAGGAATTATATGGAGAAGGTATTAAATAATCTGGTGGTAAAGAAGAAATAATTGGAAGTGAATAAGATGTTGAGGAAGATAATGAAGATTCTGGAGACGATGATGGAGATAGTGAAACTGAAAAGGAAGATATAAAAAATGATGACTCACAAAAGTGGATTAGACTATGATTATGTTGACCACATTACTGGTGGGGATATCATTGATTTAACATTAGATCACACTAGTCCAGACTTAGTATAACATGAATGACATGTAACTCCCAAGGTTGATGGATATTATATTATATAAGGGAGATATCCTAATGATCCAACCCTTACTGATATTTATTAGGTTATGGTGTTGGTGGAAGGATATTTTATTTCATATATCCAATAATATGTTCTTGTTGGAAGAGTTGTACCTATAATTATGATGAAGGAGTTATTCTATTCAAGGAAGAAACCAGCATCTGGGAAGTGATCAGATAAATGATATATGGCTTATATTCTATCACCTTAAGATGATCTGGTAATACCTAAGTGAAGGAGAGATACATGGTATGTCTCTATTGGATTAATGTATGTTGAAAATGAAGATAGGACATATTCTCCTACTCCTATGGCTACATCAGAAATAGTAGAATATTTAACCATGTATTATTTCAAGTAATTTAAATTATAAATGTTAGCTTCTATTCGGTATTCTCCTTCATATACAATTTCTCTGATTTTTAGAATTGGTGAAAGATATGATGAGTTGATTACTGAGAAAGTGGTATCTCATGTTGAGCTATGTTTGATAGTTCTTGATGTAGTTTTTGTTTTAGATAATCATAAGATGATAAATGAGTTGTATGAAATGGATTCAGCCAATAAGAAATTGAAAATTAATTGAAGGAGTCTTTATACTGAGTACAAAATGTTCTTGGAAAAAACTCTTATTAATCTACTATGTATGATTAACCAACTCCTCCAATCTGTGATATAGAAATTTTGAAATATGGTGTTAAAGATGAAGTGACTAGTATGCCTTCCTCCATTCTAAATTGGACTCCTATTTTATTATGTGAACCAATTACAACTAGAAATTAGAGATATAGTTCAAGGTGAAACTAGATCTTCCACTCCTATTTCTCACACTATAGAAGTTGATATGCTTAGAACCGTGATTATAGAATATCTACAGACCATGATGTGTGGCACTGATCATGAGAGTATGTCAACAACTAAGCATAATTATGATCCTATTTATGACATTGATAGGTTATCCACTAATGGTGATACTAGTTCTCTGGAAGGAATTTCCAAGATGGTGCATTTATATTTCAAGAGGATTTACACAAAGCATTAGCTGACCAGTCACATCAAGTACTAGGTGGAGAATCTGCAGCTGACTCCTGTGACAAAGTCCATTAAGGATCAAGTTCATAAGTTAATGGATTTTTCTCCCACACATGATTAGTTTATAGGAAAAGGGATTATTTTGACAAAGAAATGGATTATGGTGGTTAATTCATTATATATTTTATTAATATTCTCAAGCCATACCTACACCTTGACAACATAATTATTTTTGTTCCAATTACTACTCATATTCAGTCAATTGTGCCTCATTCTACGACTATTTCTTCTACTCTGGTGACCATGCACTTTTCCCAGGATCTAAGCCTGATTAGACCAATTATTAATAAGTATATCATTCCATGTTACTCCTATAGACCATGTTTTTCCCCATATATCTTTACAGAACTGCCTCTTCCTTCCACCCCCACCACTTCTGCATTGATTTCTTCTACCACTAAGGTATATGAAAAGGGTAATGGTAAGGCTATAGACATTGAGAAGAAGTGAAGGATTATTTTTTGATAGATCTATTCTGTATATTTTCTGATTTTAGTGTGTCGATATATTGAATGGAATGCATTAACTCTTTTATTTACATGTTGATGTCGTTTTGTTCTTGTTATTTTGTTTAAATCATTGTTTCCATTGTGATTATCCCAAAACGGGGATACAAATTTGTAAGAAATAACTAAAGGGGATCTTAAAAGAACATAGGACTCTATGATCTACGAGATTAATATTACTCGTCCACTTTATTCACATTATAACCAAATGACAAAAATTTGGATGATATGTGTAATATGTTAAGATGAATTTATTTATGACCCTTTAAATTAATTATTATGATATATAATTCTATGATTTGTGACCATTAAAAAGTGGGATTTTTTTACCTCCACTAGTGTAAATGATCACAAATTAGTCATAACTATGATTGATCAAATTACATTATGTTAAATTTTGGTTACTTATAATTATGATTTCTATAATCTAAATGTTTTCATCATAAGGTAGAGTTATAGTTTTTCTATTATATATAATTAACAGATAACAAATTAACATACAGATGCATGACCTATCGACGCCTAACCAACTGACACCTCACCTTCTAACACCTAACCTAAAAAGGCCTAACCTAGAAAAATATTGAGATACCAAATGTATGACCTACCAACAGATATGAGATACCGATGGAATGCTCTACTAAAAGAATGACCTACTGATAACCTGAGTCAATAATTATCAATCTTAAATAAGAATTTTTTTAATAGTCATATTTATGAATATATGTAATTCTTATTATATTATGGATCATGTGAGTATAATGTAAACAACATTTAACGATGTTAGAGACCAGTACGAGTTAGCTGCACATAAAAGAGAACATGTTATTTTTCGACTCTGCAGTGTATAAAAGAAATTCATCTAGTAAAAAAGCAAGATAGAGATTATGGTTGTATAAAAAGTTACAAGAATGTGCAACAAACATTATCAAACTAATTTGCACACAAGGAAGGATTTCCTAAGATCCAATGTTCAAATTTCCTTGCAGCAACACACCGTAGTTAAGAGAATTTGAAAGGAACATCTCCCCACACTAAAAACTAGAACATAGAGATTCCATGACACTTTATTTTCATGTATGTTTCTATAAATTCACTTGAAAATCAAATCTTCTACACCCACGAAATCCATTGCTACCCATCATATCACTCAAGGAATACTAAACAATTTTCTCATAATTACTACTACGTAGTGTATATATTTATTAAATTTCATACACCGTGCATATCTATATTGTAAAGACACACTGTCTCTTGTTCCAAACATGAAGATACTCAGATATCTTCACAATACCATTAGAATTTTCACTCCCAATGAAAACAATGAAAGAGGTCCTTATGTGGCCTATTTATTTGTACACTCTCTTGAAAGCTGTGGAAGAGGTTTAGATGAACTGAAGTGTTTTTAAACTATTTATAACCTCAATCCAGGGTGTGGCTCATGTTTATTATTATAAACTTTATAGAGATGGGTGATCACCAAGTGGAGTGTAAAAGGTATCATTTGGAGACTGGACCTCAAGTTTTCTTTTCATGTGTGATGTCATGTTTTGTTTTAACTATTTCTAATTCTATTTCAAAAAACATATCATCAATTTGATAATTAATATTATATATTTTTCATATTTGAATTTTTTTAGTAAACTGATTTCAAAAGTTAAGATAATAATTTTTAATGTTTTAACTGATATCTAATCAATCATTGAAATATATTTTGAAAAAATAAAACTTTTATAGATCATATACATTGGTTAATTGGGATATTATTTTTTAATGGGTAAACATTAAATAATTTTATAAATAATAATTTGGGGAATGATATTTTTGTTGGATCTTAATTCACCCCCTCTTAATTTTCATACATTGACCAAAATTTTGAAATTTTAAGGTGGATTGAGTTGTTTAAAATGTGGGTTAAATGTTTTGGATTTAAAAGTGGAATAGTATTGTTTTGGCATTTAGTATTTTGATAACTATCCACATGAATAGTATATATGTGGAATGGTGGACGAGTAACCATAATGGTATGAGAATATGAATATGTGAGACTCTATGGAATATCATTGGTGACCATTCAACACATCACAATTGATTTATTTTAAAAAGTTATTTTATGAGAAAATATGGTGTTTTGAGTTTGAAAACTCACCTTGTAAAAATGGTGTTTCAGGTTTGAGTCCTTGTTGATTGTTTGGGATTGAAATGTTGGTTAGTTGGTTTTGTTGAGGAATTATTTACTAATCCTTTGATTTTCATCCTCTCGAGGTAGAATAATGGATAGGGAATGTTGAAAGATACATTAGGTTCCATGAGTTGTTTGATTCATTAATGGTGAGGTTTTCTATCCTTAGGATTTATGATCTTATCTCGAAATGATGTGGAGATATTCTGGTAATGGTAAATTGAACAAGACTATTGGGCCTAGATGTGGCAGCTTCCATTATTTTTGGAATACGGCTATGTCACTAGCATGGTAAATCAAGTCACAAAAAGTTATTGTGTCTGTTTATTGAAGTAGTGTTGTATTTGGGGATCATTTTAATGTCCCCTTCGTTGGAAGTATTAATCTTTTGGTAATGGTCTTGTTTGTTGGGAATTCAGGGTGTCGTGTTTTATTTCAAATGAAAAAAAGGATTTGGTTTTTTTGAGAACTTCTACATTGATCAAAGAAGGTTTTTGATTCCTAAATTATGAAAATTTCTCCCTTTTAAAGGGACATATATTCCATGTGTTCTTGTTTAAGTTGTTTTTATTTACATGTAAAAATGTTATGATTCTTGTACATCTTCTAAGCCCCTATCTTGGTGGAAGAGGCATGTTTAGATGATGTCTGTTATATGGACTGTTGTGCTCCTTTGGTTCTACCAAGATTGTTGTGTGGATGCTATTGAATCCATTGTGAGTTTTCCTTCCATATATATTCAAATTTTGTATATGGGGTCGGAGATGTTACCAACATAAGGGCTCTAACCATTGGCCCCAAAGTGATGTTGGTGCGTAGTCAAGAGTCGTGTGGTGTGTGATGAACCTTAGGAAGGATTGGCATCCGACGATGGATAGGGACATTTTATGCTTCTTGTATTGTAGTTCCATTTTGAATGGTCCCCTTTTTGGTTGTCAATCTCTGTGTGGATATAATGTTATGGTTATACTTGCAAATAGATTTCATTCATGGTCTGTACTCGTCCAGAAGTGGTTGTGTCCAATTTAGTATGGTGACCTATGTATTGTTATCTATTTTTTTGGGAGTTTCTCATGTCAATTACAATCTGAAGGGGGATTTTGGGATCATGTTTATTGGTCCATGGGGGAAGATACTATGTTGTCCCTTTTTGTGTTACCATGTTTGTTTTTCTAGTTAATAATGTTGGTTTTTAGTAATGGTGGAGAGACCCACCGTAGGTCTCAAAAAAATTTATCTAGAGTATAGCAGTTCTGGTTTGTCTCTAAAGGTGGGGAGTCCGTTCATTAAATCCCATGTTAATAATATAGTTTCATTTCTAGTGGTGTCTTGGTAGTGGATAGTCTCATTTTGAGCTATCAATTTTATTGTTCTTTCCAGGATTAAACATTTGTGTTTGAGAATGCCCAATGGTTTTGTTAAAGTAATGTTATGGTGGAATTTATCAAGTGTTTAGATTTTTTATTTTGATAATTAATTTTCATTCTATCGATCATCTTGAGGTGTTTCATTTTTTATGGGGCGGAAGACATATAGTGGGGACTCCATTATATCCTCCTTGGTCAAATTGTAAGCGTGTTTTCCTATTTGAGGTTTCCTTTTCTTCCTTACATTATGGTTCATTGGGTGTCTCCTTGATCTATGATGTAGTATCCGTTTTTTGTTTTTGGATCCAGAATTTTTGAAGCTTTCTTGGGTTATAAAGTGTTATGGTTGAGAGAACTATCACACTAGAGTTTTGGATTTCATGATTTTTTCCAGTTCATATTTGGAATTTGGATTCTATATCCAGTTATGGGTATAACAGCTTTGAATTTTTTTGTGTCTCCCTTTCTTATTTTTCACTAATGATTCTATATTATTTCCCTATTGTTTTTTCCTGAAAGAATACATTTTTTGCGTTGCAATATTAATGTGTATGGATGGAATATAGTTTTTCAGAGTGTGAACTATTCACATGGTAACCATGTGGTATGATAAGACATTATATAGAAGCCAATTTATAAATTCCTCATGGTATTTTAGGCAATGTAGAATAATCATGTGGTATGTTCTTCTTAGGTATATAAAGTTACATGGTCGCCGCATAGTTCTACCAACTATGCGGATTAACAAGGTAAGATGTCTAGTAAATTAAAAATCAAGTTTTTATTTTTTTATTTTTCAATAATTTTTACTCTTAGATCCATAACTCTCTCCAACAGTTGGGATATACCGTCCTATTCACCTCCTCTCCATCCGATGGATCCCAAATATATCAACTTTTTCAGTGGTTTTGGTGTGGAATCTCCAAGAAATGTTCATGTCAGTGTATTTGTTCCATGATTCCTTCTCGTTTCTAGAGTTTTCCCTCTTATTTATTATGGATTCATTTATCCTATGGATAGGGTGATATTTTGAGGGTTGAATCAATTTTTTTATTGTTTAATATAATTTTTTATGGTTCAATCATTCCCTTCTAGTGTCTTTGTGTGGTGAATTTGTGGTTTTGGGAAATTTTCTGTAAGATCATCCTTAAGTGGTAGGTGGTTCTATTCCCTATAATTGTTAGATTATTTTAATATTCTTACTCTAGTTTATAAATATTTCATATGGTTAATTTATGCAGTTATAAATGTGTTTGGATGTGTTTTTACATACTTATGTGCTTGAAATTGGATTTAACAAAGGAAATGGCGATGCAACTTGTATGTTTAATTATAATGTTCTTAAAGTGATTTATATCTTATTTGGAAGGTGAAAATGTGTGGAAATATTTTATTCAAAGGAAAATAGATTCTTTTGGCATGTTTTTTAGGGGGAACCATTAAATGTGAATTTTGAGTTATGTCAATTATGTGAATGATGTTTTAACATTAACTTATCTTTTTTATGGTTTTGAAAGTGGCACGCCACATTGAAAATAGATAATGTGATTATATGATTTTCATATAAAAATTATAAAGGGGTTTCTTGAATTTTGAAATTGGTTAAAAATGCGTTCTTAAGCAGTTTTGGTGTGTTTGAAATGAATAGTTTCTTGTTCGTAAAAATGGTTGAAATGACTTCAAACATTTGGTGAATGTGGTGATATATAAAATATGTGAAATGGTATTGATCACAATGGGAATCCCAAGTATCTAGGTGGGCCAAATAGATATAGTATTCTAGTGATTGTTAAGTGTCTTGTATTGGATTAAATTGGCATGATTGATTCATACAAGACTAACTTAACTACACTAATTATTAGATACCACTGATAACATAAAGGTATACCTTCATAGTGGATAGTACTTGAGAACGTTGTGATTGTGGTTAATATACCACCCTTTAGTAAGTAATGTGGTTCTAGTGTCTCATTCGAGCTAGATTATCCCTAGGGGACCACCCATAGTGTTCTATTTTAACATGATACTTATATGAAGTGGTTCCATCCATTGGCTTATGGTGACCATAAGTGTGTTTCATTTAAAGGAATGTATATTTTATTAAAACATTCATTTATTAAAATTTACATTTTAAAGATTTCTTTGATAATGGTTCTTCATAATATGTATTCATTAAAATATTTTCAAATGATTTTGTATATATTGAATATTTATTTTTATCATAATGTTATTTCAAGGAACCCGATCATTTTTTGGGGCATCCTACTGGTCATTTTCTCACACCCTAAAAACAATTGTGAGTTTGTGGACCTTATTTGTTTACCAAATGTAAAGGAATGATGTTTAGTGATGTTGGTTTATATGGGATTCCGATGTTCGGCTTATTATTACTTTTGGTGGTGGTGCATCAAGGGTGGAGAAATCATCTTTCATGGAGATTTCTAGGGGATTTCTAGTTTCCTTTTGTTTCAGAATTTTTGGTTCATAGTTAATTTTGTAAAACATTGGTTCAACAAATTTGTTTTACCTTGTTTGGTTATAGTTAATAATGTTTGTATTTTTTACCTTAGATAATTATTTATGATCATATAAATTTGTGAAATAATTTGAAATGAAATTTTTTGATACCCATGGACAAGATATGTAACACCCAAAGCTTCCACGGTACGTTTCCCTTCGAATAATGCGATAGCGTGTGTTGTACGCAACCTCGAGTTCTAACAAACACCACAACTAATTAAACTAGCCGTTGTGAATAGTAATACCTAATTTTTGAAATCATATATATTTTATATTTTAAAATGGACTTCATTTTTAGATTCGGAATATCAAAATTAGCCTAGGGTGAAATTTTGGTACATTTCGGATAACTTTCATATTTTGATGAATAGTGAAAATTTCTAAATTTTAATTAAAAACAACTTTTTTAATCAAAATAATTAATAGTGATAAATTGTGATTTTGAGTGGTTTTAAAGTATATTTAGAATATATTTTTACCATTTAATATAATGTTGGTCATTGGACATAATTTTACAATTAAACCGAACATAAACAAGTGTCAATCTTTTGATAGTTATTACCTCTTAAAAACACGCTTTTTGTTTTGACAGCGGGAATTAATTTTAAATTAATTTCTGCCACTTCTGTGTTTTGAATTTAGGAAAATGGATTCCATATTTGGAATCAGGGTGTCCAAATTATGTAAATAGGTAACTTTTATTTTTACACATTTTGAATAATTACTGCGGTAAATATTTTATTTACCATGGTTAAGGGTAAATCCGGTAAATAAGGGTTAAAAAAATAATATTATAATAATACAAAGTTACCCTAAAACGTGTCCTAACCTTATTGGTGGACACATACCCGACCATGAGCATCCTTGGGTCAATTTGGGGACCCCTTGGAGCCACTTGTATGTGGTAGGGACACATTATATTAATAAAGTTAAAATAAAAATAAAAATGGCATAAGCTTACATCTTTTAGAAGAACAATTTTTACATAGGGTTATACATGTTGGATTTTCGATTATAAATATTCATTAGAAAGCTAAAAAGATTTCCTACATAATGATGTTTTATTTATAATTTTTAGACATTAAATAATTTATTTTATTTATGACACAATGATGATGCAGTAATTACTAAAATAGTAAAAAATTAACATAATTGATATTATAAATACCCAAATAAATATAATATGAAACTTTTAATGAATTAAACTAATTTTCTAGGCTAATATGATATATTAGGATTTATTTAATGGACTTTTTTCGAAGTAATCAATCTGTTATGAGTTTCACAAAAATCAACTATTGAATAGTGTCAAAATTGACATAAAAGAGTTCTTAAAACAAATATTATATTATTAATTGATATTAAATTCCTAAAAATCTAAGGTTCGGCCAAGAGACTTATATTATGATAGGTTAATCATTAATGGACCACTTGGGGGTCACTTGGATGTATATAGTAAGTTTATTAACCATATTATATAAAAATACAAAGAGACACTGTAAAAGTGAAACTAATTAACTTAGAGTTAATACTTAAAGATAAGGTTAATATATGTACCCAAACCTGTCTAAATTCTATTGTATGAGTTGTTTTCGACCTATACCCACCTCATCCTTTGAATAGTCAACTTTGGAGCCATTAGAAACCGAATATGAATTTATTATAAATTAATATTTCTAGCTTTTCCAAAGGTGCCCCTCACCCCTCTTATAAAAGGGCACTCCTCCTTCTCATTTCTTCACACCTTCAAAGCCTTTTGGATCGGCCAAACTCTGCCCACATACTCTCCCAACATCCCTCACTACAACCTAGAGGCCTTAGTTTGATCAGAAAGCCAACCTAAGGAGCCCTTTTGATCAAATCAAAAGGAAGAACCCGAAGAAGAGGTAATGATTTCACCACCCTTTTCTAAGTTCATTTCTTCTTCCACTTCTTCTTCCTTTGTTCTTACCATTATAAAATAATAACTCCAGTATCTCACATATACTGTGATGTTATTATAAGTATGGTACAACCATATTCAGTATTCTATCCACCCTTTGAATAACATGTCACCATACGTGCGTACATACGGCTTACCATCTCCACGTCGTGGTGTAATTGTTATTCAATATAATATTATTTGGATGGGTATAATAATGATGTTTAACTCATGTAAATAATAAATATAACATTTTAATGATTCTGTATATATGATATACCATTCATTTATATATTATTTTAATATCAAAAGAATGATATTGTCGCTCGTGCGTACGTACGGACTACCGTCTCCACGAACGCGATGAGATTCATTCTCCATCGTAACCATTCAAGTATAATTATCATTTGATGATTTAAAAATGATGTTTAAGGACTAGATATCATTATGGATATGAATAAGATACAACAACCATGGCTTATGTAACAAAACATATAAAAAAAATGAGTAAGTTAACACCCGAAACGATGATAATACTAAGATATTATTAATAAAGCAATGTTAAAAGATCATATATGATATCATATTAATGTATATGATTCTTGTATAATTTAATAACAATTATCTCACCATTATACAAGAGGTTAACCTACCCCAACAAAGGAAAAGTACAAGGTAAGGGTTATTTCACAATCTCTTCATTATCCGAGGTTGTATATACGTAATAATCTACTGGGATCTCTTTATCATCCACATCCATGTTTTCTTAAAAATGTATTTCAAAACATTTTTACTATTTACAAGAATATGTTTTAAAGTCATTTATACCCTTGTTTTACTTTTTATAAGAGGTTTATAAAGGAATCTTTCCGTCGTTTTCAAAACAAGGTCCTTTTTAACCTTTTCGACAGAATTGAGGTAAGAATGTTTTTTTTAACTTATACGGCGGGTGCGGTTATTTTCCGCCGTTATAAAATCGTCGAAGCTTTCCATACAAGCTTATAAGAATATTTTCAAAGAAAATTTTTTATTTTATATGGATCTTAAATGATTTCAAAATAAAAGGAGATACTTCTTTAAAAAGAATTTTGATTTCATCTATGTCAACATCCTTTGATGGATTTTAAGATTATTTGAAGTTGATTTATTATGATACAAAACTTCTATATTGTATTGAAGGTTTTGTGATATGTTTGACTGTGGATGTGCTATTTTTATACCATTCATAGTTTATGGTGAAATTATTGACATTTCGTATGCTAGTTTTAATACGAATGTTTATGTTATGTTTAAACCTTTTCATATGGGAATGCATTGGACTTAATAAGTGACGGGTGGAGCCCGCTATAGCTCCTCGATGCATCGGTAGGTCTCATGAGACAAACTAGTGTCTTGGCACAAGGCCTTGACAAAATCTTATTTGTAGTCTTGGCACGAGGCCTTGGCTATGTGGTTATGATAGTCTGGCATTATGCATTCCAACATTATGAAAGTGGTTATTGATATTGCATGTGATTATTCGATTAGTAGAATATCCATGTGAACAAGTAAATGGCATTATTTCATTTTACTTTTTCCATACCATGTTGAAGTTCAATTTTAAAAGGCTTTTGTTTTAATAATTCATTTCCTTAAATGTTTATGCTTATTTTGAATGTTCCGCTATATTGTTATCCTTACTGGGCATTTGAGCTCACCCCTTTTCTATGTTTTATTTTTCCCAGGTAGTGAAGAAGTAAATTATGATTGACTTGCAGGGATATTATGAGGGGTTTATAGTGTGGACGTTGGAAACATTATGTTGTTGTAGTAGTTTTTCATTTTATGATGTAATGTAAAACTTATGAATATATCTAGTGTTTCCAAGGCTACTAAACTAATCGGTCTTTCGGGATTTGATCTTTCTTGTGATCATGCCAATGTTATGTAATAATGCACCGACTCTGGGCAGCTGGGGTCGGGGCGTTACAGTTGGTATCAAAGGAAGTTTAGTACAAACCTTGGAAGCTAGATTTAGATAAACTCTGATTAGAGCACGTAGACCTAAGATGAACTTTGAGGATTAGTATAGAAGAACTTCCTAGAATTTTGGTATTGTAGAGATTTTGTGAGTTTTCCGAGCAATACATCCCTGTCTGGATACGAGCAGGTAGAGGCGGCTCTGGCACAGATGTACCTAGGGGTAAAACCCGAAAACACCGCTTTGAGCTAGACTCGAACGGGAACTGGTGCACGACAACGGGCCTTGCTGCACTCTTGGTTACGACACTCCCGGGGGATATGCTTAGGATAACTCTCATTTTCTTTACAAATCATTTTGAAGGGATTATGAGTATATACTTCCTCAAAGAAAACATTTTTATGATTATGGATTATATCCATAAATAGTTCAATTTATGTTAAGTGTTTTATAAGTATGGGATTATGTATTTTGATTCATAAACTGATCTAGTTTATGCCATTGTTTAGAAATGGCGCCTAGTGGAAGAAATGGAAACCGTATCAATGCACGCACTCCATGTAGGGATTGCCCTCCTACTCAAGATAATTATAGTGGGGCTGGTGATGCAACTGGTGCTGATCAGCTAATCACCGTACTGGGACAACTTACTCAGGTTATGAATAATAACCTTACCCGTATGGAGCACCCTGATCCGCAGCGTGGAGGATCAATGTTAGATCGATTCATGAGACAACAACCACCAACGTTCAACGGGAGTACAAATCCCTTAGTAGCTGAGCAATGGATATTTTCCCTAGAGAAAATATTTCAGGCTTTGGGGAGTAGTGAAAGGGAAAAAGTTACCATGGCAGTTTACCGCCTCACTGGAGATGCTGATCAATGGTGGTCATTGATTCAAAACATGAAGGAAGATGATGAAGTATCAAACATGGAATGGAGGGAGTTCAAAGATCTGTTTTTAGAAAAATACTTTCCTCGCGACCATCGAGCAGATATGGAAAGACAATTTCTGAGTCTGAGACAAAAGGAGGATGAGAATGTCACAAAGTATGAGGCTAACTTTACAAGGTTAGCGAGGTACGCTGGTGATTATATTCGCAACCCAAGAAGTAAGATTGATCGTTTCTTTGATGGGTTAAAACCATTTCTCCGTCGAGCATTAGTCTCACAATCCTTTTCGTCGTACGAAGACATTGTCTCATGTGCTATCAAGACCGAAAAAGAATTCTCTAAGTCTTATGACTTTAAAGCGAAGCAATAGAAGAAGAGACCTTCTGATCAATCTGGTAATGGAAATAAGGGGAAGAAGGGAAAGGTTGAATATCCATCTTGTGGTAAATGCGGGAAGAAACATCCTGGTGCTTGCCTGAAGGGAATGGGAGTCTGTTACAAGTGTGGTGAAAAAGGCCACCAAGCTCATGATTGCAAGGGGAAGAAGGAAGCTACCAACGTTCAGTGCTACAATTGCAGGGAGATGGGGCATTATGCAAATGCATGTCCTAAGCTTCAGGAGAACTTACCTCAAAAAAGGCCAAGGGATCAAGGCCAGGCTTATGCTATCACTACTGCTGAGGTAGAAGCTCCGAAAGACGTGGTGGCAGGTAATTTAATGGTTTCCTCAAGTTTAGCAAATGCATTATTTGATTCTGGATCATCGCATTGTTTCATATCTTCCCAGTTTGCTAAGAAAATTAGATATTTCCAATTTGATTTAATAAGGGAGTTGTCAGTTAAAACTCCTAAGGGAAGTATCGTTGCAACAAAGTTTTGTGAATCAGTCCCCATTAGAGCACATAAATTTTCTTTATCTGCTGATTTCATCGTCATACCTATGATTGAGTTTGATATAATCCTCGGTATGGAATGGCTTTCGGACTATGATGCGAAGATTTATTGTAAGAAGAAATAGGTTACGATTCTTGATCATAATGATAAGGAACACCTTATTTTTAGAGCAGAATCGTCACCACCTAATTCTTATTTAGATCCACCCCCTGTAGCTCAACTTAATTCAATTATCGGGGAGGAAGAGAATGAAATAACTGTCGGTGAGGAAAGGAATGTTCAAATAGAGGATGTACCTATTGTGAAAGAATTTGTAGATGTATTTCCGGAAGATTTACCTGGACATCCTCCAGAACGAGAAGTTGAGTTTTCTATTGATTTGATTCCTGGATCAAGGCCTATATCGAAGACCCCTTATAGAATGGCCACTGTAGAGCTAGTCGAACTAAAGAAACAACTAGAGGAATTGAGTAATAAGGGATTTATTCGCCCTAGTGTTTCTCCATGGGGAGCCCCTGTTCTTTTTGTTAAAAAGAATGATGGATCTATGAGGTTATGTATCGATTACAGGGAGATCAATGCTATAACGATAAAGAACAAGTATCCCCTACCTCGTATTGATGATTTATTTGACCAACTGCATGGAGCTCAATACTTTTCAAAGATTGACCTTCGATCTGGATACCATCAGTTGTGTGTAAAGAAGGAAGACATTCCGAAGACAGCATTTCGAACCAGGTACGGGCATTACGAGTTTACTGTAATGCCATTTGGATTGACTAATGCACCCTCTGTATTCATGGATCTAATGAATAGAGTTTTCAAGGAGTATCTCGATGAATTTGTGGTGGTATTTATTGATGATATCTTGGTATACTCCAAAACCTACAAAGATCATGAAAATCACTTGCGCATTACCTTGAAGACTCTGAGGAGGCATGAATTATATGGAAAGTTTAGCAAGTGTGAATTCTGGCTTCAGGAGATTTCTTTTCTTGGCCATATTGTCTCTAAAGATGGAATCTCTGTTGATCCTTCTAAGACCAAGGCAATCCAAGAATGGCCAGCACCTACGAGTATAACTGAGGTACGTAGTTTTATTGGTTTGGCTGGTTATTATCGACGTTTCGTCCAGAATTTTGCCCGATTGGCTAACCCATTAACGAAGATCACACGTAAAGGGGTTAAATTTGTTTGGACAAAAGAGTGTGAAGAATGTTTCGAAGAACTGAAGAGAAGATTAGTCAATGCTCCTATATTGACTCTACCATCGGGGAATGATGGGTTCGTTATTTATAGTGATGCATCAAAGAAAGGACTTGGTTGTGTCCTTATGCAGAATGATAGAGTTATTGCCTATGCATCACGACAGTTGAAAATTCATGAACAAAACTATCCTACTCATGATCTTGAGTTAGCAGCTGTGATCTTTTCTTTGAAGATATGGAGGCACTACCTCTATGGTGAAAAATGTGAGATTTATACTGATCACAAGAGTTTGAAGTATATTATCTCACAAAAAGAACTCAACATGAGGCAAAGGAGATGGCTTGAATTACTCAAGGATTATGATTGCACGATACACTACCACCCAGGGAAGGCAAACAAGGTGGCAGATGCTTTGAGTAGAAAAGACCATGGAGTTTTGAACAATATGAGAATTGAAAGGGATCCAATTTTCATGGAGCTAGTGAAGATGGACATGGGAATAACCAGGGAAGGTGAAACATCAATGCTTTTTCAAATGGTTGCCAAACCATCTTTACTATAAAGGATTAAGAGTTCTCAGACCGATGATGAAGAATTCCAAAAGAAGATTAAAGCTGTGAATGATGGGAGATTGAGAGACTTTGTGTATAAAGATGGAATTTTGAAATTCGGGAAGAGACTTTGTGTTCCCGATTTACCTGATCTAAAAAGGGAATTGCTGGATGATGCTCATAGTTCCAATTTCTCTATACACCCTGGGAGCACCAAAATGTATAGAGATTTTAAGGAACATTTTTGGTGGGACAACATGAAGAGGGAGATTGCTGATTTTGTGTCAAGATGTATGGTTTGTCAAAAAGTCAAAGCTGGAAGGCAACAGCCTGGAGGAGTCATGCAACCTCTTCCCATACCGGAGTGGAAATGGGACAATATTACGATGGACTTTGTCATGGGGCTACCAAAGACTCCTAGAAGGAACGATGCAATATGGGTTATTGTTGATCGTCTTACCAAGTCAGC
This sequence comes from Viscum album, assembly GCA_963277665.1. Lineage (NCBI taxonomy): Eukaryota > Viridiplantae > Streptophyta > Magnoliopsida > Santalales > Viscaceae > Viscum > Viscum album. The sequence continues at coordinate 1,854,120,897 of OY728156.1, forward strand.
ACATTTTCTTGCTATAAGAGAAGATCTACCCCTGGAACGTCTAGCAAGACTATATATTAATGAAGTTGTGAGACTTCATAGAGTACCCCTATCGATTGTTTCTGATCGTGATCCCCGTTTTACTTCAAGATTTTGGAAAAGTATTCAGAAATCCCTGGATACTGAACTTCATTTGAGCACTGCATACCACCCTCAGACAGACGGACAGTCAGAACGGACTATTCAAACCTTAGAAGATATGTTGAGATCTTGCTCACTTGACTTTCAGGGTATGTGGGATCAATATTTACCTCTGGTAGAATTTTCCTATAACAATAGCTTCCATACGAGTATTCAGATGGCACCATATGAAGCGTTATACGGAAAGAGATGTCGTACACCAACCTGTTGGGATGACATTGGTGAAAGAAAACTTGTAGGCCCAGAACTGGTGGAGGAAACGGTGGAAAAGGTGAAGGTAATCCAAAATCACATCAAAGCAGCTCAAAGTAGGCAGAAGAGCTATGCTGATATTCGAAGGAAGGATTTGGAATTTCAAGTTGGTGATCATGTTTTCCTAAAGGTATCTCCATGGAAGGGAGTCATACGTTTTGGTAAGAAAGGTAAATTGAGTCCCAGGTACATCGGACCTTTCGAAATTCTAGAACGAATTGGGGCTGTAGCTTACCGATTGGCAATGCCGCCAAGTCTCTCCAAAGTTCACGATGTGTTCCACGTATCTCTGTTGAGAAAATACATGCCTGACCCAACGCATGTACTCACCTATGAGGAATTAGAACTGGAACCCGATCTGTCTTATTGTGAAGAGCCTGTCAGGATTCTTGATACAAGAGAACAAGTGCTGAGAAACCGGACGACGCGTCTGGTAAAAGTTTTGTGGAGAAATCATAAGATGGAAGAGGCAACGTGGGAACCCGAGGAACTTATGATGAAGAACCACCCGAGTCTTTTTATGCAGTAATACCCTACAAATTGCGAGGACGCAATTATTTTAAGGAGGGGAGAATGTAACACCCCAAGCTTCCACGGTACGTTTCCCTTCGAATAATGCGATAGCGTGTGTTGTACGCAACCTCGAGTTCTAACAAACACCACAACTAATTAAACTAGCCGTTGTGAATAGTAATACCTAATTTTTGAAATCATATATATTTTATATTTTAAAATGGACTTCATTTTTAGATTCGGAATATCAAAATTAGCCTAGGGTGAAATTTTGGTACATTTCGGATAACTTTCATATTTTGATGAATAGTGAAAATTTCTAAATTTTAATTAAAAACAACTTTTTTAATCAAAATAATTAATAGTGATAAATTGTGATTTTGAGTGGTTTTAAAGTATATTAAGAATATATTTTTACCATTTAATATAATGTTGGTCATTGGACATAATTTTACAATTAAACTGAACTTAAACAAGTGTCAATCTTTTGATAGTTATTACCTCTTAAAAACACGCTTTTTGTTTTGACAGCGGGAATTAATTTTAAATTAATTTCTGCCACTTCTGTGTTTTGAATTTAGGAAAATGGATTCCATATTTTTAATCAGGATGTCCAAATTATGTAAATAGGTAACTTTTATTTTTACACATTTTGAATAATTACTGCGGTAAATATTTTATTTACCATGGTTAAGGGTAAATCCGGTAAATAAGTGTTAAAAAAATAATATTATAATAATACAAAGTTACCCTAAAACGTGTCCTAACCTTATTGGTGGACACATACCCGACCATGATCATCCTTGGGTCAATTTGGGGACCCCTTGGAGCCACTTGTATGTGGTAGGGACACATTATATTAATAAAGTTAAAATAAAAATAAAAATGGCATAAGCTTACATATTTTAGAAGAACAATTTTTACATAGGGTTATACATGTTGGATTTTCGATTATAAATATTCATTAGAAATCTAAAAAGATTTCCTACATAATGATGTTTTATTTATAATTTTTAGACATTAAATAATTTATTTTATTTATGACACAATGATGACGCAGTAATTACTAAAATAGTAAAAAATTAACATAATTGATATTATAAATACCCAAATAAATATAATATGAAACTTTTAATGAATTAAACTAATTTTCTAGGCTAATATGATATATTAGGATTGATTTAATGGACTTTTTTCGAAGTAATCAATCTGTTATGAGTTTCACAAAAATCAACTATTGAATAGTGTCAAAATTGACATAAAAGAGTTCTTAAAACAAATATTATATTATTAATTGATATTAAATTCCTAAAAATCTAAGGTTCGGCCAAGAGACTTATATTATGATAGGTTAATAATTAATGGACCACTTGGGGGTCGCTTGGATGTATATAGTAAGTTTATTAACCATATTATATAAAAATACAAAGAGACATTGTAAAAGTGAAACTAATTAACTTAGAGTTAATACTTAAAGATAAGGTTAATATAAGTACCCAAACCTGTCTAAATTCTATTGGATGAGTTGTTTTCGACCTATCCCCACCTCATCCTTTGAATAGTCAACTTTGGAGCCATTAGAAACCGAATATGAATTTATTATAAATTAATATTTCTAGCTTTTCCAAAGGTGCCCCTCACCCCTCTTATAAAAGGGCACTCCTCCTTCTCATTTCTTCACACCTTCAAAGCCTTTTGGTTCGGCCAAACTATGCCCAAATACTCTCCCAACATCCCTCAATACAACCTAGAGGCCTTAGTTTGATCAGAAAGCCAACCTAGGGAGCCCTTTTGATCAAATCAAAAGGAAGAACCCGAAGAAGAGGTAATGATTTCACCACCCTTTTCTAAGTTTATTTCTTCTTCCACTTCTTCTTCCGTTGTTCTTACCATTCTAAAATAATAACTCTAGTATATCACATATACTGTGATGTTATTATAAGTATGGTACAACCATATTCATTATTCTATCCACCCTTTGAATAACATGTCACCATACGTGCGTACGTACGGCTTACCATCTCCACGTCGTGGTGTAATTGTTATTCAATATAATATTATTTGGATGGGTATAATAATGATGTTTAACTCATGTAAATAATAAATATAACATGTTAATGATTCTGTATATATGATATACCATTCATTTATATATTATTTTAATATCAAAAGAATGATATTGTCGCTCGTGCGTACGTACGGACTACCGTCTCCACGAACGCGATGAGATTCATTCTCCATCGTAACCATTCAAGTATAATTATCATTTGATGATTTAAAAATGATGTTTAAGGACTAGATATCATTATGGATATGAATAAGATACAACAACCATGGCTTATGTAACAAAACATATATAAAAAATGAGTAAGTTAACACCCGAAACGACGATAATACTAAGATATTATTAATAAAGCAATGTTAAAAGATCATATATGATATCATATTAATGTATATGATTCTTGTATAATTTAATAACAATTATTTCACCATTATACAGGAGGTTAACCTACCCCAACAAAGGAAAAGTACAAGGTAAGGGTTATTTCACAATCTCTTCATTATCCGAGGTTGTATATACGTAATAATCTACCGGGATCTCTTTATCATCCACATCCATGTTTTCTTAAAAATGTATTTCAAAACATTTTTACTATTTACAAGAATATGGGTTAAATTCATTTATACCCTTGTTTTACTTTTTATAAGAGGTTTATAAAGGAATCTTTCCGTCGTTTTCAAAACAAGGTCCTTTTTAACCTTTTCGACAGAATTGAGGTAAGAATGTTTTTTTTAACTTATACGGCGGGTGCGGTTATTTTCCGCCGTTATAAAATCGTCGAAGCTTTCCATACAAGCTTATAAGAATATTTTCAAAGAAAATGTTTTATTTTATATGGATCTTAAATGATTTCAAAATAAAAGGAGATACTTCTTTAAAAAGAATTTTGATTTCATCTATGTCAACATCCTTTGATGGATTTTAAGATTATTTGAAGTTGATTTATTATGATACAAAACTTCTATATTGTATTGAAGGTTTTGTGATATGTTTGACTGTGGATGTGCTATTTTTATACCATTCATAGTTTATGGTGAAATTATTGACATTTCGTATGCTAGTTTTAATACGAATGTTTATGTTATGTTTAAACCTTTTCATATGGGAATGCATTGGACTTAATAAGTGACGGGTGGAGCCCGCTATAGCTCCTCGATGCATCGGTAGGTCTCATGAGACAAACTAGTGTCTTGGCACAAGGCCTTGACAAAATATTATTTGTAGTCTTGGCACGAGGCCTTGGCTATGTGGTTATGATAGTCTGGCATTATGCATCCCAACATTATGAAAGTGGTTATTGATATTGCATGTGATTATTCGATTAGTAGAATATCCATGTGAACAAGTAAATGGCATTATTTCATTTTACTTTTGCCATACCATGTTTAAGTTCAATTTTAAAAGGCTTTTGTTTTAATAATTCATTGCCTTAAATGTTTATGCTTATTTTGAATGTTCCGCTATATTGTTATCCTTACTGGGCATTTGAGCTCACCCCTTTTCTATGTTTTATTTTTCCCAGGTAGTGAAGAAGTAAATTATGATTGAATTGCAGGGATATTATGAGGGGTTTATAGTGTGGACATTGGAAACATTATGTTGTTGTAGTAGTTTTTCATTTTATGATGTAATGTAAAACTTATGAATATATCTAGTGTTTCCAAGGCTACTAAACTAATCGGTCATTCGGGATTTGATCTTTCTTGTGATCATGCCAATGTTATGTAATAATGCACCGACTCTGGGCAGCTGGGGTCGGGGCGTTACAAGATAATAGCCCATGGGAACTGGGAACACCCCTTGGGCTTTGCCAAAGTTTGGGTTAGGTGTCAGGTTATATGGTACATCGACTTTGTTCATCATAAATTTTGTGGTCATTTAAAATTTTACTATGACTGTTATTGTTTATGTATCCCATAAAGATATAATATATGTAAGAGAGATATGAAAATTATTCCTAAATTTACCCTTATTATTTTTTCTTGAAATGGTATATAAAAGAATCTTATGATTTTATAATGTATGCTATACAGGATATGTTTTGTGTGTAATTGTTATAACGTTTTTTAAATTTCTTCATTCAAGGAATAACAGTTTCGATATTACATTTTATCTATCATATGGAGGTTTTTGTTCTAATACCATGTTTTAAAATGTCTTCCCCATGTTATAAGGATTTTTAAGAGAGAGGATGATGTGAAGATGAATTTTATGAATATTTTCATGAAATAGAAATCATGATTTATTTTAAAAGTTTTATATTATGAAAATATTTTATAATGTTTTATTAGTGTTTACATTGTATGAATATGGGTTTTCATATATGAATTATAACCTAACACTATAAAAATAAAAAATTTAAATATACTCATAATTGTATGAATGTGAATTCCAATTCAAAAACACTGTAATAAGTAATTTTTTAGTCTTGGTACTTAAAAATGATAAAAGAATGTATGAAAATATACAACAACTATATATATATATATCATTCTTTAATATATTGATTATGTTTTTTAGTTGGAAAATTAATTAATAATATTATTAATATCTATGGATAATTACAAATTAACATATATTATAATATCATATAAAACATATACTTATCGAATTTCTACACATATTATAATATCAATCTTCTATTTTTTGAGTAAATAAATTTATGGATATCATATATTATAAAAGTTTAGAAATAACATTCATCATCTCTATATGATCTCTTTTTCTTCAACATCCATGTTTACTCTTCACTTAAATGTTATCCATTATTATTTTTGAACCCAAATATGTGTTAATTTTATAAATGATAAATTTACACTTTACCGCTAATCAAATTTAATATTATTTAAAATTTTTATAATCTGATTTTTAGTAATGTTTTTGATGCCTAAATGGGGTTTATTTTCCTAATCATATGACTTATCGTATTATCTATATTTACTTGAAGAAAACAATTATTCATTTTTCAGTGATCTATTTTTTAGATAAATTTAAAAATTTATTTTCAAACAGACTTCTTATCCACTTATTATATGAGACTTTTGAATGTAGCATGTAACAACTTTTAATTTATCCGAAATTTTAAAAAAACATTATTAACAAAGTTTTTATTAATATTTTATAAATTCCTTTTTACCAACAAAATATCACAACTGGGGTTATTTTTCAAAAATAAAATTATAAACTGTTGTATCTAGTAATCCATTTGCATGAATTAATTTTTGGTATTAACCAAAAAAATTCACAAATTTATTTTCTGTGATACCGTTCGGAAATAATATCAAATCCAATTCTATTTATTTAATTTTCATGAAATAAATAATAATTCATATCTTAATGAAAACAATTCTGTAGATTTTTAAGGGTGGTTACTTGTATTTTTATCAAATTTATTCATTTAGGATATATATCTCAACCTGATAAAATGTTCCAAGATTTATGATACATGACTCCCATATAAGACATCAGTTATGAAACTACATTATTTAGTGGGTTGTGAGTTTAAATACTTCTCCCAAAAAGGGTACCATATTGTGATACTTGTGTCCCGGATGGGTTATATGACATAATTCATGATCCACTATTATTGGGTAATCTAATTCTGGACTCAATAATAATTTGTAATGATTTTATAATATTTTTTGTTTCATAATTAATTATTATGCTAGTTTTCATAGACATTCCATATTTATATTTCATATTATAATTATTATTTTCCATGGATCATGGTTGTTATCTAACACACATATTAAATCATAAATGTTCTCTCATTTTAGATTTTATTCCATTTCATAATTAACTATTGAGAAATATTATTATCAAAATTTATTTTTATTGTGATATTTCACCCATTCTTATGGTTTCATGTATTCCCATTGTCTACCTATATTCAAAATGTTCATTAGTTTTTACCTTATTGGGTGTTTGAGAACACCCCATTTTTTTGTTTTTATTCACCATGTTATGGGAATGACCATGACTCCTGAATAATTTATAAGGGTGTCTAGTGTGGTTTGATTATAGGGAAATATTTGCAAATATAATAAAATATGTTTCTTATATGGATAATCATTGATGTAACTAAACCATATGAACCTGAGATTGTGATATTATTGTGATATTTAAAGATTAATATATAAATATAAGTTTTAAAATATGGATGTATATCATTGTGAATCACACTTGATCGAAAATTTACATTCTAAATAATTAATATTTATCAGTAGACCCAATCTTCTTGGCATGGGGTGTCGAATTTAGTACCAGTGAAATTTTTGTTATTAATGTTGTATAATTTAATTATTCTAGTCGACTAAGATGATAAACCTTTATTTATAATTGTAGGGGTTGTTCTAAGTATAATATTACATCTTGAAATTTTGTAAATGTCGATATTTTATTTTCCTACGTACACTAACATCATTCTATATATATTATATATTGATTCGAGCTCTAGTAAAACTATTCCTAGAGGTATTGACCTTGAAATGTGTGTATTATTTAATACCATAATCATTACTAAATGAAAAAATAGATCATAATATCACACCTTTTTTGAAATTACTGAGGTATATGTTTGGTCGATCATGTTCTCTTAATAAATCATTATAAAGGGTTTAAATATAAATTTAGGATAAATACTATAGAAATATATTTTAAAAAACCTAATGGAATATAAACATGTTAATACTAGATGAATTTAATGGAGTGATAGGAAGATAAATTTATATCATACTTTAAATGAATTTATCATCAAATTCAATAAATTTTTCAGTAGATAATATTTCACACCCCGACCATAGATACACCTTAATTTTATTTATTTCTCAATGTTAAAAATTTTAGCTGATGTTCAGGATGGGTGCCCAAAAAATATAATTTTATTTTGGTAGTATAATTTTTCTTCTAACCAGACTCATAGTTTTTTTGAACGTTGTTGGGATAAAGTTTAATTTTGTGAAGTTTGTGACAACCATTGTGTCACCAATTTATGTTTAAAACATTCAAGGATCACTGGGTGGGATTCTATAGTGTTTCGTGTGTCATTTTTAGGTTTTGGAAATTTTTAGTTTGCATGGTTTTAGAATGGGTTTTCCATACCATGTAACTCATAACTTCATGTATTTAGAACTTTTACAGTAGCAGTCGCATGGTTTGTGCACGGTTTATCGAATCATGCATCCCATTATGGGTTTAATAACATTAATCCTAATAGACATTTTGGGATGATTCTACACAACAAAAAAGACCTATCCAATGTCTATTGAACAGATGGTTTCCCCCTTCATTGTTCTTTGTTTTGGATCACTTTAGGGATGATTTATCGAAAATGGTTGGTGGTTCATTATGGTTTTGGAATCAATTCCATGTTTTTCCTCCTCTATTATCTTCCAAATATCTATTTATTGTGTTTCAATGGAGTTTCCTACCATTGATGAACCCTTGGGATAGGGTTGGATCAAGTGGTTCATTTTTTATCTATATAGGGTATGCAGATAATTTGTGGGGCTTATATATCTCTCTTCTTGATGTTTTACTCCATCGCAAAATATTTATGTAGGTGTTCCCATGATTTTCATTTCTAAAGCCTTTATTTTGATCTATGAAATTTTAAATAAATTTATTAAGTTGATTAGAACCTTTAAGGAACCCTTTTTAAAAATATTTTGGAATTTTATAATTTATTTGGTTCGTTATAAAAGGTTTTAAATGAGTTTTTGTAAATTTTCTTAGTGTGTGTTACATTGGAATCTTGTTTGAATTGAATATGTTCGTATAACGAGAAAATTGGCCATTTATGAAATTTATATCAATTATTATGTGGAAATGGAATTTTCTTTTAATGAATAAGCTTTTTTGGATATGATATGGTCATGTTATTGCTACGTTATTGTGTTAAAACATTTTGGTAAGTATTTAATGGCTACAATGTTTTGGTGCGTTTTAACATAATATAATGTGGGTTATGGGAGATTTTTTAGGCGTGTAATGTTTAATAGAAATGGTTTTTGGGTGACCCTTTGAAATTTTATGGAACCATTTTATGTTGACACAACCATTAATGCACTAGGCACACACCTGGATGTTCCCCAAAATGATAGCCATGATTTGAATTTTTTTTTCTTCCATATGATGATTTATTAAAAGGTTCATGTATTCTAATCATTGTTCATCTCTACATGTGTTTATTTAAAATTGTTTTAATTTATATCTTTGACCATATTCACATTTGGATTTTGGGTGTGTTTTGGTGGATTTGTGGCTTGAGGCGCCATTAAATTGTTTTATAAAATCATGAATAAATCTATAATTACGAAATACTTTTATGGAAATTCATTTGAGTGAGTTTGAAAATGGTAATGTAATTTTTGTCACTTTGAACTCAAGGTGATTTTTGTGTCAACATTTATAATGAATTGTGTTTTAACAAATGTTTGAACGATTTTCAACCCTAAGAGTTTGTGAAATGATTTAAATGTTTGTATACTATAGTGGCCAGATTTTCACCTTCATGTGATATGAAATGTATGTATATTTATATGGGGAACCGTTATATGAGGATATCCGTTAGGGGTTATCGTATATTGTTGTCTATGTTTGGGATAAGAAACTAGAGTGAATATAGTCTTGTTCAGTCACATGTGTGTTGGCCTCAAACATTGACAGTATTATTATAACCTAAATAGGATACTAGGAATCTTATAGATGATTGAGTTGTGGTTTATTACCGTCCCTGATTAGACGTGTTAGAGCCCCATGTAGATAGAGAGTCCTGGTGAGATTTTCCATTTGATTTTTTCATGAGGGTGATTAGTGGGTTATAGGTTATGGGGACACACCATAAACTAGAATGTGGTTTCAAACAAAGTGCATCCTGGGGTTCTCTATGGATTTTTATAATCACCCACGATTAACATTATTATTTTAACTATATGTTTTCCTTCCGTTGTACTATTTTTATGTGATATATGTTTTTATCTTTTTTTCGTTAGTGTTTCCATATATTTCCCTTCTTTGTAATTTTAATTCAAAATGGATTTCTGTTTTGAAAATGAGTTTTGTTCTGTGTTTTTTGTAAAATGTGGAGAACCACAATTTAGTATTTTTTTCTTTTGAAAACTATTGTCATTAAACAAATTTGGGTTAGAGAACAATGGGATTCAGTGTATATCTCTTGGAAAACCTAATGAGCATTTTTTTCTCACACCTATTCTTCCATCTCAGTTGCAGGTTTAGCTGTTGTTTGTGTTTTTCCTTAGAAGTTTCTCTTGTGGGAGCAGTTTTCATCTAGTTGTTAAAGATGACCAGAGAGTCACACAGAGATCATGAGATTGGGGTATTGTTTTCACCTTTGTTTACTTTTATATGTATTGTGTAATTTGACTAGATATTTAATATTTATGTATATGTCAGTTGGTAGGTCTTGTAGTTTTCTAGGTCATTGATTCATTTTGATCATGGTTTTTTTTGGGCAAAAATCGTTCCTAAAGTGTATGTTTTGTTGCCAACACTAGTTTCCATCCTAGGGGGATCAGTAAAACTACTCATTAAGAGAACCTATACATTTATATATAACATAGCATGAATTTAGTAATAATTATATATCATATTTCAAGCCAATGATCATGAAGTATAATGTCATTGAAGACTAAGTATATTAAAATGAAAACATGGGATTGAAAAACAATTATTTTTTTAATCCTCTTAAAGAGTTCCTAAATTCCTTTTAGCCCCTGCATCTGTAAATGGTACCCTGGAGATCACATTAACGAAAGGATGAGATAAATTCAGTGTAATGTAAAAATAGAAATAATACATTAACTCATGGGTTAGAATGCATGGCATGATGAAAATAAAAGGAATGAAACACATGGAAGAAAAAATATAAACATTGTATCATATAAACATGAATTCATAGTAATTTGTAAGAAACATAAATCAACACATTATCATGATTCAAGGCTCATTGAACTTAGGGTACAACAAGTAATGATTACCACCAATACAGTTTCACATGGTAGAATGTCTCAAGGCTATCCGCCAAGACCGTTGCACATAACGTCTCATGAGACTAAATTTTGTCCAATTCATTGAAGAGTTATCAAGGCATTCCCATAAATATGCGTTCATTAATATTATTTATAAAAAAAAATCATACATAATCAACCATACATTAACATAATGGTTACATAGAGAAAGAATTGGGAATCATAATCATGAAATAATCCATAACAAATGAATGTATCAGGATAGTGTCCATGAAAAAAAGGAATTTGAGAATTCATTGACTATTATATGGTAAAATAATAATAATTAATTATTAGTGAAGTCTTATTGAAGTAATAACATGAAAAACAATTTTTTGCGAAACATTAGAATTTAATAGTTTTCATGAAGTTAAAGGAAAATATCAAAAGTCGTTTAAAAGATAAATCTCATGATCATTTATAGAAAAACTATAACTAAACAAGGATGGTTTCTATACTAAAATTCTTTGTTTTATAAAAATAATATTATATTAAAATAGATAATATAGTGTACATGATGATGTGTAATAATTTAGAAAGTTCCCTTAAAACGAGTTTAATTTTTGAAAAGTTTTAAAGAAGTAATCATTAAAAACATGTATATCCCCGAAAGAGAATGAGGGGTGAATCTTGAAAAATGTTTTGGTTAATATAAATAGATTTTATAATTTGTACATACAATAAAATATAACTTTATTTTGTAAAAAATAATGATAGATAAATCTAAAGGAATGTAAGAGGGGCAGTTATAATCCCTTACAGAATATCAGCATGGTATCATGTGTACTTACAATGGATCGATGAGAGAGGAAGGGTTTTCTCATATTTTTACATCATGAGGGAAGTATGGTAGAGGTTAAAAATAATACCCCATCATTAGTAATAACACATAAAATCTAATAACATAGAGGATATTCTTGAAAAAATTTGAGAAAAGGAGGATCCCTTACCTTAAGCACAATGTTGTTCTTTGCATGATATTAATGGCATGAAAACCCAAATTTGGATCATTTATTAATAATTATAGAACCACCAATAGATTTTAGTGATTTATTATAACCATATTATGTTCATTAATGTACTTTTTTATTAGTTAAGAGGTTTAATCTCATTGTTTTGGAGTGTTTGGTTCCTCCATTATAATGATCAGTTCACTCATATTCGTGTTCGGATAAACATGTAGGCTGAAATTGATTGTCCAAAATTAAAATTATAAGAAAATATTTAACATATAGAATATTAAATTTTTACAAAATACATTTTTATAATTAGAGAGAAGTTTAATCATTATATATAACATTAATGATATACTCTTGGATGAATTTGGCGATTTTGTGCACAATTAAATTGTTTTGTAATATTATTTTAGATCATTTATGAAAAAGGATTCTTTATAATCACATAAGATAAAATAAATTTTTAATTGTATTTTTCAATAATAATTTTTTTTTCAGGAAAATAATTTAATACGTTAATAGAATGAGATATCCTTTCATCCATTAATATGATAAACTAACATATCCTAGACGGTGTTTTCATTTATTTTTTAAAAAAGGAGGGGAAATGAGAGATGATAAAAAAGTATCCCATTAGCATAAAAAAATTCCATTCCAAGAATGGTTCTAGAGTTTACATTCCATTCATATGTCGAGTTTTAAGTAATGAAAAACATACAAAGGAACATGAAAAGAAAATGAATGAATGGAAGAGATGAATTTACCTCTTGATTTAATCGTAATTGAGTGCCTCTTAAGGGGGGAGTATTTTGTATTTTGAGGAGACAAATGGATGATAGACGTGGGGATGGAGGTTGGGGAATTATTTGGAACGAATTTAGGGTTGGCGCAAGTCTTGAGAGGTGTTTATAGAAGAGGAAATTTTGTGTGGTTTTCATAGTGGAGGGAGGTGGGTTTTCTTAATATTTTAATCAATAATTAATTATATTTCCATAAAAAAAGATATACTAATGATTCATGTCACCAAAAACAGTAATATATGCATGTGAGTTCGAAATATTTTCCATTTTCAACATTCATGACTCATGCATGATGTAGAAATCTAGGTTATATCATTTAACATGAATTATCACATTTTTAGATTCATAAAAAAATCATGTATTTTAAAAAAATCCCAAAAATTCACCCTAAATATTTTTTGACATGTAGAATCCAAAAATTCCATTTTTAAAAAATAATTATATAAATATGGTTATTTTAATTTTTAATTTAAATGATAATTTACAAGTATAATTCATTTTTTAAAACTATAACTGATTTTGTAATGCTTTCAAAATTTACATACGGTCTTAAAATATTTTCATAAAATTAGATGACATAAAATTATTAATTTTAGAACACCTTTTAGGAAACTAAATTTTATTTTAAGTTAGTTAATAAATTATAATTAATTATTTATAAATCCCAATAATACAAATACTTTTACTATGGTCGTATTATCACATATAAAATTACAAAATTGTACTTATACATTCAAGGGTGAAGTTAAAATGTTGTTGGATTATTTACTATTCACAATGGTTATATTACTATTCACAAGGGTATGTTAATATTTATAAGGGTAGGTCATCATTCACCAAAAAATATATTTTTCTTATCAGACTCCAAACATCTTACTAATCAAAACATTCTATGTCAAATTTTGAAAATTCAAATCATACGAGTGAAAATATTTTCATTAAAGGTCACATATTACGTAGTAGTTCATTATGATATGATTTCATGTTATGATATGATTTAATTATAGGAAGTTAATTTCCATTGATAAAAAAGTGTGTTGTTACATTATTCCCCCTTAATAAATTTCACCTTGGAAATTTTATTTTACATTCTAATCCATAAATAGGTGTCGGTACTTTTCCTTCACTGCCTCCTCCAGTTCCAATGATGCCTCTTCGTACTTATGGTTCCTCTATAGTACATTTAACATGAGAGTAGTCTTGTTACGTAGAATATTATCTCTACAATCCATGATCATCACCAGATTATCCTCATAAGAAAGATCATTCTCCAATTGTGCCACATCGGAAGAGATTACATGTGAAGAATCTAGAATGTACTTTCTTAAGAGGGGTACATGGACGAAATCATGTATATTAGACATTGTAGGTGGAAATTCCATTCGATAGGCCACATACCAAACACCATCCAAAATCTCAAAAGGGATGATGTACCTGGTACATGGCTTTCCCTTCTTCGGAAATCTCACCATCATATTCCTTTGAGATAAGCATAAAAATACCATTTATACAACTTTGAACTCAATGTCTCATCAGATATTTTATGCATAACCCTTTCATCGACATTGGGATACCCTGATGTGTTGCTGAATGTATTTTACCTTCTCCCCCATTTCTTCAACCATATCATGTCCTAGTAGCTTACTCTCACTGATATTATAAGAACAAATCGGTGTTCTGCAACTTTTACCGTAAAGGGATTTGTATGGTGAAACATGTATGATTGAGAGGAAACTATTATTATAGGAGAATTTGAAAAGGTTAATATGTTGTTATTGTCCTCTTTTTAAGTCCATAGAACAGTCTCTCATCATGTCTTCTAGTTTATGAATAGTTCACTCAGATTGGCCATCAGTTTTAAGATGATAGGTTGTACTGATGTTCAGTTCAGTGATTAGAGAATACTGGATTCTTTTTCTTGAACATTGATGTGAATCTCATATCTCTTTCCAATATAATAGATAGTGGTACTCCATTCAATCTCACCAAATTTTTGATATATATCTAGGAAATATTGTCCATTGAGAGTCCTCTCATATTGTGATATAGTGAGCTGTCTTTGTATGATGATAAATAATGACCCATATATCAATGATTCTTCTAGATGTCCTTATATGTCGAATGATATTGTCCATGTTAATGTTACCCGCATCAATGTCGGTGTGGGTAGTGGTTACATCATACCATTAGTCTTCTGTCATTCAGCCTTCCCTTGTTAACATGTCATGCACTTTGATGTATACTCGGAAATCTCATTCTTCATATAATCACTATAAAATTTCACATAGGGATCTCGATACATCACTGTGGTCCATGGGATTATATAGAAGGTTCATCTATGTGAGTCATTACAATTATCCTTCTTTATCAGTGGATCGAATGGTACACATAATAGTTATAACAATCATAAAAATACTTCATCAACATTAATTAGTGATATCTCATCCAAATGTCCACTTTAGAGAAATATTTGTCCCCATGAATTAGATCAAACAAGTCATCTATCTATGGTAGGATATTCTTGTTCTATATCTTTTTGACATTGAGCCTCTGATAATAAATGCAGATTCACATTGATCCATCCTTCTTCTTGATGAAGAGGACTAGAACACCCCATGCTGATGAACTAGAGCATAAAAAACCCTTATCCAGATTCTCTAGTAACTTCTTCATCAGCTGCTCCACCTCAATAGTGGCAATTCAATAAGGTTCCTTTGATTTAAGAAGAGATCCATTAATAATTTCAGTTGATAAATAATCTACAATATCAGGAGGAATCCCACGCATGTCTTCCGGGAATACATCAGTGTAAACCCTCAGGATGGTCATGTCTTCTATCATGGTTCTCTATATTGTCTCAATCATTTGAGATACACATAGTTTCTCAAAAAGAATTAATATCCACAATTGAGATGATGATTCTAATAGAGATTCATATTCCTTCATACACTTGTAAATAATTTGAGGATACTTAATGATGTGATGATTAATATCCATTTCCTGATAGTCGAGGATGGATTTGTATAAAGATAGCCCATCCATTACCAAGATAGTATCGAATTCCACCAATGGAATTATGAAGGTATTTTTTAAGAGGTTCAGTTCACTAAAGATAACCAGAAAGAGTTATAAAACATAGATGCTACAATTACCCCATTCTATATTCTCAAAGATGACTTATCCCCCATTTTTCCATTGTAATTGAATAGTTCTACTAAAATTCCATGATATGAAAGAATTCAAAGAACTAGAAACAAATAGTACATTAACAATTAATGAATGAATAACAATAGTACCTATCACCACATTGTTTTCTGTATCCATTTCAATAGTAGTGTTATCATTAACCCTTCTTTTTTTCTTTGGATTTCGTTTTTGATTGCTTCTGACAAGCCTCAACTTAGAGAAAATTGTACGCATTATTCCCATGCTCCATTAAGTTTTAAAACTACTCTGCAATATGAGTGTTGATTTTAATCTTTCTTTCTTCTTTCACATTAGTGTGACTCTTCATATCTCATCGGCAGTTTTTAGCCAGTTGTCCAAATGTTCCACATTTGATGCAATTCCGGGTTCCATTTAAATATTTCTCAGTATGATTTTTCGAACATTTTTTACATGTGGGATAATCGGGCTTCTTTAAATTACAAAATTTATTTTCAGGACCACCCATATTAAATTTGATTTTCCTCTTCTTGTCATCGGTCACACGATACCACTAAGATTATCTGATCTTCATTTCATCCTTGAGGGGACAACATAAAATCTCCTCCAAAGTATCAAAGTCTCAAATCACCAAGGATTTTCTTAGACTCAGATTTAGCACACTATATATGAGATCCTCTTTTATTTTAGTGTTTAAGACAATTCCATAGTTTTACCTTGCATGCCTTGTTAATTTTTCTTCATATGCCGTTATGGACTCATCTTCCTTCTGCATGAGTTTGAGGAACTCTCTTTCAATATTAGGGATGGTGGGTTTGGGGAAGAATATTTATTAAAAAGCATTATCTTGAATTCTTCTAAATACATTGAATAAATTTCCTCTCGGGGGTTCATATTCCTGATCAGTCTCCACCGCTGATCAGCTTACCCAATAAAATGATATACCGCCAGTATGAAATTCTCTTCTTCTGAGCACTAGAGGAGAGATAAAGTATTATTGAATAGAGTTATTATGCATTTCCAGGAAGAGGGGATCTAAATATCCACTAAACATGGGATTCATTTTCCATATTAAGGATTAAGTGAAAATTTTCTCTTTCCATGGATGAGGAGGATGTTCAACATGATTGGATTTATCATTAATAACTTGATATTGGTGAGAAAGTAATGTGACGATGTATTGGGAACCCTTTCCCATCGTATAAGGAATATTATTAGGGAAATATTCACATTTCCTATCACATTGATTGTTGGAAAGCGTTCTTCTATTTTCATACATTAAAGAAGAAAAATAATGTACAATTAGAAGACTTTAATACATAGTTATTGAGCATAAAATAGAAACATTGAACATAAAAGGATAAACTTTTAAATAATAATTATATCCTAACTTGTGATTTCATATGTTCTAATCTAGGTTATTCATGATCTATTTAATAACTTATATTATTGTGGGATTTTTAATTCCCTTAATATTGGTTTTTACAATTCTTTTGAATTTACAAAAGCATTTCCCCATAGAGTGTCTATCAAAGAGTGCCTCATGGTCCATTGTTGAGCACCAGTTCTCATTTATGTCTAGATCAATTCTGTGTTTTCCGGTTATACCCCAAGTTACATCTCTTCCATATCCACCTCTACCTGTTTGTATCCTTAAAAATATGTATTTTATTGATAAAACACTTTCTCAATACCTAACATAATTTTGGGGTGTTATCTTATATACAGTCTCATCCTTAAGGATCTTAGTAAATTTTACTATTACAAATCTCCAAAAATAACAAGACCATACCTTTGATACCAACTATAGAGACAATAGCCTTTTACATATAACATTATATGATTTTAAGCATACTTATACATCATAGTACAAACCAAGTATCATGTTGTCTAGTGTATTTGAATACTAGGTACATAAAATATAACACATGAGACTAAAACAATTTCTATATTTAATAATCATAAATATATACTAGCATCCTATGAGCCCTTACATATGTAATGAGTACCCTATGGATCCCATGAATTAAGGGATGAGATCAAAGCCCTATAAGGGAAAATATATAGTAATAAAACATTAACTCATGGGTTATAATGTAAAGAATAATGAAAATAAAAGGCATGGAACACATGGAATCATAAAATATAAACATGGGATCATATGAACATTAATTAATAGTAATGTGGAAGAATAATAAATCTTTACTTTAGCATGATAAAATTATCATTTCACATAGAGGAGTATAGGTCTTGGTTAACCACCAAGACTATTTCAATGGTAGCATGAGTCATCGATAACATCCAAGACTGTTGCATGTAATGTCTTATGAGACTAAACATTACCCAATACATTGGTTGGATATCTGGGAGAACCCATCCTAACATGTTTATGAATATTCATTCCACAAAAAATAATCATACATAATCCACCATACATAAACATACGAGTTTCCTATAGATGAAATTTTGAATAATAATCATGACATAAGACATAACAAATGAATGTATCATAAATGAGTCAATGAAGGAAAGAATTTAAGAATTTAGGGACTATCATAGGGTAAAATAGGCATAAATCATCATAAGTGATGTCTATATGAATTAATGACATGCAAATTTTTTTTTGGGAAACTATAGAATTTAAGCATTTTCATGTGGTTAAATGAAAATAACAAAGATCATTTGAAACATTAAAGGGAATGTTATTTTATATAAAACTAGATGTGAACCAGAAAGGATTAAATAATGAACATAGGGAATTATAAAAAAATATTTGTCTTCAAATATATTATGTAGAGTACATGATTATGGGTAAGAATTCATAAATTTCCCATCATACAGGTTTACTTATCAAAAAGTATAAAAAAGTGAATCATTTAAAAAAATTATATCCCTATGGAAGAATATGGGATGGATCTTGTAAAAATAGTTAGGAGAGTATAATTAGTTTGTATAATTTCTACATAAAGGAAAATACAACTTCATTTATGTAATAATAATGATTGAGAGATGCGAAATAATATTGGCGGTTCTGGTAAAATCCCCTATAGAATATTGGCATGGAATCAGGTGTATATAAAAGGGATTTTTGACAGATATAGGGGATTTTAATCTTTAATACATCATTTGAGAAGTATGGGGGTGGTGATAAATCATACCCCATAATTAGTAATTACACTTAAAATGGTATAACATAGAAGAGATTCTTGAATAAATGTGAGAAATAGAGGATCCCATACATTAAGCCCAATGGTGTTCTTTGCATGATCTTAATGACCTTAATAAAAAAATTAGGTTCGTTTTTTTCTAATTAAACATCCTCTAATACATGTTATTTATTAGTTAGAACCCTATTATGTTTATTCATATCCTTTTTGATGAGTTATGTTGTCTAATTTCATTGTTTGGGAGCGTCTGCTTCCTGGGTTTTAATGATCGGTTCACAAATATTCATGTTTAGATAAACATGTAGGATGAATATGGTTTCCCATAAATGAAAATATATGAAACTAGTGAACATATAGAATATTACATGGTTATAAAATTCATTTGGTTATTTGGAGTGAAGGTGAATCTTTATATATGACATTAATGATAAACTCTTTGATAAATTTAGCGAGTTTTTCCCACAATTAACTTATTTTTAATATTATTTTACATCTTGTGTGAAAAAGGGTTCAAAAACATCACATAATATAAAATAGATGATTAATATTCTAGTTCAACCAAAAAAATTGATTCATGACTATAATTAATGATGGTAATAAGAATTGATAACCCATAGTCCATGAATGTGATGAATTAACAAATCTTGGATGGTGTTTTCATTTCCTTCATAAAAATGAGGGGAAAAGAGGGATGATAAAATATTATCAATTATTATAAAACATTACAGTAAATGAATGGTAATGTAGTTTTCATACCATTCATATGAGGATATTTTAGGAATGAAAATATAATAAAAGAACATGAATAGAAAATGAATGAAAAGAAGAGAGGAATTTACCTCTTGATTTAATCTTCCTTCAGAGCCCCTTAAGGGGAGAGAATTTTATATTTTTATGTGAACAAGGGATGCTAGACGTAGAGAATGATCATTGGGACATATTTTAGAATAATTTATGTAATTCACAAATCCTGATATGAGGGAATAGAAGAGATGAGCTTGGGTGGTTTTTATAGTGGTGTGGAGGTGGGTTTTCTTAATATTTTAATCAGTATATTATTATTTTACCATTATAAAATAAATTGTGATGATTATTGTCAAAAAATAGTAACATGTCCATGTGAGTTATAAAAAATGGGCATTTAATTTATCCATGACTCAATCATGATGCACAAATTCAGGTTTTAAAATTTATCGTGAATTATGGCACTTTACTTTCATCAAAAAATTAGTTACCAAAAATTAATCAATAAAATTCCCCATGACCGTTTTTAGACATGTAAAATCTAAAAATGAAATCAAAATTTCAAAAATAATTTTATAAATATGATTAATTTAATTTGTAATTAATATCATAATTTACTTGAAAAAGGCTGATTATAAAACAATAACTGATTTTATATTGGATTTGAAAATGAAATAAGGTCTAGTAAAATTATGTTAAAACTAGATGACATAAAATTTTTAAGTTTTGATTTCCTTTTTGGAAAATTAATTTTAGTTTAAATTATTTGTGTAATTATGAATTTCAATAATACCAATACTTTTAATATGGTTATATTATCACTTTTGAGATGCCTAAATTTTTTTATACATTCATGGGTGAGGTTTCTATTCATTTGTATGATTTTCTATTTGTAATGAAAAAATTTCTATTCATAAGGGTAGGTTACTATTCATAAGTGTAGTTTACTATTCACCAACAAAATAAGTTTTTCTTATCAGACACTAAAAATATTACTGATTGTAACCTTGTATGTTATATTTTCGAAATTCAAATCACAGAAGTGACAATGTTATGTTTATAGGTCACATAGTAATTACTAGTTCATTGTGTTGTGTTTTCAAGTGATTACATGACATAATTATAAGATGGTAATTTCCATTGATAGAACATTGGGTCAGTACACCTCAGGAGTAGTTGTGGATTGGCTCTAGTGAGCAGTTCAGGGTAGACCCGAGATGGTTCATTGAAAAATGGTATCACATGAGGTTCTTGTTATTTGGGATGTTTCGTAGATAAGGATTAGGACTATTCAGACATGGGATATAGGTTCAAGAAGGGCGTCATGAACCCTTTCTTATTTTGAAACTTGAGTCACATGGGATAGTTTGGGATTTGAGTTTTTTTGGGTTGTTTTTTATTTAGGGGTGACAATAGAGGCGGGCTGATTCATGTTGCGGCATCATCTAGGGAAGTGACCCATGTGGAGTTGAAGTGACCAGTTCAAATTCTTCCTAGTGTAATGCCTTACTTTGGTCATGGGCCACCACCATGTTGCTGATATGGATATATACACAAGTAAATCATTATGATAGTTCATTGTTGGTGTTGTTTTGTTTTAGATTTAGTTGGTGTAGGTGTATCTTGAAAATGAAATTTGATTTTGAAATGAAACGGGATTAGAAAACCGACGTCTTTCTCCTCAAATGGATTATAATTTGTAATGTAGGGTTTAAAACATTAATGTGTTTTTGGTGAAGAATGTGGATTTGAAGCAGTCCTTGGTATTCATTACAGATGTTAACATCTTTGTGGGCATGTGTGGAATGTTTGTGTGGGAACGTGGGGAGGAAATGGAAGGACACACATATAACATATCATAAGATTTAATTGGTTTTATTTTTAAATCAATGGTTTGAATTTATTTCCCTAAAGTGGATAGGAATGAGGAAATGGTTTTTTGGAATTGGTTCTTCTAGAAAATATTTGTTTTTGAAAAAAGTATGTTTTGCTGGTGTTTATAGTGGTTGGCCTCTAAGCAAATTTTTTTGGCTCGATGTATTATTCTTGATTATTCCTTAGTTTAATATTGTATTTGGTTTGAAGAAATATCTTTTTCTTTTTTCTGCATATTTATTTTTTATTTGGTTTTTTTTTCATAAGAAATTTCATCCACAAAGTTCCCCAAGGTCTCTTGTGAGTCATGTACGATTCCACATCTTCTCTAGTGTATCTTGTTTTTCATGGAGAAGGAGGTCTAATTAAGGCTGTGGAGTAGCTTGAGGACGTTGATAGTGTTTTTAGGTAGTTTGGAACTCCCGAAGCTATTATATTCCTTGAAGTTTAGAGATTGTATGATGTTTCCCCCATGGAATACTAGGAGTTGTATTCCCCATCCTCAATTCAAGGTAAAATTATGTGGGAGTTTATTATGGCCGCTTTTTTCTAATGGTTTATAATACATGAGTTGAAGCTGAGGAAGGTGGAAGAGCTACAAAATTATTGGCAAGGAAATCAATTAATAGGGTATTATGTTGAATATTTCCTGATATGATTCCATATTCAATGGAAATAGCCTTAGAGGAACAAATGAAATACCTTCTTTTTTATAGAGTCTTCATTATGAAATTCCCTAGAAACTGCTCTCATTTTTTGAATCCTGTTTCGTGAGGTTGGTGGATGAGGTATTCATGGTTGTGTAGGTTTTTGTGGTCTAGTCAGTGGTTGTTGGTTATTGTGAAGGTCCCCCATCTGGGGATATGGTGTTCCAAAGGAACGATTTTTTATAAAACATAATTTGTCAGATATGACATTCATTTTGTTGGACTGCTCGATTGTTTTTTTTTTGTGCATCTTGTTTGGTCACTCAAGGACATATTGTCATATTACTCCAAAATACCTACTCCAACTATGTCCTTTTGGTTTATTTTTAAATGTTATGTAGGAATCATTGTTTGAAAAAGATATCTTAATCTGAGCATGTGTTTCCAGACTGTGAGGTTGGAGATGCTTAAGCCGTCAGAGACCCTACCATAGGTCTCTAGGTAAATCTCATGCACATTCAAGAGTTTTTGGGTGTAATATATTCTCTGTACTAGAATTTTGTTTCTTAACTATTGTTATTTTGTTTTTTTATGTTCATCTATTGTTGTAACTGTGTGGTGGACTTGTCCTACCACAATGTAAGCATCATTTTTTATTCTAAATGTGGAATTTGGAATAATTTTCTCCCCTAAGGGTTGTAGAAATATGGATACCTGAGTTTAATTGGTTTCAACTTTGGTCTCTTTGACCCTGATTTGGGAAATATCTAGGATTTGAGAAGAGGATAAGAGGTAGGATTGATCCGCTATTTAATTTTATATTGAATTATTCAAGTGAGTATTCTATGGTGTTGGAGGAAAAATGGTTGTTTTAATGGAATTTTTTTGAGTTCCATTTGTGTTGTTGATTACACTTTTACGGAAGGTTGTCGGATATTTTTGGGGTTTTCCCATTTAGGTTCCCGGTATGTCGAGTTTCTCCATAGATGTTTATGCCTCTAGGTCCTCAGGGTGGAGTTTCTTTTTTCATGCTATTAGTTCGGTAAATATTATTCATTAGTTCCCACAGTTCCGCCTTGTTGATGTGTTTGGGTTTTGAGGATTTTAAGCTTGATGAGTTTTTGTGGTGGGGAGAACCATCTCATGATCTCCCTTAGTCTTGGGCCTCAGTTTGATCTTGAATCGGTCAGGTGTGACCATTGGAGAGTAAGTTCATCCTGGTATTCTCAGTTTACTTTGGTCTTGTTTAGGCATTGAATTGAATGTTGATCGTCTTATGTCTTGGTGACTTTCTGGGAGAAGAAAGTGTCTGTTTTGGAGAGGATTATCACACCCTGACCTTAGATACACCTTCATTTTACGATTTTTTTCATTGACGTGTATTTTGTTGAGGTTTAGGTTTTCTTTTAAATACAAGTCCTTCTGTTTTGATGACATTTATTACATCTAAAACAACTCAGGGTTGTTTAGAATGGTTTTGGGATAATGTTTCATGTTGTGGAGTTTCTAACACAAACGATGTCACTAATTTTGGTTTATGTCATTCAAGGATCATTAGGATGGCTTCCCTAGTGTTTGAGTGTCTTTTGAGGCGTTATTGGATATTTTATGGGTTGCATGGTTTGAGCATGGTTTTCCAGAACTGTGTAACTCATAACTGCTTGTTTTCACATCTTTTCCAGCTATAGTCACATGTTTTTCTAACTGTTTACAAACCCGTGTAGCAAATCCATTCATCCAATTACGGGCATAATATCATTTAATCTACAAATCATTTTGGGATGATTCCACCTCTCAAACAAAGACCTATCAGTTGTCTATCGACTAAAGGCACCCCTTCTTCCTGATTTGTTTTTGTGAAACCCCATGATTTAATGAGATAAATTATTTTTAATTAATTTTATATCTTGTGTCGTATGATACAACAAGATTAGCTTGCACTATAGGCAACATCGTATTACCTTGTTGTATACGCAACACTATTCTTGGCATATGTTGCCCATAATTTCATGTTCTTTTGATAGAATTCATTTCACACAATACTGAGTATAGATTTTTTTCATTGTATAAGTGAACTAAGTTTTGATTAAGATTACAAAACCCAAAAGGAATCTTGAACTACATGCAACACTGACTTGGCATGCCTTACACGCAAGAGAAACCTTCCTCGATAGCTTTTGGGGTACATGATACCGAGTTTCACTAAACAACAATATATTATAAAACTATTAATATAAAAAAAATTTATGATTAATATTAACCACACGATGAATTTTATATAACATTAGAATTAATCGTACACATTTTCTAGAACATTATATTGGAACAAAAATAATTTTTCTGATATAGGAAGTATTTTTTATTCAAAAATGTAGATATACCGTGTTTTGATGGAGCACCCATTTTAATACTAGTTTTTGACAGTTTTATAAGTACAATTTTGTAAAAATAAACTTCTACTCTGGAATTAGGATATAAAAATTTACTTTAGATACATTTTTATATTTTTCGAATGACATTCATATTTTGATTAAAAGTAAACATACAGTAAATTTTAATTAAAAACAACTTTTTTCATCGAGATAATATATATGGTAAAATTATAATGTTAACTGGTTTTAATGTGTAAATAGAAAATGTTGTTAGTAGTTAATATAATTTATTTCATTATAATACATTTCAAATGAAATTCATAGGTAAAAACATTTCCATCTTTTATAATGTTTAATATTTTAAAACCCGTTTTATCAACAACGAGACTAATTTTAAATTAATTACTTCAACTACTATGATTTTAAATTTGAAAAATGGAGTCCATATTTGTAATCATTTGGTCTAAATTATTTTAATATACTTATTTTGTTTTTGGTAATTATGAATCTTAACTTTGGTAAATATTCTATTACAATAGGAAAAGGTAAATTGGGTAATAAAGCGTAAAAATACTATTATAAAACTACTCTAACACATGAAAAAAATTTATTTGACGAAAAAAAATCGTACAATATCACCTAAAGGTCAGAATAGATTCATTTCATGGACTTTTTTACATGAATATTATGTAATTATTATTAAAACCAAAGAATGTGACAACATATTAATATTCATTATCTTATAAGTGTAATAATTTTCATTTAGTGATTAGTATCATAAAAAATAAATAGTAAATATTCACAAGAAATATAATTAAATTATTCATATCATGTGAATTTATTTAAAAAATTTGGATATTAATTAATTATCATTAATTATGACACAATAGTGATGTAAAAATTATTTTTTTAATAGAAATATAAACAAAATTGTTTTAAAAATATTATAAGATATATCATATGAACTAATTTATGAGCTCAAAAAATTTCATAGGTGACTATGACATGTTTTCAGTGTATTAAATATTTTGGTTCGAATTTATCTTTTGTGAGGATTTAATTTAAGTTCAAGTAAATGAATAGTTACAAAATTGATACTATTGATATTTTATGAAAAAAACATTTTATTAAATTATTTAAATATCATAGAAAATATTTAAAATTAGAAAGTGTTAATTATAATTTATAATACATCATAAAATTTTTATTAATGGTAGATAAAAACCATATATGTAAATATTTATAACCATTAAACATTTATAATATTAGTACCAAAATTTAAATTTTAATAGAATAACTAAGTATCAATTAAAAAGATAATATTTAAATTGACGAAATAAGTAGTAAAAAATGTATTGGTTGATGATATTACAACCCTATATCATCTCATATTATTTTTTGTTACACTTTTTAGGGTTTTTTGTATGTTTTGATTTTATTATAAATTAATATTTTTCAGTGTTCCATAAAGTGCCTCTCTCCTATCTTATAAAAGGGAACCCGCTCCCTCTCCTCTTCACTCCATTTTGAGATTTCATTCTCGGAACATCCCTTACCATTTATCTTCTCTACATCCCTAGTCACATTATATAGGTTCACGTATTCTAAAAATACCAACTCCAGTGCCCTACGTGGAAATTTATAAAAGGCATGTTGAGGAAGAGTAAATATATTCTAAAGATTATTTCAAATTTATTTCTTCTTATAATTATTATTATTTAGTTATTTCATGATAAATTAATAAAATATGTATCAATAATATAATTATATATAATTATAAATTATAAAAAAACCAATTTCACCTTCTATACATCCTATAATGTTTTAAATCATCACGTGTGCGTACGTATGGATTACCATCACCACGCCATGGTGTAATATGCTTTTCTACACCACCTTAATTGGATGGGTATAATGGTGGACGTAATACATATATATTATTTTTATAACATGATACTAATTATTATATATTATACACAATCTACTTTAATACCATTAAACATGTATGGGAATGATATTATCACTCGTGCGTACGTAGGACTTACCGTCTCCACGACACGGTGAGATTAATTCTTCATATTAACCATTAAAGAATGATTATAATGTATATATAATAATTAATCATAAAATATACGAGATAATAAATCTAATTTATTTATGTATATTAGATATTTCATTTACATCATTCTAATTTAAAATGGAAACAAAAACATCATTCAAGAGTACGTACAACCTACCATCTCCAAGAATGGTATATTCCATTTCATTTATATATCTATTGTATATATTTATATAATGAATACATAAGATATATATAAGTCCTGTTTTACATTATGGAAGTAATTAAATCATGATCTATGTAATCATTTGAATAATAAAAATTACAATCACGTAAGATAAATGAAATGATTATTACACAAAATCATTGCTTTAACATGGAATTGACAAATGAATGGGTAATATAAAGTCATATGTGAATAATATATGATATCATAAATTTTATTAGGGTTATATTAAAATATAATAATATGTTTAAACCCACTATACATGAGTTTCGGACACATACGATAGAAATCAGACCTAAGGTAATGGATAAATATTCCATCTCATTATTATCTGATACTGTTTATACATAAGTATTTTCTAGGGATATATTCATCATCCATGTCCATGATTTATAAAAATTGTTTTATAAAATGTTTAAACATAATTTATGTATTTTTAATATCATTTTTACCCATTTATGACTTTTACTACATGGTATATATGGAATCATTTTTTGTTTAACATATGAGGTAATTTTTGGCTTTTCAAGTAAAAGTACGAGGATAATGTTTTTTAACTTATACGGCATGAACATGTTTTTACATATTCATGTCTCCTTCTTTCCATGAATCCACATATTTACTATTTTATGTCTATTTTCAACTAAATTCATCTCTTTTAAAACTAAATGGCATTTTGAGAAAAGAAAATATTTTGAATAAGAAAATATATTTTCTGCAAGAACAAAGTTCAAGTGGGTTATCAAAATTATTTTCCATTTATGAAGTTACTCTTCAAATAGGGTTGTGTTTCTATTCCAATTGTTACTATTATTTTATTATGCTAATGAGGTAATGATATTTTATATGTGTTAATTTATGATGGATTGACGTTTAAGGAACCCATATTATTTCTTGGGTTATGCTACGATGAATGGTTTATCTATTTGTGGAACATATAAGAATGGTTTTATTATGATATTAGTGGAACCTATATATACCATTAATGTATTGGGTAGAGATTTATTTTGAATGAGATAGACTTGATTGGAACTACTAGTAAATCTGGTTCAGTAATACAAGGATGAATGACATGTAAACCTGATTCAGTAATGGAATTTGTCCACTATAATGGTCTTTCCAACAATGCCTTGGCTACTATGGATATCATATTATGTGATTAACAGTTTAACACAATTCCAAGTTTTATTCACATGATATTTTATAATGACTCATGTTCTTTTATGATCTATTCCTTTGGTACTTCCATGCTTTATTTCAAGACTCATCATTTTGATGTTTAAACATTATGTTTAGGTTTTTATGCTCAAATGTATAAGGTTTGTTTTATTTTCCCCATGTTTACACATACTATGTATTTTAGGTCAACCTTTTTATGTTTTAATTTCCCTAGAATATAAATATAGGTTTTAGGTAGGAAAGAAAAATGGGATGATCTTTATGGGGGATTATGAAGATCATTCACAATGATAGAAGATTATGTTCCAGGTTTCCAAATACACTATACGAATATGGTCATTGGGAGTCTATTATGGTCATGTATTAATTATTCTACCAAATTAATGTAATATACATGAATGTCAAGCATAGTTCTCTACCATTGGTATCAGAACGAAGGTTTAGTCAGCCTTTGGAAACTAGGATGTGAAAACTTTACTGAGATCCCTATATATACTTATAATATATGTCTAGTGATGTCACTGAGGGTAATTCTAACAATAGATTATAGTCCTATAATTATGGTAACAATCATGAATAAAATAGGATTAACCCTAAAATTATAGATATTAAATGTACTCCCCCTTGATTATGATGTTTTTCTAGTATGTTTTTTTCCTCTCACACTAAACATTTTGGGGTTTATAAAATGGTTGGTTCCCAAAAGAACCACAATAATGTTGGATGCGATGGTAAATGCAATGATTGTCCTCATAAACAAGAAAATGTTATGGGATATCGAATAAAGAATATTGTTTTTTGGATTAAAAATCCTTATAGGCTCCCAAATGACAAAAGATGTGAACAATGTTATCTTGAATATTTCATAAAGAAATATCCACCTTATTTTAGTGGGAAGAGTGATCCACTAGCTGTAGAGACATGGATTTGTACCGTTGAAAATATATTTTCATTCTATATTGTTTGGAACATGAAAAGGTTATGTTGGGAACTCATTTCTTGGAAGGTAAAGTGAATCTGTGGTGGAAAATTATCGAGAATATGAGGAAACAAGATAAAATTGACTCTATGGATTGGGATGAGTTTATGAGCTTATTTTTTAGTATGTATCGTCCTCTTACTCTTCGTGAAAAAATAGAGATTGTAGATTCTCATCTATCTCATGGTTTTTATATGAAAGGATGGATGAAATTCAATGTTATCTATAAACATTACGGATTAAATAATATTAAATTTAATTTATGCTCAAAATGTGGAAGGACGCATGGATGAAATTGTCTTAAGGGGACTGATAAATGTATTATGTTTGGGAACGAAGGTCATTAATAATTTTACTATCAATGTAATGGGAATAAACAGAAATATCCAATGATTGAACATCCCAGAAATGAGGGTAACAATTGCAAGGAAAAGGGGGATTATTCTTACCAATTCCTTAATCTGACAGTTATAGTTGATTATCAATGTCAATAGCCTTTTAAAGACAAAGAAAAAGGGCAGTCACATGTGATCACTATTGGTGATGTGTATTATGCCATCTAAGTGGTGGAATGATTATGTGTTTATGTAATGGGATTCCAAAATAGTATTTTTGAGTCTATTTTATAGTATTATAGAATATTGGAATATCTATGTATTAGTACATTGTGGTTATCCATAAGTATATGGTACCATTAACTAAGAAAAGTGAATAAAATATTTTTTGAATGTAAATGATAGGATAATTATGAAGGGATAATGATAAAATAATTTTTTTGATAGTATTAATGGGATAATGGCTGATAAATGGAAAACGAGATATCCTGGTTTGAGTATATTGAATTTCTATTATATTTGGCGTATTAAAAGAGTTAATTTTGATAGAATTCATGTCATCACTAAGATTATATGATAAATTATTTTATTGTCATATTTCAAGAGAATTCATGATGAAGTCCTTAAATTTTTTTAAATTTGACAAAAAAGATATATCGTGTGATATGTGGGGATAAACATTGGTATTCATATGCTTGTTATATGTCCTTTAACATAATTATTTTCTTTGTACAGTGATATTGGACATAAGTATTTTAGATAATCTGAATAGTTGTTATTGATTAAGATGGATATTATATAGTATAATTTAAAGCTAGAACTTTTTTTATATTTTTTCTCGAATGTTATAATAGTTTAGATTTTAAAAAAGGACAACCTGCAGGACGAGCAACAACCTATCATGTTGGACGCGGCTGTGGGAATCAAACGCACAACCGATGTGTGATATGCCCTTATCGCCTACCAATGGCCTACGGGAAGCCCATAGTTAGTATATATTAGTTTTATTTTATTTATTTTTTATGATTTCTGATGTATAAGCCCAATTGTTTAACCATATACCATTAATATCACCATAGATAGACTTATGTATATTTGATAACCTATTCTAACCATTTTGTAGAGATATTTAGAATGACCTATCAATCTATCACATGATCTTCTAACACTTCAAGAATGAAAAATTGAACATCATTTCTTTAAATAATAGATTATGTGGAAATTTTTCAGGGAATTACCAACTGTAGTGAAATCAAGTAAGTATCTCTTCTCCCGAAAAAATCATCACCATTAGGAAAAGGATCTTGAAAACCAAAAATGTATCCAAGTAATTTCTTATTCGATAAATTAGATAGTCCTTAAATTTTCAAAGATTTAATGATTTCTAGTATTTAACATTATCCAAACCTTATTCTCTATAACTATCCATCAAAATGTGATGGTTATATTTCTCTTCCATACCCAGGTTTTCACATCCAACCTATGTTCACCTATGTGGAAGCACAGTGACGAGTCACTTCGAGTAACCATTAAGGTTCTAACATTCTATTTAAATTGATTTCATAATATCCCATTTTTTGATGTGGGTTTCCATGAAAGAAAAATTCATGTAGAAAACCATTTATAAACCCAGATAATTTCAAAGGAGAAATTCATATTAAGGGGGGTAGAATGTAACACACCATGAAATTTTGAGATAAATTATTTTTAAATTTTTTGATGTATTATTTTCCAAGCTACTACATGATTATCTTGCACTACATGCAACACCATATTAGCCTGTAGTATACAAAACACTATTCATGGCTTGTGTTGCACACAATTTCTCATTATTTTGATAGAATTCAATTCACACAACATGGAGTATAGATTTTTTTCATTGTATAAATGAACTATGTTTTGATTATGTTACATGAAACCCCAAAGGAATCATTCACTATATGAAACACTGACTTGGTTTTATTTACACACAAGAGCGACCGTCGTCGATAGCTTGCGCGGTACGCGATATCGAGTTTCACTAAACAACGATATATTATTAATATATTTTTTTAAACTAGATATTATGAATATTCATAACCACATGTTGAACTTTATATAACATTAGTATTTATATTACACGTTGTATATATCATGATATGAGAAAAAAATAAATTTTTCAGATAAATGAAGTATTTTTTATAAAAAAAATTGAAGTTAAATCGCCTTTTGATGGAACACCCATTTTAAATTTTTATTTTCACTATTTTATAATAAAAATTGCACAAAATAAACTCCTTAATTGAAATCAGGATATAAAAATTTATTTCAGATAAATTTATTATATTTTTCTAATATTTTTCTTATTTTTATGAATAGTAAAAATATGCTAAATATTTATTAAAAAAACTTTTTCCATTAAGATAGTTTATATGGATAAATTATAATGTTGAATGGTTTTAAAGTTTAAATGGAATATATTTTTTTATAGTTAATATAATTTATGTTATTATCATTAATTTTACATTGAATCCATATGTAGAAACATATCAATCTTTTACAATATTTTAACATTTAAAACCCATTTTCTCAACAACTAGATTAATATTAAATTAATTACTAGAAATTCAGTGATTTGGATTTTCAAAAATTGATTCAATATTTGGAAGTAGTAGGTCGAAAATATGTAAATATACTACTTTTATTTTTGGAAATTATGAATAGTAACTTTGGTAATTATTTTATTATCATAGATAAAGGTAAATTGGGTAATTAAGGTTGAAAATAATATAAATAAAATACCCTAAAAACTTAAAATTTTCTATTAGATAAATAAAAATAATCAAATATAACCTAAGGGTTGGAATAGATTATTTACATGGAATTTTACCAATGAAAATACTGTCATTATTATTAAAACCAATGAAAGTTACAACATGTCACCCTCTTA
This sequence comes from Viscum album, assembly GCA_963277665.1. Taxonomy (NCBI): domain Eukaryota; kingdom Viridiplantae; phylum Streptophyta; class Magnoliopsida; order Santalales; family Viscaceae; genus Viscum; species Viscum album. The sequence continues at coordinate 1,854,153,364 of OY728156.1, forward strand.
TATCTTATAAGTGTAATTACATTAATTTTGTCATAAGCTTCATAAACCATTAAAAGTTGATAGTCACTAGAAATGTAATTAAATTTTATATATCCTAAAAACTTATTTGGAATTTTTAGAGATTAATTAATTATCATTAATGATTACATAATAGTGATTTAAAAATTATTTCGTTAATAGAAATATAAAATAAATGGTTTTAAAAATATTAAAAGAAATATCATATGAACTAATTGAAGATGTATGTGAATATTATATGTGACTATGACATTTTAGGAGTGTATTAAATATTTTGGTTTGAATTTATCTTTTTTGAGGATATTATTTAATATCAAATAAATGAATAGTGTCAAAATTCACACTATTGATATTTTAAAAAATAACATTATATTGAAGTATTTACAAATCACACCAATATTTAAAATTAAAAAATGTTAATGATACGAACTAATATTTTAAAAAATAATTATTTATGTCTCATTAACACTATATTTGTAAATATTTATAATAATTAATCAATTAGAATATTATTTCCCAAATTAAAATTTAATAGAATAACTATGTGTCAATTAAAATGATAATGTTTAAATTGGAAAAAAAATTGTCCAACATTTATTGGATGATGATATTAGAACCCTATATCATATCATATTCTAATTTGTAGCACTTTGTTGTTTTTTAGGTATGGTGTGATTTTATTATAAATTAATATTTTTGAGAGTTTCCTAATGTACCCCTCTCCTCTCTTATAAAAGGGCACCTCCTCCCTATTCTCTTCACTCCATTTTGAGATTTGATGCTTATATAAAACATTCCCATTTATCTTTCCAAATTTTCTAGTTACATTATTGAGGTTCTTGTATTCTCAAAAGACCAACTCTAGTGCCGTAAGAAGAAATTTAAAGGAGGCACATCAAAGAAGAGGTAATATCTTCTACTGACTATTTCAAATTTAATTCTTCTTCTACTACCTGTTTTTTAGTTATTTCATGATAATGTAATATCATTAGTATCACTCATATACCGATATTTAATTATTAATATTAAATCAACGTATTTCACCTTCTATCCATCCTACGAAAAATGAAATCATTGCACTTGCGTGCGTACAGATAACAGTCTCCACAACATGGTGTAGTCTATTTTTCACCACCACCCTACACGAATAGGTATAAGGGTGTAAATAAAAACTATATATTATTATTATAAAATTATACTATGTATATTATATTATACACCATTTTATTTATTACCAATCAATATTTATGGGAACGATATTATTGCTAGTGCGTACATACAACTTATTGTCTCCACTACGTGATGAGAATCTTTCTCCATGTTAACCATTCAAGAATAATTATAAATTATATATAATGAATAATAATGAAATATATGAAATAATAATGCTACTGTATTTATGTATATATAAATTTATAGTTTATTTTCTTACATCCATCCAATTAAATAAAAAAATGAAAACTGTGTTCATGCGTACACACGGCCTACAGTATCCGTGAACGGTTTATTTCATTTCATTTATCTATATATTAAATTTATTTATATAATGAATATAAATTATATATATAAGTCATTTTTAACATTTTAGAAGTATGTAAATCAGTATCTATGTAATCTTATGAAGAATAAAGAGTCCAATCACCTAAGATAAATGAAATGATTATTACCCAAAATGTTGACTTAACATGGATTTGATAAATTAAAAAGCTAATATAAATTATTATTTGAATCATATATGATATCATAAATATTATTATGTTTTTTTAAAAGTTAATAATATGTTTAAACCCATTATATATAAGTTTCAAAGACATATGAAAGAAATCGGACCTAAGGTAAGCGATAATTTTGCAATCTAATTTTTATCTGAGATTGTTTATATGTAAGTATTTTCTGGGGATATATTCATCATCAATATCCACGTTTTATAAAAAAAATTCATAAAATGATTACTATTTTTTTATGTATATCTAAAGTCATTTTAACACATTTTGGACTTTCACTACATGGTATGGAAGGAATCTTTCTTTTGTTTACCATACGAGGTAATTTTTTACTCTTCCGATAAAAGTACGAGGAAAATGATTTTTTAACGTATACGGTGTGTACAGGTTTTTACATATTCATGTCACCACATTTAAACGAATATTCCTATTTGTAATTTCAATTTTATTTTCAAATAAATTTTATTATTTTAAAATTGCGCAGCATTTTGAAAAAATAAAAAAATTTGATGAATAAAATATATTTTCTGCAAGAACAAAGATATAGTTGTTTATCAAAATTATTTACCATTTAAGATGATACTCTCAAATTAGGGTTAGGTTTCTATCCAAATTTTTACTATGATTTGATTGTGTTCATGATGGTATGATATTATATTCGGGTTTTGTTATGATAGAATGACGTTTAAGGAACCCATTTTATTTCTTGGGTTATGCTATGATGAATGGTTTATGTTTTTGTGGAACATGTAAGAATTAATTCATTATGAGATTGGTGTGACCTATAACTCATTCCAATTCATTGGTTACTGAATTATATCTCATGATATATACATGACTAGAATAGAGGGTAAATCTAGTTTACTAATACATGGATGGAATGGCAAGTAAACCTCATTAACTAAGGACTTTTTCCACTATGATAGTCTTGGAAACAATGAATTCGCCACTATGGAAATCAAATTATGTGCTTAATGGTTTTCCATAATTAAATTTTTTATTCCCATGCTATTTTATCCTGACTAATGTCACCTTATGATCTATGCATTACGTATCTCCATGAATTATTTCATTACTCAATATTTAGATGTTTGAACATTATGTTCTTGTTTTTACGTTCAAATGTATATGGTTTATTTTATTTTCTACCAGTGTACCATTATTGAGCATTTGAGCTCAAAATTTTTATGTTTTCTTTTCCCCGGATATAAATAATTGTTATAGGTATGAAAACAAAATTTGATGATATTTATGGGAGATGTTGAAGATCTTTCACAATGTTAGAAGTTCATATTCCAATATTCCCAAGACACTAAACTAATATGGTCTTTGGGTGTCTGTTATTTTTATGTATTAAGTAATTTGAAAAATTAATTTAATATCTGTGTATTTCAAGCTTGGGTCTCTATAGTTTTGTTCCACTTTTTGGAAAATTTCTCAAGAATGGTTTCTGAATCTTCCTGGTGTCTCTATCAATTTCATATGTTTCCTCTTCTACCATCTTCCCCCTCTCTATTTCTGGATTTTCATTGGGGTTTCCTTTGATTTCCAAACCCTAGGGTTAGGTTGTAACATACTTTTAGTTTTTCGTGTGGGTATTTTATTCTGAACCTTCATAGGGCTTAGATCTCCCAATTTGTGATGTTTTATTTCAATTGCATAAGGTTTCGGTAGGTTCTTACGTGATTTTTTTATATTGCATTTCCTTTGATGCTTGGAATTTTAAATAAATTTATTATTTTCATTCATGCATATATGGAACCATTTCTAAAAATATTGTGGTATTTTGGAATTGATGTGTTTTTTTAATAATATGTTTTAATGGAGTTTGTGTAAATTGCATTGGTTTTTGGTACCTAGGATGATTGTTAGAATTTCATATTTTATATTAATGAGGAATTGTGTCTTTAATGAAATGTATATCCATTATTATGTTTTAAGTAAATTGTTTGTTAATGAATATGTTTTTGTGCATATGATTTGGTAATGTTATGTATTGGTTATTGTATTAAAATAGATAGGTAAGGACTTCATGGCTTCAATGTTTGGGGTTGACTAAATTTAATGTAACGAAGGTGAGTGGAAATGGTTTGATGGCAAGAATTGTTTTATGTAAATTGTTTTTGGGTAACCCTTTGAATGTTTAAGGTACCATTAGATGCTGAAACATCTATGGGTGCACTTGGTGAACACATGGATGTTCCCTCAAATGAAGGCAGTGCTTTAAATTTTGGTTTTCATGGAAACGAAGATTTCATAAATGGTTATTAGTTTCTAGACATAGTTAATATCTTTGTGTGATTATTTAAAATGACTTTAAAGGAATCATTGAGAATATGGCCATTTGGATTTTGTGTGTGTTTTTGTGGATGTGTGTCTTGAGGGTCCATTTGATCTGTTTTATAAAACGTTGAAACACACTATAATTATGAAATAATTTTATGGAAATACTTTTTTGTGAGTTTAGAATGGGAAAATTCCCATTTGAATCTTCTAAAAGAAGTTGATATTTTTGTAAACCTTTTGAAATGATTGTGTTTTAAACAATTCGTGCACGATTGGAAACATAAAGTGCTTCTGAAATGATTTAAATGTGGGTATGTTATAGCATTCCAGTTTGATCCTTTGTGTGAAATGAAATGCATGAATATTTATAAGGGGGACCATTATAGGAGGGATATCCCTTAGGGGTTATCGTATATTGTTGTCTGTATATGTGGTAGGCATGTGCAATAGAAATAGCTGAGCTCAGTCACGTGTTCTTTGGACTCCTACATTGAAAGTATGAGTACAACCACCACGGGTACATTGGAGTCTTATAGATGATCGAGTGATGGTTTCTTACCAACCTCGATTAGGTGGGTTGGTTCCCCTAGTAGATAGAGTGGCTGGGTGGAAATTACTATTTTTTTAGATATTAAGCAGTGGGTTATAGACCATGGGGCATCACCAAACCCCGAAAGGTGGTTCTGAACTGAGTACATCTAAAAGTTGTCTTTGGATGTTTAGGATCACCCATGGTTACCATTATTATATATAGCGTTTTTTTCATTCCATTGTTCTATTTTTCCAAATTATTATTTTAATCAATTTCGATTTAGTACGGCCTTGTTTATCTGTACTGTGGAATTCTAATACAAAATGGATTTTGGTTTTGAATTTGTGAGGTGTTTTGTGTTGTTTTGTTAAATGTGAAAAATCCCACGTTTATAGATTAATTTTTGCAACAAGTGTCATTGGAAAACATTGGGTAAGGAAACACTTGGATTCAAAGGATATCTCATGGAATTATTACTTAGAACTTTTTTCTCACACTTATTATATCACTTTTGTTGAAACTGCAACTATTGTTCTGGTTTTTCATTATTGTTTGCTCATGTGGGAGTAGTTTTGGGCTTGTGGTTGTAATTGACCAAAGGGTAACACAGTGATCGTGGGATCAGTGTCTTGTTTACAACTTTTTTTTGTTTTTGTTAACATTTTGTATTTCAACTAGAGGTTTAATTTTTATGCATATGTCAGTAGTTTTCTCCTGTATTTTTCATGGTCCTTTATTCATTCTGGTACTGGGTTTTTTTGGTCTAAAATCATTCCCAATGTGTCTTTTTTGATTCTTGGCAGTATTTTCCATCCTAGGGGGTCCAAAATTCCCCTTGGGACATGTTTCCGATTGGCTCCGGTTATCGGTTCATGGTCAAAATTGGTTGGTTCATCACATAATACATCATAGGAATTATTTTATATATTCATATGCTAATTTATTTTAATATTATTATATATTATCATAACCATTTTTTATATATATCATAAAATATGATAAATAAAAAGACATTGTTAAATGTATGTCTCCATAAACCCTTATGTATTATATGATAACTAAGGAATATTATTAGTCATAGATAGTTTTGAATAATAAAAATATTTATGAAATATTAATAAAAGGTAATAAAATTTTTTTATTGATTATTATAGTAGTGAGGATAATACATCACTATAAATTATATTTTTAATTATTTCTATATTTTCAGTACCCTTAGATATTTTTCTTAGTAAGTGATAATTAAAACTACAAGGGAAAGGTATATTTAATGGGTGATAATGTAACACAAAAAATGTTAATATATATTTTTCATTAATTACAAGTGTGATCTATGTTTTGTGATTAAAAAACACTAGAATAGTGAAATATACAACATGCAATTTTTAAACAACGTAATATGATATTATACAAAAAAAAAGAATTTAATATAACAAAAAATTTTCCAAAAATATTGTAATACTAAAAACATTTGTTCTAAAAAATTAAATTTTCAATTCATTAAATAATACTAATTTTATTGTATTTTCGATATATTTTTCAATACTAAAGATTTGATTAAATTTAATGGTTAGAATATAAATAAGTGTTGAAATGATATTAAAACCATTATATATTAAAGTAGTATATTTATCAATGAATTATATTAAATTTATATTTATTATATGTAAAAAATTATATTTAACATATTTGAATGTCAATTTTGGTATTATGTGACATGTGAATTTAATATATTAACCACAATTTAATTGTAACATCATATAAAATATAATTAGGAATTACAAATGATTAATTTCTTTTTGTAAGAATATATATTTCTTATTTTCATTTAGAAGAATAATTTATGATATATGTAAATTTAATTTTATTAATGTAAATACATTTTCTAAATCATGTAGTAAAAATTTTCTTTGGTATATTTCTTAGTTTTTCTCAGAAATAGTTCTGTTTTTGGTGAATTGTGAATAATAACTTTTTACATACATCACATAAGTTGTATACATATCATAAAAAAGTATCATGTAGTGTCACATAAAATAAATTTCATGAACTAATTTTTTTTGAAGTCAAATAATTCATTTAAAAATTAATTATTGAATTTATAAAACCTATATTTAAACATTTGAATCATAAGGTATATTTATTTTAACTAATATTTTTCATTTTCAATTTTTACCAACTATGTTTCTAAAATGTGTAATTTGGTTTTTGATTCATTTTGAAGACATAAATGTAATGTCTTGTGCCTTATCAGAACATTACATTGGCAGTTCGGGGTTGGGAGTATGTAGGAGGCTTAAAGGGGTTCTGTAGGGGTTGGAGTTGGATTTCTACTATAATAGGTGGTTATGAATGTGAAATATGAATTCAGGAAATGAGATTATTTTTAATTTATTGTGTGGATAATAGATCATATCATTTAATAAAGAAATTCATTTAATACAGAATGGATTCACGACATAAATTAATCTTGGTTTAGATCCCATGAATTTCATTAGATATATGTTGGTTCTTGGTTTTAGGAATTCAAAGATAAATTTGGTACGACAACATAAGTTACTAATCCAAATAATAAATTACACTATAAATATACAATTTGTGAACTAAACAATTTGGTTTGTCAAATACGTAAAAACATTATGTTTTGATGAATTATATCATTCATCTATCCTTAATATAACTTTCATTGAAAAACACATACATCATTGAAGAATCTTCCTTCCACATTTATGTTGTGGTGATATTTGGGATCTAGGGAATATTTATTTTCAATCAAAGGAATGTTATTCCCTTAATCCCCTTCTGTAATTTTATTCATCTAAAAGGGCATAAATGTTGTAATTTTTTTCTAGGTTGGGGAGTGATTAGGCTATCTCTTGATGATAATATGTTGTTATTCTGGATGATTCTAGGTTTTCTTCACGTAGTTGTGGTTTCCGGTAGTTTTTACAATCAAACGACTCTTCATATTGTATTGAATATATTATTTGATATAGGGAGCATTATTTTTTTCCCATTTTTGGTTCAGGTGTGGGGTTGGGTAGATATTTCATCCATTGGGTGGTGATTAAGGGTATCCTTAATAAGGATGATGTGTTGTATAAATTTTAAACTTATTGGGAAGGGGGATAAGTTATATGTTTTTTTATTCATTGAAAATATTTATGGTTATATTATCTATATTTTTTTCCAATACTAAAAACATGGTTGTTGAGAGACTGTCATGTACATCATTTGACATTATTGGGAGAAATTGTTTTTCATTTGATATCATCGTGAATAAAAAGATAAACTAAAAAATTTTCATAATGAATTTCATTCCCATAGAAATTTTTGTGTGTTAGAATATAAATTTTAAATAATTATTTGATCTATTGCAATACCAGGAATATAATTTTTTCATATATGGATGTGAAACTATTTTTTTCGTTCATGTAGAGTTACCATGAATTGTGTGGGACGGTATAAAGTGATTGAGGGGATCAACTGGGTTAATAAATTTCTCGCAATCAATGAAATGATTGGATTTCATGAGATGTGATATGGGAATTTTTGTTTTGGAATTATGGGTGGTGGTTGAGATGGGTGGATGTTGTGATGACATGGCTTAGATTATGCAGTGTTGTAGTTGTGGTTAATGTGAGATAGTCATGTTTTTTAGTGCCATGGTTTAGTTGTATTCCTTGTTAGACATGGATTAAACTGAATTGTTGATACTAAATAATAGAGGTTGGTAAATTAATATTATTGGGTTATAATAAAAAAATTAATTACCTTAAATTAATTTAATGATTGACTAATGGGTTGTGAATACCTAAAATGAAATTTCATAGAAAATGGGAGTTACTAAGAACACAATAAATTTTGTAAATGTTAGATTCTTTAAATGATAGTGGGTCTAGATATATTTATGTAATTTTTATATTGTGTGACACATTTAGTGGTGAAAGTAGTTATTATAGATATTCTTTGTTGTAAAAATGGTCTTGTGGTGTATTCTAGTGTAGTTCATGTGAACCCAATGGTTGGTTTTTGAGAGTTACTTATCTATAATGTATTTTATATTATTCTATTTGTTCCCTACACAATTTTGGTAATCTTACCAATGATAAAATTATTTTGGTTCTACATGCTTTCCCAAATATATTTTATGGTAGTAATATTGATTTCATGTAATGTCCCAATATTTTATACACAGATATTACATATTTCTAGATGAATATTCAATAAATGAAAATATAATACATGCTAGAACTATATGATTTTACAGACCTTGGACATTAGATATACAATGGTTTTATTTTATAATTGATATCAATTATTTTCCACAAATATAGTCACATATTGTACTCTCCATAGGCATGCCCTTCAAAAAAAATCTTCATTAGAAGTGTATAAAAATCATAAGAAAAAGGGGAGCTCATATGCGCAGTTAGAGTAAACATGGGAGATATATATTGATACTTAGATGAAAGAATAAGATCAGAAGAAGGGTATGAGATATTGACCATAATATACAAGGTTCATACCCAATTTGAAAAAGATTATAAAAACATGATATGTTGTAATACATTAACATTTCAAAAGATAGTAATCATAATAATGGTAATTCATCATAACTTTATCATGTACTATAAGATCATGAAGTAAATATTTATTGAATAATCATAAGTATATAAACCATTTCATTCATCAAGTATAACTACCGTGACAGTTAGATCATGAATCAACACTTCTGTCCTATAAATTATCACGAAAATCCACTTGTTTCTCATAATGTATCACTTTATTTGAATTGATTCTCCTAATCGATGAAGCCCATCGTCTTGTTTCCCATAAATATATCGTAGGATATAATAAATTAACCCACTAATTTGAGGATGATATCTGTCCCACCCATAACATAATTAAAACCATACATATTTGTGACACTTGATCATATATTAGTCATTATATTAGAACACATAAAAAGAAATGGGTTTTATAAAATTTTCATCATAGCATAACTGATAGAAATGAAATGGGTTTCATAAACATTTCTTCTTTTAATCATAAAAATAAACTATACAAAGAATAGAATATGGATGGTATTCTTGAATCATATCTCTAGTGTGTTATAAGTCAAATAAAAGGATTTCATTTTATATATAAAATAATTTTTATTGATAACTTGTAATTTTTTTATGGAAAAAAACGTTTGATTTTTTAAATAATTTTTCATTTAAAAAATGTAGATATTTATATGAAAAATATTCAATGAACATATAATAATAAAAATTAGAAGGAATATTCAAATAATTAATTTATCATGATGATATTAAACCCATATCAAGATGTATTAGCTAAAAAACATTGATTCCAATTTTTTTTTCCAGAAAAGTAACAAAGAACATCATTTAGGAAACAAAAACAATATTCCATCAATATGTTATGTAAAAATTAAATCACAATTACAAATAAATATAAAATTTTTGGTATAATAATTTAACATTTTTATAAAACTTTGAAATCGAATATAAATACTGACCTTTGAAGGAATAATCCTAAATAATCTAGAAAAAATGGGGAGTTGGTGAAATAAAACAATACCTTATGTATTTCCATTAGTTATTAATATTCAACCGTACTTTATAAAAATTATTAATTTTTTATCTAGTTATTAAATAATTTTTTTTTTCAATTTTAGTGATTTATTGGTAACATAGTATCACATTTATTAATAGTTTTATATTGAAATCATTGTTCTTGGTGATAATTATTTTTTTCCAGGCATGTTTCGGTTTGGAAGTCACACTCAGTAAAATTTGATCATGGTAACATATTTTACAATTATTTAATAATGGAATAAAAATCACATATAGTAATTATATTAATATTTATAATCATACATGATAAGTATATATAAAAAATTAATTACACCCTTCATGGAGATGGTCGGTCATACATACGCATGACCATTGTTTCCATTTTTTTGAAATTATAGAATGACTAAAATAGAAATAATAATTCATATTTAGAGAATAATTATAATATCTTATTTATAATATATATTCATAAAATTATTCCATCATAAATATAATGTTAAATATAATTGAAAATGAATCACATCACTTACTATCATTTCCCAATGTATCTGATGATAATAAGGTAGACATGATATTATCATTATAGAAGTATAATTATGTAATAAATGTCACATATAATCATTAAAACCAAAATAATACCAAAACATTGAATTTGGTGTTGACAAATTAATAATATCCCAACATATATATGGACATTGTTACATATGAACGAGCAATATATTAACTTATTTTATATTGTAAATATTGTGTATAATTTATTTTTGATAAAAAAATAAAATAATAGAATATATATGATGGTGAAGTTATTATTTTATGATAAATGCCATATATTTATATGAGGAAGGGAAATTTAGATAAGGAATGTGACCAATTAGATATATTAACACCTCTTAGAAAAGACACATTTAGATGTCCTCCAAATAGACTAGAGTGGGTATTTTGAAAAAAAAACAATCATTATAATGTGTTTAGGAATGTTGAGAATATTAATTTTCAGATAATAGTATTTTTATAAGGATATAATACATGTAAATAAGTGAGGTACAAAGTGTCCTTTTAATTGTGCTCAAGGGAAATTTTGGAATTACATAAGAAAATGTAATATATTCAGACTATTATAGAGAAAAATACATCCAAATGGCCAGGAATAAAAAAATATGTTTGTATTTAATTGTTATATTATCATCCAATAATAATTTGACCAGTTTATGTGCTATTTTAATCCTTATCATATGGTGTAACTCCTTAATTAATTGATTTTAGAATTAATTATTGGAATATATTTTTCACACTTAAAAGTTAATAATTTTATATAAAATGTAACTATTATCTCATAAATGGATAATGAATTACATTGTTTGATATAAAATATCACTTTATTAATATTTATTTTAAAAAATTTAATAAAATTTTAATTTCCTATAATATAATTGTATTCATCTTAGACACAAATCATTAAGTCCACATTAATAACATCATTAAAAAATTTAAAATTAAAACCAATTATTTTAAATAAAACCAACATGTAATGGTCATCTATAAAATTCATTTATCTCTTAATTTATCTCATATAAGAAGACTTATGATATTTTAAAAATGATTTATATTATTTAAAATTATTTAAATATTTATTGCATCAGCAATTTTTTAAGTGTTTAAGGTAACTAATTAATTCCTAAAAATTATAAATAAATTATGGGCTTGAATTTTATATCATTATGGCCAAAATTAATATTATTATTTATTTGAAAATAATTTTTTCCCTTATGTGAACACAGAAATTATATTTACAACATAGAGAGTGACATTTTATCCATATGGTTTATATAATGTATAAGTAATTTTCATGAAAAATTGTTCATTAAATAACTAAATTCCATTCCATAGGTGGTATGGTTGCAAATAAACTCATCCAATAAGAATTATTTTTTTAATTATTTCTATATCATTTATTATTAACCTATATTGAACTTATTTACTGTTCAATGAGGTGATAAATTTTAGAGTGATTAATATTCATAAAAAAATATAAGGGGATCAATTACCGAATATGACCTTATGGACTATTAATATTAACATAATGTTATCTAATTAAATACATATAAATGGATGAAAATAATTTTATATTTATTGCGAAAAAATGTGAAAAAAAACTTTTTAGGAAAACTCATATTTAAAACAGAATACTCTATTTTATATTATCCTATTATTAGATAACTAGTTATTAAATGTATAAAAACATGATCAAATAAATAATTTATAAATTTAATTAAAATCAATAATAAAAGAGATAATTTAATATATTGATATAAAAATCATTGTAATCATCAATTAATTTTTTATCAATAATGTTAGTTTTATTTTAATTTAAGTTTATTTAATTTTAAATATAAATTCAATATATACATTTCTAGAAAATAAATATTTTAGTAATATAGTTTTTTGATTTCATATAGTCTCATATAATAGATATTTGATAGTTAAAAAAATAATAATTTAATATCGATATGGGATCCATTAAAAATGATCCTGTGTGCAATGCTAGCTATCAAGGAAATTAAATTATTTAAAAAGAGAGATTTCACATAAATCACAGTGAGTTACATTCTAACTTCATTGAAATTAATTTTCACCTCAAAATTCATCGCTCAAATATAGAAATATGAATAAAAATATACCTCATCACATCCCCATGATCCAATGTAACTTCACCAATTTGGTGGCTTTGTTATAAAACATTAACAACATGAAAGCTAATTTTTCTTAGAAAATTGTCTCTTTGATACAAAATATCTAAAGATTTTTCATCATAACAAGTTACATAATATAGTGGTGTGAAAACTAATTTTAGTACATGTGAAGAACCATGTATGTACTTCCTTAGGGGAGATACATAGAACACATCATAAATGTGGGACTAATTATGTGGGAGTGCCAATCAATAAGATACCATCATGATATGATGAATAATTTCAAAATGATCTATATACCAAGGGTCTCTTTTTACCTTTCTTCCATAACCCATAAATCTCTTATAGGATGTTATTTTTTGAAATACCTTATCGCACACTTCAAACTCTAAATCATTATAATGATTTTAGACATAATTTTTTTGGACGCTGAGATGCTTTTATATGCTATTGAATGGATCATACATTATTTCCATTTCATTATCACGATAAAGTCTCAATATATTTATTTCTACAACTTCATTAAAATATTTTGGAGTTACTTCCTGCATAAAATATAGGGGATCATTGTGATTCATCTAATTTCTAGAGTGGAATCTATTATTATAAGAAACTTTTACAAAAGGAAGGTGTTCATCTGGACCACCATTGAAATCCCTAGAGAAAGATATAAAATTTATTTTAGAGTTTTAATTTTAATATTAAAAAAAATTTCTGAGGATGATAAAATGTGCCGTAAAATATCCCTTTATCCAGATCTGGGGATGTTTTCCCTAAATCATTAAGGTAACCCTCAAATCTTGGTCAGAAAAAAACTATAATGGTACTCTGTACATTCTTACCACATCATTTACATATATTATAAAATTATGATAAATATATAAATCTTACCTCATAGAAATTAATTGTTTCAAATTCATAAGGATATAGAATATTACCAAAATAAGAGTATTACCTTTAATTTTTTTGGGTTGTCTGATGTAAAAATTCATTATTATGTTTCATAATTTCCATTCAGATATGGTTAATGGTTGTAATATCCAATTAGACATTTATATTTAAAAATTAACTTACTAACAAACTATGCACTAAGAAACATACTTTGAAATATCTCTTTATGTTTGGTCTCACCCGAAATACTCTTTTCAGTCCATATAAATTTTTGTACTTCCATAATGAATAAAGAATGATGATCTATGAGCCTCATCCAATATCTCCTTTAAGTCTAGTATGGGTTCGACACATAGATATTTTCTAAACATTATTACTCCATAAAATAAATATTTAACATAGGAATATCTGTCACCTTATTTGTCATCTGTATATATTCCATATAAACCACTTTAATATTATTCCACATACATGGTTGAATGTTAATTTTATCTAGATATGATTTCTCCCTGTCATTTTATATTTCCAAATTTATACTTTTAAAATACAAAAAAATTATATGTTTTATCTTATTTAGAGATAAGCTAGCGAGATCCTTTTATCCCAAAGAATCTGAAACCTTGTTTTCATTCCTAGGGTGGTAATTTAATAAGTAGTCTTAATCATTAATCAGCTCCATCAATAATCATGGTTTCATGCTGGAATCTTTCTTACTTAAAATTTACATTAGAGTTTTTTGATCAGTATATATTTTTTCATATTTCCCTATAATTATAATTCCTACATCTATTTAATTAAATAATTTCTGAATCTATATCTAAATCATGTGTTTCAAAATTTTACTCATGGACATTTAATTATAGTGAGGCATAAATTGTCACAACATAATTTTTCATAATAAAAAATCCTAGCCCCATCTTGGATGCATCACTCAATGTTAAAACCCACGATTCACTACACGGTTGTTTGAGTATAGGTACAACATAAAACATTTTTCATCTCATTGAAGTTATATTAAAATTCCTCTATCTAAATTAAATTAAATCTTTTATGCATAAACATTTCCATTGAATTAGATAATTATGGGTATGTTTTTAGAAAATTTTTATTATATCTATCCAACCCAATAAAAATAAAAATCTCAATCATCGTGGTTGGTCTAGTGAATTTCACAATAACTTATATCTTTAAATTATATATAGATATACCCACACATGAGATTATATTTCCCAATAATAAAACATTTTAAATAATAAATTCACACATGGTAAGTATTTCTTAAAACCTCAAATTCCTTAAGTTCATCGGCACAATCCTAAAGTGATTATTATTCTCCTCCTTACTCATTAAATAGAGGAAAAAATCATCTATAGAGACAACCACAAAATGATCAATATTGTCTCTAAAGACTCAATTAATTAACTCCATGAGGATAATAGGTACTTAGTAATACAAAACGCCATCAATATAAATTCATAGTTTGTGTTCCTAATATAGAATGTTGTATTTGGTGCATCCTCTATCACTACCCAAAATTAATTATATCTGCAGTGAAGATAAATCATGGAATTTTTTTGACCACCATATAGTTGATCAAATGTGTCATTAATATATGGCTGATGATGCTTTATCTTGATTTATATTTTGTTAATTTCTAAATAATCAATGCATAGAATCCATGACAATTCTTACTTCATAAAAAATAAAATAGGTGTTCCCCATGTTGATGATCTATGTCTTGTGAATCCATTAGCAAGATATACTAGAGTTTATTATTAAATTCCTATAATAGAATTGGGGACATTAGATAAGGATTTTATGAAATTTTAATAACACGAAGAATATGTTCAATTGAAAATTCAACATCAATATTCATTGGAAGACCCAAGAATTATTTTAGAAAAACTTTAATAAACACCTATGATATAGATTTATCCTTTATATTGAGTTATTACCCAATCATATGAGATAGATAATCTTCACGTATAAAAATTAAGACCCAAATAGTAGAATAAATATCCATTTGAAATAATATTCATTCATACATTGATAAATGATTATAGGATCATTTGATATATAAAATGTGACTAACTATCCTCAGAAATTAATAAGGGCTCCATATAGGGAAAGTAATCTCAATCCAACAATCACATCAAATTCAAATAATGGGAGAACCCCAAGTTTTTTAGGAAGCTCTTTCCTACAATGTTCAATCGAATAAGAACTATAATCTTGAAATTTGACAGTTTTTGAATTACGTGGTTTCACAGGTAAAACAACATCTAATTTTTGAAGTGATACTGTGAAACATGGAGAAAATTATTTTGAAATACTAATACAAAAAATTATTTAAACATATATGGAATTTATCATTACATTCAAAATATAATGATAATGGTGACCTTTTTAATTGCTAGTAAATGGATTAATAAATGTTCACCTTTATTAGCACTGAAAAAGAATCACTACAATATAACCTTAATCAGTGATTTTTTAACTCTCATAAAAGGTAGAATTATCAATGCTTTATTTTTCGTGATGATAAAGGGTAACCATTATCAGCACATTTTTTCGCTCTAATAATGGGCTCGATAAAGCATGCATATCCAACATTATAATTGCATAGGTTATACCACTCCATTAAAAATGTTTCCTGCACATGATAAGCTCAAAAGCCTACTACGAGGATGGGCTCCCACGTACACATTACACACACTTCCATATGGTCTTTATTAACAAATTTAACAAATTTACATTAAATAATATAAATTTTAGAAATTTAAATAATTGGAAAAAAATAAACAACTGAAAATTAAAAAGAATAGATTAAAAAATATTTAATTTTTTTATTAATTGATAAATTAATAATTTATTTCATATATGTATAAAAAATTTCATATTAATTAATATTATATATTAAATAAATAATTAAATATATATATATTTGTAATGATTAAATTGAAACAATTTTAAAAAATATATATATAAAGAGAGTAAATTAAAAAATATATTAAAATTCTTAATAATTAAATAATTGATAATAAGATTGAATAAAATTTTTTTATCATTGATAAATTTTAATAAAAAGAAAATAAAAATTATAGATTTATTAAATTAATAAATTTAAATAAATAAAAAAATAATAAATGAAAATATTATAACATTAAATAAATTGTTAATACAAAAAATATTAATAAAAATGATTAAATTTTACATTTAAATATATATAAATTATAAATTTTATTATGTAATATATATTATATAATTATAAAAATGAAAAGGAATTTAATTATTAAAAATATTTTATTTAGTGAATCATTTTAATGGGTTTTATACATAATTAATCATTAATACATTTAATATAAATATAAATATATATAAATCTATATATACATATATATTAGATCCATATATGTAATATTTCCTAAAATATTATTTATATATTAATAAAATATTTAATCGTAAATTTAATAAGTCATATATTTAGTGAAGAATGGTTTATAATTAAAATTAAAATTGAATATAAATTTTGACTAAATGTATCGAGTAATGGTTAATAATGGAATGTATTTTTATTTTTTAATTTAACATATATCAAATTTTTGCTACATTGATTTATACATACATATATGTAATTATTGTATTTTTTATATTCAACAGACAAAAAAAATATTTACGTGATTAATGAAAACTTATGGAGAATTAAAAACACCTAATATTTATGTAATTAACTAAAATTTTAATATCCATTTTAAAATTTTATAAATTCAATTGATATATTAAATGTATTATGTTTTTAATGGAAAATTTTAATTAATTAATTTTTATATTGTTACACTTACAAATTATTAAATCATTTTTAATATTTTTTTAATTTAATTATTCTATAATAATTATTTATATACATTAATGTAGTATTTATAAATATTCATAATATTTTTTCATCTTTATTTCTATATATATTTGTAATTATATAGAAATTTTTATTTAATTATTAGAAATTATAGATTTTTTCAATATTTTTTAAGTGTTGTCATTTATAATTATTGAATTTCACTCATTTTAAAAATATTATCATACAAGATTATATATTCAATAATAATGTTAAAATATGTTGGCAAATAAGTATTTATAGTATAAATCATTATAAATATATATTTTCCATATTTATAAACCTATAATTATAAATAGGTAAATATTATATTTAAATTATTTATATAATTATAAATAATAATATATTTATTTCAATATTTGAAAATTATAACATATATATTTAAATAAATATTATATCTACTATATATATATTAATATAAATATATATAACTATATAATTATATAAATGTTATTTTTAAAAAAAATTAATTATATAATGATAAAAAATTGTAATCTATTTGAATAATTATAAAATTATTATAAAAATATTTAAATAAAAAATATACTTAATTTTTTTAATTTATTTATATATATATATTATATATATATAATTATATAAATATACACAATGATATGAATAAATTTATGATTATAAAATTGTAATCAATATAATTAAATGACAAATATATTTACATTATATTTAATTATATTCACCTTTATAAATTATATACCTGATTATATAAATAAATATAATGATATAAATATATTTATAACAATAAATACATAAATATAAATATAATTGTAAATATATTTATAGATGTATATTACCTATATTTATAAAAGTATATATTTATAATTACAAATAAATGTATATAAAATTTCAAAAATGTATTTATATATTTAGAAATAACCAATTATATATATAAATAATTAGAAAAATATAATAATCATACTAAAATATTAAATATATTAAATATATTTATAAAATATATATATATATATATATATATATATGTATATATAATTATATAAATAAACATATAATCACATACAAATATTTATAAATATATTTATTTATAATTATAATTATAAAACTTTTATCATAACTTCTTTAGAGCTAATAAATCTACATTTTATTATCACTTATTATTTTACAAATGCTAAAAGTCATATTTATTAGTGATAAAACATTGTCACTAATAAATATGGATTTTATCATCTCTTTTTTCTAATTGATAAAAATATATATTTATCTGTACTGAAGAAGCACTGATAAATATACCATTTGTAAATTCTCATTTTATTATTACTAATAAACAATATCATTGTCAAAAAAAATTTATAAGCACAAATAAAAACTTTCCATACCTTTTAAACAATGTTTTACCCATTCCATTTTTAGACGCTCCTCTAAAGTATTGGTGGAAGTCCACTCCTTTAGTCAGTCCACTTCGACATTCTATAAGAAAAATCAAACCTCAAATCAAATGTGAGTTATATTTGTCTCCTCATCTCTATTTTCTTCCATGTTCAAGTTATGTAATGTGAGTTAGTGTGGAGTCTTATTAGCTCGATGCTCTCATGGGTTCGATATTTGGGGTATGTACCACTTCTCATTCGAGTCATATTGTTTGCAAATATATTTTGGAATTATATATAAGGTTTGGATACTATAGGTTTTTTCTTCTTCTCTACTTCCTTTTATTACACCCCCATGTTTTCACATTCTTCCTCATTCTGCTCGCAGTAGGATGAACCCTTGGGGCATTTGCCTTCAGATTTGTGTTACTACATTGATTTCTAGGTTATGTGATCTCACATTGGGGTTGTTCCAACCCAATTCACGAGTGTTCTTTAATCTGCTCTTGTTCCATGTTGTATTGACCAATTATTGAATCATTAACTTCATAACTATTGATTTAATAATGATTATATTGACATTTAATTAGTTAATTATAGTATTAATTCAACTAATTGAGTTTTTATGGAAGAAATCAAATTTTTTTATATTTGTTTTCTTAGATAGTAATGAGTTTTCCTATATACAAATAATTATTTTGAATATGTTTTGAGGTTACAAACTTTCCATATTTATGAATTTCCCCTTTAAAATGGTATTTACAATTTAAATGTATTTATTGGGCTTGAATTTTATTTTCATAAATAGTTTTCATGTCAATTCATGTGATACATGAAATTCCAAGTATTGTGAAAATGATTCACGGTGGATTTTAAATAAATTGTGTAGTTTTATATGGTTTAAACAAATTTAAGGTCAAGGGTTAATTAAATAATAAAGAATTTTTTGTATATATTTTATATAATATGTATCCACAAGGATTATTTTCCACTTTTAATGATATTCAAACAATAAGATTTTTTTGTTGAGGTATTTTGTGTGATGCATAAAAAGGATTTCTAAGAGAATAATTATTTCATTCTTATTTTGAAGTGATGTTTTTAGTTTTTTAAACAGCATGACTCATTATCTTTTGGAAAATAGTATTCAATGACTTAAATATTTGAAAATCCTTTTTAATATTGATTCTTGAATAATTATATGAATTGTTAATTATTTTTTTGTGGCTTATGGTGTGATATTTGATGAAACTATTTTCTGATAAATTAATATCCCATGGATTGAGTTTTGAAAAAATCCCATGGTAGCCATGGTATATAGTGTAAAGACCAGTAAATTCTGTGGAAAAGTTTTTGTTAAATACATGAGAGTTTTACGAGTCCGTGAAAACTACTAGCGCTTGACTCCGAGTCCCAGTGTGCCCTGAATAAA
The DNA here is from genome assembly GCA_963277665.1 of Viscum album. Taxonomy (NCBI): domain Eukaryota; kingdom Viridiplantae; phylum Streptophyta; class Magnoliopsida; order Santalales; family Viscaceae; genus Viscum; species Viscum album. The sequence goes on from OY728156.1 coordinate 1,854,173,754, forward strand.
TTTTTTATGTTTTGTTCGGGTACATTCAGTAAACGTTCGAGGGGGATTTTATAACTTTTGAACTGGTGCTCAGAATTGAAATCTGAGGGCACCATTGTACTCACAACATCAGAGTTTTCATAGTGAGACCTTCATTGTAGTTGCGTTCTAACGAGAATGGATGTTAGATTTTGGGATTTTTAATAAAGTTAAATAAAAGTAACTGTTAGATTATTTTTATTTTTTTGGTGGTTAAAACCTCCACGTAGTGGTTAGTGGTTGGGGCCACCACACCATAACCTCCCATGAGTGGTTATGGTTGCGGGGCCCTCCTGTAAATAACCTCCCTTGGGATGATATTTATTGGTGGGGGCCACACAGGTTTTAAACTCCCATTTAACTCACCATTAATTATTTGAACACCCCTATTCATTTAATTAAAACTCTACATCTTCCCTAATTTGAATTTGAATCAATTCAACACAATTAATTAAATGAGTTGTCCCATTTAATTAAACACATCGATTTCTGTTGTTATGCCAAAAAATAATATATGATTATTCTATTATTTTTTGTTAGCATTTTGGTGGATAATGGAGAACCCTCGGAGTAGAAATGTCCAACGAGGAACCATCTCCCGCGAAGAACGCATCTTCATCGTCCTCTGAAGAACGACGAACTCTTTCCTCGATATTTGACCGGATAAAAAAAGAAAGAGCCGACCGCGAAGAACACTGTAGAGACCCAAATCTTGATGTACATAGACATTACATTACTTTTTTGGAATATCTAATACATAACAAAAATAGACACCAAATGACCGTAATAGTTTGGTGTTTTGAAAACTCGGAATATAATCTTCTAATCTTGGGGAAAGATCTACAACATCTCCCATAAAGATATTCCTTTTTTTCTTACCTAAACCCATTTTTTAAATGCTGGGGAAAAGGAAAAATATAAATGGTGAGCTCAAATGGCCAGTAAGGGTAATCATGGAGAAAATAAAGCAAATCGTATACATTTGAACATAAAAAAAACATGAACATAATGTTTAAACATCAAAATCTTGAGCAATGACATAAAACATGGAAGTACGTAAGGAATATATCATATAGAAACATTAATCATGATAAAATAGCAATGGAATAAAACATGTAATTATGGAAACCATTAAGTACATTTTTTGATCTCCATAATATCCAAGGCATTGCTGCCAAGACCATCTTAGAGGTCAAAGTCCCTTTATGAATCGAGTTCACCCCTCGTTCCAGTATAGTATCACTGAACTAGATTAAAATATCATTCCAGCCATGTCTATCTCATGAGATATAAATATTTACCCAATGCATTTGAGGAATATATAGGTCCCACCCATCTCTTATTGAAATCATTCTTACTTGTGCAACAAAATAAACATAAATCAGTCATTATAAACCAAAGAATAAAATGGGTTTCATAAAAATCATCCCCTAATAACGTAATCCATATAAAACAAATGGATTTCATCATAAAAAGAATCAAACCATGTAAATAATAGATACATTATACTTGAAACATAATCATACTGAATAATTTCATATTAGATGGAAAATATTTTTGGCAAAACACAAGAAATGAATTCTTGAGGTAAATATCTTTTCTTCTTCAAAATACTTTTCTTTTCACAAAATTCATTTAAAATTTAAAATAAAAGGATTTTATTGAATATAATAATGAAATCATGTAGAGGAATCTTCATTAAAATTTGGCATTATGAAACTATAAAAATCTGTTCATGCTTTATATGTTAAAAACATTCTTCTCGTACTTTTTCTGAAAAAGTCAAAAAGTGCCCCATATGGTAAACAAAAGAAAGATTCCTTACATACCATGTACTAAAAGTAAAAAATGGGTAAAAAGGACATTAAAAATACATGAAACCATTTTTATAAAACAAGGACATGGATGATAAATATAACCCAAGTAAATACTTAAGAATAAACAATATCGGATAAAAACGAGATTGGAAAATTTATCCCTTACCTTATGTCCGAAATGCATCGTATGTATCTGAGCCTCGTTTATAATTATTTAAATAATGTCATTGACTTATAATAGAATCATATTCATTGTTATTATATTATATATGGTTCACTTATGACTTTGTATTACCTGTTCTTTTGTAAATTCCATGTTAAAGCATTGTTTTGGGTAAAATTGTTTCATTTATTGTATGTGTTTCGACATGTTGTTCTTGATATTATTACATATATCCTAATTTAGTTAATTGAAAAATTTAAAACATGATTTCTATATAATATATATTCACCATATAAATATATATGATATATCGATAAATGGAATGAAATACATCGTTCATGGAGACGGTAGACCGTACTTACGCATGAATGTTGTTTTCATTTCCTTATTTAATTACATAGAATTAAGAAAATGAAACATATATGTACATAAAAACAGTATCATTATTATGTAATATTATTCAATATTATTTATTATATATACTTTATAATCATACTTTAATGGTTAATCATGGAAAATGAATCTCATCGCATTCGTGGAGACGGTAGTCCGAACGTACACACGAGCGGTGATATCATTCACATGATCGTGGAATTGTATTCAAGTGTATGTATAATATTTCAGAATAAATATCAATTATATATAGTTATTTATTTACAACATTATACCCATCCATGTAAGGTGGTGGTGGAAACAGATTACACCACGACGTGGAGACGGTATTCTGTACGTACGCAAGCACGGTGATTTCGTTTTCTGTAGGATGGATAGAATATGAAATAGGGTTGCTTCATATTTATAATAACATATAAGTATATGATTTATACTGATGTTATTAATTTATTATGAATCAAATAAAGAAGAAGAATTATAAGATGAAATAAATTGGAAATAATTGGTAAAGGATATTACCTCTTCTTTGACGTGCCTCTTCTTAACCTCCTCTTAAGACACTAGAGTTGGTCTTTTGAGGAGACCAAAACCTATATAACGTTTCTAGGGAAGTTGATAAGGTAAATTATAAGGGGTTGGCCGATATTTAAGGAACAAAGTGTTGTGAAAAGGAGTGGGAGGAGGTGCCCTTTTATAAGGGAGGAGAAGGACACTTTTGGAAACCTCTAAAATATTAATTTATAATAAACCTAAACCCCCCCCCCCAAAAAACTTCCAAAATGATTAAAATCCGAATCTTAGATTTGATAAGGTTTTAATATAATCATCCAATTAAATTTAGATAAGTTGGGAATTTATTTTGAACCATATCAATTTGATTTATCTTTATTTAATTTATTTAATCTTATTTGTGGTAATAATTTTATTGATTTTAAATTGTTAAAAATAATTACATATGTGATGTGAACTATCCATAATTGTGTACTTTAGGACATTTTATACCATATAAATTTCAATTTATAATTTTTAAATATTTATGTGATTTTTAATCAATTTAATAATATGTTATTTTAATAAAATAACAATACTGTTCATTTTGACACTATCGATTAATTTGAATTTTACTAAAATCCACACAGAGAATATATTCAAACAAAAATTTTTAATAGATTTATAACATGTCATATTCAACTATAACAGTTTTGGAGAACATTTATTAGTTCATATAATGTTTATTGTAATATTTATAAAACCATTTATTTGATATTTATCTTAATAAATCAATTACTACATTATTTTTGTATAGTAATTTAATATACTGATTAATTTCATAAAAATGAAAAATAAATTCCTATGATGAAGATGAATATAATACCTTTCGTAATAATATTTCTATCTAATTTATCATATTAAAATAACAACATTTAAATTGTTATATTTATTAAATTATGAAGGTGACATATTTGACACCATTTAAAATAATATAATATAAATGCCATAATCGGATTTATAAGTCTCAAAATCGTCCAAAAATATACCCTTGGATGATTAGGGTATATATATACTCGAAAACTAATGTTTGGTTATGTTTATGGTCCTTTTGTTTGGTATTATTAATTTAATAAAAACTATATTATTGATTTTTCACTAAATAAATAATTTCTACATCATTAATGTATAAGATTTTAAGGTAATAAAATATTTATTAAAAATTACAAATAAATTACCCTGATAAAGAAAAACAAATTATCTTTCAAATTAATATTTATAATAGAATTTATATTCTATATAACAATATATTATTAATAATCTAATTATTAATGTTTGAGTGAGACATTTATCTTTCCTTTAAATAACCTAAATAAAAGTTCTTAATCAAATACAAGTGGGATCCATTAGATTCCATTTCGACCCAACTATTATTTAGGGTAAAATATAATCATCAAATTATATTAGGACAAGTGTTAGGGTAATTTTATAATATTATATTTACCCTTAATTACCTCGATTTACCTTTAACAATTGTAAATAACATTTACCATAGTTACTATTCATACTGACTAAAAATACAACGTAACTTATTAACATAATATGGACCTATTGATTCCAAAATGGAATCTATTTTTTCAAATTCAAATCAAAGATGTTGCAGAAATTAATCTACTATTAATCCCGTTGTTAAAAATACTAGTTTTAAAAGTTAAAACATTGTAAATGATTGAAATGATTTTACCTATGAATTCAATGTGAAATCAATGATAATTTCATACATTATATTAAATGGTAAAAATATGTTCTATTTATACCTTGAAACAATTCAATATTACAATTTAACAATATAAATCATTGCAATGAAAAAAGTTGTCTGTAATTAAAATATAGCGTGTTTTTACTAATCATTAAAATATGAAAGTAATCAGAATAATATGAAAAATTTATCAAAAGTAAGTTTTTATATCTTGATTTCAAAGAATAATTTTATTTTGTCAAATTGAACTTATAAAAATGTTAAAAACTAGATTTAATGTTGGTGCGCCATTAAAAGGCTTCAAAACTGCATTTTTTAAAAAATAATTATTTTACCCAAGAAAATTATTTTGTTCTCATACCATGTTATAGAAGATGTGTAAGATGAATAATAATGTCATAAATTTCAAAATGGACATACTAATATTCATAATGGCTAGTTCATAATAATATTATAACAATATATCGTCGTTTAGTGAAACCTGGTATTGCGTACAACACACGCTATCGAGGAAGGTTGCGATTGCATGTAATGCAAGCAATGTCAGGGTTACGTGTAGTTCAAGACTCCTATGTTTTTGCGTATAACAAAATCCAACCATATTTCATTTATACATTGAATATATATATATACACTCAATGATGCGTAGAATAACTACTATAAAAAAAACATGAAATTTTGTCTAACATGATCAAAGATTAGTGTTGTGTATACTGCAAGATAATATGGTGATGCGTATAGCACAAGATAATCTTAGTGTAGCGTACAATAGAAGATATGAAATCAAATAAAAATATTATATCTTATAAAAATCTTATAGTGTTACATTCTACCCCCCTTAAAATGAATTTCGCCCTCCAAATTCATCGGGGTGATAAATGGTTTTTTACAAGAGAGTTTCTTTCATAGAAACCCAAATCATAAAAACGAATACCGATACTTATCATTAAAAATTATTGTATGAAATTTAATAGTTTCCCATATTAACTAATCACTGGGCTTCCACATAAGGGAACATAGGAGAAAATATGGATATAAATGAGAAATCTAACTATAGTGTTCTGATGGAGAGTTTTAGAGAACATGGCTTGGAAAAATCCAACAATCACAAAGCCATAAATTTGTGATGATTAATGTTACCATATGATTCATCAGATACGAGGACACTAGGACAACATTTTTGGTTTTCAAGATCATTTCCCTAATGATGAAGAATAATTAAAATAAATACTAATTGATTTTGGTACAATCTCACTATTGTTTATGCCTGGAAGAATTTCCACATCATATCGTAATGAAATAAAGTTGAATTTGTCTTCAGTGAAGTGTTAGCAGATCATACGATAGAATGATGGGTCATTCCATCTATCTCAAACAAAAGGATATAAAAAGTTATCAAATAGACATAAGTCCATCTATGGTGAGGTTAATCTTATATGATTTTAAAAATGGACTTATACTTCATATATCATACCAGTTAATAAAATAAAACTAGTTTTCTACTAACCAGGGACTTCCTGTAGGTTAGTTGAAGGCGATAAAGGCATGTCGCACTTCGGTTGTGGGTTTGATTCCCACTGCCTTGTTCAACACGACGGGTTATCGCCCATACTGTAGGTTTGTCCTTTTTCAAAAACTGCATTATTATAACATTCCATCAATAATATCGAAAGAAGTTCCAGCCTTAAACAATACTAACTTATATCCAACATAATCCACTCTAATCTTTAGGCTTATCCAAAATACGTTTGTTCAAGCTCATAGTATAAAGATAACAATTACTAGAAATTTCATCTACCGAGAATGTGAATACCATCATTTATCCCTGATATATCTGTTGGTTATATTACAATCACATGAATACCTTAATCTTGTATTCTCATGAAAAATGAATACCCATTGAACCTTATTGAAAACATGAATTCTATCAAAAGTTAACTCTTTCCACATACCAAAATCCCAAAATTCCTATATACTCAAACCATGAAATAACATTGTCCTTATATCAGTCATGAGCTCAATTCATTTTCTCTTTATCCCTTCATTATGCGCATATCATTTGCTTTCTAAAATCAAGTTTCATGGTTACCGGTACCATATTCTTATGTAAAACCACAATGGAACAATACATAGATATTTAAATTTACCATAAAAGTATCTCAACAACATTATTATTTAATTATAATACATAAACCATTCAATCCATCATCATCAAGGATTGGCATGGAATAGGTCCTTCCTCGATTTAAAAGTAAACTCTTAAGTCAAGGGATTGAGTTGGGTAATGCCCATGTTATCCACAGATAAGACATTGAACTCCATAACAGTCTGTCACTCTATAACCCTTTTTCCCACATAGATAACATATTTCCATTCATTTGAGGTATTCCTCATGGTTCTTCTTCCCTTCTTTAGAAATCTCAATCTTATTTTCTCTATTCTTCTCACCATGAAAACATGCATAACATTCCATCTTCCACTTATTTGATGAATTAGGAATACCACTAAAGTTCATCTTGTTAATCATATATCATGATGTCAGATTCAGAATAATCATAAAATCTTTCTCTCTAGGAATTATGCAATTTCACTACTCATAGTCACCAATTTGTCCATCAGATTCAATGTTAACCGAATTCCTTATGGTTCCCTCCATTAACTAAAACCAAAAACCTTTGTGTAAGACGCAGTTAAAATAATGAGGAACAACATAATCATAAAAATTCACTTAAATAATGTATAACTTATGACACCTTCATTAACCTATGAGAGCGTAGGATCACCCTAGGTTATTCATGATCATCAACAGAATTCTAGGACTGTATCCTATAGTGATACTAAACCATAGGGACATCCCTAGACATACCTTAGAAATATCTCTAGGGATATCACTAAAGTTTTCACATCCTAGTTTTCAAAGGTAAACTAAACATTTTCTTTGATTCCAACTATAAGGACCCAAAGCATCACGTACATACACATTACATTACTTCTGCGGAATATCTAATACATAACAAAAACATACAACAAAGGACTGTAATAGTTTAGTGTCTTTGGAAACTCAGAATATAATCTTCTTATTTTGGTGAAAGAATTTCAACATCTCCCATAAAGATCATCTTTTTTTCTTACCTAAAACCTTTCTTTAAATCCTGGCGAAAAGAAAAAATATAAAGGGTGATCTGAAATGCTCAATAAGGGTAAGAATATAAAAAATAAAACAAATCATATACATTTGAACTTAAAAAAACATGAAAATAATGATTAAACATCAAAATCATGAAAAATGACATAAAACATATAAGTACGTAAGGCATAGATCATAAAGAAACATTAATCATGATAAAAAAACATGGGAATAAAACATGTAATTTTTGAAACCATTATGAACGTGTTCTGATTTCCATTATAGCCAAGGCATTTCTTCCAAGACCATCTTATTGGACAAAGTCCCTTTCTGAATCGAGACCACTCCTCGTTCCAGTCATGTATCACTGAACCAGATTAACTGGACATTCCAGCCATGTCTATCTCATGGGATATAAATCTTTACCCAATGAATCTTAGGGGTATATAGGTCCCACCCATCTCTTATTGAAATCATTCTTACTTGTGCCACAAAATAAACATAAATCATTCATCATAATCGAAAGAATAAAATGGGTTTCATAAACATCATCACATCATAACATAATCCATATAAAACAAATTGATTTCATCATAAGAAGAATCAAATCATGTAAATAATACATACATTATACTTTAATCATAATCATTCTAAATAATGTCATCTTAGATGGAAAATAATTTTGACAAAACACTTGAAATGAATTCTTGAGGAATATATCCTTTCTTCTTCCAAATAATTTTTTCTTTTCTCAAAATGAGATGAAATTTTAAAAGAAAAGTATTTTGTTGAAAATTATAATGAAATCCTATAGAGGAATCTTCATGAAAATTAGGCATTATGAAACCGTAAAAATACATTCATGTTGTATAAGTTAAAATAACAATCTTCTCATAATTTTTCCGGAAAAGTCAAAAAGTACCTCGTATGGTAAACAAAAAAAAGATTCCTTACATACCATGTAGTAAAAGTCAAAAATAGATAAAAAGGACATTAAACATACATGAAACCATTTTTATAAAACATGTACATGGCTGATAAATATAACCCTAGTAAATACATACGAATAAATAATCTCGGATAAAACGTGATTAGAAAAGTTATCCCTTACCATATGTTCGATAAACATCATATGTATCTGAATCACCTGTATAATGATTTAAATAATGTCATCGACTTATTACAAAATCTTATTCATTGTTATGTTATCATATATGGTCCACTAATGACTTTATATTACCTGTTCTTTTGTAAATTCCATGTTAAAGCAGCCATTTGGGTAAAATCGTTTCATTTATCGTACGTGTTTTGACATGTTGTTCTTGATATTATTACGAATGTCCTGATTTACTAAATTCCAGAATTTAAAACATGATTTATATATAATATATATTCATCATATAAATATATATGAGAGATTGATAAATGGAATGAAATACACCGTTCATGGAGTCGGTTGGTCGTACGTACGCCTGAACGCTCTTTTCGTTTCCTTATTGAATTAAATGGAATTAAGTAAATGAAACATATTTTTACATAAATCCAGTATCATTATTATGTAATATATTTCATGATTATTTATTATATATACTTTATAATCATACTTGAATAGTTAATCATGGAAAATGAATCTCATCGCGTTCATGGAGACGGTAGTCCATACGTACGCACGAGCGATGATATCATTCCCATGATCGTGGAATTGTATTGAAGTTGTATGTATAATATTTATGAATCAATATCACATATATATAGTTATTTATTTACACCATTATATTAATCCATGTATGGTGGTGGTGGAAAAAAGATTACTCCACGGCGTGGAGACGGTGTTCTATACATACGGACGCGTAATGATTTCGTTTTCCGTAGGATGGATAGAAGATGAAATAGGGTTGTTTCATATTTATAATAACATATAATAATATTATTGATACTGAATTTATTAATTTATGATGAAAAAAATAATGAAGAATAAGTAGAAGAAGAAATAAATTGAAAAAAATCGGTATAGGATATTACCTCTTCTTTGACGCGCCTCTTCTTAACCTCCTCTTAAGGATCTAGAGTAGGTATTTTGAAGAGACCGGAACCTCTATAACATTTCTAGGGATGTTGGGAAGGGAAATGGGCAGGATTTTGCCGATCATGAAGGATCAATGTGTTGTTAAGAGGAGAGGGAGGAGGTGCCCTTTTATAAGGGAGGAGAGGGGCACTTTTGGAAACCTCTAAAATTATAATTTATAATAAACCTAAACCCCACATAAAAACTGAAAAAATTACTCAAATCCAAATAATAGATGAGTTAATGTTGTAATCTCATCATACAATAAAATTTAGACATGTTGTGAATTTATTTTAATCCTTATCAACTTGATTTATCCTTATTTAACTTATTTAATCTTATTTGTGTTAATAATATTCTTGATTTTAAATTTTAATAAATAATTACTTATGTGTTTTGAATTATCTATAATTGGGTACATTATAAAATTTTAGACCATATAAATTTAAATTTATAAATTTTAAATTTTTATGTGATTTTTAATCAATTTAAAAATATGTCAATTTTATAAAATAAAAATACTGTTCATTATGACACTATCAAATTACTTGAATTTAAATAAAATCCACACAGAGAATATATTAAAACCAAAATTTTTAATAGATTTATAACATGTCATATTCTTCTAGAAAATTTGTGTAAAACATTAATTAGTTCATATAATGTTTATTTTAATATTTACTAAACCATGTATTTTATATTTATCATAATAAATCAATTACTACATCATTTTTGTATAGTCATTTAATATACATATTAGTTTCATAAATATTAAAAATAAAATCCTATGATAAAGATAAATATAATACCTTACGTAATAATATTTTTACACTAACTTTTCTTCTTAAAATAACAACATTTAAATCGTTATGTTTATTAAATTATGAAGGTGACATCTTTGACATCATTTAAAATAAAATAATATAAATTTCCTAATAGGTTTATAAGGCTCCAAATGCTCCAAAAATATACCCTTGGATGATTAGGGTATAGAAATACTTGACAATAATGTTTTCCCAATTTTCTAGTCCTTTGGATAAGTATTATTATTTTAATAAATACTATATTACTGATTTATCGCTAAATAAAAAATTTCTCCATCATTAATGTATAAGATTTTAAGGTAATAAAATATTTACTAAAAATTACAAATAAATTACTGTGATAAAAAAAAATTTATCCTTCAAATGATAATTTATAATATAATTTATATTCTGTATAACTATATATTAAAAATAATCTAATTATTAATGTTTCTGTGGGACATTTCACTTTCCTTTAAATAAACTAAATAAAAGCTCTTAATCAAATACAAGTTGGATCCATTAGATTCCATTTCTACCCAAGTATTATTTATGGTAAAATATAATAATACAATTATATTAGTACAAGTTTTAGAGTAATTTTATAATATTATATTTACCCTTGATTACCTCGATTTACATTTAACTATGGTAAATAAAATTTACCGTAATTACTATTCATAATGAATAAAGAAAGTAGTTTATTAAGATAATTTGGACCTACAGATTCCAAATATTGAATCCATTATTCCAAATTAAAATCACAGAAGTTGCAGAAATTACTTTAATATTAATCTCGTTGTTAAGAAAACGAGTTTTAAATGTTAAAACATTGCAAAAGATTGAAATGATTTTACCTATGAATTCAATGTAAAATCAATGATAATGAAATAAATTATATTAAATGTTAAAAATATATTCTATTTATACTTTGAAACCATTCAATATTTTAATTTAACCATATAAATTATTGCGATCAAAAAAGGTGTTTTTAATTAAAATATTGCATGTTTTTGTCATTCATTAAAATATGAAAGTTATCAGAATAATAAGAAAATTTAATCCAAAGTAATTTTTTATATCCTGATTCCAAATAAGAATTTTATTTTGTCAAATTGAACTTCTAAACATTTCAAAAACTATATTTAATGTGGTTGTGCAATCAAAAGGCGGAAAAATGGCATTTTTTAAAAAATACTTATTTTACGCAAAAAAATTATTTTGTTCTCATACCATGTTCTAAAAAATGTGTAAGATGAATAATAATTTCATAAAATTCAAAATTTAGATACTAATATTTATAACGGCTAGTTTATAAATATATTATAACAATATATCATCGTTTAGTGAAACCCGGTATTGCGTACAACACATGCTATTGAGGAAGGTCGCAATTGCGTGTAATGCAAGCCAAGTCATGGTTGCGTGTAGTGCAATAATCCTTTGTTGTTGTGTATATAAAAATCCAACCATATTTCATCTATACAGTGAATACATATATATATATATACCCTCATTGTTGTGTCGAATAAGTACTATAAAAAAACATAAAATTGTGTCTAACACGATCCAAGATTAGTGTTGTGTATACTGCACGCTAATACGGTGTTGCGTATAGCGCAACATAATCATGGTGTAGAATACAATAAAAGATATGAGATAAATTAAAAATAATATATCTTGTAAAATCATCAGGGTGTTACAAATGCCGACGAACCTTCTTTCTTAGTCTCCTACCCCGGACGCTTCCCAACGTCAACAAATCGACGTACGCCATTCCTCTCCTTCCACCGTAAACGATCGACAAGTGAGGTAGGGGTTAGAGTTGTATTTGTTCCCATTCTACGTCATTCAATTTAGAATTTGTTATGCTGATTGATATCAACGTAACGTGGAGGGCTCGGTGTGACACACCAAGCTTCTACGGTACACTTCTCATTGAATAATGCAATATCGTGTGTTGTACGCAACATCGAGTTCTAACACACCACAACCAATCAAACAAGCCGTTATGAATATTAATACCCACTTTTTGAAATTTTGAAATTTTATTTTAAAAAATGGACTTCATTTTTGTATTCGGAATATCGAAATTATCCTAGGGTGAATGTTTGGAATTTTTCTGAAAAACATCATTTTTTGATGAATAGTGAAACCACTAAGTGGTAGTAAAAAAACAAAATTTTTCATAAAACATAATTTTACCCCTTCTGTTTGTGGAATTTTAAAAATCTGAGAGACACAGTTAATATCAAGGAGTAAAATGTGGTTCAATGAGATGAAAATAATTTTTGGTGAATAGTAACTTTTTACTTTTATTTACCACGATTAAAAAAATAGGGTAAATAAGGGTAAAAATGATATTAATATTACCCTAACCCTTGTCCTGATTCTATTGGACAAGTGTATCTTGACCAAAAATAACCTTAGGAATAAAATATTATCATTTAGGTCCTCTTGTATTAGATTAGTACATTTATTATTATTTAATTCAAAGAAGAGTTAAAAGAGTTAAAATCAACGTTTATTTACTAAGAAATTTTTAATATAGGGTTATACATAAGATAAATTTGATTGTAAATATTCATTAGAAATATAGAAATATTTCCTACATAATTGAATTTTATTCATAAATTTTATACATTTAATAATTTAATTTATTTATGACACAATGGTGATGCTGTAATTACCATCATAGTGAAAAATTAAAATAATTAATATTATAAATACCCAAATAAATATAATTTGAGTGTTTTTATGAATTAAACTAATTTTCTAGGTTAATATGACATGTTATAAATGAGTTAATTTACTTTTTTTGAAGTAATAATTCTGTTATGATTTTCATAAGAATCAATTTTCCAAATAGTGTCAAAATTGACATAAAAGAGTTTTTAATACAAATATTATATTATTAATTGATATTGAATTCATGAAAGTCTAAGGATTGGCCAAGAGACTTATATCATGATATATGTATCATTAATGGACCACTTGGGGGTCTCATGGAGATATATAGTAGGTTTATTAACTATATAATATAAAAATACAATGTGACATGGTAATTGTCAAACTAATTAACTAAGAGTTAAAACTAAAAGATAAGGTTAATATAATGACCCAAACCTATCTAAATTCTATTAGTTGAGTGGTTTTCGACCCATCCCTACCATAAACATTAAAAAATTTACTTTGGAGCCATTAGAAACCGAATATGAATTTATTATAAAATAATATTTCTAGCTTATCCAATGGTGCCCCTCACCCCTCTTATAAAAGAGAAGTCCCCCCTTATAATTAATTCACACCTTCAAAGCCATTTGGCTTGGCCAAACTCTACCCCAATACTCTCTAAGCTTCCTTCACTTAATCCTAGAGTCATTTCTTTAGTCAGAAATGAAACCTAAGGATCCATTTTGATCAAATCAAAAGGAAGAACCCGAAGAAGAGGTAATGATTTTACCACCCCTTTTCGAGTTCATTTCTTCTTCCACTTATTCTTTATTTGTTATTCACATTCTAAAATAATTAATCCAGCATCTCCTATATACTATAATATTATTATAAATATTGCACAACCATATTCAGTATTCTATCCATCCTTTTAATGACATGTCACCATACGTGCGTATGTATGGCTTACCATCTCCACGTCGTGGTGTAATTGTTATTCAATATATTAGTATTTGGATGGGTATAAAAATGATTTTTAATTCATTTAAAAAAATATATATAACATGATAATTATTTTGTATATATGATATACTATCCAATTATATATTATTTTAATATCAAAAGAATGATATTGTCGCTCTTGCGTACGTACGGACTACCTTCTCCACGAATGCGATTAGATTAATTCTCCATCGTTCCAATTCAAGTATAATTATCATTTGATGATATCAAAATAATGTTTAAGGACTTGATATCATTATGGATATGAAACATATACAACCTATCAATGAAAAACACGGCTTATGTAAAAAACATATAAAAGAAAATGAGTAAGTTGACACCCGAAACAACGATAATACTAAAATATTATTAAGAAATAAATTTTAAAAGATCATATATGATATCATATTAATATATATGATTATTTTATAATTTAATAAAAATTATTTCACCATTATACAAGAGGATAACCTACCCCAACCAAATAAAAGTACAAGGCAAGGGTTATTTTACAATCTCTTCTTTATCCGAGATTGTTTATACGTGATTATCTACTCGGACCTCTTTATCATCTATAACCATGATTCATAAAAAAGTATTTCAAATAATTCTTAATATTTTAAAGACTATGTTATAAATTAATTTATAACCTTGTTTACTTTTTATAATAAGTTTATATAGGAATCTTTCTGTCATTTTCCAAACAAGGACCTCTTTAACCTTTTCGACAGAATTAAGGTAAGAATGTTTTTTTAACTTATACAGCGGGTGCGGCTATTTTCCGCCGTTATAAATTCGTCGAAGCTTCCCTTACAATCTTATAAGAATATTTTCAAAGAAAATGTTTTATTTTATAAATATATGACTCTTAAATGTTTTCAAAATAGAAAGAGACATTTCTCTAAAAAGAGTTTTGATTTCATCTATGTCAAAATCTTTTGATGGATTTTACGCATATTTGAAGTTGATTTATTATGATACAAAGCTTGTATATTGAATTGAAGGTTTTGTGATATTTTTGACTATGTATGTGTTATTTTTATACCATTCATGGTTTATGGGTGAAGTATTTAAATTTCGTATGCTAGTTTTAATACGAATTTTTATGTTATGTTTAAACCTTTTCATATGGGAATGCATTGGACTTAATATATGACGGGTGGAGCCGCTATAGCTCCTTGATGCATCGGTAAGTCTCATTAGACAAAATAGTGTCTTGGAACAAGGCCTTGACAAAATCTTATCTGTATTCTTGGCACGAGGCCTTGGCTATGTGGTTATGATAGTCTGGATTTATGCATTACATCATTACAAAAGTGGTTGTTGATATTGCATGTGATTATTAAATTAGTAGAATATCCATGTGAATAAGTAAATGGAATTATTTCATTTTAGTTTTTCCATACTATGTTGAATTTCAAGTTTAAAAGGCTTTTGTTTTAGTTATACATTGCCTTGAATGTTTATTCTTATTTATGAATGTTTCCACTATATTGTTATCCTTACTGGGCATTTGACCTAACCCCTTTTCTATGTTTTATTTTTCATAGGATAGAAGAAATAATTTATGAATGACCTGTAGTGATAGTATGAGGGGATAAGAGTGTGGAATATGGAGACTATATTGTTGTAGTTTTCATTTTATGATGTAATGTAAACTTTATTAATGTATCTAGTTATTCCAATTATACAAAACTAATCTGTCTTTCGAGACATGATCATTCTTGTGATCATTCCAATGTTATGTAATAATGCACTGACTCTGGGTAACTGGGGTCGGGGCGTTATAGTTGGTATCGTAGGATGTTTATTACAAACCTTGGAAGCAAGATTTAGAAAAACTCCGATTAGAGCACATAAATTTAAGATGGACTTTAAGGATTAGTATAGAAGAACTTCTTAGAATTTTGGTTTTGTAGAGATTTTGTGAGTTTTTGGAGCAATACATCCATTTCTGGATACGAGAAGGTAGAGGCAGCTCTGGAACGGATGTACCGAGGGGTAAAACCCAAGAACACTGCTTTGAGATAGACTTGAATGGGAACTGGTGCACAACAACGGGCCTTTCTGCACTCTTGGTTATGACACTCCTGGGGGATATGCTTAAGATAACTCTCATCTTCTTTACAAATAATTATGAAGGTTTTATGAGTATATAATTCCTAAAAGAAAACATTTTAATAATTATGTATTTTATCCATAAATAGTTCAATTTATGTTAAGTGTTTTATAAGTATGGAATTATGTATTTTCATTCATAAACTAATATAGTTTATGAAATTGTTTAGAAATGGCGCCTAGTGGAAGAAATGGAAACTATATCAATGAATGCACTCCAAGTAGGGATTGCCCTCCTGCTCAAGATAATTGTAGTGGAGCTGGTGATGCAACTGGTGCTGATCAACTAATCACCATACTGGGACAACTCACTCTGGTTATGAATAATAACCTTCCCCGTATGGAGCACCCTGATCCACAGTGTGGAGGATCAATGGTAGACCGCTTCACGAGGCAGCAACCACCAAAATTCAATCGGAGTACAAATCCCTTAGTAGCTGAGTAATGGATAAGTTCCCTACATAAAATATTTCTGGCTTTGGGAAGTAGTGAATGGGAAAAAGTTATCATGGTAGTTTACCGCCTCACTGGAAATGCTGATCAACGGTGGTCATTAATTCAAAACATGAAGGAAGATGATGAAGTATCAATTATGGAATGGAGGGAGTTCAAAGATTTGTTTTTAGGAAAATACTTTCCTCGTGACCATCGAGAAGATATGGAAAGTCAGTTTCTGAGTCTGAGACAAAAGGAAGATGAGAATGCCACAAAGTATGAGGCTAACTCTACAAGGATAGCAAGGTATGCTAGCGATTATATACATAAACCAAGAAGTAATATTGATCGTTTCTTTGATGGGTTAAAATCATTTCTTCGTCGAGCATTAGGCTCACAATCATTTTCATCGCACGAAGACATTGTCTCATGTGCTATCAAGGCAGGGAAATATTTCTCTAAGTCATATAACTTTAAAGAAAGGCAAGAGAAGAAGAGATCTGCTGATCAATCTGGGAATGAAAATAAAGGGAATAAAGGAAAATTTTAATATCCATCCTGTAGTAAATGTGGGAAGAAACACCCCAGTACTTTCTTAAAAGGAACAGGAGTTTGTTACAAGTGTGTTGGAAAAGGCCACCAAGCTCGTGATTGCAAGGGGAAAAAGGAAGCTACTGATGTCCAATGCTACAATTTCAGGGAGATGGGACATTATGAAAATGAATTTCCTAAGCGTCAGGGTAACGTACCTCTGAAAAGGCCAAGGGATAAAGGCCAAGCATATGTTATCACTACTGCTGAGGTAGAAGCTCTGAAAGACATGGTGGCAGGTAATTTAATGGTTTCCTCGATTTTAGAAAATGCATTATTTGATTCTAGATCATCACATTGTTTCATATCTTCCCAGTTTTCTAAGAAAAATAGATATTTACAATTTTATTTAACAAGGGAGTTGTCAGTTAAAACTTCTAAGGGAAGTATCATTGCAACAATGTTTTTTGAATCAGTCCCCATTAGAGAACATAAATGTTCTTTATCCGCTGATCTCATCATCATAACTATGATTGAGTTTGATATAATCCTTAGTATGTATTGGATTTCAGACGATGATGCGGTGATTTATTGTAAGAAGAGGGAGGTTATGATTGTTGATGATGATGATAAGGAACACGTTATCCTTAGATCAAAATCGTCACCACCTAATTCTTATCTAGATCCATTCCCAGTAGCTCAGATAAATTCAATTATTGGGGTGGAAGAGGATTAAATTACATTGGGTGAGGAAAGGAATGTTAAAATATATGATGTACCTATTGGAAAGAATATGTAGATTTGTTTCTGGAAGATTTACCTGGACTTCCTCCATAACGAGAAGTTGAGTTTTCCATTGATTTAATTCCTGGATCAAGGCCTATATCGAAGACCCCTTATAGAATGGCCACTTTAGAATTAGTTGAACTAAAGAAACAACTAGAGGAATTGAGTAATAAGGGATTTATTCACCCTAGTGTTTCTCTATGGGGTTCCCCTGTTCTTTTTGTCAAAAAGTAACATGGAACTATGAGGCTATGTATCGACTATAGGGAGATCAATGCTATAACAATAACGAACAAGTAACCCCTACCTTGCATTGATGATTTATTTGACCAACTGCATGGAGCTCAATACTTTTCAAAGACTGAACTTCGATCTGGATACCATCAGTTGTGTGTGAAGAAGGAAGACATTCCAAAGATAGCATTTCGAACCACGTACGAGCATTACAAGTTTACAGTAATGCCTTTTGGATTGACAAATTAACCCTCTGTATTCATGGATCTAATGAATAGAGTTTTCAAGGAATATCTCGATGAATTTGTGGTGGTATTTATTGATGATATCTTGATATACTCCAAAATCTACGAAGATCATGGAAATCACTTGAGCATTATCCTGAAGACTCTGAGAAGACATGAATTATTTGGGAAGATTAGCGAGTGTGAATTCTGGTTTCAGGAGATTTCTTTTCTTGGCCATATTTTCTCTAAATATGGAATCTCTATTTATCCTTCTAAGACCAAAGCAATCCAAGAATGGCCAGCACCTACGAGTATAACTGAGGTACGCAGTTTTATTGGTTTGGCAGGTTATTATCAATGTTTCGTCCCGAATTTTTCCTGATTGGCAAACCCATTAACCAAGCTCAAATGTAAAGGTGTTAAATTTGTTTGGACAAAAGAGTGTGAAGAATCTTTCGAATAACTAAAGAGAATATTAGTCAATTCTTCTATATTGACTCTACCATTGGGTAATGATGGGTTCGTTATTTATAGTGATGCATCGAAGAAAGGACTTGGTTGTGTCCTTATGCAGAATGATAGGGTTATTGCCTATGCATCATAATAGTGGAAAATTTAGGAACAAAACTATCCTACTCATGATCTCGAGTTAGCATTTGTGATCTTTGCTTTGAAGATATGGAGTCACTACCTCTATGGTAAAAAATGTGAGATTTATACAGATCACAAGATTTTGAAGTTTATTTTCTCACAAAAAGAACTCAAGATGAGGAAAAATAGATGGCTTGAATTACTAAAGGATTATGATTGTATGATACACTACCACTATAGGAAAGAAAAAAAGGTGGAAGATGCTTTGAGAAGAAAAGACCATGGAGTTCTGAACAATATTAGAATTGAAATGGATCCAATTTTCATGGATCTAGTGAAGATGGACATGGGAATAACCATGCAAGGTGAAACATCAATGCTTTTTCAAATGGTTGCCAAACCATCTTTACTAGAATGGATTAAGAGTTTTCAGACCGATGATGAAGAATTTCAAAAGAAGATTACAGCTGTGAATGATGGTAGATTGAGAGACTTTGTGTATGAATAAAGAATTTTGAAATTCTGGAAGAGGCTTTGTGTTCCTGATATACTTGATCTAAAAAGGGAATTGCTGGATGATGCTCATAGTTCCAATTTCTCTATACACCATGGGAGCTACAAAATGTATAGATATTTAAAGGAATATTTTTGGTGGGACATCATGAAAAGGGAGATTTCGGATTTTGTGTCAAGATGTATGGTTTGTCAAAAAAGTGAAAGCTGGAGGGAAAAATCCTAGTGGAGTATTGCAACATCTTCCCATACCAATGTGGAAATGGGACAATATTACGATGGAAATTTCCATGGGACTATGAAAGACTCCTAGAAGGAATGATGAAATATGGGTTATTGTTGATCGTGTTACCACGTCAGCACATTTTCTTGCTATAATTGAAGATCTACCACTGGAATGTCTAGAAAGACTATATATTGATGAAGTTGTGAGACTTCATGGAGTACCCCTATCGATTGTTTCTGATCATGATCCCCGTTTTACTTCAAGATTCTGGAAATGTCTTCAGAAAGTCTTGGATACTGAACTTTATTTGAGCGCTGCCTACCACCCTCAAACAGATGGACAATGAGAAAAAACTATTCAAACCTTAGAAGACATGTTGAGATCATGCTCACTTGACTATCAGGGTATGTGGGATCAATATGTACCTATGGTAGAATTTTCATATAATAATAACTTCCATTTGAGTATTCAGATGGCACCATATGAAGCGTTATACGAAAGGAGTTGTCGCACACCAACCTGTTGGGATGACGTTGGTGAAAGAAAACTTGTAGGCCCAGAACCGGTGGAGGAAATGATGGAAAAGGAGAAGTTAATCCAAAACCATTCAAAGTAGCTCAAGGTAGGAAAAAGAGTTATGCCGATAATCGAAGGAAGGATTTGGAATTTCAAGTCAGTGATCATGTTTTCCTGAAGGTATATCTATATAAGGGAGTCATACTTTTTGGTAAGAAAGGTAAATTGAGTCCCAAATACATAGGACCTTTCGAAATTATAAAACGAATTGGGGTTGTAGCTTACCATTTGGAAATGCTGCCATGTCCCTCCAAAGTTCATGATGTGTTCCACATATCGCTGTTGAGGAAATACATGCCTAACCCAACGCATGTACCCACCTATGAGGAATTAGAAGTGGAACCCGATATGTCTTATTGCGAAGAGCCTGTCAGGATTCTTGATACGAGAGAACAAGTACTGAGAAACCAGAAGACTCGTCTGGTAAAAGTCTTGTGGAGAAGCCATAAGATAGAAGAGGCAACGTGGGAACCCTAGGAACTTATGATGAAGAACCACCCGAGTCTTTTCATGCGGTAGTATTCTAGAAATTTCGAGGACAAAATTATTTGAATGAGGGGAGAATGTAACACCACAAGATTCTAAGGTACACTTCACTTTGAATAATGCAATAGCATGTGTTGTACGCAACATCGAGCTCTAACACACCACAACCAATCAAACTAGCGGTTATGAATAGTACTACCCACTTTTTGAAATTTATAAATTTTAATTTTCAAAATGGACTTCATTTTTGGATATGGAATATCGAAATTATCCTGGGGTGAATTTTTGGTATTTTTCTGAAAAACATCATTTTTTATGAATAGTGAAACCACTAAGTGATAGTTAAAAAAACAGAATTTTTCATAAAATATAATTTTACTGTTTCTATGAGTGGAATTTCAAAAATCTGAGAGACACGGTTAATATCAAGGAGTAAAATGTGGTTCAATGAGATGAAGATAATTTTTGTTGAATTGTAACTTTTTACTTTTATTTACCACGGTTAAAAGTATATAGGGTAATTAAGGGTAAAATTGATATTAATATTACCCTAACACATGTAATAATTATTTTGGACAACTGTATCTCGACCGAAAACAACCTTAGGAATAAAATATTATCATTTAGGTCCACTTGTAACAGATTAGGACATTTATTATTATTTAATTCAAAGAAGAGTTAAAAGAGTTAAAATCAACATTTATTTACTAAAACAGTTTTAATATAGGGTTATACATAAGATAAATTCGATTGTAAATATTAATTTGAAAGAATAAAATATTTCCTACATAATGGTATTTTATTTATAAATTTTATAAATTAAATAATTTAATTTATTTATGACACAATGGTGATGCTGTAATTACCATAATAGTGAAAAATTAAAATAATTGATATTATAAATACCCAAAAAAATATAATTTGAAACTTTTTATGAATAAAACTAATTTTATAGGTTAATATGACATGTTAGAAAGGATTTAATTACCTTTTTTAGAAGTAATAATTCTGTTATGATTGTCATAAAAATCAATTTTCCAAATAGTGTCAAAATTGACATAAAAGAGGTTTTAAAACAAATATTATATTACTAATTGATATTCAATTCCTGAAAGTCTAAGGATCGGCCAAGAGACTTATATCATTATATTTGTATCATTAATGTACCACATGGGGGTCTCTTGGAGGTATATAGTAAGTTTATTAACTATTTAATATAAAAGTACAAAGTGGAATGGTAAGTGTCAAACTAATTAACTAAGAGTTAAAACTAAAAGATATGGTTAATATAATGACCCAAACCTGCCTAAATTATATTGGTTGAGTGGTTTTAGACCCAAACCTACCTTAACCTTTAAATAATAAACTTTGGAGCCATTAGAATCCGAATATTAATTTATTATAAAATAATATTTCTAGCTTTTCCAAAGGTGCCCCTCACCCCTCTTATAAAAGGGGACTCCCCCCTTATCATTAATTCACGCCTTCAAAGCCATTTTGATGGGACAAACTCTGCCCAAATACTCTCTAAACTTCACTCGCTTCATTCTAGAGGAATTCCTTCAGTCATAAAGCCATCCTATGGATCCCTTTTGATCAAATCAAAAGGAAGAACCAGAAGAAGAGGTAATGATTTCACCACCCCTTTTCGAGTTCCTTTCTTCTTCCACTTCTTCTTTCATTGTTATTACCATTATAAAATAATGAATCCAGAATCTCCTATATAATATAATATTATTATAAATATGGTACATCCATATTCATTATTCTATCCATCCTTTGAATGACATGTCACCATACGTGCGTACATACGGCTTACCATCTCCACGTCGTAGTGTAATTGTTATTCAATATATTATTATTTGGATGGGTATAAAATTGATTTTTAATTCATGTAAATAATAAATATAGCATGACAATGATTCTTTATATATGATATACCATCCAATTATATATTATTTTAATATCAAAAGAATGATATTGTCGCTCGTGCGTACGTACAGACTACCATCTCCACGAACGCGATGAGATCCATTCTCCATCGTATCCATTCAAGTATAATTATCATTTGATGATTTCAAAATAATATTTAAGGACTTTATATCCTTATGGATATGAATAATATACATCCTATCCATGAAAAACACGGCTTACATAACAAAACATATAAAAGAAAAGTAGTAAGTTAACACCCGAAACAACGATATTTCTAAAATATTATTAACAAAGAAATTTTAAAAGATCATATATGATATCATATTAGTATATATGATTATTTTATAATTTAATAACAATTATTTCACCATTACACAGGAGGTTAACCTACCCCATGCAAGGAAAAGTATAAGGTAAGGGTTATTTCACAATCTCTTCTTTATCTGAGGTTGTTTATACGTGATTATCTACGGGGACCTCTTTATCATCCACATCCATGTTTCTTTAAAATTTATTTAAAATCATTCTTACTATTTTAAAGACTAGTAATAATTCATTTATACCCTTGTTGAATTTTTATAATAAGTTTATAAAGGAATCTTTCTGTCATTTTCCAAACGAGGTCCTTCTTAACCATTTCGACAGAATTAAGGTAACAATGTTTTTTTAACTTATATGGTGGGTGCGGCTATTTTCCGCCATTATAAAATTGTCGAAGCATAACTTACAAGATTATAAGAATATTTTTAAAGAAAATGTTTTATTTTATAATTATATGACTCATAAATGATTTCAAATTAGAAAGAGATATTTCTCAAAAAAGATTTTTGATTTCAGCTATGTCAACATCTTTTGATGGATATTATGCTTATTTGAAGTTCATTTATTATGATACAAAACTTATATATTGTATTGAAGGTTTTGTGAGATGTTTGACTATGGATGTTTTATTTATATACCATTCATGTTTTATGGGTTAAGTATTTACATTTTGTATGCTAGTTATAATACGAATGTTTATGTTATGTTTAAACCTTTTCATATGGGAATGCATTGGAGTTAATATGTTATGGGTGGAGCCCGCTATAGCTCCTCGATGCATCGGTAGGTCTCATGAGGCAAACCAGTGTTTTGGCAGAAGGCCTTGACAAAATCTTATTTGTAGTCTTGGCACGAGGCCTTGGCTATGTGGTTATGATAGTCTAGAATTATGCATTCCATCAATATGAAAGAGGATGTTGATATTGCATGTGATTATTCAATTAGTAGAATATCCATGTGAATAAGTGAATGGAATTATTTCATTTTATTTTTTCCATACTATGTTGAAGTTCAAGTTTAAAAGGCTTTTGTTTTAGTTATACATTGCCTTTAATGTTTATTCTTATTTATGAATGTTTCCGCTATATTGTTATCCTTAATGGGCATTTGAGCTCACCCCTTTCCTATGTTTTATATTTCCCAGGATGTTAAAAAGTAATTTATGAATAACCTGTAGGGATAATAAGAGGGGATAAGAGTTGGAGACTATATTGTTGTAGTTTTCATTTTATGATGTAATGTAAAATTTATTAATGTATCTAGTTATTCCAAGGCTACTAAACTAATCCGTCTTTCGAGACATGATCTTTCTTGTGATCAGGACAATGTTATGTAATAATGCACCGACTTTGGGAAACTAGGGTCGGGGCATTACAGTTGGTATCAGAGTAAGTTTAGTACAAACCTTGGAAGCTATATTTAGATAAACTCTGATTAGAGAATATATATTTAAGATGGACTTTGAGGATTAGTATAGAAGAACTTCATAGAAATTTGGTATTGTAGATATTTTGTGAGTTTTCCGAGAAATAAATCCCTGTCTGGATATGAACAGGTAAAGGCGGCTCTGGAACAGATGTACCTAGGGGTAAAACTCAAAAACACCTCTTAGAGCTAGACTCGAACGGGAACTGGTACATGACAACGAGCCTTGTTGTACTCTAGGTTATGACACTCTCGGGGGATATGCTTAGGATAACTCTCATCTTCTTTAAAAATCATTATGAAGGGTTTATGAGTATATACTTCCTCAAAGAAAACATTTTTATGATTATGGATTATATCAATAAATAGTTCACTTTATGTTAAGTGTGTTATAAGTATGGAATTTTGTATTTTGATTCATAAACTGATCTAGTTTATGCCATTGTTTAGAAATGGGGTCTAGTGGAAGAAATGAAAATTGTATCGATACACGTACTCCATGTTGGGATTTCCCTCCTGCTCAAGAAAATTATATTGGAGATGGTGATGCAACTGGTGCTGATCAACTAATCACCATATTGGGACAACTCACTCAGGTTATGAATAATAACCTTACCCGTATGAAGCACCATGATCCACAGGATGGAGGATCAATGTTAGATAGATTCATGAGGCAGCAACCACCAACTATCAATGAGAGTACAAATCCATTTGTAGCTGAGCAATGGATAAGTTCCTTAGAGAAAATATTTTAGGCTTTAAGAAGTATTGAAAGGGGAAAAGATGTCATGGAAGTTTCTCGCCTCACTGAATATGTTGATCGATGATGGTCATTGATTCAAAACATGAAGGAAGATGATGAAGTATCAAATATGGAATGGAGGGAGTTCAAAGATCTGTTTTTAGAAAAATACATTCTTCGTGACCATCGAGCAGATATGGAAAGGCAATTTCTTAGTCTGAGACAAAAGGAGGATGAGAATGTATAAAAGTATGAGGCTTACTTTACAAGGTTAGCAATGTATGCTGGAGATTATATACGTAACCCAAGAAGTAAGATTGATCGTTTCTTTGATGGGTTAAAATCATTTCTCCATCGAGCATTAGTCTCATGATCCTTTTCATCGTACGATGACATTGTCTCAAGTGCTATCAAGATAGAGAAAGAATTCTTTAAGTCATATGAATTTAAAGCAAATCAAGAGAAGAAGAGATCTGCTGATCAATCTGGGAATGGAAATAAATGGAAGAAGGGAAAAGTTGAATATCCATCCTGCAGTAAATGTAGGAAGAAACACCCCGGTACTTTCTTAAAAATAACGGGAGTTTGTTACAAGTGTGGTGAAAAAGGCCACCAATCTCGTGATTGCAAGGGGAAGAAGGAAGCTACCGATGTCTAATGTTACAATTGCAGGGAGATGGGACATTATGCAAAGGAATTTCCTATGAGTCAGAGGAACTTACCTTAGAAAAGGCCAAGGGATCAAGGTCAAGCTTATGCTATCACTACTGCTGAGGTAGAAGCTCCGAAAGATGTGGTGGTAGGTAATTTAATGGTTTCCTCAAGTATAGAAAATGCATTATTTGATTCTGGATCATCTCATTGTTTCATATCTCCATAGTTTGCTAAGAAAAATTAGATATTTCCAATTTGATTTAACAACGGAGTTGTCAGTTAAAACTCTTAAAGGAAGTATCA
Source organism: Viscum album (assembly GCA_963277665.1). NCBI lineage: Eukaryota > Viridiplantae > Streptophyta > Magnoliopsida > Santalales > Viscaceae > Viscum > Viscum album. The sequence goes on from OY728156.1 coordinate 1,854,200,166, forward strand.
TTGCAGCAATGATTTGTGAATCAGTCCCCATTAGAGCACATAAATGTTCTTTATCCGCTGAACTCATCATCATACCTATGATTGAGTTTGATATAATCCTCGGTATGGATTGGATTTCAGACCAGGATGCGAAGATTTTTTGTAAGAAGAAGGAGGTTATGATTTTTGATAATGATGATAAGGAACACCATATCTTTAGAGCAGAATCGTCACCACCTAATTCTTATCTAAATCCACCCCTAGTAGCTCAACTAAATTCAATTATTGGGGAGGAAGAGGATGAAATTATAGTGGGAAAGGAAAAGAATTTTCAAATAGTGGATGTACCTATTGTGAAAGAATATGTAGATGTGTTTCCGAATGATTTACCTAGACATCCTCCAGAACAAGATGTTGAGTTTTCAATTGATTGAATTCCTGGATCAAGGCCTATTTCGAATCTACCTTATAAAATGGAAACTGTAGAATTAGTTTAACTAAAGAAACAACATTAGGAATTGATTAATAAGGGATTTATTCACTCTAGTGTATCTCTATGGGTATCCCCTATTCTTTTTTTTAAAAATAAAGATGGATCTATGAGGTTATTTATCAAATACGGGGATATCAATGCTATAACAATAAAGAACATGTATCCCTTACCTTGAATTGATGATTTATTTGACCAACTTCATGGAGCTCAATACATTTAAAAGATTGAACTTCGATATGGATACCATTAGTTGTGTGTGAAGAAGGAAGACATTCCAGAGACAGCATTTCGAACCAGGTACAGGCATTACGAGTTTACAGTAATGCCTTTTGGATTGACTAATGCAACCTCTGTATTCATGGATCTGATGAATATAGTTTTCAAGGAATATCATGATGAATTTGTGGTGGTATTTATTGATGATAACTTGGTATACTTTAAATGCTATGAAAATCATGAATATCACATATGCATTATTTTGAAGACTATGAGAAGACATGAATTATATTGGAAGTTTAGCAAGGGTGAATTTTGGATTCATGGGATTTCTTTTCTTGTCCATATTGTCTCTAAAGATGGAATCTCTATTGATCCTTCTAAGACCAAGGAAATCCAAGAATGGCCAGCACCTACGAGAATAACTGAGCTACGCAGTTTTATTGGGTTGGCACGTTATTATCAACGTTTAGTCCAGAATTTTGCTCGATTGGCAAACCCATTAACGAAGCTCACACGTAAAGGGGTTAAATTTGTTTGGACAAAAGAGTGTGAAGAATGTTTCGAAGAACTAAAGGGATGATTAGTCAATGCGCCTATATTGACTCTACCAACGGTGAATGATGGGTTCGTTATTTATAGTGATGCATCGGAGAAAGGACTTGGTTGTGTCCTTATGCAGAATAATAGGGTTATTTCCTATGCATCACGACAGTTGAAAATTCATGAACAAAACTATCCTACTCATGATCTCGAGTTAGCATCTGTGATCTTTACTTTGATGATATGGAGGCACTAACTCTATGGTGATAAATGTGATATTTATACTGATCACAAGAGTTTGAAGTATATTTTATCACAAAAATAACTCAACATGAGGCAAAAGAGATGACTTTAATTACTCAAGGATTATGATTGTACGATACACTACCACCCGAGGAAGGAAAACAAGGTGGCAGATGCTTTGAGCAGAAAAGACCATCGAGTTTTGAACAATATGAGAATTGAAATGTATCCAATTTTCATGGATCTAGTGAAGATGGACATGGGAATAACCATGGAAGATGAAACATCAGTGCTTTTTCAAATGGTTGCCAAACCATCTTTACTATAAATGATAAAGAGTTCTCAGACCAATGATGAATTATTTCAAAAGAAGATTAAAACTGTGAATGATGGGTGATTGAGAGACTTTGTGTATAAAAAATAAATTGTGAAATTCGGGAAGAGGCTTTGTGTTCCCGATATACCTGATCTAAAAAGGAAATTGTTGGATGATGCTCATAGTTCCAATTTCTCTATACACCATGGGAGTATCAAAATTTATAGATATTTAAAGGAACATTTTTGGTGGGACAACATGAAGAGGGAGATTGCCGATTTTGTGTCACAATGTATGGTTTTTCAACAAGTGAAAGCTGGAAGGCAACCGCCTGGTGGAGTATTGCAACCTCTTCCCTTACCAGAGTGTAAATGGGACAATATTATGATGGACTTTGTCATGGGACTACCAAACACTCCCAGAATGAACGATGCAATATGGGTTATTGTTGATCGTCTTACCAAGTCAACACATTTTCTTGCTATAAGAGAAGATCTACCACTGGAACGTCTAGAAAGACTATATATTGATGAAGTTGTGAGACTTCATGGAGTACCCCTATCGATTGTTTCTGATCGTGATCCCCTATTTACTTCAACATTTTGGAAAAGCCCTCAGAAAGCCTTGGATACTGAACTTCATTTGAACACTGCCTACCACCCTCAAACAGATGGACAATGAGAACAAACTATTCAAACATTAGAAGACATGTTGAGATCCTGCTCACTTGACTTTCAGGGTATATGGTATCAATATTTACCTTTGGTAGAATTTTCCTATAACAATAGCTTCCATTTGAGTATTCAGATTGCACCATATGAAGTGTTATATAGAAAGAGATGTCTCACACCAACCTGTTGGGATGACGTTGGTGAAAGAAAACATATTGGCCCTGAACTAGTGGAGGAAATGATGGAAAAGGTGAAGGTAATCCAAAACCATATCAAAGCAGCTCAAAGTAGGCAGAAGAGCTATGCCGATAATCGAAGGAAGGATTTGTAATTTCAAGATAGTGATCATGTTTTCTTGAAGTTATCTCCGTGGAAGGGAGTCATACGTTTTGGTAAGAAAGGTAAATTGAGTCCCAGATACATCAGACCTTTCAAAATTCAAGAACGAATTGGGGTTGTAGCTTACCGTTTGGCAATGTTGCCAAGTCTCTCCAAAGTTCACGATGTGTTCCACGTATCGTTGTTGAGGAAATACATGCCTGACCCAATGCATGTACTCAACTATGAGGAATTAGAACTAGAACATGCTCTGTCTTATTGCGAAGAGCCCATCAAGATTCTTGATACGAGAGAACAAGTTCTGAGAAATCAGAGGACTCGTCTGGTAAAAGTCTTGTGGAGAAACCAAAAGATGGAAGACGCAAAGTGGGAACCCGAGGATCTTATGATGAGGAACCACCCGAGTCTTTTCATGCGGAAGTATTCTATAAATTTATAGGAAGAAATTTTTTGATGGAGGGGAGAATGTAACACCCCAAGATTCTACGATACACTTCTCTTTGAATAATGCAATATCATGTGTTGTACGCAACATCGAGTTCTAACACACCACAACCAATCAAACTAGTCGTTATTAATAGTAATACCCACTTTTTGAAATTTATAAATTTTATTTTTCAAAATGGACTTCATTTTTGAATTCGGAATACCGAAATTAGCCTAGGGTGAATTTTTGTTTTCTAAAAAACACCATTTTTTGATGAATAGTGAAACCACTAAGTGGTAGTTAAAAAAAATTGAATTTTTCATAAAACATAATTTTACCACTTCTGTGAGTGGAATTTCAAAAATCTTAGAGACACAGTTAATATCAAGGTGTAAAATTTGGTTCAATGAGATGAAAATAATTTTTGGTGAATAGTAACTTTTTATATTTATTTACCACGGTTAAAAGTAAATAGGGTAACTAAGGGTAAAAATGATATTAAAATTACCCTAACACATGTCCTAATTCTATTGGAAAAGTGTATATCGAAAAAAAACAGCCTTATTAATAAAATATTATTATTTAGGTGCACTTGGATTAGATTATGACATTTATTATTATTTAATTCAAAGAAGAGTTAAAAGAGTTAAAATCAAAGTTTATTTAATAAAACATTTTTAATATAGGGTTATACATAAGATAAATTAGATTGTAAATATTAATTAGAAATCTAAAAATATTTCCTACATAATGGTATTTTATTTATAAATTTGAGACATTAAATAATTTAATTTATTTATGACACAATGGTGATGCAGTAATTACCATAATAGTGAAAAATTAAAATAATTGATATTATAAAATCCAAAATAAATAAAATTTGATACTTTTTATGAATTAAACTAATTTTCTAGGTTAATATAACATGTTAGTAATGATTTAATTAACTTTTTTCTAAGTAATCATTCTGTTATGAGTTTCACAAAAATTAATTTTCCAAATAGTGTCAAAATTGACATAAAAGAGTTTTTATAACAAATATTATATTATTAATTGATATTCAATTCTTAAAAATCTAAGGTTTGGCCACGAGACTTATATCATGATAGGTTTATCATTAATGGACCACTTGGGGGTCTCTTGGAGGTATATAGTATGTTTATTAACTATATAATATAAAAATACAATGTGACATGGTAAGTGTCAAACTAATTAACTAAGAGTTAAAACGAAAAGATAAGGTTAACATAATGACCCAAACCCGTCTAAATTCTATTGTTTGAGTGTTTTTCGACCCATACCAACCTTAATATTTAAATAATCTACTTTGGTGCCATTAGAAAAAGAATATGTAATTATTATAAAATAATATTTCTAGATTTTCCAAAGGTTCCCCTCACCCCTCTTATATAATGGCACTCCCCCCTTCTGATTAATTCACACCATAAAAGCCATTTGTCTCTGCCAAACTCAAACCAAATACTCTCTCAACTTCCCTAAATTCATCCTAGAGTCATTCCTTTAGTCATAAATCCAACCTAAGTATCCCTTTTGATCAAATGAAAAGGAAGAACCCGAAGAAGAGGTAATGATTTCACCACCCCTTTTTGAGTTCCTTTATTCTTCCACTTATTCTTCCATTGTTATTCCCATTATAAAATAATGAATCCAGTATCTACTATATAATTTAATATTATTATAAATATGGTACATATATATCCAGTATTCTATACATCCTTTGAATTACATGTCACCATACGTGTGTACGTACGGCTTACCATCTCCACGTCGTGTTGTAATTGTTATTCAATATATTATTATTTGGATTGGTATAATAATGATTTGTAATTCAGGTAAATAATAAATATAACATGATAATGATTCTGTATATATGATATAAAATCCAATTATATATTATTTTAATATCAAAATACTTATATTGTCGCTCGTGCGTACATACGGACTACCTTCTCCACGAACGCGATGAGATTCATTCTCCATCGTATCCATTCAAGTATAATTATCATTTTATGATTTCAAAATAATGTTTAATGACTTTATATCATTATGGATATTAATAATATACAACCTATCCATGAAAAACACGGCTTATGTAACAAAACATATAAAAGAAAAAGTGTAAGTTAACACCCGAAACAACGATAATTCTAAAAATTTATTAACAGTGAAATGTTAAAAGATAATATATGATATCATATTAATATATATGATTATTGTATAATTTAATAACAATTATTTCACCATTGTACTGGAGGTTAACCTACCCCAACCAAGGAAATGTACAAGGTAAAGGTTATTGCACAATCTCTTCTTTATTCAAGGTTGTTTATACGTGATTATCTACTGGGACCTCTTTATCATCCACATCCATATTTCTTAAAAATGTATTTCAAATCATTCTTACTATTTTAAAGACTATGGTATAAATTCATTTATACCCTTGTTGACTTTTTATAATAAGTATATAAAATAATATTTCTGTAATTTCCCAAACAAGGTCCTTTTTAACCTTTTCGACAGAATTAAGGTAAGAATGTTTTTTTAACTTATACGGCGGGTGCAGCTATTTTCTGCCGTTATAAAATCATCTAATCTTCCCTTAAAACATTATAAGAATATTTTCAAAGAAAATGTTTTTTATAAATATATGACTCTTAAATGATTTCAAAATAGAAAGAGACAGTTCTCTAAAAAGCGTTTTGATTTCTTCTATGTCAACATCCTTTGAAGGATTTTATGCTTATTTGAAGTTGATTTATTATGATAAAAAATGTATATATTTTATTGAAGGTTTTGTGATATGATTGACTGTGGATGTGTTATTTTTATTCCATTCATGGTTTATGGGTGAAGTATTTACATTTCGTATGCCGGTTTTAATACGAATGTTTATGTTATGTGTAAACCTTTTCATATGGGAATGCATTGGATTTAATATGTGCTGGGTGGAGCCCACTATAACTCCTCGATGCATCGGTAGGTCTCATGAGACAAACTAGTGTCTTGGCCCAAGTCCTTGAAAAAATCTTATTTGTAGTCTTGTTATGAGGCCTTGGATTTGTTGTTATGATCGTCTGCCATTATGCATTCCATCATTATTAAAGTTGTTTATGATATTGCATGTGATTATTCGATTAGTAGAATATCCATATGAATAAGTAAATGGAATTATTTCATTTTATTTTTTCTATACTATGTTGAAGTTCAAGTTTAAAAGGCTTTTGTATTATTTATACATTGCCTTGAATTTTTATTCTTATTTATGAATGTTTCCACTATATTGTTATCATTACTGGGCATTTGAGCTCACCGCTTTTCTATGTTTTATTTTTCCCAATATGTGAAGAAGTAATTCATGAATGACCTACAGTGATAGTATGAAGGGATAAGAGTGTGGACTATAGAGACTATATATTTTAATTTTCATTTTGTGATGTTATGTAAACATTATTAATGAATCTAGTTATTCCAAGGCTACTAAACTAATCTGTCTTTCGAGACTTGATCATTATTGTGATCATGCCAATGTTAACTAATAATGCACCGACTCTGGGTAACTGGGGTCGGGGCGTTACACTCAGACCACAAGAACACTGCCCGACCCTCCCCCTTCGATTGATCTCTTTTGTTAATGACGACGGCAGAGTAATGGCACCGCCAGAAGAATGGATCATGGTGGAGAAACACGACTTACATCAGGTCGAATGCAAAGGAAATCAGTGGCACTGTTCTGTCTCGCCGCGCAGAGAACCGGGTCATTTCCAGGTGGGCTTCGATGGTGCCATAGAAGCGTGGTGTCATCGCACCATGATAGAAGAAGGAGTTTTGGCCACATAGGCCGAGGCGGTCGGAGGGGGCACAGTGCCATCGAGCCGCACGGAGGAGAAGCAGGTCGTGACCAGGGCGGGCCACGACGGAGGAGCAGAACAGGCTGGCCGCTCGGCCAACTGGACAAGGTGGTACCCCTCAGGTCACATTGGTTACCAGAACAGGAACTAGGTGTTGGTTCTTATCAGAAGGCAAGAGGGTGTAACCCCCCATGTGGGGCCTGTTGAGCCGCGCCAACCGGACGCCGGCCCGCCGGGCCACGTGGGCTACCAGCCTGCCGGGCCACCCAGTCGGGCCCCCCATCGGACCGGGCCGCCCCCTCGGGCCGGGCCACCCTCAGACCGGTTCAGACCTGCGGACCGGGTCGGTCTCTGGAACGGACCTGGGTCGGATCGGACCTAGACCCGCTTTGGAATATTATAACCTTTTTCACCCATATCATGGCTTATAGGTGTCTGATCGACGAACGATCTATGGAGAACAAAATAATAGAGAGAGACTATTATTTTGGAATATTTCACTTGATATTTGACACAGTTGGTGTACGGTCAGTTTGGTTTGAACCAAAAAACCAACTGGGCCCCTAGGATGAAAATGCCTATAACTCATTAACTGGGTGTCTGATTCAAGCGTCGTTTGTTGGATTATGCCCCCTATGACGAGGCAGAACATTGAGATACTTCCACTTGGATCTTCTTGACAGTTGGAGTATCGATCGGTAGATCGTGGAGTGGATCCTCCAATAGGAAAGCGAGCGGAGTACAGATATTTAGTAGCTCGCTGAGACTCGACGCCTACTAACCTTTTGACTCAGAGTGTTTCGACTAGCCCAGTGGGAATAGCCTCTATATGACATGGTAGGACCATAGTGGGGAGAATTTCTGTGTGACACAACAGACCCATGGTACTTGACAGGAGAAATACCTTGGCAGGCTACAAGGGGGAGCGCCACTGTGCGATTGCGATAGACCTACAATGGGGAGCAACTCTGTGTGACATAGGAGACACATAGTATTATATAGGAGTAGTACCACAGCAGTCCAGGAAGGTGGGAAGCACCTCTATGTGATGCGGCATGCCCACAATACTCGATAGAGGAGGAGCACACCATCTGCCAAGATTCTGACAGTTTGACTGTGGATGTTACTTGCTACTATTCCTTGAATAAAATCCTAGTTTGAGCTGAGTTAATGACATTTGTGATTACTTCACGAATGATATGAGTTACTATAAAACTTAGGTATATGTATGGGCATATAACTAAGTGATGGTAATCTATTGATTTCATACTTGTAGTTTATCCTTGTCGGATTTAGTGAGACCTTGAGGGTCTTGGGGTCCCTACTGAGTATCATTATACTCACCTCTGCAAAGGGTTATGCCCCCACCTCATTGTGATGGATGCAGACGACGAACAACGCTGACAGAGGTCGAGAGCGCCATGACTGGACGGTACCCGGAGGTGGACTACACATTTGTATACAGTTTTTACTTATGTGTTTTACTTCCTGTTGTGTACTCTATTTTGTGTGTTCAGTTTATAAAGGAAATTCCTTCCCAGTTTATGAATTTACGCACTTGATGCTAGTCACCAGCCCCTGGCCTATAGAAGGCGGGCTTAGGGTAGTCACGATACGGGTCCCGGGGGTCAGGTCGTGACAAATTGGTATCAAACGAGTCATTTCTACCACAGAACATAGAACTCTGATGTTAGTTTTCTATGAAGCAATAGTGTTAAGGGTATTAAGTGTGGTTTTTAGTTCATGAAGTCCAGTGTTGGTGCGGCAGCCGGCTTATCCATACACAAGGACCCAGACTACTGATTTTTGACTCAGTGCACAAAAACACTGATTGCATGTGTGTTTTAAAAAGTTTTCTTAAGTAAGCTCAACCAGGTCATCTCACCAGGTATTATATTTTTACCACATCGCATCTATTTCATTCATGATGCCTCCCAGCAAATCCCCGAGAGACATACGCCCTGATAGCCCACTGAGCGACGAGGCCTCAGTGCTGGACCCCATTCATGGTGAGGCACCGACGGTAACACTTTATGTTGAGCCACTGATGCCGCTAGACCTATTAGCAGATGATGCACACCTCTTAAGCGCATTTCATGAGTTCGTGCGCTAGTTGCCACCTAGGTTCCAGGGTGATACGGACCCACAGGCGGCTAAGGAGTGACCGGAGGCTATGGTGAAAATCTTCATGGTAGTAAGGACACCAGCATATTACATGGTGATCCTTGCTGTGAGTATCCTTCAGGCAGTAGCAGGAAGATGGTAGAGCCTGATGCTCCAGCTATATATCGAGAGGACACTTCATTGGATAGACATAGAGAGCCAATTCCAAGCAGAGTTTGTACCAACCACCCTTCGTGTAGTGCAGATACAGGAGCTACTTCATCTACAGCAGGGAATAATGACAGTGGTGCAGTATTCAGTGAGGTTCACCAACCTCTTTCTCTATTACAAAGATATGGAACGAGACCCATTCATCAGATCCGAGACCTTCGATCAGCGGCTCCGGCGAGAGATCAGAGCCTCGATGATCTCCCTCGGCATCCCGACGCAGGTGGGGGTGTTAGAGAGAGCCCCCATACTGAAGAGTTTCCTTGCAGAGTAGTCACTAGCTACGAGACCCACCACTAGTCGACTTGCAGCGGAATCTTCTTGCAGATGGTAGTAGACAGATGACACAGAGGTCTAAGAGGATCAGATCCTTGGGTGGATGACCGCAAGACTTGGGATCAGTTGTTCTTGGAACTCGAGCAGTGACTTACCTACTAGGAGAAAGTAATGTTACTCATGTGGTGGGCAGGGTCACGTGGATCTTGGCTGTCTGAACCGCCGTTCATATGATCAACAGACAGTTGAGGGACCACCCAGGCCAAGGTAGAGGTTTGATAGAGTTGTTTCACAAGGAGGAGGTGGACGCGGAAGAGGAGAAGTTCATGTAGCTGGAGGTGTACGATGTTATGAGGTGTTACCACCACCGCCACCACTAGTAGGTCCACCCCGACCGTATAGAGTCGGTGGAAAAGGAGATCTCCACTTTAGGAAGCTATGGAATACCACCACAGCGCTCCAAGGTGATTCTAGGTACTATCTATGTCTACTCCACCTTAAATGTAGTTCTTATAGGCATAGGTGCCAGTCATTCTTTCATTTCCACTTCCCTCGTTCGCAGCTCGGAGATTCCAACGGAGCCATTGGATCGATCCTTATGGCTAGAGACTCCTACAGGAGCAGACTCGATGATTACAAACTAGTGCTGGCAATGTGAGCTTACTCTAGGAGGCGAGAGCTTCGACAGGGATCTCCTTATAGTGCCATCAAAGCCTTACAATGTCATCTTGGCAATGGACTGGTTATCTACAGTCCATGCTCATTTGACTATATTAGGCACAATGTGCGGTGTGTCCGCATGGATGGGATTAGGTTCACATTCACCATCGGGAAGGGGACCTTTGCAGCACAGGACGGACTTACTCAGAGTTATTAGTGGGATGAACATTCACACAAGTACATGGGAACAGACCGACTCACATGACCCTTTGTGCAACAACGATTGCACCAAAAAACATATCGGCATTATGAATCCATCTTCATTCTATGTGTAAGGGCTCAGTTCTTCATTGAGTCCATATGGGATTTCCAGACCAACTCACATGTGAGGTTGATCTTGTCTACCAGAATTGCATGTTTGAGTTGTCTACTTTAGCTAATAATGGATGGAAATTTTTTTATATAAATTATGTATAATAAATATTTATTTTAGAATATATTAGTATAATATTATATTAATTTTAAATTTTCATTATTTCTAGGCGACCAATAAAATAATTTCAAACATATTATATATTTCATTTTAAATAAGTAAACATTTTAATAGAGTATCTAATAACAATCAATATTATCACAGAGAATAATAACATTACATATAGATAAAAATTATTCATTTAGAAAATATTTTTTATAATAATTTGAAAATCAATATATTTATGTCAATGTATTCTTTAAAAAAATCTAGCAGCTACACTAATAATTTTTTTTAAATTTTAATATAAATTTTATAAAAAATCAAACTTTTTGAAAATAGTATATTATATAAAAACAATTATAACTTAAGATTATGAATACTATATATTTTTCAAAAGGGCACATAAGAAAATTTAATCAATAATCAACCTTAATTGTATAGTCAAAATCCTTTATTTTTTTAAGAAACTTCTAAATGGGCATTATAAATCATATCATCTTGTAGTATTAATTTAAAATTTATTTTTCCTTTTTCAATTATAAAATTTATGAAAATATTTCTAATTTAATATATCATTATTTATATTCTAAAATAAATATATTATACTATGAAAAATAATATAAAGGTAATATTTATTATTATTAATATATAATTCTAAAATTTTAAATTTTAAACAAATTAATTTGATTTAATAAATTCAGTATGACTCATATTACATTTTTTAGTAAAACATATCCCTGATCATTTATATCATAATAATCTACATAATAATAACATATTAAAATAAACATATAAAAAAAGTTTTGACGTGAAATTACTACATATTACTAAGGATTTAAAATAATTATATAATTATTAATATATTTTCATATTTAAATAATATTAGTATCAAATTTAGAATTACAGAAGGGTATAAAATTATTAAGATTACAAAAATAAATTAAAAATTCTATTCATGGATCTTGATTGTGTCAAAATAGAATTCCTTAGATATTCATTATCGATTCATCTATAAAAACCAAAGTAAATGAAATAATGTAACACCCCAAGCTTCTATGGTACACTTCTCTTTGAATAATGCAATCCCGTGTGTTGTATGCAACATCGAGTTCTAACACACCACAACTAATCAAACTAGCTGTTATGAATAGTAATACCCACTTTTTGAAATTTATAAATTTTATTTTTCAAAATGGACTTTATTTTTGGATTCGGAATATCGAAATTAGAATATGGTGATTTTTTGTTGTTTTTCTGAAAAACTTCATTTTTTGATGAATAGTGAAACCACTATGTGGTAGTCAAAAAAACTGAATTTTTCATAAAAGGTAATTTTACCACATATTTGAGTGGAATTTTGAAAATACAAGGGATATGGTTAATATCAAGGAGTAAAATGTGGTTCAATGAGATGAAAATAATTTTTGGTGGATAGTAACTTTTTACTTTTATTTACCACGGTTTAAAGTAAATACGGTAATTAAGGGTGAAAGTGATATTAATATTACCCTAACACATGTTCTAATTCTAATAGACAAGTGAATCTCAACCAAAAATAACCTTAGGAATAAAATATTATCATTTAGGTCCACTTGGATTAGATTTGGACATTTATTATTTTTTAATTCAAAGAAGAGTTAAAAGAGTTAAAATCAAAGTATATTTCTAAAACATTTTTAATATAGGGTTATACATAAGATAAATTCGATTGTAAATATTAATTAGAAAGATAAAACAATTTCCTAAATAATTTTTGTTTATTTATAAATTTTAGACATTAAATAATTTAATTTATTTACGACACAATGGTGATGCAGTAATTACCATAATATTGAAAAATTAAAATAATTGATATTATAAAAACCAAAATAAATATAATTTGAGACTTTTTATGAATTACACTAATTTTATAGGTTAATATGACATGTTAGGATTTATTTAATTAACTTTCTTCGAAATAATCCTTCTATTGTGATTTTTAAAAAAATCAGTTATTGAATAGTGTCAAAATTGACACAAAAGAGTTTTTAAAAAAAATATTATATTATTAATTGATATTGAATTCCTAAAAATATAAGGTTCGGACAAGAGACTTATATCATGATAGGTGTATCATTAATAGACCAATTGGGGGTCTCTTGGAGGTATATAGTAAATTTACTATCTATATAATATAAAAATACAAATTGACGTGGTAAGTGTCAAACTAATTAACTAAGAGTTAAAACTAAATTATAATGTAAATATAATGACCAAAACCTTTCTAAATTCGATTGGATGAGTGGTTTTCAACATATACCCACCTTAACCTTTAAATAATACACTTTTGTGCCATTATAAACCGAATATAAATTTATTATAAAATAATATTTCTAATTTTTCCAAAGGTGCCTTTCATCCCTCTTATAAAAGGGCACTCCCCCTTCTCATTAATTCACACCATCAAAGCCATTTGAATCTGCCAAACTCTGCCCAAATACTCATTAAACTTCCCTCACTTCATCCTAGAGGCATTACTTTAGTCAAAAAGACACCCTATGGAGCCCTTTTGATCAAATAAAAAGGAAGAACCCGAAGAAAAGGTAATGATTTCACCACCCTTTTTCAAGTTCCTTTATTCTTCCACTTCTTCATTATTTGTTATTACCATTATAAAATAATAAATCCAGTATATTATATATAATATGATTTTATTTTAAATATGGTACAACCATATTAAGTATTCTATCCATCCTTTGAATAACATGTCACCATACGTGCGTACGTACGGCTTACCGTCTCCACATCGTGGTGTAATTGTTATTCAATAAATTATTATTTGGATAGGTATAATAATGATGTCTAATTCATGTAAATAATAAATATAACATTATAATTATTATTTATATATGATATAACATCCAATTATATATTATTTTAATATCAAAAGAATGATATTGTCCCTCGTGCGTATGTACGGAATACCGTCTCCACGAACGCGATGAGATTCATTTTCCATCATATCCATTCAAGTCTAATTCTCATTTGATGATTAATAATAGTATCTAAGGACTTGATATCATTCTATATATGATTATAATACAACCTATCCATGAAAAACACGGCTTATATAACAAAACATATAAAAGAAAATGAGTAAGTTAACACCCGAAACAACAATAATACTAAGATATTATGAACAAATAAATTTTAAAATTTCATATATGAAATCATATTAATATATATGATTCTTTATAATTTTAAAACAATTATTTTTTATATTATATAAGATTTTAACCTACCCCAACCAAGGAAAAGTACAATGTAAGGGTTTATTTCGCAATCTCTCTATTATCCGATGTTGTTTATACGTTATAATCTACTGGGACTTCTTTATCATCCACATCCATGTTTCTTAAAAATGTATTTCAATACATTCTTACTATTTTACAGAATATGGGTTAAAGTCATTTATTCCCATGTTTTACTTTTATAAGAGGTTTATAAAAGAATCTTTCCGTCATTTTCCAAACAAGGTCCTTTTTAATCTTTTCGACAGAATTAAAGTAAGAATATTTTTTTTAACTTACACAGCAGGTGTAGCTATTTTCCGCCGTTATAAAATCATCGAAGAATCCCTTACAAGATTATAAGAATATTTTCAATGAAAATGTTTTATTTTATAGATATATGACTCTTAAATTATTTCAAAATAGAAAAGAGATCTTTCTCTAAAAATAGCTTTGATTTCATCTATGTCAACATGCTTTGATGGATTTTAAGCTTATTTGAAGTTGATTTATTATGATAAAAACTTCCATATTGTATTGAAGGTTTTGTGATTTATTTGACGGTGGATGTGTTATTTTTATAACATTCATGGTTTATGGAGAAAGTATTGACATTTAGTATGCTACTTTTAAAACGAATGATTATGTTATGTTTAAACCTGTTCATATGAGTAATGCATTGGACTTAATATGTGACGGGTGGAGCCCGCTATAGCTCTTCGATGCATCGGTTGGTCTAATAAGTCAAACTAGTGTCTTGTCACAGGGCCTTGACAAAATCTTATTTTTAGTCTTGGCATGAGGCCTTGGCTATGTGGTTATGATAGTTTGGCATTATGCATTCCATCATTATGAAAGTGGTTATTGATATTGAATGTGATTATTAGATTAGTAAAATATACATGTGAATAAGTAAATGGAATTATTTCATTTTATTTTCTCCATACTATGTTGAAGTTCATGTTTAAAAGCCTTTTGTTTTAGTTATACATTGCCTTAAATGTTTATTCATATTTATGAAAGTTTCCACTATATTGTTATCTTTACTTGGAATTTGAGCTCACCCCTTTTCAATGCTTTATTTTCACCAGGATGTGAAGATGTAAATTATGAATGACCTATAGGGATAGTATGGGGGGATATGAATGTAGACTATGGAGACTATGTTGTTTTAGTTTTCATTTTTATGATGTAATGTAAAACTTTATGAATATATCTAGTGTTTCCAAGGCTACTAAACTAATTGGTCTTTCGAGATTTGATCTTTCTTGTGATCAAGCCAATGTTATGTAATAATGCACCGACTCTAGGTAACTGGGGTCGGGGCATTATAGTTGGTATCAGAGAATGTTTTGTACAAACCATGAAAGCTAGATTTAGATAAACTCTGACTAGAGCACATTGACCTAAGATGGAAATTGAGGATTAGTATATAAGAACATCCTATAATTTTGGTATTATAGATATTTTGTGAGCATTCCAAGAAATACACCCCTGTCTGGATACGAGCAGGTAGAGGCAGATATGGCACAGATGTACGTAGGGGTAAAACCCGAAAACACCACTTTGAGCTAGACTTGAACGGGAACTGGTGCATGACAAGGGGACTTGCTGCACTCTTGGTTACGACACTCCCTGGGGATATGCTTAGGATAACTCTAATTTTCTTTAAAAATCATTATGAAGTTTTTATTAGTATATAATTCATCAAAGAAAACATTTTTATGATTATAGATTATTACATAAATTGTTCAGTTTATGCTAAGTGTTTTATATGAATGGAATTATGTATTTTGATTCATAAACTGATCTAGTTTATGCCATTTTTTAGAAATGGAGCCTAGTGGAAGAAATAGAATCTGTATCAATGCATGCACTCCATGTATGGATTTCCCTCATGCTCAATATAATTATAGTAGAGCTGGTGATGAAACTGGTGCCGATCAGCTAATCACCATACTGGGACAACTCACTCATGTTATGAATAATAACCTTACCCATATGGAGCACCCTGATCCACATCGTGGAGGATCAATGTTAGATCGCTTCATAAGGTAGAAACCACCAACGTTTAATGGGAGTACAAATCCCTTAGTATCCGAGAAATGGCTAAATTCTCTTGAGAAAATATTTCAGGCTTTGGGAGTAGTGAAAGGGAAAAAGTTATCATAGAAGTTTACCACCTCACTGAAGATGCTGATCAATGGTGGTCATTGATTCAAAACATGAACTAAGATGATTAAGTATCAAATATGGAATGGAGGGAGTTCAATGATCTGTTCTTAGAAAAATAATTTCCTCGTGACCATCGAGAAGATATGGAAAGGCAATTTCTGAGTCTGAGACAAAAGGAGGATGAGAATGTCTCAATGTATGAGGCTAACATTACAAGGTTACAAATGTACGCTAGAGATTATATACGTAACCCAATAAGTAAGATTGATCGTTTCTTTGATGGGTTAAAACCATTTCTCCATCGATCATTAGTCTCACAATCCTTCTCGTCATACAAAGACATTGTCCCATGTGCTATCAAGACAGAGAAAGAATTATCTAAGTCATATGACTTTAAATCAAAGAAAGAGAAGAAGAGATCTGCTGATCAATCTGAGAATGGAAATAAGGGGAAGAAGGGAAAGGTTGAATATCCATCCTGTGGTAAATGTGGGAAGAAACACACTGGTACTTGCTTGAAGGGAATGAGTGTCTGTTACAAGTGTGGGTAAAAAGGCCACCAAGCTCGTGATTGCAAGGGGAAGAAGGAAGCTACCGATGTCCAATGCTACAAGTGCAGAGGGATGTGATATTATGCAAATGAATTTCCTAAGAATCAGGGGAAATTATCTCAGAAAAGGCCAAGGGATCAAGGCCAAGATTATGCTATCACTACAGCTGATGTAGAATCTCCGAAAGACGTAGTGGAAAGTAATTTAATGGTTTCCTCAAGTTTAACAAATGCATTATTTGATTCTGGATCATCACATTGTTTCATATTTTCACAGTTTTCTAAGAAAATTAGATATTTACAATTTGATTTAACAAGGGAGATGCCAGTTAAATCTCCTATGGGAAGTATCATTGCAACAAGGTATTGTCAACCAGTCCCCATTAGCGCACATAAATGTTCTTTATCCGCTGATCTCATCGTCATACCTATGATTGAGTTTGATATAATAATTTGTATGGATTGGTTTTATAACCATGATGTGGTGATTTATTTTAAGAAGAAAGAGGTTACAATTTTTGATGATGATGATAAGGAACACCTTATCTTTAGAGGAGAATCGTCACCAACTAATTCTTATCTAGATCCACCCCGAGTAGCTCAACTAAATTCAATTACTGGTGAGGAAGAGGATGAAATTACAGTGGGTGGGGAAAGGAATGTTCAAATATACGATGTACCTATTATGAAAGAATATGTAGATGTGTTTCCGGAAGATTTACCTGGACATCCTCCAGAAGGAGAAGTTGAGTTTTCATTTGATTTAATTCCTAGATCAAGGACTATATCGAAGACCCCTTATAAAATGGCAACTATAGAATTAGTTGAACTAACGAAACCACTCGAGGAATTGAGTAATAAGGTATTTATTCACCCTAGTGTTTCTCTATGGGGAGCCCCTGTTATTTTTGTTAAAAATAAATATGGTTCTATGAGGATATGTATCGACTATAGGGAGATCAATGCTATAACAATAAAGAACAATTATCCCTTACCTTGCATTGATTATTTATTTGACCAAATACATGGAGCTCAATAATATTCAAACATTGACCTTTGATCTGGATACCATCAGTCGTGTGTGAAGAAGGAAGACATTGCGAAGATAGCATTTGAACCAGGTACGAACATTAAGAGTTTACAATAATGCCTTTTGGATTGACGAATGCACCCTATGTATTTATGGATCTGATAAATAGAGTTTTCAAGGAATATCTCGATGAATTTGTGGTGGTATTTATTGATGATGTCTTGGTATACTCGAAAATCTACGAATATCATGAAAATCACTTGCGCATTATCCGAAAGACTCTGAGAAGACATGAATTTTATGTGAAGTTTAGCAAATGTGAATTTTGGATTCAATAGATTTCTATTCTTGGACATATTTTCTCTAAAGATGGAATCTGTGTTGATTCTTCAAAGACCAAGGCAATCCAAGAATATCCAGCACCTACAAGTATAACTGAGGTACGCAGTTTTATTGGTTTGGCAAGTTATTATCGGCGTTTCATCCAGAATTCTGCCCGATCGGATATCCCATTAACGAAGCTCACACGTAAAGGGTTTAAATTTTTTTGGAGAAAAGAGTGTGAATAATGTTTCAAATAACTGAAGAGAAGATTAGTCAATGATCCTATATTGACTCTACCATCGAGGAATGATGGGTTCATTATTTATATTGATGCATCAAAGAAATGACATGGTTGTGTTCTTATGCAGAATGATAGGGTTATTGCCTATGTATCACGACAATTAAAAATTCATGAACAAAACTATCCTACTCAAGATCTCGAGTTAGCAGTGGTGATATTTTCTTTGATGATATGGAGGCACTACATCTATGGTGAAAAATGTGATATTTATACTGATCACAAGAGTTTGAAGTATATTTTCTCATAAAAAGAATTAAACCTGAGGAAAATGAGATGGATTGAATTACTCCAGGAATATGATTGCACGATACACTACCACCCGGGGAAAGCAAACAAGGTGGCATATGCTTTGAGAAGAAAAGACCATAGAGTTTTTAACAATATGAGAATTGAAAGGGATCCAATTTTCATGAATCTAGTGAAGAAGGACATGAAAATAACCATGGAAGGTGAAACATCAGTTATTTTTCAAATGGTTTCCAACCCATCATTACTAGAAAGTATTAAGAGTTCTCAGACCGATGATGAAGAATTTCAAAAGAAGATGAAAGCTGTGAATGATGGTAGATTGAGAGACTTTGTGTATGAAGAAGGAATTTTGAAATTCGGGAAGAGGCATTGTGTTCCCGATATACCTGATCTAAAAAGGGAATTGCTGGATGATGCTCATAGTTCCAATTTCTCTATACACCCTGGGAGCACCAAAATGTATAGGGATTTGAAGGAACATTTTTGGTGGGACAACATGAAGAGGGAGATTGATGATTTTGTGTCAATATGTATAGTTTTTCAACAAGTGAAAGCTGGAAGGAAACAACTTGGAGGAGTCATGAAACCTCTTCCCATACCGGAGTGGAAATGGGACAATATCACGATGGACTTTTCCATGGTACTACCAAAGACTCCTAGAAGAAATGATGCAATATGGGTTATTGTTGATAGTATTACCAAGTAAGCACATTTTCTTTCTATAAGAGAAGATCTACCACAGGAACATCTTGCAAGAATATATATTGATGAAGTTGTGAGACTTCATGGAGTACCCCTATCAATTGTTTCTGATAGTGATCCTCATTTAACTTCAAGATTCTGGAAAAAATATCAGAAATCCTTGGATACTTAACTTCATTTGAGAACTGCCTACCACCCTAAAATAGATGGAAAATCAGAATGAACTATTCAAACCTTAGAAAACATGTCGATATCTTGCTCACATGACTTTCAGGGAATGCGGGATCAATATTTACCTCATGTAGAATTTTCATATAACAATAGCTTCCATTCGAGTATTCTGATGGCACTATATGAAGCGTTATAAGGAAATAGATGTCGCACACCAACCTGTTGGGATGACGATGGTGAAAGAAAACTTGTAGGCCTAGAACTGGTGGAGGAAACGATGGAAAAGGTGAAGGTAATCCAAAACCATATCAAAGCAGCTCAAAGTAGGCAAAAGGGCTATGCTGATAATCGAAGGAAGGATTTGGAATTTCATGCCTGTGATCATGTTTTCCTGAAGGTATCTCCATGGAAGGGAGTCATATGTTTTGGTAATAAAGGTAAATTGAGTCCCAGGTACATCGGATCTTTCAAAATTCTAGAATGAATTGGGGCTGTATCTTACCATTTGACAATGCTGCCAAGTCTCTCCAAAGTTCACGATGTGTTCCACGTATCGTTGTTGAGGAAATACATGCCTGAACCAACACATGTACTCACCTATGAGGAATTAGAATTGGAACCTGATCTGTCTTCTTGGGAAGAGCTCGTCTGGATTCATGGTACGAGAGAACAAGTACTGAGAAACCATATGACTCGCATATTAAAAGTCTTGTGGAGAAACCATAAGATGGAAGAGCCAACGTGGGAACCCGAGGAACTTATGATGAAGAACCACCCATGTCTTTTAATGCGGTATTATTATAGAAATTTCAAGGATGAAATTATTTGAAGGAGGGGAGAATGTAACACCCCAAGCTTCTACGATACACTTCACTTTGAATTATGCAATATCATGTGTTGCACACAACATCGAGTTCTAATAAATCACAACCAATCAAACTAGCCGTTATGAATATTAATACCCACTTTTTGAAATTTATAAATTTTATTTTTCATAACGGACTTCATTTTTGGATTCGGAATATCGAAATTAGCCTAGGGTAGATTTTTGGTGTTTTTCTAAAAAACATCATTTTTTGATGAATAGTGAAACCACTAAATGGTATAAAAAAAACTGAATTTTTCATAAAACTTAATTTTACCACTTCTATGAGTGGAATTTCGAAAATCATAGAGAATCAGTTAATATCAAGGAGTAAAATGTGGTTCAATGAGATAAAAATAATTTTTGGTGAATAGTAACTCATTACTTTTATTTATCACGGTTAAAAGTAAATAGGGTAATTAAGGGTAAAATTGATATTAATATTATCTTAACAGATGTCCTAATTCTATTGGAAAAGTGTATCTTGACCAAAAACAACATTAAGAATAAAATATTATCATTTATGTCCACTTGGATTATATTGGGACATTTATTATTATATAATTCAAAGAAGAGTTAAAAGAGTTTAAATCAATGTTTATTTACTAAAACATTTTTAATATCAGGTTATATATAAGATAAATTCAATTTTAGATATTAATTATAATGAAAAAAATATTTCCTATATAATGGTATTTTATTTATAAATTTTAGACAATAAATAATTTAATTTACATATGACACAATGGTGATGCAGTAGTTACCATAATAGAGATAAATTAAAATAATTGATATTATAAATAACCAAATAAATATAAGATGAGACTTTTTATGAATTAAATTAATTTTTTAGGTTAATATTACATGTTAGGATTGATTTAATTAAATTTCTTTGAAGTAATCTTTCTATTGTGATTTTTACAAAAATCAATTATTGAATAGTGTCAAAATTGACATAAAAGAGTTTTGAATACAAATATTATATTATTAAATGATATTAAATTCTTAAAAATCTAAGGTTCGGCCAAGAGACTTATATCATGATAGGTGTATCATTAATGGACCACTTGGGGGTCTCTTGGAGGTATATAGTACGTTTATTAACTATATAATATAAAAATACAAAGTGACATGGTAAGTGTCAAACTAATTAACTAAGAGTTAAAACTAAAAGGTAAGGTTTATATAATGATCCAAACCTGTCAAAATTATATTAGTTGAGTGGTTTTAGACCTATCCCTACCTTAACCTTTAAATAAACCACTTTTGAGCCATTAGAAACCGAATATGAATTTACTATAAAATAATATTTCTAGCTTTTCCAAAGGTGCCCCTCACCCCTCTTATAAAAGGGCACTCCCCCTTCTCATTAATTCACACCTTCAATGATATTCGGCTCGGCCAAAATCTGCCCAAATACTCTCTAAACTTCCATAACTTCATCCTAGAGGCCTTAATTTAGTCAAAAATCCAACCTAAGGATCCCTTTTGATCAAATAAAAAGGAAGAACCCGAAGAAGAGGTAATGATTTCACCACCCCTTTTCATGTTCATTTCTTCTTCCACTTCATCATTCTTTGTTATTACCATTCTAAAATAATAACTACAGTATATTATATATACTATGATTTTATTATAAATATGGTACAACCATATTCAGTATTCTATCCATCCTTTTAATAACATGTCACATTATGTGCGTACGTACGGCTTACCGTCTCTACGTCGTGGTGTAATTGTTATTCAATAAATTATTAGTTGGATGAGTTTAATAATGATGTGTAATTCATGTAAATAATAAATATAACATGATAATTATTCTTTATATATGATATAACATCCAATTATATATTATTTTAATATCAAAAGAATGATATTGTCGCTCGTGCGTACGTACGGACTACCGTCTCCACGAACGCGATGAGATTCATTCTCCATCGTATCCATTCAAGTCTAATTCTCATTTGATGATTAATAATAGTATATAAGAACTTGATATCATTCTGGATATGATTAATATATGACCTATCCATGACAAACACGGCATACATAACATAAAATATAAAATAGAATGAGTAAGTTAACACCCGAAACAACGATAATACTAAGATATTATTAACAAATCAATGTCAAAATATCATATATGATATCATATTATTATATATTATTCTTGTATAATTTAATAACAATTATTTCACAATTATACATGAGGTAAACCTACCCCAACCAAGGAAAATTACAAGGTAAGGGTTTATTTCACAATCTCATCATTATCCGGGGTTGTTTGTACGTAATAATCTACTAGGACTTCTTTATCATCCACATCCATGTTTCTTAAAAATGTATTTCAAAACATTCTTACTATTTTACAGAATATGGGTTAATGTCATTTATAGCCATGTTTTACTTTTTATAAGAGTTTTATAAAGGAATATTTCTGTCATTTTCCAAACATGGTCCTTTCTAACCATTTCGACATAATTAAGGTAAGAATGTTTTTTTAACTTATACGGTGGATGCGGCTATTTTCCACCGTTATAAAATCGTCGATGCTTCCCTTACAAGATTATAAGAATATTTTCAAAGAAAATGTTTTATTTTATAGATATATGACTCTTAAATGATTTCAAAATAGAAATAGATATTTCTCTAAAAAGTGTATTGATTTCATCTATGTCAACATCCTTTGATAGATTTTAAGCTTATTTGAAGTTGATTTATTTTGATACAAAAAATCCATATTGTATTTAAGGTTTTGTGATTTATTTGACTGTGGATATGTTATTTTTATACCATTCATGGTGTATGGAGAATGTATTGACATTTTGTATGCTAGTTTTAATACGAATGTTCATGTTATGTTTATACCTATTCATATGAGGAATACATTGGACTTAATATGTGACAGGTGGAGCCTGCTATAGCTCCTCGATGCATCAGTAGGTCTCATGAGACAAAATAGTGTCTTGGCACAAGGCCTTGACAAAATATTATTTGTAGTCTTGGCACGAGGCCTTGGCTATGTGGTTTTGATAGCCATACAGTATGCATTCCATCATTATGAAAGTGGTTTTTGATATTGCATGTGATAATTCGATTAATAGAATATCCATGTGAATAAGTAAATGGAATTATTTCATTTTATTTTTTCCATAATATATTGATGTTCAAGTACAAAATTATTTTGTTTTAGTTATACATTCCCTTAAATGTATATTCTTATTTATGAATGTTTTTGCTATATTGTTATCCTTACTGGACATTTGAGCTCACACCTTTTCTATGTTTTATTTTTCTCAGGATGCGAAGAAGTAAATTATGAGTGACATGCAGTGATAGTATGAGGGGATAAGTGTGTAGACTATGGATACAATGATGTTGTAGTCTTCATTTTTATGATGTAATGTAAAACTTTCTGAAAATATCTAGTGTTTCCAAGGCTACTAAACTAATCGGTCTTTCGATATTTGATCTTTCTTGTGATCATGCCAATGTTATGTAATAATGCACCAACTCTAGGTAACTATGGTTGGGGTGTTACAAATAATTAATGTAGTTAAGAGTTAATGTATTATTATATTACACTATGAATACATCATTACAAAATAATTAAAACAAATTTAATTTGAAAACAAGATTCAATGATAAAGATAGATCAAAATAACTCTAATGATCTATAATCCTTAAATACGAAGTCATTATAGAATATGTAAATAGATATATAAATTAATATGAAAATTTATATCATTTATTTGAATTGTAAATATTTTAATGATAGGAAAATAAAAATTAATTTCATTAAAAAAGGATGATAAATTACATGGCATGATGGATGTGAGTATATATGAACTAGAAACTATCAAAGAATGATGTTGTTGTCACTCCATGTACTCGGGGAAATGATGATATTTTAAATTAAAAAATTTATCATTCATGGAAACACATTCTAGAATCGATCAAAATAAATATATTAACATGTTATAAAATATTTAAAAAAATAATTTAAAACCCAGTAGACAAAACAGCATTCCATATTTGTTTATACTTTTTATGAAGAAGTTGATTCCATTATGATTTTATAAATTTTTTTGTAAATATTATGTCCTCTACCTATAGGTTAATAGTCTATGAACCATTATATTTATTCAAACCAAATGTTCTCCATGTTCAGTAATGAAAACAACAAGATCTAAATGATATTGAAAAGAAAATATAATGACTGTAAAATAAATTCTCCACAAAATACATTATATTTAATCTCATTGTAAAAACTATAATGACCCTGATAACAAAAGTAATCTTATTTCATAATACTCATTGATGGAAAGCCTCCCTATAAGGCTAAATACTCTATGAATAATCCATAATCACATTGGTTCTCTATCATGTGTACATAGAAGGAAAAATTGAAAACATCTGATAAAAGCGAATTACAAGTTCCAAAAACAATGGGGAAAGACAACAGACAAGTGGTAATGAAGTTGTCAATGTTTCAACTGAATAAATTTATATAAAGTTTCCCATTTTTATATTAGTTAAAATATAAAATAAAATCAATATGTAATAAAAAAAATTACTTTATTTCACTAATATAAAATATGAAAAATATATTAAAGTACACACCACAGATAGTATAGTGGTATAATGAGATGATTATAAAACAAAAATAGAATTTTAAAATCTAATATGCTATGTTTTCCAATAAATATCAACATTGAGAAAAATAAATAAAATAAAATAAAAAAATTTAGATATTCTTAGAATTTTTAAAATTATATTGAAGATATTGAGAAAAAACAAGTTAAATAGTTTATTAATAAAATAACTCACATTTTTTAAATTATAATCCAAATATGAAAACTAAATTATTAATAAGACTATTGGAATCTTATTATGAACATTGTAAATGTAACATAACAATTGAATTGGAAACATAAAAAATTGAATAGTAAAATGAAATTTAAATAATATTTTTGAAAATAGATTTAATAAATATTAATTTAATATCAATCTAAAAAATAAAATTTATAAAACTCATTGAAATTATATCATTATATTTTGAATATTTTGTATGTTAAATTATTTTATATAATATTTATTTTCAATAAATTACATAAATATTCAAATTAAATATGTTTGAAAATTATTTTGATAAATTAAATGTAATATTGTGAAATTACAAGATGAAGTTATACATGTTTATTTTTCATTAATTATTATCAAAATTCAATTTTTTTAATAATGGAAATATAGTTTACAAAATACCCTATGTTTTATTACAAAATATTTATGTATTTTTGAAACAATAAATAATAAAATTGGGTTCTAGATGAAAAAAATAGATTAATAAGATTTAAAAGTGATGAAAAAAACAATTTCAATTTTAAATCTGAATAAGTAATTTATAATGTTTAGAATATAATATATTCCATAATTTTTTATTTATTTTTTTCATTTATTTAAACTAATAAATTATAAAGTATGAGATTTTATATTAAATAAATAAAAATATTTTAAATTATATTAAATCCATAATATAAAATTATACCATAGTCCCATGTATTAGACTTGAAATAATAATTCAGTCAATATATTACAAAAAATACTCCCCCTCATTCATGAAATAATTTTACCACAAAGTAAAATGAAAAATCACATCTCTAATCCTTCTTGTAAGTAGTTTTTTCAATAATATATCCTTCTACACCTTCGTAGATTCTTAAAGGACAACTCGTTTCACCATATTCAATGATTTTATGGCATTATTTGTAATAGAAAAGGTATATCTTCAATGATGTAGAAACTACTATTGTGTTATTTCCTTTAATTTTTAATCTCATATACTATCACTCCCACTAAAATTATAAAACATTAATCCCTACATTAGTTAGTGAGTATATAAATATGATATCTGAATCATCCCAAGAATTTAACTGATATGTTTTCTCTTAAAATGTTGTGTGTTGGGTATTTTATTACACACACAAATGAAAACTAAAATTTTCATTGACATGCCCTAAAAAATTAATGAAACATGATACAAAACATCAAAAAGATAATTACAAAAAATAAATCACTAAATAAATAAATCAATATTTTTTTCAAAAAGCATATATCTAAGTTACATACATAATAATATATTTAATGGATGAGTTATGTATTGCAATAATAAATAATATATAAAACTTTATTGGTTAGATGATAAATAAATAAAGATGTGGAGTTTAATTTTTAAATTAGTAAAATGTTATATTCCTCAAATAAATATTTTTTATTATGATATTTATTTTACCAAATATATTTTCATTATCACTTTTAAAATATGATTATAATAATATGTTATATATCAAATTACTACATCAATAACGATTTAATTCAAAATATATTTGAATTATAATTCAACTAATTTATTTTTTAAATGTTTATTAATTTTCAAAAATAGTTTTTTTCATTTATTATTTCAAAAAATCAAATTATAAATTTTATAACATTAATTTTATGGAATTAAATTATTTTTTGAATTCATCATGACAAAATTAGTTTTGATTTAATGTTTAGTAATTTTCTAAAATATTATATTTTTTAGGGGAATATAGAAAATTATAGTTTTTACATATACTATAGCTTTTATGACACACTCATCAACTATGTATAAATATTATATGGGTAGAATATTTTTTGAAGAAAAAATATTATTTATGGAGTAATATTATTTCTTTCAAATAACAATTTATAATTTATTATAACCATGATTCACAATTAGAATCATCGGTAATATTGAATTTCATAAAAACATGTTTTAGTGTATTCATTTTAATAATCTATCCAGAAGATGTATTTGTTATTTTATTTCCATAAAAAACTATAATAAATTATTATTTTAAAATATAGATTAATTAACTTTCACAGATTTACACAATATATATAATTTAAACCCATATATTTTTATTATGCATAAAGGGACACTTTTTTAAAAATCATATGTATTTGGTGTTATTGTAAAAAATGATAATATTTATTTTAATCAAAAAAAAATATTATTTTAAAATATTAATTTCTCATGTAGAATAATTTTTTTAATTTTACATAATATTTTTAAATTTAAATTTAAGATTAATAAATTAAATTTCAACTTTAAAATTTAGAAAGCATAATAAAAATGATGGTAAAATATTAAATTATGAAGATAAAATAATTAAACATGTTACAAAGATTACATAATATTATTTTCAAAGGTTTATATCAAAAAAATGTTTTCTATATACTATTATTTTTCATTTTAATATATATTTTATAGGTGAATAATTATCTCCATTTATATTGTGATGTTGTATTTATAGAAATGTCATCCCCCCACATATAGACGGTCCCTTCCACCACCTCTTCAATTAACTCTAATAAATAAAAGATAAAATTAAAAGCCTACATTTATCACTCCTATAATATTCATCTTCCATATATATTATCCTATGGTCACCAGATACTAGTCTAAGTCCTCTATTTCGATGATCTTCACAAAAAGGAAGTTCAAATTCCAAATTTAAGAACAAATCATTCTCTACTAATTTTTCTTCTCTCCTATTCTCCTAAAAACATACCAAAAAAATTATAATATGATGAAATAAATATTATATTTAAACTATAATTATTTTAATCTCTATTGGATAGATATTACATACAACTCCCCATTTTTTCACAGAAGAATGAAAATGTTGTGATGAATATGTCCAGAGTGTCACCTCCATGAGCTCCAAGATAAATTTTTAAAAATAAAATTACATGAATGGTTCAAAAATTATATTTAATGATTGAATATATTATTTATATAATGATTAATATTCAAGAAAATATAAACCATTTCCTGACCATATCTTTTTCTCTAGAAAATAAATACATCATTTGTCTATCCACACATACTACAACCTCTGTGAAGTGACATAATTTTTTTCCATGTCCAAAAAAATTTAATTATGATGTCACCATCTTAAAATATATTTCATCACATTAGTTATATCACAATAATATCATTATTCTCATTAAATATTTAAATTATTACATCAATATAACATTCTTAACAATATTCACCAATCGATAATGGCATGTATTTTTTCTAGTTTGTTTAACCACATACTCTTAAAATAATATAAATTTAAATATAGGATTACTATAGAAAAAAATAATTGTATTATTATATATAAATGATAAAGAAACGTTTTTTGATCAGGAAATGATATATCAATATTTATATAATTATTTATAATCCACCCTTGTTCCTTATAAATTACAAAAAAAATAGGCAACCGATTTCATCATCAATAATGGAATATAAAACTCAAATGAAATGAAATTTGACATTTATAAATAAATATAAATAATATTTTCACATATAATAAATATTCTAATAATTATGATATTGATATGAAATACAGGATATGAAAATCATTATTAAAGACCATGTGTAATCAAATAAAAATTGGAAACATATTTCGATGAAAATAAACTATAACTAATATGTAAATGTAAATAAATATTTATAATGCAAAATATTAATATGTAGAATATATCAATAAGGTTCTGAAATAAGTCTTTACTGGTATTATGTATTTTATACTCTAAGCTAGTTCACATTTGTCTATGTGCGAGAAACAAGTTTATGATTCTTTATCCTAATTTTTGTTCATGGATACATCCTCCATATATAAAAATTATATAATTTATTATGGTTTTAAACAATTATAATGGATTTGTAAAAAATGTTTTTACAAAGTTAATGGGTTTTATAAATTTACCTTTTGTTCATCCTATCAATAGTTACTGGTTGAAAATATAATGTTATCTCAAGGTAAATATTTACTTTATATCACATAAATTAGATATAATTATTATTATTTTTAAAAACGATGGGTTTAAAAAATATTAATCATTTATTAACTTTATTTCTTTGATGTGTTACCTTACACACAACACTGAGTTTAAAAAAACCGCAAAACACTATTAAATTACTATTATTTAATGTGATAGTCATAACCTATCTTTTAATTGTGTGGGTATGAATATGATTAAAAATATTATGATATATATATAAATTTATTATTATACATAAATTTATTGAACAATTATCAATAAATATTCAAATAATTTTTAATAATTTTGTTTTCATCTTCGATAATATGTTTTCACAATAAGAATTGGTTCTCTTATGACTGAATAATATAATTATTTTTTGGAAGTTTTAGAAAATTTAAACGAAATAATGAATTTTATTTTTTATATATAATTTCTAAATTATAAAAGGATGGTTTCTTGATAATTCTATGATGAGATTAATTTTTAAGGAAATAGTGAATAATACTTATTTTATACACTATAATTTTCAATGTATTATGAAGTCACATTTTTATATAAATTTTATGTAAAATTATTGTAATTATAATATATATAAAAATAGTGTAAATAATAACATTTTATTAATCATCAATCGATCTTGTGTTATGAGTATCTTTTCTGGTAGAAAACAGATCAGTTAAGAAAGTAAATTTCATTATGTTTTTAGGGATTAATTTAAAATTAAATTCAAAAAAAATTATGAGTTTAATATTGAAAAAATATTATATATTATAAAATGATTGTCTTATATTCGGTAAATGAGTCCCTTTTGTTTTTTGACTATTGAAATTAAATATTGTAAGTTTTTTACCCCATTAAGTGTAAATCATGTAATTTTTGTTACAAGTAAAATGATAAGGACTAAACGATGACTGTAAAATATTAGATGACTATATTAGATGATAAAATTTCTTCTATACACCGACATGATTATGTTATATGTTATTTTAACTCCATTTCAGGAGATGATTTCCCTTTTAGTATATTATGTTTTGAAATGACTAATATGTCACACTATTTTTTAATAGTTATAATATTATTAATATGGTGCTATTAAAAGAAAATTTGTATAATATAAATACTCTTTTAACATATAAAATGTTTATATTAATCAATTATCTTAGTTTAATTTTTTTTTAAATAAACATCATATATACTAGCATAATGTTGATGTATAAATGATTTATTTGATGGAAAATTCTGATAAATGATATTATAAATATTATAACAATAATAATTTTTTATAATTAATGTTATGCATGAAAATTATTTATTTCCATAAAATATTTGGTATATTTGAAAATAAGTCGTATAAAATTGTATGTGTTTTCTTGGTATGATTGTCAATGTAATTAATAGTTAAAAAATTTAATTTATTGATAATTTATATTAAATATTATTTTATTATATGATATTAAATTCATAAAAACATATATTAAGGTAAGTGATATGTGTATTTTTGATAATATCAACCATAGTATAGTTATGGGACTTTTATCCATTTATAGTAATTACAAGAACCCAAAATGAGTAAAAACCCCTTATTGTCATGATAAGTTTAAAGAGGGTTAACAAGAGGATAAAATGACAATATACAGATACAAATATAGTCATAACATATCTAAAATTTATTTAATGAGATTATTTAAACCCAAATGTGTCCTATAATTGAAATAATTGATTTTATGACCTTTTTGTATTGAATATTAATTCATATTAATTTAATATTATGTTAAATTCCAATAGATCACCACCACTAAATTATAAAATTTCACCTTCTCCCTCACATCATTATATCAATATGATCCCTCTATATCTACCATCATATACCGAATTCCATTATTCACTTCCCAAAACACATTATAGAGGCCCATATCTTCCAAAATTAGCAACCCCATTTCTCTTTAGACTAGACTAAAAGGTGTCTTTTGAAGAATAGGTACCACCATATCTGGTCACTTTCATTTTATACTCATATTTATCTCCTCTCAATATATTATTTTCAAAATAATTGAATAACATTAGTGTCTAAAATATATTCTGTAATGTTTTTATGATTATTAAATCACCATTATACATCCTTCTTTCCCATAAAATAATAATTGAAAAGTTTTTTCACGTACATACGTACAACATACCATTTTCACATAGCTATACAATTAATTTCTCATCAACATCTATTGTGGATTGGTAAAATGATGGTTTTAATATTTATATATTATATTTATGATTTAATTATAGTTTTATATTGATAATATCATTTCTACCTACTTACAATCCAATTGATTTGTAAATGATAAAATCACTAATGTGTACGTATGGACTACCATCTCCACACTACGATGTGTTTAATTTTTCATTAAATTCCAGATGAATGATTATAATGAGGAATTTGATGAATTTAAATGATACATATTATATATATATGATTTCATAAGGGTGAATTTTTTTCATTTCATTCATTCAATTAGTTGAAAATTGAAACAACGTTCATGTGTCTTTATGACCTACAATCTCCATGAATAGTGTAACTAAATTTTAAATATCAATTTTTTTTAAATGATTATAAATATATTAAATGAATAACGATTTTTTTAGAAAATTATTTAAATTATGGAAATTATTTAACTATGAATAATTTATATGTAATGGGATTTCTGAACTGAAACATGCTTGGAAAACAACGCTCTTTTGACACAAAATATTGATATAATAATAAATAATAAATAATAAATAATAAATATGTGATTATATGTCATAAATAGATCTTTTATTATATGATATATGTGGATATTTTTGTGTAATGTTTTTATAACAAATAAATATTAATTATAATAGGGGGTTGGAACATGAATGATGAAACATGATACTTGAGGTAATGATTTTTTACCCCACATTTATTCCTACATGACAGATGCCTTGTACATAACATGTTTATTTTATGTGGTGTGTATACTTCCCATGAATTTATTTGTTGATTTATTAAGAAAATTATGGTATATAAATATACATAAATATTTTTATTTCAATGTGATTATTATTAAAAATAATAACATTTGGTAACGGTTTGTTTCACAATCTCATCAATATCCAAGAGTATTTTATGTCTTTTTGGGGTAATATTTCTCTCATGTTCAGGTTTTAATATTTTTTTATAAAATATTATGTAATTGTTTATATTTATCTATTCCCATATTTTACTTTTTTTTTAAATCAATTTAGATAAATAATTTTATAATTTTCCAAATAGGGTACTTTGTGTCTTTTCTAACTAAAATTTGAAACAAATGTTTTTTAAAATATACAACATGAAAATAATGCCTCACCTTAAATAAGACTCAATTATTTGAAACTAAAAATAGTATTTTAATATTTTATATTCAAAGTAAATTATTTATCTAATACATGTGCAATGTTTAGCTTTTCTATATTTAAATTTAAATTTGAATGGGCATTTTCCTCAAAATAGTTCAATGAAAATTTAATTGTATCACTATTCATCAATGAAAATATCCCTAAATCATAATTATGAATTATAGGTGTTACGATATACTGATATAACTTTTAATATTCTACTATATTGTTTATGAATATGATTAAATAGATATAATTAAATCTAATTTCTTTTCAATTAGATATGTTATGATGAAATATTTATGAACTAAATTTATTTTCATGGGTTATAATATGTTTAATGTTTTATGATATTGTTATATAAATATAAATAAGTATAGTTATTTGATGGTTGGGTCCTATATCTCTTACCAGTGAATTAGGTAATCATTTATTCTTTATGATATCAATGGGAATACATGATATTATTCAAATCCCATAAGAGGGATCACAATAGTTTATCACAAGCCTAAAATAGGCTATACATGAGTTCATATCAAGATAAAAGCAAGTACAATGAAGATTATAACATTTGTGACATGTTATGAATCTATTGGTGGATAGCCTGGAAATATGGATTTCTGTTAATATCTACATGCAAAAATCTATGTTGTATTACATTATTATCATTGTTGTTTTATTTATTAATACTTTATGATTAGTGAACTTCTAGGATGTATTTAATGACATTAGTTTATGTTTAATGATATATAGGGTATAGTTTCCAAATTCTATGCTTAGACAATAATACTCATTTAATCAATTTAAAATTATAGATAACATTCTGTTTACCCATTCTAGGAATTTGATCACACCAGTTAATATTAATTATGTATTTAACAACTTATTCATATTGGATTGAAAATACAATGAATAATTACAAGGCCATAAGAGACATCCAATGACGCTAAAGAATTATAATAAATTCTAATGGATTAAGAATTCATGTGGGGGATGATTCACCCTTTAACAACTAAAACCATTAACCTAAGTAACCATAACAAAAAAATCACTATATGATGCATGAATAAATGAATGAAAACTCAGCCAATTAATTTATATAAAAACCACACCCAAGTGAAGTACAATAGAAGACAAGCCAAGACTCATACTAAACTGTAAAAAGACAACTAATGAACTACTAGATAACCAAAAGTATCTTTCATTTATAAGAATCATGCTCCAACCTCACTAAGATGCCCAAGAATATGAAGGTACTGCAAGAAATGTGTTTTAATTTACCATTTTCCATGTATCAGATGATAAAATATACAAAATCACCAAATTAAAAAAGCATGGGTGATTTTAAAAATTAGTAGGCTTTTCCCAATTCCTTCCCAACTCATTAAACTAGGATAGAATGACTAGCAACATTTATATAAAATAGTTTATATAACATAGTTTCTCAAAATAGTTTATCAATAAATATACACATGTTCCAAAACCATTTGTATTGAATATTAAACAAGTAATATTCTCAAAAAGATTTATAGAAAGTCAAACAACCAGAAATTAAAACTAAAAGGGCCTTAGAAACCTTTTCTCAATATAATTTTGGTATACTCAGTCCATGGTTCACAACACACACACATGTATGCAAAGTTTTACAGTTCCATTCCCTTCAGTGTTCTATCATCCAATGACCTTGTGTCCTAATAAAACACGCACCTAATCCAGGGACATGCACCTTGTATCCAAATGGTGCATTTTCTTTTTTAGGGGAATGTTGAACATGAACTATCAAAAACCATTTAAACCAAAACCATTCAAATAACCCAATTCAAACAATTTTGATAATACCATTGTTTTATTGAAACCCATTAGAAACCCATTTACAAGACACAATTTCATTTCTATAAAACCATTCATTTTATTGAGTAAACAACAGTCAAATAATATTTTCATAAATCTATAAAAAAATATCATTTTAAAAACATCATTCTAAAATCAAGAATCAAAGATCCTGGGTCAAGGATACCAACTTTATAAATTCCTACATTTTACAAAACTATCATTAATGAGGGTTTCCAATAATTTCTAAATAATTCATAATAAAATATACACAATATAATAATTTGAATGGATTCCAATCAGTTATCCTAACATGAGTGGAGATTGAAGCCTCCTACCTCAACCGTTTTTATGAATACACAAAATGGATGAAGAACACTCATGAAACTAGTAGATTATCCACAAAACCACCATAAATTTCGTCCTCTAACAAAAAAAAGACCGAATATCAACATATTTGGTATCCAAAATCATAGATCTACCCATAATGGGTGTATATATGAAGATAAAATAATAGAACAGAAGTAAATATAACGAAACATGACTATAATGGTGAGGAATGACGACAGAACTCGGGAATCTGGCATCAAATCAAAAAGGTAATCCTTTAGATTGACACTAGACTGAGAGGAGAGCCTTATTTATCCATAGAAGGATAAAAATCTTGAGTTAGAGTCAGTTTGGGTAAAATACATATGGATTAAATGAAAGACTGACCTATGTCTTCTTTTAGGAGGTGGGTTTTTACCTTAGCAAGATTTAGTCACATTCTTAGAAAAACTGTGTGATAAACATGCATTATCTACTATTACAAGAACATCCACACATTGAATAATCGCATGGTATCCCTAACCATTCACCAACCATGTCAAAGGTAGTTCCTCAAACCTGATACTGAACAGGGTTTCTCAAAGGATTTCCACATGGTTTAGACAACCCATGCACATCTTGTATACATTACATTTATGCACAAAACACATTAAAAGACCCCAAAACTATCTCAACCACTAATATTATATATTATATACATTACAATCTCAATGTAAGTGATACATACTAGAAAAATGAGGTACTAAATTATCCCCACCATTCGTCTTTCCATCTATAGAAAGATGAAAATTAGCCTTTTCCTAATGGACTTGTGGACACTGTTTTTTCATTTCTTCTCCCATTAACAAGACTCTTCCACATTCTGACCAAATTGCCTTCAAGACTATACTAGACTGAATATTTTTTCATTTAATACTTTATCCTTCCTATATACAATCCGCACAGTGATATGTACCAATGAAGCATCTGGCTCCATTTCAACGTTTTTTCATCTGATCACATGGTCCGTATTTGGCTGAGACTTTTTCAACTGAGATTAATAGAAAACAATTATGCACTAAACTAATAGATGCTAGAAATGACACCCGATATTACACCTATCTAAACCATTTCAATTTCACAAAAGGGCCTATGTATTGTGGAGTTAACTTTCACAGCTTCCCAAAATGATAATGTACAATCCTTTGAATGATCCTTAAGAACACATGATCACTTACCTAGAATGACAATAGTCATCACTAATGATCCAAAAATGATTTATGATGACTCTGAGACATCTCCATCAGTTTCTTAATCAACTGAATCTTCTCCATTTCTTTATGGACAAGGCTCATCCGAACTAGTGAAGTATCACATGTTTCCACCAAACAAAGTGGAGAACGATATGGAAGCCCATACAATGTTTCAAATGGATGCATATGTATTGTGGACAAATATGTATTATTAAATGAGAACTCCACTAAGGGTATATCCTCTTCCCATGATCTACCAAAATCCATTTCACAAGATGATAACATGTTTTCCAACGTTTGTATCATCCTTTCAGATTTCCAATCCACAAGAGGATGATACACTGTACTCATAGTCAACTGGTTTCCAAGTTATTTATGTAAGGATTTCAAAAAACGAGATGTGATCCTCAGATCTCTGTCTGAAATGGTCAAAACTAGTTTTTTAATATATCTTTTCTACATCTTTGAGATAAATTTTTGATAGAACCTCCACCTTATGAGTTTCATAAATCAAAAAGAAATGACCCAGAATTGTATTTTGTTCCACTATCAGCAATATAGAATCGTGTTTCTGAACCATTATTGGGAGTACTATTACAAAATAAAATTACATCTACCACCATTTACACAATAGGATAAATAAGTACTACAACATACTATCTGGTTATTAATGTTCTGTCTTATGTTTCTATGAAGTTAATAAATCTGAAAACAAACTCCACCACCCTACATTTTAGACCAATCTACCAAAACTCTCACTTCATAAACTAATACATCTTCTATGTTCATGGATGTACAACCCATCAGGAACGGTGGTACGAATGAAAATGTTGTTTCTTTTTAGTCATAGGTACAATCATCTGACCAGTGTACCAAAAAACATAACTCCCATCATGTTTCCATCCCACAATGGTTTCACCACCATTGAGTTTTGAACTCATAACTAGGGAATAAACATTAGATATCTTTTCTTCTTTGACCAACATTACCAAATCAATAATCATGAAAACTGAAAAAAGTTTGCAACATTACCATTGTCTTTACATTTGATATGCAGGTCAGCTAGGATCAATATTAACTAATAATAATATGAAGCTTCTTTCTCCTGATAAACATATGAATTTCTTCATAATACATCAGCCATTGAATTACCATTTTCTGATTTATACATCATGTTGATGTCAAACATCAAAACATAATCCACCTATATCCTATATTCTGATTCAAATCTCATTGTGAGAAAATGTGGTTCAAGGTCTTATGATCTGTAAACATAGTGAATTCCTCACCATAGAGATAATGACCACAGGTCATTAAGTCAGGGACAAACCTATATAACTCTAAATCATGTTTTGGGTTATTTTTCTCATGCACTATCAATCATCTTGAACCATAAAAAACCACATGGTCTCCATGCATGAGAATTCTTCCCAACCCCAATCCGAAAGCACTACAGTACACCATGTACCCCTTTCTTGATTATGTAAAATTCAAGGTATGTGCTAATGTATTATGAACATTCAACTCTTGAACCTAATTCTAGAATTCCTCAGTCTGTTGTAATGTAAAAATAATCTTTTTTAAAGCTATCATAGGAAAATATAGTCTTGATAAGACACACATATATCATTGTAAATAACCCAATAGACTAAGAAAAATTCATACCTCAAGTGAATTCTTCATGTTTTTAAAAAATGTAATAGCTTATAACTATTTAGGAGCCACTGAAACACCTTTTTCTAAAATTACATGTCCAAAAAAGAGTACATATTATATCAAAAACTCACACTTTGACTGTTTTCCATACAAATAATTCTCTCTCAAAATTTATAACACTATAGATAATTGTTCCTTAAAATCCACCCATTTCCTTGAATACACCAATATGTCATCCAAAAACACCACAAATAAATTATCCAAATAGCTCTAAAATATCTGATTCCTTAGTTCCCTAAAGACTGATGGTACATTTTTATGACCTAAAGGAATGACTACATATTCTTAGTGGCCATATCTTCTTCTGAAAGTTGTCTTCAGATAATTCTGCTTCCAATCAACTAATTGGTGATATCTGGATCAAAAATAAATTTTACCGAACCACTAGGCTCTATTCAATTGATCAATCAGATCATCAATGTAAGGATGTGGATACCAATTATTAATCACACCTTGGTTATACTTATGAAATTCCCGCATAGCCTTGATATCCCATTTAATTTCATAACAAAAAAAACAGGTGCTTCCCATAGAGACATACATGGATGACTATAACGTTTTCTTTCCAACTCTTCCAAATGAAATTTAAATTCCTTTATGTTTCTTGGTTCCATCATATAATATATAATAAAAATAGTATTGGTCCACTGAATGAGATCAATCATAAACTCCAATATAGTTGGTATCCCAAATAAGTATTCAAGAAACACATTGGGAAATTGATCCAAAATTACTACAAAACATTTATCCTTGATAACTTCTATCAATGCCAAAGTTAACAAATCCAACTGATAAGAGCTCATTCCCACTACTGGTGCCAACAAACACATTTCGACTATCATGACAACCATTTATCCACTGATGAGATTCTCAGTGTAATCCTTATTTGTGAAACTAACTGTTCTACTATAATAGTTGATGCAGAACTTGAATATTTTCATCCAATCCATACCTAGAATTACATCAAATACATCTATCTCTAACACCACGAAGTCTTATTTCATCTTATCTCCAACAACAGTTATAGACCATTCTCGTCATAGAGAGTGTCAACATTCTATTTTCACAAAGTGGGGTTTGATGTTTTGTCATGGATGGAATCATCAAAATTTTTCAACATAGAAAATAAACATCATGAGATGA
This sequence comes from Viscum album, assembly GCA_963277665.1. NCBI lineage: Eukaryota > Viridiplantae > Streptophyta > Magnoliopsida > Santalales > Viscaceae > Viscum > Viscum album. Next base: position 1,854,239,131 of record OY728156.1, read on the forward strand.
AATGATGGAATTAGATTCACCAATATTAGACAACACTTTCATAAGGGCATAAGTTAATAGCATCCTAAATCTCCTCATAGATTTTACAGCCTGATCATCAACAATCACATGCTCAGCTCTATACAATTACTTCATTTTTTAACTCTGCACCTTGTTGTTTTAGTGAGAATTCTATTGTTTTGGAGTCATGGTATTCCTTGAATCTCCATGTATATCTATTTTGTTTCTGAAAAATCTGATTCTACTGTCCACTTACTATTGATGAATATGATGCTTGCCACACGTGATATGTACATCAACCACCTACCCTCAGAGCACTGTGACAATAGAGCTTAACATGTCCCATCTAATTTCACGTATTGAATGCTCAAGGTTGTGTCATACACTATATCATTATATGGTCAAGAGAACGACATTAGAAACAGCCATGATTGTTCTTTAGTCTGGGAGGATTATTACATTCTCATGTGGTCCAATTCTGATGTTTTCAACCTCCTTGAGAATTGGTGTCCCAATTCCTTTTTAACTAAGTCATATAGTTCTCACCTCCTCTCATCAAGAATACCGTTCATCATACAATTGTATTTCCATCAATTATAAATATACAAAAAATTATATCCCCCTAAAATCATGGCTCAACGATTTGAATGGAATTCATGATTCTTTGGACCAACTGTTGGTTCATCTATGGCGCGGGTGCAACCGAATTCTCAATGGCCTCTTCTGACTGATTAACATAATGCTTTTTAAGTGCAATTAATTAAACATACAACAAACTATATAAGGATCACTCTCAAGAATCACAATTCTTATCATTTCAAATTCTATCACATTATCTATCAGAACATTTTTTCTAAAAACAAATTTTTCAACATTAAACTATTTCCTGAAAAATTTCTACTCATTTCTAAAAATGAAAACATTTTCAAAATATATCTACCGTGCTCTTTTAAAATTCCATTATTTTATTTTTTTTCAAAAATATACACAAGAATTGAAAAAATATGTCATTTCACAAACTGAAATATGAAATCCTAGTGGGATGTCATTCCTCTACAATGAAATTCATGTTCATCTCATTAGCTGAACCCCTTCCAATGAGATTTCAAAAATTATATATGTTTCTTCAAAACACTCATGTAACCAACACCACAATAAATTCAATTTCAATATAAAAGGGTTAGCTACATATTTTAATTCTCTACATTTCATGTCCATCCAATCGTACTACTTTATAAAATGAAAACCCAAGAAATAAACAAGAACGAATTAAAACTATATGACCAAGAATCCTAATAACTACTTATTGCATAAGGAAATGAAAAAGCTGATACCACATATCTAAAACAAGATTTTGTTTCGATCAAACTGATACAATTTTTAACATCCAACCCAATATCATTAGATTGAATTGATGATGAGACACTTCTTGGTCTTAAGAGGAATCCTGAATATATTAAATGCTCTAAATAAATGCTGAAGGGTTTAAAATGCATGTTGGTTATGATTGAACTTTTAAAAACTAGAACCATTAACCAGAAAAACCATAACCAAACAACTCACTACATGAAGCTTGAATAAATAAAAGGCAACTGAACCACTTCATTTATATAAAAACCACCCCTAGGTCTACTACATTGGAAAAAATAACAAATATGAAAGTAAAATGTGGAATGAAAACTAATGAACTCTAATATAACCTCATGAATCCTTGATACAAATTTTCTATTCTCCAAAATCACCAAAAAAACCAATGTATCGTGAGGATGTGCTAAAAATGCGAGGTACATTACATTTTACCATATCCCAAAAGATTTCATCTACAAAATTAACAATGATCCGAAGCAGGGGTGACTATAAAACTCAGTAGGAATTCCCTAATGAAATTACTACTCATTCATGTATGATAGAATTTTTAGAATAATTTATTCAAAAATAGATTATATAATACAATTTACCAAAACATTTTATAACTAAATATAACTACGTTCCAAAACCATTCGTAACAAATAGTAAACTTCTTCTATTTTAATAAAAATCAAGCAAGTCATACATCCATAAAATCAACCAAAAAAGGATTTAAAAACAATTTATCATTATCATTTTGCCATCACCATTCCATGTTTCACAACACACACATTTTCACGACCCGTCCCCTGGACCCATTCCATGACTACCCCAAGCCCGCCTTCCATAGGTCAGGGTCTGGAAACTTGTACCAAAGGCGAATCCTTTATAAATTGGGAAGGCATTGCAATTAAAACTGTAACACACATAGTCTTAACACAAGAAGTGGGAGCAACAAGTACTAATATAGAATAGAAAATTGTGTTTAAAGTATGTTGGTCAGAATACAAACTCAACTGAACAACAAGTACATGTACAAGTAAAAAAGAGAAAACTGCTCATGGATCGTTTACCAGGGAATCCTACCTGAAGGGTAGGTACATAACTCAAACAACTAATCATTGTAGTATGTACTGTCTAGTTTAACTCCGAGGAGCTTCATGTCTGTCACCCTCAGCCTCGATCACTACTGACTGCCGTCTGCACAGAACACAACAAGGTGCAGGTGAATCCCGTGCAAGGGTGAGTGTAAAAATACTCAGTACGGGACCCCGAGACCCCTGACCGTCTCCCATAATCCACTAATGATAAACCATAGATGTAAGATACAATCACGAAGTATCAACCAACCATACTTAGGCAAATTCTCATATATATACCTAAGTTACTAATCACAGTCCGACTCCAACTCTCGAGCCCAAGCAAAACCCAATCCATAAAGGATGTAAAGTCAATCACCTTGGTGATAACGATTTAAAGACAAGACTCAGCTCACACAGGTATACAACACATGAATAGGGGTAGAAATGGTTATATGTAGCTTCTAAATCATCTCCTCTGTCGAACCCATTTGGATCATGGAACAATATCAGTGATGTTGAACTCACATAGGACCCTAGTACAGAAGTCATCACTGTCGAACCCATATAGGATCCCAGCTTAGAAGTCACCATTGTCGAACCCATAGAGGATCCCGGTAGAGAATTAATCACTATCAAACCCACAGAGGATCCTAGTACAATATCGTCACCATCGAACCCATGGAAGATCCTTTCATCTCTGCCACAGCCAGCCATAGGGTTCTCGCACACAGCATGGTCGATTCCGGGAGAGTCCGCTCCTCGATCCAAGTGATGATACATCAACTATCATGAAGTCTCAATATGGTGTATTCTGTAGTTCCTTCTCATCATAAGGAACTCAATGCGACAGAGGGTGTGTTAATAGGACAACCAGTTTGAGAGTTGATGACATTTTTGTTCAAGGGCCCCTGTAGGTTTTTAGGTTCAAACAAACCTAACCATACCCCAACTTCATCAAAACCTAAACAGGGGTATTTCAAAAAAATTGTCTCACTCCAATAATTCCATCGCAGTAGGAAGCTCGTCGATCGGACACCTGTAACCCATGATATTGACAAAAAGGTGTAATTGGCCATAGCGGGTCTGGGTCCGGTCCAGCCCAGTCCGACCGACCCGGCCTGACACGGTCAGAACTAGGGTCCCACCCGGTCCACAGGTCTGACCTTGTCCAAGGGGGTAGCCCGACCAGAGGGAGCATCCCGGTCCAAGGGTGCGGCCTGGCCTGATGCGGCCCGGCCCATAGCGGCCCGGCCCGTGGAGGCTCGGCCCGTGGAGGCCCGACCCGTGGAGGCCCCGCCCGTGGCAGCCCAGCAGAGGGCGGCCTGGACGACCGGTCTACATGGCCGGGAGGTGGACCGCTAGCTGAAGCCTGTGGTGGCCGCGCGGGGTGGTGGACAACGTCCCCCCTCCTATGTGTTACTACCGGTGCATTACACCGACTAGTGACCGCGGGACCCACGGGGTCCCTCCTTTGGAGCGCCTGGTGGAATCCGGCTCAGCCAGCCGCCCTTCCCATTAGCCGCGACCCTTAGTCACGGGTCATCTATGGAAATACAAGATGGCGGTGTGCCGTCTTCATCCGTCACATCTCTCATCGACGTGACATCCCTTCTCCGGCGCAGTGTGACGGCACTGTGTCCTCTGGAACGGCCGTGGCCTTCCAGGCCGCGGACCAATTCATTACACGGTGCGACGACACCATTCCCCTTTGGAGACCATGTGGTCCCTGCACTGCTGGTTCCTCTCACGGTTGTCCTATTGCAAGCCGCCAATGCTCCACCTAGGTTCTCTCTTCGGGTGGCGTCGTTGCACCACCACTGTCGTCAACCAAACAAGAACCAACAGATGGGCCTCGGGCCATGTTTTTTCATCCCACGCTTTCCACATTAGGTGATAACAATAGGCCAAAAAATAATCAGAGGTTTGAATGATGAAGAAAAAGTAAATAATTCAACTCGAACCCCTACCTTGTAATCGGCAATGGCTTGACAATGTTGTGGGAAGGCAGAGTCGTTCCATTGATGTCGGGTGGAGATGACGTCATCATTGGCGATGTTCATCGTGGGCGGCCTCTTCCCATTCTTACCCCGGTTGGAGAGGGGGAAGATGATTTCATCATTCCTCGATGGAGACGGGCATTCTTCGTTGAGATTATATTCTCTCAATCCTTCCATGTCTCCACCACAAGATTATGCCAACCCCAAAATAATAAAATCACACATCTTATTATATTGTTGGAATAATGAATTAAAAATGATTCAAATTAATTAATTTACAACACTTAATTAAAATTTGGTGTTGGCTCATTAATTTGGAGGGGGAAGGTGAAGAGGCTCTGAAAATTTTTTGGGGAAGTGAAGAGTTCATCATCCTTAATTTGGGGTTCAAGGGGAGTTAGAGAGGTCGGGTGGGCCCAAACTAATAATCCTCCAAGGAAGGTTATATGGGGGTGGGCCCCACCTCCATAACCTCTCATGCGAGGTTATGGTGTGGTGGAACTAACCTCCAACCACCACTTGGTGGTTTTAACCACCCCTAATAAAATAAAGTGAAAACCTTATTTTATTAAATTTAAATAAAAACTTCCAAAAATTATCTTCCACTCACCATAAAACACAACTACGGTAAAGGTCTCACTATGCAATCACTGATGCTGTAAATTCAACAGTGCCCTCAATTTTCAGTTCTGAGCACCGGCTCAAAAGATATAAAGACCCTAATGTATGTTTACTGAACGTACCCGAACAAAACATCCTAAATTGATTCTGGGAACACCTGGCCTTGAAATCAAGCACTGTTAGAAACTGTGGACTCGTCAAATTTCCATGTATTATAAAATTCAATGGAATTTCCAGGTATTTACATTCCCCCCTACACAGGGAGTTATATCCCCGTAAGCAACAACTCACACTAAGGAAACAAATGAGGGTACTAAGTAGGCATCTCAGCCTCATGCTGCCTTGTGCTCTCCTGGAGGTTCCTGTGCTACCAGCAAACATGCACTAGAGGTATCGACAGTCCATACAGGACCCACTCTTATCGATCCCCAATCACTATTGGATCCTCCATGAATGTCGCCCCATCATATACATCTAGCTCCCTCTGGTCGATGATGTGGTACATGTCGTGCACATAACTCCTCAGCTGAGATACATAGAAGACGTCGTGCACTCAGTGAAACTGAGGAGGAAGATCCAAGTGTTAAGCTACCTCGCCTACCCTACTGAGGACCAATAAAGTTTCGATTAATCGCAGAGATAACATGATGCATCAGACCAATCCCTGTAGACCTCATCATGGTGAGACCCGTAGAAAGGCGTGGTCGCCATCCTCAAACTCCAGTGGTCTCCATATCCTATCAGCATATGACTTCTGCCTACTCTGTGCAGTCTCCATATGCTCCTATATGATCTGCACCTTCTCCGTTGTAGCTTTCACCAGCACTGGTCCCATAAGTGCTGACTCCCCTTGGCCAGTCTAGCACAGAGGCGATCTACATGTTCATCCATACAGTTCCTCGAAAGGTTCCATCCCGATGGTGGAGTGGTAGATATTGTAATATGTAAACTCTACCAAGGATAAGTGATCCTCCCAGCTACGTCCAAAGTCGAGGATGCATGCACGAAGAATGTACTTGAGAGTCTGAATGCTTTTCTCATTCTGACTATTTTTCTTGAGTATAGAAGGCAGCGCTCAAGCGAAGCTATGTCCTGAAAGCATCCTACAATCCCTTCTATATCCGGAAAGTGAAACGAGCATCCAGATCGGAGACGATCATTGATGGAACACCAGGAAGCCATATGATCTCCCATACGTAGAGGCATCCCAGGATCTCTACTGAACCCTTATCTTTGATCGGTATGAAGTAGGACGACTTTGTGAGCCGGTCTACGATCACCCAGATAGAGTCGTGTCCTCTAGATGTACGTGGAATTATTTTCATGAAATACATGGATATCCCAATCCACTTCCACTCTATGACCTCTAAGGGATGAACGAATCCTTCTGGAACCTAGTGCTCTGCCTTCACTTGCTAACCTGTGATGCATCGTGAGACAAACTTTTCTACTACCTACTTCATACCTGGCCACCTGTGCAATCGTCGGAGGTCCTGATACATATTCGCCAAACCTGGATGTACCACTAAAAGAGATGTGTGAAACTCCCACAACAGTTCCTCCTGAAGTGCGACTGGTACCATGGTATATCCTCTGAAGAGAATGACATGCTCCCCACCTTCAAAAAACCCATTAGGTGCCTGCCCTAAGGATATCTGAGCATGTCATGTCTCAAAATCAACATTTTCATGTTGTGCCTCCCTGACTCGCTGATGAAGTGGAGGAGTGAGTGTGAGAGACTGCAGAAAGGCTTCTCCATCTCTATCCACAAAGGATATCTACAACACCGCTAGCTGCTCTATCGCCTCTCCAAACAACGGAATTCTGAATCTCATGCTGAGAGCATCTGCTACAACATTCTCCTTCCCATGAGTATACACTATCATGAAGTGATTGTCCTGGAGGAACTCAAGCCAACGCCACTGTCTCAAGTTCAGGTCCATCTACGAGAAGATTTACCTGAGACTCTATTGGTCAGAGTAGACTATAAAACGCTCACCCATATGATAGTGCTTCCACATTTTGAAGGCCAAGACCACTACTTAAAACTCCAGGTCATAGGTATCATAGTTCTCCTCATGATGTCTCAACTTCCTAGAACCTCACGTGATCACTGCTCTCTCCTACATCAGGACACAAATTATTCCTGTCCCTGATGCGTCGTAGTAAACTACATACCCAACGCCCTCCTCTGGTAGCCTCAACATGGGTGCACTAGTCAAACTCTCCCTCATCTCCTGAATGCTCTCCTAGCATCTCTCTAACCAAATGAAGGTTATTACCTTCTTATTCAATAATGAATGTGGTGCTGCAACTCTGGCATAATCTTGCACAAATCTCAGTTAATACCCATCCATCCCCATAAAACATCGTACCCCCATCACACTCTGGGGTGGCTCCCAGGAAAATACATCCTCATTCTTCACTGGATCCATTGAAAATCCAGAATATGAGATGATTTGTCCCAAGAAGTGAACCTCTATAATCCAAAACTAGCTCATCTAAAGCATACCATAAATTTGGTGCTCTCAAAGTGTGTCCAGTACTACCCGCAAATGGTAGGTGTGCTCCACCTCAGTAGTCGAGTAAATCAGTATGTAGTAGATTAATAATACAAAGAAACGGTCAAGCTAAGGCAGGAAGATCCTTTTCATGAGACTCATGAACACTACTGGAGCGTTGGTTAAGTCGATGGGCATAACCAAGAACTCATAGTGGCCATACCGACACCTGAAGGCGGTCTTCTGTAGATCCTTGTCTCAAATTCTGAGCTAGTGATAGCCTGACCTAAGGTCTATCATCGAGAACCATCGTTCTCCCTTGAGCTAATCAAAGAGGACGTCAATCCTCGTAAGTGGGTACTTGTTCATCACGGTCACCTAGTTCAGGTGACGATAGTCAACACACAGTCGCATACTCTCGTCTGCCTTCTTGTCGAACAAAATCGAAGATGCCCAGGGTGAAACACTTGGTCAGATAAATCCCTTCCCCTACAAGTCCTCCAGCTGTACCTATATCTCACGAAGCTCATTGAGAGCCATCTGATATATTGGATTAGATATCGGTGTCGTACTGGGGTACAGGTCAATGTTGAAGTCCACTTTTCTGCGAGGAGGTTGTCTTGGAACATCATCAGAGAAAACATCCGTATATTGATCCACCACAACAGGAAAACTCAGACTCCGGATAGCAACCACTCTGAGAATGAGACTAGCCATGTGATGTGTGATCGGATGCTCCCTCATGTGGGTAAGTCCATCCTATGCTACAGAGGCTCCCTTCTCACCGGTGAAGGTAAACCTCATCCCAAACACGTGGACACAGTGCACTTTCTGCCTAATACAGTAAATGTAAGCATAAATTGTGGATAACATGTCCATACCCAAGATGACATCGTAAGGCCTCGACACAGCTATGAGGAGATCCCAGCCGAAGCTCTCACCTCCTAGAGTATGCTCACACTACCTTCACCAGTGCGTAATTGTCTAGTTTTTTCCCATAGGAGCCTCTAGTCAATATGATCGAGCCAACAACTATGTCGGAATCTCCGAGCTTCGAACAAGTGAAGAAGAAATAAAAGAGTGACTCACAACTTTTTCTTTAAGTAATGCAGCAAGGATGGAGTAGACATAGATAGTCTCTCGAATCATCTCAAGTACACCGTGGTCATAGGCCTCGACAGCCTGGATCTAGGCCCCCCCTCTGTCCGCTAGCTCCCAGTGGTTGGGGTGGACCTACTGGTGGTGGTGTTGGTAGGGCCTCGCAATGCCATCCACCACCTAATTCTCGGCCACCTCCTCTTCCACATAGTCCTCCTCCCAGCAGTCCACCACGGTCGAACCTCTCACACTACCTCAGAGGCCCCTCTACTGTCTGCTGCTCATCTGCATGGCGGGTCAGGCAGTCTCAAACCCTGTGACCCTACCTGCCACATGCATAGCACTGCATGTTCCTCGTATGGCTTGCTCTGTCTCATGTGCCCCGCATAACCAAACCTGTTTCCTAGGGTCTCCTAACTAACGGCCTCGTCTGCTTGGTCCTCTATGACATATGTCTACTACCAGCTATAGAAGACACCGCAATGTGTCACCCTCTGGTGGGTCTCACTATTGGTGAATTCTCATCTAGAAAACTATCCACAAGAAGGGCTCTCTCCAGCACCCATGCCTGCGTCGGGATATTGAGGGAGATCATCAAAACCCGGATCTCATGCCTGAGTCCCTTCTCAATGTTCCATGCCCTAACGAATGGGTCTCGCACCATATCCGTGGAGTAGCACGAGAGGTGGCTGAAACTCGCTCAGTATTGAGCTTCTGTCATTCTTCCATTCTGCAAATGAAGTAACTCTGGAATCCACACTACACGAAGGGTGGCTGGAACAAACTCTGACAGAAAGAGACTCTCAAAGTCTTCCTAGAGTAATAATTCTTCATCATGCACATGGAGAATCAGGCTCCACCATTATCCTACAGCTGAAAACAGGAGATTCGTGACAAAGACCACCTTGAGGTTGACTGGTGTCCCTACCAATCTGACTACTCTCACAACAGCTTCCAGCCAATCCTCATCATCATGTGGGTCTTTCTCTCCCCAGATCATGGGCAGCCTCTAGCACTGGAACTCATGCAATGCACTCAGACAGCATGCACACTCTACTTCTGGAGTTGGTAGTATCGGTGGCCCAATGGGTACTGGTACCGCTGGTACCTCTGCTATGATGGGGCCTTACACAAAGGGCTCGTCGCTCAGTGGGCTATCATCACGTACGAATCGCGGAACTATTGCTGGCTACCTACATGGGGCCATCATGACAAGAAACAGGTGAACCATTGTAAAAAAAATATGCCAGGTGAGCTGACACAAAGTAATCTTGAGGAAAACCTTTCTAAGGAAACACACAAACAATCATGGTTTTCGTGCACTGAGTCAGAAATAAGAAGTTGGAGTCCTAGTGTATGTATACGTCAGCCGCCGCACCAACACCGGTTTCCCTAAACTGATAACCACACCCAAACCACGTAACACTATTACTATTAAAAGAATAAGAGCCTATGTTATAGAGTAGAACTGAATCTTCTAATACCAATTTTTCATGACCCGTCCTCAGGACCCATGTCGTGACTACCCCAAGCCCGCCTTCCATAGGCCAGGTGCTGGCGACTAGCACCAAAGGCGAATCCCTGATAAATAGGGATGTCATTTCCTATAAACCTGTATCATATAGGGTCTGAACACAAGTAGTGGGAGAAAAAAGTACTAATATAGAAAAGAAAGTGTGTTGAATGTATGGGGGCCAGAATACAAACCAAACTGAACAACAAGTACAAGTACACGTAAAATGGGAAAACAGATCCTAGAATGTCTACTGAGAAATCCTACCTGAAGGGTAGGTATAAAACTCAAACAACTTATCCCTGAGGTAAGTCCAGTTTAGTCCAGCTCCGAGAAGCATCTCGTCCGTCTCTCTCAGCCTAAATCACTGATGATCTTCTTCTTCACCGAACAAAACAAGGTGCGGGTGAAGCCCGTGCTGGGGTGAGTATAACAATACTCAGTAGGGGACCCTAAGACCCCTGAAGGTCTCACAGAATAAACTAAGGATGAACCATAGAAGTAATAGAAAATCAGGATGTATCAACCAATCTTACATAGGTATATACCCATACATATACCTAATTTACGAATCGCAGTCCGACTCCAAATCTCGAGCCAAAGTACAACCCAATCCACAAAGGAAGTAAAGTCAATAACCTTAGTAATAACGATTGAAAGACAAGACTCAGCTCACACAGGTATATAACACAAGAAGAGGGGTGGAGATGATTAGATGTAGCCTATGAATCATCTCCTCAATCGAACCCACATAGGATCCAGGAACAATATTAGTGTTGTTGAACCCATGTAGGATCCTAGTACAAAAGTAATCATTGTCGAACCCACAGAGGATCCTGGTACAGAAGTCACCATTGTTGAACCCACGGAGGATCCCAGTATAGAAGTCATCACTGACGAACCCACAGAGGATCCTGGTATAGTATCATAGCTGTCGAACCCACGGATGATCCAGTCATCTCTTCCACCGCCATCCATAGTGTTCCTACACACAGCACGCTTGATTCTTGGAGGGTCCACTCATCATGCCAAGTGTGAATACATTAAATATCACAATGTCTCGAGATGATGTAGCTCAAAGTTCCATCTCATAATAAAGAACTCAACGCGAAAGACGGTGCATCAATCAAAAGCCCGGTCTGAGAGTTGTTGGGATTTTCGGTTATAGTGGCCCAGTTGGTTTTTATGTCCAAAACAACTCGACCGTACCCCAACTACATCCAAACCTCATGCTGGGTATTTTAAAAGAGTCGTCTTGCTCCAAGAATTCCATCTTCGCAGACGGTTCTTCAATCAGTGACCCAGAGCCCACGATATGGAAGAAAAGGTGTAATTGGCCATAGCGGGACCGGGTTCAGTCCGACCAAGTTGGACCGCACCAGCCAGACCCGGTCCGAACCAGGTTCTGACCCGGTCCACGGGTCCAACCCAGTCCATGGGGGTGGCTCTGCCCATGGTGTCCCAGTCCGTGGCAGCCCGACCAGTGGTGACTCGGTCGAGGTCGGCCTGGCCTAGGGCTGCCCAGCCGAGGGCAGCCCGGCCGGCCGGTCTTCGTGGTTGTGAGGCAGACTGCCAGCCGAAGCCAACAGTGGTCGTGCTGGGGAGTGGTTAGTGCCCCCCGTCTCTATAATGGTCAGCGCGTGGCGCCAGCCCGGTGACTGCGAGACCTGAGGGGTCCCACCTTTGGAGTGCCCGCCGGCGGCAGCCTTAGTTGACCACCCTTCCCGTCTGATGCGGCCATTGGCCGGAGGTCCTCTCCGGCACGGCATGAAGACACCATGCTATCTTCATCCGCCACAGACCGCATGTCCACGACCTCCTTCCTCCAGCATGGTACGACGACAATGACCCCCTCCAGTACCGCCGCTGCCTGCCTGGCCGCGGCCTGGTTCATTGCACGGTGTGAAAGTGCCACGCCTCTTCGGTGACCAGGTGGTCATTGCGCCACAAGTTCCTCTCACTATCGGCCCATCACTGGCCACCGATGCTCCACCAAGTTTCTCTCTTATGGTGGCGCCGTTGTGCCACCGCCGTCGTCAACCAAACAAGAACCAATGGAGGGATGTTAGGCCGTGTTTGTTTGGCACGCGCCTTCCGCGTTAGGTGATAACAATTCACCAAAAAATAAATTGAGGTTTGAATGATGAAGAATAAGGAAATAATTCCACTCAAACTCCTACCTTGTAATCGGTAATCTCATTATATATTCATGGGAAGGCGGCATCGTTCCGTTGACATCGATATGAGATGACGTCATCATTGGAGATATTCTTCACGGGCGGCATCTTCATTTTCTTGTCCTGATTGGAGAGGTAGAAGACGACGACGTCGTTCCTCAGTGGAGATGGGAATTTTTCATTGAGAGGATATTCTCTCAATCCTTCCAAGGCTCCTCCACAAGATTATGCCAACCGCAAAATAATAAAATAACACATCTTATTATATACTTGTCATAATGAATTCATAATGATTCAAATTCAATAAGTTACAACACTTAATTAAAGGATGAAGTTCGCTCATTAATTTGGAGGGGGAAGGTGAAGAGGCTCCAAAAAAATTATGGGGGAAGTGAATAGTTCATCCTCCTTAATTAGGGGTTCCAGGGGAGTTAGAGAGTTCAGGTGGTCCCCACCAAATAATCCTCCCAGTAATGTTATGTGGGTGTGGGCCCCACCACCATAATCTCTCATGGGATGTTATGTTGTGGTGGTTCCCACCCTTAACCACAACTTAGTGGTTTTAACCACCACTTATAAAATAATGTGATAACCTTATTTTAATAAATTTAATAAAAAACCTACAAATATTATCTTGCACTCACGATAAAACATAACTGCAGTGAAGGTCTCACTATGCAATCACAAACGTTGTGAGTTCAATGGTGCCCTCAGATTTCTGTTCTGAGCACTGGTTCAAAATATATAAAATCTTGAACGTATGTTTACTGAACGTACTCGAACAAAACTTCAGAAATTGATTTCAAGAACACCAGGCCTCGGAATCAAGAGTCTTAAGAAACTGCAGACTCATAATATTCTCATACATTTTAAAAAAAATCCACGGAATTTCTGGCTCTTTACACACATCCATTCATGCTTTTTTTGATAGTTCTAAACTCATTAGTTATTTGAAATCTATTTACCTTATATACCACTATCACATGATCATAGTCCCTGGTCACAGATTTTGTAGCCCAATGGTAAATTTACCTAATTCAGGAGATTGTCTAACATCAACTCAAACAACCAATATATTCCAAAACCATTGTGATGACCCAATTAAATGAATTTGAATAAAACTGTTCTTTTATTGAAATTTATTAATCCTCAAATTACAATCAACCATTTAATTTCAATAAAACCATTCCATTTATTGAAAACACTATAGTCAAATAATTTTTCACAATACCAAAAAAAATCCCATATTAAAATCCTCATTTTTAAATCAAGAATCAATGATCTTTATTGAAGGACACCAATTTTCTTGATTTTTTATAATTCACCAAACCCACTCTAAAAAGGGTTATACAAAAACTTGAAAATAGAAAATTCACAATAAAATCAACAAAAGATATTAAATTTAAAATATTTTCAATTAGTTATACTCAGATGAGTGGATAATGAAGCTTCCTACCTCAACTGTTTTGTCAAAAACTCTAAACGGATGAGGAACACTGAAGTTACCAGGTCGATTCTCCACAAAACCATCAAAGATCTCTTTTCCTAAAAACAATGAAACAAAAACTCAACATACCTACAATCCAAAATAATATATATACAAATAATGTGTGTATATATGAAAATGTGAGAAGTTTAGAGAAGAATATTTAAGAAGAACTAAAGAAACATGAAAGGAATGGTGAAGAACTGTGACATAACTCAAGAATCTGGCTTCGACTCACCAATGGACGCCTTGGGATTTCCTCCAGATCGATGGGAGAGTCTTCTTTGGACTTAGGAGGATCAACATACTAAGTTAGATCTGATTTTTGAGAAAAAAGTAGATTAATGTCAAGGATAACCAAGATCCATTTTTAAGGATATTATTTGTAACCTGAAAATGGTTTAATCAAATGGTTTGACAACCTGTGTGATAGATATAGTCTCAAGAACAGCCTCACATGATCACCTACCATGGTCTCCTAAACCATGTTCCAATTTTTTTGATGATACTACCACAAAACCTACATGTTTTCATGGTATCTCTTAGGTTTTTTTCATATAATAGATAAACTGTGAGAATAATCTATGCCTACCCTTAATCCCTAAAAGATCCTTTAATGTACCCCAAATTCTCCCAAACATCACATTTATACATAATATACATATTAATCACAATGTTAGGGAAACATTCTAGAACCAATGGGTTATAAATTTCTATATGAGGTTATGAATAAATTTTATTTGTATGATTTGTCCATAAAGGGTGTTAGATTTGAATAACTTAGTGGGAGAATATTTAGATCACTTAGGAACCAGTTTTTTATGTTTATGTATTTCCAAACGAATATGTCAAAAATGGTTCTACAATGGATCATTATGATATGTAATGAATATTTAACTATTAATATGGAATAACTATAAATAAAGTGTATGGGATTTTATAGTTGGAATCATAATAGTTCTTGGTTATCCTTTGGAAATATGGTTGACAAAACAGTAGTAAGATTACATAAGATATCATAAATATAGGTGAACATCCAAATATATTGTCATGGTTAGAGTGTGGTTTATAATAAGTCATACATATCTAGACACATAAACAAGTATAGTCTATACCACCAATTTACCTAGATTTAATAACAACAAAAGAACAGATTGAGATAAAATTGATTGTCACTTACTGTAAGAAAATGGGACTTGATGTGCACATGGTTTGAAACTCCATGGGGATATGTATTAGAAATTAAAAAACTATTTATGAACCATCATGAATTATATAAATATATAATTTTCATAAAATAACTAACATAAACCTAATGATCCATAAATTAAATAAAAGGTTTGATGATTTATGCATCATATAAATTATATTACATTATTATGTGGTATCTCTCTATTAATAATGTGGATCAAACTATGATTTCTTTTATTCCACTGTTAAAAACAATAGTATTCTTGTTATGATATTATGTGATGGACAATGGAATGACATCCCTAATGATTTTCAAAATGAAATGGGAATTTCAATTTTAAAACATTTGTTTTTTCTTAAGCAACTATCCCATTATAAGATTAACGATCTCA
Source organism: Viscum album (assembly GCA_963277665.1). Classification (NCBI taxonomy): domain Eukaryota; kingdom Viridiplantae; phylum Streptophyta; class Magnoliopsida; order Santalales; family Viscaceae; genus Viscum; species Viscum album. The sequence goes on from OY728156.1 coordinate 1,854,254,536, forward strand.
ACATCGATGAGATTCCTGAAATAGATAACAACTGAAAGATAGTGTTCAGTGAAGACCACGAAGGTAATAAAAATCTACTACCTACATGTCAGTAATTTTGTAATTTTAACTATGAATAATATCTCATTGGGAATGGGAAAATGATTTTTGTTTAAAAAAAGACACATAAAATTTTATTATAGAGGAAAAATGAAGAGTTTAGTCAACCAAATGAAATAGAATTTTGGTCTCCCTAATGTATTACTAAGATAAACATGTTTTAAATGGTTAATTTATAATAATAACATAAATCAATTTCTTTGGGGGAGCTAATGTGGTGCATCATCATTTTTGTATGAGAACAGTTGTTTTAATGAGAGTGACACTAATAATGGGAAATCAATAGAAAGAGGTATTTAGGAATAAAATGATAAAGCCTATGTAATGTTTGAATAATAATGTGTAATGTATTATGTTTGTATGTATTGGGATTTTAGATATATCAATGAAATTAATGATAATAAGAATCATGAAAAATCTGAGTATTTTTATGAATAAATTGTTATTAATTGATTTGTATGTATATGATGAATGGTACTGATGCACCGGAAATGTTATATAATGGTAAGGTTATATTTTATTATAATAAAGATGATTATGGAAGTATATATTCTAATATATGTCTAATGTGGGGGTAATAATATGTAATTGGGATAAATATATGATTGATATTGATTGTTTTATATTGATGACCATGGGTTCTAATAGTGAATTGTTGATAAAGTGATTTAGGTCATCTTGAATGATGTTTATTTAATTTTGAATTTATGTAATATATTCAATAGTTTTAGAATATTTTTTAAGATTAAGGATAATGTAAATTTTGAAAATAATTCATGTTTTCTTTATGGTTTTGTTGTAGTAATGGTTATTACCATGTTTTAAGAGAATATATCACCAACGTATTCACACAATAGGTTTTTCGAATTACGAGATACTTTTGGTGATTATAGTTGTGATTTTTTTGGATTCATGGTTACTTGATTTAAAAACATTTTGGGTTCGAATTTTGTTAGTCTTATCATTGAGAAGATTTAATATTAACTAGTTATGAATTAGATTAAGATAAATAGTAGACATTATTTTTTATGGTTTACAAATAAGTTATTCATCCATTTTGGATAATATTTAATGGTAAGAGGAGTATTCAGTTATCCATTTTTGGAATATAAAATCCAAAATAAGTTATTCTTAGTTTTTCATGAACAGAAAATTTATCTCAAATACTCGTCATTTCTTGAAAAATATGATATTATGGTGTAAAACGATTAAGGGGGAAATTATACATGTAAAGTTGGTATTTTCATTATTATAACAGTCTAGATGATATAGAAATACCTCAAATCTAAGAAATTGGTCTTAAAACAAATATGTTCTCTAATAACCGTTAATTCAGATGGAATAAAAGTTCATTTCTGTGAATAGTGATGTAGTTTTAATCTTCAAAAATATATTTCCTCGAAAAATGGATTTTTTTGGGTGAATAAAATAATTAATTTATAAAAGTATTAGATATATTTTTTGAAAAAAAATATTTTATTATTTAATTTAGATAATCCAAATTATCTTCGGGTGAAGAATTTATGAAATTTCAAAAAAGATCAAGATTTCTATGAATAGTGAAAAACAATTACATTTATAAAAAACTCAATTTTCATATTTTAAAAAAATATTTATGAATTTAATTTAATATAAATTTGAAATAAGTACTATTTAATTTTACATTATATTATTAACTAAATTTTGATCATATGTAAACCAGGTTTTTTATATGTACATTTTTTTTATAACTTTTTATCCCACAAAACTGTTACTCATTAGGTTTTGTGGGGTTAATATAAAATTATAATTTTATACATATATTATATGAATCATGAAAAAATAAAAACATTTATAGAACCATAGGAATCAAATTTTATAAGTAGGTCCCTTTTATTTTTTCTCATATTGAATAGTAATAACCGTACTTTAATTTCTACTATAATGGTAAATCAGGTAAATTAGTTCAAAAATAAATTCATAATGACAGTAAAATGAATGTAAAACATTCCTAAACCATATTATATGAGAAAATATCATCCATAATAATAAAATATTAGGTTATATTGACATTTTATTTCAATTCAGATACTATTACGATCTATGTCATATTTTATTTCAAGAAAACATAAACATGTGATAAAAATGTTTTAAATTACTAAATTGATTTTTAAATTATGTTATATATATTATATTTATGATGATAAATATTATTATAAAATAAATAAAATTTATCTTAGTGGTGGTTATTTATTTTTAAATTTTAGTAAAGAAATAATTTTGTTAATTAGACACTAAAAATCAAACAATATTTTTTATGTTAATGGGAAAATAAAATTAATTATATTAAACATATTAGATATATTATAATTTTAGATAATTTATGTGATCAAAAAAATTTATATATGACAATAACATGTTTGATATATTCTAAAATATTCAGTTCGAATTCTATATGATACCGTGATATTATCAATGTCAACATAATTAATAGTTCAAAAAATAGACAATATTGATATTTAATAATAAAAAGTATATTTTTAAATTCATAAAATTAATAAAAATTATATTATTAAAAGTGGTTATTATATTATTAATTATATCATCTATGTCTCATTTATGAATTTTTAATCAATTTATAGTAATTATCATGACCATAAATGAGTAAAAACTCTTTTGTCACTATACCTTTAAAAATGGATGGGAAGTATTAAAAGAAAAATCTTTGTTTAAAAATATTTTCAAAACTTACCTAATTTTATGTTTTGAAATTATTTAAAACAATAATAATCCTATATTATACTTAAATGAGTTTTTGGTTATTTATAATTGAATATTAATTTATATTAATTTTATATTTAGAATACTTCCAAAAGTTACCCTACCCTCAATTATAAAATGGTACCTCATACCATGCTCCAGTAATCAACATTGATGCTCTTATATAATCCATAATGTAAAAAATCTCAACTAAACTTCATTATACACATTCTAGATGTTATTTTCTACCCAAAAAACCATTCTTAGATCCCTTGTAGAAAATCTAAATGATTCATTTCATAGAAGAAGTAATTTCCCTAACTGATCACATACTTTTTTTTCTTTACCTCTTAAAAACAAATGATATTTATACTAAAATAAAAAAATAATTATCCATAATATTATTTAATTTTATTATCATTTTTAAAACACCCTTATACACCATGTTTCTCATCACAGAAGAAGTAAATGTATTTCTGACGCATAAAAACGACTTACCATATCCATGTGGTAATATCATTAAATATTTATCACTATATTTTATAGATGTTTACTATGGTGGGATTGAAATTTTTATACGATATTTATTTTTTAATTTTACTTAATTAATGATAATATCATTTCTACCAACTTTCCATCCAGTCCATTGGGAATGGATAACGTCTCCCCTACTTATGTATGGACTACCATATCAACGATATCATGTAATTCATTTTTCAATTATATATCACATGGATGGTATATAGAATGATTTTTAAGAATATATATGATACAATTATGTAATAATGATTCTATAATTTGGAATTATTATTTATCTTTACTTATTTAAATTTGTTGAACAATGTAAACAACAATCATGTGTACATATAGACTACCGTTTCCCTCAATGATGTAATTCATTTTTCTAAATCAAATTTTTAAGAATTATTTTAAATATGTATACAAATAATATATATTATTTTTATAACACTATTAAAATGATGATAATTGTAGGAGAATAATTAATGTTTATAATATGGGGTTTTTTATAGAAACATGTTTCAAAAATAAAATAATTATCCTAAAAATAAATATAACAATAAAAAAAATTTCATTAATAGGTTATAATATATAATATATAAAAAATACATGGTGTGATATATACGAATGTGGTTACTTAATATATGTATAATAAATAAATATTAAATATATTTATGTTTGAATTTGAATTTGTAAGGATGATACATTGGGTACTGAGTTTTCATATCATATTCATTTCTAAGGGACATATGTCGTATGCACAACAATTTTATTTTTTGTTTTTTATATACATCTTAAAATTTTCATTAATCATTCCTCAGAATCATATTATTATTTGTAAAAATATATAAAAATTATTTCATTCACGAGACTTATGATTCAAATGAAACTCAATTATTATGGTTTATTTAAATGTCTCATCAATACTCATCAATGTTTTTGTTTAGGTGTGCATAAAATGAATTTTTTTATTAAAAATCCATGTTGACTAAAAAAGTTTTTAAAAATGTCTATAATATTCTTATAAAATGTTTTACATTCATTTGTATCTACAATTTTGTTTTTAAAAAATTATTTCATTGGAATTTATTCTTCATTTTTCAAATGAAGTACATTGTTACTTTTGTAACAATAATATAAAATGATTTTTATTTTTATTCTATGACATGAACATAATTTACATCATTCCTGATTCATAAATTATTTTAATTTTTTTTTAATTATTACTAGTTTATCTTGAAAGAAAATTATTTCTTTATTACGTGTAATTTTTTTATATTTTTATATGTTGAAATTTAAATATGAAAGCGTATTTTCCTCAAGATAATATTAATATCCTATTAATGGTATATTTTTTCATCAATGAAATAAACCATGATTAAACTCATGATTTGATGGAATTATGATAATATTATACCATAGTTATTAATTTTCAATGTGGTTTATGAATATGATGGAATGATGTTTAATTTTATCATTTCACTACTATGATTTATGTTATGATTAATTTTTACAGCATCCATTTATTTTACATGGTTTGTATATGATGAATTCTTTACAATATTGTAGAACACATATTTATAATTTTCATTATGTGATGGGATGGACTTATATCTTCCTTTAATTCATTTTGAATGTATTAATGTCATATGATCTCAAATGGTACCCATGATGTCATCACAATCCAGAAAAATTATACATGAGTGGTTATCCCAATCCTAAAAGTGGCTACATGGGAGTTGATCCCAAGCATGAATGAGGGTACACAGTGGGTTTATCACAATCCAAATGAAGATACATATGTTTTTTCCCAATCCTAAATTTTAATGAATTACATGATTGGGATTATTGACCTATTGTTTTTATGCTTACGTGTATGCCACAATCTATGTAATATGCCATTTTTTTGTCTTAAGGATCATGTTCATTAATATATTTATTGTTCATGTCTTATGATATATCTTAATTTAATCCATGAATTATGTTTTTGATATATTAAATGAATGGTATTTTTTTTAAATATTACTCTCAATAATGTACACTCATATTATTTTGTTATTGATATGACCATTATTTATCCTTACTAGTTATCTGGAATCACCATATATTATGTTTTCTTCCCAGTTCGTGAAGAAATCTATTTTCTATGGTAAGTACAATAGTTGTTTTAATTAAGAAGAAAATTTTCGTAGAATATGTACATCACCTATTAATTATTTTTTTACGTGTCCATGATTCCAAATATATTGGAAAAAAAATTCCAATCATGGATCATTATGTTTTGTAATGAATTTTTAACTATTAAGATGTAATATCGAAGTAATAATAGTATGTGTTTTTATGTTCTCCAAAATCATTATCACAGGTTTTCTACATTCTACAAAATCATGGTATTATGATTTATTCCCTATTTATTTTATGTTTATTTACATATCAATATCTTATAAAAGCACATTAAAATGTAACTTTGTTAAAAAATATGATTTTTGTTAGGATTTTTCTTGACTCAGATTCTTTTATTATGTTATATTTATTATTTTGTTACAAAATTATTAAAGAATGGTGATATTATATTCAATGATGTTTTTTATGATCATGAATATGAAAAATACAAAGGTGGATTAATAAAAAAAATATTTTTTTGGTGTCGATGAATCACTCTCAAAATTATAAAGGACATAAATGACATTAATACTGATTTTTTCAATCAAATATTTATATATAGAAAAATATCAATGATAAGATCATTGAACATCAAATTTATAATTAAATATAAATGTTTCAAATTAAATAATACATAGTTTCAGAATAATACATCAAATATGATTTTGATCACCCTAGAAACTAATTTTCAGATTAAGTTTATTATGTACGGAGGATCCAAGGGTAGAGTCATTCAAAATGTGATCAACTGATTTTCCCCTGATCTAAATATTAAACTAATTTATTTTTCTGTGCTGGAATGGTGGATCCATTATATTTTTCATTAATCTTGGACATTACAAGTTCCTTCGAGGTTAAAGGAATCTTTCATGTTCTTCTCACTCATAAGAGCATGAGAGATGTAGTGAATTACATGGAAAGTATGTTGTGAACATCTATTTTCAGTTATCTATTATTACAATACAATATACCTAACCATATTGTTATAAATTTGTGGTTTATTCAAAAGTGTTAATTAATTTCATAAAAACAATAAAATAATTTAATAATCCATTCCCAACTCCACCGCATAATGATAATAAAAAAATTATTTCCAATATTTTACCAACTAGAATAAAGAATGATATTTTTTAACTAGCATGAAAATTTACATTAATCACCAAACATGATCATTGTCTTCCTGAGGTCCTCTTCATTTATTGAATACAAAAAAAATTATAGATATATATTTTATTATGAAAATAGTAAAAATATATTTCTGAATCAACCAATATATAAAATAAATATTTCATTAATAATATAGATTATTAATATTTAAATCATATTTTCTATAAAAAAATTATTAAAATAATTTAACAACATTTGGAATCATATTTATTCATTTAATTAATTTCATGTTGAATTTAATAACGATTATAGAAAACACCTAGTGTGTGACCCTCTAGGATCCGGTCACATTTTTTTTTGTCTAGTTTTTTAAATGTCCATGATTACTATCTATAAACACATAATGGAAGCAATGATAATGTACATAATGTCACATCATTTCAACCAACATACAAATACTTAGAATTTAATATATATCATTTTTATAATATCTCATCAAAATGGTTTCACATATGTTTCATCATCCAATATGATTGATATGTTTTTATTTTAGAATTTATAATAAAAACATCATTACACCATGACCATATAATTTAATTTCATTGTTCTACATCAATTCAATTTTTGTTATATAAAATTCTGTAAGGATATAAATAAAAAACAAATTAATTTATTAATTAGTAACACATCATTCGGGACCCACCCAATGTACACATATTATCCATGAATTATTTTCATCCTTAATTATATAAAAACAATTGTGTATTCAATACATGTAATTTATTAATAATAATCATAAACCCTGAGGACCATTAGGCACACTTTCAAAAAAGAATATTTAATGAACAATATACAAGCATCATTCATACATGTGGTTCTATTCTCATAGCTTTTGATAATGCTGATATAAATATGGTAATGTCTTGAGAATAAGTATGTTCCACTATTTATTACTTGTGAAATACATAATAATTTATTTATGACCAATCATATAATTATATACAACCATAGAATAATATTTTAGAATAAATTCCTTAAATTTCATGGTCCTCAACAAATTAAGGAACTATTATGACCATATCAACAATACAGAATAAGAAAGTCATTATTACATTATGTTTAGGATGAAAAAGTAATTATATGTTATGAGGCATGTTGTTAAAATTCAAATAAACAAGTATATATGTAATCCACGTACAAATAAATTATAGGAAAAAAATATCCAACAACTCATACTTTTACAAGATTCGACTACCTATGAATTTTATCCTACTAGACATCATGTGATGATCATGATTCTATTGAGTTGAGGATTTAGTTATGGAGCCACCATAATTTCTTTAGTTGATATTCTTTTCAACGTTACATCAGCACTTTGAGAAAAATCATTCAATTGATTATACTTTTTAGGTATGTGCTTTATCTACTAATTTGAAATTGGCTCCAGGGAAAGGCACACCATTAATGTTTTTTCACAATATAGGTAGATACTTTACTTCTAGGTAAAATTTATCACTCTTTTATGATGTTTCATATATGAATTTCTTCATTATCAATCTCAATAGATGATATATATTTGGAATCTAATAATAAATTGGTAGCCAAAAATTTCTTCAAGATGATATAGCTCACAAAACCAATGTTGACAATTAATATTAAATGAATCTTAGATTTTAGATCAACTTGATCTTTTTGAAAACTATCATATGTATATCTTATGATGACTAGTACCTTGTCTATGTTATAAATGAGGAACATATCCTTATTTTTTCTAAGACACTAACTAATTGTATTGGAATTCATCCAATTGGTGTCACTGAGGACATATTGATGTATTCCTACTATTAAAAGTTCATACATGACATATAGAAAATCACAAATCATAAAAAATATGACTAACCCAATCATATACCGATGTGAAGTTCTTTCAACCCTCTATCATTCCTCACATTTCCTAGGAAACATTTTCTTATAATGATGAATCCCATTTAAAAATTTTAATAATACCTTCTTGGGTTGTGCCATATATAATATATTAGTTATATTTTCATTATATATTCCTTTAGATAGTCACATAAGCATTACGTATCTAAAACGATGGATCCCAATCCAAAGAATATATGCTTCTTCAATAAAGTCCTTCATGGAAAATAATTTCTTCAACGAGTTGTAAAAAATTTGAAATACTATAATTATATTTCTGAAATGTAGTTTCTCGTTGGCATATATGACTATGAAAAAGACCAAACTCCCACTAAATCACTAATAGTCACAAATACGAGCAACATATATTGTGATTTCAACTTTAGGTGCAGATTTATTAAAATGAAATTTTGATGATCTAAATTCTTTATTTATTCTGTATAATAATATTTTTCATTTGGATTCTTTTTTTGTATCCTTTTGAATCAAAAAGACTCTATCATTCATTTTGAAATATTTAAGAAGGATCTATTTATTAAAGTATATTTTAAAATACATTTTCCAAATATCATAGTCATGTTATGATAAAATCACAGGAAAAATTCTAATGAATTTAAAATAATAAAATGTTCAATGGAATACTTAATATTGTATACCTTGATGCTATTTGAACCCTCTTTTAGCTATTCAGTCTTTATAATTATTTACTTTTCCATCCATGTGATCGTTTTTATTGAATATCCCTAAAAAATAAATAGTATTTACATACAGTGTGGGATCTTCTAAAATATGGAATTGGTTTTCATACATGGAATCCTTTTTCTAGAATTCATAGTTTCTACTTCAAAATTTCTTCTCCACTTATTTATTTATTTTTTATTGGATCCATATTATCATATACTGTTGAATAACCATCATCAATTCATAGAAAGTGATACCATTCTATTTCTATAAACTCTCTTGAATTATTCTGTAGGGCATGTGTCTCTGGAACTTATAAATGAGTTTGAAAATGTAGAATTTCGGTCTATACCCAATATTATGTATGTTTGTCATGGAATTTATCAATGTCTATCTCACTCCAACTATATATTTTAGTGATTTGATCTATCTCACGAAATTTGGCACATTTATTAGCCACAAAATTGTAATCTAATGGGTATAATGCGTAATATTCCCTCATGTCTTTAAAATAAACTATAATAATACTCTATTCTATGGGGTTCTTTATTTTTACCTGATGGGGCCTTAATAAACTCATCACATCCCCACTCATGTATGTATTACAACAAGGGTTTATTTCAACTCTATAATTGGTGTGGATTTTTCTAGCTGCATTAATTGATATCTACTTTGGTATATTTTCTTCATTATGTAACACATATCCCATAAAAAATAATGGATGACTTTCAGGACTCATCAGTGGCCTTCCAATGTCCAATAAGGTGTATTTACTCCTTTCACGGAGACAGTTCCATTGTAGAGTAAATGTGGAGTGAGATGAGATAGGATCATGATATTATATAAATAATCATTTATGTATTTATTAAGATATTCTCTACCATGGTCCCAGATAAGATTCTTTATCAACCTACCATGTTGGTTCTCAACAATATTCATGATTAACTATTGCTTATCAATGAAATATGACTTATACCTCAATATGCGGACATATTCATATCCACTTAATTCATCAATAGATGTTATAAAATAAGAGTACCCAAAACATGATTTATCTAGAAATGGTACACACATATGGGTATGAACGAATTCATTAATAATTTTATCCCTTTCAAAATTTCAACTAAATGGGGATTTTTTTTATTTTTCAAGTAATCATTTGTGACACGCACCAAGTTGTTCTTCTTCAAATGAACAAAAATGTCCTTGTTTGTGTAATTTATTAATAAAAATTCCATTTATGTTGCAGAACTAGTCATTCCAATATTGGATGTGGTATGTTTAATGTGAAGTACATTCGTCATCAATTTTCCATACTTATTAGTGTAATAAAAGAACAGAAATGTAGGTATTTAAATGTTCATTAAAATAAAAAGTTATATCCTTTCTATTAAAACATCATTTCATCCCAAAATGGAAAATTACTTTATATGTATCATATCTAGATACATAAATAATGTTTTTTGTAACATATATAACATAACAATAAACTTTTAAAGGAAATGTCATTCATGTTAGAAACATGATGTGGTAGTGTAGAATATCCACCATATGATGTCTGGAATTATTGGAGTCTTATTGATTGGCCTCTAGTTGGTCAATATATATCCCTCTAATTGGTTCATGAATTGGAATATATATATATATATATACATATGAATACCTCAATCTATATCTAATACCCAATTCATAGGAATGGAAAATTTCCAATTTGTAACAAGCATACCATAATCTTCTCAATTATTATTTTCATGTGTATATATTATCTTCTATGGTCCCTTATTTAAATCTATGAAATAGGTAGAATGATTATCCCATGCTTGGAACATGATCATTCTCTTCATGGAAGAGTGGTTGGAATAAGTTTTGCGATATATATCTTCACCTAGACATTCCTTTTATTCACTATAATGTTGAATGGTTTTTCATGATTCATCTACATATCAATTCAGTGATGAATAGAATATATATATGGGAAATTGTAATCAATGTTGATCATATAAAAATTAAAAAATGATTGAGAAGCACAAAGGGAGTAATGGAAGATTTAGATGATTGTGTATCTCTTTAGGGAGATAAATACCTATTATAATTTGCCACTCAATATAGATAATGAGTTTAACAAACAAGGCCAGGATTGAAATCTATCTCTATGTTTACTAGAAAAGAGAAATTTTTATATCTCAATGACTTTTATCTTTATCACTCTTTGTAAATACATTGATGATGATAAATCCTTCTATAAGAATCCATTAATTTGTATGAATTTTTAATGTCACTATATGTTCATGACAGAACAAGATTCAAATCATTTACCACATAACCTATGTGTTTATCAACGATATTTAAATCTTCTTTACTCGACTCGTTCATATATTGGTCATGTTGTTGATATTCTATCTCTAAAAATTTGTGTTCATTGAATAAAAAAACATGGAGGAAACAAAGACTATTATAGATGTTAATTCTATTTAGGATATTGGTTTTTAAATTATTAAACATAATTATAATGTGTGTTATGAAGCTTCTATTTTTATAAATTTATAATATTTTTACATCACAAGATTTCTATTTATGTGAGAAGAAATGACATAGTTTTTATTAAATGTACCAATATTTTCAAAAAACATAACAGTCCTAACGAATAATATCGGAAATACCCTATAGTGCCACAACCTAATTAGCCACATGAATAGTGCTTTTAGGATGAGTTCCCCTATCCTTAGTCACACATCCCTATAATCCAAAGGCTACTGGCTAGTAGTAGGGTGAAAAGGAGTAATAGTTTGGAGAATAAACCCTTAGGTGATGAAATAATATTGGTCGAATCTATTGATAATATCCAACATAAAGAAAATAATGATATATAATGGATTAGTGACACACCTATAGAGGAAGCACAATAAACATTAAACAATATCATAAGCATACCTAAGCAATAGTAGTGGAATTAAACAAATCCATAAATTTTTTTTATCTAAGGATGTTTATCAATAAAAGTCATACAATACAATAACAGAATGGTACTAATGGAAAATCATCATTCCATACATATAGGTGTAATGAATAGATTTAACGCCAACTAAGGCAGAATTAAATGGTCCCTTTCCTTCTCTCCCATGTCAAACAGCCATTAATATGCTTCTCCAGAACCAAGGTCTCGCCTAAATAAAAAATCATAAAGTCTAAACACGACTTAAAGGGACCATATGGGCCATGAGGATGAGTCTTGGTAGGCCACCACCAATATGTGACTAATTAAACATATTATTTAGCAGGTTCATACTAAAAGGAATAAAACAAATTCACATGCGTAAAATAAAAACAAACTTTCCTGGTTCTCAAAGTCAACTAGGAATCTATCAGATACCTCATCCAACGATTTAATTTATTATGCGAGATGATCCTTAGTCTAAATCCACTCCATCCCTTGATATATAAATATCCAAGTGAACCCTCAGGTTCTACCTCTATATAATTCACCTAACACCATGTTCCTCCAAACACATCATGTTCATGTAATGTCACCAAAATCACTAAGGCATTCCCAATCAAAAATACTCTAGTCCCTTAATCCCATACTTGAAATCACCGACCATCATGAAGAATGATGTATGGAGGAACAATGATATATATTCTTAAAATAATATTGCCTTCGCATAACATCATAATGCCCTGTGGAATGACTATCGACATCCTTCCGAAATAGTTATAGCCTAATGGAATCTAAAAAGGTGATCCTTAATCCACATCCAACATCCTAAATGTAATGATATGGTGGATCATCTCCATCCTTATGCAATTATATGGAAATTACCCTAAAATGTTACATAATACATAACTATCGGGGTATCTACCCACATGAGTGGTCCAATCCTCGTCATTATAGTTTCAGCTTGTGTGCACAAGACTCCACAATGGAACTTTGGCCAACACAGGTGAGTGGAAGTTAGAAAATAGAACATAATACTCAACAATATATCACCATGTTTCCTATGATCATATCCCTCAGTCTGATGGCTATTGAAATCCAAATATCTCATGATATTTTAATGACCTAACAACCTTTCTACACTAACCAACAACGGAGTTGTCCAACCTATGATTATCATCGCAGATAGAGCCTGAGCGTCACCCAACATGATGAATATATCATCTCATCTTAGGTGGTCATCACCAACTCCATCATAATGTAAATCCCATCACTATATACATAAATGAATTCATATACATATTCCAACTCAAATAAGACTAATAAATTCCATGAAAATGAATTTATCAAGTAAAATTAATAAAAAAAAGTGAATTAAAAAAAGAACATATCCATATCTGACTACTCAATGTCCTAATCCACTCACATGGATCAATCTATTTGTAGTATCTTATAGGATCAACTATTGGAATCTCCTCCTATTTAATTTAATTAATTAAAATTATCCATTTAAATTTCAATGTCTCGCTCAGTCAACATAACAAATTTCTCTAGTGGAGAAACAAAAAAATTCATCAAATCACAATGAAAATTAATAACCACCAACCACATTATTTTAGAAAATATAACATCTAATATTATCAAATATATCTGAAATAGTTTTAATAAATATACATTTTATATGAACTCTCTAAAATTTTATAAAAACATCTAACATGGATTTAGTAGTCCATGAGGTGAGGGAAAAAGATATTTCAGATGATGGAGTGCTTTTACGAGACAGATCCAATGATATAAAAGGATTTAATAATCGTGTTAGACAATGAAGATGGATGAATTTCTAATAGTTATGGAAAATAATTGATCCCACAGTATTATACACAAACAATGAGGAGAATGGAACGGTGAAATAATTAAATATGAACGATGGGCATATATTCGTTTCACACATTTAATGAGTCACATGGTTAGCATGAACTGTATTCTAGACTGTGTAGATCCTCTTTCATAGGAATCATTCCCTAAAATTCCATATCAAATAGCAAGGCCATACTTTATGTTGACAGTGTGTGCTACAGGGCAATGGTACTTAACAAATGGAATTAATCATGCAGTGTAGGAATATTTTGTAAATCCATGTGATATCTATGTGAATTGCCTCTACTAGAAACTATAGATGTAATTAATTGAAATGTACCACATATCACACTATTTACCAAAATATTATCATTGAAAAATGAGGGCATGCTATTTTCAGCACGAGGATACACAATTAAATCTTATCATGCACCGTGACCTATAATTTTACAAAACTAGGAATTCAGGACTACGATGCACTAAAACCCATCTGAGCACCCATGACACATTCCATGAATTAAGAATCACATACAAAAATGATCTTGTGTTAATGAAAAACTATATATTATCTTATGATGATTGAGAAATATGTTTTTCCACCCACAAAACTCCTAAAATTCATAAGGGATTAGGATTTTGACCCTCTCCAAAAAAACCAAGGATGTTACAATATCCCCACCTTAATGTAGATCATCGCATGTGATATCAAATGAAACAATCATGTGGTACTGAATAGATATCCATCTACAAAATTTATCCAGACTATACTAGGTAAACAAGAATATTTCAACTACATAAAGGGGCTCCAACCATTAGAGTTACCAACCTGGTCACATCCTGACTGAAAACACAAATGAAACTGATGGTCCATCAACTATCCCTAGACTCAAGGTACTACAATGACACATTCTCACCCTTTTACCTCACTATGTTTTCCTATGTCATACCAGACTCCCATAATAATCTCACACTACATCAATTCCCATCACATGATCTTTTCGCACATGCTAATAACAAGGTCATGCATCTCATTAGATGCCCAAATTGGTCTCAGTACCTTTCACCTCAATTGACCCCCACATTGTAACGATGTACATTTGTAAATTCACATCATGCAACTTTTATCTCCTCGATACTAGGATTCCAGTGCACAATATAATCCTGGATCCAGACACCTCATAAATAAATAAATATATATATATATATATAGACATTACACATTCGAGTCGATACTAACCTAATAACAAATAAATTGTTAGTCCATAAATCAATATTGTGCATCTAGTACACCCAAAACATACATGCCTCAAAATTCCAGGCAAAAAATAAACAAAATGCTACCCCATTCATCCCCATGGAATAAATCAAGCCATCATTGGCTCACCATCCTCCCCTAACCCTGGATGCTCAATGACATGTAGTTGGACCTAAGCTCAACTACCTAAATCCTGACATCCCTATGTGGTTTGAATATCCACTAGCTACTAACCAAACTATTGGGTCCCACTTTATCTTCTGTAGCCTCATGCAACTAAGGGTTGGATACAATCACATGGTTCTTCTTCCTATCTGATCACATAACCCCATGTTTTAAACTTTTCAAGACTACTAGCTATACAAAATGGATTCCTACAAAACCTTTTGATATTTCTGACTTGTCCACATGCCCGAAACTCTATTGGAGGATTCTCACACTAATTTTTTACATTTCCTAAATTTCCATATTAGAAACACATCAACAATGACCCTTTCAGATGAGGTATTCCTACATCTCTGTCCCAATATCCTAGTTAGAAATCATCTCATCCTTGCTTATTACTATGAAAATAAACACCAATTATGTCACTTAATGTTGTCACCCAACTTTAGTATGACCGATTTTGGATGTTTACCTTAGTTTTGTGAGCTTGATTCTCTGACTATAAGAATAATGAAAAACCGAATCTATTCAAATGCACTTATATGGAGAGACATAACCCATGCTTGAAATGACTCACCCTTTATATGTCATCTCTCACCATTTCAGGTTTCAATATCTAAAATTTAGTGAATGTCACTACATATTCCATGGTGGACAAGTCTCCATAATGAAGGGTCAATAACTCTCAATATCTATCTACCATCAATGTCTTCCGAATTAAGTGCTCGAAGAACCTAGCCTCAAAGTCCTCCTAGGACAGTCACTCGTGTCTTCCTACTTAATACTACACATCCCCCTAATGGTTTTCTATTCCTATGAGTATATATGTCCCCAAAATCACCCTCCACCCTGGAGTAATCTCTTACAAATTGAATATCATCAACATTTATTTGATCTATTTTTCACCCTCACGTCGTCTTCCCTAATCCTGAAAAATTAGTGGGTGCTATGAATGAAAATCCATTATCAGCTACTCTGTAGAAGGCTCTGTATCACAAGATACCCAATCAGTACCATGAATTACATGTAACATTCTCACTCTAAGCCTCTCTTCATGCCAAGAACCAAAATCTATCATGTATAGAGGCTACCCCAACTTCAATGGAGCCTTCTCCTAAGAGTTTACTTGGGATCATGCTCTGCCTGACCCGTCAGGGACTCATTAAAACCCCAAGGGTTTCACCATGTTCCCTCTCATATGTCACAATATTCCCTCCCATATGATGCTCCATCAAAATAAATCTAGTTGAAACCTGCTATGTAACTATATAAGGAAATTATTTCCTTATAACATATATGAATATATAAAAAATATTGAATGTTGGAATACGCAGTTTTAACTAACTAATCTTACCCCCCTATCACAATAATTCCTCACAACAACCCAGCCTAATGGCCTACTTACCTGACCATATTAGATCCAAAAATAAAATATTACACATGCCACACCCATCCTGAAGAACCATGTCACCTCATCCTAATAACCATATTGCCTAACCTGGTGATCAGCATCACACAAAACAATCATCCCTTATTAATTCTATATGATCCAAGATCATACATACATATATCTCATGTCACACGCATCTTATATCATGGAATATGCATATATATGATGAAATCAACCTTTATACCTAATCAATACAAAACAATCATAACAAACACACTTTTCCATATTGGTCCATGGGTCAAAGTTACTATTTTATCATTATCGTACTACGCCATGGATCACAATTCATAAACAATGAAAACCAAATTCCAAGTGTAACAATCTAGGAGGAAATTGAATAATCTATAAAAAGAGAAAAAAATACAACAGTTCCTACCCCTAGAAAATGCGTATGTGCCTCATGCATGGGGACGTAGGAACCCATTATTGAGCTCTGAAGCACGTTCATAGAGCATCCCAATATATATAATGTTGTATAAAAAATAGTAATACCATCTTGAATGAAATAATTCAGTACCATTATTATCCATGTGAACACCAATACAAATTCCAAGTGGTTAACTGCTCAGATTCAATTTTTAGCATCCTAGAAGGAGTGTTCAACTAAAAAATAATTTCAGGCTATGTCCCATGATCTATAGGTGTGCCTCTATATATGTCAATGGTTGATGACTAGAAGTTAGTGTATGAAGGGGTGATAGTGGGAAGACATGAACGTCATGTGATGATATAATAATGGTCAAGTAGATATATAATATTCAGTGGAAATAAAGGAATGAAAAAATAGACTACTAACCCTCCCATGAAGGAAGAAAAATAAACATAAAAATAGGGGAATAATAATAGAGCAACATAAACAGAATAAAAAAATTCCAAACTAAGAATTTGTACCGAATCATTCATATAAATAAAATACCTTAAATAAAATAAAATAAAGGTATTCATTGGATGACCTTCAGTACATAAATTTATTAATAGGATTTCGGTACAATTAAATCACAATTTAATTCTAGATTCGATGAGAACCATTGGCCTCATTCCATCCATCCCAGGTTAAACATCAACTATGATATAGCTTTTTAACCATGGTCTTTACCTGAACGAAAAAACCTAATGTCCACACACATATCGATGGTCCCATATATTTTTTAAGAATGAGTATTATTAGGACACCATCAAAAAATTCATATAATATATTTTTGATTAAGAAGGTGGATACTAAAATGAATAAAATACCATCACATCCATAAAATAAAGGCAAACATACTTGGTTATTTAAATCCACCAATAATTCATCACCTTTATCGACCAACACCTGAATGCCATTATAGAGATGATCCTTATCCTATGCATAAGTCATCCCCATGTATAGAAATATACATCTGAACCCTCTGGTTCCGCCTCTTAATAAGTCTCCCACCACCATATACCTCATGAAACTTCATGTCCCTTACAATTCAGTGACTTACCGAAGGAAGTCCCAATCAATACATCTCTGGTACCTCTGACCTTATCTAGAAAGAACCCATTGGATAAAATCTCCACATCTAGAGGAACAATAATATTTTTCCCAAATTAATATCATAATTGAATAAAATCATGATGTTGCAAGGAACAATTATTTATTTCCGCCAAAAATAGTCCTCACATAATGGACTTAAATACATGGAGTTTCAACCCCCAACCAACTACCAAATAATTGCCATCCAATGTCCTCTTACCATCCCCATGTATTTCTATAGAAGTAACCCCAACCATTTAACATGTTCGAAAACATAAAGGGGATTCTACACACACATGTGGTAAAACCCACCTCATCAATGAGTCAACATGTTTTCACAAGGCTCCATATAGAACTTTTTGCCAACACCAGTGAGTAGAAATCACAAAATAGAACATAAAACACACCAATAAAGCACCTCATTACCCTATTACCATGTCTTTACATCTGATGGAAATTCCATCTAATATATCCTAGGCCATTCCCACAAAATTATGGCCTTTTCTGCACATCTCATGACTAAGTTGGTTGACATGTGATTATCATCACTCCAAGAGTTATGGAATCTCATAATCTGACGATCACATCGTCTAAAATATGGTGTTCATCACCCCCTCAATCATATAGCCTCACCCATCATAATTTCATAATATTAATTAATATATATATATATATATTCAACTCAAATAAAAGAAAAATAATTCAATGAAATTGAATTGAAAAGTCTAATTATTAAAAAAATAATGTTATAAAGGAATAAACCTAGGCCTAACTTCCAATGGTCCAAAGACTACGGCATGGATCATAAAATAAGTATCATTATTAAAAATTTACCATATGAATATCACTCAGTTCAGATTAATTATTTAAAATTTACTATTTAAATAATATGGTCTCACATATTAAAATAATGGCATAATCAAGAAGAACCCATGAAACACTATCAAAATAAAAAATAACAGTATGTACCACCTACCTATTAGTCATATACATAAGATCGTATGATATTAGACTCTTACGCATTCATAATTGGGGTATGTAGATATTTTTATAAACAACTAGAACACATGGTAAAATGACACAGGTGGATTTAGCAGTCTATTAGTACAAGGAAAATGAAAATAGAAGAAAGAGGATGGAGAACTATGCTGAGATGAATCCAACCAAACAAAATGGATTGAAAAATCAGGGTTAGATAAAGAAGAGGGTTAAATTCCTAGTAGTGATGGAAAATAATATAACCCATTTTGTTGAACCTGACTAAAGAAGAGAAAAGAAGGGGAAAGAAATAAATTGTTAAGAGGAGAAAAATGACTACTTCCATCATTTATTAAGTCATACATATAGCTCTCATTTTTTCCAAACCATGTAGAAACTGTGTGGTTCAACATACATAATAAGTGAATCCCTATATGATTATATTGAACAATTTTTAAAAAATGTGTGTTGATCATGCTTGCTACAATATAAGGGTACTGCTCAAAATGCAGTAATTGTGCAGCTGGTGAATAGTTTGTCAAACCATGTGAAATACCTATTGTAAAAAATTCATATGTCATTCAAGGAAATTCAAATCAACTCACATGGTTTACCAATATATTCTTAATGAAAACATAGGGAACATATTTTTCACTAAGTTGTCGCATGGTAAAATTTAATTGTGCGCCTCAGCCTGCACATTTCCAAAACTATCCCTTAAATTCTTTGATGCACCCAAACCCATCCAAAAACCTGTAGAACATTCAGATCATTAAAAAGCATCAAAAATAAATTTCATTGGTCAATGAAAAACATGTAATTAATTTCTAATTATTGAGAAATAATTTCGTCTACCTAGAAAACACAATGAATTCAAATAATGTGAGGATTTTGACCCAATTAAAAAAACTCGATCAGTTAAAATCCCATAAAAAATAAATTCTAGTAGAAATGATCCCTATTTACTTTCTATTAATACATATTTAATCCTTGAAAATTATATAAATGTAATTAGGTAGGATGTCTTACCAACTGGGGTCTTGAAGCTCCTTGATCTAATGAGTAAATTCCCTAATCCTGAAACCCTTACTTAGATTTCCTAATCTCATGCATAAAAATATATGTTGGACCAATCCATGGTGTTAGTACTAATAAAAAATTGTTTATTCTATCCAATTGTCTTAGTTAAGATTTATTGATAATTTAAAAATTCACTTATTGTAGGCCAAATACACACATTAACATTGGGATTGTACTAACCCAAATAATGGAAGACTTTATAACTAGATATTGACATGAGGGTTTTTTATGTGAAAATATTTTATGTTTTATCATTTTCAACTATTTTTATTATTAATTGGATTTTAGATATGTGACTAAACATTTTTTGATGAAATTTTATTTATAAATGATTTATTTTAGTTATATATTTTAATATTAGTGCATTTCATTATGTGATCTTGGTATTGCATTCCTAAAATCGGTAATGTGTTATATATATAACTAAATTATATAAATATTTAAAAGATCATGATCATATTTAAATATTGATTTATTGAGAGGGAAATGAATCAACATATGACCTAGTGGGAAAATGATTATTCTAGTCTTCTCATTGGTTTTATAATTCCTCATATCCACCATGGTATCAATTACGATGGTTGTGTATATAAAAGATTTTTAATTACATCCATGGTCCTTGGGATTCATACTTTATAATATATATTTCCAACTAACATGTAGATGAGATAAAAAAATTTATTAGTTAAGGGTAATTATATAAATTTCCATGGAAACACATTCCTTACATAATAAAGGAGTTTGGGATGACTCACAATCAATAAAATTTAATGTAATAATTTATTATTGCATGTAATTATATAAATTAAATAATGAAAACACATACACATGTCATAATAAAGATAATTAACATTTATTCACATGCAACAAAAACACCAAATTACACTTGTAGGCATATAATTATATTCACAATTTATTATCAAGATAAAACATACATGGATTAATTAATTCATGTTTAACATAATAACCATTGAAATTTTCATAGAGATTGGCATCATAGATGAATTCATGAAAATTAAATGACAAAACTAGTAATTATATATAATTAAAAAAAATAAAATTATAATTATTAATTATTTAAAACAAATAATAAATTTTCAAAAAAAAATTATTCCAATCCCTTTAATTTTGTATCAATGCATCAAAATAAATTTAGGTAATTCAATTCTATCCTTTATTGGGAAACATCGAGGTTTGTATTTAATAGATACACAATATGTACCAAAAATTTAGTGTATATGGGATAAAAACATAAAGATTTGATGTGTAACTTTATTTAACAACATGATTATTACAATATGGATATATAGCATGTATCATGCATTCCATTTTTTTAAACCCCTTTGAAAGACATGAAATTTAATTCTGATGCATTATAGCATGATGTGAATTCTATATTCATATTGTGTGTTCTGAGAGATTTGATTCAACATAACACTCTAAGAGACTCATCAAATATTTTATAGAAGGTAAATAATTAACTACACAACATGTACACTGGATACATATCATGATTTTTATAAATTTTTTAAACTATTAGACTCACAATCAGTCAAACCTTCCATGTAACCACCTGGTTTCTACAAATTTTACATCTAAATCATGTATACAACATGATGTTCATGAAATCTATATTCCATGTGATATTACAAGTATATTTCCATGTTACAATGGTCCACATCTGGTGTGAATTAAATTCGTTGTTTCTATTAACCTTATCTCATGTCCTATATTGCAAGACATGTCTATGTGTACTAAATTTAGATACATAGTCTTTTCTTTAACCACATGCTATATAAACAAATCCCACCAACCAAATTCCTTGGATCATCCATATGGAATCTTCATTAATTCATCTTATATTTTGATACTATTATAAAAATATAAATCATGAAAAATATATCTAAAATATCTATCGACTGCAAATTAAAACTATTTTAACGAATGAATAATCTAGAAATGAATAATCCAACATCTCATATGTGTACAAACCATAAATAAAATAAAAAATTTATTAATTTATATCCTGATAACTCTAAAACTAATTGATGTTTAATCCATAGTTGAACTGCATGGGTACTCATGTACCCAAATATGTTTTTAAAATTTTATTTTTCATTTAAAATGTTTTACACGATTTAAATGGAACTCCCAACAATATATTTCCATTGAATATTTTCAGAGTGAAATCCTGGACTGTGGAGGGGAATTTTTTCTATTAAATTTTTATATATTTTAATCTAGATATTATAAAGGAATCAGTGATCAGATGATATTTATTTGAATATGATATTGATCATTGAAAAATTCATTGTTATATTACCAACATTTCTTACGGAGGATTTAAATTTATAATCACTCAAGCATTGATCCACATGGGCTCTATTGATCATTGAAGTACACTGATTCATTAATTGGTAAAATCATGTAATTTATATCATTTTTTATATATTTATTTCTATTAGATCCTTCATGATTCATGTATTCTATCTAGTTCTTCTTTTTCTTGAGTTTAGTAGAGAATGAGGGGTTTAAGGGAGAAGTCTATTGTGAAAAAAGATTCAAAATTCCGAATTAACCCAAGATAATTTCCTTAATTTTCTATTTATTGATTTTTTTATAATGTTAAAATATTATTTTATTTCTTATTATCCCTCAGAATATATAATAATCCAATCATGATCGCATATAATAATAAGATTATTTTTACGGAAATACCAAAATGGAGAAAATATAAATATTATTTTACCAGGATGAATGTAAATATTTATTACTAGACATGATCTATTTATGATCAAACCCTTTATAATTTATTGATTAAATAATCAAATATATTATTAAAAAATTAATATTTTATTCCAAATATTACTAATTTTTTTAATAACAAATAAATAAAATATAAAAGTATTCTATTAAATGACTATCAAAAAATTTTAATTTAATATTTAATATCAATAATACCTGATACAAATACTTCTTCATTTATGATAATAATATTTATTACATTAAATAAATTCATATAGAATTTAATTTAGATCTATGAAAACACATAGTGAATGACCCTCTCAGAATATTAGTAATTGATGTTAGTAATTCATACCTAATGTACAAGATTATTATCTTGGTGCGAGGTAAGGGACCAAAGAAATGAACATTATGTCTCAAAGTCCGTAACCATAATAGAATGCACACTATTTAAAATAATTCCTTTTTTATAAATATCCCATGAATATGCCTATACATTGGTGTCTTCAACAATTATGATTCATACATATTTATTATAATATCTGAAAAAAGTATATCGTTAAACCAATACCATTAAATTTAATGCAATAGTTCTATTTTAAACAAGGAGAAAAGATATCATCTTCAATAACAATATATGTAACAAAACTATCTTTATCATATTAAATAATAACATTTTAATTATGATGTAACAAAAAATATGATGATAGAATATGTAATTTTAAGATTTATTAATATTTATATAGTAATTTTAAACTTAATGAGAAACTATTTTTATAAGAGTTAATGATAAACCTCATTTTACGCATAAAAATTGTATTTTCCTAAAATGAAATTGTTACACCTTTTAATATCACACAATTTGTTAAATATAAATTTTTACACTATTCAAAATTATATTTGTGAAAATAATGTTAATTTTTAATGAGAATATGAAAATTTACTTTGGTTAATATTATTTTATTTTTCTAATCTATTACATTTTTAGATGAATAGTGAATGAATACAACATTTTAATTGAAAATAGAATATTTATCTAAATAATATATAATGTTAAATATTAATTTAAATTAATTTTAAAGTGAAATTATTTTAATTATACATCTAGAAATCCAATTTAGTTTATCAGAATTATTTTCATATTTAATTTAGAAATAAAATCTTTTCAAACAATTGATTATTTTCACCTAAAAAACCCACTTTCTCAGCCCATATACAAGATTAATTAAAAAATAACGTTCTGGATTTTTTATTTTTTTTAAATTTATAATAATTGATTCCATATTTGGAATCAGAATTTATACATTTATAAAATTTGTCTATTTTATATTTGGGTAATATGAATATAAATAATAATAAATTTTACCACCATCGTAAATAGTAAATTGGGTAATTAGGTTTAAAAATAATATTATCAATATTAGGAAATTAACCTAACATTAATAACCTAGGTACTTTTAAAATATTTTTTCCATTTTTGAAATTAAATAGTTAAATTTATTATAAATGTTTAATGAAATAAATTTAAAAGTAAATAATTTTTAATGATGGAATAGTAACTTAGCTGTAGATATAGTAACATTAACATTAGGAATAGTGATTTTACCAATTAAATAGTGACCTATCCTAACAAAGTATAAAACATATTTATGTATCATATATGTGGAAATATGAAACATTTATATCTTGTGAAATGTAAATAAATGTTCTCAAAATGATAACTTAATTGCTAGTAATTTATTTATTAAAAAATATATAATTAATTTCGTGATTTAAAATAAAATATATTTTTAGAAAATATGCTCATAAATTGTTATTTTGGTGTCTTTTGAATATAATAATATTTTATGAAACATTAAATAATTTTTCAATGTGTTAAAAAAGCAGTAATAGTTTTAAAAATGTAATTAATAAAATAAATGATGGTTTTAATTAAAAAATAAATTTATAAAAATTAGAAAAAATTTATCAGAAATTATTGTTCATTTTCTAAATCTAATGATCAGAAAAATGTCCATGGTGAATTTTTGGAATTTTTCTGAATGAGTTGAATATTTTTTTGTAAATAGTGAAATCTGATAATTTACGAAATAAGCTAAATACATTAATTGTAGAGTTGTTGATGATGTTATGATAAGCTGAGAACCCTTGGTTCAGAATCACATTCACAAATTACTATATTTATTCATAATAAATAATGCTATTTCTTTTCTTGAGAAAAATAATAAAATATTGAATAAAATAATGATCCCCTCTCTTCAACTATAAATACAACCCCTAACATCCTCTTCACTTTACCCTAATCAAGAATTGAAAATTATCCCAATTATGCCCAATACTCTTCCCAAGACTCCTCCCCAATTCCAATACCCACTGGTCTCACTAAACGGCCAAAACCAAATGAATTAAAAAGTGTTTTACGGAGGATAATTCAAGAGGTAAAAATCCTATTTTATTTTATTTTATTTTATTTTTAATTCTTCTTATTTTCATATACTCTCTTAAACTAACCCAATCCAAGAGGAATTGAATTAATATTATGTTATAAATAATATAATTTTATCATGATTATCCAAAAAATAATCATCAAACTTCTTCTCCTCTCTCTTTTATTTTAAAAATAAAATCGCCATCCATAATGTGTCGATTTACCGATATCATAGACGACATGTTTTAAATTTTCATTAATTCCTTCATGGATGGACATAAAAACATTTTAATTATTGAAAAATATTTTGTATTTTTTTTAAAAATACTTTTATGTTATGGGAGTAACATATATTCATAATATTGAATTATATAAAGAAACTAATTTGTAATGATTAATGAACCACCAAAATGATCTAAAAAATACCATTAATGTTTTATCTAATTAATCATTCTAGTATCTAAACACAAAATGATATATGGTATAATTTAATTCTCTATAATCATGTTAATAACATATCATTCCACTTCTGGAGTTTCTCTTCTATTCGATATGATAATCAATAATGAACTGACCATAGAATCCACCTAAAGAATACACCCCAAAATAATGGAAATAACAAAACATAACTAATAAATGGATTAAATGATGTTATAAAAGATCATATAATGGATTAATAATATTAATATGCTTATTTAATACTTTTATAATAATCTTTTAATCCAAATATAGGAGGGTTGTACATGTTTAATGCATGACAAACTCGAGGTAAGGAAATTTTTATACCAATTTACATTCTTTCGGTTAACTGTATACTTAATTGATTTTGTAATGTTGTGATTATTTTTAAAATTATTTTTGATTAAATTATATTTTATTGTTTTTATATACAATGAATATAAAAATTCCAATAATTTTTTAGTTATTTCTTTGATGATATGTTATTTTTATGGGATTATACTTTTAAAATCCTTTTAAATGTCTCCTTTAAAAAATTCAAAAATGTTGTTCTATTGTTTAATGGTGTGAAAATTTTATTTTTATTAAAGACATTTTATTACTATAATATTTCATTTATATGTTTTTATATATATTTTACTATTATTATTATATTATTTTGTGTACAATTTTAATATTTAAAAAAAACAATTTTCCCCTGAAAAAAGTGTAATTTGAAAGCTGAATGTGTTTTTCTGTAAATTTTAAATTGTCGATAAAGTGTTATATATCTTGATATGTTCCATTAATTGGTTTCTATGTTGGGTTAAGCACATTTAGCTCAATAATTGATAGTTTTATCCCCATTATAGATCTATATATGTTGGTTTGATCCTATTATAGATCAACACATGGTGGGTGAGCCCAATTATAGTTCCCAAATGCATTGGGTACTCCAAAGATGGAATTCGATTGAAAGGTTACACCATTACTATAGGTGAATATAATATTTATATGGTAAATATGTCAAAGGAATCATTATGATGTTTATATGAAATCTAATAAATTTTTTAATAAATGGGATTTAATGTTATGTATATTGTAACTTGATTAATGATTTTTTTATTTATATCTATTACAGATATTTTTTCCCATACCAAGATTTTTATAATGTTTTCACATCTTTTAAGGATGGTTATAAGAATGATGTAAGTCATGATAAATTTATTTAATATTATACAAAGATGTCATATTTCTTAAAAGTTTTATACTTTGAGAAAATGTATACTATTTTATTAGTATCCTCTTTATATTAATGTGTTAGGCCATCTTTGTGTAATGCCATAATCATCAAAAACCAAAAACCTGAAAACATCTCCAATGTAAACTAAAGTATGATCTTGATTAATAATTAAAGAATATTTATTATTTTAAGGTTTTATTTTTATATTTGGAACCATAGGATGGTATTGATAAATGTATGGGTTAAGATGAATTTAATAGACTATCATAAATGAATTTTAATATATGGTTAATTGGAAATTAAATAGAATTTAAAGGTTTACAGGTTTCATATACTAGGATATTAATATTAATAATTGTTTCAATAAAAATAAATTAGGAATCTGATGTTTAAAGGCATTGAAAGAATGATATCCATTCGAATTAGTATCGTAGAAAGGTGGGAATTGGAACCGATCTATTTTTTAATTTAATTTATTATTTTAATTATTTGTTAAATTGTTGTGGTATTAATGCTTGATATAAACCTGATCTACCATGAATGAACATGTGTTTTGTGAAGAATTTTATGAGTTATAATCTACTTATTTTCAGTGGAACTGAAGATCCAATGATAGCTGAATAGTGGATCAATGTTGTAGAAAATATATTTGATGTGATGCGATGTTTTGAACACCAAAAGGTATCCCTTAATATTTATCATTTTAATATCCTTTTCAGGAACAATATTTTCCAAAAATTGTTCGACACATAATGGAGAAATAATTCATGGATTATAAGTAGAAGGATTATGATTCCATGATAGTGTACGAATCCAACATTCCAAGACTATCCAAGGAATTCCCATATCATAATAGGTACATTTATATTAAAATTAATAGATATTACTCTAGTTTGAATTCACTTTTATGAAGAGCATTTTCTTAACGAGAGATTAGAAGTTATGAAAATCAAGTTTATTATACTATAATTGTTGAGTTGAAGTTTTCTAGAATGTATGTTTTATTTGATGAGAATAATAATTATTGGCCATGTTGGTGGAAATTGGGGAATAATTCATTAAATAAATATGGAGGTAATAAAATTAAGTTACCTTCTTGTGAAACGTTTGGTAAAAAAATCTTGTACAATCTCTTTTAAATTCTCAGAAATTCTAACGATGTGGAATTTTTTAGAACAATTATCATGAGTGAAATAAAAACACTCGTATAAAAATGGGAATTTATGGGAAGATAAATTAATGATAAGGAATTTGATCATTATGCTAATGTGTGTCTAAATCTAGTCACTCGGGTAGAAAATCATAATGATTGGAAGTAGAACTATGTGGAAAAATCCATCCCATATACTTTAGTAGATTTTGATCATTAAGTAAATGTGGTATCATATAAATTGATTTTTTTTAGTAAATATGAATTTTTTTTTGATTCATGAGCAACACATTCCTTCATATATGAGAAATATTCTACTAAATTGGAAATTCCACCTGAAGGAATGAATCTAGAACTCATGGTAAAAACCACTAGAGTAAATACTTAGGAAGAAATAATGTATAAGAATATACTTATAATTTAATATGAAAAGATTTTACCTAGAAACCATGTCTTGTATCCTTTAGAAGTGTCTGAGGTTATTTTAACTATGGACTCACATTCTGTTTATCACGCTAAGATTAAATATAGAGCTAACGATATTTTTTTCAAAAATGGGTGAACTTTTTGTAGAATAATGAACCAATACCATTGATAATGGGTCTAGAAGAAAAGAATATTTTAAAATATTTAAGTGAAATTTATCTTTCACATATTTTTGAAAATAAATGAACTATTATGATTAATGATGTACCCGTGGTAAATGAATATCTTGATATTTTTAGTGATAATTTTCCCACTGTTGTTCATGATCTAGAATTTGAGATTTCTATTTCCTAATTTTTTGATATTAAGAGAATTTATAAACTCCCTATTGAATGGATCAAATATATCTTTTAGAGTTTCAAACACAATTTTGGGAATTAATTAATAAATTCTTCATCCGAACCAACACATAACCATTGGGTTCTCTTGTATTTTTTGTTAAAAATGAATATGGATCATTAATACTTTTAATTTATTATATAACCTTTAATATCAACAATATTATGAAAAATTATCCATTTCCTCATATTGATGTTTTTTTATCAACTCTAGGGTGTACATTATTTTAAGAAGGTTTAATTGATATTGGGGTAAAATCAGTTGAATGTAATGGAAGAATATATTTTGAATAAAATTTTCCCTACTAGATATTGGCATTATGAATTTCTAGTTATGTTTTTTTGGTTAAAAAAAGAATGTGTAGTGTTCATTGATCTTATGAATAGAATATTTGATGAGTTCTTGGATATGATAAATGTTTTGTTTATTGATGATGATCTAACATATTCTAAAATAAAAATTATAATGACATACTTCTAAGGGTGGTTTTGGAAACCATAAATGAAACGATACTACATGTAAAATTCAACAAGTGTGGATTTATGTTGCAAAAAAAATTCATCACAAGGTCACATGGTTTTTAAAATATGTAATAACCATTTATACTAGTAAAACAAATGTTATTGAATAATTTCCATGACCCATAAATATTACCTGGATTCATAGTTTCCTTGGTTTAGAAGTCTATTACTGGAGTTTTGTGGAAAACATTGTATGGTTATCTATCCTAATGAATAAATTAACTAAAAAGTTGTTAAGTTTATGTGGACAACAGAATGTTATATTTTTCATTATGAATTGAAAATATGACTTTTTAATTCTCCAGTTCTGACCCTTCCTTTCAGAAATGGAGAGTTTTTCATCTATAGTGATGCTTTATTGAAGTGAATTAGTTTTATAATAATGTATATAGATCAGGTAATTTCTTATTCCTTACGCCAGTCTAAACCTTATGAATTAAATTAACCTACACATGATTTGGAATTAGGTACTTTTGTTTCATTAAAAATTTTGAGGAATCATTGATATTGTGTTAAAAGTGAAATATATATTGAACAAAAAATTTAGAAGTATATATTTACTCAGAAGTAATGGAAAATGAGATAGAGAAGTTGTATGAAAAAATTCAGGGATTATGATTGCAAGATTCATTACCATATTATAAAATTAAACCGAGTGGCTGATGTACTGTGTTAGAAATATAATCCTACATTAACCACGATATGTTAAGAATGATTCCCTGTGGTTAATTATTTGTTGAATTTTGACTTCATGATTTTGGTGTCAGAAATTATTCTATTTTGTTTCA
Source organism: Viscum album (assembly GCA_963277665.1). Taxonomy (NCBI): domain Eukaryota; kingdom Viridiplantae; phylum Streptophyta; class Magnoliopsida; order Santalales; family Viscaceae; genus Viscum; species Viscum album. The sequence continues at coordinate 1,854,285,123 of OY728156.1, forward strand.
GGTGTAAGTGTAGTTGTCTCTATTAGACACAATTATGAAAGCACGGAAAGAAGACCGTCAGTTAAAGAAAAATATATAATCTCATTCAAAAGGTTTTGTTTTTAGAATTTAATGTTTATAAAGACTGTGTTAAGTTATTTGGAAATATATTGTGTTGCCTTATGATTCCCAGATGATGAAATAATTATTGTGTGAAGTTCACAGTTCTCCATTTTTAGTTCATCCTAGACTCTGTAAGATATATACTGGCCCTCAAAAGTATTATAAGTGGGATGGAATGAAAAGATATATTGTTGATTTCACCTTAAAATGTGTGAATATTAAATAGGATAATACAGATTAGATGTTACCAAAGGGTATGCTTCAACCCATGCCAGTTCTATAGTGGAAATAAAAAAATATATCCACAGCCATTGTGGTGGTACTACCAATGACATATTGATGTTACAATTCAATTTTGGTTATTGTTGACTGAATGAATCAATTTGAAAATTTCCATCCTATTCGAGATACTACGTATTTGGATTATGTTTCTCGACTGTACAATTTAATGGTTTTCAGGCAACATTGAGATCCTATTTTAATTTTATCAGACTTAGATCATAGGTTCACTTATTACATTTAGAAATTTATTTTAGAAGTAGTTGTGCACAAAATTAAATTTTGGTAACGCCTTCCATCCTCAATCTGATAGAAAATTATCCTGAATAATTCAGATATTGAAGGATTTCCTTTGATTTTGTTCGATGGATTACTAGGGATGTTGGAAAAAACAACATTATTTAATTTAGCATTATTATATTAAATGTTTTCATTCCATTATGTTGATAGAAAATTTTGAGGAAATATAAGGATAGAGTTATTGAACACCAAAATTTTGGGATGATGTCGGAGAAAGGATGTTGATTGGGGAAAAATTAGTAGAAGAAGAGATATGAAACTAAATATGATTCAGAGAAAGAAGAGGACATCATAGATTAGGTATAGAAGTTATGTAGATAAGTGGAAGAAATTTGTTTCATTTCAGATAGGGGATCCTATTTTACTTAAATTATCTCCTTTAAAAGGTGTAACAAAATTTGGTAATAAAGGAAAGATAAATCCATGATTCATCATACATTTTCAAATCCTAGAAAAATATGTTCTGATTCCCTACCGATTAGATTTTCTTCTTAGTTTATCTCAGTTTGCTAGGGAGTTTCATTATTTTATGTTGATAATGTTTTTTCCAGATACCTATCATGTTTTGAGCCAAGACGTAGTGCACATGGATAATAACCTTTTGTATAAAGAGAAACCTATTCAGAATCTTGATTGTAGGGAGTATTTATTGAGGAATAATATTTTTCAAAGAGAAAACAATGTTGAAGAAGTAATATTGGAATCTTAAAATACTATAAGGGAATGGTATCATCACTTAGTTAATAAGTTCTTGAAAATTTCAATGATGCAATTTCTTAAAGGTAGCAAGAATGTTACAACCCAAGTACATTTCAAAAATATTTTCCTTTTGAAATTAAAATTTTAAATACATTAGAAGCTTATAATGAATTAATTGGTATTTTAAATAATTTATACAGATGCAGTAGTAAAGTGACCATAGGAATAGTAACATGCCCCTTATGAATAGTTATTTTTGAAATATAATACTAGTCTCACCTAATAATGTATAAATAATAATTTTGTATCTTTTTTGTGAAAATATGACATGTTTATATCTTTGTATAAGTAAATAAATATTTTAATGTTGATAAATTAAGTGTTGGTATTTTTGTAAGTCATAAATATTTTATAAATATAAAAATTTAAAAGAAAATATATTTTTTTAAATTGAATAAAAATATATTACTATATTTTTCTTATGATTATAATATAATTTTATGAGACTTTGAATGATTTAACAACGTTCAATAAAATCCATTATAGTTTTAAAAAAGGTATATTTTATAAAAAATTATTGTTTCAATAAATAATTGAATTATTCATATTTGGAAAATGATTTTCCAAAAATGGTGTTCATTTTTAAAACATACACGTTGAAAAATCAATGGGATGAATTTTTGGTATTTTTCTAAATGAAATGAATATTTCGTTAATAGTGAAATACAAGAATTTACGAAATATGCTAAATACATGAATTATTGAGTGAATTGTTATTTTATTCTGAGGTGATCACCGTTGGTTAGAACTCACCTGAATGTCTATATGAACCATCTCTATTTCGTTTCTTGAGAAAAATAATAAAATAATGACTAAAATAATGGAAACCCCCCTCTCCTCAACTAAAAATACCACCCCCTCTTCTCCTCACACATCTCATGTTTTGATCCTAGTAAAAATTCATCCCAATAATCTTCCAAATCCAGTTACCCAGGTCCAAGAACTTCTACTCTCTCAAAAAGTCCAATACGAAAGGCCGAAAGGATATTATAAATAAAGAAAATTCATGATGTAAAAATTCTATTTCATTTTCATTTGTTTTATTTTTAATTATTATTATTTTATTATAGTCACCTAACATCCTCTTATACAAGGGACATGCTAAATATAGTGCATTATATTTACTATAATGCTATCATGTTTATGAAAAAAATTATTTTTACACTTCTTCTCCACTCCCTTTTATTCATAAACTAAAAACATCATCCATGATGTGTCAGTATACTGACATCATGGATGATGTGTTTTTAATTTCAATTTGTTTATAGTTGTCCATAAATAAACTATAATGTTCAAATAGGTTTTAATGTTTGTGATGTTCCATCATTAATTTTCTGTATTTAAAATATATTCAAAATATTTAACTATATAATTAAACTTTTTCGTGATGATTAATGATCCACCAAAATGATCTAAATGAATATGATTAATAATTTATCTAATGAATCATCCTCATATTTGAAAAATAATATATGGTATAATTGAACGTCATAAAATCTTGTTAATACCATTTCATTCCACTTCTATAGTTTCTATTCCATTCAGGAAATAAAATTAAGAACCATGAATGGAAACCATATTAACAACGGACCCAAAACAATGAAAGTAATTTTTTTAATAAACGGATTAAAAGATGTTATTAAATATCATATAAATTTTAATAAGTATTAATACAGTTTTTAATTTATTTATAAAACTCTCTAAACATTTATAACAGAGGTTTGGACATATTTAAGGAAAGAAAAACCTAATGTAAGGGAATTTGTTACCCAACATCCCTAATTTGTGTTTACCTTCTTCTTCATTGATTTTGTCATGCTATGATTATTTGTCAAATTACATTTTACTATATTATGTTTTATAATGTTCTTTTATAGTGAATATACATATTTGATTCGTTTTATTAATTCATGGTTCATTTATATGGTAATTATAAGGGACATTCCTGTTAAAATCCTTTTAACATTATCTTTTATGAAATTAAAAAATGATGTTCTTTTTATTAAGGTCATGAAAATTTAATTTAGTTTTCAAGATGTTTTATTACTATAAAGTTTTATATTATATCTTTTTATAGTTAGTTTTAAAAATATTATATAATTATTGTGTTCTCATTTTATATATTTTATAATTGATTTTTATGTTTAAGGGTATTTTGAAACAAGAATGTGTTTTTCTCAAGGGTTTAAATGAGTGATCTACTGTTTTATTTCATGATATTTTCCTTTTACATTGTTTATGGTGGGATTGGACCATTATATATCAAGATATGATTGGTTAATACTCATTATAGGTTATGAGATGGTGGGTTGATCCCATTACAACTCAACATAGATGGGTGAGCCTCATTATAGTTATCCTTTGTTGTGGTTACTGTATTTTAGGAATTTTATTGAAAGTTTAATCCATTTTTTAGTGTCTGTATAAGGGTGATATTATAACTATGACCCAGGTAGATTCATGATTTTTTAATGTAGCTAATGAGTTTTTTACTATAGGCATTTTAATGTTTTATATGTTATCACTTGATTAACTATTTCTTTATTTATATATCTTATAGAGATTTTTTTGTTCATCCTAAAATTTTTAAATAATATTACTATGTTAAGAGTTTTGGTAATATAAAGAAGGAATTTTTGATGAAATTATTGAATATTTTTCAAATAAATCATGTTCTAATTTTAATGTTTTATAGCTTGAAAAAAGAATATATTGTTTAGGTTTTGTCATATTTGTATGAATGTCATCTGTTCCGTATGTGTTATGTACTAATATAATAAATCTATAAACATGAAAATATCCTAAATATATTAAAAGGAAATCTCTTGACTAAAATACAATATTAGGAAAAGTTTTAAGGCTACTTCCTTAAATTAAAACATTTAATATTTTTATTTTAAGAGCAATTGTGGACCAAAATCAGCCTTGTATTGATTCTATAACATGTTGGAGTTACTTGGATGACTTCAGTCCACTTATAGTATTTCATTTTCTGAAAAGACAGACATTTAAATATAATGATTTTAATAGGTATAACATTTTTTATATGTGGTAATCAATAATATGTATTCAATAATAAGTATTATTTTAGAAGATTAAATTTGTATCATAATTAGGGGGTTTTCTTAAATTATTTAGTGAAAAAATACTTACCTTAAAATTCTTTCAGAACTGTGGTGCCGTAATTATATTATTAATAGAAATATAAAATAAATTTAATAAAAAATATTAAAAAAAATATAATATGAGATAATTAATTTCATCCATTAATTTTATATATTAACTTAAAATAATAGGAAATTAATAAAAAAAATTAATTATAGAGTTATCATGATATTTTTATATGTAAATTTAATTAATAGGGTCAGAATTCACATTAATGATATTTGATAATAAAAAATATTTTATTAAATGATATAAAATCCCAAATTATCTATAAATAGGAAAAATAATTTTACAAATGATTAAAATTTAATCCATGTTCATTTATGGGGTTTTTATAATTTTATAGTCACTATATGAACCCATAATTATTAAAATACTTTTTGTCATGGTAAGAGTTAATGATGTTTAATAATGGTTAAAGGAAAAATGATAAGATGAATAATGTGACCTAAAAATGTCCAAAAATTATTATATGAGATTATATAGACCCATAATCATAATATATTATATTTAACTCACTTTGGATCTATTTGGAATATAAAATTAATTTATTTTAATTTAATATTTTGAGAAATTACATGAGTGACCCTCCCCTCCCATATAAATGGGATCACATTATTATTATTTACATACATTTAAAAACCATATTGGTTCAGAAAAAATACTCCCAAATAACTTAATATAATCCCTTCTAGTATTCTATAAGAATTTTTTTACGTATAACAACAGTCATAGTGGCCTTCAAGTGTCAAGAAAAATGGAGTTCTCAGGAAGAGGTATCATTTTTTTAAGTGACTGTATTTTGTTTTTTATTCAAAATTATTCAAAACTACATCAAAATGAAGAAAAAATAACTCTGATATCCCTTGTATAATGATATGATATTATTTTAGTGACATTACCCATATCCATATCTAATTACATTAAAAGGGAAAAATAATTAATCATTTATGTGTACAACAGACTAGTGTCTCATGAACCTATGTAATTCGTTTTCCATCACAGGCACACAATATTTGTTATAATGAAGGAATTATAGATTATATTTTTATATTAATGATATATATATCATTTCGAATAGATATTATTTATTTTAATTTACTACCATTCCACAAACAGAAAAATGAAATGATGTCTGCGTGTAAGATTGAATTATCACCTCCATAAAGTGATGTGATTCATTTTATTCATCTCATAACATGAAATTTATGTATAAGGTTATTTATTGAATTAATATTCTATTTATGAATTCATTATTTTTCTTGAATGAATAAAATTAATATTATCTTCTTTCAATACTAATCATTGAAAAATAAAAACATTAATTGTGTGTGCATACATCCTAACTTCTGCATGATTGTACCATAGATTATTTATCATATTCATATGTTATGGATGGATTATAAAGTATAATTGATGTATATAAGTGATAATTATTTCATTAATTTTATTTTAGATATGATTTAATTATGAAAACATTGATTATTGAAGTCTTACTATAGTCATTTTGGACTCAAGTACCGAATATCGTCAAAACAGCCTAAATAAAAATAAATATTTATAATAAGTGATATAAATGGAATAATAAAAATTAAAATGGTTATAATCAATTTTAATATTTTTTATTTATTTATTATTTTTTATTTTAAATATTTTTCATGACTAGTCATACATAATGTATGTAATTTTTTAAATCATCTTTTAAAGTTACTCCATCAACTATTATTAAAAAAGCTAAATGAAATATACCACATTAATGGAAATATAATATTTTAAATAATACCTTATATGTTTAAAATGTCGTTTTCAATTTTTTTTCATTTATGAGTGAGAAAATTTTTTAAAATGAAAATAGATTTCAAAATTTAAATGCTATTATCATGAAGAATGTTATATTAAACAATAATTATGTGTTTTTGTTAAGTTATTGTTCATGGGAATGTTTTATGATTATGGGTGGATATGTGATAATAAAAAGATTATGGACCCTCTAATATCTTTCAAATTAATTTAGTAAAGGTACAATGTCAGCAAGCTGGGTTTCTTTGAAGAGATTGTGTTAATATACTATAATTGTTATTCCAAATGTAATGTTCAAGGTTACTCCTTGTGTATCCATGAGAGATACATTATATAAAATATTTATTTTAAAATTATTCCACAACTAAACTTTATTATTTCTTCATTACATGGGTTTTAGATGAAACATTTGATTTTATACGGTAATCAAAAAAGCATATGTATTATGTGTAATGGATATAACTTTTTGAAAATGATTACTTTCATTGTCTGGCCATTTCATTCATACTTATTTTTCATATTAATATTTATTTGATCATTCTATGTTTTTTAATATTTTTCATGGGGTATTATGATGGGTAATATAAAGGAAGTTTTCACATATAATGTTATGAATATATTTCATGAAATAGAAATCATGTTTTATTTTGAATGTTTTATATAATGGAAAAGATTAATATAGTTTTAGTAGTATGAAATTTTTAAAATAATTGTATGTTGTGTATGAATTAAAAACAAATTCACTAGAAATATAAAATTAAAATATTATCATAAATTTTGGAATAATAATTATAGTTAAAAAATACCTAATTATTTAATGTTTAATTCAAGGTCCTTATAGTTGGTATCAAATGTTATTTTAGATGACATTAGGGGTCAGGAGAATGATAATAGAATACACACAAGTGATTTTTTCACATTATTGTATATATTGAAATGATATATAATTTTAATAATATATTGTAACTTCTTCTAATAAATTTCCTCTGAGAATGGTTTTTTGTAGAGGAAATCGGGTGGCTATGATGGGAAAGAATCGAGAGGAAACCTTCATTCCAAATCAGCATCCTGATATGGTCTGAATCAAAGAAGAATTTTATTTATTTGATGGATTAGATGAAATAGGGTATAAATTATAGTGTCATCCATGTATCAGATCATCTAGATAAAACAAATATCAACATGTCAGTATTTGATCATTTTATAAGGAAATAACCTCATGCATTTTGTGGATTTTTTGAACTAATGGTTGTTGAAGGAAGGATTAAAGACCTAGAATATTTTTTGATGTCATGGGGTTTTCATACCATAAAAATTTTAGCCTTTCTATTTATAATTTTAATGGTGAATCCAACCAGTAGTAATTTGTGGAAAAGAATATCAGTGATACTGAGGAGTTTGATGCTTTAGAATAAGATGAATCAAAAACAAATTCTTCAGAACGTTTTTTTAATGTAATTCCACATAGGATGGAATATAATAATGAAAATTTGGGAAATGATGTGGATTTATTTTCCGCATACAATGAAAAAATCAGTAGAATGTCAATGTGTCCTCTAAATTATTTCTAGAGTCGTAATTGTAAAATCAATCACTTTTACGCAGAATTAAATCCAAAATATCAAAGTTAATTTGTTTCTGGTGAACTAAAAAATTATGAAAAACATGTTCGATGTGTAGAGAAGTTAGATATAGAGATTTTAAGTGGACATGTTTTCATTGAAAATTAGTATAAATAGAAGAATATGTTGTAGGAAAAAGGGAATAATGCTTCAAATAATTTTTATGGTAAGAAAATAACCTTTTCAGTTTGTGAGAAATGAGGTTAAATCACAATTGGGAATGCATTTTGATGTTTTGAAAGTAATTATAAGGATGTATATCTTGGTGTATGGATCATAATGGAAATGAAAAATATCATGATAATGGTAATACCAATTAATATATATGTTCATTAATTTTTTTAAAATGTAATAGTATGTTTCATTTTCAAAACAATTGTCCGAAGAAGAACATTAATAATGTGAAGGAGAAATACTATAAACCGAAAATTGTGGAGAACTCCTTTTCTATCACATGAGTAGTTGTTGGGGCATCAAAATACGCTTTCAGGGTATATTTTTTTATCCAGATTATTCTAATGTATTTTTTGATGCATGGTCGACAAAATCAATCATTTCTTTGAATTTTTAAAAAAAATATGAAGTTCCTTCTTAGGAAAGAAATATAAACATATTGAAAAATGGGGGAAATATTAGGGTAAAATTTTATAAGAATCTTCCAATCATTATCAATGGACACTATTTACATAAAAAAAATTTATTTTTTCTATTGTAGAGTGTGAAGTTATTTTTGGTACTTATTGTCTTTATGATGACCATGATAAGATATATTGTATAACTAAAATTTTTTTTAATAAAGTGTTTTAGTTTTATAATTAATGTAACAATAACATTGAAAACATACCAGGAAACTTTGAAAACGATAATATGGAAATGAATCTTATATTTAACATATGGTTCAAAATAAGGTAATTCTATATATTAATGATATGTTTGTTGTAAATGATTATATTAATGTTTTTTCTAATGAGTTTTCCAGTATTATACCATATAGGGAAGTTGAGTTCAATATTGGATTAGATATGGATGTTAAGGAAATTTTGAAACCCCTTATCTAATAGCTCAAGCAGAACTTCTATAATTTAAAAAGAACATCCAGTATTTTCTAGATAAAGATTTTATTTGACCCAACACCTATCCATGGGGGGATACCATTTTATTTTTAAAAGTAAGGGTGGATCAATGAGGTTGCCATTGATTATAGGGAATTGAATAGAATTATTGTTAAAAATATGTTTCAATTTCCTTTTCATAATGACATGATTCATCACATCCAAGAATGATAGTAATTCTCAATGGTTTTCTTGTGATTTCGGTACCATCAGTTGATGGTGACTCATGATTAAATTCATAAAACGACATTATAGAAAAGATATGTGCATTATGGGTTTTTAGTTATTCCTTTTGTTTAAAAAAATCCAATACTTTATTTATAGATCATAATAATAGATTATTAAATGAATATTTGGATAAATTTTGGGTTTTAATACTGATGATATATTTTCTTGTTCATGATGTTATGAAGATCAAGAAAAACATCTATGTATTATTATACAAACACTTATATAAAATAACATAAAAGGAATATTTAAAAAATGTGATTTGTTATTAAAACTTATTTAATTTCATGGGAACATCCTAAATAATGATGTAATAAAAGTTGATCCCACAAAAAAAAATTGTTCATTGAATGAAAAATGGAAAAAATGTTACTAAGATTAATTTTTCTTGAATTTTCATGTTATTACTGATGGGGTATTGAAAAAATTCCAATTTTATCTACACAAATAAAAATTTTAACATATAAGGAGTTAAAATTTTCTAGATAAAAGAATATAATTATTTTTGATAGATTAAAATTTCAATAGGTGAATGATATAATTTTGGATATACCCTTAAAAAATGGGGATTTATTCATCTGCAATGATACTTCATTAAGTGTACTCATTTTCATTCTGATGAAAAATGATTAGGTAATTTATTATATTTCATGAAAACTAAAACCTCGTGTGTTAAATTTAACTACACATTATTTGGTATTAGATTATTTGGTTTGGGATTTAAAAAATTTTAAGAGTCATTTGTATGGGGAAATAATTAAAATATATACCCATCATTTAATATTGAAGTATGTATTCACTCAAAAGGAATTGAACATGAGGCAGAAATGATGGATTGAACTGATTAAGGATTATAATTCACAATTCAGTAGCGTCTTTGAAAATAAAATAATGTGGATAATAAATTGAGTCAGAGAATTAATTCATCATTTACGATTATTTTTGGAAAATGAAACCTTGGTTGATGATTTCATAAATTCTAGATTACATTTATTGGGGAAATAAATTCCTCTATTTTGATTGAGGTATTATTATAATGGTATATATCAAACATAGTTAAAAAATTTCATCAGGATGACTCTGAGTAACTATAAAAAAATATATTTGTTTAAAAGGGTTTATTTCATAAATTTATCATTTCTAAAGATTTTTTTTTTCATATTTGGTAAAATATTATGAGTGCCTTATTCTTCCCAATTGAATGAGTTGTTATGATATTCTCATAATTCACAATTTCATATTGTCCTGGAAGCACTAATTTGTATTGAAAACATTAGGGGTTCTACTGGTGGAATAGAATGAAAAAAGATATTGTTGATCTTACCATGAAATGATTGAATTTTCTATAGCTTAAAGAATAATATGAATTACAGAAGGGCATGATTCAGACATTTCTAGTAGAAACATGGTATAGGGAAATTATATCTATTGATGTTATAGTGTAATTAACAAAAAAATCTCAAGGTAAGAATGTGGTTCGATTCATAGTTGATTGATAGATTAAATCAAATTTTTTTTTCCTATTCAATAAATTCATTCTCAAGTGAAAATTTCTTCATAATAACATAATTATATAGTAATGTTACATGGATTTACACTATCCATTATATTTAATAGTGATCTGATGATAACTTCAAACATTTGGAAATGCCTTCAAAATTAATCGGGAACTCAATAAAATTTCATCACATACAATCATCCTTAGTCTAAGGGACAGTCATAATGAAACATTTAGACGATGGATGATATTCTATGTTCTTGTTAAATAGATTACCATGGATGTGTAGATCAAATTATTTCTTTATTTATGTTTTCATATAATAATAATTTTCATTCATGTATAAAAATGGATCGTTTTGAAGCATTATGAGGAAATATGTGTGGAAATCTATAATTTTGGAACCCTTGGATAAGGGGGTGTGTATAAGCTAATGAAAAAAATCTATGAGTATTTTAACCATTTTTGGACATCCTATACTACCCAGTGATATGGTGTAAGTTGGTCATTGAACCTATGAGGTTTTTTCTTACTCTGATGAGGATATGGTTGGAGACGTGAAGAGGGATGAATCCCCCATTGGTGATAGGAGTGGTCCTAACATAGCTGATATCCCAGTAAGAATTACTTGTTGACCTACATCTTAACCTGGTCCTTTACATGTTAATTAAATTCTCTTTTCTGAAGATAATATTATAGAAATAGAAGAATCGAGCGCTGAATTTGTCAGTAAATTGGGGAGTGAGGAATTATATGGAGAAGGTATTAAATAATCTGGTGGTAAAGAAGAAACAATTGGAAGTGAAGAAGATGCTGAGGAAGATGATGAAGATTCTGGAGACGATGAATGAGATAGGGAAACTGAAAATGAAGATATAAAAAATGATGACTCATAAAAGTGGATTAGACTATGGTTATGTTGACCACATTACTGGTGGGGATATCATTGATTTAACATTGGATCACACTAGTCCAGACTTAGTAGAACAAGAACGACATGTAACTCCCGAGGTTGATGGATATGATATTATACAAGGGAGATATCCTAATGATCCAACCCCTACCGATATTTATTAGGTGATGGTGTTGGTGGAAGGATATTTTATTTCATATATCCAATAATATGTTCATATTGGCAGAGTTGTACCTATAATTATGATGAAGGAGTTATTCTATTCAAAGAAGAAACCATCATCTGGGGAGTGATCAGATAAATGATATATGGCTTATATTCTATCGCCTTAAGATGATTTGGTAATACCTAAGTGAAGGAGAGATACATGGTATGTCTCTATCGGATTAATGTATGCTGAAAATTAAGATAGGACATATGCTCCTACTCCTATGGCTACATCAGAAATAGTAGAATATTTAACCATGGATTATTTCAAGTAATTTAAAGTATAAATGTTAGATTCTATTCATTATTCTCCTTTATATACAATTGCTCCAATTTTTAGAATTGGTGAAAGAGATGCTGAGTTGATTACTGAGAAAGTGGTATCTCAAGTTGAGCTATGTTTGATTGTTCTTGATATAGTTATTGTTTCAGATAATCATAAGATGATAAATGAGTTGTATGAAATGGTTTCAGCCAATAAAAAATTGAAAATTAATTGAAGGAGTCTTTATACTGAGTTCAAAATTTCCTTGTAAAAAACTCTTCTGAATATACTATGTATGATTAACCACCTCCTCCAATCTGTGATCTAGAAATTTTGAAATATGGTGTAAAAGATTAAGTGACTAGTGTTCCTTCCTTCATTCAAAATTAGACTCCTATTTTTTTATGTGAACCAGTTACAACTAGACATTAGAGATATAGTTCAAGGTGAAACTAGCTCTTCCACTCCTATTTCTCACACTACAAATGTTGATATGGTTAGAACCGTGATTATAGAATATCTACAGACCATGATGTGTGGCACTGACCATGAGAGTATGTCAACAACTAAGCATAATTGTGATCATATTTATGACATTGATATTTTATTCACTAATAGTGATACTAGTTCTCTGGAAGGAATTTCCAAGATGGTATATTTATATTTAAAGAGGATTTATACAAAGCATTAGCTGACCAGTCACATCAAGTACTATGTGGATAATCTGTAGCTGACTCCTATGACAAAGTCCTTTAAGGGTCAAGTTCATAAGTTAATATATTTTACTCCCACACATGATTAGATAATGGAAAAATGGATTATTTTGAGAAAGAAATGGATTATGGTGGTTAATTCATTATATATTTTATTAATATTCTCATGCCATACCTACACCTTCACAACATAACTATTTTTGTTCCAGTTACTACTCATATTCAGTCAATTGTGCATCATTCTACCACTATTTCTTCTACTCTAGTGACCATGCACTTTTCCCAGGCTCTGAGCCTGATTAGACCAATTATTTATAAGTATATCATTCCATGGTACTCCTATAGACCATGTTTTTTCCCATATATCATTACAGAAGTGCCCCTTCCTTCCACCCCCACAACTTCTGCATTGACGGCTTCTACCCCTAATGTATATAAAAAGGGTAATGGTAAGGCTATAGACATTGAGAAGAAGCGAAGGATGATTTTTGATAGATCTATTCTGTATATTTTCTGATTTTAGTGTGTCGATATATTGAATGAAATGCATTAACTCTTTTATTTACTTAGTGATGTCATTTTGTTCTTGTTTTTTTGTTTAAATCATTGTTTCCATTGTGATTATCCCAAAAGGTGGATAAAAATTTGTATAAAATAACTAAAGGGGATCTTAAAAGAACTTAGGACTCTAAGATCTACGAGATTAATATTACTCATCCACTTTATTCACTTTATAACTAGATAACAATATTTTGGATGATATGCGTAACATGTTAAGAAGAATTTCTTTATGACCTTTTAAATTAATTATTATGGTATATAATTCCATGATTTGTGACCATTAAAAAGTTGGATTTTGTTACCTCTTCTAGTTTAAATGATCACAAATTAGTCATAACTATGATTGATAAAATTACATTATGATATATTTTGGTTACTTATAATTATGAAGTCTATAATCTCAATGTCTTTATCATAAGGTATACTTATAGTTTTTTGGTTACATATAATTAACAGATAACAAATTAACCTAATGATGCCTAACCTACCGACGCCTAACCAACTGACACCTCACCTACTAACACCTAACTTAAAAATGACAAACCTAGAAAAATATTGAGATACCAAATGTATGACCTACCAACAGATATGAGATACCGATGGAATGCTCTACTGAAAGAATGACCTATTGATAACCTGAGTCAATAATTATCTATATTAAATTTGAAATTTCTTTTAATAGTCACATTTATGAATCTATGTAATTCTTATTATATTATTGATCTTGTGAGTATAATGTAAACAACATTTAACGATGTTAGAGACCAGTACGAGTTAGCTGCACATAACAGAGAACATGTTATTTGTCGACTCTGCAGTGTATAAAAGAAAGTCATACAGTAAAAAAGCAAGATAGAGATTATGGTTGTATAAAAATTTACAAGAATGTGTAACAAACATTATCAAACTAATGTGCACACAAGGAAGGATTTCCTAAGATCAAATGTTCAAATTTCCTTGCAGCAACACACCATAGTGAAGAGAATTTCCAAGGAACATGTCCCCACACTAAAAACTAGAACACAAAGATTCCATGACACTTTATTTTGGTGTATGTTTCTATAAATACAATTGAATATCAAATCTTATACACCCACGAAATCCATAGCTACCCATCATATCACTCAGAGAATACTAAAAAATTTTCTCATAATTACTACTATGTAGTGTATGTATTTATTAAATTTCATACATCGTGCATATCTATATTGTAAAGACACACTATCTCTTGTTCCAAACATGAAGATACTCAGATATCTTCACAAAACCATTAGAATTTTCACTCCCAATGAAAACAGTGAAAGAGGTCCTTGTGTGGCCTATTTATTTGTACACTCCCTTGAAAGCTGTGGTAGAGGTTTAGATGAACTAAAGTGTTTTTAAACTATTTATAACCTCAATCCAGGGTGTGGATCATGTTTATTATTATAAAATTTATAGTCATAGGTGATCAATAATTGGAGAGTAAAATGTATCATTTGGATGCTGAACCTCTAGTTTTCTTTTCATGTGTGATGTCATGTTTTGTTTTAACTATTTCTATTTCTATTTTAGAAAACATATCATCACATTGATAATTAATATTACATTTTTTTCATATTAGAATTTTTTTAGTAAACAGATTTCAAAATTTAAGATAATAATGTGTAATGTTTTAACTGATACCTAATAAATCATTGAAATATATTTTGAACAAATAAAACTTTTATAGATCATATACATTGGTTAATTGGGATGTTATTTTTTAATGGGTAAACATTAAATAATTTTATAAATAATAATTTGGGGAATGATATTTTTGTTTTATCTTAATTCACCCCCTCTTAATTTTCTTACATTAACCAAAATTTTTAAATTTTATAGTGGATTGAGATGTTTAAAATGTGGGTTGAATGTTTTGGATTTAAAAGTGGAATATATTTGTTTTGGTATTTAGTGTTTTGATAACTATACACATGAATAGTATATATGTGGAATGGTGGATGAGTAACCATTATGGTATGAGAATATGAATATGTGAGACTCTATGGAATATCATTGGTGACCATTCAACACATCACTATTGCTTTATTTTAAAAAGTTATTTTATGAGAAAATATGGTGTTTGGAGTTTGAAAACTCACCTTGTTAAAATGGTGTTTAATGTTTGAGTCCTTGTTGATAGTTTGGGATTGAAATGTTGTTTAGTTGGTTTTGTTGAGGAATTATTTACTAATCCTTTGATTTTGATCCTCTTGTGGTAGAAGAATAGACAGGGAATGTTGAAAGATACATTAGGTTCCATGAGTTGTTTGAGTCATTAATGGTGAGGTTTTCTATCCTTAGGATTTATGATCCTATCTCGAAATGATGAGGAGTTATTCTGGTAATGCTAAATTGAACAAGACTATTGGGGCTGGATGTGCCGGCTTCCATTATTTTTTGGAATACGACTATGTCACTAGCATGGTAAATCTAGTCACAAAAAGTTGGTGTGTCTGTTTATTGAAGTAGTGTTGTATTTGGGGATCATTTTAAAGTCCCCTTAGTTGAAAGTATTAATTTTTTGGTAATGATCTTTTTTGTTGGGAATTCAGGGTGTCGTGTTTTATTTCAAATGAAAAAAAGGATTTGGTTTTTTTGAGAACTTCTACATTGATCAAAGAAGGTTTTTCATTCATAAATTATGAAAATTTCTCCCTTTTAAAGGGACATATATTCCATGTGTTCTTGTTTATGTTGTTTTCATTTACATGTGAAAATGTTATGATTCATGTACATCTTCTAAGACCCTATCTTAGTGGAAGAGCCATGTTTAGGTGATGTATGTTCTATGGACAGTTGTGCTCCTTTGGTTCTAACAATATTGTTGTGTGGATGCTATTGAGTCCATCGTGAGTTTTCCTGCCATATATATTCAACTTTTATATATGGGATCGAAGATATTACCAACATATGGGCTCTACCCATTGGCCCCAATGTGATGTTGGTGCGTAGTCAACAGTCGTGTGGTGTGTGATTAACCCTAGTAAGGATTGGCATCCGATGATGGATAGAGACATTTTATGCTTCTTGTGTGGTAGTTCCATTCTGAAGGGTCCCCTTTTTGGTTGTAAATATCTTTGTGGATATAATGTTATGGTTATACTTGAAAATACATTTCATTCATGGTCTGTACTCTTCCAGAAGTGGTTGTGTCCAATTTAGTATGGTGACCTATTTATTGTTATCTGTTTTTCTAGTTAATAATGTTGGTTTTTACTAATGGTGGAGTGACCCACCATAGGTCTCAAAAAATTTCATCAAGAGTATAGCAGTTCTGGTTTGTCTCTAAATGTGGGGAGTCCATTCATTAATTCCCATGTTAATAATATGGTTTCATTTCTAGTGGTGTCTTTGTAGTGTATAGTCTCATTTTGAGCTATCAATTTTATTGTTCCTTCCATGATTAATCATTTGAGTTGGAGAATGCCCAATGGTTTTGTTAAAGTAATGTTATGGTGGAATTTATCATGATCCATTTTTAGTTTTGTTTTCCCATTTCAACTATCTGATATGAGTTTAATTTGGAAATGCATATGGTTTTTTTATTAAGTGTTTAGATTTTCTATTTTGATAATTACTTTTCTTTCTATCGATCATCTTGAGGTGTTTTATTTTTTATGGGGCGGAAGACATATAGTGGGGACTCCATTATATCCTCCCTGGTCAAATTGTAAGAGTGTTTTGCTATTTGTTGTTTCCTTTTCTTCCTTACATTGAGGTTCGTTGGGTGCCTCCTTGAACTGTGATGCTGTATCCGTTTTTTGTTTTTGGATCCAGAATTTTTGAAGATTTCTAGGGTTATAAAGTGTTATGGTTGAGAGAACTATCACACTACAGTTTTTGATTTCATTATTTTTTCTAGTTCATATTTGGAATTTGGATTCTATATCCAGTTATGGGTTTAATAGGATTGAATTTTTGTGTCTCTCCCTTGCTTATTTTTCACTAATGATTCTATATTATTTCCCCACTGTTTTTTCCTGAAATAATACATTTTTTCATTGCATGATTAATGTGTATGGTTGGAATATAGTTTTTCAGAGTGTGAACTATTCACATGGTAACCATGTGGTATGATAAGACATTAAATAGAAGCCACTTTATGGATTCCTCATGGTATTTTAGGCAATGTAGAATAATCATGTGGTATGTTCTTCTTAGGCATATAAAGTTACATGGTCGCCGCATAGTTTGACCAACTATGCGGATTAACAAGGTAAGATGTCTAGATAAATAAAAATCAAGTTTTTATTTTTTATTTTTCAATAATTTTTTCTCTTAGATCCATCACTCTCTCCAACAGTTGGGATATACCATCCTATTCACCTCCTCCCCCTCTGATGGATCCCTCATATATCTACTTTTTCAGTGGTTTTGGCGTGGAATCTCAATGAAATGTTCATGTCAGTGTATTTGTTCCATGATTCCTGCTCGTTTCTAGATTTTTCCCTCTTATTTATTATGGATTCATTTATCTTATAGATAGTGTGATATTTTGAGGGTTGAATCAATTTTTTTATGGTTTAATATAATTTTCTATGGTTCAGTCATTCCCTTCTAGTGTCTTTGTGTGGTGAATTTGTGATTTTGGGAAATTTTATGTAAGATCATCCTTTAGAGGTAGGTGGTTCTATTCCATATAATTGTTAGATTAATTTAATATTCTTACTCTATTTTATAAATATTTCATATAGTTAATTTATGCAGTTATAAATGTGTTTTGATGTGTTTTTACATACTTATGTGTTTGAAATGGGATTTAACAAAGGAAATAGAGATGCAACTTGTATGTTTAATTATAATGTTTCTAAAGTGATTTATGTCTTATTTGGAAGGTGAAAATGTGTGGAAAATTTTATTCAAAGGAAAATAGATTATTTTGGCATGTATTTTATGGGGGACCATTAAATGTGAATTTTGAATTATGTAAATTATGTGATTGTTGTTTTAACATTAACTTATCTTTTTAATGGATTTGAAAGTGGAACGGCACATTGAAAATGGATAATGTAATTATATGATTTTCATATGAAAATTATAAAGGGGTTTCTTGAATATTGAAATTGGTTAAAAATGCTTTCTTATGCGGTTTTGGTGTGTTTGAAATGAAAGGTTTCTTGTTTGTAAAAATGGTTGAAATGACTTCAAACATTTGGCGAATGTGGTGATAAATAAAATATGTGAAATGGTATTGATCACAAAGGGAATCCCAAGTATCTAGGTGGGCCAAATAGATATAGTATTCTAGTGATTGGTAAGTGTCTTCTATTGGATTAAATTGGAATGATCGATTCATACAAGACTAACTAAACTACACTAATTATTAGATACCACTGATACCATAAGGGTATACCTTCATAGTGGATAGTGCTTGAGAAAGTTGTGATTGTGGTTAATATACCACCCTTTAGTAAGGTATGTGGTTCTAGTGTCTCATTAGATCTAGATTATCCCTAGGGGACCACCCATAGTGTTCTATTTTGACATGATACTTATGTGAAGTGGTTCCATCCATCGGCTTATGGTGACCGTAAGTGTGTTTTATTTAAAGGAATTTATATTTTATTAAAACATTCATTTTTGAAAATTTACATTTTAAAGATTTCTTTGAGAATGGTTCTTCATAATATGTATTCATTAAAATATTTTCAAATGATTTTGTATATATTGAATGTTTATTTTTATCATAATGTTATTGCAAGGAACCCTGTCATTTTTTGGGGCATCCTACTGGTCATTTTCTCACACCCTAAAAACAATTGTGAGTTTGTGGACCTTGTTTGTTTAACTAATGTAAAGGAAAGATGTTTGGTGATGTTGGTTTATCTGGGATTCCGATGTTCGCCTTATTGTTACTTTTGGTGGTGGTGCATCGAGGGTGGAGAAATCATCTTTCATGGAAATTTCTAGGGGATTTTTAGTTTCCTTTTGTTTCATAATTTTTGGTTCATATCTAATTTTGTAAAACATTGGTTCAACAAATTTTTTTTACCTTGTTTGGATATAGTTAATAATGTTTGTATTTTTTACATTAGATAATTATTTATGATCATATAAATTTGTGAAATAATTTGAAAAGAAATTTTTTGATACCCATGGACAAGATAGAAGTCCATGGGGACGGAGAACACCCCTTGGGCCTTACCATAGTTTGGGTTAGGTGTCAGGTAATATGGACTTCAGCTTTGTTCATCACAAAATTTGTTGTCATTCAAAATTTTACTATGAATGTTATTGTTTATGTATCCCAGAGAGCTATAATATATGTAAGAGTGATATGAAAATTATTCCAAAATTTACCCTTATTATTTTTTCATGAAATGGTATATAAAAGAAACTTATGATTTCATAATGTATGCTATAGTGGATATGTTTTGTGTGTTATTGTTATAACGTTTTATAAATTTCTTCATTCAAGGAACAATAGATTCGATATTAAATTTTATCTGTCATATAGAGGTTTTTGTTCTAATTCCATGTTTTAAAATGTCTTCCCCATGTTATAAGGATTTTTATGGGAGCAGATGATGTGAAGATGAATGTCATGAATATTTTCATGAAATAGAAATCATGAATTATTTTAAAAGTTTTATATTATGAAAATATTTTATAATGTTTTATTAGTGTTTACATTATATGAATATGAGTTGTCATATATGAATTATCACCTAACACTATAAAAATAAAAAATTTAAAAACACTCATAATTGTATGAATGTGAATTCTAATTCAAAAACACTATAATAAGTAATTTTTTAGTCTCTGTACTTAAAAATGATAAAAGAATATATGAAAATATACAACAACTATATATATATATATATCATGCTTTAATATATTGATTATGTTTTTTTAGTTGGAAAATTAATTAATAATATTTTTAATGTCTATGGATAATTACAAATTAACATATATTATAGTATCGTATATAACATATACTTATCAAATTTCTACACATATTATAATATCAATCTTCTATTTTTGGGTAAATAAATTTAATTGATATCATATATTATAAATGTTTCTATGGATAGAAATAACATTCATCATCTCTATATGATCTCTTTTTCTTCAACATCCATGTTTACTCTTCCCTTAAATGTTCTCCATTATTATTTTTGAACCCAAATATGTGTTAATTTTATAAATGATAAATTTACACTTTACCACTAATCAAATTTAATATTATTTACAATTATTATAATCTGATTTTTAGTAATGTTTTTGATGCCTAACTGGGTTTTATTTTCCTAATCATATGACTTATCGTATTATATATATTTACTTGAAGAAAACAATTATTTATTTTTCCGTGATCTATTTTTTAGATAAATTTAGAAATTTATTTTCAAACAGACTTTTTATCCACTTATTATATGAGACTTTTGAATGTAGCATGTAACAACTTTTAATTTATCTGAAATGTTAAACAAAGAATTATTAACAAGGTTTTTATGAATATTTTATAAATTCATTTTTACCAAAAAAATATCACAACTGGAGTAATTTTTCAAAAATAAAATTATAAACTACTGTATCTAGTAATCCATTTGCATGAATTAATTTTTGGTATTAACCAAAAAAAGTCACAAATTTATTTTTTGTGATACCATTTGGAAATAATATCAAATCCAATTCTATTTATTTAATTGCCATTAAATAAAGAATAAATCATATCTTATTGAAAACAATTCTGTAGATGTTTAAGGGTGGTTACTTGTATTTTTATCAAATTTATTCGTTTAGGATATATATCTCAACCTGATAAAATGTTCCAAGAGTTATGATACATGACACCCATATAAGACATCAGTTGTGAAACTACAGTATTTGATGGGTTGTGAGATTAGATACTTCTCCCAAAAAGGGTACCATATTATGATACTTGTGTCACTGATGGGTTATATGACATAATTCATGATCCACCATTAGTGGGTAATCTAATTTTGGACTCAATATTAATTTGTAATGATTTTATATGATTTTTTATTTCATAATTAATTATTATGCTAGTTTTTATAGACATTCCATATTTATATTTCATATTATTATTATTATTTTCCATGGATCATGGTTGTTATCTAACACACATATTAAATCATAAATGATCTCTCATTTGAGATTATATTCCATTTCATAATTAACTGTTGAAAAATATTATTATCAAAATTTATTTTTATTGTTATATTTCTCCCATGATTATGGTTTCATGTATTCTCATTGTCTACCTATTTTCAAAATGTTCATCAGTTTTTACCTTATTGGGTGTTTGAGAACACCCCATTTTTATGTTTTTATTCACCATGTTATGGGAATGACTATGACTCCGAAATAATTTATAAGGGTGTCTAGTGTGGATTGATTATAGGGAAATATTTGCAAATATAATAAAATATGTTTCTTATATGGATAATCCTTGATGTAACTAAACCATATGCACATGAGATTGTGATATTATTGTGATATTTAAAGATTAATATATAAATATAAGATATAAAATATGGATGTACATCATTGTGAATCACACTTGATCAAAAATTTTCATTCTAAATAATTATTTGTTATCACTAGACACAATCCTCTTGGCATGGGGTGCCGAATTTAGTACCAGTGAAATTTTTAGTTATTAATGTTTTATAATTTAATAATTCTAGTCGACTAAGATGATAAACCTTTATTTATAATTGTAGGGGTTGTTCTAAGTATAATATTACATCTTGAAATTTTGTGAATGTTGATATTTTATTTTCCCACGGACACTAACATCATTCTATATATATTATATATTGATTTGAGCTCAATTAAATCTATTCCTAGAGGTATTGAACTTGAAATGTGTGTATTATTTAATAAAATAATCATTACTAAATGAAAAAATTGATCATAATAGCACACATTTTTTGAAATTACTGAGGTATATGTTTGGACGATCATGTTCTCTTAATGAAACATTATAAAGGGTTAAAATATAAATTTAGGATAAATACTATAGCAATATATTTTAGAAAACCTAATGGAAAATAAACATGTAAATACTAGATGAATTTAATGGAGTGATAGGAAGATAAATTTATATCATACTTTAAATGAATTTATCATCAAATTCAATAAAGGTTTCGATAGATAATATTTCACACCCCGACCACAGATACACCTTAATTTTATTTATTTCTCAATGTTAAATATCTGAGCTAATGTTCAGGATGGGTTCCCAAAAAATATAATTTTATTTTGGTAGTATATTTTTTTTTCTAACCAGACTCATAGTTTTTTTGAATGTTGTTTGGAAAATGTTTAATTTTGTGAAGTTTGTGATACCCATTGTGTCACCACTTTAGGTTTGAAACATTCAAGGATCACGGGGTGGTATTCTATAGTGTTTCGTGTGTCATTTTTAGGTTTTGGAAATTTTTTAGTTTCCAGGGTTTGAGAACGGGTTTTCCAAACCATGTAACTCATACCTTCGTGTATTTAGAACTTTTACAGTAGCAGTCACACGGTTTGTGCACGGTTTACACAATCTTGCATCCCATTACGGGATTAATAACATTAATCCTAAAAGACATTTTGGGTTGATTCTACACCACAAAAAAAGACCTATCCAATGTCTATTGACCAGATGGTTGTCCCCTTCTTTTTTCTTTGTTTTGGATCACTTTTGGGATGATTTATGAAGAATGGTTGGTGGTTCATTATAGTTTCGGAATCAATTCCATGTTTTTCCTCCACTACTATATTCCAGATATCTATTTATTGGGTTTCAATGGGGTTTCCTACCATTGATGAACACATGGGATAGGGTTGGATCAAGTGGTTCATTTTTTATCTATATAGGGTATGTAGATCATTCGTGGGACTTACGTATCTCTCTTCTTGATGTTTTACTCCATCGCAAATGATTTATGTAGTTGTTCCCATGATTTTCATTTCTAAAGCCTTTCATTTGATGTATGAAATTTTAAATAAATTTATCAAGTTGATTAGAACCATTAAGGAACTTTTTTTAAAAATATTGTGGTATTTTTGAATTTATTTGGTTCGTTATAAAAGGTTTTAAATGAGTTTTTGTAAATTTTCTTAGTGTGTGTTACATTGGAATCTTGTTTGAATTGAATATGTTTGTATAACGATAAAATTGGCCATTTATGAAATGTATATCAATTATTATGTGGAAATGGAATTTTCTTTTAATGAACATGCTTTTTTGGATATGATATGGTCATGTTATTGCTAGGTTGTTGTGTTAAAACATTTTGGTAAGGATTTAATGGCTACAATGTTTTGGTGTGTTTTAACATAATATAAAGTGGGTTATGGGAGATTTTTTAGGTGTGTAATGTTTTATAGAAATGGTTTTTGGGTGACCCTTTGAATGTTTATGGAACCATTTTATATTGACACAACCATTAATGCACAAGGTACACACCTGGATGTTCCCTCAAATGAAGGCCGTGATTTGAATTTGTTTTTTCTTCCATATGATGATTTATTAAATGGTTCATGTATCATAATCATTGTTCATCTCTACATGTGTTTATTTAAAATTGTTTTAATTGATATCTTTGAGCATATTAAAATTTGGATTTTGGGTTTGTTTTGGTGGATTTGTGGCTTGAAGGGCCATTTAGATTGTTTTATAAAATCATGAATAAATCTATAATTACGAAATACTTTTATGGAAATTCATTTTAGTGAGTTTGGAAATTCTAAAGTCATTTTTTTCACTTCAAACTCATGGTGATTTTTGTGTCAACATTTATAATGAATTTTTTTTAACAAATGTGTGCACGATTTGGAACCCTAAGTGTTTGTGAAATGATTTAAGGTTTGTATACTATAGTGGCCAGATTTGCATCGCCATGTGATATGAAATGTATGTATATTTATATGGGGAACCATTATAGGAGGGATATCCCATAGGGGTTATCATATATTGTTGTCTGTGTTTGGGATAAGCAAGTGGAGTGGATATAGTCTTGTTCAGTCACTTGTGTGTGGGCCTCAAACATTGACAGTATTGTTATAACCTAAATAGGTTACTAGGAATCTTATAGATGATTGAGTTGTGTTTTATTACCAGCCCTTTTTAGACGCATTAGAGCTCCAAGTAGATAGGGAGGCCTGGTGATATTTTCCATTTTATTTTTCATGAGGGTGATTAGTGGGTTATAGACTATGGGGACACACCATACACTGGAATGTGGTTTCAAACAAAGTGTATCTTGGGGTTCTCTATGGATTTTTATGATACCCACGATTAAGATTATTATTTTAGCTATATGTTTTCCTTCTATTCTACTAGTTTTATGTGATATATGTTTTTATCTTTTTGTCGTTAGTGTTTCCCTAGATTTCCCTTCTTTGTAATTTTCATTCAAAATAGATTTCTGTTTTGAAAATGATTTTTGTTGTGTGTTTTTTGTAAAATGTGGAGAACCACAATTTAATATTTTTACTTTTGAAAACTATTTTCGTTAACAAATTTGGGTTAGAGAACACTTGGATTCAGTGTATATCTCTTGGAAAACCTAATGAGCATTTTTTTTCTCACACCTATTCTTCCATCTTAGTTGCAGTTTTAGCTGTTGTTTCTATTTTTTCCATAGAAGTTTCTCTTGTGGGAGCATTTTTCATCTAGTTGTTAAAGGGGACCAAAGATTCACACAGAGATCCTGAGATTAGGGTATTGTTTTCACCTTTGTTTACTTTTATATGTATTGTTTAATTTTACTAGATATTTAATATTTATATATATGTCAGTTGGTTGCTCTTGTAGTTTTCTAGGTCATTGATTCATTTTGATCATGGTTTTTTTGGGCTAAAATCGTTCCTAAAGTGTATGTTTTAGTGCCAAAACTAGTTTCCATCCTAGGGGGATCAGGAAAATTCCTCATTAAGAGAACCTATACATTTATATATAACATATCATGAATTTAGTAATAATTATACATCATATTTCACTCCAATGATCATGAAGTATAATGTCTTTGAAGACTAAGTATATTAAAATGAAAACATGGGATTGAAATAAAAATCTTTTTTTAATCTTCCTAAAGAGTTCCTAAATTCCTTTTATCCCATGCATCTGTAAATGGTACCCTGGAGATCACATTAATGAAATGATGAGATAAATTCATAGTAATGTAAAAAATAGAAATAATACATTAACACAAGGGTTAGAAGGCATGTAATGATGAAAATAAAAGAAATGAAACACATGGAAGAAAAATATAAACATTGTATCATATAAACATGAATTAATTGTAATGTGGAAGAAACATAAATTAACACATTATCACGATTCAAGGATCATTGAACTTAGGGTACTGCAAATAAATATTACCACCAATAGAGTTTCACATGGTAGAATGACTCAAGGATATCCGCCAAGACCGTTGCACATAACGTCTCATGAGACTAAATATTAGCCAATTAATTGAAGCGTTATCAATGCATGCCCATAATTATGTTTTCATGAATATTATTTATAAAAAAACAATCATACATAATCAACCATACATTAACATAATGGTTACCCAGAGAAAGAATTGGGAATCATAATAATGAAATAATCCATAACAAATGAATGTATCAGGATGGTGTCCATGAAAAAAAGGAATTTGAGAATTCATTGACTATTATATGGTAAAATAATAATAAATAATTATTAGTGAAGTATTCTTGAAGTAATAACATGAAAAAAAAATTTTGGGAAACATTAGAATTTAATAGTTTTCATGAAGTTAAAGGAAAATATCAAAGGTTGTTTAAAAGATAAATCACATGATCATTTATAGAAAAACTATAACTAAACAAGGATGGTTTCCATACTAAAATGCTTTTTTTATAAAAATAATGGTATATTTAAATAGATAATATATTTTACATGATGATGTGTTATAATTTAGAAAGTTCTCTTAAAACGAGTTTAATTTTTGAAAAGTTTTGAAGAAGGAATCTTTAAAAAACATGTATATCCCCGAAATATAATGAGCGGTGAATCTTGAAAAATGTTTTGGTTAATATAATAGGAATGTATAAGTTTTATATATAATAAAATATAAATTTATTTTGGAAAATATAATGATAGAGAAATTTAAAGGAATATAGAAGGTTCAGGTATAATCCCTTACAGAATATCAGCATGGTATCATGTGTACTTACAATGGATCGATGAGAGAGGAAGGGTTTTCTCATACTTTTTACATCATGAGGGAAGTATGGTAGAGGTTAAAAATAATACCCCATCATTAGTAATAACACAGATAATCTAATAACATAGAGGATATTCTTGAACAAATTTGAGTAAAGGAGGATCCCTTACCTTAAGCGCAATGTTGTTCTTTGCATGATATTAATGACATGAAAACCCAAATTTGGATCATTTATTAATAATTATAGAACCACCAATAGATTTTAGTGATTTATTATAACCATATTATGTTCATTAATTTACCTTTTTATTAGTTAAGTGGTTTAATCTCATTGTTTTGGAGTTTTTGGTTCCTCCATTATAATGATCAGTTCACTTAAATTCATGTTCGGATAAACATGTGGGCTGAAATTGATTATGCAAAAACAGAATTATATAAAAATATTTAACATATAGAATATTAAATTTTTATAAAATCCATTTTTATA
The DNA here is from genome assembly GCA_963277665.1 of Viscum album. NCBI lineage: Eukaryota > Viridiplantae > Streptophyta > Magnoliopsida > Santalales > Viscaceae > Viscum > Viscum album. The sequence goes on from OY728156.1 coordinate 1,854,312,312, forward strand.
ATTATTGAGAAGTTTAATCATTATATAAAACATTAATGATAAACTCTTGGATGAATTTGGCGATTTTGTGCACAATTAAATTGTTTTGTAATATTATTTTAGATCATTTATGAAAAAGGATTCCATATAATCACATAAGATAAAACAAATTTTTAAATGTCTTTTCCAATAATAATTTTTTTTTCAGGACAATAATTTAATATGTTAATAGAATGATATAACCTTTCATCCATTAATATGATAAACTAACATATCTTAGATGGTGTTTTCATTTATTTTGTAAAAAAGGAGGGGAAAGGATAGAAGATAATAAATTATCCCATTAGAATAACAAAATACCATTCCAAGATTGGTTCTAGAGTTTACATTTCATTCATATGGCGAGTTTTAGGGAATGAAAAACTTACAAAGGAACATGAAAAGAAAATGAATGAAAGGAAGAGATGAATTTACCTCTTGATTTAATCGTAATTGAGCGCCTCTTAAGGGGGGGGGGGATTTTGTATTTTGAGGAGACAAATGGATGATAGACGTGGGGATGGAGTTCGGGGAATTATTTGGAACGATTTTAGGGTAGGTGCAAGTCTTAACAGGTGTTAATAGAAGAGGAATGTTTGTGTGGTTTTCATAGTGGAGGGAGGTGGGTTTTCTTAATATTTTAATCAATAATTAATTATTTTTCCATAACAAAAGAAATACTAATGATTCATCTCACCAAAAACAGTAATATATGCATGTGAGTTCGAAATATTTTCCATTTTCAACATCCATGACTCATGCATGATGTAGAAATCTAGGTTTTATCATTTAACATGAATTATCGCATTTTTATATTCATAAAAAATTCATGTATTCAAAAAAAATCTCAAAAATTCACCCTAAATATTTTTTGACATGTAGAATCCAAAAATTCCATTTCTAAAAAATAATTATATAAATATGGTTATTTTAATTTTTAATTTAAATGATAATTTACATGTATAATTCATTTTTTAAAACTATAACTAATTTTGTAATGCTTTCATAAATTACATACGATCATAAAATATTTTCAAGAAATTAGATGACATAAAATTATTAATTTTAGAACACCTTTTAGGAAACTAAATTTTCTTTTAAATTAGTTAATAAATTATAATTAATTATTTATAAATCCCAATAATACAAATACTTTTACTATGGTCGTATTATCACTTATAAAATTACAAAATTGTACTTATACATTCAAGGGTGAAGTTAAAATTCTGTTGGATTATTTACTATTCACAATGGTTATATTACTATTCACAAGGGTATGTTAATATTCATAAGGGTAGGTCATCATTCACCAAAAAATATATTTTTCGTATCTAACTCCAAACATCTTACTAATCAAAACATTCTATGTCAAATTTTGAAAATTCTAATCATACGAGTGAAAATATTTTGTTTAAAGGTCACATATTACGTAGTATTTCATTATGATATTATTTCATGTTATTATATGATTTAATTATAAGAAGTTAATTTCCATTGATAAAACATTGGGTTGTAACATTATTCCCCCTTAAGAAATTTCACCTTGGAAATTTTATTTTACATTCTAACCATAAATTGGTGTCGGTACATTTCCTTCACTGCCTCCTCCAGTTCCAATGATTCCTCTTCGTACTTATTGTTCCTCTATAGTACATTTAACATGAGAGTAGTCTTTTTACATAGAATATTATCTCTACAATCCATGATCTTCACTGGATTATCCTCATAAGAAAGATCATTCTCCAACTGTGCCACATCGGAAGAGATTACATGTGAAGAATCTAGAATGTACTTTCTTAAGAGGGATACATGGACGAAATCATGTATGTTAGACATTGTGGGTGTAAATTCCATTTGATCAGCCACATCCCAAACACGATCTGAAATCTCAAAAGGGACGATGTACCTAGTACATGGATTTCCTTTATTCAGAACTCTCACCACTATATTCCTTTTAGATAAGCATAAAAATACCATTTATACAACTTTGAACTCAATGTATCATCAAATATTTTATGTATAACCCTTCCATCGACATTGGGCTACCCTGATGTGTTGCTGAATGTATTTTACCTTCCCCACCATTTCTTCAACCATATCATGTCCTAGTAGCTTACTCTCACTGATATTATAAGAATACATCGGTGTTCTGCACCTTTCACCGTAAAGGGATTTGTATGGTGCAACATGTATGATTGAGAGGAAACTATTATTATAGGAGAATTTTAAAAGGTTAAGAAGTTGTTATTTTCCTATTTTTAAGTCCATAGAACAGGCTCTTATCATGTCTTCTAGTTTATGAATAGTTCACTCAGATTGGCCATCAGTTTGAGGATGATAGGCTGTACTGATGTTCAGTTCAGTGATTAGAGAATACTGGATTCTTTTTCTGAACATTGATGTGAATCTCCTATCTCTTTCCAATACAATAGATAGTGGTACACCATTCAGACTTACCAAATGTTTGATATATATCTAGGAAATATTGTCCATTGAGAGTCCTCTCAAATTGTGATATATTGAGTTGTCTTTGTATGATGATAAATAATGACCCATATATCATTGATTCTTCTAGATGTCCTTATATGTCTAATGACATTGTCCATGTTAATGTTACCCCCCATCAATTTTGGTATGGGTAGTGGTTACATCATACCCTTAGTCTTCTATCATTCAGCCTTCCCTTGTTAACATGCCATGCACTTTGATGTATACTCAACATTCTCATTCATCATATAATCACTATAAAATTTCACTTAGAGATCTCAATACATCACTATGGTTCGTGGGATTATATAGAAGCTTCATATATGTGAGTCATTAAAATGATCCTTCTTTATCAGTGGATCGAATGGTACACATAATAGTTAGAACAATCATACAAATACTTGTTCACCATTAATTAGTGATATCTCGTCCAAATGTCCACCTTAGAGAAATATTTGTCCCCATGAAGAAGATCAAACAAGTCATCTATTTATGGTAGGAGATTCTTGTTTTATATCTTTTTGTCATTGAACCTCTGATAATAAATGCAGATTCACATTGATCCAGCCTTCTTCTTGATGAAGAGGACTAGCACACACCATGCTGAAGAACTAGAGCGTAAAAACCCATTATCCAGATTCTCTTATAACTGCTTCATCAGCTGCTCCACCTCAATAGTGTAAATTCAATAAGGTTCCTTTGATATATGAAGAGATCCATTTATAATTTCAATTGATAAATAATCTACAATATCAGGAGGAATCCCACACATGTCTTCCGGGAATACATCAATGTAAACCCTCATGATGGTCATGTCTTCTATCATGGTTTTCTCTATTGTCTCAATCATTTGAGATACACATGGTTTCTCAAAAAGAATTAATATCCACAATTGAGATGATGATTCTAATAGAGATTCATATTCCTTCATACACTTGTAAATAATTTGAGGATGCTTAATGATGTGATGATTAATATCCCTTTCCTGATAGTCGAGGTTGGATTTGTATAATGATAGCCCATCTATTACCAAGATAGTATCGAACTCCACCAATGGAATTATGAAGGTATTTTTTAGGAGGTTCAATTCACTAAAGATAACTAGAAAGAGTTATAAACCATTGATGCTACAATTACCCCATTCAATATTCCCAAAGATAACTTATTCTCCATTTTTTCGGTTGTAATTGAATCGTTCTACTAAAATTGCATGATATGAAAGAATTCAAAGAACTAGAAACAAATAGTACATTAACAATTAATGAATAAATATCTATAGTACCTATCACCACATTATTTTCTGTATCCATCTCAATAGTAGTGTTATTAGTAACCCTTCTTTTTTTCTTTGGATTTTGTTTTTGATTGCTTCTGACAAGCCTCATCTTTGAAGAAATTGTACACATAATTCCCATGCTCCATTATGTTTTAAAACTACACTAAAGTAAGAGTGTTGATATGAATCTTACTTTCTTCTTTCACATTAGTGTGACACTTCATATCTCATCGGCAGTTTTTAGCCAGTTGTCCAAATGATCCACATTTGATGCAATTACGGGTTCCATTTAAATATTTCTCAGTATGCTTCATCGAACATTTTTTACATGTGGGATAATCGGGCTTCTTTAAATTACAAAATTTATTTTCGGGACCACCCATATTAAATTTCATTTTCCTCTTCTTGTCATCGGGCACACGATACCACTAAGATTATCTGATCTTCATTTCATCCTTGAGGGGACAACATAAAATCTCCTCCAAACTATAAAAGTCTCAAATCACCAAGGATTTTCTTAGACTCAGCTGTAGCACACTATATATGGGATCCTCTTCTATTTTAGTGTTTAATACAATGCCATAGGTGTACCTTTCAAGCCTTGTAAATTTTTCTTCATATGACGTTATGGACTCATCTTCCTTCTGCATGAGTCTGAGGAACTCTCTTTAAATATTTGAGATGGTGGGTTTGAGGAAGAATATTTATTTAAAAGCATTATCTTGAATTCTTCTAAATACATTGAATAAATTTCCTCTTGGGGCTTCGTATTCTTGATCAGTGTCCACCGCTGATCAGCTTACCCAGTAAAATGATATACCACCAGTATGAAATTCTCTTCTTCTGAGCACTAGAGGAGAGATAATGTATTTTTGAATAGAGTTAATATGCATTTCCATGAAGAGGGGATCTAAATATCCACTAAACATGGGATTCTTTTTCCATAAAAAGGATTAAGTGAAAATTATCTCTTTCCATGGATGAGGAGGATGTTCAACATGATTGGATTTATCATTAATAACTTGATCTTGGTGAGAAAGTACTGTTATGATGTTTTGGGACCCCTTTCCCAACCTATAAGGAATATTGTTAGGGAAATCATCACATTTCCTATCACATTGATTGTTTGAAAGCGTTCTTCTATTTTCATACATTAAAGAAGAAAAATAATGTACAATTAAAAGCCTTTAATACATAGTTAATGAGCATAAAATCGAAACTTTGAACATAAAAGGATAAACTTTTAAATAATAAGTATATCCTAACTTGTGATTTCATATGTTCTAATCTAGGATATCCATGATCTATTTAATAACTTATATTATTGTGGGATTTTTAATTCCCTTAATATTGGATTTTACTATGCTTTTGAATTTACAAAAGCATTTCCCCATGGAGTGTCAATCAAAGAGTGCCTCATGGTCCATTGTTGAGCACCAGTTCTCATTCATGTCTAGATCAATTCTGTGTTTTCCGGTTATACCCCAAGTTACATCTCTTTCAAATCCACCTCAACCTTTTTGTATCCCTAAAAATATGTATTTTCTTGATAAACCACTTTCTCAATACCTAACATAATTTTGGGGTGTTATCTTATATACAGTCTCATCCTTAAGAATCTTAGTAAATTTTACTATTACAAATCTCCAAAAAAACAAGACCATACCTTTGATACCAACTATAGAGACAATAGCCTTTTACATATAACATTAAATGATTTTAAGAATACTTATACATCATAGTACCAACCAAGGATCATGTAGTCCAGTGTATTTGAATACTAGGTACATAAAATATAACACATGAGACTAAAAAAACTTCTATATTTAATATTCATAAATAGATCCTAGCATCCTATGAGCCCTTACATCTGTAATGAGTACCCTGTGGATCCCAAGAATTAAGGGATGAGCTCAAACCCCTATAAGGTAAAATATATAGTAAGAAAACATTAACTCATGGGTTAGAATGTAAAGAATAATGAAAATAAAAGGCTTGGAACACATGGAATCATAAAATATAAACATGGGATCATATGAACATTAATTAATAGTAATGTGGAAGAATAATAAATCTTTACTTTAGCATGAGAAAATTATCATTTCACAGAGAGTAGTATAGGTCTTGGTTAACCACCAAGACTATTTCAATGGTAGCATGAGTCATCGATAAAATCCAAGACTATTGCATGTAACGTCTTATGAGAATAAACATTACCCAATACATTGGTTGGATATCTGAGAGAACCCATCGTAACATTTTCTTGAATATTCATTCCACAAAAAATAATCATACATAATCCACCATACATAAACATAAAGGTTTACTATAGATGAAATTTTGAATAATAATCATGACATAAGACATAAAAAATGAATGTATCATAAAAGAGTCCATGATGGAAAGGAATTTAAGAATTTAGGGACTATAATAGGGTAGAATAGGCATAAATCATCATAAGTGATGTCTACATGAATTAATGACATGCAAATTTTTTTTGGGAAACTATATAATTTAAGAATTTTCATGTGGTTAAAGGAAAATAACAAAATCATTTAAAACATAAAAGGGAATTTTATTTTATATAAAACTAGACGTGAACCAAGAAGGATTAAATAATAAACATAGGGAATTATAAAAACATATCTGTATTGAAATATATTATATAGAGTACATGATGATGGGTTAGAATTCATAAATTTCACATCATACAGGTTTACTTATCAAAAAGTATAAAAAAGTGAATCATTTAAAAAAATTATATCCCTGTGGAAGAATGGGGGATGGATCTTGTAAAAATAGTTTGGAGAGTATAATTAGTTTGTATAATTTATACATAAACGAAAATACAACTTCATTTATGTAATAATAATGATTGAGAGATGCGAAATTATATTGGCGGTTCTAGTAAAATCCCTTATAGAATATTGGCATGGAATCATGTGTACATAAAAGGGATTTCTGAAAGATATAGGGGTTTCTAATCTTTAATACATCATTTGGGATGTATGGGGTGGTGATCAATCATACCCCATCATTACTAATTACACATAAAATGGTATAACATAGAAGAGATTCTTGAATAAATGTGAGAAACAGAGGATACCATACCTTAAGCCCAATGGTGTTCTTTGCTTGATCTTAATGACCTTAATAAACACATTACGTTCGTTTTTTTCTAATTAAACATCTTCTAATACATGTTATTTATTAGTTAGAAACCTATTATGTTTATTCATATCCTTTATGATGAGTTAAGTAGTTTAATTTCATTTTTTGGGAGCGTCTGCTTCCTGGGTTTTAATGATCGGTTCACAAATATTAATGTTTAGATAAACATGTAGGATGAATATGGTTTTCCATAAATGAAATTATATGAAACTAGTGAACATACAGAATATTACATGGTTATAAAATTCATTTGGTTATTTGGAGTGAAGGTGAATCTTTATATATAACAATAATTATATACTCTTTGATAAATTTAGCGAGTTTTTCCCACAATTAACTTATTTTTAATATTATTTTACATCGTGTCTGAAAAAGGGTTACAAAACATCACATAATATAAAATAGATGATTAATATTCTAGTTCAACCAAAAAAATTGATTCATGACTAGAATTAATGATGGTAATAAGAATTGATAACCCATCGTCCAGAAATGTGATGAATTAACAAATCTTGGATGGTGTTTTCATTTCCTTCATAAAAATGAGGGGAAAAGAGAGATTGTAATAAATTATCCATTAGTTTAAAAAATTATAGTAAATTAATGGTAATGTAGTTTTCATACCATTCAGATGAGGATATTTTAGGAATGAAAAGATAATAAAAGAACATGAATAGAAAATGAATGAAAATAAGAGAGGAATTTACCTCTTGATTTAATCTTCCTTCAGATCCCCTTAAGGGGAGAGAATTTGATATTTTGAAGTGAAAAAGGGATTCTAGACGTGGAGAATGATCATTGGGACATATTTTATAATAATTTACGTAATTCACAAATCCTGATATGAGGGATTAGAAGAGAAGAGCTTGGGTGGTTTTTATAGTGGTGTGGAGGAGGGTTTTTTAATATTTTAATTAGTATATTATTATTTTAACATTATAAAATAAATAGTGATGATTCTTGTGAAAAAAAAAGTAACATGTGCATGTGAGTTATAACAAATGGGCATTTTAATTATCTATTACGCAAGCATGATGCATAAATTCTGGTTTTAACATTTATCGTGAATTATGGCATTTTACTTTCATCAAAAAATTAGTTATTAAAAAGTAATCAAAAAAATTCCCCATAACCGATTTTAGACATGTAAAATCTAAAAATGAAATTAAAATTTTAAAAATAATTTTAAAAATATGATTAATTTATGTTGTAATTAATATCATAATTTACTTGAAAAAGGCTGATTATAAAACTATAACTGGTTTTATATTGGATTCAAAAATGAAATAAGGTCTAGTAAAATTATGTTAAAACTAGATGACATAAAATTATTAAGTTTTGATTTCCTTTTAGGAAAATTAATTTTAGTTTAAATTATTTGTGTAATTATGACTTGCAATAATACCAATACTTTTAATATGGTTATATTATCACTTTTAAGGTGCCTAAATTTTTTTATACATTCATGGGTGAGGTTTCTATTCATTTGTATTATTTTCTTTTCGTAATGGAAAAATTTATATTCATAAGGGTAGGTTACTATTCATAAATGTTGGTTACTATTCACCAACAAAATAAGTTTTTCTTATCAGACACTAAAAATATTACTGATTGTAAAATTGTATGTTACATTTTCAAAATTCAAATCACAGAAGTGACAATGTTATATTTATAGGTCACATAGTAATTACTAGTTCATTGTGTTGTGTTTCAAGTGATTACATGACATAATTATAAGATGGTAATTTCCATTGATAGAACATTGGGTCATTACACCTCAGGAATAGTTGTGGATTGGCTCAAGTGAGCAGTTCAGGGTAGACCTGGGATGGTTCATGGAAAAATGGTATCAGATGAGGTTCTTGTTATTCGGGATGTTTGGTAGATAAGGATTAGGACTCTTCAGACATGGGATGTAGGTTCAGGAAGGGCGTCATGAACCCTTTCTTGTTTTGAAACTTGAGTCACATGGGATAGTTTGGGATTTTAGTGTTTTTGGGTTGTTTTCGATTTAGGGGTGACAATAGAGGCGAGCTGATTCATGTTGCGACATCATCTAGGGAAGTGACCCATGTGGAGTTGATGTGACCAGTTCAAATTCATCCTAGTGTAATGCCTTACTTTGATCGTGGCCCACCACCATGTTGCTGATATAGATATATACACAAGTAAATCATTATGATAGTTCATTGTTGGTGTTGTTTTGTTTTAGATTTAGTTGGTGTAGGTGTATCTTGAAAATGAAATTTGATTTTGAAATGAAAAGGGATTAGAAAACCGATGCCTTTCTCCTCAAATGGATTATAATTTGTAATGTGGGGTTTAAAACATTAATGTGTTTTCGGTTGAAGAATATGGATTTGAACCAGCCCTTGGTATTCATTACAGATGTTAACATCTTTGTGGGTATGTTAGGAATGTGTGTGTGGGAACGTGAGGAGGAAATGGATGGACACACATATAATAGATCATAAGATTTAATTGGTTTGATTTTTAAATCAATGGTTTGAATTTATTTTCCTAAAGTGTATTGGAATGAGGAAATGGTTTTTTGGAATTGGTTCTTCTAGAAAATGTTTGTTTTTGAAAAAAGTATGTTTTGCTGGTGTTTATAGTGGTTGGCCTCTAAGCCAATTTTTTTGGCTCGATGTGTTATTCTTGATTATTCCTTAGTTTAATATTGGCTTTGGCTTGAAGAAATATCTTTTCCTTTGTTCCACATTTTGATTTTTTATTTGTTTATTTTTTTTTCATAAGAAATTCCATCCAAAAAGTTCCCCAAGGTCTCTTGTGAGTCATGTATGATTCCAGATCATCTCTAGTGTTTCTTGTTTTTCATGGAGAAGGAGGTCTAATTAAGGCTTTGGAGTAGCTTGAGGACGTTGATAGTGTTTTTAGGAAGTTTGGAACTCCCGAAGCTATTATATTACTTGCTGTATAGAGCTTTTCTGATGTTTCCCCCATGGAATACTAGGAGTTGTATTCCCCATCCTAAATTCAAGGTAAAATTATGTGGGAGGTTATTATGGCCACTTTTGTCTAATGGTTTATAATACATGAGTTGAAGCTGAGGAAGGTGGAAGAGCTACAAAATTGTTGGCAGGGACATCAATTAATAGTGTATTATGTTGAATATTTCCTGATATGATTCCATATTCAAGGGAAATAGCCATAGAGGGTCAAATGAAATCCCTTCTTTTTTATGGAGTCTTCATTATGAAATTCCATAGAAACTGCTCTCATTTTTTGAATCCTGTTTCGTGAGGTTGGTGGATGAGGTATTCATGGTTGTGTCAGTTTTTGTGGTGTAGTCAGTGGTTGTTGGTTATTGTGAAGGTCTCCCATCTGGGGAATATGGTGTTCCAAAGGAAATATATTTCCAAAAACATAATTTGTCAGATATGACATTCAGTTTGTTGGACTGCTCGATTTTTTTTCGTGCATCTTGTTTGGTCGCTCAAGGACATATTGTCATATTACTCCAAATACCTGCTCTAGCTATGTCCTTTTGGATTATTTTGAAATGTTATGTAGGACTCATTGTTTGAAAAAAATATCTTGATCTGAGCATGTGTTTCCAGACTGTGAGGTTGGAGATGCTTAAGCCGTCAGAGCCCCTACTACAGGTCTCTAGGTAAATCTCATGCACATTCAAGATTTTTTGGGTGTAATATATTCTTTGTTCTAGAATTTTGTTTCTTAACTATTTTTATTTTGTTTTTTTATGTTCAACTATTGTTGTAACTGTGTAACGTACTTGTCCTACCACACTGTAAGCATCTTTTTTTATTCTAAATGTGGAATTTGGAAAAATTTTCTCCCCTAAGGGTGGTAGAAATATGGATACCTGAGTTTAATTGGTTTCATCTTTGGTCTCTTTGATACTGATTTGGGAAATATCTAGGATTCGAGAAGATGATGAGAGGTAGGGTTGATCCGCTATTTAATTTTAGATTGAATTATTCAAGTGAGTATTCCTTGGTGCTGGAGGAAAAATGGTTGTTTTAATGGATTTTTATGAGTTCCGGTTGTGTTGTTGATTACACTTTTACGGAAGGTTGTCGGATATTTTTGGGTTTTTCCCCTTTAGGTTCCCGGTGTGCCGAGTTGCTCCATAGATGGTTATGCCTCTAGGTCTTCGGGGTGGAGTTTCTTTTTTCATGCTATTAGTTCGGTAAATATTATTCATTAGTTCCCACAGTTCCCCCTTGTTGGTGTGTTTGGGTTTTGAGGATTTTAATCATGATGAGTTTTTGTGGTGGGGAGAACCATCTCATGATCTCCCTTAGTCTTGGGCCTCAGTTTGATCTTGAATCGGTCAGGTATGACCATTGGAGAGTAAGTTCATCCTGGTATTCTCAGTTTACTTTGGTCTTGTTTAGGCATTGAATTTAATGTTGATCGTCTTATGTCTTGGTGACTTTCTGGGAGAAGAAAGTGTCTGTGGTGGAGAGGATTATCACACCCTGACCTTAGATACACCTTCATTTTACTATTTTTATCATTTTCGTGTATTTTGTTGAGGTTTAGGTTTTATTTTCAATACAAGTTCTTCGGTTTTGAGGACATTTTTTACATCTAAAACAACTCAGGGTTGTTGAGAATGGTTTTGGGATAATGTTTCATGTTGAGGAGTTTCTGACACACATGGTGTCACTAAGTTTGGTTTATGACATTCAAGGATCATTGTGTTGGATTCCCTAGTGTTTGGGTGTCTTTTGAGGGGTTATTGGATATTTTATGGGTTGCATGGTTTGAGCACGGTTTTCTAGAACTGTTTAACTCATAAATGCATGTTTTCAGTTCTTTTCCAGCTATAGTCACACGTTTTGCTCACTGTTTACAAACTCATGAAGCAAAGTCATGCATCCAATTACGGGCATAATAACATTTAATCTAAAAATCATTTTGGGATTATTCCACCTTTCAAACGAAGACCTATCAGTTGTCTATCGACTAAAGGCAGCACCTTCTTCCTGATTTGTTTTTGTGAGACCCCATGATTTAATGAGAAAAATTATTTTTAATTAGTTTTATATCTTGTGTCGTACGCTACAACAAGATTATCTTGTACTATATGCAACATCGTATTAGCTTGTTGTATACACAACACTATTCTGGGCATATGTTGCCCATAATTCCATGTTCTTTTGATATAATTCATTTCACACAATACTGATTATAGATTTATTTTCATTGTATAAATGAACTAAGGTTTGATTAAGATTATGAAAACCCAAAGGAATCTTGAACTACACGCAACACTGACTTGGCATGCCTTACACGCAAGAGCAACCTTCCTCGATAGCTTTTGCGGTACATGATACCGAGTTTCACTAAACAACAATATATTATAAAAATATTAATATAAACAAAATGTTATGATTAATATTAACCACATGATGAATTTTATATAACATTAGAATTAATCTTACACATTTTCTAGAACATTATATTGGAACAAAATTAAATTTTCTGATATAGGAATTATTTTTTAAAAAAATGTAGATATATCGTGTTTTGATGGAGCACCCATTTTAAAACTAGTTTTTGACAATTTTATAAGTACAATTTTGTAAGAATAAACTTCTACTCTGGAATTAGGATATAAACATTTACTTTAGATACATTTTTTATATTTTTCGAATGACTTTCATAATTTGATTAAAAGTAAACATACAGTAAATTTTAATTAAAAACAACTTTTTTCATCGAGATAATTTATATGGTAAAATTATAATGTTAACTAGTTTTAAATTGTAAATTGAATATTTTGTTACCATTTAATATTATTTATTTCATTATAATACATTTTAAATGGAATTCATAGGTAAAAACAATTCCATCTTTTAAAATGTTTAATCTTTGAAAACCCATTTTATCAACAACGAGAGTAATTTTAAATTAATTACTTCAACTACTATGTTATTAAATTTGAAAAATGGATTCCATATTTGTGATCATTAGGTCTAAATTATTTTAATATACTACATTTATTTTTGGTAATTATGAATCTTAACTTCGGTAATTATTTTATTAAAATAGGAAAAGGTAAATTGGGTAATAAAGCATAAAAATACTATTATAAAATTACCCTAACACATGAAAATTTTTTATTTGACGAATAAAAATCATACCATATCACATAAAGGTCGGAATAGATTCATTTCAGGGACTTTGTTCCATGAAAAGTATGTAATTATTATTAAAACTAAAGAATGTGACAACATATCAATATTCATTATCTTATAAGTGTAATAATTTTGATTTAGTGATAAGTATCATAAAAAAATAAATATTAAATATTCACATGAAATATAATTAAATTATTCATATCATGTGAATTTATTTATAAATTTTTCATATTAATTAATTATCATTAATGATGACACAATAGTGATGTAATAATTATTTTTTTAATAGAAATATAAAAAAATGGATTTAAAAATATTAAAAGATATATCATATGAACTAATTTAAGAGCTCAAAAAATTTCATAGGTGACTATGACATGTTTTCATTGTATTAAATATTTTGGTTCAAATTTATCTTTTGTGATGATTTTATTTAATAACATGTAAATGAATAGTTACAAAATTGAAACTATTGATATTTTATGAAAATAAAATTTTATTAAATTATTTAAATATCATAGAAAATATTTAAAATTAGAAAGTGTTAATTATAATTTATAATACATCATAAAAGTTTTATTTATGTTAGATAAAAACCATATATGTAAATATTTATATCCATTAAACATTTAGAATATTATTACCAAAATTTAAATTTTAATAGAATAACTAAGTTTCAATTGAAAAGATAATATTTAAATTGACGAAATAAGTAGAAAAAAATGTATTGGTTGATGATATTACAACCCTATATCATCTCATATTATTTGTTGTTACACTTTTTAGGTTTTTTTGTAGGTTTTGATTTTATTATAAATTAATATTTTTGAGTGTTCCATAAAGTGCCTCTCTCCTATCTTATAAAAGGGAACCTGCTCCCTCGCCTCTTCACTCCATTTTGAGCCATCATTATCGGAACATCCCTTACCATTTATCTTCTCTACATCCCTAGTCACATTATATAGGTTCACGTATTCTAAAAAGACCAACTCCAGTGCCCTACGTGGAAATTTATAAAAGGCATGTCGAGGAAGAGTAAATATATTCTAATGATTATTTCAAATTTATTTCTTATTATAATTATTATTATTTAGTTTTTTCATGATAAATTAATAACATATGTATCAATAATATAATTATATGTAATTATAAATTAGAAAAAAACCAATTTCACCTTCTATACATCCTATAAAAATTTAAATCATCATGTGTGCGTACTTATGGATTACCATCACCACGCCATGGTGTAATCTGCTTTTCAACACCACCTTAATTGGATGGGTATAATGGTGGAAGTAATACATATATATTATTTTTATAACATGATACTAATTATTATATATTATACACAATCTGATTTAATACCATTAAACATGTATGGGAATGATATTATCACTCGTGCGTACGTACGACTTACCGTCTCCACGAAACGGTGAGATTATTTCTACATATTAACTATTAAAGAATGATGATAATGTATATATAATAAATAATCATAAAATATACGAAATAATGATTCTAATTTATTTATGTATATTATATAATTCATTTACATCTTTCAAATTTAAAATGGAATCGAAAACATCATTCAAGAGTACGTACGACCTACCATCTCCAAGAAAGGTATATTCTATTTCATTTATATATCTATTATATATATTTATATACTGAATAAATAAGATATATATAAGTCCAGTTTTACAATATGGATGTAATTAAATCATGATCTATGTAATCATTTGAATAATATAAAGTTCAATCACGTACGATAAATGAAACGATTATTACACAAAATCATTGCTTTAACATGGAATTGACAAATGAATGGGTAATATAAAGTCATATGTGAATAATATATGATATCATAAATATTATTAGGGTTATATTAAAATATAGTAATATGTTTAAACCCACTATACATGAGTTTCAGACACATATGATAGAAATCATACCTTAGGTAAGGGATAAATTTTCCATCTCATTATTATCTGATACTGTTTATACATAAGTATTTTCTAGGGATATATTCATCATCCATGTCCATGATTTATAAAAATTGTTTTATAAAATGTTTAAACATATTTTATGTATTTTTAATATCATTTTTACCCATTTATGACTTTTGCTACATGGTATATATGGAATCATTTTCTTGTTTACCATATGAGGTAATTTTTGACTTTTCTGGTAAAAGTACGAGGATGATGTTTTTTAACTTATACGGTGTGAACATGTTTTTAAATATTCATGTCTCTTTATTTCCATGAATCCACCTCTTTACTATTTTATGTTTATTTTCAACTAAATTATTCTCTTTTAAAACTACATGGATTTTTGAGAAAAGAAAATATTTTGAAGAAGAAAATATATTTTCTGCAAGAACAAAGTTCAAGTGGGTTATCAAAATTATTTTCCGTTTACGATGTTACTCTTAAAATAGGGTTGTGTTTAAATTCCAATTGTTACTATTATTTTATTATGATAATGAGGTAATGATATTTTATAAGTCTTAATTTATGATGGAATGACATTTATAGAACCCATATTATTTCTTGGGTTATGCTATGATGAATGGTTTATCTATTTGTGAAACATATAAGAATGGTTTTATTATGAGATTAGTGGAACTTATATATTCCTTTAATGCATTGGGTAATGATTTATTTTGAATGAGATAGGATTGATTGGAACTACTGGTAAATCTGGTTGAGTAATATAAGGATGGAATGGCATGTAAACCCGATTCAGTAATGGAATTTGTCCACTATAATGGTCTTTCAAACAATGCCTTGGCTACTATGGATATCATATTATGTGATTAATAGTTTAACACAATTACATGTTTTATTCACATGATATTTTATAATGACTCATGTTCTTTTACGATCAATTCCTTTGGTACTACAATGCTTTATTTCAAGACTCATCATTTTGATGTTTAAACATTTTGTTTAGGTTTTTATGCTCAAATGTATACGGTTTGTTTTATTTTCCCCATGTTTACCCTTACTAAGTATTTTAGGTCAACCTTTTTATGTTTTAATTTCCCTAGAATATAAATAAAGTTTTTAGGTTGTAATGAAAAATGAGATGATCTTTATGGGAGATTATGAAGATCATTCACAATGATAGAAGATTATGTTCCAGGTTTCCAAATACACTATACGAATACGGTCATTGGGAGTCTATTTTGGTCATGTATTAAGTATTCTACAAAATTAATGTAATATACATGTATGTCAAGCATAGATCTCTACCATTGGTATCAGAACGAAGGTTTAGTCATCCTTTGGAAACTAGGATGCGAAAAATATGCTGAGATCCCTATATATATTTCTAAGGTATGTCTAGGGATGTCACTAAGGGTAAGTCTAACTACAGATTATATTCATATAATTATGGTAACAATCGTGAATAAAATAGGATAAAATCTAAAATGATATATATTAAATGTACTCCCCCTTGATTATGTTGTTTTGCTAGTATGTTTTTTGCCTCTCACACTAAACTATTTGGGGTTTAGACAATGGTTGGTACCCAATAGAACCACAATAATGTTGGATGCGACGGTAAATGCAATGATTGTCATCCTAAACAAAAAAATAATATGGGATATCGAATAAAGAATATTCTTTATTGGATTACAAATCCTTATAGGCTCCCAAATGACCAAAGGTGGGAACAATGTTATCTTGCATATTTCTTAAGGAAATATCCACCTTATTTTAGTGGGAAGACTGATCCACTAGTTGTAGAGACATGTATTTGTACCATTGAAAATATATTTTCATTCTACATTGTTTGGAACATGAAAAGGTTATGTTGGGAACTCATTTCTTGGAAGGTAAAGTGAATATATGGTGGAAAATTATCGAGAATATGAGGAAACAAGATAAAATTGACTCTATGGATTGGGATGAGTTCATGAAATTATTTTTTAGTATATACCTTCCTCTTACTCTTCGTGAAAAAATAAAGATTGTAGATTCTCATCTATCTCATGGTTTTGATAAGAAAGGATAGATGAAATTCAATGTTATCTATAAACATTACGGATTAAATAATATTAACTTTAATTTATGCTTAAAATGTGGAAGGACGCATGGATGGAATTTTCTTAAGGGGACTGATAAATGTATTATGTTTGGGAACGAAGGTCATTAATCATTTTACTGTCAATGTAATGGGAATAAACCGAAATATCCAAAGATTGAACATCCCAGAAATGAGGGTAATAATTGCAAGGAAAAGGGGGATTATGCTTACCAGTTCCTTAATCCGACAGTTATAGTTGATTATCGACGCCAACAACCTTTTAAAGACAATGAAAAAGGGAAGTCACATGTGATCACTATTTTTGATGTGTATTATGCCAACTAAGTGGTGGAAGTATTATGTGTTTATGTAATGGGATTCCAAAATAGTGTTTTTGAGTCTATTTTATAGTATTACATAATATTGAAATATCTATGTATTAGTACATTGTTGTTATTCATAAGTATATGGTACCATTAACTATTAAAAGTGAATAAAATATTTTTTGAAAGTAAATGATAGGCTAATTATGAAGGGATAACAATAAAATAATTTTTTTGATAGTATTAATGGGATAATGGCTGATAAATGGAAAAAGAGATATCCTGGTTTGAGTATATTGAATATTTGTTATATTTGGCATATTAAAAGAGTTAATTTTGATAGAATTCATGTCATCACTAAGATTATATGACAAATTATTTGATTGTCATATTTCAAGAGAATTCATTATGAAGTCCTAAAAATTTTTTAACTTTGACCAACAAGATATATCTTGTGATATGTGGGGATAAACATTGGTATTCACATGCTTACTATATGACCTATAACACAATTATTTTCTTTGTACAGTGATATTGGATATAAGTATTTTGGATAATCTGGATAGTTTTTATTGATTAAGATGGATATTATATAGTATATTTTAAATCTAGAACTTTTTTTATATTATTTATAGAATGTTATAATAGTTTAGATTTTAAAAAAGGACAACCCACAGGACGAACAACAACATATCGTGTTGGACGCGACTGTGGGAATCGAACCCACAACCAAAGTGTGATATGCCTTTATCGCCTACCAATGGACTAAGGGAAGCCCATAGTTAGTATATATTAGTTTTATTTTATTTATGTTGTATGATATATGATGTATAAGCCCAATTTTTTAACCATATACCATTAATATCACCATAGATAGACTTATGTATATTTGATAACCTATTCTAACCATTTTGTAGAGATATTTAGAATGACCTATCAATCTATCAGATGATCTTCTAACACTAAAAGAATGAAAAATTCAACATCATTTCTTAAAATAAGAGATTATGTGGAAATATTTCAGGGAATGACCAACTGTAGTGAAATCACGTAAGTATCTCTTCTCCTGAAAAAATCACCACCATTAGAAAAAGGATCTTGAAAACCAAAAATGTATCCAAGTAACTTCTTATCCGATAAATTAGATAGTCCTTAAATTTTCAAATATTTAAGGATTTCTGGTATTTATCATTATCCAAACCTTATTCTCTATAACTATCCATCAAAATGTGATGGTTATATTTCTCTTCCATACCCAGGTTTTCACATAAAACCTATGTTCACCTATGTGGAAACATAGTGACGAGTCACTTCGAGTAACCATTAAGGTTCTAACTTTCTATTTAAATTGATTTCATAATATCCCATTTTATGATGTGGGTTTCCATGAAAGAATCTTTCATATAGAAAACCATTTATAAACCCATATAATTTCAAGGGAGAAATTCATTTTAATGGCGGTAGAATGTAACACACCATGAATTTTTGATATAAATTATTTTTAAATTTATTGATGTATTATTTTCTAAGCTACTCCATTATTAGCTTTCACTACATGCAACACCATATTAGCCTGTAGTATACACAACACTATTCATGGCTTGTGTTGCACATAATTTCTCATTCTTTTGATAGAATTCAATTCACACAACATGGAGTATAGATTTTCATTCATTGTATAAATGAACTAAGTTTTGATTATGTTACATGAAACCCCAAAGGAATCATTTACTATATGCAACACTGACTTGGCTTTCTTTACACACAAGAGCGACCGTCGTCGATAGCTTGCACGGTACGCGATACTGAGTTTCAATAAACAACGATGTATTATTAATATATTATTTTAAACTAGATATTATGAATATTATTAAACACATGTTGAACTTTATATAACATTATTATTTATATTACACATTTTATATATCACGATATGGGAAAAAATAAATTTTTCAGATAAAAGAAGTATTTTTTATAAAAAAAATTGAAGTTAAATCGCCTTTTGATAGAACACAGAATTTAGATATAGATTTTCACTATTTTATAATAAAAATTGGACAAAATAAACTCCTTATTTGAAATCAGGATATAAAAATTTATTTCAAATAAATTTTTGATATTTTTATAATAACTTTCTTATTTTTATGAATAGTAAAAATATGCTAAATATTTATTAAAAAAACTTTTTTCATTAAGATAGTTTATATGGATAAATTATAATGTGGAATGGTTTTAAAGTTTAAATGGAATATATTTTTCCCATTTAATATAATTTATGTGATTATCATTAATTTTACATTGAATCCATGGGTAAAAACATATCAATAATTTACAATATTTTAACATTTAAAACCCATTTTCTCAATAACTAGATTAATATTAAAATAATTACTAGAAATTAAGTGATTTGAATTTTCAAAAATTGATTCAATATTTAGAATTAGTAAGTCGAAAATATGTAAATATACTACTTTTATTTTTGTGATTTATGAATAGTAACTTGGGTAATTATTTTATTATCATAGATAAAGGTAAATTGGGTAATTAAGGGAGAAAATAATATAAATAAAATACCATAAAAACATAAAAATTTTCTGTTGGATAAATAAAAATCATCAAATATAACCTAAGGGTTGGAATTGATTAATTACATGGAATTTTACAAATGAAAATACTGTCATTTTTATTAAAACCAAAGAAAGTTACAACATGTCACCCTCTTATATCTTATAAGTGTAATTACATTAATTTTGTGATAAGCTTCATAAAACATCAAAAGTAGATAGTCACTAGAAATGTAATTAAATTTTTTATATCCTAAAAATTTATTTTCAATTTTTAGAGATTAATTAATTATCATTAATGATTACATAATAGTGATTTAAAAATTATTTCGTTAATAGAAATATAAAATAAAGGGTTTTAAAAATATTAAAATAAATATCATATGAAATAATTGAAGATGTATGTGAATATTATATGTGACTATGACATTTTAAGAGTGTATTAAATATTTTGGTTTGAATTTATCTTTTGTGAGGATATTATTTAATATCAAATAAATGAATAGTGTCAAAATTCACACTGTTGATATTTTAAAAAATAACATTATATTAAATTATTTACAAATCACACCAAATATTTAAAATTAAAAATTGTTAATGATACGAACTATAATTTTAAAAAATAATTATTTATGTTTCATTAACACTATATATGTAAATATTTATAATAATTAATCAATTAGAATATTATTACCCAAATTAAAATTTAATAGAATAACTACGTGTCAATTAAAATGATAATGTTTAAATTAGAAAAAATTGTCCAACATTTATTGGATGATGATATTATAACCCAATATCATATCATATTTGAATTTTCGCACATTGTTCTTTTTAGGAAGGGTGTGATTTTATTATAAATTAATATTTTTGAGACTTTCTTAATGTACCCCTCTCCTCTCTTATAAAAGGGAACCTCCTCCCTATTCTCTTCACTCCATTTTGAGACTTCAAGCTTATATAAAACATTCCCATTTATCATTCCAAATTTCCTAGTTACATTATTGAGGTTCTTGTATTCTTAAAAGACCAACTCTAGTGCCGTAAGAAGAAATTTAAAGGAGGAACATCAAAGAAGAGGTAATATCTTCTACTGACTAATTCAAATTTATTTCTTCTTCTACTAGCTGTTTTTTAGTTATTTAATGATAAAGTAATAACATTAGTATCACTCATATACTAATATTTAATTATTAATATAAAACCAACATATTTTACCTACTATCCATCATACAAAAAATGAAATCAACACACTTGCGTGCGTGTAGATAATCGTCTCCACAACGTGGTGTAATCTATTTTTCACCACCACCCTAATCTAATAGGTATAAGGGTGTAAATAATAACTATATATTATTATTATAAATGATATTAAGTCTATTATATTATACACCAATTTATTTATTACCAATCAATATTTATGGGAACGATATTATTGCTCGTGCATAGGTACAACTTATCATCTCTACTACACGATGAGATTCATTCTCCATGTTAACCATTCAAGAATGATTATAAATTATATATAATGAATAATAATGAAATATATGGCATAATAATGATACTATATTTATGTATATATAAATTTATAGTTCATTTTCTTACATCCATTCAATTCAATATGGAAATGAAAACAGTGTTCATGCGTACACATGGCCTACAGTCTCCATGAACGGTTTAGTTCATTTCATTTATCTATCTAGTATATATATTTATATAATGAATATAAATGATATATATAAGTCATTTTTAACAATTTGGAAGTATGTATATCAGTATCTATGTAATCATAGGAAGATTAAAGAGTCCAATCACCTAAGATAAATGAAATGATTATACCCAAAATGTTGACTTAACATGGATTTGATAAATTAAGGGCTAATATAAATTCATATTTGAATCATATATGATATCATAAATATTATTATGGGTTTTTAATAGTTTTTAATATGTTTAAACCCATTATATATAACTTTCAAATACATAAGAAAGAAATCGGACCTAAGGTAAGCGATAATTTTGCAATCTAATTTTTATCTGAGATTGGTTATACGTAAGTATTTTTTGGGGATATATTCATCATCCATGTCCATGTTTTGTAAAAAAAATTTATAAAATGTTTACTATTCTTTTATGTATATTTGAAGTCATTTTTACACATTTTTGACTTTCACAACATGGTATGGAAGGAAACTCTCTTTTGTTTACCATACGAGGTAATTTTTACTCTTCCGATAAAAGAATGAGGAAAATGATTTTTTTAACGTAAACAGTGTGTACAGGTTTTTACATATTCATGTCACAACATTTCAACAAATCTTCCTATTTGTAGTTTCAATTTTATTTTCAACTAAATTCTATTATTTTAAAATGGCGCAGCATTTTGAATAAATAAAAAAATTTGATGAATAATATATATTTTCTGCAAGAACAAAGTTATAGTTGTTTATCAAAATTATTTACCATTTAAGATGATACTCTTAAATTGGGGTTATGTTTCTATCCAAATTCATACTATGATTTGATTGTGTTCATGATGGTATGATATTATATTCGGGTTATACTATGATGGAATGACGTTTAAGGAACCCATTTTATTTCTTGGGTTATGCTATGATGAATGGTTTATGTTTTTGTGGAACATGTAAGAATTAATTCATTATGAGATAGGTGTGACCTATAACTCATTAAAATTCATTGTTTACTGATTTATATCTCATGATATATACATGACTGGAATACAGGGTAAATCTTGTTTAGTAATACCTGGATGGAATGGCAAGTATACCTCATTATGTAATGGACTTTTCCACTATGATAGTCTTGGAAATAATGAATTGGCTACTATGGAAATCAAATTATGTGCTTAATGGTTTTTCATAATTCAATTTTTTATTCCCATACTATTTTATCATGACTAATGTTCCCTTATGATCTATGCATTATGTAATTCCAAGAATTATTTCATGACTCAATATTTAGATGTTTGAACATTATGTTCATGTTTTTACGTTCAATTGTATATTGTTTATTTTATTTTCTCCCTGTGTACCGTTATTGAGCATTTGAGCTCTCCATTTATATGTTTTCTTTTCCCCAGTATATAAATAAATGTTATAGGTATGAAAACAAAATTTGAAGATATTTATGGGAGATGTTGAAGATCTTTCACAATGTTAGAAGTTCATGTTCCAAGATTCCCAAGACACTATACTAATATGGTCTTTGGGTGGCTGTTATTGTCATGTATTAAGTATTCTGAAAAATTAATTTAATATTTGTGTATGTCAAGCTTGGTTATCTATAGTTTTGTTCAACTTTTTGGACAATTTCTCAAGAATGGTTTCTGAATCTTCCTGGCGTCTCTATCAATTTCATATGTTTCCTCTTCTACCATCTTCCCCCTCTCTATTTCTAGATTTTCATTGGGTTTTCCTTCCATTTCCAAACCCTAGGGTTATGTTGTGACATACTTTTAGTTTTTAGTGTGGGTATTGTATTTTGAACATTCATAGGGCTTAGATCTCCCTATTTGTGATGTTTTATTTCAATTGCATAAGGTTTCAGTAGGTGCTTACATGATTTTTTTATATTTCCTTTCCATTGATTCTTGGAATTTAAAATAAATTTATTATTTTTATTCATGAATATATGGAACCCTTTCTAAATATATTTTGGTATTTTGGAATTGATGTGTTTTTTTAATAATATGTTTTAAAGGAGTTTGTGTAAATTGCATTGGTTTTTGGTACCTAGGAAGATTGTTAGAATTTATTATTTTCTTTTAATGAGGAATTGTGTCTTTAATGAAATGTATATCCATTATTATGTTTTAAGTAAATTGTTTGTTAATGAACATGTTTTGGTGCATATGATTTGGTAATGTTATGTATTGGTTATTGTATTAAAATAGATAGGTAAGGACTTAATGGCATCAATGTTTGGGGTTGACTAAATTTAATGTATAGAAGGTGAGTTGCAATGGTTTGACGGAAAGAATTGTTTTGTGTAAATTGTATTTGGGTAACCGTTTGAATGTTTAAGGTACCATTAGATGCTGACACATCTATGGGTGCACTTGGTGAACACATGGATGTTCTATAAAATGAAGGCAGTGCTTTAAATTTTTGTTTTCATGGAAACCAAGATTTCATAAATGGTTATTGGTTTCTATACATAGTTCATATCTTTGTGTGATTCTTTAAAATGAATTTAAAGGAATCATTGATAATATGTCCGTTGAGATTTTGTGTGTGTTTTGGTGGATGTGTTTCTTGAGGGTCCATTTGGTTTGTTTTATAAAACGTTGAAACACACTATAATTATGAAATAATTTTATGGAAATACTTTTTTGTGAGTTTAGAATGGGTAAATACCCATTTGGATCTTCTAAAAGATGGTTATGTTTTTGTAAACCTTTTGAAATGATTGTGTTTTAAACAATTCGTGCACGATTGGAAACCTAAAGTGCTTCTGAAATGATTTAAATGTGGGTATGTTATAGTATACCAGTTTGATCCTTTGTGTGAAATGAAATGGATGAATATTTATAAGGGTAACCATTATAGGAGGGATATCCCTTAGGGGTTATCGTATATTGTTGTCTGTATATGAGGTAGGCAGGTGAAATAGAAATATATGAGCTCAGTCACAAGTTCTTTGGACTCCTACATTGATATTATGTGTACAACCACAATGGGTACATTGGAGTCTAATAGATGACCGAGTGGTGGTTTCTTACCAACCTCAATTATATGGGTTCTTTCCCCTGGTAGATAGAGTGGTCGGGTGGGAATTACTATTTTCTTATATATTGAGCAGTGGGTTATAGACTATGGGGCATCACCAAACCCCAAAAGGTGGTTCTGAACTGAGTACATCCAGGAGTTGTCTTGGGATATTTAGGATCACCCATGGTTACCATTATTATATATAGCGTTTTTTTCATTCCATTGTTCTAGTTTTCCAACTTATTATTTTAATCAATTTCTATTTAGTACGACCTTGTTTATCTCTACTATGGAATTCTAATACAAAATGGATTTTCGTTTTGAATTTGTGAGGTGTTTTGTGTTGTTTTGTAAAATGTGAAAAAACCCCACGTTTATAGTTTAATTTTTGCAACAAGTGTCATTGGAAAACATTGGGTAGGGAAACACTTGGATTCAAGAGATATCTCATGGAATTTTTACATTGAATTTTTTCTCACACTTATTATATCACTTTTGTTGAAACTGCAACTGTTGTTCTGGTTTTTCATTATTGTTTGCTCATGTAGGAGTAGTTTTTGGCTTCTTCTTATAATTGACCAAAGGGTAACACATTGATCGTGGGATCAGTTTCTTGTTTACAACTTTTTTTGTTTTTGTTAACATTATGTATTTCAACTAGAGGTTTAATTTTTATGCATATGTTAGTAGTTATCTCTTGTATTTTTCATGGTCCTTTATTCATTCTGGTACTGGGGTTTTCAGGTCTAAAATCATTCCCAATGTGTCTTTTTTGATTCTTGGCAGTAGTTTCCATCCTAGGGCATCCAAAATTCCCCTTGGTACATGTTTTCGATTGGCTCCGGTTATCGGTTCAGGGTCAAAATTGGTTAGTTCATCACATAATACATCGTAGGACTTATTTTTTATATTCATATGATCATTTATTCTAATATTATTATATATTATCATAACCATTTTTTATATATATCATAAAATATGATAAATAAAAAGACATTGTTAAATGTATGTCTCCATAAACCCTTATGTATTATATGATAACTAAGGAAGATTATTAGTAATAGATATTTTTGAATAATAAAAATAATTATGAAATATTAATAAAAGGTATTAGAAATTTGTTATTGCTTATTATAGTAGTGAGGATCATACATCACTATAAATTATATTTTTAATTATTTCTATATTTTCAGTACCCTTAGATATTTTTCTTAGTAAGTGATAATTAAAACTACAAGGGAAAGGTATATTTAATTGGTGATAATGTGACGCAAAAAATTGTAATATATATTTTTCATTAATTACAAGTGTGATCTATGTTTTGTGAATAAAAAACACTAGAATAGTGAAATATACAACATGCCATTTTTAAACAATGTAATATGATATTATACATCAATACGGAATTTAATATAACAAAAAAATTTCCAATAATATTGTAATACTAAAAACATTTGTTCTAAAAAATTAATTTTTCAATTCATTAAATAGTACTAATTTTATTGTATTTTCGATATATTTTTTTATACTAATGAATTCATTAAATTTAATGGTTATAATTTAAATAAGAGTTGAAACGAGATTAAAACCATTATATAGTAATGTATTATATTTATCAATGAATTATATTAAATTTATATTTATTATATATAAAAAATTATATTTAACATATTTGAATGTCGATTTTGGTATTAAGTGACATGTGAATTTAATATATTAACCACAATTTAATTGTAACATCATATGAAATATAATTAAGAATTAAAAATTATTAATTTCTTTTTGTAAGAATATATATTTCTTATTTTCATTTAGAAGAATAATTTATAATATATTGAAATTTATTTTTCTTAATGTAAATACATTTTCTAAATCATATATTAAAAATTTTCTTTGGTATATTTCATAGTTTTTACCAAAAATAGTTCTGTTTTTGGTGAATTGTGAAGAATAACATTTTACATACATCACATAAGATGTATACATATCATAAAAAAGTATCATGTACTGTCACATAAAATAAATTTCATGAACTAATTTTTTTTGAAGTAAAATAATTCATTTAAAAATTAATTATTGAATTTATAAAACCTAGGTTTAAACATTTGAAACATAAGGTATATTTATTTTAACAAAAAAATTTCATTGTCAATTTATAAAAAATATGTTTCTAAAATGTGTAATTTGGTTTTGGATTCATTTTGACGACATGAATGTAATGTCTTGTGCCTTATCAGAACATTACATTTCTAGTTCGGGGTTGGGAGTGTATGTAGGAGGCTTAGAGTGGTTCTGTAGGGGTTGGAGTTGGATTTCTACTGTAATAGGTGGTTATGAATGTGAAATATGAATTCAGGAAATGAGATTATTTTTAATTTATTTTGTGGATCATAGATCATATCATTTAATAATGAAATTCATTTAATACAGAATTAATTCACGACATAAAATAATCTTGGTTGAGATCCCATGAATTTCATTGGATATATGTTGGTTCCAGGTTTTAGGAATTCAAAGATAAATTTGGTACCACAACATAAGTTACTAATCCGAATAATAAATTACACTATAAATATACATTTTGTGAACTAAACAATTTGGTTTGTAAGATACATAAAAAAATTATGTTTTGATGAATTATATCATCCATCTATCCTTAATATAACTTTTATGGAAAAACACATACATAATTGAAGGGTCTTCCTTCCACATTTCTGTTGTGGAGATATCTGGGATCTAGGGAATTTTTATTTTCAATCAATGGAAAGTTATTCCCTTAATCCCATTGTGTAATTTTATTCATCTAAAAGGGAATAAAGGTTGTAATTTTTTTCTAGGTTGGGGAGTGATTAGGCTATCTCTTGATGATCATATGTTGTTATTCTGGATGATTCGAGGTTTTCTTCACATATTTGTGGTTTCCGGGAGTTTTTACAATCAAATGACTCTTCATAGTGTATTGAATATATTATTTGATATAGGGAGCAATATTTTTTCCCATTTTTGGTTCAGGTGTGGGGTTAGGTAGATATTTCATCCATTGGGTGGTGAGTAAGGGTATCCTTAATAAGGATGATGTATTGTATAAATTTTAAACTTATTGGGAAGGGGGATAAGTTATATGTTTTTTATTCATTGAAAATATTTATGGTTATATTATCTATATTTGTTTCCATTACTAAAAAACATGGTTGTTGAGAGACTGTCATGTACATCATTTGACATTATTGGGAGAATTTTTTTTTTCAGTTGATATCAACATGAATAAAAAGATAAACTAAAAAATTTTCCTAATGAATTTGGTTCCCATAGGAATTTTTGTGTGTTAGAATATAAATTTTAAATAATTATTTGATCTATTGCAATACCAATAAAATATTTTTTTCATATATGGATGTGACACTATTTTTTTCATTCATGTTTAGTTACCATGAATTGTTTGGGATGGTATAAAGTGATTAGGGGGATCAACTGGGTTAATAAATTTATCTCAATCAATGAAATTATTGGATTTGATGAGATGTGATATGGGAATTTTTTTTTTTGGAATTATGGGTGGTGGTTGAGATGGGTGGATGTTGTGATGACATGGCTTAGATTATGCGGTGTTGTAGTTGTGGTCAATGTGAGATAGTCATGTATTTTAGTGCCATGGTTTAGTTGTATGGATTGTTAGACATGGATTAAACTAAATTGATGATACTAAATAATAGAGGTTGGTAAATTAATATTAATGGGTTATAATAAAAAAATTAATTACCTTAAATTAATTTAATGATTAACTAATGGGTTGTGAATACCTAAAATGAAATTTCATAGAAAATGGGAGTTACTAAGAACACAATAAATTTTGTAAATGGTAGATTCTTTAAATGATAGTGGGTCTAGATATATTTATGTAATTTTTATATGGTGTAACAAATTTAGTGGTGACGGTAGTTATTATAGATGTTCATTGTTGTAAAAATGGTCTTGTGGTGTATTCTAGTGTAGTTCATGTGAACCCAATGGTTGGTTTTTGAGAGTTATTTATCTATAATGTATTTTATATTATTCTATTTGTTCCCAACACAATTTTGGTAATCTTACCAATGATAAAATTATTTTTTTTCTACATGCTTTCCCAAATATATTTTATGGTAGTAATATTGATTTCATGTAATGTCCCAATATTTTATACACAAATATTACATATTTCTAGATGAATATTCAATAGATGAAAATATAATACATGCTAGAACTATATGTTTTCACAGACCTTGGATATTAGATATACAATGTTTTTATTTTATAATTGATATCAAATATTTCCCACAAATATACTCACATATTGTACTCTCCATAGGCATTCCCTTCAAAAAAAATCTTCATTAAAAGTGTATAAAAATCATAAGAAAAAGGGGAGCTCATATGCGCAGTTAGAGTAAACATGGGAGATATATATTGATAATTATATGAAAGAATAAGATCAGAAGAAGGGTATGAGATATTGACCATAACATACATGGTTCATACCCAATTTGAAAAAGATTATAAAAACATGATATGTTGTAATACATTAACATTTCAAATGATAGTAATCATAATAATGGTAATTCATCATAACTCTATCATGTACCATAAGATCATGATGTAAATATTTATTGAATAATCATATGTATATAAACCATTTCATTAATCAAGTATAACTACCGTGACAGTTAGATCATGAATCAACACTTTTTTCATATAAATTATCACGAAAATCCACTTGTTTCTCATAATGTATCACTTTATTTGAATTGATTCTCCTAATAGATGAAGCCCATCATCTTGTTTCCCATAAATATATCGGAGGATATAATAAATTAACCCACTAATTTGAGGATGATATCTGTCCAACCCATAACATAATTAAAACTATACATATTTGTGACACTTGATCATATATTAGTCATTATATTAGAACACATAAAAAGAAATGGGTTTTATAAAATTTTCATCATAGAATAACTGATAGAAATGAAATGGGTTTCATAAACATTTCTTCATTTAATCATAAAAATAAACTATACAAAGAATATAATATGTATGGTATCCTTGAATCATATCTCTAGTGTGTTATAAGTCAAATAGAAGGATTTCATATTATATATAAAATAATTTTTA
Source organism: Viscum album (assembly GCA_963277665.1). Lineage (NCBI taxonomy): Eukaryota > Viridiplantae > Streptophyta > Magnoliopsida > Santalales > Viscaceae > Viscum > Viscum album. The sequence goes on from OY728156.1 coordinate 1,854,342,198, forward strand.
TTGATAACTTGTAATTTTTTATGGAAAAAAACGTTTCATTTTTAAAATAATTTTTCATTTAAAAAATTTAGATATTTATATGAAAAATATTCAATGAACATATAATAATAAAAATTAGAAGGAATATTCAAATAATTAATTTATCATGATGATATTAAACCCATATCAAGATGTATTAGCTAAAAAAACATTGATTCCAATTTTTTTCCATAAAAGTAACAAAGAACATCATTTAGAAAACAAAAACAATATTCCATCAATATGTTATGTAAAAATTAAATTACGATTACAAATAAATATAAATTTTTTCAGTATAATAATTTAACATTTTTATAAAACCTTGAAATCGAATATAAATACTAACCTTTAAAGGAATAGTCATAAATAATCTCGAAAAAATGGGGAGTTGGTGAAATAAAACAATACCTTATATATTTCCATTAGTTATTAATATTCAAGCATACTTTATAAAAATTCTTAATTTTTTGTATAGTTATTAAATATATATTTTTTTACAATTTTAGTGATTTAATTGTAACATAGTATCACGTTTATTAATACTTTTATATTGAAATCATTGTTCTTGGTGATAATTATTTTTTTCCAGGCATGTTTCGGGTTGGAAGTCACACTTAGTAAAATTTGATCATGGTAACATATTTTACAATTATTTAATAGTGGAATAAAAATCACATATATTAATTATATTAATATTTATAATCATACATGATAAGTATATATAAAAAAATTAATTACACTATTCATGGATATGGTCGGTCATACATACGCATGACCATTGTTTCAATTTTTTCAAATTATAGAATGACTAAAATGGAAATAATAATTCATATTTAGAGAATAATTATAATATCTTATTTATAATATATATTCATAAAATTATTCCATCATAAATCTAATGTTAAATATATTTGAAAATGAATCATAGCACTTACTATCATTTCCCAATGGATCTGATGATAATAAGGTAGACATGATATTATCATTATAAAAGTATAATTAGGTAATTAATGTCACATATAATCATTAAAACCAAAATAATACCAAAAAATTTAATTTGGTGTTGACAAATTAATTATATCCCAACATATATATGGACATTATTACATATGAACGAGCAATATATTAACTTATTTTATATTGTAAATATTGTGTATAATTTATTTTTGATAAAATAAAATAAAATAATAGAATATATATGATGGTGAAGTTATTATTTTATGATAAATGTCATATATTTATATGAGGAAGGGAAATTTAGAGAAGGAATGTGACCAATTAGATATATTAACACCTCTTCGAAAAGACACATTTAGATGTCCTCCAAATAGACTAGAGTGAGTATTTTGAAAAAAACAATCATTATAATGTGTTTACAGATGTTGAGAATATTAATTTTCAGATAATAGTATTTTTATAAGGATATAATATATGTAAATAAGTGAGGTACAAAGTGTCCTTTTAATTGTGCTCAAGGGAACTTTTAGAATTACATAAGAAAATGTAATATAATCAGACTATTATAGAGAAAAATACATCCAAATGGCCAGGAATAAAAAAATATGTTTGTATTTAATTGGAATATTATCATCCAATAATAATTGGACCAGTTTATGTTCTATTTTAATCCTTATCATATGGTGTAACTCTTTAATTAATTGATTTTAGAATTAACTATGGGAATATATTATTCACACATAATATTTAATAATTTTATATAAAATGTAACTATTATCTCATAAATGGATAATGAATTACATTGTTTTCTATAAAATATCACTTTTTTAATATTTATTTTAAAGAAATTTCATAAAATTTTAATTTCATATAATATAATTGTTTTCATCTTAGACATAAATCATTAAATCCACATTAATAACATCATTAAAAAATTTAAAATTAAAACCAATTATTTTAAATAAAACCAACATGTAATGGTGATCTATAAAATTCATTTATCTCTTAATTTATCTCATATAAGAATACTTCTGTTATTTTGAAAATGATTTATATTATTTAAAATTATTTAAATAATTATTCCATCAGCATTTTTTTATGTGTTTAAGGTAACTAATTAATTATTAAAAATTATAAATAAATTACCAGCTTGAATTTTATATCATTATGGACAAAATTACTATTATTATTTATTCGTAACTAATTTTTTCCCTTATGTGAACACAGAAATTATATTTACAACATAGAGTGTGACATTTTATCCATACGGTTTAAATAATTTATAAGTAATTTTCATGAAAAATTGTTCATTAAATAACTAAATTCCATTCCATAGGTGGTATGGTTGGAAATAAACTCATCCCATAAGAATTATTTTTTTAATTATTTCTATATCATTTATTATTAACCTATATTGAACTTATTTACTGTTCATTTAGGTGATAAATTTTAGAGTGATTACTATACATAAAAAAATATAAGGGGATCAATTACCGAATATGACCTTGCGGATTATTAATATTAACATAATGTTATCTAATTTAATATATATAAATGGATGAAAATAATTTTATATTTAGTGTGAAAAAATGTGAAAAAAACTTTTTAGGAAAACTCATATTTAAAACAAAAAACTCTACTTTATATTATCCTATTATTAGATAAATAGTTATTAAATGTATAAAAACATGATCAAATAAATAATTTATACATTTAATTAAAATCATTAATAAAAGAGATAATTTAATATATTGATATAAAAATCATTGTACTCATCAATTAAGTTTTTTATCAATAATGTTAGTTTTATTTTAATTTAAGTTTGTTTAATTTTAAATATAAATTCAATATATACATTTCTAGAACATAAATATTTTATTAATATAGTTTTTTTGAATTCATATAGTCTCATATAATAGATATTTGATAGTTAAAATAATAATAATTTAATATCGATATTGGATCGGTTAAACATGATCATGCGTGCAATGCTAGCTATCAAGGAAATTTAATTATTTAAAAAGAGATATTTCACAAAAATCACAGTGAGTTACATTCTAACTTCGTTGAAATTAATTTGCACCTCAAAATTCATCGCTCGAATATAGAAATACGAAGAAAAATATACCTCATCACATCCCCATGATCCAATGTAACTTCATCAATTTGGTGGCATTGTTATAAAACAATAACAACATGAAAGATATTTTTTCTTATAAAATTGTCTATTTGATACAAAATATCTAAAGATTGTTCATCATAACAAGTTACATAATATAGTGGTGTAAAAACTAATTTTAGTACATGTGAAGAACCATGTATGTACTTCCTTAGGAGAGATACATAGAACACATCATAATTATGGGACAAATTAGGTGGGAGTGCCAATAAATAAGATACCATCATGATATGATCAATAATTTTAAAATGATCTATATACCAATGGTCTCTTTTTACCTTTCATCCATAACCCATAAATCTCTTATAGGATGTTATTTTTTTGAAATACCTTATCGCACACTTCAAACTCTAATTCATTCTAATGATTTTAACACATAATTTTTTTGGACTCTAAGATGATATTATATGCTATTTAATGGATCGTACATTATTTCCATTTCATTATCAAGATAAAGCCTCAATATATTTATTTCTACAACTTCATTAAAATATTTTTGAGTTATTTCCTGCATAAAATATAGGGGATCATAGTGATTCATCTAATTTCTAGAGTGGAAGCTATTATTATAAGAAACTTTTACAAAAGGAAGGTGTTCATCTGGACCACCATTGAAATCCCTAGAGAAAGATATAAAATTTATTTTACTGTTTTAATTTTACTATTAAAAAAACAAATTTTTGAGGATGATAAAATGTGCCGTAAAATATCCCTCTATCCAGATCTGGGGATGTATTCGCTGAATCATTGAGGTAACCCTCAAATCTTGATCAGAAAAAATGTATAGTGGCACTCTTTACATTCTTACCACATCATTAACATATATTATAAAATTATGATAAATATATAAATCTTATCTCATAGAAATTAATTTTTTCAAATTCATAAGGATATAAAATATTACCCAAATAAGAGTATTACCCTTAATTTTTTTGGGTTGTCTGATGTAAAAATTCATTATTATGTTTCATAATTTTTATTCAGATATGGTTAATGGTTGTTATATCCATTTAGACATATATATTTAAAAATTAACTTACTAACAAACTATGCACTGCGAAACATACTTTGAAATATATCTCTATATTTGGACTCACCCGAAATACTCTTTTTAGTCTATAAAAATTTTTTGTATGTCCATAATGAATAAAGATTGATGATCTATGAGCCTCATCCAATAGCTCCTTTATGTCTAGTATGGGGTAGACACATAGACAGTTTCTAAACATTATTATTCCATAAAATAAATATTTAACATAGGAATATATTTCACCATCTTTTTCATATGTATATATTCCATATAAACCACTTTAATATTATTCCACATACATGGTTGAATGTTAATTTTATCTAGATATGATTTCTCCCTGTCATTTTATATTTCCAAATTTATCCTTTTAAAATACAAAATAATTATATATTTTATCTTCTTCAGAGATAAGCTAGCGAGATCCTTTTATCCCAAAGAATTTACAACCATGTTTTCATTCCTAGGGTGGTAATGTAATAAGTAGTCTTAATCATTAATCAGCTCCATCAATAATCATTGTTTCATCCTGGAATCTTTCTTACTTAAAATTTACATTAGAGTTTTTTTATCAGTATTAATTTTTTCATATTTCCCTATAATTATAATTCCTAAATCTATTTAATTAAATAATTTCCGAATCTATATCCAAATCATGTGTTGCAAAAATTTTCTCATGGACATTTAATTATAGTGAGTCATAAACTGTCACAACATAATTTTTCATAATAAAAAATCCTAGCCCATTCTTGGATGCATCACTCAATTTTAAAAACCACGATTCACTACACTATTTTTTGAGTATAGGTACAACATAAAACATTTTTCATATCATTGAAATTATATTAAAATTACTTTATCTAAATTAAATTAAATCTTTTATGCATAATCATGTCCATTGAATTAGGAAATTATGGGCATGTTTTTAGAAAATTATTATTATATCTATCCAACCCAATAAAAATACATATCTCAATCATCGTGGTTGGTCTAGTGAATTTCACAATAACTAATATCATTAAATGATATATAGATATACCCACACATGAGATTATATGTCCCAATAATAAAACAATTTAAATAATATATTCACACATGGTAAGTATTTCTTCAAACCTCAAATTCCTTATGTTCTTCGGCACAATCCTAAAGTGATTATTATGCTCCTCCTTACTCATTAAATATAGGACAAAATCATCTATAGAGACTACCAAAAAATGATCAAGATTGTCTCTAAAGACTCAATTAATTAACTCCGTGAGGATAATAGGTAATTAGTAATACAAAACGCCATCAATATAAATTCATAGTTTCTGTGCCTAATATAGAATGTTGTATTTGATGCATCTTCCGTCATTACCCAAAATTAATTATATCTGCAGTGAAGATAAATCATGGAATTTTTTTGATCACCATATAGTTGATCAAATATGTCATTAATATATGGTTGATGATGCTTTATCTTGATTTATATTTTATTAATTTTTAAATAATCAATGCATAGAATCCATGACAATTCATACTTCATAAAATATAAAATAGGTGTTCCCCATGTTGATGATCTCTGTCTTGTGAATCCATTATCAAGATATCCTAGAGTTTATTATTCAATTCCTATAATAGAATTAGGGACATTAGATACGGATTTTATGAAATTTGAATAACACGAAGAATAAGTTCAATTGAAAATTCAACATCAAGATTTAGTGGAAGACCCGAGAATTATTTTAGAAATACTTTAATAAACACCTATAATATAGATTTATCCTTTATATTGAGTTATTACCCAATCATATGAGATAGATAATCTTCATGTATAAAAATTAAGACCCAAATAGTAGAATCAATATCCATTTGAAATTATATTCATTCATACATTGATAAATGATTATAAGATCATTTGATATATAAAATGTGACTACCTATCCTCAGAAATTAATAAGGGCTCCATATAGGGAAAGTTATCCCAATCCAACAATCACATCAAATTCAAATAATCGGAGAACCCCAAGTTTTTTAAGAAGCTGTTTCCTACAATGTTCAATCGAATAAGAACTATAATCTTGAAATTTGACAGTTTTTGAAATATGTGGTTTCACAGATAAAACAACATCTAATTTCAGAAGTGATACTGTGAAACATGGAGAAAATTATTTTGAAATACTAATACAAAAAATTATTTAAACATCTATGGAATTTATCATTACATTCAAAATGTACTGACAATGGTGACCTTTTGCATTGCTAGTAAATGGATTAATAAAGGTTCACCTTTATTAGCACTGAAAAATAATCGCTACAATGTAACCTTAATCAGTGATTTTTTAACTCTCATAAAAGGTAGAATTATCAATGCTTTATTTTTCGTGATGATAAAGGGTAACCATTATCAGCACATTTTTTAGCTCTAATAATGGGCTCGATAAAGCATGCATATGCAATATTAGAATTGCATAGGTTATACCACTCCATTAAAAATGTTTCCTGCACATGACAAGCTCAAAAGCCTACTACGAGGATGGGCTCCCACATACACATTACACACACTTCCATGTGGTCTCTATTACAAAATTTAACAAATAATCATTAAATAATATAAATTTAAAAAATTTAAATAATTGGAAAAAAATAAACAACTGAAAATTTAAATGAATAGATTAAAAAATATTTAATTTTATTATTAATTGATAAATTAATAATTTATTTCATATATGTATAAAAAAATTTCATATTAATTAATATTATATATTAAATAAGTATATATATATATATATGTAATTATTAAATTGAAACAATTTAAAATAATATAAATATAAAGAGGGTAAATTAAAAAATAAATTAAAATTCTTAATAATTAAATAATTGACAATAAAATTGAATAATTTTTTTCATAATTGATAAATTCTAATAAAAAGAAAATAAAAATTATAGATTTATTAAATGAATATATTTAAATATATAAAAAAATAATAAATGAAAATATTATAACAATAAATAAATTATTAATACAAAAAAAATATTAATAAAAATGATTAAATTTTACATTTAAATATATATAAATTATAAATACTATTATATAATATATATTATATAAGTATAAAAATGAAAAGAAATTTAATTATTAAAAAAATTTTATTTAGTGAATCATTTTAATGGGTTTTATACATAATTAATCATTAATACATTTAATATAAATATATATATATATATCTGTATATCTATATATACATATATATTAGATCCATATATATAATATTTCCTAAAATATTATTTATATATTAATAAAATATTTAATCGTAAATTTAATAAGTCATATATTTAGTGAAGAATGGTTTATAATTAAAAATAAAATTGAATATAAATGTTGACTAAATGTATCGAGTAATGGTTAATAATGGAATGTATTTTTATTTTTTAATTTAACATATATCAAATATGTGCTACATTGATTTATACATACATATATGTAATTAATGTATTTTTTAGATTCAACAGACAAAAAAATATTTACGTGATTAATGAAAACATATAGAGATTTACAAACACCTAATATTTATGTAATTAACTGAAATTTTAATATCCATTTTAAAATATTATAAATTGACATGATGTATTTAAGGTATTATGTTTTCAATGGAAAATTTTAATTAATTAATTTTTATATTATTACACTTACAAATTATTAATTCGTTTTTAATATTTTTTTAATTTAATCATTCTATAATAATTATTTATATACATTAATGTAGTATTTATAAATATTCATAATATTTTTTCATCTTTATTTCACTATATATTTGTAATTATTTAGAAATTTATATTTAATTATTTGAAATTATATATTTTTTCAATATTTTTAAAGTGTTGTAATTTATAATTATTGAATTTCACTCATTTTAAAAATGATCTCATACAAGATTATATATTCAATAATAATGTTAAAATATGTTGGTAAATAAGTATTTATAGTATAAATCACTATAACTATATATTTCCCATATTTATAAACATATAATTATAAATAGGTAAATATTATCTTTAAATTATTTATATAATTATAAATAATAATTTAATTATTTAAATATTTTTAAAATTATGATATATATATTTAAATAAATATTATATCTACTATATTTATATTAATATAAATATATATGACTACATAATTATATAAAGGTTATTTTAAAAAAAATTACTTATACAATGATAAAAAAATTGTAATCTATTTGAATAATTATAATATTATTATAAAAATATTAAAATAAAAAATTATTTAATTTTTTTTAAATTATATATATATATTATATATATAATTATATAAATATACACAATGATATGAATATATTTAGGATTATAAAATTGTAATCAATATAATTAAATGACAAATATATTTACATTATATATAATTATATTCACCTTTATAAATTATATACCTGATTATTTAAATAAATATAATGATATAAATATATTTAAAACAATAAATACATAAATATAAATATATTTACAAATATATTTATAGATTTATATTACCTATACTTATAAAATTATATATTTATAATTACAAATAAATGTATATAAAATTTCAAAAATGTATTTATATATTTAGAAATAACAAAATATATATATATATAATTAGAAAAATATAATAATCATATTAAAATATTAAATATATTAAATATATTTATTAAATATATATATATATATATAATTATATAAATAAACATATAATCACATACAAATATTTATAAATATATTTATTTATAATTATAATTATAAAACTTTTATCATAACTTCTTTAGAGCTAATAAATATACATTTTATTATCACTTTTTATTTTAAAAATTCTAAAAGTCATATTTATTAGTGACAAAACATTGTCACTAATAAATATGGATTTTATCATCTATTTTTTCTCGTTGATAAAAATATATATTTATCTGTACTGAAGAAGCACTGATAAATATACCATTTGTAAATTCTCATTTTATTAGTACTAATAAACAATATCATTGTCACATAATTTTTATAAGCACAAATAAAAACTTGCCATATTTTTTAAACAAAGTTTTACCCATTCCATTTGTAGACGCTCCTCTCAAGTATTGGAGGAAGTCCACTCCTTTAGTCAGTCCCCTTCGACATTCTATAAGAAAAATCAAACCTCAAATCAAATGTGAGTTATATTTGTCTCCTCAAGTCTATTTTCTTTCATGTTCAGGCTATGTAATGTGAGTTAGTGTGGAGTCTTATTAGCTCGATTCTCTCATGGGTTCGATATTTGGGGTATGTACCACTTCTCATTCGAGTCATATTGTTTCCAAATATCTCTTGGAATTATCGATCAGGTTTGGATATTATAGGTTTTTTCTTCTTCTCCACTTCCTTTTATTACACCCCCATGTTTTCATATTCTTCCTCATTCTGCTCGCAGTAGGATGAACCCTTGGGGTATTTGCCTTCAGATTAGTGTTACTACATTGATTTCTAGGTTATGTGATCTCACATTGGGGTTGTTCCAACCCAATTCATGAGTGTTCTTTCATATGCTCTTGTTCCATATTGTATTGACCAATTATTTAATCATTAACTTCATAACTATTGATTTAATAATGATTATAGTAACGTTTAATAAGTTAATAATAGTATTAATTCAACTAATTGAGTTGTTATGGAAGAAATCAAATTTTTTAAATTTGTTTTCTTAGATAGTAATGAGTTTTCCTATCTTCAAATAATTATTTTGAATATGTTTTAAAGTTGCTAACATTCCATATTTATGAATTTCCCCTTTAAATTGGTATTTACAATTTAAATGTATTTATTAGGCTTGCATTTTATTTTCATAAATAGTTTTCATGTCAATTCATGTGATACATGAAATTCCAAGAATTGTGAAAATTATTCACGGTGGCTTTTAAATAAATTGTCTAGTTTTGTATGGTTTAAACAAATTTAAGGTCAAGGGTTAATTAAATAATAAAGTATTTTTATTATATATTTTATATAATATGTATCCACAAGGAATATTTTCCACTTTTAACGATATTCACACAATATGATTTTTTTGTTGAGGTATTTTGTGTGATGCATAAAAAGGATTTCTAAGAGAATAATTATTTCATTCTTATTCTGAAGTGATGTTTTTAGTTTTTTAAATAGTATGACTCATTTTCTTTTGGAAAATAGTAGTCAATGACTTAAATATTTGAAAATTCTTTTTGATGTTGATTCTTGAATAATTATGTGGATTGTTAATGATTTTTTTGTGGATTATGGTGTGATATTTGATGAAACTATTTTTTGATAAATTAATATCCCCTGGATTGAGTTTTGAAAAAATCCCATGGTAACCATGGTATATAGTGTAAAGACCAGTAAATTCTATGGAAATGTTTTTGTTAAATACATGAGAATTTTACTAGTCCGTGAAAACTCATAGCGCTTGATTCCGAGTCCCAGTCTGCCCTGAATAAATTTTTTATGTTTTGTTCGAGGACATTCAGTAATTGTTTGAGGGGGATTTTATAACTTTTGAACTGGTTCTCAGAATTGAAATCTGAGGGAACCGTTGAACTCACATCATCAGAGTTTTCTTAGTGAGACCTTCACTGTAGTTGTGTTCTAACGAGAACTGAAGTTAGATTTTGGGGTTTTTAATAAAGTTAAATAAAATTAAGTGTTAGCTTATTTTTATTTTTTTGGTGGTTAAAACATCCATGTAGTGGTTAGTGGTTGGGGCCACCACACCATAACCTCCCATGAGTGGTTATGGTTTTGGGGCCCTCCCGCACATAACCTTCCTTGGGATGATATTTATTGGTGGGGGCCACACAGTTTTTAAACTCCCATTTAACTCCCCATTAATTATTTGAACACCACTATTCATTTAATTAAAACTGTACATCTTCCCTAATTTGAATTTGAATCAATTCAACACAATTAATAGAATGAGTTGTCCCATTTAATTAACACATCGATTTATGTTGTTGTGCCAAAAAATAATATATGATTGTGCTATTATTTTTTGTTAGAATTTTGGTGGAGCATGGAGAACCCTCGGAGTAGAAATGTCCAACGAAGAACCGTCTCCCGCGAAGAATGCATCATCATCGCCCTCTGAAGAACGACGAACTCTTTCCTCAATATTCGACCGGACAAAAAAAGAAAGTGCCGACCGCGAAAACACTGTAGAGACCCAAATCAGGACGTACATAGACATTACATTACTTTTTTGGAATATCTAATACATAACAAAAATAGACACCAAATGACCGTAATAGTTTGGTGTTTTTGAAAACTCAGAATATAATATTCTAATCTTGTTGAAAGATGTACAACATCTCCCATAAAGATATTCCTTTTTTTCTTACCTAAACACATTTTTTAAATGCTGGGGAAAAGAAAAAATATAAAGGGTGAGCTCAAATGGTCAGTAAGTGTAATCATGGATAAAATAAAACAAATCATATACATTTGAACATAAAAAAACATGATCATATTGTTTAAACATCTAATTCATGAGAAATGACATAAAACATGGATGTACATAAGGAATATATCATATAGAAACATTAATCATGATAAAAAAGCAATGGAATAAAACATGTAATTATGGAAACCATTAATCACATGTTCTGATTTCCATAGTAGCCAAGGCATTGCTGCGAGGACCATCTTAGAGGACAAAGTCCCTTTCTGAATCGAGTTCACCCCTCGTTCCAGTATAGTATCACTGAACTCGATTAAAATGTCATTCCAACCATGTCTATCTCATGAGATATAAATATTTACCCAATGCATTTGAGGGATATATAGGTCCCACCCATCTTTTATTGAAATCATTCTTACTTGTGCAACAAAATAAACATAAATCAGTCATCATAACCCAAAGAATAAAATGGGTTTCATAAAAATCATCCCCTCATAACGTAATCCATATAAAACAAATGGATTTATTCATAAAAATATTCAAACCATGTAAATAATAGATTAATTATACTTGAAAAATAATCATACTGAATAATGTCATATTAGATGGAAAATATTTTTGACAAAACACTTGAAATGAATTCTTGAGGTAAATATCCTTTCTTCTTCAAAATACTTTTCTTTTCAAAAAATTCATTGAAAATTTAAAAGAAAATGATTTTTTTGAAATTAATAATGAAATCATATAGAGGAATCTTCATGAAAATTAGGCATTATGAAAATGTAAAAATCTGTTCATGCCTTATATGTTAAAAAACATTCTTCTCGTACTTTTTTCCAGAAAAGTCAAAAAGTACCGCATATGGTAAACAAAAGAAAGATTCCTTACATACCATGTACTAAAAGTAAAAAATGGGTAAAAAGGACATTGAACATACATGAAACCATTTTTATAAAACAATGACATGGATGATAAATATAACCCCAGTAAATACTTAATAATAAAAAATATCGGATAAAAACGAGATTGGAAAAGTTATCCCTTACCTTATGTCCTAAATGCATCGTATGTATCTGATCCTCCATTATAGTTATTTAAAAAAATGTCATTTACTTATTATAGAATCATATTCATTGTTATTATATCATATATGGTTCACTTATGACTTTATATTACCCGTTCTTTTGTAAATTCCATGTTAAAGCATCGTTTTGGGTAAAATTGTTTCATTTATCGTATGTGTTTCGACATGTTGTTCTTGATATTATTACATATATCCTAATTCAGTTAATTACAAAATGTAAAACATGATTTCTATATAATATATATTCACCATATAAATATATATGATAGATCGATAAATGGAATGAAATACACCGTTCATGGAGACAGTAGACCGTACTTACGCGTGAACGCTGTTTTCATCTCCTTATTTAATTAAATGGAATTAAGAAAATGAAACATATATGTACATAAATACAGTATCATTATTATGTAATATTATTCAATATTATTTATTATATATACTTTATAATCAAACTTTAATGGTTAATCATGGAAAATTAATCTCATCGCATTCATGGAGACCGTAGTCCGAACGTACGCATGAGCGGTGATATCATTCACATGATTGTGGAAATGTATTAAAGTGTATGTATAATATTTCAGAATCAATATCAATTATAAATAGTTATTTATTTACACCATTATACCAATCCAAGTAAGGTGGTGGTGGAAACATATTACACCGTGACGTTGAGACGGTATTCTATACGTACGCAAGCGCGGTGATTTCGTTTTCTGTAGGATGGATAGAAGATGAAATAGGGTTGCTTCATATTTATAATAACATATAAGTATATTATTTATACTTATGTTGTAAATTTATTAGAATCATATAAAGAAGAAGAATTATAAGATGAAATAAATTGGAAAGAATCGGTAAAGGATATTACCTCTTCTTTGACGCGCCTCTTCTTAACCTCCTCTTAAGACACTAGAGTTGGTCTTTTGAGGAGACAAAAACCTATATAACGTTTCTAGGGAATTTTATAAGTAAAATGGGAAGGGTTTGGCCGGTATTGAAGGAACAAAGTGTTGTGAAGAGGAGTGGGAGGAGGTGCCCTTTTATAAGGGAGGAGAAGGACACTTTTGGAAACCTCTAAAATATTAATTTATAATAAACCTGAAACCCCCCCATAAAAACATCCAAAATGATTCAAATCCGAATTTTAGATTTGATAAGGTTTTAATATCATCATCCAATAAAATTTAGATAAGTTGGGAATTTATTTTGAACCTTATCAATTTAATTTATCTTTATTTAATTTATTTAATCTTATTTGTGGTAATAATTTTATTGATTTTAAATTGTTATAAATAATTAAATATGTGTTTTGAACTATCCATAATTGTGTAATTTAGGACATTTTATACCATATAAATTTAAATTTATAATTTTTAAATATTTATGTGATTTTTAATCTATTTAATAATATGTTATTTTAATAAAATAACAATAGTGTTCATTTTGACAGTATCGATTTATTTGAATTTAAATAAAATCCACACAGAGAATATATTCAAACCAAAATTTATAATAGATTTATAACATGTCATGATCAACTATAAAAGTTTTGGAGAACATTTATTAGTTCATATAATTTTTATTTTAATATTTATAAAACCATTTATTTGATTTTTATCGTAATAAATCAATTACTACATTATTTTTGTATAGTCATTTAATATACTTATTAATTTCATAAAAATGAAAAATAAATTCCTACGATGAATATAAATATAATAACTTTCTTAATAAAATTTCTATCTAATTTATCATATTAAAATAACAACATTTAAATTGTTATATTTATTAAATTATGATGGTGACATATTTGACACCATTTAAAATAAAATAATATAAATGCCATAATCTAATTTATAAGTCTTAAATTGGTCCTAAAATATACCCTTGCATGATTGGGGTATATATATACTCGAAAACTAATGTTTCTTCTTGTTTATGGTCTTTTTGTTTGGTATTATTATTTTAATAAAAACTATGTTATTGATTTTTCCCTAAATAAATAATTTCTACATCATTAATGTATAAGATTTTAAGGCAATAAAATATTTATTAAAAATTACAAATAAATTACCATGATAAATAAAAACACATTATCTTTCAAATGAGTATTTATAATCGAATTTATATTATATATAACTATATATTATTAATAATCTAATTATTAATGATTGAGTGAGACATTTATCTTTCCTTTAAATAAACTAAATAAAAGTTCTTAATAAAATACAAGTGGGATCCATTAGATTCTATTTCGACCCAACTATTATTTAGGGTGAAATATAATCATCCAATTATATTAGGACAAGTATTAGGGTAATTTTATAATATTATATTTACCCTTAATTACCTCGATTTACCTTTAACAATGGTAAATAACAATTACCATAGTTACTATTCATACTGACTAGAAATAAAAAGTAACTTATTGACATAATATGGACCTACTGATTCCAAAATTGAATCCATTTTTCCAAATTCAAATCAAAGAAGTTGCAGAAATTAATCTACTATTAATCTCGTTGTTAAAAATACTAGTTTTAAAAGTTAAAACATTGTAAATGATTGAAATGATTTTACCTATGAATTCAATGTGAAATCAATGATAATGTCATACATTATATTAAATGGAAAAAATATATTCTATTTATACCTTGAAACAATTCAATATTACAATTTAACAAATATAAATTATTGCAATGAAAAAAGTTGCTTGTAATTAAAATATAGCGTGTTTTTAATAATCATTAAAATATGAAAGTTATCAGAATAATATGAAAAAATTACCAAAAGTATGTTTTTATATCCTGATTTCAAAGAAGAATTTTATTTTTTCAAATTGAACTTATAAAAATGTCAAAAACTAGATTTAATGTGGGTGCGCCATCAAAGGGCTTCAAAACTGCATTTTTTAAAAAATAATTATTTTACCCAAGAAAATTATTTTGTTCTCATACCATGTTATAGAAGATGTGTAAGATGAATAATAATGTCATAAATTTCAAAATGGAAATACTATTATTCATAACGTCTAGTTCATAATAATATTATAACAATATATCATCGTTTAGTGAAACCTGGTATTGCGTACAACACACACTATCGAGGAAGGTTGAGATTGCATGTAATGCAAGCAATGTCAGGGTTGCGTGTAGTTCAAGACTCCTTTGTTGTTGCGTATAACAAAATCCAACCATATTTCATTTATACGTTGAATATATATATATATATATATATATATATATATATATACTTAATGATTCAAAGAATAACTACTATCAGAAAACATGAAATTGTGTCTAACATGATCAAAGATTAGTGTTGCGTATACTGCAAGATAATACGGTGATGCATATAGCGCATGATAATCTTGGTGTAGCGTACAATAGAAGATATGAAATAAAATAAAAATATTATATATTCTAAAAATCTTAGGGTGTCACATTCTACCCCCCTTAAAATGAATTTCGCCCTCGAAATTCATCGGGGTTATAAATGGTTTATTACATGAGAGTTTCTTTCATAGAAACCCAAATCATAAAAACGAATACCAAAACATATCTTTAAAAACTATTTTATGAAATATAATAGTTTCCCAAATTAAATAATCACTGGGCTTCCACATAAGGGAACATAGGCGAAAATATGGATATCAATGAGAAATCTATCCATAATGTTCTGATGGAGAGTTTTAGAGAACATGGATAGGAAAAAGCCAACAATCACAAAGCCATAAATTTGTGATGATTAAAGTTACCATCTGATTCATTGGATATGAGGACACTAGGACAACATTTTTGGTTCTCAAGATCATTTCCCTAATGATGAAGAATAATTAAAATAAATACTTTTTGATTTTGGTACAATCTCAATATTTTTTATGCCTGGAACAATTTCCACATCATCTCTTAAAGAAATAAAGTTGAATTTGTCTTCAGTGAAGTGTTAGCAGATCATATGATAGAATGATGGGTCATTGCATCTATCTCAAACAAACGGATATAAAAAGTTATCAAATATACATAAGTCCATCTATGGTGAGGTTAATCTTATATGATTTCAAAAATGGACTTATACTTCATATATCATACCGGTTAATAAAATAAAACTAGTTTTTTACTAACTAGGGACTTCCTGTAGGTCAGTGGAAGGAGATAAAGGCATGTCGCACTTCGGTTGTGGGTTTGATTCCCACAGCCTTGTTCGACACGACGAGTTGTCGCCCATCCTGTAGGTTGTACTTTTTCACAAACTACATTACTATAACATTCCATCAATAATATCGAAAGAAGTTCTAGCCATAGACAATACTAACTTATATCCAACATAATCCACTCTAATCTTTAGGCTTATCCAAAATATGTCTGTTCAAGCTCATAGTATAAAGAAAACAATTACTAGAAATGTAATCTACCGAGCATGTGAATACCATCATTTATCCCTGATATATATGTTGATCATATTCCAATCACATGAATACCTTAATCTTGTATTCTCTTGAAAAATTAATACCCATTGAACCTTATTGAAAACATGAATTCTGTCAAAAGTTAACTCTTTCCACATACCAAAATCCCAAAATTTCTATATACTCAAACCATGATATAACTTTTTCCTTATATCAGTCATGATCTCAATTCATTTTCTCTTTATCCCTTCATTATGCGCATATCATTTGCTTTCTAAAATCAATTTTCATGGTTACCGGTACCATATTCTTATGGAAAACCACAATGGAACAATACATAGATATTTAAATTTACCATAAAAGTATCTCAACAACATTATTCTTCAATTATAATACATAAACCATTCAATCCATCATCATCAAGGATTAGCATGGAATTGGTCCTTCCTCGATTTAGAAGTAACCTCTTAGGTCAAGGGATTGAGTTGGGTAATTCCCATGTTCCCCACAGATAAGACATTGAACTCCATAACAGTCTGTAACACTATAACCCTTTTCCCACATAGATAACATATTTCCATTCATTTGAGTTATTCCTCATGGTTCTTCTTCCCTTCTTTATAAATCTCAATCTTCTTTTCTCTATTATCCTCACCATGAAAACATGCATAAAATTCCATCTTCCTCTTATTTGATGAATTAGGAATACCACTAATGATCATCTTGTTAATCATATATCACGATGTCGGATTCGGAATAATCATAATATCTTTCTCTCTAGGCATTACGCAATTTCACTGCTCATAGTCACCAATTTGTCCATCAGATTCAATGTTAACCAAATTATTTATGGTTACCTCCATTAACTAAAACCAAAAACCATTGTGTAAGACACAGTTAAAATAATGAGTAACAACATAATCATAAAAAGTCATTTAATGAATGTATAATTTATGACACCTTCATTAACCTATGATAGCTTAGGATCACCCTAGGTTATTCATGATCATCAACAGAATTCTAGGACTGTAACCTACAGTGATACTAAACCATAGGGACATCCCTAGACATACCTTAGAAATATATCTAGGGATCTCACTAAAGTTTTCACATCCTAGTTTTCAAAGGTTAACTAAACATTTTATTTGATACCAACTATAAGGACCCAAAGCATCACGTACATAGACATTACATTACTTCTGCGAAATATCTAATACATAACAAAAACAGACACCAAAGGACTATAATATTTTATTCTCTTTGGAAACTCGGAATATAATCTTCTTATTTTGGTGAAAGAATTTCAACATCTCCCATAAAGATCATCTTTTTTTCTTACATAAAACCTTTCTTTAAATCCTGTGGAAATGAAAAAATATAAAGTGTGATCTAAAATGCTCAATAAGGGTAATAATATAGAAAATAAAACAAATCATATACATTTGTACTTAAAAAAACATGAACATAATGTTTAAACAGAAAAATCATGAAAAATGACATAAAACATATCAGTACGTAAGGTATATATCATAATGAAACATTAATCATGATAAAAAAACATGGGAATAAAACATGTAATTTTTGAAACCATTAAGAACATGTTCTGATTTCTATTATAGCCAAGGCATTGCTGCCAAGACCATCTTATTGGACAAAGTCTCTTTCTAATTCAAGTCCACTCCTCGTTTCAGTCATGTATAACTGAACCAGATTAACTGGACATTCCAGCCATGTCTATCTCATGAGATATAAATCGTTACCCAATGAATTTTAGGGGGATATAGGTCCCACCTATCTCTTATTGAAATCATTCTTACTTGTGCCACAAAATAAACATAAATCATTCATCATAACACAAAGAATAAAATGGGTTCCATAAACATAATCACATCATAACATAATCCATATAAAACAAATGGATTTCATCATAAGAAGAATCAAAACATGTAAATAATAGATACATTATACTTGAAACATAATAATTCAAAATAATGTCATCTTAGATGGAAAATAATTTTGACAAAACACTTGAAATGAATTCTTGAGGAAAATATCCTTTCTTCTTCCAAATAATTTTCTTTTCTCAAAATGAGATGAAAATTTAAAAGAAATTTATTTTGTTGAAAATAATAATGAAATCATATAGAGGAATCTTCATGAAAATTAGGCATTATAAAACTATAAAAATCCATTCATGTCGCATAAGTTAAAATAACAATCTTCTCATACTTTTTCCAGAAAAGTCAAAAAGTACCTCGTATGATAAAACAAAAGAAAGATTCCTTACATACCATGTAGTGAAAGTCAAAAATAGATAAAAAGGACATTAAACATACTTGAATCCATTTTTATAAAACATGTACTTGGCTGATAAATATAACCCCATTAATACTTACGAATAAATAATCTCGGATAAAACGTGATTAGAAAAGTTATCCCTTACCTTATGTTCGATAAACATCATATGTATCTGAATCCCATGTATAATGATTTAAATAATGTCATCGACTTATTACAGAATCTTATTCAGTGTTATGTTATCATATATGGTCCACTAATGACTTTATATTACCTGTTCTTTTTTAAATTCCATGTTAAAGCATCCATTTGGGTAAAATCGTTTCATTTATCGTACGTGTTTTGACATGTTGTTCTTGATATTATTACGAATGTCCTGATTTACTAAATTCCAGAATGTAAAACATGATTTATATATAATATATATTCATCATATAAATATATATGAGATATTGATAAATGGAATGAAATACACCGTTCATGGAGTCGGTAGGTCGTACGTACACATGAACACTCTTTTCGTTTCCTTATTGAATTAAATGGAATTAAGTAAATGAAACATATTTGTACATAAATCCAGTATCATTATTATGTAATATCATTCATGATTATTTATTATATATACTTTATAATCATACTTGAATGGTTAATCATGGAAAATGAATCTCATCGCGTTCATGGAGACGGTAGTCCATACGTACGCACGAGCGATGATATCATTCCCATGATCGTGGAATTGTTTTGAAATTGTATGTATAATATTTAAGAATCAATATCACATATATATAGTTATTTATTTACACCATTATACCAATCCATGTAAGGTGGTGGTGGAAAAAACATTACTCCACGGCGTGGAGATGGTGTTCTATACGTACGGACGCGCAATGATTTCGTTTTCCGTAGGATAGATAGAAGATGAAATATGGATGTTTCATATTTATAATAACATATAATAATATTATTGATACTGAATTTATTAATTTATGATGAAAAAATAAATAAGAATAAGTAGAAGAAGAAATAAATTGAAAAAAATCGGTAAAGGATATTACCTCTTCTTTGACGCGCCTCTTCTTAACCTCCTCTTAAGGATCTAGAGTAGGTATTTTGAGGAGACCAGAACCTCTATAACATTTCTAGGGAAGTTGGGAAGGGAAATGGGGAGGGTTTGGATGAGAATGAAGGATCAAAGTGTTGTTAAGAGGAGAGAGAGGAGGTTCCCTTTTATAAGGGAGGAGAGGGGCACTTTTGGAAACCTCTAAAATTATAATTTATAATAAACCTAAACCCCACATAAAAACTGAATAAATTAATAAAATCCAAATCTTAGACGATTTAATGTTGTAATCTCATCATGAAATAATATTTAGACATATTTTGAATTTATCTTAAATTTTATAAACTTGATTTATCCTTATTTAACTTATTTAATCTTATTTATGTTAATAATATTCTTGATTTTAAATTTTAATAAATAATTACTTATGTGTTGTGAATTCTCTATAATAGGGTGAATTATGAAATTTTAGACCATATACATTTAAATTTATAAATTTTAAAAATTTATGTGATTTTTAATCAATTAAAAAATTTGTTATTTTTATAAAATAACAATACTGTTCATTTTGACACTATCAATTTACTTGAATTTAAATAAAATCCACACAGAGAATATATTAAAAACAAAATTTGTAATAGATTTACAACATGTCATATTATTCTAGAAAATTTGTGTAAAACATTAATTAGTTCATATAATGTTTATTTTAATATTTACTAAACCATTTGTTTTATATTTATCATAATAAATCAATTACTACATCATTTTTGTATAGTCATTTAATATACTTATTAGTTGCATAAATATTAAAAATAAAATCCTATAATAAATATAAATATAATACCTTACGTAATAATACTTTTACACTAATTTTTCTTCTTAAAATTACAACATTTAAATCGTTATATTTATTAAATTATGAAGGTGACATCTTTGACATCATTTTAAATAAAATAATATAAATGTACTAATCAGTTTATAAGGCTCCAAATGCACCAAAAATCTTCCCTTGGATTATTAGGGTATAGATATACTCAACCAATAAATTTTTACCAAGTTTCTAGTCCTTTGGATAAGTATTATTATTTTAATAAAAACTATATTATTGATTTATCACTAAATAAAAAATTTCTACATCATTAATGTATAAGATTTTATGGTAATAAAATATTTATTAAAAATTACAAATAAATTACCGTGATAAAGAAAAAAAATTCATCTTTCAAATGATTATTTATAATATAATTTATATTCTGTATAACTATATATTAAAAATAATCTAATTATTAATGTTTCAGTGGGACATTTCACTTTCCATTAAATAAACTAAATAAAAGGTCTTAATCAAATACAAGTTGGATCCATTAGATTCCATTTCTACCCAAGTATGATTTATGGTAAAATATAATAATCCAATTATATTAGGACAAGAGTTAGAGTAATTTTATAATATTATATTTACCCTTGATTACCTCGATTTACATTTAACTATGGTAAATAAAATTTACCATAATTACTATTCATAGTGAATAAAAAAACTATTTTATTAACATAATTTGGACCTACAGATTCCAAATATGGAATCCATTATTCAAAATTCAAATCACTGATGTTGCAAAAATTACTTTAATATTAATCTCTTTGTTAAGAAAACGAGTTTTAATTGTTAAAACATTGCAAAAGATTGAAATGATTTTACCTATGAATTCAATGTAAAATCAATGATAATGACATAAATTATATTAAATGATAAATATATATTATATTTATACTTTGAAACCATTAAATATTATAATTTAACCATATAAATTATTGCAATTAAAAAAGGTGTTTTTAATTAAAATATTGCTTGTTTTTGATATTCATTAAAATATGAAAGTTATCAGAATAATATGAAAATTTTATCCAAAGTAAATTTTTATATCCTGATTCCAAATAATGATTTTATTTTGTCAAATTGAACTTCTAAACATGTCAAAAACTATATTTAATGTGGGTGTGCAATCAAAAGGCGACAAAATAGCATTTTATTAAAAATACTTATTTTCGCAAAAAAATTATTTGGTTATCATACCATGTTTTAGAAAATGTGTAATATGAATAATAATGTCATAAAACTCAAAATGTAGATACTAATATTTATAACGGCTAGTTTATAATAATATTATAACAATATATCATCGTTTAGTGAAACCCGGTATCGCGTACAGCACATGCTATTGAGGAAGGTCGCGATTGCGTGTAATGCAAGTCAAGTTATGGTTGCGTGTAGTGCAATAATCCATTGTTGTTGTGTATAAAAAAATCCAACCATATTTCATCTATACAGTGAATACATATATATATATATATACACTCATTGTTTTGTAGAATAAGTACTATCAAAAAAACATGAAATTGTGTCTAACACGATCCAAGATTAGTGTTGCGTATATTGCACGCTAATACGGTGTTGCTTATAGCGCAACATAATCATGGTGTAGCGTACAATAGAAGATATGAAATAAAATAAAAAGAATATATCATATAAAATCATCAGGGTGTTACAAATGACAATGAACCTTCTTCCTCAGTCTCCTACCCTGGACGCTTCCCGACGTCAAAAAATCGACGTACGCCATTCGTCTCCTTCCACCGTAAACGATCGACAAGTAAGGTAGGGGTTAGAGTTGTATTTGTTCCCATTCTACGTCGTTCAATTTAGAATTTGTTATGCTGATTGATATCAACATAACGTGGAGGGCTCGGTGTAACACCCCTAGCTTCTACGGTACACTTCTCTATGAATAATGCAATATCGTTTGTTGTACGCAACATCGAGTTCTAACACACCACAACCAATCAAACTAGCCGTTATGAATATTAATACCCACTTATTGAAATTTTGAAATTTTATTTTTAAAAATGGACTTCATTTTTGGATTCGGAATATCGAAATTAGCCTAGAGTAAATTTTTGGTATTTTTCTGAAAAACATCATTTTTTTGATGAATAGTGAAACCACTATGTAGTAGTAAAAAAACTGAATTTTTCATAAAACACAATTTTACTGCTTCTGTGAATGGAATATCAAAAATCTGAGAGTCACAGTTAATATTAAGGAGTAAAATTTGGTTCAATGAGATGAAAATAATTTTGGTGAATAGTAACTTTTTACTTTTATTTACCACGGTTAAAAGTAAATAGGGTAAATAAGGGTAAAAATGATATTAATATTACCCTAAAACAAGTCCTAATTATATTGGACAAGTTTATATTGACTAAAAACAACCTTAGGAATAACATTTTATCATTTATGTCCTCTTGTATTAGATTAGGACATTTATTATTATTTAATTCAAAGAAGAGTTAAAAGAGTTAAAATCAACGTTTATTTACTAAAACATTTTTAATATAGGATTATACATAAGATAAATTCGATTGTAAATATTCATTATAAAGATAAAAATATTTCCTAAATAATGGAATTTTATTCATAAATTTTAAACATTAAATAATTTAATTTATTTATGACACAATGGTGATGTTGTAATTACCATCATAGTGAAAAATTAAAATAATTGATATTATAAATACCCAAATAAATATAATTTGAGACTTTTTATGAATTAAAATAATTTTATAGGTTAATATGACATGTTATAAATGAGTTAATTAACTTTTTTCGAAGTAATAATTCTGTTATGATTTTCATAAAAATCATTTTTCCAAATAGTGTCAAAATTGACATAAAAGAGTTTTTAATAAAAATATTATATTATTAATTGATATTCAATTCATGAAAGTCTAAGGATTGGCCAAGAGACTTATATAATGATATATGTATCATTAATGGACCACTTGGGGGTCACATGGAGGTATATAGTATGTTTATAAAATATATAATATAAAAATACAATGTGACATGGTAAGTGTCAAACTAATTAAGTAAGAGTTAAAACTAGAAGATAAGGTTAATATAATGAACCAAACCTGTCTAAATTCTATTGGTTGAGTGGTTTGCGACCCATCCCTACCTTAACCTTTAAAAAATCTACTTTGGAGCCATTAGAAACCGAATATGAATTTATTATAAAATAATATTTCTAGCTTATCCAATGGTGGCTCTCACCCCTCTTATAAAAGGGAACTCCCCCCTTCTAATTAATTAACACCTTCAAAGCCATTTGGCTCGGCCAAAATCTGCCCAAGTACTCTCTAAACTTCCTACACTTCATCCTAGAGGCATTCCTTTAGTCAGAAAGGCAACCTAAGGATCCATTTTGATCAAATCAAAAGGAAGAACCCGAAGAAGAGGTAATGATTTTTCCACCCCTTCTCGAGTTCATTTCTTCTTCCACTTCTTCTTTCTTTGTTATTCACATTCTAAAATAATGAATCCAGAATATCCTATATACTGTAATATTATTATAAATTTTTTACAACCATATTCAGTATTCTATCCATCCTTTTCATGGCATGTCACCATACGTGCGTACGTACGGCTTACCGTCTCCACGTCGTGGTGTAATTGTTATTCAATATATTATTATTTGGATGGGTATAAAAATGATTTGTAATTCATTTAAAAAAAATATATAACATGATAATGTTTCTGTATATATGATATACTATCCAATTATATATTATTTTAATATAAAAAGAATGATATTGTCACTCTTACGTACGTACAGACTGCCTTCTCCACGAATGCGATGAGATTAATTCTCCATCGTATCCATTCAAGTATAATTATCATTTTATGATATGAAAATAATGTTTAAGGACTTAATATCATTATGGATATGAAAAATATACAACCTATCAATGAAAAACACGGCATACGTAAAAAACATATAAAATAAAATGAGTAAGTTGACACCCGAAACAATGATAATTCCTAAATATTATTAAGAATGAAATTTTAAAAGATCATATATGATATCATATTAATATATATGATTATTTTATAATTTAATAACAATTATTTCACCATTAGACAAGAGGATAACCTACCCCAACCAAGGAAAAGTACAAGGTAAGGATTATTTTACAATCTCTTCTTTATCCGAGATTGTTTATACGTGATTATCTACTCGGACCTATTTATCATCCACATCCATGTTTCTTAAAAAAGTATTTCAAATCATTCTTACTATTTTAAAGACTATGGTATAAATTAATTTATAAACTTGTTGAATTTTTATAATAATTTTATAAAGGAATCTTTCTGTCATTTTCCAAACAAGGTCCTCTTTATCCTTTTCGACTGAATAAAGGTAAGAATGTTTTTTTAACTTATACAGCGGGTGCGGCTATTTTCCACCGTTATAAAATCTTTGAAGCTTCACTTACAAGCTTATAAGAATATTTTCAAAGAAAATGTTTTATTTTATAAATAAATGACTCTTAAATGTTTTCAAAATGGAAAGAGATATTTCTCTAAAAAGAGTTTTGATATCATCAAGGTCAAAATCTTTTGATGGATTTTACGCTTATTTGAAGTTGATTTATTATGATACAAAAATTAAATATTTTATTGAAGGTTTTGTGATATTTTTGACTGTTTATGTGTTATTTTTATACCATTCATGGTTTATGGGTGAATTTTTTACATTTCATATGCTAGTTTTAATACGAATGTTTATGTTATGTTTAAACCTTTTCATATGGGAATGCATTGGACTTAATATGTGACGGGTGGAGCCCGATATAGCTCCTCGATGCATCGGTAAGTCTCATTAGAAAATCTAGTGTCTTGGAACAAGGCCTTGACAAAATCTTATTTGTATTCTTGGCACGAGGCCTTGGCTATGTGGTTATGATAGTCTGGCATTATGCATTCCATTATTATGAAAGAGGTTGTTGATATTGCATGTGATTATTCGATTAGTAGAATATCCATGTGAATAAGTAAATGGAATTATTTCATTTTATTTTTTCCATACTATGTTGAATTTCAAGTTTAAAAGGCTTTTTTTTATTTATACATTACCTTGAATGTTTATTCTTATTTTTGAGAGTTTCCGCTATATTGTTATCCTTACTGGGAATTTGAGCTCACCCCTTTTCTATGTTTTGTTTTTTCCAGGATGTGAAGAAGTAATTTATGAATGACCTGCAGGGATAGTATGAGGGGATACGAGTGTGGAATATGGAGACCATATTGTTTTAGTTTTCATTTTATGATGTAATGTAAACTTTATTAATGTATCTAGTTATTCCAAGGCTACAAAACTAATTGGTCTTTCGAGACATGATCGTTCTTGTGATCATGCCAATGTTATGTAATAATGCACCGACTCTGGGTAACTGGGGTCGGGGAGTTACAGTTGGTATCGGAGAAAGTTTAGTACAAACCTTGGAAGCTAGATTTAGAAAAACTCTGATTATAGCACATAAATTTAAGATGGACTTTGAGGAATAGTATAGAATAACTTCCTGGAATTTTGGTTTTGTAGAGATTTTGTGATTTTTCGGAGCAATACATCTATGTCTAGATATGATAAGGTAGAGGCGGCTCTGGAACAGATGTACCAAGGGGTAAAACCCAAGAACACTGCTTTGAGCTAGACTTGAACTGGAACTGGTGCATGACAACGGGCCTTGTTGCACTCTTGGTTAGACACTCCCGGGGGATATTCCAAAGATAGCTCTCAACTTCATTACAAATCATTATGAAGGTTTTATGAGTATATAACTCTCAAAGAAATCATTTTTATGATTATGTATTATATCCATAAATAGTTCAATTTATGTTAAGTGTTTTATAAGTATGGAATTATGTATTTTCATTCATAAACTGATCTAGTTTATGCAATTGTTTAGAAATGGTGCCTAGTGGAATAATTGGAAATAGTATCAATGAATTCACTACATATAGGGATTCCCCTCCTTCTCAAGATAATTATAGTGGAGCTGGTGATGCAACTAGTGCTGATCAACTAATCACCATACTGGGACAACTCACTCTCGTTATGAATAATAACCTTCCCCGTATGGAGCACCCTGATCCACAACGTGGAGGATCAATGTTAGATCGCTTCATGAGGCAGCAACCACCAACATTCAATCATAGTACAAATCCCTTAATAGCTGAGTAATGGATAAGTTCCCTAGAGAAAATATTTCAGGATTTGGGATGTAGTGAAGGAGAAAAAGTTTTCATGGCAGTTTACCGCCTCACTAGAGATGCTGATCAATGGTGGTCATTAATTCAAAACATGAAGGAAGATTATTAAGTATCAATTCTATAATTGAGGGAGTTCAAAGATTTGTTTTTAGAAAAATAATTTCCTCGTGACCATCGAGCAGATATGGAATGTCAGTTTCTGAGTCTGAGACAAAAGGAGGATGAGAATGTCACAAAGTATGAGGCTAACTCTACAAGGATAGCAAGGTAAGCTGGAGATTATATACGTATCCCATGAAGTAAGATTGATCGTTTCATTGATGGGTAAAAATCATTTTTCCATCGAGCATTAGTCTCACAATCATTTTCATCGTACTAAGACATTGTCTCATGTGCTATCAAGACAGAGAAAGAATTTTCTAAGTCATATAACTTTAAAGAAAATCAATAGAATAAGAGATATGCTAATCAATCTGGGAATGGAAATAAAGGGAAGAAAGGAAAATTTGAATATCCATCCTACAGTAAATGTGGGAAGAAACACCCTGGTACTTGCTTAAAAGGAACGGGAGTCTGTTACAAGTGTGTTGAAAAAGGCCACCAAGCTCGTGATTGTAAGGGGAAGAAGGAAGCTACTGATGTCCAATGCTACAATTTCAGGGGGGATGGGACATTATGCAAATGAATTTCCTAAGCATCAGGGTAACGTACCTCAGAAAAGGCCAAGGGATCAAGGCCAAGATTATGTTATCACTACTGCTGAGGTAGAAGCTCTGAAAGTCGTGGTGGCAGGTAATTTAATGGTTTCCTCATGTTTAGAAAATGCATTATTTGATTATGGATCATCCCATTGTTTCATATCTTCCCAGTTTGTTAAGAAAATTAGATATTTCCAATTTGATTTAACAAGGGAGTTGTTAGTTAAAACTTCTAAGGGAAGTATCATTGCAATAATGTTTTCCGAATCAGTCCCCATTAGAGCACATAAATGTTCTATATCCGCTGATCTCATCATCATACCTATGATTGAGTTTGATATAATCCTTGGTATGGATTGGATTTCAGACGATGATGCGATGATTTATTGTAAGAAGAAAGAGGTTATGATTGTTGATTATGATGATAAGGAACACCTTATCTTTAGAGTAGAATCGTCACCACCTAATTCTTATCTAGATCCACCCCCAGTAGCTCAACTAAATTCAATTATTGGGGTGGAAGAAGATGAAATTACATTGGGTGAGGAAAGGAATGTTCAAATAGAGGATGTACCTATTGGAAAGAATATGTAGATGTGTTTCCGGAAGATTTACCTGGACTTCCTCCAAAACGAGAAGTTTAGTTTTCCATTGATTTAATTCCTGGATCAAGGCCTATATCGAAGACCCCTTATAGAATGGCCTCTTTAGAATTTGTTGAACTAAAGAAAAAACTAGAGGAATTGAGTAATAAGGGATTTATTCACCCTAGTGTTTCTCTATGGGGAGCCCCTGTTTTTTTTGTTAAAAAGTAAAAGGGAACTATGAGGTTATGTATCGACTACAGGGAGATCAATGCTATAACAATAAAGAACAAGTAACCCCTACCTCGCATTGATGATTTATTTGACCAACTACATAGAGCTCAATACTTTTCAAAGATTGACCTTTGATCTGGATACCATCAGTTGTGTGTGAAGAAGGAAGACATTCTAAAGATAGCATTTCGAACCATGTACGAGCATTACAAGTTTACAGTAATGCCTTTTGGATTGACAAATGCACCCTCTGTATTGATGAATCTGATGAATAGAGTTTTCAAGGAATATCTTGATGAATTTGTGGTGGTATTTATTGATGATATCTTGGTATACTCCAAAATCTACGAAGATCATGGAAATCACTTGCGCATTAACCTGAAGACTCTGAGAAGACATGAATTATTTTGGAATTTTATAAAGTGTGAATTCTGGCTTCAGAAGATTTTTTTTCTTGGCCATATTGTCTCTAAAGATGGAATCTATTTTGATCCTTCTATGACCAAAGCAATCCAAGAATGGACAGCACCTATGAGTATAACTGAGGTACGCAGTTTTATTGGTTTGGCAGGTTATTATCGATTTTTCGTCCAGAATTTTTCCCGATTGGAAAACCCATTAACCAAGCTCAAACGTAAAGGGGTTAAATTTGTTTGGACAAAAGAGTGTGAAGAATGTTTCGAATAACTAAAGATAATATTAGTCAATTCTCTTATATTTACTCTACCATTGGGTAATGATTGGTTCGTTATTTATAGTGATGCATCGAAGAAAGGACTTGGTTGTGTCATTATGCAGAATGATAGGGTTATTTCCTATGCATCACACTAGTAGAAAATTTAGGAACAAAACTATCCTACTCATGATCTCATGTTAGCAGTTGTGATCTTTGCTTTGAAGATATAGAGGCACTACCTCTATGGTGAAAAATGTGAGATTTATACAGATCACATGATTTTGAAGTTTATTTTCTCACAAAAAGAAATCAACATGAGGCAAAGGATATGGCTTGAATTACTAAAGGATTATGATTGTACGATACACTACCACCCGGGGAAAGCAAACAAGGTGGCAGATGCTTTGAGCAGAAAAGACCATGGAGTTCTGAAAAATATGAGAATTGAAATGGATCCAAATTTCATGGATCTAGTGAAGATGGACATGGGAATAACCATGGAAGGTGAAACATCTATGCTTTTTCAAATGCTTCCCAAACCATCTTTACTAGAAAGGATTAAGTGTTTTCAGACCGATGATGAAGAATTTCAAAAGAAGATTACAGCTGTGAATGATGGTAGATTGAGAGTCTTCGTGTATGAAGAAGGAATTTTGAAATTCTGGAAGAGGCTTTGTGTTCCTGATATACCAGATCTAAAAAGGGAATTGCTGCATGATGCTCATAGTTCCAATTTCTCTATACACCATGGGAACAGCAAAAGTATAGATATTTAAAGGAACATTTTTGGAGGGACAACATTAAAAGGGAGATTGCCGATTTTGTGTCAAGATGTATTGTTTGTCAAAAAATTGAAAGCTGGAAGGCAACATCCTGGTGGAGTATTGCAACCTCTTCCCATATCAAAGTGGAAATGGGACAATATTGCGATGGACATTGTCATGGGACTACGAAAGACTCTTAGAAGGAATGATGCAATATGGGTTATTGTTGATCGTGTTACCAAGTCAGCACATTTTCTTGCTATAAGAGATGATATATCACTGGAACATCTAGAAAGACTATATATTGATGAAGTTGTGAGACTTCATGGAGTACCCCTATCGATTCATTCTGATCATGATCCCCGTTTTACTTCAAGATTCTGGAAAAGTCTTCAGAAAGCCTTGGATACTGAACTTTATTTGAGCACTACCTACCACCCTCAAACAGATGGACAATGAGAAAAAACTATTCAAACATTAGAAGACATGTTGAGATCCTGCTCACTTGACTTTCAGGGTATGTGGGATCAAAATTTACCTCTGGTAGAATTTTCGTATAATAATAACTTCTATTCGAGTATTCAGATGGCACTATATGAAGCGTTATACGAAAAGAGTTGTCGCACACCAACCTGTTGGGATGACGTTGGTGAAAGAAAACTTTTAGGCCCAGAACCGGTGGAGGAAATGATGGAAAAGGAGAAGTTAATCCAAAACCATTCAAAGCAGCTCAAAGTAGGCAGAAGAGCTATGTTGATAATCGAAGGAAGGATTTGGAATTTCAAGTCAGTGATCATGTTTTCCTGAAGGTATCTACATTGAAGGGAGTCATACATTTTGGTAAGAAAGGTAAATTGAGTCCCAAATACATCAGAACTTTCGAAATTATAGAACGAATTGGTGTTGTAGCTTACCATTTGGCAATGCTGCCATGTCTCTCCAAAGTTCACGATGTGTTCCACATATCGCTGTTGAGGAAATGCATGTCTGACCCAACGCATGTACTCACCTATGAGGAATTAGAAGTGGAACCTGATCTGTCTTATTGCGAAGAGCCCGTCAGGATTCTTGATATGAGAGAACAAGTAATGAGAAACCAGAAGACTCTTCTGGTAAAAGTCTTGTGGAGAAACCATAAGATGGAAGAGGCAACGTGGGAACCCCAGGAACTTATGATGAAGAACCACCCGAGTCCGTTCATGCGGTAGTATTCTAGAAATTTCGAGGACAAAATTATTTGTATCATGGGAGAATGTAACACCCCAAGATTCTAAGGTACACTTCACTTTGAATAATGCAATAGCGTGTGTTGTACGCAACATCGAGCTCTAACACACCGCAACCAATAAAACTAGCGGTTATGAATAGTAATAGCCACCTTTTGAAATTTATAAATTTTATTTTTCAAAATGGACTTCATTTTTGGATTTGGAATATCGAAATTAGCCTAGGGTGAATTTTTGGTATTTTTCTGAAAAACATCATTTTTTGATGAATAGTGAAACCACTAAGTGATAGTTAAAAAAAACTGAATTTTTCATAAAAATTAATTTTACTGCTTCTGTGAGTGGAATTTCAAAAATCTGAGAGACACGGTTAATATCAAGTAGTAAAATGTGGTTCAATGATATGAAAAAAATTTTTGTTGAATTGTAACTTTTTACTTTTATTTACCACGGTTAAAAGTACATAGGGTAATTAAGCGTAAAAATGGTATTAATATTACCCTAACACATGTACTAATTATGTTGGACAAGTGTATCTCGACCAAAAACAACCTGAGGAATAAAATATTATCATTTAGGTCCACTTGTAATAAATTAGGACATTTATTATTATTTAATTCAAAGAAGAGTTAAAAGAGTTAAAATCAACATTTATTTACTAAAAAAATTTTAATATAGGGTTATACATAAGATAAATTCTATTGTAAATATTAAATAGAAAGAAAAAAATATTTACTACATAATGGTATTTTATTTATAAATTTTATAAATTAAATAATTTAATTTATTTATGACACAATGGTGATAGTGTAATTACCATAATAGTGAAAAATTAAAATAATTGATATTATAAATACCAAAATAAATATACATTGTGACTTTTTATGAATTAAACTAATATTATAGGTTAATATGACATGTTAGAAATGATTTAATTAACTTTTTTCGAAGTAATAATTCTGTTATGATTTTCATAAAAATCAATTTTCCAAATACTGTCAAAATTGACATAAAAGAGTTTTTAAAACAAATATTATATTATTTATTGATATTAAATTCCTAAAAGTCTAAGGTTGGGCCAAAAGACTTATATCATTATAGTTGTATCATTAATGGACCACATGGGGGTCTCTTGGAGGTATATAGTTAGTTGATTAACTATATAATATAAAAATACAAAGTGACATGGTAAGTGTCAAACTAATTAACAAAGAGTTAAATATAAAAGATAAGGTTAATATAATGACCCAAAACTGCCTAAATTATATTTGTTGAGTGGATGTAGACCCAAACCTACCTTAACCTTTAAATAATACACTTTGGAGCCATTAGAAACCGAATATTAATTTATTATAAAATAATATTTCTACCTTTTCCAAAGGTGCCCCGCACCCCTCTTATAAAGAGAACTCCCCCCTTCTCATTAATTCACACATTCAAAACCATTTGGCTGGGCCAAACTCAGCCCAAATACTCTCTAAACATTCCTCAATTCATCCTAGAGGCATTCCTTTAGTCATAAAGCCAACCTAAGGAGCCCTTTTGATCAAATCAAAAGGAAGAACCGGAAGAAGAGGTAATGATTTCAGCACCCCTTTTCGAGTTCCTTTCTTCTTCCACTTATTCTTTCGTTGTTATTCCCATTAAAATTAATGAATACAGAATCTCCTATATACTGTAATATTATTATAAATATGGTACATCCATATTCACTATTCTATCCATCCTTTGAATGACATGTCACCATACGTGCGTACATACGGCTTACCGTCTCCACGTCGTACTGTAATTGTTATACAATATATTATTAATTGTATGGGTATAAAAATGATTTTTAATTCATGTAAATAATAAATATAACATGACAATGATTCTGTATATATGATATACCAACCAATTATATATTATATTAATATCAAAAGAATTATATTGTCGCTCGTGCGTACATACGGACTACCGTCTCCACGAACGTGATGAGATCCATTCTTCATTGTATCCATTCAAGTATAATTATCATTTTATGATTTCAAAATAATTTTTAAGGACTTGATATCATTATGGATATGAATAATATACAACCTATCCCTGACAAACACGGATTACGTAACAGAACATATAAAAGAAAACGAGTAAGTTAACACCCGAAACAACGATATTTCTAAAATATAATTAACAAAGAAATTTTAAAAATTCATATATGATATCATATTAATATATATGATTAATTTATAATTTAATAACAATTATTTCACCATTATACAGGAGGTTAACCTACCCCATCTAAGGAAAAGTACAAGGTAAGGGTTATTTCACAATATCTACTTTATCCGAGGTTGTTTATACGTGATTATCTTTTGGGACCTCTATATCATCCACATCCATGTTTTTTAAAATGTATTTCAAATAATTCTTACTATTTTAAAGGCTGGTAATAATTCATTTATAACCTTGTGGAGTTTTTATAATATTTTTATAAATGAATCTTTCTGTCGTTTTCCAAACAAGGTCCTTCTTAACCATTTTGACAGAATTAATGTAACAATGTTTTTTCAACTTAAACGGTGGGTGCGGCTATTTTCCACCTTTATAAAATCGTAGAAGCTTCAATTACAAGATTATAAGAATATTTTTATAGAAAATGTGTTATATTATAGTTATATGACTCTTAAATGATTTCAAATTAGAAAGAGATATTTCTCTATATAGAGTTTTGATTTCAACTATGTCAACATCTTTTGATGGATTTTATGCTTATTTGAAGTTGATTTATTATGATACAAAACTTATATATTGTATTGAAGGTTTTGTGATATGTTTTACTATGGATGTGTTATTTTTATACCATTCATGTTTTATGGGTTAAGTATTTACATTTCGTATGCTAGTAATAATATGAATGTTTATGTTATGTTTAAACCTTTTCATATGGGAATGCATTGGACTTAATATGTGATGGGTGGATCCCACTATAGCTCCACAATGCATCAGTTGGTCTCATGAGACAAATCAGTGTTTTGGCACAAGGACTTGAAAAAATCTTATTTGTAGTCTTGGCATGAGACCTTAGCTATGTGGTTATGATAGTCTGGCATTATGCATTCCATCATTATGAAAGAGGTTGTTGATATTGCATGTGATTATTCAATTAGTATAATATCAATGTGAATAAGTAAATGGAATTATTTCATTTTATTTTTTACATACTATGTTGAAGTTCAAGTTTAAAAGGCTTTTGTTTTATTTATATATTGCCTTTAATGTTTATTCTTATTTATGAATGTTTCTGCTATATTGTTATCCTTACTGGGCATTTGAGCTCACCCCTTTCATATGTTTTATATTTACCAGGATGTTAAAAAGTAATTTATGAATGACTTGTAGGGACAGTATGAGGGGATAAGAGTGTGGACTATAGAGACTATATATTTATAGTTTTCATTTTATGATGTAATGTAAAATTTATTAGTGTATCTATTTATTCCAAGGCTACTAAACTAATAGGTCTTTCGAGACATGATCTTTCTTGTGATTAGGCCAATGTTATGTAATAATGCACCGACTCTGAGTAACTAGGGTCGGGGCGTTACAGTTGGTATTAGAGGAATTTTAGTACAAACCTTGGAAGCTATATTTAGATAAACTCTAATTAGAGCACATAGATTTAAGATGTATTTTGAGGATTAGTATAGAAGAACTTCCTAGAAATTTGGTATTGTAGAGATTTTGTGAGTTTTCTGAGCAATACATCCTTGTCTGGATATGAACAGGTAGATGCGGGTTTGGCACAGATGTACCTAGGGGTAAAACCCAAAAACACCTCTTAGAGCTAGACTCGAATGGGAACTTGTGCACGACAACGGGCCTTGCTGCACTCTAGGTTATGACACTCACGGGGGATATGCTTAGGATAAATCCCATCTTCTTTACAAATCATTATGAAGGGTTTATGAGTATATACTTCCTCAAAAAAACATTTTTATGATTATGGATTATATCCATAAATAGTTCAATTTATGTTAAGTGTGTTATAAGTATGGAATTATGTATTTTGATTCATAAACTGATCTAGATTATGCCATTGTTTAGAAATGGCACCTAGTGGAAGAAATGAAAACCGTGTCAATGCACGTACTCCATGTAGGGATTTCCCTCCTGCTCAAGAAAATTATAGTGGAGCTTGTGATGCAACTGGTGCTGATCAACTAATCACCATACTGGGACAACTTACTCAGGTTATGAATAATAACCTTACCCGTATGGAGTACCCTGATCCACAGTGTGGAGGACCAATGTTAGATCGATTCATGAGGCAGCAATCACCAACTATCAATGGGAGTTCAAATCCATTAGTAGCTGATCAATGGATAAGTTCCCTAAAGAAAATATTTCAGGCTTTAGGAAGTATTGAAAGGGGAAAAGTTATCATGGAAGTTTCCCGTCTCACTAGAGATGCTGATCGATGGTGGTCATTGATTCAAAACATGAAGGAAGATGATGAAGTATCAAATATGGAATGGAGGGAGTTCAAAGATATGTTTTTAGAAAAATACTTTCCTCATGACCATCGAGCAGATATGGAAAGGCAATTTCTTAGTCTGAGACAAAAGGAGGATGAGAATGTCGCAAAGTATGAGGCTTTCTATACAAGGTTAGCAAGGTATGCTGGAGATTATATATGTAACCCAATAAGTAAGATTGATCGTTTCTTTGATGGGTTAAAATCATTTCTCCATCG
This sequence comes from Viscum album, assembly GCA_963277665.1. Taxonomy (NCBI): domain Eukaryota; kingdom Viridiplantae; phylum Streptophyta; class Magnoliopsida; order Santalales; family Viscaceae; genus Viscum; species Viscum album. Next base: position 1,854,378,692 of record OY728156.1, read on the forward strand.
AGCATTACTGTCAGAATCTTTATCATCGTACGAAGACAATGTCTCAAGTGCTATGAAGATAGAGAATGAATTATTTAAGTCATATGAATTTAAAGGAAAGAAAGAGAAGAAGTGATCTGCTGATCAATCTGGGAATGGAAATAAATGGAAGAAGGGAAAATTTGAATATCCATCCTGCAGTAAATGTGGGGAAAAACACCACGGTACTTGCTAAAAAAGAACAGAAGTCTGTTACAAGTGTGGTGAAAAAGGCAACTAATCTCGTGATTGCAAGGGGAAGAATGAAACTACAGATTTCCATTGCAAAAATTGTAGGGAGATGGGACATTATGCAAATGAATGTCCTAAGAGTTAGAGGAACTTACCTTAGAAAAGGCCAAGGGATCAAGGCCAAACATATGCTATCACTACTGCTGAGGTAGAAGCTCCGAAAGATGTGGTGGCAGGTAATTTAATGGTTTCCTCAAGTTTAGAAAATGCATTATTTGATTCTGGATCATCGCATTGTTTCATATATTCATAGTTTTCTAAGAAAATTAGATATTTCCAATTTGATTTAACCAGGGAGTTTTCAGTTAAAACTCTTAAGGAAAGTATCATTGCAAAAATGTTTTGTGAATAAGTCCCAATTAGAGCACATAAATTTTCTTTATCCACTGATCTCATCGTCATACCTTTGATTGAGTTTGATATAATCCTCGGTTTGGATTGGCTTTCAGACCAGGATGCGAAGTTTTTTTAAAAAGGAGGTTACAATTTTTTATGATGATGATAAGGAACACCATATCTTTAGAGCAGAATCATCACCACCTAATTCTTATCTAGATCCACCCCCAGTAGCTCAACTAAATTCAATTATTGGGGAGGAAGAGGATGAAATTACAGTGGGTGGGGAAAGGAATGTTCAAATAGAGGATGTACCTATTGTGAAAGAATATGTAGATGTGTTTCCGGAAGATTTACCTAGACATCCTCCAGAACGAGAAGTTGAGTTTTCCATTGATTTAATTCCTGGATCAAGGCCTATATCAAAGACCCCTTATAAAATGGCCACTGTAGAATTAGTTTAAATAAATAAACAACAAGAGGAATTGAGTAATAAGGGATTTATTCGCTCTAGTGTTTCTCTATGGTGAGCCCCTAATCTTTTTCTTAAAAAAAATATGGATCTATGAGGTTATGTATCGAATACAGGGATATAAATGCTATAACAATAAAGAACAAGTATCCCCTACCTATAATTGATGATGTATTTGACCAACTTCATGGAGCTCAATACTTTTCAAAGATTGACCTTCGATATGGATACCATCAGTTGTGTGTGAAGAAGGAAGACATTCCAAAGACAACATTTCGAACTAGGTACGGGAATTACGAGTTTACAGTAATGCCTTTTGGATTGACTAATGTAACCTCTGTATTCATGGATCTGATGAATAGAGTTTTCAAGGAATATCTCTATGAATTTGTGGTGGTATTTATTGATGATAACTTGGTATACTCAAAAAGCTACGAAAATCATGAATATCACTTAAACATTATTCTGAAGACTATGAGAAGACATGAATTATATTGGATGTTTAACAAGTGTGAATTCTGGATTCATGGGATTTCTTTTCTTATCCATATTGTCTCTAAAGATGGAATCTCTATTGATCCTTCTAAGACCAAGGCAATCCAAGAATGGCCAGCACCTACGAGAATAACTGAGCTACACAGTTTTATTGGGTTGGCAGGTTATTATCAACGTTTCGTCCAGAATTTTTCCCGATTGGAAAACCCATTAACGAAGCTCACACGTAAAGGGGTTAAATTTGTTTGGAAAAAAGATTGTGAAGAATGTTTTGAAGAACTGAAGGGATGATTAGTCAATTCTCTTATATTGACTCTACCATCAGTGAATGATGGGTTCGTTATTTATAGTGATGCATCGAAGAAAGGACTTGGTTATGTCCTTATGCAGAATGATAGGGTTATTGCCTATGCATCACGATAGTTGAAAATTCATGAACAAAACTATCCTACTCATGATCTCGAGTTAGCAGCTGTGATCTTTTCTTTGATGATATGGAGGCACTACCTCTATGGTGAAAAATGTGATATTTATACTGATCACAAGAGTTTGAAGTATATTTTCTCACAAAAAGAACTCAACATGAGGAAAAGGTGGTGACTTGAATTACTCAAGGATTATGATTGTACGATACAATACCACCCGGGGAAAGAAAACAAGGTGGCAGATGCTTTGAGCAGAAAAGACCATGGAGTTTTGAACAATATGAGAATTGAAATATATCCAATTTTCATGGATCTAGTGAAGATGGACATCGGAATAACCATGGATGATCAAACATCAGTGCTTTTTCAAATGGTTGCCAAACCATATTTACTAGAAAGGATTAAGATTTCTCAGACTGATGATGAATAATTTCAAAAGAAGATTAAAACTATAAATGATGGGTGATTTAAAGACTTTGTGTATGAAAAAGGAATTTTGAAATTCGGGAAGAGGCTTTCTGTTCCCGATATACCTGATCTAAAAAGGAAATTTCTGGATGATGCTCATAGTTCCAATTTCTCTATACACCATGGGAGCAGAAAAATGTATAGAGATTTAAAGGAACATTTTTGGTGGGACCATATGAAGAGGGAGATTGCCGATTTTGTGTCACGATGTATGGTTTTTCAACAAGTGAAAGCTGGAAGGCAACTGCCTGGTGGAGTATTGCAACCTCTTCCCTTACTAGAGTGTAAATGGGACAATATTACGATGGACTTTGTCATGGGACTACCAAAGACTCCCAGAAGGAACGATGCAATATGGGTTATTGTTGATCGTCTCACCAAGTCAACACATTTTCTTGCTATAAGAGAAGATCTACCACTGAAACGTCTTGAAAGACTATATATTGATGAAGTTGTGAGACTTCATGGAGTACCCCTAGTGATTGTTTATGATCGTGATCCCCGTTTTACTTCAACATTCTGGAAAAAAGTCTTCAAAAAGCCTAGGATACTGAACTTCATTTGAGAACTGCCTACCACCCTCAAACAGATAGACAATGAGAACAAACTATTCAAACCTTGGAAGACATGTTGAGATCCTGCTCACTTGACTTTCAGGGTATGTGGAATCAATATTTACCTTTGGTAAAATTTTCCTATAACAATAGCTTCCATCCGAGTATTCAGATTGCACCATATGAAGTGTTATACAGAAAGAGATGTCTCACACCAACCCGTTGGGATGAAGTTGGTGAAAGAAAACTTTTAGGCCCAGAACTGGTGGAGGAAATGATGGAAAAGGTGAAGGTAATCCAAAACCATATCAAAGCAGCTCAAAGTAGGCAGAAGAGCTATGCCGATAATCAAAGGAAGGATTTGGAATTTCAAGCTAGTGATCATGTTTTCTTGAAGGTATCTCCATGGAAAGGAGTCATACATTTTGGTAAGAAAGGTAAATTGAGTCCCAGATACATCAGACCTTTCAAAATTCTATAACGAATTGGGGCTGTAGCTTACCGTTTGGCAATGCCGCCAAGTCTCTCCAAGGTTCACGATGTGTTCCACGTATCGCTGTTGAGGAAATACATGCCTGACCCAAAGCATGTACTCACCTGTGAGGAATTAGAATTGGAACACGCACTGTCTTATTGCGAAGAGCCCGTCAGGATTCTTGATACGAGAGAACAAGTACTGAGAAACCAGAAGACTCGTCTGGTAAAAGTCTTGTGGAGAAACCGTAAGATGGAAGACGCAAAGTGGGAACCCGAGGATCTTATAATGAAGAACAACCCGAGTCTTTTCATGCGGTAGTATTGTAGATATTTTGAGGATGAAATTATTTGATGGTGGGGATAATGTAACACCCCAAGCTTCTACGATAGACTTCTCTTTGAATAATGCAATAGCGTGTGTTGTACGCAACATCGAGTTCTAACACACCACAACCAATCAAACTAGCCGTAATGAATAGTAATAACCACTTTTTGAAATTTATAAATGTTAGTTTTCAAAATGGACTTCATTTTTGGATTTGTAATATCGAAATTAGCCTCGGGTGAATTTTTGGTATTTTTCTGAAAAACATCATTTTTTGATGAATAGTGAAACCACAAAGTGGTAGTTAAAAAAATTGAATTTTTCATAAAACTTATTTTTACCGCTTCTGTGAGTGAAATTTCAAAAATCCTAGAGACACGGTTAATATCATGGTGTAAAATTTGGTTCAATGAGATGAAAATAATTTTTGGTGAATAGTAACTCTTTACTTTTATTTACCACGGTTTAAAGTAAATAGGGTAATTATGGGTTAAAATGATATTAAAATTACCCTAACACATGTCTTAATTCTATTGGAAAATTGTATCTGGACCAAAAACAGCCTTATAAATAAAATATTATTATTTAGGTCTACTTAGATTAGATTATGACATTTATTATTATTTAATTCAAAGAAGAGTTAAAAGAGTTAAAATCAAAGTTTATTTAATAAAACATTTTTAATATAGGGTTATACATAAGATAAATAAGATTGTAAATATTAATTATAAATATAAAAATATTTCCTACATAATGGTATTTTATTTATAAATTTTAGACATTAAATAATTTAATTTATTTATGACACAATGGTGATACAGTAATTACCTTAATAGTGAAAAATTAAAATAATTGATATTATAAATACAAAAATAAATATAATTTGATACATTTTATGAATTACACTAATTTTCTAGGTTAATATAACATGTTAGTAATGATTTAATTAAATGTTTTCTAAGTAATCATTCTGTTATGAGTTTCACAAAAATTAATTTTCCAAATAGTGTCAAAATTGACATGAAAGAGTTTTTATAACAAACATTACATTATTAATTGATATTCAATTCCTAAAAATATAATCATCAGCCACGAGACTTATATCATGATAGGTTTATCATTAATGGACCACTTGGGGGTCTCTTGGAGGTATATAGTATGTTTATTAAATATATATTATAAAAATACAATGTGGCATGGTAAGTGCCAAACTAATTAACTAAGAGTTAAAACTAAAAGATAAGGTTAATATAATGACCCAAACCCATCTAAATTATATTGGTAGAGTGTTTTTCGACACATACCAACCTTAATATTTAAATAATTCACTTTGGTGCCATTAGAAAAATAATATGAATTTATTATAAAATAATATTTCTCGCTTTTCCAAAGGTTCCCCTCACCCCTCTTATAAAATGGCACTCCCCCTTCTCATTAATTCACACCTTCAAAGCCATTTGGATCTTCCAAACTCTAACCAAATACTCTCTCAACATCCCTGAATTCATCTTATAGTTATTCCTTTAGTCAGAAATCCAACCTAAGTAGCCCTTTTGATCAAATCAAAAGGAAGAACCTGAAGAAGAGGTAATGATTTCACCACCCATTTTCGAGTTCCTTTCTTCTTCCACTTATTCATTCATTGTTATTCCCATTATAAAATAATGACTCCAGTATCTCTTATATACTGTAATATTATTATAAATATTGTACCACCATATTCATTATTCTATACATCCTTTGAATGACATATCACCATATGTGCGTGCGTACGGCTTACCGTCTCCACGTCGTGGTGTAATTGTTATTCAATATATTGTTATTTGGATTAGTATAATAATGACTTGTAATTCATGTAAATAATAAATATAACATTATAATGATTCTATATATATGATATAACATCCAATTATATATTATTTTAATATCAAAATTATGATATTGTCGCTCGTGCGTACATACGGACTACCGTCTCCACGAACGCGATGAGATTCATTCTCCATCTTATGAATTCAAGTATAATTATCATTTTATGATTTAAAAATAATGTTTAATGACTTGATATCATTATGGATATGAATAATATATAACCTATCCATGACAAACACGGCATACGTAACAAAACATATAAAAGAACACGAGTAAGTTAACACCCGAAACAACGATAATTCTAAAAATTTATTAACAGAGAAATGTTAAAAGATCATATATGATATCATATTAATATATATGATTATTTTATAACTTAATAAAAATTATTTCACCATTATACAGGATGTTAACCAACCCCAACCAAGTAAAAGTACAAGGTAAGTGTTATTTCACAATCTATTCTTTATTCAAGGTTGTTTATACGTGATTATCTACTGGGACCTCTTTATCATCCACATCCATGTTTCTTAAAAATGTATTTCAAATCATTCTTACTATTTTAAAGACTATGGTATAAATTCAATTATACCCTTTTTGAAATTTTATTATATGTTTATAAAGGAATCTTTTTGTAATGTCCCAAACAAGGTCATTTTTAACCTTTTTGACAGAATTAAGGTAAGAATGTTTTTTAACATATAAGGCGGGTGCGGCTATTTTCCACCGTTATAAAATCGTTGAATATTACCTTCTAATATTATAAGAATATTTTCAAAGAAAATGTTTTTTTTGTACATATATGACTCTTAAATGATTTCAAAATAGAAAGAGATATTTCTTTAAAAAGCATTTTGATTTCATCTATGTCAACATACTTTGAAGGATTTTATGCTTATTTGAAGTTGATTTATTATGATACAAAACATATATATTGTATTGAAGATTTTGTGATATGATTGACTGTGGATGTGTTATTTTTATACCATTCATGGTTTATGGGTGAAGTATTTACATTTAGAATACCAGTTTTAATACAAATGTTTATGTTATGTTTAAACCTTTTCATATGGGAATGCATTGGACTTAATATGTGATGGGTGGAGCCCGCTATAGCTCCCCGATGCATCAGTAGGTCTCATGAGACAAACAAGTGTCCCGGCATATGTCCTTGACAAAATCTTATTTGTAGTCTTGGTATGAGGCCTTGGCTTTGTTGTTTTGATAGTCTGGCATTATGCATTCCATCATTATTGAAGTTGTTGTTGATATTGCATGTGATTATTCGATTAGTAGAATATCCATGTGAATAAGTAAATGAAATTATTTCATTTTATTTTTTCTATACTATGTTGAAGTTCATGTTTAAAAGGCTTTTGTATTATTTATACATTTCTTTGAATGTTTATTCTTATTTATGAAAGTTTATGCTATATTGTTATCCTTACTGGGCATTTGAGCTCACCGCTTTTCTATGTTTTATTTTTCCCATGATGTGAAGAAGTAATTTATGAATGACCTGTAGGGATAGTATAAGGGGATAAGAGTCTGGACTATTGAGACTATATTTTTTTAATTTTTATTTTGTGTTGTAATGTAAACATTATTAATGTATCTAGTTATTCCAAGGCTACTAAACTAATCGGTCTTTCGAGACTTGATCTTTATTGTGATTATGCCAATGTTATATAATAATGCACCGACTCTGGGTAACTGGGGTCGGGGAGTTACACTCAGACCACAAGAACACTGCTCGACCCTCCCCCCTTCGATTGATCTCTTTCGTTAATGACGAAGGCGGAGTAATGGCACCGCCAGAAGAATGGATCACGATGGAGCAACACCACTTACATCAGGTCGACTGCAAAGGAAATTAGCGGCATTGTTCTATCACGCCGCGCAGAGAACCGGGTCGTTTCTAGGTGGGTCGCGACGGTGCCGGAGAAGCGTGGTGTCATCTTACCATGCCTAAAGAAGGAGTTTTGGCCACATAGGCTGAGGCAGTCGGAGGGGGCGCAGCGCCATCGCGCCGCACGAAGGAGCAGCGGGCCGCGACTAGGGCGGGCCGCAGCGGAGGAGCAGAACCGGCTGGCCGCTCGGCCAACCGGACAAGGTGGGACCCCTCGTGTCCCATGGGTTACCAGAACATGCACTAGGTTTCGGTTCTTATCAGAAGGCAAGAGGGTGTAACCCCCCATGTGGGGCCGGTTGGGCCGTGCCAGCCGGACACCGACCCGCCGGGCCATGCGGGCTACCAGCCTACTGGGCCACCCAGTCGGGCCCCCCCATCAGACCGGGCCTCCCCCTTGGGCCGGGCCACCCTCAGACCGGTTCAGACCTGCGGACCGGGTCGGTCTCTGGAACAGACCTGGGTCGGACCAGACCTGGACCCGCTTTGGCCTATTATAACCTTTTTCACCCATATCATGTCTTATAGGTGTCTGATCGACAAACGATCTGTGGAGAACCAAATCATAGAGAGAGACAGTTATTTTGGAATATCCCACTTGATATTTGAAACAGTTGGTGTATGGTCAGGTTGGTTTGAACCAAAAAACCGACCGGGCCCCTAGGATAGAAATGCCTAAAACTCATAGACCGTGTGTCTGATTCAAGCGTCGTTTGTTGCATTGTGCCCCCTTTGATGAGGCAGAACATTGAGATATATCCACTTGGATCTTCTTGACAGTTGGAGTATCGACCGGTAGATCGTGGAGTGGATCCTCCAAGAGGCGAGCGAGCGTAGAAAGTAGATTTAGTAGCTCGCTGAGACTCGACGCCTACTGACCTTTCGACTCAGAGTGTTTCGACTAGCCCAGTGGGAAGAGCCTCTATATTACATGGCAGGACCATAGTGGGGAGAACCTCTGTGTGACGCATCAGACCCATGGTACTCGATAGGAGAAATAACTTGGCAGGCTACAAGGGGGAGTGCCTCTGTGTGAGTGTGATAGACCCACAATGGGGAGCACCTCTGTGTGACGTAGCAGACCCTTGGTATTAGATAGGGGTAGTACCATAGCATTCCATAAAGCTGGGAAGCACCTCTGTATGATGTGGCATGCCCACAATACTCGATAGAGGAGGAGCACACCATCTGCCGAGATTCTGACAGTTTGACTGTGGATGTTACTTGCTACTATTCCTTGAATAAAATCCTAGTTTGAGCTGAGTTAATGACATTTGTGATTACCTCACGAATGATATGGGTTACTAGGAAACTTAGGTATATGTATGGGAATATAACTAGGTGATGGTAATCTATTGATTTCATACTTGTAGTTTATCCTTGTTGGATTTAGTGTGACCTTGAGGGTCTTGGGGTCCCTACTGAGTATCATAATACTCACCTCTGCAAGGGTTATGCCCCCACCTCGTTGTGATGGATGCAGACGACGGACAACGCTGACGGAGGTCGAGAGCGCCAGTACTGCACGATACCAGGAGGTGGACTACACATTTGTATACAATTTTTACTTATATGTTTTTCTTCCTGTTGTGTACTCTGTTTTGTGTGTTAAGTTTATAAAGGAATTGCCTTCCCAGTTTATGAATTTACGCATTTGGTGCTAGTCACCATCCCCTGGCCTATAGAAGGTGGGCTTTGGGTAGTCAAGATACGGGCCTCGGGGGTTGGGTTGTGAAAAATTGGTATCAAACGAGTCAGTTCAACCACAGAACATAGAACTCTGATGTTCTTTTTCTGTGAAGCAATAGTGTTAAGGGTAATAAGTGTGGTTTTCAGTTCATGAAGTCCAGTGATGGTGCGCCAGCCGGCGTATCCATACACAAGGACCCAGACTTCTGATTTTTGACTCAGTGCACAAAAACACTGATTGCGTGTGTGTTTTAAAACGTTTTTGTAAGTTAGCTCAACCAGATCATCTCACTAGGTATTATATTTTGACAACATTGCATCTATTTCTTTCATGATGCCTCCCAGCAAATCCCTGAGAGACGTATGCTCTGATATCCCACTGAGCAACGAGGCCTCAGTGCCAGATCCATTTCTAGTTGAGGCACTGACGGTAACACTTTATGTTGAGCCACTGATGCCACTAGACCTTGTAGCAGACGATGCACACCTCTTGAGTGCATTGCATGAGTTCGTGCACTAGAGGAAACCCAGGTTCTAGGGAGAGACGGATCCATAGGAGGATAAAGATTGACCGAAGGCTGTGGTGAAAATCTTCATTCTACTAAGGACTACAACATATTAAATGGTGATCATTGCTATGAGTCTCTTTCAGGCAGTAGCCGGAAGATGGTGGAGCGTGATGCTCCAGCTACACATCGAGAGGACACTTCATTGGATAGACATAGAGAGCCAATTCCTTGCAGTGTTTGTACCAACCACCCTTCGTGCAGTGCAGATACAGGAGCTACTTCATCTACAGTAGGGAATAATGACAGTGGTGCAGTATTCAGTGAGGTTCACCAACCTCTTACTCTATTCCACAGATATGGTACGAGACCCATTCATCAGATCAAAAACCATCGATCAACGGCTCCGGAGAGAGATCAGAGCCTCGATGATCTCCCTCAGCATCCCGACGCAGGTGGGGGTGTTAGAGAGATCCCCCATACTGAAGAGTTTCCTTGCAGAGTAGTCACTAGCTACGAGACCCACCACTAGTCGACTTGCAGCGGAATCTTCTTGCATATGGTAGTAGACAGATGACACAGAGGTCCAAGAGGATTAGATCCATGGGTGGATGACCGCATGACTTGGGATTAGTTGTTCTTGGAACTCGAGCAGTGACTTACCTACTAGAAGCAAGTATTGTTACTCATGCGGTGGGCAGGGTCACATGGCTCTTGACTGTCTGAACCGTCGTTCAGATGATCAAAAGACAGTTTAGGGACCACCCAGGCCAAGGTAGAGGTTTGATAGAGCCGGTTCACAAGGAGGAGGTGGACGCAGTAGAGGAGAAGTTTGTGTAGCTGGATGTGTACGACGTTATGAGGTGTTACCACCACCACCACCACCACTAGGAGGTCCACCCCGACCGTAGAGAGCAGGTGGAAAAGGATATCTCCGCTTCAGGAAGCTATGGAATACGACCACATCGCTCTATAGGTGATTATAGGTACTATCTATTTCTACTCCACCTTACCTGTAGTTCTTATAGGCACAGGTGCCAGTCATTTTTTTATTTCCACTTCCCTCGTTCGCAGCTCGGAGATTCCGATGGAGCCATTGGCTCGATCCTAATGGATAGAGACTCCTATAGGAGCAGACACGACGATTACACACTAGTGCTGGCAGGGTGAGCATACTCTAGGAGGTGAGAGCTTCGGCTGGGATCTCCTCATAGTGCCATCTAAGCCTTACGATGTCATCTTGGCAATGGACTGGTTATCTATAGTCCATGCTCATTTGACTATATTATGCACAATTTGTGGTGTGTCCGCATGGATGGGATTAGGTTCACCTTCACCGTCTGGAAAGGGAACTTTGCAGCATAGGACGGACTTACTCAGAGGAGGGTGTAGCTAATCACTCACTAGTTGGCTTGCCTTACCCTCGGAGTAGTTGATGTGGAGAATTCAACCTATCCTATAGTGGTGGACCAGTTTGTAGATGTTTTCCATGACATTGTTTCAGGACTACCTCCTCACAGAGACGTGGACTTCTACATTGACCTTTACCCCAGTATGACCCTGATATCTACTCCAGCATATCGGAAGGCTCCCGCAGAGCTTCATGCGTTGTGGGTACAGCTAGAGGACTTGAAAGAGAAAGGATTCAACTGGCCCTGTGTTTCTCCCTAGGTAGCCCTGATTCTGTTTTCTAAGAAGGTGCATGAGATCTTGTGGCTTTTTGTTGACTACCGACACCTGAACCAGGTGACCGTGAAGAACATGTACCCACCCCCGAGGATTGACGACCTCATTGATTAGCTCAAGGGATCATGGTGGTTCTCGAAGATAGACCAAAGATCTGGCTATCACCATATCAGATTTCGATACAAGGATGTGCAAAAGACGACCTTCAGATGTCGGTATGGCCACTATGAGTTTATTGTTATGGCCTTGGGAATAATAAATGGTCCAGTATTGTTCATGTGTCTCTTAAAATAGGATCTTCTAGCCTTACCTCAATCGCTTTTTCGTAGCCTTCATCGATGCAATTATGATCTACTCAACTATTGAAAATGAGCATGCCTACCATTTACAGGTACTACTGGACACAATCCGAGAGCAGTAGATTTACGTTAAGATATCAAAGTGCCAGTTTTGGATTCGATAGGTTTAATTATTGTGTCACGTAATCAAGGACGCTGAGTTGCTGTAGATTCAGTGAAGATTGAGATCATACTTTCTTGGGAGCCACCCAGGAGTGTGATGGATGTACAGAGTTTCCTCAGATTGGCTGGATACTACCAGAGATTCGTTCCAGACTTCTCCAGAGTTAAAGCACCACTATCATCCTTGAAAAAGAAGTGGAAACCCTTCATGTGGTCAATGATATTCCAGTAGAGCTTTCATGAGTAGAGGAATAGGCTAACTAGTTTTCCCATCTTGAGTCTTTCAGAAGAGGGTGTAGGGTACATAGTTTACTTCGATGCATCATTGACTGGAATCGGGTATGTCCTGATGCAGAAGCGAGCTGTGATCACTTCTGGTTCTCGGAAGCTGAGATAGCATAAGCAGAACTACTCTACCCATGACCTGTAGTTATCACCAGTGGTCTTCAACTTGAAGATGTGTCGAAACTATCTTATGGGCGAGAGTTTCACAGTCTACTCGGATCACAAGAGTCTCAGGTATATCTTCTCTCAGAAGGACCTGAACCTGAGACATCAGTTATGGCTTGAGTTCCTCCATGACAATGACTTCGTGATAATCTATACTCTTGGGGATGGGAATGTTGTTGTGGATGCGCTGAGCTGGAGGACTGGTATACAGCTGCATGGAGAGGCGATGGATTAGCTAGCCGATTTGTAGATATCCTTTGTGGAAAGAGACGGAGTAGCCTTTCTACAGTCTCATGGAGTCACTCCTCCACTTCAACAGTGAGTCAAGGAGGCACAACGTGGAGACACTGACTGTTATACATGACGTTCTCATATATCCAAAGGGCATGCACATGATAGATTTTCTAAAGGTGGGGAGGATGTCATCCTCCTCAGAGGATGTACTATGGTATCGGCAGCACTTCACGAGGAAGTGTTGACGTAGTTCCACATTTTCCCTCTTGCGGTACATCCAAGAGTGGAGAATATGTACCAGGACCTCTGATGACAGCACTGGTGGCCAGGTATGAAGAAGGCAGTAGCTGAGTCTGTCTCATGAGGCCGGACATGTCAGCAAGTGAAGGCGGAGCACCAGGTACCAGCAGGCTTGGTTCATCCTTTAGAGGTCCCAGAGTGGAAGTGGGATGAGATATCCATGGACTTCATGATAGGTCTTCCACGTACATCCAAGAGTCATGATTTGATATGGGTGATCATTGACAGACACACAAATTCGGCCGACTTCCTACCGATCAGAGAGAAGTGCTCAGTAGAGAGCTTGGGATGCATCTATGTGCAGGATATTGTGAGTTTTCATGGAGTACATTCCTCTATTGTCTCTGACTGTGATTCATGGTTTACATCCCGACTATTGAACGGGTTGCAGGAGGCTTTCGGGATGCAGCAATGTCTGAGCACCACCTTCCATCTTCAGACAGATGGTCAGACTGAGCGGACCATTGAGACCCTCGGGGACATGATCTGTGCATGTGTTATCGACATTGGTCGCAGCTGGGGAGACCACTTACCTTTGGTGGAGTTTTCCTACGAGAACCACTATCACTCCACCATCTATATGACATCTTTTGAGGCCTTGTATGGTCGACCTTGAAGATCACCATTGTGTTGGACTGACCTAGGGGAGTCAGCACTTGTGGGACTAGAGACGGTACGGGCTACCATAAGGAAGGTGAAGATCATTCAGGAGCAGATGAAGACTGCACATAGCAAGAAAAAGTCATATTATGACAGGATACAGAGACCACTAGAGTTTTGGGATGAAGACCACATCTTCTTATGGGTCTCACCTCGAAGAGGTCTATAAAGATTTGGCCGAGATGGAAAGTTATCTCTGAGATTCATCAGACCTTTCTAGGTCCTCCGCAGAGTAGGAGAGGTCACTTACTGCTTAGCTCTTCCACCTCAGATTTACTAGGGGCATGATTTCTTCCATATATCTCATCTGAATAGATATGTGCACGACACTTCCAACATCATAGACCATGGAGTGATGGACATCGATGACGGGGTGACTTTCATGGAGGTTCCAGTAGAGATTTATGATCGACAGGAGCATGTCCTACGTGGATGGTCGATACCTATGGTGCGTGTTCGCTAGCATCATGTGAACCTCTAAGAGAGCACATGGGAGCGGGAGGCTCAGATGCATCTTCAGTATCCCCATTTGTTCCCATAGTGTGGGATGTAACTTATGGGGATGTAATGCCCTGAGGTGGGAGAATGTAATGAACCAAAAATTATTTGTATATTTTTTTATTAAATACATGGGAATTTTATGAGTCCATGAAAACTGACAGTGCTTGATTCCAAGGCCCGGTGTGCATGGAGTCAGTTTCTAAATTTTTTTTCAGGTACGTTCAGTATATGTGCAAGCAAGAATTTATAAATATTTAATCAGTGCTTTTAATTGAAATCTGAGGGCACCTTTGAACTCGCAACATCCCAGTTTTCTTAGCGAAACATTCACCGCAGTTGCGTTATAGTGAAAATGGAAATTAGATTTTGGGGTTTTTTAAAATGTAAAATAAAAATAAATTGTAGATTTTTTTTTATGGTGGTTAAAACCTCTAAGTGGTGGTTAGTGGTGCCGGCCACCACATCATAACCGCCCATGAGAGGTTATGGTGGTACGGCCCATCCGCACATAAGTTCCCTTGGGAAGAAATTTATCGGTGGGGCTTACATGGGTTTTAAACTCCCCTTTAACTTCCCATTAATTATTTGAACACTGCTCTTTATTTAATTAATACTCTCTATCTACACTAATTTGAATTTGAATCAATTCCACACAATTAATTAAATGAGTTGTCTCATTTAATTAAACACAACTATTTGTGTTGTTATGCCAGAAAATAATAGAATATTTCTCTATTATTATTTGTTATCATTTTGGTTGATCTTGGAGAACCGTTGGAGAAGAAATATCCATCTAAGAACCGTCACTCGCGAAGAACGCCTCTTCCTTGTCCATCAAAGAATGAATAACTCATTCTCCGATCTTTGACCAAACCAAAAGAGAAGGAGGCGACCACGAAGAACTTCAATGATGCTCCTTCCCCAGTCTCCTACCCCAAGCACCTCCTGATGTCAATGAATCGACGTCCTCCATTCCTCTCCTTCCACCGTCAACGACCGACTAGCGAGGTAGGGGTTTGAGTTGTATTCGTTCTCGTTCTACATCGTTAAATTTGGAATAGGTTATGCCGATTGATATCAACGTAATGTGGAGGGCTTGAACCGCATGAACAGGGCTTGAACCTCCCCATTTGATTGATCTCGTTTGTTGATGACGACAGAGGCACAACAGTGCTGCCGGAAGAATGGATCACGGTAGAGTAACACGACTGATATCCGGATGACCAAAAAGGAAACAGGCAGTGTGAAGGCCACCGGGTAACTAATGGGGTCCGGTGACGTCACACCACGCTGGAATAAGGAGCCACGGCCAGGCCTGGCCATGGAGGAGGAGGCGCGACGCTGTCGCGCCCCGTGGTAGGGGTGATCTGTGGCAAGGTCGGGTCACGACGGAGGAGCAGGGGCGCGACTCCATTGTGCGACGTCGGTGGATCAGAACCGGCTGGCCGCTTAGCCAGCCGGTCATGGCGGGACCCCTCAGGTCCCTCCAATTACTTGAACCAGTGCTAGCTACCGGTTCAGATCAGAAGGAAGGGTTGTAACCCCCCATGCATGGATGGCTAGGCCACGCGGGCCACCAGCCGACCGGGCCACGCGGGCCGCCAGTCGGCTGGGCCACACGGGCCGTGAATCTGCCTTGGGATGGACCACTCAGGCCAGGAAGCCCACTCAAGTCGGGTCGCTCTCAGACCGAGTAGGACGCGCGGACCGGGTCGGACTCCGGACCGGTCCTCGGTCGGACTGGACCTGGACCCGCTTTTCCCAATTCTCACCTTTTGGCCCATATCTAGGGGTACGGGTGTCCGATCGACGAACCGTCTGTGGAGACAGAAAGCATAGAGAAAGAAAGTTCTTTTGGCATATCCCACTTGGGATTTGGACAATTTTGGTGTATGGTAGGGTTGGTTTGAACCTAAAACCCAACCATACCCCTGGGATAGAAATGCCAATAACTCACAGACCAAGCATTCGATTGATGCACTGTCTATTGCATTGAGACCCCTATGATGAGGTGGAACACTGAAATTATTACATTTGGAAATTCATGACCGTTGGATTATCGACCAGTAGCTCATTGAGCGGATCTTCCTAGAGATGAGCGAGCAGAGTACAGAGACTTAGTAGCGGGTGAGACCTGATGACTACTGACCTTTCGACTCAGAGTGTTTTGACAAGCCCAGTGGGAAGCACCTCTATGTGACGTGTTAGGCCCATAGTGGGGAGAACCTCTATGTGATGCAACATACCCAAGGAACTCGATAGGATGAGTACGTCAGCAGGCTACAAGTGGGAGCACCTATGTGTGAGCGTGGCAGACCCATAGTGGGGAGCGCCTCTGTGTGATGCATCAGACCCACGGTACTCGATAAGAGGAGTACCCTAGTAGTCCAGGAAGATGGGAAGTGCCTCTATGTGATGAAGCATGCCCACTATAATCGATAGAGGATATGTACCATGTCATCCAAGATTCTGACAGTTTTACTGTGGATGTTACTTGCTACTATTCCTTGAATAAAATCTTGTTTTGAGCTGAGTCAATGACATTTGTGATTACTGCATGAATGAGATGGGTTACTAGATAACTTAGGAATATGTATGGGCATATACCTAAGTGATGGTTAACTTTTGATTTCATAATTGTGGTTTATCCTTGCTGGATTTAGTGAGACCTTGTGGGTCTCAGGGTCCCTAGTGAGTATTTTTATACTCACCCCAGCACGGGCTATACCCGCACATCATTGTGTTAGATGCATATGACAGACAACACTAATAGAGGATGAGAGCACCAGGACTGGACAGTAACTGGAGGTGGACCTTACAACGAGTAGGTACATAGAGGAGTCTGACGGACGTGGAGTGCTGAGGTGGCCATCTATACCTTCCCTTTAGGTAGGAACCCTGGAGGAAAATCCAGGAGATACTCTTTACCTTTTAGTTGTTTTTCCCCTTTTCAGTTGTACTTATAATTTATAGTTGTGCTTGTATATCCTGCAACTTTTACTTTCTATTACACTTTTGTATACGATTTTTACTTAGTTGTTTTACTTCGTGTTGCATACTCTATTTTATTTGTTCAGATTATAATAGCAATACCTTCATAGTTTAGGAATTCACACCTTTTTTTTCTAGTCTCCATCCCCTAGCCTATGGAAGGTGTGCTTGGGGTAGTCACAATATGGGCCCCGGGGGTCGGGTCGTGACATATATGAGGTTATTCAGGGAAAAGCATGTTATAAATGTTTTTCACAACCTAACACTCAAATTAACAAAGAAAAAACTTACAAAACATTAGTGAGTGTGGGAGATAGGTGAAGCAGTGTAATCATTCCCCCAAGACCCTTACCAAATTGTAATCCTCACACTAGGTAGTCTTGATTACTAAGAGAATGAGTATAATTGATACCTGACCCAACGTTCATATGGAATCCTTACCATGGAATTAGAATTTAAATCGTTTATTACATGTTGTCTTCTGAGACATTTTTTCTCAAGAAATATTTATATATTTTTTCCATAAAATTTACAATAATCATGATTTAATATAGACTATGAAAAATTAGTATCATGTCATGTGATTATTAAAATGAATATAGCATGTTCATAATAATTAAAGTGCATTAAGAATGATATTTTTTTTATTTGTTTTCTAAAATAGATAAAATTTTAGATTAATATAATTAAAACATGGATGAGAAATGATCTTTGGTTAAATTTTGAGCATGCAGAATTGTCGGTGGAGGCATACACTGGTCAATTTTTATGTATATAAATCATTATCATGTCATACTAAAACACAATGCGACCAATATGACTGAAAGTGAAAGATTCTTGTTTAATATGACGTATTTGTAAAAAAGACTTCTAACATACACAAACCAAGAAGACACATTCAAATTTAATTTCTATAGTAGGAAAACAATACATTATTCATTTTTGACACATAGGAATCATATGAAACTGAAGTCTATATTTAGTGTGATTGGTATGACATCACGTGGGTCTTTTAATTTAAAATTTTCTTTAATTTAGTAAGAAAAAAATATGATATACTCAAAATCAAGAAATATAAATAATATAATTTTTATAGTTTTGGAAAATGATACATAATATATTTTTGACATCTTGGAATATTCCACACCCAAATCTGATACATTGTGTTACCTATATAATTCAAAGTTTATGTTACCAGTTTAAAATTGAAATTTTAGTTCAAAAAGCATGTCACTCACTGAAAACTGTGAGATCCTTATCATTTTATCATGATAATTTAATTCAATCATTTATAAATCATTTTTAATGTTTAAAAATTATTCTTTTGTCAATCCCACATAGGATGTGAAAAGTAAAATTTAATGTCCATGTTTCCAGTATAAATTAACATTTTGAATAAAATGAAATTGAAACACTAAAAAGTATTAAAAAACATTCATATTATTTTTATACCTTAAGAAAAATATCCATTTTTCATTTTTGATATATAAGAATCTATCTCACCTCAATCTGACACATGGCGTAACTGGTATGAATCGACGTGTGTATTTATTTTAAATATAAAATGAATTTGTTAGAAAATGGATGTGAAATTATAAATACCAGGGAAATAAATATGGATTGTATTGATACATCAGAAAAATGACCCATTAGTTCTTTTCTTTACATGTAGGTACTAGCCAAACAGAAAACTGATGCACGGTGTGACCGATATAGTTCCATTTATGTCTTTTTATTTAAAATTGACATTAATTTAAGAAAACAAGTTATTTAACAAACTCAAAACCAATAAAATTCATTTCAATTATTTTTAAAATTTAATATAATGTTTCACATGTCATTTGAGCCATATAGGAATCAACTGCAGTTGAATCCAATATATGGTGTACTAAGTATGACTTTTCATGTGTCTTTTTATTTAAAACGGACATTAATTATATAATTATAGAAAAGTGAAATACTCAAAAATGAGAAAAAACATTAATGTTTTTTAACTTTATTAAAATGATATATAAGGCATTTATGATGTATAGTAATTAGACTCAAATCAATTAGATACACGGTGTAACCGATGAAACTCAAATTTTCTGTTAAAATTTAAAATTAACATTTTAGTTCGTATAGTATGTCACTCACTGAAATCTTACAAAACACAATCATGTTGTCTTGGTAAATTAGGACATTATTAATAGTTTTTTTCTCATGTTTTTAGATTATTCTCACATAAAACTAATACATGATGTGTCTAGTATGACACTATGTGCAATTATTCATTTTAAAATGGAAATTTTTTATAAAATAAAAGTGTGCTACTAAAAACAAATAAAAATAATTAATGATGTTTTAATACAGATGGAAAATGATAAATAAGTCATATATGATATGTTGTAATTAGCTTTACCTAAATATGATACATGTTGTGACCTGTATGACTCAATGTGGGTCTTTTTATATAAAATTAACAGTAATTTTATTAATAATGATAAGTGACTCACTCAAAATATAGAAAATGCAATTTTATTATTTTCGTAACGTATCAAAATGATCCTTATGTCATTTTTGATTTTTTGTAATCATACACACCTTAATCCAATACACATTGTTCCCTTTATGACTCAATGTTTTTTATTTTAATTTAGAATTAAAATTGATTTTAGTAAAAAAGATATATTAGATACTACAAAATTAGAAAATTCATTTTTATTGTTCTGATAATTAAAAAAATAACTTATATGTCATGGGTGATTTATAGGAATTATCCTAACCTCAAATAAATATAAGGTCTTCCCGATACAACTCAATGTGTCCTTTATCAGTTTAAAATTGGCATATAGGTTCAAAATGTGTCTTACTCACATAAATATAGAAAATGACCATATTTTCTAGGTAATTTACAAAAATGATTCAAAAGTCATTTATGAAATTTTGGTATCAGTATCAACTCATAATTACACACTATGTGACTAGTATGAATAAATGTGAGTTTTTTGTTTTAAAAGAAAATTCTTAAAAAAGGGAATTGAGATTCTCAAACCTGAGAAAAATAATTAAAATTGTTTAGATATGTTAGTAAAACGATCCATATGTCCTTTGAGTCCTGTATGAATTAGCCTCAACATAATCTGACATAAGGGGTGTCTCATATTACTCCAAGTGTGACTTTTTATTTGAAATTGACATTATTTTTAGTATAAAAGACATTTGACATTGTCAAAAATAAACAAACGAAATTAGCCTCTTTAATAATTTTGTAAAATGATCTATATTTCCTTTATGATGTGTTTAAACCAGTTTGACCTCAATCTGATACACGCTGTGGCTAGTATAACTCTGCTTTTCTCTTCTTAGTTCAAAATTTACATTTAAGATCACAATGTGTGTCACTCCATGAGAACAAATAAAAATGATTTTATTGTATTGATACTCTTTAAAAATGACTCATAAGTCATTTTTATGTTTAATAATTAGTCTCACAATAAATTGAATCACAATGTGACCAGTATGACTCGAAGTGCATGTTTCTTGTTTAAAATGACATTTAAGTGAAAATGAAAAGGGACATACTAAAATCTGTGAAAACACATCCATATTGTTTTGATACTTTAGGAAAATGATAATTATTTAATTTTCATGTGTATGAATCTTCCTAAAATCAATCTAATTCATGGTTTGTATGGTATGACTTGAATTGTGTCTATTTATTTAAAATTGACATAAACATTAGTGAAAAATACATGTGACATACTAAAAATAAGGAAACACATTCATATAGTTTTGATACATTATGAAATTTTTTCAGAAGTCATATGTGGTAGATATGATTTCATTTCACAAATATCTGATGCATGATGGCCCCTATATGAATCAACTTGTATGTTTATTATTCTAAAATTGGACATTTATTTTAAAAAGCATGGCACTCACTACAACTGGTGTAAACATGCTTAGATTATCATTATAATTTTGGAAAATGGTTCATAAGTCATGGTTAAGATGATTTAATCAGTGTCACAACAAATTGACAGACAATATGATAGGTATGAATCAAATTGTGTGTTTCATATTTAAAATTACATTTTCATAAAAAACACATGTGGCATACTAAAAAATGAGAAAACACATTCTGATTATTTTGAATCTTTCAGAAAATGATATAGAAGTCATTAAATACATATATAAATTTAAGGAACACCAATATAACACAAAATGTGTTTGGAGTGACTCGAAGTGGATGATTACAATATATAAATTCCATTTTAGGTTAAAATGAATATAACATCACCAAAACCTAGAAAACAAGGAATGATAGGTTTATTATATTTTTTTCTTAAATTTATTAATTAATATAAATATTATTTTTATCTCATACTTATTTATTAAATTCTAAAAGAGGTAATTATAGAATATGAATAAGAAATGATGTGACATGAAAGAATCATCCACAACACAATCTAATACATGGTGTTTTGGGTATGACACAATGTAT
This sequence comes from Viscum album, assembly GCA_963277665.1. Taxonomy (NCBI): domain Eukaryota; kingdom Viridiplantae; phylum Streptophyta; class Magnoliopsida; order Santalales; family Viscaceae; genus Viscum; species Viscum album. The sequence goes on from OY728156.1 coordinate 1,854,400,256, forward strand.
ATGTTTTATGTTTAAAATAAACACATTGTGTTTATATTATTTCATTTTTTATTAATAAAATAATCATTATTTGATTTTATATGTTCAGTATTTTTCTCAGGTTGGGGTGGTTTGTTCAAAAGTAGCATGATTTGGATTTGGGGTCTAATGACAAATGGACTTTTATTATTTGAATATTAATGATATTTTTTACATACTCATTTAAATTTAAAAAAACAAATTTTTATTAGTATATAGTATATTTATTTTATGTATTTGTGTTCTAAATTTAATTTTATTTATATTATTTATTTAGAACATACATTTATGATGTTTTTTTTGTTTTCTTTGCTTCCATTGTGTGCTCTGTATTTAAAAACTCACTAAACATTACACATTTTCTAGTACTATTCAGATCAATGATCAAGGGTCCCATTAATGGATTTTTTATCACTCATTAAGGTCCCTCATTTCATCACTTTTTATATAATTGATAAAGGTATCATTTTTAGTGTTTTCCTACCAGTTATAAAGGCCTGATTCTTTTAATCACACTCAAGTAGTCGACACATTCTTTGTAATGTCAATAAAAAATTTTACTTCTAATGTAGTCCTATTTTTTAATAAGATAAAGGATTTGGTTGGTCTAGAATAATATAATACATCAGTAGTTCTATAGTATATGATAAGTGTTCCTTTTACCATGTCATTCATATAACCCACTTTATTAGTCATGATGACATGATATTTACCTGTTTCAATAGGATTAATAAGTTGTTGACATAGATAAACAAACACAATTGGATTATTGAACAAGTTCACATAATACTCATAGTCCTATAATTTTATGAACTATAGAATGTGTGGTGAATTAATTTTTATCTTCTTTTCTGCATTTCATTAAACGTCCTATTTATTACCATTTGACATTTATGTAATTTATGACCTACATATAGACATTTAACAAAAAAAATTCAATTAAAACAATAAAAATGATGTTTCCTCTCACATTTATGATATATATATTGATATAATTTCATTCCCCCATTTTATTTATTTGAGTTTTCAGGAGAATTAATATTTATTTTCTAATCAAAACCATTAGAATGGTTGGATTCTAAAATTTATCATTTCAGCATTGATTCTACATCAAATGATATCTTCGTTATTAGTGATGCATATTATAACTAATTATTTGTTTATACTTGTTTTAATGAAATTATATAATCTATCCTATTTAAATTTTAGTATGATAAACAAACTATATTAATAACATGAAATCCTTTTAATATTTTCCTCATAGGTACAAATCGATTTTTCACCATTTTTCTACTGCTCATGAAAATATTCCTCCAAATTTGTACCTAAAATACAATAAAATTACATACTATAGAAAATATCATTAAACAAATTCCATTCCATGGATTTAACTACATTTTATTTCAATTTATTCTTGAAAATATATTAATATTTACATGCTCCAGCTTCAAGATGATAAATAGAATGTATTTTTTTAAAATTATCAACCATTGAATAAATGAAAATACATTATCAATGGATTTGATACAAGAATTATCCACTAATGGATCATTTGAACCAATAAAATAAAATGTGATTTTTCCCATGAATGGTTCATCAGTAAATTGTTAAATACTTTGTTCATTTTAAAACTCATCATGATTCATTGCCTAATAATTTTGTGTGAGGATAAAAACATTATATGTATTCATTCACACATTAAATTTAGTTATTCCGGTAGAAAATAATTTACTATTAAATCAAATAAGAAATTTTCCATGTATCCTTCAAGTTCCATCCATCTAATAATGAAAATAACATAATGATTGAGAGAATAAAAATTGTTTAAAAACATATAGTTCTAATTATTAATTTATAGAATATCTAAATAAAGAAACATTCTTCTGAAACACCATATGTTCATCCATGGTCATTCATGATTGATAATAATGAATTATGATTTTATCTTACACATAGTCTAATCCATATTGTTTTCATTGCTGTTTTATAACCCTATTATGGAAATATTGACCAAAGACAACATAGATAGAAACTATAATGGATTGAACTATTATACACAAATATTAAATCTATTTAGATTAATATTCAATACAAAACAATACATCCAACTCTATAATCATAATGTTTTATACTTATTAGATATATAATATTTTTATTTTATGATATATCATCAACATCTCCCATTAATATTTTCCTACATCACCCATTAGAAAATTGTAATCTCAGATGATAAGTAAGGGTAACCATGGGAGATATCAACAGATGACCATATGAAATCATATGATAAGAATAAGTGTATGAGATATTTACTTTAACATAAAAGTCTCATACACAATTTTAGAATGAATAGAAACTTGATTCGTGGAAAAAATAGTAACATTTCAAACCAAAAAAATCATAATAATGAGAATTGATCATAAATCAATCATAAACTCAAAAAATCAAATAATAAATGTGTGTGAAATCATCATATGTATAGAAACAATTTAATATTTATATGTTAGGTAACAATACCATAAGATTATTAATAGAAAAATGTTTCCATTATGAGCTAATCACATCAACTTGTTTCCTATAACGAGTCAAGAAATTCATATTTTTTCGTATCCCTGATCAAGCACGTCAACTTGATTCCATTAAATATCTCATAAGATATAATAAATTTCCCAATTAATGTTAGAGAGATATATGTCCCAGGATTAACGTAACTAAATTCATACATATGTATTATATACAACCATAAAACGTTCATCTTATCCAAACTATTGAAAAAATGGGTTTCATAATCATTTCTTCATAGCATAACACATGTAAAAGAATTGGGATTCATAATCATTTCTTCTTTTCATTAGAAGCATAATCCCTATAGATAATGAATAATGAAGGTATCCTTAAATAAAATCTATAGTAATGAATAATTAAAAAAAGGATGTAATCTTAGATGGAAAATTATTTCGAAACATGATAAAAATATTTATTGAGGAAGATATCTATTAAATTTTCAAATCAGTTCTATTTAAAAAAGCTGGACACCTTGAAATGAAAAAAATTTCCTTAAAAGGTAACATATAAACCTTTAATGAAAATATATCCAATTGATTCAAAATTATGTTGGAAAAATAAACTCATTCCGTATATGTTAAAAAAATTCTATCTGTATTTCCCTTGAAAAATTGACATATAACCTCACATAGAAAACATAAAAAACATCTTTAAATACTTTTTGTAAAAATATTATCATGGGTAAATTTTTTTAAGAAATACTAGGATAATATTATAAAGAAGATATATAAAAGGTTTTATAATACAATAAATGTTTTATATGTATTCCCCATTGTAGATTTAAAAATAACAATTCATCTATAATGATGAAATTGGGATATAAACGTTTACATCAAGTCTAATATTTCCTTTTCATGATCAAAGATATTTAATAATAAATTTGGATTAAATTTTTACATATTTAATAAAAATAAGCCCATCATAGAAATTATTATTTATTTATAAAATATTATCAAATGTTTATTAAGTATATTTTATTATAATCACTGCTCTCGTTGATAAATGATTTGTTTTCAAATGATTTATTTGTTTGGTAGTATTGATCCTTATATATTGATCATGGTACCATAAATTTATTCTTTTTGTTTTTATAATCACTATATATATAAACTATATATATACTTATTGTATTTAGTTAAAATTAGTGATAGAAAATTGAATTACATAGTTCAAGGAGATGGTAGGCAGTAAGTACTCGTGAATGTTGTTTCAATTACTTTAAATATGGAATGAATGAATGGTAAATAATAATTCTCCTTTGTTGAAAAATAATTATTTAATATGTATCATATATATTCAGAAAATTAATCCTTATAACAAACTATGTTTAATATAAATTAATAGGGAATCACATTGAATCTTGGAGGTGGTATTTCATACTTACGCATGAGGGATGTTACCATTTTCCCAAAGATTAAATTATTGGAAGGTAGACAATATATTATCTTTAAATTATTATAATATTTTAATAAATATCGTATATAAATAATAAATTCATTGTAATTCCAACCTATAATATAAGGGGACAAAAAATATGTGTATTGTAACAAGGAGACGGTAAGCAGTACTTACACATGAGTGATACATTCACTTCTCATTTGATGGGAAAGATGGTGTTTACTTGTGTTTTAATAATAATAATAACATTTAAAAAAAATATTATATAAAATTTATTAATTTGTGATAAATATCATATATTTAAATGATGTAATAAATATTATAAAATGAAATTGATCGTTTATATTTACTAAATTTCCATAGAAATTAAATATTTATATATCTTCCAACGGGATCTAAGGTTGGTATTATGGAAGACCATATCCTCTAGAATGTGTCCAAGGAATCTGATAAGAGTTATTTTTATAGTGTGGTTGATATATAATGCTCATTGTGTTTTAAAAAATGTGAAAGGGGAAATGACCTTTTATAATTGAGTTGAGGGACACATTTCAAATTACATAAAAAATATAATAATACTAGTATATAGAAAATTAATTTAAAATGATAATGAATTCAATAATAGGTTAGGTTATTATTTAAATATTAGAATGAATTTTTTTCATATGTTTATCTTCTATATTAAAACGTTTCATTTGTTTTAACCCCTTAATTAACCTATTTTATTATTAATTGTGCTAACATATTATTCACAAAAAATGATAAAATAATACTTATAAGTTAAAAATTGACTCATAAATGGACATGTAATGATATTATAAAGCATATATTATCCCAATTTGTTTTTAATTACATATAAATAATTTAATGAATTTTTTTTTTAAAAAATATGAATAATGTAAATTTTGACATTATTCATTAAATTGATATTATTTTCATCCTTAAAAGAGATATAATTTTATGAAATTATTTTATTATATCCCCACTATGTATTGAAAATCTATTAAATTCATTGATCACATTAATTGTCAATAAATATAATTCTTTTAATGTTTTTGACATCATTTAATATATTTTTCCGTCAATTGAATAATTAAAAAATTAGTGGTGTGTATATATTTAAGGTAATTATTTATTACCTAAATATTATAATTACATTATCATCACGAATATAGTATAATTTGAAAAAATTTACAAGTATAATTACGTCATAATAAGTTATTTTCACTATATGAACAAATAAATTATATTTTATGTTAAGAGAGTTAAATTTTGTCACATCCTTTGGTTTAAGTAATATATAAGTCATTTTCATAGAAAACTGTCCATTAAATTACAGAATTTAACTCCTTTTGTGATAAGGTTATAATTTCATTAATACAATAATAATTATGAAGACTATTTATGTCCTATAAACGTATTTTTACCTAAATTAACTAGATTAACCCTCTATTGAGATGATAAATTTTACAAGAGTTATATTTTGGTCAACCAAAAATAAAAGGGCCTTAATTTAAAAAAAATTTCCTCCATATTATAAATAGAAAATCAATTCTATATAATTAAATATAATAATTGGATGAAATTAATTTTCCAAAAAAATATTAACTTTCTTTTTAAAAGTATTTTTTTAACAAAAATACATTTTAGACATAAAACAAGGTTAATTATTATCACACAAATAGAATTTTCTTGTTGATTTTATAAATAATTAGATCATGGAAATAATATATATATTTTATTAAAAATATTCACAAATAATGATTAATTTTTTATATTTACATAAAATTAATTTCAAGCAGAAAAAAAAAATTTGTCTAAAGAAACACATTTTTTAAAATATGATTTATTTTTTTATTTCTGATCTTAAGACTATTTTATAAGATTATAGATGATAAATTTTGTATAATTAAGTTATTTAATTTTCATATATACCAATCTAAAAATACTTGAATAACAATAATATAATATTTCAATAATGTTATGTGTTTCGATTAAACATGTTGTTGCATTAAACACTTGCATTAAACACAATATATCGAAGAATATCAATTAATTAAAGAAAACTAGTTCATAAAAAAACTCATGGAATTACATGGATGGATACCCCCTCACACCCGCATGTACATTAAGAGTTTTTTATGGGTTGGTTTTGAATATGTATTAGTTTTTATGGGTGTGTGGTTTTTAGTAAGGGATACACATGGTAAGAGCAGGGAATAAGGTTGATGTCCTTCACATTCATGATAACCTACTGTACTAGATATGTGTTAAGGATGTGTTGTGATGTGATAAGGTATTTATGAGATGTGATGATGGTTGATGCAAGAACTAAATGATATGTCTTTCAAATGTGGGTTGTATAATGATAATCTGCAACTCAGATCAAAGATGGCTGATTATGCGATGTGATATATATGGGAGAGATCATGGGAAAAAAATTTCCATTGGGGAATGAGAGATGAAAAAGTGAGGTGAATTGGAAACCTGGAAGAATTGATACTTTTTATACTGTTTTATTGTATTGGATTCATGTATTGTTGAGGGAGCCATAGTTATGCCAGTATTTTCTAGTTGTCTTGTACAAGTTCTTGTTTGTTCTATTATTTATTCACTGGCATAGTTGTAAGATCCTTTTATATGTGTTCTAGATTCATTGAGTATTTTCCTAATAAGTAAACATGTTATAAAAACACTAGGACTATATAAAATATTTTTCCTGTTTTCAAGAATATTTTTGGGGCTAATATTAACATTACATGCATGTGATACAGTGGTTTTGTTAGGTAATGGTAGTAGGGGTTGTCCTTTGGTATTCTCCCAACGACATTTAATTTTATTTCTCGAAATTATTCACTCATTGTTGGATTGTTTGAGTTTAGATTTAGATTATATGAATTCATTTACTGGTGAATTTTTATCATATCTCATACTCTTATAATTTATCGATGTTAATACATTTCATTTGGGATATTATTATTCCCTCATTTCTTTTCACCAACCTAGACTCTTCTCGAGAATGAAATCTTGGGAAATTGCCTACCAACCACCATTTCCAAACTTGGAGGGGTTCCATGGGAGGGAGGGGATCATCATAGAGTGTAATCAATGGTTTTTGTAGAGAGACGTGGTGGATTTAGTAGTAATTAATTTTGATGATTTAATGGGATGTTGGTGAAATAGTCTTATTTGACCACAACACGTGACATGAGATTATGGGATCAACTTGGATATGGGATTTTACGCCCCCATTTATCAATTATAATGAATCTGATTTTATTTAACAACCATGTTTTTTTGATCCATTTTTAGGTCAAGGAAAAGTTGATGTGATTACATAATGATTGATAGTATTTAGGTATTAATAGGTTTATTAGGAGAAATTAATGTTAATTAATTACATAAATATTGAAAAAAGTCAATGCAACAAGGCATTGGATTCATAATTGATTTTATGAATATATTATAGAATTTCACCATGATAATCATAGGAATTTGGAGTTCATGAAGAATATTTTTAAGATATTTTTATGATCGACATGATATTGGAGGTTCAGACAAGAAATTATGATTTGTGTTCATTCTAGTAACAATGATTGGGGAAGTACGACTAATGTGTCTTAAATTTGGAGGCAAAACACTGGTTGGATGAGATCAAGGTCAACCAAATTCTAATTATATCTTATGATACATATTGTTTATCATTGGTAGTTATTCAGATGATGGTTGGTGTGACTATGTTGGGGTGATATAACAATGATACCAAATAGAGGCAGCTATGTCTTCACCAAAATTTCAATAGTAGTTCTAGTAAAGATTACAGTCACTTGGGAAAAAAGAAGCAAAGCTAGAGGTGTTTCTCTCCCCTTAGATGTAGAAAATGTGTTCTTTATTGAGTGAGATATTGTTTGAGGTCTTATTTAACTTCAGCATGTATTTACTTCCAAATGAGTAGTACATATCATGACATATGAAGGGGAATTTTTTTACCACCAATCATTTATAGTGTCTCCCCATTTATGTTTATCTATACATGATGGTGTAGAAGATATTATAAGATATTGATCAATGTTATTATATAGGAGGTTAGAATAGAGATTTTGGATAGAATCAGATCTTATAGAATAAAACTATAGGATTTGGTACAAGGATGATGATATAGTCAAGGTTTCAACCACTGGGGAACTGACTGAGATAGTTCCATTCATACCCCCTATCGGGAATGTAACTTATGAAAATCTATTAGGGGCATCCTACTTTAATGATATGTTTCTTGGGTAAATTTTAACTTGGAATACCTGTGTCAAATAAATTTGGGAGTCCATATTCATATAACAATTTTAAACCATTTTCAACAGCTGCAAAAAAATTTCCCATGGCCATTTTATCATCCTGGATAGATAGTGCTTTTTCAACACCGATTGTAGGATAGTCAAAAATGGGTGAAAGATTTGATGTTCAAATTTTAAATGAGAACAATACATATCATGGATGGGGATGATGAAAATAGATATGTATAAGAGTTATATGTTGTAAGATTCACATGTTAGAGGCGTCGTTGATGCTAGGTCCATTGGTTTTGAGATGTACAATCAGATTATCAGTATAAAAATTTCATTTATTATCTTATTTGGGATCAATTAACTCCTTTATTTCGCCTTATTAGGTATTTTATCGGGTATTGGATGTGTATAGATGAATATTTCCAAGGAATTATATATGTCAAATGGTTTTCACTCTTCTTTGTTAGAGTAGAGCGATGGATATAGACTGGTTTAGTTATAGGATATGTTAGTGGTTGATTTCCTTTTTCTATACATAAATAAATACAATTTTAGTATTAAAATGGATTTTATATATTCTATATGCTTATTCATAGAATATTTATCTATGAAAATCCATTTTTTAGATAGAAGGCCAATGCATGTCGTTCATTGGTGAGTTGGGATTTCTGCTGGGTGGGAGGAATGTATAGCCACTTTTTCTTTGTTGGTGGATATTTCTATAATAGATTTTGTTTTTTGTTCTTAGGTTTATGTAAGAGTTATTATCATTTTACCTATATGATTTTATGACCCATCACCCAAACCACCCACATCCTCTATGTGTGATGTCATGCTTAATATAGATTTTCCACTAAAAGAATCTTCAATTTAGAAGGATCCTTATCGAATTGACCCTATATAGAAATGTGAGATGAGGGTTTCGGTATAAGATATAATGTATAAAGAATCTAACCCAGTGTGTCTCCTTGGAGTGATCATATTTTTATTACCCTGAATAAAGATAGTAGATTGAGGTTTGGCATATACTACTTAATTGTGTAATAATCAATGGCCTCTACACCCTTCCATGGGGTGATGTTCTATTGAAATATATAAAAGGATCATGTAGGGTTTTCAATGTTTAATTTAAGTCCATGTTTCATCACATAGGGATGATAATGGGGATATCTGAAATAATTCATTCATGTGTTTGTATAATCACATTTATTTGGTGGTCTTGATGCTAAATTTCATCAATGCACCATCTAAGTCATTAGGGCTAATGAACTCCATATTCATTAATATCCTTGGATGGTTCATCAAATTTTTCATAAATGATATCTTGATCAATTATAATTCGATAAGGGTCATATAAAACCTATAAGACCTCTCTTATTGTTCATTAAATATCACCAACTCTAGGGAATGTTATCCATGTTAACTTATATGATGTTAAAGGTTTATTTACCATGTTTTTTTGTGTCTTAGTATTGTGTGTTCAGGGATAAATTGATAACTGAGTTTTTTCTTTCTGGGGATGTACCAATGATTGTGGATGTGATTTGAAATTTTATTATTCCGGACCACAATTATCGTAGTTCTGTGTCTATTTTTTAATTTAAAAGCCCTATATATTGATTAGAATATTATGTATTAGGATTTTTTGTAGAAAAATAATATCTAGAATATTTTAAGTTACCCCATTTTGAAATTGAACATTTTAGGAGTTGTTTGTTTTTATAATATGGTATTTATGTGTAAAGTTTTCTATTTTACTTCCCAGGTAAGATTGAGATGTATCTCTATGTTGTTGAGGGATATGATATATTGTGTCTCTAATTCGTTATGTCATAATGATCACATATCCATTACTCAAGATATGGAGCTATAGGTAGTATCCTTTACGCTAAAGCTATAGTGGCATTATCTCATTAGTGAACAATATTTTGTTTTCATAGACAACAACAGCTTGAAATATATCATCTCTCTAAAATATTAAAATTTAAATTAGTTTATGTGGATTATGTATCTCTTGGAATATTATTTTATGATGTCTGACACATTCAGAATGTGGAATGTTTTTTCCACTAAAATGAATGTGATTTTATTATGAGATAATATTAGGGAGTCTGCTAATGTTTTTAATGGGATGGGGGAACTTGTAGCGATGCATCATCATGTGTGTGGGGGGGGAGTGGATGAGTTAATTTAAATCATATTAATGTATTGTCATCCATGATTTGTGTTTGTATGATTCTCATTGGGGATATATAGTTGTAGAGCTGATGTGTGACCATGTTGGCCATATTGATGATCCAGAGGGATGGTAGGAGGATTTTAAGAACAATTTTTTGTATCAATTGTTGTTTTTTTCATTATAAATACACAATTAATTTATCTATTTTTTTCATATATGACCATTTTTATGCAACACATTTAGAAAAATATTTATCATAGATTTTCAATATATATTTAGTTTCATTACATTAACTGGTTACAGATATAGTTTGTGACTTAAGGTTTTCTTTTTTATTATTTTATGTTGTAGATAAGTGTACCAAGGGTGTTGATTCATTGCTTAAAAATTATAATGTGAAAATGGGTGGACATATCAATGGATTCTGACATCAAGATACCCCAAGATCATGGAAATATTACACAAATAGGTTGATCATGGAAATACTAATAATGTTGTCTATTTTTTATAGAACTATGAATCTAGTGTCAGGGTATAATAGGAAGTTAATTTATAGATGATATAGTTATTTATCACACGGTATAGTAGACCATCACTTCTGATTGATATCCTAAATTTACCTCAAATGTTTGTACTTAATTACATCATTATTTCGGCCCCCCGGTTTCACCTTTACACTATTATACACCCTTTGATGGATGGGTAAATAGACTAGACCATCCCCACACTAGAATATATACTGAGAGATTCTATCCATTAAATTAGGAGGTTTTGGGTAAATAATATTCTTTTTATTAATCTTACCTTAAATAATTTCTATAACTCATCCTTTGGAATGGATCAATATGATTAATTTTATGGGAAACCATGTCATTTATTGTTGTGTTGGACTGATGTTTGGGAGTCAATAGTTCACATTACAGATGTAATATAGAGAAAAACTGATATGATCTAATTGGTCTGATAGAGGATTAAATAAGAATAGTAGTATTAGAGGGATTATTATTATCACTCATAGAGGCCTATGACGTTTGAGGATGGGAACCATGTGTTCTTGAGGGACTCCCCATGATAAAGGAAATATTGGTTTGGAAGAGGAAAGAGTTCTCTCTAGTATGTTGGGCCACGTAACATGTTGGGTAATGACGGTGGTATATAATTTTGGTTGGTACTCCAACCATACATAAAAAAGTGCTATGAAATATTCAACATGTCCTATATTCATCTATATCTTCATGATGACTCCCATGTTATTAACTGAGATGTTTTGCATATCCAGGATCATGTAACATTTGTTGAGTGACTTGTAGATATCTAGGTTTTTTGATATATTATTATGTGATGATGATCCACCCCATTTGGTTACATTATATGGAGGCATTGTGGACTGTATGAGAATAAATGGGAGTATGTGCTCCATATGTGTTCCTTTTACCCATATTTGTTGTCATTTTTTCTTATCTGAAGTCTTATTTTATGACGTGATGTTTAAATCATGAAAATTTTATGAGATGTGACTTATTTTTCAATAATTTTGATTTATTCTTGTAATAAATGTATTTTATGAGGGAAATACCCTACCCAGTAAAGACGAGTAATGTTTATAACTTATTTTCTAACCTTATGGGTGTGTAAGTTTCCTCTAATGATGGAAATATGGTGATGTTAATGGTAGTTTTCCATGATTTGTTTCCTTATAATAGTGTTTTGTGGAGAGGTTGGGATGAGCATGGTTATGTCCAAATGAGGTGGGTTTTGGAAGGATCATGATTATTTGGTCTTCTTTCTAGTTAGGTATAGTGTATTAGTTGTGTTGGATATATTGTAAAAGATTTGGAGTGTTTCTATGTTGGTACTATTTGGTTGTAACACGATTGTTGTGTGGTATTTCACAGTGTTGTTTTTCATAACCCCTCTTTCTTTTTGTTCGGTTTTTATTCTTAAGGAAATAATTTTTTGGAGGTTTTTAATGTAATGTATCTCACATTCATGGTAAATTAAACTTCCAGTTTCAGACACAGTTGTGTTAAAAATGACCTTAAGTAGAGTTATCAAGATTTCTAACTAGTATTTACATAGAAATAGGTGGTTCGTGGTGTGAAAGATTAAATAATAATCCTCTTTTATGTTCCCCATCCTTTCAGACATGTTGTTGAAAAATTTTCTGTTATGAGGAATTTACGACTTTCATTTGTTTCATTGCATGAATTTTCAGGATATTGGATAATTGAATGTTTGAATATCTTATACAACAAATTAATGAAGTTATTATTATTCTGTTTACAAATATAAGGTTTGTGTGAATTATCTAAATCGTCTAACATTTAATCAAAAACCCCAAAATGAAATTTGGAGGATCTTCTTTTTCCTTTTATACTACCGTAACACATGGGTTCCAATTCTTAATTTGTGTGAAATATGATGTGTGTTCTTCCCTTGATTCCTTTATTTCATTCCATTTTTTAGGGATTCACATTAATGATTTTGTTCTAGTTGTAGGAGTTTTTGTGTTAAATATTGATGATCACATGGTGTGATCTAATATAATTTCAGGTACTCCTAATTTGATTTTAGTTTCTAGGTAGTTTCCATTCATCCCAATTATGATTCATCAATTGAAAAGATTCATAAAGGTAATTGATCCTAGTTATCACAATATATATGTGCATTTGTGGGGATTGGATTATTTTTCCTTCCACTCTAGTGGATAGTAAGCGTTGAATTAATATGTATAATTAATTATGTAATTCTGAATTTTTTTTTGAATTGGGTGAAGTTATGAGTTTTTATTACCTTTGTGATATTATTGAGGAGGGTATGTATTATTTTCAATAAATAAAATCAATACATTTGCGAAATTTTTTTTGTTATGTAGTTAAAATTATTATTAGTCCCTTTCTGTATTATTTGTTAATTTCATCCCATTTATAAGGATAATAGTGTGTATATTCCTATTGAATTTGTTCCAATGGAAATATGGTATGTGTGAGAAAAACCATTCTAATTAAATATTTGAATTATTGTATAAACTTGAATCTAATTTATGGAATCCTAGATGTGGTGAAATGTGTTATTATAATTGTTTTGTTAATTTATAGGATATGTGATGTTTTTTTGTGATGGTGGTGACCAGATTATTTGTGAAATGTGTGTCAAAGTGATTTGATATGTGATTGGTATGTGATGAATGTTGGTAGTTGTGATATGATTTTCTAGTGTGGTGGTTGAGATCGGTCATTATGTAATGAAATTGATTGGTTGATTTGGTGTAGTGGTGATGGTATGTGTGGGTTGGGTTATCTATATAGTGGATTTATATTGTTATTTTTTCAATTAGGTATCGAATAAACTGTATTGATGAAAATAAATGATCTTATATGGTATTTGAATATGAATAGATGTAATTTATATTTGTTAATTTGAGATAATGAAATGCATGATTAGTGAAAGGGAAATGTAAATCATAAATGATATGTAATATTAATTGGAGTATGTGGGATCGTCATAATTTTAGTAAATTGTTGAAATAAAAATTAAATATGGGTTTTCATGAATTTATGTAGTCGTTATATATTGTTATACATTTTTTATAGGATCAGTTGTAGTAGATGTTGTGTTGTAAAATAGAGGTGTTGTATTCTAAAATAGTGTAATTGATTTTACCCAATAGGATGGTGATTGTGTTATACCTATCTATGATGAAGTTTAAGTTATTCCTATATTTCACCCCGCAAGATTTTGATTACGTTACCAATAAAAAAATCAGTTTTTTACTAAAATCATGGATTATTATGATATGGGAGGAAGACACTTACCTCTTCCCCACTCCCCCTTCATCAATAAAAGTGTTTGACTGGGACATACATCACTCGTTGTGATTAGTATATGATATAATGTGATGATCATGTGTTATGGTAGTAGGTTATTAGATTGGTGTCGTTCATCTTCATGATTCTGAAATGTTTTGGTTATATGATGAGGTTGTGATGTAATGTGATGAGGATGTGATGTGATGTGATGAGGTTTTGATTTTATGTGATGACAAAAAATGCTAAAATTAAATGTTATACCATGAGAGTGTGGGGTAGTTTTGGATGTATCTTGACCGACATCAAAGATATCATGTCCTATGATGGGTTATCTATTGAAGGTATGAGAGAACATGAAATTTTTCATTGGGTTATGGGAGTGAATTTTTTTTGTGGATGTTTAATTGGATCACAATTTTTATTTCTCAAACTTGTGCTAAATTATTGGATGCACAATTAGTGAGAAAGATATGGAAATTTTTGGATTCGTTAGTTGTATGAATTTGGTGTGTATTGGTTCTTATAATTATTCAATCATGAAATTGTTTGATCTTTTCAGATGTTAACTAGAGAACATCTGTTTGATCCTGTTTTGTACACATGTTATTCTCAACACACACACACACACACACACACACACACACACATATATATATATACATATATTATTTTTTAGTTTTTCCAAAAATTCAATGGGTACTGGGATGAAAATAACTAGCTTGGGATTTGGAGCTTATTTTAGTAGTTTTTATATGGATTTTATCTTGGTATTTACAAAGATACATTGATATTATGTGTTGAAAATGTTCATGAATTGGGGGAGGGTATAGGTTGAGTATTTTATCATATTATGTAGTTTCTCTATTTTAATTTATCGTGTCTCTAGATATTATTTTTTATAGTGGTTATTTATATCCATTTGTAATATTTTCATACAATTTTTGATTTTCACACTCTCATTGACTACTAGAGGTGGGAATCAGTGGTTTTCACCTCTCATCCTTCATTTTTGGCCCATGATGGGTTCATTTGGAGGGAGGGGTTCAGCATAATACAACATTTTTATTTTTTAAAATAATCATTTAAATTTATTTTAAATGAACATAATTAATAATATTATCCTAAGTTGATTTTAAAATAAAAAAAAAATTCATATTTTTTATGACTTATTTACAAAAAGAAAAAAGAAATTTAATTCCCATATAAATTATATTTCATCCAAATGATATCATATTTGGAATAATTTGTATAAACATATGAATATGTTATATTTTATTTTTATACATATAATTAAGAATTTGTTTCCATGAAAAAAATAAAAACGATTAAATTTTCAATGAAAATGATAAAAGACATTTAAATGTATAAAAACATGACATTAAATGTGTTTAAGGTGTTGATCTTACAAAAATTATCTCCAATCTATAATTTTCAATTTTGGATTACATAGTCCATTTATACCATGTTCTCCCTTTATAATAAGAGTCTAAATTTATAAAATAAAAATTCTATAAACTTATAAATGGGGCCTAGAACCACCCCTTAGTAGAACTCTAAAAAATCAATGTTCCATTTATAGTCTTCTATGTTCACTTCTCTAATAGTCATATTCCATGTTCCAAAAAAACCTTGTAGTGCAATGACTCTCATCTCCAATAACAAGATGGAGAGACACAAGTTATCATGCAAAGTATACCATACCCAAGAGGATTTCAACTATCTATGAGCTCTAAAATTTATAATTGGGGAAAATATACCCAAATTATCAAATCCATAAATGAAGAAAAAAACTACAACCCAGAACATCAAATCATTCGATAAAATGGAATGATTTAATAACAAATATCACCCATGAAACCTAATTAAATAACTAGGTTTACAATGAGGTATAAAAAGCTTAACTAGTAATTAAAAGTATATAAATAAATAATTTAACCATTCAAGAAATCCATTGTTGTCCATCTGGGATTTATTACATACTTCTTTATATAGGTCTCATCCATCTTCCATGAATACCATTCCTTTACATGGATACTTATGAATGGTGTATGAAAGTTCATCAATAGTTCCATATATGGTGAGACTAATAGAACCCTATAAGACATGAAAAATTAATAAATAAAATTGTTCACATGAATAATAACTTGAATAAATGTAAAAGTAAATATGAAGGAAAATTATAAATTATCCTATTTTGAGGATCCATGTGCAAAAAACCCACCATGTGCCCCATTTGTACTTATTTCATCTTAAGGATGAACTGATAATTGTAATATATCAAATGTGATGAAGAACAATCCACAATTTCTTATAAAAATATATCTTAGTTTTCTTTACGCATTGAGTTGGATCAGACCTCCATTCCATCATGCCCAATATATTCCTCATGTCAAGACATTAGGCCATGATTGCCCTATTTCCATGACCTTGATTTAGGCCCTTGGTCCATCATTCCCCTTCATTGTTCTCAGGTCCATCATAACCATCAGTCTAAGACATGTGCAATGCCCCTATAGAGGGTAACCATATTATGTTAGTCCACATATTCCGAAGATCCAAATCAAAATTACCACTGTTATTATAACACATGTAAATATGTATATCCAATATGGAAATCAATAATATGTCATAATGAAAAAATATTTGAAAAAAATAAAAAAATGATTAATATCTTGCATAGTTACAATCTAAATAATAATACACAATAAATCAATAAAAATAAATGGGTTTAAATTACTACATACACACCCCATCATGGAAACACCATCAATCATGGTTAAAAACTTAAGAAACCAAAATATGTATCCTGGATATTAGAGTATACATGTTCATCGAATGCAGAGTAACTTCCTACATAGTGGTTTTAAAAGTCAATATCCACAATTTTTAATGGATTTGTATCCAAAATCACATTTTCAGAACAACCAAAATAATATTCCATGCAGATCAATCTTAGAAATAGTTACAATTAATCATGATATGTTTTATATAAAGAGATCGATAAATAATAACATGAAATTTGGTTACGTATTTTACACATTCCCATTCAAAAATGGAAAAAATGGAAAGCATAGATTGATGAGGAAGAAATGAGAAAATTATCTATCAAGGACAATGAAAAGAAAATAGAATATCCATGTCCCCATAATTTGGAGTTAACATTGACAACCTTTGGATTCATGGATTGATCGTCCTAAAATATTGAGAATAGTGGGTCAAGGAGAATAAAGGATATCCAATGTAGAAATTATAAATGATTTAAGGGACAACCATTCATCCTAGTTTCAATTTGAATTTTCTTCAAATTCATTATAATGAATGATTTTTCATATTGAAGTGGGAAAAAGGCTTAATAATGCTATGAATCGATATAAACTAGACCAAAACACATCATTAAGGAAATATGGGTTTTTCAATAAAAATTTAATGATATGAGAAAAGGTATGATGTATTTAGCCTTTTTAATGCTATCCCAACCATCACCATCCATGAACCATGGTGTTTGCATGAAAACATGGTTTCATGATTTGAAAAAAAAACGGTTCTAGCTATCATGGTAGTGATCATGGATTTAGAACATTTTTCCTCCCCACACCCACCAATATGGGTATGCTAAGATATTTTGATCCATAATAGACATAAATCATTAATCTTATCTGTGGATTGGTCATGATATGGTTACTAATGTTTCTCCATATTCCAAGTTTATAATGAAGAACTCTATGTACACCATGTCTTACAGTATGTCATTCATTTTTCAGTTTTTTATAGAAAAATCACTAAAATGCCACATTAATCATCCAATAAATCCTATGAAAAATGTGAACAATATAAATATATAAAATTTACAAAACACTACATAATACATGTCTATATTTCTAAAAACATAACCACCCCAAACATGGGTGCCACAAATCTCCCCCTATAACTACTTCACGTCACTAATGATTATCATTGAAGTCGACCTAAAAAAATGCATACCATTGAACATAATTGTTAGACTACAACTACCATGTATCCTATGGGCTATGTTGATTCCTCCATAAGATATTGATAAGTGGTACCATAATACCTCATAGTTATACTCATTATGATATATAATCTACACCACGAATGATTTTAATGATGTGTTATGATCCATATCCATGAACAAATAATCTAATCTATGAATAGGATCATGCTTGTATCTATATAACTGATACACATGAAATACATCTTATATACCATGGTTGCAAGAAGGAAGATTTAGATGGTATAAAAATATCTAAAAAAACTCATTGATATTGAAGAGTCTATTATTGTGAAGTGATAATATACCGTGATTACAATAATTTAGAAGTCCTAATAGAAGAGTCACTATAAAAAAAGAAATTCTATAACATTAAATTCCATCCAACCCCTACTAAGGTCCCAATATGATATATATCTTCTCTGAATTATAACTATACACTTACGAAGGACTGACACTATATCTGGTGACTTCTGCACTAAGATCAGTCAAACAATAGCTTCATAGCTCTCCTCATATCATTATTACAGTGAAATATATGTTTGACCATATAGATCCTCATAGGCTTCCATATTTATATAATCCTAGTAACTTTTTTATAAGAATAATCCACTAAAGATACATGATCATCCCCCAATCATGAAAAGTATAGTTTATATGATAAAAATATATCCTCAATAATTCAGATCATCCTCTCTAAATGTTCATCTTTATTGGAATTATAAATTATGATAGATCATAAATTTTTCCCTACACCTTTTAAAATCCACTCTAAAATCGATATGTAAAACATACATCTCTATCTGGTATAATGGTCAATACTTCTCAATACATGAATACTATAAAATTAAAACAAAAAATTCAAATATCATTAATATAGTGAGTCTCATTGATCATTATGAAATGATAAAATTTTGTTATCTGATCCTATGTAACCTAGAAAGTGTTATGAATATATGGGATATTATGTTACCCCATTATAAATCTTATTGATACATCCTATAACATCAACATGGTCTGAGAAAAGTTTTTGATAAAACTACTTGGATGTTGGTTATAAGACTTTGTCCTTTGGTAGGTATGGTATTTTCCAACTCATCACTCAATATCTATCTCAATCCATTATGAACATAACTACCACATAATGTCATGGTACATTTCTATACCTCCAAGATACAATTCAAACGTAGAGGTATAAAACTATCTCATTATCTCTTACTTTATTAATCTAGGGTCTATTTCTCTACCATGTACAGTTATCATAAAATCATACTACATTAACCATATGTGTATCAGGCCACCACGTGCTACAAATTCCAACATCACAAGAGACTCATGGCAAGATTATTGACCAATGTTCACCCAATAAAGTAGGTTATATGTGTTCTATAAGGTTGAATATATCAGAAATACATTATCCATAGAATAATCCGTTGTTGAATCATTTAAAAACACATCAGTTACCACTATACCTCTTATGATCATTCACAATTTTCATGAAATACCAACATTTTACACCTATGAACATTTGAAACTTTTTTAATATAAACAAGTTAATAGATAATATCAATGTCAAATGTTTATGGTTACTTGAACCAAAAAATTGACCTTAAATTGATATCCTTTCAATGAAGATATATTAGAGAATCTTATGGTCCATGTTGAAAAACACCATCACCGATGTGATAGTGTTGCTTATACTACGAAAAAAGGACCACATTTTCACCTCCAAGGCATGGGTAGTATGTGGAACTAGCTTTATGAAATTCATATTCTAGATTTTATTATCAATAATTAATTTTTTTTTCATTAAAAATGATATTTTTAGTTAATATTTTTAATGAATTATATCTTAATAATTACAAATAAACCCATATATTAAAAATTGGACACTTCAACTCTTTATGTTGTCTTCCTATTTTATAATTTTTTTAAAATTAAATATACCTTATTTTCATCATAAGTAACAATATATTCATACATAACATATTATTTTTCCTAACCAATCCTTAAAACAAATGGATTATATTTTAAAACATTGGATGGGGAGAAATAACTCATTATGGTACATTAAAATGTATAATTAAAGAATATTTTATGTTGAGAGTGCATATGAATTTCAATTTTAATATAAACATTTCTATTCCAAATAAAAATATACTTATAAAAGAAATAAAATTAACTTCATAATGAATTTCATAGATTATTTCAAAATAAATATTAAAGTTAAAATAAAAATCATTAAGATTCCCTTATGGTCATTAAAATCTCATAAAAACATTTTCACATATATATAGTTTTCATCCTTAAAAAGAATCATATAAATTTCTATAAATATAATATAATTATAATATTTTCAGAAATCATAATATTTACAAAAAATAATTTAATCAATAGATAAAACATTCTGGTAAATTAGGACACATTTTTTAATATCCCTCATAAAAATTCATAATAAAATACAGTCATCATTCATACCCAATGAATTGTAGGTGTCTCACACACCCAAGAGTCCTTAGTTTATAATAAATAGCCCATCCATGTTTAATAACATAACAACCTATCCAAGTTTTATAATATAACAACACATCCATGATTTCTAACAGAACAAACCATCGTCAAAAAAATTCCCAATAACCATAACATAATAATAAAACATGGAATATTTCATTTTCATCAACATAATATTGAAATATACTTTTCACCCAAGAGAAATCATTTTTGGAGATCTATATATCCATTCCACAAAAAACCAATTTTTGAAAATAAATAAAACATAGGGAAGAAGGGATATTATTTGATGAAAACATGAATTCATATCAATAAAGTAAAATAAAAAATAGTTTTTTAGAGGTAGGAATGATGTTGTGACGTTTAAAATAAAATAGAACATTGATTTTATCTTTTTTTAGTAAAGTCAAAATGATACCTATAAGAAATATAAATATATAAATTTTAAATACCAATGAATGAATATAAATAATGAAAATAAATATAATATATATTTCAGTTATGTTATTATAATACCATGAACAAAGTAACTTAAAATATATATAGACATAGATGAAAATTATTTAGAAAATAAAACAAAATTTAAAATAAGGTTTTTAGATAAAGTGTCCCTTTCCTTGAGTTTGACCCATCAAATATGTTATTTATCTTGACGTGAAAAAATATTAGTTTAGTTTTTTAAAAACATAATATTTTTTCTTTTTCATTAATCCTTTTTATTTTATCATTAACAATTATATATTTAATTATTTAATCAATGAGATACACATCAGTCGTACTAATGATATTTAGTTAATATTTTCCAAATGAAATATATGGGATGACTATGATTAAAATGGAAATTATTCAATTACCTCCAGAAAAATTATAAATATTTAATTATAATTTTCATATGTCAAATAATATTTTTAAAACATTCATTACTTATACTTATGAAAAATTAAATACCTCACAATCATGGAGATGGTAGGCCATATATATGCATGAGTAATATTTTAGTTTTACAATTATCATATTGAAAAGAAGCTGAGATTTATTTTACCTTTACAAAGTGATCATTCTATCATATAATCAATCATCATATACATCCATGAGAGGTTATTATGTAAAATTAATTAAATTAGTTTACAATGAAATAGTCGATCGTACATACAAATTAAATAATCATTTCCCATTTGATGGAAGAGTATATTGATGTATATTAATATAATAACATAATAATATATTAATATATGTGATATAATGAGATAGTTATATAATATTGTCTGAATAATGTTTGTAGTTTGTGGAAGATTAAATAATAAAAAAATTCCTAGTAAAGAATAATAACTCTTCTTATAACACCCTCTTTACGTTTACACCAAAAGAATCTATGTTTTTTTAGATAGAAACATGAAATTAGGTACATGGTAAGGTATTAATGAAAGTATTCCGGTGGTATTGGAAAAAATAATCGTTTTTATGTTTGAATAAGATATGAGATTGGGTTCCCTTTTTAAGAGAGGATGTTACTAAAGTAATATCATAAAACAATAAATTTATTTAAAAATACGTTCTTCATAAGATTGATAAAAATTGATTTATTTAGAAAATTTCATGAGGATATATCAGAATAATCTCATATAGTAAAATTTAGGCAATTTTATAAATGTTTTTGAACTAGTACCATTTTATTTTATATTTTCTAAACCATATTTGACGATTACCACGATTAGAATTTTTATACTATATATGTGAAAAATTATCAACTATAATTGGTAAACTACCCCTAAAATTGTAAATGGATGTAATTTTAAACATTATCAAAATAACTTGGATTGTTATAGGTTTTAGATGTTTTTTATAAGTTAAGTAAATTTTGTTTATTATGAATTGTCATTAACGCCAATTTTGGGGCTATTCATTTAATTTGGCATTAAATAGTCCATAAAAATGATTGAATTGGATTTTAGTTATTCAAAAAATCCTTAGATTATTATATTAACAAAAAAATTTGAAATAAAAATAAATTCAATTTTTAGTATTTTTAGTTTTTTTTAAATCATTATATTTATTTTATTATATATTAAATAATTATTGCACCAATGTTTTCTGGCCATTTAATATAATTATTTCTTCTTTGAAAATTATAAATCAATTTTTTGTTATAAAAAGGTTCATTTAGATTTAAAATAACTACTTGTGGGTGAAAATATACTATGTTTATCCATCTATTAAATAGATTATTATTATTTAAAGCAATACATTTACATTTTTTGATATATATTCACTTCAAATTTATAAAGTTTAAAATCAATGGAATTTCGAAATATTTGCCATTATTTTCGCATGTGGATGTAAATTTTTGTAAATAATCCATCCAATATGATAATGGAAACTATTAGGGTTATTTTTAGTCTCTATCAAATTATACTAAACAATAAGATACATGATTTTCCCTTTATAATTGTAAAAAACTATTAGTCATTATTCATAATAGCTAAAAATAAAAGGGAAATATTTAAAATATTTGAACCACATGATTCCAAATATAGAATAAAATTTTAAAGATTCCAAATACAAAATCGGAATAATCTAATATAATGTTAAATTTAAATCACATGATAATTTTTTTTCAAAAAAGGTTATTTTATATAAAAATATTTCTACACTGAATTTAATAATAAAACTCAATTAAAAAATATTTATATCATTTTAAAAAATAATGATATTTTAAAAATAATCAAATATATAACTTGATATTCAAAACTATCAGAAAGGATACGTATTTTCATAAAATATCATTATTTTTCATTATTATATAAAAAATAAATACATAAAAAATTATAATAAATTCATCATGGATAATTTGGAAATGGGAAATTAAATATTGAAGATCATTTAACCAAAATAAAAATAAATTATTTTAATATAATTATTTTTTATAAAATTTTATGATGTAATAAAATTAAATTTATTTTTGAATGATGCATTTTCCTTTTGATTGAAAAATACTAATATTCATATAATGAATATAACATTATAAAATTAGAGCAATTAATATTAATAAAACAAGAAGACGATTTATTCTAACATTACATGTGATGTTACATTTTCATATATTTCTTATGTTTCATGCTTGAAATATTTTTTACATATTAAATAAGTGGGGATATATATCATTCAAAGAATTTTTAGACTCCCATGATTCTTTTTCCATCATCTGGGGTTTCCATTAAAATATAACTTGAAGAAATATCTTCTTCCACTAAACTATATCTTTATGATCATCTATCTGGATAGGTTTCTCCTCAAAACAATTTTTCTATTCAAACTGAACAATTTTTCCGCTCAAAACATGACATAAGTCCGTCACATATTTCCTAAACATTGAGACAAGAAATTGTTTTGTACATGAGATAAACAAGGAGAAAATTTTAATTGATAAACTATTGATCAAATATTATTTTGGATTTCAAATTGTCCTATGAACCATATAATTATATTCCCTTTTAAAAAAATGAATAACACTTTCCCATGGAAATACTTTAAGAAAAAAATATATCCTACCATAATGGAATGATATTTATTTAAGTCATATTGATTTATATAAAATATTTTTGGAGATATAGTTATATGTAGCTAAATATTATTCACCTAATCATACATTTACTATACGAACTATAGACCCAAAAAATTATTATCCATTACATCACCCCAAAATGTTGGAGTCTACCCTCTTTCCACATAATTCCATAAACTAAACCACCTATATACCGTATTGAAAACAATTAATATAAGAAAACACAACTGAGGAATGATGGTTATCTTAATAGACTTAGTATTCCACTTAACATGCATGATGCATTTATTATTTGGTTTGAATCATTTACTAATATTACCCATATAAATATAGATTTATGGTGGTTCTAAAATTTTATTTAGTTCCCAATGACTTTTAAGGTACTTATAATTTTTTTTATGTAAATATAGGATTGAATTTGAATACAATACATAGAGTAACACGTTTTAACATGAATTACATATTGAGATATAGTTTAGAAAAATGATTTAATGGAATAAAATCTCGAAATAAAATATTTAATAAACATTAAAAAATAAAACACTTTTATGAAACTTGTGATGAGGGAACCCATAAGAGACAAAAAGCGACAATTACCTATATGAATCATGACCTAAAGATCATTACACAATTCTAAATAGTTGAATGGGAGTAGACACTAGGACATGCTTAAAAAAATTATCACCCCTAGAACAAACTACAACATAGGAAATATTTGTTGAATAATTTATTCCACCCAACTATGATGTTGTTCCATGATGGACAATAGTATATTATAGATCACTTATCCAACCCACACTAACATGTGATGAGATGGCCGAAGGATATGTTCCAGCACACCTAGATCTCAAAAGAGACACCTAACTAAAAAATAATTATGAAACCCACCTCTCTGTTAACCTTATAAAACAAGAAACCAAAATGAAAACATTTATAATAACATAAATAGTGGGGTTCCCATATTTAAGAAAAATAAAGACATATGGTCTATGATGGGTGTTCTCACACCAATCCCACCATCGTAGTCTCCCACCCAGTGGATCATACAATAATCCATTCCTAACTGAATGAAATATGTCAAGAACAATTTCTTTCAAAGTTATCCACAAAACAATGATCCAATAGTACGAAAAATAGAATAGAATCCCGCATATAAAACTATTCAATCAATAATAAAAACATGAACAATAGAATCACTATCTGTCAGAGATACATAAGGAAAAATACAGATCAATATCTTGGTGAGAACCAACACACACCTTGATATACATCCAATAACATTTAGGATCCCCATTCATTAACTTTAAAATAATTCCCTCATCATTTAATTAGAACCATCGACTCACCCTACATTTTGAGAAACCCACAATACCATTGATCATCTAGTACCCTCAACTCTGAGGCTCTCAATTCCAAAAACATGGAGAAAACACCTAGATATAGTTGGGACAGAATAAAAGATGTTGTAGTGACCTGACGCTTATCACACAACCTAATATGGAATCATCACCACAAACACTACATGAATTTAGAAATATAGGGTAGCTCACATAATAAGGAATAAGAAGATAAAAAATCTCAATAGAAATGAGATATCAACCTTGATATAGTGAAGAGGGAATGAATCATCATCAATGGAAATATAATGAAAAAAATAAATCCAATTTTGATGAAGCCCAACCTAATATTACTTTGTCAATGAGAGTAGTGTGAAGATTGATGAATTTAATGAAGTGATTGAAGAAAATTCGAGGTTAAGGAATGGAAATCTCCAAAAGGAATTTTTTTGTGCTATCATATCACCATATTACTAGTTATTTCCTTGGTATTCTTATTATAAAGTCAGTGGATATATATTCAAAATTCCACTTTCACACTGGAAAATGTTTAATAATAACTTTTAGTAATTTTCATTACTATTTATGTAAAATTCATATTAAGAATTTCTGTATTTAATTTTAGAAGTTCCCCTTTACATTCTATCCAACCAGTAATGTAAAAAAAGTCTATGTACATTTTAATACTATGTAAATGAATGGTTAAAATGAATCTATAATTTTCACTAAATAATTTTCTATACAAATAAGAGTCTTAAGGAATAAATATTATCTTTCAAATTCTCAAAACACCTTATTATTAAATAGTAAATTTTGGAAACACACTCTTCTAAATAAATTCATTTTTTTCCTATAACACATTTCCTACCATATAAAAATTCATAATTCATTGTGATGGGGTAGTTTATATTGAGACCCGATGAAAAAATTTGGATATTACTAAATGAACCATTTTAAGGCCAAAATTAACCTTATAACTTGTAAAGATAATTTTCTAAACAAAACATTATTAATGATACATGATTGTTTCAACATAAATAATTTCTTATGGGGTTTTCTTTATAGGAAAACAATCCATCAAATAATTATAACCATTGATCGGTTCATGTCATCTTTTCTTCCCCATATTTAATACCTTCTTACATTATATATATATATATAATATTTTGTGATTATTATATATTTTACACTTTACTCTATATTAATGATGAATCCAAATTTTCTTTGGAAAAATCATCATCTAATTTCATATCCTTTTTATGAAAATTTATCCCTTTATATATCAATGAATGTGAATAAAAACCAATTACATTAAAATTATTAAATAGGAGACAACCAATTTCCATTAAAAAGAAGTATCATTGTAGATTATGAATTAAAATTTTATAGAGGGATGGTCCAAATTCGTGTATTCACCAATTTTGTTTAGTTCAAAATATTCTTCAAAATATTTCATCCAAATAAATATAACTCATTTTCATGGTTATATAGTTAGTAGGACAATCATCCGAAGAAAATATTCAATATACCACCATTAGTAACCCCCCAATCAATGATAATGTTAATATATCTATCGTTTTTCTGTATTGGGAACACATATACATCTTTAGTATAAGTAGGGTTCAATGTTGTGTTATCTTTATAAGAATTACTACCATGGAAAGAAATAATTTATAACAAAAATTCAAACATACTAAATTATCAATATATGATCATTTATTTTATGGTTTTGAAAAATGACCCTTTAAATCCATTTATGATCCTTATTACTTTTAGAATATATACGTATTATTTCAATAAAAACGAATACATATTTTTCTAAATTTTAAGAATCAAAATATTAATAGGATCCACAACTACATTTCCTTAATACAAAAGACCAATGTGTCATAAAAATGAACTCAGAATGCTTATATCTAGTACAAAATGACCACTCTGAATAACTTCTTCCTTTAACACCAACTGTTGATACCCTGGAAAGAGAAAAATAATTTAAAAATACAGTGCACCCTAAAATTAATCAACCCAATCATCGATATGAAGAAAATGGTATTATTTCTTAATAGTGATGTTATTCAAATATCGATAATAAATTAAAATCATAATGGAACCTTGTAATGTTAAAAAACATGAGAACTCCATTTTTAAGTTATAGGATAAAAGAACCCATTATATATTATTTTCCAGTAATTTATTTTGAAATTATAAAAGTTCTATATCTTTCATTTGATTAGTGAGATTTGAAATAGGCTTAGAATTAGGTACTAAGTATACAATATACTCATTTCTTGATTGGAAATAAATATTGGGAAATGGTCATGAAAAGAATCCATATATTCTTTCACAACGGGGACATAATTTTTTTTGGAAATTTTAATTTTTTTCAAACATAATAAGATAACTAACTTTCCCTTCAACTTAAAATAAATTTCCCTATTTCTTAGTGGATTATCAATGGTACAATATCATTAAATAAAAAATAATTAGCTCTAAAATATAGGTTAAAATTAAGAACAAAAATATTTTCCATGCCCAAAATAATAATTAACTCAACTATGGGATGTTTAACAATATTTTTTAGAATTATTATTCCACAAAAATAAATGGTAATATTTTGATAAATCATGGAATCATTAAGATTTCCAGCAGAATTTTTCACAAAAATTTATAGTATATTTTTATGACGTTATATTTCTAATTTACTAAACAATTTATCACATATGAAATATTATTACAATAAAGAGGAAAATATAGTATTGGATTGATTTGAATAAATAAGCAACATAACATTTGTAACATCATTTTATAGGCCATCATTAATCATGGTGGAAAAAAAGATTTTTCCACACCCTCTCGCTTCTGATCATAATGATTTCCACCCTATGTGACTAAATTTTAACTTACATTATAATTGTTCCCCAAATCATTTCTAATAAAACATCTCCCTGTTTTATTTTCATTATCCATATTAATAATACTATGATCCAATAATTATTTAGAAAGTGTCAAATTCCCAAATGAAGCACATCGAAAGAAAATCTTATATTTCATTAGACATTCCCCATAGTGATTTTTACCATACATATCACATTAATTGAAAATGATATTATAACCTCAAGATTTAATAATGGGTTATTCCCCATTTCATGAAAAAAAATACCATTTATTAAGCAACATTTATTTAAATATATGACCATCAACAATGTCTATTTCTACCTTCACATCATATGGACCATTTTTACACAACATTTAAATTAATGGGATGAAAATTAACTTCGTTATCATGGATTAAACACTATGTAAAAGGGATACATTTTACTATCATTTTCCTAGATAGATTTTGCTACCATTCCAAATAGATGATGTTTTATTCATACAAAAACAGTGTACATCCATCATTTTTACTCAATTATATTAATTGATTTACCATAAAAGCTAGACAATCCAAGGAATAATATTTCCCAAATAAAATATTCTAAAATTTATTCGAGTACAAGTCAATGTTTACCTTATGATTCATTAATATTACAAATAATTGGCCATAGCTGGTCATATTTACCTTGAATACTATAAATATAAAGGGTTGTCGTTGGATGATATGAATAGCCCATGACTTTGAATATAATTACCAAAGCATTAATCCATCCCCCAACCGTAATTAGATCAAATGATACCACAAATACTGATGTATTTTCTCTCATAAAATGACCCAAAATAATCATGTTCCACATTGTAATATCTTAAATCTATAAATCAATGAAGAACCACTATATATAGAATATATTAACAAAACCATCACTATTAAAAGCTACTTAGTTCATATTATCACCATTCTAGGTTATTTATATTTTGATTTTATAATACATTCAGTTCCTTCATACTATTGTTTCCCTATTTTGAATATGAAGAACCATTCTGAAAAAATAGAATAAATATAGAAATTTAATAATCATTAGGTTGTATGACCTGATAACCATAAATTAAATTCTCATAGTTGTATTTACAAACAATATCATAACCTCTAAAATTATCTAAATCATTACTCTGATAAATACTATAAGAACCAAACCATAAATATTACATAATAATGATATTTTTAGTCATAAATTAATTTTATAATATTTTTATGATATTCATATATTACAGTTTTAAAAAATAAGGTCATAAAAATTACATATAAAACCCACACATTATAAGGATTACACTTTTACTCAATATCTATTTTTCGCATAAAATAAATAAAATGTAAATGTAAAATGATGTCTTTTCATTATAACTCATTAAAAGTTAAAAAAATTCTTATTATTTTTCCTTAACCATAAATAAGTTATATGTAAATAATTTTAAATAACTTTATGAGAACAAAAACCAATGTTAGTGAGATAAAAATGGAGAGACCAGAAAATCTTCCATCCCATGAGCAGTTGTAAAATTTCCATTCCAATATATATATTTGTCCCCAAAATAATAATATTAATATAATTTAAATAAAACATTCTGACCAAATATTATTATAAATCACTTCATAAGATATATTAATGGTAAAATAAATCTCACATATGATTCATTAAATCCATACATAGTTAAAAAGTATTTTCACAATTTTATAAATTTCAACCTCCAAAAGTAGCATATAAATTCCTCTAATAATTTAATCATTACCATACCATGAGAAATAATATGATTTCAATAAAACACATATAAATTATATGGAATATATTTATAAATAGTGGAATATAATTTCCCATTTCACTGTTGAAAAAAGAATAAACAGTATATTTGATATGCATTCCCAATGAATATGAGGATGTCATGGTACAACATTTCCTTAGTTTATAAAAAAACCAATTACCATTGGTTTATTATGAAATAAAAAGTACAAGGATTATAATGGATCCACAAATAAATTTAAAAATTACCATGATCCCTGAATTTTTGTTGAAGCATGGTATATTTCATTTTTTTCATTACAATAAAAAATATTTATTTCACCCATAATAAAATATTTCATGAATTAGAAATACCCATTCAATTATAAAATATTTTTTCAATACAACCAACACATAGGGAAGGATGGGTTTTATATAAAGAGAGTATAAAAGATTATAAATGATTTCATTTATCAGACATAGGTTATGTTGGTGGGAAATGTGTATGTCATCGTATCCTTTATAATAGAACATTCCACCGGTATTTTCTAAAGAATGTAAAAAAATTCCATATATAATTCATAAAAATATTCCGTCTAAAAAATTAATGGAATATAAATAAAGACGTAAAATTTCATTTAAAATTCATTTGTTATATATAAATACATCTTTAAAATGACTTATAAAAGATAGAGACAAGAAAATATATATTTATAAAATATATCTTCAAAGCATATAAAACATGGTATTATGTTTAATTGTTTATTTCCTTAATTTTGAATCATCCTCTGAATAATTTATCATGAATAATAATAAAATTATGTGAATTTTTTAATTTATTAAGAACCATTTTCCTGTAAAATATTAGTTCCTTTGTTTTTCTAATTGTGTTTTAATTAATTATTTTATCAATTGAAATCATATTAGATGTTGTCATGATTTTCGATTCATAAATAAAAAATGAATTTGGAGCATGAATATGTTAAATGATGTCATTATTTCATCATCAAAAGAATGATAATCATGAAAAATTATCCTTTTTTAAGTCAGTAATATTTTAAAACCAAAAAATTAAATATTTTTATGAAACAATTAGCTACATTTCCATCCTAGAGACGGTATTCCATATGAATACATGAGGAACGTTCCCATCTTTCAACTATCACTATAGAAGGAATATATGTTTTATTTTATACTACTAGAAAGATGATTATATCATAAATATATTATCATTTTTTTAAATATAATTATATTCATCTTCCATTTTATGTGGTGCTGAAAAAATAATCACATCAAATCGTTAAGGCAGTAGTACACACGTACACACGTATGACATTATTATTTGAAATTTAATTAATATTTAATAGATTAAATGATATATTACTATGATGAGATGAAGTTTTTTCCATGAATATCATATATATTTGTTGGAATAACCTTTTTTGATAATACCAAATCATATTTCATTTGTGTGATAATCATGATTCTATTATAAGATAATCATGATACATTAATATTACTAGATATTGTCAAGTAATAACAATGTATTTTTAATCTCACTACTCTCTTTTTTATGTTTATAGAGTAAAATTTATCTAAGTATGATAGGTCACCGATGAAAGGTAACTGATGCGAGGTCACCGATCAATGATCACTGATGAAAAGTCACAGATGAAGGTCACCGATGAAGGTTACCAATAGATGGTCACCGATGAAGGTCACCGATAGAAGGTCACTGATGAAGGTCACTATTGAAGGATACCGTTGATGGCTACCGATGCAGTCTACTGTTGATGCCAACTTTTGAGAAGGATACCACTACCAGTCAACTAATTCTCTCTCTTCTACTTCAATAATTTTTAGAATCATAATTTAATTATAACGGTCATATTTCGTAAATTTAATGATTCTGATATAAATTAATGCTGATTTTAGACATATCAAGATATTTTATCTTGGGATAGTACGAGGTATGAGGAAGACCACACATTGTTTACTTATTCCAATTGTTGGACATAAAATATAAAAGAGAATGCCGATGAAGAAAATAAGTGTTTTCCAAAAGGTGGGAAGATACAGGAATTCAAAAGAAATAGATTACTTGCTAGATCAATGAGAACAAGGAAGATCCATTGAGCACTTACACTTAGAAACCAAGAGCTTCAAGAAGATCATTTCTGGAGATCAAGTTTCAATTATGTTTTCTTAACTTCATCAACTCTCAATCAACTAAAGAAAAATCACACCTCGGGAATTAGAAGCTAGAACCGGTAGTTTCAACACACTATTTTGAGGAAAAATTCTAGAGAAATACTCGAAATTTAATTTCTTTACTCTAATAAAACAAGAGATGAAATGAAAACATATAGAGCTCTCTAAAAAAATCTTATAATATTAGCACTATTGTGTCTTTTATTTTCTATTTATGAGAAGTGTGTGGTTTTATGTTACACACACTATCTCCTACGCTTAAATTAGAGGATACTGAAAATCATCACACCAGTAATGCTTTATTACTTTTCATCCCATGAAGAATTTTGGAAGAGGTTGTGTGTGTCCTGGTAGTGTGTTTATCGCACAAAGAACTATGGTAAAGGGTGTGAGCCCTGGGTAGTTTTTGAAAACTATTGTAAAGCCTACTACATGTTGTGTACTAAGTATATTGTTAATATAAATTTCTTGGTGGTAGGTGATCACCAAGTGGAGAGGATTATGTCGAGGATTAGGACTAAACCTCTTGTTAAACTTTACTTTATACTATATATTTGTAATACTCTATTTTTATATTTACCTCTACTCATTATTTCAAAAAATAGAAAGTTGTTTTCCAAATTAACATTGATAGTTAGTTATGGTTAGTGTGTGTATGAGTTAAATTTAATAAACATGTTTCAAAAGTTGATGAAGTTTTTTACATTTATTCAATTGAGGATTAATCACTCTTCTAGAAACCTGTGAACCAACTAAATATTTATATCTCTACTACCTTAATTAACTGGTCCATTTAAAAATTGGTTTATCTTTGACATAATGTCTTTTACAGAAATTTTAATTAGGAACTCAATTAACCCCATCTTGAGTTTCCACACCGACCAACATTTGGTATTAGAGGGTTTTTTCACTACCATATGTACTTTAAGTTTTCAAATACCTTTCAACTGTGATTTTAGTTTTATCATAAAGATCTTAAAATTTCTATCATATCTAAATTTTCTGTTATTTATAATTCTATTTTATGATAGATAATAGAGTTGAGGGTGCTAAAACAGATAGGACATGTTTTATTAATGGTAATATCTATTCTCTGTGAAAACATAAAATGAAAATGTATCAAGAGAGTATGGGACCTAAAATCTGGGACACAATAGAAGAATAACATTCATTTCCTATTACTGCAAGGGACACATGGTTTTAGTTGAATAAAGATACATACAACAATAAATGTAATGAAAACAATGGATTTTACTTTTCTCTAGGTGATGAAGAATCCAATAGGATATATTACTATAAAACTACATATGAAATTTGGTATACCTTGGAAATTTCTCATGAGGGAAACCCCAATGTGAAATAAATGAAATTAAATACTTATACTATTAAATATGATAAAATTAAATGAAATCCTGATGAACTTATATGTGAAATTTATCTTAGGTTCAATGAAATTGTAAATACCATGAGTCTTATTGGGAAACTAGTAGAGGGAAAGGATCAGATTATGAGGTCCTGTCAATGCTTACCTAAAATATGGGGAGGAACTTCTATTTCTAACCGAGAATCTTGTGACGTATGCAAGCTACCAGTGGAAGAAATAATTGGAAAATTTATGATGTAAGTATAATATATTAAGATAAATCATGAAATATATGAAGAACCATGAAATAAATCTATAGCATTCAAGACTGCCACCTCAAAGTGAAAAGATAAAAAATAAGTTCAAGCTCCTGTAGACCCTTCCACCAATAATGATTCAGCTTCTGACAATGATGATGAGATGACTCATCTTTCTAGGAGATTCAAAAATTTCTACTATAAGAATAAGTTATTTAGAAAATAAAACTATTAAGGAAGGTATGATAGCAAAAGAAAATGAATAAAAGAACAGAAAATGGAATGACATCACAAATGAGATAGCCTACAATGAGTGAAAACGAAAATGCCATGTGAAGGATGATTGTCCCCACTGAAATTTAAGAGGAAATATGAAGACAAGGGTAAGGGAAATAAAAAATAAATGAAATATACATTGAGTTCCTCAAAAGATAGCTCTGATGGATCTGAATCTTCTAATATTGAAATGAAAAAACATGAAAATATGTGTTTCATGACAGAAACATCTATGGTAATACCGTATTCTCATATACATAATTCCTATTCCTATGGGAATATAATTGAATCAAATAATGATGAGAATATTATTAAGGATGAGCTATTTGAATATTGTGGAATGCTTGAGGATAAATTTATTTATCTCAAGGGTAAATATAGATTATTAGAATGTCAACATGCTTTAAATGAAAATTATAAGCCTGATCTAGAAATTGAGAAAGAAAAATGTGCATAGATATTGAAAGAAAATACTGATCATAAATTATGAAATGAGAAATTAAAAAGAGTTCTTGGGTTGTTTTCTGTAGGTAGAAACACCTTGACTCAGTTTCTTGGGAAATATACTGCTCCAAAATACACAAATGGTATAGGATATCAACCAGGACATAGAAGAATTATTATGAAAAAAATTGTTCTAAAATCTGAATAGTTCAACGCAAGTTCATGTTCTAGACCATATATTGAAAAACCATTTCATAAAGGACCTTAAAAAATATTCATGTGTTAAAACCAATAATTTGATTATATTAATACATTGATACTAGTATGGGTTCCCAAATCATAACTCATTAACCTCTTGGGACCCACGAAAATTGGGGTACCAATGTTACCCTACACTGAATCTGTTTTTCAGGAAAATTGTATAAAGAGATTTTGTAAAAATATATTATACATGGACATTGGATGTTCAAGACATAGGATAGGAGACTATTCATGATTCAAGAACCTAATTAAAGTTGATGGTGGACATGTCACATTCGGTGATAATGCTTAAGGTAATATAAACGACTTAGTCCAAATTGGTAACCCTAATACTATATTAATCTCAAAAGTAAATTTTGATGATGGGTTAAAATACAATTTACTAAGTATCTCTTAGTTGTGTGATGATTTTTTCAATGTTAAATTTGAAAATGAGAGGGTTCCTTACCACCTTGACGTATCAGGAGACATTTCCTTCGTAACTGTTGAAGCCTGGATAGAAGATAAATTTATGTAGGTTGTTGATGATTCAATTAGAGGACATGACACATCCTTGTTCAAATTCCAATGAATTGTTTCATGTCAGATTGATATCCTTGACGTTGACAGTTAATAGTGTTTCTGGATATAAGGTGGAAATAGTTGTTTTAAGGGACCACTTCTGCTTTACCAAGATTATTTGCATGTTAATTATGATAAACTAGAACCCTTGGCAAGGAAAATGGGTGAATGATGAGGCTATGTTGTATGCGGAATTAACCCCTATTACTCTTCTTACTATTCCTATGAATAATAGAGACCCTAGTCTAAATCCAGAAAATGTGTATCCAGTATACTCATATGAATAAGAGGAATTTTATTATACACAAGAAATAGAGGATTATCTTAAATATGACAAGATTGATCCAGACCATCCCTCAAATCCTTATTCCAATAATGTATCCTTTGGTGATCCTATCCCACCAAGAAGATTTCCTCGAAGAGAGATTTTATTAAGGGACAGTGATGATGAGGATACCGATGAAGAATAACGAACTCAAAAATTCATAAGAGACATTATAGAGACCTCAGTGGCAAAGGATGAAACTGAATCTAGGCTTGATGATTTTGAGACTGGTGCAGATGAATGTGAATAGGAATTTTTAAGTCTAATTCCTCTGATAGGATATACAAAAAAGGTTGAAAGTGTAGATGAAGAGTTTTCTAATTCGATTGAAGCTGTAATTGCAATGAGATTAATTGAAGATTCTATAGAAGAAGTGGTAGTGGACTGTCCTATTGAAGCATTTGATCAAAGAGGAATAATAGAGATAGATTCAGTTGATCAATAGAATGCTCCAAGTGAGGGGGAGAAACCCATTTACAAAGGTTCTATTTTTGATTCTCATGGAATAAAGGACTAGTCAGAAGACCCTATATTTTGGGTATTTAGATTATACTATGAAGACATGGATGATTTCAAGCCTAACAGAAGCCCTCCAATTCCTTTTGTTTCAGAAACCACCATTGTACAGCCGGTAGTGCTTTTACTTCAAGATAATGTGAAGAATAATGATTTAGAATCCTTGAAATTAGATTTCAAGATATAATTTAATGAGAGATGTATTGGATTGGAGAGAACATTGGATCTCAATCAAGAAGTGGTGGACTCTCCCTTAGAAAGAGTTATTTACACCTCCCACACAAATATCCAACCTGATGTGAAGGATTGTTAGATTCAGATAAGAATGTTGACAGAGTCTATGGAATCTGTTATAAAGTCAATTGCTGGTTTATACTTCTATATGGAATCTAGAGTTAAAGTGGTAGGAGACCATAAGTATGTCAAATGTTTTTCTCATCATATGGTCAGTATGTTTTAGGACTTCAATATGTCTATAGAGGAACATGTGAGTGGTTAGGATGATTATGTGAAGTGTTTGATCAGTGGTCTCACCAAATCATTTAAAGAGATAGTGTCTTTCACTATGGTACCTCTGTGTGAATCTGCTTCCTCTTTAGCCTCTCCTCTTAATTATCTAGAATATTTCTAATTGGTTGTTTGAGAATAAGGGGATAAGTCCTCTGGTTTGGGTACCTCGGACCCTCAGTCCATGACTCAAGTCATTTCCACTACCAGAGAAATTCATAAGCTAGTGGGAGATTATATAAGGGATGCTTCTATATATCATAAGCCCATCAATGTGAAAGTTTATTTCTAATAAAAAAGGGTTTACACTAAGTATAAGATTGATGGCCTCTTTAATCTCCTCTTGGAAATCGTAAGGATCCCACTTTTCATCACGTGTTTAAGGATCAAGTTTGCAGGATTAGAGAGTTGACTCTAGGCTTAGAGAAATTTGTAGATAATAGGATGATTCTATCTCAGCTTTGGAAATAGGAGGAAGCATTATTATGGATTTCAGAAATCTTATTTTAACCTTCATCCATGTGGACTTCACTCCAATAATTGTTCCTCCCGCATTACCTTCTTCCTTAGCTGCCTCAGGATCTACCAGTGGTGCACTTTTGATGACTCCTAAGAAGGACATCACAATCCTAACCCTGATGATTTCTTAAGGATCTAATAACCATCTGTCTACTAATGCCTCTGTAATAGCTCCTCCTATTCTGCTCAGTTCCATTCCTCAGCATATCCCTCCAACTTTAGAACCTGAATCCTCAACTTCCAAAGACAAAACTCCCTTAGACATATAGAATGTGGATTGAATGTGGGATGAATTAGTTGATATGTATCTTTGAAACCTTTTTTTAACTTATATTCTTGCTTTATTAATCACACAATCCACTTTTGACATCTCTTTTTGACTTATATTCTTTTTGTTAATCAAAAAGGGGGAGAATATAAATCTTAACTGGAGTCCTTGCATCTTTGCATATATAAACTATTTATATTTCCTACAATAACCATGGAAAAATATTACTTATACACACCTCTAATGATATTAGAAAATGTGCTTAACCCTGATTCAATAATACATAAATCTAAATTTTCACTGGCATAATTTGTGATTATCAAAAAGGGGGAGGTTGTTGGACTCGCCTGTTTAGAAAATCCCAAATCATGTTTCATTTATGTGATAATAATGTTTCTATTATAGGATAATCACGTTTCATTAAAATTCCATTTTTCTGTCAAGTAATAACTATATAATTTTAATATCACTGCTCTCTTGTTTAAGCTTATAGTGAAAAATATCTCCATGTATGAAAGGTCACAGATGAAAGGTCACCAATGAAAGGTTACCGATGAAATGTCACCGTTGATTGGTCGCCGAAGAAATCTCACCAATGAAAGGTCACCAATGAAATGTCACTGATGAAAGGATATCACTGAAAGGTCACTGATGAAGGTTAATAATAAAAGTTCACTGATAGAAGGTCACCGATAAAGGTCACCGTTGACGGTTACAGTTGAAGGCTACTGATGCTCTCCCTTCAACTTGATACTTTGTATAATTCTTATGATTTTTCTAACGATCATATATGGAAAATTTAATGCTTATGATATTAGTTAATGTGGACTGTAGACATATCAAGAAAACATATAAGGGGAATGTACGAGGTACAAGGAGGACTACACGTGGTTTTATTATTCCTATTGTCAGACCTCAAATATAAAAGAGAAGAAAGAGGAAGAAAAGAAGTGCGTGCCAAATGGTGGGAATATAGCGGAACACATATGAAATGGATTACTATCTAGATCGAAGAGAATAAGGAAGATCCATCGAGCACTTACA
Source organism: Viscum album (assembly GCA_963277665.1). Classification (NCBI taxonomy): domain Eukaryota; kingdom Viridiplantae; phylum Streptophyta; class Magnoliopsida; order Santalales; family Viscaceae; genus Viscum; species Viscum album. Next base: position 1,854,439,125 of record OY728156.1, read on the forward strand.
CTGAGAACCCATGAGCATTAAGAAGATCATTTCAGGAGAATAAATTTCACATCAATTTTATGCACATCATCAACTCCCTATTAACTCAAGAAGAATAACACAGTAGTACTTGGAAGCTAGAACCTGGAGTTATGGCACTCTGTTTTGACGACAACTTCTAGAGAAAGACTTGAAATACAATTTCTTCACTCTAATGAGTCAATAGGTGAACTAAAAACACATAGAGCATTATAAACTCAATAATATAATATTAACTATATTGTGTCCTTTTATTTTACATTTCTGAGAAGTGTGTGTTTTTCTGTTACACACATTATCTCTTGCGCTTAAACTGGAGGATACTAAAAATCGTCACACCAATCATCACTTATTAAATTTCTTCCCAAATAGAACTATTGAAGATTCCATGTGTGGCCTCGTTTTTTGTTCATCCCACGAATAACTATGGTATAGGGTGTGATCCCAAGACAGTTTGTGAAAACTATTGTAAAGCCCGATACATGTTGTGTATCATGTTTATTGTAAATATAAACTGATTAGTGGAAATTGATCACTATGTGGAGTGGATTATGACTAGGCTTGAGACTGAACCTCTTGTTTAACTCTACAATTTACTATATTTATTTAACACTACTTTTTTCTATTTTCTGCAACTCATTATTTCAAAAAACAGAAATAGATTTTTTTGAATTAACTATGTTAGTTAGTTCTGGTTAGTGTTTGTATGTGTTTTATTTAGTAAACATTTTTGAAAAGACAAATAAGTATTTTACATTGATTTAACTGAGGACTAATCACCCTTTGAGAAAACATGTGACCAAATAAACATTTATATCTCTACTGCCATAATTAACTGGTCCGTTTCAAAATTGGGGGATCTTAAACATAATGTTTTTAACATAATTTTTATGTTTGAACTCAATTAACCCCGATTTAATTTACACTCTGACCAAAAATATTCATTAATCTAATCATAATAATCATTCATGACTTGCGATTATGAAAAATGAATTACATTGAATCCTGATGTGGTAGTCTTTCATACTCACAAATTATGGATTTATTTCCTATTTGATATAAGAGGAGATGTATGCAGTTTTTTAAATTTACATAATAATACAAAATTTTGTGTTAGATGATAATTTTATGATATCATCATTATTTAAAAAATAATTTGTAGATTTTTACTTTCAAATAAAATAACTCTTTGTTATGAACTATAATTATTCTTCTAACACCCTATTAAAAATATAAAAATAAGAATTCCTATGTTTATTATCTAATCAAGGAATTCCCAAAGAATATTCATTCAAATATAATGAATATATTTTCATAGGTATTTTCAAAAATAAATTTCTTTTTAATTAATTAAATAAGTGGATAGGAGGTTCTCTTTTATTAGAGGGGAGAGGTAAATTCATGGAATTTATTAAAATATTAAATATATAGAAATTAATTTTCATATTAAAATTTTTAAAAAACAAATTTTTTTAATATTAGATGATTATGAGTGTGAATAATCACATTCTATAATAGTCATACATTTATATAATGTTTTCCCTTAACGTTTTATTTTAACATGTTATAACCCTTTTTGGTGACTATCACGACAGTAATGTTTTTATACATTTAAAGTAAATTTACTTCTTATAAATTGATAATTGTTCGTTAAATAGACCATTGTTGAAATTTTAAGGATTATCCCAACCACTTGTATGGATATTTGAATCTTTGTATTTTCAATCATTTTATATATTAATTTTTATTATAAAATATCATTAATGTAAATTTTGTATGTTAGAACTCAGTTCATCATTGATGTACTAATCCATGTATTTCTATAAATTTTTTGTTTAAATGTTTATATATGTCCTAATAAGAATTCCATTTCAGGCCATAAAAGTAACGTCAAATTCTGTGGTTGGGTTAGAGCCTGAATTATCTTTTTTGGGGTAACATAATCATAGAACATGGTTACATCAATCTGCATAGGGAATGGTTCAGAACTGTTTAAATCCTTGCAGGGCTAGACAATGGGGAGCTATATGCCACCCGATTAGAGGAAACTATGATAATTGGGTTTCACTATTGTGTAGAATGTATAGAATATTGATTGTGATTTTTTTCATGGTTTATTTATGGTGAGTCAATTCATGCATGGAAGTTGTGCGAGGTTTCTTTCTCCTATAACTAATTGTACATGGTTGGAAAAAAATTTACAAACTATGAACCTATATAGTCTGATAATTTTTTTGGGTAATTTAACAAAATACCTCAAATAATATATTAATTATACCATATTTTATCTCTTATTAATCCAATGGATAACATTGTATTTAGAGAGATATTTTGATACATTATACTTATATTTGATACCAACTCTCTATCCAATCTATGATCTATGTGTCTATAATCTCATTAAATCTTCAGTGGTTAGTTTTCAATTCATTTTTACTCATTTCTAATCATTCTAGATATCTAAAACACTATTTATGTGGAGGCTAATATTACCTATTATTACATTCATCATATGTTTTTCAATTTTCTCCTAATCTGTGAAAAATTAAGAGCAGATACTGGATGAGCTACCATATATGAACCTAATGTGTGTGGACTCATGCCATTTGTTAATCTTCTAAGTGTATATATATGTCAATATTCTATTAAACCAATTTCCAAGCATCAAATAAATGTTATTGATACTGAATTGATTTTTTAGGCATAGAATATTCAATGATAGGGATAATAACTGAATGTTATAGGGTTTACACCTTGATTTAGAACCACCCCATGGGGGTTTTTGTTATATAGATGGACCACTATATGTTTCTTAGCCTTGTTCACCCTAAGGTGTGACTTTTTCAATTATCATTATATATTAAAATAAAATTGATAATTGTTATCTGATTGATGTTATCAGTTGTAAATTAAATATATTAATGTTAAGGTATTGGAGGACCTTGACCACTGGACATTGTCAAGAAATTGTTTGAATAAGGTAAATTCATCATTACAATGATGTTCCCTTGGGAGTTGAATGGAGTGCATTCTAGGAAATATATTTCTAATCATGAGGGGAATGTGTTAATTTTTTTTATATGTGAGTAGTTTAATGAAAATACTTTAATTCTTGTCAAATGATGGAGACATCATTGAAGAAATATTTAATTTAATTTTCCTAGTAAGGACATTGACAAACATAAGTGAATTTTATTTTTAATTTCATCATTGTTTGTGAATATTTATTGGATGAAATATGGATTAAAATGAGGAATTACATGGAAAAATTATTTGTAATTGGCCATTATTATGCAGGAGTGACAATTGGACTCCTATTCTAGTTTTCCAGTTAATGACTCATAGTGGATTGAGCACTAAATGTATAGTGACACGTCGATTCCATAGCTAATGTTGATGATTTACTCACGAGAAATTTAGACTTTATTCTATGGGTGATACATGGGCTCCCTTAGTGGACCTCTACGGAAGGACTTAGTTGGTATTGAAGTAAAAAATCACGTAGAGAGATACGTGGGTTTTTGAGAGGTCCTCCATGGGTGGGATCATAGGATTTTGGTTTACATTATAATAAGAGCGGTACTTTCATTCCAAAGTAGTAATGCCAATGATGGGCCTATGTTTTAATTGGATTAATGAATTAAATGAATTATGGCAAGTCTACCAATACAAATAAAAATCTTGGATTACCTCTTTGACTTTTAAATTTTAGAAGGTCTACAAGGGAAATAATTGTGCTTGATTATATGGGAAATACTAGGCGTGAATCGTGTTTTGAAACATATAATTAAATTATATTGAGTAACTAAATTAATCGATTAAATGGCACAATTATAATGGTTAAACAAGAGACATATAACGTAAATTAAAATTATTAAATGGATGGGTTGTGAAGTGAGAACCTAGAATTATATGTTTTTTACTTCTGATAACATACATTTATTGTTATATATATTCTTACACACTATTGATATCTATATATATTAACATACATGATGGAATTGACCGTCAGTGGTCTCTAACTTGGATTATTTCTAACACCAGGTTTGGGCCACCTTTGTATACCCATATTGACTATTTGATTACAGGTAAATATATTGAAAAGTGTACTACTATTGGTTCTTGATTACATCATTGGAGAAGGGGAGCATGGGATCATGTCGAGGATAATGATACTAGATGGATAGTTTGTTCCCTGTATTTAGTTTTGTTACTTGTATTGTATATCATACTTTTATACATGTTTTAGATTCCTTTTTTGATACATATATAATTTTTCATTATTTTTTATATGAGATGAATTCTCACATATTTTTATTTCATTAATTCAATTTTTTTACTTCTTGTTCTATTATTATAATAATTATGATAATTCTACATTATTGATATTCTGATGTTCTACACTCTGGTGATGAAGAAATGGTCTCCTCAATAACACACTTAGTCCCTCGCTGCTAGTCAGTAGCCTCTATCATTTGGAGAACTACACTGGAGTGCATGTAACCAACTGGGATCACGACACTCTTGAATGGAATACATGTTCGAGATGCTAAAAAGCAGTATGGAATAATTATTTTCTAGTCCAATTTACTCTTTTAATATAATATAATTAAATAGCAATTAAATTTGATTTAGTAATGACTTGTGCCCTGGCGTAGATAATATGCACACTTGAAAAATAGTAATTTCCTCGAATGTAATTGTTTTTTTCTCTACTTGAATATTTATATATATTTAATTCCACCGTTGGGTGAAACAAATGAATTTTGGTATTATTATAGATATAATTATGGGTTCTATTTTGTTAACGAAAAATGATATGAGTTTATTCCACCTCATTCATCATATTAGTCACTTTTTTGGAATCATATTCCCAGAATTATTTAATTCCATTTTAGATGATATCTTAATTTCATGCAATATCTATAGGTGTTGTGATATATATTCCTACTATTTTAATAGGAATATATATGGAAACTAGTATTTTGATGCACCATCTATTGAGTTGACACCCCTATGACATGGAAATCTTTTGGGATACTTTTTTATGGGACATCAAGGCAGTTGAAGTATCAACCAGTGGCTTGAGGTGAGGACCCTCCTAGAGATGAGAAAGCTAGGTGTGGGAACCATATAGTAGGCTGTGACATTATAAAGGGATCCTTTGTGTGTCTATGATTGAGGGTCCCACATGAAACCACTCTAGGAATCCATGCACGATTACTCTAGGATCCTGAGTGGGTCTATAGTACTAAGATCTTGTGTAGGTATGATGATGTACTAGGATCCTGTGTGGCTCTAATGTTGTACTAGGACCCTGTGTGGGTCTGATGACGTACTAGGATCATGTGTGGGTGTCGCGATGTACTAGGATCCTAGGTGGGTCTGATTATGTACTAGGATCTTGTGAGGGTCTGTGATTTAGGATCCTTCATGGGTATGCCTCTTAACAGAGAAATATGATTCAGTAGTTACATCTACTTATCTCTACTACGGTACCTAAGATATATCTAGTGTGATCTAGGTCTATATACTTTTTTCCTTTACCTTTATAGTGATACCTTGGTGTTATTATTCTGTGTGACGTACCTGTGTGGTACTTTTCATCATGGTGATACCTTGGTGGTATTCTTCTATGTGGCTTAAATGTGTGGTCCTTTTCTTCATGGTGATACCTTGGTGGTATTCTTCTGTTTGGTGTACCTCTGTGGTACATTGGATCATGGTGATACATTGGTGGTATTGTTTTGTGTGGCATACCTTTTTGGTACTTATATTTGTGGTATTCCTTCCTTTGTGGAACTGATGAGATTTGAGCTAGTGAGTTGGGCCTTGTGTTTCCTAATGTTTGGGATGGGTGTACATGATAACTTAGGTATATGTATGGCCATATACCTAAGTACGGTTGTCAGTTATTTTCATGATTTATGATTTATCATTTTTATATTTTGTGAGACCTTGAGGGTATCAGGGTCACTACTAAGTATCGTTATACTCACCCTCGCATGGGCTATGCCCGCTCCCTGTTCTATTTGGTGTAGATGATGGACAACGCTGATTGAGGATGAGAGTACCAGGACTGGTGGTAGATCAGAGGCGGACATTAGACAAGGCATACTATAAATACATCCGTTCATGAGTTGTACATACCCTTCTGGTAGGATTTATGGAGGGCGTTCAGAGGAGTTGTTTCAGTTTACATGTACATTCCAGTTTCATGTACTTTCTAGTTGGGATTGTATTCAGTCCCCCTTTTTTACATATAGTAATTACTCTATTTACTATTCAGTTTACTCATGTTAGTATCTTGTTGTGTGTTTGGTTGCATATGTTTATAGGTTATAAAGGCAATGCCATCCCGGTTTTAGGTAATATGCCTTTCGGTGCTAGTCGCCAGCCCCTGGCTTATGGAAGGCGGGCTTGGGAGAGTCAAGGCACAGGCCCCGGGGGATGAGTCATGACACCAAAAATATTAAAATATTAGGAAATATTATTATAGGGTATAAATATCTCCATAATATGTATTTTGGAAATATTTATAGGCTATTTTGTGTCTTAGATTCTTGGTTTAGTCTCTCATAATGCTTAATTTCACATCAATCCTTGTAATTATTTTTAATTAGAAACACAAACAAATTTCAAAAAAAACTAAGTTGGACATATTTTAAATTATAATTTATGATTATTCCAATTATTTAATCGATTTTTCAAAAATTAAAAACACATAATTTGTAGAAATAAATTTAAATTTAGTCCCAAATATGGGATGACAATGTTGTTTTCATAGTAAAAACTTTTGAAATTTTTCTATGTTTTTGTGTTCAATTTAAAATTAAAATTGATCACAATGATATAAATTGGATTAGTTGATTTAATTTTAATCTGTTTAAAATTATAAACAAATTTGTAAATATGATTCACCCGTATAAATAAATTTTATAAAATATAGTTTTTAAATTAAAATTCATTATTAATCATAACCATTAAAAATTTAAACTTCATATAAAAATAAAAAAAAGTATTCCTAACATAATGTATATGTTTATTTTTTTAAATATTATGCTAAGTTTTTACTTTTAGTATTTATAAAATTTCCTTAAAGGGATATAATATAGTTTCTCCATTAAAAGGTGGAAAATGTTCCTTAAAAATATAGTGTTTTCTGTGTAAAATTTGATTTGTTATTATTTTATGATTATCGAAATATATGAGACGAATATTGAAAATATTTCATTTAATTTATACTATATATTATAAATTAATAATACTGTCTAATTATACGTAAATTTTAATTATTTGGTTAAAAAATTGAACATAAATACTGTTTTCTATAAAAAATATTCCCATTAGATTAATTTTTTTATTATAAACATTTCTACTTAATTTGTAACCAATTAATTCATTTTATATTTTAGTAATTATATATTATCATACTTTTTTTAATACTATTAAAACCACAAATTTAATATCATGGTCATATATTATCATATTAAATAATATTATTTTAATAATATATTATTGTTCGGTAAAACTCGGTCTTATATGTAACGCAAGCCATTAAAGAAACTCATTATTGCATGTGATGTATGTTAACTCAGTGTCATGTGGATTATAAGCTCTAAAATATATTTGAATTTATTTAATATGGTAAATATATTATAAATTATTATGATATTTTACTCCATTAAATTATTGATGTTTCTTTCCATACACACTATAAAACACAATGTTCAAATTTTTTTAAGGGTGTTACATTTATGTTTTAATCCTAAATTATTCAGGATTATTTTGGATTGATATTACATAAAATAAATTATGCGATCCTTATTTGATAAACCCATTACATTTTTTCTCCTTTAGTTATTTTAGGGAAATTTTAAATATTAGTGCATTTTCTCTCTCTTTTTAACTTAAAATGGTTCAGAAATCTTTTTTTCAGAATATACGACGTTATATCTTTTGTTTCTAGTGTAAAATATTTTTAATCCAATAAAATGTTTCTTAAAATGACTTATAGAATTATTATACTATTCATAAATTATTTTTTAAATTCAATTTTACCCATGTTTTATTTTTTAAAAGAGGTTTAAGAAAAAAATTATTGATTTTTTTAAATATACTTTTTACAGATTGTTTAAATATAAATTTTCTTTTAATATTAATATCATGAAAAAGTTTACAATACCACCATAGTTTCTCAATGCTTATAATATTAATTGTAAATTTCATGTGGTTATTTTCAAATAGAATTTCATCCTTACTGTTTCTTAATTTTTTGGATTTTTTTTGTGTTATTTACAAAATATATATTTTCCCTAATAAATATTCTAATGATGTTTTGTTAATAATTTTCATCTTGGATAAAATAATTTTATGTAAATTTTGATTTATATATTTTATGATCTAACAGTATTGTGATTATTCATTCCATACAGGTTTATGTCTATTATTATGAGAGGTTTGTGAAACATGCATTCTATCCATGGGTTATTATATGATTATATGATGATTTTTTATGATCCTGTAGCACATTAAAGGAATGGTTTTCATTATTTGATGGGTGGAATTCATATTATATTACCCTATTTTTATTTCTATAAATATTGATATTTTAGGATATAGTAAAATTGAGAATGGGGAGTTAATCTATTTTAGATAGGGGCAATGTCTACTATGGTAGCATTGGGGGTGAATGTTAGTATAGGATATTATGGAATTGTGAGTGAACCCAATAAACTAAGATATTATTTTAAGAGTTACTTTTCTAATGAAATGAATTTTTATTATTATGTGAATTCCCAAAATAATTTCCCTTAGCTTGTGATTTGTTATCAAGGCTCATGGTTAATTGAAGATGATTCCAAAAACTGATAAATTTTATATTCTTCAATTAATGGTCCTTATTTGATTATTTCATTATAAATTATCATTAACTTATTTGGTAGCATTAATGTATGTAATAATGATGTTCTCAAACCAATATTTTTATTTTATTCTAACATGTGTTAATTGATTGATATCTCTTATAATTTTCAATGTTCATAATATAAGATAATGTTATCTAATATATCCTTTTAGTAGATTTTTATGAATCATTTTATGGGAGATATTTAAATGAATTGGTCTATATGAGAAGGTATTTATGGGAAATATTGAATATCATTCATGAAAAATGATGATTAGGTATTTAGTCATCAAAGACACAAAACCTTTATAGTTATGTCAAGGATTGTAATATTATGAAAGAAATATTAATTAAATAAAACAAAATATTTATATATGATAATTTATGGTTCAGAATATTTTTTATCAGAGTATGTTTATTGTTTCGTAGATTTGTATTAGATACCCTAGGTGAATCCCATAGAGATAAGACTATGTTCTGGTTTCTATCATAACGTTTTAATGTATACATTATGTGGTTATTTTAGTAATACATCTATTTCTAGATTTTAAATTTTGTTTTTTTGGAAAAAATCCATCTAGGGGTAACAAAACTGAAAAAGCAGTTTGATTATATATCATATGTAATTGTGCTGCATGATGAATGGTTCATTATTCGGCACCTAATTTAACACTTAGTGGGGGTATGATAATGTATATTAACATTTTCATTAGTTGAAATTATGAATTATTTTTTTATATATTAATCATTTATGGAATAGGATAAACCAATGGTTTCATTGATTGAAAATTATGTATCACTATATAGAGATCCTACAAATTATTTTTTGGGTAATATGATTTTTCACTTTAATTATTATTTCTCAACATATGAGTATTGATATTAGAAGGATGATGGAACCGAAAAGAACTGTGTCAATAATTAATGTGATTGAGAATATAATGAATGGACTGAATAGAAACAAAATGAAAGGTGATCTGAAATTTAATTCATTCGATTATTCAGAAACCGATTAAATGTCATATGACTATGAACATTAACATGGATGATATTACTCAAACACCCAATAAAAGAAAAATAGTGTTTCATGAGAGATTAGTTTATGAATACCATAATGGAATAAAGATTCTGTTTTTTAGAATTCATTAATTTGGGAAGAAGCGCCAAGGATAATTTATTAACATAATAAAAATTTGTTTCATGTGTGGAAAAGATGATCATATATAGAGTTTTTTTCTGATTAAAAATTAAATGTTTGATATGGAGAAATAAATTGTATCCAAAAGTATGATTTATAGTTTAATGTCTTATGGTTTGGGAGATTGGTGATCTTGATGGGCCTTTGAGTAGAGTCACTCCATTCTGTCACTATCCTAGGGTGCCCAATAAGTTTTGAATTAGAGGGGGCACTCTTATTCGTTACATATCCTACATCATCTCTACCTATACCCATTATACATTTTCATATTCCGTAAGGTGGACCATAATGATCTATACCTCTAACTCTCATCACCATTCTCATTAGAGATACCCTGATTTTTTTTGGAATCTAGATTCCCACAAAATTTTAATTCTGCTCAGCCTCATTCTTACATATCATTGAAATGAAATCTATCCCCACGAATCAGCCAGTATTTAGACCTATTTAGCTCATATCTCATTATTTTCCTCTCCCAATTAATTTAATTATTTTTTATGATATTGAACCCTTTAGGTGTCTCTTCATTATCCATAACAATTTCATAATCCATCAAATTGTGGTGATTTTAACTCTAATTGACGAAGGCCCCCTCTCTAAGTAAAAAACTTTTTTCTAGGACCATGTATTTTGGACTTATGTTTCATTAACTCTATCATTTTTATAAAGATGACTATATAATTGGTATCACTATTTAGAGGATCTAGTGTGTGATTTAGAAAAAATTATGGTTGGTATACCTAGATTTGGTTTACCCCATGGATTATTCTTAGGAATATTCATCATTATGACTGGTTTTTGTTTTTGGTTTGATAACATCTATAGTTATTTTTTTGTCAGTTATTAGCAGTGTGTGTTCCCATTATATCTCATTGGTGTTCAGTTTGAACTGTTGATGATGTTAATGTTATTGAAAATGATTGATGACAACACTTCAATGGATATCTATTACCGAATATGAAGGTAGGTATAGTTTCATGTAGGGGTTGTCCCAGTTTTAGGCTATTTTCATTTTATTCTTTTATCTGGATGATAGGGCTTAATGTGGAGATACTATAGTTGGTTATTGGAATTTTTTTCATATTTTTAAGATCTTTTATCGATGGAAAATTATTTACAGATAGAAAATTGTCTAGTGGGTGATAATATGATGCTTCTTTGGTTTTTATATCTGGGAATGGTCCATGATTTTTTGGGGTACATTTTTTTGAATCATGGAGAGCTAGTTCCAACATAAATAATTAATATATGTTAATATAAAAAAATGAGAACATGGGTGTTATCAAAGTAAAATCCCTAACCGAAAGGCTATTTACTAGATAGAGAAAGTTCATAATCAATGATAATCATTTTTTTTGAATGACTAAAGTGTTTATGAATTATCATTCATGGATTATGTTTTTAAAGGGCTTTATAATTTATATTTTGGTTATATGAATAATGGAATATATATGCTGTGTAAAAAATTAAATTTTCCAAATGTATTTTAAAATATATATACATGAAAAGTGATTTATTGATAATATGATATATGTTCTGTGAAACACATTAATATGGTGTACATTTCTCTTAACATGTTCCTGAAGATTATATAATAGTGTTAACATGACGAATAGAGTTTATATATAAAAATTAAATTTTATAGAGTTGGTGACCTTGAAAATGAATATTTATTTGATGAAAATTTTATTTATGATGACGATTATTTATTTTTTTCATTTATGGAATCCATATAACTTCTAATTATTTTATTTTAGGAATAGATATAGAGTTAAATTATGGAAGCAAATATGTTTTATTTGATTTTATATGGTGATTAATGTTATTATTATATATTAAGAGAATATAATATTAATTAATTAATATGTTTGTCATTTGACATTGTGAGAAAAAAAATTCTAGGGATAAATGTTAATGTTGATCCTAAAAAGTAAGACTAAAAAGAATTATTTAATATTTTGGGGTTTTTATTTTGGTAAAAAATATTTTGGGGGAGTCTAAAGGATAAAAATGAATTTAGATTATGTTTAACTTTTGTTGTTATTATTGATGTTTTATAGATTTATATATTATATTTATCCTTATTGGAAGACATTTCCTAAGAAACTGGGTTTTTATAATGTTTATAGATATAATTATGGGCTTGTCGTACTTCTAATAATTTAAAATTTAATTTTACAGACACATGCATAAAAAAATTCATGTATATTCTATTGATGTAGTAAGAGATAAAGTTAAACATTATCTATTAATAACCAAAATAGGAAATTGTGCTTATTAGGTGAAAAGAATTCATGTATGTATATTTGCTCGTCTCCTATATTTTGATAGTAAAAGTGTTTTATAACATTATAAAAAATATGTTATGTTAAAAAATTTATGCATTTACAATCATTTATAATGAATTGACCGACATCATTATCCTGTAGTGACTTACGGTTTTTGATCAATAATTTTCTCATAATCATGTTAATTGTAACTTTAATATTACTTGAACATTACTTTTCCTTAGATATTTCTATATTTTTACATCCAAAAAATTATATCATTATCCGGTAAACTGATTGGGTGTTATTTCAGGTAACCATTCACCGCATGAAAAAAATGGAATTTGGAAGGGGTTAATTGTGATGAAGTAGATCACCATCACATGTAGTCCCAATGAAATGTGTATATATAAAAAGAATAATATTCTCATTGCAGATACCAAATATTTTTGATAGATATCAATGTTAGTCAAGAAATACATTGTGTGAGACTGACGGACAACCTACAAGAAGCCTTTTGTGACAAGATAATAGTGATTGATTTTTATATCCAATGTTATTAAATATTTCACATGATAGTTTTGAGAGGTGTAGTAATATCTTTCAAATAAAAGCTGTTGAAAATCATATTTTTTTAGGGAATTAATTCCTCCACTAACAACCCATCAGAATCTATAAAAAATTAAAAACATGTGACCCTCTATCTTCCCTCACCATCCCAAAATCTTCTAATCTCACATCAAATATACAAATTCTCGCAATTGTAAAATGCACCACCGATGGTCACCCCCACTAAAATCCTCCATTTCTATCAGGTTTTTATAGATCTCAGTTTGAATCATCTTCGTTTGAACTCCACCTATCTCTTCATCCAATATTTTAATGATTTTTCTCATTTAAACATTAATTATTTTTTCAAAACCCCGTGTTAATATATTTAGCATTTTTTAATTTATATGGTCATTAGTGTCATGGTAAATGTAATATTCCATGTTTAGGTATCTATCATGTCAGCATTAATTATTCCAATTTATTTTAACCACCCTATCCTCTCGGCGAGGAGATACACATAAGAAGGGATGGTTGGAGGTCTGTTAGTGAACTAGGTGATGGCCCATGTGTTTTTGAGTGAGATGTTATATGAAAGTTCATTAGTCTAGTGGGCCATGTTTTTTCAGTTGAGGTGTGAAATGACCGTGTAGTGGGGAGGTGTACCAGATGCTTTCAGGGGAAAAATTATTTACCCATGACATGAGAGGATTATAGTGTTGGATTATCATGGTATGAGGAAGAAATGAGGTTGATTTAATTCATGTCATGATACTCCACTACTCTAATTAGTGATGTAATGTGATGGATCATGTGTCTATAGGAATGATGAGATGAGACCATGATTTTGGGAATTGTCCCACATTTTTGCAAACATGGTGTGATGTTTTAGTGTTGTGGGGTAGTAGTGTATATTTTCATAATGAGATGTTAGTTTCATGACGTACGATGTTTGGGTGTGAGATAATTGAATTAGTATGGTTTCATTTAGGTGTAGCCTTTATCAATATTCTGCTCATTTTCATTATAATACTGCTCTTATGTCAATTTGTGAGCATGCACCGGTGAGGATAGAATGGATAGGTTACATGTTTAGGTGACACTGGTTCTACTTCTTTCCCAAAGGCACATTGTTATGTTTCAGTCACATGTTCTTGAGTGAATTTGTTTTTCCTATATATTATTCTTTAATTATCTCCAAGTTATATATACTATTTTTCATGTTTCTAATGGGATTAAATAGATTGTACGTGATACCACCAGCTCATTCCTTTTTAGACATTTTTTATGTCAGTATATTATATTATCTTTTATTATTTACATTTTGAGACTTTTTTTTATATCATTATTATTTGTTCATGCATTAAGATATGGTTTTTTCTTTTTATTGATATTATTTCGTGGAGTTATCTTTTGGGTATTTAATCTTGTACCTCAATTATATATTATTATAGAGCGTAATACATACCATTTCATGTTATTTTTATACCCTCACTGCTAGTTTTCAACCCATGGCCTAATAGAGGAGGCATTCAGAGGTCATTTTCATTCTCCCCTATTTATAGTGTCTTTGGTAGGAGGGGGTCATGAAAGGATCATTCATCAATATCATAGGAGATAATTTGTACATAGTAATTAAAATTGTACATGAAATTTTTTTACTACTATATGAACCAAATAGATAGAAACCATTATTAAAGATACCCAAATGTATGTCATAAGGTCATGAAGCTAAAGATGGATGTATCTGATCAAATTGATTCCATGAATCACCATCACATGGATGATTAGTGTTTTTATATTGGAAAAATTTTATTCTATTTTGACATAAATTCAGTTATGATGTGAGACCTGAATAAATGTTTTCAAATATGTGTAATTTTAAAATATTGCAACTTTTTCATAGGAAATCATACACTCCTTATGGTGAATCTTTATACCTTGATTCTACACATATTGGATAATTAAATAATAATTCATAGTCAATATAATATAAGATTCCATCATTTGAACATGCATGGGCATTTTAATAACTGACTCCCAAAAATGGACTAAAATATAAATTTAATAGAATTTGTAGTTAATACATTTTCATCAGGAAACAAAAATTAAAAAAAGATAATATTTGAAGAAATTGTCTATTCAACAATCCAAATATGATTTAATAGATACAAATTATGTCACGGATTCATGTTTTCTCAACTAACATCCTGTATATATGGCTCTTTAGTAGATTTCAAAAATAATTAAAATTAACACGGTTTAGATTTATAATTTCAAATATCATTTTGAGTTTTTCATTCATGAATAGACGATCCAACAACCTCATGTACTAAATTCTACAATGGTTCCATAAAAAAAATAGTAAGTTCTATTGCATTCTATTAACAATGTTTATACCTAAAATATATTCTTTTTGATAACCAAATATGAAATTGATGAATTAAAAAATTTTAAAAATTTGAATATCATAAGATCACACTTATTACATGGACATTTAGTTGTTCTTTCATAATAAAATTCTGAAATTGATGATGGAAATAATGAACATGTTTGAACATCCAGAACATAGATAATATTTTTTCTATAATTTTTTTGATATTTTGATGATTTATCTGATTATGATCACATAATAGAAACTGATATGTTCTATCTTAGTCCATAATTATCAATAATAACAATAAAAATTAGAATAATTATTGCATATTATGACTAATTAAAATTTTTTATACGTTATTTATGTTTAATAACAATTCCTAAGAAATTATACCCAAAATTTATTCCAAATTATCATTAATTATATACATTAAAAAATTATTTATAATATATATAAATTGATACTAAGATTTACTAATTATTCCTAAAAATAAATATGTAATTTTTAATTCTTAATTTTTTTTACAGATTAATATAAATTATATTGAATAATACTATATTTATACTAATTATTGTGAATTTATAATTGCAGTTATTAATGTTTATATTTTTTTACACGACGTGAAAAATAGTTTAATAATTATTAGAAATATTTCTAAATATATAGTAATTGATAGAAATATTTATTATATAATAAAACATATTTATTAAATATAACTAAATTTGAAAAAATAATAATATTTTTTATTAAGTATTAGTATTTCATTTTCAATTTTAAAATTTATATCAAATTAAAGAAATTTCTCATATTAACAATTTATAGACAATATTTTGTAATTTACCCTTATATTTATTATATTTTGTTAATATTGATTTAATAATTAGTAATTGTTTTAAATAATTGAATGATTAGTACGAATTCATTAAATTATAAATGAAATTTTCAAAATTACTATTTTTTGTGAATTGGTATTATTTTTTAGTATTTTTATATTTTTTACATACCATTAGAAAATTATTACTAATTATAATTATCCATGTTTAAAATAATTATTAAATATTTTTAATTGTCATTTTACCATTCAAATTTATGTTATAATCTTTTTTATAAAGAAAATCTCATATATAACATTTTGATAAATTATTTCTTTATATTGATATTGTCATAATTTTTATAAATCACAAATTTCTTTTTTATTTCATATTATATATATTTATTAAATAATTTATTTAAAATATATATATATATATATATATAATTTTATATTAAATGTTTCTAATCAAGAATACATATCAAATTGAAACACCATAATACATGCATATATTTATTTATATAGATATAAAAAAACAGACACTTTTTTTAACATTTATATAAGTATAAGCACTTGTATATATACCTAAATATATCAAAACATTTATTAATCAAATTTATTGTTACATTTTATTATAATAAACTTACTTATTAAAATTCTACATACATATATGAATACATACATATATACATTTATATCTACAAATATATAAAAACCCATATATGTTTTTCAAACATTTATATATTTATATTCATGTGTTAATATACCTATATACATATATATAAATAAATAAACCTCACAATTTTTTTAAAATCATATATATATATATATTCACATGTTATTATACATAGGTAGACACACACACACACACACACACACACACACATATATATATATTTAAAAAACAGTATTGTTTATATAAGTGTATATATATTAAAGCCCTTACATTTTTAAAAAAAATTGTATATGTATTATCAAAAGGTATTATATATATTTTTATATATATTACAATATTTGTAAATTAATATAAATATATCAAATATATTCGGACACTTTTTTGAAACAAATTTACCTTTCAAATCATCATATTTATTCATTCAACGGTGCCTACATACATATATGTATATATCAAAAATCATATAGTTTTATTAAACCTATACATATACTAACATGTTAATATATATATATATATATATTGATACATATATCCAAATGTATACAAAAATTTATTCATATGGATTTATAATAATTAAAATCAATCAGAATATAAAAATCAAAAGAATCTTAACATAAATTCCACAATTAATGTTTCATCATAATTAATCTATAATATAATAATCCTATGATTTCTACACAATTGACTAATTAAATATATTTACATGAAAAATATATATATCATACATTATTATATAATTTTCCTAATAAATATATTTATAATAATGAAAACAAATAATATAATTGTAGTAACCTAAAATTCCGGATAGAAAAATGCTTTAAATGCAATGATTAAACAATGATAAAAATATATAAAATAAATTGGAATAATTAATGCTGACCCGATAGATACCTGAACATGGAATATTACATTTACCATGACACTAAAGACCATATAAAGTAAAAAATGGTAAATATCTTAACCTGGGGTTTTGAAAAACTAATTAATGTTTAAATGAGAAAATCATTAAAATATTGGATGAAGAGATAGGTGGAGTTCAGACCAAGATGATTCAAACTGAGATCTATAAAAACCTGATGGAAATGGAGGATTTTATTAGGGGTGACCATCGGTGGCGCATTTTACAATCGCGAGAATTTGTATGTATGATGTGAGATAAGAAGATTTTGGGATGGTGATGGCAGATAGTGGGTCACATGTTTTTAATTTATTATAGATTATGATGGGTTGTTAGTGGAGGAATTAATTACTTCACAAAATCTGATTTTCAAAAACTTTTAATAGAAAGATATTACTACACCCCTCAAAACTATCATGTGAAATATTTAATAACAATGGATATAAAAATCAATCTCTATTATCTTGTCACAAAAGGCTTCTTGTAGGTTGTCCGTCAGTCTCACACAATGTATTTCTGACTAACATTGATTTCTATCACAAATATTTGTTATCTGCAATGAGAATATTATTACTTTTATATATACACATTTCATTGAGACTATATGTGATGGTGATCTACCTCATCACAATTAACCCCTTCCAAATTCCATTTTCTTCAAGCGGTGAATGGTTACCTGAAATAACACACAATCAGTTTACCGGATAATGATATAATTTTTTGGATGTTAAAATATAGACATGTCAAAGGAAAATAATGTTCAAGGAATATTAGATTTACAATTAACATGATTATGAGAAAATTATTGACCAAAACCGTAAGTCACTAGAGGATAATGATGTCGGACAATTCATTATAAATGATTGTAAATGCATAAATTTTTTAACATAACATATTTTTAATAATGTTATAGAACACTTTTACTATCAAGATATAGGAGATGTGAAAATATACATATATGAATTATTTTCAATTAATAAGCACAGTTTCCTATTTTGGTTATTAATAGATAAAATTTAAATTTAACTCTTACTACATCAATAGAAGATACATGAATTTTTTTATGCATGTGTCTCTAAAATTAAATTTTAAATTATTAGAAGTACCACAAGTCCATCTTTATATCTATAAATATTATAAAAACCTAGTTCCTTAGGAAAAGTTTTCCGATATGGATAAATATAATATATCAATCTATAAAACCTCAATAATAACAACAAAATTTAAACATAATCTCTATTCATTTTTATCCTTTAGACTACCCCAAAATATTTTCTACCAAAATAAAAACCCCAAAATATGAAATAATTCTTTTTAGTCTTACTTTATAGGATCAACATTAACATTTATCCCTAGAATTTTTTTTCTCACAATGTCAAATTACAAACATATTAATTAATAAATATTATATTCTCTTCATATATAATAATAACATTAATCACCATATAAAATCAAATAAAACATATATGCTTCCATAATTTAACTCTATATATATTCCTAAAAAAAATTAATTTGAAGTTATATGGATTCCATAAATGAATAAAATAAATAATCTTCATCATAAATAAAATTTTCAACAAATAATTATTCATTTTCAAGGTCACCAATTCTATAAAATTTAATTTTTATATATAAACTCTATTCGTCATGTTAACACTATTATCTCATCTTCAGGAACATGTTAAGATAAATCTACAGCATATTAATGTGTTTCCATGCACATATATCATATTATCAATAAATCACTTTTCATGTGTATATATTTTAAAATTCATTTGGTAAATTTAATGTTTAACACAACATATATATTCCATTATTCATATAACCAAAATATAAATTATAAATCCCTTTAAAAACATAATCCATGAATGATAATTCATAAACACTTTATTCATTCAATAAAAATGATTTTCATTGATTTTGAACTTTCTCTATCTAGTAAATAGCCTTTCGGTTAGGGATTTGACTTTGATAACACCCATGTTCTCAATTTTTTATATTAACATATATTAATTATTTATGTGGGAACTAGCTCTCTATGATTCTAATAAATGTACCCCAAAACATCATGGACCATTCCCAGATATACAAACCAAACAACCATCATATTATCGCCCACTAGACAATTTTCTATCTGTAAAATGATTATAAAAAATAACGAATGTTTAAAATGTAATCCATAACATATAATAAAAATCAAATTATTATCTATGAATTTATTATATTTCTTAAAAATTAGGATATAATTGATGATGTTTATAAGGAAATGAATATAATATGTTTTGACATTTAATAGAATTTATTAATAGTAAATACAAGTATAATTTAACAATTACATGTCAGTATAGGATAAAACATATTATGACATGGAAATAATCCCCAAAACACTAATGTACATTTGATGAGTAGGTAAAAAATGATACATGAATTTAAAAAATATCATTAATGTGGAATGTAATCATTGTAGAAGGACAAAAATAAAATTAAAAAATTTTATACTTGTCTTTGTAGAAAAAAATACATGAAAACTAAGGAACAAAAATTAGAAATTTGTAAAAACACCAAAATAAAAATTGGTTTCCATTGTATCTACTTATGAAATGGATAATGATAATGAAAAAAAAATCCAATTAAAACTAGATATTTTAAATAGAAATCATACAATAATGAGAGAAAGTATCATTTGGATCTATGATAGGAATAATTTTTAGATTTTTGGAACAACCAATATAAATTGACATCATTCTAGGATTAAAAATAGGATTCAGTAAAACAATACCTTTGAAATGGTGGAGACGATGACAATGTAATGGAGGTTTAATGATAGAAATGTTGATGAAAAAAAAGTATATTATTTTTTTTAAATATTTTTATTTATATATATAATTTCTAAAAATTCATTTATATGGAATCGTTAATTTATCAAAAATAATGACAAACTAATTGAAAAAAATAAAATATGAGATGGATAAATATTTTTTCCCAATATAAGTACACATGTAAGAAAAATTAAAAATCTACCTTCAGTAAAAAAATAATTCTAAAAAGAGTACATGCTAAAAAAACACAAATTGACCAATAATTACTTTTGATATATAAATACAGAAAAAATATAAAATAAAAATAAAAAAAATCAATCATTAAGATATTAAATATAATATCAATTATCTGCAACTTTTATTGAACAAACCGAGTTACAATTAAAGACACATTAGGTTTTTTATACTTTTCAAAAAGAAATTATTTTTAAATATGAATTAAAGTTCAATTTAAACATGTAAAAAATAGAAATAGAGTGGCAAATTTAAATAATGGGTAAAATATAAAGAAATAAATGTTGACGAATTCTCTAAAAAATAATGGAAAATAAATTTTAGGTTAGAGAAATCAGAGAACCCAAAATATAAAAAATGTGATGAGTTGATAAACATATTAAAAATGATCCCTAATAATTCACAAACCAATGATAAATGAACATCATGATAACATATAGAGAGGGACAAAAAATCATCAATTCAATGCTTAACTATATCAGTGCTTGAAAAATATTCTTCTTTAATTGAAAAAAACATCATTTTTTCTTTCATTATGATAAAATTTTTAAAATAACACTCACATATTGGAAAATTTAGGTCTTGAAAATATAAAATTGCATGCCTGACACTCGATAATGATCCAAGAATTGGATTTTGGGGAATTTGAGATATTGAAATGAAGATGAATATATTTCTTAGATGGAATGGAAAATTTCATTGGAATTTAACCTAGAAATATATTAATTAAAAATGTATTGGGAATCAACTAATAACATGGTCACCATGTAATAGGAATTGACACTTTATTTGTAGAAGGAAAATCGAATGATGTCTGGTTCGCTATCTATTTTGGAAGTTAATAATGTTTTCACTTGATTAACTGATTCAATAATTATTTTTTCTTGAAAACATAATAAGGGAAGACTTATTAAATTATTCTATAGTATCTAAAACTTAAAAAAATGTCTTTATGTCTTGGCATCCGAATAATTTATTCTTCTAGAGAAAGAGAGATCACATGATTATACAATCAGTATACAAATTCAATGATTTCAAATTTGTCAAATAAATAAATAATTACATAAAATTATAATATAACATATCATCGAACAATTTAAATTACAAATTATCATGAATAAAATATAACATCAATCAAATTCATTAAAAAATTATCAAATACACCAGAACATTTGTAATGTAAACATTAGAAGAAGAAACCATTTCCTTATAATTAAATTGACACAACCTCATAACACATCCAATTGAAATTTTCAAGAGTTTTAAGAAAATGATCACATGTTTGAAATTAGAATATATAAACCCAAATTATTCCATCAAAATATTGTGAATAAATGAAAAATAATCCACACCCAATCATAAAATATTATCACTAATCTCTATATTTATTTTTATATGAGAATATATAGTGATGAAAATATATATAATGAAATAATGTAAACAAAATAGAATGAGTAATCATGTAATTACAGAACTGAAACTCACTCACAATGAGTACAAATAAATTAGCTTTAATAGAACCAATAAATTAACCATGCCACTTTAACAAATTCTATGTTCTGGGGAATTTCATCTTCTTGTAAAGTGTATAATAGGGAGAATGTGTTCCAATATTCCCCTTTTATTGAGTGACTAGAAATAAAAAACAATATATGTACCTTTTTAAGATAGCATGACATTGAAATTTACTAGATAAAAATCATGTTTTTAACTGAAAATAAAAATTACTGAATATTGATTGAATTGAAATGTCAGTGTGTGGATATATTTAAGAAATAAAAAATTAAATATAAAATAAATTATTACTAATGTATTTCATTTTTATAAACAACTATGTCATGAACATATGTGATTAAATGGATAGTAAAAAAATATAAATTAAATGTAACATAGGAAATTTGGATGAAATAAAAATTTCGAATGAGCAAAAAAATGAGATGAGCTTAAATAAACCAAATCTAATAATATATTAATAAAATATACGTGACAAATATTATAAAAAATGATTCATTATGAAAAAATTTCTATAATTTAATGGGTATCAATTGTTATTTGAATGAAAAAGTGATTAAAATATATATATCTCACATTATATATTCACAGACCCTCTAGTTTCTTCTAAGATCAAATATCTCTTCATAAGGATCAATGAATGGTTTAGATGATGATGTTATTTGGATAATAAAATATCAAAAATTCAGTGTGGTAAAAAATGGATGCACAAATATAGGGTGGATGATTGTAGGAAATAATTCACATTGAAATCATATAGAAATTATAATTTGTGGGTATCAAACTTTAAAAAAAATTATTGAAATAATATTGGAGTAGGAACATAAAAATAAATATTTTTTACAGTAAAATTTTTCATAATTGACCCATTTTTAGTAGAGGGTGAACCTCAATAATCACCATCATTTGGAGTGTTATGTCTAAATGATGATGATAGATAGGAATGAATTTCATGGGAGAACAACTATCATGATATAGTAATGATAAATATCTTCATAGAAATTGCAGGGGTTAACTCATATGGATACTGCATCTGAAATGTATCAATTTTGTCGACACACTGATTAAAGGAAGAAGACATGAGGAAGTGGGTGGTGGAGGAGGGGAACATGCGGCGATGGGGATTGGATTTGTCACTCTAGGTATAGAGGAACTGAATGAAGAATATGGTAAGGATCTGTTGAGGGAGAAGCAATAAGTTTTCAAAGATGTATATAGGTTTCTAGGGTGGAATTTGAGAAGAAAATAGAGAGGAGATTTTGTGTGGTAGATGTGTCCCATAGAAGATAAATAATTTGAGGATCAGTTTCAATGAGATCCTTTTTCCAGTTGTTTTGTCTAATTCGAAAGTGATGATATTCAAATAAAAATGGCTATATCATAACCTACAACCACATACACATTCAACCGTGGCTATAAGTCAATGGTTATATCTCATTTTTTCTAATACTGAGGGTAGCATTAAAGATACCTTCAAGGAATCTCTAAGATGATTGGAAAGATCCTATAACATTGAGTAGAAAAATATTTCATCGACGAACACAACTATGAATGGGTATAAGAATTCATGAAACATGGAGATCATTAGTCATGGTAACACAACTTTTCTATTTCTGAAGTTTAAAACCATGAAAACAAACATAACGTCTTCATACATTATTTTTAATGTAGTCTTATTGATACATACCTATTTTACCCCCATTTGGTTATATCTAAAAAGTATATTAATCATAGTAAGTCAATCAAATCTATTCAAAATGTTCATCTATCCTCATAATAGAGAAACAATTAATTATAATCATATAATTAAACACTTTATAGAATATACACAAACTTCTACTTCCATCCTCTTTATTGTTGAACAAAACTACTGTGTCCCATGATGACACACAAGGATAGATAAAAAACACCTATATCAAATCATCTATCTAAATCCTCATATCCTACAACTCATATTGTTTCATATAATTAGGATACATTGATATCATTGAATCACCATGCTATATGTCTATTCCAAAATCAATATCACATCGAGGGGGTAGCATTATAACCTCTTATGGGAAAACATAAAAAAACTCTCCATTGACCATAAAAACCATTTGTATATCAAAGTCTAGTGATTCCATAGAAAATTATTCCATTAAAAAATGAAGGGGCACCACAAGCCCACTTCCCACCAGACAACCACATTCGCCAATGAAAACCACACCCTATACATCCACATATAAAACCATGCTTCTCCTTTAGAACTAGTTGATAATTTCATGTGATGAATAAATTAAATAAATGAATAGGATGACATCATATGAATGAATCTATAGAAATTAAAGATCCATATGGGCCTGATATGGCCCCATCATCTCTCTACTCCCCCTGAACACATCAAACAAGTTGGTATTTACAGGTACTGGTGTAGACAACCCCAGGGGAATGGGATGTTTTTGTATGTCTCATTTTAGAGTATGGGATTGTGAAATTTTAAAATACAAGTGAAAATCCTCTAATATAAACATGTAATAAAATAACTGTATAAAACAATTGAGCATACCTCGAACTATCTACACCACCTATAACATATCTACCTCAAATACATGAAATTGAACATTCCCATCTCGTCTACCTCTATACTGATGGAAAACTCCATTACCATTCTCGGTTAGAGGTCCCCAACAAAAAAAATTTAAGGACATCCTCTACCTACTCTGTCTCTCCATGGAAGAGCATAAACCCAATACCCCTACTGTAAAAATATTCTCACTAGAAATTACTACTGAAGTTGGGAATGAAGTATAACACCCTGAGATTTTTTGAAAAGTATTCTTTTTAATTTCATTAATGTCTTGTGTTGTACGCTACACCAAAAGAAGTCTTTCACAACACACAACCTTGACTTTCCATACATTACACGCAATCACGACCTTCCTCTATAGCGTGTGTAGTACGCAATACCGAGTTTCAAAAAACAATGATATACTATTAAAATATTATTAAAACTAGCCGTTATGAATAGTAATAACCACTTTTTGAATTTTTTTAAATTTTATTCTTTCAAAATGGAATTCATTTTTGGATTCGGAATATCGAAATTATCTTAGGGTGAAATTTTGGTACTTTTCGGATAACTTTCATTTTCTGATGAATAGTGAAAATTATTAAATTTTAATTAAGAAGAACCTTTTTAATCAAAATAATTAATAGTGATAAATTATTAGTTTTAATGGTTTTAAAGTATATTTATAATATATTTTTACAATTTAATACAATGTTTATTATTGGATGTAATTTCACATTTAAACCAGACATAAACAAATGTCAATCTTTTGATAGTTATTATCTCTTAAGAACACGCTATTTGTTTTGACGACGGGAATTAATTTTTAAATTAATTAATGCAGCTGATATGTTTTGAATTTGGTAAAATAGATATAATTTTTGAATTTATAATATCAAATATATCTTAGGCCTAATTTTTGGTATTTTTCTGGAAACTTTCATTTTTTGATGAATAGTGAAACCACTAAGTGGTAGTTAAAAAAATGAATTTTTTCATAAAAAATAATTTTACCGCTTCTATGAGTGGAATTTCAAAAATCCGAGAGACACAGTTGATGTCAGTTAGTAAAATTTGTTTCAATGAGATGAAAATAATTTTTGGTTAATTGTAACTTTTTTCTTTTTTTTACCACGGTTAAAAGTAAATAGGGTAATTAAGGGTAAAAATGATATTATTATTACCCTAACACATGTCCTAATTCTGTTGGATAAGTGTAATTCGACCGAAAACAACCTTAGAAATAAAATATGACCATTTAGACCCACATTAATTAGATTAGGACATTTATTATTAATTTATTTAATGAAGGGTTAAAATAGATAAAATCAACGATTAAAAAGTATATAATTTTTAATATAGGGTTATACATAATATAAATTCGAATATAAATATTAATTAGAAATATAAAATGATTTCATACATAATGGTATTTTATTTGCAATTTTTAGACATTAAATAATTTAATTTATTTATGACACAAAGATGATGCATTAATTATCTGATTAATGAAATATTGACATAATTGATGTTATAAATACCAAAATAAATATAATTTGAGATTTTTATGCATTAAACTTATTTTATAGGTTAATATGACATGTTAGTATTTATTTAATTAACTTTTTTCGAACTAATCATTCTGTTATGATTTTCACAAAAAATCAATTACTAAATAGTGTCAAAATTGTCATAAAATAGTTTTTAAAACAAATATTATATTATTAATTGTTATTTTATTCCTAATAATCTAAGGTTCGGACAAATGAATTAAATAAGGTTATATATATTAATAATAAACAACTTGGGGTTCGTTTGTCTTGTTATAGTAAGTTTATTAACCTTATAGTATAAGAACACAAGAAGACACGATAAAAGTAAAATTATTTAACTTAATGTTAAATCTAAATGATAAGGTTAAAATAGGAACCTAAACTTGTTGAAATTATATTGGATGAGAGTATTTAGACCCATACCAACCTTATCTTCGAAATAAATCAATTTGAGCTATTTAAAAACGATCTTGACTTTATAATAAAATAATATTTTTAGTTATTCCAAAGGTGCCCCTCTCCTCCCTTATAAAAGGGCACCTCCTACCTCTCTTCCTCACACCACATTGAGACTTAAAGCTTGGCCAACCCCTACCAATTACTCCTCTCCACTTCCCTAGAATCATCCTAGAGTTTCTGGTCTTCTTCAAAGACCTATTTTAGTGCCCTAAAAGGAGGTCTCAAAGAAGCACTTCAAAGAAGAGGTAATGTCAGTTACTGATTCTTTCATATTTATTTCTTCTTCAACTTCTTCTTCTTTAGTTGTTTCATTATGAAGTAATAACATCTGTATCACTCATATACTGATATTTTATTATAAGTATGAAACAACCCTATTTCACCATCTATCCATCCTACGGAAAAAGGAATCATCGTGCGTGCGTACGTACGGAATACCATCTCCACGGCGTGGTGTAATCTATTTTCCACCACCACTTTACTTGGATGGGTATAATGGTGTAAATAATGACTATATATGACTATTATAAAGTGATATTGATTCTTAAATAGTATACATACACTCCAATACAATTCCACGATCATAGGAACGATATCATCACTCGTGCGTACGTACGGAATACCGTCTCCATGATGTGATGCGACTCGTTCTACATGATATTCATTTCATAATTATTATATAAATGAATTGAATGAATGAATATGATATATATTACACTAATACAATTCTGTAAATGAGGTATCAATAACCTAAAGAGAAGAATAAGAATTTAATCGACAAAACATGCATAAGAACAAAAAGTAATAAACACCCGAATAACAAGAAGTAATGAAATATTACTAATAAGAAGCTAATAATATGTCCATATATGATATCATAACAATAAGTATGATTCTGGAATAAGTCAATAACATTATTTAAATTATTATACAGGAGGTTCGGACACTTACGAAGCAAAATGGACCTAAGGTAAAGGAAATATCACAATCTCATTTTTATCCGAGATTGTTTATACTTTGAAATTTAATAGGGTGTATTTTTTCATCCACATCTATGTTTCCTCAATATGTAATATTATTTCCATCCACCTAAAATTGTTTAAATTCAATTTTACCCTTCGGTGAGTTTTTAGTAAAATATATGAAAGGAATCTTTTGTCGTTTTTTATACAAGGTACTTTTTGACTTTTCCGACAAAGTACGGAAAGAATGTTTTCTTAACTTAAACAGAATGAATGGATTTTTAAAACATTATTTCCAAGAAGCTTCCTTTACAAGGTTTCATGTTTATTTTTAATCAACTTCTTTTAGTTTAGAATTGTATGACATGTTAAGAAAGGAAATGTGTTTTTGAAGTTGAAAGGATAATTTCCTCAAGAATGGAGTTCAAGTGATTTATCAAAATTATTTTCTATATTACATAATAAAAGGATCTGTTTTTACCCCTATTATTACATTGATTTTATTATGTTGTGATGGAATTATTTTTATGAATTCCATTATCTTATATGAATTGTTTTATGATGTCATGTTGTTTAAGAATCCCATTTTTACTACATGGGTTATGCTATTATGTATGGTTTATGATTTTGTGGCACACATAAGAATGGTATCATTATGAGATGGGCGGGACATATATCTCCCTCAAATGCATTGGGTAAATATTTTATATCCCATTAGATAGACATGGCTGGAACGATAGGTTATACCGGTTCAGTGAAACAGGACTAAAACGAGGGTGGCTCGGCTCAGAAATGGACTTTGTACACTAAGATAGTCTTGGCAATGAGTCTTGACTAATAAGAGATGATTCTCTATGATTATCTGTGTATGCCTCAAAGTTTCGTGTTTTATATTATATTATTGGGATTACATTTCACTACTATGATTTTTTCCATGTTGTGATATTATGATCTTTTTTGCAGGTTAAGATTTCCAAAATGTTATGTTCTTTTGAATATGATGTGATTGATATTTATTTTGTTTACCCTTACTGAGAATTTGAGCTCACCCTTTTATGTTTTCTTTTCCCCAGGATATAAAGAAAGGTTTTAGGTATAAAAAAGAAGAAGATATTTATGAGAGATGTTGAAGATCTTTCACAACGATTAGAACATTATATTCCAAGTTTCTAAAGACACAAAACTATTACGGTCCTTGTGTGTGTGTTTTTGTTATGTACTAAGTATTCCGCAAAAGTAATGTAATGTCCATGTATGTTAAGCTTAGGGTCTCTACAATTGGTATCAGAGGAAAGGTTTAGTCAACCTTTGGAAACTAGGATGCAAAAAGTTTAGTGAGATCCCTAGAGATATTTATAAGGAATGTCTAGGGATGTACCTAAGGTTAAGTATAAGTATAGGTTATAATACTAGAATTATGGTAACCCAAGATGTAAGATATTGAATGTACTCCCCCTTTATTATATTGTTTTCCCTAGCGTGATTTTTGCCTCTCTCACTATTCTTTTTGGGTTTTAGAGGATGGCTGGAACCCGAAGGAACCATGTTGATCAATGTAATGGACAATGCAATGATTGTCCTCCTGAACAAACAAATGTTATGGGAGATGGAGTGCAAAATATTATTGCTATACTTACACAAGCTATGAATTATTCTGGACTTCCAAATGAGCAGAGAAGGGAACAATATTCTATTGAGTTCTTCATGAGGTAACGTCCACCTTCTTTCAGTGGGTCTTCTGATCCCCTTGTTGCTTAACAATGGATCACTACTACTGAAAAGATATTTTCAGTTCTTCAATGTTCTGAACATCATAAAGTCATCTTAGTAGTGTATCGTTTGGAAGGTGATGCTGATCAATGGTGGAATCTTATCAAGAATACGAGGCCAAGAGATGAAATTGAGTCCATAGAATGGGACGAGTTCAAGAAATTATTTTTCAATAAGTACTTCCCTCGTATTCTTCGAAGAAATATGGAGAAGGAGTTTCTTGAACTAAAGCAAAAGGATGATGAATCTTTTGGTATATACGAAGTGAATTTTACAAGGCCTGCAAGGTATGAATCTGGCTTTATCATCCAACCTGAAAGTAAAGTTGATCGATTCTTCAGTGGCATAAAATCAAGTCTTCGAAGGGCATCAGCTATAAGAGACTTCAGTAGCTATGAAGAAAATGTGTGTTGTGCTATCAAGGTAGAAATGGAAGTTGGTGTTACTTATCCATCTCTTAGTTTTGACAAGAAACGATAATGGAGTTCAAGGAGAAATCTCATAATAATGGCGAAAATAATATGAATGTTTCTTTATGCTCAACGTGTGGAAATAAGCATGGTGGAGATTGTCTTAAAGGGACTAGAAAATGTTAAGTATGGAAAAGATGGTCATCGAGTAGCTGAGTGTCGAAGTAATGGAAAAAGGGTTTCTAATGATGTGAATAATGAAAAGACTACAGAGAACGCACCACCAACACTTCAATGCTTCAAGTGCAAGGAAATGGGGCATTATGCTAATAAATTCCCTAATCCAAGGGTTAGTGATGATCGACATGAGCAACCACTTAAGGAAAAGGACAAAGGGAAGTCACATGCGATAACTATTGGCGATGTTGAATATGACAACAATGTGGTGGAATGATTAAGTGTTTATGTAATGGAATTCCA
The DNA here is from genome assembly GCA_963277665.1 of Viscum album. NCBI lineage: Eukaryota > Viridiplantae > Streptophyta > Magnoliopsida > Santalales > Viscaceae > Viscum > Viscum album. Next base: position 1,854,469,574 of record OY728156.1, read on the forward strand.
AAATAATGTTGTCTATAGTATCATGGAATATTGGAATATTTATGTATTGGTATATTCTGGTTTTCAATAATTTTATGGTACCAGTAACCATGGAAAGTGATTGAGAAATATTTGGTAAGAAGATGATATGCGCATAATGAAGGGATAATAAGATAGTGAGATGTTTGATTGTATTCATGAGCTCATGATTGATATAAGGACTATGGGATATCATGGTTTGAGTATAAATAATTTTGAGGATTTTGGTTTGTGGAAAGCGTTATCTTTTAACTGCATTCATGTTTTCACTAAGGATTCAATGGGTATACATGATTAAGGTATTCACATGTTTGTAATTTGACCAACAAGATATATCTTATGGTATATGGGGGATAAATGATGGCATTTACGTGATTTTTATGTGACATTTCAAGTAATAATTTTTATACTATGAGCTTAGACCGAAGTATTTTGGATAAGCCTAAAGATTGGGATGGATTGTGTTGGACATAAGTTAGTATTGTTTAAGGATAGAAGTTTTTTCGATATTATTTATGGGATGTTATTGTAATTTAGTTTTTGAAAAAGGACAACCTGCAGGATGGACGACAACCCATCGCGTCGGACAAGGCTGTGGGAATCAAACCCACAACCGAAGTGCGACTGGCCTTTATCGCATACCACTAGCCTACAAGAAGTCCCTGTTTAGTAGAAACTAGTTTTATTTTATTAAGAAGTATAATATAAGAATTATAAGTCCATTTTAGGAACCATATATGATTAATCTCACTATAGATGGCCTTACATGTTTTTTTTGATAACTTTTCTAACATTATGTTTGAGACAGATGGAATGACCCCTCATTCTATCACATGATCTGCTAACACATCACGAATGACAAATTCAACTTCATTTCATTAAGAGATGAAGTGGTAATTGTCCAAAGAACGACTAACAGTGACACTATTCCAAAATCAGGAAAGTATTTCTTCAAATTCCAATTTAATCAACTTTAGGGAAATGATCGTGAAAACCAAAAATGTTGTCCTAGTGCTCTTAAATCTAATGAATCAGATAGTACCATAGATCGTCACAAATTTATGGCATTGTGATTGCTGTCTTTTCCATAGCCATGTTCTCTACCACTCTTCTTCAGAACTTGATGGTTAGATTTTTTTTCCATATCCATATTTTCACCTATGTTCTCCTACGTGGAAACCTAGTGATTAGTTTATTTGGGTAACTGTTACGTTTCATACTTTTGATTTTAAAGATTGGTTTTGGTATTCCTTTTTACGATGTGGTTTTTCAATAAAGAAACTTTCGAGAAGTAAACCATTTATAACCCCAACGAATTTCGAGGGCGAAATTCATTTTAAGGGGGGTAGAATGTAACACCCCTAGATTTTTTGAAATATATTCTTTTTATTTTCATTAATGTCTTGTGTTGTACGCTACACAAAAATAAGGCTTTCACAACACGCATCTTTGACTTGCCTTACATTACACGCAGTCACGACCTTCCTCGATTTCATGTGTAGTACGCAATACTAAGTTTCACAAAACAACGATATGCTATTAAAATATTATTAAAACTAGCCATTATGAATAGTAATAACCACTTTTTTAAATTTTTTAAATTTTATTTTTTCAAAATGGAATTCATTTTTGGATTCGGAATATCGAAATTAGCTTAGGGTGAAATTTTGGTACTTTTCAGATAACTTTCATTTTCCGATGAATAGTGAAAATTACTAAATTTTAATTAAGAAGAACCTTTTTAATCAAAATAATTAATAGTGATAAATTATTAATTTTAGTGGTTTTAAAGTATATTTAGAATATATTTTTACAATTTAATACAATGTTGGTTATTGGATGTAATTTCACATTTAAACTAGACATAAACAAATGTCAATCTTTTGATAGTTATTATCTCTTAAGAACACACAATTTGTTTTGACGACGGGAATTAATTTTTAAATTAATTAATGCAACTGATATGTTTTGAATTTGGTAAAATAGACATAATTTTTGAATTTATAATATCAAATATATCTTAGGCCTAATTTTTGGTATTTTTCTGGAAACTTTAATTTTTTGATGAATAGTGAAACCACTAAGTGGTATTAAAAAAACGATTTTTTCATAAAACATAATTTTACCACTTCTGTGAGTGGAATTTCAAAAATCCGAGAGACACGGTTGATGTTAGTAAGTAAAATGTGTTTCAATGTGATGAAAATAATTTTTGGTGAATAGTAACTTTTTACTTTTTTTACCACGGTTAAAAGTAAATAGAGTAATTAAGGGTAAAAATGATATTATTATTACCCTAAAACATGTCCTAATTCTATTGGATAAGTGTAATTAGACCAAAAACAACCTTAGAAATAAAATATGACCATTTAGGCCCACTTGTATTAGATTAAGACATTTATTATTAATTTATTTAAAGAAGAGTTAAAATAGTTAAAATCAAAGTTTATTAAGTATAGCATTTTTAATATAGGGTTATACATAAGCTAAATTCGACTATAAATATTACTTATAAGGATAAAAGTATTTCCTACATAATGGTATTTTATTTTTAATTTTTAGACATTAAATAATATAATTTATTTATGACACAAAGATGATGCACTAATTATCTGATTAATGAAATATTGAAATAATTTCTGTTATAAATACCAAAATAAATATAATTTGAGACTTTTTATGCATTAAACTAATTTTCTAGGTTAATATGACATGTTAGTATTGATTTAAGTAACCTTTTTTTAACTAATAATTCTGTTATGATTTTCACAAAAATCAATTACTAAATAGTGTCAAAATTGACATAAAATAGTTTTTAAAACAAATATTATATTATTAATTGTTATTTTATTTCTAAAAATCTAAGGTTCGGTAAAATGACTTAAATTAGGTTATATATATTAATAATAAACAACTTGGAGTTCGTTTGGCTTGTTATAGTAAGTTTATTAACCTTATAGTATAAGAACACAAGAAGACACGGTAAAAGTAAAATTATTTAACTTAATGTTAAATCTAAATGATAAGGTTAACATAGGAACCTAAACTTGTCTAAATTCTATTGGATGAGATTATTTCGACCCATAGACACCTTATCTTCAAAATAAATCAATTTTGAGCTATTTAAAACCGAACTTGACTTTATAATAAAATAATATTTTTAGTTGTTCCAAAGGTGCCTCTCTCTCCTCCTTTATAAAAGGGCACCTCCTCCCTCTCTTCCTCACACCACTTTGAGCCTTTAAGCTTGGCCAAACCCTACCAATTTCTCCTCTCCACTTCCCTAGAAACATCCTAGTGGTTCTGGTCTTCTTTAAAGACCTGTTTTAGTGCCCTAAAAGGAGGTCTCAAAAAAGCACTTTAAAGAAGAGGTAATGTCCGTTACCGATTCTTTCATCTTTATTTATTCTCCCACTTATTCTTCTTTAGTTGTTTCATTATGAAGTAATAACATCAGTATCAATCATATACATATATGTTATTATAAGTATTAAACAACCCTATTTCACCATCTATCCATCCTACGGAAAAAGAAATCATCGCGCGTGTGTACGTACGAAATACCGTCTCCACGCCATGGTGTAATCTATTTTCCACCACCACTTTACTTGGATGGGTATAATGGTGTAAATAATGACTATATATGACTATTATAAAGTTATGTTGATTATAAAATAGTATAAATACACTCCAATACAATTCCACGATCATAGGAACGATATCATCACTCGTGCGTACGTACGGAATACCGTCTCCACGATGTGATGCGACTCGTTCTACATGATATTCATTTAATAATGATTATATAAATTAATTGAATGAATTAATATTATATATATTACACTAATACCATTATTGAAATTATGTATCTATAACCTAAAGAGAAGAATAAGAATTTATTCGACAAAACACACATAAGAACAAAAAGTAATACACCCGAAGAAGAAGTAGTAATGAAATATTACTAATAAGATGCTAAGAATATGACCATATATGATATCATAACAATAAGTATGATTCTGGAATAAGTCAATAACATTATTTAAATCATTATACCGGAGGTTTGGACACCTACAAAGCAAAACAGACCTAAGGTAAGCGAAATATCACAATCTCATTTTTATCCGAGATTGTTTATACTTTGAAATTTACTGGGGTGTATTTTATCATCCACATCCATGTTTCCTCAATATGTAATATTATTTCCATGCACCTACAATTTTTTAAATCCAATTTTACCCTTCGGTGAGTTTTTAGTAAAATATATGAAAGGAATCTTTTGTCATTTTTCATACAAGGTACTTTTTGACTTTTCCGACAAAAGTAAAGAAAGAATGTTTTTTTAACTTAAACAGAATGAATGGATTTTTAAAACATTATTTCCAAGAAGCCTCCTTTACAATTTTTCAAGTCTATTTCTAATCAAATTCTTTTAGTTTAGAATTGTATGACATGTTAAGAAAGTAAAAGTGTTATTGAAGTAGAAAGGATATTTTTCTCAAGAATGGAGTTCAAGTGTTTTATCAAAATTATTTTCCATATTAGATAATAAAAGGTTCTGTTTTTACCCCTATTATTACATTTATTTTATTATGTTGTGATGGAATTATTTTTATGAATTCCTTTATCTTATATGAATTGTTTTATGATGTCATGTTGTTTAAGAATCCCATTTTTACTACATGGGTTATGCTATGATGTATGGTTTATGATTTTGTGGCACACATAAGAATGGTATCATTATGATATGGGTGTGACCTATATCTCCCTCCAATGCATTGGGTAATGATTTTATATCTCATGAGATAGACATAGCTGGAACGGTAGGTTATACCGGTTCAGTGAAACAGGACTGAAACGAGGGTGACTCAGCTCAGAAATGGACTTTGTTCACTACGATAGTCTTGGCAATGAGTCTTGACTTATAAGAGATAATTCTCTATGATTATGTGTGTATGCCATAAATTTTCATGTTTTATGTTATGATTATTGGTATTAAATTTCACTACTATGATTTATTCCATGTTATGATATTATGATCTTTTTTACAGGTTAAGATTTCCAAAATGTTATGTTCTTTTGTATATGAGGTGATTGATATTTCTTTTGTTTACCCTTACTAATCATTTGAGCTCACCTTTTTATGTTTTCTTTTCCCATGATATAAAGATAGGTTTTAGGTATAAAAAAGAAGAAGATATTTATTAGAGATATTGAAGATCTTTCACAACGATTAGAGGATTATATTCCGAGTTTCCAAAGACACTAAACTATTACGGTCCTTGTGTGTGTGTTTTTGTTATGTACAAAGTATTCCGCAAAAGTAATGTAATTTCCATGTACGTTAAGCTTAGGGTCTCCACATGAAGTTATACTCCTATAAAAAACTAATATAGAGAAAATAATTAGCAATAAATTTGGTGATGGTCTCATAACCCACATGAAAAAATAGGCTGATATACCAATGAAAATCACATAAAACACTATACCTATAAGGTAAAAGGAAAGATAATATAGTTGACTCCCCACTATTTAAGGAGTAGATGGTCCTAGACCATAATTCCTATCATTGAAAACTCTACACCTCGATGAACCAAGCTAGTACACATCTCATGGTAAACCTCCTGATGACTGTATCCTCCGGATCAACTCTAAATCATTATAATTCTCCGGTTACATTGGATGAATAAAATAATTAAATGCATACTATATAGAAGGATGGAGTAACTCCTCAAGACATTGAGCACGATGATCCTATATTGAAAATGATCTGGATCGAAGAAGAAAAATTTGTTGAACTTGATTCCTAACTACCACGATGACATAATCCTTTACTAGAGAAAAAGAATCCATTTCCTATTCCAAGGACTCAAAGATGAAAAAATAACTCTACAGGAATATTTTTCTAAATTTCGACCCCAGGAAAATATGTCTCATTATTATTCACCACGATACAATGTCCAAAACATTCGTGAATATCCTCATATCCAACTAACATTCAAGGGGACCAAAAATCCTATTACGGCTCAGATCAAACTAAAAGTGATCTTGAGAACCTCTAGTCAGCTCTTTATCTCTACATCTATCAAAGTACCCTCATACTTCTCCATTTCATACTGTGAAAAAATGCACAATGTCCCTATGAAGACTCATCCACCTATAAATAATCATCCCTATAATGATCAATATTATTCTAAAAATGAATCTCAAGTTACAGATCTGCACGTATATGATGGTCATGATTCATTCTATAAAACAAGGTGAAAATTATAATCATATTTGTATGGAATTTTATTTAGATTCATTTTTTTTCTATTTATTCTTTTTAGCCTTCCCAAAACATCCCAACTTAGGAAAGATTAAAATTAAACATGATTCATTAACCACTCTTACAAATCTACCATCTGAACAAGACTACTTCAGTTTTTCATTGAATGAGGTCGATTTTAGTGTGATGGATCACCAAGGCCCCTAAAATCCAATTTACAAGTTAGTATCCTTGTTTTATGTCATAAAACAATGTCAACTAGATGAGTTTCCATACCTTCCAATGTAATGTTCAGTATGCATAAATCTAAAATTCATTCTTTCTGTCAACCTCCCTTTGATACTAATCTATCAAAACACCCTCCTACCAATGATACTAGAGTGATAGGAGAGAGATAATTACCCTTGATCCCCACATCCAATAATTCTCGAGTTTGTGAATAGTAGAAGGTGTATAAAAATATAATGAAATTGGAGTCATTACCCTATATAATAATAAATTATTAGGAGAGGGTATTAATCGTCGACAAGAAAATCAATGAAATAATATAATAAGAACCCAAAGCATCATGCAATTTATGAATAAATAAAACATATTCAGATTATAGTCTCCAAATGTAAATACCCAAAGGAAAATAATTTGTAGTGACATAACAACTGTCAAAAAAAGTTTTTGCTAGTATTATTCATCATAGTCCACATAATCCTCATAGAAACATTAAAATATGATTATATGCATCTGGTTATCATACATGTATATATAGTTGTAATTAAAAATTATCTCATGAATATATGAATGAATCATACTAATGAATCCATGAGGAAGAACATAACTTACAACACAAAAATTTTATTCTATCCATCCTAAACTCACCAAGTCATGCTCATCATATAACACATTCCAAATATAATAACATAATGTAAATCATAACGACAAAGGGTACTCCACGCCATATTATTGCTGATTTTTCACTCACACACCCCAAAGTTGTAACTCTGAGAACTCCCATATCATTTAAATAATATATACCAACACCCCACAATGCAGTACCATTTCACAACACCTATAGACACTAGGACCACCACCCTATAACATAGTCACATCTCATCTCATCTGTAGAAACATGGACCATCACATCACAACCACAACCATTGTAGTAGGGTTTCATGAACATGATGAAAATAAAACTCATTCCCTCCTCCAACCATGAATGTCCCACCCCATAATCCACCATATATAATGAAATTTTTACCTATCATAGAATAAAAAAAAGGGTGATTTCACCACAGCACAGTCTTATTAGACCTCACCTACAAACACTAGGACCACCACCCAATAGTATGTTAATATCACATCTCGATCAAAAACACCCAGTCAATCACTTGTTTCACAAAAAATACATTCGAAATCAAAACCATTGTATATTTTACATTCCTATAACGGAGATCGATAAATGTGATGTATCCAACTAGTCACTCCCACCATCCGAATGATAAAAAAAATACCTCATGTGGAAATATAGGTGTTGGATGATAGTTATCATCACAAGTGTAGTATATATAGAAATAACACGGAAAATAAAAGAATATACAATTATCCTTCACAAAATCCCAATTTATGGTTCATAATAAACCACTATCAATATCATTAAATCCCCACTTTCACTGCCACCTCAAAATTAATGACACCCCAGTAACCACAAGGTACATATCACACCACTATAAAATTCTATTATCCTCCATTCCATTTCATTATTTACCAACAACAATCATTAACCATATATACCATCAATTATTTATTAAGTAGTAATTTACATCCAATTACAACATGGTAATATATCAAAAAACGACCAACCATCCCATGTTTCTCATCATACTAATTGAACCATTACCTCTCCAAACCAAAATCACAACCAAACATCCATTACCCGACCACAAAAAAATCTTGATAAAATAAACCATCACCCATCCACACCAAAAACATTGAAAATAAACCATTACCTTGACACCCCCATAGCATGTATAAAATAATAACTATTATACCCCAAAAGGATATCCAAACAATCCATCACCTCACTCCCCAATGAAAGCACATATAAATAATCACCACACCACCCCAAAATCATGACTTAACATACCATCACTTAACCTATCTAAAATAATGTTAAAAAAAACACAACCAAACATCTCAAATATCATTTTACTAGTTCAACGTAGGTGGTTTTATTAATTGTTTGTTTTAGTTTAGGGGATCTTCCAAATAAGATATACATCTAAGGGAAAAAAATTTATTCTAAAAAATATAATTGGTCAGCCAATTTCCATTTTAGGGTGATATCGTAACGAATTCACAATAAGGGATCCACAACCCATGTCAACCCATCACAAAAAATTACCTAATGGTGATAATTTTCAGTATGCAATTCATCTAACACAATCATAATAACATAATAATATCAATGATGTAAAATCATGTGATTCATTCCTCTTTCCACTTAAATTACATATAACAACATAATTTAAATTGATCAGGTTAGTGAAAATTATCTCTATAAGAAAAAAAGAGAAAACCTTCACCAAATGATACAAAAAATATGAGAAATAAGCGATTCCAAAACTCAAATAAGATTTCTCAACACATTTTACACTCCAAGGAGAAAAAAATTACAACAATCCAAAATAAAATAAAAGTACAGGGATCAACCTAGTCTAGATCAATGGAATAAAAAAGAAATTCAAACCCCAACCTAATAAAAAACTATACCACCATAGTGGATAATTTAGAGACAAAAATTAAAAACCATGAAAATGAGAGGAGGACTCACCACTAATCATGAGATAGGATCCATTCGAACCAATATATTGATGTGGGAGAAAGAGGGATTAAAGATCCTCTAAAATCACTATAGGTTTTTTCTGAAGAAGGAGAGAGAGGGTTAACGATGTAAGAAATGAAATCATCTAAAAGGTTTATAAAAAATATGGATACCAATGGTTTTAGATTTTTTATTACATTCTCCGCATGAAATGCATGGGTTTTATAAATAATTTTTTCTTCCAACAAAATTCATGACATGTTATCCATTATTGAATTACACATTATGAATTAAATTCAATAGGTGAATCAATTTAACGGGTTCCATATTAGCCACATTTAATCTAGGAAACCAGCCAACTATACAATCCATGAACCACTAATTCACAATGTGAACCCCTTTCACGAAGCTTGTTTCCCACACCAGCTTTGTTGCAACTACAACCACCCCAGACCCTCCTCAAGACTCCTACCCAAAAACTCAACAACATAAAACCAATAAATTAATTGGTGATAAAATAAACATCGCATTATAGAAATATATTTATATATGGAACTATAAATTCTAGATACACAAAAAATAAATATTTATATTTATTTGAAATCGATAATTGGCGAGTTAATTTACTTATGGATGAATGATATAAATACATTCGATAATATTTTATATCTGAATTTTAATCTAATTGTTTGATGAATATGGTTGATCCAAAACATTTTGGGATATATATTATTATTTGGATTGAGTAAACATAGACTATAAGAGTTTCCATTATGTGTTTCTGAGAACAAAGATTCTATTCTTAGTATTTTGACTTTAATTAAAGACTTCTTTTTGTAGTGAAACCTTTTAGAAGGAATAGAAATAATTTTACAATATGTTTTTTTGTAAAAGGAGAAACTACATCTATTATCTATAGTATTCAGGTAAAAAATTTCATCTTGCCATTATCTTTTATTACATTTCATCAATCCATAAACAATCCAAAATAACTAATTTTGGGATAGATCTTAATCGGATAATGAGGGGTATTTTTAGGCACCTTCCATATTTTTCGGAATTTTTGATCAATCACATGTTTGATTAAATGTATATTGAGAATAAAATCATGATAAAATATTTTATACTGTGTTCAACATACCTAATAAAATCAATGATAATGTAAAGGCATGGTTAGATATTTCCCAAATTGTTCGATATCTTGAACATAAATTATTTGAAGATGAAATATATCACATTTTAATGATCCAAGAAAAATCATAAAATCTTTTTAAAGAACTAATTTTTTTCTTTTCTTAATGGATTTATGATTATATGATACCAAATGGTTATTAGTATAATTATTCTCATTGGGTTAAAAATTGGAATTTACCTAGTTAAAAGTTCCGGACTGCTATGTCATAATTGAACTAATATTGAATGTTGGTATTTTAAGGCTATATACATATTCAATTTTTGATGTGATGACTGAAATAACATATTTTTATTATAAATTTTCATATAAAAAGTGAATCGAAAATCATTGAGTGTGCTATTAAATGATATTTAAAATTTTTTATTTTAATAAAACAAATAATTCTCATCTTGATTCTTTAACTATACAAAACATTTAATATTTCATTTTATATATGAATATAATTATAATGGTCTATTATAATTATTATGTATGTACCCATTTGAGAGATTAATACAAAATTCTAAATGAGAAATTATGTATAAAATAAATAGTGGAAGGTTAAATTGCACAATTTTAATTATAAGAGGAAATTTAATATTTTGGATCATATTATTTCTCAATAACAATATCCATAAAAATATAAATGGGGGGGTGGTCGCAATGAGAAAAATGTTGATTATCTAATATAGAATCAGTTGGCTCTTTTTAAATAGATTTAGCTAGGTTTTGGGGGTTATTGTGAATGAAATATTTTATATGATGAACTACAAAGATCTCATACATATGGTTTGTTGAAATTTAAAGATATGAAATGACTTTTTAACTCGGCACTAATTTTTTAAAAAAATTATAATTGATACCATTATTCACATTATTGTTTTGTAGAAAATATGATAACAATATAAAAAATCATTAAGATTACATATAATTGTCTTGAAGAATGTTTTAAATATATTTTTTCATTTTGGTTTCAAAGACATGAATATTATGTTGATTCTGATGGATAATTGAATCTACATTATAATGATAAATAATAATAAATTTTTTTATTGTTTGTAGGAAAATTATAATATTAATAAATTTTATAGTTGATTATTTATCTCAAATGTCATCCATTAAATATTTTAAAATCATATAATGTGCAAGTAGTCAGTAGATTTTCATTCCATACACACACATATGGTGAATCAAAAAAATTCAGGAATATTGGGTTTTGTTTGAAATTATTTCATCGTATGGAAAGTGAAGTTTACATTTATGGTATACTGGATAGAATAATTGAGTTAAGTTATTTGGAAAAAAATATGTAATAATGTTTAAATTCAAATAGTTTTATATTGATAAATGATTTTTTTTTCATAAAATACAAGGATTCATTGAAAATAAATATAACATTTTTCCTATAATAGATGAACCATTTCTGTTGGAACATCATGCACATCTTGTTTTTTATTCAAATTACATTTATTCGTTGATAGATTTGAATGACTATTGGGGTGTAAAAAAATTCATGAAAATAAACATATTGAAAATGAAAATTGTTTTATGGAAGTGAAACATAAGGAAATTATTCAAGAAACATCTAAAAATATATCCCTTATATGATGAGATATAAATATTTATGATAAATCCACCCACAGTTAAGGGTAGAAGATATTGATAATAATGGTGATGAAAAAAGGGATGATGAAACTGAAATTCATATCGAAGTTGATGATGCTGAAGATAAGTATGAAGCCACATTCCTAAATGTAGATGATGAATAATATGCAGATTTTATTATTATATTCATGTTTCTATTTTTGTTATTTGATATTGTTATTAATAATTATTTATATATTTGATAATTTTCATTAGATTGTTGAACCTAATGATCTATTTTGTTCCTTTAATAATAGCTGTAATTATTATTTTTTTACATTTGATATACATATTACAAATTATTAATATGTAAGAATATTATATTCAAATGGAATTTATTAGTTTTTTATATATGATATCTATATTAACAAAAATTTACTTGTTAAATTATTATACTTTTGTATTTATTTACATGTAATTCTGATCTTCGTTTATTTACTAATTTTCTATATTTGATATATGTATTATAAATGATAAATATTTAATTTTATTAAATTATTGTATTTACTAGTTTTTTATAGTTGATATCTACATTTAAAATTTCATCCATATAAGATTATTTGATTCATATGGCTATAGATTCTCTTAATGATCTGTTTTGTTCTCTCATTGAAGTCAACCATCCAGTTGATGAGTGTAATTAATATTATCTGAAGGATTATGTTCCTATTATGAGGTGTCATGGTCTATTTAATTTGAATATTTCAAAACCTCTTTTATATGGATTCAAATCTATTTATTTTTATTCTCATTTATATAGGTATGTTAAATTGTTTAAGATATTTAATTTATATTATGTTTTAACATTAATTTTGGTAATAATATTAAAAATTAATTTTTTATTTGTGAAATGATTTAAAATTTTCTTTTTGAAAGGATATTTTGATTTTATGAAATCATTTTTTGGAACATGTGTCTTATTGTATCAGGTTTCCTATATTTAGTCATCATTATATGTTTTTCCACTGTATTATATGTTACTTAATAATATATTTTTTTAAATTTATTTAATTTTTAATTTTTATTTAATTATTATATATAATTTATAATCAATGGTTGCTGATATCCATAGATCACCTTTCTTGTAAGAATTTGTTATTACTATTATTGTATGTTTTATTCAATTTTAAACAACCTTAGAAAGTGAGTTATGGAGACAAATTGTACTATAATTATCTACGAGTCTTGATTATGTCATTGACATGAATATATCATAGATCAGGTAGGGGATGGATTGCGAAAGTATTAAAATTGGAATTCAGTAGTGATTTGTACTATTATTTATTAATTTATATATACATAAAATGTAGAGTTATTTTTATATTATATAGGCTTCTATTGAACCCCCTATTATATATTTCAATGTTTAAAAATGATTTCCATTAATCTCTATATTAGAAAATATGTACGTAACCTACAATTCTATATTTTTGGTTGCCAATTTTTTTAAAAAATTTAAAAATATTAATGTTCTAGTTACTGTAAATTGATATCATATTTAAAGAGAATGATTGATGCTTATAGTTCCCATTCATGAGATATTCAGGATGATGGTGAAGCAGATGCGTTGGGTGAGTTAGTTTTCATTGTTGGGGCATGGATACAAGAGAAATTTCAGGGTGTTAGAAAGGGTTGGGCTATAAGTTTTGGTTCACGAATGACACCTATGAGTTATTATGGTAGTTATATGACGTCATCAGTTAGATTGAAAAGAGATCATGTTGATTCATAATTGTCTTATTTTTCATAGTATGAGGTGTGGTTTAGAGCACAATATGAGATGATACAGTCGACGTAGGTAGAGATGGAGGAGAACCGTGAGAAGAAGAAAATGACAGATTATTAGATAATGGTGTATATGTGATAGCTTATATGTGGAATTATTATGGATTTTCCTTCCTTTAATCATTTCAGTTACCCTACTCCACTTGAAACCACTGATTATCATTTTTTTTGGATTTTGTGTATCTTAGGGGGATAAACATATTATTTTTTATATGATTTTTTAATTTTATAGTTGTTTTTATTATTTTTAATTATTATTTATCATAAGTTTTTTAAAATATATTTAATGATTTATTTTTGAACATATTAGTAATTGATAGGGATCTATTTATCTATCATAATTGTATATTTTCAATGGATCCATCGCAATTGATTATTTAACAATATTGTTTGTACTATTTCTATAAATGGATATACCATTGTAAATGTTAATTATGTACGATAAATAAAATTGAGACAAATTTTTCTGAATGTACCATTAGATATAGAACCCCAATACAAATGAATTTTTTTTATAGTATTCCATTGTTAATGATTTTTCACAACTAATGAAATTTCAAGTCATTTTCACATTTCCCACTTCCCATTTTCAGAGGAAGTTTTATTATTCATTTTTATTATGTTGGACTTCAAAATAAGTAATTTAATATATTGGAACATCAATTTATGATAAAAATATTTAGAGGAATCAATTTTTATAAGGTGGAAAAATTTCTTACACTTAAAATATTGTTTAAATAAATATTATTGTCGAAAACATTGGTAACATGAAACACAGAGGATTAAGAAAACTATGAAAACACGTTATTATTTAAATATGATTATTATAAATTATCCCTTAAATGAGTGTTATGAATAGAAATAACCAAATTAAAAAAAAAATATTATATTCTTATATAATAGTTTTTTATTTATTAATATGTACTCAAGGTTATGTTAATTCATGTTATTTTTCAAATATAAGTTTTCATAAAAAAAATATTTATTATCATTTTGTACAAGGACATTATATTTTCTTCACCACTTTTGAAAATTTTATTTTATAATATGGAAAATATTTTTGAAATCATCTTACCAAAATTAAATTTGGTAGAAATATTTGGATTTTTCTAAAATGGTATATTTTTCAGGGAATAGTGAAAATATAATTTTTTTCAAATACTATATTTTCCCTTCATTATATCAAGTAACTAAAAATTAAAAATAATTTTTTTATTTTATAATAACGTATCAAAATATTTATTTAATTATTTAATAATAAATTAATTATAGAGGAATCATCATTATACATGGTTTTGTTTTATGTTCATTTTTGGTCTTAAATGTTTTTTATAAAAAAATAATTATATATACTCAATGTTTCATGTTATTAATGAATTAAATAAATAATTATTATTATGTCAATTTAATGAAATTTATATATTATATATTTTTCAAAAAATAAAATCCCTTCATGCTTTTTAATAAGCCTTGAATATGATTAAATATTATTTTTTGATAAATTTCTATTTTTTCAAAAAGATTGTCCTTTGGGTTATGTGAAATTATTTCATTGAAAAAAACACTAAAAATAGTAATTTAAATTTTTTAAGAGGGTCCCTTGTTAGTCATACTAATAATTAGTATTATTTTTTATAACTATTTTGCATCTTGGATTTGGATCGTCATAGTAACAGAGATTTATGATCTCACATTCCTAAATTATAAAGGAGGGACACCTCCGCCACCATGTTAGGTGATGTGGGATCAATAAAAAAATCAGTTAATGATATGTCTATTATTACATGCCTGGATTCTTCCATGGATAACCCTGCCTAGTCTTGATCTCCCTTATATATTTGAGTGATGTTTATGAAACTTTTTCCATGTTCCTTTACATTGTGGACGCTGGTAAATTAATCAAATTCAATATCAAAGGGGAAGAAACCTTCCATCATTGTATATTATAAAATATATCATGTCTGTGAATCACTAGACATTGAGTGTGTTGGGATCTTGTAATGTCTTATCGGTTTAATTTTATATACATCTCATATCAGAAGCATATTTGGTGTAGAACTCAAGGAATATATTGTTGATCATGAGGTAGTTGGCAGCAGGGGAATATGTCTTATCATTATTTTTAACATAGGTATACCAAATTTTCAAAAAGGTGTAGGGATTCAGCATTTGGGAACTCTTAAAAATTCTTTTAGAGATGGGTGCAAGTTTAATATTTGATGAAGAAAGGTTGGATGTCGGTTCAACATATTGCATCGGTAGGTTTGGAACAAGATTAACACTTTACTAGGATTGGTTGGACACAGGGTTAATGTCTTCCAAAGATATAATAGAACAACTTACTATGTTGGATCGAGGATTTAAGTCCCTATGAGTTAAGGTTTTTAAATGATATGTTTGATTCAGATTCCATATTGAGGTGGATCGTGTAGGTGTGTCCCTATGAGTAGGGATTTCACCCATGGATTCTTGATTAGGATGCCCTATTGAGGAATATCCTATATTTGTGTCCTTAGGAGGGAATATTTGACACATAGGTTGTCGATCAGGATTTCCTATTGAGGTGGATCATGGAGGTATAGCCTGTGCATGTAAGATTATAGACCTGGGTTTACTATTGTTGTGAACAAATCTTTAGGGAAGTTTCATATGTAAACTTTTTAAGAGACAGAGATAAAAACTCATATAGTTTGATGCCATAGATCATGGTCATGTTAAAATACTGATCCATGATGTTTAGAAACATGAATAAAGGACTCTTATGTCAAAGAAAATTAATTGATGAGTGTTGGTGTGGAGAATGAACGTGGTTGCTGACCATGTGCTTCATAGAACACTAAGGATATGGTTGACTATTATGAATAGAGGATTATCATTTTCTTATATGTGTATGGAGGAAGTTTTTAGGGCATATTCATGGAAGAATCCCATCCTGTAGGCCACATGTCAGGTCAAGAGGGATGTCTATGTCCATTTCATTGGGAAATATTGCATTTTAATTTCATGTGGAATGTCATTGTGTGGGATGATTATTTATGGTTGAATCTCATCATTAAATCCTTATGTCCAGTCATGAGGGAATAATTTTTTCATTGGATGGGTTAAAATCAATACATAACATCTTTTGTAAGGAGATGTTGTATACATCATTTTCATGGATTATTCCAATCATATCTTCCTCATGTAAGGTCATGATAGAATCCCATTTCCATTTCATGGGGTAATATTAATTTTTAATGTCATGTGTATGGATGTGGTTCATAGGTATTATGCGTAGAAGTTTTATATCATTACTTCCCCATTCTTGGACTTGAGGGAATCCCATATCAAATGCATGGGGATATAATTAGAGTTTAACCTTGTGTGGAATGGCATTGTGTGTAGCGATTATACATGGATGCATCCTTTCATTTGTTCTACATGTAAGTCCATGAGGCCATATTGACTTGTTGATGGCTTTAGGGATATGATTATGGATTAAACCTGAGGAGGAGGACCATGGATCTACATGGTGTTAACCCATGGTAAATACATTAGGTATCTTACAAATCAAATTTAATAAATCTTGTTATCTTCACCCGTGGAATTCAATTATGAAAATATATGGTACACAATAGTTTATTTTAATATTTTAATGATTTAGGAGTAATATTCCGAGAAATAGATGGTTTGGGGATTATTTAAGAGTGATACATCTTGTTTGGGATTTTATGGGTGTCATATGATGGGTTTTTAGGAGTTTCTTAAGTAGTGTTTTTACTCATGGTACATAGGGAATCTAGGATGATAATCTTAACTAGTGACTTGAGAAGGGGACTATGTGGAGTAAGTAAATATGATGTGTGTTGGGGAGTGTAGTGGAGTTTTTCGAGTAATGGAATTTCAAAAGTGGATGTTAGGATGGTATAAGGGTGAAACATAATATTTAACGTACCAAGCCTAGAAAAGACGGGGTTTGGACTCTCAATTTTCCATGGGGCTTAGTGATGGTTGAAAAAGGACCAACTTAGATATCTAGAACCGAAGCTAGACAGTGATCCTCAACAGGGGTGTGGGGGTGTAACCTACAATATAAACTAGGGGCACTAGGGTACGAGATCATGAAAATATGCATTTCCAAAATATGATCATCTTTCATAAAAGTTATTGTAGTGATAGGAGGGATCAAAATTCATATAGAAAAAACTATTTCCTAAATATTTGGATATTCAAAAAAATAGATCTTCATTTTAATACCCATATTCATGAAAATATTAATTTATAAATCGATGATGCGTGAAAATCCTAAAACATCAACCAATATATTTAAGTGATCACGTGAGGTAATTTCAGAAGGATTTCCATTGGTATAATGAGTAAGGTATATTTTTTAAGCATTGGATCATTATGTTATGAAAGAACTATATTTGAGCTTTATGTCTCCTTCTATATATGATAACATGTGGGGGTATTTTTACGGTTTTGGGTTTCATGAAGGATGGAGTATTTTTTAAAGCATCATGATCTTAGTGAGTGGACATAGATCCTTGAAAATGAATGGTGTACTATTAAGTTTACCAATTAAATATAAATAATTATAATAAAAAATTGAATATAAATGGAATATTTGTATAGAAAGTTATTTTATACCAACAAATATGATTTATCCTAATAAATTATATTATTTATCGTAAGTGAATGATAGTAATGAAATTATTATTTTATATAATAAATTAAATGTTTTTAATATTTTCCACCATATTTTATAGGAATAAGATAATAACAGACACAATTTTATGCGTTAAAACCTATATTTTTTTTTATTGTAGTTTGGAAAACTTTTAATGGAGAGCCTATTTCAAATCCAATTTTATGAAATTTTATAAATATTTTATGTAAAGATAAACATGATTTTTGAAATATAATCATGAAAATTATTATAGGGTTTAGTAGTTTTATTTTCCTGGGAAGTTTCATTTTTTGATAAATATATAAAATACTAAATTTTAATTGAGAACTTATTATTCATATAATTTATTTATGAGATTAATTTTTAATATTGATTGATTTTAAATATTAATTAGATCATTTTTATATAAATTAGTTAAATATAATTCATTAAAATAAATTTATCTATGAAATTGTATAAAAAAACATAGAGTACTTTTGAACATTTTTACATTAATATCCAGCATTGTCATCCCGTCTATGGGAATAATATTATATTAATTTCTTATACTCATGTTTTTTGAAATTGGAAATAATGTATTCCATAATATGAATTGCAATAATTTATTATATCTTATAATATCAATATATTTTTGTACCACAAATATTATTGAACATGATTAAAATTAATCTCAACTATTAAGGGAAAAACTAGATTCATAAGGAACTAAACCCTGGACTTAAGACCCAAAATAACCTATCATATTTAAAAAACACAATTTTATCTTTATATTTAAACCCCAAATTCCCTCGGATAAACTTATTAATAATATTTGACTGAAAATTAATAGGAAAATATATATGGAATTTCTTTTTAAAAAATTTACACAAATACCCCTCCTCCATAATAAAAATACACTCAAACCTTCCAATTTATAAAACCTATAAAGACAGATTGAATAGAAAAATATCATCACAAATAGATCATTAAAATACATACCTTCAATCTAAATGTTTCACGTTGGAAATAACTATATCCATGGATTTGAAAATCCATGCCTAAAGGTGTTACTTGAATAAGAGGTAACATATTTCCTTAAGCTCTTTTATTTTATTTTTATACTCCACACCATAAATATTCTTATTAAATTAGTATATAATGAATTGGTTATTCTCAATATACTTATATTTGTTTAATCTTGTGGTTATACTAACACTTACACACACTTACATCTAATAGGTAACGAATATACTGTTTTTGATTATAAGGAACTACCACCTTCAAAGTGACATCATTCGGTTTTCCTCTCCACATCCCCTAATGATGAATTATGATGGAATTTTTTATATGATATAAATAAAATTTATAATGTATTTATGTTTCATTAATTCATATATAACACATTCTTTTAGGATTTCAATTTGTGGTAATATGATAACATCATCGGTGGAAGTGTGCATTACCACCTCCTCAAATCGATGTAAGTCGGTCACGCTATACATGGAATGTATAATGGATGTTTTTAATAATATTGTGTAACATATATAAAATATATGTGATACTATATTTAGAATATTCATATACATATAAATATTTAACTTTTCATTATTTTAATATGATAATGAAATGAAAGTAGAATTTATTTGTACATACCACATACTATATCCTTGAACGATGCATTCCATTTCATTTATCCAACAGTTATGGATTATTACAAATTAATATAAACTAGATCAATATTATATTACAATCATGGTTTTGTTTCTGGAGATTATTAAATCATGATATATCAAATAGGGAAAACAAGTAATAAGTCAAAATTTACTCAAGAAACTAGTCAATTAACACCTAAAATACAGAAAATAATTAATGATTATTATCAAGTAGGTGTGAAGATATCATAAAAATATATTATATAAAAATATAAAATTAGGGAATTTTTATTTTATAACTTATTGAAATATTTAAGTCCATTATAATGTACGATAAATGATATTCATCTGAAGGGAAACACACTTTATTATATTTTCACCTCAATTTTTACATCTAAGAGATAAATGTCATATTCACCAGTTAATAGTTTTTTGGGTGTACTAACTACCCATTTTGGATTTATTATATTATGAATTATTTTATATTCATGGAATTTATATTCATGGAATTTAGAGTTTTAATTGATGTTATTACATTGTGGTTATTATGATTCACATGGGTAAAAGTTTAATGAGACACATTGGAATGTCTGAAAATTATTTTTCAAAAGAATTTATTTTACGATATTATAATGGTATTTCCATTATTTGAGGTGTAATATATTCTGGTGAGACTAATTTTTTATATATGGTTTACATTATTATACTTTTAGTTGTAATATCATGATTCATTCATTCTTAATGGTATTTTTTATTTTCAATTGGAATTATTTACTCTCTGGAGAATTGAGTTAAAAGTTATGAAGTGTAAAAATGTCATAACACAATTTACTTTTATTTGGTAATATAAAATCCTTATTTTAGTTATTATTATAATATTTTTTGTGAAATTATATTTTTACAATCAATTTTTTAGGTTTATTTAAATTTTACACACATAATAAATTCATGGATTGATTATCACATAAGCTTATGGTCTTTTCATGTGTATACATCACAATGTCATATTGTCTGGGATTGTTTAAACATTAATTTCAATTAATGTGAATTATTTGATCCATCTATATTTAAAACAATAATTTTCTTGTATTATGGTTATTTATTACCCATTTTCATGTATTAGTATCATTTTTCTATTAATTGGTACTCAAAATGTTTTGAAAATTTTTTTCTTGAAAAACGGTGAAAATTTATCTCCCTGATTAGAGATCTTATATTATACATTTTTTTTCAATTATGGTTTAAAAAAATTAACAATTTAAAATTTATTTATTAATCAAAATATTACCCATTTTTCATTTTTCCATTTTTTTGGAAGGAATCCTCTTATAGCGTTCTGAACATGTAATGTTTTCCAATATTTCTACCCAAAGTAGAAAATTTTATTTTTCACATAACTTGACATGAATAGATTTACTTTATTAATTTAATTGATGCTTCTAATACAAGATTAAAAATATAATTTAGGAATTTTTTTTTGAAATGTCATTTTAAATGATTTATTTTAAATTTTTTTCAAAATAAGTATTATGTTTTCCTATAAAATGTTATTAGAAGTTATTTTTATTCTATTTTAATTCATAAAAAGGAAAAAAATTTATTTTACTATACATGGGATATGTTTCATTAACACAATAATTATTCATCCTCTGTACATTTTATTACTGATTTTTCCATGGATTGTATTCATATTCTCTTCCTTGATTCATTTTTTAGTCCCCATGAAATATAAAATATCAAATGAACTTTAGAAATTTAATTTCTAATAATTATACATATCATTTATCTTGTACATTTTTATTTTCTAATAAATATTTCATTTATAAATAGAGTGTTTAATTTGATAGTTATATGATTTTATAGGTAAATATTGATAGGTATGTATTCTTTATTATATAGAGATATTTGATGACGATTATTTATTATTAATTTAATTAATTTTTTAATATGATGAATTATTTTGATAGGATGTGATGAGTGTGGACCTGAAATTATATAGACTATTGTTACATCGATAGGTTCCCATGATACAATTTAGTTGCAAAATCAAATTTGGTTTCTGCCTATAGTTATAAAATATATTGTAAAAGGTCTTGATGGTATAGGTTTTAATGTTACTTATACATGAATTCTAATAATTATGTATTTACTTCTTTTGATTTAATATTTATCATCCTTGAGATTTATAATATGAAAACCTCTATGGATTCATTTCATTATCATATCATTGATTAAATAGAATATTTTTTCAGTTCCTTACCATGCTATATTTATTTTACCTTATATAATTATTTAAATAGAATGTGGTTTTAGTGATAACCTATATATATTTTTCATCCATTCAGTTTATTGATTATATGTAAAGTGTTTTTATTTATTACCACACTATATTTGTTATTATCATTGATTCATTATTTTTTCTTATATTATTTACCCTTATGGAGAATTTGAGATCACCCTTAGTATTTTTCCTTTACACACGTATTACTAGAAGTGTACAAATAAGTATTTTTTAAGATACACTATATGGAATAATTTTATTATCCTCAAAGTATAAAAATATGTTTTTATTAGTGTATTCATTTTTAAAACAATAAACATGTATGTATCTACTTTACCAATATTACTAAACTAACCCATCCTTTTGGAATAAATTTACTTGTATCGTATTTCAATTTAATTATATAATGTACTTGGCTCTGAGAATTCTATGGTTTGGCCACTATAGTTTGTATCAGAGCAATTTTAGTAGAAACCATGGGATCTTGATTTATGGAAATAGATATTACAAAACAAAATCCGAATTTAGATTTTATGGATATGTATATAAGAACATCTGAGGATTATAGTACGGTATTCATTATGTAGGTCTCACTAGAAATACATTTATTTCTAGATACTTCATGATGATGTGGTTCTTACACTTATTTACTAATGGGTAACAAATCAATCAAGGTGTGTTAGGCCTTACTCGGTGTAACTAAGTACATGAAAATGAGACATACTCTTCATATGGTTTTTCACCCCTAGTTGAAATGGTTTGGATAATTCCAAAAAAAATTTAACCCATTAAGAAAAATATGAGTTGATAATGATAATAAATGATCTAGGTCAATCCATAGAGCAAGAAAAAACTCAAGTTGAATTAAAACACATGAAGTATTTATGTATTTCGGTTGTATTGAAAACAATAATTAAAATGATATTTGGTTGTTAACATTATTTCAATTAAGTCCATCATATATATTTTAGAAATCCTGTTAATATAGTTTTATAAAAGGACAACATCAATGCCAAGTTGAAACGAATCATGTCTCGAATGGTCATGAGACTTGAACCCATGACCAAATAATGAAAAGCGTTTAATGCCTACCACTAGGCTTCTCAATGCCATGGTAAAATTGTCATTTTCTAGATAATTTTTTGGAAAAATCAATATTAATGAGGAACTACTAGTGTTACTTTTTATCCTTAGTGATTAATGTCTTAATAATATTAATTTTTTAAAATATTTAGAGTCAAATAGTATGCCCTGTCACTATTTTATGGTCCCCAATATCTGTTATACTTTTTTTCATCATCTTCCGGAATTAATGTTCTCTTTTAGATATCCATTTCATGATGTACTTAATGAATTCGAAATTGACCAGTGAACATCCAAAGGATGAATTTTTTTTATATAAATATATCATTAATGTATACTTCCCTATATTATTGGTTAATAAAATATTTATTCAAAAGATTAAAATGTATTTTCAAAAGAAATTCATTCAGAATACCATTATTTTTGTTGAACCGATGGTCTTCTAAATCACCACATATTTATGACATTTAAACCCTTATATTTCCATTAATAATTCACATTTTTTTATATAATACCTCAATAACTCCCCATAAATATTTATGTTTTTACTTTATATATGTATATCTACATTCCACTAATGATCTCCTACACATATATATAGTTATATTTTTTCCATGTGACATTCATACGTCCTATTTTCTATTTTCAAGAGGATGTTTAAAAAAAATATCCGGATTTGGGACTTCAAAATAGTAAATATCAAAAAATTAATTACAAAAAAAGAGTTTAAATTGTGAGGATTAAATTTAATTAAGTTATGGATAATTTAATGTCCTGAAATTATAAAATAAGAACATTATATTCGATAGTGTGCCTGACATGAAATAACAAGAACGTAATGAAATATAAATCCCAAAGAATTAAAATATAATAAATATTTTTAAATAAATTAATTCTATGATGTAGAATCAAATTTACAAAACACTATTATATCATCAGTTACACATAGTAACTGATTTCCTTGATAGAATACGTTACAAAGGAGACTGTGCTTTACAGAAAATACATTTTATTAAATATTATTATTTAATAAGGAAATATATTACCTTTATAGAGTATTTTTTTATATAAATATTACTAAATTAATTATTAAAATCTATTTTTTAAATATATATAATTTGAATTAATAGGTTAACATTTAATTAGAAACGAATATATGAACCATCTGAATATAATTGGATTTTTTTATAGAAAACTATTTTTATGCCCACAAAGGTATTATATCACAATAAATTAAATAAATTAAAATAATTTAATAATAATAATTGAATATATATTTTATATATTAAAAAAAATTCTTCATCTAATAGATTTTATAGGAATGAGAAAATGACAACCACACTTATATGTATAAAACTAATATTTATATAAAGGTAGTTTTACAACCTTTTAATGGAGAACCTATTTTAAATAAATTTGTTTGAAATTTTATAAATTATGTATATAAAAATTAACCTAATATTTTATATAAAAAAGAGTTTACTGTGAAATATTTTTCCTTGTGATGTTTAATTCATTGAGAAATAGTGGGAAATACAAAATTTCAATTCCAAAACTGCATTATTGTGTAATTTATTTATAAGGATAACATATATATATGAGTTTTTATAAAATATAATTATATAAATTTCATATCAAACAATCCAATATAATAAATTATAATAAATTTCACAATAAAACTTTATATACAATCAATGAAATCTTTTAAACATATTAAAAAACCCGCATTGTCAACCTGTCGATAGTATTAATTTATGATTAATTTATATGAGATTTGTTATTTTAATTTAGAAAAATTGATTCCATGTTTGGAATAATAAAAATTAATAATTTATAATAATGTAAATTTATATTTTTAGCAATATTATTAGTGAATTTGATTAAATCAATTACAACGAATAAGGGAAAATTTACCTTAACAAGGGACTAAACCAAAATATTAAGAGCCAAAATGACTTATACAAATTTTATAAAATCCATTTTTTGGATATATTTATATCAAATAATAAATTTATAAAAAAATTACTATTATTGGAGCAAATTTTCATTGTAAAAACGTGAGTGGAATTTATTTTTCAAAATTTTACAAGAATGTCACTCGTCCTCACCTCTATGAAGGAACTCAACCCTACCACATCTTAAATCACCTCAATATAAATTGGATCAACCATGACCTGCTGAAATAGTTCCTCAAAATTTCTACGACAATCCATGATGAATCACCTTTAGAATAAATCCATCCATGGAAGCCCTTCAATGCAAACAAAGAGGAGGTACCCGAATAAGAGGTATCATTTCTCCTTACGATTTTTTATTTTATTTTCATTATCCATAACCTAAAATATTATTATAATAAAATTATATAATGACCATGTTATCCTAAATATAATGATAATTATTTATTGTTTGTGTTATACATACACATACACAATCCTCCATCTAATAGGTAACAAACATGCCGTTTATGTGTTTAATGAACTATGGCATCACAAAATGATATCATTTCACCTCCTTTTAAGAACCATCATGGATCAGAATTATGATGTAGAAAATGTTCATAAATGATATATATAATATTTTAAATGTATTTATTCTTATATAATTGTCATATAAATCATACCATTATTATTTACATATTCTGGGAATACGATGTCATCTTTAGTGGAAGTGTGGACTATCGCCTCCTCAATGTGATGTAATTCATTCCCACTATACAAGAAATGTATATAGAATGGTTTTAATGAAAATATGTTACATATATTAAATATATATTATAATTTATGTATAAAATACATATACATATATATAATTTTATTTTCATTCTTTTAATATGACAATGAAGTGAAAGTGGTGTTCATGTGTGCGTACAACCTACAATATCTATGAACTATTCATTTAATTTACAATATCCATACATTATATAAAATTATAAATATATATATATAATAGATATATAAGATAATTACATAATTTCATATGTTTTAGAGATGATTAAATCATGATATATGTAATATGAACAAAAAATAACAAGTCAAAAGAAACTCGAGAAACCGAGAATGTAACACATGAAATTGTGGAATTAATGAATGATTTGTGAAAAATAGGTAATTATATATAATAATAATATAATATATTATCTTAAAAATATTATTATGGTACTATAATAATTTATTGAAATGTTTAAAACCATTATACATGAATTAATATAGGTTTTCTTAAAATGAAACAGAAGGTATGTTATTTTCGTCTCACATTTTTTCATCTATGATATAAATGTGATATTAAACACTTGATTATTTTGTGTTGTGTACATAATACCACAATTAGATATATTATATCATAAATTATTATTTTTTCATTATATTTACAGTTTCATTTTATTTAATTTCATTATGAGTATTGGGATTGAAATTCTTCAACGTGTTATGGGACTCATTGGAATGTTTAATGAATTTTTTTTTCAAGTGTGTTTTTAATGATCGTCCAATGTTATTTCCAATCATTGAAGAATAACTAATATTTTTGCACCAAATTCATTTTATATAG
Organism: Viscum album; assembly: GCA_963277665.1. Classification (NCBI taxonomy): domain Eukaryota; kingdom Viridiplantae; phylum Streptophyta; class Magnoliopsida; order Santalales; family Viscaceae; genus Viscum; species Viscum album. The sequence goes on from OY728156.1 coordinate 1,854,496,488, forward strand.
TGTATATTATAAAAATTTTACAATTTAAATTAGGAATTATTCATTCTTCATGGAATTATGATTTTCAATTTGATTTATTTATTTTTAAGAGAATTAAGTTACAAGTTACCATGTGGGAAAAAATTGATAACCCAATTTATTTTCATTGGGCTATATTACATCCTTATTTAAATTATTATTCTAATATTATATGTGTAATAACATTTTTACTACATATTATTATATTTACACTTGTTTTATGAAGGTTTATATTTGACACACGTAATATATTCATTGGTTGATTCTCATATCATGTTATAGTCATTTATAGGGTAAACATAAAAATATCATTTTGCTTGAGATCATTTTTAAATAAATTTACAATAGAGGAAATTATTTGATCAATGTATAAGAAACCCTTTAATTTTATTATCCTAGGTTTATTTATGATCTTTTTTTATCTCTCAGTACAATTTTTCCATCTTTGTGACTCAAAATTTTTTATTATTTTTTTTAAGAAAAATAGAACTCATTTATCAATTTTTCTAAAGAAACAGTTTTATTATAAAAACCTGATTTTATGCAAAGGTTTTAAAAATAAATTTTAATGATTCCAAAATTATTTTTGAAATTAATTTTTACCATTTTTTGTTTTACTAATTATTTTCACGGTATCCCATTTTCTAGTTCTGAACAAGTCATTTTTTCTAAAGTTTTTACTTTAAAATTTTATTAAACAGTATACCTCTTATGGAATGTAAAAATTTAATGATGTAATTTCATAAATTATTCATTTTAATTATTAAAAGGTTAAATTTTGAAAAAATTGAAAACTAATTTTAATAGAAATTTATTTTGAAAACGTTTTTAGAAAATACTAATTATATTTTTCTCAATAATGATTATAAAATATTTTTTTATAATATTTTCTTTCATTAACATCAACAACACTTTATTTTACTCCAATTGGGATATGTTCTATTGATACCATTCTTATTATCCATCTTGATGGGATAAGCTTTATTTATGAAATTATTTTATTCAGATTCACTTCCATGATTCCTTAATTAATACCCTTAAAACAATCAATATCCTATGATCATTATGAATTTAATTATTTCTAATTTCCCCTGTCATTTATCAATGATATTAATATTTTAAAAACATTATATAATTTTTACAAATGATTTTATCATTTTATTTCATTTGATTATATGAAAAATATTTTTAAATATATATTCTTTATTCCATTTGTATATTGGATAAGAAATATTTTTTATTAATTAAATAGATTATTTGATTAAAGGAATACTTTGGACTTGTAGTGATGGGTGGGGTCCAGACATTAAATAACCCCTTGATTCATCACGTGGTAATCATTTTAATAAACTTTTGTGAAAATTAAATAGGATTTTATATGTAATTCTAAGACGTCTTGTGAATTTTCTAGATGGTATGAGTACTCATGTTCCTTAAACATGACGTCCAATAATTAAGGATTTCAATCAATTTGATTGAGTATTTATTATCTATGAGATATTCTCTATGGGAAAAAATATATCAATGTATTTCATTCCATTTTCATTTAATAAATGTAATGTGTTTTCAGTTTCATACTTCTCCATATTGATGTTTTCCCATCTAGTTATTTGAATTATTTTATTTAAGTTATTACCTTTTTATATTGTTTATCCATTCAGTTTGTTTTTTATATGGAATGTGTAGCACCCCATGATTTTTCAAATGAATTTAATATTGAATGACTGAAACAATGATCCTCTATAAAAGAACACATTATTTTATCCTTTCTGATAAAAATAATTTTCCACATAAATAATTTGGATTTCAAAAAATGAAAAACATAGTTTCATTCACTAAGATATTTATATTCTGATAATACAAAATTAATTTTTTCTTAACATTAAAATACCCTTAAGAATAGTAATATTAATAGTAATATGACCCTAATGAATAGTAAATAATATTAATATTTTATTTTATTATGGTTATAAGATAATGAAATCTTGATTAAATTTCCAAGGTGATATACAATGAATTACAGTTTTAAAATTATTATTTTTCAAATAAATTATGAATTTACTTAAAAATTATATTAATAATATTTATAAACTTATTTCCCTAAAATTTATTTCATTTTTGAATTCTAGATGTCAAAAAAAGGTTAAGGAGAATTTTTGGGATTTTTATAAAATAATTGAATATTTGTGAATTGTAAAATATTGTAATTTACCGTATATATACATTATTAGTTAAATTCAGTATAACTAGAATCATAAATGATATAAGCACACTTGGCTTAGACTGAAATGCACATATTACTATTATTGGTAAAAATAATCAATACTATTGGTTATCTTTGGGAAAAAATAAAATAATGAGTAACATAATAGAAAACCCCTCCTCTCCTCCACTATAAGAACCCCTAACTTTAATTTCTCTTCACTCCTCTCAAGACATGTTAATTTTTTAAATTTTACTCAAATGTCCTCCCAAAATCCTAACCCAATTCTAGAAACCATTCGTCTCATAGAAATACTAAAACCTCTCTGCTAAAGTGGCTCTAAATAAATATTACATCAAGAGGTAAATTCCTCTTTACATTTCATTTATATCAACTTCGTTTCTTTTCCTTTTCATTCGTAAAATCCTTTCATACAAATTTTTTGATGACTCCAGTACCTGAAATATACTAGAATTTTTTATTATGATTGAATACTTCTTTATGATATATCCTTTACCCTACATTTATACTAGAAATTAAAACATCGTCTCAGATGTCTCAATTTTATCACATTCTTGGACAAGAGGTCTTCAATTTCTATTAACATATATTATTCATGTCATAAAACTATTTTCATTGTTGAACCAGACTATAATATTTGGATTATAACTAATTTAATGTTCTTTAATCCTTTTTTTCACAAGATATTAATTTATAAATCAAAATGAGTTTGTTGTGAAAAAAACTCCCAATTAACCCAATCAATTTTCATTAATGATCTATATAATGATTCATCATCACTCCCAATAAACAAATTAATTATATAACCATGTAATCTTTTATTTGTTCACTAATAACATACAACTTATTTTCTTTATATCCATTCTAATTCTACAAGTTTATATATACATGAATATAAGTAAACAAATCTTGAAAACCATAGAATGAAACGATCACAAACAATGAAATTGTATATCTTAAACCTTTAAAAGGCCCTAAATGAAGAGAAAATGGTTATAATAAATAAATTAAATGTATAAGAGGTTCAAGAACCATTAATTTATGAACCTAAATTTGAGTATTCAGGTCATTATGATCATGTGAGGAACACCTTCAGACTTAATGTCGGGGTTTTCCACTAGAACCTCTATTTTTATTCAGGTTTCTTTTATTATCCACATAAATCCATTAAATTTTTATTCATTATTATTTTATCCACATTAATTCCTTGTTATTTTTTTATATATGTCTACCAAACATAGTCTTAGCATAATTTATAGGTAATTACATGTTTTAAAAGTACATTTAAAAAATTCTTCGTAAAATACAAGCCAGACATAAGAAAATTTGTCAAATTTGTACCTATTATCATTGGAACACTAAAATATATTTGTAGAAACAATTTTTTTTATAAAATAACTTATTTTATAATCAAAATATCATCTTACATAACTTCTGGTTTTATATCAATATTTTTCCAAACTGACTCTTCTTTTCAAAGTAAAATATTATTTATCTTAGAAATTACGAAACGAATTTTTTTGAGTATCTTTACCTATTTCAACACTCATATTGATTGTTATTTATTAATATAATTAATCATTATTAAAACATATTCTATATTTAGTTTAATTATTTAGGATTATTTTTATTGTGGATGTTCTATCTCAAAAACTTTCACCATTTTAATATGAATGGTTACTCTTTATGTTAAATGTTCAGGGAATGTTATTTTTGTTTCATTTTTTAGTTTCAATATGAATGTATAAATTATATATCTTTATCTGGATTCATATGATTAATTAAATTGAATTATTATTCGATCGGTTAGTCATTCTATATCCCATCGATTCATCGACATGTCTCATGAGAAAACTATATATGGACTTGGCCAAGGCCTTTCCCATATTTAGATATGGTTTTGTAAGAGGCCCTAATAAGTTTTATATGTCTTGGCCAAGCCCTTGACAGTATGTTTTGGAATTTCTAACATATAAATTTCCCTCATTATGAAACTAGTACTTGAATGTTTATGAGGATATTCCACTCGTAGAATACCCATGACTATGCATTATTATGGAATTATTTATTCATCTCTTATTTTTTCCATAATGTGTTCATATTTATTATTTTAATTTCATGTGTTTTCATTTATTTACCATCACAAATGGATATGCTTATAATATCATCCACATTATTTTTCACCCTTACTGAGAATTTGAGCTCACCCATTTATTATGTTTCATTTTCTATAGACAGGATGAACTTTATTATGAATGACCTGTATGGATAAACTTACAGTTGTGGATACTACCAATAAAATGTATATGTTGTATTTAATATCAAGTTGTAATGTTGAACTTATTTACGTATCTATATTTCCAAATCTATTAACCTATTTGATCTTTTGGGATCCAAAATTCTAGTATTCATTATAATGTATTGAAAGAATTCACCGATTCAGGGCAACTGGGGTTGGATATTTAGAGATTGTATCAGAGGAAGTTTAGTAGAAAATTTTGAAACTTTTTTTAGAAAACATAGATTACGGAATAAACCCCAAAGATTATCCTTGAGGAAACAAATACATGAACATCATAGATTTTGGGAAAGAAATATATTATGAGGATCTTCATAGAAAATACATCCCTATCTCGATACTATAAGTATATGTGGTTCTGGAATATATGTGCGTAGGAGTGAAAACTATGACATAGTGTTCTAGGAATTACTCAGGGTATCATATAACGAAACAACGGGCCGTACTGCACACTTGGTTTGACAACCCCAAGGGATATGATTTGTAAAATCAACATATTCTTTACAGTCCAAATTGAAAAATTTAAATGTAAAACATTCCTCAAATAAATCGTGCTTATGATTCTGGGATTATCAATAAATAGGATTTTGATTTATGTTAAGTATTTTTGTTCTATGTTGAGATAGTTCATAATAATTCATAGCCCAATATAATGTAGCTACATATTTATAAATTGGGTCTAGTGTATGGAATTGAAATTTCATAAACACACATATCCCATGTAATGATTTACATCCTTTGAAGGAAAATTATGTTGGCTTTGGATCTGTGACAGGTACGGAGCAACTGATTACTATACACGGAAAACATACTCAGGATGTGAAAAATAACCTTACCTATATGAAGTCTCGAGATCCACAATATGGAGGAGCTATGTTAGATCTATTTATGTTACAATAATATCCATCATTTAATGGGACTACAAACACATTTGTAGTGGAGAAATAGAAAAGTTCCATTGAGAAGATTTTTCTCACCATGGTATGTAATGAAAGGGAGAAGGTTTTCATGGAATTTTATCATCTGTCGGGAGATTTTGAACAGTGGTGGTCAAAAATTAAAAACAAAAGGGAGTAATATGTTATGGAAAACACGGAAAAGAGTGAATTGAAATAACTATTCATATATAATTACTTTCCCTATGAATTTTTAGAATATATGGAATGAAGGTTTTTTAATTTGAGGCAAAAGGAAGATTAGAATGTTGCAATCTATGAAGATAAATTCAGAAGGATAGAAAGGCTTGTTTGGGAATATATAAGTATTAAAATGAGAAATATTCATCGATTCATTTATATCCTAATTCCATTCCACTAGTGGGAACTGGTCTACCCAAACATCTCATCGTATACAGATATAGTATTGTGTGGTATCAAGAAAAAACAAATGTTCTCAGAGTCTTATGAATTTAATGGAAATAAATAAAAGAATAGGATTTCTGAAAAATATCTAAAAGGATATTAGGAAATTGGTTAGAAGGAAAGAGTTAGATTTATACCCTCTGATAATAGTGGAAGGAAACACCCTAGTTTCTATATAAAACAAAACGTGGTGCGCTACAATTCTGGACGGAAAGGCCATCATTTAGGATTTTTCCAGGGTAAGAAAGAATTTATTAATGTTCAATGATATAAATTTATGGTGATAGGACACTATGCTAATGATTTTTCAAAGCCATCAGGAAGCATGCGTCAAAAAATTATATGGTAGAATGACAAAGCTTATGCGATCACAATTGCTAATATTGATGTTCCTAATGATGTCATGGAAGCAACATTAATCATTTAATCAAACATATCCAATGATTTATTTGATTCTAGATCATCACATTCTTTCATATCGTATTTTTTCCTAGAAAAATATATACATCCAATTTGATCTAGTAAGGGAGTTGTTAGTCAAAACTCTTAAAGGATGTATCATTGCAAAATATTTATGTCACGAGGTCACCATTATGGTATATAAACATGATTTATCTACTGATTTTATTATAATAACCATGATTTACATTGATATAATCCTCATTATGGATTCTCTTTTTATTCATTATTATAATATTTATTTCAAGAGAAAGGAGGTTATAATTTTTTAAGACGATGTGGAGTCCCATGTCTTTAGAGTAGAAACCTCACCATTTGATGAGAACCGTATTGGCTCTACTAAATTCAATTATTGGGGAGAAATTGAATTAAATAACTTTGGGTGCAGAATATAGTGATCACATATAGGAAATATCTATGGTGCAAGAATATGTTGATGTTTTACTATTGGATTTACCTAGACATCTCCCAAAGAGGTAAAACGAGTTTTCCCTTCACATAATTCTTCATTCAAGGCCCATATCAAATACCACTTATTGAATAACCACTCTCGAAGTAGAAGAACTGAAGAAAAATCTTGAGGAATTGGCTATTAAATGATTTATTCACCATAGTATTTATCAACGGTGATCCCATGTTCTTGTTTTTAAGAATAAAGATGGATCTGTGAAGTTGTACATTAACTATGGGGATATCAATGCTATAAAAGTAAAGAACAAGTATACATTAACTCTCATTGGTAATTTATTTGATCAATTTGAAGAAGCTTAATATTTATCAAAGACTGACCTTCGATCTAGATATCATCAGTTTCTGTTGGCCAAGGAAGACATTCATAGAACAACATTTCAAACCAGGTATGGGAAGTAGAATTTTACATTAATTCCTTTTGGACTAACTAATGCACCCAATGTATTCCTAGATCTAAATAATATAGTTTTCAAGGAATATCGTGATGAATTATTTGTGGTATTAATTGATTATATATTGGTATACTTCAAAGTCTATAAATATCATTAACATCCCCTATGCACTATTCTGAAAACTCTTAGAAGAAATCAATTATATGGGATATTTATGATGTGTGAACTTTTTCTTCAGTCAGATTCCATTAATTGACACATTTTATGTATGGATAGAATATCTGTTGATCCTATGAAAACAATTTTTGTGAATGAATGGCCTACTTTATCAAACATAACTAAGGTACATTGTTTAATTGGTTTATAATGATATTATCTACAATTCATTCAGAACATCACATATTTATCTAACCTGATGACCAAGCTTATACATAAAGGCTTTAAGTTTGTATGGACAAACGAATGTGAGGAATGTTTAGATGAATTCAAGAGGATATTGGGGACTGAAAAACATAACTCCACCATCAGGGAATGATGGGTTTGGGATGTGTAGTGATGCGTTAAAAAAGAACATGGTAGTTTTCTTATGTAGAATGATAGAGTTATTTCATATACATAAAGGTTGTTAAAAATTCATGAAACAGATATCATATTCATGATTTTTGAGTTATCAGTGGTAATCATTACTATGAAAATATAGTGACGTTATCTCTATAGTAAAAAATCTGTGATATATACGGATCATAAGAGTCTAAAATATATATTCTCACAAGAAGAACTCAACATGATGAAAAGGTGATGGATCGAGCTACTAAAGAATTATGATCATTCCATACAATAGAAACCATTCTATGTAAATAATGTAGTGGATTCATTGAGCATGACGGATTATGGATTTAGTAATAAAATGTAGATTAACAGGGATCATATGTACATGGATCTAGTGAGGATGGATATGGGAATTATCAGAGAAGGTGAAACATCGAAAAAAAAATTATTCTGTTTCCCAACAATCTTTTTTAATAATGAATGAAATATCTCAACATGATGATGGGAACATGAAAAAGAAAATTAATGATGGAAAAGAGGGGATGTTGGCTGACATCGTATGTGAAGTTAGAAATATGAAATTTGGGAAGGGACTATGTGTTCCCTCAATACTGAAGATAAAAAGGGAGTTATTGGATGATTCCAATAGGTCAAATTTCACTATACACCCTAGTAGCATTAAAATGTATAGATATTTGATGGAAAATTTCTAGAGGGAAAACATTAAGCAGGAAATAGTTGATTATGTATCATGAAGTTTAGTCTATCGACAATTCAAGGCCTAAAGACAACATCCAATAGGATTCATCCATCCTATATCTAGTCCTACATGGAAATGGGATGACATCACCAGGGATTAGTCATTAGATTACCCAAAACTATGATAAATAATGACTTAATATGAGTAATTGTTGATTGACTTATGAATTATGCAGATTTCTTCACTATAAAAGTGGATTTTATACTGGAGCGCATATCATGGATCTATATCAATGATGTTTCGAGACATCAAGGATCACCTATGAAAATTTTTTATGATCGTGATCCAGGATTTACATTGAATTTCTTGAAGAGTCTTAAAATTGATTTGGTTACTGGTCTTCGATTGAATACTCCATGTCACCCACAAACTGACGGGAAATTAGAATGGACAATCCAAACCTTAGAGAACATGTTGAAATCCTGTTCACATGACTTTAGAGGTATATGGGATCAATATTTACATTTATTGGAGTTTTAATACAATAATTGTATCCATTCAAGTATTCCAATGGCTCCAAATGAAGCATTGTATGAAAAGAGATGTCATACACCAAACTGTTTGGATGAAGTTAGAGAAATAAACATGTGTGTCTGGAGGTTGTGGAGAAAAAAAGTGAATGTAAAAACTATTCAAGGCCATATCAAAGCAGCTCAAAGCATAAAAAGTGCTATGCTAATAATTGAAGGAATTATTTAGAGTTTGAAGTGGGAGATTATGTTTTCCTAAATGCATCTCCATTGATGGCTGTTATACGATTTAGGTATAAAGGGAAACTAATCTCTATGCACAATTTCCCCTTAGAAATTATGGGGAGAATTGGAGGTATTAAATATCATTTGGGTATGCCACCAAGACTGTCTAAAGTACATAATATGATCCATGTCTCATTGCTATGAAATTACATGCCAAAGACAATGCATGTCCTTACTTGTGAAGGTATAGAATTGGAACCTGACATATCAGACCCTGAAGAGCCTATCCATATTCTAGAGACTAAAGAACAAGTGTTAATGAATCAAATGACCTTACTGTAAAATATACATTGAATAAATCATAAAATCAAAGAGGCAAGATAGGAGCCTCATTAACTTATGATGAATAACTACCCAAATATTTTTGTTAGGTAACATTATGATAATTTTGTGTATGAAATTTTTGTGAAGGGATAATGTAACACACAATGATTTTGAAAATAAATTAAATATTGAATTCTTGAAATAATTAATCTCTAAAAACTTCTATTTATTATATACCAATCATGTAATCCTAATTTTTCAACAACTGTTATTTGAATCTTGAAAAACTGACATACACAATTGCATTTAGTAAGATATATAGAGTCTGATAAGACAAACCTAATTATTGGAGAATAGTAATATACCCTTATAAATAGTAATGTGAATAGTAATATTACCATTATGAATAGTAAATCCTATTATTATTTTATGTTAATAAGGTTATAAGATAATGAGATCTTGATTGATTTTTCTTGGGGATATAAAATGAATTATAGTTTGATATTTTTTATTTTTTAAATAAATTGTGTTTTTTAAAATTAAAATATTAATATTTAAAAAATTAAAATCAAAAAATAAAGTTCTTTTTTCAATTCTACATGTTCAAAAAAATTTGGGTGATTTTTTGGAATTTTTCTGAAATACTCGACTTTTTAGGATAAGTAAAATACCGTAATTTACCATATATATACATTATCAGTTAAATTAACTATTCCAAGAATTAGGGATGATGTAAGCACGCTTTCTTCAAACTCACATGAAAATATTACATTTTAAGGACACAAGAATCAATACTACTAGTTTTCATTGGAAAAAAAATAAAATTATAATTAAGATAATGGGAAAACCATCCTCTCCTCCATTATAAACTCACACCCCCACCCACACTATCAATTATCTTCACACATCTCAAGCCTTGCGACTTGTCTAAATTCTTTTCAAATAACCTCCCCAGATCCCCCACCCCATGTCCAACAGCCCTTGGTCTCATAGCAGTACCGAAATCTATCCCATAAAGAGGATGTCAATGAGGTTTACTTTAAGATGTAAATTCATCGTTTCATTTAATTTAGTTCCAAATCCTTTCTTTTCATTTTTGTTCCTAATATACTTTCATCCAAATGCACTGATCACTCCAATACATTATATTTAATGTAAGTTTTTTATGTTAAAGGAATAATGGATCATCATCTATCCTTTTCCCTTTTTAATACTAGATATGAAAACACCATCCAAGATGTATTAATTTATCACATTCAAGGAAGATGGGTTTTCAATTTCTATTACGATCTTAAAATATGTCCATTAATGCATTTTTATTGTAAAAAAAACAGTAATATATGTATTATAACTTATTTAAGGTTTTTGAATCCTTTTGTAGACATGATATTAATTTTCGAATCAAATTAAATTTGTTTTGATCAAAAACATCCAATTGGCCCAAAAAATTATCATTAATGTTTTATATAATGATTCATCATCACTTCCAATAAAAAATAAATTTTATGATCATGAAATATTTAATTTGTTCAGTAATAACATAATCTTATGTTCTATAAAACCGTTCTCATTCAACATGTTTATCTATATATTAATATAAGTAAACTGATCATGAAAGTCAATGAAGGAAACACTCACAAACAATGAAATTGAATATCTTAACCCATAAAACGGACATTAATGAACCTAATATGGTTATAATAAATCAAATACCTGTATAGGAGGCTCTATAACAATTAATTTAAGTAACTAAATTTTATTTTACATGTTTTTAATATCATGTGAGGAACACCATCGAACATAATGTAAGGGTTTTTCACCTGAACCTCAATTTTCATTCAGGATACTTTAATAAAATACTTACCTAAAGTAATTATTAATAATTAATATTTCATCCGCATAAATAATTTTTTAATTTTCTATATATGTGTTCCAACTATATTCCTAGAATAAAAAATGGGAAATTATATGTAATGAACGGATGTTTCAAAAATTATTCCCGAAATAGAAGCATGAATCACAGAAATTTCTCAAATTCAAACATATTTTAAAGGGAACTCTATAATATGTTTTTAGACTCCATTATTTTTAGAAAATCACATATTTTATTATGAGAATAAAAACTTACATAATTTATGGTTTTATACAAATATATGTCCAAATTAACTTTTCTTTTCAAGGTAAAAGGGTATTTATCTCAAGAATTATTTGATTATTTTATAACTATATCTTCATTTGTTTCAAAAATCCTATTTATTATTATGTAATATTGGGATTAATAATTATTATATCATATACCATATTTAGTTTAATGTCTTATGATTAGTTTGACTTTGGATGTGCTATCATAAAACTATTCACCATTTTACTCTGAATGGTTAGTCATTATGCTTAATGATCAGGGAATGTTTTTTACGTTTCATAAGGTAGATTCAACAAGAATGTAAACATTATTTATGTTTATCCCTATTCATATGAGGGTAGAATTGAAATTATTATGTGACCAGTGGGTCCCTCTATATCCCCTATATGCATCAGAATGAATCATGAGACAAATAGATATGGTCTTAGCTGGGGGCTTGCCCATTTTTAGATATGGTTTTGGCGGAGGCCTTAATAATTTTTATATTTCATAGAGAAGGCCTTGAATGTAATATTTCATAATTTCTAGCATATTTATTTTTATAATTATGAATCTTGTAATTGAATGTTCATTAGGTTACAAGACATGTACAACACCCATTATTATTCTTTATCATGTAATTGTTTATTCATCTCTTATTCCTGCCAAATTGTGTTCAAATTTATTACTTCAAGGCATGTGTTTTCAATTATTCACCATGCCTAATGTTTTTGTTATTGATATCTTCCAATGTATTTTTTTCCATTATGTAGTGTTTGATCTCACCCCTATCTGATCTTTCATTCTCTTTGTACATGATGATGTTTATTATTAATGACTTACTAGAATAAACTTATAGTTGTGGATGTTCCCAAAAATACTTATATGTGGTATTTCATTTCAGGTTGTAATTTTGAACATAATCACATATCTAGATTTCTAAATGTACAAAAATATTCATTCCTTTAGGATTATACTTTCATGAAATAATGGCAATGTAATGTAACAAGGAACCGATTTTGGAAACTAGGATACAATGTTTGTAGAATGTGTGTCAAGTTATTTCATATCCATACTAATTCTTCTCATCAATGAATTATTACATCAAAGGTAAATATCTGTTAACAATAATTTGATCAAACACTTATTATGTTATTCCCATGAATTAAATGATGTGTTCAATGAATGATATTAAAGGATACACTTGATGAAATAATGTTAGTATCCTCATATAAAAAATAATTCCTTAACTAATGTATTTATTTTAAAAAAAAAGTCTCATGAATGTATCTAGTTTACCCAGACTAATAAAATGTTCAGTCCTTCGATACAGATTTATTTGTGTCTTATGCCAATCTAATCATATAATGACATAGACTCTAGGATATCTGGGGTCATGTCACTACATTGTGAACCCATGATCAAACTAAATGGAAAGGGACATCTAAATCAAAATTTGATCAAAAAATTAAATAGTTATCACATAGAAATATGATTTTAATAATGATTAGTTAATAAATGGGGGATACTAATTTATAGTTAAATAATATATGATTATATATTTATTAACATGGTTCATAGATAGATTAACAAAAAAATCTATTTATTACATAGTTAATATAAGCACAAATGATATAGGGCAAGACATGATGTATGAGTTCTTTATCTGCTTATTTTTTTTGTTATGTGTTGTTTGGTGTTATGAACTTATTTATTATTAGGAGTTATATATACTAATTATTTCTCATATTATATCATTAAAAATTCTTATTTCAAGTTATTTAATGTTAAAATTCATATTAATTCATTCAAGAGGTTTTTCTTTGAATATTAAAATATTTATAATTTTATATCATATTAAATTATTTTTGTTGGTAAATATGTTTTTTCCTAAACCATTTCTATTTTATAAGGTGTATCTACAACATCATTGATATCATGTATCATTAATAATCAAATTTTCATTATATTTAATGTTTCATTTTATGTTATTTGTTTTGTGGGGGTTATGAGTCCAATGTTACCAAAGCGGTAAATGTTTTATATTTCAATCCCATTTTAATTGAGGTCATTTATGATTGAATGTAGATTGAGTAAATTTAAAAGATCATTATTTGATTAACCCTTTTGTTTTCTATTCTAATGAATTTTATTTTAGAATTTTTATCATTTAATTATTTTATTCATTCTTTTGTACTCAAAGTGGTTCAATAATTGATATTAAAAAAATTACCACATTTCAAAACATTTTGCAAGAATACAATTTTCTAAAATATCCATTTTTTGTAATGAAAATGAAGGAGTAATATTAATATTCATCAATTATTATTTAAATTAAAATTTATGATTTTTTAATTAACAATATGTTTTAAAAATGATACTGTTGGAATTTCCTGGTCAAAGTTAATTTTATACAGATTATAGGTAAACATTTTATTATGATAATTGATGAATGTAAATTCATACCATCATGAAACTCATTGATACAATGTTTAATTTACATGTATCAAAGTTACCATTAAATAAAATTGGTTTCATTTATATATTTTGAAAAAAATTATTTTTTATAAGTTATTTAAAAAATAAAATCCATTCTTCCTCAACAAAAATTTTATTGGTCATTTAATGACATTTTTTATATATGATAACATACATTGGTGATAATTGTTATTTAAGGGGGATATAATCCTTTGATGAATTCCCTTTATTTCTTGGGATAAATCATTATTATGATAATGATTTTTTATGAAACATGTTTCCCCTTTATGGGTTATGATATGAAGAATTGGGGAATCTGTTTTGACTATATAAAACACTTACGTATGGTTTTTATTTTGTGACTGGTGGGAATGAAATTATATTTCCATCAAATTCATTGGTAAAAGATAGATATCTAATGAGATAATTCAATCTAGATTCTAGAGTTAGCCTACATTATTAGGAGACTATATCCACTATGATTGTCTTTAGATTGATCCTTGTCTAAAGATATGATGGTACAATGAGTAAAAAAATCTACTAAGATATTATTAGATGTTATCCATAATAGAAGAAATGATTTTATATTCTTATATACATTCCACACACATTTTTATTATGGAAATGATATGTTCTTTTTAGTCATAATCTACTGTATTTTATTCATCACAATAATGAGTTATCTTTTCATATAACATATCATTATTCATTGATTTTATATTTTGGATCATTAACATATTGGGTATGATTAGTGGAAAATTTTAATCATGTTATAATAACATTATTTTTATCATATGATAACTTAATTGTATTGATTTTTATCTCTTTTTATTTATCTTTACTGAGTATATGAACTAACCCTTTATCACTTTTCCTTCCCCCAAGTAATGAATAAATTATTTACCTATTTTATGACTATAAAGTGTTTTATATAAGAATATATTTTTAGTATATGTTAAAGACCCTACATGAAATATGTATATAATTTATTTAGTTATTAGAAAAACTAATAAATTATGTTCCTTTGGTGTATTTTATTGTTATGTAATTAATATTCGTCTAATAATATGTAATATTAATGTATGAAAATTTAAGGGTCACTATTAAATGAGTATTAATATATTTTATCGAAATATTAATTATTGTAATAGTAGAACTTCAAAATAAATCAATTTAAATTATTAAATAAAATAGGAATCCCTTTAAAAATAGATTTTTAAAAAATATCCATATTTATCATTTCAATTTTTTAGTAGTATTTCATTTCTTATTTACCCTCTAAATGCTGAAAATAACATTTTTATTATTAAATCATTTTTTATGAAAAAGTGAGAAACCAAAAAAGTTAACTGAACAACCACAAAAACCCAGAGAAAACAACCGGCCCTGCCCCACCCTAGTAACTATGATGTGATGAGGTGACTGCAGCAATACTGGACTGTCAACCGATAGTCTCGTGCAGATATGCATGAGCATGGAATTGATGGAAACACCATACCCTCTCAGCATCTCAATCCGAATGGCCTACACCGATCATGGCATCATGCTCTGATCCTCATCCAGAGCCGGAACAAGTATAAATCTTGGAATGAAATAAAACTCACAATAAACTCAAAAAACAAGAGATCCCAGATTTTCATGGGTCACACAAACATTACCCTCGAGCCACTCACCAGAGTCCAATTACTTAAATAAAGATATTAAAGATAAACTTCATGTAAACCGAATCAGTTTCCCTACATGAATTCCACAATAAGGATGCCATATGAAAATCGGATCCTTCTAATATCATCTTCTCGTATTCTAAAGCCATCTGGTCCCAAGACTAGATGTATTCCTCGACACTGGTCTTGCCTTGGTTGAATCCTCCAACAAAAACTGAGTCATATTTTCCAATCCATGAATATTTCTCCTCATTGAGACACACATCAAGAGACCTCCCCATCAATTTATTTGCCACATCCCCAGTTGCGTTGAGAAATTAAGTCTTTTCTATCACTTGGTCTTTGGAACATAATAGCAAGACCATTGGATGATCATACTGAACCTCAAACTTGTGTTGTCTTATAGCCTCTGTGTCCATCTTCCTATTGCTCATTTTGTTTGTAGAGCTGGTCTCGAGAGGAGGTGGTAGCGAGGAGTAGTCCTTCCTCCCATTTCTTCTCCATGAGTCCCTACCACATTTTATTCTTGAGTCCTCATCTTATGAGTCGGTGTTTTCATGTAATTTGGTAGCCAACACATTGAACCTGACATCCTCACCTGGAATAGTGGAATCAGAACTCATATCGTCCTCTGGGAGGCCTTCGAACCTGTTGCACATGGGAGCTATCATCCAAAACCAACCAGAATCCCCCTTCTTCTCACCTTCGGTTGTAACAGGCACATCCCAATCAGACCCTTGCCTCCCCATACTGACATCAGCACTGCCCTTCCATACCTTCTCTGCAACCAATACAGACAAATCCACCTTCTCACTACCCGATGAGCGATCCAAGAAATGGTTTCCCTCATTCCCCTTGACTTCCAACTGAACCTCCACATGTTGGGATTTCCCTTCTTCATCCAACACCCTACAGATGAAAGGACCCATGAGATCCACTCTCAGCCTTTTTAACCCATCTGACACCTTTAGATTAAGCCATTGAGTGGTCGTGCCAGTGCTAAAGAGACCCATTCCCACCGCATTGCAGTCCATTGCCTTTCTCGCAGGACTTTCCTCCTCTATCATCCATTGTGGTAGAGGTCCCACAACTCTATTCTCAATACCCATGGCCTACTATCCAGAGTTCATAACCTCACATACAATTGGATATTTTCTCATTCCACTGTCCACCATCTGATTTACGGCCTGACCACACTTGTTCCAAGCTTCCTTTGATTGGAAGCCAACTCTCTTACCCGCCATCGATGAATATCCCTACTAGATCATTTCCGAGTCATTACCCAAACTCTTACATGTAGAAAAAAAGTTCGTACAGCCCTCATAGACAACTCGTTATTTACACCTATACACCTCACTAATCATAATCCAGATAATATCAAAGGGAACCTTCGACACATCCATCTCAACACATATCCTTAGGTAAACATGCTAGAAAATTTCTTCCGTTCAGCTATCCGAAAAAATGTATTTTCTGACTAGTTTTCCGACAATCTTGATGATTGATGTGTTTTGAATTGGTAATGTTAGATTCAAAAAATTAACCCAATCCGCAACAGACAGTGGGTTGCTGTTGAAGTGGAATTCAAAAGACCAATGAAACATGATGAAGCGACATCCATTGAAGCTCTAGGGCTCCCTTGACCATGCGAGGATTAGATCCTCCTATAAAGAGAAACATATCATGATATGCATATTATCGAGAAATCCTACCGCTTCCCACTCTTGGATGTCTCAAGCGTAGAAGACGAATCTGTCACAGGAATCAACCGACGGCCTACGCTACTTAAATTATGCAACTTGGTTGAGCTTCAGGAGAGTAGCAGATTCCAGGAACTCCGAGTTCATAATTTTTATATTCAATAAACCTTGAATGAGTTCTGGAACCATCGAGCATAACCTGATTTTCCGAAATGAAGGAAGAAGATCCGGATTTGAGAAAGGTCAGAATGAATGTACTTTAATTTCGAGGAAAGACCCCCACCCCACCTCGTAGGGGTGGATCCTCACAGTCGCCGACAACTTCACCGAAGAAGACGAGAAAGCCTAGTCTTCCCGTATGAGCTCCCCATTTTTCAGTGGCCTTATTTTCCCTCCTGGAGGCGGGTGTTGGGAAACCCTGCACAATGGCCCCAACAAACATGCGGTCATCACCACCCTTGATACCCTCTAAAAAATTACACAAAACTTATTTTTATTCATTCAAAATAATAAATGTAGTTATGGAATATAAATATTTGGTTTTAGAGTAAATTATTTAAAATAATTTAGGTTTTATTCTAATTATAACATTTCAGTAGTAATTCATAATATCATATTTCATTGATTTCATTAGATTTTTCATGATTAGTGTGACTTCACTATTTTTAATATGACTGTGTTTCAATATAGTTTTCAATTAAATAAAAATATATATAAAATATAGTTCCCCTATATTAATTTTATTTTATATATGATCAAAATCTTTTTGGGATTTATTTATCTTCTCTAGAAAATATAGTTTTATATTTTTAGGGAAAAATGACATCTAATATTCCATTACAATTATTATATATAAATACATAAATTCCATCAGTATAGGGTCATTTTTTATCTCCATCATACAATGATCTATATGGTCTTTCATACCCAAGGTAGCATCCCCCTTTATTACCTTTCCACAATTGTAGTGTATCTTTCATTCATAGTCTTAAAGTAGTTAGAGCCATATCCTTTACATTATATTCATCTCTATATGAGAAAATATATATTTAAAACATTATTGATACATATATATGTCACATAATTAATTGTGGAGATATTTCTTCTATATCTTAAGAAAAATATTAAAACTCTAAAATATAGATCATGATTGTGATAGTTTTCCTCTTTGTTCATTCTCTTCTAGGATATATAAGTAACTACTCAAATATTCTATTAAATGAAATATCTATCCCACTCATTGATGCATACCAATATATCTATAATCCATTTATTCCCAATGGTAGAGTTAACGATGGTGTATTGTCCAATTTATTTTATATCTTGACAAAACGTTCATAAAATTCTTATAACAATTATAAAAGTGTCTCTTTCTATAACTTGGAGAACGAGTGTCCCTTACCAATTTTATTTAATAAATCACCGATTATTAAATAATATGTTATGGTAGATATATATCTCATCTATATTCATTGTTGTGGGTAATTGATTTACTGGAATTGTATTTGAATTACAAAGAGATATTTCATCTGAGGAGACAATTTGGTCAAAAAATAAAACACCAATAGAAAAAACCACATAAAAATACCATATAACACATTTCCTCTTAGAACACCGAGGTTGATTCATAAATTATTATAATTCCATTCATATGATTTATTTTATATAAATATATAATCCATATTTACCATAAAAATTACATCAACATCATGATTGATTATAATAGTCATCTAAACCATGAACATAGAGGGTTCATTATCGAATAAAAATTAAACTATTATGATCACATAATGTCAATGACACAGATTAAATGTCATATATGAAAAATCATATTTCATCAGAATTATGTGATTATAATCAAAATAAAGATCAATAATTGAAAAATTGTAAAAACCTAGATTTTTATCAAATATGAAATAATTGTTTGGGAAATGATGCTTATTCTATATCATAATGACATTAACCTCTCTATAGTCTTTATATACCCTAATAAACCATTCCATATTTTATAAAAATATGATATTGGCTCTTAAAGGAGAAGAAAAATGAGTTAAAAATACTTTACCACAATTCACTAGTAGTTTTTTCATCAACTACAATAAGTCAAATTTCTCAGTTCAGTATGCAATTTTATATATTGGTTTTAATGAGGGCATACTTCCATCGAAAACTCAAACATTATCATAGGTGTCTGTCAAGGATATTATTTTTGAAATAAATTAATGTATTCTTGTAAAATGGGTGTATATTCTATTCTAAGGATGTTTTCTGATATAGTAACTATGTTTTACTTTATATTATCCATGAATTTCATATAGTTGAGTTAGTAGTGGTGGATCCAGAAAAAAATGAGATAATAATGTATCTATGTTAAAAACAATATATTCTAAACTATCTACACAAATATAATTATCATTTCCATAGCTATAAGTTCTTTTTTTCTTTTAAGATTAAAAGAATATGAATTATTATGTCAAATTGATTAGAAAATTAACAATCAGGTTTATAACTAAGGAATAAGTGAGCATCATAAAAAAGATAACAAGATATATTTTCATTGATACCATATTTCTAATAGGAATATTGATTGAAAATTCAATCCACATACTATTATAATATTATTCATTATTCTCTAAAAAATAACCAAAAAGTGGCCTTTGATGCAAAAAACAATTAGATAACAAAAATTATAGGATATTTTACCTTGTTCTCTTGAAATTCATGAAATTAACCTTATATATAGTAATAAAATAATATTACCCCTTATATAAAGGTATTTTTTGTGGTAAATTTCATTAATTATTATGGAATTGGTTTCAATATTACCTCATATCTTTATATTAAAGAATCATTTAGCATCGAGTTATCCTTCCATTTTAATTTTATAAGAACGATATCATTTATATCAATAATATAATCAAGTCTCATTCCCTTAATTCTATTACATGTATATTTATTTACATAATAATTAAATCTTATGTTTTTTTTACATTGCATTATTCCATTTTTCTCATTTATGTTTCTCTAGAACATAATCATCTAAAGTTTCACATGAATTCAATTGAAAATATAAGAATCTTTGAAATGTTTATTTTTATAAAGACCACTTGATACTATATATTCATGTGATAATTTTTTTGATTAAATATTTCACATTTCATACATTTAATTATCCTTTCAAAGTATGTTTCATTATTAAATTTAATATTTTGTATGTAGTCTGGAATATGTGTTGATATCCTTATACTCAGTAACATTTTAATCTTCCTTCCACCTCAAAATAAGGAATTAACTTTTCAAATAATCTTCTATATCATTACGAATGGTATTTTTTAGACAATATCCTCATAATTATTCCATTACATACCCTCTATATCCTCTTTCATATTATATTTTTTAATAAATAACCATCATTTATCAATATCTCTCATTAAAAAAGAATTTTCTATAATAATTTTCTATCATTGACTACTTCCTAAATTGATAAATATATTCTCTAGGGACATAATTCATTTATTACATAATAATATATTAGTGTTATATGGAATAAAAGAAATTTATACATCGTAGTGTGATCAAACACAATTACTGCATGTTTTGAATCATTATGTTTATCCATATAGTTGAGGATATTGGTTGTTCCCTGCATCAACTACCCTAATATTATTTGAATTAGATAATATAAAAATCAAGAAACGTTGAATTTATATGAATAAAAATACCTATATATACTATGGTTTTAATATGGTTCATACTCCTTCCACAAAGTGCTATTTTGAAATAATGGAAACATATTATTAGCTCATAAAAAAAATCAAAGTTCACAATTCCTATATAGTAAAATCCGTATAGAAAACTTTTTTATATATTTTAAGTACATATAATAATATCATAAATTTATTATACAATGTTATCGTATTATCCCTAATTATTTAAATTAATAATGTTATGCTCGATAACATACACAACATACAACATTTCCTCTAAAAAATAAACAGAATTAAATTAAAATAGTATTATTTTATATAAAAATTATCAACTAGACATTGAATTGGAAGGTATGAATAGGTATAGATATATATTTATATTTTGAGGACATACTATGTAAACATATATTGATTAATTCTTTGGTAATCAGTAATCAATTTTTAGTATGAATATTTAGTCTTTATAAAAAAAAATTTCAAAAAATTTTTTCTTTATTTTTTTTTTAATGTTATATAATTAATATTTGGAAAAAATATATATCATGATTGATAATACATTAAAATAAAAATATTATTATTTTTCCATAGTGAAGTGTTTTGTTTTCTCTCAAAAACACCATTTTAAAATGAATAGTGGAAAATAAAAAACAATTATTGAACATAATATATTTATTTAAACAATTTTAAAAGATAGATTTAATTTTAAAATGGTTAAAAATAAACATATTTTCTATTATACTATTAATAACATATTTTTGTTCATTAAAATTAATTATATGTTTTCATTTGGTATTAAAACATTTTCATACATAATATGGAATTTTTCTAAAAAACCATTTTCGGGAAAGCCATTTATTTGGTATTAATAAATTATATTGATCAATTATAATGAATAATTTTAGTGAAACTTAAATATTTTATATTCAATAATTAATTTTTAATCCATATAATATTTTTATAATTCATGGAATGAATATATCGTGTTTATTTTAAAAACTATAATTTATAAAATCTGGCTTCCCTCTTGTTTTGTGTACTTATTTTAAATTAATTATTGAAAAATATTAGTATTGAATATAATAAAATGGATTCTATTTTTGGAATAAATTCGATTAAATTTGTTAAATAGGCTCATTTTAATTTTTTTCAATATGAATTTTGAGAATGGTAAAAACGATCACCCTAGTAATGGGTATATTCATCTAATTTAGAATAAAACTATATGATAATAGCATAATATTTCATATAAATATTTATTTTATATATATATTTTTACCCGTATCACTTTATGATGTAATTTCTCATTATTAATTGATATTTCTCCTTGAAAATTAAACCATAAATATTTAAATAAAATAATGTTATAGAATATCACACTTTTAGTTTAAAAAATATATTATATGTCCACTTAGTAGATAAAATAAATATATCAATGAATTTAAATATATATATAACAATATTAATTAAATGTTTTTTATTTTATATAATTTTAATAATTATTATTAATTATAATATTACCTTAAAAGGCTTTGACATACTAACTCAATATTAATATAATTAACAAAAACATAAAATAAATGATTTCAAATATATTTGTATTGAAATAATTTGAATGAAATAATGTTTACAATAAATTTTATTAATATATGTTACATTATTGTGTTGGTTTAAAGGATTATACTCAAAATAACCTTTTTGTATTGATTTATTTAATGACAAATAAGTGAATATTGTTATAATTGAAATCAATAAAATCATGGCAGGATAATGTTTTATTAATTTATTTTTATATAATAAAAATTATATCTTAAGCCATTAGGAAAATAAAATTGTTTTTACCATCATCCATGGTCCATTTATGAGACCCAAGGACATTCTTGATAAAATTATTATTCATTGGTGATAAAAATTGTTGTTATCGCAGTTACAGTAAAAAATAATCGACTAATAGGGAAGTAGAAAATTTTAATAACTAAAATGATATTAAAGCATATCAAAATTTTATTGAATAAATTTATTTCTACCATACCATTTTTTATTTTAATTACAAATAATTTTTAATTAGTTGGATCAAGATTTATATTAATATATTTTAATTTATTTAAAAAATATTTAAAATTTCTGTTCACCTGAATTAGGAAAGTTAACCCTTTCCTTCACATATTTACCCATCATTGAGAAATATATCTTTACCCACCACTGAAAATTTTATTCTAAATATCCCTAGACAGTGATTTTTATGTTTTGAATCCTCCAAAGACTTACTTTATGTCCCGTAATGAGAAATATGATGGATTTTCATAGAAAAAGATGTAATCATTATTACTGGACATTTCTTGTTTATTTATTCATATTTGTCCTCCTAAAGTGTATTTTCCCTAATAAAATAATAAATCTATAATCGTAAATATAATTATATTTTATTATGCTTATCGAGAAAAATATTCTATGACTTTTCCTTCATACATAAAATGAAAACATCCCCCATGCATACGTAAATATTATCTTATCTTTGTCGTGGTGTAATTATTTATTCAACGTTAGTTTAATTGTACGGTGGTATATTTGTAATTAAATATTATTTATTATATTTATGAAGTATTTTTTTTATTTATTTAAATTATGACTTATACCTCCTTAACTTTTAATCCTTTGGAAAATGATAATGGAACTCAGGCATATGTTTGGACTACCACCTCTATGGAGCGATATGATCCATATTTTTTTGGTGTTTTATGTGGATGGATAAAATGGTGGATCTAATGATATTATATTATATAATAATTATTTTAGAAATATTAATTATTATTCATATTTATTTCACTCTATTCATCAAAAAGTGAAAAAATTGTTCATTTGTACTTATGACCTAGAGTCTCTCTGAACGGTGTCATTTAATTTTATATCTCTATGTTTTGTGGATAAAAATAAATATAAATATATATTGAATATATATTAGTTTTATAAAAGTAATGGAATTGAATCTATAATGTATTGAAAATAAACTTACATGTACTGAAAATACCAAATCAAATTAAAAAAGCAGTTTACACCTGAAATAATGATAATTACAAAAAAAAATACCAACCAATGGGTGAAAAAAATTTAAATGGAAATATATGATTTAATAGATATGAAAATGTTTCTTTTATAATTATTTATAATAAATTTATATATATTATATAGTTGGTTAGTGAACCTATGTGATAATCCATACATTTGTTAATTAATTTCATCACAATTTCCACTCCATAGTGACATACATGGTATTATCCACATGATTATTTCATGTGGTGTATATAATATCCATTTTTTTAATTATAATGTGTATATATATATTTATTATTATTAATGTTAGTTTCATGTTTACACTCTTAAATAGTATCCATAATTTCTTCCGAATTTTACATTATTTGGGTTTCGAATCAAGAGACAAATGATTAAAAGAAAAAAATATAATTTATCTTTAAATTTAATAATTTATTCTTCACTATATATATATTATATAAAAAGATTCCTAAATTTTTATTAGACTTATATAGTGATTTTTAAAAATATTTTTTTTACACATTTGTTAATTTTTTCAAAATGATTTTAATGGAATGGTTTTTTCATTTTCTGAATGAGGTACTTTGGTATTCTTTCCATAAAAGTATAACCATAATATTTCTATCTCTTACAGAATGAGTGGAATTTCCCACCACCATGACTAATAATTTTTTCTCACCTTCCATTACAATTTTAAAATCTTTTTTTCGAAGAAAATATTTTAATTTATAATTGATCAATAGTTATTATTAATATTTATTCTACAAAATGAAAAGTTATTTTCTTAAATGAATATATTAAAATTATTTTAATAGTGTTTCAGTATATCAATGAAAAAAACATTTATTCCAAATATTCAACATATGTTATATATTTTAATGATATTATCCTTTGAAATATTCACCAACTTTTGGTCATTGGATAAAACATTTTTCTTAAAAATATATATTACTTTAATCATGGATATGATTATTTAATAAACTATATATAATTTTTACATATATTGTTATAAATTTAATGTATTGAATTATTTATAGAATTATTAATAATTTTTTATTTTTTATTTAATATGGAATATAATTTATAATGAATATTATTGATGAATTAAATTGATTATTCAACATATGAGGAATGCAGTAGACATGTAGTGACTGTTGGTGCCCAAATATATATAGCATCTTGACTCGTCAATAGTAATCATAATCCAAATCAATAATATATCATTAAATATTTATCTTGTGTATACCTAACTATATCCTACACTTGTCTTGGAATAAGGCCTCAGTGGAATATATACCTTGATTTCTAGGTCTTTGATATCCTATATTTTGATTTTACATTATTTCCAAAAGATTCATTATTAGAATTCATTAGATTATTTCATCGATATTATCCATGAATTCATTTGGTATAGATTTTATACATTTAATGTAATGGGATTTCAATTATATAAATTTCTATATTGATTATACCTTATTTAAAATTGATAGATTTTTCTATTTATAACCCTAATAGAGCAACTATAACTTCCATATTATAGGTATTATTTTCTATATGATACGTAGAAGAGTATTATTAACAATATTGAGGACTCTATAATGTTCATATGATATATATTATCTATTAACATTGTAACATGGGAATCATGTATGTATCTTGTTCTTCAAGAATACAACACTATTCTATCCTTCGGGATGTTATTCCTTAAATATGGTTCCAATTTACAAATATATCCACTTTTCATGGGCTATAGTGGTTTGGGTTTTTAATGTAGGTATCAGAGGAAGTTTTTTAGAAACATTGTGTAATAGATAATAAATATAACTCTCTAACATTATAATTATGATAACCCCTTATATTATTTCGTTTTTAAGTATTTTTGGGATTATATTTTATATCTCAATTTGCAATATGGTGATTAATTTACTTAACATTCCACATTTTTTGATTTCTGTGCCTAAGGGATTAATGAGAATCAATACCCATAGACAGTATAATGATTTTATAGTAGAGAACACCAATATTCCCATTGTTTATACTAATCAGATCACATCTATGTTAGGGATGTCGACTAAGGATATGACAAATAATATTTCCCATATATAACAACATATTATTATATATCATGATCACCAATGTTGGTTCTGTTCATTGGAAAAAACCATTTAACTTTTTAATTAACTATTTATCCATTATTAGCTGAGCAATGGATTAAATCTCTCTAGAAGTTATTCCTAAATTTTGGATGTAGTGAAACATAACACATAATTTGGGATATTTATTTTTTAAAACAATATTTTGATCAATTTTTCTCATATAAAAAAACACAAAATATGACTATGAAATAGAATGATTATAAAGGATATCATTTAAACTACTTTCTATTGAGATATAAATCCTTCAAGACCAATGATATGAAATTGAGTGAAGTTATTCACTTAAAATAATAGTGAATAAAAAAATATTTTAGATTATGAGGATAATGTTACAATACTGGATAGATAGGAATTCAATATCATATATAATCAATAAAGAATATTCAATCATTTAATTTATGATTTTATGAATATGGTATGAAGGTCATGAGCTTCTCTAACATTTTAGTATTATGATGATATAGTATCAAGTACCATTATTACTGAAAAGTAATTTTTCAATCCTATTTCATTATGGGTAATCAGGGGAAGATTAGGTAGACTAAGTTTAAGGACCCTTACAAATATATTACATAATATATAGATTATTAAAAAGATCTTAATTCCTCTAATTCCAAGATATGTTTTAGGTTCATAATTATAGTGAATTAAGACATTACACAACAAATAATACACATAAATTACAACTAGAAACTTTTACACAGTATCCATTATTTACATAATACAAAATCATCCAAAATAAGATGTGATTTCTGTTAATAAAAAATATTCACAACATTCATCTTGGATCTTATTTCGTATTATCAATCCTTAAACCCCATGATTTTTTTAAAACATGGGTTGTTCACAAAAACCATAGTAAGAGAGATAAGGTGATGGAATGTAATCATTATTCTAGGAATACTTATAAACACATGATGTAATTTCTGCAAATATATAGTTATCACCCATAAAAGTAACATATACTTTATGAAAACATGAGGTATCCATTAAATAAAAAAATCATAAATAAATGATTTTGGTAACTTGGGGAATCATTTACTTATCATAATTAGTTAGAGTTTTAACTCTCTTGGATACCATTTTATTTGTATCCCTCATGGATCCTTATTATTTTATCCTCCATTGCTTCTTTGTGATTGTAACCATCGTAGTTACACATTGAATATCCATGAATATAAAATCCCAACATACCCAATTCATTGAATGAATATCATTGTCATACCCATATTTTGGTTTATAAGGGAACCACCCATCCCCATAAACAATGTTTATGAACCATAAAATAATAATTAAATGTTTATACATGCAACATAAAAACATTCATTCGGTAAAATTAATTTCTTAAAGTTCATAATACCCATTAAAAACAAAAAACAATTATTTGAAAATATCCGCTATATCATGTAAATAAAGGATTAAACAAATAAAGATTAATGATATATATAAAATATTCTCATTCAATTTATTTTTGGAAAATATTATTTTTTAATTTGATAAAAGATTTATTAAAGAGGATTTAAAATAATGTCCCATAACTTATGTATGAAAGCATTCGGCACTGGCATGTGACATGTTGCATAATAAATTTAGATTCATTGATCAATTAATTAAGAACATCATCCACATATTTTTTATTTATTTTACATTTATTATGTTTATTTATGTAAATATTGAATCGTGATAAAAATCATATTCTATATTCCAGGACTGTTCGTTAATGGCATTATGGTTGGTTAAGATGAGTATATTTATGGATGTTCATTAGAAATGGTAATAGTACTCCAGAAATGATATTATATTATATTCATGCACCTATAACAGTTTAAATTCTTCAATATATAATTTTTACATTTTTACACGAGGATGAATCATTTGTTAAAACTGTGATGATAATTGATTAGTTTATTATGGAGGTTTTTTTACCATCAGAGATTGGTTTATTTTTATTTTATATTATTAATGTAAATTAGTTCTTGAACATGGAATATATAAAAATATAACTTTTACAACATTACTGAACCTTAATAATAGTTTTATGACCATCCTTGAATGAGTCAATTGAAAACAAAAACTTGTTATTGATGGAGATAGTTAATCGTCATAAACCAGAAAATTATTTGACTTTATTGGATAGGTGAGAATAAGAAAATAAATTTATATGATATATTCCACTAAAATTTATTCCTATATCCATGTTACTAGATTAATTATGACTTTATGTAATAATTATTTTACTATAAAAGAAGAAGAAGTAAATGAAATTCAGAGATGTGGTTTATGAAAATTAACTCTTCAATATCACCTCCTTGAAGTACCACATAGTGGCCTTGGAATTGGACTTTTGTTGAGAGAAAGAAAACTTGAATTTGTATAATTAATTAGGTAATATAATTTGGTTGAATGTGGGTGATCTATAAGGATAACGGTGACGATATTATGTGAAGAAAGGATTGCCCATATATAATTGACGTCAAGGGAAATATACAAATTTAATAAAATATTAAAATATAATTGATTTTTATAGGGTAAAATACTTCCAAAAGGAATATAAAGAATTGGGGACAACATTTAAAAAACATCAATTCGTCTTTTTCTATTTTAAATTTATTAATGAATTTAAAATAATTTTTTATAATTTATTAATCCAGAAATATCATTATTTTTGAATTTGACACAAATCCTTATTATCACATTAAAAAAATCCTAAAAATAATAAAATTCAAAGAAAACATTTTATTATATCTTATATATGAAATTTTTATCTAAAAAATTCATGGATCAAATTAATTATATCAAATATATTTATTTTTATATTTTTAATATCATTTATTTTAATTTTATATATATATAATAATTACTACATCACTGTTGCGAAAGTATTTTAGGTAAATATTTTTATCCTAAATTTTAAAAACGAATTAAAACGATTAATATAAATATTTTATATTTCCATAGATAGTTTTTTTCTAACACCATTTCATGAAAACCATATACTAAAGATAATATACTAATTAAAACTATTGTGTGAAGAGTTTGATCTTTTTAAAATAAAATACAATATGGTATATAGTTTCATCAAAGTGGATCGAAAAGGTCCCAAATTAGACAAACGAATGATTATGGTTTAAAATTAATCACACAATAAAATTTAGAATATTTTTTGGGTCATTTAATAGATTATAAAAGTTTAATTAAAATCACATTATTTATTTTTTGTTCTACATTGAAAAGCACTGTATCTGTATAACATAAGAATTAATGGTAATTATTTCATATAAAAAGGAAATAATTAATTTATATTTTTATTTAATTTATCTACGCAAAATTTAATGATTTATA
Source organism: Viscum album (assembly GCA_963277665.1). Classification (NCBI taxonomy): domain Eukaryota; kingdom Viridiplantae; phylum Streptophyta; class Magnoliopsida; order Santalales; family Viscaceae; genus Viscum; species Viscum album. The sequence continues at coordinate 1,854,526,257 of OY728156.1, forward strand.
TTACTTCATTATGTATATTTACACATATAAATTCCATTAGAACTCCATTAATTTTCCAATTTATCTATTATTCTTTTGTGCAAGCATTACAGCTGCATTTGGAAAACATTAATTTTAATTGTCCCTAAAATTACAATCTATAAATAAAAATCATCATTTATACACAATAATTAATAAATATCTCTTTCAAAGACCTCCTAGTACTCATATATTATCTATAATGTACCAAAATTTACATTGCCAACGCTCTGTAGGCATTAGATCCGCACTATAAACAAATTTAATTTGTATCATGAAATAAATAATAATTTCCATGTTTGGAATTAATTTTTTTTTCAAAATATATATTAAAATAACAAAATTTAATTCATAAAATAAATTTAATAACTTATATATCACAATTATGTATTCACGATAGCAAATAATTTACTCTATTTAGAAAAAAAAATTGATATTGAAAAAAATGAATTTTTAAGGGAATTATGAATAATATATACTAAGATAATTTTGATATGCTAAATTTCAAAAATAAATATATTTTTTCATTAAAACTATAAAAATTTAAAAATAATGAATTAAATATTACCCAATAAGATATAGTTTTATTAAATTTATTTCCTTTAATAATTACTTAACATAATGAACATAACTATTTAATTTATGAATAATAACAAATATGTAAAAAATTCATTCTATCCAAACCTGGGTTATTACATTAAGCACTAAGAAAAATGAAAAACATCAAAGTATGAGAAATAAATGAATCAATTTCTATCATGTCAATATAGTCCAAAGAAACATCTGACAAAATAGTTGAATGTTATGGGATTTATGTATATGTTTGGATAAAAAGGTTATATGAAAAATGATTGAAAGGAAGATAATGAAGCCACTAAAATCTACTATTTCAAAAATAAAGAGATGCGGAGTTATCCAAACCATTCCCCAAAGCATCAAGGGAATATACCATATAAGAATCTAATGGGAGAAGGTCAAGCATATGATGATTATAAAACATAAATGGAATGAATAAATTTATTCCATATTTAGATTTAATAATTGTGTAGAATTATTCTATAAAACACATTCTTGTTTATAAGAATAATATAACACATAAGGATTGTGAAACCATAGTTTTTTATCAATATTTAATGAAAATTTTCAATGAAACCAATAACCTAGATGAGTTATTTAATTGTAAATTGATATTTTTTGGAAAATACATATTGAATTGAATGACAACCATCAATATGTTCAAAATTTTGATTTAATAATGATTAGATGGGATATATATTATATTGACATTGAGGATGTAAATTTTATTATATTTTTGACCTTGATAATGGATACTGACTTGATGAAAATGTAATTTATGATACTGTTTACCCGATTATTAGATTTATTTGATATATTAAATAATGATAAAGTTAATGGTGGATTAGGATATTTATATTTGTGATCAAAGAATTCAAATGTTTGTACTGGGACATTATGAACTGATTTATGTTTTATTAGGATAACTGTTTGATCAAATATTTCATATATTCATGATTTGGATTTGGTTTGAATTAATTTGATCGATTCTTATGATAAACTACGTATAGAATGGAATAAGTTTAACTTTGAATATTATTTTTTTATTAAATATTGATTTATAAAACTACATCACCTATCCCTTCAATTTTAGTTTTTTTAAATATTTATAGGACAAATGATTGAATTATTGATCTCTTGATTCAATTAAATTCCATTCAGGCATAAAAAAATAATCCTGGATATTCATTTATCGAGTGGTATATGAAGTGGAATTCATTTAATCAACACAAACAGGTGATTGTTTTCCTAAAAAAGGTAATAAATAATGTAATTTTATGTTCAAAAGTGAATGATCAAATTAGAAAAATACTCCCTCATCTTTATTAAAATGAACTTGAAATAATAATTTTATCAATTTAATTTTTTAAACATTAAATCAATGGTATTTTAACCCATCATATATTTACTATTTTGGGATGGATAAATTTTGGAATTACATGTTCTCTATCGCACAATTTTAATTATTTGGAATTTGTTTTCTCTTTCATGTATATATTAATAATAATAATAAATGTTCTCTAATTCAGTGAAATAGTTATTTGAGGTCCACAATATTTTGTTTTCCCTTTATTTAATAGTAATATTTATTAAACTATTTTAAGATGCGTGATATAAATTTTGATACCATTGATTTCTATGTTCATGTGAAATTTACAAGGAAAAAATTTATTTTAGGGGATAATGATTCACACATAAAATTTAAAATTGGTAAAACTTGTGTAATACTATAGAAACCATGTAACACTAAGTCTAAACAAGCCTAATAAACTATTAAAATAATATGATGTAATATGACAACCATCATCGAATCATTGAATTAGTTGGTATGAATTATATGAAAAGAATTGTTATATATATATATATATAAATGGAAAAATCAATAAAATTACATTTATTAATTCTACCAATATTAGTAATCTACTTTAAGTATGGTAATTTTATGCCTCAAAAAAAGCATTTTTTAAAAAAGATTTTATTTGGGGTTTTTGAGAAATTATTATAATAAATTTCTGAAAATTATATTTATTTTATTTTTGAAAAATATTTTCAATTATTAATTAATTATATCATATTTTTCATCAGATGAAATTTTTGGATTTTTTTTAAAATATGCATTTTCAAATGTATAGTAAAAATACTAATTTTTCATGGAAACTATATTTTTTCAAACATTTTCAATGATATATTTTATTTTTAAAAACATCAATTGGAAAATAATTTTGATTATTATTTCAATAATATAATTAAGTTCATTTTAGACAATTATATTTTTATATTTTGTACGAAATCATTTAGATACATTAATTCAATTATTATAGAAACCTCTTTTTCTACAAACAAATTGTTTTTATATTATTATTTTAAAATTTTCACTATCTGGGAATAATTTTAAAAATAAATATAATAAATATTTATTAAAATATATTAACATTTATTTAATATATTTACAATTCATGGGATAAGATTAAATCACATTTACGATTAAAAACTATATTAATCTAAAAATTTACCTCCATCATATTCGGCACCCTTATTTAAAAATTAATATATGAAAATAATTAGATTTGAATTAAATAAAATAGATTCCATTTTCTAAAATTGTATTTTATTATTTTTAAAATTTCCCCCTTCTATTTTTTGTCAATATAAATAGTATCCACTTTGTAATCTATCAAACCGGTAAAGGAAAAATTCGGTAAATCTAGAATAATACTCAGTGTTAAGGCCATATTTTTTATCCTAAATTCATCGTGGATAAATATAATTAGACCATTATCACCGTTGAATCAAAAATTACATGATTAATTGATTCATTATTACTAAAATTAACAATATATTATTTAATTCTAATAAAACTATGAAATGTCACTTTCTATGTTTATAATACTTAATTTGTGTCAATGTAGAGAAACATCCACATATGACTCATCATAAATGTATATTTATATATTAATGATATTATATTCATTATATAATTTTATTTCAAATTTTATTAAATTATAACATTTCCTTATATTATTGTGCAACACAGAAACATTATTTATAAAATAACCCAAAAAAATAAAATAAATGAATTAAAAAAGTAGAATTGATATAATTTTAATTAGATAATGTGTACAATTAGTTTTATAGATGTATATAAAATTTTAGGTTATTTTAAAGGTATTATATTTTAATTTTCCATTTTTCATAATGCATTTAATGTAAAAATAAATGAATTATTTAAAAATTTAAATTCATGATTATTTGGGGAATATAATATATTATTAAATCTTTTTTAACTTTTTTTAAAAAATTATCTTCAACCATGAGAATGGGAAATGGTTTAACACATGATCCATTTTCCATCAATGGGACTCTTTTCTTTTAATAATAACATTATAACCCCTTTATTATTTAAAAAGCGGTCACTCCAAAGAAGGTCTAGAATACATAACTGAGCTATTAATAAAAAATAATCAGACAAAAATTATAGTGAAAAATGTTTAATATAATTTTCTTATTTTATTTAAACCCTATTAATTATTTCTATAATTGATAAACATTTTAAATCACTTTTATCAACAATAGTTTTATTAGATTTATTTTTTTTTATGAAATTCCAAAATTACCACTCAACTGAATTATAATTGGGAAACCTTTTCATTCACAACATTAAAATACATTGATAAATAATGAATAGAAAAACTGAAAAATACTATTATAAAAATAATTATAAAACATCATCAATATCCTTTCTCCATAAAGGTCTAGGTATAGTCTCCTTAAGAAGATATCTAATGGGAATCTATGAAAAAAGAGGAAGCTTTTGTTACTGAGTCGTACAAGTTTGCTTCCTATTGTACATCATATTAAAGTATTTTACTAATAATAAAAAATAACTTCATTAACATAAATATACTATGATAATATTAAAATTATGGGACAAACATATCCCTAATATTTTCATTCCAATAATTAAAATTAAAAATCGCATTTTTGTACGTACTATATACCGCCTCAATATAGAAGTATAATAAGTTTATCATTACCAAATTAAATTGATGCTTGTGAAGTTATAAATAATTAACATTTATGATTTTTATAAGATAAAATTATTTCTTGAACTATATAATCATATATAACTCCTTCCCATCCAATCCGTTAGAAAAATATAGTGTCGATTGTGTGTATGTGTGGACTACCCCCTCCACACCGAAATGTGATATTTTTTTCATTTACATTCTCTATTAATTGTAATAATTATGGAATTAATGAATATATATGATATATATTATATAATAATGACCCATCAAGTATTGATTATATTTGAAAATTCATTCATTAAATCCAACAAAAAATGAAAATTGTGTTCATGTATACATATAACCATTCATCTAAATAACTGTATAATTCGTTTTTTTATATATATCTTATGGATGAAAATATATATACATGTCTTGAATATATATTTTTTATATTTATTAAAATTTTAATATTATGTAGATTATGGAACCACAATTTATGTACAAGCAATGAAACTAAATAATCAAAATAATAGATTTATTAACACTAGTAAAAATGATAATAAAAAATAGTATTAACAAATTGGTGATAAAATGTTTTAAATAGATCATATATGATATCATAGATATGAATATGGTTTTGGTATGCTTGTATAATAAAATTAAATTTATTATTTAAGAGGTTAGATATACTTTGTTTAATGTTAGACCTATGGTAAGATATTTTGTCTCAATTTACACTACATTGAAGCATATATGGTATTTTCCACATATTTATTTTTATATTCAGTATATACAACCATATTTTGGTAAATTACATGAATATATTTTTCTTCAGTGTTATTAATTTCAATTTCGTGCCTACACTCTTAATGAGTTTCTATATTTTCTTCCCATTTTTCCACTCTTTATGAGATAAATCTCTAAAAGAAATGTATAACTGAAAACGTAATATTATTTCACTCTTGATAGGATACATATTCTTATTCCACATCCATAATTTAAATAAATATTTTTAAACATCTACAATGATTTATCATAATAAAATTTTGCCCATGTTTTAATTTTATAAAAACTTGTCGAATATAATCATTTTATAAATTTTAGAATACAGTAATTTGATAATTTAAAAAAATATATAATGAATGTTTTTCCATTATATTGAATGATATAATTTCACAACAATCATGAATACAATTTTTTATATTCTTCTTTGGAAAAGTTACTAGTTACTTTCAAATAAAATGTTTTAGATTATTATTTCTTAGTTCTTTTTAAAAGTTATTTCAAAAATAAAATGGTTATTTTAGTCAATAAGTTTTTTAATAATATATTTATTAAATTTAAATTCATAAAAAACGATTATAATAATTATTCACAACTAGGAATATATTTTAATTATGACATCCATTGAAACATACACATTCTTTTGATATTGGTATACTATATTTATCTAAAATATCTATATCTATTTCATCACTAATGTGATTATTTAAAAAGAATTATACCATTTCTAAAAATAGTGATTTTATAAAAAAACATTTATTGACTAGTGAATTGTTGAAAAATTCATATTATTTTAAAAATAAATATATTTTTTGAAAAGAAATATTGCTCATGAAATAAATCAATAATTCATTACATGAGGAATGAAATGGAAATACAATAACCAGCAGGGTCTGAAATTATATAATACTTCTATGCATCAATATATCTTATGAGATAAAAAAAATTATAGCATTAAATGGGATTCAGTGTAAGACTACCTATAGTTTTAATCTATCTTAGAAAAAGAACTTGACAGTATTTATTACATGATGTATAATATCACGATATCCTATATTTTTTATTTACTTCATTGACAATTTATTTATTACTATAATTTATATGATTAATACATTGATATTATTTTTTGATGCATTTTTTTAATTTTATTCAATAAATGATTTTTTTTTATTCTCTATTCCATTTTTATTGTGACTTGTTTAATCATGATGGATTTTGTTTTATGTAACCCTTACTGAGATTCCAACCCCACAATTTTTTCAACTTATTTTAAATAGTATATAATGAAGGATTTTTAGAATTATATAGAAGATGAATGAATATACAATTTCAATATATTATTTAGTTTCAATCTAATTTTTTTGTCATGTATGTATCTTGTTCATGAAAACTAATAAAATATTTGTTCCTTTATGTTGTGATTTCTTATATCAAGTGCCTATTTAATAAATTAACCATCTCCAATTGGAAACTAGGGTCATTATCTTTATATTTTTTATATATATAGTATTAGGGTTTTATAGGTATTATTTTTAAGACAAATTTTAATTAACCACACCCTAGTAATCCTAATAGAGTTGTTACCTTATCAAATTGTATATAATACAATGGTCACATCACTTAGGAATAAATACTTTAGTTATATAAAGATACTATAGATGATCTTAATTCTCATATTACATATTAAAAAACAAAATATAATATAATGTTTTATTGACAAAAATATTTTTATTTATATGTATATCCAATAAATAATTCAGAGTCCCCTTATAGGTTGAATGGGGTATGGAAAAGTAAATGAAATGGGTAATATTTTATTCTCATTAAAAGTATGATACAAAATATCTCATCTTAGACACACATACAATTATTATTATGAAAAAAATAATTAATAATCAAATATCAAAAAAACATAAGTATGGGTGAGGAATAAATCAATGTATAATATAAAAACATAAATTATACCATGGAAAACAAGATTTCAATACGATAGAATACATAATTTTAAACATATGAGTCTTTACATTAAGAACTCATGTAATGTCGTTATTTACATATTTATAAGGCATACAAGAAATTAACAAATCTTGATTTCCTCATTATACTTATCGATGCGTCGAGGGGTGAAATAATTATGTTTTCCATAATTCAGTAAATATGTCCAATGAATTTCTCATTTTAATGGAATGAATAAAAAATAATATAAATAACTATCATGATTTTTTATCAGTAAAAAATAGTATTTAAATAAAAAGTATGAAATTTTTTAATATTTTCCATATCAATAAAGAGAATACCCTTCTTGATAAATAAAAATGAAAACAAACAATATATGTTTATATGATTAAGTAAAGGTAACATTATAAAAGTTTTAATGATATAAAAAAATTTATATACTATAAAAGAACCACCACATGAATGCAAAATGAATTTAGTATAGATATTTAGACTAATATAGAACCTAATAATTATAAATCGTAAATAAGAAAATAAGATAATTAATTCATCATAAATAAATGTATGATAGTATAATCCAATGAATTTGATGTAGATGTTAATCATATAACTATATAATAAATAGATGGATATAAAATATATTAATGAAATATTATATTAAATATCATAATAATAACTTCATAGTAAGAACATTGATGGGATAATTAGATCATATCCCAAGATAGGATTAATAATCTGAAAATAATGTTGAGATAGTTGAATATAAATTTTATAAAATATTATAGATATTCATAGAAATCGAAGAATAAAATATCTACTTTAAAAAACTTGATGATAAATGAGAATAATATTTCCATTAAAAACCATGGTAAATTGTTTAGTAATGTTAACATTAAATTAGACATATAATGGTAGGGAAATGAGTTCATCCCAAAAAAATAAATCATTTAAAACTATTTCAATGAAATTAAAAAACTACCTATGAAAAAATGTTATTCAAATCGTTTAAAAACCGATGTAAAAATATTCATAGAAAATAAAAATGGCTATAATAAAATATAAGTATATGGAGTGAAATTTGTAAAAAAATTGTTGAATATGAACAAAAAATAGAATTATTTCTCACCGCCAAAGAAGGGGGACCATAAAATAAACCACTTTATGATTAGTAACATTTGAATCATAAAAACATTTAATGTTGTAAAACATAATGTAATTTTAGACGAAAAATATTATAAAATTTATTATGAATAAATATGTGAAATAAGATGTATTTAAACAATAATAATTAAAATAGTTATATAGATTGGGTCATATCTTAATGATACAAAATTGAAATAGAAAGCTGTTACATCAAATTTTAACCCTATAATATGAATTAGAACCTAGTGTTTAATATAATAAAAATAATTTATTATTTAAATTATTAAATTAATAATTCCTATAAAATTTTATATTAACAAGTAATATTATTTTATTTTGTAATTTTTTATTTTTTTAGTTAATATTGATCATTTTTTATATTAGTTTTAATCATTCTTAATTTTTGGCAGTATAACCATGTTGGATACCATTACATGGTAATGTCAATGTTTTATTTATAATTTTCAATGAATTGTAATTGATGTTCTATAATTTATCAATATATTCAATATTTATTAAATTGCATTTAAAGGTATAATTATAAAGGATGAATCCCATGAAGGGCATGTTTTCTTTAATTATTAACGATTAGAGGTGTATCTGAATAATGAGTTAAAAATTAATATTACCATTCCATAGGAAATATAAATATAAATATATTTTTTATTAATTATGATTATTTTTTAAAAATCAATGAGTGTTGGTGACGAAAAATTAAATACTTCATTCATGGAGACATTATTCTCTACATTAACGTAGTGATGTTCAAGGGAGGTATATAATGGTGGTTACATCAAAAAAATATCATTTCATTATGATCATGAAACAAATATTATTATAATATTGTGTTCATAATAGATTTTTAGGAGTTATAAGAAAAAAACTCAAAATTACAAGAATTAGATAATTAACTTTTTGTTCAGTATCCTTCATTAAACCACCACTTAATATTTCCTAAATTTTACATTTACTGACACTGAAACCACTCGTTTATAATAAATGGGATTATATAGGGTTTATTTTTTATTTTGGTTGATATATGAATCTTTTTTTGTTAGTATTAATTGGTTGGAGGAAGGGTATTTTTAATGATGATTGGGTTAGTGTTTTTTTAAATATTCATTTCATAAGGTAAAAAATAGAAGTCATATTCATTATATTTGATCCAAAATATAAAATAATTTATAATATATAAGTTTCAAATTTATAAATTCTTCATACATAAAAATAATGATAGGTTTATTTTATCTTTTGTTACCATATCCATTAATTTAACCATTTAGTACATTTACCATTCCCAAAGAAATATAATTTTACCATGGTAACATATTTTTAGAACCAAAAATGATATGGAAATATAAACTAATGAAGATATTTTAGCTTGATGTAAGAAAACCAAATTAATATATAAAATTTATTTGTGTTATAAAACCTATTTTTAATATAGATGAAAAATATAACAAAATATATTTTTCTCAAAATATTATTTCTTAGAAGAAAATTGAATTTACACAAAATCCATTTATAATAGTGATTCAAATGACATTTTTTCATTTATGGATAATTAATCAATGTTATAATACATTAAAACAATAAATCTAATATAATAAATTGAATGCTTTATTAAAATAAAATTCCCCACTTTTTATAAATAAAAATAAAATATAACTTATCTTTCGAAATTAAAAGCATATGTATTATACTTAAAAATTTTATTTTTAAATAATTTATTATAATCCTTAAAAAAAATTATTCTGATGAAACAGTTTAATAAATATTTATAGAATGACTAGATCATGTTTATTTCATAATACATGTAGTATTTGTAGGAAACTGATTTTTAGAATTCACTAAAATTCATGATTTACAGGAAAATACAAAAAACTTCTACAAACAAATAAATAAATAATTAATCCTATTCTATAAAATATAAAATATGAAAATAAAAAATTAAACCATTAAATATAATCAGTAATGAAATCTCTTTCTATTGTAATAGAAATTACATTATAATTGTTTCAAAATATATAGTTTAACTGTTTTAATATTATCATGTGTATTACATTATAAGTAAAATAATTATTTTTCAATATCATAATATTAATTCAAAAATTAAGTTATATAATTTAATTAATAAATTCTCTATAAATATAAAATATATTCAGATTTTAAAAAAAAGTTAATATTTGAAATGTGTTGGTGTGTTCCACCGAATATTTTTAAGATGATGAGTTTTAACGTGAAAGATGCATCGTATTATAACATCATCGAGTATTTTTACATATTTATTAATATTAAGATATCCTTTAAATGGAAAATAGATATGTTAAAAATGTATATATAATTTTTATGTATAATATAATGGGATATTAAAAATATGTTCGAATTTAACAATCTTTATGTTGTCTCAACCAGACGAATGACTAAAGCTCTGTTTTTATGCTTCTTCAATGAAATATATTAATTTTCTTAGGAAAGATACTATTTTAGAAGATATTGGTTCATTAAAACTCATAACGCAATATAATATATACCAAAACCATATTCCTAAATTATTAATTATATTAACAGCATATAAGTACTAAAGATAATACTTTTCTGTATTGTGATTCATGGAATACGTAGACAAAAAACGTACACAAGTATTTCATTTCATATTGAAATTTTTATACAAAGTAATTTTAGTTGGTTAAACATAATAATTATTTTTATTTTTTATCAAATTTATAATTTTTCATTGACACTCATACACATAGGTGAGATTTTATTCCATAAAAGTGATAGATCTAATGTTGGAGTGCAGCCTAATGCCTCCCAGGGATAATATTTATCAATCTGTTGATGATAATCAAGATGATATATTATTATTTTATATTGATATTATTCATTCCATTTTTGACTGAGTTAACAGTTCTTAAATATTATTAAATAATTATAACAATATTCTAGAAGCATTGAATGTTGAGAAGATACATGATAATTTGTCTTATGATCCTAGGCAATTATTTTATGTTCATGAAAGGATTCTGATTCCTACCAATATTAGAGTGGATGAGACGAATGAATATCATTCATATTTGGGATTTTTTTTGTTATGGTTTAATAGAGTATTATAAAATTATAATTAAATTATGGTGTCCTAATGGAAATAGGGGAATCAATAGTTTAATTACCCAATTCCTTACTAGTAAAAAATAAAATGTAATACATGGGTGACTGTGCGAAATTTTATAGGAATCCCCATTTCCTAGATAAAATTTATATGAAAACATTATATATTTAATGTCATTATTGTTGATATAAACAATGTAATGGGACATGGTTTTGGTTATGGTTAATGTTCAATCAATTATAACTCATTTTCTTTCATTAATGATGATCCATTTATTAATTGACTATAATGATTACATGTATGAGTGATGTTGAAGCTTAATGGATGGTTAATAAAAAAACATATCTATTATATAAATGGTTTCCTTATATATGGGTACAATGGTAAAATTTTCTACATGATATGAATATAAGATGACTATTTTGTTTTATTAAATTATTAATATAATACAGGATATGTTATAAGGATATTTTCATGATGTTTTTATATTTTTGGACAACTAAATACAATTGTTTGTGTTTTCCTACTATTATATGTACCTATTTTCAATTTAGAGGGAGTATTTTGAGTCTCTCTACTACATACCTTATAATTATACATTATACTGAACTGATATTGGGGACACTTTGTTAATTCACTTAGAAATCATTTATCTAATATCTGAGAAGATAAATTTTTTAAAAAATAAACCACCAATGAAAAAATTGAATAACTTTGATTTACTAATTATAGGTGATATTCATTTTATTTACATGTATGTAATGAAGTGTTTCATTTAGTTTCTCTATTATTTAGTTCCGGATGGATGGGAATGAAAATAATGTATTATTACATTGTACCCCATTAAACACTAAGGGGGGATACTCGTGTGTTGAGATTTATTTTCATTTTAGATTAGAAACAATCTATACATTATATGGGAATAACCCACCTATATCTGATACATAATTATAAATAAAATCATCAATATAATGTGTATGAGCATAAGTATATTAATGGTTCACTAGCAATAGTATAATCTATCGAGTAAATATCTAATATATGTAAATATCTTTATTATCCACTACATCACTAGTGTTTGATTACACCTTTTGGAAGAACACACTACTCTACTAAGGATAAAAACTGCATCCACTTCTTACACTAACTACCTTAAATAAGAATATAATAATAATATACACTATAGAATTATTGTAAAATATTTCAATCAATGGTGAAAATTACTAAACAAAAAATGTGTTCCCATAGACTATCTGATCTTCAAATCTATACTTATCTGAGTTTCGGAGAAAAAATGTTCTTTAAATCCTTATATTTAATTCAATTTAGTTAGAATGAAATTCTCATAAAATAATAAAAATCCAATATATCTCTCTATTGAACCATTTATACTATTTAATTAAATATTTCACTTGATGTTTTAGTTCATGTGAAAATTTGACATCTTTAAAAAAACACTCTCTATAAAAATTTATTATTTTAATTTCAAATTCAAAATACTATCCCAAAATAAAATCCCAACCATATTGAAGACATTGATTTATTCCCTAATAAAAATCCACTATGGAATAAGAATTTGGTTGTTTATTTTATTTATATAATTATTAAATATCCAAGAAAGTTTCAACTGAACAATTATTTTAATATTTAAAATATTACAGATGTTATTACATGGTAGTGATCTTCATTGTGTGGCCATGTAGATTTCCAAAAAATAAATCAAACTATATAGTATTAGATGGTGTATCACATGCATTATGAAAATATGTAGTAAGAAAAATTATAACCACTCAAAATTTTTCTAAAATCAATAATGACATGGTATTAAATTAATTTAATTATTTATAAACATAGTTTTTATGAATTAAATTATTAAAAGATTCAATTAATTCATAGATGGAGGGATCTTAAAATCACAAATCTCCTTCGTGTAGTGGTTTGAAATCAACAGAGGGATCCTCTACATTATAGGAAAAAATTTGTTGACTTATTAGTGTATTAAGGTATTTACCTGGCATTATGGTTCACCAATACATATATTTATTATTATCTACCAAAATAAGAGTAAGGGTAAAATGGTTTTAGTCGTTGAATGTTTCATTTTTTACATGGATGACTTCTGCTACATGAACCATATGGTCTTGGTGTCATCTACGTAATCTATTAGATTTCGTTTTGTTGGTCTCTTTAGTGTGATCAACTTATTTCAAGCTACACTAAACATGTTCACTCTATATTAATAAACTTCTAATCTATTGAAATTCTACAACAACAACATCACGATTTCAACAGTCCTCCCCTTTGGAATTTACTATGATTTATTAAATCAATATTTCAATATTATTCTTCCAATATTACAATCTATGTTCTACTAAATATTTTGGATATTTTTTTAAATATCATGAATTTTCATTTTTGTAAATAAATTGAAAATGGTTCTTCAACCATACACTACTTCAGAAATATTGAAAAGGAAATTAATTAATTTCTCTAAGTCTACATCATACAAAGATCGATATAGGAAACAATATAACATAATAAGATTTAGAGTGTTTTCTATAAGTATCTATTGATTTTTTCTCTCTCAACAAATTCACCAAGAAAAGTATCTATACATAACTATTATACAAAAATTCCTTACCATGAAAAAGAAAAAAAATTATATTAATAAATTAGTTAAATAAGTATATGGGATATTCTAAACCTTTGGTAATTGATGTTATTCATTAAAATTAAGTTTAAAACTATTATTTTCCAATTCATGATCCACCAACGTTTTTTTAGTATTTATGCCACCTAATTTTTATTTTTATGTTATTACAGACCCATTTTATTTTCCTCAATCTAATATTTTATAAAATGGAATTTGATATGAAGGTTCTAAGTCTGATTGCGTCGAACAAGATATTTATACAAATCAATAGCACAATTTTTATGGAATTGAATCATCATTTGTTTTTTCAAAACATCAAAGATTTATTATAACTATTTAATTATCAAAATATGTTGTGGACCATATATGGTGACCAGATTATATTCTACCACTATTGTGAAAAATGAATCACAATCTTATTTATTACTTGTCTAAGAAGAATAATTATTACTAATATAGAAATCTCCAGTACTTGAGTATTGTCAATATATAATTTCACTAGCCCAATAAACAAATTAAAATGAAAATAAATCCATTTTCATTCTAAATTTTCTTTAAACCAATATGGTAATGTTTGTAAGACATAACTTAGTAGTGTTATCAGTAGTGTTAAATATTCTCTCACAGGGAAACTCTAAATCCTTGGGGAAAAGAATATATCATTGAAAATATATAAACTACTTATAATAAGAAAGATTAAAACACCAAAGACAATTATATATAATTTTGAGTCTATCCCCTCTTAAACCTCAGGATCCCAATGAGTTTTTTGAACAACTAATGGACTAGAAAGTGGATTGTACTCAACCATTTAAATTTATTCATGGATAATTTTTTATATAAGTAAAATTTAAATAATTTCTTTAAACATTTTAATGAACATAGTGTCCATTAAAATATTTTTACTCTTCATCCCTTGGAATTTAAAATAAAAAACTCAATATATTTAAAATTCATCAATATAATTATAATTTTTACTACCATATATGATGTCTTCAATGCAAACCAACACCATGAACTCATATTTTTTAGAAATTTTCACAATGAATTTATAATTAACACATCCTATTTTGAACACCATGTACACCTAGAATATATTCATACTTTAATCCCTATAAAAGGTTACTTTTATGGCATTAACATTATTTTCTAATCCTGTACAATTTTAAATCATCATTAATATGAAAAAATAAGACTTGTTGTTATATACATACCTATCCTTTCAAGAATCAATTTAGAAATCACCTCATCCCATATTTCTTAATCATTATTATCTTTCACAAGAAATCCACATAAGAAATATTATAATAGACTCCATCCTTGGAATTGGTGCGAACATATTTTCAATAACAACAACTTAAACCTAACCATATCCCATTGAATAAAACATTTTCTTTATTCTGGATTACAACTCCATTTTTATCTACATGTTTTTTATGACCAAGATTATTGGATCTAAAAAATGATTTTCAAGAATTCTGATTATCATCAATAACCAATATTCAATAATTTTATAATTTTATTCTTTCATATATTTCACCCATGATTACTCAAATTTTACTTCATCAAATGATGTAGGATAAATTTGGGATAATAAAATAGTTTTCTATTTATTTTATTTATGAAATATGAGTAATAAATAATTCTTCTCCAAATATATTTCTTGAATAAACTCAAAACCGTTTATTTGTTAGTAGAGCAATGGGTTGACTCGAATAATCACTTTTAATTTTTTTGGATTCAATATTACAATAATATTTATCCTAGACATTTTGGGATATTACCAAATCAATGTTTGATTAATCATTTACTAAAACACCTCATTAGAATAAAAACTGTAGTTTCTTATTTACCATGGACATCAAATTCGTTAATATCACTACTCTTAAAAATACATGATGTTCCTATAATGGAAATATTTATTAGAGGGACACTTTTTTGATATTTCTAAGAAAATATATCTATATACTGTATCAAAATTCATTCTTGGTTTTCCATATTTATTTAGAATGAAAAAATTTCCTCTAAATACCCGGAAAAGATTAAAATCGGTTTTCAGTCAGTGAAATATTTTTTATGAATTACACTCTACCTCTATAATATGGAATAATATATTTTGAATATATATTCCGACTTGATACTCTTTATTCCAAAAGTGGAGTGAGATTCCATTATCTACAACAAATATCTTATGTGTGTTGTTTAGTGTGAGGTTTATTCAATCCATAACCCATTTTATTAGGTACTTTTCTCAAAATAACACATCATGTTTAATAATATTCTATTCTTGGTAATTTTAAACCTCAAAAGATGTGTATTCTACTTTGTTATTTTATTTTATATTTTTTTAGTTCTTCCAATTTCACTTTTGATATACATACAAACATATTTATTTAATATATAACTTAAAATTTTAACCAGATAAACATATCTAATCCCATACTTCAATAATCATCAATAAATAAGAATAAATACATTCACCATACATTCCTTTCTAACTAATAAAACCACACAAATCATTTTATACCAATTATGAAAATCTAAATGATCGCATTTTTTTGGAGGATATAAATTTCGATAATATTTCCTTGCATACAAGGATCATAATTTTCTTGTTGATCCCTATTTAGGTTTTTAATATTTATCATGTCTATAATTTTTAATAAATTCACTACATAATATTGATTAATGTGTCCAATATTCTGGTCCCACATTATATTTTCTTCTTCAATAGTATGAATATATGTTTTTTTATATTATCAACCATATATAGATTAAAAAATTTCATTACCTTTAATTTAAGATGTTAGAATAATTGTTTTCATAATTTATCCCCTCATAGTGAATATATCCTATAAATATATTTCATCATTTGTTTAAAACCTAATAAATTTTTACCTAACCATTCATCATAATGTGATTGAATTTTTCATTACACATATCCACCATACATTGTTTTTCAATTTCCATTAATCATTAATGATTTGTAATTTAAAAATAATATATTTTCACAAAATGTTACCGTCAATTGTTTCAATGTGATCATATAACATATCATATTAATTAAACCTTAACTATCTATAATTTTTTAGATATTATTTTTCATTCATATTAATTAAATTTCATGAAACATTTCCTTATCAATCTTCTTTACTTCATTTGAAGAAATTATCGTATGAGTTGAGTCGTTTTATTTATTTTTCTATCATTTTCCACAGATTAAATTAAGTAAAATAATTAATATTATAGAGGATAAAACATGTTCTTCAAAATAATTTAATATGAAATCAATGAATTCACTTTAATTTTTCTTACATAATAATATATTCATATTAATTTTTTATAATAAACTAGATTAGGTCTAAATTAAAAAAAAAAAAAAAAAGGCCACAAAAATACTTTTATCCCTCCTACAAAGAGTATGTTACATATCTCTATTTATAAATTCCAATATCCTCACCTTTTAGATATAATTCTCTATCACTATAATAATACATCGTGTCTCTAATAAAACCATAAAACTATAATTCTATCAATAAAAATAAATTCCTTCTCCTCCCCACTAATCTCTAACTTTTTAAAAAATTATTGATAATTATTATGTTTTAATGGTTCAAAAATTTTTACATTTTCTTCAATGTGATCTTCCCATTACTTATGTTGGTTTTTGATATATTGGCCTAAAAAACAACATATGTTTTCTCTATATCATTTTTCTTTTTGTAACTCAAAATTTATTTTCTATTTCTTCTTCTACATTTATCTACATCATATAAAAAATTATTTTTGGATTTTAAAAATTAATGATTCATCATTTTTGAATGAGTTATTGTTTTTGTAAAAAAATTATATCTTAAGGATATGTATTGATTATAAATAGTTTCAATGATATTTCATTTTTTACTCCATATTTTATCTTATGTATATGAATTGTTCCTTTTTTTGTGAGTCCTACTTTATCTTAATAAGCTATCTTTGGAATTAACATGAATTATTTTTTAAGAATGATTTTTAAAAATGGGTGGCAATGGTTGATTTTAGAATATTACTAAGATCTAATAGAAAATTGGCATGAACATTAATAGACCATCATCTTTGGAATTTTTATCTTAAATCGATAAATTTTATCTTTCTAAAATAGAAACTATAGGTGATGAAATAACTTGGAGTAGGTATACTCAACATCGAAGAAAATCAAGTCAACTTGATAGATGTTTTGTTCATATGGTTGATGAGAGTAATGATCTAGGTATATCTTGCCACACATTACCAAAGCATAACTCATATGATAACCCTATTTTTATTTATATATCCTTTGAAATTTTCTGGTCTATTCATTTTCCTTTTCATTTTATCAATGAATATATTATGACACTTGGATGTAGAGAAGTCAATATTAAGGCTTAGATGCTTAGTCAATTGGAAATACCACTTCATATTCGTGCAGAAAAACTGAATAATATTAAAATACTCTTAAGATATTTGGGTTGGAATTATTTTTCTAAACATTATAATGATATAAAAGTTTAGGAAAAAAATTGGCAAGTTTTTATATCTAGAATCAATACCTAAGCATCCCCTAAAATGAGGAAATTAAAACCCTTTCAAGGCTGGATGATATTTTGACTATTAAAGAAGGTTTTCACCATAAGAGTTTTAATGTAAAATGGACGAAGGATGGTGATAGAAACTAATTTTTTTATATGATGCACCAAAAAAGAGTCATATTAGGTCTTAAGTCCATTAATATTGATAGATGTATTTACACCTTTAAATTAATGATTTCAAATTAAATAGTGAATTAATTATCTGGTATTTACACTAATTATAGTATGGGAAACTCTTAGGAGATAATTAATAATATTTTATTCTATTTTTAGGTTCATCAAAAGAATTATCCCACAATGGCCTTTCGAATAGGAAATTAAGGAAGCCCTATTCTCTATAAACATAGAAAGTAATAGATCTGATGGATTTACTAATAAGTTTGTAATATTATTTGGATACTTTGAATGACTAATCAGTTAATACAGTGATGAAATTTTTCAATCATTATCATATTCTATATAGAATGAATTAAAACATCATTTCCCTGATTCCCCAGAATAGGAATTCAATTGATATAAAAGACTTCATGCCTATGTATATGGAAACACCACCCCTAAAATAATTTTTAAATTCATAATGACTCTATTTTGGGAATTATCATGGAGAAAATTTCCCATAACCAGTTTGGATTTTTCCTTGGTAAGAAGATACATAATATCCATTTTATTACATCAGAATGCATAAACCTGGTGTAAAGGAATGAAAATCAAGGAATCATTTCCTTTAAAATTGACATATCTAAATATTTTAAAACCCTAATGTCTAGATTCCTCCTCGATGTTATCATGATATTCATGAATTTCCATACATATCAATAGATCTCTTATATCCTATTTTCAATGAAACATATGAGTTAAACTAGGTGATCAGTTATATGGTATTCTATTTTCCATTATTTTATAATAAATGTTTAGGTGTTTTAATGATATCTCTAATATTTTATATATTAAGAAGATCAAATCTAGAAGATATAATCTCATCCCATCTAACTTATTATATTCCAATAACATACATATTTTTGTGAAATACTCATAGAAAACTATATTTTGATTAAATATTTTTTCTATAATTATGAGGTAGTGGATGGGAAGCACAAAAAATAGAATAAATCCTTCATTGTTTTTGCTGATGGACTCACTATTGGTAAATAAATAGGACTACTAAGTCTATTGGAGATATGAAATGGTCTATACACTTTATTAATCTTGGTGATATAGTTAACTATGGAAAGGTGCAGAGGTAGTATCTTGATGAGATATATTTAGGTATCATTAATAAGAAGGACATATGGATGGTTAAATCTAAGTATCACGAACGAAGGATGTTCATCATCAACATAGAAATCACTATTTTTTTTATCTCATGTTATAGGTATAAAAGAAATCTACATAGTGAACTCAAATGCATGATAATGAACATCATCTAGACTAAATCTATTAATTAATGTTATATGATCAAAGTTTCATGGATGGAATGAGTTAAACGCCTTGATATGGGAGGCCTTGGAATCAATCATTTTAAAAGTTTCAATGATGGACTTATTCATAATTTGACCTGGACTTTTTTTTCTTATAGTGATTCTTCAATATATTTTTTATCATGCATTATTAAAATTAATCTAATTTCTGGATAAACCAATATTTATAATCATCTATTTGGAATTTTATTTAGTAATCCATCAATGATATTATTCAAAACTCAAAATTTCTTTTCATTAAAAAATATATCCTCAATTGTTGGAATAATCTTTCGATGGGAAATCTTTTTAAAAATGGATATAAACTGTCAAACATGATTGAATTGACTGTAATAAATTTCTTGGATAAAAAAATTATTGATTTCATGGTGAATCCTCAATACAACCTTTATATTCAAAATTACTCATTCATGTATGATGATATTATTTTTTTAAATCTCAATATAATTTGTCACAAAAATACCAAAGAGTTTTATAATATTAAATATGATGGATCTATCCAAAAACCTTCTTGGATACATAAATCCAATGTTACTTTTATCAATCCTTCTAGGATCCTTCTTCCCTGTATAATCATGATTAATTAGTTTCCCATAGATGATCAATAGGGAAATGTCGGTAAAATGAATTATATATTCCTATCATATATAATTGAATGATTCTGAAACTATATATCATGTGTCCTTTTGATGCTTTTTCATTGTGATTATGGAGATATATTGGTGATTTTTTGAATATGTATTTGTGCTATCATAGGCAATTTAATTAAATGATTCTCTATATCATCACATTTCGAAGGAGTGCTTTGATTTTTGACATGAAATTTATTTCATCAATATATTCCTATTATGTTGTCTAGTCACCTAGAGATGGATTTCTGTTTTACGTCAACACTCTATCATTCCATGAAGATACACTTCAAATACACCATGACATACACACTATTTCTACAATGAAGAATGGATCTATGGAAAATAAATGGGGAAACCTTAATAAACATCGATTACGCGGAATTTAAACTAGACTG
The DNA here is from genome assembly GCA_963277665.1 of Viscum album. NCBI lineage: Eukaryota > Viridiplantae > Streptophyta > Magnoliopsida > Santalales > Viscaceae > Viscum > Viscum album. The sequence continues at coordinate 1,854,547,620 of OY728156.1, forward strand.
GAGAAGTGTATGTTGATTTAGTATATAATATGGATTCCTCCAATCATCCCATGTGTACAGGTTAATGTGGATGGAGTCACATCTAATGTTTTCAGATTATTGGATTTTGGAGTTTTCTTCTGCATGTATCATGGTTTTGTAAAAGGTTTACTTCATCATTTAATTAGGATCTGAATTAACAAATAAGCTAAACTATATGATATAATTAATTCCATTAATATTGGTGTTTACCATAGTTGTAATATATTATATGTTGAATCATATTATGAACATCGAATATATATTCATAATTCATTGACTATGAATGTTATGTGAGGAATTCTACCCCATGGGAATGGAACTAGCAATTAAAAAAATCACCTATATTTAATGATCAAACATGTTTATGGGGATGAATATAGCTTTTATGAGGAATTTTCAAATGATGTTTTCATGAATATTTCAAGAATATGGTATTTCAGGGATACTATTTTGTGTGTACCTTTGGTGGAGGGAGACATGAGTGGAGTGTCTCATTATTGACTATGTATATACCATTGTTGTATGTAAAATTTTTTAGTTTAAATTTTTCATTAATTATTAATTTTAACAGTATAATAAAAACCTAAATTTTCACTGTGAAATTTATTCTCCTCGATATATGCTTCTAGTTCCACATAGTGATAAAAAGTTATTCAAATTTTTCGTTTCATTAAACACTTATTTAAGACATATCTACTGAATCCATCATAGATTCATTATCATTTGATATAAAAAATATTTACATTCCTTCTATGGGATCTTTTTCAACATCCCCTTCAACATTTCTAATTGAAAAATTCATGTGAAACATTCTCCACATATCTTTTTAAAATTTAAATTCCTTAAACACCTTTTTTGGTAAAAACTTCATATTCAGAATCCTCTTTATAAAAACACTTTGTACACTAAGAAAAAATGTATCAAACCTTCCAATAAGAGAAAAGTATAGATTTTCCAATCTCCCAAATCTATATTGGCCTCATTCAAAAAAAATTGTTACAAATAGAGAGAAATCATCACTTATATCATATTTATTTTTAGATTCCTATTATTAATAATTCTCAACATATTCCAATGATATCTCTTTATATGAATGATTCAATTATTTTTACATCTTCACCTACTTCTCCAATGAAATAATCATTCGTTATAAGTCATCAAGATACAACTCACCATGATTTACCATCTCTTTGACTAATAAATTTATTATATACATGTGAGGTAATATTCCAATGATATTATTGACAATATCTAAATCCTTGGTCTATAGAATAAGATAATGAATTTAACCAATATGTTCAAAAAGAAAATTAAACAAACCACCTATATTTTTATTTTATTTTACCAAATTCCATTTAATAAAAACTAGAAAATAGGCATCATTTATTCAATATTTTTAAATATCATTCAAATATATGAGACAATTTCCCACAAATATATTTTTTAATTGAGTAGTCTTACACCTTCAATATATTTTATTCAAAATAATTCCAGATAAAGAATATTGTCCATTAGTATCATCACATAAGAATTTTCTATAATCTTAATTCATTGATCATCATATAGGTCATATAGATGTATAAAATTTAATATGTTAGGATACATATTGAAAATACATTTCTTTTTTTATATTTTATTTCAATATAGATGTGTCTGTTATTAACACCTAAAAATTCAATATGTGTAGAGGGAAATATAATGGGTTGTAATTTTATTAGAATATTAATTGGTTATTTTTCCTTAAATGAAAAAATAATCCCATTTCAATAATTTTATATTTTTCATGGATGATACTATTGATGATGATATAGTTTTCTAATAGATGAGTAACACATTTTATATTTTGATTGCATTCATAACTAATTTTCATGAATTTTTTCACTGATCTTTTAGAGAGATATGATTGAACACTTATATATATAACATATTATGAGGACTGATGGACAATAAAATGTTATACAATATAAATGAATTAAATATTCATGCTTTTAAAATGCATGAAACACATGGTTGTAATATTATTCATAATTATATTTTTTCTAAGAAATTTTAATATTCAAAATAGAAAATTACTAAATAATTTTCTAAGAAAGTCGGGAATGATGAATATCACATATATATATATATCAAACCAACTCTGAATGTAATAGAGGAATCATGTGAAAACCATGTGGTTAAGAATATGGGGAGCTAGTGATCACCAGATCAAATAGACTTTTCAGTGGGGTTCTGAAGCACTCATATTAATAAATAAGTTAAATCATGATACAATTCTAGTGATGGGACTTGTATTTTATGTGGAATTGTTCATGTTTCAGATGGGGGCATACAATTTGTTAAATAATGAATAATTTGGTAAACATATTCCATGAACTAAAATAAAAGGTTCCCATTTCACATTGTCTAATGATACCATGAGTGAAAATAATAAAGTACGATCCAACTCAAAATAATCCTAGCATAGTGAAAAACCTATCATGAAAATTAATCATGATGTAACTATATAGTTTACTGCGATACACTTGGAAGATCATGTGATCTAAATATCAAAAAAATAGTAATGGTAATGGATAAAAAAATAAGGATACATTAATATTGATTCATTATTGAAAAATCATGGTTATTCTGACAACATGATCATATATTAGTTAAATTCAACAACTATTGGAGGATAACATTTATGCCACTATCTGAAACACCAACACATAATATAATTACTAGAAATGTATGAGAAATATATTATGTATAATAGAATTTAACCTATACAATAAGTATGATAAAGAAAATTTTCATATGTGTAATAAAAATATCATACATGTATGAAACTCCATTGTAAAATTATTTTAGATAATAATAGTGTATATAATAAATTTTGGAAGAAATTTTGACAAAAATAATGAATATATTTATGAATAGATCATTTATTTAATGTTATACATATGGGTATTTTGAAAAATTAGTATTTATGGAAGATATTTATGATGAGAGTGTACTCTAATAGAAATATCATATTTTGAGTACTATTTATCTTTAACATGTTATCATAGATAAATTTTAACCAGTAATGAATAAGGAAGATGTAGTAAAAATATTTTCTTATCCAATAAACATGGATTCTATAAATATTCAATGAATTTTTTTAAATGAGTATGATGACTCAGTTTAAAATTAGGACATTTTATGTTGCATCAAATAATTAGAGTAATGATGATTAAATATGGATTCAAAAGCTATTCAATAATAATGTATATAAATATATTTTAGATTCAGTAGGGAAAATAAAATATGATTTCAATTAATTTATTTCATATAATTTGAAATTAAATCTGATGATAAAAACATTCAATTTCACATTGGATATATCTATTTGTTGGGCAAGGTAAAAAACTACAATATTACTCTGATAAATCTATTCCACCTTATGCATTTTTATAATAAAGAGATATATGAGAAATCCATAGAATAATTTTAATAAATTTTATAATATTTTATATGAGTTTTTAATATAAATCAAATTAATTCATGATAGATTGTGGTAACAGTGATCATTATCTGTAGACTATATCTGTAATCATAATATATATGAAAAATCTTTGATATTTCCAACAAATATTCTTCTCACATCATGACCCTTTTACTTTCCATACATAATGTCATTCTTCATAGTGTGAAGATATAAAAATACAATAAGGGGTGAAATTAGATGATCAATGAGGATGAACATTGTAGATAACATTAAAAGATTATATGTGACCACAAGTGGTTATAAGGGATTGCCAATATTAACATCGAAACCAAATATATAACATCCAAATCATTGGGAATGACATAAATGAATGAAATAACATTAGAAATGAGTCATAAGAGGGAAGAACATCATAGATTCACGATCCTTGAGTGCATAACATATGAATAATGGTATTTCATAGGTGTGTTCCAGAATATTATTCCATGAAAATAAGATTATAACTCATATTTCAAGATTAAGATCCAACACATACTCGACATAGTTGGATGGGATTAACCAACTATGCACTATCTATTTTTTGTGAAATATGATAGGGTCCCTATTTTGAGTAAACTATTAAATCATTTACCTTTCTATCTCTGGAGATATACAACATTACCCAATGCATCAGAGGGATAAAAAGACCCACCAATAACAAAATAATTACCCAAATATATATTTTCAATTATTATATAAAATAATTCATCCTAACTTCATAACACAATTTACCCATGGAAATGAAATGGGTTTCATTAAATTTCCTTCAAAACATCATCTATTAGAAAATATATTAATAAGTATGAAGGTATCATTATTTAATATTCTTCAATGAATTATTTGATCATTAATGGATCTTGAAATAGATATTTGTTTATCAAATCATAGAAAATATTCTTTGAAAATCATGAAATATAATCCTTCTGATCATGTTATATTTAAAAAAATTATAAAACATTAGATTTTTATTTTATTTTCATAACCATATATTATTTTAAAGGGTCTTGATAATGAATAATTCTAAGGACATTAGTTGTTGTAAATATTAAAGAAAACATTCTTTTCCCAACGTTGTGAAGAATGTGAAAATAACTGAAACTAATTTTATTTAAAAATATTCATCATTAATACTATGAATTAATGTCAAAGATTGTTTTAATTCACATTAAAAATTATTTTACCACATTGAATAACATTTCTAGAAAATTAACTATTATGGATACGGATTTAATTGATTCCCCACCTAAAGGAAAAAATAAAGGATGATTTTACATTAAAAAAATACATTCCATATTTTGGAATAAAAAATTGGGGAGAAATATAAAATGAAATTTAAACTATTTTAAATTAATATATTTCAAAAAAATATATATATTTATTTAACATGATAAATAATATTAAATTTATTCTAATTAAATTTCTATCATAAAAAAATAGTGAAAAAGTGTGATTGTAACATACACACTTATATAAGTTTAATACATGATGAAAAAATCTAATAACTCAATCATAAAAAATTTAAATTTAGAATGAATACATATTTGTATAATATTTCAAGATATCGCCCCTGTAAAGAATCACTAATCATATATTATCCATCATTTGTTAATAATTATTTATTAAAATCAATATTTGGTTGTTAGCTATTCCATTTTCCAATTAGGTTTTGATATGATGGTTTAATCCTTGTAATTTCTCCATTTTTTCATACTCTTGATAATATAATATGTAAAATAATTAATTTAATCTGATATATAATATCTAGATGATACCAAATATCTCATTCCTCATTTGTTTCCTCTCATTTATGGGGGTTTATGAGTCCTGTTTTTTGTAAAAAAGTGTCCAGGATTAGTGGTTAGAGTGACGTAATGGGGATGAGATTTATGACGAATATAAACTACTGATAGTTATTTAGTGGATTATTATTACTTCTCTGGGATTCATTTATCTCCATCAGATAAATGATGGGGTGCCACCATCCATTCAGTTCCATAGACAAAACCAAAATGGTCTTTCTAGGAACACTTGTCCTGTAGCGAACCAAATATGAGTTTATATTATATGCACACCATTGATTTTAATCCCACTAAGTTTTAAACCTCTTTTAAACCCATTTCCAAACCAATAGTCTATATTTTATTTTTGAGAACCCCTATTTTGGGCTCTTCCCATTTAGACTGACCATATATTGATATAATAGTGTGGTTTCTTTAAATTTATGCCAAATGAATATTCCTTCTAAAAATATGTGTATGTATATATAGTGGTTGTATTATTTCTATGATTATGTAATGATGAAGTATTCCTTCCATTTTATGGTTTTGTTGGATATAGAATTTTTATGATTTCACTTGATCATATTGAGATCTAACAACAATTATTGATGTTTTATAGGTATAAGTTCATAAATGATAATCATAGACCTATTATTTATGGAAGATCAATGATAGAGGCATAATTTTTTATTAATCATTTGGTAGATTTATAGTGGATTTGATTTATTAGATATATCATTTTGACAAAATCTATATTCTTGAAGAACACTAGATGTTTGTTTGTGTGTTTCTTTAGTTCAACCATCTAGAGAGCATCTTATTAATGAAAATCATCTTGTATCACTCTTCCATTAATAGATTGTTATTGGGAAAATGTTCATTGGATAAAATAAGGTCTATCTACCAAAATTTATGAAGATTTCATGGCACATTTTTTAATAAACAGTATATTATTTTTATTAACATCTTTTTTATCAACAAATTATATAACTAATTTCATTGACCAAATTCATGACTCATGTAATTATAGAATGAAATTAATGACATTGAATTCAGACTATGTCTTGTTTTTAAATTATAATTTAGTATAAAATGATTTTTACCAATTAATTCCTTATTTTTTATATTATAAAACCATTTCCTTAATTTTTTGTAGGATATTTGAAATGATAATAATGGGGATAAAATGTTATGATTTGATGATAAAAACTATGATCATTTATATATGGAAATTCAAGGACACAATCCAAATCATAGAGATAAGCATCCACTTTGAAACCAGGTGAAACCCACTATTATGAAATAATTGATTTTGTGAATTTCATTCACAACATGAAACATGAAAGAATACAAGACATAAAGGAAATATGTGAATAAAAAACAATAGTTATGGGGCCTACATATATGTTTCACAATAAGAAATATATTTTCACACAATTATGTTTCATCAAATTACATTGATATGTCTTCAAAGCATGAAATATTTCATGAAATTTCTATCCAAATATATTAATTTTTTTGAACACTATTCACAACCCAAAATTACTTAACATACCTATAATATATGTTTTTTAGGTAATTTATAGAGGGGTTCCCTATTTTCAACCCTATACCACTGAGGGTTCTAGAAATTAACCCAATATAATTTATGACACCATTTAATGTATATTATGAATAATTCAACTTCAAAAAAAGAAGACCTTTTTGAGTCAATAAGGTTTGATTATTAATTTTCTATTCCTTTATGTTTTAAAAATCACAAACACTCTATCTTATGGAATATTATATTTCTCTTAAAAATTACCCTAATAAGGAAAATTTTCTTTTCTCAAGTAAATTTTATCCTTGCCTTTGTTTTCATTGTACATCTTATAGTTTATCTAAATCCATATAATTTTAATTGAATGTTTAGAATTAGGTTTAAGAAATAAAACATCAGAGTACTATATAAACAATGATATAGAGTATTCTATTTTCAAGATCTGAATTCAGACTCTTAATTATTTGAAATTATGACTCAAAATTATCTGAAATTCTAACTCCGAATTCTCTTAAATTCATACTCAGAATTCTCTGAAATTTTGTCTCTAAAATCTATGAGATGAAGATTCTGAATTTCTCTAAAATTCTGACTCCAAATTTCTCAGAAATTCATACTCCAAATTCTGTAAAATTCAGTATTCAGATTCTCTAAAATTTATACTCTGATTTCATCTATTTCCAGACTCTGAATTCCTCAGAATTCACTCTGGATTCCCTTATAATTCAGACATTGATGTTAATAGAATTCTGACTATGAATTCTATGAAAAACAGAATCTGAATATCCATGTAATATAGAATACAAATTCTTATTTTCTTATACTCCAAAATTTATTTTTTTCCAAGGACTCCGAAAAATGGTTTTGGTTAAGGAGTAATATTTTTCTTACTCTTATTCACATTATGAAACGATGTCATACATTCTATTTATAACTAACCATTCTCTGAGTGACATGTGTACAACTCCCTCCAAAAATAATGATAAAATATGACCATTATAGGAGGGAGCCGACCATAGGATATGTTCATATAAAAATGAGCTCATTCGAATGAGCTCTATACTTGTTGATAACTCTAGAGACCACATGTTATTGAACTGATTTCTATAGATATATACTTTCATTACTTGTGAATATTGAACATCTTGTTCATCTTGTTTCATGAAACATTGATTGTTTCTATGTACAATTGAGGGATTCCAGGGATAAGAAGGCAGTGGTTCCGACTAAATTAAAGTTCAAGGACTTCCTTGGTGAGGAATATAGAGGTGTTGGCTACCTTGAAGATTGAGGCCTTGCAGAGATAACAAGATATATTACAATAAACCTGCTATGGGTAAGATATATTTTCTTGAATGTATTAATCAAGGGACCATTATCCAGGTTTTTTGGATACCCTACTTCTTGGGATAAAAGATTTCATACTTGTTACCAGTTTTGTTTCAAGATTATTATTTTTGCTGCATTTTGATTAACAATGAAAGAATAACAATATTATAACTGCTTGTATTTTTGTACTCTGATTATTAATATTCTATAGGCTATAAGGTATAATATTTTCCTTGTAAACGTTTCTTATGTTTCATTTCCGGAACCATATTTCTGAAACCAATAATGTTTGTAGAACTAATAGGTCTTCTAAATTTACCTAGTTTATCATTTTTAAACATAGTTTTCCTTAAGTTTATAAAATAATGTTTTATACCAACATTAAAGGTTCCAAATGAAATTTTAAAGTATACAATTCACCCCCCTGTATATTGAGCATCTACATTCTTATTTTGATACTACATTTAGTATCAGATGAGGTCTATAAAATACTTATTTTCACATATAAGTTTTCATTCCCATGTTTTCATTTTTCTTAATATTTTCCGTGATTAGGAAATTGACCTTGATTATAAACGTTTACTATTAACATGTTTTTGTGGAAAATATTTTCTTTTAGATGGAAAGAATGAATGTTGGATCAATTGATAATTTTAATCCTACTAGAAAACCTATTTTTGATGTAAATGATTATGAATTTTGGAGAGACCGAATAAATACTTTTTTATCAATACTGGAGTAGACTACTTTGTTATGTTTATTGGAGACTACAAGATTCCTGAAAAAGTTGTCAGAACTTTTACAAATCATGAAATGTCAGAATATCAACTAAACTATAATGTATACAATACATTGCTGTTTTCCATGACCAGAAATATATATAGTCAAATTTGTTATTTTAAAGCTTCAAATTGTATTTGGAATAAATGGGAGGTTACTTATTTCTATACATCCAATGTTATAGAAAGAAGAAGAGTTATTCTTAGAGAAAAATATCCTGGATTTCTATTTCCTTATGGAGAAGAAGTATGAAAGGTGAAACAAAGGTTTATGACTATAGTTAACAATTTACAATCAATGGGTGACAAAGGTATTGATGATGATTCTCTTGTAGACAAGATTATAGATATCATGCCTAATGAATGGGAGTCTATGTGAAGAGCTATTGATGAGAATACGAATGTATCACAAATTACTCCTGATGATCTTTTTGGTACTCTTCTTCAAAATGAGATTATAATGAAAAGATATGTTGAGATGAATAAAAAGAAGATTGGGAACTGAATTGTTGCCTTTAGTACTACTAAAGGAAATACACTAGAAAGGGTTACGAGTTCCAAGTCTACAAAAGTCACTATTTTATCATAATCTTGTGAAAGTAAACATTCTGAAAATGTACTACCTAATCTTTCTCAATGGATGAAAAAAATGTTTAGGAAGAAATATTTTCAGTATATATTTAAGAAGTAATGATGGAAATATAAGAAAAACTCAGAAGTTACTTTCTATGAATGCAAAAGAGCTGGGAATATTAGGCCAGATTGACCTATTCATAAGAAAATTATAAAAAGGAAAAGCATTCTAAAAGGAATAAAAAGAGATATTATTAAGGTAAAGCTAAAAATGGTTTGAAAGATAATTCCACATGCATTTCCAGTGGTGGTGACTCTTCTGATGAATCTTTAGATTATGAATCCTCTAATCAAAAAATCTTGGTTTACTAGACAAATTACTTATTAAAAATAATTTTCGAATTGCTAAGGTACACAATGCTGAATCTATCACCAATTTTTCCTTAAATGAAAATTATAGTGATGATAAATAATATGAATCATTGGATGATGAATCATATTCTGATAAAGATAATACATTACATACTTATTAATAAGTTTTGAGGTTTTCTAATCTTCTTGAAAATGAAAATTCTAAAGTCAATAAAAAAATGATAAGGAAAATTCAAAAATATCTATTCTTACAAAGGAAGTATCATATTTTTCGATGATATTGATAAAAAAAATAATTTTTATACTATTTCAAAAAACCATAAGGAAGTTAATTCTGAGAAGGATAAACATTCAAAGAATCTTGAAAATATAATTTATATGAAAAATATTATATAAACTACATGTAGTTCTAAAACTAATAGTTTTGTAGATAAAAACATGGTTATTAACCTGATGTCTGATATTTTTTCCTTGATGATGTTTTTTTCAAACATTACCTTAGGTAAGGAAAACATTGTTAAGATGTATTCCCAAATTCAACCTATAAATAATAGTTATGGTTTTGGTTATACCCTTTCAAAACCAGTTTTTATAAATAACTATATTGTTTCTCAAAGTGCTCCATTCTTAACTAAATGTCAGTGTGGTGGACATTGTGTGAAGTCTTGTTCTTTAAACAAAACCAAATATTTATGTTTTCATAAAAATTATTTTTCTTCAAAAATGTGGATCTATAATATTTTTCTTTTATAAATTTCTGGATACAAGAAGTTTTGGGTTTCAAAATTCTAAAACTCTTATTTTTAGAAAATAAATAATGTACCAACAACGATATATGGTACATTGATAGTGGATGTTCCAGTCATATGACTGGTAACAAAAACTTCTTTTAAAATTTTACCAATACGAAAGTAGGAAAAGAAAATTTTGGTGATAATTATCAAGGAGAAATTATTGGTATAGGTAACACTATTATTCATGGAAAAACATTGAATTCAAATGATTTATTTGTTATGGGACTTAAGAAAAAACTCATTAGAATAAGTAAATTATGTGATGAAGGATACCTTGTGAATTTTAGGAATTATAAGTGATTAGTAAAAAATTTCAAGGAAGATATTATTCTTTGGAACAATATGAATAATAATGTATACTCACTGAACATAGAATACCTTAGGGGAAAAGATCTACCTTTTATTAGTGCAATGGAAGATCATTCTTTGTTATGGAATAGAAGGTTGGGTCACTGTAACTTTATGAACCTATGAAAATCTCTCTAATAAAAGAATTTTAAGGATCTTATGGATCATAGATTTTAATCTTCAAAAGTCTGTGATCCATGTCAAAATGGAAAGCATCATAAATCATGTTTTAAATCAATTGGTGAAGTCTCAACAACTGATGCATTACAGTTATTGCATATGGATCTTTTTGGTCCAACATAATCTGGAGGCATTGGAAGCAAATATTATGTGTTTGTTCAAGTTGATGGTTACAGTAGATTTACATGGGTCTATTTTTTATCAATGAAATATGAAGTTTTTTTTATTTCAAAATTTTTATATCCCATGATAATAATGAGAAAAACTTTACATTGATATCTATAAATTGTGATCATGGAAGAGAATTTAAAAATTATGAATTTGAATCTTTTTGTAGTAGAAAAGGTATTACTCATAACATCTCAGCACTAAGAACACCTCAATAGAATGGTTTTGTTAAAATAAGCAATCTAATTGTTCAATATATAAGTAGAACCATGTTGAGTGAATATTCAATAACGAAAAAAATTCGGATGAAGGTGTAAGTACGACTTGTTATTCTAAAAATTGAGTTTTTATTAGACTGTTCCATAACAAACCCCCTTATGAATTGTGTAAGTGTAGAAACCCTAGACATTCCTACTTCAAGGTATTAGGTTGAAAATTATTCATTATGTATACTAAATATAATCATCATAAATTCACACCCAAATCTGATGAAGGAATTTTCTTAGGATACTTACCGACTTCTAAGGGCTATAATGTTTTAAAAAAACACTTGTACTGTCGAAGAAATAGTACCTGTCAAATTTGATGATACCGATCCCTTTGTTTTTAAACAACCTCAACCTATATCATAATATGTGTTTTAAAAAATTTATTTTCAAACCTTGATAGAAGATTTTTTTGATAAAGAAAATGACCTAGAATGTATTTCTACATCATTTACCCTAGAAGACATTATACAATATCTTGATGAACAGGTTGTACAAAAACCAAATTCATTGTTTCTAAATAATCATCCCAGTGATAGTATCATTGGTGATGTAAATCAACCCATAAGGACTAAAAGTTCATTATGAAATGAAGTAAAACATCTATAATTTCTTTATCAATTAGAATATTAAATAACTGATAAATATTTAGGTGATGATGATTAGATAAAATCCATTCAATATGAGATAAATGAATTCTAAAGGAATAATTTATAGGACATAGTTCAACGACCTAAGAAAACCTATGTTATTGGAGTAAACTGGGTCTTCAAAAATAAGTGTGATGAAAATGGAATCATTGTATGAAATAATGCTATATTATTTGTTAAGGATATAACCAACATGAAGGAATTGAATATAAAAAACCTATGCTCTAGTAGCTAGAATTCAAACTATTCGCATTTTACTTACCTTTGCAGCATTCATTAATTTCAAACTTTTTCAAATAGATGTTAAATGTTCTTTCCATAATGGTTTTGTTTAGGAAGATGTTTTTTTAACAACGTCCTTTTTTTATGAAACAAAATATCTTGATTATGTTTTCAAACTTACCAACGCTTTGTATGGATGTAAATAATCCCCAAGACCCTAGTATGATAGACTTATAGGATATTTGTTAGAAAACAATTACATTAAAGGAAATGCCTATCCAACCCTTTTTATTAAGAAAGATAAGAAAAATGTTTTGACTGTTCAAATTTATAATTTTGATATTATATTTAGTTCAACTCAGCAATCTTTATCCAATACCATTGTGAATATAATTAAATATGAGTTTAAAATTAGTATGATTGGTGAGTTAACATTTTTCATAGGATTTCAAATTTCTCAAAAACCAGAAGGAACATATATATCTCAATATAAGTATATTAAAGACCTTATTCAAAAGAATGGATATGACAAAACTAAGAGTATTACTACTCCCGTTGGTATATCAAATTCACTTAATCTTGATGAATCTAGGAATCTAGTAAATCAAACATATTTTAGGGGTATGATTGGAATTTTACTATACATGACTGAAAATCATCCAGACATAATGTTTTTGGTATGATTATGTGCAATATATCAATACAATCCTAAGGAATCACATTTAATGGCAGTGGAAATAATTTTTCAATACATAAATAGAACCATGGATTTTGGACACTTTTATACTTCTGGATATGATTTTGTTTCAAAAAGTTAGTGAAATTCTGACGTTGTTGGATGTAGAATGGATAGAAAAAGTACATCTGGAACTTATCATTTATTAAGAGATTCATTAGTTTCTTGGTAATGAAAAAAGTAACACTGAGTTTCACTTTCCACTATTGATGATGAATATGTAGAAGATAGAAGTTGTTGGGCTCATGTGTTGTGGATGAAACACACACACACACATAGATTATGGAATGAGTTTTACCCAAACAAAAATAATGTGTGATAATACTAGTTCCATTTCCCTAACTAAAAACCATGCACACCATTCTTTTGAAAAACTCATAGATTTTAGGCATCACTTTCTTATGGATCACACACAAAAAGGAGATATCATTCTTCAATTTATCAGAACACAATATCAACATGATGAAATTTTCCCAAAATATATACCATCTGATACATTTGAATACATTAGACAGAAGTTATGAATCAAAACATATGGTATTCCTCATTATTAAAATCGTGTTGAATCCTATCTCTTTATAGTAATAAATTCCTTTTTATAGGGGAGTACATTTACCTGCTAGTATGTCTAAAATTTTTTATAATTAAAATTTCTCATAGTCTAAATATTTGATAATCTAAAATTTTTCATAGTCTAAAATTTTTCATAGTCCAAATATTTTATAGTTTAAAAATTTTTCAAAGTCTAAATTTTTTGTAGTTTAAAATTTCTCATAGTCTAAATTATTCGAAGTCTTAAATTTTTCACAGTCTAAATTTACTTCATAGTCTAAAAAATTTCTTAGTCTAAAATTATTCATAGTTTAAATTTATTATAGTATAAATTTTTTAGTCTTAATTTTATCATGGTCAAAAAATTTTCATAATTAATATTTTTCGTCTTCTAAATATTTCGCAGTATAATTTATTTTTAATATAAATTTTTCGGAATCTAAAGTTCTTCAAGAAGAATTTTCCTCATTATGAACAATCTACCTATAATCCGAAAGGTATGTTTCCTAACCTATGTTTTAGTAATAATCTTTTTACTTCTTTGTATTTTCATTTTGATTTAAATTATTTGGATTCTAATTTTCCATAAATCTAAATGTTTATCTTCAAATCCTTAAAAAATCGGAACCTGCCGAATTCTTTCTTCGACTATCATATAAACCATTATGTCTACTTATATGGTTTTCAACTATTTGATTATGTTTTGAAGTTGAATTGTCGCCTCAAACGCCTATATAAGTCCTACCTGATGCATGTCCCACATCAGTTCTCATGCCTTCGCATGCTGAAGCTCTGTCTATGTTTTATAAGGCCATTCCAGATCGTCAAAGTTTTCGCAACTCCGAATTTATATAAAATATTATCATCAAAAATAGATGTCTTCAGTAAAGTAAACCTTTGAATGGAAAATCTACATAGAGAGGTTATTTGATCCTAAGTTTTATACTATGTATAAAACTATCCTTTCGAGTAACATCATGCTAAATGGCTGGGAGAGTGTGTGTATCAAAACCAAGAGTACATGATATGGTGTTTCCGGAATTTTTGGTTGAATTCTATGAGACAATAAGTTTTTTCAATAAAGGATGAAGAGAGAAATTTAATTTCAAGAGCTATGAGAAGTCCCACTCTCTTTCTTATATCATTGTGGTAAATCTGACAAGAATTACTTATTAGGAAGAAGCATATTTTTTCTCACACAAGCCACCTGATGTAAAATGAACTTTTTACAAGGATAAGGCTATAGAATGTCTTGGCTTGAAAGAAGTAAAGACTCTGAAAATTATTCATTTCTCTACAAATCATCGTATTCTTCAGCTATGGGTTCAAGGTTTTTTCATTACAAGAAAAGGGTATAATTATACCCTGAAAAAGTGTGATATATATATTTTGGATTTCTTGGTCAACCAAAAGAAGATAAAATTGGTTAACTATATCTTGGTGACAATCCATAATATCCAGAAGGGAAATCTGACGTCTCGGATTATCATGTATCCATCCATTCTACCAAATATTATTATTCTTTGCCTTTTGTATATGAAGATTCCTTGCAGTTCTAAGCCAAAAAATTATAAGGTAATGTTGCTAATAGATGATACTTTGTGAAGGAAGAACATCAGCTTTAATAGTCATACTAAAGATGTATATGATTTATCGGAAGCTAATGTTGAAGCTATATCAAAGAAACATGATGTGTCTACAAGCTCTATGTAGGGTGGGAAGGAAATAAAGTCTAAGGATCCATAAGAAAAAGGATAAACCCTAGTGGCTCTGAAAACCCAGTCTGCACCTTTGAATCCAAAGAATAAAAAAGCCTATCCTAATGGTGTTCTAGCGTAATGGAGAGAAGATAAGAAAAGTCAGAAGGAAGGGGGTCCTATGTTACTCTCGGACACTGTAGAGTAAGAAGAATTAAATGAAAAGGATGCTGAGATTCGTGAGAAACAACAAAAAGAGAAAAAGAAAAAGAAGATGTTGTTTGAAAGTAAAATCATCCAATTCATTCTTAAGGATACTGAAAATGTATCTGAACAAATTCTAGTAACAAAATCTTTTTTAGTAGAAACATTACTATAGACTCTAGGAAAGAAGTTAGTGATTATGGAATGAGATCAAGAATAAAAAATAGTTCATGAAGAAAAAGTGGGAGAAGAAGAATAAGAAGGAATTGGTGATACTGTGGACTTGATAATTCATGTAGAGTATTTCCCTGAGAAGGAAATTCCTTCTAAGAAGTTATCAATCCAAACTTCGGAAGTCGAGTCTTCAAAACTTGAAACCCAAGAGAAATATGAGAAGGTTGAGTAATAAGTGAATAAATTTTTTGAAAAGGAAAGTATCAATCGTGATTTCATTCACCCAGGGGATGTTGAGGTAGGTTCCAATAAGAAATCGGTAGATGAAGATAATATTGTATAGTTATCATATAGTGAACATGAATAACCTAAAAAAGAAGAAATCATTTTAAATGTTGATAAGGAGAAATAATTAGTTTTTGATTCACCTACAAAATATGTGGTGAAGAAGAAAGAACTTGGTGTTTCTTCTAAGAGGAAGGATATTGAAATAGAAAAATAATCCTTACTAACCAATCTCTCATATTCGTAATTTTCCTCTCTAGGACATGTCTTTTTTGTTCATTCTTTTAAGAATCTGGTTTGTTCTATTCTATTTTTTTGAGTATAGACTCATGATTCCAGATGATTCAGCATTCATTAAATCAGAAATCAGATTCAATATTAATGGTTATGGATAAGTATGTAAATAATGTGGCTTGTTTCAAAACATTTTTCATAAATTATTAATCCCAAAAAAATATTTCACGAAGATGACTAGTTGGTCATGGAATACTATTGAAGAAATGATAATTCTAAATGGGTTTCAAGATAATATAAAGGATGCCTTTGAATCCAAATATGTTATGTTCAAAGATCTCTCCAAGACTTGTGAAGAAAATTTATCTCTTGCATAAACTACTCAAAAACATGAAGTGAATGATCTGAATGGGAAATTGTAATCAGTTGCTCATAGTTGGAAAAGGGAAAGTGATCTTAATATCGAACATGATGAAAACATTTCTAAATAAGATAATACCTAAAGGCTCAGGGAGAGATTCTTAAGGCTTAGTAAGAGAAAAGTAAATCCATGTAGAAGAAAACTGATGATCAGGATTAGTTTCTCAATAATGAATAAGAGGATCACAAGGATCTCAAGAAGTTAAAAACTACATTGATGAAGTTGATATCGAAGGAGAAGGAAGGATAATATTTTCCAAATCTGATCTTTTGTTGTATTTTTTTCCTTGTGCAAATTTTTTAGATCTCAATGGAATTTTATTTGATCTTAATATTTTTGGTTTTTTAGTTCTAATATTTCATGTACCATATTTTCTTTTTCATTCCCTTTATTCCTTTTTGAAAATCTCCAAAGGGGATAAAGGAATGTCATAAATGTAAACTATGTAAAGAAGAAATTTCCCTAAGTAAGGGGGTGTTCATCTAAGGGGGAGTCCTTATCATTAAGATTTTCATATGAAATAAAATGTAAAATCTCATTCAGGAAATCAAGAATGTGATCCTTGGGGTTTTCAAAGCCTAAGGAGAAGTTAGTTGTATTTACATTGATCCATAAGAAAATGGAGATACGTTTTTTTTTCAATTCTACAAAAATTCTATGTCTTTATATTATTTTTCGTAAGGTTGTTCGTATTTTCCAAAAAGGTGGAGATTGTTGAGTCAACAAGGTTCCTTATGACTTTTCTATTCCTTTATGTAATGAAAATCACAAACACTCTATCATAAGGAAAATTTTATTTTTCCTAAAATTTTTCTTCTTAAGGATAATTTTCATTCTTCAATGAAATTTTCTCCTTTCCTTTGTTTTCATTAATTGTGTTATAGTTTATCTAAATCCAACTAATTTTATTTCTATGTGTAAAATTTGGTTTCATATCAAAAACCTCATAATTCTATAAATACTTTGATATAGTGTATTCTGGTATCTGGATCCGAATTCAGACTCTGAATACTCCGAAATTCTGAATTTGAATTCTCTGAAATTCATACTCTAATTTTTTTGAAATTCAGACTCTGAATTCTCTGTAATTCAAACTATAAATTTCTTTGAAATTATGACTCTGAATTCTCTGAAATTCAGTCTCCGATTTCTCTGAAATTCAGACTCCAAATTGCTTTGAATCCTATATACTTATGACTCTGAATTCTTTTATAAATAGAATCTAAATTTCCATGTAATATAGAATCTGAATTCTTGTTTTATTAGACACCTAACTTTATTTTTTCCATAGACTCTGAAAAATTATTTTGATTAAGAAACCCTATTTTTCTTACTCTTGTTAAAGTTATGAAATGATGTCGTACATTCTGAATTCTTGTTTTATTAGACACCTAACTTTATTCGAACGAGCTCGATACTTATTAAGAACTCTAGAGACCACATGTTTTTTAAGTGATTTCTAGAGAGAGATACTCTAATTCGTTTTGTATACTGAACATCTTGTTCATCTTGCTTTTCGCGACTATAATTGTTGTTGTGTACAATCAAGGGCTTATGGGGATAGGAAGACTGAGGTTATAACTACCTTAAATTTCGAGGACTTCCTTGGTGAGGAAGACATAGGTTCCGACTACCTTGAAGTTTGAGGGCCTGTGGGGATATCAAGATTGATTCTGATATTCCTTTCAAGGGCTTACCCTAATGTGGGTATGAAATACTTTCTTGAAAGTATAAATTGAGGGCCCTTTATCCAAGGTTGTTGGATATCGTACTCTTTGGGATAAAAGATTCCATACTTGTTACATGTTTTGTTACAAGTTTATTTTCCACAGCATTTTGATTAATAAGGAAAATATAACTATATTATACATTCTTGTATTAGTATACTGTGATTATTAAAATTCTATTCAATTAAAGGTAGAATCTTTTCCTTGTAAACTTTTCTTAAGATTCATTTCTGGAACTATATTTCTGAATCATAGAAACTTTGTAGAACTGAGAGGTCATATAAATTTACCTTGTTTAACATTTTTAAACACAGTTTTTCTTATGTTTAAAGACCAAACTTTTATAAAAACTTTAAAGGTTACAAAGAAAATTTTAAAATATACAATTCACTCCCTCTTGTATATTGAGTATCTATATTATTTTTTCGATCCTACAGACCTTGGGGGGGAAGGAAAATCAACATGTGAGGTACACTTTGGATGTCAACCTACTGTATATTTATTTCTTTTCTCTCATTTTCATTCCTTTTCTAAAATATGAGACACCATTATACCTACGTCCTGACCCATTTAACCACCAAATATATGGGTAAAGGTATAATGTGATTATAAAAGTTATAGTATGTATTTTCTAACACCCCAATATTTCATAGTGTGTTACTTCTTAAAAATAATTCTATAACTTTCACTACACGCAACACCGAGTTCAAGCGCACCCTAACTTACCAAACAAGCCGTTAAAAATAGGTTATGAATAGTCTTAACTAAATTTTGATCTTTATATAATCCTTATAATATTAGAATCCATATTCTGAGATTCTTAGACATTATGTAAGAACAAATTCATTTTTTCAGAAAAAAGAAGTATTTTTCAAAAAATGCACTTTTGCCAACTTTTATTAGTGAACCTATTTTAAATCAAATATTTTTAATTTTTATATATTAAATTTGACTAAATAAATTTATTATTTAGAATGGATCATAAATACTTTACAATGTAACACCCCAAGCTTCCACGGTACGCCTTTCTTTGAATAATACAGTAGTGTGTGTTGTATACAACTTCGAGTTCTAACACACACTACAATCAATCAAACTTTCCATTATGAATAGTAATACCTAAATTTTGAAATTTTATAAATCCTATCTCTCAAAATGGACATAATTTTTGGATTTAGAATATCAAATTTAGCCTAGGGTGAAATTTTGGTACTTTTAAGATAACTTTTATATTTTGATGAATAGTGAAAATTACTAAATTTTAATTCAAAACAAATTTTTTATTAACAATAATTAATAGTGATAAATTATGAATTTGAGTGGTTTTAAAGTATATGTATAATATATTTTTATCATTTAATATAATTTTGGTCATTGGACATAATTTCACAATTAAACCAGACATAAACAAGTGTCAATATTTTGATAGTTATTATATCTTAAAAACATGTTTTTTGTTTTGACAGTGGGAATTAATATTAAATTAATTTCGGCCACTTCTGTGTATTGATTTTGGAAAAATGGATTCCATATTTGGAATCAGGATGTCCAAATTGTGTAAATAGATAACTTTTATTTTTATACATTTTGAATAATTACTTTAGTAAATATTTTATTTACCATGGTTAAAGGGTAAATCCGGAAAATAAGGTAAAAAAAATATTATTATAATGATCATAAATTAACTTAAAACGTGTCCTAACATTATTGGTAGATACATGTCCGACCATGGGAATATTTTGGTCGATTTGGGGACCCCATGGAGCCACTTGTAGGTGATACGTACACTTTATATAAATTATTTTAAAGTAAATACAAAAATGACATAAGCTTATATCGTTTAGAAAAAAAAAATTACATATGGTCATATATGTTATATTTTCAATTATAAATATTAATTAGAAATATAAAAATATTTCCGACATAATGGTATTTTATTTATAATTTTTAGACATTGAAAAAGTAAAAATATATATGACACAATAATGATGCAGTATTTTCCTTATTAATGAAGGAATCTAATAATTGGTATTATAAATGTTAAAATAAATATAATTTCAATGTTTTGATGACATAAAATATTTTTATTGGTTAATATTCCATGTTATGATTTCTTAAATAATTTTGGTTCAAATTAATAATGTTTATAAGAATTTAACAAAAATCAATTATTGAGTAGTATCAAAATTGACATAAATGAGTTTTTAAAACAAATATTATATTATTAATTTATATTATATTTCTAAAAATCTATGGATAAGCCAAAGGACTTATATCATTATTGTTTTGTCATTAATGGACCACTTTGGGGTCTCATGGATGTATATAGTAAGACTATTAACTATATATTATAAAAATACAAAGTGACATTGTAAATGTCAATCTAATTAACTAAGAGTTAAAACTAAACTATAAGGTTAATATAATCACCCAAACCTATCTAAAATACGTTGGATTAAAATATTTCGACCCATCCCCACTTTATACTTTGAATAATCTACTTTGGATCCATTATAAACCGAATATAAATTTATTATAAATTAATACTTTAAGTTTTTTCTAAAGAGCCCCTCCTCCCCCTCATAAAAGGACCCAACTTCTAACCAATTCTTCACACCTTCAACGCATTTTGGTTCAGCTGACCCCTACCCAAATACCCTATCAAATTCCCTCACTTAATCCTATATTCCATAGTTTGATCATAAAGCCAACCTAAGGATCCCTTTTGATCGAATCAAAATGAATAACCCGAAGAAGAGGTAATTTTTTCACCACCCTCTTTCAACATCCTTTCTCATTCAACTTATTCTTTCTTTGTTATTTATATTCTAAAATAATAACTCCAGTATCTCCTATATACAGTGATGTTATTATAAATATGGTACAACCATATTCAGTATTTTATCAATCATTTGAATGACATGTCACCATACGTGCGTACGTATGGCTTACCGTCTCCACGTCGTGGCGTAATTGTTATTCAATATATTTTTATTTGGATGGGTATAATAATGATGTTTATTTGATGTAAATAATAAATATAAAATTATAATGGTTCTGCATATATGATATAACAACCAATTATATATTATTTTAATATCAAAAGAATGATATTTTCGCTCGTGCGTACGTACGGATTACCCTCTCCACGACGCGATGAGATTCATTTCAATGTTCATTATTCATCGACGATTATAAAAATATATATTACTAATAAGTATGTAATATATGAAATAATAATTCTACTGGACATATATAAATATTTATATATATAAGTATTTATGTACTTACATATATCTTATTCACTTACTCCCGTTCAATTATATATGAAAACAGAAACAGCGTTTATGAGTACGTATAGACTAGCGTCTCCATAAACGGTGTTTTCCATTTCATATATATGTCTATTATACATATTTATATTCTAAATATATATGATAGATTTATCATGTTTTATATTCTGTATGTATTTAAATTATGATCTAAGTGATACAATCAAGAGTATCAAGTAAAAACAAGTACGATAAAGAAAGGGAATATTACCTGAAATGTTAATTTAACATGGAAATTAATTTTAAATGGGTAGTATAAAGACAAAAATGAATCATTTATAATATCATAAATATTAATATGGTTCTGGTATAATTTAATAACATACTACGATCTTCGTACATGAGGTTAAACATACCCTCGACTAAAGGAAAATGCAAGGTAAGGGGTTTTCATATCACTTCTTATTCCCGTTAGATTCATGCCATATTGCCACTATTACATTTTTTGTGGTGTATGTACTTCATATAAATGTATTCTTTGTGTAATACACTTTAATTTATGTGTATTTACATATAGATTGTAAGATTCCTCTTTCATGGGGTGTATGTTTCGTATGTTACCAAATTGGTAAGGGTTAATTTCACAATCTCTTTATTATCCGAGGTTTTTTTTACGTAAGTATCTACTAGAACATATTTATTATCCATTTCCATGTTTTATGAAAGATTTTTCAAAGGAATTATTTTTATGGACGTTTTACTAAAAATTATCTCAAATGTTTTAAATATTTATTCTTCTAAATCTTTCTCTTTGATTTCCATATCTTCAAAATGGTTTTTTAAGATTTATTTATATGGAGGTGAATGTTTTTAAAACGTTAATTCCTTTCAAAAGTTTCAAAGTGGTATGGGACACTTTGATTAAAAAATTTATTTAAACGAATTCTTTTCTAAATTGTGTGACTTTTAAATGTTTTCATGAAAAAGTGGTATTTTTCTCATTGAGTTTTACAAATCATTTTCATTTATGTCAAAATTATTTAATGGATTTTAAACTTGTTTTGAAGTAGATTTATCATGATACAAATCATCCATATTGTGTTGAAAGTTTTGTGATATGTTTGAATGTGGATGTTTTATTTTTATACCATTGATGGTTTATGGAGAAAGTATTGACATTTTGTATGCTAGTTTTAATACGAATTATTATGTTATGTTTAAACCTGTTCATATGAGGAATGCATTGGACTTAATAAGTGACAGGTGGAGCTCGCTATAGCTCCTCGATGCATTGGTATGTCTCATGAGACAAACTAGTGTCTTGGCATGAGGCCTTGACAAAATATTATTTTTAGTCTTTGCACGAGGCGTTGGCTACGTGGTTATGATAGTCTGGCATTATGCATTCCATCATTA
Organism: Viscum album; assembly: GCA_963277665.1. Taxonomy (NCBI): domain Eukaryota; kingdom Viridiplantae; phylum Streptophyta; class Magnoliopsida; order Santalales; family Viscaceae; genus Viscum; species Viscum album. The sequence continues at coordinate 1,854,570,863 of OY728156.1, forward strand.
TGAAAGTGGTTATATTGCTTGTGATTATTCGACTAGAAGAATATCCATGTGAATAATTAAATGACATTATTTCATTTTATTTTTGTCATATTATGCTGAAATTCATGTTTAAAAGGCTTTTGTTTTAGTTATACATTACCTTAAATGTTCATGCTTATTTATGAATGTTTCTGCTGTATTGCTTACCCTTACTGAGCATTTGAGCTCACCCCATTCTATGTTTTATTTTTCGCAGGATTCCAGAAAGTGTATTGTGATTGATATGCAGGGTTAAGCCATGTGAATAATGGTGTTCATAAAGATTATTTATGTTGTTTTGTATGTCTTAAAGTGCAATGTAACATTCATGTATGTAATCTATTTTCCAAGACAGCTAAACTAATCCATCCTTCAGGACTTGATTCTTGGTAATCGTACTAATGTATTAAAATAATGCACTGACTATGGGTAACTGGGGTCGGGGCGTTACTGTTGGTATCAGAGAAAGTATATAAATAACCTTGGAAACTAGATTTAGATAAACTATGATTAGGGAACACAACCCTAAGATAGACTTTGAGGATTAGTATAGAAGAAATTCCTAGAATTTTGGTATTGCAGAGATTTTGTGAGTTTTCCGAGAAATACATCCTTATCTGGATACGAGCAGGTAGAGGCGGCTCTGGCATAGATGTACCTAGGGGTAAACCCCGAAAACACCACTTTGAGCTAGACATGAATGAAAAACTGGTGCACGACAATGGGCTTTACTTCCGTTTTGGTTACGACACTCTTGGGGGATATGCTTAGGGTAATTATCATTTTCTTTACAAACCATTAGGAAGGGAACTTGAGTATATACTTACTCAATGAAAACATTTTTATGATTATGGATTATATCCATAAAATGTTCAATTTGTGTTAGGTATTTTACAAGTTTACAGTTATTCATTTCAATTCATAAACTGACCTAGTTTATGCTATTGTATAGAAATGGTGCACAGTAGAAGGAATGTGACTCTAGTAATACGTATGATCCAAAGAACAAGAATGATCATATCTTTCATGGTATTAAGCCATAATTTATAATGGAAATAGGCTCACACATATTATCATCATATGAATAAATAGTATCATGTGTTGATAAGATAAGTAAATAGTTTACTGAGCCTTATGGCTTTGAAGTGAAGCAAGAGAAGAAAAGGATGGAAGAGGGAAATATTGATAATGGGAATAGGGAAAAGAAGAATTTTACCATATGGGATAACTATAGGAAGAAACACCCTGGAAATTGCTTGAAATATATGTGAGTTTGTTATATGTGTGGAGAAAAAGGGCACCATTTACATGACTGCAATGGTACGAAAATGGTTTCAAATGTACAATGCTTCATCTGCAAGGAGTTGGGACACTACGTGAACCAATGTCCAAATCATTAGACTATACCCCAAATGATGCTATTGGATAATAATCAAGTTATGATGCTACCACTGATGAGGAGGAATGACTATAGTTATTTTGTTGTTATTAGATAATTATGTCATTTGAGTGTTGTATCAACAATGTACTGGTTATAATAATTATGGAGTATATAATGATTGTACTGCAGTACTATTTCATTAATGACTTGAGATTGTGTGGAACCAAAAAATTTGGCCCAATAGCAGGTTAAATTTTTGGAATATATATGGTTGAGAGAAAGATAAAACATAATATGGTTCTTATAATGAGGTGGTGATTTTAGAATAAGAGACGGTTGATTTTAATAAATTATATTGGATATTCTTGACTACCTTGAAACTGATTGATGATTTCTATTCCCATCATTATTGGAGTTTACATAATTTTTTGATTGATGGAGTATATCCATTATTCTATAAGGAATAATGGATCATGAATGTAATGAATAAGGTTTTATGGTAATTCATGATGTTGCAGTGTTTGAAAAGAATATATGATGAAGGTGTTCACATGTTATTACGTGACGAAAAGGATTTTCATTGTGTTTACCTTCCTTATAAATTTTTGACTGTGAGTTTGGATAGAAGTATTTTTGATAATTATAGTTTGAGATTAATTTTTTATTTCCAAAAAATGACAACCCGGAGGTCGGGCGGTATCCCGTCGTGACCGGCAAGGTAGTGAGACTTGAACCCACAACCGAAGGGAGACAAGAGTGTATCACTTACCACTGGCACACGAGATGTCTTGGATTAAATAATGTAGTTTATTTTAATAATGTCTAGTAGATGAATTATAAATTATTTTTTTAACCCCAAATGAATAGGATAAATAGAATTTTTTTAAGTTATATTATCATTTAGAGTGAAAGATGAGTTTGTGGTAGAAATTAGATAAAAGATAGAACTCTACTTGTCAAGTATATATTTTTGTTCTACTCTTATTCTATGAAGAAATTAATTATTATACTTCAAAGAAAGTATCTTAAAACCAAAAATGTGTTATCCTAATACATTATGTTTTGTTGAACTGATGGTATTTTAAATCATAAAAGATTCTTGAATTTAAGGACCTCAATTTTAAACTTGTTTGTGATTGATGACCTCAATCACTACCTATAAATATTTATGTTTTTCCTCCAATTATATGTCTCAAATTTCTACAAATGTTCTCCTAATCGAGATCATAATTTGGTGGTGACCCTTTCATTTCTCTTTTCCTCTTATTAAGACTAAATTTTATTAACCAAATTTCCGATGTGGGTTTTCCCACAAAAATATTTTCTATTTTCATCATTTATTTTTGAAGAACAATATCAAATTGCGAGGACGCAATTTATTTAAGGAGGGAAGAATGTAACACCCCAAGATTTCATAGTGTGTTACTTCTTCAAAATAATTCAATAACTTGCACTACATGCAACACTGAGTCCAAGCACACCATGACTTACCAAACAAGTCGTTGAAAAGAGGATATGAATAGTATTAACTAAATTTTGAAATTTTTATAATCCTTATAATTTTATAATCCATATTATGAGATTCTTAGACATGATGTAAGAAGAAATTAATTTATTCAGATAAAATAAGTATATTTCAAAAAATGCACTTTTGCAAACTTTTAAGAGTGAACCCTTTTTAAATGAAACATTTTAAACTTTTATATATTCAATTTTACTAAATAAATTCATTCTTTAGAATGGGGCATCTCAAATTGACAGTGTGACACACCAATATTCCATGGTACGCTTCTCTTTGAATAATACAGTAGGGTGTGTTGTATGCAACTTCGAGTTCTAACACACACTGCAACCAATCAAACTAGCCGTTATGAATAGTAATACATAATTTTTGAAATTTTATAAATTTTACCTCTCAAAATTGACTTCATTTTTGGATTCAGAATATCAAATTTAGCCTAGGGTGAAATTTTGGTACTTTTTGGATAACTTTTATAATTTTATGAATAGTGAAAATTACTAAATTTTAATTAAAAGCAACTTTTTTAATCAAAATAATTAATAGTGATAAATTATGAATTTGAGTTGTTTTAAAGTATAATTGGAATCTATTTTTACCATTTAATACAATTTTCGTCATTGGACATAATTTCACAATTAAACCGGACAGAAACAAATGTCAATCTTTTGATAGCTATTGTATCTTAAAAACACGGTTTTGGTTTTGACAGCAGGAATTAATTTTAAATTAATTTTTCCACTTCTATGTTTTGAATTTAGAAAAATGGATTCTATATTTGGAATCATGATTTCCAAATTGTGTAAATAGGTAACTTTTATTTTTAGACATTTGGAATAATTACTTCGGTAAATATTTTATTTACCATGGTTAAAGTGTAAATCCAGTAAATAAGGGTAAACAAATAATATTATAATAATAATAAATTACCCTAAAATGTGTCCTAACCATATTGGTGGATACATGTCTGACCATGTCCATCTTTGGGTCGATTTTTTGACCCCATGGAGCTACTTCTAGGTGATAGGGACACTTTATATTAATTAAGATAAAATAAATACAAAAATGACATAAGATTATATCTTTTAGAAAAACAATTTTTTGATAGGGTTATATATGTTATATTTTCAATTATAAATATAAATTAGAAATATAAAAAGATTTAATACATAATGGTATTTCATTTATAATTTTTAGACATTGAAAAAGTAAAAATATATATGACACAATAATGATGCAGTATTTTCCTTATTAATGAAATAATCAAATAATTGGTATTATAAATGTTAAAATTAATATAATTTCAAAGTTTTGATGATGTATACTAATTTTATTCTTTAATATTCCATGTTATTATTTCTTAAATGAATTTTTTTCGAATTAATAAAGTTTTTAAGACTTTAACAAGGATCAATTATTGAGTAGTATCAAGATTGACATAAATGAGTTTTTAAAACCAATATTATATTATTAATTTATATTCTATTTATAAAAATCTATGATTAGGAAAAAGGGCTTATATAATTATTGGTGTATCATTAATGGACCACTTTGGGGTCTCTTGGATGTATATAGTAAGTTTATTAACTAAAAAATATAAAAATACAAAGTGACATGGTAAATGTCAATCTAATTAACTAATAGTTAAAACTAAAAGATAATGTTTATATAATGACACAAACCAATCTAAAATTTATTGGTTGAAAATATTTCGACCCATCGCCACCATATACTTTGAATAATCCACTTTTAAGCCATTATAAACTGTATGTTAATTTATTATAAATTAATACTTTTCATTTTTCCTAAAGAACTCCTCCACCCCCATATAAAAGGACCCAACTTCTGACCAATTCTTCACACCATCAAAGGATTTTGGTTCGGCCAAACCCTACCCAAATACTCTCTAAACATACATCAATTCAACATAGATGCCTTAGTTTGATCATAAATCCAACCTATAGAACCCTTTTGATCAAATCATAAGTAAGAACCCGAAGAAGAGGTAATGTTTTCACCACCCTATTCCAAGTTCCTTTCTCCATCAACTTATTCTTTCTTTGTAATTTCTATTATAAAATAATAACTCCAGTATCTCCAATATAATATAATGTTATTATAAATATGGTACAACCATATTCATCATTCTATTCATACTTTGAATGACATGTCACCATACGTGCATACGTACGGCTTACCGTCTCCTTGTCGTGGTGTAATTGTTATTCAATACATTATTATTTGGATGGGTATAATAATGATGTTTATTTGATGTAAATAATAAATATAACATTATAAGGATTATTTATATATGATACACCAGTCAATTATATATTATTTTAATATCAAAAGAATGATATTTTCGCTCGTGCGTACGTACGGATTACCATCTCCATGACGAGATGAGATTCATTTCCAAGCTCAAAATTCATCGACGATTATAAAAATATATATTACTAATGATTATGTAATATATGAAATAATAATGATACTGGAGATATATATATATATATATATTTATTTATATATATATATAAGTATGTATGTACTTACATATATCTTATTCACTTACTTTCATTCAATACTATATGAAAACAGAAACAACGTTTATGCGTACGTACGGACTATCATCTCCATAAATGGTGTTTTACATTTCATATAAATGTATATAATACATACTTATATTCTAAATATATATGATATATTCATCATGTTTTATATTTTGGAAGTATTTAAATCACGATCTAAGTGATACAATTAAGTGTAACAAGTTAAAACAAGTACGATAAAGAAAGCGATTATTACCCGAAATGTTAATTTAACATGGAAATTATTATTAAATGGGTAGTATAAAGTCATAAATGAATCTTGTTTGATATCATAAATATTAATATGGTTCTACTATAATTTATTAACATTCTACGATATTCGTAGAGGAGGTTAAACGTACCCTCGACTAAAGGAAAGTGCAAGGTAAGGGGTTTTCATCTCACTCCTTATTCACGTGAGATTAATGCCATATTGCCACTATTAACTTTTGTGTGGTGTATGTACTACCTATAATTATATTATTTGGGTAATAAACTTTAATTTATGTGAATTTACATATTAATTTTATGATAACTCTTTTATGGTGTGTATGTTTAGTAAGTTACCAAATTGGTAAGAGTTAATTTCACAATCTCTTTATTATCCGAGGTTGTTTTTACGTAAGTATCTATTGGGACATATTTATTATCCATATCCATGTTTTATTAAATAGTTTTCCAAGTGATTATTTTTAGTGAATTTTTACTAAAACATCATTTCAAATTTTTTAAATATTTATTCTCCTAAATCTTTCTCTTTGATGTCCATGTCTTCAAAATGGTTTTTAAGGATTTATTTAAATGGACATGAATGTTTTTAAAATGTAAATTCCTTTCAAAAGATTAAAAGTGGTATGGGACACTTTGACTCAAAAATTAATTTAAAGGACTTCTTTTCTAAATTGTTTATATTTGAAATGTTTTCATGAAAAAGGGGTATTTCTCTCAAAGAGTTTTACAAATCATTTTCATCTATGTCAAAAAAAATTAATGGATTTTAATTTTTTTTGAAGTTGATCTATAATGATACAAATATTCTTTATTGTGTTGAAGGTTTGGTGATATGTTTGAATGTGGATGTGTCATATTTATACCGGTCATGGTTTATGGAGAAAGTATTGATATTTCAAATGCTAGTTTTAATACAAATATTTATGTTATGTTTAAACCTGTTCATATGAGGAATGCATTAGACTTAATAAGTGACAGGTGGAGCCCACTATAGCTCCTCGATGCATCGGTAGGTCTCATGAGACAAACTAGTGTCTTGGCATGAGGCCTTCGCAAAATTTTATTTGTAGTCTTGGAAATGAGGCCTTGGCTACATGGTTATGACTGTCTGGCATTATGCATTCCATCATTATGAAAGTGGTTATATTTCATGTGATTATTAGACTAGAACAATATCCATGTGAATAAGTAAATGGGATTATTTCATTTTATTTTTTCTATATTATGCATAAATTAACCTTTAAAAGTCTTTTGTTTTAGTTATACATTGCCTTTATTTTTTATTCTTATTTATGAAAGTTTCCGCTGTATTTTTTACCCTTAATGAGCGTTTGAGCTCACCCCTTTCTATGTTTTCTTTTTCCCAGGATTCCAAGAAGTGTATTGTGATTTATATTAAGGGTTAAGCCAAGGGAGTAATGGCATTCATAATGATTATTTATGTTGTTTTGTATGTCTTAATGTGCAATGTATCATTCATGTATGTAATCAATTTTCCAAGACTGCTAAACTAATCAGTCCATCGGGACTTGATTCCTTGTAATCATGCCAATGTATTAAAATAATGCACTGACTCTGGGTAACTAGGGTCGGGGCGTTACAGATTGATTTATTTTTTTATTTAAATAAATAAAATAATTTATTTCCTCTTATTTCTATATTTGACTGCCAATATTGATTTTATCATTAATGATAACTAAATTTGGGTTATATTATTTTATTCTCAAATTTCGTGGTCAGTGGTCCATATCACTCTCAACCCATTTATCATCTCTTTACCATGAAGTGGTCTATGATTGGGTGTTGAGTGCTTTCACGATCACCATCATGTGTAAGGTTGTGTATATGGAACTATTTTTAATTAGGTAATATAAATAACCAATTGGGGATTTCCCTAATTTTTCAAGAGGACCATCTACAACTCAATTTATGTAGGAATTGGTGGGACAATTTATGTTTAAAATAATGTTTACTCTAACAATAACCATCAACGAAACAAGAAATATAAATCAGGAGAAGACTCCACCTTTTTTCAATTAGAATTAGAAGAATAGGTTAATATTTAATGATCTGTTATAAAAAATTATTGAATTTAATCCACAAATTTGTTCAAAATAAAAAATAAAGGAACAATAATTTAAGAGTATTATTTATGAAAATAAAACATTCATATTTGAGTGACACTGTTTTTTTAGTTATAATCATGGAAATTTTTATGGAAATAAGAAACAATGATTTCAAGATTCTTATGCTTTACAATTTTCATACCATCATGCCCATATAATTTCACATTCATTGAAGAATTAAATTTAGTTTCAAATTAAACTGCATAAAATTCTATAGAATTTCTATTTTCATGGAGGAGAATAGAAAAACATAATTTTCAAATAATACAATCTTGTGAGTGCATGTTTTAATCCTCGATGATTTATGGAAGAGAAATTCAATTGGATAGTTTTAACCTTTTCTCTAGAATGAGGTTTGAAGGAATGGTTGAATTTCCTACAACTAGAAAACGATTATTTTTTAGAGGATCCCAAAAACGTTTTCTAGGTGCCCTGATTGATAAATCACTAATAAGAGCTACTGATAAGATTGGAAATATTGCACAGAACTCACTAAATTTTTTAAATAAAGGTAGAGGGATCAGAGGAATACATTAGGTACATATATATAATTCACCACCTTTTTGTATAACAAAAATTGGTGATCTATCCATTTTTTCTGAAAACATGATAAAAAAAGTATGTGGACAACATTCCATGCCTTGGGTATGTGGTTTATGATTATCACCTAACCGTTTTGACCAATATTTTTCAATAGTGAATGTAATAAAAAGTGGAAATTTTTCATTTAAACCAACGAAATTTTAGCAGAACATCCATGGAATGAAATAGCTCAGACCCATTATAGATGTGTCTGGAATAATAGTAATCCCTTCTATCAAAACCAATACCAACCATAGACTCATTTCTAGTAGAATCAATATCAACACCCTCTATCTTTTGAAATACCCTATAAGATGTTGTAATGGATATAATAAATAGAACATCAATATTATCAATAGAAACCACATGAAAAATCACTGGAAACTACTCTACAGATTAAACGAGGAAGGATTCCATAGTAGAGGAATAAGTTATATTAACTAATAAACAATGTTTTATTTATTATGGAATTTATTTTCATGAATATGTATAATATACTATCACATAATGTTTTAAATCACATGTAATATGATAGTATTATTCAAACACAATGTTTAGAGGGATCCATCCATCAGAAAAATGAATGTACTGTGATTTTGTGAATGTTTTTGAAGAAACACGCTTACCAAAAAATAGAAGATGATTATAAGAAATAAAATTTGTGGACTAGGGTTAGAGAAAAATTTACATAAAAACTATTAAAAAGAAAAAATTTTGAGAAAAGGGACATCCATGCACCATTCAGTTCGATATTAACTAATTAGAAGAAGGTGGAAGAAGAGAGGATTGAAAAAATTGTGAGACCTTCCAAAACATATATATCAATATTAAACTCTTTGAATTAGTCCGATAAATCGCAAAGTATAAGAAATTTATAAAGTATATTTATTTCTAGAGAAGATGACTGAATGTTATAGAGAAATTAATTTGAAAAAGAATCATATTGGCATTAATCACTCCACCAATACCATAGAATTTTTTTATCATAGTATATGTTTTATTAAATTAACTATTTGGTCACTAAATGTTACTAATACATTAGGTGATCTGGGATGTTCAATAAATATTATTCTTACTTTGGTGTTTTCTACTAATTTGATTGGATAATAAAACCCAATATAATAGGTATTACACTTAGTGAACTGATCTACTTTATTCCGATGTAGAGTTTTAAAATATATAATTGTAGAAGAAAGATGATTATTTTTTTCAATAAAATTATATGTCCTCATCATTAAAGTGCGTATGGAACTAAGAACCTCTCCCATCATTTTGAGGAGATTATTCATGGAGACAAAAAAAGCCATCATCAGTATACATAAAGGTACACTCACACTGGATCATCTAGATAGTACAATAAACATCAACGTACTGGATGTAATAAAGAATATTTTATTTAATAATTCACATTATGTTATATATTATGAAGAAAGAACATAACTTATTAATGATTATGGTATGCTTATAGAACTATTAGCAATAGGAGATAATTTCTCACTTCAATGTACTGATAAATTAATACCAAAAAATGAAAATTTCATATTTATAGAATTGGGTAATTCAGATTTTTGGATGATTTACTATGATAAAATCACATGATACATGATATCTATGTCTTATAAGTAGGTAAACTAATCTCAATATCATCCCTTATGCAACTAGGAGATTTATATTTAAAAACTCTTATTAATTATTTAATGTTTTTAATCCTTATGAATAAATAGATGATATCAGTTTTTATTTCCAATAATCCATCTGAGAACCAAAAACAAAAAATGATGGACATTATGAAATGAAAATTCCATTAAAAATTAAGGAGATTATGAGATATCAAATGTATCATCCCTAAAGTAATATCATAGAGAATATTTTTAAAAGGTGATTCATGAATGGTTAAGAACCACCCAAGATGATTAAATCCCACCATCATGGAGATTGTAAATAAATAATTAGAAAAAAATTAGATAGTAGACATCTTCCAAGATATCCCCGACTCATAGTGGGTCGTCCAAATATTTTTTTTCTTTAATAAACCCATTCTATCCACTATTAGAGATTATTAAAAAAATCAATCACCATAGTAGTGAAAAAAATTATGGTGTCTACTGATTATAATAATATGAATCAAGTTTCCAAATGATACCACTTCTTTATCACATTCATCTATTAAATGCTATAACTATTAGTTGGGGATGCTCATTATTTATTTTTAAATGGATTTTTGGATCCATCTTAGTAATAAGTGCATGATAATATCAACTGAAGATGACTATCACCTATTATTTTATATCTTTTTCCTATAAAAGGATAAAATTTTGGCTATGAAATACCCCATATAACATTAAACGTTGTATAGTAAGAATGTTCTCATATCATAATGATGACTTCGAAAAGGGATCTCATGATAATTTTATTATGGTTGGGAATTATTACAATAATTTAATATGGAATTTAGAAAAGGTATTAAAAACATCCATTATGAAAAATTTGGTTTCAAAATTCATTAAATATCACTTCATTTTCGTTAATGGAATTGTTAAAAGACACATAATTAATGAAACAATGAATTGAGGTAGATAAGTAATATAATTATGTAATAAATTAGATTCTATATCCCACTTCTTTGAAACATGTTACATCCTTTTTAGAACATATAATATTTTATAAAATATTCCGAAATGATTTATGTAATATTTATATCCTTACATAAATATTAATTTTAAATGAAGATGAGTTCATTGTTGATGATGAATGCAAGATAGATTTTCATTAATTGAATAAAATGAAAATCAGAACAATGTTAATCAAACTACCCAACTATAAAAATCCATTTGAGTATCATTATGATGAATCAAAATAGCTATTTGATAATACCACTCTCAAATAATTGATATAAAACATAGATTCATATCCAAATATTAGAAGACATTAAATGAATAATAAATAAACTATACAACTATATAAAAATAATTCCTTTCCTTCATGATTTCTCTAGAAAATTGTATATATTTTCATCTTCAAGAAAATGTTTTTTAATTCATATCATGAAACTATCATTTATCCAATGGAAATGGTCAATTCTAATCATTTATTGGTAAAAAGGATGACTCTACTACAACAGTTCCACATAAATATCTAAGATTTTATGGGAATGTAAAATATTGTAATTCAATATCTTAGTTGTCTTACACACACCAATAAATTAGATGTTCTATTGGAAAATCCTCTAAATTTTTAATTACCAAGTGAAAAACATCACATCATAGAATGAAATGATCAATGATACCCCAACTTGGTCAGTTATATTTTGACATCTTATATACCATATCACATAAAAACGCATTATTAGCACAAACATTAGTATGAATCTATATTTTATATTTGGGAAAACCCATTCATGAGGAATATATATCCTTATCATGTAAATAGAATATGTTTTCCAGCAGTTGAAATTGAACTGGTTTATAAAATTTGTCATATACTCACATATATAGTACATTATGGAACCCCAAGGGAATCCATGGAAGGTATATAATCTAGAAATGATCAGACCAAATTATTTTAATATGTACATGACTTTTGAGTTTTTGTAACTAAATATAGTTCTTGTGAAATATCTAAAATAAATAGTAAAAACCCTATAACGAAATTTCATTTTTTGAAATTTTTTGGGGGATATACCTCTTGGGAATATTACCAGTGTTATTTAGTATTTAATATATTTTATAACTTGTATATTATGATTAAAAATGTATGGATGAAAAATCCAAAATCCGTGATGATGGTAAATTTTGCTATGATTTTCTAAGCATTAAAATATTATCTAGGTTTGGAGTAACATGAGCCATCAGATGTAATCATGCAAAAAAAATTATAGTATGATATTGGTGGTATAAAATAATCACTATAGAGTACATCATAAAACCTCTACCCCATATGAACCCCATACAAATGGCTAAGAAGATGCGTTTAAGAGATAAATAAATGTTATTATAGAAAACATTATAAAACAAAATTGAAATGATTGGACCAAATATTTTAAGACACATTAGGGGATTATATAATACCCTTAAAAACAAATATAATAGTGAAACAAATTCAATGTATTTTTGGGAAGATCATCTACATCATTATTGAATTTAAACAAAAATCCTAATAGGCTATGAGATAGATGGCACTACTCTGAAAGTTATGGGGAAGAGGGGATATTACAGCTACAATATCTAGAGGAAATAAAGTGATATTTTTTAAATATAAAATTATTTGAAAATAGAAAAAAGGATAATCCATGAAATTATAATTTACATAGAACCATAAACCTTGTAGCTCATTTTTTTTAATTCAAATCCAAACCCTACGACTTTCTAGGGATGTTTCATTCTAATTGGAATATTCATTTTACATTACTCATGTTTACCCATTTTGATGTTGTGTATATTTCCATGAAAGGAGGAGGAAACCCATTCACTATAATTTCATAATGTTTGAATATGTAACATGGGACCATACATAATGAACTAGTGAAATATATTACACTCCTTACCATAGATTTCAAATAATGACCCACCAGTTTATTCATCTCGTACTCATTTGATATTATGTGGTAATTCCAATTTAAATATACTTATATGAAAAAATATATTTAATTTCAATGATGATACTGGAACAATTATGATAGCGGAAATAAATATTTTTTTTCTTGTATTATCAATATGTTTTTTTCTTTTTTTAACCCAATGTCATTAAAAAATGTTTGTATGAGAGGCATCTTATATTTTTTTTCCATAGTCCACTCTTCTACTATGTACTATTTCAGAATTATTAAATAAGAATACAATACCATTTTTTCGTATTTTTTATGTTCCTAAATGATATTTTCCTATGGATTCTGAATATAATATAGAATTCACATCATGAAATAGGTACTAACATCATGAAAATACAACTCTTGACTATTCAAGTACAATATAGTACATAAAAAGACGTAGACTAGATTTATGAAACAAAAAATCACACATTGAAAAGTTTAAGCATCATGAATGTGATGAATAATATGTCTATAAGAACCAGACCTATGAAACCCGATAGAATCATCATTAATTAGTGGTTTTTTCTCTTACCTCCACTATCATTAGAAGTTAATATATTTTACTTTGATAATATATTATAGTAACTTAAAAAAATTATATACCAATGTTATCTTATTTTCTTCACATTAATTATCTAGAATATATTAATTTCATAGAAATTCCATGATTCCATGATTCATATTTTTATGTTGATGATATTTAATTTCTATAATTGAGAATTGAATAATTATTGTGAATCATTAATATTTAATTTATGAATTATGATTTGATGTAATTATTTATTAATTTCTTTGAAATTTCCTTTATATTATGGATAAATTTAATTTCAAATATTTATGTTTTATTATTAGTTATAATTTTTTCATATGATGACTGATATCCCAATATTCATATGTACAATTTCGAAGAAGGTTTATGGTCCAAATAATTTATATATTACCTTGATTAAATTTTTTATTGGTCTTATAGAATTCCCCATTTCAAGAACTTGTATTGGAACATGTCAAATATGTTACTTTGAAGAACCACACTTAACATGATTTAAAAATGTTTTTAGGGGATTAAACATGGTACCAAATTTTAAATGTGTGGTTTTTAGCCCCCAGAATTCATGAATTACCTTAATAGGAATGAGACAAATTGAAATCAGTTTTTGTACTCACTACCTTGATTTATTTATATTGAATGATATGTTAAATTTTTTATTCGGGGGTGAGAGAATTTCATGGATAAGGGGACGTATTAGGTTGTATAAGAATAGTGTGGTGGTATATTTTGGATATTGTGAAAGTATAAAGGTATATTAATTATATTCCTATTTTTTCCCTTCATGAAAAATAAAATAAAATTTAAAAAATTATAAATATTGATATATATAATAAAATAAAATGGATTGTGTTTTTGGAAAATCAAAAATCACTGTTAACATACTTGATATGTATTTATAAAATGTTGTTAGGTTTTGTATGTTAGATTTATTAAAATAATAATTTTTTTAAAAATGAAAAAAAGGGAAAACAAGAAGATAAATTTCATTCATTAATCATACATTGATCGTTACAATAACTTGAGTTTTGGGAAGTGGGAGTTATCCTATATACTAAAGGGATTTCCATTTCACATTATATTTTATATCATCATTTATTATTTAAGATAACCCTACTTTTTGAGACATAATATTTTGAACATAAATCCAATCCAACTTTAATCCTCAAATTCATCGTAAATATAATTACAATCCCCTAAATATTTATGTGAATTTTGTTTAAAATAGTAGATAATGTTGTTAAATTTAATGCCTATGGAAAAGGATTATGTACATAGGATAAGAGTATAAATATAATTTAATTTGTATCAGGAGTTCTTTGAGAAAATAATCCATTATACACTTAGTCAGGAATATGTATGCATAATAATAATGAATTATCATATACACACGAATGAGAGGAATAGACCCACCATTTTTTGTGGTAAAAAGATATATACATGGTTTTATATTTATCTTTTTAAAATTGTAATTTTTAATTGATGTTTAATGTGAAACATGAAAATATGACCCCCAATGATAATCATATGATTTTAATTAATTTTTATTTTGAATATTGATAACATTATTTTCCTCTTAATTTTTTTAGACTATATGCTTGATGAAAAGAAATTTCTACATGTGTGGGAATTGATAGGGTAGTATTTTTCATGTTTATTTTTATATAAAATTATTTTTTTACATAATAAATGATTAATTGTTCCATTATTAAATTATTTTTTTAATTTTTTTGAATTATATTGTAAATAAACATAATGGGTCCAAAAGAAAATTATTTGATGATACAGTATATTAACCAGAACATATGGAATTTCATGGACCATATCCAGATATAAAAAATAAGGAATTGGTCTGAAAATGAGTGAACCCTATTTGGAATATAATAATTCACATCATGAATGTCATTTAGAAAATTAAACAAGAAGGAATACTGAATGTGAATATAATAAGTGATGAAAATTAATTATTCTATTAAATACCTAAATTTATCATGCTCCAACCTATACAGTCATAACATGTCATTCTCTCAAATCTCATAGAGATGGATTCATGGAATTGAACATGCTGTGAAAAGTCTAACTGAACACATTATATATTTTGACCACTATTTAAACTATGAAATTCCCTGATGGACCTAGAATCTTCCATGTTTGATGTAAATTATAGAGATACTCCCTATATTTGACCCAAGACAACCAAAAACCATCAGGACTAATCCAGAAGCTTTTATGAGATCATTTATGGAATATATTCTACGACTTATCCCTAACGATAAACTGTTCAAATGGATGGAATGAAAATTCATTAGTTCAGGAAGCTATGGACAATGACATGCAATAGTTTTATTTCCATGTTTTCCTTTTCATATCATTTATTAAAACTATGATTCATTAATTCTCATCATTTTAATTTTTTACCCATCATATATAGGGGAAATTGTTTCTAGATATCGATAAATGGGTATGTTGGAATGATTGAGTTATGTTGTTTTTTTCACCGAAAAAATAAATTATTTTATTTACACGTATTTCTATTTTAAATTTTAAATTTATTTTCTGTCACTGAATGCTATTAAGTTAGGGTCTGATTCAATTAAATTCAATTTCCATGGATTATAATCCATATCTCCCTCCACCAAAATCCTATATTTTTAGTATATAATATATTATTATTTCTTAGTTAGTTCTTAGAGATCGCTTACACATGTGAGAATGAGTTACCAGAACTATTGATAATTACAGAAAAATAATACATAATTTCTAATTCCCCTAATTTACTAATAGGATATTCCATAACTCCACTCAAATTGAAAATAGAGTAGAATAATTTTAGAAATAAATTTGGTTAACCCCCACTATCATTTTCCCCCAAAGAAGAAAGAGAGATAAAAATATTATTATCTCTCTCTTACTATATAGCTGAAGAAGAATTTGATATAAATTGAAACTATGATTAAATTTCCCTTATTATAGTCGTTCCTAAACCAATCAACACTTTTTCATCATTTTATAATTAATCAATTAATCTTTTAGTGAAAATCATTAGTTTATCAACTCAATCAAATTTAAAATAAATTATACAAAAATAAACATAATGTGATAGCCCATTTTTATATGCACTCCTCGTGTGGAGAAAACTCAAGTGTAATAGATTGTACTATTTATATGTAATAATTTTTTTATCCAAAACAAAGTATATAAGTTCACAAAATATTCGTGGGCACCCCTTTTTTACATTTTTCTAGACATTTTGTATCCTTAGATAGAAATATTTGAATGGAGACTATTAATCTTTTTGGTGTACAATGTTATTTGAGTGTTGTTTCTTTAAAAACCCATGTAATTCATCATGAATAACATGAGGTAATTAGTTAGCTTAATTTTATGAACATTTATAATTTTTTTGCTTGGGTCATGATGTCTTATAATAGAATTCTTCAAATGATTGATATTGTTTTCTTCATGGGTGTGTGTATGTCCCATGTTACCCATATTTGACCATTCCTTCCCTAAGTAATACTAATGTAGCTAGTAACAATGCATTATTTTTATTACATGTCAGTTTATTTTTCTAATATATTCTCATGATAATCTGTTAATATTTCCTTTTTATTCTCTACAATGTTATGAGTTTTACCCTTCCATTGGAGGTTTTTTTAATACATAATAGGTGGATCGATTTTCTATGATTAACCCATTAAAGGAGGGTGTGCATGATTTTCAAAGATGATGATGGTGGTAAAATACCTAGGGTAGGAGAATGAAAGCCATACATACTGCCCAGAACAAGATGACTTGAGGATACTAGTAAACTTTCTAGATCATGAGTCATTTTGACTACCAAGTTTCATTTTTAATTAACTCCATGAAGATGATGAGTATCCTGTAGCTATCCTTGTGCCCAATTATTTATCACTTGTAACATCT